>CM057383.1:119901622-124701622 GCA_030015415.1 Cynopterus sphinx
ATCACATGCCTCCTGAGATGATGAACTGAAAAGTGCACAATATTGCTTCTGTGGTATTCCTGCCAAATATGCAAAACCTGAATTTAATCATGAAGAAATAGCAGATAAACTCAAATTTAGGGATATTCTACAAAACAACTGGTTTGTACTCTTCAAAGACATTAAGATCATGAAAGGGAAAGACAGAATGAAGGACTATTCCAGATTAGATTAGCTACGAGATTCTGGGTAGGAACCTGGAACAGAAAATTTTTTTGTTGTTGTTATAAAGAACACTATTGGGACAACTGGAAAAGTAGGAATGTCTATAGGTTACATCATAGTATTATATTTACATTAATTTCCTAATTTGATAACTGCACTATGGTTATCAAAGACAATACTTTTGTTTTTAGGAATATACACTAAGGGGTACTGAGGTGTAAAAAAGCTTCATATTTGCAACTATCAGACGATCCAGAAAAAAATAATAATAACAATAATAAAGTAATGTGCTTGTATACTTATGGATAGATAGATAAAATGATAAAGCAATGATATAAAGTGTGAACACTTGGGGAATTTGGATTAGGATATACAGAAGTTCTTTGTATTTTGTACCTTCTTTCCTAAATCTGAAATTATTTTAAAATTAAAAGCTATCCAGAAATCAAGAAAAACTTCAACCTTACCCCCTACTCCTATCGGGGGAGGGGTAGGGAGGAATGTGCTAGAGAGCACAGCTGACTCTGATCCTTTGAACTGGCAAACCCAACAGGAGGTCTGTGCCTCTGTATGTAGAGAGAGTGGTTTCCCTCCGACTGGGAAAGGGTGCTGACAACCAGTAACATTATTCGTGGTCCTTTTCCAGTGCAGGAGGAAATGACAAGAGGAAACAGTGAAAGCTCCGTAAGGCTGAGGAGCTGGTCCCTGAGGACTGGTGCCTAGAAGCGGGCGTGGGCAGAAAGTGGGGTCCCGCCAGGATGGTGAGGCTGCAGAGCTGGCTGTGGACCAGGGATTCACTTCCCCAGGGCTCTCTCCCACCACAGGGAAAGGGGAAGGAGGAACTAGAAGGCACTGGAAAGAAAGAAAAGGAGAAATCCAACGTCTGCTGGGCACCTACTCTCTGCTGGGCACTGTACTGGGTGGTTTACACATGTTACCTTACTAACCCGCACAGTTTTGAGATAACTGTTATTAGTCCCATTTCAAAGACGAGGAGAGAGAAGGACATAAATTATGATTGGGGCAGTCGAGTGAAATAAATAGATATGTTAACTGACTTTTATGCTGAGAGCAAATTTAAAAGCTGCTTAAAATAAGAATATTTTAAAAAATTAATCAGACACCTGGCAGGAAAGAACTAGACACTTAGAAGGCCAAAAATCAGAGAAATCAGGAACCCAGAGAGGTGAGCAAGGCAGGAGACCGCCTTCACCCTTGAAGGCATTGCCAAATCATGTGAACCTTCTCATGGGCTGACAGAGATGAAAAACATAAGAATCAACCCCATCCCCCAGCCCACCCAGGCAGGAGACGAACAGAAGACCCAGCCACCCGCTTCCTGCACATGCCTAGATCTCTAGTGGCCTCTCCCATCAGGTTAGGGAGAAGCTAGGAGCAAAATCCATCACTCACCATTCCCACTAAAAACCTACAAAGAAATCTTATCCCTGAGCTGAAGAAGCATTTTCCCCAAGAATTCATAACCCCAAATGGTCTGTAAGAGGCTTTGAAACCTGAATTCACATTCCTTGGTTAAAACATCTTTTTTCTTTTCTTTTTCTTTTTTTTTTCTTTTCTTCTTCTTTTTCTTTATTTTATTTTATTTTATATTATTTTTTGAGTCAAAAGGAAAGTTTATTAGAAAAGGGGCAACACTCCAGAGACAGTGTGGTCTCCTTTCAAAGGCAGAGAGTGAAAGGGACAGATGAGGGAGAGAGACACAGAGAAAAGGCACTGAGAGAGACAGTGACAAAAGAGAGAGACAAGGACAATGAGAGAGGCAGAGAAAGGCACTGAGACAGACCCCAAATGTTCTGAGAATTCATGTACTAAAACATCTTAAACTGAAGTTTTTGGGTTAAAGTAACCCTCCAGAGATTTTGGTATGACCATAGAGAAGCAAATTTCCTCTTCTTTTCTTGGATGTTCAAAAACCAAGAAGGTAAACAGAAAAGATAATGCAGTTTCTATTATATAAATCACAGACTCAAAAGTACATAAAGACTAGAAAAAGCAAAGATTTCATTCAAAAGTCATGAAGGCAAAGTGTGATAGAAGTTGCTTGACGGGGGCTGGGGAAGAGCAACCCAGCCTGGGAATGGCCAATTACAAAACACTCCAGCAAAAACACTTTACGTTTAGCTGAGGGCTCACACCAAAAGAGAGTTTCTCCACCTTGGCACTAATGACATTTTGGGTACATAATTCTTTGTTGTAGGAACTGATGCATTGTAGGATGTTTAGCAGCATCCCTGGGTTCTACCCACTAGACGCCAGTAGCATCAAACCCCATTCCAGGTTGTGTCAACCAAAAATGTCTCAAGACATTCCTGAACATCCCCCAGAGGGTAAAATTGCCCCTGGTTGAGAACCACCACTCTAAAATAATAGACCTAGGTCCCTTCTGTACGACACAAGCGACAGGTCTGAAAAGTACAAAGTGGTGATGGAGAGGCCTCATTGTGGGGGTAGGAGGCAGGATGAGGCAAAGGATGTGCAGAGAAAATGGCACAATAGCCCAGTGGCAGCATCTGTCAGAAAGTGGCAGCAAAATTACACTCCCTGAAAGAACCTTCTACAAATAGCTGGGCCATAAAAATCCAGCGCATTCTATGGCATATAACTTTTTGAAACTGAGTTAGCACAGAATCAGTACAAAGATGCTAGTGAAAAAAGGTGGGAAAGGTCAATAAAGCCTACCAGATAAAGAACAATGACCAAGGGAAAAAAATGTTTCTATGGAACAGATGAAAAATCTAACTGAAAATTATTCTATGAATTAACGAGGCTTAATACAGTAATTGACCTGTGATGGAAGACCACAAAGAAATATAATAACTCAGTGTAGAGATGGCAAGACAACGGAAGAGAGGAAATGAGAACTGGAAGAACTGAGGGATAAGAAAAAAAGAAACAAAATAATTTAAGAAATGAGAATGCAGTTGGAAGGAGGACTTAGACACAGCACAATATAAATGGAGGATAGAAATAAAGAGTGAATAAACTGAGACCAAAAAAGAAAGCTTTTTTAATTATAGAGAAAATGATATAGAAAAAAAGGCAAAAGAGAGCCAACATATACATAATTGGAGTCTCTAGACAATGGAATACAATACATATTTAAAAATAGACTTGAAGAAAATTTTCTTGAAACAAAAGATTTAAATCTCACGTAAAAAGTACTGTGTGTGCCAGAGAAAGTTGACCTGGAACAGTTGATTCTAAGACTCTCCTGATAAAATAATCAAAGTTTGAAGACAAAAATATTCCTTTGAGCAGCCAGGCAGAAAGCAAAAACAAAAACAAAACAATCAAGTCACTCATAAAAAGAATAAAATCAGACGAGCCCCAGCAACATTCAGTGCCAAACGGTGGCACAATACTCACAGGATATTTAAGGAAAAAAGGATAAGCCAAGGATTTTACACGCTGTCAAGCTGTTCCTCGTGCATAAAAGCTACAAACATTTTCAGACAAGTGAGAATTCAGGAAGTATTGTTCCCATGAATCCTTCAGCAAACTACCAGAAAACGAATTTCAGACCACCAAGGGGTGACCAGGGAAGTCACAGCAGGAGGAGGACCAGGAGCGAGCGCTGAATATATATAAACGTAACGATAAAAAGAACTGTGGACATCTGAGTGTAAATTTGTATCCGCTAGGACAGTGTAGATGTGACATAATAAAAAACGGGAGCGGGGAGTAGAAAAGAGAAAAGAATAGAGTGTGTTCCCTGGTGAGCCTGTCCGTAATAGCCAGGAATTAAAGAACATCATCACAAGCTGAGAACTCAAATAATAGGAGTATATTTAATAGAGCACGTCTAATAATATGAAGTAAACACGTGTAGAGATCACTTCGCATTGTGTTGAAGAGAGCGGGGTGGGGGGATGAGGAAACGTGTCATATTTTTTCATTGCTCGTTCTGGGACAGTAATAGATACAGCCTCATCAAGTAGGGAGCTACGGGTTCTATATGATGTTATAATTAGGATGGTAAACGCTAGAGAAAAAGACTTAATTACTCTGAGTAATTAAAGAATGTTAAGTACTCTGGCTGGAACTTCCAGTGCCAGGTTGAATGGTGGTGACGAAAGCAGGCATTTGTCCTCTTCGTGATCTGAGGGAAAGCGTTCAGTCCCTCATCACTGGGGATGATGTTAGCTATAGGTTTTTCCTAAATGTCTTCATCGTGCTGAGAAAGTTCCCTTTTATTTCTAGTTGCTGAGTGGTTTTGTTTGTTTGTTTGTTTGTTTGTTTTGTTTTGTTTTGTTTTGTTTTGTTTTGTTTTAGGCGAGGCAACCCTTGGTTAACCTCACATATTGCAAGGACCTTGTCAGTTTACAATTCCTTATTTTTATTTTTATTTTTATTTTTTTGCCTACAGCACCTACCTGGTCTTCCTAGGTGGTCTTCCATACAAGTTGTAACCAGGCCCAACCCTGCTTAGCTTCAGAGATCAGACAGGATTGGGCTTGTTCAGGGTGGCAAGACCATAGACACTGAGTGTTTTTATCATGAAAAAAAAAAAATTTAGATTAGTTAAACCACCCTTGCATTCCTGGAATAACTCTCATTTGGTCATAGTGTATAATCCTTTTAACACATGTTGGATTTGGCTTGCTAGCATTTTGAAGATATCTGCATCTATATTCATTACGGATATTAGTCCTCTTTAGTTGTGGTGCTTTTGGCTTTGTATCAAGGTAATACTGTTCTCGTGAGTTAGAAAGTGTTCTCTCTCTTCTAATTTTTGGAAGAATTTGAGAATAGTATTAATTCTTCTTTAAATGTTCAGTAGAATTCACCAGCGAGACCATTTGGTCCATGACTTTTCTTTGCTGGGAGGTTTTTGATTACTGATTCAATCTCTTGTTATAGACCTATATTTAATGAGTTTAAAAAATATTTCAGATTAAGTCTCAGAATAAAATCCCACTCTTCACTGTGTGCAAGAGACATACCTAATACAAACCCAAGAGGTGAAAACTATAGGCCTACCAAGCAAATAAAAAAATAATAATAACAACAATTAGCAGAAGTCATGATTTAATTATGAAAAAAAAAATGCGATTCAGGCTAAAGAGCATTAAGAGTCATGTTCTGTTTCAGGGTGCCACTCACTTGCAGACCTAAGTACTATAAATATCTGTGCGGCGGATAACCTAGCAGCTGCATTCACCAGGACGAATTACAGCAGTGCAAGGAGGATACGAGCACATGGGTAGGGGGCTGGCTTTTATCTCACGCACAGTGGGTCTCTGAGACAGACAAGTAAGGCTAGTGTGTAAAGGAAGGGGCCTATCCCATAGCACCCGAAGGAAGAAACAACTTCGTCTTTCCTGTGATGGTCCGTGATGGTAAACAGCTCTGCTCACTCAGTCGTTCAGGGGCCCAGGTTCCTTCCAAGCCGTGATGTCATCATCACCCCGTAAGACCATGTCATCGTCTGCTTGTTAAAAGCCGGGTCACTTACCATTTTCAGGTTGCTCCTGGCAGAAGGGAGGAGGTATTGTGGAGATGGCATATCCTTAATCTCAGGCCTGGGTCCAGGAGTGGCAAGTATTATTTGCACTCACATGTTATGGGAGAAGACTTGGCACTGGATAAACATGAATCTAAGGATGGGCTGGCACCAGTCTACCTTCACGCCTAGGAAAAAGGATAGGACAGATCTTAGGGAATCACCATGAATCCATGCCACAGCCCCTCCTCTGGCCACTGAATGCCTGTGTGTGTTCAGTCCCCCAAGAGTAGAACACACTCAGTCCTCCTCGCCGGGGACACACCAGAGTCCCTCCAGCTACAGCACCTTGATCTCTGAGTGATGCCTTTTCACCAGGTTCAGGTGTGGGTCCTTGTGCCTCAGTGACTTGTAATAAAAGACAATTTGTCCCACTCACCTGACCATTGGACAGTGGGGAAACAGAAAGCAAGGCCACAAGAAGAGACAGTATGGCCAACACCACAGTGGTCCCAGGGCAGGAATTGTGAGGACCTGTGCCCTGGTGGTGGATGTTCTGGCTATTCTAGTTTTTCTTTCTGGAAGATTCTCCCTTGTTTACTGTCCTCATCTAAAGTGGGTCTCGGAAAACACATCTCCCTTGAGGGCTGATCTTCCTAGACAATTATGAGCATTTACTGTTTCTTTGGAAAAACCAATTCCCTGGGGGCATTCATTACGATCAAAGTCTATTTGCTTAGTCATCACAGGAACCAGTGACCTCACTTTCGCTATTTCCCTGTGTAAATCTCAAGCCTCTTTCATTTCTTTGTTTCCTTGCTCTGGCCACATCTTCCTCCTGACATTAATGGCAGCGATTCTGAAGCCTGCTAAAATAGTAGGCTTAAAGGAGAAGCAACACCCCTGATCTGATCCTCGCCTTGAGGCTGGATCCCTTCTGCGATGTTTAGCTGGAAGGACAGTCTGAGCGACAACTGTCGGATCCCCTGTGTTTGGGTGACCGAAGCAGATGGCAGTTTCAACTTCGTGAAGACCCTACATTTCTGGACGTTCACCTCTGCTTGAATTCTGGCCAATATTTAGAGAAGTCATCTTTTTTTTTCTTTGAATATCTTGCTAAAAGTAACAAGGAGGAGCCAATACTCACTAACCTTCTAGCTCTTCCCAGCTTCTTGAGTTACATTCAGCCTTCGAAGGCACAAGATCCACCTTTCAAGCTGCTGAAGGAAATAATTTCACCTATTACTTGACTCAGAATCTCCGTATTTCTGTCCTACAATATTGGTGGGCCTGGGGCCTGCCCACTAGGTTTCAGGTATGGCAGAGCTCCACCCTTGGTACCCAGTGTGATCTTCATTAGGATAATGATTGTTGAGTGTGTGTTTGTCTATCAGCTTCCTTAGGGCCAGCAGCCCTGTGTCCCGCCATGCTTAGGTCAGGGCGTGGCAGGTCCTGAACCCTAGCACTGGATACTCATTAAAGGTCCCAAGTAGATTCAGTACGCCTTGTAGACCAAAGAGCAGCTAATCAAAAAACCTCAGAATACATGCAACAGCCAATAAGACGGGTTTTATGGGGCATGGATCTGGGAGCAGCAGACTTATAGGGTCTGGCCTCTCCTGGAATATCTTACACATTCCGGACAATGAGGGAAAGAGGAAGCTCTGTCAGAATCCACCGCAGAACATCTGTGGGGAGGTCAGAGGCTACCTAAAGGTCCAGAACAGTGCCTGGTGGGGCAGGAGATGGGCTGTGGGCAACAGCACATTGGCTGGGGTCCTGAGCCTATAGTAAGACGGTGCTCAGACAGTTGTTTGGGGGAAACGGGGAGGTGGAAGAAATTATTTAGCACAGAACAGCCCAGCCCAGAGTTTCTGGATCTCTCCCCAAGGCTGAAACAGGGGAGTGGGGTGGAGGCACTGCCATCTCAGAGAAGACAGCTTCCACCTCCCCATCTGTACAAGAAGGACTTGAATGCCTCTCTGCACATCCCCCAAGGCCAGGATCCTAAGGCTCTAAGGTGCTTGAAGGTGCCCTGGTCTTTTGTAGACTTCAGAACACAAATCGAAGGAGAGTCCTCAGAGAAAGAATAGGGAAGTGATTTGCTCAAGGCCACAGAGCAGGGCCTGGGCTAGATTCTGGCATGTCCCAGCCCCACTGAGGACTCTTTCTATGCCACTTCCATCTTCCCCCACTCCCACTGCTGGAGCATGTCTTGGGTGGGAGTCTCATGACCTGTCCCCCTCAAGGGAATGGGACACATTCCTGTTGTGAGATGTGCTCTGGATGGGCCTGGTGGAGAGAAGCCTCCAGCTCCACTACAGGCTGAAGGAAAGAACTCGTGCATCGGTCAGGCTGCTACAAAGGGACCCAGCAGGAACGCAGTCATTTGAGGAAGACAGGAGTTTCTTTCTCAGCTAAGGGACCACCTTGGGTTCACATTGTTTGACCGTCCACAGGCAGCTCCATGTCATCAGATCCTCAGGCACTGCCTGCCCTTGCACTTGGTCAGTGTCAGGCCCTAGGGATGTCCATGGTCTGTCTTTTGGGAAGAACAAGAGTGACGTCTTAAGGCCGAGATCCAGCGTGGCATGCATACTTGCTCGCTCATTTTCAGTGCACGGCCATGCTCACTGCACAGGAGACAGAGATTGGCCTAAGGATGCTCAGGAAGATGTGGAAAATGGATTTCAGGGGACCATTCGCAGTCTCCACTGTGGTCTGCCCAGCTGGCTCCCAGATATCCATGTCATCCTCCTTCCTATAAGGGAACACACTCACCCCCTCCCTCTGCAAGGAAGTCAATCCCAAACTCCATCTAGTTACACTTCCAGATCAAAGCGCAGGGTGTCTGGGGGAAAGGAAGTCCTCTCCGCCTAGTGACATATAAACTGCAAGACATCTGTCCTTGCCACCACCACCCCAGCTGCCTCCCCAACACCTCAACACAAGGGTGGACAAGGGGGTAAGAAAACCACAATAATACTCCGAAGGGAAAAAGGGAAAAAGCTGACAAGTCACTGGTGTATAGTAATAGCAATCGTGCTGGCATCATCTGTGAGGACTTGCTCTGACACAGGGGGGATATTCATTCCTTGGGTGGCTAATCCAGTGGACCTGGTTCTGGAAGTTTCTCTTTTCCCTATCAATCATCCTCTGTGACTACATCCCAAGCAGGCATTAAAAGGTCTGGCTTCCTTAGCAGTTGCCTTGGAGGCCAAACAATCTAATTGCTGGCCAATTCCCACTTTCCTTGACAATTCCCTGGAAAGGCTTCTGGTCTAGGTGCTTCTAAGGTGGTTCCAGTGCTGGTAACCAAACCCAACGTGTTTTCTCTGCAGAGTTCTGAAGTCTGTTTTTCTTCTTTATTCCCTGTTCTGGCCCAGCACTCTCACTTTAACTCTGGCTGTCTGGGTGGATTCTAAGGCAGTGAGTTTGGTGAGAAGACAGTATCCCCCATCGAACCTTGCTCCAGGGCTGAGTCCTGTGCTGAGCTTCCTGGGTGGCCTTTGAGAAAGGCTCTGAGTCACCACAGCTGATCTCCCCTGTGTGGGTTACAAAGCGGAGTGGCTTTCACCTCTGTGAGACCCCACATATCTAGAGACTCTCTATTCCCTTCCATCTCTCATGTCTTTATTTTAATGATTTGCTAAAAGCCACAAAGAGCACTAGCCAATGTGCATTAATGTTCTGGCTCTTTCCAACCATTTCTAGAACTATGGATTCAGTCACTACATAATCAGCTTTCCAAAGTGTCGTAAAAGAGGTTTTACCAAATGCTATTTCAAGGCATAACAAGAGTCTCCAGCTTTCCAGCCTACAGTATCTGTACCCACCCGACATGCAGCAAAACCACTAAGTCAATGCTCATATTGTGCAGGCTTTGCTAGGGCAGTGCCCCACTGCCAGTATTAACTTTTGTTTATTTAGGGTAACAAAAGACTGCTAGAATAAAGAGATCCACTAATGATTTAGTGGCTCCAAGAAGACAGAAATGTGTTTCTTTCACACTTAATAGTCCATGGCGCTCATTCCAGATTGGCAAGCTCTTTGTTTCCACAAGGTCGTTCAGGAGCCTGGGGTCCTTCCATCTTGTTTCTTTGCCATCACCCAGGCCTGTGGCCTTCTCAGCTTGATCATTGCTGGGTTGCAGGCACATCTATGTTCCCTCTTGTGGGAAGGGGAAAGAGAACACAGGAGTTGGGGGAGGGTCCACTTTAAGGCCAAGGCCTGAGAGAAACACACTTCTCTTCCCAATATATGCCGCAGGCAGAAACTTAATCACATCAGTTGACCTAAGCACAAGAGCATCTGAGACATGGTGTCTGGCTGTGTGCCTGGAGGAAGGGGAAAATAAATGTTGGTGGGAAATTAGCAGTCTCTAGCGTGGACCTGGGAGTTGAACGGACAGGAGGTCACTATGAGTCATATGGCATTGAGCATAGACTGAGAGGACCACCGTCCACGCGAGAGGTCCTCGACCTCACCCCACACAAAGGCCAGAACATGCGCATTCCTACCCAGAACACAGGGCCAACAGGCCAGTGCTACACATATTTGGTCCCCTCATCCTCTCTAAAATGATGCCCACCATCCCCCCTGTGCCAGTGGGGCCCGGAAGGGGCTGCATGGCAGTACCAGGTGCCTGCTGGGAGATGGAAGGGTGTGCCAGCCTCATTTCTCCAAGAAGCAGATCCTGAGATGTGATTGAGCGTGCAAAGATTTCATGGGGAGGCATGCCTATGCGAAATGAAACAGAGAGGGAGCCAGCAGGCTGAGATACAAGAGGGATCCGGAGAGAAACAAACCGTGAAAGGTGTCGATGGACTGTCCTGCAGTCTACAAGTTTCAGCAGAACCCTGGGGAAATCCTTGAGCCAAAGGCCACCAGCAAAGAAACCCCATATTTCTCAGGACCGGTTCTTCTTACTATCCTAGCTGTGCACATAGGCATTGGTGGGGAGCAGCCCTGGGGGGGCAGGGGAAGCATTTCAAAGCCAGAGCTGCTCTGCCCTGCTCAATTCAGCCCCTGTAACAGGAGGTTTGCACGGCTCATTCTCACGGCTGCCGCAGGGGGTTACAGTAAGAAGCCGGGCTCATCTTCTAGAGAGAGCACAGGCTTTCTCATCCGTAAAATGCCTGGGAAACATTATCAGGATGAAAGTAGAATACCCACAGGAACACTCACTTATCCCCTCTCCATTTTGCCAGAGCCTAGCAGACTAGGATTCACCCCAAATGTGCTCCCTGAGGGAGGACACTCAAGTCCACAGCTGACCCCATTCCCTGGGATCACAGACAGCTCTTCCCTTTCAACCCCACACCAAGCAGGCCCAGACTTGGCACACAGTGGGCTGCAGAGGCCAAGCTGGTTTTCAAAAACAGTCCAAGAAACACCCTGATAAATATCTCCCCCAGGGCCAAAGAGAAATATTTAGAAGAGGCTGCCGGCCAGGACTGGGATGGCCACTCGTTACTTCTACTGAGATCCAGCTTGTTTGAAAGCTGGTCACCCAAGCTGGAACTGTGGGATGAGGCCCCGTTGGCAAAGGGAAGGAAGGGCAAGCCTGCAAATCCTGATGGCTATACATCCAGACAGCTGGGCAAGCTCCTGGAGAGGCACTCATGCTGCTTCTCTCTCCTCCAATGCCCCTTCTTTCTCCATACACTCTCTCTCTCACCTTCCCTCCCTCCTACTCTCTATGGGGCCCCTTATTCTTCCTGGTCTCTTGGCATTTTCTGGCTCCTGATTCTCTCTGCATTTCCCCATCTCTCCACGTCTCCAGAGTTTCCCTGTCTCCCCTAGGGCCTCATTCCTCTCCATCTTTCTGGTTCTCATGCTCTCTTGCTCCCTCAGCCCATGACTCTCCCTCATTTTCCTTCTCTTCCACCATTTGGCCTCCCAACCCAGCCCAGCCCAGCCCAGCCAAGCTGCCTCCTTGGAGCTATGTACTGCCTTGGAATGCCTTCAAGCCACAGGAAAGAACTGAGCCCCAGAAGTTCATAGGAACCACAAGGAGCTCCCTCCCACTTCTCTTCCTTCCTCCTCTGTTCAGAACCAGAGAGCGCCCCAGACCAGCCTCCTGCCATCACTGCAGCATCCCAACCTTCCCCGCCCTCATCCAGCCCCTTTCTATCCATGTCACTGCCTCTTCCAAATTCCTTCCTACATCCAACCCTTAGAACTAACTGCCAGGTATAGGCGAAACTACGAAACCGGGACAGATAGGACATCACTTTTATGCTGAAGAGTGGTGAATTAGCTTAATTAAAAGTAGAACATCTATTCAGTAGCATAATTTACAAACAAACCAGGAAGTAGGCAAGATGGGCATCCATCTTCCTCACTGCTCCCTTACTCATTTTAACCCACTAAACATTTCGGAAGCACCAGCTCAGTGCTGGGTCATGCCAGTGGCTGAGCGGGAACTGAAGTTGTGGGATGTGGTCCTACAACAACCCCTGGACACTGGCCAGGGTGAGCCAAGGAAGCTGAGGAAAGCACTGAATGGCAGACCAGAGAAAGAGGCTTTCCAGCAGAAAGGAAGGTATTGGCAGGTTTGCCAAGCCAGGATCTCAGGCCTGCAACGTGTGACACTGTGAGGAAGGTTTCGGACCCAGCTCTTAAACAGTAGAAACAGGAGCTACTACATGAGGGTGGGGGGAGTAAAAATGAGGAAAGAGGATGGGGTATGAGGTTTCATTTTCACCCAAAGAGCTCAAACCAGCATAGCCAGCAACTACAGATGCTGGAATCGAAGTACCCATCCACAGCTGCCTCACCAGGCTGAGGCCTTTGCAGGTAAATGCCTTCTGTCATGCACCATCTCCCCTCCTCGCCACCCCCCCACCCTACAGCCACATGGAACTGACTGTCCCAGCAGACTGCCATGGCCAGTGTGTTTCCAGCGGCTAGGACAGCACCAAAGACCCAGTCTCTGAGGCCCTGGACCTGTCTTCTTCTCTTTGAGCCAGTAAGGAGAACATTCTTTCAGGCCCTGTGGGTTCTATTTTTCTTTCTTTTTCATTTCTTCTGCTCTCTCCTTTTCTGCAGAGCCCAAGGCTACAGGAGGTGCAGGGTGAAGAGCAAAAAGTGGTTCAGATGCCCTGCCTGGTGGAGCCGGGCATCAGCCCCCACCACCAGAGGGCACAGGAGCACAGAAACAGGACAACCTGGAGAGAGAGTAGGAAAAGCACCCAAGCTCTCCACGCCCCTCTGGGTTACTCAGCCTGGCATGGCTGTCAAATCTGGAGTAAGCCTAGAGGGGGGGCCTGGTAGGGGACCCAAGTTTGGGGTCTTGCCTTCCTCAACCAAATGTTGTGTATTACCCCATCACCACCTGCTGCCAGGTGGCCCTGTCACACGCTAACCTGGGATGCCAGGCAGCTGCTGGAAAGCACTGTCAAGACGGAGCCACGTAATAGCAGGAGCACTGGACAGTCAGGGCGCTGGCTGCTCCTTTGACACTACTTTCCACGTGACAACTCCCTTGCTACTAGGTTTGTTTTCTCATCTGTAAACAAAGGGGATGGGGAGACTCCATGGTTCTCCAGAGCCCTTCAAGCTCTGACCAAAGATATTCCCCATCCTCCCTGCTGAACCCCGAAGAGGGCAAAGGGAAAGGTTGGATGAAAGAACCCAAAACAGCGATGTGCGCCCCAGAAAAGGGTCACAGGCTCTCCTCTGAATCAGCGCGGGGGGCGCGGGCCCTCACCTGCAGCGACAGGGAGGACACACCCACACCCTCACCAAGCTTGGTCAGGCTCCAGACCCTCCCTCGCATCCCACCACCCAAATATCCCTGCGCGGATCTCCCACCGCTGGCTTAGACATCTCCGCACCCGCCACCAGGAAACGGCGTGGACTGAGTGGGGTCTTCTGCGGTGGGTGTGGGTGGTGACCCTGACCTGGCCTGAGAGGTCAACTGCACCCCGGAAGGAGTTCTCTGTCCTCATAGTCCCGACCTCCGCCTCCCCAGTGGCTTCACTCCATCCCGGACGCCAACGATGGGGAACAGTCCAGGGAGGCAGGAGCGCTCTGGGCTGGGTCCAGATCCACCTGGGGAGGCGGGCGGGCAATGGATCCAGGGCACTGGGGACTGTGGCCTCGTTCCAGTGACCGATGCTAGTGTAGTTATTACCTCCCCCCGGGGCCCCCTCGCCTCCCCTTCCAGCCACATCCTTCCCCCTCCACCTTGGGAGCCTGGTCCCCCAAGGTTCAAGAAGTCAGGAACCTGAAGATATGCAGTGTGCAAATATATCGACTTTATTCAGTCTCCGATCGGGAGCCTCGCAGACAGATCCAGGTAAAAAGATCGTTAAATAAACGCCGTCGGCCGTCGCAATGCAAAAATAAATATCGGCCCTCGCTCGCTCTGGTCGCAGCGGCAGCCGCGCCCCGCACCCGCGTCCCGTCGGCCGCGCCTGGCGTTATGAAAAGTGTTCGGCGAGAGTGCATCCGCGTGAGTGTGCACGGGTGTGCGCCGGAGGGGGCGGGGGGGGCACGGTGGTGGGGCGGCTGTGCCAAATCCGAGCTGCATCCCCTGGGCCCGGGGCGGCGACAGACACACTCCCGGCAGCAGAGTTCGTACTGGGAAGAGTTAAAAAAATACGCACGGACAAGGGCAAAGGCAGCGCGCGGCCGGTCCCGGGGCCTCTGGGGCCCCCCACCCCGCCCTGCGCGCGCTGGGACGCGGGACCCCGGGCGCGCGCGCGCCGTGGCGCGCCGTGGTCGCAGTCCGGCCGGCGGTCCCCGGGCCCCGGGGGGCGGGGGGCGGTGGGGGGCTGGTGGGGAGCGGGCGGGGGGCGGCCGGAGTCCGGGGTGCAGGCGCCGCGCCGTCACAGCGCCGAGTCCGAGTCGCTGGAGTCCAGGCTGCTCCGGAGCGCGCCGCCGCCCAGCGGCTCGCGCTGCAGCGACAGGCTCTGCGCGCTGCGCCGCAGGCTCTCCAGGCTGCGCAGGAACGAGCGCCGCGCCTTCTCCTCCTCCAGCGGCGACGCGCCCTCCTCCTCCACCTCCTGGATCTCGTCGAAGGTCACGGGCTGCGTCTTGAAGCGCGCCTGGCGCGGCCGGCGCGGCCGGCCCCGGCCGCGGGGCGCGGGCGCGGCGGGCGGCATCACGGCCTGGTAGCTGGCGCCGGGGCGCGGCGGCGGTGCGCCCGCCTGGGCCATGGCGCGCGGGCCCGGGCCCGGGCTCGGGGACAGTCGCGGGGCCGCCGCCGCGCCCCCCCGGGAGGCCGCCGCCTGGGGCTCGCGGGGCGGGGGCTCCGAGTCTGCCGCGGGGCGGCGGGGGCCCTCGCGGGCCGGGTCGCGGGCCGTGTCGGCGCGCCCCAGGACGGCCGTCGGCTGGGGGGCGCGGGGCCGGGCGGGGCGGGGGCGCGGGGCTCCGCTGCGGTGCAGGGGGCTGTTGCCGCCGAGGCCGATGCCGCCGTCTGGCCCGCGCGCCCGGCCCGCGGCTTATATAGCCGGCTCCTGCCCACACGGCTGCGGGCTCCGGGGACGGCGAATGCCATTTAAAGCGTGCGCGCCCCGCGCCCTTCCGCCCGCCTGACGTCGCCCCGCCACTCGGGGAGAGGATCGGCCCTTTCCCCCCACCCCCCACACACGCCTCCTCCCGCCCCCCCCCCAGCCCGCTCCGGAAGGCCGGCCCCGCCCGCGGGGGTTCCGGGAGCATCCCGAGCTCCTCCGAAGCACGTGGCGCAGCGCACAGAGGGGTGGGGGGGCAGCTGGGTCCTGCAATGTCACCACCCACTCTGGGATCGCTGGGTCTGTACAAACGGTGATGACCGCGGCAGGGCGGGGGGCGCAGGTCCCCCTGACCCGCCCCCTCATCGCAGAGGCGCGGTTAAGCCGCTGGTTATGCTGCCTCGGGTTCCGCGTGTGTAGTAGAGGGGTGGGTGTCTCCGGGGGTCGTAGCGCACTTGGTAGAGGCAGCTCTTGGCTGTCCTTGTAGCGTGGGCAGCCAGGGCACCCAGCTTCCCAGAACTGAGTTGGAAGGAAGAGTTGGGTTTCTCTGATCGATCGCTGCCACCGCCCTCCACCCCCGCACGCACACAGATAAAAACACAGAGGCACGCGGGAATCCAGACGCGACCTCTTACTCCATTGCAGTTCTTCTCTTCCCTAGCTGGCTTCTCTATGTCTGTCTCCTTACTACCCCCACCCCTCCGAGTCTCGAGGGCACCCCCATTCATGCTCAGAAGAATGGCACTTAGATATGACACCAACAACAACAACAGCAAGGACAACTGCCATCTGAAGAGTTGCACTCCAAGCCAGCCAGGGATCTTCATTTTACATATATTATCCTGTTTAATTTTCATAACCACCCTGTCAGGTAACAGGTACTCTCCCAATGGAGGCACAGAGAGGACAGGTAACTGATGGACCCTGTAAGGCCAACCCCAGAGTCCATGCTCTATAGTCCCTTGGTAAGGGTTGATACACACCAGTGCCGCTGGGGCTTCTAGAAGCAGGTCTCCTGCCATGTTCCCCAACTTCCTAGGGGAAACTGTGAGCACTGTCCTGAGGTGCTGAGGCCCACAGACACTCAGCATGGGTCACTGGACCCACATGGGAAGGGAGGGCCTCAGTGGGATCTGGCCTGTGTTCTGTCTGTAGCCATTCAGCAAAGATTTGAGAACCTACTGTGTACCAGTTCCTGCCCTCATGGAAGTTACATTTAAGTGAGAGGGATAGACAATAAACACAGAAACAGGAATATGTGCTGTGGGTGGTGTGATAAGGATGCAGCTGAAGTGAGGTGTGGAGGGGACAGCCAGGAAAGGCCTCTCAGAGTGGGTGATATTTAAGGCGACACCCGAAGGATGATAACACTACAAAGTGCTTACTTAATATGTGTCACGCTGACATACTTTTTATGCATTAACTCAATGTGTTAACTATTGTATTTAATCCTTCCAGCAGCCCTGGGTAACAAGCACTTTTATTATCGCCTTTTACAGATAGGAAAACCAAGGTGCGGAGAAGCTAAGCAACTTGCCCCAAGGTCACACAGCTAATAAGCAGCAGAGCTGAGATTCAAACCCAGGCAGCTTAGCTCTAAGCCCTCTCTCTTATCCACTACACTGAATCTATTTGCCCTCTAAAGGACAAGGAAGGAACCAGCATGTGCCCAAGTGAGAGGAGAGCATTTCGGGCAGAGGGAACCCCAGTGCAAAGGTCCTAAGGCAGGAACAGGCTTGGCTAATTGGGGACACCAAGAAAGCCCATGTGGCTAAAGCAGAGAGATAAGAGGCATGAGAAGTAGGGACAGTGACAGAAGGCTCTGACAGCCATGTTAAAGAGACAGCATTTTACTCCAGAGGCCGTGGAATGACACTGGAGGGTTCTGAGCAGGGGAGCTACAAGCTCTAATTTATGTTTTTAAAAGCTCCCTGTGGCTGCCATGTGGAGAGTAGACTGGAAAGGGACCAGGGAAAAAAGACAGGGAGTCCGCTTAGAAGACTGTCCCATGACTCCAGATATAAGACACTGAAAACTTGGATTAGGGTGAAGACAATGAAGACATAGGGAAATGGTCAGATTTGGAATTTTGTCTGAAGATAGAATGGAGAGAAGTTGCAATGAGTTAGATGGAGGTGGTGCAGAATCAATGCTGACTTTCATGTATTCGGCCTGAGCAAGTATTCAATGGTGGTGCCACGGACTCCAAGGGGGTGTTGGGAAGAAGAGGCTGAGAAGGGAAAGCCACTGCGGAGTCTGCTAGCTGTGCATCAAAATCCACCACCCACCGGGGTGCGGCCTGGAATGCTCATATCAGAACTAGATTACATGAGAGAAAAATTACTTTCTATAATCTTAAAGCCACTGTATTTTAGAGTTCCTTTCAATAGCAACCTAGCCATATGATCCTGCACCACTTAACAACACGGACACGTTCTGAGAAATGCGTCATTAGGCTATTTTGTCATTGTGCAAACATCGTAGATGCACTCACACACACCTAGATGGTCTGGCCTACTGCATACCTAGGCCGTGTGATGTAGCCTGTTGCTCCTAAGCTACAAGCCTGTGCAGCAGGACACCAAACAAAACAACACGAGATTAAATCAGCACAAAATGAGGCATCAAGACGGTAAACACAAGGCGTATGAGGCTGCAGCCGCCGTAACACAGCATACCATTCTACAGCAAACTTTCTTTTTTATAAGTAGAAAGAGTACCCTCTAAAATAATGATAAAAGGATAGTATCCTGAACACATAAGCCAGTAACAAAGTCGTTTATTGTCATTATTATGTACTGTGGACCGTACAGAATGGGATGTGCTATACTTCTACGTGACTGCGGCACAGTACGTTTGCGCCCGCATCCCCACAAACATGTGAGGAATGGCTTGGTGCTCCAAAACTATGGTGGCTATGACCTCAGTAGGTGAGAGGGATTTCTCAGCTCCACTATAATCTTATGGGGCCGCTGGAACACACACGTCTCTTGTTGACCGAACATCGTTATTTGGCACATGACGGTACTCTCATGCAGAAACTGGTCCCCCAAATGGGAAGCTGCTCTGTAATAAAAGCCCTAAAATATGTGTCATTGTCGTAGCCGATAGGTGGTGAGCAATACGGAAACGAATACTGGAGGATGGAAAGCTAGTGACCCTTGTTATGCTGTGACAAAGCATTTCTTAGAAACATTACCTGTAATAATTTCGAACACAGACCACGTACTTATAATTCTAGAAAAATGGTTAGAAAGAGCTGAAAACATTTGCATGTGTTGGCTGTTTATACTGCTTTTTAGTAAGATATTACAAGAAAGAGATTAACTAGTTTGCCAGAATAGATGGACAGAAAAAGCGAGTCCAGAAAGCTGATGTCCTCAGGGTTGGAAAAACCAACTGGTTTTGTCCAAAGAATGGGAGGGAGATCAGACTGTTGGGGCCCAGAGCCTTTCTCAAAGCCTGTCTATTAGGCCAAACATTATGCCAAACAAAGCCATCACTCCTGTGTCAAAGCACATTGGGGTCGTTGCCTTGTCATCCAAGTCTATTATTTCACACATCCTTAGGGTAATTTTCATTTAAGACCACAGAGAAGGAGATTGGTTGGGCAAGGCAGACAGACTTAGTAACCGTCAAGAAAGGAACTTTGGGTATGGCCGCTGGTACATGGAACTAACTAGAAGTGGACAGACCTGAAGCCTACTAAGTTTCTGAAGGATTGCTGTTACCAACACATTTGAAAGCCTGGACTTGAAATGTCCATGACTGCTCCAGCCCAAATATGTGCCCAAGGAGGATAGATTTCAACACCCTGTTGGGTGTTCGTGGAAAGCGACAGACAAGGAGTTTCTCAAAGGGCAAAGCCAAGGGCCAGGGAGAGACAGGGTGAGGCATAACCCCCAGAGAACCCCTTCCACCACCGGGGCAGAGAAGGCCTCGCTGTTCTAGAGGATGAGCCGTGGTGGAGGCTGGAGCTGCCACCCAGGGTCACATTTCCCAGTTTCCCTTGCAGCTAGGTGGGGCCGTATGTCTAAATCCTCACCTGTGGGATGTGAGCAGAAGTGATCTGTTTAACTTCTGCCTCAGTGGCTTAAGAGGAAATTCCTGCCACAAACTTCCATGTCTTCCCCTCACCTTGGCTGGAAGAATGATAAACCAGAGAAAGCCTGGAAGCTTCGTGTTAAAGATAGCGGCACTATCATTCATCTGGGCCCCTACACGACCCTGTGGGGCTGAGTGACCTGTCAGCCTGAAACGCTTCTCTTGGAGCTGCCACATGAGAGAGCAATCGAGTGAATATTTTTAAACTGCTCTAATTTCAGGTCTCTTTTATATTGACTGAGCATTGTCCTAACCAAGGGAAGCATTAGACATCCAAGTAGAGAGTTCAAACAGGATACTGGAACTCAGGGGACAGGTGAGGGATGGGGGTATAAGTTTGGGAGTCCTCAGGGTACAGCCTACCTTCCAAACAGAAAAGGGTTGGGACCAGCCAACAGTGGGAGGACAGTGAGACAGTTAAGGACTCAGAGAAGCAATGTCCAATGGGAGAACATGTCAGAATCCAAGAGAAGGATGTTTCTAGAAGGAGGGAGACTATTAGAATGGGAGACCAGAGCTGGGTCCTAGCGTGGCTTTACCTGAATATACTGTGTGGCCTGGGGTAAACCACTTGTCTCTCTGTATTGTTCAAATACCACTTCCTCAGGGCCACCTATTTAAGGTTGTCCCTCAGTCACTCTATCTCCCTTTTTTTCCCTAGCATATTTACTACTATCTAAAAGGCCTTCTCACTACTTTGTTCCCATCAGTGTTGTCTGCCTTCCCCACTGGACTGTCAGTGTCAGCAAATGCATCTCCTCAGCAGCCTTTCTGTGGGATGTGCCACCCCCAAACCCGCTTCCCCCTGATCGTGCCCCCATGGCTCCTGGCAGCCAGTGAGGGAGGCCATACTATCTCCACCGGGGCTTCCTTCCCAACACATAGAGCACTTCCAGACCCAAACTCCCAGACTGGGGTACCCTAGGTCACTCCTCTCAGCTTCCCTGGCCCAGGAAGTTGGAACTGGGAAAGGAGGCCTGTGCTTCACAGTCAGGGGTCCCAAGTCAGCAGTGAGATCTGACTCCCTCACTTCTGCCCTTCTTGGAAGTCTGGCTTTGGCCCTGCTCACCAGGAGCCTTGGGGAGGTGGCAAGGGGAGGGTCAAGAGATGAAAACCTCCCCTCAAGGCTGGGACCTGAGCTCCACATTGCCTGGATTCCTGGCCCCACAGAGTATCTCATGGGCCAGCCCCAATATGTCTGTGCCCTCTGGAAAGAGTCAGCCAAGGGCTGCTACCGGGTTAGAAGGCAGATCTAGATTCTAACCCCATCATGCCACAGGTTCATCCTGTGATCTTGGGTACATCGCACACCCCAAGACTAGTTTCTGCACCTCAGAGCATAATGCCCCTGGGAGTCAATGTTTACTGGATGCAAAGCACCTAGCATAGTGCCCAGCATGTCATAAGCATGAGATACAGGTTCCTTTTGTTTTCATTATCTCATGCCCAAACCTACACAGCCCGCAGAAGATGTCAGGAAAGGTGCCAAGAAGCTCCTGCTCCAGAGGGCATTTGGGGGTTTGGGTGGCTTATCCTTTCTCCCTGACTCACAGTATAAAAGAGGAAGCCAGACAGGGCAATGTCAAGCTCCAAGTAATGTCTCCAGGTGTGGGATTTCAGGGAATCATTGTGGGTGTTACTGCCAGCACCCAAAGGTTGTTCTAGGGAGCTTCACTGGATATCAGCCTCTTTCAGCAGATGCCTCATTCACACGCCTACCTTCCCCCAAAGGCCCGAGGGCCAGTGCCTTCCCCTCTGTAGGAGAGCCAGGTGGGAGGCAGGGTGGGCAGGTCTGGGAGGGATGGGCCCTGAGGCGCTAGGGCCCACCCAGGCATCAGGGCCTGGTTCCTGCTGATCTCTGGACTTGCTGAGTGCGCGGGGTCAGTGCTGCTTTTTCCAGGACAGCCACCCTGGCCACCCTGGTTCAGGGGCTATTCAAGGGGATACAAGATTGCCCCTCTTCTCAGAAGGCTTGTAGTCCTGGGATCACAGAGGGGGACATCGAAATGTCACATGTTGAACACCTACTATGTGCTGGCACTGTGCCAAAGGTGCTTGGCACATGCCTCACCTAAGTCATCTTCAAGGCCTCCTTTTACGGGGACCTTAGTATCACCCCCAATTTACAGATGACAACTCAGGGTGCTTTGTAGCTTACCAGGGTCACCCTCAGTGCCAGGTGCTGAAGCTGGCACTCACGGCCAGGTCTGCCTGACTCAGGAATCAGTGCTCATCGCTTGGCACCACCCCATCTTACTGTCCCTCTGAAGTGACGAGAGGTCAAACACCTGGGCTGCAGTATCAGCTCCATCACCCACATACTCTGTGGCCTTTGAGCCAGCTGCTTCTCATCTCTGAGCCTCAGTTTCCCCATCTGAGAAGTAGAGAGGCTAGACTCTGGTTTGCTGGGGGCCCCTCTGGCTCTAGCATTCTAGAATCCTTAGGAGGATGCAGGATGAAGGGACCCATTCACAGGAAGTAGATGCTTCTTCCTCTTGGGCCAGAGAGTGGCAGGCAGCCCGGGCTGAGGCTGCGGGGGAGGTTCGCCTCCATGGAGGGTCTGCCGGGGGAGCAGATGGGGAAGGAAGGTGGCAACAGACAAGCGAGGGGCTTATGCCACCACCTCCTCCACCATTCCCACCCACACTTTGACTTTTGGGCAGAGCCAGAGTTTAAAAAAAGCAACATCAGTTCTTCAGCTATTAGCAGGGCTTTGTTTCCAAGGGAGCCTGTGGTCCCCAGGCTGGTTTGGATGGGAGCAGGGATGCCCTGTCCCTTCTGGGATGCAGACAGGCAGGGAGCCATGGGCCACCAGGTGGGAAGAACCAGTCGGGCAGTTCTGTTCACAGGTACTGCCCTGCTTCCTGGGGGCGGTGGGGAGGAATCAGGAGGGTCAGGCCCCTTCCTGTGGCTGCTCTGCCACCCTGGCACAGACCTACTGCCAGCTAGAAGCCTCGCTCAGCTGACTGTCCTTCAAACTTACCCAGAAGTCTCCCCAGAGACTTTTTTCAAACTTACAGAGAAGTCTCTTTCGGGCCTCCAGGGGCTGAGTGAGGAGGTGGTTATTCCGCACGTTGCTGTTTGGGTCAATGTGAACTCTGAGTGCACTTGGCCCGGCCGCCGTGTGTGCGTGCATTCAGGTGCGGATGGAATGAGGATGTGAACACGGCATGAGGGGTGGGTAATGGTCAGCAGCGAACAATGTCCGTGGCAGGCAAGCAGCAGCACCTTGCCTGGTGGTCCTGCCTCCTGGCCTCACCCTCCCCTCCTGCTGGAGCCCACTCTGTATCCCCATGAGCCCTCCACACAAAGCCAGTGACTTTAGCATCCTACCAACTGCTCCTGCCTCACTCTGAATTAGCACTTCGTCTGGTACAATTGTGAGCAAAAGTGTTTTGATAATTTTCCTGGAGGGTTGCCATGACAATCCCCAGCAAGCTCCAAGAGCGGGTGTTTCTGTGTGCACAGGGGGGAGAGCGACAGAGAGGAAGAGAGTCCGAGAGACTCAGAAAGGGGGACACAGAAAGGGAGAGGATCCAGGCAGACCCCCGTCAGGTCAGGCCTCTGGCCTCCCCTGGCCCCGCCCTGGTGGCCCCATTCATGGGTCCATGAGCTCAGTGTCTAATCTCGGCCTGGCTGTATGCGTGTAACAGGAGACCAGCTGCTGCCAGGCAGGCTGCCAGAGCTGGCGTGGCAGGGCTGGCTCCACCAGGGGAGGTACCTCGGCAACCCCCACTCCCAGGATGAGCCCCAGGAGCACTAGGCTAGAGTGGGGGCAGAGGGATTCTTGGGCACTCAGAGAGAGCCAGAGCTCAGGGAAACCTCTGCCCAGGCTGTGGGCCTGGTTATGCTGACGGGAGCAATGCAAGTGCCTTTCCCAGACCCGGGCTGCCCCCTGCACAGCTTTGGCAGCCTAGGGTCTGCCGCTCAGTTCTTCCCATGTGCTTTCTTGCAGGCCTGAGGGTCCCTCTCCCGGGGCTACTGGTCTAAGAACACTAGGATAAGGACAAAATCCCACAACCTGTGGCTCCTGAACTTGGCCAGGTCATTTCCCTTCTGTGACTTTAGCAAAGCAGGAATATCTCCGCCGTCTTTTGGGATAAGGCCAGAGAAGCCCAGAGAGGAGAGCGTGCTCGATGAGGTCACACAGCAAACAGCAAGGTGGGGGCAGAAGAAGGATGAACCCCAGTGCTGGTCTTTGCCCCAGCCTCGCTGGCCTCGGGGAAGCCAGGTTCTATGGAATGGGTCCACCTGGTACTGCCCACTCAAATACGGACAGGGAAATGGGCCCAGAGACATTCCCCCAGCTAGTAAGAAAGATGTTTCACTGCCTCTACTGAACCGCAGGCCTGCTCCATGCATTCCATAAACAAGCCCTGGGGACTTATTTATGTTCCAAGGTTAAAGTGTCCGCCTCTGCCTTGGAAGGGGAATCTTCTGGTTGTTGGCAAAACAGAGCAGAGGGCAGCTGGAGCCGGCCAGGAACAAAGAGGCAAAGAGGCCAGAGGCCTTCCTGGGCACTGCCAAGTCCTGGCTACAGAAGGTGGCCTGGCCAAGCGCCTTCCAGCCTGTGCTGCCGGAGCTATGTGGCCTTGGGAAAGTCATTTCGGCTGTCAAACCCCAGTTTCTACAGCTGTGAAGAGCCAGTGTGCACAGGAGCCCTCAGAGAAACTGCCATCTGAGTTCTGGGGAGCAGCTGCCTCAAAACAGCAGTCCCTGACGATGGAGGAACCCTCTCGCCTGTCTCCAGCTTGGCTCAGATCCGCCTCTCAATTATTTAACATCATAGGGAGAGGGAGAACCAGAAAGCAAGCCACAAAGATGGCTTTCATGCGGCCTTGGAAATGGGTAGCGGCATGAGAACAAGCAGACAGCATCCTAAGACTGCCCGTTTGAATCCCACGGCTCTGGTGTTGGCTAGAAAGTTCTTCTCACGACTCTGTGATGACGAAAGTCTTACACCTGCCCCATCCTTCTCGCAGGGTGATGGTTAGGAGGATCGCACCTGATGATCTAAGCTAAAATTTGCCCCGGAGGAGGGTGAAATTTTAAATGGATTCTAAGAAATTAGAGTCAAAAGATGCCATGTCATGTAATGTGCTCTGAGCCCGGCCTCAAGAAAGGACACACCATCAGCCTTGTAAATTGCTACTCGCCCATTTTGGGGGCCTGAAGAATCACCCCAAGACCTGCCTGTCTTCCTCTCCCAGCCATTGCCTGAGGCAGCCTGGACGGGTGGGGGTTGCTCCCAGGGGAAGCAGCGCAAGGCAGGCTCTCTCTCCTGCTGCCCTGCCTGCCACTGGCGCATGACAGCGATCTTCATCTTTCCTCAAGGCAGAAGCAGCTGCCGTTTCTCCAGCCGTCCCTCAGGGGGACACACGTGGGGATGGGACTTAAAGCAGAATGGGTTTACCCCGAGCACCTGTGTCGTACCAGTCACCAGCACACAGCACCTTGTACCTATCCTCACGCCCTTAAGTTTATCCTCCCAGACAGGTGTTACTGCCATCAAGCTTCAGTCGAGGCAATACGCTCAGAGACAGATGGTAGGGAACTTTCCCAAAGCCACACAGCCAGGCGGACTTGGAGCTGGGATTTGATCCCAGGTCTACCAGTTGCCAAAGCTCTCCTCATCTATCAGCAGCAGCCACAAGGGTGGCTCCTGGACCTGCCCAGTGGTAGGAGAGACAGGGTGAAGGGGGCTGGGCCTGGGGAAGAATCTGGAATTCTAACTGGGCGCCAAGCTCCACTTCCCAACAACTTTCCTAGAGAGAACACGGGCGTCCTCTGCAGTAGAGTCAGGGTGTGCTGGGAAGGGGCACGTGGATGACACCTACACCCACTCCTTTTCCCAAGGTGATGGCAGGACAAGGCATGGGTCCCTGCCCACTCGCGGATGTCCCAGCACTCGACACAGAGCAGGCAGCACACAGCCGGACGGTGGCGGCTGAGCCAGGACCTCACGCTGTGCGTGGCCCTGTGACCACACCTTCGCTCAGAGTCCGGCATCTGAGATTGGAAACCACTGTTTATAGATACAAAGGAGGAAACCGCGGAGGCTCGGCTGACGGGCGGTTGTGGGGCCAGAGGAAATGGAACAGAACTGCAGGCGGCCAGAGCAGGAGGGAACATTCCCGATGAGCTGGGTCAGTGTTTTCAGACCAAGGAGTGTGACTCATTAGTGGCCCATACGATCGGCTAGGGGGCCGTGACTGGCATTTTTAAATGATGCATAATAAAACAGAAAATATCAGAGCAACACGTGGAATAAAGTACGGTTTCACCAAGCTTTGGTGTTGGTCAAACGTGTGTGCGGAAACTTTTATTTTTTATTTTTTTCCCATGGATTGTGTGCAATAAAGCCACAAAATTCATTAAGCTGGTTCAACCCCTGTATTTTGCAGATGCGAAAACTGGGGCCCAAGGTCAGGAGAAGGCTTTGAGCAGGGGCCAGAGGCAGGATGACAACCCAGAAAGTCCCCTGACACGGGACACTACTTGCCTCAGCACCCCCAGGCTGCCTACCAGGCCAGGATTACTCATTTTTTAACCTTACACACCATCAGCCTTGCCAGCTCTTATTTGTCATTCCCAGGCTAGAATGTGGAGAACCCAGGGCTTGGTCTGGGGGTGGGGTAATGGAGGTATTGTGGCGGAGCTTTCTTGGGTCCTCCGTCCTCCTGGCTGTTCCTCCTCTGGCTCTTTCTCTGCCTCCTTGTCCTCCTCTCCACTCCCCTTGGGGGGGGGACCCCCTACAGTCAGGTCCCTCCCTCCCATCTTCCTCCACAGAGGTCCCTGTACACCTGCCTCCCAGTGTCTCCTGGCCACACTCCCCCAAGCCCTTGTCCTAGGCCTCTCTGCACAGAAATCCCCCATCTGCATGGCAGTGGGATCTGCCCAGGCTCCTGGTGAGCTCGGCCCCACCCCGTCCTCCAGGTTGGAGGACCTCTCTTTGCATCTACGCACTATTTGATAATAACAGCTGCCCATCCTAAAGCAGACGTACATGGTCACGTTTAATTCTTACAACAAACTCTGTTTTAGAGGTGGAGGAACTCAGGCTGAGAAATTTGCCAAAGGCCGCACAGCAGTAAGTGAAGGAGTTGGCTCTAGAACCAGCTCTATGTGGCACCAAAATTTACACCAAAGCATCCTGGTTGGGAGAAGATGACAGCGTGAGGGAGAGGGCAAGTATCTCCTACTCTATGTTGCAATACGGAAAGGAATGCTCCAACCCCAAGATGAAAGAACAGAAGAAAGGCAACACCCACCCTCTCTCAACCCCCCTCACTCTCTTCCCCAGGACAGGAGGACTGACTCCTCTGATAAGGGAGCTTGGGAGAAAGAACTGGGTTGGGGAATGGGGGGTCCCTCTCCTGCCCACTTTCAGGTCTGCCTGCCCACAGAGAATGCGCATGCTGCTCAACTCCTGTGTCCCCCACCTGGGGAGCAGGGCTGGGGAGAGCTAGCACCCACCCACAGGAGGCAGGACTGAGGCCCACCTCCTCCACTTTCCTCCTGCAGGCTCAGTGGGGTTGGCGGTGATCCCCCTCATGGCTGGCAGGGACAGGGCCTGCTGTGCTCTTTCCTTGAACAGGGTGCCCCAAGGTCTGGACATGGCCAGGGAGTACCAAGAAGCCCGACTCTGGTCATGGACACAAGCCAATGTCTCCCATTTGGCTTTGTCGGTAATGAATCACACTGGTATTTTTGCCTCATAGCTGAACCTTGTGTCTGTCTGTCCTCTGCTCTCACGGGAAGAGGGGGTGCTCCCATCACTAGGAAAACCACATCTTTTTCTTCACAACTCCCAGAGGCACCTGCTGGGCTACACACACAGATACCCCTGCTTGAGACACAGATAACTTCTGTCCTGGTCTCCCGCAGGTCTTCTCACCTCCAGTCCCCACTCCTCACTCCCTCCTAATAAGTAAATTTCCCTAAAAGTCACCCTTTCCGCTCTCAGTGGCTTCCTACCACCAGAGCCCTCTGCCCCAGATCCCTCCCAGGCCTGATCTGGGCCTGACTTCCTCTCTCACCATCTCTCCTCCAGCTGAACACCCATCGCACAAGCCTGGACA
Organism: Cynopterus sphinx; assembly: GCA_030015415.1. Lineage (NCBI taxonomy): Eukaryota > Metazoa > Chordata > Mammalia > Chiroptera > Pteropodidae > Cynopterus > Cynopterus sphinx. The sequence continues at coordinate 119,928,937 of CM057383.1, forward strand.
GAGCCACCTAGGCCCCCACTGCTCGTGAGCCTTCTGGATATCACTTGGCAGGGTCCTCCTGCCCATTCCCGAGCGCCTCCCCACCACCCGAAACTACAGCTCACGTTCCTCCCAACCCCTATGCACGCTCGCTCTGAGGGCTGCTCACGTCACCTTCAGTCACTTTGTTACTGACATTCTTCAAATGCACGTCTTGTTTTCTCGACGAATGACGCAAAATGCCACGACAATGCGAATGCAGGCCAAGACGTACGAGGGCTTGCTTAGGCTGTGTGGAGAAGCATTACAGAGCACCGAAGGCAGGGCCTGGAGCTTAGAGCATGGCCGGAGTTTCTCAGCCGTGCTCCACCACCCTCGGTGGGAGAATAAGTGGGCACAACCTTTCTGGAAAAGGCATTCACGTTATGTATTCAAGGCCGTAAATATGCCTAGCCTTCCAAACCTGGGCCAGGACCCCACTTCTAGAAATGTAGTCTAAGAAACGATCATAAACGTGCACCAAGGTTTAGCAACAGGACAGCTGCACACGTGGAGGGGCTGGGCTTCTGTTTCTTTAATTGTAAAAGAGGGGTAAAAACAGTGTCTGGTCCGTGGGCCCTTGTGAGGATTAATAAACCATGAGTTAATGCATCTAAAGTGCTCCACACAGTGCCGGGCAGCATATTCGGGCTCTATAAAAAAGTTACCCCTTCCTTTCACTATTTGAATTGAGGTCTCAGTGAAGCCAAGTCCTGGGCTCTTAGCTACACCACAAGCCTGCCTCCCGCCACCCACTTTCATGACTTCTGAAATCAGCAAAATGGTGACTAATAACAAAAACAACACCGACATCAACAACGGTCTAAATATCAAACACTAGGGGCCTGGTTACATAATGGCACACACAATACGACGTAGCCACTGGGAACCACGTTATGGAACAGCTAATGTCACGCTCTGATGTACAAAGTAAGTAGGAAAAGGCTACAAGACGACCAGTGCAGTATGAAGTTATTTTTTTTTTCCTCTCAAAGTACACAGATGTTTACAAAAAAAAGACACTGCAAAGCACAGAGTCGTCCTCTCTGGATTATAAAGTCACAAATGATTTTCCTTTTTCATCTCTTTAAACGTTTCTTACAAAAAACCACACACACTCCTTTTGTAGTTAGGAATAAAAACAAATTTTGAGCAAGAAAATAAGAGCCACGCTGATTTACTCCTCTGCCTTTCACATCGCCCCTACTGCACCGAACACACAGTCTCTGGACATAAAAGCCCTGGTCTCGGACAGAAGTCCAGCCTGGCAATCCTGTTGAATCGTCCAGGCTGAGGCATTCTGTTCAGAATTGAGAGATGGCCTGCAAGGACAAGGTGCAGGCCGCGTCTGTGCTTGGTTGGTGACCAACTTGCTGGGACGCAACAAGAACTGCCCCGAGGGGGAAGAGGCGCTGGAATCAGGCCAGGGAGGGTGCATTAGGAGACCAATTACCTAGGGAGCATGTGGCCAGGCAGCTAAGAGAGAGCGGAGCCTCGGTTTGAGGCCACTTTGGCATCTGGGAGCTCTCTTCAGCTTGGTTTAAAGAACTTCCCAAGAGAGGCTTAAGTGCTGCGGGATCGTGATATGATCAGCCTCACTCGTGCACAATCTGCATTTTGCCCATCCTCCCCAAAGCCCCCTGGCCTCCCCTCGCTGACTGCAACAGAGGTGTGAGCACCAGGGGAGCCTGCCAAGGGAGAAGACAGGGTCATAGGGCCATTGGTCAGCCACAGAGGGGTCACCCGCCCAGCACGAGCATTAGGGGTAGGGGTAGCGGGGCATGTGGAATGTTCCACTTAAAACAGTCACTGAGCACTAAGCACATTACCTCCAGGCACACTGCAGTCATGTTCTCGACCCTCAGAAGACCTGGGAGAGGTGGCTGCTTCTCTGTCCACTTCATGGCTGAGGAAACTGAGGCTTGGGGGCTGACCGATTGGTCCCACGTGGCTTGGTGAGGCGGGGCAGAGTGGGATTGAAGCCCAGGTCTGCCTGACTCCAGCTGAGGCTCTTTCCACAAGGGCTCTGACAATGATCCCGGCAGGTGTGGGGGCTGGGGCAGGAGTAGGGGTGCCATAGCTGCTCCCTAATTCCACCCTTGCAGGCAGTGCTGTGACAGTAAGAGGTGCCCAGCCCCCCTTGCAAAGGTGACTCTGGGCCAGTATTGCCTGGAGTTGCCCAGCTAACGCTCCTCATCAGTTGGCACAGAGCTCAGCCTGCACTATTTTGGGCAGGAGGAAGCTACTCAAGCTGTAGCAGATGTCCTTGCCATGTATCCAGCCACCAGGCTGGTGCAGCACCGAGATCGTCCATATCACTCCTTGGAGGGCTGCACTAACAGGTGCTGCGAGCTCGTGGGGTTGTCTGTGCCTGTGTTCCCTCTTGTCGTCAGATTCTGCTTTTAGCCGGGGATCTCCGAGGAGGTCACAGAACCTCAGCGTGGTGGAAGGAACACTGGCCTAGGCACCTGCCATGGGTCTTCACACCGGTTCTGCTTCATACCCTGGGCAGACCTTGGATGAGCACTTAACTCCTCTGGGCCTCAGTTTTCTCGTCTGTCCAGTCAGGAGAGTAGCTCTTCACTTTCACGCTAACAGGACTTTGGGGAGACAAAGGACAAAGCATGCACCAGCTCTCCCCCTCAGCACAGGGACGATTGGGGCAGAGGCAGGGGCAGGGTCCTGGGGGAAAGCCAGGCATTCAGACTTTCTCCTGCATCTGCACCCCTAGGCTAGCTGTCTGCTTTTTCAACTCACTCCAGGTGAGTAGAGGCTAACGGCCATGTCAGGGGGGCAGGGTGTGCAGAGAAGAAATGGGTGACTAATCCTTTGATACATTTTCAGAAGAAACATTTCAGAAAAGTTCTTTCTAACCAATGAGGGCATAAGGGAGACACTTCTGTGGCGCTCCTCTCCTCTCTCTGACTCTCTTCTGTCCTGTTTGCGTGATCCCAGCAGTCCAAATTCCCCTAGGCCAGCGTTTGGGAAGCCCTCACGGTATCCTTCATCCATCCATCTCGCAAAGGTTCTTTAGGCAAGGAGGATGTAGCCCTCGACCCAGAGCGGCTTTTGGAGGGTGTGTATTCCCTTCCTAGGTGGTCTCACCTCTGCCCATTCTCCAAGTACAGATAAGGAGGACAGGGAGAGAGTTAGTAGCAGATGCAGACTCAGTCGTCGGAAGACCTGTGGAGGGCCTTCTTGTTGCCGCCTCTCAGAAAGGTCAGGCAGCCCTCTGTCTCCACCACTAACTGCCTCAGGAAAGATAGTCGCCAGACCCAGCAGCGAGGCTGCTTGCTCCCCTTCCATGCCCAGGGGCACCTGGACGATCACAGGCTCTGCCAGGCAGGCGCCTGTCACCACATGCTCCCCCACGCTCTTCCTGCAGTGGGCAGCTAATTGCAACTTGATCACATGGTCTCCGCAGCTGCTTCCAGGTAAAGGGGCCAAGAAAACACAGGCCCTCCAGCCCCAGGAGCCTCTGGGTGCCACAGCCTCCCAATGCCTGGGGCCAGGGCTGGAGGAGGCCCAGAAACCAGAGCGCCTGTGGACAAGTCACCACGCAGCACCCTTCCGGCCTACCTGGGACGCTGGTCTCAGGATCCCATCAATCCTCCAAGAACCTATTTCCTCATCTGCTCAACAAACGAACAAACGACCACTAAGTAGGGGTGCTTTTAGGAATAAACTAGATTATGGATGTAACAGGCCCAACAGAAAGCTCATACTCTAGGCTCCCTCCTGGCTTTCAACTTTCTACCCCTTTAAGAAACCTGGAATTTCTATCCAGTTAAAGGGAATTGGGTGAGAGGCCCCGATCCTGCCCAAACATGTCCACACTCTCAGAGGCCACATGAAAATAGGTACTTTCTCTGCTCCAGGGAGTGTGACAGCACCAAAATAATTGTAATGACAGTGCTGTCACACATACCGTGGGCTCATTGCAGAAAACAGCCCCTTAGGTAACGCTGGCTACAAAGGTGCTGCCTAATTTACCTTGATTTCCTAACCTGCTCCTTGCCAAGGCCCCCATAACCAGCTTTCACACTGAGGAGCAGCCCAGCCCATGGGGCTCTGTGCACAAGCTGGGGAAGGAAGGCTTCTGTGCTCCAGGCACCAGCTGGAAATGGCACCATTAGTCTGTGATCCACTCGCACAAAGAAACATCAAAGCCATTTCCCTGCTGACCCCGACTCAGGAATCGTCCTCTTAGAATGGATTCCAACAGCATAAAACTGACAGGGGTCTCAACAGAGGGCTCCTTCTAAAGAGAAAATAAGGAGGGGGGAAGAGGACACTTCGAGACTTGGTCCCTCTGGGGAGAGCACGTGGGTGGAACCATGTATAAGTAAAGGTTTAAACAAACAGAATGCATCACTATGGAAACATTCCGCTTTTTCAAAGGCCTTGTTAAAAAAATGAAAAATCACCAAGTCTTCAGATTCAACGCTACAAGTGTTTATGACCAGAAAAGGCAAAGTGGGTCTCCGGCAACCAAACAAAAGCTGCCAGGACTCAAGAAAGGAATATTCCCAGCAGGGCAGGGACCTGTCGTGAGTCAGGTCTTCTCTCTCAAGCCCTCCGACTGGGGCTTTCTGCTCATCGCGGTGCCCACTTAACTCTTTTGGGGTTGCCATGACCAGCTCAGGAGATGCCACCCGCTGACCGGGTCCAGGCAGACCTGCCAGGCACCAGGAGCCATGGAGGCAGCGGGGAGTGAGTGCCACAAGGAAGTGATGGGTTAGCGAGCTGTGACCCGGACTTATTTGGAATCACCGATGCCACCTGCGTTAGTGGTCCAGCTGGTGACAATGTAGGTCCTGATTGCAGTACTAGGGAGACACTCCGATGCCGGGGGTGCCTTGTTGAGGCCTGCACTTTGAGGCGAGTTGCTGTGTCACCACCACGAAGCCCATTCTTCAGGCCGTCTGCTGTCTGGGGCTGTGGTGGTGCTGGGAATGGTGATGAAGCTGGACGCCGAGTCTGGGTACCATTTGGATGCCCACGTGGACTCACAGATGAGAATGGGGGAAGGCACCACTCATCTACCTTGAAAGTTTCTTAGATATGGTCAGGAAACACTACTGAGTCAGTCGCCAGGAAGGTGAAATGAGAATTTGTCTAACTTGCCATTACTTGGATTCTGTGCCCCTCCACCTGAGCTTCCCCAGGAGAGATGGCCTCATACTACTAGCCCCTTTGACAGCGCGGGTTCTGACTAGAAGATTCTCACACTGAGTAAGGAGAGAGAAAGTGCATGCGGCTGCCTGATGCCCAGGGAAGCCAGGGAACAAGGTGGCCTGGACGTCAGCTCTCCCAGCGGGTCACCAGCTCTGCAGGAGCAAGCCCTGGAGGCTCAGGGTCCTAGGCATGCCGAGCAGACTATTCTCCCTCAATTCAGGACTGGCAGGGGAGAAAGCACAGTTTAGGGATTAGCCTGCGTTTTGAATTCTGGCCCTGCCGTTTATAAATCCTGTTAAATTGCTTCACCTGTTGGAGACTCAGTTGCCTGGTCTCTACAGTAGGAACAGGATCTTTCTTACAGACCTGGGAGAGGATTAGGAACTGCGTGTGCGTGTGTAAAAGCTCCTAGGACTTTGCTTGGCAGGTTGAATTTAAAGTGTAAAAAAAGGGGGCAGCTAAAAAACCAAACCTGTTTTCTTTTTCATGCTCACAGCCATTATATTTGCATCCTCCATTTGACAAGTTAATGTTGGCAAAGACAGCTTCACCCTAATTGCTAGTTCAGATCCACCACGAGTGAAACACAGCGACAGGTTGTTGGCAGTCCCTGAGCGTGGCTGTCTGTTGCCAGGGTCTGGGATTCCTGTCCAGTCCTACACCCTGCACTGTTACTCCCTGGCAAGGACCTACTTCACGGAACAGAAGGGACCTTATCTTGGTGGTGGAAAAAATGGCATTTGACAGCAAGAAACAAAACCTGAGACCGCTCTCTCAGATGCAGAAACCCAGGTGGTGGCCCAAGGTGTCCGCTGTCGAGCAAGAATTTGTTCCTCCAGCAGACACAGGAGCGATGTGAGAAGAGATCCAAACCTGCAGGTGACGCACGGGGAAACCACGACCCTGGACTCGGAGGGACGCGGTGAGACTGGGAACCATCTGCCAGCTCTGTCCTGTGTGGGAACGGAAGAGGAATTTCCCAGCGTCACGTATCAAACTCATAACTCAAGCTGGCTGGACCACCCCAGCCAGGCTCTGTTTGTGTTAATAGGAGAAAAGCTAGCAATGAACCGATGGTTTTATGTTATTTTTATGGTGCCTTGTACCTCCCGCACCGGAAGGCTTAGTAGGCTGCTCAGATTTTATAAAGCATTTGGGAGTTCTTAGAAAAAGGAGCTGTACACATGCAAACCCATTAAAAACCAAAGTGAGGACTCCCACGCACGAAGCCAGGGAGCTTGTCAGAGAACAGGGCCTGGCCAGGGCGGCGTCACCTCTGAGTTCTAGGGACCCGCCTGCCTAGCCTCTGGCGTCGCTCTTCCAGCAAGGGATGGAAACAAGACCAAAAGCGAGAAGGCTCTGTAAATGTCCCCCACGGGCAGCCAGGGAAACTCTACCTCCTTGGCCTACTTCCATCCATTTTCTCTCTCAGGTTTTCCATGTCTCGGTTGGGGATTAACCTGGCACATGGCTCCTGCGTCAGGGGGTCGGGAAGACACATGCTGTTTTGATGCAATAAGGGGCGGCCACTCTGTTCTGTTTTGGGAACCTTGGTGACATCATGGACTAACCCTTGAATCTCGGGAACTTGTACCTAAGAGAACACTGAGTCAGAAGAGAGGCCTTCGTCACAGAGCTACTGAGAGCTGAAGTGCAGAGAACTACGAGGTCACTGGGTCTATTCCCCGCAGGACTGCTCCTGCTCCTCGCTCCGGGTTTAAGTGACTGAGCGATTCTCTAGGGGAAACTAATCTATGTGGCACAGTGGTCACTGGCAGGGCGCTTGCTACTTTGGGGCCTAAACTTCCCATGACATCACTCAAGTGTTCCTGGCTTTGAGGGGACAGTTTTCTCCTGTATTACGGGGAGTCCCTGAAGATGGCCGGCCTAGCGAGCACCGCCTCCACTCGTGACTCGGGGGCCTGTGACCCATCTCAGTGTGTCCTGGGGAGGCTGACAGGAAGGAAAAGTCAGTCAGAGGAAGTGCTCTCCGAACGTGCAGCTATCTATTAAGATGGCCCAAGGCCAAGGCATTACAGAGCCCGGCAGGCTGCAACAAGGCTCGGCGAAGGCGCTCCTGTTTGGGTCTCAGCAGCTGTGTGCCTGCAGAAGGCTCCAGAGTCACTGACGCATATTTACATTTTCACTACAGTCACAAGGAGCAGACACGTGTAGATTTACCCCAGAAGCGAAGTCCACTCATATTTCTTCAAATTCAACAGAAACACGGCTTATGGACGAAGTTGTCCGTGAACACAGCCGAAGCAGTTGTTATTTAGCTTAAAGAAAATAATGCGATTTTGAGATGAGATGAGGGATGGCTGCTCCCGCAGTAAACAAGTTAGGAACGCGGACGGCTGGCTGTTACTCAACAGGACTCCGGGCTGCCGGGAAGACGATTTCATCTTTGTCTTCCACAACGTGAGAGCAGCCGGACCCGACTCTCGAAGTTTCTTTCTGGAGGGAGGTTTGCTCGGGCTGAGCGCAGCATCCCTCTCAGACGCTCCGCATCAGCACGCCGCCCCGTGAGGGTCTGGATGGACTGTCCGGAAGGTCAGGTTGATTCTCGGGTCCCTAGAGTGGTACTCTCTGGGCACACGGTGCTACAGGGAAACAGAAAGAACTCTGACGTAAACACACACGTGTTTATTCCAAAGCCATTTCCAACTTATTTATGAGTACAGAGTCTTATTCGATTTTGCCCACCCCCACCCCCCCTTAAATGACCTCAACTGAGCAGCAATAAGCTCTCTAGAGTCTCGAGGAGAAAGACCTCCCTCCCTGAGACAAATGCCACCTCGCCCTCCCTGCCAGATGTCCGAGCCCTCACAGAGAGGCAGTTTCTTCCATCTTTTCTAATGGTTGCTCTTCCTCTCAGCCTCCCACAATTTTCCAAATCACACAAAAACAGAGAAAAGGCTGAGACCAAAGACAGACGCGGGCTTCTCCTCTCATGCGAAGTGTTCCCACGTTAATTTACACACCTTAAAAATGGCCTGCCCTGACTGTGGAGCTGTGCGGCTCAAAATACTAGGCGCTAGCTGCCTGAGCTATTCAAATTAATTAGAATTAAATTAAAATTCCGTTCTTCGGCGCACCAGCCGCCTTTTAAGAGATCAACAGTACTGTGTGTCCGCTGGCTCCTACACTGGGCTGCACAGATGTGAAATACTTCCACCGCTGCAGCAAGTTCTGTGGGACGCTGTGCTGTGGAAGTCCCTTTTGGTGGCCATAGTATCAAAACTCCTCGGCAGTAGTGTCCTCTTGCTCATTATAAAAGCAACTTGCTTTGCACCACGTTTACAGTAGAAGTTGATCACCGTAAGCCAGGAGGAGGCCTCCTGCACATACATAAGAGAGATTCCATATAACTTTCATGTCCTCACCTGCCAGTCAGCTTGCGTAGCTCCTTCCATGACCAACAAGGTCCCGTGACCCAAGGGTATTTTCACTCTGTCCACATATGTGTAGTCTCCATTCTCCTCCTAGGAAACAGCAGTGATTGTACTCATTTTTTTTTTTTACATGACTCTGGTCAAAGAAATGGAAACCTCGCCTCTGCCAGACATGGGGGTCACGGACTGGCTCTGTCACTCCGCAGATGCTTGGCCTTCGGCCAGTTATTTCACTTCTCTGTACCTTCATTTACTCCTGTGCAAGATGGGGATGATGAGAGCACCTGCCACACAGGGCTGTTGTCAGCTCAGCTGACACAGTAGGTGGAAACCACGTGGGGACTGGCACACAGTAAGCTGGTGCAAGTGCTATTATCCTTGTCATCATCTAAAATGCAGAAAAGCACGTTCGGGCCTATGAAGGCATTAGAGTTCATCTAGACGAGAACTTTTTTCATCTGCATCACGCTGTGCTCTGTGTTCTGACACAGTGTGGGGAAATGGGCTTTCAAACAAGGCAGAGTATCATGAGCTCTGATCACCTTTCACAATTCACACTAACTCACTAATAGGCTCCTATGTTAAAGCTAGTCGCAACTCTTCCTATACAGTCCTTTGTTGTTTTGGAGATATGTTCCTGTTTCTTTCCCAGGACAGTCAACAAACAGTAAGACTTTCTTAAAAATGTGAGCCCTGGCTCGACCAGAACAGGCTGCAAACTGAGACTTGCTGTTTAAGGCCTGGGGAATGGAATGCAACTCCTGAACTCTCAGACTGCAAAGGCCTGGTGTTTTACGCGGCCCCTTTCTTCCAGGGAGCTCAGAGTCAACTCATGTCCAATGCTGCAATGAAGTTTCACAGCACAGCCCGGGAAGAAGCCAACAGGTGGTACCACTCCATCTCCACAGCTGGCACGGGGTGCATTAAACAACTTCCTTGCGCACGGCCACAAAGAGAATGTCGAGGGCTGAGACTGGGACAGACCCAAGCTTCCCGATTTCTTCACCTCTATTCTGGGCAGATCCAACCATTCACCTTCTTCACTTCCGATGATGCAAGGGATTATATCTGGGTTACTGCAGGATTGATTTCACTGCAGCACTGTGTTTATGTTTATTATTGCAGGGGTGCTTCTGAGAATATAACTGTTTATAATGATTTCCCCCAGGAAAATCAAAACAATAATGAACTTGCATAAACAGTCTAAGTTGCAGGCCCTTTGGCAGTTCCACAACCTTTGGCAGTGACTTTGTCAGGCATAGTCATAATTTTTACAGGCAGAAGATAAGCAAAGTTTGAAATAACTTTTGGTTTCAGTGACTGATTTTAATGGTGTCTGCCACCTCTCCTCTCCCAGTCGTATGTAGGCACCAAACCATTTACCTCTGGCCCCTCTGCCAACCAGAGAGCAGTGAGAAGGTGACTCTGTCCTAGAGTGGCCTAGCTCCATCTTAGAAAAGCAAACGGTTGCTCTCTGAAATAAGTGTTCCAGACGCAGGAGATGTATGTTCCACTGGAGAAAAGCTATTAGAAGGAAGTGCACTGTCCATGGGATGAGGGCCCAACACTTCTTGATTTCAGCTGTAAAATCATTTACCAGATCAAGGCTCAGCATAGCTAGAAACAGAACTTCTGCTGCCCTCTACATCATCAGGGGGGACAGTGGGCCTTAATCCATCAGGCACAGACGCCAGGAGAGTGACACGAAGGAAGGAGGAAAGTACTCAATCACAACATTAAGACAATCCTGAGATGAAGGTCGTGTAGAACATTAAAAACGTTATTGGGGAGGAGGGGATGCCCAGGCCAATGGAAGAGAAGAGGTGAGCACTGTAACTCCACCTGGAAACATGACGCAGCACTAGACCTAGCACGTGAACGAGGATTCCAAATGCAGGAGGGAAATGTCGGTGCTGATGGAAAGTGACGTTCAACAGATCTACACTTAACAGTCCTAAAGTCTGAATTTTTCATCTGAGAGAAAGCCTCGGGCTGGTTTAAACACAGTACATCCAAAGCAACCATTAGTTGTACCAAAACGTAGAAGACGGGGAGCCTTCACTTGGGAGGGGGCCACTCTAATCAGTCCCCACAGAAAACAGCCATACACAGTGCCCCTGTGAAAGGTGATGTCATTACTTTGCTGCTTGTTATTTCTTCCTCCCAACCCGCCTGGTTTGGAAAATGCATCCCTAATTTGCAAGAGATAGATACGAAGCAGGGCAAGGGGTTCTACCAAGGCAACACAGAGCTCATAAATGCTCCCCTCTCCTGAGGCCAGAGCAGCAACTGACCGCAGCGCCACCCTTGAACTTAAGCAAGATGCACAGAGATTTTTCCGCTTAGGAAGCAAACAAAAGGCCAGAGGCCCTCACGTGGCTGTGCACAAAGGCTTGAGTTGACAAGCGTTTAAGCAACAGTGGAAGCACAGATCAGACTGTTTAGAGGAGCGCATTCACAGCCATCAAGCATGGTGAAGTTACCAAAACACGTCCCTATAACCCTTTTGATTTACTAAGCTCTTTTTTCCAAACAAAACAAAACACACCCCTAAGAAAAACATGGCTTAGGATAAAATTTTCCATCCCTGATCCCAGTTCAAAGAGGCTTTTAGGGTTACAATCAATTTACAGGGTGGGTTTTATTGTTATTGTTCTTGATTTTCCACACACTGGGAACCTCACAACTAGATGTAAAAAGCAATAAATACGTATATTTATATTAGTGCTGATTGACATTCTCCTTTCCCAACCACAGCCAGTTCGTCTGAAAGTTTAATTATAATTCCCAAGGAAAGGTCGGGCTTCCCAAAGTTCCACAGTCCTCATGTCCGTCTTACCAAGGTATAAGCATATTCCGTTTCTTTTAGAAAAATGCTATTTAGGGAAAAAAAAAAAAGGCTGGGTGTATTCATTGTTATGTCATTACTAATCCCCCACAAGACAGGAAGTCTAAACATTTTTCTTTTCATTGGAGGGTAACTTCACACTGTATGAGATCTATGTAGGTTTTTCACATAATTACTCCTTTGTTGTCCTAAAAAGGTGTCTTAGAAATTACAAACCACCATCAATGCTTAAAAATCATCACTGACATAGTTTCTCTTTCTACTATAAAAGTCCTTGAAGTTTACTAAAGTAAACGATGCACTTGTAAACCTTTGTTTAACGTCTGCCTTCCTCCTCTCCCATAAACTCCACGAAGGGCGGACTGTGTTGTCTTGCCATTTTGAAATATGTTCAGTACCTATTATCACACATATTAATAAATATGTGCTGCTGAGGGAAAGACCCAAGAAAATATAAAAGTCGCCTCTACTCCAATCATCCAGAATTCAAACATCCAGAGAATATTCTACATACACAACCATGAATTCTACATGTTAACATGACATTGCGAGCATTTTTCTATGCCTTAATATAATATTTCAAAAATATGGCTGGTTATATGATATTCCTTTCAAACATGGCTGGCAATTTGATGTTCCCTTGTATGAACATAGCCTTCCTTCTTTAAACTCATGAATATTTTTTATGTCAGGCACTGTGCTCATGCTAAGGATAGAGCAGTGAGGTACACAAGGTTGGAGGCGGAGATTTTGATATACCAGTACTACTAACAACAAACACACAAGAAAGGAGAAAGAAAGAAAAAGCTATGGCAAGGACATCGTAGGCAAAACATCTCTGAGTCTACTTCTTGGACGTACTCTTAAAAGTGGAATTCCTGGATCCAAGGGTAGCCGGTAATTAAGGTGCTTTGACTTGCACTACTAAATTGCCTCCCTAAGAAGGTTGTGGCAATTTAGGAGTCAACAGGAAAATACGATAGTTCCTATCTTCTGGCCGCTTCACCAATATTGAACATTATCAACTGACAATAATAAAAAAATTTAGGCAGAAATGGCAACTCATTCTTTAAACATAGAGCTCTTTAACTGATGACCCAGTTCAACTACTTTTCACATGTCTATTTGCTCTTTGAATTTCTTCTGCTGTGAACTCTCTGTGCATGTCCTTTGTCGATTGTTCTATGGGATGTTAACATTTTCCTTATTGATCTATAACCACAGATAGTAAGATATTTTGCCTTTGTCATATTTTCTGCAAATATTTTCTCATTTGCTCTTTGCCCTCTAACTGTGTTTATGGTATTTAACACAGAGTAATCCTAAAATGTTTAGAGTCAACTCTACTGACCTTTCTTTGGCTCTCCCCCACAATTTTTATGCTTAGAAAGTCTTTTCCCATCCTGAGAAAAGTTAAATATACAATCATACTTCCTTTTAGTTAAAAAAAAAAATTACATTTTTTAGATTTAACTCTTTAATCCACCTGCAGTTGGTGTGGTTTTTTGTTTGTTTTGTTTTTTTTCCCAGGCTTCTTTTTATAACAATTTCCAGGTACTTAACTTAAACTGCGGCATCCTGATGGACTTTTTGGACAGGATCAACCATGGTCTATACTGCTCAGGTGCCAGGCATGCTAGGTACTAATATACATTACTGCTAATCCTCACGACAGCCTCTTACGGGAGGTGACAGTATCAATTTCATCCTAAGCAAAGTGAGCCCGAGGGAAAGTACGCTTCTAAGGCAAAGGCTGGCAGGTGGCAGGAAGGGCCAGCACTTGAACTTACATCTGCCTGGCTCTAGAGCCTGTATATTTCCCACTGTACTATCCTCTCCAGATGAACTTCTGTTCTTCTGAAATCCTGTATTATTTCCTGTCCTTATTACATGGCACCCTGACTATAAGGGTCACAAATGTAGCTTGTAGAAAGAACTTGTGATTCCCTCTACAAATCCTCCTTAAATAAGGCCAAAAGCAAATGCAAAAATCCCTGATCCTCCTCTGTCTGCATAAATAGCACCCACATCCACCAAATGCATAAGCCAGAGACCTGGGAGTCAGTCTTGATTCTTAACCTCACATCTAAATTACTATTGGCAAATTCTGCTGCTTCACGCTCAGAAACATACCTCAGATTCATTCACTTCTCTTCATCCTCACTGCCACCATCTTAGTCCAAACCAGCACTCTGCCACCAGCATACTGAACCCATCTTTCATGTAGTCTCCTACTCTTGCCTCTCCCCAAACTATTCTTCATACAGAAGCCAGAGTGATCTTTTAAAATATAAACCAGATCTTGTCACAAAGTTGTTTATTCTCACTGCACTTAGATTAAAATCCAAACTCAGCTCAGAATGATTATTTCTTTCCGTTCATGTTCATATCCCCAGAGCTGAGCATAGTCCCTCACACACAGTAGGTGCTCAATTAATATTTGTAGGGGGAAGGAGAGAAGAAAGAGAGAGCGAGCGAGAGAACTATTTATAAAATATCTGACATCTGGGTATCAGACAAGACTGAAGGAGAAAAGATTAGAATTAAGGATGTCGGGGTAGAAAAAGGTCATTTTAGAATTTTTAGCCTGTGGTTTAAAAAAGCCTGGAATGAAGATGAACTCTGTGAAAGGAATGAGTTTTCAGACATTCCAAGAAAGAATTAAGATAATTTTGGAATTGAAACAATTAAAATAAGACAACAGTAAAGAACTGAAAATAACATGGCTTTAAACTCACCAAGAGAATGAGATCATGAACATAACTAGACTTAGCAGCAGGTGGAATGATGGTTTTTCTGAGAGAACAATAATAAATCTGATTTAACAATTTCAGGTTAGAAGTCACATGTGCTGTTACAAGTAGAAATATCTCATGGACATGTAGAAAGTGGAACCTGAGATGAAAGTCAAAGCTGGAGATAAGAGATTCAGAACTCACCTCACCAAAGAAGCAATGGTTGAAGCCATTAAGAACCAATAAAATCTTATTTATTTGTTCATTCAAAATACACTTACACATAGTGCCAAATGCTGCAGCCATGATGGTAAGGAAGACAGAAGTGGACCTTGACCATATGGTGTTTACCAATTACCATTTTACAACCTCCTAAAAAATAATGTAGATAAAGATAGCAGAATCAAAGACCATCTTGAATATCCATATTGAAGGGGTTGGAGGTAAAAAAAAAACCTCAAAGGAGGAGGCAGAGAAGTGGCAATGAGAAATAACTAAGATAACATAGTATTTCAGGAGCCAAAAGAAGAAGGAAAAGGCAGCTGATAGATGGCTGAGTTTCCAGCAGAGAGGTGATGGATACTGCTGACACCTTACAAGGAAGAAGTGAATGGCAGCTGAGAAAAGGCCAATGCATTTGCTCTTGCTCCTTATGTCAATGGTGGGAATGCATCTAAAGAGCAAGGGTTTCAAGAGTGAGTTAAGCTGTGAAAAAGGGGAAACTGCAGATACAGACAACTTATTCCAGAATCTGTGCTCCCAAAACAAGGGAAAAACCAAAACGTTACTTAGGACATCTGCAGAGTCAAGCAAAGGGTTTCCTCAAGATGGTAACAGATACATGACAGGGAGTTCCCCAGCTCTGTGGTCCAAGCACCAGGTATGTGTAGTTGCCTGAGAAGTACAGTCCAGACCTTTTTGAAGATGGAAATAGCATTTGAAAACTGAACGCGAGCCTGTGCTACAGCTGCGTAGCTTGCTGTCTTTAGTTGCCTTATCTCCCAACTCATGACTATGCCTCAATGTCCTCCCCCTTTTAAAAATCAGTTCTTTTCAGTTTTTTTCCCACAAAATTGTATTTTGCCTTACCCTTGAGAACCTGGCTGCTTCCTAGATCATCTAAGCTTGCAGCCATATTTGGAATGCGAAGCTGTTCCTATAGCATCAGTACAAGAACACAGCTGGACTTTCTGCCCATAGTGGTAATATATTTTTAAAATCTGACACAAACAATACATAGCAGTCATGGAAATTATGGAAAGACAATAGAGCTAGGACACGACAAAGTCATCTCTACAGTTGTTCTGCTGACTCAAACCACATTTTAAATGACATCCTCGGCATCGATCTAAAATACATTACTTTAAAAACAGAAGCAGCTGCTTCTGAAATAAGGTCTGCTAAAGTACGAGGCTAGCTGGAAAAGCAAAGATTTGAAATCTCTGAGGTTATCTGTTCAAAAACAGTTTTAAACTCACTTGCCACATACAGATCTTTGGGTTTTTATCAAACCCTTCTTGATTTTTGGCATTGATTTGTCATTGAAGGTTCTGGTGAGGTGAGGGAGATGCTGAGCATGAGGCTCCTGGCAAGTGTAATCAATCATCCTATGCCAGCACATCCGGCTTGGTCAGGCAGGACCTCACCGATGACTCCTCTCTCACTCACAGGAGAAAGTGTGGGAGGTTTGGGTGACTGTTCCCTACAGCAAGGCTCCCTGCCGGTGACTGAAGCTTAGCACTGCAGGCAAGACTTCCAGACTGGACACACTGAAGGCAACTGGAGTTTAGTGTGACACAGCTGCTGATGGCGTCTGCTGCTCAGATTTGTTGTTGATATAGGACTAGAGGTAGGATGGAGACGAGAAGTTACTGAATTTAAGCAAAAACAAACTTGGCTTTGCACTCACTGTCCTAGACATTCTAGCTACAGTGAACATGCACTTGAAATCAGAGGAATTTGTGTGATAAAGAGTCCATTCTTAGTAATACCGTATTTTCAAGAAATGCAACTTAAAGGAACTGTTATCTTGAAAGAGCTTTCACCTAAGACCATAGCACCAAAAACAAATGCTCTCCTTCCTCTAAGAGTCCATGAGAACAACTTTGACCATTCCCAACATCCAGCTGATCCTAGTCACCAGCAAAAGTGCGAACTTCCCCCGTCATCTATTAATATCGGAATACTCATTCCCAAACCAGTCCTTGACACAGGCTGATCAGACATAATCCCTCCCCACTCTCTCCCTCAGGCACCTGCCACCATGTCCTGTGAAATTCCCATTCGGTAACAAGCGAACACCCCTAAATCTTCAACCTCACGTGCTCTGAAGGTTTCCTCTACACGTCCTTATCCTAATTGAAACCTAGCTACCTCCAGAAGATTCCAAAGTCCCTAAAACTTACTCATGGGGAAGGTGATCATGTCTCACATCCACAGAGCTCAGAGACAAGTGATATGCCCCAGTATCTCTTTCAGATCAGTGTCCCCATGCCCTTCTTAAAAATCCCTGCTCCTCTGAGCTCCATCCGCCTCTCTCCTTCTCTGCCTTCATCTCGGGCACATAACAAGGTGTACTAACCTCCGGATGGTTTATTGGCTTCTACTCTTGCTCCTTTCTAGTCCAGGTTCCATACACAAATGACCTTGAAAAATTATCAATCAGATCATGTCATTCTGCTTAACACACTTCAGTGGCTTCTTGATGTGCTTAAAATAAAACCCACTCTTTCCCAAGGCTCATGAGTCTGCCTGATCTGGCCCTGCCCCCTCACCCCATCTCATCACCTGCTACTCTCCTCACTTGCTCACTCCCCTCCAGGATGGGGCTTCCTTCTTCCTCACATTCACTATGCTCTTTTCCGCCTCGGGTAAGCAGTTATCCACCATGAACATGTGACTTGTGAAAGATGAGGAAATCACCAGAAGGCTTAGAAATTGTTCTCATCAGTATGGCAAAGGGGAGGGAAAAAAACCGTACCACTGAGGTAAGGTCTATAAAAGTTAAGTTTATAAGCAGACTCTATACCAAATCACAAAAAACCCACGATGAATCACTTCGGAAAAGGTGGTTCTCCTAAGACAAAAAGTCCTGTTACCAGCAATATAAAACTTGAGGGCTTTTTGCAAAAATCAATTATACCCAGTGGCAGTTAGGGCATGGATTCTAGCCTGAGACAAGGCCCCAAGGATGCAAATGATGGTTCTAAGACCCAAAGGACGTGGAGTCTGAGGATAATTCAAGTCCTACCAGGACTACTTATCTCTATCTGCTTAAACATGCACACGTCCATTTACCCACTCACTCGTACTCTCCAGACCATTTATAAGTGACCCTAGAGACAGGAGCTCAGAAACTCAATCACCATTCCTGATCCACAGACCATTTACTCTCCCCAAGTTGTCCTCTCTACTCTCTCAGTGAATGATATTTCACAGGCCAAGGGAATCTTGGAGTTTAGCTTCACTGACATTCATTTCCTTTTTCAATTTCTACATATGAAAATTCACCATGGCAGCTACCATTAACAACAGCTTAAAAATCCACTGATTACTGCAAAGACTTTCACGGTGCCTTTCCTGGGAAAACTCTTCTATTACTCCCATCAAGTAGGTACCAATTATCATCCCCATTTACAAAAACGGAATAAATATAAATGAAGCAGATAAGTGTTTTTTGGGTTTTTTTTTGTTTTTTTACCAACATTAGAGATAGAAACAGGAAACAAACCCGATTTCCTAAATTTCATTAGGGTATGTATTACAAAGACAATGGTTATCAACAAGTTCTTTCAAGTATTTCTTGCAATTTATCAGGACAGATGCTGCACAGGAAATGGACTAATAAGAAGAATAGATGACTGGAATAGCGGCATTGGGGTGCTGGCTGAGGTGGGGGTTGTCATTCTATAAAATACTGTAGATGGTTTATCCAGTCTTCAAATTGAGGCTGGTATTATACTGTTTTGGACTCCAATGACCTCATTTCTTCCAAAGTCCTAAAAAAATCAGTATTTATGATTAAACTATCCTTTTAATACTTCATTTTTTCCCCAGTAGTGTATAAAAAAAAACAATTATCAAGGGAGGAACTCGAAACTCCAATTCACTGGGAGCTCTCAGAGACTCTACCATTAGAAGTGGTTTTACAACAATCCCTCCTGGTGAAATGAACAGAGTTTACATCCTTCAGAAGGTGCTAGAGGAAGGAGTGGTTAGAGAAGTACCCAACTTGCTTTAACTCAATCACCTTAAGGGAGGAAGAAGCCCCCTCACATTTTCAGGTTTCAGCTGATGAAGGACAGAGTTTATCCATGGGTAATTTGCTAGAAAAATGAGGATTTTGGCATCTAAATTTCCAGTGAATCACAAACTTCCTGCTATTATCTAATAACCCCTCCCAACTCAGCCATCACTGTTTCCATGGTAACCAACAAAAAAATAGCAGCCTGCCAAATGGCTTTTGTAGTTCTTTTCCCAGCTTGGTTTTCAGTATAGAATTAAAGCTGGCTGGGAAAAGAACCAGACCAATCTTTACAACAGGGACATGCGAAGTACAACTGGGTTTGGGACAAGGAGTGTAGAAAAGCTTTTAAAAGCCCAGCTTGGTAGAATAAAAAAAGTTCTTAGTTTCTAAAAAAAAGTCTGTTGAGGTATATTTGGTAAACTCTACTTCTATCTTAAGATAGTATGTCCTGACGTTGGCCAGAAGACAGATATGGTGCTATTTATTCCCCAGTCTTTAAAGTGAATTAACAAAAGAAGGAATGGGGTGACTGGAAGAGCAAGGTCAGGCAAACCCACTCTGCCCTCAAGTACCTTATTATCATTAAAGGAAACAGTAATTTAAAATCCAAATGAATGAGGAGCTAACAGACTTGGACTAGAAGACAGTGAAAAAGGACTGTCAACTTGGAGGAGTGAAATGTTTAATCCTAGGGACGATGCATGCATAAAGCTGAATGAGCCAACTGCATGAATCAGAGGGGCACTGATGCTTAGGAAACAAAGACCTCCTTACCATCTCAGCACAGGGAGAAACTGTTAGGAATGCGATGTGTGGAACTGGGGCAGCTTTCAGAAGATCAGCAGCTACAGAGATCTGCTTAAGGTGCTAGACCAAAACAAACAGCTGCTGCAGGGGTGGAGGGTTTGAATGTTAAAAAAAAAAAAAAAAGACTTATAATTCTCTTTCAAAGTGGCCCAAAACAGACACTTTTCTTTCTCAGAACTGCATATTTTTGAATGAAGTGCAGGAACTGTCATGATTCTTCTGTCAGTTTCAGATGAGAAACTTTGACTCAAGTCAAACAGGTATTAGCTTCTCTTCTGATACGTAAAACCAACTGGATTTTGAAAGATTCCCTCTCACAAATTCTCACACACTCCGAATGTCTTGGTGACAGACAGGAAAATTACAATCTGTAATGACATACTGAGACAGGTCTCTAGGAGTCATAGAATATCAGACTCCTACAAATGCCACATAGAAGACTAATCACATTAACATTTTTTAATTTATACTTTACTTTGGGTTATATGAATCGTGAGTCATGTTCTCAGAGCTATCATCAGAGTTAGAAAGAAAAGTAGACATGGATTTCCAATAACTATTTTTTTTTCATTCCTTCAGAAAAGGGATAACTATAATAAGACGAAGATGAGGGGGTTCTAAGCTACATTTCAAGGTGTCAACTCAAAGAAAGGCTTCTGCACTTCTAATTGACCTAGATTTGCAGAGCTCCAGATTTTTATCTGTTAACCAAACCCGAAGAAGTCTTTCGAAAGTTTAAACTTGGATCCTCTTTACCTAAGAATTGAACTTACAGGTTTGGGGGGGAAATTATTGATTTTAAAACTGCATTCACTTATGAGTGATTATAATTTCAAATATATTAACATTCAATCTCTCCATCTTAAACAAAAGCCACAATTGAAGCAATGTACAACTGCATCAAATTCAATCATAGTTAAAACTATGCAGGAAGTCAAAACTTATTAGAATTAATAACCTGAGGCATTTATACTTCTGGCACATTTATATTTCTTCCTCAATCTGTTTCCTCAACATTGTTTCAAAATTTCAGACAAATTTTCTTACTTATTAGATCTGTATTTTTATCAAATCAGCTACCATAGTTATTGTTACATTCCCTTGCTACTGGCAGACAATTAAAGAGATTTTACCACATTTTTAGTGTTTTATAGCCTGTGTTCTCACTCATGTTCATCAAAACAGACTCCAAGAAGCCTAGAGAAGATAAAGCTTCAGTATGAGCAGCATCCCTCTTATATTCTCCATCCACACTTTAATCTATAACATAACTGAAGCGTATTACCAAGAAACAGCTCTTGATCATCATGAATAATGTTCTTATATGAAAAAATGAAGACCTTCAGCTTCCTGGAGGGGAAAAGGAATGGGGTACTCTGGGCACTGGAACATTGGTAATGCTTAATATTAGTTGGAAGCTGCTTATACAGTTAAACTAATTATCCAGAAAGCATGCTTTGAGAATTCTTAAGCTTCAAATCTATAAATAGGTCAAAAATGTTTTTTGAAAGGGGGTGGTGGTGAATGTATGTGCAACAGTAACTAAACACTTAAATACTTGGCAACAAATATAACCGTGAAGAACTAGAGACTAAGATTGTAAAGATTACACTAGACATTCTACAGCTTGTTGGCCAGGAGGAAAGGGTGGCTCCAGGAGGAAGCACAGCACAAGCACCCACCAGGTCAGGAGCTCCAGGCGGGAAAAAATAACTCCGTTTTACTCATTCACTGCTATGGCCCCAGTTCCCAGGACCACAGCTAGCAAATAGCTGGTGTTCCATGTCTGGTTTGAGAAGAGGGTTTGAACTTAAAAATGAGACATGGTGTTTCTCTGTTATTCATATAATAGCAGTCTTACTAAGGGAAGGATGAATTCTTCACATGTGTGAACTTGGAATGCAACCAAGTAGAAGCCTGCGGATTGAAAGCATAACCAAACCTAAAAGGAGTATGGCGAAGGTTGGGTAGTCTGCTTCTCAGGTGGGAGTCCCTGGTGTGCGAGAAGGCTGATTGCCAGTGGAATTGTGACAACTACTCAAAGTGCTTAGGGAGCAGGTTCCCTCATTAACTCACTAGCAGTTGAGAATCCCATGCTAACACAGACCAAAGTTTCTGCATTAACAAAGCAAAGAAAAACTAAATCAGGGGGAATTATATCAACAAATGGTGCTTACTGGCATAAATGCAAGATAACCTATTATGTTTCAAAATACCACACTTGGGAACCCAAATATATGTCATGAAAACAGCCCAGTCCATTAACAACATTCTCAGAGAAGTATATTTGATGGAGAACAGACACAAGCACCAGGGGACTAATAATTATGTGGTTGGATTAAGTCACACTCAGGACACAGCCTTGCAGGCCTTCCACACTGACTCGGTCTGGTTTAAGGTCATAAACCAAATGACTGGGAATCTTGGTTAGAAAAAGACACAAACCCTGGAAAAAAGATAATTTGGTAGAGGTTTACTTTTTTCTTAGCGTTCCTACTATCTTTCTATCTTAGTCCTGTGTTCCTACACTTTTTGATTTAAATCATTAACAGCCTTCTACCCTCAAATGTCACGTAATATAAGAGCTGGGACAGAGAACTGAAGTTATAGTCAGTGTAGTCAGTGCTTTTCTGCCTGACCTTGGACAGACCACCACCTCTGATACTCTGACTTGAGTTTCCTTTCTCTGTTATAATTACAGAATTCATTAGTATTCCAGGAGAAGGCTATGAAGGCAGTGAGGATGCGTGTGATGCTCCCTCATAGAAAAGTGACAATGTCGCCATGAAGAACACATAAAGCCTTCTTCAGGAGCATCTTTCTTGAGTCTCCCTCCTTTCCCTTCCTGACCCCACTAGCTTGGGCCATCCCCTTATAAGTCTTCCTTCACAGCTTTCTCATATTTGTAATTACTTGAGTAAGTGGCAATATCTCTACCTCCTGCCTCCATGAGGATAGAGACTGTGTCTGTCCTTTCCACCAATGACAATGAGGCCCCAGCACCTGACACATGGCAGGCCCTGTCTCTTAGATAAGTAAAAGAATGAATGGGCACACTGGAAGTCAAAAGTTAACCATCGGGTAAGCAATCAGTTCCAAATGTTTCATCAACAAACACATACTCCTGTCCTCTAAATCTGAAAATAGGAGCTCTACTTTTTTTCACAGAATAAGAGGAAGCAGAAAGATCATACAAATTTTAAAAAATGAGAGAGAGAACACTTACTGGTGGGGGCTTCTTTCTCATCTCAAAAGTACGTGTGGCACCAAAACTGAGTGAAGCAATGATGGGGTGCCTCCCTAGCGAGGGTTCGTCATCGCTATGCCAGTCCACGCTGTCCTTTTCATTCCGGTAAAGATTGCAGAGCAAGGAGTTGAAGGTGTGGCCAGTGTTCTCTTCAATTTGGTTCTTTAGCGTGCGCAGTACTGGATGCCACTGCAATCGACAGGCCAAGGAAAGGAGAAGAGAGAGTTCACATGAGACACCAGTGGCAGCCACACGGGAAAACGCAAAGCATGAAATCAGTCAAATTATAAACAGGAGCATGGAATAAGCAAACCACTTGAAATGCAAAATCCAGAAGTCAAGAAAGGTAGCTTAATTCCTTCCCATGATTTCTGTTTTGAAGCAAGTTGACCTGTGCAATTTTATTAAGGTACGAAATTTAGTGTAACGATGCCATGAGGAACAGGCCTATCTACCCATCTCATCCTTTCCATGTTGGATACATGATGCTCGAAAAGAAACAACTGTCAATATATCCAGGCAGTGTACCTTGGTAGGTCAATAAGGTGGTAAATAGAGCCGTGAGTCTGGTTTGCTACCACAGCTGACAGGTTGCCAGGTAGTTAGCAGATACAGACTAAAGTCTGAGGAGTGAAACAACTTTCCTGCTGGGTGGCCTTCTGTTCATTCTACTATTTTATCGTGAATGGAAGAGCTGCTTTTTAAAAACGAGATATTTCCTATTTCCAGAGTGGCTAGCTTCCTAAACACAGAACCTAAAGATGAAAAATACTTGTTCCTACAGAATGGAATCACAATGTGGCCCTGACGAGTGCACCGTCTGTGAACTACAGAAGATTTAAACATCTCCCAGCCCTGCCTCCTGGACACCGAGTTCAGCCATGTAGCATATATTTTGGAACTGGCTGTCTTGTCACACATACTGCAGGAAGCTATGACCCCTGACCTTTGTACTTGGGAGCTACAATAAGCATGGCTTATACTGGTTCTTGTTGGAATTCTAAGTCTTTCCTCTAAGAAAACTCAAGTGCTTTACAGAGCTCCTTTTAGGACAGCAGTTCTCAAACTTTACACTATTAAAACCTGTTGGGGACCCCACAGAACTTCTGTTTATATAGGTTACACCTAGGATATTTACTTAATTAAAAATTAAAACTGAAAAAGGTAACATATTAGTTAATTTATTTAAAAAATAACAAGTCCGTCCCATGTTAAAATATTATTTTATGAATAACAACTATATTTTCCCATATGAAAAACTGGTAAGAAGAGCTGCACTGCTTTGCAAATCTCTTTAATGTCTGGCTTCATCGAAGACAGTTGACTGTCATATGTGCCTCTGCTTTCAATCTGTTACAACATGTTGCTTTTGTTGAAGTATATGAAGAATATTGCCTTCACACAGATATATAGCTAGAAAAAAAAGGAGTCTTTGATAGCCTTTCAAATAATTACAGATATTCTTTGATATTATACCGAAACTCAACAAGTACTGATTTTTCGAAGATCAGTTGCGGTGTAGAATCTGAAACCACATCAACAAACGTTCCATAGCCTGTTACATTTAAATCTGCGGGTCCAGCTTGCACGTTGAATGGATCTTTTAATCCTGCATGATTCTACAACGTCAAGCACTGGTCCTTTGGAAAATATTGGTTCACTGCGTTATACAGATTTTCTGTTGACACACTTCATTATACAATGTCGAAAACTCATATCCATTAATATCACCACTGATCTCATCAGCAAAGGCTTAGTAATGGGGAGAGGTCAGGCTCAACATGGCGGTTATGAGTTTTTCCCAAAATTCTAATTTTTGCTTGAAAACTGAACCGTTATCATTAGCAATAAATCCTGTCCATTGTTTTCTTTGGAGTAATACTCACTTCATTCATTTATGAGAAAATGTCTGCCAAATACTCGAGTCTGACTAACTACAGTCTGTCTGCCAGTTGTTCTTCCAAGTAAAAATGGCCCGTGAAAAAAAGGAGCTAGTTTAGCTTATGGCTTAAGCAATTACACAAGTGTTTTTTCCTTGACAACATCATAATTGGTTTGTAGCAAGCATGCTTTATTCATACTTTCCATTTCCTAAAATTATTAAAAAGACATGTGCTCAAAGATCGAGATTTAATAAAACTAATATTTACTGCTTCATTGAAGGGCATTCTTAAAAGAAACCAGCATTTTTTTTTAAACTGGAAGTGCACGGTGGTGAAGAATGTAATGGTTACCAGCATAGTTTGGTAACAATGCCTTGATTTAAACTAAGTTTGATCCACCATCACTTTTGTACCATTGGTGTAAATTCAACACAGTAGAAGCGCCATCTAGCATTAGTATAAAAATAGTCTGACCTCATGGATCCCAAAAAGGATTTCGTGGATCCCTTCCAGGGCCCACAGATTATACTTTAAAAACTGCTTCATTAGAGAACCCCGTCAAGTCCATGTTCTACATTTGGCAGTGAAGGAACGGACATTCAGCAAAGGAAAGAGTAATGTTATGTATACCCCATGGCTACCGGCAGGCACAACTGCCAGGGAAGCACACATGGGAATCACTCAGCTTTGCTGTGATGGAAAAACCATGGTAAAAGCTGGGATTCCTTGCTATGGATATTAGTATTAGATTCTACCGAGAGGATTTTAAAAAATAAACAGCATTGAGAACAAACAAAACTTTGATCAATAAAATAGAAATATTATTAACCAACCTATTGAAGAGAACGCATTTCAAAGTGAAATTCCATAATAATGTCAGTGTGCTGTATTTCCTTATTTTATGGCTTTAAGCTTAACTTCATGGAGAATACAGATCAGATGCTAGAATTATACTCTTAACAAGAAAAACAAGAATGCAAAGAGAGAAGAGAGCTTTTCTGAATTGTTGGCTGAGAAGCTAATTAGCACTTCCTGACACGCTTAGGGACTGAGCACTGTGATAACACCAAGTTTGCATGATGTTTCTAAGTGGGTATATATTTTTCTCTTGGTTATTTTTGGTGGTGAAGTAAGAAGAAAAAAGGGGATAGCGAACTAGAGGATTAATTTAGACTCTCCAACCAATACTCTATATACAGATCCCTCAGAACTGAATGTCTAATTTAAAATTCAGCGTCATCTCACTGTTCGGTGAAGACATTCTATCCTTAAAAGACATTTGAGGAAAAGGGTATAAGGAAATATGAATCACAGAAGTAAAAGGACCCATTCAGTGGATTTCAAACAGTGTTTTGTAGACACAGGCACCACAGAGCTACCTCTGGAATTACTGCAGGAGAAAGGAGAGGTCAAATTGGTGGGACTCCCAGCCAGTCAAGACACTTTGCTATTTTTATTTATTAGGTTCATATAAGACTTAGTTTGACAAAGACTAAAAGAAGCTTAATAACCTATGATTGACTCTGCTCCTGAGCTTTGAGACATTAAGTTTGAGGTAGTAACTTCAAAATTAAACAAGTACCCTCAACCCACATGTATATAACATTAGTGAATTCCCCTTGAAAAATCTGAGAAAGGGGCATCTCTTTTGATTTTGTTCAAGATGGCACGTAAATAAACTAAATCTACAGCAATAAATACAAAGTTGTCAGCTAGTCAAATTCAAATTAAAGAATTCTAATTTGACAACTTTAAATTTCAACAAAAGATGCTTGCTTGAATAAATTATGGGACACATCAATTATGAAATATTACACAGCTATTAAATATGGTGCTGTAAGAGAATATTTAATGATGCTAAAACATATTAATGATACTGTTAAATGAAATGTAGTATACATAATTTATTTTATTTTATTTTCTACATATATTTGCCTAAAATTTAAAAAAAAGACTGGAACCAAAACAAAATGTGGAAGAATTATGCAAAACTTCAGTATTCTCCATTCTTATCTGCAGTTTACAAATTTCCAATATAAACATATAGTACTTACATTATAATAAAAGGACTGTTATTAAAACAAATACTTTTGAAGAGTTGTCAAAATGTTCCCCACTGTAAAAGGCCACTCTACCCAGCTGATCTTATCTGCCTATGTTTATTATAAAGCAGCTGTTTTCAACCAGGGGCAATTTTGCTCTCCAGCAGATGTTTGGCAGTGTCTAGAGTCATTTTTGTTTGCCATAAGTGAGGAGGGTTTCTAGCATCTAGTGGATAGAAGTCATGGATACTGCTAAACATCCTACAGTGCACAGGACATCCCCCACAACAAAGAATTATCCAGCTCAAAATGTCATTAATACTAAAGTTGAGAAATCCTGTTCTAAAAGATAAACTAGAATAAATGAGAAAGAACTTCTTCCCCGCAGCCTGTTTAATCCTCAGCTTCTCTGCTATTGACATGAAGGTAAATTCATCCCGACAGAAACATGGCCAGCGATCTATGCTGGATTGGCCGAATTCAATTCTCTTCATGTTTCCCAATCAACCTCAAATATAAGGGTCTCAACACTTCCCTGGATCACATTCTAAACACAGCCCTAGAAACCAGAACATTTGGCTCTCTCCATATGTGAAAAAGCCATATACCCCTGCCCCAGCCTCAGTCAATATTTTATCCCTGAACGTTTTAGTAAAGTGGTAGTTTATGAGTACAAACTATCAGAAGCTGTAAAATGTGTCACATTTCTGTTTATCCCAGTTTTGTAAGCAAAACTCCACTTTCTTCAAAGTCTCTTTCCATAAAGTATAACATTACTTGTCCAAGACAAGATTCCAGGGACTAAGCAGGGAGCTGTTTCTTGGATCTTGACTCCATCCTTTGGACAAGCTTAGTTTATATACTTGAATCTCTTTTGTCTACTGTCATGGAAACTTTTTAAAATGAAAGCAGTAGAAACAAGCCAAATAATGATAAGCTGGAAATCTGAGAAGTACAGCCATAGAATAAATACAAAGTCAAAAAGAAAAATGCCAAATTTTTTCACGAATGGCCAAAGAGTCTGAGAAATCAAGAGAGACATTTGGATCTTACTGGCAAGTCATAAAGACTTGGCCCACAGCAAATGTGTAGTGGGTATACACAGAAGGGCTACAGGCAGAATAGCTCGGGAAAGGGGCAGACTAGGAGAAGAAATGGTCATTTTCCTGAAATCCTAGAGTCTGGTTCCAGTTTACTTTAGTTTGTTTTTTTTTTTCTCATCCTCAGATTTCCTCTATGGATCAAAAGCACAAAGACTCAGTGTTTGAACCCACATAATTTTTTAAACTAGGAAACATCATAGAGCTCTGTGAAGTGTTTAACTGTTATTTTATAGCACTCTACAATGTACAGTCTGTAAAACCATATAATAGTACAATGTTCCAACATACGTGAGGGTTTGGTTCCATAGTGATTCTTGAATAAGTGTAAGGAAGTTCTCCATACCATGCTGTGAGTCTTGGCTGCTGGTAAGTTACATCTAAGAAAAAAAATACAGGGCCTTTGAAATGGTTTCATGCTATTTAAGGTGCACCTACTGAGTGCCAACCACTATGCCTTGCAATGTGCAAAAAGCTATGAGAAATACAAAGGAAGAGTTAGGATGGGCTCTGACCCAAGACTCCACCTTCACTGAGGACACAGGATTTCAGGAGTAAAATGGGTAAGGGCTAAAAGGAAGAAGACAAGAGAAAGTATATTGGCAGAAACCGTAAGAGCTCTGAGGTGACAATGTGTGACTTATTTGAGTCAGTGATGACATAAACGAGTGAAGGAGTCACACTGTACAACAGTACTGTTCAGACAGGGAGGGTCTGAAAAGAGGATGTGGAATCTGAACCGATGCAGGTGGGGAACTGTGGCACAAAGACCATACAAGAAACAGGACAAATTGTACCCATGTGCCATCACTGCATTCTGAGTGAAGAAAAACATGCTCAGAACAAACCCAGAATGCAGCTGATTTTAGTCAGAAGTTTTTATGTCCAGTCTATTTAGAGAGGAAGTTATCTATAGATCTGCTGTTTTCCCAGAGTTGATACCAACCACTACAACAATCAGAGCAATAATAATAAAAGCAGCTAAAATTCATTGACAGCTATGTGTAAGGCATTCTGTTAAGTACTTATCATGTGTTATCTCATTTAATTATCACAACAACCTTATAAGGTAGGTATTATTGTTAGCTCCATTTTACAGATCAGAAAACTAAGGACTGGAAAATTACTGTCATTTGTTTAAAATTAACAATTACTTCGAATAACAGTCAGTAATCAAAGCCATGTCTGTCACTCAAATCCCTGCTAAAAACTGCTGGGATTTAGGAGGAAAATCTGACTCCTATCCTGATATCTGAGTCACAAAAATGAAGCCAGTATCCTTCATCTCTTTACAGAAAACTTAAATTCATTTAATGGGCCAGAAAGGAATTGTATGCTAGAGCACAGGCGCACTCAAGTGGCCACCTCTGGAATAGCAGGTCCTGTGGGCTTGCGGATGCCCAGAGCGCGAGCGGGTTCCAGGTCAGACAATCTGCATAAATTCGGGAGAGTACAGATGCTGAAGCTACAGAAGACTGAACTCTTCTAGTAAAACTAAAAAGAAACTAAAAAGCCAGGAAGAAGGATCACAAAAGAACATATGCCAAATAGAATCAGAAAAAAGCTAGCTCTGGAAGTTTCTATGAAGGAGGAGGAAAGCTGGCACCATTTGAATAAAGGTTGTGAGCAAATGCAAAGGGAGATAAGTATGCCAGCCAGAGTCCAGCCGAACCAAACTTCCTGCGGTTCCTTGAACTGCCACCCCATATGCCTGCCATGTTCTGAAAACCAGCTGTTATTTCTTCTGCCCCCTCTGACTGGCTAAATCCTACTCAGCCTTGGGGGCGCTCAGCTAGGTTTTGAATCTCTATTTAAGACTGGTTTTGGTGAGAAGAGGCAATACTATTAGAAAACACTCCAGAAAAGGAGACAAGGAGGCAACCACTGCAAATCTCAGAGACCTACTTACCACCCCTGATGCCGGTCCTCTGCTTCCAGGGAATATCCCGAAAGAGCTGTTCTAATACACAGTCGGCTTCTTTTACGTCAACAAAGCCAGGATACAAACACACCCTTGATGCAGAAAGAACCATTATTAACCAAAGAACACAGAAATAAATTAATCTGGATGATGCTTCCTTTTGTAGGTAGATGAAATCATCTTACCACACCTCCCATAGCAACCAGAGCCTAATGTCACCCAGGGCATGATGCTCCAGATGTAAAATAAACTACTTTCATGTTAAGAGAAATAAAAAAGGCATGAAAGATAAAGGGATGCATGAGGGTTCTTAAAAACATGGTTCAAATATAGCTCCAACACTGCTTAACTGTGAAACCTCGGGCAAGTCACTCAAGCTCTCTGCAACTTGGCTTTTCTCATCTGTAACATGAAGTTGGTATCTACTTTATAGGGTCACTGTGAAAAGCAGAATAACTAATAAATTGCCTGGCCCTCTGTTATTTTAACAATTGTTAGTCTTCTGAGACTATGCCAATTTTAGGAAAAACAATCATTTAGGACTGTATCAAAATAAAAATATACAAATGAGGGTTTTTTCCTCTCATTGAATATGCTCTTATTTCAACAATGCCAAGTCGGCTCAAGATTGTTTTGGATATCCTTCTTAAAAAATATTCTTAAAGTCCTTGGAAGATTTTCTTGAACTTTACTCTTTGAAGATGAATTTGATTTTTTTTTTTCAAAGAGCCAAAGCTCACCTGAAGCCATACCTGGATAACAGTGAGACACTACCAAATAATGCGACTGGCTTTCTTGAGTGACTGTTAAACTTGCTTTGAAAGGGAGGGTCCAAAAAGGGTTAGAACAATGGCTCTGCCACTGGACTAGGACTAATTACAGAGACTTCTTCTAAGCAATTCATTTAGATATGTAAGTTCTGATATATCTGTTTTAAATGTCACATTATTTTGTAGTGACAGTTAGTGCAGTCACGCACTAAGGTGCTGCTTTTGAAATGTTGTTGTTGTTTTTTTAATTCTCCCACTTTCACCCCTGACCTACAGATGCTGCTGTGTCCCTTAAGAACTGGATCTCTGAAGGCAGGGCGTCAACTCCCATGTGCTCCCCATGCACACCTGGGGGGCCTGGCACACCTGGGGTATGTGCCGTGGCTCCACTGGAATCACCCCCGAAATGTTTTTAAAACAATGAGTACAATGACTAATGTCACTTACCTAGATATGCCTGTAGGTGACAAGCTGATTTCATATACACCCTCTTTGCTAAAAAAGTAAATAAAAAAAATAAAAGACTTTTTAGTATCAAGCAAAACAATACACTCCAGCCAGTGGAAGGGCTCCCTTTGGCATTCCCAAAGCCCTGGCTCTCCAAAGCCATTTAACAATGAGGGCGCTCTGTGGGAAAGAACAGCCCCACCTCCTCCTACCACTAATGGGCAAGGTGGTGGTACATCATTAATGGCATTGGGAATAGAATCCTGACAGGATCAGACCACAGAGATAAGGGCTATAATAACATAAATTCTCACATACCCCCTTTATATTTCACTCATAATTCAGGCAGCTATACCTAGGAATCTGTCACACTGAGGGGCTAAGTGAATTTGAATTTCTATTTTATATATAGAGAGAAACAGTAAGCCATTTCCAAGAGGGACAACTCAAACCAGCCACATAATCACTGGTAGATTTGTTCCCTAACAAAATTATGCCCATCCTGATAAAGTCAAGGGCAAAAAGGAAAGGAGGATGCCAGGGAATCTTGTAATTCCTCTCTGTGATTTAACTTTCTATGGGTCATTTATTTCTCGTAAGAAGTCTCTATTGGAGACTGGAATAGTGATGCATTTAATAGGTAGCAAGTACATCTCAGGGCTCTGAATGTCTGTTGCTTTCCGAAATGTGATGTCGAATGAGGTTCCTCCTCTGATTAAAGTCCTTCAAAAGCTCCTCACCAAATTTTCAGCATCACATTTAAGATCCCCACGATCTAGCTCCACCTCCTGATGGCTCCCACTGACTCATCATCCTCCAGCAATGATTACTGCTTGCAATCTCCTGAACAAACCGTTTCTAATCTTGTGTATTTCTACACGCTAGAATGCCTTCCCACCACCCAGCACCCCCCAGCTTTGGTCCAGTGGAAAATTCTAATTCATTCTTCAAAATCTCAGCTGAGCATCACCTTCTATAAACCTTTCCTGACCTTTAATTCACTCAAATGTTAGCATCTCATCCTCTGTGCTACCACCAGACCTTACACACAAACATACTGTTTCACAATATACAGGATTACAATTTACCTGATTACATATCTATTTCATTTGCCAGACTGGGGGCTACTGAGGGGCAAGGAATGGATCATTATTCTGTCTCCCAGTGTCAGGCACATAGAAGGTGAGCAATAAACGCTTACTGAATTTAAGCAAATGTGCAAAAGTACAATACTACTGCAGATGTGCAGGGTCCATGGTAAGAAAAGTGACCGAGACTGGTTAGGTGCCTCTATCAAGATAACCGTGTCGGATCTTTCTCAGGCAGAAATGAGTTACAGAGGATAATATAAAGGAACAGTTTTCACACCACTCTCTGCCACATGGGTTAGCAGTTCACAGTCTCCAAGCTGGGCTCTTAGGTAGATGTCTTTGCCCCTCTGAACCAAAATGTAAGCAGAGATATTGTCGTGTATCACATTCCTAAATGAGTTGCCAATGAAGTTTCCCAGAGTGTGAACATCATGTTTCAAAATTATAAACTTGGGGCTACATTTAGATACTAGCTCACTTCAAATGTGGGCCACCTTTCTGGCTATTAAAAAGAAAAATCTAACGTAACTTTAGATAACAAGCATTAACAAACCCTAGGGTCAAGCAGGAATGAATTCTGTCATTTTGCTCTGACTTGCAAACTCATAACTGCTTGAATGTTCCATCTATGCCTTGTAACAAGGTTCACAGTTTTGTGTATTCTCTATCATCAGTGGAGGCAGTATCACATTGGTATTTGTAAAACAACCAAAGACTGTTAGAACTACTAGACTGGGCCTCAAGTAATTATGTAGTTCAAACCTTTAATATTATAGTCAAGGAAACTAAAGTCCAAAAAATGGCAATAATGTCTCTAAGGACCAGTTAGGTAGCTAACTAGCAGCAAGGCTACGACAACATTCTCTTTCTGAAAGTATGACATTTGTGTCACTTTCGCATTTTTCTGCAATGTACACGGCAATGTGCAAACAGCTTAACAGACTGCTCATGAACAATTTAACACATTCTGCTAAACTGCTAAAATAAAAGGATGCTTCCTATTGACAATTCATCTACGTTAGATAGAAACTGAAAAGCAGGAAAAGAGGAGTCAAAGTATCTTTCATCAATTATTGAAAAGACCATTTTAGACACAGATCAATATAAGAGGAATGTTTACTATCAGTTAATTGCTCTGAAACAATTATGTGGTTTTAAGAAATGGACTGTAAGATCATCTATATTTCTAGCAGCTTTCATAAGCATTGCTAGTAAAATGGTACCTAAAAGCTCTCAAAGAGCCATGTTTCAATGACTCAGAATAAATCCCCGTCTTACTGAGGAGATACTTTAGCTTACTGTCTGCATATATATTAGTGAAACAGGGTCAGGAAATCTATGCCAGGCTCAAGAGTATAATGTCCAGATATCTTGTTGCTTTTTCCACACCATCAGCAAATTCAGAAAGGCTTCTCAAAAAACCAAGTTTAAAGACATCTGAGATAGGAATATCATAGCCTAAAATTAAGACACTAATTGGGCTGTTCTCTCTTTCAGATGGAAAAATCAGGGTGAGGGAAAGATCCAGGGCTCTCCATTTCAGCGTAGGCGAGAGTTACAGGTAGGCAGCGAATTACTTACTCGATCACTCGTGGTTCTGGAGCTCTGCGTACGACCTGCAAAGAAACAAGCAGATCTGACTCTTGAAATGGTCCCTCATCTTCAGGACGGATGACTTGCAAGACTACCACATGCTCTCATTTCTGGTCAAAATAAATCAGATTTAAAACTATCCCTTTTATTTCTAAGTTCTTACTATCCCAACAGAAACTCTTGTTTCTGCTCTTCTTAGAACTACTTTACAGTTACTAGGGGGCATAAAAGATGATGCAATTAGAATTAATACATTTTCCTAATAGCCAGCAGCTCTGGAAAAACCTTTCCAAATTTTTAAAAATAGAAGACATACTATGTAGTAAGTAAGGAGTTTTAATCATTATTTATAAAATCATTATTATAGCATGACGACTGATTTTTAGCTTTTCCCACATTGTTAAGAATAGTAAATCTTCACTTTCTTACATTTTTCACCATGGAAAAAAAGCTAAAAAATCAGGCATTGTAGTAGCTGAAACTTTAATCCAAACTCCAGAGGCATTTGCTCCACTAGCACTGAAGATAGTAAGGTTTTAGGACTGATAGAACTTAGATAACCAAGACAAGCTCTAGTCATGGTATCACCTTTACCCTCTAGTCATAATACAGTCTCCATGCCAAAAAATGGGAATAATTGGAGGCAGACTCCAAAGAGTCCTCAGACATACTAAGGAACTGTTACTCTACATTTGATTACTATTACACTCCTTTAACTCTTTTTACTAGTGAATTTATTCAGTCACTATGTGATTGTCTACCATAACAATATCGCTTTTATATACAAATTTTCGATACTACTGAAAGAGAAACCAGAATTTACCTGCTGGGGTTCTTTGAACACAAACTGTTTGTCTGACTGATGATGCTCCTTATTTGTCCAGGTGTGACCAGACCTCTGGTGGAGAAGGCTATTAGCACTGGTAGCTGAAGCAAGAAAGAGACTAGACTCAAACCAGGGACAAGGCTGGTATCATCACCTTCTATGAGCAAAGACCAATGAAATTCACTTGGATATGACTTCTATGACACCTAGAAATTAATTAGTAGTCTATCAAAGACCTCGACACATAGAAAGGTTTGAGGATAGTAACTAAATATGAGGACCATTAAATATCAACCCTTAGCTCAATGTCAACAAAACAGAAAAAATACCAGCCGCATTTAAAATAATTCTTTAACATCAATTTAAAGCCACATAAATAAAAGAGAATGATAATCGTCCACATTCAAGTGCATGCGCATGCGAGATCCCCATAAGTTCTTGCCTGGCTGAGCAACAACCTGGCTCTTCACAGAGCCAGCCCAGGCTCCTTGCACTCGGGCTCGCCGTCTTTTGTCCTCCATGTTGACCAAAAAGGTGTCTACTCTTAGCTTTCAGATTTCATTCCTTATTCAAACCAGACAATGGTATCTGTTTAAAAAAAAAAAAAAAAGATGCTTTTAGTTGGGGTTGTGTACGAACTTGTAAATTATAAACCTTTCAGGCAGAAGAGATGACTCAATAGCAATCAGAGCTTCTACATAAAATCAGTTTCTTTCATCATAACATCTCAACCAAGGGCCTACAAAGTCACTACTAAAGGTAGGGCTGCTGGCTTGAAGGTTTACCTTTTGCAGTCTTATCATAATACTTTCACTCATTCACAAGAAAGTGTGCATTAAGAAATTCTAAAAAGCAAGATTATAAACCACATTACTGTTATTAGTCCCCAAGAGTAGAACATAATGGAAACGAATAACCCACCTACGTGGACACTGAGAAATAGGCTGAGACTCAGTTTCCAAGCACATATCCATATCCCATTATCACTGGCTGCATCAAACTTCCCTGGAAGCTTGTTAAAAACACCCATGGGCTGTCTCAGATGACCTGAGGTAGGCCGGACACAGGTGTCTGTAACAAGCATTGTAAGCAATGGTGATAAGCAGGCATACATGAGGAACACAAGGTTAAGGGGCTCACCCAAAATCACTCAGGAAATCAACAGAAGGTGCATTAACATTCAAATTGTATAAAGGTCCAGTCTTCAGCTAATTGAAAAATCCACCTCATAATGGCCAGTAATACTATTTATTTATTTATTTATTTATTTGTTGCTAAAATTTTAGCTTACAGCAACTACAGGAACGTGCACAATTACAAAACAGTAACGGGGAGTTTCGGGCCCGTGTTTTGAACCTATGGTCCATTTTTTTATGGGTCTATTAAGTATCACATCTCAGGTTCTCAAAGCTTACAAGCTTATTTTATAGCTTGTTTAGCCTACCAATCCCCAGGCCCCACCCCCATACCTGCTGATTCAGTAGAGCTGGGCTGGGCCCAGAAATCTGTATACTTAACAACTTTCCCCAAATAATAAGTGTGTAATTCTTCTCTTTTAATGGGTGGGGAGATGATGGAGGCTGCTATCTGCCCCAAGAGTTCATAGCAGAACTAAACACCAACTCTCCGGTCACACAAGACGTGTAGAAGAAACCTCGTTTGACACTTCTCCCAACTGAGGTCTTAGCTATAGCCCTTGCTGTGTTCACAGGGGAGACGGTTGTTGAAAATACAGCTTCCAGAGCCCCACCCCAGACGCACTGAGTTTGTGGAATGCCAGAAACGTTAACGAAAAGAACGGAATCCACCGTGGGATTCTTTACCCGGACAACGCAAAAGAGCAAAGGCTCTGGCGTCAGCCAGGACTCACTTGGAGCCCGGGTCTGTCACTTCCCAGCCGCCTGACCCGTGACCAGTGACTCCGCCTGTCTGAACTTCCGTTTCTTCCTCGGTAAACAGGGAGCCGATGCCTCTCTCGCGGTGGAACTGCAGGTCAGAAACGGTCCTCCTGGCTGTTGAAAGAGCCTGGTCCTCAGCAAGGGTTAGCAACTTCTCCCTGTTTTAGTGCATTTTCTTCTAGGAGGCTTGCAGTGAGGTTTCGGAGGCCGCCTGCGAAGGGCCCTGCGAGGCTGTAGTGCCCGCTCCCCCAGCCGCAGACACGCAGCGGCAGGCCGGCAGGCCGCACCTGCAGACTCCAAACCGCTCTGCCCTGGAAGGCACC
This sequence comes from Cynopterus sphinx, assembly GCA_030015415.1. Classification (NCBI taxonomy): domain Eukaryota; kingdom Metazoa; phylum Chordata; class Mammalia; order Chiroptera; family Pteropodidae; genus Cynopterus; species Cynopterus sphinx. Next base: position 119,965,305 of record CM057383.1, read on the forward strand.
CCACGGACCCAAACTTCCCCGGCTGCCTGAGGTCGGGGGGAACCTTAAAAGTGAGGCACCGACTCCAGCAGCGCCCAATCACAGGCTGCGGCGTCAGGCACTTCCGCTTCCGCCGCGCGCCGCCGCCGCACCGGCTTCCGGCGTCACCGCCTGGAGTCCGGCCGGCTCCGCGTCCCCAGCTGTTCAGGGGCCACGTTGCTGAAGGTGCTAGAAGCAGGGCTGGGGTAGGAGGGGAACAAAAGGATGGAGGATTCGGTGGAACCCCAGGAGGAGCCGGAATACGGCGAAGGTGGGACTGCAGATGTGTTTCCTAGGCCGAGGTCCCTCTGGGTACCACCCCCCACACACAGCTGGAGACGTCCCAGCGCGAGCATCTCCTTGCATCCAGCTAGTGAGAGGGAGAGGGAGTTGGGGGACCAGGTACTAGGCAAAAAGATTTGAATTTTATCCTGAAAGTCATGAAGAGTTTAGGATGCACGTCCTCTGTGTTCCCGTTGCAGGCTGTGCATACCTCGATCGATAGCACTTGCAAGAGGGCATGGGGCCACTCCTTGTTCTTCACGGCTCTCCAGTGCTGAGCAAATTTTGCTTGAGTGAACTGAACCGACCTAAGTTTCAGGTCCAGACGCCACCGTTTACTATGTACATAATCTAGAGCAAGTACTCCTGCTAGGAGGATTAAATGGGGTAGTGTATTTAAAGAATGTAGCACGATTCTCTAGAACACAATAGAAAATAAATGTTAAGAGAAGCATCCTCTCTTCAGCTCATCTGAGTTCTTGAGAAGCAGCTTGAAAGTGGCCGTGTTAAACCGTGTATCTTACACTGTGAAAATAGCAAAAGTAGCACTGAATTAACCTTTGTGCAAGTTATTCTTTAAGAGCTATCTACCATAGCATAGTCATTGTGAAAGGCTTTAAAATAAGCACTGTATTATTTACTGTTTACCTGCTGGAAGCTCAGTGTACCCCATCAGTGTACCTATATTGTTGCTACTGTCAGATCTAATCTTCACAGCATCCTTTATTTTTTATTATACTGTGTGACATTGAAAGAAAAATGATTTATCCTAGAAATGAAAAGACAGAAAAGTGGTAAGGCCAGACTATAATTTTTATCCACCCCCACCCCAACAACTAGTAATTTGTCAGTGTCTGCTTCTGACTCACGAACCTTGGCTGTATTTTCCAAAGGATGCCATTTCTTTGTTTTCCCCTATGATGATTGTTTTTGGCACAGGAACAGAGAAACCTGGACTGAGGAGTCCCTAAAAGTAGCAATTAATGCCTCCAAGTAGAACTCTTCTCAAAAATCAATCCATAGCCCACTTATGTCCAAAATAATTGCATTTTTAACAATCACTTTTTACCAAGTGCCCAAGGTGATTCTGATACACACATCTGAAAACCTTTCAGACACATGTAGAGTGACAAATTGTACTGGTTTTTCTGGGACTGAGGAGTTTCCCAGGATGCAGACCTTTTAAGTGCTAAAGCTAGGCCAATGCTGGACAAACTTGCTCATCCTAGATACATGTGAGTGTTTAATAGTAGAAAGATGACCTCGATGTGGCTTGGCATCCTGGGTTTCCTCATTTCTACTTGCAGGATTTGTTCTTATTGGGGGTGGAAGGGTGGGGTAGAGACCATGGAGAGGGAATGAAGGGAAGGTGCGTTGCCAGCTATTACTCATTGATTCTTAGCTCCAAAATCCATCCATTCTTCACTGCCCTGCGTGCAATACTGGAAGACTTCTCTTCTGCCATTTGGCCTGGCATTAAGCTTCATCAGTAGAGGACGCCAGAGGGACATTATAGGAGAGGAGGAAAGGGCTCTACTTTCTAATTCCAGTGTGTTCATCTCAGCTGGCTCTGCAATGCACAGTGGCCAGGCCATTTGGCACATCTCTATGGGCTGAATTGCAATGGTTGTTGAATTTACAGCCTTAAGTTTCTCTTGTGAAGTTAAGGCATCCCAAAACTTGAAATAGGGACATCTGCTTGGGCCCAAATGAAACTGACAACCTTGAACACCCAAGTCATCCTGAACCTCCCTTGGCAGTGGAAGTAGCTTGCCCTCCTGAGACTAGTCGTCCTTTGCTTGAGAACCCTGTGAAATCCACACCTGGAGCAGGTGGCTTGAAAAATACAGGTCTGTACTTCCTGAGGGTTGGGAGTGCTTCCAGCTTTTACCTTCTTTTGTATTCTGCCTCAACCTAGGGGTAGGTCAACCTAGAGATACTTTGAAGTGGCTGCTCCCTCTGTCTGCTATTTCTGTATTTTTAGAGCTTTCCTTTTCCCCTATAGGTAATTCCTTATTACGGTTAATAATTATTTTATTCCTATTTGAGTTACTATATAGTTTCTGTCTCCTATTTGAGTCCTGTTATGGTATCAGGGAATGGGAACAAAGGCTAGCAAGTGGCTGACCCCAGGGTGGGCCTTAAACTCTTAACTGGTTTACCTCTGATGGGGACCCGTATTAGTGCTTCTCTCGTTTCTCTTTAACTGAGACAGCCCTTCTAAAGTCCCGGGAGGTTTTGCTTGTTCAGTTGCTGTGCCTCTATTCTGAAACCAGTGTTTCTCAGCACATGGTTGGAAGATCATCTGCAACAGTCACTAGGGGATGCTTTTTAAAAATCAAGATGCCAGGCCCCCCATCAAGATTCTGAGTTAGTAGGTCTGGGGCAGGGCGCAATTTGCATTTTTTACAGTGCCTTGTTTCATTTTGTAAGAACCTTCAAGAGTACTCTCTGCCTTTCCCAGTTGCTTGCCTTCTCTAGGTGATCCCTTTTCCACTCAACAGTTGTCTCACCCCCTAGATGGCAAAATGCATAGATCTTTCAAGTGCTTATAGCTCTTAGAAATGATTCTGGGTGAGCGACACACTACAGCCTATTTTCAGTTGCCGATTTCACACCAGACTCTTGCCAAACATTCCATTTCAATCATGTGCCACTTATGTAGCACCTGCTGCTGAATCTCTGAGAAAATCCAATACAAGGAAAATAATGGCACATAACGCTAATAGCTCTCAGTGAAGGTGTCACATAGAGAAATTCCTAGCCCATGCCTCACTGCCAAAGACTTAGTGGTTCCCAGCTTGAGGAAGGAGAGTGGGACAGGAACTTGCCAACTCGACAGTGTATTTCTGTGGAAGCTTTAAAGTCTTGGCCGAGTTTACACAACACTGAAGGAAAGAGGATGCTTCCCCAGTCTCCAGACAGGGGCTCCTCCTGTTCAGTGCCCAGCATGATGGCAGGTGCTGCCAGAGATAAAATCTTCCAGGAACCACTGTGTAAACTATGTGAGGTGCAATTAAAGAACAGTGTACTTGGATGTGAAATTGTGGCGAGCAGACAAAAATCTAGGATGGGAGAGATAACTAGAGGTTCTAGTCATCCATGAAAGCTTTAAGGCAAACGGGGAGTTACATCAGGGTTTTTAAAGTATGCAGCATTCAGATGGCTCAAAGATACTGATATATATCACCCCTAAAAAGAGTAGGCAACATTTACACATTCTTATTTTTAAATAATAGCAAATAATATTTCACATTTTTTGAGTGTCTTGCATGCAAAGTGCTGCTTTAGTTACATGCATACAGTGATCTAATTTTCAGAACCTTATGATGTAGAGAGTATAAATATTAGTTTCATTAACAGGAGAAAACTGAACCATAATGCTACATGATACCACCAACCACTGCAAATACATGGCGGAATGAAAGCTCAATTAGGAAAGACAGGACTTCTTGAAATGATACATGGAGACATCTCCTGGGATCTCATAGCTGGCTGGTTTCTTTCAGTGACTCCAGAAGTGAAGGGTAGGTAGCAATATAATCCTGCATGGAATATGGGAATTCTTTGTACTTTCTGCTCAATTTTTCTGTAAACCTAAAATGACTCTTAGATATACAGAATTAATTTAAAAAAAGACAATAGAAAATATTTAAAGTGAAGCACAGAGGAAAAAAGATGGAAAACTCAATGGAGGCTTCTGGCACTACAGATGAATAATACAACTAAATTCTGGCTAAATTAGAACAGAGTGGCCCCAAAATCCCTATTAATACTAGTTAGAAGTGTGCGTATGGCTCCTCTGTTCTCTGGAGAAGTTTAAACTTTTTTTTGTCCCACCATATATCTATTATCTTACAGCATACTGAATCCCTGCCTAGAAGAAATGTAAAACAATTACCCAAACTCCTGCAAAATGAATTTGTAACCACTCTATACAATTTAATGCAAAGCTGGAGTCACAAAAAGTGAGTGATATATCCAAGGGCAAGAAAACAAACCCAAAGAGAAGAAAGTGTAGGAAACTGAAATCAGAACTAGAAGTAGTGAGCAGTAAGAAAAGAAGAAATCAGTGGTTGCCCCTTGAAGGGGAAATGCCAAATCCAGCATTAGGAGCTGGAGAGTAACTCAGAATCACTACGAAGTGAAGGAACTAAGCCTGAGGCTCCTGCATTGAGCCAGGTATCTCCAGAAGAGTGAGTGGTGCTCACTTGGTAGAGTTCCCAGGCTGCTGACAGAAGTAAAAAAAAAAAATTATTTCTGAAGGACATCCCAATGTAGCCCTCGGGATTCTTCTCCAGATTAAAACCAACCAAAGGGGACTTCAAAATGAAAATACCAAACACAGAAGAAAACAAACCACTTTGAATGAGAGTCAGGAAAAATACAAACAATAGATTTAGACTCCTAAGAATTTCAGATACAAGAATCACCAGCTATGGAATATAAAATGCCAAGGTGTGAAATACTTCCTTAAAATTTAAAACTGAATTTTTAAAACAAGCGAGCATTATTAAACTATAAGGAATGACCAAGCAGATTTAAATAAGAACCAACTAAAACTTTAAAAAAAAAAATGTAACTAAAAATAGAAATGAATAATTTTAATCAACATATAAAATGAAGAATTATAGAACTAGAATATAGAAATAAAGTATGCAACATGCAGCTCAGAAATACAAGAAAAAATAAGAAAGGTTATGAGATGGAATGAAGATGACGCTTAAAACTAGAGGCTCAAATGGAGATAGAATTTTTCAGACATGACAAAAAACATGAATTCTTAAATATAGGAAGCATAAAATAAACCAATAACAATAATTTTAAAATCTCATACTTAGTTACATTGCCATAATACTGAACATCAAAAGTTTTCTTAAAAGTGGCCAAACATATCACACAAAAAAATGCCACAATGACTTCTGAATACCAACAATGGAAGTTAGAATAATCAGGTATTTCATTAACCTTAAGATGCCATCAATTCTAAATCACATCATTATGAATTAAATATAGCACCAACAAAAGGAAACAATGGAGCCAATTAAACTATAATGTGCCTCAGAAGGAAGGTCTGAGGAGCAAGGGAGGTGTGCAAAGAAATTGGTAAAGGTGGCAATTTATACCAACATGTTTGTACAAAATGATGAGAGCATCTAATTTATAGGGCTAAAAAAATACTAGCCCACAAAAGCACATAAGTCAGGAAAAGGTTGATCAGAATTACAATGTTTTAACAACCATGTATTATTAAAGAAGGGATTATGACTTCAGATAATTTTAGATTGAGTATGCACTGAAAAAGTTCAGGGAAAAAAAAAAAGAAAAATAGAGAGTATAAAACTTTCAAATGAGTATAGGAAGAGAAATTGAATTAAAAAAACAACAGTCAAGAAGGGAGGAAAAAAGCATAACACAGTAACAGCACTGTCTTTGTGTTTTAGGAACCATAAAAAATATGATTGAAATAATCTTGCCTATATAAGGCAGAGACTGCAAAATAAAAAAAAAAAATCCAGGTTTATTTGGCTTACAAGAGACAAAGCTAAAATATAAACATGTAGAAAGAAAGCAAAAGGATTAAAAAATACACACTACTAAATACAAAATAAAGCAGAGGTTTCTATATTGATACCACAGAAAAGATTTTAACATAAAATGTGCTATCAATAAGGATGTTACTACATGACCAAAAAAGGGTTAAACTCATCAGGAAGACATAGAGTTCTAAACTTTATTTCACAAGATAGCCTCAAAATGTATAAAGCAAAAGTTAATAAAAACGGGAAATTGACAAGTCCACCATTATAGTGAGAATTCAAGACACCTCTCAATTACTGCTAGGTCAGGCAGACAAAAGTTAGCCAAGATATGGGAATATTTGAACACATTTGATTAAATGGACATATACAAAAAATTACAGAAATAAATGTTGTTCTAAGCATATATGGGACATTAAAACACTTGGTCATACCCAGACATAAAGTCTCATAAAATTTCTACAAATAGGTAATATTAAAAAGTTTACATTTGTATTAGTTTTGTATAGCTGCTATAACATTACTACAAGCTCAGTGGCCTAAAACAAGACTATTCTCAGTTCTGGAAGCCAGAAGTCCAAAATCAGTTTCTAGGCCCAAATCAAGGTGTTGACAGGGCCTGCATCCTCCAGAACCTCTATGGGAGACTTTGTTCTGTATCTCTTCCAGCTTCTGGTGGCTGATAGCATTCTTTGGCTTGTGGCTGTTCTATCATTCCAATTTCTGCCTCCCTGGTCACACTGCCTTCTCCTCTTGTGTGTGTAATCTTTCTCAGCTTCTCTCTTATTAAGGATACTTGTGATTATACTTAAGGCCCATCTGGATAATTTAAGAAAATCTCATCAAGATCCCTAAATTAATCACATTAGCAGAGACCCTTCCTAAATATAATATTTACATATGTATATATATTTTTTATGTCAGGCTACATTCTGAGCACTTTAACAATATTAATTTTTGTTTACGACAATCTTTAAGATGAGTACTATATAATATTCCTATTTTTCAGGTGGCAAAAATTGAGTAAGATTATAACTTGCCCAAGTTATATCACATATATTCTGACCACAGTGCAATTATTTAGAAATCAGTAATGAAAGATTTATAGGAATTTTTGATTTTGAAGTCATTTAAGATTTACAGGAAATTTGCAAGAGCAAGACAAAGAATATCCATACACCCTTCACCTAGATTCTCCAAATGCTAATATTTTGCCACATGTTTTATCATTTTCTGTATGCATTTTTTTCTAAATTTTTTGAGATTAAGTTGTATATAGAATGTCCCATTATCCCTAAATACTCTAATGTGCATTTCCTAAAAAAGAGGACTTAAGTAACCGCAGTACAATGATAAAACTCAAGAAATTAGCATTGATACAATGCTATTATCTACAGACTTTATTCAGTTGTAATTATCTTGAAAATGTCCTTTATAGCCCCCCAAATTTTTTTTCTTCTTCTCTACCAGAATCCAATCCAAGATCATGTGTTGTTACATTTACTTGTCATATTTTTTAGTATTTAATTTGAAATGTTTGACAAGTTTAGGCTTGTTAACTTTGTAGAATATCCCTCATTTTAGGTGGTTCTGATATTTCTTCTTGATTAGGTTCAGGCTATACACTGTAGCAGGAATACCACATAAGAGATGTTGTATCTTCACTGACATATCAGAATGCACATAATGTAAAATTGTTTTATTAATGGTGATATTAATACAAGTTATTTATAAAGAAATACATTTATAAAAACTTAAATTTGTGCTTTTAAAATTTGTACTTTTGAAATAATATAATTCATAGGTCAAAGAAATCGCAATGTAAATTTTTAAATATTAGCACTGAAAAAAGTGTTCGTTTGTGTATACACACCCACACAAATAATCAAATAAACTTAGAGCCGTAAGATGTTAATGTGAAAATAGAAAAAATATTGCACATGAATGAAATACATGTCCAATTTATGAAATAAGGAAAATAACTGGACCCCTCAAGGAAGCAGGATAATGTAAAAAGAAGAGAGAAATGGTCAAAGGTGAAAAGATGTAAAAAATATTAGAAAATGAAATAAAGTATATATCCAGCTGTTTTAAAAAATAAAATTTCTTTGAGTTACTTTTTAATAACAAATTTAGAAAAAAAAATGAGTAAATGCTCAGAATATTTTTTTCCAAAATTGACTCAAGTTAAAATAGAAACCCTGAGTGGTCTTATTATCATTAAAATAATCTGTAGTTAAATACCTTCCCACAAATAAATGATAGGGCCAGATGGTTTTTATCAACTTTCAAGAAAAAGACTATTCTAATCTTTTACAGATTCTTCCAGAGAATAGTAAAATAGGCAACACTCCACAGCACATTTAATAAAGTTATAATCTTGGTTTGAAAACCAGACAAGTACGAGAAATACTGCAAGCCAATTTCCTAAATATAGATGTAAAAATTTCAAATAAAATACCAGCAAGTAACTGAATTCAGCTATGTAGAAAGAGAATGAAATATGACCAACAATGCAAAGGTGACTTAATACTAGAAAATCACAACTTAACTAAGGCAAGATCTCTGAAATCTTTGGGAAACAGATCACCTAGTGTATATTTCAATCCGTATGTACTCCTACCTGTTTTTGGAGCATCCCAGGTATATTCTCTCCTTGGGCTCTGCACAGGCTGGTCTGCCTGAAACACACTTCCCTCAGATAACTGAAAGTCTCGCTCAAGACTTGTCAAAGGCCACTTCCCACCAGGGCCTGCTATTATTTAAAATCACAAGCCCCCCACTCCCGCCCCCACATGTACTGATTCCCCGTCCTCCTTACCCTGCTTCATGTTTTCCCATACCACATGGCACTTATTATCTGTCGTCTTTTGCTTATTATCTGTCTTCTGCCTTTGCTCCCTCCCTTCCTCCCAGCTCAAATGTAAACAGTATTGGGGCAAGAATTTTTGTCTGCCTTATTCACTGCAGTTTCTCTAGCACCTAGAATAGTAAACCAACCACTCCCCCTCTCTACCAACCCTCCATCAATAACCACCACCACCACAACCAACCAACCACTGTGTGCCGGCAAATGAAATATTGTCCAGGTCACTGTGGTTTCACCATTTCAACAACAAAATGAGAGAAAAAGGCAATGTTTTATTCATAAAGCTAAATTTATTCAACTTAAATGATTATTCCTTAGTCTGAGTTTATGTTCTTCCTACTTTTTACATGCTAAAATGTCTTGACTTTTATACAATAATGGTAATTTGGTTTTTCTGTTTTTGTTCTGTCCTTAGTTGACAAAATGATAAGCTAAAAATACTTAAATACTCCTTTTTTTTTTTTTTTTTTGGCGAAAATGTACTGGTACTTAAAACTCCAAGCCTTGGAATCACAACCCAAGAAAGTCCTACCTTCTAGAATATGTGCTTCACAATATTGAATTATTCCTTGACAATTTCCCCAAACAAGTTATGTAGTAGGATAAAAGTTAAGTCTTAATTTATATTAAGCCAGTGTAAAAATGGCCTTAATTTCAAGCACCAAAGAAATATATTTTCAATCAACACCGCTGTTATACAATCTTTCTTTAAACTAATTAGATCAATATCTATAGGGCACCAAAACTATGCCACTTTTCTGACATCATTACTAAGAGTAACCTGTTCTAACACATGTAAAGAGTTATTAGTGCAGTGCAGAAGAAACCAAAATGACAGGGGTCTAAGCAGGCCACTTTCCTGGGTTAGGGTTTTAGTGGTACCATAGGTGGTTGTCTGTCCCAATGTTCGTTTTGGCCCCTTTACCTTTATAAATCATATAGCATAGAGCATTCAGTATTTACATACATTAAACTGAGAAGAAATATGTATTAGAAGAAAGCATATTTTCAAGGGCTTCGTGTGTCAAAAAATTCCTATTTCATGAATTATTTTTATGTCATTAGCTACCTCTGAGAAAGAACAGTTCCATATAAATGTATAAACTGGGACATGCTTTTAGAAAATCCTACAAAGAGCTATGCAAATTGCAGTGCAGTATGTCCTCCATAAGTGAATCAATCAATCTGCACTCCCTCAAAGTGTTAAAAACAAGAAAAAGAGTAGCTGGCCAAGACCTTTCAAAGTGTGTTTCAGGGAAAATACAATTATCATCATGGAATTTTGGGCCAGAGGACACTGTTGAGAAGTACATCTGATTCCACCATTATGTCATTTGCTGTAATCATGCTCCTTCCTATTAAGCTATTCTTGCTAATATTAGTTCTATATCCAGTTGATATAAGCATTTAGGATACACTTCAAAGTAGTTGGTGGTAGCATTCAGATATATGTCAGGAACTCTTAAAAGAAACTTCTGCTTTCTTCCCCATTATGACCACGTTTAACTATTAAAATGTTCTGGAGCTGGGTGGGTAACTTGCAGTGAACGCGCACAAGCTGGAGCTTCTGCCCAAGTTACTCAGCATCGTCATCAAGGCTTAGTTCTTCTTGGCATGCTTCAGAAAGCGAGCCCGCACAGACTTGTTAAGATTCATAACGATTTTGAAATATAACCAAGAAGGCATGGTTGATAATATTGAACCCTAGGGAAAAAATGGGGAGATGAATATAATTACACCTATAATTTGAGCTAAATTAAAGCATATGATCTTATGTTTTACTACAATATTGTTTTATTTATAGACATAATAAAATCTATTTTTTTTTAATTTATAGGTAGATTTTAAAGTTCTTGGGTGTTTAAAATAAAACACAGATGAGTCATTAGTAAGTCTAGACTAATATATAGATATGTAAATCTAGACTATGTGTGTGTGTGTGTGTGTGTGTGTGTGTGTGTGTATATATATATTAATATATCACATACTATTTTGTGACTTGATGGGAAAGAAAACCCTCAACCCAAGTTTGGGACTTAAAATTCTACCTACCATAAGAGAATGGACCAGGTATCCATTGGTTCGGGATTTTAAGCCCACTGTTTTCATCGCAGACTTCACAAACTTATCTGAAGAGGGTATTTGCAAAGTTGGCTTTCGGATTCCAGCCAGTTTTGTAGCGACATAGAATGGCAGGACACTCTGGAAAAGCAACAACCACCCCCACCAAAAAAAGTATGTCATTGATTAGGAAGGCCACAGACTCAGAATTCACAGTGAATTTTCTGAGTGGCAGAAACACACTGATGAAATATACAGTTTGTATCTTTAGAGAGAAAAAGAGAAGCATTTATCTAAAGCCAGGCTTAACAGAACATGACAGCAAAAAACAAACTGTAATAAATCCCTCAATAAAACAGGATGTGAGACTAGAGAAAGTATTAAAAATAAGCAGAAATATACCTTTTTGAACCTTTAGAAAGGTGGCGTTACACAAATCTAGAGAGCAGAGATCCAGAATAGGATATGCATTCCATTCTGACAAACTGAACATTTACAGAACTACCAGGTAGGAGATTTTTGACATCTTATCCTCCTAAAGAGAGAATACTAATTTTCTCTCTAATTTATCATTAATTAAACTTGTTCTATCAGTTTTGGTCCCTCTACAATATACATTTCACGTTCTCAGCCTTAGGCTAACACTTTTCTTCCTTAGTTTCTCACCATTCTGCATCTGAGGTTTTTTTGTTTGGTTGGTTGGTTGGTTGGTTTTTAACTATATTGGGGTAACACTGACTAATAACTATAAATTTCAGATGTGCAACTGCTTCTGAGTTTTATAAACTTTGCTGTCGATATGATAGGACCACCTCCTTTTTTTTCTTTTGTCTTTGTGGGAGAAACAGTATAACAATAGGGAAACAGCTTAAGTAACTAAAAGACACTTGACAGAGCTGGTGTGAGATGACAAATCTGAACACTACCTTCTAGAGGAACTTAACTAGTGTTAGGTTCTCTATTGCATATGCTTGAGACATTTTGGATACACTTTAATATAACACAAGGAAGCCCTACTATGATGAGCCCTGGGTCATGATTTAAGAGTTTCTTTACATAGTATGAAATAACTTGGGTACAGCTGTTCACCAATGATGAATCTGTTCTGTTTATTACATGTGTGTGAAAGGAAAGAGTATCAATTATAATGATACTTCTATTAAAGGAGAGAAGCTGTGTAAAATTGAGATGTGTTCCAACACTCTGCATTTTTTTTCCTGCTAAGAGCTGGAAGGAGGGTCTCATGTCTCTCTTTCATTTTTTGTTTCTTTGTTCTGTGTTTTTCCCACTGCCAAGGATGGGTCAAGGAATATAACACACCCTCCTTAACAGGTGAGCTCAAACTTTGGCCTGCCTGCTAAGAAACAAGAACCCAAGGGCTTAAGTACTGCCACTCTCCATCTTTCTCTCTTAGTCCCAGCAGCCACAAACCCACACTAAATTAACATCCCCAAAGTATCTCAACACCTGGGCCAACTTTGATTAGGTGACTTTCAGTTTTATAGAATTTGTTTACTGCAATTATCACGATACACTTATCCTTCAATGAGCAAAAAAAAATTTTATCAAAAAGGTCTTTAGTTTTAAAACCATCTTGCCATAAGGACACAACATGTGAAAGTGCAAACCAAAGAGAGATCTCACACACATGAAGTGCAGAGTTCAGTGAGGCTCTCACAATATATAAGGAAAGAAAAGTTTGTTCACAAAGCTGAGGATCAACAAAGCAAAAGAATATATGCATGTACTCAGTCTCAAATAATGAAGGGACATAAGCAAACCATGCCACATTTCAAAGCTTCAGGTTTCCTGGTTACAAAAAAGCAAAAATTAAAAAACTTCCCATCCTAGATCACAAGCCTGATAAGGACATTAAAGTTTTGAGCTTCTTTCAACATAAAGATGGTCTGATACCTCCCGATTACATAATTTTATTATAATCCCACCCCCTCTATATAAATGGCATAAATTGAACTATTTTGATATTGTAGAAGAATTTAGTCGCACTGCTTGGCTGAACCACTTGATGGTGCCACAAGTTAATTTATCATTCAGCTAAACCATCCAGACAATCTAAAGAGCCTCCTGGCTCTGGAGTTGGACACAAGGGACACATATCCAGGATTTCCAAGTCATGCTTTCCCAAAGAAGAAATGCTCATTTTATTCTGGAAAGGGTATTTGTTTATTTACACAATGGTTTAAAATCAAGGTGGTTAATGTGTTGTAGAAGATGATGGAAAGGATTCAGAGATGAAATAACTTTTGATGTAAGTCTTAAATGAAATGGAGGGGTTTGCCAGGGAACCAAATAAGGAAAAAACATTTTGGGTACTGGGAACAGCACGGGCAAAGAAAAGGACACAAGAGAGCGTGATATTCCGAGGGAACTGTAAGTAGTTCACTATGGTTCAAACATCAGATATGTGTGAAGCAACGGGAGGAAGGCTAAGCAGAAAACTAAATCCAATTACTAGACAGTATTAATTGTTACAAATGTAAGCTCTATGAAGATAAAACAGTACCTACTGATGATAGTCATTCTGACTGGTGTGAAGTGATATCTCATTGTGGTTTTAATTTGCATTTCTCTGATGGTTAGTGATTTTGAGCATCTTTTCATATGCCTATATCATATCCACTTGGAGAAATGTCTAGTCAGGTCCTCTGCCCATTTTTTAATTAGATTGTTTGAATTTTTTTAGTGTTGAGTTGTATAAGTTCTTCAAACAAAATAGTCATGAGGATATAAAGTACAGCATAGGGAATATAGTCAATAATATTGTAATAACTAAGTATAGTGACAGGTGAGTACTAGACTGATCAGGGGGATCACTTCATAAATTACGTAGATATCTGACCACTGTGCTGTACACCTGAAACAAATGTAAAATAATGTTGGGTATCAACTGTAATTGAAAAAATAATTTAAATGCAAATGAAATAGGAGGAGAAAAAAAAGAACAGTACCTAATACTTAGAAGGAGCGTAAAGAAGAGCTATTGAATAAATTAGCAATGGAACTCTCTGTTTTGGACAGCACTGAAGAATAACACTGGGGTCCCTTTCCACTGCTATGGTCCAGAAAACTAATTACACTAGGAAGTTGACAATGTAATATAAGAGTTTAAAATAAAATTCTGAAGTTTTGTCTGTCTAAACAAAGGCAAACTTACAGGTCTAGCTACTTGCCCAGAATTTTAAAGGGAGTATTTCAAGCTATGTAAAAGTAAAGAAATACTTTATATGTCAAAATGTCAACTAAGTACATTCTTAAACAGTTAAAAACCCAATAAGCAGTAATTAATCCATCTTTCCTGCTTACTTAAAGAAACATTACAGGGAACCGGTAAGGAAGATACACATTTTTAGAGGAAGTATTTTGGGCAGAACAAATTTTAAAAGTTGCTTAAGGTTCAAATATTTGCCATTATAAATACAGCCAGCTTGAAACAACCTGGCCCTTAACAGCTATAGATGTGGGCAAGTGTCCTGGTCTTTAAATTTAGAATCCCAAACTGAAAATAATTAACTAAGCCACAATGCAAAGCTGATGTTTTAGCCTTGCTAAGCCTATTAAAAAAAAAAATCCCTGGAGACAACTTGGTATCTTTATTCGCACCCATTGGAATAGCTTGCTTAGGTCTCTGGTCTTCACAAAACAAGGCCCCTGTCTCATAAAGAAAGGCCACTACAACTCAATGCCATGGAGCAGTGGAGAGACAGATGCCCAGTGTTAGGCGGATACCCAAGAATGAGACACCGAGCCTTGGAACTTCACATGGTAGAACATCTTTCATGCAGTCACCTGTGTACTAACCGTGCTTTCCTGAATTTTAAAGGGAGCAAAACGATGCAATTATGCCTTAGAAAACCTGGATCCAGACTCTAGTCTATTTGTACAATATGGAATTCTAGACATTGTGTCTAAATCTGCCTTTGATGAGCATTAAATTCACCAGTGTAGCCTGCATAATCTTTAGGCAGAGGCTGCAGCTTCTATGAGGCATTTGAGGGAACCTTTTCTTCCTTAGATTTTGTATTCATTTTCCATTTCAGGATCTGTTCAATTATAAAAAGTATAAAGAGGAGTACTGTACTCTTCAAAAATAACAATGTCATAAAAAGACAAAGGCCATGGACATATTATATTCCAGATTAAAGATAACCAAAGAGACGGGACAACTATGTAGCACCTGGTCCTAGAATGAATTTTTTACTGGAGGATAAAAAAATGCTATAAAGAATATAATGAGGATTATAAATTGGAACACAAATGGAAAATTAATTATGTCAATGTTAACTCTAAAGTTGATACCTATAGTGTGGCTGTATAAGAGAACCTCCTTATTTGGAAATATATACTAAGGTATTTAGAGGTAGAGAACTATGAGGTATGTGACTTACTATACAATGGTAAATCAGAGTAAAATGTTAACAATAAATGATTCTGAGTAAAGGGTATTCAGGTACGCTGTGTACTATTCTTATTCTTGCAACTTTTCTATAAATTTGCAATTATTTCCAAATAAAAAGTTTTTCAAAACAGAAAGGCTTATGAAAGCTTTACAGATAAGAGTTCAAAAATTACAGTTTAGGATGTCATCTTAGTGTTAGCTATTTCTTACATGCTCAGCATTACTGGTATTTCAGCACAGGGCACACAGAAGGAGCCCAGTACTGCGGCCCATCAACTAGCTAGTCAGATTACTTATGATTTTGCCCTTTGAAAGAGTTAAGAGTAATTTTGGCTGTGCTTTAATTATAGGGATAATGAGAAGAGATAGTACTCACCAACAGAACACACTTTTGATAAGGTTTACGAGAATGTACTTATCCTCCATTCAAAAATCAACAGAGTCCATCAGGCCTAAAATTCACCAGGGAATTTACATCACTTGTTGTCGCTACTTACTCTTTACTTGCATTTCCAGCAAATGCTCATATAATGGCAAATCTGAATTCATGAAGGAAATTTTAAATGCTCTTACAAAATTATAGGAAAGAATTTGAGAGAAAGATGAGAGAGAAAAGCAAAAGAAAAATACTAATAAGGAATTAAATATAAAAGATCCTACAATTTGAAAGACATACACTCTTCCTCTCCTAAAGAGCAACCTGATGTACACTCTACATGGAGGTAGACCTAAAAAGATAGCTTTCCTTCCAAAGATTAGAAGAAACTGAAATTTGACAACATAGTATTAGCCTGGAAGACCTCTAGAGATAGAGGTTGAAAATTCAAGACCATGGGCACATGGGAGCAGCAACAAAAGAAGCTTAAAAGGCCTTCAAAACAGTGTCTGTATACTGCAAAGCATGGCCAAGCATAATCAGAGTCCTCGGTGATGCCAAGCAAAAGGCAGGACTCTAGTGTACCCAGAATTAGCAACACAGGGACAAGATAAAAAGCCCAGTTCTCAAGACTACAATGAAGTGGGGGGAAGTGGGAGGGCCAGAGAGTATCAAGCCTGGGTAATTAATAGAAAATTTGAAAGCAGAAGGAAAGGAAACAGCAAATGTACCAAGTGGTGAGATAAGATTTCCCAGGGCCAGGGAAGTGTGGCCTGAGGCTGGAAAGATGGAGGCGGGTCACAGGCTTGGATGTGAACTAGTGGAGAGGAGATGTGGAGATATCTGGAGAAGAGTTGAGAAAAGGGAGTGCCAACATAGGGACCAGCCACTGCCCCTGCAGAGGGCAGGGCATGTAATGGACACTATGGCAGGAACTCGGGGAGGGATGATGGAGTGCCAAGAGAGGCTGGAGTTTGAGTTCAATCCTAAACACTGGAAGATTGTGAAGGAAAGCAACATTATCTGATGTGTATTTTAACAAAATCACCCAGGAGGCAGCACATGGGACGGAGTGGAAGGGGAAATAGGCCAGTGAAGACACCTAGTCCAAAAAATGTGCAGACATAAAACACCACCAAAGAGAAACTAATCATTTTAACTCTAAGCTTCACTTAGATCAGATTTTTTTGTCTCTCTGCTAAGAACTGACATGAGACTTCAGTATTCTGATGTGTTCACACAGAAATGACAATAGTACTTTCCCTCACCAACATCTGAATTTTTTTTTTCACCAAATTCATTCTAAGTTTAGACCCTAAATGAATTCATATGAAGGAAGACAATGGTTGGTGAAATTACATAATTCATAATTCATTATTAGGGAATAATAAATTAAATAAAAATAATCCAAGTATAGTTATTTTAGAAAACAAATGCTAATGTGTTTTTGTAGTAGCTTCTACTCACACCAGATTAATAGGCAGCAAATCAAAAGAAAAGATCTTTGGAAGAAACAAGCCGCTGGAATAAGAGAGGAGACAGTCTTATATATTCACAGAATTTTAGAATTTACTCATCTATGTTCAAAAAACCTAACACTTCCCTTTTATCATTGAAACAGTTACAACTTCTGGTCACTCGGCCAATGAACCTTTAAGATTCCTGCCTAGTTTTGGTAGGTGTTTAAAAATTATTAAATTAATAGCCTGATTACAATAGGTTCAACAGAATGAGAAAATGGCACATTGCGTGGCATTTATGTCTTACCTCCCACGAACGCTTACTGGTTTCCTTGTTAGCGAAATACAACACATTCTACATAGCAGCTTTTGAGCTACTAGCACTAAAATTACTGGTGTCAAGGAAAGAGGAAAAGGGGAGTGTGGTAGTTTAGTATAAAATTCCTGATTCTCAAAATCCCTGTTCTCCCCAATATACCCTCTACTTGTGAGAAGCCACAAGTCAAAATAACACCAAAGGGCTATCACATCTAAGGGTTCCTTGGGCAAGAGCACACTCAGGTGGTGAGTCAGAAGAAGCAGGCTCTAAGCTGACCCTGGAAGATGAGGAAACACTGTCCCCACTCTTCTTCTAACTGCCAGCCCCTCTCACTGTGATTTACCTCCAATATCTATTGAAAGAATGAAAAAGTTTAGAAGCTACATCTAGATAACACTTAGGCCCCTTCTGACTGTCTAAAGATATAAGGAAAGAAATGGAACTAAGCAGCTGAGCATCTTTTGGTTCCGTAATGGCCTGAGCAGAGGTGGAGCCAGAAAGTGCTCGCTGCTGTCCTAAGGGTTTGGAGCAAGTAGTGCAGTAGTTAAGAACAAAGGCTGTGGTGCCAAAGAGACTTGGACTTGAGTCCTGGTTCAACATGGGCAAGTGGCTTAACCCCTCTAAACCCCAACTGCCATAAATTTGAAGAAGATGATAATCACACACCATCTTATGAGATCACTATGAGATGCAATGAAATAAATGGATACATATGAAGTGCTTAGATCTGTGCCCAAAAAGTATCCCCTCAAATATTAGCTATTATTTTGATGACTGATCATTTGGGGGCTTTAGAGTACAAAAAGAGAAATAGCAAGCCCACAGTAATAAAAGCCAGAATGAACACGGGGTGTGTGAAGAGGTGGGGGCTGGTGGTGGGCAGGAGCAGAAAAGGGGTAAGAAATGCAGCTTCTCCCAAGACATTGTTTAAAATGTGGCTAACCATGGAAATACTGTGAGCCATTATTTCATTGTGTTGAATAATAGCTGATTTGAGATACCCATAAAAACTCCTACAATTGCTCTTTCTAATATTTTTGTATTGTATTTTCACAGCATTGTATCTGTTAGCTACATAATAAAATCAAAGGTCTCTATAAAAATTAAGTCTAAACGGAACAAAGGCCTAAATGTAAAAGCTAAAACTATAAAACTTTTGAAAGAAAATAGGTGAAAAGTTTCATGACATTGAATGAAGCGATATTTCTTGGATATGACTGAAAAGCTAATAAAAGAAAAAATAGATAAATTCGACTATATCAAAATTAAAAAATTCTGTACATCAAAAGACACTATAGGTGAAAAGGCAATCCAGAGTGGGAGAAAATATTTGCAAATCATATTATCTAATAAATATATTAGATATAATAATAATATATTATTATTATATATTAGATATATAATATATATTATATATTATATATAAGATATATAATATTATATATTATATTATATATATTATATATATATATTATATATGATATTAGATATATAATATTATATATTAGATATATAATATATATTATATATTATATATTAGATATATAATAATATAATAATAATATATTAGATATAATAATAATAATATTTATTAGATAATAAATATATCAAATTATCTAATAAAGATATCTGGATATCTTTATATATCCAGAATATATAAAGAACTCTTATAATTCAACAATAAAAAGCAAATGACCTGACTAAAAAATGGGGAAAGGATTTGAAATAGATATTTTGTCAAAGATATACAAATGGCCATTAAGCACTTGAAAAGATTCTCAATATCACTCATCATTAGGAAATGTAAATCAAAACCACAATGAGATACTACTTCATACCCACTACGATGGCAATATTTAAAAACAAAAAAATAAGAAAACAGAAAATAATAAGTATTGGTGAGGATGTGGAGCAACTGGAACCCTTGTGCATTGCCAGTGGGAATGTAAAATTGGACACTATGGAAAACAGTAAGCGTATCCACTCCGTATTTCCAAAAAAGAATTACCATCTGACCCAGCAATTCCAATTCTGAGTACGTATACAAAAGAACTGAAAGCAGGGTCTCAAAAAGATAAGTGTACACCCATGTTCACACAGCATTATTTACAGCAGCCAAGAGGTGGAAGCAGCCCAGAACAGGTGAATGGAGAAATGCTAAGTGGTATGTTCACGATGGAAACACTTGACAGCCTTCTGACCCATGCATGCTACAAGCCGGATGAATCTTGAAATCATTATATTAAGTGAAAAAAGCCCAATACAAAAGAACAGATACTGTATGATTCCATTCGTATGAAGTACCTAGTGTAGTCAAATTCAGACACAGTTAGTTATCAGGGGCTGGGGGAGGGGACATGGGAAGTTACTATTTAATGGATAGAGTTTCAGTTTTGGAAGATGAAAAATATTCCAGAGATGGATAGTGGTGGTGGATGCACAACAATGTGAATGTACCTAATGCCACTGAACTGAATACTTAAAAATATTTAAATGGTATGTTCTGTTATGTATGTTTTGCCACAACTTTTAAAAAAATTAAAAATCACTACCTTATCTTTATCATCCTGGTGTTATGTCACCATCCTTGCTCTCGTAAAAGTCAGTTTTTTGTTCCACTCTCTGTCCTATGTGTGGTTAGCATACCCACATGACTGGCTTTGGAACAGTCATGGCATATCTTATATACGTATCAGCTAAGAGATATTGATAGTCTAATTCTCTCAAAATAAAACCTTAAGAGCTTATAATAATTATGCTTCAACTGTTTACACTACATTCACTTCTACTCTAGTTATCCCTACTTTAAAACTTGAGGGAATAATTTTTTAAAATCTAAAGTGCATTAAAAAAAACAATCATGTCTTTAAAAATGTGCTAACATCACATCACGCTCACTCACTCGAGAACGTGATTTTTTTTGTTGCCAAAATGGCAACAGTTGCTGGGGAAACCACACAACAACAGGGATATTTAACTGAAACAAACTACTCACCTGCACAAAGATGCCCTTGCTCTTATATTCCTCATGGAGGCACCGAGAGAAGAAATCTACAAAAGCCTGCGAGGGGGTGGAAATGAGGAGAAAACACGCACGAATTACATCAATTGGCTTGATTTGTAGCCATGGAAACAAAAATAATAAACTAACCATTTAACACTATAGTTTCTAATCATTCTTTTTATGTCAAATGCAGGAGAGATCTTTAAAAAACATGCTTCGAAACCTCCATTTTTAATCTGCCAATAAACTAAGTATTCTCTTACCAAATAAAATACCCAGATCAAATTTTGATTTAACTGGAAAAGGCTCTTCTTTTCTTTTTTTCAGAAAAACTACTCCCCAAGAAGAAATGTTTTGTTAAAGAAGAAACAATGCATTTCTCCTTCCCTAGTGCCATTTGAACAGGAACACAATATAAATTCCGTTCAACTCTGTTCTACGAGGATTTTGTTGTCAATAAAGAGAAGGAAAGAATGATCATCCTCTTGGTGCTCTGGGATTAAGAAATGTAGAGATGGACCTGACAGCCCATCTTCTGATAGCACGACTTTAAATCTATTTGTAAAATATATATACCACTCTGCAAATGTGAAATGCAAAGTATCAGTAATGACTCTAAAGGTCCCAATAATTAGTCTCATGTCCATGGAGTAGAAAAGGTAAGCAGTTGGAGTTCACCAGTCACTCCTAGAAACATGGTGTTCATTTTAAACATGCTCACTGTTATGTTTCAGAGATACAGAAAGCAAGTGGGTTGCAGGGGTTGAGGGTGGTACCAAGCTTTTGCAAAAGATGGTAGTCACAGTTTATATTTTTCCAGTGGACAAAAAGCCAAATGAAAAAAAGGCAGGAGTTTTGCTGTTTTCCATCCCTGACATATTGTACATTCTTATCATGTATTATATTTTGCTCCTTTTCCCCTAAAAGCTTATTTAACTTCAGCATCTCAGTGTTCATTTTCATTTCATAGATGTCTCCTATGCTTCAACAATGTATATGAAGATGATGCTATTTCCTGCAGGCAGTAAGAAATATATTCTAAATTATTTTCCTAGTAGTAATAGTAATGTGAAGGGGTGAATGATGATGTTGTATAAAATTATGACATCTTACTGAGGTCTGGAAAATTCTTTTCTTCCTCCAGAAGTTAACAATAAATATCTGGTGAACTCTGGATAATGTGGCAAAATACTCATAGTCTCATGCAGTGTATCTTGCATCTACCACGTGTACTTTTGTGCTGTCTGCCATCCTACTCAGCTGGAACTGATGCTGTATGAAGGTGACTTATTTATGAACCAAATCTCCGATCTCAGAATCCTTACCATCATGTTCTGATCAACTGAGCTAACTGACCTAGGCTGGCTCTCTCTGTAAATACAAATATCAATTTTAACACCATAAACTACTGGGAGAAAAAAAAATCTGTGGATCTGCGATCTTGGTGTCACATTTGTAAAGTTTATACCAAACACAATTCTAATCGGCTCTGGTTGCCCTAAAACTAGGGTTGGGTGTTTTCCTTCTCATTCCATTTGAAAACTGCCAAGAATAAAACTTTGAGAAAGTTCTATGTTCATTTCTGAGATTGAAAATTATTCCTCACTCTTATTTTGACATTATTTACTAAAGAACTGTGAACCTTAGTTGCAGAGTAGATGGTCAACATTGGAACTGGGATCATGCCACTGGCAGAGGATATGTTCAGAATTGCCCCTTTAGACCTAAAAAAGAAAATATACCAAGTAAACAGAATGAAATCAGATACACAATTGTTTCTGAATTACAAATGGAGCTGTAGATTTGAAAAAGAATGACCCAGCTGTTTCTCTAACACATATCTCTCCCTGCCTTTCATCAGCATGTGACGCCCCTGGTCAGTGAATAAAGCATAACTCAATCAACTAAAAATAGCTCTTGTATGCAATTAGCTCATTTCTTGGTCTTAGTAATCTGGGGCATGATGGGATCAAATCTCTAGGTTCCTGGAGTTGATCTCTACCCTCTGTGGTCTTCTCTGGCCACGGCACCAAGAATTTTCACCCTTAGTAATGCACTCTTTTAACTCTTACACTCCTTGCATGCTTTTATTTTGGCATATCATCACATATGAACTTGCCATGTATATATTTAATCATTCTCTCTACATATTTTCCTTCCTCAACATAAGCTTCTGGACAGCCCCTACCCTCACTTTTCCTCAAAACACACAGTACAGTCTTGAGCATGTTAACTGGTACTTAATAAAACTTGGCAATGAATGAAGATTATGTCCTGCCCTCCTACTTTCCCTGGGTTGTAGATATTCAGGTGCTAAATGAAAAGCTGCCTTTAACATTATGCAACTCTATAGTGCATTAAACCATACTCTTTTGCCAAAAGACAAATCTCTACTGCAACTTTTAGAGACTAATGAAAGTCAAAAGTCAGAAAGTTACCCTGAATTACTAATTCTACAAATAAATGAAAATTAGTTTGAGGAAAGCAATGCTGTGAATATACAAGTTGGTAGCAAGCATATGTGGGTTTGGTAGAGTGTGAAATTAGAGTTTTAGAAATTTTAGACAGAATTAAAAATCAACTCTTGCCCCACAATTCATTCTTCTCATGGGGCTTGGTCTCCTTCTTCAACTCCTGTGACCTGACCCCACCCACCTCTTTGTGGATTTCACAGATCAGATTCCTTGCTTCAACCTAGTTTCTTATTATTTTTCATCTAAATTTACTTCCCTCAAGGCCTATTTTTTTTAATATTAAAAAAAGGGCCTATATAGGCCCTTTTGCACAAAATAATAAGGGAAACATGATTAAACAGCATCTAAGTTATTTTAGACATAAATCTGAAAAGAAATAATCCCCAAAGGTCACCCAGTCCATCTGCCAGCCTCCAGGCGAGATGCCACTTCAACCATCAAACGGAAGTCTGGATCCTCAGCTTAATGTGTCACCGGAAACAAGTTGTTATTTTTTGTTTTCATTTCTTAACTCATTATTAGTAATACACACTTTCCTAATCAGTAAAATCCATTAACATTTTGGTCGCAGAAATCAAATCTCAAATTTAAAAAGGCTAAGTTAACGTTTTGAAGAAAGTTAGAATTTAGTCAATGTGTCATTCTTGTGTTTTTTTGCTTGTATCTCTCACAAAGACAGAAAAACCTTTTCTTTTTAAATGTTAAAGTAAGAAAGGAAGAGTGTCTATCAGGAGTTAGAAGCCAATCACTCTAAGCTAAAAATTAGTGAATTAGCAATAAATACCTAGTAATTTCATTTTATCTATAGTTGTGAGAAATTCCTTTGATCAAAATGGACTAGTTCCAGTTTTGTTACTGGAAACTTTTAATATTGTATTAATGTACAAATTTGAAATATTTATCTTTTTAAGGTGTTGAAAATGCTCTAAAATTAGATTGTGGTGATGGCTGCACAGCTTTGTGAATACACTAGAAACCACCAAATTGTACACTTTACAAATAGTTGGATTTTATAGTGTGTGAAATGTATCTCAACAAATCTGTATAAAAGAGAGAGAGAGAGAGAGAGAGAGAGAGAGAGAGAGAGAGAGAGAGAGAGGAAAATATTTTTACGACATATTGGAATGGGCTACCTTCACTGAGCTCAGAGCAGACCCAATCAAGTGGAAGCAAAGAGAGCTACTGGACTTTATATAACACCATAAGCTTTCTGAGAAGTAACCCCAAATCCTGACAAGTTGTACCCCTCCCACCTTTCCTGAGCCCCAAGCATCCTTGTAGGTTTAGGTAGTGGCTTATTTTAACCTGTTTGTATATAACCAGGAATTGCTATGTCCCCACTTATTCAGACAAGTGAAGAAGCCAGTTTGAAGCAGTCACAGGCATGATGTTTTTACTGAAGGCTACCCCTGTTGTTTTTGTCAGCTGGATTATGTGCTCCACTCATTACACTCAAACTGGCCAGGGTAGGTATGTATGCCCTTGAACACAAATCTTACCTTTTATTAATTTCATTCCTCACAAATGAAATACAATTTTAAAGTCTTCCAAAATATAAGTTTAACATTATCAAATACATTTTAAAATTTAGATCTTGACCTTCACCAAAACAGACACTTAAAACTTCATTCACCAAAGCAATGATTTCAATACAGGAAAATTCATTTAAAGATAACAAAAACTTCTTTCCTGTTTTCAAAAATAACAGATCAATAATCAAATATGTCACAATTATTCAGATATGCTCCTTTAATTATTTACTCCTTGAAGCACCTGATCTTTTTGTGTCTCAAACATTCTAACCTGAAGGTAAAGTTAGTTTGAATTAGCAAGGTCAGAATTTGAGGGCACTTTATTCAAAACATAATATTTGCATTCTAAAATACATTAAAACAAACATATAACCAACAAAGTATAAATTAAGAATGCACCAGACCTAAGTAAATAAAAGGAAAGCATTTATAACTGTACAAAAATGACAGTAAATGCCCCTTCTACAAAACTCTGCGCTATCAAGGACACGTATTTGTCTCACAAAAGCGTTCCTCCCATACCCACACACAGGACAGCACAAAATTCTCTCTCCCTTTCTCGCCAAGGATAATAATGTTCGACTTAGTTTTGTCTGAATCATAAATAACACACTGGTATAGCTGCCTTAATCCTTGTACTGTATACAGGACCTATTCTTTAGGCAGAGTTGGGGATGAACATTTGGGAATGCAGGGCACAAAGGACTCATCTTTAGAATCGACTACTTTGTCTGGCTTTAATCCTCATCTAAGC
This sequence comes from Cynopterus sphinx, assembly GCA_030015415.1. Taxonomy (NCBI): domain Eukaryota; kingdom Metazoa; phylum Chordata; class Mammalia; order Chiroptera; family Pteropodidae; genus Cynopterus; species Cynopterus sphinx. Next base: position 119,990,411 of record CM057383.1, read on the forward strand.
AGAATTAGTGACGTCAAACCAGTTTCCATGGCACAGCCAGACTCATGACAACTCTGTTATACCAAGCAGAAAGACAAAATGGGCTGCACTTAATTACACACAGAAACAAACACTAAACGAAGCTCTGGTAATCTCTCATTTTCCAAGGACTTGGGGAACAATTCTAAGACTGGAAGGTACATTAAGAAGAGTCATTGCTCATACTTCACATTTCCAGTATGTTATGACAAATAATCCAATAAAAGTTATATTTTCTGTGATACAACATCCTTAATTCGTCACATTGCTTACTTGCCAACAGCCACACGATGGAGTCTCACTGGCACAAATTACTGAGGATCTACTAGAACTAAAATGCTGCAAAAACAGAGCAGAAAACACCACTGCTGATAAGGAAGCACCTTTTAATGTAGACATATTCTCTCCAACTCATAGCCCTCTCACAAGCCAAACATTAGACTCACCCAATCCTATTAAACTCAGCATCTTGCATTTATAGTTTCCTATAGCTCTGCTCTCCAGGAGAATTCCCTCAGACCTGTGAAATTCCCAATCATAACACTCTCCTTCTTTGTCACCTGGAGTAAAAAAAAAAAATGCCAAGCCTTATTCTTCTATAAAAGTCCCATTATTCCAACAGACTACTGTAGTACCGTTGTCCATAGCTCTAGAAAAATACTATTTTCTTAGAAGAAGTAATAGGTCCCTGTCTTCCTCAGGATCCTTGTGACTGCCCCACATTGCAGGTGAGGAGAGAGAGGTGGAGAAGTGTAAACTTTGCTATGAAGAACTGAAACGCAGGGTCAATCCTGATGTGGGCAGCTAACTGCACATAGAGTTTGATGGCAGGCAAGGGAGATTGTTTAAGAAAGACTATCACAATTCTTCATATTTCTATTTCTTATCAGGAGCTATTGAAGGGTCATTACTTTTTTTTTTAAGATTAAATATAGTACTGAAATTGGAACAGACAGTTCCTAACTCAAGTAGACTAAGAAATATATCAAAACAAGAGTTCTGTCAGCAAAGAATTCTAGAACACAGGGGTCAGGCATATAATTAGAACTAGCAATCCAAGCACATTATAAAAACATTGCTTTGTTGAAGAAAGTTTGCAAACACATAACACATGAAAGAAAATTGCCAGCTCTAAAACACCATAACATGTCATAATTCCACCTTAAGCAATAGAGTATGAAAGAAGCTATTTTTAGCTTTTCCATGGTTGTTATGGCAACCACCTCCTGGCTCCAGCTATACACAATGTTTATAATTCCAGGGAAGTAGAAAGAGCAAGTTTCCTCTATAATGTAATTGTGCACTTTCTACTTCTATAGTAACGATACCTCAGTTTGATTACGATACTTGTTTAGCAATGGCCAGTTGGCCCTTGGCTATAGTCCTAGAAGGTTTGGAAAATCTCAAACATCAGAAGCAGAATCAGTGAAAGAGAAAAACAGCAACAACAAAAGATCTCTGTAAAGGACTCTGCCGTGACTCAATGGAGATGTGAATCCTACAAAACCAACCACAGGAGAAACGACATCTGGGGACAGTGTAAAGGGCAGGCTATGATAAAATCACTTATAATGTGTAAGGCCTTGCAAATAACTGTTAACCTGGAGTTTTTCTTTCCTCTTGGGCATCCAACTGACAACATTTCTGGCCTCCCACGCAGCTAGCTGTGGCTGCTGAGTTCTGGACAGTGGAATATGGGCAGAAGTGATGTACACCACTTCCAGGCCTCGCACAGGAAACCTCCCCTAAAGTCATCCCATTTTCTCTTATCTCATCGGCTAGCTGGATCCAGAGGACTCAGTGGAGAACTGCAAGGTTCAAGGGGGAAAGAAAGGAAGGCCCAGACAGAAGGAGCCTGGGACCCTGAATAACTGGGTAGAGCAGAGCCCCAACCACTGATCCACATTGGCTGTGATGTGAAGGAAAAATCAACCTTTATAAAATGAAGCCATTGAGATTTGGGGTGGTCTGTTACCACAGTTAGCCTAGTTCAACAAATACAACTAGTAACTTTAATTCAAGCAAACACAGCTGCTTCTTCTCCTAACCAAAATATTGATTTATACATTTATTAGTTCTTCACAAGTGCCACAATCACAATCACCCCCATCATGTCGGTTTCAATCCAGCCTATGACAGCTTTCCAACCAGGTCATTTTTCAACCTCAGTTTAAAATCAGCTTGATTTCTTAAAGGCAAGGATCCAATGCATCTTCTGTATACACATATTCAACAAGTGCCTGTTGAATGAATGCATCCTTTTCTTTGCATTCTTTATTTTTATTTCATGCCCCCACTATAATTGTGATCATGACTGCCAGGTCCACAGATAAGAGTAGAGAAGTTCCTGTTCCTTTTGTTTGTGCATTTACTGACCAGTTATGTAGCTTTGTAGCACCCAATTTCTTTCACTCTCATTTTTTATGTCAAGTGAGGTGGGGGGGAGTTGGTTACAGTTCAAGTACTGAAATACTGTGACTCTTTGAATCCTGTAGTTTATGATCTACAAATGGTTTCACAACCATTACCTCTTTTGATTTGGTTTTTACCAACACACTTAAAAATTCCTTTTATAATACCTCTGTGGTTTAAAGTATTTATTTAAATGGACTTACTATCGGGAATTAATATGGTGTCACTTGCAGATGTCAAAACTAGAATTAAGATGATAGCTCAAATTTCATCCCTCCTGGGTTCTACTCTGTCTGCCCTAATTCTCTGCAGTTTTCTGGGTTCTGGTCTGGCTTGATCACTGTCCCTTTCATATCTAGCCATCAAGGCACCCTCCCTGAAAACCAACACAAGCAGTTTGAAGGTTTTTAAGGGAAATTTGACTCAAATAAAGCAATTAAAATATACAAAATTACATATAAAAGGGAGTTACAAACAAAAGCCTTGCTAAAAAGTAGTTTCTCAGCTAGTCTCTGTAGATGCCAAAAGAGAATGGATTTCTAACCTCAGTAACCTCATCTGTACCAGGCTAGGAGACTACCCAAATTAAATGGGTTAATGTGTATCAAGTTCTCGCACATTTGGTACATAACATGTACTCAATAAACCTTAAGGGGAACCACTGCCTGCAGTAGGGTCCTTGGATTTTCCCTTTTCAAAGCTGTGATTCCTGTGGATGTCTTCTAAACTCAAAGCCATTTTGCTGAAGAGGATGACTGTGGAGGCCTAAATTTAGCAAATGATCAAGCTAGTTCAAGATGCAAGCACAGCCTTTTTTAAAACAGGTTTCCTTTGAAGGCCTAGTCATCACTTGGGCTTTTCCAAAAGAGAAACGGAGTTTAATTACAATTTTACATTTCCTGCTATTTTAAATATAAGAACTCAACAACACATTATTCAATTAAAGTGAAGACAACCAGTGTTATTTAGTGGAATCCAATTTAAACTGAAACAATGAGGCCAGTGGACATAGCTTTTTCCTCCAAGAGTGGGTCTGACATTTTATAATCACTTTATAACACACCTCAATGGCTCATTCATCATTGCTCCCAGTAAGAACGGAAAAATCAGAGGATGGGGGTCTTGCTTCATGAAAACTCCACTGATTTGGGCTCTGAGAGCATACAACTTTAAGAAGGTATTCCCGGGAATATCCCAGGAACTCTATCCACCCCCTCAGAATACCAGGCAATTGAGTTAGTGATGGTGACTCAGGCAGACTTTTTATCCTGATCTAAAGGAACCACCACAACCCTGGAGAGGGAAATAAAAAGGGAATCAAGTGGAAAAAGCCTCCACAACCAGATGACTCACGCTCCACCGTGTGACTCACCCAGCACATTACTGTCCCTAAGACATAGAGGATAGGTTCATTAGTCACTTCGGTGAATTTTTCAAAGAAAGGATTCTCCCTATAAATAATCATGAGCTCTAGTCTCTCGTGTTTGTGTGTGAGCTCATGACTCACCTTTCTACCATGCCAGGCAGCACCAATTGTGTCATCTGCAAAAGAGAAAAACAAAACATTCGTGATGGCTGAGGATGCAACAGATAAAGAGTGAAGAGAACCAACCTACACAAACAAGAGAGGAATCACAAAACCACTTACCACCTCTATCGACAGCAGTTCATTTTATAGTCTATATAATTTGGCTATGCCAAGAAAAGGAGTCAAATGAGATTATTCAAGATAATGTTGGGAATACTTTTAGTGAACTTGGCTAAAATTAGTCTTGCCTGACATGTAATACTGACACAAAGATCTTCAAATAATTAAGGATTTACGTTGAAATCTACGTCACCCAAAACACATTCTCAGAAAAGGACATAGGTTGTCACAATAAATATCCTGCCGACCAAGATTACTTTAGTTTTCTAATCTCAAGAGCTCTAACGATCTTTTCCTATCAAAAAAGCCTTTAAAGAATACCATAAAGTGACACGTTGCAAATATTAAGCATTACCTTCACATTCATTTCTCTCGTTGCTTTAGCTAGTTGTGAGTAAATCTCATCCTTAAAGAAAATCGACGTTATCTGTGATCTCAAGTAACCAATAATGAAAAAAAGACACTTGCATTTTTAAAGGACATTAGAATTGTTGGCTATACACACATAAGATGATAAGAGATACTACTTCTAAACTCTATTTTGGGATATTATTGACTAAGAAAACTAAAGGTACCCATTGGCTTAGTCAAGGCCACATTATAAGATATTGAGATGAGTTCTTGACTCCTAAATATCATCATTTCTCCAAGAAACAAATGCTGTTTTGTCACAAAAAGTTTGCGTGCATGCTAAGCATAGGAATTTTTAGCTTTCTATCTTGAATAAATACGAGGTCTAAATTAGAACAGCATTCTGATAAGATATTTTTTTCTGAGAAATACCCCCTAGGGCTGTATTTTATTTATTTGTTTGTATTGAGGTAACATGAGTTAATAACAGATTAGTTTTAAATAAACAACATTACAATTGGATTTCTGGATACACTATAGTGTTCTCACCATCAAAAGTCTAGTTTCTATTCAGCACCATATATTTAATCTTTTTTTTAATCCATTTCACCCTTCCCCCATCTGGTAACCACCAATCTCTTGTCTGTATCTATGAGTTTGTTTTTGTTTTGTTTGTTTATTTCTTTCCTATTTGTTTTACATTCCACATGTGGGTGAAAGCATATGATTTTTGTCCTTTTCCATCTGACTTATTTCACTTGGCATAATATCCTCAAGAGCCAACCGTGTTGTAGCAAATGGCAATAATTTATCTTTAAGAATGTCTATTATCAAAAACACAAGAAATAACAAGAGTTGGAGAGGACGTGGAACAAAGGGAATCCTCGTACACTGTTGGTGGGATTATAAATTGGTACATCCACTATGGGAAACAGAACTACACCAAGAACTCTAACAAGCAAGTGTCCTCTCTGGGTATTTACCCAAAGAATATAAAAACATTAATTCAAAAAGATATATGTACCCCTATGCTCACTGCATATTATTTACAATAGCCAAGATACAGAAACAACCTAAGTGTCCATCAACAAATTAATGGATAGAGGATGTAGTGTACATATAAATACACATACACACACACACACACAATGGAATACGACTCAGCTAGAAACATTTTAAATAAAGAAAATGCATCCAGACTTTACCCAGATAAAGTACTCAGAACCCAGATATCAACCTTGAAGCTGATGAGTACACTTTTCCAGTAAAAACACAAATTCCATCTGACACCACGTCATATAGACTGACACAATGCCAACTTTGAAACAGACAAAGAAGTCTCTTCAAAGCCTAGGGAAATCATTTCAACACAAGTATTTGGCAAAATCTTCTGGCCCAGATGAAAAAGAAGAGATCTAAGAAAGAGTTTGGTCTAGGGCATTCTGTATCTTCCTCTTTCTAACATGTAAGGCTATTCACATTAAACTCATCTTCATAGACTCATGGGGCAGAGACTGCCAACTGGCCTCCAACGTTCACTTTTTCCATACTACGTAACAACTGAATTTTCATCTGGATATATATACATATGGCCTCTTTCTCACCCTCATTGCCTGCCATAAAAACTGTACTTTCTACTTTCTCTCTCAGAGCATGTAGCCATATGACTGTGTTCTATCTAATAAAATGTGAACACAAGTAATACGTGTAACTTCTTGGTCATGCCCACAGAGGAGAAAAAAAATACAAGTCCTTCTCTTATTGTTCCTCTTCATGGCTAGAATGTAAATGTGATGGAAGAAGCTAAAACAGCTGAGAAGAAAGCCACGTGTTAACAGTAGCAGAGTAATGAGATATAAAGAGGCAAGATGCTTAGTGATTGTGAAGCTACTATACCAAACTTTTGACTACCTGCCCAGCATTTTTATCTGAGAAATAAATTTCTATTTTAAGCCATTAGGAGATCTCTGTCACAGCAGCCAAACCAATATTTTTTCTAACTAATATAACTGACCACTTGCACTGCTAACAATCAACCAATGTTAATATTTTAAGATTTAAAAAATAAACAATCCCCAAAGAAAACTCAATTAGAAATTATACTGACAGCCCGAATGGCTTAAATATTTTATCATTTTTAAAATACAATCCTGTTTCTTCTCTTTTCTAGGTATGCTTGACCCAATTCAGAATGTGCCCACTGGGCCTCAAACTAAACTACATAGAACCAAGTTGAAGAAAAAGCTGATTTCAGAGCTTATCCTTTCAACACGGTCACTCCTTTTCCTCTCAGATTAAATACTAACTTTACAAATTTGCTAACTTTCCCTCAGGTTTGTCTTTTAAGGAGCATGAGCATTGCTCACTATATCACGATTGCACGTTTAAGACAAGTGGGGTATGTAGTCAGGCCACAGGTTTAATCATAGGCCTTCTGCTTCCCAGCAGTGTGACTGGAGTTAGCTCCTGATCCTTCTTGGCAGTGTCCTCAAGTATTAAATGAAAACAGTATCTACAGGTTATCATATTCTGAACTCAAATAGGGTAATTTTTAATATAATGGACCTAGCATAGAGCATGGCACAAGTATGTCCTTGAGGGAAAATTTATGCACCTTATGAGAAGCAGGCAGTACTATTTTAGAATGCGGCACCACTAAGCAACTAGGACTCCTCCAAACATGCCGAGCCCTAGAGTTTGGAGTCAAAACAATGGCACAATTTCAGGTCATCCACTTCAACCCCTCTCACAGAAGTTTCTGGACAGTTCTGTCAATATTTAAAAATACATCAATTGGGATCTTCTCAGGGCAGCAGAATTGTTCTTACATTGGATTGTGGTGATGATTGCACAATTCTGGAAATTTACCAAAACCCATTCACTCATACACCTAAAATGGATGAATTTTAGAATACGTAAATTATTCCTCAATAAAGCTGTTTCTGCAAAAAATTTAATCATCACATGGGTAAGAATCAAAAGAACTGGAACCACAAAATACATCTGATGTTACTTTATCACTCACAGGAGATAAAAGAGCTCTCAAAACGCTCTGTGCACTTCAACTCATGACCTAGAGTGACATGAAGTAACAAAGGGGCATTCTTCTCTCATTTGAGGCCATGTCATGTACTGGAACCCAGGCTTGATGATGAGATTTCACTATCTATCAGAACAGAACTTTATATAAATGAATCATTACATGACAATGCTATGAGTGCTACAACTGAGGTCAGGACAGAGGGCCCAGTGCTTAAAAGAAAGACCAGTTATGTATCCCCAGACAGGTGGAGCTTCACAGATTACGCTTAAAAGAATAAACAGGAGTTCACTAGGCAGAAAAAAAATTCCAATTGAAGGAATAGGATGCAAAAATGCAAACAGCTACCAAAAACTACAATGTATGCCATAGAAATAAATGATTCATTTAAAAAAACTTTTTGTTGAATGAAGTATAAAAAGTAAACGTATGTTCATCCTGTAATATACATTTTGCAATCTGCATATCATAACACATTGTGGACATCTTCCCATGCTAGTACAGACATACATCAGGCATATTAACAACTGTAGCATATTTTATTGTAAGGATAGATTATATATGCATTCTTAGCAATATCTAAAAACATTTTTTATTTAGCACATTTTATCAGGGGACCATAATGCTGGACTAATATAAAGAGGTCCCTAAGCATTTCGTGAAGAGAAGCTATTACTCAGTTCCCGAAAGTTCTGAGATCACCAGATATAGAAGAAAAAGAAGACTGGCAATAAAAATGTCCTCACCTAGGGGTAGGGGTGTGTGTTTGGGTGTGCACACCTACACGCACGCCCATGCACGAGACTTGTTAACTGCAGAACAGTTAAGTGAATTTCCTGGGAGCAGCCACTAACTATTTAGCTCTCCTACACAAGGGAGAGAAGAGACAGGCAATCAATCTTGAAAACTACCAGGAAAGTATACAAGATCTGCTGTTAGATTCCTTATTCTGACCAGGGATCTCAGTATCATATGAATAAGTGGTTGTGCAGAGCTTAAAAGTTCAATTCCGATTTTTCCCCAAGACATGAATTTATATATTTAAACACAGTCCAATAAGAAATATTACTTTATAAATAAACAAACAAAACAGACACAGACTTATAGACACAGAGAACAAACTGATGGTTGCCCGATGGGAAAGGGGTTGGGGGGCTGAGTGAAAAGGTGAAGGGATTAAGCACAAACTGTTAGTTACAAAATAGTCAAGGAGATGTAAAGTACAGCATAGGGAATATAGTCAATAATACTGTAATAACTATGGTGCCAGGTGGGTACAAGATTTTAAGGAAGGGAATCACTCCATAAATTATGTATCACTATGCTGTATAGCTGAAACTAATATAAAATCATATTGAACGTCAACCATAATTTGGATGGAAGGAAGGGAGGTAGAAAGGGAGGGAGGGAAGGAGGGAGGATTATTTTAAATTGGAACAGTGAGGCAATACAAATACACATACTGGGAGCTATTTTTTTTTCCTTACTCTATGTGCATGTCATATATTAAATGTTTCCTTTCTGAATGGCAAAAATTATCTAGAAAATGATCAGACAAAATAAAACCCCATAAGATACAATCTTACTCACAAAATTATACCAACAGCATGCTAAACATTAAATATGTTCTTGATGGTCACCAATGTTCAAAATATAGTCTCCCCATGCCCCTCCCCCAGTTTTATTGAGGTATAATTGACATATAGTTTTATATTAGTTTAAGATGTTCAACATAATGATTTGATATATAAATATAAAATGATTACTATAGTAAGTTTAGTTAACATCAAAAATATAAAATGTTTCACTAATTTGTGTGTCATCCTTATACAGGGCCATGTTAATCTTCTCTGTATCATTCCAATTCTAGTATATGTGCTGCTGAAGCAAGCACCAAAATGTATTCTTTATACATGTGCATTAAAACTCAAGAAGTTTTAATAAACTAACACAAAGGAAGATGCAGTGTTTTCTATGCCTGGCTATTAAAGGGCCAGATATACTTCCTGAATGCTCAATGATCAAATGATCCATCAGCAAAGACACAAGCCCTCTCATGAAAAAGTTAAATTCTGACTATAATTTCTCCTTGCCATAAAATGGAGCATTTTTTTTTTCATCTGTCAAATAATAACAGAATTGAAAGCCTGAGAAAAGTTAACCCGAAATCTGCATGCTTTTATAAAGCTAATACCTTCATCTATACTTCAATTATCTTTCTTTCTAATCAGATTATAAATCATAATAAATACAATTTCAAGCCTTCCTTGCTCGTTTCAGTGTCTGCAGAAATAATTCTGAATATTCTGTGCATAGGCTAAGAGGCTTTACTACATTCACATCAAATTAAATTCCCCTTAACGTCAAGTTGTAAATAGGATAGTTTAACCAGGCTATTAGTAGTCTCATTTTACTTTATATGCATCAATTGCTATCTTGGTATCTGGTTATTCAGACCAGATACCAAGCATTTCTGTGAAATCTCACTATCTATCTGAAGTCTATTTCACAGCTCACAAGCTGTTTCTGGAGTTAACTCAATGTGCTAATTTTAGGCCATCCTTAGGTGATAATTGCTGTACTAGAAAATTTTTTGTTCTTTTTAAGGTATTGCTAAAATGAGGTTACCATAATTTGTAAGTACAGTGGTTAAAAAGATTTTAAAAGTTGTAGCAAGCATGATTTCTATGTTTGTTTTCTTCTATGTTGGGGCTTGTTTCCAACAGTACACAGCAAATGATTTTAATTTAATTCTTTCTTGAAAAGTAGATAAAGTTGCTACAATGGTACCTCAACAACAAGAGATCCAAGGCCTTGCAGAAAAAAACAAACAGACAAAAAACCCATTTCCTATTTATATACATATATTTTTTAGTGACAGTTTCATTTTCATTCACCCTCACCACAGAAAAAGTCCTAGAAGCCTAAAATCAAAGGGGAAGGTCAATATATGTTATATCACACCAAGGTATTGCATCAAGGTGGACAAAGAGTATACAAATATACAAAGGAAGTCTTTATCAATGACAGCTCAATATAGAATTCCTTTTGGGGACACTACCTATTCATTTTTCAAGAGTGAAATATTTACTGGTATTTACTGCCATACCTATGTTTGTTCTGGATGGGAAATAAGAGGCTTTAGTTCACAAAAAATTCAAAGTCGATATTATTAGATCACTTAGTTGAGATATCTATCTCAAAAACACATTGGCTATTCTTGAAAATCCTTGAAAATATATTTAAATGTAACCGTCTTAGTATTCTTAAATATTTCTCATATTTTTGGCAACTGCTTGCATTGTTTTATACTTAGAAAAGCTCCCAAATTAATGTTATTTCTAAGAAAAATTAACTTAATTTTTCTTCTCTGTCACTTCTCTGGCATTATAATCAAGAATTTGTAGAAGGAACTTTTGTTTTATACTTGAAAGCTAACTAGGTTTCCCACTTTTTAGTCTAGCATGAAAACTAATAACACAAGCATATTAAATAAATTATGCAAATTATTTTACAAGAAAGTAATTTATTTTTACAAGCAAATTATTTTTGTAACATGTAACCTCTGGCATTTGGTCATTTTTTGGAGAGAATGGTACAAAGAAAATACTATCGCATAACACTCAAAAGACAACCAAAAACCCAAGTGGAAAGATTAAAATTCAAGATAATTTAGTAAAATAAGAAAACAAATTTTGTCACCTGTTGTCACCATTATATGTAAATAGTGTGAACAACTTTCCCTGGAATCTGGGCAAAGCCCCAAGAATCTAGGCTATTCATACAAGTAATTAGGACACTACAAATAACCACTCTGATCATTTCTGCCTTGTCCTCTACCCCAGAGAAACCTGCTTGGAGTAAAAAGGATCTGAATTCAAGCAACTAAAAAATGAACCCACGCAAATCAGAAGTTGATACAAAGACCTTAAACAAATTTTCAATCGGAATAATTAACACTAATTTAAAAATTCAAAGCATAATAGTGAAAAGAATTACATAAAGTATTTGGGAGAAATTACTTTTTGGGAGAAATTACATAAAGTAGTTTGGGAGAAATGAGATGGTAATTCCACTGAAGTCATACTAGAACGCTACAGCACACATTTCCTTTGGCAAACTGTATAATTTGAGCTCTGTGATACCAAGGATACAACTTAATTAGAAATGTTTACAATATAACCTGTACTACTAAGAGAATATTTACTGCACAGGGGGTGAAACGCTTAATTGGATAAAATTTATAGAATGTTCTGAGATCTCTGAGTACTGTGATTTTCCTCTTTGTTAATGTTTAAGTCTTTGTGGAAGTTAAGTGCTCTCCTTGCCATAACCCACCTTCCCATCACATATGACTTAACCTGAAATGTAACCCCACATCCTTAAAATAAAAAAGAAAAAAATTGTAATAAATTTTGGTCTGATATATGTTAAAATAATTTAACGAAAGAAAAAACTTACCAAAACAAAGGGCTGCGCGCTAATTAATAATAATGAATCTCAGGCAATAACTTATGAACTCTAAACAAAAATTAAAATAAAAAGAACACATACACCATCATATACTGTTTTTCCAAGTTTAGCATACTATAATATGGTAAGAGTTCCCATTACTTGAATTTTCCCAAAATAAGCTGACTTCTCTCAAAAAGTGACAGATTCTGAGAAGAGAAACCAATCACTAAATTCTCAAAGAGATTTTTACACTTTCTCCCATTAATAAGGCATTTCTTCTATAAAGTATATTTATTCTTCTGAGCTGGAAAGAGCCTTAAAACCAATCCACAACTACTTCCTTGTTTTTTAAAGGTGAAAACTATTGAAAGAGTGGTTGTCATGTAGTTTGGCAAACCCATCTCTTTGTATCTCTGTCTGAAGCAGCACATTACTATGAGAATCCAAGGGCTAAATGTACCCACTAATTTGGAAATTTCTAGGAGCATAATGATAGCTGCTTTCAAAAGGATTAAAAGACTCTTGATGTTGACTTGAAAGGCCCTGGGTGGGAGACAGTGGCGAGGGTCATACTCCCTTTCTTATAATTTGTTAATTTCCTAATGTTGTTAACTTGAATTCTTGGGGCTGGGTAGGGGGATAAACTCAGCATAATCCCTCAATTAAATACAACGAGACTAGGGAACAGAGATTTTTCTCATAGATTTCCATATTAATAGAGGGCTCCCCCTGCTGGTACCATGGCACATCCATACAAGTAAAAAGAAAACAAATGTTTCTCCTGTGATTTTTATCCACCATCCAAACATTTATTATCTGCTCCATGGGCAGAGTATAGTGTTACCCACTTCTGGCTGAGAGACATACAATGACTACATAGTGGTATCAGAGAAGAAAAAAATTAACTTTTCAAAAGCATGCAAAGGGCCTCAAACTCCAAGTGTTTTGATTCAGATAATCACAGGGATGGACAAGATTCATTAGTTAAAGCCATTCTAATCCCTCAGCTCCACTAAGCAGTTACGCAGTTTGAGTATATTGAATACATGGAGTTAAACAGGGGAATGTAAACTCAAATGCCTAGAAGGGCCAGGAAGGTGACATAACGAGACTGGTGGGACTGGTGGGATCCTGGTCATCTGTGGAGTGCGGGCATGTGACTATGCAGCACATTCAGCTACTATTCAGCTCTAATCACTTGCTGCTACACTGCAGCTCAGGTATGTGTTACCTGACTTTCAGATTTCTCCCAAGAGAAACTAGAAATTTGGGTGTGAAATGTCCCAGTTTTGAAAATAGTGCTTGAGCCAACTGAAATATGCCGGTAGGTCACATTCACCCACAGGAGTTTGCAATCTCTGATCTAGACTCAGAAAGGGAACTCACCTCCACATTCCACTTCTGGCAGGTCCAAAGGTTAGGAACTTCTCACATTTATTTCCTTTAATGTAAATGGCAGCAATGGATCTAAGTTCAGCCACGTATACTAGGGCCACGTATAGTAAGTGTGATTCTTATTCTCAAAGCAACAGAATTTTCAGTTTCATTCATTCATTCAATTTTTTAGTCAAAAAGCATTTGTTGTATCCCTGCCACATGTGGGGCCTGGGGGCAGGAAGTGGCAAAAATGAAAGAGACATGGTACCAGCCCTAATAGGGCTTACAATCTATAGAGAGACACAAAACTAAAAAGAAAGTGCTGAGTGAAGAGAAGACACGCAGTGTGCACTGAAACTGCATCGCTCAGAGACCTAACCTAGTCTGCAGGGGTCAGGAAGCCTCTCCTTATGCCCACCCCCAGGTATGTAATACTTTAGCTGAGAAGTGAAGAATAAGTAGACTTAGTAGAGTGAAAGATTGAGGGAGCCTTCCACAGAGCAGGACCAGCCTGAGGAAAACAGTAGGTTCAGGAGACTGAATGAAGATGCTTTAACCTGAGCAGAGAGAGTTAGAAGAAAGGGACCTGAGGTGAAGCTGGAGATGTGAGCAGGGGCCAAATCAGGTGTGTCCTTCCCTAGAGGTCGGGGTTTCCAACCTCAGACTGCAGACCAGTCTCATAGGAACATTGGTTCCTGGTGCCAAAAAAGGTTGGGGTCTGCTGCTATAGGTCACATGAAAGATTCCTGACTTGAGGAAAAGAAGTAGTCATTGAAGGACTGAACACCAGTGTGATATATCCTAAAATGAAATAACACTGGCTACAGTACAGAGACTGGACTGGAAGGAGACAAGTTGGATGGAAAAGGCAAGACAGGCCATCTATTCCAACAGTTCCCACTGAGAAATTTAGAGGGTTGAAATATGCAAGGTATCACTGAGAATGAAAAGGAGTTGATTGTGAAATACTTAGGAGGCTGATCCAACTGGCCTTGATTGTGTGTGTGTGTGTGTGTGTGTGTGTGTGTGTGTGTGTGTGTGTGTGCGCGCGCGCGCTCTGTGATGTCCTGTTTCCCTCCTTCACACTAAATATCTCAAGTTCTTTTAACCAGTCCTAAGGAGACATAGTTTCAAGCCTCAACTTTGGTTGAATATCTGAGGAAGAAAGAACTAAATTATGATCCCCTGCTTAAGACTCCCCCTCCCTACCCTAAAGCAATAAAAATTCAATGATCACTATACACTGAGGTTGCTGATAAATTTTACCTTGAGCCATACCCTCACACACTTCCATCTCTGTTCTAAGAAAGGTTAAGAAGAAGGACTGAAACGTCCCCTCCACTTGTCAGAAGGGTAGCCTGGGAATTTCCTAAGGCATTTGAGGATAGGCAGGGCCACTCCCCATTGTCTACCTTATTCACCAAGCCCAGAAGTAGCATGAGTCCAGTACGTAGGAAGGATGACTTTCTCACCCTTAGGGAGTTGTAAGCAGTTCAGGTTTATTGTTAGGACAATGTCCATTTGAAAAGGACTAAAGAGTCTATAGTGTCCTGAGGTCCTAAAACTGTCATTAAAGAAATCAAAAAGCACATCTAGAGAAGGAAGGAAACTCCAAGTCTGGCAAATGACAAAACAAATCAGAAACAACACAAAATCATTTTAGAACTTATGTGAAGTTCAACATACTATTTGAAACAGGACTTGTATTTACCTTTCTCTGGAGTTGTGGCACTTCTCCCCCCTTTCCATGATTTCTCTAATAGTAATCAATAGCAGTACAACAATTTCATTTGCAAATTCTCTCAGTACTCTAAGACGGGAAGCCCTCCAGGCATAAGACCAGAACTACTACGGAAGAGTGTGGTTCAATATTTGGAAGTTTAATTATCTCTAAATTCCACTGTTTCTGGTCTCAAGGTCATTATCTTAGATTTCAGTCACTAAGCATATGAAATCATAAGAAAAAAGCCCTAGCTATAGGACTTTTCTTCCAGCGTAAGGCCAATCTACCTGCCATATTGGTCACCTATGTAGAATTTCCACACCACTGTTCTCTCCTTGGCAGTTATCGGCTCTGAGGTGAATGAGAATAAATTTAACCCTGAAGAATTTGGGAGCAAAACTGGAAAAGCAGACAACAAGGCTTCTAAGCATCCCTTGGGTTGCCTCAATCAACAGTAGTAAGCCTGGTAAAAGGAAAGCTTGGTTAAGTCATTGAGACGGAAGAAAGGAATAAATCCAAAGAAATAAATTATTAGGTAAGATGAAAAGTGAAACAATCAGATGGAACTGGAGAGCTCAGTGGCCTGAGAAAGCTAAACTGGAGTCTATGATTAAACATCAAGGATCACAGGCAAAACCACTCCGTTAATATTTCTTCCTTAACATTCTTCTGGATCACTCACTACCACTTCGTCTGGTGATGACCTACAATTCCTTTGGTCAGGATATTTCATTTTTATTATTCTTCCTTTGAAATATGGGATTTATGTGACTTTTACAATAATCTGACCTACTGATATAGGACAGGAGCACATGAACCAAGCAACAATCCTGGACCTAAAGGAATGTAAAGCCAGGTCATTCACTGCTCGTGGTATAGCACAGAACTTATAAAACGATGCTGGGGCCCCACCCAGCACACATCTCCAAGTTAGAGACACAAGCACAAGGTCAAAAGGGCAAGCTAATTCCTGGCATGCTTCACAGCCAGGAAAGACTATCACATGGTTTGGTGAGGAGATAATACTTGGGCCAACACTGATGGTGAGAAGAGGTAGATTTCTTTCTTATAAAAACTTTGTTGATGTATTTATTGGGGCTTTAGCCTGCAGCATCCATGCCCCAGCTCTCCTGATGTCTAGCCACCATAAAACCTTGTAAGATTCTAGAGCCAGAACAACTCTCATTTTTTAAGTTACCCTAGGACTCTAAACACCATTGCTACTGAAAATGTAGCCCTGGCTCTAACAACACAACATAGTCAATAACAGGACAATAGGAACAGTTCATCAAAATATATACCATATAGCATATAACAACAGCACGAAAAAACACTAAACCTGGGAGCACCACACACAAAACTTCATCAAGGTGAGTGCCCTTTTTTCAGTATAAACAAGACAAACACGTATAACAGAAAATGCACAATGCCACGTCCCTCTGCCACCAGAAATGCCTTTTTAAAATGTAGATCACACCTTATTTCTACTTTAAAGCTTTCTGTGGCTCTCCATCCTCTTGAGCACAGAACTCCTGCACAATCATGTCCTACCTTACTTTTCTGGCCTTCAGGTTACCTACTGCACACCACTCACCTCCCGCTGTGAGTCAAATCATTTTCATAACTGAACAGTCACTAGTCAACTGTGCAATGGAGATGTTAACTACAATGATCCTGCCTATAGTACAACAAAAAAATTCTGGCTGTCCTCCAGATGTTAACTCCATAATGAATAAATCAAGAGTTTTGAATTGTTTTTCCACTAAAAGTGCATATCACAAAGGGATAGGAAAATTCATATTTACACTAAAGATAAAGAATGATTATTTGGCTTAAGGAAGAAGTGTTTTAAATAGCAAGCCCTCTTAGTGTTCTGTAAGTGGAATCTGATTTGCAAAAAGACGTTTACATACAAAAATTTTAGTCATATATCCAGTTCTACAGGTGATACTTCCCATCAGCATGGTCACAATACACGATACGGTATTTTTAATAATTTAGCATTTGTCTCCACTAACTGATTTCATGGGAACAAGTATATATGCCAATGTGAAAAAAATAAAAATAAAAAGTAGAAGAAGAATAAAGGGAAGGGAGAAGTATTTTATAATTTGCCCAAGATATTAGGACTGGTGACTCATTTTTATTTCATCATTATCATTAATAAACTGAAAAGTACTCTACAGTGCTATTGGATTTGTGCTGCTTTACCCACATTTCCCCCTGCACTAATCATCTTTAAGCTGGGATGGGAAGTGATCACCACCAGCACATGCTGATCTGTGCTCAGATGCTGCTTGAAGGATGCAGTGTGTGGCCATGGAGCACAGCAAGCTGACTGGTTCTCACAGATCAAGGTCAGGACCTTGGCCTTTTATCATTAGTATTCTGTATACTGCCAGCCAAAAACGTATGCTCTGTGACACAGGGAGAATCAGGGTTTTATACTATCAGATTATACAAATACATAAGTATTAATAACAAGCAGAAGAAAATACATAATATATGATGATACACACGTACATAGTTTTAACACTCATTATTTTTAAGCATTTGGCCAAATGTAGTAGAAAAAAAATATCAAAATAATAGTACTCCACAGTTATTTCAAAAGGCAAAACCACAAAACATAAAGATTATGAGCTAGAATATTAATTTTCATCAAAAAACTTTGCTTGCTAAAAATAAAGTTATAGATGCACATATTTACTAAAAACCTTTATCAGCTCTGAATTCAACTAAATAATAATAGACATATTTTAGAGCTCTTACTATAATCTGGGCATTATTCTAAAAGGTTTATATGTGATACCTGTTTAATTCCTGAAACAATTCTATTAGGGAAAAAGAATTATCATTTTCACTTTATAGATGAAAAACTGAAGCAGAGAATAACTAATTTGCTCAAGGCCATATAACTAGTAAATGGGGGCGTTATCTAATTAACTTGAAACCTCATACAGATTATTAAAGGATAATCACATTTATATAACTATGCCAAGGGAAATATCTTTAAAACTATACCAATATATTCACATTATCCATGTTTTAAAAGCATGAATTTTGTTCTTTTCTTCTTGCTCCACATCCACTCACAGATCCTTGTTGGTAGTTTACCTCACTTAAGCTAAATATTATGTGAGAAAATACCTTGGTTAATAACAACAAAAAAGATAGTAATTATTTGCTTTATAAAATTACTTGGCAAATATTATTCAATTGAGGTGCCTTTAAGCAGTAAGCTACCAATGTTATGTGGTATGTGGTATGTGTACAGTAGAGGTGGTTTATCTGAATCAACCGTATTGATAAAATTACATAAAATCATATAAAAACTAGATTAACTAACCACTTTAAAAGCAACATATATATCATGCAAGGAGAAACACAGCCACACACGAAAAGTTGAATAAATCACAAGATTTAAGGGCTCTTGGACTTAAAAACTGTGTAAGGGTTATTTATGGTTTCCCACAACATGAAGACACAAGACTGCCATAAAATGAAAGTTAATAATTAAATTCTTATTTATATTTATCTGGTTCTCATCATTTTGAGTTAAATATTTTTTGATTTCCTTAAACTAATACATAAGAGTTATTGAAAGTGGATTTAGCTTTCCATCAGTTTATTCATATTTAAAGTATCTGATGTTCATGGAAAGTTTGCCACAGACAATATTTTCTGATGGTCTAGTATGTATAATCAAGGTTTGGTGTCTTATTGTAATTACTGTTAAAATACAAAGAAAAATGGTACTCAGACGTTCACATTTGCTAGGTAGTCTTCCTTTTAGCATAAATTAGCTGTGGTGTCTTTTGTCAGTATATACAAGTGATGTGGCTATAATATGTGTCTAGCAACTAGAAAATGGAGTTTTTATGTGTGACTAGTAAAAACCACTCTCATTACTTTACAGTCCTATACTTCCCATGCAATCCTTTATCACAACATTTAATCAATTAACACATATCACAGGAAATATAGAATGGAAACAATTTATCAGTGATGCATGGCATGTAGACAAAAACTTGGCATAAAGCAATCTTCAGTCTCAGTCTGTGTAGTCCCTGGGCCTACCACAGTATTTGCATATAGGAGGCATTTAATAAATGTTCAGTTGTTAAAAAGCAAAATTATACACACACCTGTTTGGTACTGAGTTCTTTCTACTTCTTGAAGATATAAGGAAATAGACTAGAATACACACTTACACCAAAACAAGAGTTGATGGAAATGAACAAACTGATTATGTCAGTGTTGTTAAATAGAAAGAACCAAAAAACAAATGATAAATTGACATATCTATCTCTCTCTCTCTCTATATATATATATATATGTATATATAAAAAAACTGCTTACCTTACAAACAGAAAGAACATTAATATTTAACAGTTTCCTGATGGTCTGTAAAAAAAATATTGATGTTTATATAGGCTTGATCATGGAAATGACCGTATTAGATATATATGTAAGGGACCTAGAGATACATTGAAAGTTTCCCCAGATACAGTGGAGACCTTGGGAAAGAATAAGAGTTGGAGTGGAGAGACACGTTTTATTTTACTCTCAATGCTAGCAAAAGAAGCAATTCATGCTAATATGCAAAATCCAAGGTATATGTGCAAATAAAATCTGAAAGCAAAGACACACTTAATCTAAAATAAATAGGAATACTTTGCAATTTCTTCTGATAATATGAAAAGGAGAAATGATTGAATCTCAGATTTTCAACAATTTCAAAAAAATTTACAGTTTCCTTCAATGATACGTTTTTCTAGTTTTTATTAAAGAATTATGCATCAAGGGTATAGCTTTCATTTTGGTAAAGCTAGTTTACCTGAATCAACTAGTGTACTGCTATATATTAAAACATTTGTAGTTTTTAGATTGGAGTTTAGAATCCTAATACTTAAAACAGAGCCATTTTGATATAATAAAAATAAGAATAATAGAACTAGAGTTATTATTGAGCCTGGCACTATACAAATGAGGTTATAAGTATTTTCTCATTCAATCTTTCTAACGTCACTATTAAGCTGTCTATTTTATGGGTGAGGGAACAGACACTAAGTATGGTTGAGATCAATCCTCAGAGTAACTCAGGTAGCAAACAGAACAGCCAGAGTATTATCTCACAGCCTGAGCCCTGAGACCATATTGCCTCCCCAATACCTGTACACATTCCTTTTGTTACCATAATATACAAACATAGACTTACACTGTCCAAGTCAGGAATGTCCAGAAAGTATTCAGGATACTGATATGACATTCCCACGTTGTTCACTGAAATAAGATAAGAACATTAGTTGGCTAACAAATATGTTTTATAGACTTACTGAAATAATGAGATTAAAGATTGCAGGGCTAAAATAATACTTGATGACACAGTATTTATGGATAGTGACCTTTGCCATACCTTTTATCCAAAATCTACATACAATATACAGTATATACAGTTCAAATGTCTTCTCTTGTACCTACCACCCAACTCACAACAAAAGAACTTATAATCACTTCCCAATTTCCATACCTGCTGGACTATGTATATTCTGCCTCTGTGATAGTGATTTGTAGATGTTAACCTCCTTTGGGTCTTAATTTTTCATAGTATAATAATAAAAATTAAAAAAAGCAGAGTGGACTATAGTATAGGAGACTGGAAACTTAAGTTCTACTTATAACTATTTCAGAAAATGTACAGGGTGCCATGGGAGGCTACACCTGGAGAGTCTGACCCTGTCCAGGAAGTAAGAAAAGGTTTCTCTGTGGAGGCCTAGAGAGTACATCAGACTAAATGTCCCCAGAACACTATCCTTCTCTACTAGCCCATAAGGCTGTGAAAGTCCAGATCAGATCTTTGTATTCCCACTTCTCAATCACTTAACCTAAAATCGGGGCTACAAGACAACTGAGAAGCTATGAATAAATTTATACATAATTGGGTATGTGATGAATACTCGGATATCCTATGGTTTCCTTAGCTCTGAAAGATAAAGACAAACTCAGAATAAGAACATTTGTAGAAATCAAATATGAATAAAATACCTTAGAATTTATTTAAACCAAATAAATAATGAAATGGGTTATCTAAATATCTGTACTTAATCATCACAACAACTATATTAAGTAGATCCTATTATTATCTGCCTTTTACATATTAGGAAGCTGAAGTTTACAGCAGTTAAATAACTCACCCACGGTTATAGAGAAGGAATTCAAACTCAGGAAATTTGACTTCAGAGGCAAGGCTCTTAACCACCACATTAAAGCCATCATATGCCTACATCCACTATTCAATTTGGAAAAATATCAGTAATAATTGAATAATAAACAGATATCTGATAGCAATATTTAATAAAACTGAAGTATCAGAAAAGAAAGGTTTCAGTAGCAAAAAGATAATAAAATTATGATCAGGCTGCTAAAGCTTATAAGGAATTGTGCCAGATAAACCTGATAAATTAGTAGTTCAAAGGAACTCAATAAGGGTTCTATATTTGGCAGTAAGCCAGTCGCTTGAGGCTGAGAGTCTCAAGATTTTACTAGCACAATTTGGTCATAATGGTTTGAACAAGATCACCGAAACCTATCTGAAAGTCTGTAAGTATAGGATAATGGCAAGGCAAACTGTATTTAATTAAGATTCATGTCCATCTGAATAAGGATAGTATCTAAACATAGTTAATAACAGCAGATCCAAATCATTTTTATTTTATTCAATAGGGTCTTCACTAACCAGGGGTTCTAGAAATCCATTCTATAAAGGATCTGTTAACAATTAAGCCAAAACTAGTTGAAGGTAAGGCTTTATATTCACTGGACTTTGCTTTAACCATGTACAGAATTATAAAGGATGAGTGACTAATTTACAGTGTCACTAAGAGAAAGAGCAAAAACCAAAATAGTTGTTAAAATGCTACACTTAAACAAAATATTCTTTACAAAGTCAGTTTAAGATAATAGAATCCTTGAAGAAAGCTTTTGCCAAATCGTAATATCAAGATGTTTTAAAAATTTCCATCACAGGCAAGAAACTCCATCTCCCTTCATTCTCCTGTATCTAGCAAACTTTCTGTCTTCAGACTCCTTTCTACCCTGTGGAAAAATTAATGCTCTATTTCAAAATGCTGAAGAAAACTGAAGAACATAATTATAAATCTTAAAATTCAGACTTGGTTTTTTAAAAAATCTAGAAACTTTGTAAGGAGCAGAGTAGACTTTGCAATCTTTCCAACATGTACTCTAAGTACAAAATCGAGCTAAGGAACCCCACGGATAACTGAATAACTATGCAAGCAGGAAGTGTTACCATGATTAAGAATGCATTAACAATAGAAAATCTTCAGATCTATCTCTGCTAATTGAGCAAAGAAAAGCTATCAAAGCAATCTATCTACTTACACAATAAAAATATGAGCATCCATTTAACACAGCTCTAACAGAAAACCTGGTCAAGAATGAAACCTTCAGCTGAAATAAAAAGTACCATGTTGGAGGGCTATGTTTTCATAACCAAAAATACACACAGAAAAAAATGTTAAAGCCAAAACAGATTTGTCAGAACACTGATCCCACTTTTACGAGTGAAAGTTAATGTCAATGTCACACTGGCAAAAGGTCCTACAGTAAGGATTAGGACTCTCAAATCTCTTTCTGCTTTAGTATTTGCACCTTTGTTGATGGAATATAAGCTATCTATAATCTCCAAAATCAGTAACCACTTCAGAGTGCAATTATTTAAGAGTATAGAGGAAAAACAGCTGTTGCTCTCAAATAGTTATTTCCATAAACGGCACAATACTGCGATCTTTTGGGAAAAGCAAACTCCCTGCAATTTTATTTCGAGACATTAGGTGGCAGCAATAACCAATGGCAGGCCGAAGGCTTTCAGGGAACTGAAAAAGGCAGAAAACAGGCTTTGTGAGTAGGAGTGAAGGGTGGAAAAGTTTCCATTATAACTTAATCTCATTAAGAGATGCAATGCCATCTTTATATATTACAGGATTCATTACAGGATTCGCCAAACCAAACAATGCCACAAGTTATTCCAACATTATTCAGAAAGTTAAAAATCCCTTCTAAAGAGCAGCATTTTAAATTGGTATTAAATATCTATTCATTAGTGAGGGTTTTTTTTTTTTTTTAATTCTTCAAGTGAGACACCAGAGACAGATTTAAAATTTTTATTCAGTGGAGAACAGAGGTGAAGAGAGACCAAAAACAAGGACAAGGTAAGAGGAAAGAGGAGGAAGTGGCAGGCAAAGAAGCCATTCTTATAGAGTTGATAGAGAACTATCAGTATTTTGGGCTCAGTAGTGCTCTCCATGCTCCCATCCAGAATTTTTGAAAACACTAATGTCGATATATATTGTAAAGACTCAGAAAATCCACAAAGTAGTTCTGAATGTTATATATATATCTTAAATTACATCAAACTAGAGTTTAAAAATCACTTCCACATCTCATACTTAAAAAGGAAATAAAAACATACACAAAATTTCTGTTTCTTCTAAATTCATTTGCTGCAGCTTCTGACCTACTGGACTTTTAGAATCTTTTATCAAGACCAGCTGCTATAGAGATAATGACGTCATTAAAAAATTAGATTTTTGGTAACTGGGTTGGGCACGAGGCAGGAGCAAACAACAATAAATAACTAGAAAATAAAAATCCATTTGAGCAAACACAGTAATAACAGATGCAGGCATCCACATGCAGATCACTTCCAACCTGCTGCTTTTCCCAGATAAATCAGACATAAGAAGTTAAAGTGGTTTAAAAATACACTGCCTAATGTTTGGACTTCCCAACATTATCAAATAATTCAATGTATTCTCTATTTCCTTCTCATCATATTAACATAGAAAATGTTAAATTTACATTTTAGTCCCTTTTGTGGTTACATACACTAATCCAGTTCTAGTACTCAAAAGAACAGAGAAATGGAAAACCTATTAGAGTTCATTAAGAAAAATGGATTTGAATAAAATGCCAACACTTCATCAAATTTCAAAATAAACAGGATTTTAAATTTAGACATAGTAATAGTGTATGTACCCAAAGTGGGGGAGAAACCTCTTCCATCGTAAGCTTTTGAACTAAAAGAGTCTGGATCTCGGAGTCCAACAGAGCCAGGTTTTCAATCCTGGCTCTACTACTACCAGTTCCTAATGAGAGGAAAGTGATTTCACCCCAATAAGCCTGCTTCTTCTTGATCTTTACATATAGCAGGGATAATAATTTAAGAATTAAATAATATACATAAAATCTTTAACCCAATGCTTTGAACATACTAGTTTGTTAATAAATGGAAGAAGTAGTACTATTTTCATATGGTCATTTATTCAACAAGTATTTAACTCCTATTTTGTGCCCAACACTATTCTAGGTGCTGGGGATGTAGCAGCTTAGACAAGGTCACTGCTCACACTATATATGAACAATGTCCAAGAGGACAGAGCCTTCTAAAACAGAGCTAGCTCTAGGCAACGGTTAACCAGAATAACCATTTATACTGACTAAACTGATCCTAAATGCTTTTCTACCCCCTTTATTTAACTCAAGTAGATCTAGTCTTACAGTCTACAGAGAGTGTGGAAAGTGATGCAAAGAAAATTCCTTTTTTGCCTTATTTAACATATTGCTGTAGCTAGCACATGTTCATACTCTGACAGATGATATTTGGAACACTATGTAAAACATTTTGCAAACTTCACAGTTTTCATACACTTGTGAGTAGCAATTCCTAAATAAAAGAGAGTTTACAAGGCTTCAAATATACAGTGCCTTTAATCAGAAATTGAAAAATTAAGATTGAGTCAGAAGTAATACAACAGAACATTTCTTTTCCACTGTTTAATTAGAAACTGCTATGTGATCCTCATTACAAAACTAGGAAAGGCTTACTTGTACGTATATTTGGAAGAGGGGACAAGGAAAGAAGAAGGAAGACGTGGTTGGTAGTTAAATCTTAGCCAACAGGAGGAACACTTATTAATTTCATGAATTATGGTTCTATTTATATTTATGAAATCACATCTGATCACCCAGTTTTAAGCTAAAGGTTCTGTTCTAATTAATATTATTGGTGGGTTTCTATTAAAAGGAAATACATTTGAATTCTAGGTCTCATTCTCACTATAGAAATCCAATCTCATTCAACACATCTAGTGGAACTATAGTCTGATAATGTTTCTGTTGAGTCTTCTAGCAGTAAAATAAAAAAGAAAAAAATTTCATGTACCTCTTCTGCTTGCCATAATTGGTTACACCAGTATTCTGCCTCATTCAACACAAAGGAGGGAGGGCATTTACACCAGATTCAACCTATTTGAAGCTCCATTTGGATTTCTCACAGCCTTGTCAAGCTGAACATACCCGAAAGTGAAACCACCATTTGTTCCTGATGCAAGGTTTCTTAGCATAGGGAACTAGCACCCAGTTGTTCAAGTGAAAACCTGGAAATTGCTAATTATTTGTATAATCTGGACAATGTATTTAACCTCCATAATCTGTTTCTTATCTATAAAATGGGCATAGAAATATTAATATCTACTTCACAGGATTATTGAGGATTACATGAGATTCATTAGTGTGGTGACTGGCATATAAAAATCCTTAATAAATGTTGATAATAATAATTAAAAACAAAACAAACAGCTACTATTGTTATTCTCCACTCCTGTTAGATGAGACCTCTAATGAGGACCTCCATCATAAATTAGTCCTGCTTCTATTTCCTAAACACCTCACTAGTCAATTCACTTCTATCCGTTTCCATTGCCAACATCCTATATAAACCACCTTCATACTATGTCTCATTGCTGGTCTCCTTATACCAATTCTTGCACTCTTCAATTGGCAGTCAGAACAATCTAAAATTCTAGTATAAAGTCGATTCACTGTTTAAAACTCTACAATGTCTACATTGTGCTTCGAATAAAGTCCAAACGTACGAACCCGGTTTTCTAAGTCATTTGTGATCTGGCCCTGCTTAATCTCCAGACTCCAGACACTGCTCTCTTTGCAACCAGTGTTCTTGATTTCAGATGTGCCAGTTCCTCCAACTGCACATCGTTTATTCTACCTAGAAGCCCTTCCCACATCTTTTCTTCCAGGGTTTATCAGCCTTCAGATCTTAATTTAAATATTAATTTCTCAGAGAGATTGTCTCCGACACTGTGAACTTTCTCAGTAACATACTCTTTCATTACATGCAACACATTTCCAATTACTTGTTCAATAGCTGTCTTCCATGAAAGCAGAAATATCAGCCTTGTTTACTGCTGTATCTCTGTAATTTTACTTGAATGAATCAGTATATGATTGATTGAATGACTCAGTCAACAAATAGGAAAGGAGAGGTATAACCGGAGTCCCCAACACCCAGGCTAGGCACTGATCTGTGGCCTGTGTACCGGGCCACACAACAGGTGAGCAGCTTCATCTGTATTTGCAGTCATTTCCCAGCACTGGCATCACCATCTCAGCTCAACCTCAGATTATCAGGCATTAGATTCCCATAGGAGCATGCTCCCTAGTGCCAAAAAAGTTGGGGACCTTTGCTGTATAATAGAAAATTTGGTCTTTGTCCCAGATTCGTGGAATGGAGGTTCTACCTTTGGAATTTCCAAGAAAATAGGACCGTCTCTGTTATTCATGGTGGGCCTTTGGATCACACCTGAGTTCATCCTACCTGAGATGAATCAGAATGGGGGCTGGTCACCAGAAATACCAACTGTGCACTAGAGGCTTAGGGTTCTGAGCCAGCCCAACCTCTGGAAAGGTGAGGAGGGGATTGGAAACTGAGTATACACAATCAACCAATGATTCAATTAATCGTGCATACATAATGAACCCCCCCAAACAAACAAACAAACAAACAAACAAACAAACCTCTGGACTCTGAAGCTCAGTGCAGCTGGTTGGTGAACATGTGGGGAGTGTGATGAGTATAAGAGGGCACAGAAGCTCTCCATTAGGACCCCTTGGAGACCTTGCCCTGTGGTGCCCCTTCATCTGACTAGTCTTAATTTGCATCCTTTAAAATAAAACTGAAATCATAGGTATAGTGCTTCCTAAGTTCTGTGAGATGTTCTGGCAATTAAACCTGATGGGATCATAGGAGCCCTCAAATCTGTAGCTGGTGTCTGAAGGGAGGACATTATTGTTAGGGACTATGCTCCTGAACATATAAAATCTACACTAACTCTGGGTGGTTAGGGACAGAATTTGGTTGCATTACAAAAGGGAAGTTTCGGAAGTGTCCTAAACCCCTAGAAGGCAAGAAAATCATATCTCAGTATAACAGACAGACTCCATTGTCTCCAAAAACTATTGTCTCCCATCACCCTCCTGTGACCCTTTCCTATGTACCTAGGCCAATAGCCTCTGCCCTTTCTTGGGCCTGAGCCATTTTATCACAGAGCTACATTAAAAAAATAAATAAAAAATAAAGGATAGGTGGGGGATAAGGAGTGGGGAATGAGGTCACTTCCAAACACATGAAATTTATCTTTAGTGCTCTCTCAACCAGTTTTACCCTTCTATCTTTCCTACGACTGTAATTTCTTCTTTAAGCCTCTCCTTTTCCAGTTCAAAATGATTTCTCCATGTCTCACTACCTAAAATAGCCATTTCCTCAGAGTGACTGATCCAGAAAGTAGACAGGTAATAAACTGAATATACTAATCCCAATAAGATATAAATTAAAAAGTTATTGGCCCTTTCAGACATATTTACATTTTAAAAGGAGGCAATTTAAAACATTTTTAATTAGTAAAATTCCCAAGACTAGCAAAATAATCTGTAGCTTTATATATGTCTAGATCCTCTGCAGAAGCCAGAATCTTCTACTTGTAACTTCCTTCATCGAATGCAACTGGGACCACATAACTTTCTGGTATGCTCAAGTGTCCTTCCTTCCCCAGGAACCTAGAAAAAGTTTTCCTCAGCCCAGCTCCTGCAGCCCTGTGGTTCCCTCTCCCAGGTCCACATCTACTTCCTTTGATACTCTGAGGACTGAGTATTAAGCCATCTCTCAACCTCAACCCAATTAATTACACAGTTAGAAGCCAACTGGTAGCTAATAATACTCTTGGATTGTTGTTGTTAAGAAAATTTGAAAACTTAAGTATTAATAGAGATAGAACTGACTGATCTTAAATCTTCATCTCTGTTCAAATTATCTTTTTACATATGTATTCCCATGCAAATGCAAATCAAAACCACAATGAGATAGCATCTCACACCTGTTCGAATAACTATACTCAACAGAACAAATAATGACAAATGTTGGAGAGGATGCAGAGAAAAAGGAACCCTCATATACGGCTGGTGGGACAGCAAATCAGTCCAGCCACTATTGAAAACAGTATGGAGGTTCCTCAAAAACTAAGAATTGATCTACCATAGGATCCAGCAATCTCTCTACAGGGTATTTACCACAAAGATTTGAAAACCCATATCCTAAAAGATTTTTGCACACCGATGTTCATAGTAGCATTATTTACGGTGGCCAGAATATGGAAGCAACTGAAGTATCCTACAAGTGATGAGAGGCTAAAGAAGCACTGATACATATATATAATAGAATATTACTCAGCCATAGGAAAAGATGAAATACTGCCAATTTGTGACATGGATGGAACTCAAAATAATCATGCTAAGCAAAATGAGCCAGACAGAAAAAGGTGAAAATCACATGATATCACTTATATGTGGGATATGAACCTAAAAGCAACAAATGAACAGGACAAACAAACTGAGACTCGTGGACATGGACTACAGACTACTGGTTACCAGAAGGTAAGGGGTGGGGGATTAAGGGGAAAATAGATGAGTTATAGGAGGTCAAATATAGTGGAGTAGGAGAAGGGTGAAATGGGTAAAGGGGGTCATCCCCTAGTAATGTATTGTGCAAAGTCCTCCAAACCAATACAAAGCACATATGAGAGTCTCTCTTGAGGAATAAAGTAAGCATTACGTTTTGTTAACCAATTGTTTGCTTATTCAAAGCAGTACTGATGTCATTTTCTTTGACTAGTTGAAGTTTTTTAAGCTTTCTGAAATCTGTGTTTCTTGGCATTTGCCAGAAGACAGCAGATGCTTACTTATTTTACATAACAGAGCTGAGAATCCAGCTTCTCAACCTTACGCATTTATAGTCTTATCAAGTTATGGTGACCTTTCAGAATAAATTCACACAATTCATGGCTATTTTCTTTCCACTTATCTTATTGAAAACTTGATGTTTCTCTCATGACAAAGGGCTTTAGCATTTTCCTTTGTAGTTCTGAAAATATTTTCTTCATTAAGCACCGACTATACTTTGGTCGTTAATGCTATTCAGACAAATGGAGTGTACCTTGGTGATTTATTATTCTCTTTATCATTACTGGTTTCATTAATATCAGTAGAAAAAAATTCCTTCCTGTACTGTAATACAGATTGCTAGATCTTATACTAGAAACCAATCTACATGTTTAGCGATTTAGGTACTGTTATGAAGGTGAGACTGAAACTAGGCAGAGGAAGAAGGAGAATAAGATTATTTCCCACTTCCTACAAGGAGTCAGGGCTAAGTGGGATCTGGATTGGAAGGAGAGAGGGAAGAAAGAGAATGAAGGCACTACAGATCCAGGTAATCATGAAAAAGAAAACAAAAACATCAACTTCCTTGCAAGTTCTATACCCGCACTGGTGAAGCAACTATAAGTCGGAGCTGAAATATAACTAGCAGTAAGAAAATTTAGCTTCTAAAGGTATTTTAATAGTTCCCTCAAAATCTTGACAAACTAAAATTACAATGCAATGTAAGTATAAGATATATGCTAATAGCTGTCAATAATAATTATGTAAAACTTATGATTAAGGAGACAGCTGTGGCAGAGTAGGAAGAAAACTAAACATATAGCCAGTTAATAAGATAATGTATGTAAAAGTGCTGCTGTAAACTTTGAAGGATTATGCAAACATTACCTATAATTATTTTTATTATTGATCTGTAACCAACTAGAAAACAAAAATAGAGTTTGTGTACGTGTGTGTGTTCGCCTGAGTAAGTATTCCAATCACAGCTTTTTAATTATATTATAACTTTCAAGCAGGGGCGCTTAACCCAGCATTATCGAGATTTGGGGCTGATAACTGTGTCGTGGGAGTCTGTTCTGTGCATTGTATGATGTTTAGCGTCATCCATGACCTTTACCCATCAGGGGCCAACAGAACTTCCTCCTCCTCCCCACTCAATCACTGACAACCAGAAAGGTCTCTGGACATTGCCAGACATTGCAATATTGACCCAGGTTGAAAACTCTGTCAAAGCATAAGAAAAATCTAGAAATTATATTTATGGTTCTCCCACACAAACTGAGGACAAGAGACAGTCATGATGAACTAGAGCTAGATGTCTATCACTAGGTACACGAGGCTACTAAAACTTCATGTAGCCAGTCAGAACTGAGCTATGTTGTAAATGCAAAATACACAATAGTTTCAAAGACAGTATGAGAAAGAATGCAAAATATTTCAATAATTTTTATATGGGTTACATGCTAAAGTAATATTTTGGATATAGTGTGTTAAAATAAAATACATTAAAATTAACTTTATTTGTTACTTTTTTAAAAATGTGGCTACTAGAAAAGTTAAAATTACGTATTTGGCTCCCTAATACTTCTATTAGACAAGCCCTGAACTTGTGCAAAAAAAAATGATGCCTCCTTCATTCCAGGTAGCTTTTGATTACAAAGAGCTCTGTCCTCAGTTTTTTTTTTTTTACATTCTCTACATTCTCCTTGGATTATCTCCAGTCTCAGTGTTTCAATATTACTACTCATAAATGACTCATCTCCAAACTCTATCTGTAGTTTAGAGCTCTACTGAAGCCTAGATTTATGTAGGCTATCAACTTAACAACCCCACTGGGACATCCTAGAGGAACCCCAAAAAGGATCCTTCTCTGGGATTTCCCATTTTAGTAAATGGCACTATTTCCACAGACCCTCAAGCCAGAAACCAGAAAGTCATCCATGAGTTTTCCCTTCTTCATCCCATTTGCAATCTCTCACAAAATCCTGCTTTGTTTACTTCCTATATATTTCTCAGTCTTCCTTTTTCCTACCCCTCTAACTTATTGTACCTTCTTGTATTAATCCCCTCTTCCCCTTTATACACCTGTTATACCCTGCCCATTCCTTCTCAACACTCATCCTACAGATAAGTATTTTTGTTCTGTGTTGTCTTCTCTATTAGAATAGTAAACTATATGAAGTCAGGTGCTTTCTTGTTCATTGTTTCATCTCCAGTTCACTGGTGAACAAAAGAAGGAAAGAAGGAAGGAAGGAAGGAAGGAAGGAAGGAAGGAAGGAAGGAAGGAAGGAAGGAAGGAAAGAAGGAAAGGAAAGGAAAGGAAAGGAAAGGAAAGGAAAGGAAAGGAAAGGAAAGGAAAGGAAAGGAAAGGAAAGGAAGGAACGAACGAACTACTAACTCACAGGTTGCAATTTATTAAGGAGTTGGACTATAAAATAATGCTTCCATTGGCAATATGTGGCCTAAGATAATATCAATCCTTATGTCTAAACATCACTGCTTATGTATTGACATGAATCCTATGAAAACGTGCTAGGGAATCACGCACCTTGTGCTCTCATCCTGCACAGATCTATCTATTGTGCCTAAGCTCACACTGTAGACTTTCTATACACTGAGTCAGGAAAGAACAGATGAAAAGTGCCTTTAAAAACCCTCCAGCCCCACCTAATGTCCAACATTTTTCATCTCAGTAGCATAGTCCCTGAGTCCCTATAGTTTCAAAGTTATCCAGTGAAAAGCAGCTAAAATGTATAAAAGGCTAAGAACAATTATTAATTACTTCTGAAAGAAAGTGTTTCTCTAAGAACACACGCTGAAGCTCAGTCTCCTCTCATTAGGGCTCTTCCATCCGCCTCGCGGCCTGAGCCGGCTTCAATCTCCAGTCCATGACTAGTTTGAAAGGGTTCAGGTTGGACTATGGAAGTATCTAACCTAATAAATTATAGCTGCTACTGATTTGGAAAATTTAAAAAGTCAAGAATTTTACCTTTGATAGTGGAATTCCAGATCTAAGATAAGAGAGAGGAAGCTGTGGAAGACCCCAGGCAATATGGTATTAGAAAAGAACATGTAGACACAATACAAAACTCGACCTGTTTGCGTATTTTGCTATCGGTGCTCCTGTAAGCAGGAGAGTAGCAGTGTGGGGGAGGTGGGGTATGGTGACCTGTGATATGGACCACCAGGCAGAAGCTAAAAAAAAACTGCATGTCAAAGCCAGGGTTAACCTTGCGTCCAAGGTCACTGTATAGGACTATAGGTATTTACCTTTATTTAAATTGCCTTAAGAAGAAACTACATAAGACAATCCATTTATAGTATGAGGAAGGAAGGTAGGGTCTTGACTAAAGAAATGTTAGAAAACTTTTTTCAAGTATTTTCTTTTTTCTTTCTTTTATAGCCCAATAAAGAAAACGATGGCAATTACCAGGTTTACACAAACTTTGGCAGTGGAATAAAGAGGTTTAGTGAAGAAGCAAAGTTTTTCTGAACTACACGCCCTGTTTCTTCCAAGAAAAGACTCTAAGAATGGTGAGTAACGTTTCAAAGCCCATTTTTTTCCTTAAAATCTGGTGACTCTTTTCCTTAACCAACTCCAATAGTTCCACATCTCAGCAAAAACATCTGCGTTTGGTAATGAGAGCAACATAGCTCAGGTGTAACAAAAGGGAGTAGTAGTCCTGGAAAAAAATAAGAGGGTTGAATCCCAGCTGCACCACTCTGCCTTTACGTGATCCAAGGCACGTCTTTAAGCCCCCTAAGCCACTCTTCCCATTGGGGTGAGTCTCCCCTAAGAGGACAAAGCTTGCTTTGGGGTGGGGAGTATGAGATCTTATTATTTTTATTTACAAAGCACAGGTATATGTATAGTACATAAATGAGGTGCACACTGTACCTGTAGTATTAAAATTTCATGAGATGGAAGATTAGGAGAAATAATGTCTAAAAAGGTTTCTGTGGGGAAGGGGGTGATAGTGAACAAAAGGTGGAAGAAAGCTTTCTTAAGCCTTCATTTCCTCATCTGTAAATATGGGTAAGCATCACCCACCTTAAGTGATTATTATAATCATTTCTAAATATATACAAAAAGAATGAGAGACTAGAAATAAAGTAGGCAGGGAAAACAAACCAAATTATAAGACAGCTATTAAAATGTAACTAAAAACACAAAGATGCAAATGTATATAAATTAATATCATCTCAGATCCATTGTATTGACAAGACAATTTTGATCTCACTAGTCATTTTACCAATAGAACACCTAACGACCAAAAAGAAACTGTGCCATCATAGTAAGAGTTAAACAATAAATGCAAGAAGAATCTATAAATGTGACAGGTATACAAACCTAAAACACCAATTTGAAGACCTTCCAAGCTTGCTTTAATTTTATCATAAATATCTTCTATTGTAAAGTCAACAGCAATCGTTCTTGTTTCCACTTTGTATTTTTCTCCTGGGGAAAAAAACAAAAATGGAGAGAAAAAGATTAATAAATGGCAATTAAGATTAAAGCATTTGATAACATTATCCCTTCAAACTCCTTTCCCCCAATTTGATATGAAATTTAGAGCAGGATAATTTTAAGCAATCATGAGACCACCTAAAAGATGACATAGAATAAGCACAATATTTCTATAATAAAAATTCCAACAATGTCACAGAGCTGGCTGAGTGTTCCTTAATCAGTCCTCCTCCTATAAATCAATAATGACTACTTCTTAGGCCCATAAGTAGAAATAATAAAATGATTCCTATCATAATGTTATTTACCACTTAAATATCACTGGTTTTGTGATTTTAATTGCTTTATAATTTCAGGAAGAAGTCTTTATGTTGTAAAATATCTGAAAATGTGAAATACGAAAACAAAAAGTCCATCTTATTAAAATGAAGACAAAATTGGAATTTAGGAGCTTGGTTAATACTTAATAGTCACTGTATTTTAAAAATCCACATAAAATGCACAGTAATAAAGCTATGAAGTGACATGAGAAAGACCTCAGTGTTCTATTTTGCACAAGACTATTAAGGTCCAGACAGGGCTCATGGAAATAACAAACTGAGAAATGAAACCCTGGAGAAACAACACTCATCTCATTTGAGGTAACGTTTAATGTTTACTTCTACCTTCACTAGTGGGCCCCTCTGAGAAGATGGCACAAACTGTGAGGTCACCCAAACATGGGTATCCATTTCATTTCCATGCTTATTTGCTAAATGACTCGGAGAAGTCACATCTCCTCTCTGAGCTTGCCACATATCTATCCTCTATGCGCCTCAGCATCTCCTTGTAAACAGGTGATACAACCTAGCTTATGGGTGAGGCTCAAGTGTTATCTGCGGGCACAGAGGAGGCACTCCATGAATGTTACTTTCCTCTTCCTCTCCTCAACTAATCCTACTCTCACATCACCTAGCACAGCTCAGTGGGCTAAGAAAGCTTATTTTGTCTAGGGCCATGCCACCCTTAATGTGCCCAATCTTGGATGCTAAGCACGGTCACGCCTGGTTAGTACCTGGATGTGAGACCACCTAGGAATACCAGGTGCTGTAAGCATGAAGGAAGGAAGGGAGGGAGGGAGGGAGAGAGGGAGGGAGGAAGGGAGGAATTTAAAAATCCAGCTTCCCAAAATAAATTTTTCTTCATTCAAAGTCAATGTTGGTTCATCAGAGTGTGCAGCATTAATTCACAAAGGAGGTTTCCACGCTTGATCTAAAAGGATTTATGTCTAAAAGCAAAGAGCTGATTCATAAGAGATGTGATTCTTAGCCTCAAAGAAAAGTATTGATCCTAGGTAGGAAACCATGAGTAAACTAGAGAAGATCGGAACTGCCCTGGAAAATACCTTATCTGCTGTTAACGACATACTATTCCAATATAAGTGAGTTATTATGTGTGTTCGTGTAATGGAGAGCCAGATATAATGCTGTCATTTCACGATAGCTAGTCCAACATGTCTTAACTATAAATGGTTCACAAAATTTACCACAAGAACTCTGCCTTTTATTAGAGCCATAAATTCATGAGAAAAAAAATCAAAGGTTGAACGATACTTTTTATTAAATGCAAAATTTTATTCAAGAATAAAATAAGCCAAATTTATCTCTTTATTTTGGGAAAAGCAAAGTACGTTGTCACACTAGACCGTATACCAACATTTAGGAAAATTTCTCTCTAGTAATAAAAGCCACCTCACAATCCCTGAATCAAATTTACTCTTTTAAATCTCACAGGATTTGGTGACTATACTTATGTTGTAGAGTCTGGTATAGATATGCTGCTTAAAAATAAAAAAAACTCAGTGATCCTTTCAGAAACAATGTTATTTAATAAGAATCCTCAAGTAAGCTCTTTGTGTTCACATTAGAATAGGCAAAATGGCTTCTGAAGCAAGTTTTGAAGATAAGTAAAATTCTGATGACCCTGAATCAAATTCTAGTCCAGTTAACACTACTTTTTTCTTTTATCTTCACTGCCTCTGCTGTGGGCTTTCTCTTTTGTAACATAGATCAGATCCTGTCCCTCCCCTTCGCACAAACCTCCAAGGGTTCCATCTCACTTAAAGAGCCAAAGTCTTCTGGCAACAGCCTAATACTTCTCTGAACTCATCTCCACTTACTTACTCTCCCAGTTGCTCCCAAACTCTAGACACACAGGCCCTTAGCAGTTCTTTAAATACAGGATGTTCTCCAAATACACTCGAGGCTTTTGCACTTACTGTTCCCTCTGTCTGGAATGCTCTTCAGCAACCCTTGTCTCTGTCAGGTCTTTAAGCAAATGTTACTTTCTCAGAGAAGCCTTCCTTGACCACGCTTTAAAAAATGCAACTACTCCTCCCCTAGCACTGCTTGTCCCCTTTCCCCGCTTTATTTTATCCTTGTAATACACTTTGTATTTGAATAAAGCATGTTTGTTGTTGCCTGATCCCAACAGAATTAAGCTTTGTACAGAAAAGGAATTGGGTCTGTTTTGTTCAAGTTGCTTAAGAACGTCACAAAGGATCTGGGGTGTTTCCACCTTCCTCTCTTATTCCCTTAGGCTGGCCTCCCCCTTCCTGGTTTCAAGAGGGCCACTGCCATTTCAGACACCCCATGCAGACAGCAAAGGTCAGAGGTAGAAATGGGAAGTCCTTATTTTATGTCCTTTGTATATATGTCCCAGGAGATGCCTCTCTCTGGGCCCAGACAATCAAGAGAATTATTGACAGGTGTTCTTAAAGGCTGAGGTGAGAGGTAGCTACTTTGCTAGGATCCAGGGAAATAAATGTAGGCATTTTCCCCCTCCCCAAAGCTTATCAGCCCTCATCTGACCCTGCTGACAGAAGCCAACCCAGATGAACAAGAATCCTCTAATTTTAGACATCAGCACAAGGATGTACTAAGAACCTGGAACTGAAGTGAGCACCATAAACATATAACATAGTACCTAACATATACACATAATTTCCACCTTCACCACCTCCCACACCCAAGGCTCTTCATAAGACGGCCAGTCCACAACTCAGCAACAGCCCACTGCTGGGGAGGAGGAACTTAACCAAAGCCTTTGGAGAGGTACAGTACTCGGAACTTTGCCCATGACAAAGGCTGAAAGGATGACAGCCTCCATCGAGTCTTTCTGCCTGAGTAGGAGCTGTGGTTAAGTTAAAATCAATACCCTACAAGTACAAAGGATAAAGCTATATAAATGAGAGAATTTGAAGCTTGCAAGTGAAAGAAGAGAGCCACCCATTTGTTGCTTTAAAGATTTCTGGCTGCCCCAGCTCCTGGAATATCAACAGCAGACAGCTTTCAGGTGTCAGCCCCTTCAGGGAGTGTCTCAGCTTCAGAGTAGCCTGACCAAGATCATCCCCTTCCCATGACATCCACATCTAATGATCAAGGGGGAATATAAAGCCAATGGACAGCTTGCACCTACCAGGTTCTGCTTCCCAAATTACAGTCTGTTTGTTAAACTATTTTTCTGTTCTTTCCTAATGCCCTCATTTTAATTATTCTAGCTTTAAGGTAAGTTTTACTATTTCTGGTAGTGCAAGGCTCCTTTATTATTCCTTTTCAAAAGTGTATTGGTTATCTGTACTTGTCTAGTCTCAGTTTGTATTAGGGCTGCATTAAACATTTCAATTAAATTTATGAAGAAAGAAAATGTGGCATTCCCTCCAGGCTCTCCATTTTTTCAATGTCTCACAGTAAAAATCTTGTGGTTGTAAATTCTTAAAGAAATTAAAGAACTAAGGAATTCCATTATTAGATTATACACCATTATGTAAAGATAATACTGTTGCTTATTCTTATTGATTTAAATCATTCAGCGTTTAAAATTGAATGGGCTGGTATCCTGCAACTCACAGTTGTGGCCAAATACAATCATGCCTCCCTCCCATTTTTCAGATTGAAATGAGTCTGAGATGGTCTTGGCCCACTGTCTGTCAGCCTTGTTCCTAAGACCAAAATACTGTGATTGCCATGAGCCGTTCAAAGTAGTCAACTCACTAGAAATGGAAGCAGAAAATCAACTCTGGCTTAGCAACAGTTGGGAATGAGGCTAAGAAATAGCTGGGCTGATAATAACCCTCTATCTATTATTCCACTGAAAACCACATAACCGTAATTGTGGAATAACAGAAAGCAAATATTACTCACAACCATAGAGCAATATATGGTAGAGCAAGGCTCTATGTGTAGTGCAAGGTAGTGCAAGCTATTTAATAACTATCCTCACGGTCTCAAGCCATTCCATCACCTCCAGGCCTGGGTGCCCCACAGTCACACTTCTGGTTTCTGAATTAGTTCAAGGTCAGGTCTGGAACTGACAGAAAAGGAACTGTACCCATAAGTATTCTCAAGATGCTGCTAAAACACCTCTCAATATGAAAACTAATAATACATTTTTAGGTTCAAACCTAGAAAGGCCGGAACGTATTCAGCATAGCCTTATGTTTAACACACTTTTTAAGTCTGGCCATCATTATTTTCATTTTGCTCAACAAACTGACATCTCAGTTTTCCTCTAAGAACAGTCTTAGAGATCATGGAAAGAATTTCTTCATTCCCTCCCCTTCCCCATCTCCTAAATGTCCGGAAATATTAGGTCTGAGAATGCTAGAAAATAGGTCTAATCTACATAAACGCGTGCATTAGTTAGAATTTTCTGTTAATAAAGGCCAAAAATAATACATTGATTCTCCTTTGTCCCTACATTTGCTCCAAATAAACAATCTGTTTCTCCCCCTTTTAGGTACTAACCACTATGAAACTCTTGTTATATTACCCTTCCCCACCTTCTTCTAAATTAGAACTTTTATCATTTAAGATTCAAATTGTGTCTGTCACCACCTCTGTGGACTGACTTTTCATGATTCCCATTTACCCCAAGAGAAAATTACTTACTCCCTCAGCTATGTTCCTATAGATGAAGCATCCATATGACCCTATTAAGCACTTACCACAGTGTGTTGTTCAGAGAGCCTCTATTTCCTAATAAACATGAATCATTCTTTGTCGTCTTTATATACCCAACACCTAGCACAATGCCTGGCATATAGCAGAGATCACTCAAATGTTTGTTAAATGAGTAAATACATCTAGGCCGACACAGCTGACTTATTAAAATCATCTTATCAATACTTCTTAAATTCTTCCCTATAGAAATAAAACTACATGCTGATAAGAAATGTCCACGTGAAACACAGTAACATAAGGTGCTTCTCAAATGCAGGTGCTTCTCTTTCTTCTGGGGTTAAGGGTCCGTCACTGGAGTACTGCTCATTTTAGGCATTTTAAAGCACTAAGATAAACTGAGAAACAACTCAGTTCTTCCATCTGTCCTACATAGACACTATTATTCTCATAGAAACAGAAACATTTTGAGCTATAAGAAACCTTAGAAACCATCCAGTCTCATGAATGAAGTACTCTGAGAGTTTAACACCAGGCAAAGAGATGAAGGCTGAAGATATTTTAGTTGTGGACCACTCTCCCAATCCCCAGGTCCTGAAAAAGTTAATTAAGGGGAAAGAGAGACTCTTGGAAAAACAGTACTATATTCATTGCCTACCAATTTTATCTTCTTAATTCTAAATTCATTCAATTCTATTTATAACTATAAAAATGTATTACAAGTTTTTAAAACCCCTTTTCATATAAAATGTTTTATAATATTGATATAAAAAGTACAGAGTCTTTTGTACTTTCTCTAATTTTTTTTGTATGTTTCCTCTATAAATAAACAGAAGAGCAATTTTAAAAATGAATTCAAGCTCCTGTTTCTTACACTCATGAACACACATAAGAATTACTTGTGGAGGTTTTTTTAACATTATATCTAGGCCTCACTCTTGGAGAAGGTCATTGATGAGGGTCAGGACCCAGGTATTTTTGAAAATACCTGGGCAGCTCTGATGTTTCCTCCTGGTTGAGTCACTGGTTTTAGGTTGACTGGGGCACTTCAGGTTTTTTGGACCATTGTTTGAGGGTTGGAGAGCTTTTCTTGCAGATTTATTAGCTGCAGTAAAGAACCTGGCCTCTGGCTTTTTGGGTGTCTGTCTTGGGTCTTTTTGCCCTAAGGGAGAGTTTCGTTCCTTTTCCGACTCTTCTTTGATTCTTGGCTTCTTCCCTGGGCCTTTCTTGGGGTTTTGGGTTCTGTCCCTTTCCGGGTCTCCAAAGCTGTGAAGACCTTCCTCTTCTTTGCATGATGCGTGTTGGGACCGGGCCCCTTTCGTGGAGACTTCTTTATTGTGGCATGTTTTTGTATCTCTACATTTTCTCTGGTGGGAGAGTTTCCTATTGGGACTAATAATAAAATTTCTTCTGCAGTATTGTCTTGCACTTTTACTCTGCAGGTCTC
This sequence comes from Cynopterus sphinx, assembly GCA_030015415.1. NCBI lineage: Eukaryota > Metazoa > Chordata > Mammalia > Chiroptera > Pteropodidae > Cynopterus > Cynopterus sphinx. Next base: position 120,030,381 of record CM057383.1, read on the forward strand.
TTTCATCTCAGACTTGGGGGTCTCTTTCTTCTGGGATTCAGGGTTCTGAAGTTACCACGTGTTTTAGGGGTTGCCTCCTCTGTAGTTAGGGCTGATGCAGCCTTTCTAGTCTGTTTCATAACCTTTTTGTTTTTTTTTCTTCCCCTTTTGCTTTTGATGATATCCTTTTTGTTTTTGTATTTTCTTTATTTCGTTTTTCTTCTGACTAGCAGTGCATACTCCTTTGGCTTTGCTCTGAATGCTGACAAATCAAAAATGGGAAGGGAAATTGATCTCTCAGTGTTCACGTACACGTTTCACGCTCTCTCACATCTCTGGCAATTTCTGTGAAAGCCTTTTCTGGAAGCGAGAATGTTTTCCATGATGTGCTGAACCTGCATTCCAGTGTAACAGATGCATATGGTGCTGCAAGAACCACTTTTACAGATGTTTAAGACAGCTCCGCCTTTGATTCGTTGATCTCTCTGGATAAATTCTTGGCCAGAAGGTTTACAGGTACTGGAGCATTTTGTTATAGAAATGTCTCCCTAGGTGTGGGGTAAGAGCCACCAGATTCTGGCATCTGGGACAAAGAGGTCAAAACTACCCAGGAGGTGGAGCTTGGCTTCATAGGCTTTATATTCCTTTTTTTTTTTTTAAGTTTGGAGGGGGATAATCTGAGACATGGTTCTAATTCCATGCTTGTTAAAAAGCTTCTTATAAAAACATTCTGTCTTTTCAGGAGTGACACTGGGTTCATCCTTGGTAAATAAACAGGTACCTGTGAAGTCTGACCAAACACCATGAGGCAATGGCAGTCCAAACCTTGGTTCTTAGAATTTTCCATAATTCTATCATGAAAAAAATTTTTCATTCTCATTGGACTGGGTTGAAGCAGAATCCTCCTTTGCAATCCCATCTCGTGTAGATTCGCATGCGGAACCCCAGGGCTGGCTCCCTGTGCTTTCTCTAGTTTTAAGGGGAAAATAAGGAATAAAAAGTCCCCCAACCAAATTCTATACTTCCTCTCTTAGTTTTTATTTCTCCCAGGCTTTACCATATCCTTCCACCTCGTACCCGTCAGAGAAAGCCTCCCTGTGCAGCTTTAGAGAAAAAGTGATTGTGACCTAGAAGGGAATAATTAATTCATCTGACTACATTTTAAAAGTCCATTTAATTATAAATATCAGAGATGCTACACAAATAATAGTCTATTTCTTCTTTACGTTGCCCTTGAAAATATATTCATGATAATTTTATTCACATATGGAGACCCATTTTCAGTCAAATAAAAAAATTTATCATAGCATCTTCAGGATTCCATCCCAAATCAAGTATTTCTTTATTTTAAGCCAAGATTTTGTATTTTATTCAATATAACCTATTCAATTAGAACAACTACCTATAATAAATAAAAACCTAATACATGTGAATCTGTTCTTTGGATAGGCACAAATGAGTCCCATTCTTTTGAAAAAGCTCTGAGTTCTACCCTTTTTCAGGCATTGTCGATCCTTGGAAAATGCACTTTTGAAGAAATTTTCAAAGAATGTGTATTTTCTACACTTTGTTGGGGGGGTGCGGAATAGCCTACTCATGGAAACATCTGAATTTTATTTTTTGAGGTGCAAAAAATGCAAAAAAATATCCTTAACTTTACCATACTTAGGATTCCAAAGTGATGTTGCTAATGTGATGGAGGCCAAGTGTTAGGCACTGAACATTTGTGTCTCCACAAAATGTTTAAGTTGAAGCCCTACCCACAATATGATAGCATTTGAAGGTGAGGCCTTTGGGAGGTAATTAGGCTTAGATGAGGTCATGAGGATTACTGGATTTCCTTAACCAACATCACCACGAATAAATAATTAGATGACAGATAGAGCCAAAAAAAAAAAAAGAACGAAAGAAAAAGTAGCACCCACCCTACAGAAACTGTAAAGTCTCTGTAAAGAATGTTTTCATATATCTGCCAATATCTACAAAGATGGCTACATCAAATATAATTTTTTCATAACTAGCACAGGCTGCTGGACGCATTATCTGTATCATTAAATCTTTCCTCTTTGTAACAGCTGCATACACTTTTTCAAGTTGACCATGCACATCCAACTCTGCTTTAAAAAGTGATTTATTTGTTACTGTACCATCCGTGGAATTAGTGGTCATGATATATTATTTTTAGCCATGACTTTAGTGTCCAAGCATTTCTTTAACTCAATTTTTCTGTCATTAACCTTTGAATTACTGGTTTCATCTATTCCAAGATGCACATGTTTATTCATTTTTTATCTTTGAAACCAGGATGCCTTCTAACTGATGGCATACCAATTTAATTGGTGACTTTTCCTTCTTAATGCTCATAAGCTACATCACTGTTTCACAATCAGTGGTGTCTCAGATCTGATGAAAACACAGAACTCTGATGTCTACCCTTCTCTTTAATGTCAAAAAAATGAACTTAGGAGCACTTCCAAATGCAGGACTTTCTTATAGTCCATTGCTTATAGTACCACCACCACTAGTTAAGGAAGCAGAATTTTTCCCATCCTGAACTAGACCCCACAACCTTAGCATATGCTCGTTCATTTATTCAGGAGCACAGGCATTTGCAACCTGGCAAAGCATCTCACTCTGTAAATTGTCAGCTTTATCAGGGCAGAGTTCATGACTGTTGTTTTCTTTATCACTACACACTCAGAGCCAGCAGTACATGGTACACTACAAAAGATCAATAACTATTTTCAACAAATAAATTCAAGAAGTACATACCAAGTAGTGCCCATATGTCAGACTCTACTCTGAGGATAATAGGAGATACACTCAAACAGGTCATAGGTGAAGGTGTTATGTGTGAACCCAGCTGTTGCTCTAATAAATATGAACAAAGCATGCAAAAAAGAAGCAACTCACACTTGCAAAGTGGGATTTTAAATAGGAGGTGACATTTGCACTGAGTCTTAGAATAGGAATGGGTCATGCAGAGAATGGGGAGAAGGAGGCAAAGGCAGAAAGTGGAGGAAAGGAACAGCATATTGTAAGAATCCCTGTGAATGGTGTATGTGGTGTATAGGGAAAATAACAAGAAAAAATTTATAGAAGGAAGCTGGTGGGGGTTGTGTGTGCCAAGATAAAAAGCAGGTCCAGTTATATAATTATTTTGTGCAGCTCACTGCAAAATAAAAATGTGGAGCCCCCTGTTCAAAAAGTATTAGGAATTTCAAGATGGTAACAGCAGAGCAAAAAACCAAGCCTGGGCCCTTCTAAGTATGGGCCCTGTGTAAATGCACAGGTCACAGCCTATGAAGGTGGCCTTGAAACAAGTTTACATTTCATCCTGTGTTATGAGTACACAGCAGAGGCTATTAAGCTGGGAAGTGACAAGATCACATTTGTTTTTTAGGAAGGAAATCCTAGTGGCGAAGAAGAGGATACATAGTCTGTTATAAAAAGTGACAGTGACAGGGAGAGAACATAGCAGCTGCTGCGTTAGTCCCGTGGCAGAACACGGCCGGAAGGAGAGAGGCAGCAGTGGTAATGGGAGGCAGGCCAGCTGGGAGAGACTCCTGAGTGAGATTCTGAAGGGTTTTATGACTGATTAGACACATGGCTTTAGGAAAAGGGAGAACACAATAGTTTTAGAAATCTGGTTAATAAACCATCATATCTTGGAACTGAAAAAAGCTTCAGAGTTTCCCATGAGGCAATGTTTCTATGATTATGTTTCAGCATTTTTTTTATCATATAAAAGGTTTCTCTGTTATTTTTTAGGAAAATAAGATTTTTTTTCTTGAGGTAGCTTAGTTCTTCTCTTTCTTGACTTGAAAAATGAAATTGCTACCAATGAGATTTGGGCCAGAGCTGACCAATATTCCATGCAGGATGACCATGAACTAAAAATCAAGTTAGAAAGCAAAAGAGATATTTTTGTAACCCTCCATAACATTCCGCCCTTCTTTCAAAGAGAAAGATAGCTAAAATTAATTAGAAGTCAAATATCACACAGTATCTTTCTTCAAAAAATGCTGATTGAGCTTTTTTTTTTTTTTTTTTTAGTAACCTTTTTTAATTTTAACCTGTCACTTTGTTCTACAAGATACTGTTCTGGTTTTGTGAAATTTTGCCACAAGAAAAAAGTATCCTTTTCAAGATCTGAGTCTCTCACTTTGATATTTAGAAAAAAGAAGCTTAACAGTTGTTTTATTTCTTTAAAACACAAAACAAGTTCTGGAACTTTTGAAAAGATTACCATAAAATTGAAAATATTGGCTACTGAAATGAATCTTTATGAAAATTAAACTTTGAAGATCGATATCCTTCAGCATTAAAAAAAAAACCTCTATTTAAATTGTTAAAAGAGCAATTTTCACATATTAAATCAAAATAAAAGCAAAAGTGCTTGATTTAGGCTCCTTCTCTCTTATAATTAAGGATAAGAACTTTGACACAAATCATCCCAATCTAGGATCCCCTAAAGAACATGGAGATACCATATAAAAAGGATAAGGTTGCAGCTAACACTCTACCAACAAAACAGGAATAGTAACTATTATAGTTATCAATTACTAAGCATCAACTTCCTGGTTGCTGAAATACTGCTGAAATTTGCAAATGACTATTCTCATACATTTTAGTTTTCAACATTTGAAAGGCCATCATTTACTTATGTTCTTCTAATTTTGAAATAATCTCAAACAAAATTACAAACACCGTGTATGTAACTTTGTTCCCTGAACCATGTTAGATTGAGTTGCTAACAAGATGTCCGATGAAGTAGCAAATACATTAATGTTATTAAATCTCTACCCTTGAGTCACGTCTTTTTAATGTTCTGTGTAACAAAATGATATGTATGCATAAAGAACATTTTCTGTGTACCGAATATAATGGCTGTCTTGAGGAAAGATATTTGTGCAATTGAGGCATGAGCTGAATTAGCCCCATTCTTTCAATGGAGCACCCATTCCACATTAAAGAAAACAGATGGAAAAACTATGATTATTCAGATTTGGCAGACATCTTCTAAAAAAATAAATGAAATGAATCTGTTCCTTTAAAAAAGAAAACCACAAGTTCAACAGTATTTGAACTCCTTAGTGAAAATCAGAATTTTGAAAAACTTCTATCTTCCATCATAAGTTTGGGAGAGAAGCCTTTTCTGATGAGATTGGGGATATCTGTGGTATTTTGTCTTGTGTCAACATACATAAGATCTGCAAAATTGAGGAACCAGTGTTTTCCATTGACCAATGCATAAAGTTACAAAACCGTGATGGATAAAAGACTTATTCACAGTGAGGTAGACACATGGATTTTAGCATAACTGAGTATAAAAAATTCACTGATATGTTTTCAGATTTTATATTGCAACTAAACTTTAAGAAATGTACATTTAAGAAACTTTGATGTAGTATCAAAGAATATCCACAACTACTAAAAGACTATTAAAATCATTTTCTTTTCAACTACATAAGCATGTAAAAACAGATTTTCTTCTCATAAGCCAACCAAAAGAACATACCACAACAAACTAAATGCAGGAGCAGATATGTAAAGGGAACTGTCTTCTACTATGCCGAATTTCAAATAGATCTGCAAAACTGTAAACCAATGCTACTCTCCCCACTGAATTTTGTTTTGTTTCAGAATATAGTTATAGTTCTTACTAAAAAAATGCTATGTCGACATGTAATCAGTTTATTACTATTTTTACATGAATTAAACAATTATTTAATTATTCAGTTTGAGCTTCTAATACAATAAACATTGATAGATGTATCCCACATAAACAGAAATTCTTTGGGGCCCTCAATAATTTTTAAGACTATAAAACTGTCCTGAGACTAAAAAGTTTAAGAATGTTACTTCGGTATATATTACCATAAAAGAATCAAGAAATTGACATGGATGGATGAATTCCTGTCTTTCAATCCTCAGAACCTTTTCAAATTTAACCAATTTTCCCAACAATATCCTTTACAGCAAAAGGATCCAAATCAGAATCATGGATCACATTTGGCTGCCATGTCTGCTTAGCTCTTTCAATCTGGAACAGTTTTTCAGACTTTTCTTGACCTTTATGACTTGGACACCTTGAAGAGGCTAATTACTTTGTAGAAGGTCCCTCAATTTAGGTTTGTATGTTTCCTCATGATTAAGTTCAGATTATGCATCCTTAGACAAAATAGCACAAAAGAGAAGTTGTGTTTCTCATCACATCCCATCAGGTGTTACATAATTTCAAATGTCCCATTATTGATGAAGATAACTGATCTCTTAAGATGGTTTCCTCCAAAGTGCAGTTACTATTTTCTCCTTTGCAATTAATGAGTATTTTAGAAAACAATAATGCTCACCACTATCCCAACACTGCACACTTAACAAGTATTTTAATATTTTGTAGAGATGCTGTGAAACTACATAAAATCCCATTCCTTACCAAAATTTCTATTTATACATTTATCGTTAGTATGAACTGATAGTTTCCTATTTTATTCAATAGATTATCATTTGTTTCTATCCTTTTAATTTTAATGCTCATTTTGTCCAGATTTGGTTAATGGGAGGGAGCCCCTTCAAGCTGGCTCCTTGACATGTCTTTTTGACATGTACCCATTTTTCTTTGACTATTTTCTTGCTTTCTGGCACGAGATATTCCAAACTCATCTTCTGTTCTCCCTGTCACAGCCCTGGAACTAGCCATTTCTCCCAGGACCCCCAGATCCTTTATTAGAAAACAATGTAGAAAATAAGACCTGGGTGCTGAGTTTGCTTATTGTGATTGAGATGTTGCTGCTCTCAGGAGAAACCATTTTGCAATGTTACAGGCACAGTACAAGTACTGACTGGGTAGTGTCCCACAGAGGAATTAGCTGTCGGTTGAGATACATCACCTGAGATGCAGTAGGTAGACCTGAAGGGGTTCTCCTTCAGAGCTTAGATCACTGAAAATTATCCTTGATACTAAACACACAAATGTCTTTCATGTATACTGCATAATTAAGGCTGATAAAATACTGTAATTTTAGTCTTAATTTAAGAAAAGATAACTTTGTGGGCCTCACTTGGTGGATAAAAGTCTATATAAATATTTGAACTCTTTAGGGGTAAAACAAGCTCTTGGTTACTTACTGCATTTCATGTTAAAGATATATAAGCAACCCCATAGTTGGCCCAAATCATTTACAGAAAGTGTCCCAAACAGATATTGAAAAGTAGGTCCCATTTGCCCACACAAACAATTCTATAATTGGAATTTCTGTTACTAAAATCAATCATAGCTAAGCCTAATAACAAATATATAAATATGTAATACCTTTAGCCTCTATAATAATTTAATACAGTAAAATTATGCTCCAAGTATTGATTGCCCTGAAGACCCAATTTACTACAAAATATATACAAATATATATTGCATATAAAAAAATCTAACTATCATATCATAAATTTGGCCTTAAAACATGTTTGTTAGTCCCACTTAACAATAAAACTGGCTTCTTAGAATTTAGTAGAACACTTTGGACAACATGGGCCTTTAAAAACCTAAGTTCAAGGAAGAGTGCTAACAAATTTCTCTGTAGCAGACAGACAGTGTCATTTCCATAGTCATTACAGTTGCCTCTAAGTAATTACTAGAATGTGGGTTATGAAGGCAAAAATAAGGGTTTTCCTCAGTATTTAAAAACAGATGGAATAAGATGGATATTAGACAATAATACCAATACACTTTGGTCAGATCAAAGCAGTCCCTTGAATGCCCTAAAACTGTAGGCAAATATCTGTATAGAAAAGTTCTCACTTAACGTCATTGATAGTTTCTGAGACTTTAAGAGAAATGATGTATAATGAAACAAATTTCACCACAGGCTAATTGATATAAACAAGACTTAAGTTCCTAAAGCATCTCATCAATGTTATAACAAAATGACACTGAACAAAACGATGTTATCTGAGGTCCTGCTGTCTGTTTATATGCCAGAACCATAATGTTTTGAATACTATAGCTTTGTAACATAGTTTGAAATCAGACCTGTGATGCCTCCAGCTTAGTTATTTCTTGAGATTGCTTTTGGCCATTTAGGCTGTTTTGTGGTTTCTTATGTGTTCTAAGATTGTTTTTTTCTGTGGCAAATGCCATTGGAATTTTGATAGACTGTACTGAATGTATAGATGGCTTTGGGTAGTATTGACATTTTAATAATATTAACTCTTCTGATCCATAAAAATGAGGCATCTTTCCATTTATTTGTATCTTCAATTTTTCATTAACAATATCTTACAGTTTTTGGTGTATCTATCTTTCCCTTGGCGAAATTCCTAAGGTTTTTTGATGCTATTTTAAATAAAAAAGTTTAAATTTCTTTTTCAGATAGTTCATTGTAATGCAGAAATGCAACTGATTTCTGCATGCTGATTTGGTATCCTGCAACTTTACTAAATTTGTTTATTATGCCTAATGGGTTTTTTGGTTGGTACGTTAGGGATTTTCTATATATGAGATCATGTCATCAGCGGAAACAATTTTACCTCTTCCTATCCAGTGTAGATCCCTTCTCTCTCTCTCTCTCTCTCTCTCTCTCTCTCTCTCTCTCTCTATCTCTATCTCTATCTCTATCTCTATCTCTATTTCTCTCTTTTTTTCCCCCCATTTTTGCCTAACTGATCTAGCTAGGACTTCCAGCTATGTTGAATAGGTGTGATGAGACTGGGTGCCCTTGTCTTGTTCTTGATTTTAGTGGGAAAAGTAAATATATTTGATTTAATTACTCCCCAGAAATAACCACTGTGAACAGTCTAGGCTGTAATCTTGCAGACCTGTTTTGATGCATAACTACATATTTTGTATGCATACAGAGTTGGTTCATGAGTTTACTATTTGTGGCACGTGGCTTCTTTTCTTTTTTTCTAACAAAAATCAGACTTCTTTTAAATATGCTACTCTGCAACTTGCTTTTTTTCACAAACATGGCCTTCCATATCAGTACATACAAATAGACATTTTAAATTATATAAAAAGCTGGGCTGTATTTATTTAATCAGTCATTCAAGATATAGTATGAGTAGGTGCAGATCAAAGGAAGATTCATTATACTGAAGGAGAATGCATCATATCAAGTTAGAAGACACAGAATTTCAACGATTTCAAAGAAACTTTTATAGGTCACCAAGACATTTTTTAAAATGACAAATTAAGCATGGGCAAACTACAGAATGTTTATATTTGTTACTACCAAAACTAAAAGAGTTTGACTGGAAGGAGTTATGGGTGCAACTAGGTTGCCCTCCTCACAATGTGCCCCTGCTTCCAAGGCCCCTCTCCATGTCAAAGACATTATAATAAAAGAGAAAAAAAAACTGTATACAAATAAAGCAAAATAAATCATAACCCACATTTAGCCTAGTTAAGCCCATCTTGGGGCAAGTTCTAGGAAGAATTTGGGAGAGGCTGTATTGTACCACAGGCAACAAAACATGCAGTCATAAAGGTCAGAATCTGAGTAACATATTAAAGAGCCATTAAGAGCCGAAGCATTCATGAGCATTGTGGACACAGGTCACCGATTTTACCCCCACAATTATGGTCAAGACAGGTGATAAATTACATGACTACAGTTTTAATCATCCATATCAAAGACTGAAAGGGAGTGCTGAACGAGACAAAGTAGAAGCTTACATTCCCCCTGCCTAGTGTATAAGCTGGTGTGTTAACACAGAGAATCCAGCTCCGAATAGCTCCAGTGAGGATGGGCTCCATCTCTGCTCAAAGAGAAGATAGACAGTTCCTCATGTTTCGGTATTATAAACAATACTGATACTCAAGTTTTTTCTGTAAGATAAATTTCTATAAGTAGAATAGTCAGATGAAAGGGTATGTATGTTGAAAGAGAAAAGGGAATCACTTTTTACAGTTCTGTAGAGTTTGACTTAATTGGTGGGCTAATTTCAGAAAACAAGTAATACTCCTGTCATTTTAAAAGAAAAAATACTCTCTTTGGTCAAGCTTGGCTTTCAGGACTACAAGAACTATAAAGAGAGCCAGGCCACAAATCGTAAAATACATAAAGAAATAAACTGTTGATCAGGAGAGAGACACGTGCTGGAGAGACCTCAATGAAGAAAAATGAGTCACTGGGGCAAGTCCTGTTAATGTTCATCTGAGCACAGACTGGAGAAAGTTGGCCAGCGGCATCAAACGGTTCATCTCCTGGCAAGGCTGCTCCTGGCATAGAAATGGACATGCCAGACTCTCTTCGCTTGATGCCCTTAAACATTCAAACTCTCTGGGCAATAGGTGGCATGCTTGGTTTTATACATGTTTTCTCTGTACATCTGACAACAGGGAGTAGTTATACTGTTAGGTATTAGAGCAGGTACCATAGTTGTACTTTCTTTAAAAAAATAAAACCAAAAATCAAAACTGGGCATTCAATTCTGTTTATGAGCCTCTTAAACTTGGTTTCATATACCTTTACTCTTGAAAGACATATTCACTGAGTAGCCTGACAAAAGCAGGCTTTAGGGCCTACAAATTTATATATATGCCAGTTGCCAAATTTCGGTCAGTTCTCCTGGAGTCCCCTTTCGAACCTAACAGTGTGGAATTGAAGCTTTCTGTCTTGGAGGCACATGGACTCTCTGTGTCACCCACTCAGGCCAGTGGTCTCTGGCAGTAATCATCAATACAGGCACTGCAGGTACACAGCCCGTTGTTTAAGGCAGCCTGCCTATAGGCCAGACTCCACGCTGGGTACCAGAGCTGAATGTGTTCCTCTTACAATTCGGAACTCTGTTGTTCTACTTCTCACTTAAACATTTCTCTCATTTCATAGTGCTATTGGAAATAAAACACAGTAGCAACTTTTGAGTGTTCATCACATGCCAGGCACTGTGTTAAGTGTTTTATGTAAATAAAACACTTTAATTCTCACAACAATCCTATAACACAGTATGAGAGGACTGTCTATTTTCAGATGAGGAAATTCTAGTGAAATAGTTTGCCCCGTGTCAGAAACCCAGGTGTCCGGCACTGGAGAAGGTGTCTTATTCCCAGCTACACCATCTCTTAATGAAGTCAGATGCTACTTCCTTATCAAGTGAGGCTGTCAGCTTTACATTTAGAGCCAAATTTTTGTGAGGAACACATTAACAAAATTTTCGCTTTTATAATTACTCTTGCCTTGCTGAGGTCTGTCACTACATTTAACCTATAATTTCACTTTTGAAACTCTCAGAGTAAGTCTGGAAACATGGCCTTGAACTTTCTGCATTTGACTAATCACCTTCTGTTGATAAAAGTAATTCAAATCTGGATAGTCTCATGATGGTCAAAAGCATATCCTCCAAAGTCTCTTTATAAGGCAGCTGATGCTATGACATTCATTCACTCACTCATTCAACAAGTATTTATTGAGTGCCTACTATCAGCCAGGCACTGTTACAGTTACTGAGATATTAGCTGTGATCCAAACTAAGCTGCTTATCTTGAAGTTTAGAGACTATCAGGGGGAGACAGGAAAGAAAGAGGTAAAACTATAATGTGTCAGATTTGATAATAAATGTCATTGAGCAAAAATAAAGCAAGGTGAGAATGATAGCGAGTGACAGAATAACAATTCTTTAAAAATAAGGATATTTTTGAAATTAAGAAACTACCTATTTCAGATTTGTTAAAATGGTATAATACTCTATTTAAATTGTAATGTCAAATTCTAGTGTGCAACAGATTTGTACTGTCACAGGTAATGAATGGATCCAATTATATAACTGATTGAATACTAAATCCTTAAGAAGTGAAATTTATTGACTTGTTTTTTCTATACCTTTCAATTATTTCTAAGAAAAAAAAGTGCTTAAAGTTTCTTCCTTTGATAACGTCATACAATTTAACATAAAATAGAAGACACAATGTGCCTATCATTCATAAATTCCAAGTCCCTCTATATGTGTTTTCAGTCAGATTTTTAGGAAGTCTAACTGCTCGTTTTGAGGGAAACAATCCACAAATCCTAAAGGCGGTAAATGCAGCAGACTTCATGGTAGTCACTGAACTGGTCTATATTTTACTTGTATCATCTCTCTAATAGAATAATTGAAGTACCAATCTCTCAGTTGTTCAATGATTCAATGAGTTGATTTCCATAAAGCTCTTGGAACAGTCTCCCACATGCTTAATCACTATAAAAATAATGGCTTGATAAAAATGAAAATAGTGGCCCACAGATTATTGGTCATTCAATTTTGTTTGTCTCCAACTAGAGATAAATGGATATAAAATTATAACATTATATGTAAAAGATCTTGGTTTCTTCTTAAAATTTTTTTAAAAATAACTAGAAAACGTAGCACTTGAGGTTTGCATTGCCACATAGCAACGATTGGCTAGAGCTGGTGAGAGCCCTCTTGCCTCGCTCTAGATCACTTGATTCATTTCCACCAAATGAATGGTCTCTGTGAGCATATGCATTTCTGACCCGGGATCTAAACTGATCCCTTTCAATATATGCCCAGAAAAGACAGGCATATAGTAAAATATACTTTTTAAAAACATTGAGCGTTAAACTTAAAATAAAAGGGCAAAAAGCAAAAAATATACTTTCCATGCCATTTTTTTTTTAAGTCAGAGGATGACAAGCTAAGGAAGAAGCCAAATGCAGACATCAAAGAGAAACAGAATAACAAAAATGTGAGAGTTAAGTGTATTCCTTCTAAGAATATGAGAAACTTACATCGCACTATGGATTTTGGGTGATGGTGATATATCCACATAGACTCATCAGCTGTAGCAAATGTACCACGCTGGTGCAGGATTTTGAGTACGTACAGGAAAATCCCTCTACCCTCCACTCAATTTTCCTAATACTGCTCTAGAAATTAAAGCTCATTTCAAAAAATAAACTACAAAATATTTTTAAATCTAGTAAGATACCTTCTCCATAAAATATTCTTCAGTTTTTCTAAACATTTTCAAAAGGGCTTAGCAATATTTTCTTTTCCCCAAAACCATTCATAAGAATCTGACAACTTAAAAGGCATTCACAAAAAAGGTCAGCCTACATTCATTCCCATGATGCTCCATTCTAGTCAAAAAAAAGGTAATCATTCCTACAGATTTATTCTCCATTCATAAAGGATCACCAGCTAGTACACAGGATATTTTACTTGCTTCTGAAAATATATTAATATTCCTAATAGTCTACGTAGTAGTGTAATAGCACTTGATTTTCTTCATCTACCATAAGCAGCTGCACTGTATAAAAGTCCCAGAGGCAATTTGCTATGTAAAATGATTATTTAAGTAACATTAAGCCTTTTTTGCAGAAGTCATTTTGTAGTTGTGCCAGAAGAAAATTCAATTAATAACATTTTAGCATCGTATGTGAAAGGGTGATGAAAAGAAGGCAAAACCAAAAAATAAAATACTTTAATTCGCAAATTCATTAACATGGTACATGTTAACATGAATACACATATCTGTTCTATAACATTTTCAAGAATAAACTTTTAAAATAAAACAGGAATAGAGAGTGGGTGGGGGGGTCTTACAACTGCTTATTTTCCATTTAATTTAGCCTCCATCATCCTTACTATGATCTTTCAAATGCATATTAGGTCTCCTTACTATTAACTACTCACCACTTGGAACCATGCCAAATGAAGGCAACCTGCCAGGTGAACAAACATAAAATCTTTGTAAGTTGAAAAAATTTTAAAACAGTTTAGTGAAAAGATTTGATATTCAGCTTTCAAAACATATGCGTGTTCAGATTTTTTGTTTGTTTAGATTTAAAATTCATAAAAAGTACTAAATGTTAAAGTATAAAAATAGTTACTTTTCAGTCTCGTTAAATGTTTTTTCTTTTTCCACTTTGCTTTGTTTTCATTTCCTGTACAGCTCACAAAAGGAATAAGGTCTAGGTGCTAATTCAGAGTCTGCTATTATATTTGCAACATCATTTTAAGAAATATATTTGAAATCTTTATACCAAAGGCCCAGAAAAAAACAGCAATGCCTATGTATAACAAAAACACTATCAGTACATTGCAGGAATGAGTGCACTTGTAGGTATAGACCCAACAGACATGCACGCACATGTCCTCCAGAAAACATCGCAGGATTGTTCATAGTAACATTACCGATAATAAACCAAAACTCATACTCAAATGTCTGTCAACGATAGCACAGATAACTAAATTGTGGTATATTCATAAAGGATGAAAAGAAATATACTAAAGGTACATGTAAAAATACAGATGATGCTCACAAATATAACGCTATTAAGAAGCCAAAACTCAAAGGAATGCATACTGTGTTATGTTATGTACAAAAAGTCCAAAGAAGCCTCATTAAAGGATAACATTAGAAATTAAGACAGTGGTTACTTCTAGGGAGAAGAGAGGGATTAGTAACCAGGAGGGAGCGGAGGATTCCCTCAACTTTGTGATAGCTCATTAACCTGAACATGTATATTTTTATAGCTTTTCTACATCCTATATTTATATCGTTTTTAGTATTAGCATTTACAGGTGTATTTTTTTGAGACAAAAGCAAAATTAATAGAGAAGATATTATAAAGTATAAATATACCACACTAGAAAAAATATATTTCATTGACAATAAGACATACCCAAGCGACAAAATACTCTACATGCCTTGCAAGTGAAATAGAATTTCTCTCTAGATGTGCTCCTTAGAAAGACTGTAAAGGATAACAGAGGTTGCAAACTCAATTGTCCTCAGGGACCAAGCACGTTATTCAAGTGACTAAAGAGGGCCCTACACAAGTATGTACGCATGCACTGTGTCACAAGCACGGAGCTGTGTCACAAGTGACCAGGTCCCAGATAAACGGTAACTAGTTCACAACTTCAGCCAACTGGTGCTCTGCATGGAGGTTGGGCCCAGAGTTAACTGAACATTTGAATTTTCAGAAGGTATAAATTAAGATTTATGTGATTGACATTTGCTGATTTTTTTTTAAAAAGTGGGACAAACAAAACTTGTCTAAAAGGTGGCTTTGAGATATCAGAGGAAAAGACTGCAATGGCAACAAGTTCCTAATCAGGAAGAGATTGGGGATCAAGATACTAGCAAAAACTTGGCTTTTGGAGAAGATGATATTTCTTCCTCTGAAAAGGATGAAAGGCTAGATATACAGAGACACAGGCCTTGAGTAAAACAGGTCTTTTGTTAGAAGGATAAGAATAATTAATGGCAGAGGCGTGGGGAGATCTCCACAGCAATGGTTTTCAAACTTCATTACAATAGACTTTATTTTTTATCCAAAGAACACAAAACTGATCAAAGCAGAGTGACCAACACTGAAGCAGTAGGATCTACCTTGCTGGTGGTCCAATACCAGCCACACAAATCACTGCCAAAAGACATACAAAGGATGAATAAGGCTTTCTAGAACTAGGTAGTGAACAGAAGTATCTTCCATGTAATTCAGAAATGGGAGTCAAAAACACGAATTCTTGAGGCATTCAAGATTGGAAAACAAGGCATATATTCAAGGCACCTTGAAATTCTGGATTAATATCATAAAAGATAAGTTGCAGGAAGGGGAAGGATAATCAGAAACATCACAAGAGAGATCGCCAAGGAGTAGAGAACTAACGACATCTAGAATTAGATGGTCTGTGATTGAAGATGAGCTTTCCTGCCTACTGTGTGATCCTGAGTAACCTTGCCAGATGTCCTCATAGTTGTTCTCTGGCGCAACTGTGAATGTTTATTTCATTACTTATTCAGGAAACATCTCAAATATGATTATAAGACTATTTGTTTTTAATCAAAGCTTGTTTTAATATAAGTAGTCTTATTTAGTAATGTTAGGGTTTTACTGATATAAAGTCATCCTTAAATACATAATTGGACATGGTTGTCTTAAAAAATAAAAAGGAACAAATACATGTTTTAATTGAAAACGTGCGCATTTCCTCTAAATGATCCAATGATAAAAAGTGTAACAGGCAACTGCATTCGAACAATCATGATACAAATTTAGTGACTTTTTTATTCCTCTTTATATTATTCTAACATTACATTTCTTGAAATGTACCTCCCCAAATTTACCATTAAGTTACCAAAATACAGCATTTAAAGTACATTTAAGAGCATAGTGGTCATGGAGCCCACTGTAATGCAGAAGCCAAAGATCTGAACTCTGTCCACCTCTGCCATTAACCAGGAATGAGCTGGTTTCTCATATTTAGTTTCCATATTTATAAAGTGAGGGTTTTAGTCCATCAGTAGTTCCTAAGCACAGATGCCTTTTA
This sequence comes from Cynopterus sphinx, assembly GCA_030015415.1. NCBI lineage: Eukaryota > Metazoa > Chordata > Mammalia > Chiroptera > Pteropodidae > Cynopterus > Cynopterus sphinx. The sequence goes on from CM057383.1 coordinate 120,046,638, forward strand.
AAATTGTGTGGAATATGTTTTCCCAACTACACATGCCTAAACATAATTTTACATGTTCCACAAAAGTAAATATATTTAAATTTGTGGCTTAACAGTTGATTAGTTATTGAAAAGTGGTTGCATTTTAGATTTTATACATCTCTACAGCAGTAAACAGAATGGAAGCATAATAAAAGCTGATTCTTTATCAATATTTTTTCTGTGTAAGCTGCTATCATTAAATATTAATTCTATTTGGGGTTTTTTTTTAACCACAAAGGAATAAAATAATGCAAAATTTATGAAATTTCCTGTTCGTTTTAGTGGATTCATCGTCTCTTTGATTCTAGTATAAATACAGCACTAGGACATTTAAATTAAGTGATTTGTATTTACTTTGAAGTTTAGTATGTAACAAAATATGCACTTATTAAGTAATGGTATAATGAGATTAGCATGTAACAAAATATGCACTTAAAAAGTAATGGTATAATGAGATTGTCAAAACAATGGAAAATAAGCAAGAAAATATATAACTTCACTGACAGAGAGTCAAATTAAAGTAAACCTTTTCCATAAAACTTTCAAAGTATTTTCTATGATAAAAAAAGCAATCCCTATGTAAAATCACTGAACTTTATAAATGTTTCAAAGAATATCTTTCTACAATTCATTTACCACTAAAGGCTATACCCCCAAATTGCAATTATCCAATTGTTAGAACAACTAACAATTAAATAGTGGGAGGAGAACCACCAATCATCTACTTAAATGAGACTCCTTTCAGAACACCTTGGTCCCACTTTTCCCCAACCATAAAAAGTTCTTTTACACAAAAGTCACTGAACCATCAAAAATCCAACTGAAAAAACCACTTACTGTTTTAAAGAAACCACACAAACATAAGCAAATTTTTAATTAAGAGGTATAGCTAGCATCAGGCCATGGTGCAGCGCACTCCCACGTGCCTCATGCCAGCTGTATAACAGCAACATTCAAGCAGCTGCCTTAATTGGAGATGCAGACCAACACATGCTAATTTGGCTGGGCCAACTAATTGGTAGGTATGCTGCGTTTCTAACAGAACATCCACCCATATTACAGATGTTGTTCTCTATCAGAGCAAACGATGGGTAACAAACAGTAATGAAGCTGAAATAAGCTACACTTGGTGAGATTGTTTAGTTGGACAGTTTTACAACAGGATCCCATATTAGCTGAGAAAACCACTTATGCCAAAATTGGAACATTAAGTTAAATTTCAAAAGTACCTTTCTGTGCAAATTTAGAATACGATGAGATTTCACAATGGCTCTTCAGCCACCCAAACAATACTTGCTAAGTGGGCACCCCCCGAAACTACGCCAGGCCTGATGCAAACATTTGCAAAAGGACTGAGCCCTTTTCCTCTTTAAAGTCTAATGCAAGCCAAACAATTATAGATATGTGCAAAGATAATAATTATATTTACCAGGAAATGTAGAACAGTAAAAAAGGGGCAGGGGGCATAAAGAGGAAGAGGAGGCCTTCTATTTCAGCCATGATAGTATAACAGAGACCAGATTCATGTTATTACCTTAAACTAAAAAAACTGGACAAAATATATGAAACAATGGTTTTCAGACCTCGGACAGTAGACAATTTAGGAGAGCAATTCCTAAGAGAAGGTAAACAAATGAGGTAAGCACTATGGTTGTCCTAGTTTATTGCAGATTAGACACTATAGAAAAAAAGGTTAATAAATATGAAGGCACAGCAATAGACACTATGCAAATAAAAAACAGAAAGAGACCCAAAAAAAAAGCATCAGTGAGTTGAGGGACAACTTCAATCAGTTTACTATACGTATAACTTCAGTCCCAGAAAAAGGGTGAGGGACAGCAAAATACTTGATGAACTAATGGTCAAAATTTTTCTAAATATGATGAAAACTATAAACACAAATTGTATTTAAAATCAACAAAGTCCAAGTAGAGCAAATATAAAGAAAACTATAGCAAAGAACAAAATACTCATATTACTTTAAACCAGTGATAAAGAGAAAAATCTTAAAAGTCACCTGGAAATCTAAAAAACAATATAAACGAACAACAACAAAAAAAAAAACAGAAACAAACTCTTAGATGCAGAGAATATTTTGATGGTTGCCAGAAGAGAGACAGGAAGATGGTTAAAAAAGGGAAAGGGATTAAGATGTACAAATTGCCAATTACAAAAACAGTCATAGGGATGTGAAGTAAAATATAGGGAATATAGTCGATAATATTGCAATAACTATGCATGGTGTCAGATGGGTACTAGACTTATTGAGGTGATCACTTCCTAAGTTATACAATTGTCTAATCACTGTGTTATGTACCTGAAACTAACATAATATTGTATGCCAAGTACATCTGAATTTTTTTTTCATTTTTAAGTAACCAGAGGATGAAAAACATTATGCAGAATGGTAAAAAGATAAAATAGTGTACTTATCAGAAACACCCCAAGCTGGAAGGCAGTGAATCAAAGTTGCTAAAGTACTTCATTGCTACACAAAGCAATGAAGAGCATCCAAAATAATAATGTGTATAAATATAAAAGACTTTAAAAATAAATTTAATTCTCTTTAAAATATAATTGACTAAAGCAAAAATAATGTTATACAGTTCATAATATATAGAAGAAAATGTATGGGGAATAAAAATATAGTGTTGTCAGGTTCATATGTTATATATGAAATAGTGCACGATGACAAGTTAAGGATTCACAAGTTAAAGGTGCAGAATCTAAAGCAATCACTAAAAACAAAAAAAAAAAGATGTACAATAAGCCAAAGGAGGAAATAACATGGACATGGAATAATTTTAAAAACATGCTATTAACCCAAAAGCAGGCAGTAAAAAGAAAAAAAAGAAAAAAGCAGATGAGACAAATAGAAATCAAAGAGTAAATTGGTAAATTTTAACCTAATCATATCAACAATGACATTAAATGTACATGGTCTGAGCACACTAATTAAAAGGTAGAAATCATCAAATTGGATAAAAAGCAAGACCAAATCGATGCTGTCTATAAGAAACTCAGTTTAACTATAAAGTTCATATAGATTACAAGGCAGAAAAAGATATACTATCCTAACACTAATCAAAAGAAAGTTGGACAAAGTAGATTTCAGTGCAAAGAATATTACCAAGAATAAAGAAGGTCATTTCATAATAATGGGCTGACTTCTTCAAGAGAACATAACAACCCAAAATGTTAATACACCTAATAACAGAGAAATAGAAAATAGAAACTGACAGATCTATTATTAGAGTCAGAGATTTCAACTCCCTTCTCATAAGTGACAAGAGCAAGCAGACATAAAATCAATGAGGAAACAGAAGACTTGAACAATACTGGCAACCAACTCTTTGTTTTAAATTTTTAAAAGCCCCTATTCTGATTGGTTTATAAAGACTAATCAGTGTTCACTTAAGAAGAGAAACCTCAAGAATTACCAGACAGGGACAAAACTTTTAACTCTTTTAATGTGCTTGGAATTTCAGAAAAATCATTCTCACAGAAATGTCCAGCTTAAGCAGTGATGGTCAAACAAGTTAAACAGACATTTGACTAGCAACTGATAGTTATTTAACAACCCACCAATATAAACTTTTGAAATATTTTAATAATTGGTAATAAACACAGAATTATATAAGTATTCAAACTGCACATAAACTAATCATGGTAAATCCTTGGCCAAATCAGAACTAGTTTGATCATTTTAATTCTAAAAATGGGTATATGTCTTATTTCTGATGGTATTACAGTATAAAATATATTGCCACTGCAACATTTCACTGTTTGAACTTTTAAATTATCAACACAGGTTTTACCAATTAGATATACAATCGGTGCCTCCACAATTATTTAAATTTTTAAGAACTGATACCTTTATAAAAGGATTGGTTCTTCTAAACTTCAGACAAAGCTGCAAATTTGATCTTACTCTTCCAGTCCTCTGTGTAAAGCTTTCAAATACCATCTGACAAACTTGTTACCAATAATGGTGGTAACTGCTCTGCAGTGTCAATGTAAATTTAATTTCTATGATTCTTGACATTAGGATACTATACTGATAGCACAGTGAGTTAAATAATGAGGCATCTTTGGTTAGCCAGACAATGTCTAAAGACTAAAATTCTTACAGAAAACTCCAATTAGGATGGCAAATTCAATGCGGTATGTGCATTAATAACAACAGAACACAACACAAATACATTTTGAACTCAAGATGAAAGTGTTAACTTGTCATCTAAATATACATGTGTATAAAATACATTAAAATCAAAAAGAAAGCTTATGAATTTAATAGCTTGAAACCAATTGTTCAGAAAAAATTTGATCTCTGATAATATAATCTTAATGAGAAAAGTATAAAAAATCGTTCTGTGCCTTCAGTAAGTATCCAGCCTGGCCAGCAATGGTTCCTTATCTCTCCAGAGCACTCTCACTTCCTAACAACCTGATAACTTTTTGAGCTTTTCTGTTGACTTTTATCATGCCCTTGAGTCATTTTTAACAAAAGTTTCTTGTTTCTGAAAAGGCTAGATTTCCTAATAATTCTTGTTTCTTGTAGCTATGCTTTCATTATTGTCACTTTAAACCACTAAAATCATTTTTCTTTTTTTGTCTTGGGCACCTATCACTTCTATTAATATTTTGCTATAATAGACTCCTGGCAACTCTTTATGATACAGCCTTTACAAGTTTGGGCCCCAAATTAAGAATGACAAAATTGTTAAGATATATTTTACACTCAAACTATCTCTGATATTTCCCAGGTAGCCACTAGGTAGCACTATTGAGCAACGAGGCTATTAGGAAGCCTGGGATATATATACAGCATATTCTCTGAGTCTTTAATTCCTCAACTCTCTTAGGAGAGCTGCCCTGTTTATCAAGCCTATAATATGGGAAAAGCCAAGGTGTAATTATTAATGAATATGATTCAACACTTGTGTACTTTTCAGGGTGGATAGAAACATATTCATGATCCATGATTTCATGAGCAGATTGGCATATGTGAACAAAATGATTTCTAAGATTGTTTCCAAGTATAAAATACTGTTAATTGGTGGCAAGTTTAAAACAGACTCTATAGAAGTCCCCGGAGATTTGTCAGTGTCTTTAGTGTCTATCATAAGGCTCATGCCCTCATGATAATCACTGACTAAATCACTAATTAGCTCTATATATCCCAGTAGGGGATTCCATTCTGACATTGTTAATTACTATAATAAATTAACTACAGCCCATCAGTCTTATTTACAGGTAGTTCCTACTTTTCCTTCAAGTTTGTGATAAGGCCCTAGCCATAAGCTGGAAATCAGAAAATTGAGCCCCTAGGAAGAAACAACCAAAGAATAGCCTGAGTGTAGGACTATGTCAGAACCCTTGACTATTATTGATGCTGCAGAGAATCAACTCATGGGTCAAGCTTCCTTCCCAGTGTAACCCAACACTGCCACCAAAAGCAGACAATTACAATAGAAAACAGACTGAACTTACAGGGCTCTTTTACTTGAAAATCAGACACTGTAAAAGCATGCTGCTGATTCAAGAGCCAATGGAACAAGAATTAATTTTCTAAGACTAAATGGGACCAATGAGAAAAAAATTTATAGTGGTTTCGATAAAACATCATTTCTTTCCTCTTAATTTTTTACTAACTCTCTTTGGGTCTGGCTACATTTGGGCAAATTAAAATGATATACTCTTTGAATGATGGTATGTTGTTCTACTGATCCATCTGAATTCAAGAAAAATATTCTCTGGGGAACCTTAATATAGCTTGTGAACTGGCAGATTGTATTTTCCAAATCCAGATTTTATTTTCAAAAAATATCTCCCTTCCCACACGTTCTCCACAGCTACCAAGTCACACCCCCATCAAGAGGTGGAGTCTTTTCCTCTCCCCTTGAATCCAGATAGGCTCATGACTGCTTTGACCAATAGAGTATGGCACTATGAGTTCTGAGAGTAGGTCACAGAAAGACATCAGCTTCTTCTGACCAGACTATCCATCCACTGAGTACCACCTTGGTAATGGCATGAGGAGCAAAAGAAATGTCCTCACAAAATTCCTGACCAGCAGTACTTATGAGCATCTAAAATTATTATTTCCTATCGATAGGTTTGGGGTAGTCTGTTATGCAGCAACAGAAACTGAAACATAAACTAGTAAATCATTAGATCAACTTAAAGATGGAAATTGTATAGATAATACAACACGTACTGATTGGCCTTGTCAGAGCAATGGTCAAATATCATACAACATGTCTTTACGGAGTTCTTTTACTTTACATAGCAATGTAATTATTTGCATAGGCTCAATAAGAATCTATCTTTTAACGAAATATAATTAGAGAAAACAAATTTGTAACCATGACCATGGCAGAAATGTTTCATTTAACGGTAAATCTCATTTAATTAGGCATGACAGGCCCACTAGTAAGGAACAAGGGCTGCACTCCATTATGTGGAAACAATACTTCATAGACCTCCCAGGAAACTCTCCTGATGTGTCAGTTTTATAGGTAGTAAAGAATGTCACTTTCTGGAAGGTTAGGAACATGGACAAATTTGGGGATCTTGGAGTAAGAGGAGAATGCTACAGTGTTAGGTACTACGAGCGAAACCAGCAGAGGCAAAAAAAAAAAAAAAAAAAAATGGCTCCTGGTTCCTAACCTTGAATTATGTGAACTCTAAGGGCAATAAAAAGATTTCTGGTACTACAGAAGTGACAGAAAAATATACGCGACCCCAGGAGCTGCAGAAGATTAACTCTCTAATCCTACCATCATGTGGTTATTGTGTTACTGAACATAAAACAAAAAAGTCTTTACGTGTTCCTTAATACCTCATTGTCCTTATACAAATGAAATAGGCTAAATATAACAAAACATCAGATAAATGATACTGATAGTGCATCAGAAAATTGTAGACCAAACATACTTGGTCAAATCCATACCATAACTGCACAGTTTTGATTATAGGTAAAGACTGAAAAAGTGAAACTGATATTTTTAACCTTATCCTATTCCTCTGTTGATTATAAACTAGTAAAATTTACATTTCTAAAAGCTTTGCATTTCAAGAAAGTTATGAAATTATAGGGCTTCACACATAAGTTATGAAAAAAGAGAAACATCATGTTTGGTTTTTAAAATCAAAGACAGAAATGTGCATTTTTAAATATCAAATCTGTTTAAACTGCATATAATTAGATTTACCATATAATAACATAAACTGTACATATCACCATCTCTATACTCTGCAAACTAACAAGTTGTTCTGAAGCTAGCCTCCTTTTCACTGTGCTTTACTGGGAGTCAAAACTGAGCTCAGAGTTCAAAGATTATCCAAGTGTTTTTCTTTGACAAATTAATAATGACAAAAATACTTAAAATATTAATAATCATGGCTAACAATGATAATAAGCTTATTATTTTTGTGATGAATTTCAACTTGTCTTAATGCAACAGCTGACAGGTATCCTCAAAAAGAACTGTAATTCCATTAAAGCGGTCAATTCTGAGAAAGCACTGATCCACTGTTGGCAAAACATTTAGTTCCTTACTAAATTATATATAACCATTTTAAATTTTTTTTAAAGAACTTTGATGAGTAGGCTGTCCTCCACATTCACAAGGAATTGCTTCTAAAGGGAGTGAGTGAATCACCAAGTCTGTATAATGACAGTGGAGAGTTGAAGTATGAAAGGACCCAAGAAGTCCCCTATTTTTCTTCCGTTGGCACCTGTTTCCTTTTCAATTTCCTTTCCTCTTATTTCAGTCGGATAGAGAAGAGGGAGGAATAAGTTTAACCACTGGCGTGAGTTTAAGAGCTGGAGAAGAAGAGAGAAGTTAGACTAGTTAGACTACCTTGCTAGTCTTGTTTCCTAACTGAACTCTGCCTGATACAGAAATTGGTATCAGGAGTAGGATCCCAAAACATAGACCTTGAAGGACTTTTGCATTGGTTTGATTTGATCCATGCTGCAGTAGCATCGCCATTGATCAAATAAACACTGGTTGCTGATTATAATGAAGTATTTATTAAGGAAGAACCTTACGAGACCAAAAGCTAGCTACGTTTGAGTTTGGCAGAAATGATGAGTACTAAGACTGCAGAGTTTCTTCTCAATGCACTGGAGCACTTACCAAAGGAAAAAGACAAGTTTGGGCCTTTAAAGTTTCAATTCACATTTATGACCAGAGAACCAGACAATTTCGATGGCAGCCCTAATAAAAACTTTTATGTCTTCCAGCCACAGAGTCCACTTTGCTAACATCAGATTTAACTGCACCAGTTGGAAAATTACAATGTAAGTTGAATTCTACAGATTCACCTTGTTTCATGCATGAAAGTAAAAGCACTTGAAGGAGAAAGAGTCAGAACCTGAGACCTGGGGTATCTGTGTGGACTCCACTGAAGCTGAGCATCTTGAACCCCAAACTACTCTAAGCTCCCCTTGCCAGTGGAAATACGTATCTTGCTCTCCTATGTCTGAAGAGATTAGCTTTCCCTGGTTTGAAGCACCTGTAATAACCTCACCATATCTTCCAAAGCAGTTTCCTTAAAGAGAATTCCTCTTCTTCTCAAGACGCAACCAGACCATCCCTTACTGACACCCACAAAAGGGTTCGATCACAGCATTCTCTGGGGAACAAGCACAAAGTCTGATCCACAAATAGCTTACACACAAAAATAACTAAAATTCTGCTACTTTGTATTGGTAGAAACCCAGGAAATCCGTGTGAGAACGGATTCTAAAAAGTGTTAGGCCAAGGAAAACAGAAGATAACACCAGATTGAGACTTTTTTTTTAATGAGTCACTTACCAGAGACAGGCTTTCATGGTTAGCTTAAAGGAGCTCGGAGTTAACTGGATGGCTGACTGAAACTTGGCCTCCATGACAGCCTACATTTAATGACACTGGGAGGCCACAACTTCCCTGGCACAATGCAGATGCAGGGATCCAACAGCTTAAAGAGATGGGAATGCTGGAGTGGGTTTATCACAGGCAACTTGCACACACAGCCCCTCCACCACCACGCCCCAAGAGGGCCCAGTGGACGTTCCCTTCGCTAAGATTCCAGCTTCATAACTAGAGTGTCATTATATGGGCAAGAGGTTATTACTCTGGGCCTTTTAACACGCTGCCAGTCACAAAATTCGCCATGTTGCTATACAATAAGAAACCCCCCATTTTCTCTCCCTAGCTCCTTGTTTGTTTCCTTCATGGTACTTACTACAAAATGCAACTTCTTAATTTATTGGTGTGGTTTTTTGTTTTGTTTGTTTTTGTTCTTTGTTTTTTCTCTGTTTGTTTTCTGTTTCCTCCACTTGCATATAAATTCAGTGAGGGAGAGAACTGCATCTACCTTGATCCCCACTGTTTGTTGACTGCCTGGCACAGTACCTGGCACACAGGCACTCTATAATAAAGAAGTGTTGAATGCATAAACAGTTACTCTATTTTCATCAACATGAAATTCTGGTCTTTTCTTGCCCTGGAATTGATAGATCCATGAAAGCATTATCCCCCTTAAGAGATGATTTACATCTGAGTTGAAAACTCATCCAAACTTAAAAATCTCTGTGTATTTCTTCAGCTTAGAATGGATGACCTGGTCTGCTGCTATCACCTCTTACAATAAATTTATATTATTCCCCCCAAAAAAATTTTCAAAAGTTTCAACAAGGAAAAAAACTTCCCTCACAATAAAGGTCAATCCAATGCCTTCACCATCTGTTCCACCATGAAAATGTTTGAACAGGATCCTCCTGCCTTACTCCAGAATTACATTTCTGCCCACAGTCTCATGTCACTTTATATCATAAATTAATCAAAATTTCAAATATCATTAAGCAAGCAACTTTTGTACAGGCTGGAGCACTTGCTGAGTGAGAGTGTCACGAGGTAGCTTTTCTTGTTTCTGTATTGAGCAGATGGTAGTTTCATTCATATCACAGCATTTCAAAATACAATGTTCCATTTAATCAAAAGCTTCTATTTTCTGCATATGAACCTTTACTTCTGGCAACTAGTAGATGCCTTCATTAACAGCTAATTTTATACACAGACACACATGCACACTTACACACAACATTTTTATCAGTATAAGAGTTATTAAACACATGACTACAGGTAACTAAGAAAGAAATGATACTAAAATCCAGGCAGTATACTAAGTTCACCTACTATCTAAGTAACTATACTTCAGGCTCATTAGTGTGACAGCTTAATTCAAATTCACACCTCAGCAAAATTGCAAAATACTGTGTCTTAGACCTTCAGGGTTGCATTTACATAGTTGAAACCTTGAAAGTTAAGATCCTTAAATGCCAAAGATTTGTTGTATATCAAGATGCTTACCTTTGTAAAGCTCTGTGCTCTTGGCAGGGTTAAAAAGATTTAACACACTTAATATAACAAATCTATAAAAATCTGGTTTTTGCCTAAAAATAAAGTGCATCTATATGTAATCCATCCAGTAGCACCAGCTATGATTTGGAAAAAAAATATAACAAAAATATATACCTCACAATGATGTTTGAAGGGTCAAGGAGATAATACATATGAGGGAATAAGAAAGCACTACATAAATTTTAGTAGTACCTGGTGATATAAATAATAAAATGGAGTACATTGTATACCTTAAATTTACATAATTTTATATCAATCATATCTCAATAAAGCTGGTAAAAACCATAATAATAAAAAACAGTAGAAATCCTCTCTCATCTGAATTAGGGCTGTTTGTTGGTTGGCTACTTAGAGAAGTCAGTTAAAGCAAGGAATCCTAGAAAAAGATAAACACACAGTGTAACCATCTACTTTAATTTAAACTATATATCAGTAGAATTCATTCACCAAACCCGTGTAGAGTTAATGCCTTTAGTTTGAGTTCAGACATGCTGACTAGAATTCCTATCTTTCCTGCATAAACTACATCCATAACACATCATTTATGACTGCAGTTCCAGTTCTTTTAAAATGCAGCAAATACTTCAACACATATAAAACAATCAGAGAGCAATTTTATTTTACTTTTAATAATTTTTTTCCAATATATTACACTTGTCTTGTACTCCCCCTGAATTTGACAGCCAATTTCCAAAAGAACTTGCTTTGATCACTTTTTCAGAGCATTCCATTTCATTTTTATAGAAACAACTCTTTTTACACTATTTTTACAATATTGCATCGGATTACAGATTATTCAATAGCAAATGTACCGAGCATAAGTGAGTTTGGGAAAAAACACAACTGACTCTTAATAAGTAAACAAGTTGACTTGTGGCGTAAAAGTGCACAAGCATCAAACTGAGAAATCTCCTGGCCACAAATAGCATGCTGGGAACATAGGTCAGTTTTACCAAGGAAAGGGACAACACTGGTCTATCTACCTGGTTGGTTAATTAGATGTCAGTTAAGAGTATTTGCCACATTACAATTCAGGTCTCAAGCACAACTGATCAAGAAGAAAATTCAAAATAGTTTCCCTGTCACATGTACATATGCTAACTTTCCTATTTTTCCCTCAATCACAATATAAACTTTATGTACAATGAAGTCAAAGTAAAAAAAAAAAAAACACAAGATATGTCAGTTACACAGACGAATTTTCCTTTTTCTCAAGTTTAGAGAAATCTAAAATAATAGCAATAGCTAACAACATTTGCACAGCACCTTATAGTTTGCAAAGAACATTCACATATTCTCATTTGAGTTTTACATAGTGAACCTGCTACAGGATGTCTCTTGACATCAATGCTTAACAGTGTTAGAATCTTTACATCACTGGAATCATTGAATATGCTGTGGTCTTGAATAGTTCCCTGACCAGGGGCAGGGTTTAGTTGTGCTATGTTGAAAGCTATGTGTAATTATCAGAATGTGGGTTCTTTAGCAACTTGAATCATATTTACTTTTGTTACTTTTTTAATTGTTATCTGGATGGATTTTGTATCTGTTATATTCTAACCTGTAATTTGTATAAATTTACCATCTGTTGTCATTAAAAAAAGTTCAGAATGCCACTTTGGTGTGTCCCGATTCAATTAACAGTAACTTTATTAAACTCCTAATTAAAAAAAAAAACACACAAGATTTAAATGGACAGAAAATGTTCTAAGTAGAACATGTTAAAATAATTAGAGAATTTGACTCCTGACAACAGAAACTCAGTAAGCAAAAGATATTGTAAGCAAATTACAAAAGCCCTATATTAATTTGAAAAAATTAATGATCTATCTTTAAAACGTCCTGTTAAGAGCATAAAAAACACTTTCTGAACTATAAATATGTCAGTGCTAGATAGCTGCATAAAAACATTAAACTTAGATTAGCTGTGTTCCTTTTGTAATTGTGAGGGGAGGGGAAGTTTAGTGTGAGAACTTACTTATTTCACTGGAAACTTCATTCAGTTTATCCTGTGACCTGCTGATAAGGACAATCTTCATCCCACACTTTGCTAACTGAAACAGTAAAAGAGACACCAGACACTTGAATCACACCTGTGCACTTCATTTGAAAACAGAAATTAGATATATACTCATTCAAAGAAAACCTCACCATATGATAATTCAAATTAAAAAACAAAAAAACCCAAGTGTAATGAATGGGGAATCCCAATTGAAGACTTTACAAAAGAATTTCCCAAAAATCTGTCTAAATTTATCTGTCTAAATCAAACTAGTCTACAAATGCCAAAGGGTTTTAGAAGAAGGAAGACCATTACTTTTCATTTTGTACCAATCTATACTGTTTGCATTTTTAAAATCATAATTATCTATCACTTCTACAATTTAAAAATTGGTTTTAAAGGTGTATGTTCAGACTGCATACATGAAGACCAGAGGACTGGCAAAAAAACTATGGTTAAAATGTTAGGAATTCCCAAAATAGAATAAATTAAAAATTTTTTATTTAAGCATTACACTTTAGGAACAACAAAGGTAAACTAAGATAGTTTACTGGATAAATTAATAAAGAATTTCCTGAGGAGCGCCTTCTATGCACTTACCTAGCACTGTGTAAGTGCTGCATAGAATGTTTAAGATTTACAGGAATTTGGTTTCTACTCCAGAGACACATAAATATAGAGGCAGAAGAAAAAACACTGATATAAACAAAACATTTTCGTGAACTATTTCAGACAGTATATAAATGAGCAATAAATTAGCTTCTATGAACTATAAGTGATTTAGTAAACTAATATTCCAGTCTTAAAGTCAATTTTTACTAAGTAATAAGTGATATTGCAAATGAGAAAATATTGGACATTTTTTAAATAAAAATAACAAAGGTTTGTAATAATGTGCTAAATTAATCTACTGTAAAACCACTAAATAACCCATGAATCCACACTGATAATTTTTTTTAATTAACATGAGGCAATGATAAGTAAAAGCTCTTATTTATAGAAAAACAGCATCTAATAAATATAGAAGAAAAGATATAATTAGAAAACCACCATTTTTAAACCACCATGGTAATAACTTATTTTTAAGGCTAAGATTATCAATGAATGTTAAAATTACTAAGTGAAAAATTATTGGGAAATAGGACATTCATATAGTCTCAAAGTATCATCTCACATATTCCTTATTAATTACTCTGAGGTAAGGTACCTTTATAATGCAGAAGAAATATGGGGAGTAGCATTTTCATAAATGATGTATCTAAACATAATCAATAATGGAACAAGTGGACTTCTTGTGCCTCCTGGTAAGACACAGTCAGAAGAATACAATAACATCTGTGTAGCATTCCTGATTTAAAAAAAAAAAATGTTTAACCTGAATCTAATCATGAGGAAATAATCAGACAAATCCAGTGAGAAACCTTTTACAAAACAGCTGGCCTGGATTTTTCAAAAAAATAAAAAATAAATAAAAAATTCTAGGTAACTCTTCCAGTCAGACATGACACCTAAACTGGATCTTGGAACAACAAATAAAGATCTATAAGGAGGTTATTGGTACAACTGGGTAACTTGCATAAGGGCTGTATGTTGTAAATAGTATTGAATCGACTACTGCATTGTGGTTATAAAAGTGAATGCTCTAATCCTTAGAAGACTCATGCTAAAATATTTACGGGTGAATTGTTATGATGTCTGTAACTCACAAATGATCCAGCCAAATTATAATTATAATAATAAAGAAAGTAAAACATGGCAACATGTTAACAATTGGTGAATCTCAGTAAAGGGTATAGGGGAATTCATTATATTCTTCTTGAAACTTTTCTGCAGTTTTTATTTTGATATTCAAAATAAAAAACTGGAAAAACAAAGGTAAATTTTAAAAAAATAAAAAACCTTTGGTAATGACAAATGAGAGATTCGGAGGGTCTGCCAGGATCTTCATCACCATGAGGCAGTGTCACAGGCTACACAGTTGCCTTTGCAGAAGTGGAAGACAAGAAAGCTCGCCTCAAGAGTACTGCCAAATGCCTGCTTTGTATGATGGTTTTTATTTATTTATTATTATTTTTTAATTCCTAAATTTTATTAGGCTTATGCTTGAACACAAGGGTAGCAGCACAGAGGAAAGGAAGGTCCTCCGAATTGATTCTGATGATGTTTTTAAAACTGTTATGGTTTCCTACCCCCTTTTAATTTCATTACAGAGAACTTAAATCCTTTGCCTATATCGGTCCATCTCTTTCTGTCAATCAGTCCTTACTGTGTAAATGATACCATGGACTAGCCTGAAAATGTAACCACTATATAATAACATATCCACACTTTGAAAAACGGTTTTCAAAATAATTGACTTTAAAAACCAAGAACTGTCCATATTTACACAATATAAAATAAAATTACACTAAATTTTTCACAATTCCAACTTACAAGGAAAGTTTTATACTCATTTTGTTCTTGTATTTTTAATATCAAAAAACAAGATCTTAAAAATCACCTACCTCTTTTGCATATGATTTTCCAATTCCATCAGTACTACCTGTGACAACTGAGAAAAGAAAAAAAAGTAACAGTTTAGTTTAAGAAATACAATGAAAAACTGATCATACACAGTTAGGACCCGTCAATTATACACAAGAAGACTTGTGCGATACTTTGATGTAAAAGATGGAGCAATATAGTGGTTCAAATTTAGGACTGAAAATACACTATAATAACTAACTTAAAAAGACTACAATACCAAGTGCTAACAAGATGTGAAACAACTGGAACTTTCATATACTGCTGGTGGCACTGTATTTCCAAAACGTAATCATTCTGGAAAACCTATTTGGTATTATGTCCAGAATTAAACATACGCCTACCCTACGACCTAGCAATTCCCAAGAGGTATGAATACATCACATCTATCAAAAGAATGCTCACGATAGCTTTATTTATGCATAGTAGATAAACATGTCCAGATATTAAAGTGCAGGAGAATTAGTAGGTAAATTGAAGTATCATCATACAATGGAATACTAAACAAATCAAAAAGAACGAACTAATAATATCTGTAAAATATGGACAAATCTCTCTAATATTATGTTGAGTGAAAAATCCTGACATAAAAGTGTACAGTTGTTATGATTCCATTTATGAAGGTTAAAAAAAAAAGACAAAACTAATCTATAATGACAGAACTCAGGACAAGGAGGTAGATGACAGGGAAGGGACAATAAGGGAAGTTTTGAGGTAAAGGAAATATTCTATATTGTGTGTGTATGTCTATGTAAAAATTTATTGAGCTGTATACTTAAGTATACACTGTATAATTATACCCCAATAAACTAATTTTTTAAATTATGCATAGTAAAAAATTAAATAAGATCTATTTCTTCAACAGTAAAGCATATTTCTGTTATTCAATTGCATGTTTCTGTAACTTTTCTTTTCCTGAGTGTTTTGGAGGCATAGGGACCCAAATTTTACACTAGATTCCTGCTATTGATTCTTTAATGTTTCACACATAAAGGATAAATATTTTCTAATGTTTCAAATTCTCCCATTTTCCTTCTATTTGTGATAAACTTTTCTGCTCTCTCCAAAAAACTTGGGCAGCAGAAACATCTGAAAATTATAAGGGATCAGACTACACACCACAGTATCTTATCTCTGAAATACTGACATGTTTGTTACAAATTCGGAGAATGGCTGTCTGTTCCAAAAGGTTAGGGATACTCCCCAAACTTCTCTATTAGTTTTTCCAAATCATTTACAGATTATGAAAAACAAGTTATGGTATAAAGTAGGATTTTCTTGCATTTGTCCTAAAACCACTTCTTTCAAATTACACAAGATGGCTCCACTTTTACTATTCAGAAATATGTCAAACACATTCATATTCTTCCTAGCCATGTCATTCAAAATCTCATGGATTTTCATCACGTTCCCACTCGGCCTTCATCTTTCCAGTTTCAAAAAACTTTTTAGAATTAAACAAAGTCAAACATGGCCCAAATTAAAGAAAACAGTGTAACAAACTCCCAGGTATCCCTTAACCAGCTTCACCCATCATCAACTTGAGCGTAAACTTGCTTCATAGATACCCCCACCAGCTTCCTCCCACCTCAGATTATTTTGAAATGAATCCCAAACATCATTTCACTCAAAAGTATTTCAGTATGTATGTTATTTAAAAATAACAATACTATTAACACATTCCTAAAATGTAAAGAACAATTTCTTGACATCCAATATCTCACTACTATAGAAATTTCCCAAAATGTCTCAAAAAACTTCTAATAATTTGGTCGAATAAGGATTCGGTAAGTTCCATACTTAAAATTGGTTAATGTCTATTAAATCTCTTGTAATCTCCAGGTTCTATCTATCCACCTACTGTCTATCTATATCTATTTATTTAATCTCCATCTCTCTCTTCTCTTCTCCTTATTTGTTGAAGATATCAGGTCATATGTTTATATTTTTTCAGCCTGATTTGTTGATTGCATTTCCCTGACATGTTCTTCTGTCCCCTGGTTGTTGGTTATAGACGCTTGATGAAATTTGGGTTTGATTTCTGGTAACAATACTTTATAAGTAATATTGCACATCTGCACCAGGTGGCATACTTCTAGTTATCTTTCTTTCTGTTTTATTAGCTGCCATTGATGATACAGTACTTCATTAGAGGTTGCAAAATGGTGATATTTAAATTCTATCATTTCAACGTCATTTATTAGTTAGAATATTTCCATAGAGAAATGATTCCCTATTAGTTATATAGAGTTTGCATAGGAGCACAAGACAAATGTTTGGCTTTTTTCTCCTTTATTTACCAGTTTCCAAAATAAACTGATTCTTCCAAAGGTAACTCATGTGTTTTTATTGTTGTGGTTTTGTTTATAAGAAAAATTAACTTATGGATTTTAACCATTTGTGGCAGAACCCACCTATATTATAGTAAGCATGAGTTGAAAGCTCGTGCAATTTCATGATCAATTCAACTGAACATTTCTGTAAATGTTGATCTCCTGAGTATTTTGGAGGCATGGGGACCCCAATTTTTACATTATATTCCTGCTACTGATTCGTTAATGTTACACACATAAAGAATAAATATTTTCTAATGTTTCCAATTCTCTCCTTTTCCTTCTGTTTGTGATATGTTTTCCTTCTCTCTCCTTCACAGCCTTGTTCAAACTCCACTGTTCCAGGTCACTTCAAACAAAAGGAACCTTTTCTCCTATGAACTCCACAGTTCTTCACAAGCATTCCTCCTCTGGCACTTACCACTTTATGCCCTGAATTGTATTTCTTTATGTGTATACACCTTAATTCTTCTATCAGGTTCCAGGCTCCTTGCTATGTGACATGCATGAGGTAGGTGCTCAGAAGACATTTGCTGAAAGCATGAATGACACTCACCATTTAGTTGGTCTTACAAATTGCAAAACAAACAACTTAAGACGTTATCTGAGAACCTGGTTTCTCAAAGTTCTTCCCTTTTTAAGTATAGTACTTTTTACTCAATGTATCTCCTGCTCATCTATCTACTTACAGAACCTAGATTATTCTGTTTATTCTCTACAACTGTGGAACAAGAAAATCCTGTATATAATTACAGTAATGAATTCATTGGCAATATCAGATTTCTCAGATTACAGGCTTAAAAATCTCTTAATAAGAAAATAAAAAGTAAACTATAATAAAGTCATTCTATACAGTATATCTAGAGTTCGGGGTTAGAATATACACATTTTAAAAAAATACGGATGACTCGTGTGTGTGTGTGTGTGTGTGTGTGTGTGTGTGTGTGTGTGAGTGTGAGTTCACGCACATGCCTAATTATCAAAGTAGTTACAGTTCACTGTTCTTGTCATTAAGATTTGCTTCTTTAAGAACACTGGGTGTTATCAGATCCCATTTTGCTATAGATTAAGTGTATGCATTAAGGTAGTTTTCAACAATACACAGAAAAAAGCTACATGTATCATGCATAACCCAATAGACTCAGGTACTACCCACACCCTAAGGGTTGTGGGAGTACATATGATGGCCAGGGATGGAAGTGAGGTAGAAGAAAGAAGGGGAGGGGAAGAGTAAATAAAAAAGGCTTATGTCTTCATATATAAATACAACACCAGAACCCAAATTTGCAAGCCTTTGAGAAGATGGAAACTGACAACTATAAAGAATATCCCAACTTGGCACCCAGAAGTGTCTAGCTTGTTACAGAGTATATAAAATACTGGCATCTGACCAGCACTGGGCTTCCAGATTTTATACAGTCAACAAAAATACTTTAGTTTGTGTAGGTTAAAAATATTCTACCTCTTTTTGTCCTCAACTTGCTAGGAACAGATATTTTTAGTAAGTACCCAATCAACCTTATCAAAATCAAACATCAAAAATAAACTGGAGGAACACTGGAAGCAAACATGCTATTTTTAGCTCTTCTGTCTATTCCTTGCCACTACCCACCAAATTCTGACTGCAGAGCCCATGCATAAGAGCTTAGTTATTCCAGGCAGGTTCCTTTTGTGGCCCCTTTTTTCCCCTGAACACCTGAATGCAGAAAACACTCGATTGATTAAAGATTAATACTGCTGCAAACCATGACAGCTCCCTTTCCTCTGAGTGATTTTGGGTAGGGGGTTGGGGGGGGGGGAGGTTAGAGAGAATAGAAAATGACAGAGAGCTTGCATCAGTATTCCTCTTGGGGATCTATTACATGGGAAGAAAATTGCTATTTCAATTCCCTTTTGTTGCTAAAAATAGCAGTCTCAATTGATTCAAGTGAACAGGGAACAGGCTTAGCGGTGCTGAATTTAGAAACCACTGAAGTCCCAAAGAGCAAATGCTAACGTAGTCTAACACATGCCAGCTCATATTTAACAAAGAACAAAGAGAAGCATGCAGGCCGCAAGTTAATAAAACAGCAGCAACTTACTGCATTTTTATTAGAGAAGCAGTGAAAGTGATGCAAAACAAAGGCAACTATAACTTATTCTCCTAATCATGTTTTAATAAAAAGCAATTTTACAGAAAAAAAATATCAAATTATGCCTAAACTCAGATATTGAGGACATATCTTACAACCTCATACTTTGGAAAAGTCACATGCTTTTGTTCACACAGTACATTACTATGGAAAGAAGATGCCCAGTTTACAAATATCTTCCCACAAGAGGCCCCTTCTCTCAGTCTTCTCAGGTTCCCAAGTGATCAGCCCTCTCAGTCTTCCCTCCTCTTCTCTTGACTCAACCAAACACTGCAGACAGTTATAGCATGCCACTTTAAAATCTAACAAAGAGGGGGAAAAAATCAGAAACGACCTACAGGTTCAGAACAGAGAAAAAGAAGAAACTATGAAAAGCAGGATCAAGTGAAGATAGGTACGTAATCCCTAGGGCCCACCTCAAGGCAAGGACTTATAATGCCTTCTGGTGTCACCAAAACCCCAAAATACCTTCTCCCTGATTTTTTCACTGTGCTTGGTTAACTGAAAACCTCTCCAGATGAGTCATTTCAGTTAATGCCACATCCTCTTTAGAAATGCAACCCTTGTATAAGAATTAAAAAACTATCAATCTTGTGCCTCAGTGTGATTTAGTAGAATCAAATAGCTATGTGACTCCCTTTGGGAATATCCAAAATGTGGGGGTAGCACGGAAGGGTATTCATGGAAACAGGAATTCTGGGAACGAAGAAGTTACTACTTCTAGATCACAGGCCTAGTAAAACACCACAATGGAAAGATGTTATGCTTTCACTATTTTAGTTCAGAGAGTAAATGAAGTGGTTCAGAACATGGGCCCTAAAATCAGACCAGCAAGGCTCCAGTTCAGGTTCAAATACCAACTCTGCCATCATCAGAAGCTAGTTAACCTCGAATGTCTCAGTTTCTCTATTTGTTAAAGTGAAGACAATACTATCTGTCTCATAAAGTCTTTGTAAAGATTCAACAAAATGTTAATAATAGTATCTGCCATACTGGATTGTTTGAGAATAGCATGGGACTTGGCACATAGTAAATGCTCAATAAATGTCAGCAATTGACAGGAGTTAGCAATAGAAAGTGGAAGGGGTATAGAAAGGAAAAATTTTAAAGCTATTAAGGTTAGATATGACATCAAAACTACATGCAACTAAAGAAAAAATAGGTTAAGTTGAACTTCATTAAAAATAAAATTTTTGTACACCAAAAGAAAATATCAAGTGAAAAGAAAAACCAAATAATAGAAGAAAATATTTGAAAATCATATATTTAATAAGAGTCCAGTATCCAGAATATATGAAGAACACCTACAACTCAAGAACAAAAAGACAACCCAATTATTAAAATGGGCAAAGGACTTACATAGATATTCATCCAAATAAGGTATACTCATGGCCAACAGGCACATGAAAAAATAGAACAGGTAAATCCGCAGAGAAAGAAAGATTAGTGCTTGCCAGGGGCTAAGAGTAACTACTTAATGAATACGGTTTTTCCTTGGTTTTTCCTTTTGGGATGATAAAAATGTCTCGGAACAAGACAGAAATGATGGTGAATGTGAATGTACAGCGCTGTGAATATCCTAAATCCTACTTAACTGTACACTTTAAAATGGTTAATAGTTAACTTTATGTTACAAGAATTTTACCTCCATAAAAAAATTCTCTACAAAAAAAAGTTAGTGAAGTAAGCAAGTGCTAGATCAAGAAAGAAGAATAAATTGCTATTTCTTTCACTGCATCATCCTTGAATTCAGGGAGTAAAACTCCAATCCCTACATCATTCAATTTACATAACAGAATACAGAGGAATCTAGGTTTGGCTTGTTCCTATAGGCAGAACAGCACCTTTACGTGTATCTAAATTTACTGGGTACCTAATATATACCAAAACACAGTAGCAAACAGAGACTATCTCTTTTAAGTGCCCAACACTCTATTAGGTACAATTATTAACTTCCCAGCAACTATATGAGGGTTATATATAATAAGATTGCTACAGTATCTAATTTTACAAATCTCAGAGAGCTTACGTGACTTGCCCATGCATGGTCACATCATCTAACCATCAGAATGTGAACTCACTACACAATAGAACACTGACATATAAACTAGGAACTACCTGCAACGGTCACATTTAGCAATAATGCGTGATGCATATACAAATACTGCAGGGTTCCTTGCTCATTAACCTGATAATGCAGAATCCAACTTTATTTTTCACTTTTTCTTAACCAGCCTAACCTCAGCCAAAAAGTCTGTCTGATATTTCCCAAATATAACATGACAGGAAATCAGCTTCATACTTCTAAGTTTCACAGACCACAGCAACCAATAAGCCTGGCTGACTGTGTGGCCTCTAGGATGTCAAAGCCCCCCTCTATTAGTAGAGGCTAAATAATGTACACAAGTTCAAAATACTGGAACCAAAGAAACAGAACCAAAGTTCCCTGACTTGTTATGTAGTTCTTAATCCTAATGATTAATTAGGTCATAAAATATAGCAAGGAAAAAGGAGTTGACAGTAGTTACAAGATTCTTATCTTTGATATGCAGTGTAATCCTGGCTTTATTTTCTCCTTAATGTTGAGTAGTTAACATTCAAATGAGACCTGTGCAGCCTATGCAATTGTTTTATGTTTAACATAAACCATAACATTCCCTCTACTTCTATGTAAGAAATTTACATCTCAGAAATGCTTATCGGTTAGAAGTTGTTACATCAAGTCCAAATTAAAACAGTCCTATAGCTCAAAATGAGAAATATTAGCTTTTGACATACCTTTTCATTGTACACTGGTAGAATAATAACTAAATCAAACATTCCCTTTGCTTATAAACAGTATGCAAACACACTAGTAGGTCAATAATGCCTACTACATGTGTCCTTGAAATCTATAACTCTAGTTTGATAAAAATGAAAGACTTATAATGAGATCTGCTTGGTAATTCCAAAAATTAACTTCTTTACAATGGTCCAAATTTATATACACCAAAGTAGATAAAAAATATCTAGGGAAGGTCTGGTGTAGATTTGGCTTGTTTCAACCTAATTCATCCAGTTTAAACTTTTAACAATATTCTTTAGGTAAGAAGTGGGTAATTCCTCCAAAACAAAGACACCTTGGATTTCAGTCACTCTGATTAATAAATACCTCCTTTCGAGGAAGCTATTCTGCTTTAAGCCACTAGGTTTATCACAATAATGCTGCAATAACATCATATTTTGAGCTAGAGTTTCTAAGTGAATAATTTCTTCTTCAAATATTAAACATTTTCCTAAATGCCTAAATGCTGATCTTTCAGCCAAACAGGCCTCACCATTGTAGGCAGGTACTTTACATCTAGGAGATTTCACAGGCTTCCTGTCAATGCCTGAGGCTGCCTGGGTCAAGAACTTCAAAACAGCCTCCCTAAAAGACAGTTTGATCAACTATTTACAATGTAGGTCTTGAAGACAGCTAATACCAACAATAAATTTAATAAAGGAAATAAAGAATGCTAATCTATTCTCTCCAACAGTTTCCCCCCACCCCCTACCCTCATTCCTAGAGAGCCAAAAACCATGGAAGCACAATGCCCTCCTGTCAGACATCTGGCTGGATCCTCTTTCTACTTTTTAGGAAAACCCAAGACTGCCAATGAAATTATGCTAAGCAACTTAACGACTATCACACTTTCAAAATGAACACTGAATGAGATACATTTCCAACAGAATCTTTTTAAAGGAGCTTCATGTAATCCAACACTATTTTTCTCAGTTGCAGAGATTATATTCTACATAAAATAGCAGTAAATTGACTAGCAGTCAGGAAACCTATGTTCTAGTCCTGGTTCTGCTAACTAAATGAACCAGTAGTTAACATTTCTGAGTCTCTGTTTCAGCATCTTTTAAGCGTAGTCACATATTTGTGTAGCCAAGACCCTATGACTGCATGACTATGATAAATATAAAGTCATAGTAATGAGTTCTCTCTCATCTTTAATTTTCAGACAGACACACACACACATCCACAAGTTTTAGAAACAGTAAAAGTCAGAAATGTGATTTAAAATAATAAAATTTACAGTTAGTTCATCTTCAGAAATTCAAGACAGAAAGAGCATGAGTAACAGAATCAAAAAATCTTTTTTCAATTTTTCTTCCACAGACCTTTAATGAGAAAAGTCACAATTCCTCATAATTAGGATTTCTCACTGCTAAACTCATAAATTTCAGTATTCTACTAGATTCTATTAGATGTACAATAGCCCTTTTTTTTCCTAATTGGTCCTTGACTCTTAAGACACAAGGACATCTGAACCAGTGCTTTAAATGTCACATGCCATCTGCTGGCACTTACTAACTTAATGCTCTATTGCCTTTCCTTTTAAGATTTTCAGAATGAACATGACCTTTAAGATGTTAGGTATATAGCAACATTTTTGCAATAGCAAAACTGAAACCATTCAATAATAAGGGACCACTAGATAAGTTATAATATATAATTGAAGGATATATATAGTGTATATATAATATATACTCATGATATATATGGTACTGTATAGCATACCCATACATAGCTATACTACATATATCTATATTATGATAATATATCAATACAATGAAAACACAATGCAACTATCAGAAATTATAGCACAACAGAACAGTTATTGGCAGTAAAAGGTATCTATAACATATTGCTAAAAAAACTGGAGCAAAACTGTGTGGAACAAAATCAACTATATTTAAAATTCCAACCTTTAGTTGGAATTTGTAATAACCCTTATCTAAGGATGAGCCAAAAAAAAGCTAATCAAAAATCCAGTTTACAAATAAGCCAATTCCAAGATGCAATAGAACAAGATCAGTTGCTACCTTTTGTATAAAAAGATTTACATATACACATGTATGTGCATTTTCGTGTGTATTGGAAGGAGTCTGAAAGGTCACAAATAGACCAAGAAATTGATAGAGGACTAAATGTCACTTTTATTTTGTTCTTTTGCTTAGCTGCATAGCTGCATTTTCTAACTTTTCTATAATAATTATATTCCTTACATAATTTTTAAAAAATTAATTGTTTTATGGTGACATTGGTTAACGAAATCCAGTAAGCTTCAGCTGTACATTTTAACAGTAAGGCATATATGTATTTACACTGTGTTCACCTCCAATAGTTAGTTTTTCTGTCACCACATATTTGACCCCTTACAATGTTTTTTATTCAAATAAAATTGTGTTCTGTAAATGTTAACTACACTATGGAAGCCCCTATTTGGTTATTGCCACAGTGAGAATGGTCTGTTTAACTCAGCATTTAAAGCCTAGGATAGAAGAACACTTAATAAACTCACTTTCCAGAAATGAAACAAAATAACTGAACCTATTCTACCACTCCTGGAGAACTGGTTAGCCATCGCCCACTATACACTCATTGCTTCAGTCCCTCTCTCCTGACCTGAGACTAAAAGAGGTATATTGGGAGAAACAGAGAAATGGCACTGACCAAAACCAAAAAAGGACAAAAGGGAGGAGAGAGGATTATTGTAGATTTTCTACTGTTTTAGCATAATACCAAGTTCTTGGAAAGACAGCGTTGTAAAACTCAACATTAAAGAGATGGTGGATTGATTATTCTACGAGGGTAATTTATATCAACAAACTGTCTTATAATTATGAGTTCCTCCTCTAGTATGCTCAAGACTCAAATAGACTCAAAGATCCCACAAACTCTCCTCTAAACTGAATCTTTCTTCCCCGGAGCCTTGTGCCAAGATTTTATTTAAATACTATGGGGCTACTTTTGGAGATACCATATAATTTAAGATTAAGAAAATATCTCCTGCAAATAATGAGGACAGCTATAATATTTTACACTGCATTTGTTGTCTTGTAATATTTTACACTGAATTTGTTGTCTGATGGAGTCTACTTCTTCGGACAAGGGCTGCTCACTCTGATAGGCCACCCCCAGTTACAGTGGGCCTCTTGGGCTTTTAACAGGCCATGGTGCTGTTATATGCTGTTTTATCTTCAGTGAGAACTAATGTGACATTGTATCATGACCAAGTCCTCAATATAAACTATATTTAAGTAAGTTTACCCTTTAAATAACTGTGGTCTCATATTTATATACTGTTCTCTGAATCATTATATAAAGCAAACTTCCCTAGTTAACTTAATAGAAGCCTTAAGAATCATTTGGAATGCCAACATTTCCAGCCCGTCCCTTGCCCCGTGCTCCATGTTAGCTATTTTTATAAATTTATATTTTCCTATACTGAGTTTTCTTAAGAGTGGACCACACCTGCATTCTGACAGACTGGCTGCTTCTAACTGAGGACAGAATGTATACAAGAAATCATATGGAAATTTTAATAGACAAGTGATGTCAGAACTTCTGTTCTATAATTGCTTTCAGGCAAAGGTCTGGCTGGTGGGTTGTACTTGATGTGAGTAGTACCTTGTTTGTGTGTGTTAGGACCAAACGTCAAAGCATGGCTGAGTTTTCAGTAGAAATAGAGTCACCTCCATTTGTGAGAATAGTCTCCAAATCACTACAATTTCTAGTTTGTAGGAACATGGCTTGGAGCCTTTCCTATTCCACTGGATTGAAAAAGATCATGGCATTTATGGCCCATCTCCTGAATGCTTGGAGAGACTTTTGGCTACATGTTTGGCTTTGCTATTTCATCACTCTGGATATACTGGAGTGGAGAGCAGCTTACATACAAGAATAATTACTTGGAGCAGGGGAGGAGGCTATTTCTTTGTGAGGATTCCATGGGGACTGTGCAGAGATATGTGTGTGGTCTGGATGAGGCAGTTCCACTTGCAGCAGTATTTTTATGTAGTTGCAATATGATGTGATTGTCACTTTTTAAACTATGAACCCCCTGAGAAATTGTGCCTTTTGGCTGAAATATTTATAATAGGGGAAAAAAAAGAGAGCAATTCAGATAATACCTAAATGTGTTTAATTAATCTTAGAAACTCAGTTCATTGGAAGGCCAATGCTGAAGCTGGGAAATTCCTTTCGTTTGAGAGATAACCAAGTAAAGAAACAAGGACGACACTCTCTCCATAAGCAAAGTTCTAATGGTATCTGATGAGCAAGGTAAATGCTTGGGGCTTAGCAATGGGAAGACTGTCTCTTAAGTATATAGAGCTCTGGACCACACCCCATTTAATGGTAAGCCTCAATTGGAGTTATAAAAATTGGAGATAACAGTGTTTGTATGAGCCACCACAGACCCAACTCATGCCCTCAATTTTTCCTGTTCCTTTGCTTGGGCTTTAGGGATTCAATCTACTTCAACCCCATCAGCATCACTCTCACCTACGCTATCCCACTGGACTATGGAATGAAATGCTTTCTCTCTGGTTACCTCTCTTCGTTGTCCTGAAAGATAAATAACCCTGGTCCAATTTACTTATCTCAATTCACTCATCTATAAAATGGCAATAGTAATGGTACTTAACTCTGAGATTAGGATATAAATCTGGACAACAAATGCTTCCAATAGTTCCTGTCACATAATTAGCATTATATAAGTGTCAGCCATTATGTTTTATTATTATTGCTGTTTAGAATAATCCTTGATTAAAAGCACTATACATTAGCATCATTACTGTGATGTCTTTTAAGTATGTAATAGACAACTGTTATATAAAGTCAGAACAGGAAATTTTTTAAATTTAGAAATTTTATAAAAATCTTACATTTGTGATTAGTGATAACTAACATACCACTCTCACTGAGTGTACATTTTAAGGACGGTACCACCACCCTTTCTTACACATGTTCCTCTATTGCGCCTTCGTTTGCTAAATCTCCATTGTTCTTTTACAATCTAATTTAAATAGGCCCTCTTTTGTGAATCTTTTTCTGAGGCCTAACTTCTAATATCCTAATAGCTTACATTTTATTTTGTTTATTTTGCCTCTCTCCCCAATTAGAATGTAAGTTTCATGAGGATATGGATTGTTTTTTATTTATGGATGAATCTCAATACCTAGGATATAGATTTTCAGTACCGGGCATATATAGATTTTCAATAAATATTACTGAATGATGAACATTCAATTTGGCCTACCCCAGACTTCTTGTTAAAGAAATCCCCATCTGTTTAAGCCATCGTAGTCAGGTGTTCCGTTTATTACAGGTGAATATGTTTCTGACTATTAAAGCAATATAGAATACTCAAGAGTATTTATTATCCCTGTTATTGCTAAGTTATTATAAATTGACTAGCATGTATTATGTACTTACTATGTTCTAGGCATGATACTCCATATTTCTAAACCAGCATTATCTTTTTTAAATTTTACACTGATTTCCGAGATACATACCAATTTTATAGATGAAGAAACTGAGGCTCAGAGAAGCTAAACAACTTGCCAAGGTTAACATAACTAGAAAATGACAAGCACAAATTGTAAACACAAATTTCTGGCTTCTGTGCCTACACTCTTACCCAGTATACTGTACTGCTATGTCTGTGAAATATCCATACATAAGTCTTCTCTCCTTAAAATAACTGTAAGTTCTAAAACTCAGGAATCCTGTTTTCCAAGCCATGTGTTATTAAAGCTATTAATGTGTTAGGCCCTTAAGTATCTACTCAGTAAACAACTGCTGAAGAGATGGACGACTGGATACCAAACCTACTTGGGAAATCTGAACTTTTATAAACATGAGATGTGAGTATCCACTGTTAAAAAAAATAAATTTACTATATTTATGAGTTTTCCCTTGCTTTCTCTTGATTGCAGGGATTCTCCTTCTGTTGTGGTTGTATTTGCCACTCGAGCACCTAGAATAAAGGAAAGGGTCTCCTAACAAATTAAATGATTGGTGGTGTAATTATTTAGAGATAATGATGGATTTATTTTCAATGCAAACTAGTAGGCTTTCTACCACGTGGGGTAATCCCTAGGCCCTTAGGCAGCTACTGCTCATGCAAAATGATGCCAGTCTCTAGTTTGTTAAGACAAGGAAATACACACACACACACACACACACACACACACACACACACACAGACTCTCTTTCTCTCTCTCTCCATACACATACACACATAAAATATTGGAGAAGGCAGCCAAAAACTGAATGGACCCAGGAAGTCAGCCTCCGATGCATGTATCTCTTTTCCTTGCCTTCTGCTCAGTAATCGACATAACAGTTTCCCATAACAGACAAGTAGAGATACGTAAGCAGCTGCAGACAGGTGAATGAACTGTGTGATGCTGAAAATCTATGAAGTATCTAAAACATGAATTGAAATAAAAACATCCTCTTCCTCCAAACAGTTCTATGAACAAATCAAAGGGAAGAGTTGGAGGGGAAAATGAGACAAAGAACAAGATCTGGTCTATATGACACATTTATAAAACTGATGGCCTGTCAGCAAGACACTGATGAATATTTTTGCAGGATAAAAATGGCAACCCAGTGTCTAAAAATAAACCACTGCCACTGCAGACCTGTCTGGTTCAGCTACACCACTGGAATACAAACACCCGCACTCACTAGTACATTTTGACTCAAGGTTTCACAAAGAAGGAAAAACTGAATGTTTTGTTAGCAAGAAAAGATATTTTACATGGTTTTAAACCATTTATGTTCTCTATATAACATACATTTGTACTTGAATGTAAATGATTTTTACTTACTAAAAAAGGTAAAGTAAATGGTAATAGCAAGAAACCATTGATTCACCTTACATCAAAAATTATTTCTTCCTAACCTAATTATAGTAAATAGAGTAGGGAATTATGACCATCTCATAATAATATACTAAAATTACAATTTAAAAATAAAACAACAAATTATTTCCAAGCCATGCTGACTTGCATGGCAGATATAGTTAAAATGTTATCTTCAAATGATTCTGGAGATGAGGTAAAAAAAACTATCATCTCATTTTGCATCTGAACTCTATAATAAAAAGTTGCTAGCTAAAATGCGAAAGTGAATTTACTGTCCTTCACTAGCAGCACTTCAACTCATCAAACCCATTTTCCTTACTCCTGCCTTTTGCAATCATGGTCTTAGCTAAATGGTGATTTCGACTTTAAGAGTTACAAACCTCTAAGCTCTCCTAGAATATTTTGAAAACTGTCATGCCACCATTTTTAATAGAGAAAATGAATTAACTCTTCATAACAATGTGAATAATAAATTACACTTGATTCTTTATGACCACATTCGGTTAAAATATATATATAAAAAAAACAGATCAACACTTCAGGGGCCAATGAAGTTTTCACAAGACAGTACAACAAATACTACCTAATTCTTGATGTTACTCAGCTATGCCACTCATTTCACAGTAAATAGCCACACACTTAAAAATATATCTTCCAATATACAACCCTGTGCTCCCTCCATTGCTTGCATCTCAATCTAAATAATGGCAAAGTTTTCTAATAAAAAAAAAATGTATAAAATCTGTTAAGATAAAAATAATTCCATTTTTAAAGTTGTTTTTTTTTATCACCAATCTTATATTCATAGTAGGCATCACAAACTTAATGATCAAAATAAAACTTTTGGTTCCCACTTCAGGATTGCTCCTCCATCAGCGTTCCCCATGAGACCGTCCATTCAGCTGATAGAAGTCTAGAAGTCAGCTTTGATTTCTCTTTCCTACACATCTAATCCATCCACAAGGCTTCTCTACTCTCTCAAACACATACCACATGCAAGCACCTCTCATAAAGCACCACACCCTAGTTCAAGGCACCATCATTCACATCTCCCCTAGGCTCCTTAATGTCCATCCTACTTCCATCCATAGCCACTACGATCTATTTGCCACACAGAAGCCAGAGTAATCTCTACAAAAAGTCAACACCACCACATCACTACCCCTCTTTAATTCCTCCAATGACTTCCCATTACACGGAATAAAAAAGTTCTTTCTATATACCATGCGATCTTCCATGGCCTCATCAACACCTGCCTCTTCTACTACCATTTTCCCCTCTTCTATCACACAGCTCAGCCAAAGTCTTTGCCTTTTCTCAAACACACCAAGCTTAGTCCCATCCATGGGTCTTTTTACTTCTTTTCCTCCTGTCTAGAACACTCTCACCCCAGAGCCTCACAAGACTGGCTCCTTCTCATCACTAAGGTCTCCACTGAACATCACAACATCAGAGAGGCCTCCCTGACCACCCTATCTAGAATACCCCCAGCAGTCCACTGCTTACATACCAGTTACTATCCTCCTTATCCTTGCTTTACTCCATCAGTCAACATCTATAATTATATTTATGGGTCTAGTTGATTATTGCCCATCTTTCCTTACTTATTCAAGTTTTATGCCATCTTACGCATCACCATATCCCCCAAAACACTTAATATATAAATCAGTCATCTACAGTAACAGGGAGTACCAACTCAGATAGCTTTAGAAGCCAGACAGGTAACATAAGCGGTTAAAGCAGGCAATTTCCAGCTAATGTGGAAATGTAGACCCAGTACAATAGCTTACTATTTTTCAAGAGCAGTCAGGTATACGACCTTCTAGATGAAATCTTCCAACTGTTTAATGTTGGCAGCTTACTGTGCTTTCATTTTTTAATTAAAACTCTGTATAAAGCAAATAAACTATGTGTGAGCCAGATGCATACATAGGCTACCATTTGTTAACTTCTCACCTATAGTAAATCTCCTAAATTTAGACTAATTGTGACAGGTTATTCTAAAGATGGCCACAAAGTACCCCCATTCTGCATAGTCTTTTACAATGTGCATCTGCCATTCTTCCCATTAAGAGATAGGATCAATTTTCCCACCTTTTGGACAGATAAACTTGCTTTGACTAACTTGCTTTGTGTCTTCTGACCTAGGCCTTAGGTCTCCTTGCAGTCATGTAAGGAAGTCACTAAATTATAGGAGGGCATGTGGAAGAGATCTGAGACCCTAGATATGAGTGAGGCCATCTTAGATCCTCTGGTCCAATCAATACTCCAAAAGCAGCACTAGGCCCCAGCCATGTAAAGACATGTCTTGAATCTTCCTGCCCTAGCAAAGCTGTCTTAGTTGACTCCATATGATACTGAGGTCAGCCATCTCAGCCAACCCTGCCCAAACTCCCAGCCCATAAAACTGTAAGGAATGTAAAGACTGTTATTTTAAACAATTATATTTTCTGGTGGTGTGTTTCTCAGAAACAGATAATGGAGTCAGAAACTGATAGCTAAAAGTAAGGTGTCAAAAAAAAAAAATCCCTAAAACATGCAGCATTGGTTTGGGACCAAGTAATGGGCAAAGGCTGGAAAAGCGGCAAGGAGATTGTTAGCAAAGGCCAGAAGAGCCATGAGAATCTTGCTATTAGAGGCAGGAGAAAGAGCAAGCCATGTTATACAGTGATGGAGCGTTTGGCAAGAATGTTGCCTGCAATAGTGTGAAAGATAGAGTATTTACCTAATGAACTGGTGGATCTGGCTAAAGATATTTCCAGATAGAATATTAAAAGCACCAACTGGCTTCTTTTAACTACACGTGATAAAGTACAAGAAAGGAGAAATAAACTAAAAGAGGGCCTGTTTAATGTTCAAGCAGAATTTAGCTATATAGAGGGCACATGACAGTCTCTCAAACTGGCAAAAGACTTTCAAATTAAGAAATGGCCTCGGTAAATATCAAATGAACGGTTTGTCCATAAAACCTTTTGTTGAGACCTTGGAAAGATTTAAAGTATTGCCTAGTAGAAAATTACTCACCTATACCAAAGGACTTCTACGAATCTTAAGGATCTTGTCTCATAACAGTCTGATTGATCCACAGCAAAGAGCAGTTCGTCTTGGAAAGGGGTTACAGATGTGGCTTCTGGGACATGAAATCAACTTCCCTAAAAAATTCATAGGAAACCCTCCAAGGTTTTAAGAAAATTATACTGCTAAAAGTACTAACAGCTTGGACTAAAAAAGGCAGAAACAGTTCAAAATGAAAAAAAAGTGTCTGGGGATCCCAACTTCATATAGATAGGAAGCAGGCTGAAAAAGCTACACAGCTGCAAACATGACTCATTTCTTATGAGAAAGAAAAGCAACAGAGAAAGCCGAGAGACCAAAGGGTAGGGCTAAGTCTCAGAAAACAACATATTAGGAAACGCCTCTCAAGGAGCAGAACTGGACTAAATAAGAGAACATCCTCTATACGTGGAGTAAGAGAACTGGTGACATGTACCCACCAGTATTTAAAAATTGCTATGGACCATTGATGACTATGTTTTTCCAAATCTTCCCGTTTTTGAATGGGATTATCTACTGTAGTTTTCCTGTCTCTGTCTCACCACCTTATTGGTGGATGTGGACAGATGGTGTGAGTGGTAGGGACAGGCAACTTGTCTTTCTTTCTTTACAGACCTCTAGATCAGAAGCTGCACCAGAGCAGATGTGCCTGAGAAACTTCATGTACATCATGACTTCATTTAAATAAGATCCTGGATCTCAAGTTGATGCCATAATGGAATAACACTTCCAGGAAGTGTATTTTGGGGTAAGTGTATTTTGCACGTAGAAGAGATGTGAATGGCTACACTCAGTGTAGAGATCATTTCCAAAGATGGCTGCAAGAGTACCTCCCACCTATGTTGCTCTGCTATCAGAATTTGCCATTCTTCCACCAAAAGGTGGCATCTTTTCCCTTTCACTAGGCTCTGGGATAGTCCTGTGACTTGCTTGGGCCAACAGAATGTGGCAAAAGTGACACTGTCCGACTTCAGGTCAAGGTTTATTTAAGATACCTTGCAACTTGTTTTTACCTTCTTGGAACAACCTCAGAGCCATGTAAGGAAGCTCAACCTAGTCTGGTGAATGATGAGACCACTTGGAGAGCCCACATTGAGAACTGTGGCTCCCTCTATCCCCAGGGGAGATGCCCCAACCAATATCATGTGGAATAGAGAAAAGATGTCTCCATGGAACCCTGCTCAAATTTGTAATCCACAAATCGTTAGCAATAATACATTGGGCTGTTTGCTTAAGCCACTGAGTTTGATATATAGCTATAGGTAACTGAAACACTGAGGAAAGGCCAGTATGAATAATGGCAACGTGAATTTTTCAATTTCAAAACAACAAATTTTTAATACTTTTAAAAATTCATGATGACTTTTAGAATAATAACGTAGGACTCATATCTTCATTCACCAAATATTTACTGAGCACCTAATATGTGCCAGGCACTGTTCTAAGCCCTGGAAAAACATCAATGAATTTAAAAACCCTGTGGAGCTTATGCTCCAGTGAGAACAAGAAAGGGCCTGCAGGGACCTGCTTTAATAAACAAAATGATTTCTAATTGGTACATCAATATTGTGAATTAGTGTTTGCCAAATACTGTAACTAAATCTACTTTTAACTTTCTCCTTGAAATTGTTACTTGGATGCTTTATCACTGTACCAGGAGCTATTTTTAGCCTGGCCCTTCTTCAGGCTGAGCCAGAAAAAAAAAAAAAACAAGGTCAAGATGATATAAGACCAAATTTTGTGTACCTGAATTTTCAGGTATGTTCAGTATACTAAATTTACTGCTTGATTTAGAACATTAGCACTTGTATATCTTTGCTTCTGCTGTGTCCCCTTCCTAGTGCCATTCCCCCACCTTCTCCACCTGGACTCCTGATACCCTCATCAATTACCTCACTCCAGATGCTTCTCCTTCCCTCCCATTGCATCCTATGCATACATATAGCAAACTATCAGGTAGACCATATTATAATTCCTTATTTATTTGTTTAATCACCCAGATTGTTAGTTCCTCCAGGGAAGGAAATGTTCTTCCATTCTTAACATAGAAATCTACATATAACAGTAAATGAACAATAAATGTCTGTTGAATGAATGAGTCTTAGAACTCTAATTAAATCATGGTTCCCTCACCTGTAAAATGGAGCTAATAATCCAAAATGGAATTGCAACTGCCTAGAAAACTATATAACATTATTCAAACTTTTTATCATTATTTACCAGACAAGAGCACAAATTTCCTCTTTCCAATACTCAAATTTGCCCTCAAAGTAGGAAGACTTTCTACATTTAAGGACATTCAGAAAAGCATACCAACTCCTGAATATGCAAGAATATGTACGTTCTGGTTTGTTTCTTTAGTTTTGTTTTAATCAGTCACTCTGTTTTGCAGTCACCTGTCATGTCCTATGTATCTGTATTTTAACTCAAAAACACAAAAAGAAAACCTTCACGGTTTGAGACACACCCAAAGGGCAAACACAATTTAATTTGTGGGTTTTAAGAATCACAAGATTCTAGACTTAAACAGATTCTAAGCCTTACAAACTTAGTTGTCAGGACACTATTCCTCTTCTTTCCACATAAATGTGGTTATCTGAAAACAAGATGTTTACCTATTATAGTATCTCAGGCAAGATTATAAAAATTCAGAGGACTCAATGGATAAGCATATTTACCATCTGAGTCATAATTCAATCTCTGATATACCTTAACACCTAGCAGAGGCACTTTATATCTATGCTGTCCAACACAGTAAATTAAAATTAGATAAAATTAAAAATTCAGTTCCTTAGTCACACTAGCCACATTTTAAGTGCTCAATAGTCACATGAGGCTGGTGATTACCAAACTGTACAGAGCAGATATGGAATATTTCCATCATCACAGAAAGTTCTATTGAACAACACTGTCTTAAATGAATTAAACAGTTTCATATGAAATTACTAGAGAATTCTTTCAATATGGCTATCTGCCTGCAATAAGGAAAACAGTGTGATATTTTGAAAGAAATGTTAAATAGTTGATAGGATACAAAAGTTTATGTTAAAATTCATATTTGAAGTGACTGATACTCCAATTTATGACAATTCATTTTGTTTAGCAAACTTTTCTTCCTGTCACATAGACCTTTATCTTAACATGTATCTTCAACATCACCTGGAGTTTGGATAAAAGGAGCCCTTCTCATCTTAAAAGTCTGATCATTTTCTTCAAATTAATATATCACATTATAGTTTTACAGTATTCTATCTGCAAAAATATACAAAGCATATGTTATTTGGGACTCTTAGCTAAATGTTAATTCTATAAAATCTAACTTTAGAATATACTTTTTAAACAATTTCTTTCTAAAGATAAAATAAATATCCCTGCAAACTTATCTGAATTTGAAAGATAAATTTACTCAGTATTAAGATTTATATTTTATATCCATGAAATAGGTTATTTTTTTTTTGGAAACATCAAATGAGCTTTCAAAAGTGGGATTCAAGGTGGTTTACAGAAATTGCACAAATTCAATAGAATTTTCAAAGAATTTCAAAGTACAATCGTAAATTCACCTACCCAATTTTTTAAAATTCTAAGTTTCTTTGCTTTGGGTTCTCTTGGGAAGCAAAATATGTATTTATGTTCAGATACTAGATTAAAACTCAAGAACATTATTTTAATAAAAATCACCTTCCATATAAATTTTTGTGAAGTGTTTAGTGCTCATCAGCACCCTCTAGAGTTAGTTATTAACGGTCCAAAATAAACCCAATCTTAAAACACAATAATTCATTATTTAAGATAAAAGAGATTGATAAAGGTAAAGAATTTTTAAGAAATTTTAAATCACATTCACAATTTTCCCTCAAACACTTCAAAATTCCCCTCTAAAAGTACACTTCTTTTTTTTAATGTATTCAGTTTGGCAGTGTCTCTAAGATATTTATGTTGTTTTGCAAGATAGTTCAAATGAAAGACACTATGCCTTTTAAAGTTTACTATGCAAAGATCCTGGCTTAAAAACCAGTATTTTTATGTTTTTTAAGTCACATATTTTTATTTCTAATTGTCTTCCATATGTCTAAATTTTAAGAATCACTCAATATAAAAAGGGTTACACAATATATACTCCATTAAAATAAGATATAGAAGGAAGCTTATATTTCTTAAACACGTAGAATACTTCAAATGATAATTCATTGTAAGGACAGTTGGACTAGGTTTTTCTAAGAGTCAAGAAAAAGAAAGCCTGTGTTTATACTATTTCTCTTAATGTAAAATATCTCTAAATTTCAACTAATATGAAAACTACGAACAAATCTCCTTTGTTTCCCCTTCAACTGGGAAATCCAGTTCTCCCTCTCTGGAAGGGCAGACACAGAGGAATCCTACAGGTACAACGCATCCATCACCCTGGAGAATTCTGCACCTTGGACTCCTGGCTCCATTCCCTAGCCCAGAGCTACACATGTACCAGCCCACATCCTGAGCATGCGTCTCTGTAATACTCTCAAGGGCTCAGGCACATGCAGTCACCATTCCCACAGATGAAGCTCCGTGTTCTCCAAGAGACCACAGTCAGGACAGCAGTCACAGCACAAGACAAAAGCCTTTTCTGTTCAGAAAAAAAGGAAGTAGTGGTTAACTCACAATTTTCTGAGCGCTTT
Source organism: Cynopterus sphinx (assembly GCA_030015415.1). Taxonomy (NCBI): domain Eukaryota; kingdom Metazoa; phylum Chordata; class Mammalia; order Chiroptera; family Pteropodidae; genus Cynopterus; species Cynopterus sphinx. Next base: position 120,083,469 of record CM057383.1, read on the forward strand.
AAATGTACACAGGATTCTTGTTTACATCCACTAAGTAATTTGGGGTTTTCTTTCATCTCTTCAAAAATTAAAAGAAAAAAAAAAGAAGTCATCGTCCCAGTTCATTCTAGGGGAAAGATTCCAATTACTCCCTACTCTCTTCTTACTAGATTGCCTAATGTTTCATAACCAAATGTATCATTCCAAAGGGGACAAAATGCAGCACAGCATTGCATCAGCTACACTGTTAACGGCGATTAAGTCAAAGCACTGCTAATAATCCCTCTCTGGATCTTCAACAAACTCATAACTTATATGAGGATAACTTATGTCTAATATTGTTTATGAAGGATAAAAACAAGCTTTCCTTGATGCAGAAAATAGTTACGCAGCTTGGCTCTCACCTGGATGTGTTACATCCTCTCCTCTCTGCTGCTTATTACCTGGGCTATTTCACTGCCCTGTGTTTTCTCCACTGGAGGGCACAGTTAGCTAAAAGAAAATTCAGTAAAATCTAATTTGGTCTGTTCTACAGCTCCAGAAAAAGGAAAAAGGATGGGTGGAAAGGGAGGTGAAAGCTGCAATCAGAAAGGACGTTTCAGTTCTATCTCTCAATTTCACTTATCTCTGTTCTCCTGGAAAAACCCACTATAATAGATAATCACTAATTGGCTAATGGCTATGACAAAAAAAAAAAAAAATGTGTTCCAAACACCACTATCTATAAAGTATAAATAAAAGATGAGATGGAAAGCAAAACAATGTATTTTAAGAAATAGTTGAAATGATCCACTTTAGTTACAGAATAACCTAAAGAGAAGGAGAAACAGAATTCTCCTCTCCAGCATGAGTATATCTACACTGTTGCAGTTCAACAAGGCATCTCCAAGTGAATGTGGTACTGAATCACTCAGTTCTTTCACAATGACATAAATCATATGCTCAGCAAAAATAGTTTATTTTTATTTTCTGGTTTTTGTTTTTGTTTTTTTTGCATTATCATTTTAGAGATAAGCCAACAGAGGATCCTATTCAGCCATTCAGTCACAGCTGCGTTTTCTTTATAAACATAAGCAATCCTAAGAGTAATGAAAATGTTTTCAGTGTTTCAGAAAAAGATTAGTAAGAGGACACAAATACTATGCTTCTAGATAAACTCAATAAATGTAGTTTTTAGAAGAGCTTATAAAACAAGTCTTTTTTTGTTTTTAAACTTGCTTTTGAATAAAACTATTATTTGGCTTCAACTTACCAGAAGTTTTCTAAGCTTTTTTTTTGCGTTGAAAGTAATGTGATGGAGAATACCTCTCTGGATGTTACCCAGGGCATCACGTTTTAATAGGTTAACTGACAAAATATTATAACTTAGTTTTTTGTTATAGATAGTCCAAGTTAATATTTTTTTAAGTAGCAAATGGGGCAAAAGAAGTTGAGGGGGATTAATTAAGTCTTAAAAAAGAGCATCTAAACATCATGTGTATTTAAACAAATTATTCATATTATTTTAAAAGTGATTGACCAAAAGTCCCAGCTAAGAAAGGTCTTCTACATAATTCAATGACAGCCAGACCCATCCTCTGCAGTCCTAAGAGAAGTAATTCCATTTGCCTGATAACACAATTGGTTGCTCCCAATCCTCTTCTCTATTTATTTAAATCATGGCCATCCATAAGAGGAGTATTCTTGGCAGAGAGATAAGTTAGTATAAAGCTTGTGCTATAGATGCACAAGAAACAGCAAAAAGGCCAGCATGGTTGTAGTGGAGAAAGGAAATTCCTTTTAGGACTGTGTTCAAAGGTCACCTAACAAGAAAATCTTGCCTAACCACTTGAGGTAAAATAGGAAGAATAAAACTTCCTCTCCATTCTCTGCTGTTATTCTCTATCATTTACAAGGCTTTATTTTTCTTCTTAGTACATCACACCATGAGATTTATCAAATATTTATTTGTTTGCTAATTGTCCATCCTTCCCTATTAGACCAAAAGCTCCATGAGTGCCAAGACTTTGCTCATTTTGTTCACTGCTTTCTCCCAGCACATGACAAAGTACCTAGCACATTAAAAGTGATCAAATATTTGTTGATTTGATTAAATGAAAGACATATTATGGGAGTATAGAGAAAGCTCAAGAATAGATGATACAAACTCCCTGATATTACATCTTTTCCTTGATACATCCATGATATATATCATATGCTTGGTATGAGGTACTAACACTGAATAAGAGGCAAAAATGGCAATGAAATAAAAATGTAAATAAATAAATAAGTAGATAGACAGATAGATGATAGATAGATAGATAGATAGATAGATAGTCGTAAAAACTCCAGAATTATAACTGGTAATAACAGTTGTCCAGGTCTTCTTGTCCTTGCCTTTGACCCATTATCAAAGATTCAAATTCTTTAACTAATCAGCAAAAATATCTTACTTTAAATAATACCTGTCTCTTAAATACAGGAATGGTTATCTTTCCAAAATTAATGAGTGTTTTATTTATAAAAGAGAAAGGCAAGAAAAGAATGCACACGAAACATATACACTGGGTGCACACACCTTCATTCACAGGGCAAAATTAGTAATATTAACAAAGAAATTGAAAAAAAGTAATTTATAATTATCAAAGAATATATTTTGAAGCAAATATTATTAGAAAATCTGGATGTTTATATATAGTTCTAACCTTGGATGTGTTTTTAAAAATTAGATTCAAAGTACACCTAGAAAATACTTCCCCATTTCACAGACAATACTTTTGCCAAAGAGATCTAAAAGGTACTGTTATGTCATCAACATTATAATTAACAAGAATCTAACTCAAAGATGAGAACAATAGAAAACCTTTAACTAAAGAAAAAGAACTCTGTACAACTCAACACCAAAAAAACTAATCCAATTAAAAAAACAGGTAAAGGACCCAAATAGGCATTTCTCCAAGAAGACATGCAGATGGCCAATGGACATATGAAAAGATGCTCCACACTAATCATCAGAGAAATGCAAACTAAAACCACAATAAAATATCACCTCACACCTGTCAGAATGGCTATCACCAATAAATCAAAAATAACAAGTGCTGTAGAAGACGTAGAGAAAAGGGAACCCTCGTGCACTGTTGGTGGAACTACAAATTGGTACAGCCACTATGGAAAAAGGTCTAGAGGTTCTTCAAAAACAGAATTACCTAATACCTAGCAATTCCACTTCTGGGTATTTACGCAAAGAAAACAAAAGCAGTAATTCAAAAAGATGTATGCACCTTTATGTTCATGCAGTGCTATCTACAACAGCCAAGATATGGAAGCAACCTATGTGCCACCAACAGACAACTGAATAAAGAAGTTGTCATACATATATACCATGAAATAGTAAACAACCATTAAAAAAAATAAAATTTTATCATTTGCAACAACAGGGATGGACCTGATGGTCCATCCATAATAAAGGATATTATGCTAAGAGAAAATAGTCAGACAGAGAGAGACAAATGTCATATGATTTCACTTATATGTGAAACCTGAGAAACAAAATAAATGAACAAACAATAAAAACAGACTCACAGATACAGAGAAAAAACTGGTGATTGCCATATGGGAGGAGGGATTGGGGGAGTGGGTGAAAAAGGTGAAGGGATTAAGATGTACAAATTGGTAGTTACAAAACAGTCACAGGATATAAAGTCCAGCATTGGGAATATGGTCAATAATATTGTAATAACTATGTATAGTGCCAGGTGGGTACTAGACTAACTGGGGGGATTTCTTCATAAATCATATAAATGTTAATCATAATGCTATGTACCTGAACCTAATATAAAATAATACTGAATGTCAACTCTAATTGAAAAATAAAAATTAAAAAAAAGAAAAGAAAGAAAAAAAAAGAACTCTAAATATCTTTAAACCTGAGACAGAGACAATGGGGTAGTGAGTGAGAAATAATGGGAACTTATAATCACCTCTTATAATAATGGGACTTTTAACATTTCTGTCAAGCTTGAAAGTCTTCCAATTATATTGCAGTTGAAATGACACTTTTCTATCAATAATTTATCCTGAATCCATTATATCTAACCATAGTTTTTGTATATGTTAAAAATAAAGTTGAAGTTTAAGGTATTTCTTTAAAACTAACACAATGAGTAGTTAAATTAGTTTAAGTTTTAATTCAGAAACCCAGCTTACATTAGCAAAGTTGTAAAAAAAAAAAGATTTTAGGCACATTATAAAATCGACATATATTAGATAATCATATCAAAAGAGACTTAGGTATTGATCATAACAAAGTTGCAACAGATCCCAAAATAAATCTCTGTAACAATTTGAACCTAACATAAATGATGTGATCAACTCATAGGGCAATTCTATTTCTGGGTTTCTAACTGAGAACAGAAGGGGAAAAAAGTCCCTATGTCTTGTTTGTGCATATGAAGCTTTGTACTTTATACAGGGCTTCCAAAGATGATTCGGACTCTTCACCTCTCTGAAGATGGACAAGGTGGGTATTTTTAAACATATCTGACAGATCAAATCAACAGAATGGCTGACCAAAGAATAAAAAATACACAGCTAATAATGCCGAAGGTAAGACAGTGGAATATGAACTCAGGTCTTCTAATAGTCCAGTACACTTTCTACTGTAAACTTTCCTGCTCTTCTGCCTAAGAAGGAAATCACATTTGCCAAACTAAGGCACAAAGTGCTACATGGGACAGATTCAGACCATTCATAAACAATGTTCTCCCTTTCCTAAAATATTACAAGCTGAGGTTCCGAACTTTTCTATACCATAAAATATAGCATGTAATCTATGTTAACTATAAATGATTGCTGAACCAAAGGACTTTGGTAAGGGACTTGGAACATTAGGCCCAGCCCAGTGCTAATCTATGATAAGACTGCCTAACGTCTGCATGAAACCTATGAGAAATCAAACTCAATATTTTCCTCCCAAAGCCTGCTCCTTATCTTTGTTTCCAACGTCAGTGACTAGTGCCAGCACCTAACGAAACCTCACAGACCATGACCTGGTGTCTCGTTCACCCCCCACACCTATTTGTGACAAGGCCCAGGACTTCCACCTCCTATCTCTTTTGTCTGACTCCCTCTCTCAGTCCCTGCCCCCATTACCTCAATTAAGCCATCACTGCCAAATGCCTGGCTTACCACCACCACCTGCCTCCTGCTAGTCTCCCTGTCCTGGGTTTCTCTCTATATATCCATTCTCCAAATGCCAAAATAAACTATCTAAAATATAAACTTGATCATGACATCTGCTGCTTAAAATCCTTCAACGACTTCCAACTGCCCTTAGAATAAACAAAACCCTCACCATAGCCTGAAGATCCTTTATGACTGGCCCCTTGCCCATTTCTCCACCTAGTTTTATCTCTTGCCTCACTCCTCCCAAGGACTCTCAGCTCAAAGGTCCTGAATGTTCTCACTTGCCTTAAGATCTTCACCCAAAATGTTCCCTCTGCTGGAAATACTTACCTCCAACCCGCATCGCCTGTCCATCTCTAATTGCCTGATCTATTATCTTAGCTTTCTTTGAGCAAAATGTATTAATAGGACCTGCCTTATTGGATTATGTGAAGAGTAAATGAATTCATTTAAGTGGTTAGAAAAGTATCTGATATACGGTAACCTTTTTAATAAACATTATGTCTTACTACCATTATTAACATCACTATCATCTTCTTCTATTTCTTTTCTTCCACACCTGGGATTAAATGTTACTTGTTTCAGAAAACCTTCTCTAAGCCCCTAAACTAGGTTAAGGCCCCCACAGCTGGCTCCTATTAGTTTTTAGAGCTGCTTATGTAATGACCTGTGTCCTCTGCTAGACTAATGAAGGTAGAGACCATACCATGGCTTTCTTGGTCACCACTATATTCCCATACTAAGTACTATATCTGGCACATAGCACATCATGAACATTTATCTGCTGAATGAATGAATAACCCAATTCCACTGTTAAATTACAAAGATCATCAATACAGCCATCTCAAGTCTAAATTTTTCCTGGTTAAACTGAAGCCTATTTTCTTTCTTCCTCATCATTTGGAGGGCTTTACTTTTCTTTCTTTTTTTTTAAAAAGATTAAGTAGAACATCCTCTTTAGTCTACTGGCTCTTGAAGAATCATAAGTGTCACATTAATTTCACAATAAGGATAATTTTTTAAAATCCACCCATAAGAAAAACAGACTTAAAACTTTATTTTCTCTAAAAATAAAATCTTCAGCTATCCTATGGTCCTAAACAAAAAGCAAATGAAATTTTCTATTATTTGCATCTACCGAAAACCATTCTTATTCACTCCCCTACCCTCACCCCCAATCTCCGATTAGTAAAGACTGAGAAATAGGAGAATAAGGGATGTGCTGCTTGTGGTTCTCAATGCATAGCAACAAACTGAAATTCGAAGTTTTCTCTTTTTTTCCTAATCTATTTCCAATGCATAAACACAGAACTGGCCTAAAATAGAATCCCTATTTATCTGTCAAAATTATAAGTAAATATTTACTACAGGAATCACTGGCAGTTTTAACCTGGTACCAAGAATAAATACCGAGCTAAAAAGCCTGCATGTACAGTCCATTCTCTCCTTCTAGGGCTAGCCTGGCCATAGTCAGTGTTCCCCACATTTCAGCATCTTAAGAATTATCTCATTTGTTGAAAACACATTTTCTCATGTTCTTTTCTTAAGAGATTTTGATTTAGTAAATCTGTAGTGAAGCCCTAGACTTACATTTTTAACAAGCACACTGAATTGATTGAATTGATTCTTATGAACCATGGGAGTTTGGATTTTGCTATGGCATAAATAGACCTTTCACTTTCAGACAACATTTGAGGAACTTTCCAATTTATAAGCTCTTGTACAGGTATTCCAAGCCACCTTAAAATCACTATTATCAGGAACTTCCGCAAGAAATTGGAAAGAATGTGGAGCCTGCAGTCAGAAAACCGAGATTCAGTTTCTTCTGCCATTTACCAGTTGTGTAAGTAACCCTTACACCAGTTACTGCAGCTCCCTCTGGTCCTGGTATATGATGTGGAAATAACAAAACCAACACTAACCTACTTTATGAGGTTGATGTGAAAATCATTTGAGAATACTTTATAAATGAAGGTGTCATCATTACAGTAAAATTCATTAATTCAGCCTCCTCTAATTCAGAATGTGTGAACACCACTGTCTAACCCACTGTTTTTTTCACGTTATCTAAAAAGAAATCATCACCACCTTCTTACACATGACAGGTGATGACAGGTACTGGAACAGAGATAAGCAGCAGCTTCCAGTTCCACATAAAATTATTAGACTGAATGGGCAAGATTAAGGGACTTGTTCACTGCATTAGCTCTGTTTATGTGACAAGACTAGAGTTTCAGCTACCATTAAAGCAAGCCTGGCAGTATTTCTACTGGAATTTAGCGTGGTGGTGAGCAGTTAACGCCAGTCATTACAGTAATCTCAATCTGGAGAATGAGTTTTCTACACACTAGGAATGTTAAGACAACTTTATAACTTGCATTTAAACTTCCAAAAGATATCGTTCTTTCCTGGCCACCTTGAGAAGCATATACCAAAACAATACAATATTTCCTTGGCGATTCAGTGTCATCAACATAATCTGTTGTTTTGAGGTACAGGCAAGGCTGAGACCATAGGTAAGAGACACTGGATCAACTCTCTTAACTTATGGCACTACATACCATGAAAAAGTTCCCCAGTCTTAATATCCATGTAGGAGTGTACTAAGAGCATGGCATAATGGTCCCCTCGGGGGCTAGAGGCTCATGTCATATCTTCAAGAGTTCAGTGCCTTGTACAAAGAGGGTTGTTTTGACCCCACACCAGATGCAAGAAGGTGTGATGAGGTTTAGTTCTGCCAGTATTCTCCCTATTATCACTGATCACCTTCTGCTTATCCTTCTCACCAGTTTTCCTCTCTCAATTTACCTCTGACCAATCTCTCCCACTCTGCTGTCAGAGCCTGCTGCTCATCATTCCTGTCACTGCTTTTAATCAGTCTATTACAGATGCACCCACCATTTTCTGCCCTTTGCCACTGATCTGTCTTGCCTAGCCATTCTCTAACTGGATGCATGATCTTGAGCAAGTCAGTACCTCTTCCAGTATATTTCCCTATTAGTTCTACTGAAGAGGTCACAAACAACTCTCCAGTTTTGTTTCTCTATCCTTATTCTCTTCTGCCTCCTAAAGATTTTTCAGTTTTCTCATTTATAACAAAATGGCTGACTAAACCTTTGTAAAGACCATCAACCAACTGTATTATTCATTTCTTTTTTGTGAAGCAAATAAACTATACACTCAGTGTTCTGTGGTTAACTTTCTAGCATTTATTAAATATATACATTCACTGTTATTTATTTTTAAAATTTTTTCAATTACAGTTGACATCGATTATTATATGGGTTTCACGTGTACAGCACAGTCAGACATTTACATAACTTACAAGTGATCCCCCAGTAAATCTTACATATACCTTTCACTGCCTTCACTATTGAAGAAATTTTCCAGGAAATTTGGTTTAATACCTTGAGTAATTCAAAAAGTCTGAAGGGTTTAGAAGGCTTGGGTTTATTTTATCAGGCCTTTAAAATAACAAAAACACATTTTGGTTAACATCCCAGAATTTAATTTTTCAATAATACATCTTGGCTTTACCAATTAACAAAAGTTTTACTGAAACTTTAAATTGGAAAAGTCTTTTATACTGAAAAAAAAATTATTTGCATCAATTTTATAAAGATTTACAGATAACCATTTCCTAAACCACACAAGAAAGTTTCACTTATTACCAATGCTACCCAAAAACATCTTTTTTATCTCACTGCATTTCACTTTCAAAACTGTTATCCCAACTCTGCAGTAATAACTTTGCAACCAATCTTTACCTAACCAACTTTGATTTATTTCAATCTGCTTTTTAGGTTTTAAAACAAAGAGGGAAAAGGTGTACAAATTATTCGACAACACAAAACGAAAAATTACAAAATCAAAACACCCCTACCCTCAATTAAAATATACCAGAACCTCAAGAAAAAAAATATTCATTCACTATATATTATTTACTGTGCACTCTCAAAGGGCTTATATTAGAAAAAGGTAACACATGCATACACATGTACACATGCATCCTTATATGCACACGCATGCACATGCACTGCAATAACTAAAACATGAAGTGTGGAAAAGCCCAAGAACAAAACAAGCATTATCAGTTCCAAAAGTATATGACTGCTTCCCTTAGACAGCTTTAAGAAAAAAAATTCATAAGCTAGACTCTGAAAAATGGGCAGAACTTCATAGAAACAAGAGTGTACAATAGAAGAGCACTCCAGGCAGAGTGAAATCAACATTCAACAACCACTAAAACTACTAAATGTCTCTGCCCAGGCAAAACCACACATAACTGAAAAAGTAGGAAAGTACAGGCAGAGATGCATCAAAGGGAGGAAGCATAAAGGGCCACATTACGAAATGAGACCAGGAATAAATATAAGAACATGATGAGAAGGACCACGGAGCTTGACGTTTGTTTTGCATTGACATTAGGAAACTCTGAAATTTTTATGTCAGGGGTAATTTAATTAGAATTTTTTTGGGAAGATGAAACTTGCACCAGAGTACAAGATTCAGTAGGAAGGCGATATATCAGGAGAACTTAGAGAAAAGTATGGATGGTAGAGAGACTGTGATAACAGATTCCATAAGATGTGGCAATTTTCTGTCTAGATATGGAAATAAAAGCAAGATCTGGGACTGAGAGACAAGGGAGCAAACTGGCCTCTTGCTGCTTTTGGCTCACTGGCATAATTTATTTGGCCCCCCGAGTAAACTTGGGAAATGTACATCAACCTTGAAAAGAATTAAGAAACTTTACACATGAAAACCTACATTTGAGGCTTCTTGTAAAAAGTCTGAGAAGACAAGGCCCATGTTTTTAGACTAAATAACTGGCTGAGTAGTGTCCACACTGAGTCAACCACAACTGATAGCCCAGACAGTGTCCGACATGCATTTATGCCTGGTCCACTTCACTTGTTTTCTTTATCTGCTAAAGATATTTGAATTTGCCATCCTGATTTAGAGGCTAGGTGACTCTAAAATTAGCAAAAATAAGGAAGTTCAAAACAGGGCGGGGAGAGTAGAAAAGATGAATTTTAGACATGCTAGGATTGAGATCTTTGAAAAACATCCAGAAGGGGATATGCAGTAAGTTATTAAAAATTTGGGAAAGAGTCTATGAGAAGATAAATACAGATAAAAATAAAAATTATCTCCACAAATAAAAGTGACAGCAAATATAACAACAATATCAGATAGCATTTATATAGCATTTACTATTTAAATGCCACGTACTTAGAATAGTATCTGGCATTTCACACACATTAACTCATTTAATTATAACTTCAAACTTATATTAACCCAATTAAAAAGATGAGGAAACTGAGGCATGCAGAAGTTAAGGTGATATAGTTTATAACTGGCAGACCTGGGATTTGAAAGCAGGGAGCCTAGTTCCAGGGTCTATACTATGAGAGTATCTTCCTGATATTATAGTCTGCTTTTGTTTTTAGACTAAATAATTTCATTTTTAGAGGTGGGGAAACTGCTAATGTTTTTTAGATTTATAACTAATAACTTAAGAGAATGTAGAAATACAAGATAATTCCCCCAAAATACATTATCCTTTAATCTCAAAAATACTGGAATACCTTATTGAATAGATATTTTCATTCATTTAACAAATATGAATTAACATGGTGCAGGCACATAAGTGACAAAAAAGATATTTGCCTATGTGGGGCTTCCATTCTAACAGGGGTAGACAAACAAAAAACATAAATGAGGGAAGTGTTAGGACAAAAAGGACAAGTAGAGCAGAGCAATGAAGACCAGAAGTGAGGATGGGGAAAAGATTGTGAGTTTAAAGGTAGTAGGGAAGGTTTCATTGAGGTGATATTTAAGCAAAGACTTGAAGAAAAAAGCGTTAGCCACATGGATATGTGGGGGAACAGCATTCAGGAAGAGGAAAGAACTAAAGGCCCCAAGGCAGCAATGTCAAGCATATTCAAAGAAGTGAGTTCAAGGCTATGTGTTCAAGCAAGGAGTAAGTGTGGCTAGGAGTGGGTGAGAGTGAAAGTGCAGAGATGAGGTCGGAGGTAAAAGGCAGCAGAAGGAATGTGGTTGAAAGCCTTGTCAACCATATGAAGAACTCTGACTTTTAACCTGAACAGGATGAGAAGCTATTGGAGAAATCTGGGCAGAGGATCACATGATCTGACTTAAGATTTTCAAGGCTGCTATGTAAGAATCCACTGTAGGGAATCAAAGGAGAGACAGGAGGCTGTTATTACTTGGAGGCAAGAGAGTTCAGGGGCTTACATCAGTGGTAAAGGAATCGGATTCTGGATATTTTGAAGTTAGAGCCAAAGGAATCTCCTAATGAGACTACACACTAGGTGAGAGAAGAAGAGTCAAAAAGGACTCTAAAGTTTTCACAAATATCTCTGAAAAGCTGCACATGACCAAATTTTTCTAAGTCCATCATAACTTAGATTCATTAAGGAGAACCATATTTCACAGAACCACTTAGTAAATCTTTTCAAAGCAAGGAATTCTGCAGTAGCACTAATCAACTCCTACTGATCTGCTCCAGTATGTCTGCTGAGTAAGCTACATTATTTCTTGGTTTCAACAACCCCTTTTTCTCAAATAAGAGTAATTTGTACCAATAAAATATGTTCTTAAATATGTTACTTGGTATCCATAAAAACACTCAGAGGACCATCCCAGAACCTCATTTACATCTCATTTCTTTGTCCTAATAATCTTGAAAAGAATCAGCTCCATTTAATACACAAAAGAGGAAGTTATGCTCAGAGGCTAATGAGGTCAAACAGCTTAGCAAGTAGCAAAGTTCACCCTTGCGGCACTGACTCCAAGCCAGCCTTTCTGTTAGCTCCATTGTTCTCCAATGTAATACTCTTCAGGGGCATAACTGTTCAAAATCTTAAGTTTTCCAGCCATCTCTCCTTTTCCCCCAATGACTAGATCATTAAATAGAAATAACTTCACTTAATGGTGGTAAAGATAAATTTTCAGCAACTGGATCATCTTCCTGGAATTGCCAGGAAGATGAATTGTTTCACTATACAAAATGAATAAATAAAAAGAACCATTCCCTCTGATACAGATTTGTGGCAGGCTTCTCAACTATCACAACAGTGTTTTATGAAGTAACCTCGAGAAAGCAATAACCCAGTTTCAGGGTCCATTCAGCTACCCTATCACCCAATCTCTGGTAAGGGTAGAAGTTCCCATGGCACAGTGATTAGATTTTTTTCCAGAGGGAAAAGTAGACAATGGGAGGATAGTAGAAGGGAGATATTCTAGCTCAGAGTACAGAGGCTGCATTTCTAATTCCAGGAAACTTTCCTCTTTGGTTTTTCCTCCAAATAAAATCCAGGCATGCTTTTAGGTCCAATTCTCCATCCACAGCTACGGTTATTGCACTAGTGCCTTCAAGGCAGGATAGTTAGCCTAGGGATGTGCTCCCTCCACATCCAGGATGTGTCTCCAGAATTTTTCTTTAGCCCCTTACTCAGCCTTCTCCCTGTTCTGACTCTGAGCCTGAGACTCCAGTGTGTAAAACAAGCCAAGGCCAAGAGGAAAGATGAATAGCCTTGGGACATTCCCCTCCCGCTACCTCCAGGATAAGGCTGTGGGGTATTTTCCTTGTCCTTTGTTCATTCAGCTTTGGCTAATCATAATATCATTTTAATATCTCCTGCACTGCAACTACCATGTCTCCACTGCCCTCCAACAAAAGCCTGTAATCCAGACAGCCCAGGCTGACTCATCCTTCCTTCAATTTTGCCTGCACTTTTCTCTAAGTGTAAGCTTTCTCTTTAATAAAACTTGTACTGTCTTTGCTGTTTGTCATGTACTTGAATTCTTTCTTGCACATTAAGACAAAAACCTGGTCACCAGAGCTGTAGGTTGCAATTCCTCTTTGGACTCCCACCCCGCCCAGCGCTCCCACATCATTCTAAGGTTGTCCTGCCAACTCCCATCTGGAGAGTTTGTTCCACTTAGGCCCATGGACTCTCTTTTCAGAGCTGAAGTACGGGATGAATAAATATCTTCAAGAACTTTTGTGACTAAGTCCACTTGTTTCTCTGCATCCTCTACCTGCCCTGCTAAAACACACACACACACACACACACACACACACACACACACATAAACACACAGCTGTTAAAAAAAAAATACTCAACACTACTGTGATCAACATCAGCTCACCAGCAAGGACAGGTATACCAGAGTTTACTGAGTGTCAACAGGGAGTATACTACATTTACCGAGTTGGACCTTCAGAGTCACTAAATCCACTTGAGAATGCCAGAGCGATAAAGAGAAGATAGCAATCAAGGTCAAGTCTAGCCATATTGATGACAGCCAAACCTTTGCTTTGTTAAACACCTGAGTGCCTTTCCAATGTTTTCTTAGACAGCAACAAAATTCATGGCTATAAATCTGAAGAAAATCCTGAGCTACTTGATTTAAAAACATGCTGCCTATTTTGCATGTTTCTAGAAATACCAAGGCATGTGCAAGCTTGAAAGTGTGGCTTCAATGACAAAAAAATAAAGTTCGTAGAGTATAAAGAAATCCACACCCAAGTACCAGGCAATCTGTAAGCTAATCACCTACACACACAATAGTGTAGATGTTGCAGAACGGACAACTTGAATTTCAAGTCCTGATTCTGTAATTAACTAGCTATGAAACAGCAAACAAAGGATGTCATTTACCTAAGCCTCCATTTTCTCCTCTGTATACTAGGGATATGGAGCCCAGCTCAAAGAGCAATTCGAGATAATCTCTGTCAAAACCCTCAGCCAATATCATACTCAATGTTGAAAAAGTGAAAGCTTTACCTCTAAGATCAGGAACAAGACAAGGATGCCCACTCTCACCACTGTTATTCAACACAGTACTGGAAGTCCTAGCCAGAGCAATCAAACAAGAAAAAGAAATAAAACGAAATAAAAAGCATCCAAATTAAGAATGAAGAAGTAAAATTGTCACTTTTTGCAGATGACATGATTCTTTAGATAGAAAACCTTAAAGACTCCATCCAAAAAACTATTAGAAATAATAAACAAAGAAAGTTGCAGGATGTAAAACCAATGTATGAAAATCCAATGTTCCTAAATTATTAACAGTGAAATCTCAGAAAAATGAAAAATGCCTTTTGCAATTACAACAAAAATAAAATACCTAGGAATAAACTTAACAAAGGACATGTAGGACCTATACACTGAAAACTACAAGACACTATTAAAAAAAATTGAAGACACTAAGAAATAGAAAGATATTATATATTCATGTACTGGAAGAATCGACAGTTAAAACGGCCGTACTACCCAAAGTAATATACAGATTTAATGCAATTCCCAACAAAAACCCAATGGCATTTTTTTTTTAAAGAAACAGAACAATAACAAAACAAGACAGATCTGCATGGAACCAGAAAAGACACCGAACAGGCAAATCCCGACAAAAAAAGAACAAAGCTAGAGGTAAATCACTCTGTGACTTCAAATTATACTACAAAGAAACAATAATCAAAACAGCATGGTACAGGCAGAAAAACTGATGAAACAGAATTGAGAACCAAGATAATACGGGCAAATAATCTTCAACAAAGGAGCAAAAAACATTCAGGAGAGAAAAAAAAGCCTCTTCAGTAAATGAGAAAACTAGAAAGCCACATGCAAAAGAATGAAACTAAACTGGTATTTGTCACCATATACAAAATGGATCAAAGATCTCAATATAGGAACTGAAACAATAAAAAACACAGATAAAAACATAGGTACTAAACTAATAGACCTTGGTCTTAGAGAGGATTTCATTAATTTTACCTCAAAGGCAAGGTAAGTAAAAGCAAAAATGAATGAGACTATTTCAAAAAGCTGTATGACTGAACTCAAAAGCTTCTGCAGAGAAAAAAAACCATGAACAAAAAAAGGCAACCAATTAAATGGGAGAATATATTTGCAAAACAACACCTTTGATAAGGGGTTAATATCCTAAATATATAAAGCCCACATACAATTCAACTACAACAACAAAAAACACAAACCAATTAAAAAACAGGCAGAAGAACTGAACAGACATTTCTCCCAAAAAGATATACAAATGGCCAACAGATATATGAGATGATGCTCAGCTTCACTAGCTGTTAGGAAAATGCAAATCAAGACCACAATGAGACACCACCCCACACTTGTCAGAATGGCTGTTATCAACAAGACAAGTAATAACAAGTTTTGGAGAGGTTGCAAGGGGAAAAGGAACTCTTGCACACTGCTGGTGGGAATGTAAACTGGTACAGCCACTATGGAAAACAGTATGGAGGTTCCTCAAAAAATTAGGAATAGAGTTACCATCTGACCCAGCAATCCCTCTTCTGGGTATATACCCCAAAATTCTGAAAACATTTATCCATAGCGATATTTGTACCCCTATGTTCATTGCAGCGTTATTCACACTAGCCAGGACATGGGAACAACCAAAGTGTGCTTTGATAGATGATTGGATACATATATACAATGGGATACTACTCAGACATGAGATGGAAAACTGCCATTTGTGACAACATGGGTGGATCTTGAGAATATCATGCTAAGCAAAATAAATCAGAGAGAAAAAGTTGAGAACCATATGATTTCACTCAGATGTGGGATATAAAACTGAAAGCAACAAACAAAAAAAAAGACAAAAAATCTCATAGATGCAGACAACAGTATGGTGGTTATCAGAAGGAAAGGGGGGAGGTAGAGATAAAGAGGGTAAACAAGGTCAAACGATGGAAATAGACTTGACTTTGGGTGGTGAACATACAATGCAATATAGAGATCATGTTTTATATTGTACAACTGAAACCTATGTAATTTTATTAACCAATGTCAATTGAAAGAAAAAGATAATCTATATCAAATGTCTGGAACAATTCAAGCATTTAACAACTGGTACTGATCAATATTTCTTTTGAGTTTGCCAATTTAAATAATTAACATTTCATACATAATTCCTCAAATCATGTGAAAAAACCTACAGTCAATGGGCCCTGGTTACTAAAGTAGCCTTCACTCATTTGAGGAAATCTTGTGCAATTATCCAATGTAAAAACAAAAACTATATACATCTGATTTTGAGGATCTTTTGATTTTTGGAACTTGGCTAAGCACAGGCAATTCTGATGAATAGCTTTTCTACAGGAGGACCTGATCAGCCCCACCCTTTTTCAGTCTTCATTGTCCACTGAATTAGGAAAACCTTGGAATACTACAGGGCCAAATGAGTTCCACCAGCATCAAAGCTGCAAAATCTTAGGGACCTACTAACGTAGATGGGCAGAGGGAAAAATGCAGGAGCGAAATCCTTTGCAAAATCTAAACTCGCTCCACAGAATGGAATATTACTCAGCAATAAAAAGAAATAACAAACTGAAACATGCCACAGCATGGATGAACCTTGAAGACACTGTACTAAAGAAGCCTGGTTCAAAAAATTTCATATTGTATGATTCCTTTTATATAAAATATCCAGAATAGGAAATGTATAGAGAAAGTTGATTAATGGATGACTAGGACTTAAGGGGGTTGGGGAGTGAGAGCTAATGGGTAAAGGTTTCTTTAAGGAGAATGAAATGTTCTAAAATTAGTCTGTAATGATGGTTGTACACCCTGGGAATATAATAAAAGCCTTGGATTGTATGCTTTAAATGGGTAAATTGTACAGTATATGAATTGTATCTCAATATAGCTATTTTAAAAATCTAACTTATTAAATGATTAGTGGATCCTTTATCCTTTGCTGCCTAGAGAAATAACCTCTCCATTAAAAACTAAAAATAAGAGTTCAGAGTGCTGTCTTGGGTTTAAAGCTATAAAATATCTTGGTTTTGGAAGTATTTACCTTGCTTTCGCATCTATCATCTCCACTTTATTTCAACAGCAGTCATTTTATTTATTTTTTTATTTTTAAATTTTTTATGTTATTTTTAAGATGAGGCAACCTTTGGTTGACATCACAGATCACAAGGACCTTGTCAGCTTAAATCCCTTATTATTTTTTACTTACGATCCCTTATTGATTTTTTACACCTACAGCACCTGGTCTTCCTAGGTGGTCTCCTATCCAAGTACTAACCAGGCCTGACCCTGCTTAAATTCCGAGATCACATAGAAGCGGGCTTGTTCAGGGTGGCATAGCCGTAGACCAATAGCGGTCATTTTGGATGAACACCAATGATTGCAAAATTCTTATGCAAGGCTAGAAAAATGCGAAATTCATCTGTACTCAAACTAAATCCTACAGATTACATTTTTTATTGCTCCACAGCAATGATTATTTGCTAGTGCAAACTGACTACCTTTGTTAGCAATCTTCTGATTACTTGCTACAGTGACCTTTAAACAACTGATGCTCCACTTTCCCAGGTTCTTTGTTATCCTATGAAATACAGGAAGTACTGCATAACAATAAGAGGCAAAAGAGTCCTCTTCCCTGCTAAACTGGCTAAATCCATCTGGAGACCCAGTGAAATCAATGTATTCACCAAAAACCTAACTAGACTAAGGAATCTATAGTCTGGAATATGCTTACTTGACTGCAAAGCATACTTGTATTTCAGGATTTTTCCAAGCTGTTTTTAAGTTTAGAAGAGTTTATATCTAATCAATATGCCAGTTACTGTATTGAAAGACTAAAGTGTGGACCCTCAATCCCTGCCTCTCAGATTCTAAAATCTGAGGAGAAATTAAATATATTCACATGGAGACTTAAGAATAACAAGAATAAAAATATTCTATCAACACACATTACTATATAACACTTAATTGGTTATGAAGAGGGAGATGTTAAACGAACATTAGTACTAGAAAGTAGGCAATGCCTCCCTAATGCTGCCTGCTACTTGCTTTTATTCAAAGATTGCAGAGGGTTAAGTAAGCAATTCTATAGAGAAGAAAACTTATTGGTACCATTTATACATAAAATTAATTCTAAACTCCTAACTTTAGTTGAACAAATTATCTACCTATTTCTAATCACAATTTAGGCCCTATTTATTCAAGTGTCATCTCTGCTGGTTTTTCAAATTGTTTCAGTTCACCCCAACTGATAAAAGAAACTGCTTAAGATGAGCTACTCCTAACAGTCTGTTTTTCAAAGATTCCCTGAATTTGGAGGGATAATGACAGTATTTCAAGATCCAGGTTACAAATAACTTGAACATTTCTCTGCTTAAGGACTTAAAAAAAAAAGAGCTTTTCCAACAATCCAAGGTAAACTGAACTCAATATTTCACTTTATGACACTATGATCCTCTCTACTTTATTCCAGTGTTCTAGTTCAAATTTCATTTCTAAATCTCTTCAACATTTCCCTTCATTTATTAAAAATCCTCCTCGGGAGTCAAATCTTTTCAATACAAATATTAATAAATGACAATGTCACATCACTTGACTTTTACTATAGACTCATATATAGATGACTTGGACCATCTGAGTTATTAGCTACTATGGTCAATTTTAGATTATGTTTTTAAAAGCTACTAACATTAGCCTTTGCTTACAAATTACAAAACTTCACCTTGATATGTGATTTCCTAAGGCACTGGAATCTTGTGTAACTATTTCGAAAATCATAAATCAAATTTTCCAAACCTCTCAAACAAGAACTTGGGCAAGCCAGCAGTGAAATTACAATCTTGATTATAATCAAGTTGAGCACTTCACTTGTTTTTCCAAATAATAATAATATTTAAAAGAAAAAAAAAACAGGAAGTGATTTTTTTAAATGAATACTATACTGTTAATAGCTGCTGCCCACTGTGAACAGAGCTCTTACATATCCCATTTCTACTTGAGAAGTTTTCTTTACATTGCTGCCCCAAAAAGGTTATTTAAATGTTTTGTAACGAACAAAGAATATGAACTGACATTATTTGTGTAACTTACTTGAACCTAGTCTGAAAGCACCTCCTCACCGCCCCAAAATTCAATAATATCAGAGAAACCCCACAGCACATCATCTGGTATGTATAAATAAATAAATAAATAAATAAATAAATAAATAAATAAATAAATAAATAAATAAATAAATAAATAAATAAACAAACAAACAAATAAGCAAACAAACAGAAAATAATGGAAAGAAGAGTAACAAAAAAGGCAGAAAAGGAAGAAAGCGCAAAATTACTCTGCAGGTGATTTTTTAACTTCTCCAATCTGACCTTTCTGTACCATTTTTTAAATCCTCCGACTATTCTGAATAAGATCCATTTGTTTAGCTCATTCTTTGTAGGAATATGTTTTCCTACAAATGTCCTTCTGTTAAAAGTATTTCTGATTTCTGTGTGAAGAGCTACCGTTTGGCAGAAGCAAGAGTTCTCACTAATCCTGAGGACTCCCAATCAGTTTAGGGAGGACTTTAAAAAAAAAAAAAAAAAGCCCGTGTAAATTATATGAGATTGGCAGATCCAGAGAACAGACGAGGAGAGGTTTCACAGGGTACGAAGACTTCGGGAATTCTACGTCCCCTTCCTCCAGTCTCACTCCAAAAAAAAAGTCACAGAATGCATGTCATCCTCGGCACAGGGGCCAAGCGTCCAAATCAAACAACAAACTTTGACAACACTCCTAAGGGGCAGCCCGACGTGGGTCGCGTGGAACGAAGAAGTCAGGAAGAAGCCTGACGCCGGGCCCCGAACCCAGAGCGGCTTAAAGGGCACCACAAGCCCTAGGGGGCTCAGGGTTTCTTCCGCACCCACCAAGAGGCACCCTAGATTCGCGGCGCTGGGTCGTCCGCATTGAGAAACTCCCCGAGTCTAGGGGTGGCTGCGGGTGGGGACACCCAGGAAGGAGCGAGGAGATGCGGGCGGGAAGGCCATGCGCGGGATGCGGAACGGGCCGGGCCGGGCCCCGCCGCCAGCCGCGCCACACGCCGCCGGCGCGGGCGGCGCCGGACCCCACTCACCTGCCCACTCCCCGAGCTCCGGTCCGACCCCAGCCTCGTGACCCAAACCCCAGACCCGGAAGGCCGTGAGGAGCGAGTAGGAGAGGCGCAGGGCCAGGTACGCCACGGTGCCCGCGCCCACCCAGTACAGGAGGCCGGCCGCAGGCAGAGCGCTCTCCATGGCTTCCCACCTAGATGCAAGAAACAAAAACAAAAAAAAGAGAGAAAAAAACTACTGAATGAACAATGGAAGAGGGACCGGCCGCGACACGGAGGACACGCCGAAGAGGCGCCGGTCGGATGCCGCTTCTGGCCTAAGCCCCGCCCACAGCGGCCTGTGCGTGCCGCCCATTGGTGGTCTGGCTTAGCCTTGTGCGTTACACGTCAGCCATTGGCTGACTCGTTTCACGGCCCCGCCCATTCCCCCGCCCCCGTGCGCTCCCGGCCTCGCTTCCGTTCGAGGCAAGCAGGGGGCTCGTGTGCCAATCAAGAGCCAGCCCCACCCCCCACGTCACCACGCCCCCAGGGTTTCGACCGAGGGAGACGCGTCTCCGCGTGCCTGTCGCCTGCGTCTCTCTCGCGCGTGGCCCGTAGCGGGAGGACGCTTCTCCCACCTGCCAGTCAGGCCCAGGCTGCCGGGAGCTCGGGCTTGAAGCTGGACTGGCCGCGGAGACGCCACGAGCGCCCGCGAAGTGTGCAGTGCGGAGCGGACGCGCCGCCGTGCTTTCGTTCTCACCTCTTTGTTCAGTCCTGCTGTATCGGTGTTAGAGGTGCTGTTGCTGTGCCCAGCAACTGTCCCTGACAAAGGCTCGCGTCTCCCGTTTCTCCGCCTTCCCCACAGCGCACCGCCACCCTGGAGCGCTCTGGTACTGAGGGCCTTCTCAATGCCTGGCCTCCCGCCCGCGCTGGGCACTAACCGGCATAGTTCCCAAAGTCTTGGAGTTCAAAGCAAACTGCTTCCTGGAGACACATAACTACTACACAAGAGGGGTAAGCTAAATGAAAAAAATACGGGAACGCAGCTGGATAAACCATTAGTTTGGGGAAGAAACTCCATGTTTGAAATAGGGCTGAAACACTGGTAGGGGTTTTTTTTCACTTTTTTTGTTGTTGTTGTTGTTGGGTGTGAGGAAGTGAGATGTGAGCGGGGCCCAAAAGTGTTCAGTCCAACTGGAAGTATGGGAGCTTCCTCAGCAAAGTTCCAGAGGAGGAAGACCGCAGGTAAGTTGAAGAAATTGTGTAATGCAATAAATAAAATGGTTCACACTTGTTCTCTCATCCTGCCGTCAGGAGATTTTCTTTCCTTTTCTGATATACATTTGGGCTCATAGAATGTACAGTTCGATTCCTGTTTTAACTAGCCTGGGGACTTAAACCTTTGAATTTCTCCGTCCTGTGTCAGTGCCTGAATATGCATCAGACCTCCGGATAACCCTCTGATTACCCCCTGAAGGACTAAGAAAAGAAAGTTCATGTATCCTGACATCCATTATCCAGATCACCAGTCATCTGGAGGATTATCATCTTAGACCAAGCCACAGGCTAAGAATGCAAGACTGGTTCTTAAGAATGTGCATTTTACTATAAGAACTCTTAGCTTTTCTTTCTTCTTTGGAACACTCTTAGCATTGACCAGTTGTATTTCCAGTCTGCAAACTCTAAGACCCTTGAATAAATCTTTGTCATTTATTTCTAGCCATAGCCTCCAGACTCTTTTTGAGTTTGTTCAACACATATCAGATGAATTAAGTTTAACCCTAAGGCTGCACTGTTCTTCATAAACTGTCAGTTGTACAGCAGAATTCAACCATGTGAGTTGAGCTGACACCATATTTTGTTTTAATTGAATGTGATACCTTTAGCTGTGGCAGCCTATCCAATTTAACTAAAGTCCCACCGCTACTCTCCTTCAGCCTCTCCCTCTTGTCAAAATCTTCACCTACAGTACAGCCCCAAATTTATATACCCAATTCATTGTTGCTCACCAGCAAAGGGAATTCTGGATATTCAGGCCCATTCTCCCCAGAATGGGGTGGTAGAAGGATAGGAAAGATTTTTAAACTAAAAAAACATATTTTTGTTGCACTGTATACATGTCTATGGCCCCCACTAGAATGTATGATTATCAGGAACAAAATGCTGGGAAATTCATAGGACATAGAACAGTGCCTGGGACCTAGAGACCCTCAATGAATATCTGACAAGTAAGCAGAAGTGAAGATACATTCAGTGCTCTAATTATATGTACCTGTAACAAGGTATTGGGTATACAATAGTGAGCAAATGGTCAATTCTTAGTTCTTATTCTGCTCTACCATTCATCAGTGGGTTGCCACTGTTTTCCTCACCAGCTGCTCCTTCTCAGAGTCTTTTTTTGGCCCCTCATCTTGCTGTTCTCTAAATGATGCAATGCCCTTGGGCTCTGACCCCAGCTCTCTTTACCTCACTACACAGTCCCCTTACACAATTTCATCCAGTCCCTTGGTTTTAAATACCAACAGTAAGCTGTTGACTTCCAAATGTCTCCGGCCAAGCTCAACTTCTGCTCAGGAGTGTGTGTGTGTGTGTGTGTGTGTGTGTGTGTGTGTGTGTGTGTGTGTCTACCTGCCTACTCAAAATTTTCACTCAGATGTAAAATAAAAATAAACATCTCAAACTTAACATATTCAGAACTCTCTTCCCTCTCTTTCCATCTCTGTAAAAGACACCACTATTTGCCTCCTTTCTAAAACCTTAAAACCTAGGGGTCAACCTTGATTCTTTTTTTTTTTTTTTACACCTACAGCACCTAGTCTTCCTAGGTGGTCTCTCATCCAAATACTAACCAGGCCCAACCCTGCTTAGCTTCTGATTCTTTTCTTTCCATTACACTCCCATGTTCAATTCTTCAGCAAGTCTTATTTACTTTACCTCCAAAATATTTCTTGACTGACCACTTCTCCCCATTCCTGCTACTACCAGTCTAATCCAAATCACAAGCAATTCCTGCCTGGAGTATGGCAATATCCTCCTAAGGTATGTTCTGAGGTATGTTCTCCATGAAGCAACCAGAGTGTTTATTTGTTTTAAGTAAATAACATATTATTTCTTCTGCTCAAATCCCTTCAGGACTTTATGTCACATTAAGAACAAAGTCCTCCAAGACTAGTTGATGTGATCTGACCCCTCCAGCAGCATTGATCACTTCTGTACTCACTTGATTCCAGCCACACTTCTGGGAGTTCTTCAAGTAAGTTAAATTTATTCCAGTCTCAAAGCATACTACTTCCTGTTCCCGCTCCCTGGAACCCTTTGCCCTGTATGTCCCAAGGCTCACTCCTTTATATTATTTAGGCTTTTGTTCACACCTCTCCCTTGCCCTTAGAGTAGTTTTCTCTGACTGTCCTACATAAATATCCCAAATAGCTTCCTTCCTTTGTCCTCTCACTACTTATCCTTTTATCTTAAAATGTTATTCTTATAACACCTAATGCTTTCAAATTGTTAATTTGATTTTTGTCCACCTTACCAATAGAATGTAAGTTCCTGAGGACAGTGACCTCTCCTTGTTCACCACTTTATCTTCACCTTAGATGTACACCTAAGAGAACCTGACACTTAGTAGGTATGCAATAAATACCTATGTATTGAATGAATGCTGAACGAATAAGTGAAAATAGTCTAATGGAGAAACAGGCATCCAACTAATTATATGATAAAAAGTGTAATAAGTACAAAAAAGAAAAGAACCACTAAAAACTCTAATGCACATACCTATAATGATGGTCTACTCCTATTCAGCAGTATTCTGTACTAAAATTTAACATATAGACCAGGGTTTCTAGTAATTGACAGGGCCATACTAACCAAACATACGAAACTATGAGGAAGCAATAGTTCTAAAGAGGAAGCAATACTAGAAAACTCTGGGGTTTGGTGTCAGATAAACCTGGGACCAGATCCCACCCAATTCTAACTCTTATTAGCTGTATGATCTTGTGTGGATTTAGCTAACAATCATTCAAATTCTACATCTGTGTTCCTCTCCCATAGTTAGATTTTTTCTATCACCACATATTTAACCCCTTTTACACCAACATACATACATATGCCTTACTGTTAAATTGTACAACTGAAACTTACTGGGTTTTGTTAACCAATGTCACACACAAAAAAATAAATAAATAAAATTTTTTTAAAAGTCTACATCTGTAAGATGGGACATTATTACTTAAGCATTTAGTAATGATTGGCAGATAGATATTAAGTGTTCAGTGAGGTAGGTACTACTCTTACCCCTATTTTAAAGATGAAGAAACTGAGGCTTAACCCATTTAAGTAACTTTCCTATGGACACATAGAGAGTAGTCAGCAGAATTGGGATTTCACCTAAAAAGGTTATGAAATCACATCTCAAGAGCTAGCTCAAAGAAGGCAACATAAAAATGGTTGAGGGGAAGCAGAAGAATCTCTAGGAATATTTGGATGTTACACAAAAAACATACTCAGACACAACCATATTGGATTTCAGTCTCATTTATTTAAAAGATTTGGATTTAAGAATAGTCTTGAATATGGAAAAAATGTGAATCAATAATACTGTATCATGTTGGTATGTTCCCATTTAATTTTAAATTCATTTTCAGCATTTCTGTTAATTCACTTTCAGATTAGAACTACTGAGGAAATCAGTTGTTCTATGTAGTGAAAGAGAATTCTGTAATTGTGGAATTTCACAGAAGTGGGAATTTTTAAGAATACCAGTAGAGCAGAGCTGAATCCTTCATTTGGCCGTACTATAACACTTACACATTTTTAACAGTTCGTTCTTCTTCTATTTCATCTCCATTTACACATAGCTCAAAATATTGTACTTGACGTCTCATTTCAGTTCAGTTGAGAAGGTGTTCAATCCTGGGTTAAAAAAGAAAATAGTGCCATGAAGAACAAACTAGTTTAAAATAAACTGAAATTTTTGGCATTAGTAATTGTGAGGCTCCCAAAAAGTTAATATTTTCTTTCTTTAGCAAACAATATTACCACAGAAATGAACGTTAACATTTATTATACTTCAATATTGCAATATCATTTTCAAAGTAAATTCACATACATTATTCCATTTGAACAACATAAATCATCCCCATTTTTCCAACAAGGAAACAAACTCTTCAAGATAAACTTCTTACTTAAGAGTCACTTTGATACAGTAGGCCTGGTTTTAAAACCAAGACATCTACACTAAAAATCCAGGGCTCTTTCTACACTCTCACCTACTTATGAAGGAACTTAAGCTCATGTTTTACAGAACCTCTGTACACATATATAACTAAAACTGGTCATTTTGAAACAACTGATTTTAAAATATAATTTTAACATTTTTTATTTTTTTTCACAGCAGTATATAAAATATCCATATCCTATTTCCATTAATCACATCCAGTAATTTGGAGTGCACTCTTCCATTGCTTTTTCTGTGTAAGTATAACACTAACGTAGGCAGAAGGCAAGAACACTAAAATGTTAATTCAAGCTATATTCAGAGACTGCAATATGCTGATCAGTCCCTACAGCCAGACCAGGAGGAAACCTATAAAACAAAGGAAGATTTCTGCTGGGATGGCTAACCATTTCCCCACACCATGAAGAGAGGAGAGAAAAACAGAGTCTTTAAGTGGTGCCCCTACACAAAATGAAATTCCTGTGGCTAAAATCATGGGCAACCTATGGTTCAAAGGCTGGTACTTGC
The DNA here is from genome assembly GCA_030015415.1 of Cynopterus sphinx. NCBI lineage: Eukaryota > Metazoa > Chordata > Mammalia > Chiroptera > Pteropodidae > Cynopterus > Cynopterus sphinx. Next base: position 120,109,246 of record CM057383.1, read on the forward strand.
CAGCAGGCCTTTCATATTACATATTCTTACTTTTTCTCACTGCTTACTCTAATCCTTTCTCACTGTATATCCTTTGTGCAATTGAACCCCCGAGATAGAAGAGGCCTTTAAAGTTACAAAGCAAGCCGTAGCACATGCCCAAACTCTACATGTAGTAGATCCAGCCCTTCCATTCCTGCTTATGGTACAGGTAGATGATGCAGGGTTTAAGTGGGGCTTACAGCAGAAGCATGGCTCCCAAAAGGTACCAATAGGCTTCTGGTCCCAGTTGTAGAAAAGCGCAGAAGCACAGTGTTTCTCTGATAAGTGTGGGAGCACGATCCCTTGACAGAAAAGTAACTGGATGCCATTATGCAGCCCTGCAGTCAGTGAGGCCATCACTAGCTGTAATCCTGTACCCCATGGAGGGGTGGCTGCAGCCTTAAGGAAGATTCCATGTAGGAATTGCACAGATTCCTATGTTGTGGAGGAATGTACTTGGAGCGGCAGGCACAGTTCTCTGCAAGCCCCAGTCAGGTCAACTGCACCCCCTATTGGGACGAGTGCAGTTCTAAACAGAGCTCTTGATGGAACCTGCTGAGATGAGAGATGTACCAAGTCCTTATGTAAAGGGTTGGACTCCCATCCCTGAGGATGCCTGGTATACAGATGGCTCATGCCACTGGCAGCCCCCAACATGGGCTGCCGTGGCGTCACAGCCATCCACAGAAACCTTTTGGTATGAGATTGGTCCTGGCCAATCCAGCCAATGGGCAGAGCTTCGTGCTGCATGGTTGGTCCTCATGCATGAAACTGGGGCAATGCACATCTGCTAACACCACTCTTGCTAATAGTTCCAAGGTCTGGTGGGATGGGTGACATTATGTTGGTACAGAGCCTACCGACTGGCTACCTGCAGGGTATCTCTGCGTCTGTGGGCACTATGGCTGGCCCTGCTTTTCCACTGATTGGATCAGCCATTGTACCTGGGGATGTCCCTATTTAGCTGGACACATAATATCTACCCTGCCCCAACTGCCTCGTAATTGGGATCTTGTATATCACTTTTGCACCAGCAGAAACAGGCAGCATAGTGGTTCTTACCCCCTGGCGTTATTCATTCCAGGGGTGGGATCCATAGATGTAGAATTGCAGGTAGAAGCTTTAGCCCTTCACACTGCACAGGCATTGAACGCTACATGTCTTTTAATGGATGAAAGCACGCAAAAGCAGAAAGTAATTTTGCAGAACTACATGACCCTGAACCTTCTAACTGCTGCCCCGGGTGGCACCTGTGCCTTATTCCATGTAGAATGCTGTGTCTACATTCCTGATCATGCCGAACAGGCACAGGTAGCTCTCCAGGAAATGGATGCTGAAGCCCAAGCCATCAGTACACTGGGAGAAGACCCCTTGACCACTTGGTAGAATTCCTTGGGGTCCTGGCGGTGGACAGTAGCCGTCCTAGCCCTTGTAGCCTGCGGCCTAGTAATATTTTGTTGTTCTTTACACTGTTGTTGTGGATTGTGGGCCCAAGGTAGTGCCCTCCAGGCCAGATCTTACACCACAACCCTATAGAGGTGGAGTGTGGGTCCCAGGTCTGGCTGTGATCCAGGCTCAAGGCTAGGGATAGATCTCCAGATTTGAAATGTTACATTAATGTAAGAAGGCACCTGCCTAGCTTATGCAAGTATGACTCAGCTTACTGTTTATTACGCATGTGTGGCAGAATGCCACTATCATGCAATCCCCTAGTGCAGAAGCACGCCCTCCCCTCAATAAAGTCGGTGTTGCCTTTTCATTCTCACACGGGCTCCTCCTACATTCTTTCACCTGGGTGTCTCACCAGGAAGCCTTCCCTTCTTGATCAGCTCAGCCCTGACACCCATATCAAAAGAGAACGCATAAACAAAGTCCTTAAGCTGTAATTCACAGAACTAAAGAATGATATGTAAACTGAATTCCTCTAACACTCCAGGTCCCTCTCAGTGCCTTTACTGTCTTTCTCACTGTCACCATCTCTCTCTATTGTCTCTGTCCTTCTGAGTCTCTCCCAGGCTCTCTCACTCTCTACCTCTGAGAGACCATGCTCTGTCAATGAAGCATTACCCCTTCTCTAATAAATGTTCCTTTTGACTCTGACTTTGGTGGGCATTTGATTCTTTCTTGCACTCAGCCAAGAATCCTTTTCTCTCACAGTGCAGGGCTTGAGCTCCCTACCCTCTTGGGGAACTTGCCCTAAAACTGTATGATGTATATGACATACATACACATACTTTTTTTTAAAAGAAAAGGCTGTGATCATACAAACATAATTCAACAATTTCTTTCTCCTATCAATACACCATTAAAAATACTATAGTGAAATCTTGACATTTCAGTAGCATTTCTTAACTGGATTTCTTTATTGTACCAGCCATTCTAATAAACATTCCAACATCCTTACCCACTTAAAAAAAAAAAAAGTGCCACTGTAAACAAGCCAGTTTAAAATTAGGTGAAAGGGGGAGCAAATAGATGTTTCTGCAACATCATATTTCCAGCTAAAAATGACAAAACTTTTGGATGGTTATGCAATCAAATTTAAAATAAATAATAAAAAGGAATTTTATAAGTTTTTCTTCACCTGACTGCTTACCTTAGCAATCTACCCAGGGTTTGCTAACTTGACTCATATTTTTTTCCTAAAATTTCCAACTAGTTTATTTTCTGTTGCTTTTGCCTAGTTCTTTTCTTTCTTACCTTTATTGTATTTGGAAATATATTTGATACATACAAAAGATGACATGAAATACATAAATTAGTCATTAAGCATTATGTAATGAAAAGCTGTCAACTCACCACCAATTCGAGAACCAAAAGACAAAAACCTAACCTATCCCACCCTCTGAAGGTAAGCCCAGTCCAAAATGTTGTATATCATTCTACTACTTTTAAATATATAAAGTTTACATAGTATATAAATACTCTTTATATATACATATATAGTAAGTATATATTTAATCACAAATTTATATGAAATAATAATATATTGTTCCATTATGCTTATTTTCTAACTCAATTAATAACCATAATGTAGTGGATGCTGAATTATGCGACTCTTCCTCCAGGACTAAGACATTCACTCCCCCTGCCCAGCCCTCAGGCTAGTTGCTGAGGGCTCACAGCTGTGTCTGGCTACAGGAACTAGCCTTGGCAAAGGAGTTGCTTTGCCCCCTCTCCATAAGCAGCCTGCATCCAGTGCCTGGTTGATACAGGAATCCAAAAGCCTGGCCTATTTATCTCAATTATGGACATCTCTGAAAGGTCACCCTAGGCTCAGAGCTCCCTGAGGGATCAGCTGAGGGTTCCATTACCACTGCACTGCAATTTGGCTTCTCTCTCAGCTTAACCCTGCTTCCCTCACTCCCTTACTGATGTTGTTCCCCAGAGCACTTCATAAATAAGTCCCTTCCAAGCAAATCTCAGTCTCAGAGTGTGTCCTCAGGGACACCTGACTGTATTGAGTTGATTAGTGTCCCCTCTTAAAGGTATGTTGAACTCCTAACCCACTGGCACCTAAGAACATGAATGTGGCCTTATTTGGAAATTGGGTCTTTGCAGGTATAATCAAGTTATGATGAGGCCATACTAGATTAGGGTCAGCTTTAAATCCAATTACTGTGTCCTTATAAAGAAAGACAGTCACACAGAGAGACAGAGGAAGGAAGACTATAAGAAGGGGAGAAGGTAGTGATGCCACTACAAGCCAAAGGATGCTAAGGATTGCTGACAACTGGAAGCTCGGAAGAAGCAAGGAAAGATTTTTCCCTAGAGCCTTTAGAGCCCTGATTTTGGATATCCAGCCTCCAGAACTGTTACAGCAACCTTAAGGAAACTTATGCCTGGACCTAAAGCCCATATTGGGGTAGTCTTCTGGGACTTGCTCTTTTTACTCATCATATTGCTAAGAATAAATCTTGTTGTTTATTGTAGCTGTGGTTCTCCATTTCTTTTTTCTTCAGTATCAGTGGAAATACCCCATCAGAGATGTATTAATAATATATACACATAAAAACTTTAAGTCTATTTAAAAATGATTATGCCTCTTTTTGCAGTACAATCTTATTGTTTATTTTGTCTAATTTTTTAAGAAAAATCTCTGTATAAATATTTTAATTCATTACATATCTATCTTTGTGTGTGTGTGTGCGTGTGAGGCAGAATAATGACACTCCCCTCAAAGATATCCACACCCTAACCACTGCAATATGTAAATATTATCTTATATGAAAACATACTGTGATGGTATGATTAGGTTAAGGACTTTGCAATGGGGAGGCTATCCCGGTAAGCCTAGTCTCATCGCTTGGATGCTTAAAATTGGAAAACCTTTCCCAGCTTTGGTCAGAAAGGGAGATGTGATTGTGGAAGAATGGTCAGGAGAGGCAATGTTGCTGGCTTTGAAGATGGAGGAAAGGGTCCATGAGCCAAGCAATGGAGGCAGTATCTGGAAGCTGAAAAAGGCAAGAGAACAAACTCTTCCTTAAACCTTTGATTTTAGTTCAGTGAGTCCTGTGTTGTAATTTTAGCCTATGGAACCATTAGAGAAGAAGTATGTTGCTTTAAGCCACTAATTTGTGATAATTTATAGTAGCAACGAAATACTGTGTGTGCATGTGTGTGTGTCCAAAAGCAGCATACCTGGCTCCAGCCCCTCCCCTCCTCTCTTGTTTACTAAACTCAAGCAATAAAGGCCTTCTCTGTACTCTTCAAAGCACCAAGGTCCATCTTACACCAACCATATTTAATCGTTGTAAAGGTCTGTTTGTCTCATTTGCCAGTGTAGCCCTGGTAAACACATAGTAGGCTCTGAATAAGTATTCATTAAGTGAATGAATGAATTATTTTTGTAAGAGGAAAAAGGTAAAAGTTAGTGGTAGGGAGCAATAACTTTCAGTTAACAATAAAATCATTCACAATTTTAAAACTATATAGTATATCTGTTGGCTCTACTTTTCTTTTAAGTTATAACTCATGGGTTGTTCCTTTGTAGAACAAAGAATTGAAGTCATAAAATGGTGGGGGAAAGCCACACTTTATTTTCTCACCTAGCCCAAATCAGTCTGTTTACTACCTACAGGGGTAAAAAGCAAGCTGTCAAAAAAAAAAAGAAAACTGTTAGTATATTAAAGCATGATAATTGGTTACTCTTTTTTACACCATTCGGGCTTATCTGGCAGGCTTACCAACTTCACTGTCACCCCTCACTCAAGACATTGAAAAATCAGAATACCAGTTATGCCTCTGTGAAATAGATATCATTAGTGAACCACATTCACATTATCTTTATTGTGTATCTAAACATTTTCTTAACTCTCCCTTCTATTTTTATTTTGCATGAGAAGTTTAATAAGCCTTCAAATCTTCTTTGAAACAAGGTAGAGAATGAAGAAATAAATAGCCCCCCTTTCCTAGGCTCCAGGTTTTGAGGAAACAGATGGAAAGGGCATGCCCAAAGGCTGTAGGCTAAAGAGTTCAGGGAGGAAGGAAGAGTAGCATGATTAGAGTATAAGGAAATTGAGGGAGAAAAGGGAATAAAGGAGATGAAGTCTCAGGTGGCTACTGGCTGCATACAACCACAAAACTTTCTCGGCATACAATACACTACATTTGGTTCTCTCTCCCACACGCATGAATTGACCAGGATTTGGCCAATATACAGTGGCATTTGCTGGGTTTTACTCCAAGCCATGGGGTGGGCTTGTCTGCTCTGTCTTTCAATCATCCAGAATCACTCAGGTCACAAAATAACTCTAGGCAATTCATTATCAGATCTATTGCAAAACAGTTCATTAACAGAATCTGCTTTCTCAGTAGTGTAAGGAAAAGAACAAGACCTCAGTTGTGTGACCTTGGACAATTCTGGTATTTAATTACATCACGTGTAAAATGGGGATGGCAAATAATGCCTACCTTTCAGAGAAGATAGAGATGACAACCAAGAAACTTGAAGGGCCTACTGGACCTACAGTTCCAGTAGCAGACGGATTATTCGCTCTACCTCATCGTCATGGATAGTAGTTATTATCATTAAACTTTTTGTCAGTTCTTCAGGTGAATAAAAGTATCTCATTTCTGAATGTGTGTTTTCTAATACCACCAAGCAATTAATTCTGATACTATCTACTTGGAGACAGCCTCAAATCCCATAGGCTTAGTCCCACAGGACGGCCCCCAATTCAGACACCAATTGCCAGTCCAGGTTGTTATGTGTGCTTCTGACCAACTGGCTATAAATGGGAGATTCCATGACTCCTTCCTTGGGTTTTATTCCTTGGCCAGAGTGGTTCACAGAACTCAGGAAAACAGTTGACCTACTAGCTTACCAGTTTAATATAAAAGTCTATAACTCAGGGACAACCAGATGGAAGATATGCATCGAGCAAAGTATGTGGGAAGGGTCATGGAGCTTTCATGCCTTCTCCAAGCATGCCACCTTCCCAGCACCTCCACATATTCAGCAACCTGGAAGCTCTTGGGACCCCACAGTACTGGAAGGCTCATTATATAGGCATGATTGATTAAATCATTGGCTGGCAGTTGATTCAACTTCCAGCCCTTCTCCTTTCTTCAGAGGTGGGGGAGGGGCAAGGCTGAAATTCCAACTCTAATCCCAGTTGGTTCCCCTGGCAACCAGCCCTCATCCTTAGGAGTTTCCCCAAAGTCACCACATTAACATAAACACAGAGGTGGTTGAAAGGGACTTGTTATGAATAATATCTTTCACCTTTATGGCTCTGGAGCTATTTATTTCAAGAATGGATTACAAAAAAACAGATATTATAACAAATGATGCTCCCAGTGTTCTTTGTACTTAGGAAATTCCAAGGGTTTAGGGAGCTGTGAGCCAGGAACAGTGGACGAAGACCAAATACATGTTTCTCATTATAGATCACAACATCATGCATTGTTTTAATTTGCATTTTTTGAGGCTGAAGTTTTCTTCTTATGCTTATTTGCCATTTGTATAATTTCTTTTGCATACTGTTCATATCTTTTGCTTACTGGTATATTTATCTTTTTCCTAATGATTTGTAAAAGGTTATTTGTATAAGGGTATTAACCCTTTTCAAAATGCGCTTTCTTTTTTATTACAATTTCAAACATATAAAAAGGTAGATAGAATAATACAATGAACCCTCACATATAGTGAACATCCATAACTATTAACTCATTTTGCCTCATCTATACCACTATCTACTTCCTCTCTCCTTAATTATTTTGAAGCACATCCCAGAAAGCATATTATTTTATCTGTAGGTATTTCAGCATTTATCTCTAATGATATTTCTTTTTAAACTATAATATCAATATCCCACCAACAAATTAACAATAGTTCTTTTATACCATCAAATATTCTAAAATTATTAATAGTCTTACTAATGTCCTTAACAAAAATGATCTGTTTTCAATTGTTGATGGAACTAATGTACTTTTATTTGAAGCACCTCTAAATCAAGTATCCCTGGAAGTCACACCCCACGTATTTTTTTTCTCTTTCAAAGTTCACCCACCACCCCAACTCCCTTAGTTTTCATGACTACTGATTTTTCCCTATATCATCTGGACTCCTGGGACACTCAGGGGAGCCAGGATGTTGAGGATAATAGTTTGCCTGTGTTTCTGGGACTCACTAAATAAATCTCTTTTCTTTTCTTTTTCTATTTTTTTTTCAGGCAAGGTAACCCTTGGTTGACCTCATGAATTGTAAGGAACTTGTCAGCTTACATTCTCTTATTTAAAAAATTTTTTCACTCCTACAGCACCTGGTCTTCCTAGGTGGTTTCCCATCCAAGTACTAACCAGGCCTGACCCTGCTTAGCCTCTGAAATCAGACAGGATAGGGCTTGTTCAGGTTAGCATGGCCATAGACTAAATAAATCTTATTTTCTTTGCTGCAAAACCTACATGTATCTTTTTGGCTTAGATATACACATGGAGATGGAACCCTTTTTTGCCCTGGTAACAGGAATGTAAAAAAACTTCCTTCCAAAATTGTATTTCTTACTCATACAAAATGTTTAATAAACTTGTCTTAACATAAAAGGCCTCATGTATAGAAATCCAGTTAATCATAAATTTGTAGGAAAAAACAACAAAAAACAATTTGTGAACAAGATGATAATTTTTGAGTACAGGTTTCCAAGTATAAAAAAAAGCATGGTTTAACATGTTCAAATGCTACCACTAACATTTTTCTACTTTACTTTCAAAAAGTTAACCAATATTAAAAAACATATGCTATTTTTTAATAGTTTTTTTTTCCTGTTTAGATACTTCCTTGCTGTTTTGGGGCCTGTTCAAGTTGGATGTGCAAAGTTGGAGATCTCTGAGTTAACCCATTCTTTCTTTTAATCATAAAATGAAAATTTCAAGACACCAGAATAGAGAATTTCACAGGCCCTTTATTTCCTATTGAAAGTACTTCAGGTGCTATTTACCTTCCCTGTCTCAGGTGGGAATATTCAATAGTTCAAGTGGCCCTAAGCTTCTGCTCTCAGGCTTCTCAACCAGTAGATGGGAAATTTTACCTGCAGGCTATAGATAGGATGAAATATTCTAACCCTTTGCCTGTGTTGAAACCTCATTTCAACTTTCTTCTGATGTGAGGTACAAACATGTGTCCTCTTAATCTAATTTTGGGAGATTTTTAATAAGTGAAAGCTAAGGGCATCAGCTTGGGGATTTGTAAATATCAACCAATATCCTTCAGGGTGTATATAATCCCTGTTTTATAGGAAAAGGTAATGGTGAACTCAGCCTACCTTGTTCCTAAAGAACATTCATCTAAAATTTTTTTCTCTTCCACTGTCAATGAGGAGAATAAAATATATATGGAGGTAACGGATTTTCAGATTTCATTGGCATAATACCACAAAAATCCCATTTGCCCCTCATTTATCAATAAGATAGTGAACAATTTTTTATTCTACTAACTGCCAATTTCAAAATAAAAACAAAAGCAAAAAACTGGAGTGCAGACTATATTGCAACCTGCTTTTTTACTAAAATAGTAAAGATATTTCCCAAGTTTTATTTTCTATATAATGTAATGATTTGACAGTGTCCATGCATGAATGTATCATAGGGAGATCTAAACAATATTCTATTTCTGAGAATTTAGTTGTTTAAAATATTTAGCTATTCTAAATAATGCTGAAACAAGCACTAGTATATTTTATACACATCTCTAATTATTTCTTTATATTAAATTCTTAGGAAAGCAATTACTGAATTAAAAGACATAAGTACTTTGTCTTTTTCTTAGTCCACTTTTTGGAGGATAGTTTAAAAACAATTAAAATTTTAATTTTAGTGTTTAATGATTTTTGATAAGTGTTGTCAGCCAAAATAGTTACCATATACGAGAAACCCAAAAAGGGGGTTTAAGCTGTCATAAAGAATAAAAAGCATTTATTTGAGCAAAAAGAGTTACAACCTGGGAGACACAGATTCAGGTAGCACCCCAAACTGTGCTTTGGACAGAAGGAAGAAAGGCAGAGTTTATAAAGGCACACCCACAAAATGTAATTCTTTCACATAAATGAAGATTGCTGGCTGGGTTCACAGAGCCTGGTTAGTTATATTATGCAAATGAGGGAGGCAGAATATGATAAAGAGGTTAAGTCTACATGTGTCCATTCAGCAGTTGTTGTTCCAGAATGTTTATGCCTTGAGCTGAGTTTAGCAACAGGTTTAGCAACTTAGCAGCAATACTTATTCCATTTTTTTCACTATCAATGTGTACCAATTGCATAACCACCACAATCAGGATATACATGTCTATCATCTCCAAGTTTCCTCATGCTTCTTTATAGCCCCTCCCCTCCCTAACCCTTCATCCATCATAACAACTGACTGCTTGCTATCACTCAAAGCTTTGCCTTTTCTAGAAACACATAAAAATGGAAGCATACAGTGTGTAGGTTTTTGCGTCTGGCTTCTTTAATTAATCCATGCTATGTCTCCTGGTAATCTGTCCCTTCTTATTGTTTCATAGTACTCCATTGGGTTATCCATTCTTTGGCTGATGAACATTTAGGTTGTTTCTAATTTTTCACTATTAAGAATAAAACAGCTCTAAACATAAAAGTCTTGGTGTGGACATAAGCTTTTATTTCCTTTGAGTAAACGATACCGAGGAATGGAATTATGGATTACATGGCAAATGTCTAACTTTATAAGACACTGACAAACTGTTTTTCAAAGAGTTGCATCATTTTGCTCCGTTATCTTCACCACCACTTAGGAGTGTCAGCCTTTTTCATTTAGTGGGTATGTAGTGGTATCTCAATGTGGCTTTAATTAGCATTTCCCTGAAGTGTAAGGCTAACGAGCATCTTTTCATGTGATCATTGGCAGTTATTCCTTATTTTGTGCAGTGTCTGTTAAGGTCAGTCTTGTAGAGGACTGGAGGAATTTGTGGACTGATCAAGGAAAAAAGATATGAACACAAGAAGCAGGAACACACAATAAGCTTTATTGAGCAGCACTTGGACAGGGTAGTGTGAGTCTACAAGGGTGAATGGAGTCCCCTCACAGCATAAGACTGTCTAGAGGCTTGTGGTGAAGGGGTCACCATCCAGAAAGGGAAGAAGGCAAAGAAAATCCTGGAGAAAAGGGGAATAAGACAGGTGGTTACACGTCTAGTTGATGTACTCCAGCAGCATGGCAGGGCGTCTCTGTGTCAGAGAACTCTGAAGGGCAAAGGCTTCGGGCCTTTCCCACGAAGAGCTCATTTTCTATATTGCCAGCAGAGGTGTGGTTCAGTTTCCCAGAATACACAAAGCAGGCAGGTTCTAAATGGCTAAATACCCACTTGTTCGGGGCTGTTTCTAAAATAATGGGATGTGTACAAATTTGATTTTGGCGCTGATGGGCTTTTGAGCTAAAAGGTCTCAGCCTGTAGTGAAGAAATAAACTTGGAGCCAATACAACAGAGATCATCTTTGGCTCAACTAAACATAATGAAGCTTTTGCTCATTCTTTAATTAGGTTTTTGGTCTGCTTATTGAGTTCTAAGAGTTCTTTACATGTCCTGAAGAGAAATCCTTCATCAGATGTATTAAAAATATTGTTCCCAGTCTATGGCTTGCCTTTTCATTTTCTTAACAGTGTATTTTAATGCGGAAGTTTTTCATTTGAATGAAATTCAAGTTATCAATTTTCTTTTATGCTTCCTACATTTTGTATCTTATCTAAGAAATATTTATACTACCCAATATCACAAAAATTTTTCTCCTGTTTTCTTCTAGAAGTTTTCTCTCTCATGTTTAGGTTTATGACTCACTTCAGGTTAATCTTCGTATACAAAATCAGGCTAGGAAAAAGCTCATTATTTTGCATATGGACATCCAACTCTTCCAGGACCATTTGTTGAAAAGATTATCTTTTCCCTGCTGACTTACCTTGGAACTTTTGTTGAAAATTACTTATGTATATGTATACATCTCCACTTTGTTTTCTTATTGATATTGTATCTACCAATCATTATGTTGAAATTATACTGTGTTGATTAATGTAAGTTTTGATATCAAGTAGTGTACTCCCATTTATTCCTGTCTTGGCTCCTCTAGAGCTCTTACATTTCCGTATTAATTTTAGCATTAGCCTGTTTAATTCTCTTTGAAAAGCCTGCCAGTTTTTTGGCTGGGACTTGTTTGAATCTAGAGATCAATATGAAAAGAAGTGAAATCTTAACAATACTGGGTCTTCCAATCCATGAAAAGGCCTCTCTCATTATTTAGGTATTCTTTAGTTTCCACGTACATGCCTTGCACATACTTTTTAAAATATATGTCTAAGCATTTTGTTTACTGGTGCTATTATTTATTTGTTTGTTTGTTTTCTACTGAGAACAACTAGAGTTCAGTATTCTGGTGTGTTCAAGGGTGTAGAAATTGAAACTTGGAGGACACTTTTCAGTTTAACTGTTTTTTTCACCTATGTCCCCACCCCTCTTTGGAAAACATCGACTTGTTTCTTATGTCTGTAGGTCTGTTTCTGTTTTTTTATTATTTTTTTAAGATTCTACATATAAATGAAATTAGTTGGTATTGTTGTCTTAGTCTCTGTCCAACATTCACTTAGCAGAATACCCTCTAGGTCCATCCATGTTGTTGCAAATGGCAAGATTTCATTTTTTTTTTCTGAGTAATATTCCATTATATGCACACACCCCACTTTTTTTTATCCATTCACCTATTAATGGGCACCTAGGCTGTTTCTATATCTTGGCTACTGTAAGTAATACTGCAGCAAACATGGAGTACATGTATCTTTTTAAATGAGTGTTTTTGTTTTCTTCAGATAAATGCCTGGAAGTGGAATTGCCAGGTCATATGGCAGCTCTATTTTTAATTTTTTGAGGAATCTCCATACTGCCCCATAGTGGCTACACCAATATACAATTCCAGCAGTGCACAAGGGTTCTCTTTTCTCCAGATCCTGGCCAGCACTTGTTATTTGTTGATTTTTTGATGATATCCATTCTGACAGGTATGAAGTGATATCTCATTGTTTTTCATTTGTATTTCACTGGTGATTAGTGAGTGATGTTGAACATCTTTTCATGTCTATTGGCCATCTGTATGTCCTCTTTGGAGAAATGATGATTCAGGTACTATATTTTTTAATTGGATTTCTGTTTTTGGTGTTAAGTTTTATGCATTTCTTATATTTTTGGATATTATCCCCTTATTAGTTGTAGCATTTGTGATTATCTTCTCCCATTCAGTAGGTTGTCCTTTTATTTCATTGATGGCTTCCCTCACTGTGCAAATCTTTTAAATGTAGTCCCATTTATTTTTACTTTTGTTGCTCTTGCCCTAGGAGACATTCAGAAATATATTGCTAAGACCAATGTTAGTTTACTGCCTATCTTTTCTTCCAGGAATTTTATGGTTTTAAGTCTTGCATTGATATCTTTAATCCATTGAGGGTTTATATATATATATATATATATATATATATATATATATATATATATATAGTGTAAGAAAGCAGTCCATTTTTTTTTGCATGTATCTTATTGAAGATCACTTACTGAAATGTCTTAACCCCATTGTATATATTTGCATCCTTTGTAATAGGCTGAGCATATAAGTGAAGATTTATTTCTAGCTATTCCATCCCACTGATCTATTATCTGTTTTCATACCATACGGGTGCTATTTGAATGGTTTCACTGTCATAATTTCAATTTACAATTGTTTATTGCTAGGTCATTGAGTATTTTAAGGCTCTTGATAAAAAGTCCCTTTTAAAGGTCATATCAATTTACCTATCCAACAAAATATGAGAATGCCTGTTTGATCACACTTTTGTAAATACTGATCTTATTTTAACACTTTTTTCCAAGTGTGGCAGATTTAAAAGATAGTTCTATTCTTCAAATTTACTTTCTCTGATTACTGGAGAATTATAATTTTCTCTTCTTGGATTGAGGAAGTATCATAGGACCTCAGGCACCGGAAGTTTAATCATACACTTTGGTTCACAGTCCACCATCATTGGTCTTTAAATTTAGTTTCTTTTACCTCATTCCCCACTCCTATTTTTCTCTCTTTTTTAATATTTTCCATTTTTAAATTACAGTTGGCATATAACATTATATTAGTTTCAGGTGTACATCATAGTGATTAGACATTTATTTAACTCACAAAGTGATCACCCCAAATAAATCTAGTACCCCTCTGACATACATGGTTATTATAATATTATTGACTATATTCTTTATGCTATACTTTATATGTCTATGACTATTTATAACTACCAATTTGTACTTCTTAATCTCTTCCCCATTTTTCCCATTTTTCACTGGCCCTCTCAACCCCCCTCCCATCTGTAACTTTCAAAATGTTCTCTGTATAAGTTTGTTTTGTTTTGTTCTTTAGATTCCACATATACATGAAATCATATGGCATTTGTCATTCTCTTCAACACAATACTCTCTAGGTCATGAAATATCTTTTCCCATTTTTTTTTTCTGTCTTTTAATCTGAAGTAGGCAGCCTATGTAAAAGTCTCATTTTTTTAATCTATTCAGCCACCCGATCTTTTGATTGGGGTATTTAATTCTTTTTCATTCGATGTATTTGCTGATATGTAGTTATTGCTATTCTTCATTATATATATATAATTTATATAAATTATATATATAATTTATATAAATTATGTATATATATATATATATATATATATATATATATATTTTTTTTTTTTTTTTTTTCTTCTTCTTCTTTTTAAAGAAGTCCCTCCAACATTTCCTGTAATACTGGCTAGATGGTGATGAACTCCCTTGGACTCCTTTAGCTTTTTCTTGTCTGGAAAGCACTTTATCTGTTCCTCGATTCTAAATGATAGCTTTGGTGGGTAATCTTGGTTGTAGGTCCTGGGTTTTCATCACTTTGAATATTTTGTGCTGAGCCCTTTAGGCCTGCAAAGTTTCTGTTAAGTAATCAACTAACAGTCTTATGGGGGCTCCCTTGTAGGTGACTAATTACTTTTCTCTTGTTGCTTTTAAGATTCTTTGTATTTAACCTTTAACATTTTAATTATGATGTGTCTTGGTGTGGGCCTCTTTGGGTTCATCTTGTTTAGGACTCTCTGAACTTCCCGGAGTTATATGTTTATTTCTTTCATTAGGTTAGGTAAGTTTTCCATCATTATTTCTTCAAATAGGTTTTCATTTTTGCTCACTCTCTTCTGTTTCTGGTACTCCTATGATGTGAATATTATTACACTCGATGTTGTCCCAGAGGCTCCTTAAACTATCTTCATGTTTTTGGATTCTTTTTTCTTATTGCTGTTCTGATTGGGTGTCCTCTGGTACCCCATCCTCTATATCGCTAACTTGATCCTATACTTTATCCACTCAGATTCCCTCTAATGTACTTTTCATTTCAGATATTATATTCATTTGACTTGTTCCCTTGTTTTCTGTCTCCATTTTTATGTTTTCTATCTCTTTGTTAAAGTTCTGAGTTCATCCACTCTTCCCCTAAGTTCCTTGAGCATCCTTATAACCAGTGTTTTGAACTGCATCTAGTATATTGTCTCCATTTTGTTGAGTTCTTTTTCTAGAGTTTTGTTGTTCTTTCATGTAGGACATATTTGTCTCCCTATTTTGGCTGCCTCCCTGTGTCTGTTTCTATGTATTAGAGTGATTTTATGTAGTAGGTGTCTTGTGGGGCCCAGTGGCACAGTCCTGAGAGAGGTCCAGCTGCAGGCCAAGTTCAGCTGCAGCCTACACACCTCCATGGCCACCTGGTAAGAGTAACAAAGCAATCCATAGGTGGCTGCCACCTGCACTGAACTTACGGGATTCAAGAGGCCAAGCCAGAACTGAAGTTGGCTGCTGCTAGTGTAGGGCTTGGGGCTGTTCAGCAAGAGGTACAGGGTACGCCAAGGCCAGATGCTGCTTTTGGATTTTGTGAGTCTTTGAGAGACTTTAGGGAAGTTTACAAGAGCCAACACAGACCGGTCTATATGGAATAAACCACTGAAAGCAGCTTGGGTGGGCCTACAAGGTGGGAGAGGCAGAGTCTCGGGGGATCCCCTGGGCAGAGGGACCTGTGTTATCCAGGTTCATGGCAACTTAGACATGATGGCGACTGCATCTGCAGGCTGGGAGCAGGGGGGAGGGGGTGGGGAGAGGAGACTCAACAAAGGAACAATGGATACTGCCAGCATTTTCGTCTGAGAGAAAGCTGCCCCTCAAGCCCTGGCCCTGAAGCCTGACAACTCAGCATCTCCTTGTATATCCCTGGCACTCATTGATCAGCTGTCCCAGGGCTGAAGCTCAGAGCGTTAGTCCACCAGCAAGTGAGTCAGGGCATGGGCCCTTTAACAGAAACATCTGTGACTCCACAGCCCTCTGTCTCACTCAGCCGCATCCCCTGCCGGTTTCACGGCCAGTTTGTGGGGACTTCTCTTCTTGACACTGGAACCCTGGGCTGGGGAGCCCGGTGTGTAGCCAGGACCCTTTGTTCTTCGGGTGGGGAAGAGAGCTCTGCAGCCAAGATAACACGCCCGATTCTCGATCGCCACACGTGGTTGTGGGACCTGGCCATTTCACATCTCTGCCCCTCCTACCAGTTCGAGGTGACCTCTGACATTTGTCCCTAGTTGTAGGGCTTCTGTTCATTCAGCCAGACCTCAGGTGCTGGTTGCTGTGTAGTTTATGTTTGGTGTGGCTGCGAGAGGAGGCATGCTTGGCCTTTACCTTTTACATCATCTTGACTGGTCTCTCCTCATAGGATCTTAAAATAGTCAAGTCACACCATCTCAAATGGCTAGATCATAAATCTCTCTCCTTCTCTCTTTATGTGAAACTTTTTCTTATCCTTAGGAGACTATTCCAATGTGTTTGACATGTTTTTGAAATTTTCTTGTAACGCAATTTGTGTATGTTTTAAATTTACACAAATGGTGTTGTTAGATTCCATTATCTATTATTTTCACTGTGTTTTAAATACATGCATATCTGGTGGATATATGTAGTCCTTTACTTCTTTCTAATGTATAAGTACTATATATTTGCCTCGACCACATTTTGCCTTTCCTCAACCCCCAAGTGATTACGAACCCCAGGTTGGCTCTAAGCCTCTGCTATCAAAACCATGTAATCAATATCCTCATATTTGCTCTTTAGAGACTTGTGTAACACTTCTTGAGGACATATGCCCAGAAATACCTCATTAATAACTATGTTCGTTTAACTGAATTCTGCCAGATTTCTCTCCAGAATGGCTCCAACATTTTACATATTCAGCAAGTGTTATGTGGCTTCCTATCCCCTCCCCATCCCCATCGACACTCGAAATTATCCATATTCCTAATTTTTGTTAGTCTACTGGGTATAAAAAGATATTTTATTGCAGCCTTAATCTGAACTTCTCTGATTACTAATGAGTGTGTTCATAACCTTGGTGCATTTTTGTACTGGGGCTCTTGTTTTTTGTTTCATGATCTAAGCATTCCTTGTTGTACTATAAATACTAACTCCTTGTCAGATTTAGACATACAAATGTATTCTTATACTGCCTTTTATTATAAATTATGAAATATTTTTCCCAGAATCTATTTGTTATCTATTGATGTACAACAAAGAACCCAAAACCTCAGAATCTTAAAATAAACCACTTTATTTTGCTCATAATTTTTAATCAAAAATTCCAAAATAAACAAAAATGTCATTTAAGTTCTAGAACACCACAAACACACTGAGGGAGAAAGTTCAAAAAGGAAAAACAAATAAGGAAGGCAGAGGACAAAGCAAAACGATCTCTTTAGCTCTTTTGAAGCTTTTAGATATAGACTGAACCCTTTAACTGTCGGGATATATGAAAATGATCTTGCTTTCTTTCCAATGGAAATTGATATCTTTGAATCTAGATACAGTATTTTCAAGTCTGTCTTGCCCATGGAAATCATAGGTAATACTCTGAATTCAAAAAACAGGGCCCAGCAGAGCCCTATATGTAGGAAGAATCAGAAAATAAAATTCATCATTGACAGGCACGGGAGATTTTTAAATACTTTTCCTCTTTCTCCCAGAAACCTTCATATCTTTCAGGAAGGTAGAGGTGAGGAGGTGGAGATATACTTGATATTTAAGTTTTAGATGCAATCTAAAAACAAATGCATTAAACTTACTAAAACAAAATACACAAACAAGTGCACAAAGTACAACCAACAATTCTTCCTCTTCAAAGAATGTAAATGAAAACTAAGGGCCAAATTCTGAATGAGTGAATTTTTGTCTTGTGAATGCCTTATATGCAGAAATGCATTAATAAGAAATGCTTTGAGCAATGTGAAGTTACATATAGGGAAACAAAATTATAAAGGACCTGAGTAAAGGCTTCATATAGACATTCCTACCCAATTACCCACCGCGAGTGTTTCCAAATTTTGGCTACAATCTAAAATAAAAACTTTTTTTTTATTATTCTCCAAATTCTATTCTTTGGAAGTAAGTGTGTTTTCTTTTTGAATGAACACCAGAACCAAAGGCTTTCGTTTATGACACCTAGGTCAAGAAAGTTACCCTCCGGTATGGTTTCACTGAAAGGAATTTAATCAAAAACCATGAAAAGCCTAAGTTCAAAAAGACAACTTTTGACATAACTATCACATATATACACACAACTTTAGGAATCATTGTCTCCAAAAGGTAGTGGATCTTACCATACTTTTTCTTGAAAGTACAGCTGAACAGCTGACTTCTATACAACAAAAAACAGCAGCAACAGAATTGAGGTGGAGGTAGAAAGCAGGTTAAATGTTAGATTCTTGGATGTAAAACACCTCACCATTTCTGGGAGAGAGGTATTTACTCATAAATGCCCAGAAGTTTATTCATAACCTTATCTTTGCAAATGCACAGATAAGTAAATCTCTAAACTTATTAACTAAGTACCAACCCACTCAAAGCACCCTCTAACAAACATTTTTATACTACTTAAGTCAGAGGTAACTTACAATTAAAAACTGATGCAACGTCTTTCAAAACAAAGTGTGGTTGTGGTTGGTTTTGAATGATTCTGTGTGATTTTACAAATTTACAAATTCTAGCCATCTAGTTTTCCTAAGATACAAAACCAACTCACCAGTATTTTACTACATCACCAAACAAGAATATGAAAAATATATATCATTTTCAAATAGGTTTCCCAATCTTTTTTCAATTGGCAAGTTAGTTATTGTTCTAAAGACACACTGGGGTCAGGTCAGAAGGCGGAATATACTTTCCTGAGACCTAACTAGCATGCCAACAATATTAGTCTATGCAGTCTATATCTGAAATCACATTTAGCTGAAACACACATACTAACCGACCCAGCTTTGCAGCTTTCTCTACCATTACTATAATTTCAAGTAGTCAAGTACTAAGCAAACTCAGACAAGAGAATTATGAAAACCCAGTTCATCAAAGGGCTTTTTAACGATATATGAAAGTGGCCCAATGCAATGACACAGGTTTTCTATGCTCTAAAATACCAAGAAAAAATGGAACATAATTTTTTTTTCATTCTCTCTATAAATCGATTTTTACGTGTCCCAGCCCCAAATAAAAACTGATAGCTGATTTCCAAAACAACCACTCTCGTATCTTACTCTAAATCCCCTACTCTACCAAACTTGAGTGAAAAAACTTTCTAGACACCAGTTCTACTTGTAAGGGAAAAGCTGCTTTTGAATAGTATTGTATGAAAAACAGCTTTTTAAAACTAGTTAGGCTTCAAGTTACACAGACAACAATCAGACTGTTGAAATAAAGCAGAATTTATATAGTTGTACTTGGTGGCGGAAATAGTGATGTCTAGGTTTGTACAGCCAGATAAGGCAAGTACTGACCTGCCTGGCAAGTCAGTGTTACCCTGATTATCTTGCATGCAGTTACATGTCAGTAGTGTCCCACTTGGTCTCAGGTTGACTGGCAGTTCCCAGTAACAAAGAAGGTAAAAGTGTCCCAACATGCAGAGCAACACTGTGAGCCAAGACCAAGGTGACACCACTAAAAGCAAACCTGACTCCCATAAAAGCACCCACACAACTTCACAGCACCAGAGAAGCTCGAGGGGCTCTCTCTTTAGAACTGAAGGTACTTGTGAGGCTGGCCTGGGTTTCAAATACACTTTTGCACACAATACCTTTGCACGAACGACTGCAAAAGAGTCCTCTGGAGCCTCCGGAGTTTTACGAACACATCCCAGTTAACAGGAAAACACTTCACAACTGCCTGACGCTGCTTCTCGGGATGAGCAAAACGGGGAGCACGGTTCACGACGTGCAAAGGAAAGCAAACCACACACATTTTCACACACACGCTCCGAACTCACACCATTTCTCACGCCTACAATAACGAGACTGGCACCAAACACCCAGAGTGCTGCTGTTCACACCTTCCACAATCCCAGCTCCGGCATCAGTCACGCCGAACCCAAGAAAACGAGCCCAATTAACCCCAAACAGCGTCGTGAACATCGGCGACAGGAACCGAATCGAACGCTGTTTACCAAAATGTGGGGGAGGGGGGCAGGACACAAATGACAACTAAATACAGCCCACCCCCCAAAGTTTAGGGGCTGGTCACCGAGATATTTCGAAAGCGGACGGCCAGATGGCCAGGGTCCATCAGAATGGGGACCCTCAACGAGCCCGGAGCCGCCAGAGGCCCCCCTGGCCAATCTAGCGACAACAGGCCCCAACATCAACCGGTCAGGCCTCTGTCCCACTTCCCAGGCACACAATTAACAGGCTCTCGAAACCTGGGGGCTGCGGGTGGCCTCCTGACGGCACAGAGAGCCCCAAACCGTCCGGAACGGCAGAAACCCTCCACGCCTGCCCCGGCGGCGGCCATCACAGCCAGAAAGCGGACTTTTACGACAACTCCCACAATGCCCACGGACTACAGCTCCCAGAGTGCATCGCGCGTCGCCACGTTTAACCCTGTCGTGGCACAGGAGCAGGCCAGCCCTGCTCCCCTCCCTACACCCAATTGTTGCTCTTACTTTCACCCTCACAGTCCGAAACTTTGCAAAGTCTGTAAAGCGGTTGCAGCGATGCGATCTCGCCGTCTTCCCTTATCGCACAAAGAACCTCAGCTGCCCAGAAAATTCCCTGACAGGGTCCTCTATTTGTTATCTCCAGTGCACACCTCCCAGTGCCACATGTTTATCATTTAAGAGGTATATCTAACTTCAATTCACTTTCCCCTTCGCCTTGATCATTTTAGGTCATGTTTCTAAGTTGTGATAGCCCAGAGAGTTTGGTACTCAATATTATTAATTGAAAAATCTGTTTTTTAAGTCCTGGGACTCAACAAGAGAAAAAGACTATCCTATAGCTGACTCCAATGTCCTACATCTCTCTATTTTATAGGACAGATTTCCTCAAATATTTTGATTCGGGAAATTCATGCAATTCCAAATAAGTCCTATTAAGAAAAATTAGTTATGGGGAACGTATCTTTTCAATTTCAAGTTCATTTTTTAAAGGGAAAACTCCATTGTGCCAACATACTTTGCTTTCTCTTTCTCCCTCTCTACTGATAGGTGATCAGAAATAGCATATACTGCTGCTTTATTCCTTTCTGACTTTAAAAATAATCAGTAAACAACAAATAAGAAACATCTGAAGATAATTTGAAAATTAAACTAAGAGTTCATTCTTTTGGAAAACTGCACAATCATATATTTTACTCACGAAAGAACTTGTCTTTCACATTCTAATTTTAAAAAAGTTTTAAAATAAATTTCTTTTAAATACATTGCCCATAATTTAAGTAAATATGACACTCACATTTAGAGATCACTGTATCATCAATAAAGGTTAAATATTTAAGATGTACTTACACAAACTGTAACTTGCCTAGACGTATAACTGACTGGCAGACAAAATAATTGTTTGCTATGTAATGCATGCATTAAAACAACAGCCAAAATTCTCCTAAAGTATCTGCTCTTTTTCTCATACCCATGTATAAAACAAAATGTACAAAATGTCTGATTTTGCTACAGAAATATTTTTCTATTGAAAGGGCACTCAAAATATATCCTGATTTTTAAATCACAAAACCCAGAAATCCTACTACACACACAAAACCCAAAAGCCTAGTTGGAAAGATACATCTTCAGAAAAATTTTATTTTAAATGTTCCTTAATATTATATCTAGCTTATTAGTAATTTTTTTGATCTAGTTACCTACAGTGAGAAAATACTTCTCCATCATTAATTTTTTTACTCATGGTATAGCATATAGTTTCATTAGCAATTAAGATAAATGCTATATACCAAGATATTAAAAAGTATATATACACATATATTTTGAATTTTAGTTCATTATGCTATTTTAGTTTCTGTATTTTTCTGATTTTCACTAAACACTTTAGTTAGAATTTAGCTAGGCAAAATTGCATTTTCTCTCTATTCTTTAATAGCTATCAGACCACAAAAATTAAATGCATATTTTATATATTATTCTCCTGATGTTAAAATACATGATTTATAAGAAAGGCTTAAAAACAAGTCAGATATGAAACTGATCTCCTTGTATATTTATTACATGCTTACAACTCTCTTCTCAGTGCTATATTATATTTACCATTAGGAGATTAGTAATTTTTTCTTCTATTTTATCTTTCAAAATATAAGATTTAAAAACTGATACATTAAAGAGTTTTATTTAAAGATTGCATTAAAATAATTTTATAATTTTTAGATTAGCACAATTCTTTTAAAAATAACTTAGAAGTTTAGTATATCCTAATTAAGTAATTTAAGTAAGTTTTAACCTATATACTTAATATTAATATGAGTGTCTTTATAAGAAGAAAACAAATTTATTCTACAAATGAATTCTTTAAATTCATACAAAATGATTTTAGAATTGTTCTCCCAAAGTTTGTAGATTCTATTTAACCACATGAGTTTTCACATGTATTTCTTAAAAAATTAAACTTCTATACTATGGTTTTAAAAGTATTCATATGTACTTGTATTAATGTTTTTAAAATTAGGAGAAATCTTGTTTTCTCTTGAGAATGTATGTTAACAGAAGACAAATATTGCAATCTATTTCTTTTTCCAAACATATTATTGGTGACAAACCAGAATGTGCAGATTTCCATATCTTAACAACAGATTCTATGTATAATTTCCAAAACTACAACTTTCATTCTTTTAACTTCATGTAATACTTCAAAGCATCTTTAAATGTTTAGATGCTTTAATTGCATTTTTAGTTTATTTGCTTTAAAGCATCTGATTTTGTATATGTAATTTATACTGTTCATGCAAACAAACTACACTAATAGAATTATTGCCCAAAATAGATTGAGTTGCTAATATTCTAATATGCTCCAAAAGTTAGTCCTTTTTTTCTTATGTTACCAGGATGACACAAACAAAAAGTGAAAAGAGGTCACATGCAAAGGACAGGCTTTTGCCTGATTAAACAAGTTGTTTATATTTACATTATGACCCTACAAAGCAATATTTTCCTAGCGTGTGATTATATCCCAGGGTTTAAGCTTCTCTGCTACTGCTCACATTTTAATTAACTTTAATTCACTGGCCTGCTTTTAAAGCAGTGACAAATCTTTCAAATTTATAAAATACCAATTTTTTATTGTCACATATGTTTACATTTATGTTTAAGAATATTCTGAGTGTCTGAAAAATCTCTTGTTCCCGATTTTGCTCAATATAATTTTAATTTTGTTATGTCTTAAATACTTGGAAAAGAGGGATGATGGGAATAGTCTTATCATGTCAATATATTAGAAATTACAAAAAAAAGTCTTTTATCCAGGAAATTTGATCTTTTTAAATAAAAAATTTCCAATTAATTTTTTTTATTTAACTTAAAAATCTGGATTTTTATCATCTTCATAATGTTTTATATCAGTTTAGGATATAGATAAAGCTTAAGTACATGTTACCTCTCTCCTCTAATTGAAATGCTCTCTTTCAATAGATGGATAAAAAACAGAAAACGTTTCCTTACCTAAAGATGAAAACTTTCACATTTAAAAAAGTCTCCCCGATTCTTCAGGAGATAAAACTTTGACATTTTCCTATAAAAATGAAAAATATACAGGTTAATGATTATGATCACTTCCACTCTGTAAAAAATTATAATATTAGATGATTGATATTTGAAATTTTTGAGTCCTAATTTAAGACAGCAAGGCTTAAATGTAATTAAATTAAATTAAATTAAAGCTGCCAATTTAAAAATCACCCTGTTTTAAATTTTATCACAGAACCATGACAAGGTAGTTGCTTTTTATATTTAGTTGTTCTGCATTTTATTCTGCCATTGACATATCTTGTAGGTCTTATTTATGACTCAATAATTTTAATACTCTTTCAATATATTTGTTATTAACTATCCTTAGCTGTTTTAAGATGTTCTCTAACATATAATAATGCCTGTCTTAAATATAGTTTCTATAGTCTAAAATTTCAATAAACGTATGACAAAAAATCTAAACTCTAAACCTTCTAAATTTCAAAAGGCTTTAATAGCTTCAAATCAATTTCCTCAAAAAGAGATATTTAAAACACTACATACTCTAGGATGGAAACACTAAATTCTCTGAGACAGAGTAAGATTTAGGCTAAATTTAAAAAAAACAATTATCCTGCTTGTCCTTCTCCCTCTTTCTGCTCATAATTTTCTCTCCATTTTAATGCAGGTTTATATTCATTAACTCACATGCGTTCTCTCCAAAGAAAAATTAACTTCTGCTTAGTAAATTTCAGATTCTTTACATTTTCCCTAATTTCACATAAGAATCTACCATTTAATCTCTCAAAGAAAGAAATGAGTGTCAATTTTGCTGTTACTTCCCAAAATTTCTTTTCCCGGACTTGTTTTCTAATTCTTCTCCTTATATGATTCCACCATACCCCACTTAGCTTTATTTTTTATGTATTTATTTTTTTAGACACACCAACGAGATTTGCCTAACATTCGTCTCCCCAACATTTGAGGGTGTATTCCAACGTGTGTGTGTGTGTATGTGTATTGATGCATCTATCACAGTTTCTAGCTAATGTTACCTCTCCATATTTGAAAAATAAATATTTTCACTCCCACCAGGAACCTGTAGACTTTCATTCATCAGACCCTAGCTATTTCCTGTTCTTCACCATTTAGAGTTTGCATATGGATGGATAAAAGTTGGAGTGTTTAGGTGAGTCGGAACCACCAGGAAGAATCCAACCACATGTATCACCGTTCACATCATCGAAAATGTCTGGCTCATAACTAACCTTGAGATGTTTTAGAGCAATATACAACCTATAAAACTCATATGTATGAGCACTAAATAATTCCTTTCTTTAGGTCACTCTTGGCTACTTTCCATTTCCTAAGCCATTTTTTTCAAAGGATGTAACCTTTCTTGTACAAATAATTTTGCAAGTGCAAAGTAGAGGTTTCTTTTGGAGGCAGGAGAGCAAGCTACTCACGGGCCTAACCAATTTCTAACATGATCTACTCAATCTCCACCCAAATTCAAAGCTTGAGTTCTGCCTCTCATTTCACCTTGTCATATCCTCCTGAAGGATTGAAGATAAGCATATAACCATGCTGTGCCTCAGTTTCTTCATTTCTAACTTGATTCCATCATCCAATACAACAAACAGATGCTGAAGTGGGATCAGCCTGGGGACTCAGGATGAAAAAGAGAAAAGGAAAAAGACTTGGACATGGTATCTCTTCCTGAGCTCTACCCATTGTCCTTTCCCTGAGCAATGGAAGTGGCCTATGACACTGGGCAAGGTTGAGGGGTACAATATGGAGAGCTTCTATGTCCCCAAACCCTGCAAAAGTGCAGACAGTAATATGGTCAGAAATAAGAGCAATGTTTTTCTTTTTTAATTAAAAAAAAAAGAAAAGAGAAAAGAAATGCCAAACTAAAAGCCTTGTTCTAAAATACTGCCATGGTAGGTAAATACTTTTTATAAAGAATAATAAATGAGTTCAGAGCCATAAAAATCTTATCTTTCCCCAGCCTCTTTGCTGTGGGCTACTTTTTCTCCATGTAAACAGACAATCTAGTCCTTATTCAGTAACCCAATGCTATTGTAACTGGGGAGCAAGCACAGCAGGGAGCCTTTAAAACCCTTGGAGAAACTCCCTCTGACCCAGCCCTGGCTTCTAGAATTGTAAAGGAAACTCAGCAAAGCGTTTTTAGTGTTCCCAAAGAGGATTTCTGCCCCCTCCCCTGCTCAAAACTCCACACCAAATTAATTTGACTCATTAGTTACTATTGAGACACTCCATCATTTAAAAGAAAGCACTAAGCATAAATGTAGTTAAAAGTGATTTTTTAAAAAGCCAAGGTATAGTCATCCCAAACAGTAACAGATTAACATTAACTGCTTACTAGTTTCAACACCAGCTGCAAATGGATTGATTCTTCATTTGCTGTAAACTATCAATGCTGCCAAACTCTCCCCCAAACTTCCTTTCCATTTTAGGAAACCAAGTTCCTAGAAATAAGAAAAGAAAAAAAAAAAAAAAGAATTTTCTTTATCATAGGCTTTTAAACATTAACTACAAATACGCACTGTTTCAGCATAAAATTAGTGTTCTCATCCTCTCCCTCTCCTTCTCCCTCTCCCTCTCTCACACCACCCCCCTCCCTGCCTCCGTCTTTTAATTAGTTTGGGAAAATTTACTGCGTCCTGCTTTCCTACCTGGGCATCTCTGTAAAGCGGAAGGAACTTTATCCCTCTTTCTCTTCATCCCTACTTGAAATCCCCAGAAATTTCCTCGGCTTCACTGTAATGCAATACTGGCCAAATTTCAGCAAACTCTATCCTCATAGAAAATGTAAAATGTAAAATGAGGGGGTTGTACAAGACAATCTCCAAGGTCCTATTTAGCTCTAACATTCTATATGTGTCTGTGATGATCCAGAGAAACTGGAATAACTCCATATAAGCACCCAAATTTGGGCCTCCTTCTATATGCATTACTGCTGTTAATGTGTTTCTAAAAACTTTTGCTGAATTACAATATAACACATTTTCCCGCCTTTTTAGGCCAACATTCCCCTCTTCGTTCGGCTTCTTCAACTTAAAATTATTTTCTTTCTCTAAGAAACCATTCTGTATCACCAATAATGATAACTTCATTCCTTCCATGAAGGCCATCACTACCACCAGCAGCCTTTTTCTGACCTAATCTCTTAACAATACTGTAACACATTCTTCTAAGTAAAGCAATAGTTTCTACTTACCTAGACCCTACAATATCATCCTCATCCTCATCCATAATATTTATCAAGAAATCCCTAGTTGACACAGTTCTAAGCACTGCACAATTAGTCTGAAGGACCTTACAATGCAAGTTCTATTATCAGCCCCACTTTACAGATGAGGAAGTTGAGACAAAGGTTAGTTAGGTCAGTTGCCTAAGGTGTATTCCTAATGAATAAAGGATCCAAGTCTGAAAGCCACATATTTTGAGTATAGAGTTTGCACCCTTAACCACCATAATACACTACCTCTCTGAATAACCGACTTTCATGGGCCCTCTCACCCCTAAAAATCTGATTACCCAGCACTTGATTTTATCTCAGAATATTTAGTCTCCTAATTGATGAATTAGGCATAATCAGAATATCTGCTTTATGAAGCTGTTGTGAGAATTAAAGCACTCAAAGCAGTGCCTGCCACAGAGTAAATAGTCTGCAATTATTTAATGAGAGACCTCTTAATTGGCAGATAAAGACACTGAGGTCAGTAGTTAGTGGGAAAACTAGGACTGGAACCTAGAAGTAATGTACCCTGGTTCTTTTTTTTTTTTTTTTAATACTATTTATTAATGCAGTGCAAAATTTGGAGACACTTAAATTTTAAGACTTTAAAATAATCCTCATTTTGTGTTTTTTAGTCCAGGGCTTTATCCATTGAACCACACTCCTTCTCTGGTTAAAAGGCAAATTCCAAGGAATCAAGGACCCTAGATTTGGTCCCCTGCTCCTCCTAGCACAGAGCTGGGCTTTGCTGCCAGTGAATCAACAGCATCCAGTTTTGAAAGAGCAAGCTTACCAGAGGCTTCATATCTATTAAAAATTACCTCCATGTTGAGCATAGGTTTAAAATATTTTAAAATGATGATAATGATTTGGTGAAACGTATTTCTTGCCAGAGGCCCTGGACTTCAAAATGAGCCCATTTTGTACTTATTAACTGAAAAATAAATAGGCATTCAAAGGGAAGGTTTTCTTCCTTTTACGGACAAATCCAGGGCTTACAAGGGTTGTGCAGATAATATATATATTTTTAAATCAATGTGGTGTATTAAATGTCACGATAACAGTAGATCCGGCCATGCATTTGTGTACGGCAAAAAATCAGAGCAATTAAAGTCAACCCAGTTGAAGCTGGGTTCTCCTAGAATTCTACAATGGAAACAATCCTTTCACTCTTGGATGTATATATATTTTTTCCCTGTGGCCTCATGGCAATAAATAAATAAACATTCATATTTTGTGGCAAACAAAGGATATACTAACATATCAAAAAAATACTATATTACTTGGGTAGAACACAGCTACTGTAGCAATAACTATTCAAAAGACAAAGGAAGCACCTTTAAAAAGCACATTAATCTGGTAATACCAACCACAAAACCAAATCATTTCAGTACAGTTTATATTTTCATAATATGTCATCAGCTTCAGACTTTCAGTTAACATATTATACTATGATACTGGCTACTTTAATTATCTCTCAAGGTCTCATTCGAGAATCCAAGGTCCTTAAACCTTTGAATTTCTATCACCTTCTTCAAGGGACATTCCACCTCACCCTGATGTCAGAACCCCAAACTTTTTGGCATTTAGAGCAGGTAAACAAAAATGAGGGTTTTTTTTATTTTTAAATGTCTACCATATTTTTTACTGTAATTTCAATTCTAGAATTTTACATGCATTTAAAAAAATAAATAGTATTTTTGCACAAGACCTTCATTTTATACTGGTTTATGAGTTACTGGCCATACTCTAAGAACTAAAGCCCTTCCTCGCAACATCGAATTTGCCTCAGTCCAGAGAAATTTTAAATCCATGCTGCTCTTTTGTACATGCATAAAAACATTATCTCAATTAGTTTTTTTCACTATCGTGGAAATGTTCAAACAAAGAAAAGTAGAAAGTATAACAAATATCCACGCATACATTAACTCTATTTAACAGTTATTAACATTTGGTCATATTTGCTTAATCTCTCCTTTTCTTCTCTGCTGTAGTATTCTAAATTACAGACATCATGGCATTTCACTCCCAGATACTTCATTGGGCATGTCTAAAAAGTAAGGACATTGACATTTTCTTACATAACCAGAATTCCATTATCACTTCTATAAAATGAGCAATAATCCCTACTACCCAGTCCATACTTTAATTTCTCCACTTGGGGTCTAATTTTCTTGATAATATCCTTAATTCTCTATTCTGTCATCAGTGACAGTGCACATGTTTTTAAATAAGTGCCACCTCTCACGTGGCTAATCCAACCAGTTCTGCCAAGGAAGCAGTAATCTCCCTGAACTCACCCATGCCCATTATCTGACAGACCATCAGGCATCTTCTGATGTTGCCCTTATGCCCATTGGAAATGTCATGTTAAATCAAACACTGATGAAAACTGGATAAAAGATCCCGTGGAATTTCAAATAGGTATTTTCCCTTAATAATCAGTGTGCATTGGGGAGCAAATGGAGTGGAACAAGGGACCATGAAACCCTAAATATAGTCACAATTCAAAATGAGGTTGTTTGGCTTAATCATTCAGTGCAGGTCTATATAGCTAAATCTATACAAGATGCAAAAATGGTAAGCTTTTATAGAACAAATTCCCTGAACTTGTTCTATAAGAGGGAAAAAAAATTCACTTTTTCTTCAATCATTGTGAATGCGGTAAAAGTGAAATTATAATAATCCATGGGAGGGTAGAATAACTGGATTATTTAGATTTTCTAGAAATCAAGAGGCTTTTGGTGGGAGGTGGTGAAGAAGATTAGAAACTGACGTTTTAAGTCATGTTCAGTCATAAAGACCAGGGCAAAAGGTCTCTCTTGTCCTTTTGTAGGAAATAATAAGAATAGAGAAAATAAGTACCTATGATAACTTTTCTCTTCAATTCTGTCTACAAGCTACTTGTTTTTCTAGAAAAGATCAAGTCTCCTATATAGGTCTCTTTGTCTCTTAAAAACTGATTCAAACGAGAAAAGATGGTCCTGGTTTTTGCAAGCTCTGACACTTGAAGCTGTCTTTGGGGCTGTTCTTCCATGCCATTTAGGTTGAGAATGCAGCTTGGAAAAGCCAAACAACGTTCTTCTTTAATCCTTACCTTTCATATCTTCCCTTTCTCCCTGAATCCATAAAGCCACCTTAAAAATATGTGCTATGTTATTTTTAAGTTGTTATTTTTATTGGTTTACATATGACTGAATTAGTTAAGGAAATATAAATTTTTTTTCCACTGAGGGAAAAAACTGTATGGGGAAAAGATAAAGATATCTCTTCTTTCCATTGCAACAAAATAACACCACATTTTGTTCTTTTCTGTTTTTTCCCCTCTTTTTAAATAAGAAAATGATAACAAAAATATGAAATAGAAAATATTTACTGATGGTATCAGAATTGAGGTGTGCCTATTAACACAGCTATATGCCACCCGCTTAGGATCCTTATTTGAAACACACGCCAACATGCCCATGTGTCCACTTACAAAAATGTATGTGTAGGAACATTTACATTTGATATGATAATTTATGTAGAGGAAGTCAGAGGGAACTGCTTCCAAAATGGGACCAAAGGACAGCTTGGAAAATCAGAATCCAAACAACCTCAAAATAAACACACACACACACACGCCCCCCAGAACTTTAAATGCCTCACAGGAAAGGGATTTTTTTTTTCCTCTAAAGAGTTCCTTTCTAAATGAAGTTTCCAGTATAAGCAGTTCTGTATTATACCATCCTTTACAGGCATTCCACTGTTGTGACACAGAATGTCAGCATCACTTACCTAGTACAAACTTATTACTAGGGTATATCTAATAATAGAAACATTGTTCTTTAAAGTTGGAAAGGTCCTCAGAAATCATCTAATTCCATTAACTCACTCCACAGATGAAGACAAAAGAGGTAAAATGACTAACCAAGGCCATATAGCCTGCTGTATTGTTAACCTTCTCAAATAGCAGAGCTGAAAAAAAGAAAAAAAAAAAGAACTGCCACATAGAAAGCCAGAAAGCCAGGATACGATGGAGAATACCCAAATTAAAAGATAGAGCTGTACTTTCTGACAACTTTTCAGTAGCGAAGGGTTGTTTCCTATAATGTACCATGAAATGAAGGCAGGAAGGCATCAAGAGGGACAATCACATGGGCAAGAATATGTGCATAGCCTGTCTCCAGTTGCACGTATGCTGCGTGACCATGCAGCCCATGTCATTAGTCAGTGATGGATTTCTGAGTGTTTAGATCACCAAAGATCCTTTACAGCTGTTTTTACATATTTGCCATTTTTCTGTCTTCAAAGGCTTTATTCAGGAGAGTGGTAAGGGTAGGTGGCCAATAACTAAGTTATTTACTGATTTTTCTGGAAATTTTGGTGACTAAAAAATAAAAAAGATTGAAGAATACCTTAAGGGTGCTCAAGGGTGATCCCGTACTACAAAAAAGTTGAAGTCACTAGAAATTCACCAAATGAAACATACTGCCTCCCTTTGATGCAGACCTAGAGTGAAGTGACACCTGAAGAGGGAATCATCACCAAACAAACGCAATACTCTCCAGAAATGGGACCACCAAGGGGTTTGAACCATCTGCCATTGAGCTCTTTTAGACTGAGGACACAGAAATTTTTCTTGGTTAGAGTAGCCCAATACATTGAAAGCTTAGAAGCAGAGAGAACTGAATAAATACTAAGGACGAACAAAAATATAGTAGTAACTTTCTCAAGGAACATTTAGCAATAATGAACTAGACTTACTCCTGTTATGAACCAAAATACCACAGGTGACCACAACTTGAATACCAAGACATTATGGGACCCCGTTAGAATAATTTGACACTGTTCATTTGGGAAACTGTAATAATATAAAAAATTATTATATTTTCTCAAGAAGTCTAGATAATTTGCTCAATGCAAATAGGGGTTACAAACAGGCTTTGTCAGAATTGATAGTTAACTAGGTGTTTCCAGGTTCGTGGAAAGAGAGGAACAGAGATATTTCTTTACTTCCCTCACCTTCCCCCATCTATGTTTCTTTAGAAAAATATTCCTGGGTAAATCAACGTCTAAATTTATAAATATAGAAAAAAAATTGGTTAGGGAAAGGGTCATATTTGGCTAAGTATCAATTATAAACATAGATGTAGACATAGGGTAAAATGTGTTATGAGATTAATGGTATGGATTATCAATAAAGATGAATGACCTTTTTAAATGTTCATATTTTATAGCTTATAACACTTTTGATTAAGCCAAATAATGTTGCAAAAGTCAACAATACTAGTGTGAAAATTGCTCAGATGAACCTCAGAGCTTTATAAGTGAGATTTGGGATAGCTTTACCACTGGTATACTGCAGTATCACAGCTTAGTAAGAGCCATAAATATAATGATTATATAAAACCAAAAGAAGATAAGTGTATGCTTCCATACATTTGTTCAGTGCTCATTTCTTTGGCCATAGCTATAATACAGGTTTAAAAAAAAAAAGATTTAGAAAGCTAACACAGCTCTAACCCAGTCAAATCTGTATTAGGACAGTGTTTTTTTTTTTTTCTTTCTTTCTTTTTTAAGTCAAAGTAATATGAAAAATGCTAGGGGTGAAGTGGTCTTCTTGTCCATTGTACTGACATTTAGCTTAGCCACAGCTTTTCGGTAGCTAATTTCTTTCCTATCTGTAAGTTGTGATCTTGTGCTAATCAGAACGCCTAACAAATTTGGGGAATTAAAAAAAGCTTTTAAAATTCTAGTCAATAGTAACAGTGAAAAGTGATCAAAGCCAGAAGATTTGTTTTGTTGTTATTATGTGTGGTCTTTCTTTCTTTCTTTCTTTCTTTCTTTCTTCTTTCTTTCTTTCTTTCTTTCTTTCTTTCTTCTTTCTTTTTATCATTTGGATAGCAAAAGAGATATAGTGGATAGTTACCAAGCACAAACCAATAAAGATGTCATTGAGAATGCTTAAACCTTTTGTATTTGGGTTAAATTTCAAATAGAAAGTTCTCCAGCAAAATGGGATATTAATATAAAAACATGACACAGGAAGTTAACAAAGTTAAAGAAAAATTTTTGTTCACTAGAGAAAAGAAACTTTCATTGAGATGGGGTCCAATTTTTCTAGAATTAAAAAAATTATTACTCTTTAATATTTATTTTATGTGGTATCGATTACCAATAAAGATGAGTGACATTCGTAAGTGCTCATATTTATAGCCCATAAGACTATAATGTTGCAAAATTTTTAAACTATAATTATATATTTCTTCTTATGTGGTATTTTATTTAAAAAAAGAAAGAAAAAAGAAAATTATTTGATGAAGACAAAAACTTCTGATATTGAAAATTTTAAACATTATTTCTTACATTAAAATTAGCAAAAAGGAAAATTTTCCAGTGCGTTTCAATTTTTTCTAATAATACTTTTTAAAAACAGATGAAAAAAATTTTGAACATTGGCAAGATCAGAACTCCTTAGAGATTTATTTATCATGCTCAAGGTTTTTAAAAGTTAGAATTCTTCAATCAAAATCTAAAGAAAATATCTTTTAGAATATCTGAAAATATATTTTAGAAATAAACAAAATTTCTTGTTCAGCTTTTATTAATTTTGGCAACTACTTTAAGAGACCATAATATAGATTTTTTAATACTATGAAAAAAATTTAAATTAATTAAAAATTACATGCTAACAGATATATCACTATTTTTATATGTTTTTAAAATATCTATAAAATGCATAACAGTAAATAGTAATAAAACAGTAAAATGCCATTTTAGTTTTCATCTATGGCTCCTATTTAATAAGGTATCACTAGAAATTTTTTGTTAAATTATGTCATTTTATTTTAATTCAGAAATATACATAGTTTTTTCTTAAATGCAGCTCATCGTAATCAAGTTAGTGTTTTTATTTTTAATCAAGGACTTATTACATTTAGATATCAAATTCAGGAGGTAATTGGGTTTCTCCCGAACATTTCCTTTAATGTTGGTATAGTTCTATATAATCACTACATAAAAAAGTACTGTGCTTTTATAATGTCTATATAATGTATATCTATATGAAAACCAAAAATCTTCACAGGGCTAGGTTGCCTGGGTGAGGCCTGACAACTGAATGTAAATATCAGGTAGCTAGAACTGAGTCATATAACCTTTCAGCACCCTCTAAAATCAAGCCGTCCCTCTTCCACTTTTAAAACTGAGAGATTAATTAATGCAGAAAGTAAAGTAAATGCAACTGCTTAACCATGGATTCGAAGATTCTAAAACTGCATTAAAATTTTCCTCTTTATTGATTCCTTTTATTGTAGGTCCTATGTCCTGTGTAATACCCTTTTATTATTATATTATTTATTATTATTATTATTATTATTATTATTATTATTATTTTACCCTATAGGATGTATATAACATTTATTCCTATAACAATGTAAATAGTTTAGTAAGATATAATTATAAACTATGTTTTGAGTTACATTCTGCATCAAAATTGTAATCTGCTACAGCTGTTTCATTTACGTCTAAGAGTTGGCAAAATGGAAAGTTTAAAAAATGTTATTTTCTTTTGAAAATGTTATTTATGATATTACAGGTCTTAGATAAAACAAAAATAATCTTTTTCTGAAATCGTTGTTTTAGCAACAACAAAAAAATGCAAGAAAAGTTCAATATTTCATATAGTTTCTGTTTCTTGCTACTACTTCATGTATTTGTATATAAAACAAAGATACATTATTTTATATGCATTTTAAAAACCAGTAAGTGAATATGTGACTATATCTAGAAAGTATACTTTGTCTTTAGAATTTATAAACAAATCGAAGTAAATAAAGGGTTTATATTCCAAATTAAGGGTACAAAATCTGAGCAATAAAATTCCAACTAATTTAAATGTTTGACATCCAAAGGAAAATTTTGTTATTCTGCTTTACAAATCTAAAAAGAGTTTAAAATAATTAAAAAATTTTTATATTTAGTTAGGGTTGCTTTTAGTTTTTAGCAAATGTTTTTAAATAGAATTTCTATTCAGAAGGTATACGTTTTCATTGTTTTACAAATAAATATAATGTAGGTTTATTTATTCAATTTTTCAAAAATTTAAATTAAAAAAATCTTAAGCAATTAATACTTTCTTAGTGATTCCTTGCTTTTCATGGAAATAAAACTTTTAACTAAAGTAGATTAGCTCATCTTCCTTTTAGTATATTAAATATCAAGAATTTAAGCTGTTTTTAAAAGCATAAGAAGAGTTTTAAATATTTATAATAATTTTATTCCTAAGTAAAATATTTGTGAATTAGCAATAATTCATATTAAAATTTGGAAATTATCAGTGACTCTTTATGGAATAAAATAAAAATTATATTAATTTTTAACAGTAGCATATGTTAGCTATTAGTCCAAAATTGTTTATTTTAGTCTTTTTAATCTTTTTCTGCATTATTAAAGATAGATTTCAGAACTAAATTTCAGAACTTCTATAGTTATCCATTTGCCTACATCAAAATGCTCCTGCTTGGCAAAAATTTAAACAACATAATCTGTAAAGAAAACATCTTTTTAATTTGTTTTTTTCTTTTAAATTAAGGTTCATATAAACATATGATAAAATGACTTGAATGCTTACAACAGAGAAAAATCATAGTTATAAGATATGATTTTTAAAAACATTTTAATTTTAACTATAAATTGATTGCCAAATTATTTGTTAATAATCTAAATTTAGTTTTTCAGATTATTTTAGAATTATCTATTTTTACTTTAATTCTGAAAATATATTAAGTTAAAAAAGTATAATTATATAATTATATAATTTTAACAGTAATCATTAGTTTAGCATTTAGTATTTAAGCCCAGTATTTTGCCACTGGGCTTTATAAAAGCTTTATGTTAAGAGTTTAAAGTATTTAATTATGTCAGTCTGAAAAAAATCTTAAAATATTATAAAATTATAAAGAAAAATCTTAAAGTTAAATTTGAAAAAATTTTAAATTTGGGTTTTGTTTTCTTTTATAGCTTGTCAATAAAGTTTATGCTTAGATAATAGCCATTTCATGTCTGATATTTAAAAATGTTTTGATATGATTTTAGTTTGTAAAACTGTCTTTAAAATTTTGTGTGTACCTGAACTTTTCTTTAAAGCAGCATTAGAATTAATGTGATTCTGCTGAATATATTCCACAAGTCTATATTTGAAGAACAAGTGAGATAAATAAAAAAGCTTACTTTTTATATTCATTTAACTCATCCTGGTTTAAATACTATGCTTCTAATTTTCTAATGGGACATATGACAGGCCTTGGCAGTAGTAATTTCTGGCATGAACGAGTTTCAAATTTTGTTTTACGTATCTGATATAGTTCATGGACTATTAATCTACCCAATTTTTACCTGAAAATTTGTAGCCCAGTTCAATTTTATGTGAATATTTGCTCTAAATTTTTAAAAATATATCCATAATGGGTTTGTAAAATAATTTTAAAAGATCATGTATCTTTAGCTGACTGGATCAATGTAATTACTTTTGGATTTCCGAACCTGTATAATTTCATAAAATGGCTGTTATTTTAGCATCTATCAATAACTACCCTCATGTGTAGTAGACACACAGGTAATAATTCCTTTCTTTTTTAAAATTGTCTAATTCGCAAGCATATATAAATACCACATGAATGGAACCATAGGGCATCACATCCAGAAGAGATAGGTTAATGAGTTTTTTTTATCTTCTGTTAAATTTGTCATCTCTTCTGAAAAAGAAAGGTACTTAGATGGTTAGTTTTGAGAAAAATTTTTTGAGGGGAGGTGGGAGTCATTACCACATTTGTTTATCATTAATAAAAATTACATTTTTTTGAAAAAAGATCCTTCAGGAGTCTTACTCTCCTTTCCTTTAAATTACATACATTTCATTTAGGTTGGATGCACAGAAAAAATATATATTTTTAAATGAAATTTATATATTTTAATATATATATATATTTTTTATGAAATTTCTTCCTGACTCAACCTACAGTCCTCTTCAAACCCTCAGGGTGAAGTTCTCTTATCTGGTGAATTGGTCAGTGAGGATAAACAACCCACATACTTCAGGATCCTTCAATCTTTTTTCAGTGAGGAATTTTTTTTTTCCCTTTGAATTATTTGAATAACTGCTACAATTCTTCAGTTCAATTTGCATGTCTAGACAGGAAACTAGACTGACTAAAGCTTGGAAGGGCTGTGATTTCTAAAACTGCTTTTTCCTTTTTTTTGGAAACTGCATTTTGAATTGTAATTCTTACTATCTTCCATGTGTAACTTCACTGACTGCATCTAAGGCCTTCCAAAAATCCTGTGACAGTTTAAGCAGTCATTATCCAGAAATATATATATACATTTTAAAACTTACCAGCGTCCGTTTTACTTTTCTTCTTTTAAAAGCCCACCATAGATTTTCTTAGTTCGGCACTTATATGCAGGAAAATATAAATTATCTCCCCCCAAACCCAGTTTTCAGGAACAAATGAAAGTGTTTTATATCTTTATACAAAGAGAAAAAGTACTTGTGGTTTTTTAAACAGGTTGCTAGTTAAAGGTAATTCTTAAAGGTAACAACAGCTTAAAGGTAACTCTAGAGAAGAAAACGAGATGCAGGAATGGTTTTAATTTGTTTAACATAAGATTTGTTCAATTATGTTTTCCTGAAACTCTTTTTAGAAAACACTATTGATCATTTCATAAGACAAAAAATAAGCTACTTTAAAATTCATGTTGTTTAAGAAATATGCAAAAAGAAATCTAAAGCTTTATTCTTTCAAATAGCTAATGGCAGACCGGAAAGAGTTAAAAATGTGATTGAATGAAGGTGGTCAGAAGGTACAAACTTCCAATTATAAGATAAATAATTACTAGGGGTGTGATGTGAAAAATGGTGCCTATAGCTACCACTGCTGTAGGTATTTTTGAAAGTTGCTGAGAGAGTAAATCCTACAAATTCTCATAAGAAGAAAAAAAAGGTCTTTCTATAACGATATATGAGGTTATGGATGTTAACTAAACTTAATGTGGTAATCGTTTTGTGATATACGTATGTCCAGTCATCATGCTGTACACCTTCAACTTATACAGTGCTATATGTCAATTCTATCTCAATAAAACTAACAAAATAAACAAAAATAAACAAAAAAAGAAACAGAAAAACATGATTAAATCAGAAGCTCTAATTAATGTCGCTCCAACATTTGCTATCGCTATATAAATGAAGCAAGACCCTGCATGGAATCCTTAATTTTCAACATGTGAAATAAATTACTCTTTGTCCATATTAAAACCTGAAAAGTAAAGCTTTACCCACAAAATATAAACAAAAAAGTACATCCTCTCAAATTTTGTTAATCGATTGGGCTTAAAATATTACTCAAGCAACATTATTTTTCCTTGTAGTAGTTTTTGTTGACACCCGCAAAATGGAACCTGGAAAACACACTCTTTGGTATCACAAGTTGAGCTAACCACAAGAAAAAAGAAACTCAAAAAACATTTTGATCACAAACTTTGTAGAACTATTGGACCCCATCCCAATGTTAAAATTCATGAGAGTGCCTTTGGAATCTGGTCCTTTCTTAAGCCATTTTGGTTCGAGAGCACCCAGATAAATTCCTATAAGCCTCCACCCTCTCCCCCCACCAAAAAAAAAGTTTTCCCAGTAGGATTCAGTTTTCTAATAGGGATCAAAACGGTAAAAGAGAAAACTCTCATGTTCTTTAGGAGGAGAATAAACTATTAGAGGGTCATCAAAATACACACCAATATTATCTCCCTTTTAAAAGGAGAAATTTAAAATAATAAAAATCTTTAATCCCATATTATGGTCAATCAGAAGAAACTGTAAGGTAAGTGACAAAGAATTCCTGCATTAAGTTGTGTTGGTTATATTAACAGGAGTTGCTGCTGCTGCTGCTGTTATTATTTATGTGTGATATAAATTACACATAAGGTGGCTATGTGGCGGGGTGAAAAAAATAAAAAAATAAAACGAGAAAACTCCCTGTTCCCCAAATGTTGTGTAGTGTATGTAGCTATCTCATCCTATATCATCCTTCCTAAAATAATCCACCTCTGGTTGTACCCTCTCCAAGGACAGAGCCCATGCAACTTTATAAAACCACTTCAAACTGTTTAGGGTGGTAACTCTTTCCTATTGGGGGAAAGATGGGAGCAGCAGCTACATACCTGGTTCTAGGATTCAATTAAACCTTTGCCAGAGGCAGCTTTTGTTTTCAGAAAAGAAGCCCTTACAAATCAGCAGATGGAGGTCAGCTAAGATAACCCAAAAGTACGGAGTCCATTCAGTGTGAATTTTCTAGTGCAGCCTCAATTTCAGAAAATATTATTCTTGCCAATAAAAGCAAATGATTAAATATGCACTAAATGTGATGCAAATTTATAACTCTGAGAGACTCTTCCTATAACAGACTCATACTTCAGGAAAAAAAGACATCCATCGAATAAAATATCCCCATTTCTAGTTGAGGAATTATTGTCACCATCGAGCTTAATAAGAATTTGCAAAATATTTCTTTATAAGGGAGAGAAACATGAATTCGAAAGTTTTCAGTTCTCAGGCTCCCCATAGGGTACGATACCTGGTAACTAGAGTATGGGTTTATATTTTCATTTTGACATATACTGGTGACCACAGTCCCTTGGCCCTTGACCTTCCTATTATCATATATTCATTTCTGTTGACATAATTCTGACATAACCAATCCGTTGAATCAGTTCTGTCAGTGCAATGGGGACTAGTACAAGGCAATCCAGCTGTTTAAGCCTGTTAAGATGTTTGCATAAGGGATTCCACCTGATTGACCCATGTGGCCATGGCCTTCCTGCTGATGACTGAAGGGTTCTTGTTCACTCCTTGACACAGTCAACGAGAGGAAGGGAAGGACCTTGGTCTTCTCTATCTCATGTACCACCTGTCAACAGAGTTCTGACTTGAGGAGACAGGCCATACAGCAGAAGAAGAGTTCTCACAGTGGGCCTTGCAGATCTGAGAAACCTACAGATGCAGTCGAGGCGGAAGGTTTATTTTGGCTCATTGGCCCATATACTTGGGTTTTCTACATTTCTGAGGAAGAGCATATGGAACTTGAATAAACTTTTTGAAAATCCTTGTTTGTTTTTTGTTGTTATTGTTTGTTCGGGATGTTTTTAACTGTAAATCTACAAAGCATTTGATCACTGTGTTTCTAAGTTTACTGTTTGTGTTTGTTTAAATTTCTTTTTGTAAGTAAAAATAACCTGGAATGCTGTCTATTTTATTGTGGTGGTGATTTAAGGAACATTATGTCTCCATTTCATAGACTCTGATCCTCTTATGTCCTACAAGCAAACAAATAACACTTTCTAGATTGTTGGTAACCTACGTTATTGTTCCTGGGGTTTCTGAGCTGAATTTCTGTGCAAATGTCTTCATAACAAACAAATAAGCAAACTAGTACAGCTTGGCTCAGAGATAACAAATGGACCAGCACTGCTTCTTTTCCCTTTGAGGTTGCCCAGCCTTCTACAAACTAATACAGTGTAAAGTGGGATGGTCATCCATCATACCTGGTTTATGTAACATATTTACTATTTTGATGGGGTACTGTCAAAAAAATAATGTATTCAGGAAATACTAAGTTTGTTAACATAGAACAAGTAAGACCTGGTATATCAGCCTTTGTCAGTACTTTTCCATGTCTGTGTCATGGAACCTTTTCTTGGCTTTCTGTTTTCTGAAATGGTGTCATTCTAACAATTTTAACACCTTGCATGTGTATATGACTTTGGTGCTTTTACAAACCTTATCTCTTTGGATACGTGTCAGTAATGATGTTATTATTGGCCCCATTTCAGGGAGATCAAAAGCTCAGACTCTGAAATGAGACTAATAAGACTAATAAGAATTAGAATCTTGGTTCCCTCAATTTTTTCTGGCTGCATAACCTTAAGCAAGCTCGATCGTCTTTCAGAGCTTCAGTTTACTTATCTCTACAATGGAGGTGATAATATTTACTCCACAGGATTGTTGTGAAGTTTAAATGACGAAAAGTGTGAATATAGTGACTGGCACATAGTAAGTGCTCAATAAATGTTGGTATTTAAAGAGAATGTAAATGACGCTTAGGGGCACTGAGAGGTGTGCCCTTGATGTAGCAAAGGCTGGGCCCCAAGGTAGCTGACTTAAGAGCCAATGATGAAGCCCTCTCGTGTTGTTTGCAGCTGTTTTAAAGTGTGACTCAGCATTGTTCCTAACTACCTTCTGCCTACATACTGATCAAACACAAAAGCACTTTTTCCTTTTAACCAGTGGACTTCAAAACCTTCCAAAGATACCTTCATGAAAGTCAATGGATGACTGGGCCTGGTACAGGGAAATGCAGCAAGGTTCACTCATAAAAGCAAGTCACAGAGGAAAAAAATATTCCACAAAGATGAGCTTCAGTAGTACCCGTTGGGAAGGCTTATAAACAAAACTCATTTTTGTACAATAGTTCCTTGAGTTTTCTAATGAGGCTCTCTCTCTTAGGTTCTAAGTAGGACTGTGCACAAGAACAAAGTTCCTTGTTACTGCCGCACATCTCTGCTGCTGCCTATGTGCTTTCTGAGTCACTTCAGTTTAATTTATTTACCCTTTGGCTGCCTTCAACGCATGTTTGAGCCCAACCGATGTTCATGGGGAGTGTGTCATAATCGCAGGCAATGAAACTGTGTCCTCTGTTTTTAACCTTGGAGCCAATGCCATTCCATCTCAAAACTTAACGTTCTAGGCTCTTGAGCTCTAAATTATAAAATTTCTGGTTTTATTCTAATTCCAAAATCCTCAGGAATGATGGTGATGTCTCGTACCCTCAAGTTCAGTATTTTCTTACATGGTGCTTTGCAAGTGGTTTGCCAGAGGAGGTATACTCTGTTTTGTTTCTGAAAGAGCTAAAAGAGGGAGAGATGTGGTATAAATGGTATAGAGCCAAAATTTAACTCATCCTTCAGTCGGACATTTTTTGAGTTGGCTATTATTACTATAGGTGACTTTCAAAACAATAGCTCTCAAATATTTAACCAAAAATAAATACTGCAAGAAGGTTCAATTTCTTTCTTTTGGTGGCATGTAGTTGGAAGACATCTTTAATATACGCAGTGTAAAAAGTATTTCTTGGTTTTACGGGAGGCGTAAGTTGTCAAGCATCATCTGAAATTTTTCACGAAATAAACAAATAACAACACCAGAGTATGAGACTCTTTTTCAACTGGCACAAAGAAAATTAAAAATTCTAACCCAGGATCTCCAAAAATGACACACATTTTTCATGTGGAAAAAATAATAAATGCAAATAAAATCAAAACTATCTTGATGTTATTAGTCTTAGCAAAAAATTCCCTGGAACTTAAGCATCTCTTTAGATTCTTTCTTCAGCAAGAGACTCCTTCCAAAAAGAAAAGAAAAACAACAATTATATAAAATAATCACAGAACTCTGGTTGACAAGAAAAAAAGGACAC
Organism: Cynopterus sphinx; assembly: GCA_030015415.1. NCBI lineage: Eukaryota > Metazoa > Chordata > Mammalia > Chiroptera > Pteropodidae > Cynopterus > Cynopterus sphinx. The sequence continues at coordinate 120,151,566 of CM057383.1, forward strand.
TAGTTTTCTGACTTTAAAATGGGCCCAGGTAGAGCTGTCTAAATTCAGGTCATCTTCCTAGTAAATAAAATGTGATCTTTCCAGATACAAACTCCATCTATTGAGTTTCATAAAATGTAATGTCTAACACAGCTTCCGTAGACATTACAAATGAAATACGACCTCCCTTGTACATGGCTCAATCCACGTAAAAAGATGCTGAAGGAGATGATTCATTAAGCAGGAACCCTGCAAACAGCAGAGAGAACAGACACTAGCACCTCCTGACTGTGAGCACAAGAGACTTTATGACCTGGAAAGAAGTCTGTGGAATGGGTGCTTGAAAGTCTACACTAACTTCAAGGCGTGGGTCCGGGCACTACTTCCAACCCTACTCACTGCTGTCTCCCTGCTGGATGCTGGGTGACTCAGGGGCTTGGGTTTTGGCATACACAGACTCTCTCCTCTAAATTTCAAAGGCGGTTTAGTTCGACAGCCTCTGACGAAGTGGTTCATGACTCAGGGAACAACTGTTGGGTAGCTAAAGAGAAATGATCTTGCCATAATAACAGCCTGCAATCTGTTTCTCTTTCCATCCTGAAATCTCGAAGATTACAGGAAGAACTCATCCCAGGGAGAGATCAACTCTCAGGTAGAGAAGTGAAAACAAAATCTTCGAGAGACCCGCATCAGGATCCCTACCCACCCACCTAATCTCATTGTCCCCAACTCATAGCAGAACTGGTCTGAAAGTTTTCTGCTGTGAATTACTGATAATTTAGGGAAGTGCATATTTTTTCCCATCAGCTTCCTATAACTCGAGAGAGATGGGTCATACAATCATCACCTGGCTTCTCAAGCAATCTAGATTAGGCACTGAAAATCATCCTGAGTCACTGATTCAGTTTTGCCCATACTTGAAGATTTAAATATCAAAAGAGATACTGGTGACTGAAGCTGATGAAATGAAAGACACTAAAAGAGTACAATGTGAAAAAATCTGTAGACAAATGGAGGGCCCATCTCTTTTGATTGTCGAGTATCTCTTACCAGCAACAAATCCCAGTGAGGTTTTTATAGCTCACCAAAACTTAACATGGAGTTTGTTTTATGTTAATCTGGGGACAGGCGAGTGAGAGCAGAGATAGAAGAGAGACAGTAACAAAATCCTTCTCTCACATGAAGGCCGTGTAGTGATTAACAATGTAGTTTTGGATGCAGACCTCTGGGATCAAATTCCAATTCCTACCTATTAACGCTGTGATCCTGAGTGAGTTACACCATCTCTTTATGTCTCAGTTTTCTAATCAGTGAAATGGGGATAACAAAGGCACCTATCACAAGGGTTGTTGTGAAGATTAAATAAGTTAATATATGTGAAGCACTTATAACAATGCCTGACACATGATAAGCATTCAAAAATTTAGCTAATATTGCAAGCAGAGTTATTTTTTTTAAGTTTTAAATTACTTTTAAGCTGAGTACTATTCTTAAAAAACAAAGATTTCGATCTTTCCAGTGTGTCTTCCCTGCTTTTATATTTGCTTGACCTCTTTTCTTCTTCTTCTTCTAATACTCATCTTCTTTCATTCATACTCTCACACACAAATGCACAAAAGAACGCAACCACACTTAACAGGAAAAGCATTAAGCCAGAGTTTGTAAACAGCACCTTGAATTCTATATATCACTTCACCATGCTCTTTGTCTATACAAATATATTTTTTTCTCATGCCTTTTCAGAGATATATCATTTCTTAGAAGTAAAGCCATAGCCATCTATAAAAGAGGGTTCTGAACAATTGAATATGAATCACTCAATTGTACTAGAGACTTACACTTTCAGCCATGATGGAGTAATTAGTACCAGACTAGTTCTCTTGCTATAAATAAATATAAAACTGAAACAGAAGTACTCGTGTATTAGACAATAATCAGAGAAGAAATGTGATCCCTGAGAAAAGGAAAACACACGATGTCAGCCCCAGAAACACCTTTGGCTGTTTGCTTAGAAGCACCTTCTAGACTGTGGTGCATGAAGAGGTAGCTTAAGCAAAGCACAGTGATCTTGCTGAGCTGATGGGGTAAAGACTGGCATTCAGAGTTGCATAGGTAGCTGAGATTTTTGCATAAGGTACCAACGAGAAAGCAGCTACACACACACACACACACACACACACACACACACACACACACACACACGAGGTGGGGAGGGGTACAAGAGGTCAGAGGAAAGGAAGAGTCCACTCCAGAAATATGTATAAAAGTCTCCTTGAAACTTTCACCAAACACTAAATTGTACATGCATAGTGAAAGACTCTGTGAGTTGTGGCAGAGAATAATTACTGAGAAATTGAGTTGAACAAGGATTCCAGGGATTACATTCCAGGGAGACACTGAAGATCTGACCAGCCAGAATTGAGAGACCTTATTGTGTATACTGGACAGATCCTTACTGGATCTCAGTAAGGCAAAGTCTTAGGAGTAGGGCTGATCTCAGAAGCTAAGTAGCATCAGGCCTGGTTAGTACTTGGATTGGAGACCATCTAGGAATACTAGGTGCTGTAGGTGTTAAAGGAAAAAAAAAGAGTAGGTCTAGAATAGTGTACTTTATATTCTCCTTAAAAACTGTTAAAACAAACCTCAAGTGGGTTAAGCTATGAGCAAATTAACCATCTGACAGAACAAAAGTCAAGACTCTTTAAGGGAAGACAAATCCAGTTTTGCAACAATATAAAATCCACAGTGTTCAGTATGCGATGACAAAAAATACATGTGAAGAGACAGAAAAATGTGACCTATAACTAAGAAGAAAAACCAGTCAAAAGAAACAGACCCAGAGATAACACAAATGTTGAAATTAGTAGACAAAGACTTTAAAACATACCAAGAACTTAAAGCAAACTAGACACAACAGGTGAAAAGATGAGGAATCTCAGTACAGGAATAGAAACTATAAAAAGGACCAAATGAAAATTCTAAAAGTAAAAATTATCACATTTGAAGTAAAAAATATACTGAGTGAGCTTAACAGCAGATTGAACACTGCAAAAAAGAAACCAAAGAACTTGAAGCATAGACAGTAAAAAAGACTGAAAAAATGAGTGGGTCCCAGAGATAATATAAAATGGTCTAATACAGGTGTAATTGGAGTCCCAGAAGGAAAGGGAAGAAATTGATTCAGAAAAAGTATTTGAAGACTCAATGACCAACTTTCCCCCACATTTGATGAAAAAAAATATCAACCTAGAATATATGTGCTGCCAAAGCGAGCACAAAATATATCAACCTAGAGACACCAGAAATTTAATGAACCTCAACAAAGATACAAACAAAAACCATACCTAGACACATTACTGAATCCAAATGTAAATTTTAAAAAATCTCTAAAAAGGTCAGATAATTACCTACAGGGGAAAAAAATTTTTAATATTGCTGGCTTCTCATCAGAAACAATGAAAGACAAAATCCAACAGAATGGCATTTTTAAAGTGCTTAAAAGAATAAAAGAAAAACTTGCCAATTGAGAATTCCATGTTCAGTGAAAATCTCTTTGAAAAAGTGAAGGCAAAATTATTCTTATTAGATAAAAGCTGAGTTAATTTATTATTAGCAGACCAACATTATAAGAAATGTTAAAGGAAGTTCTTCAGGCTGAAGGAAAATTGCATACACAATGGAGCAAAGAGCATCATACACATATGTGAGTAAATATAAGAATTTTTGTTTCATAATTTCCTTAAAAATAATTGTGTAAAAAATGTGGTTTATAATATATGCAGAAGTAAATAAATAAAAATATCACATTGTAAGAGTCTTACAATATACATGAAATTAGGTCACAATAATTCGTACGCTAAGACTGTAAATAATATTCCTAGACTAACCAGGAAAAATGAAAATCAAAGTGCTATAGTTAAAAGTTAATAGAGGAGGCAGTTTATAGAGACTCAGATATAGTGGCTGCCTGGGTTTGCGAGCCAGGATGGGAGAAGGCTCAACAAAGAGATGATGGATTCTGCCAGCATTTCTGTCTGGGAGGATGCTGCCCCTTCAACCTTTGCCCCGAAGCCAGAGGGTTCAGTTCCTCCCAGTGTGTCCCTGGCACCACCTTCCCTGGTGGCTGCCCTAGCACTGAAGCTCAGACCAAGTGAGTCTGTCAGCGAATCACTACACTTCTCCAAGAACTTCTTTCAGGCATGAATTTTAAAAATCAGAAGATCTTGCCTAAGAACTTGGGTTTGTGTACTTGTTATCTATGACCATGATAATGCCATATAACAACCAACTATAATGCTTCAGTCGCGTGCCAAAAAAAGAAAAAAAAACCAATTAAGGAGATAAAAAAGTATAAAATAATTCTAAATTACTATAAAAGAAGGAATCAAAAAGGAACAAAGACTGATGGGACATATTGAAAACAAATAATAAGATGGCAGACTTAAATCCACTGTATTAACAATTATGTTAAATGTACATTGATGAAACACTCCAATGAAAAAGCAGTTATTGTCAAAATGGGTAAGAAAGAAAGACTTGATGATATAAAGTAGTGTTTCACTTTAAACATAAACAAACACGTTAGTTAAAAGAAAAACGATGGGAAAAGATATATATAAATATTAATCATCAAGAAAAAATAACAATCCTAAATGAGCATGCACCTAATAACAGTGTCTCAAAATACATGACACACAAATAGAGATAAAGGGAGAAGTAGACGAATCTATAATATTGTTGGATTTGCACTCTCTTGTCTCAGTAATTGATAGAATAAGTAGACAAAAAAATAGTGAGAATATATTATTTAAACAATACTATCAACCAACTTAATCTAACACTGAATACCAGACCCACCAACTTCAGAATACAACTTCAAGTGCACTGGGAATATTAAGCTAGAACATATATGGAGCTAGCTATAAAAGAAGTTTCGACAAATTTCAGAGGATTAAAATCACATACAGTATGTTATTTAACCAGAAAACAACTAAGTTATAATACATCAGCAAAAAAGAATCTAAAATATCCACAAATTAATTGAATTTGAAATAAATAATTTTTTAAATCACATATGGAAAGCTGTGCAATACAGCTAAAGCTGTATTTATTGTAATATAAAACTTATATTAAAAGAGAGGAAAGATATAAAATAAACAATTGAAGAAGCTAGAAAAAGACAAAAGTAAAGGTAAAACATGTAGAAATAGAAATAATAATAAAAATAAGAACAGAAATTAACAAAATAGAAAACACAAAATCAAGAAAGTCAAGTATCGGTTCTTTGAGAAAGATCAATAGAGATATTCTTTGGTACACTGATCAAGAAAAAAACAGAAAATACAAATTAACAATATAAAGAATGAAAGAGGAACAGCCCTACAGATCTTCCAAACATTAAAAAGATAATAAAGTATTATGAAAACTTTATGATAATAAAGTTTTAAATTTAGTTAAAATAGAATTTGTATCCTAGACACTAATATAAAAAGAAGTTGAAAAGCTAAATAACACTATATCCTTTACCTATGCGGGAAGAATTAAAAACCTTCCCCAAAGAAAATTCCAGGCTGAGATGTTTTCACTGGTAAATTCCACTATTTAAAAAGAAAATAACACTAATCTTATATAAATTCTTTCAGAAAATAGAGGAGGAGAGAATATTTCCCAATTTATTTTATAAAGCTAGTATAACCTTGATAATAGCAAAAACATTATGAGAAAATATCTCTTGAACACAGACAAAAATATTAACAAAATATTAGCAAACTAAATTCAACAATATATAAAAATGAGAATATACTAGGACCAAATAGAGCTTATTTCTGTAGTGCAATATTGGTTTTATATTTGAAAAATCAATGTAATTCCCTACATTTACAAAATAAAAGAGAACAGTCACATGATCATTTCAATATATGCAGAAAAAGAAATTAGCAAAATTCGATGATCGTTCATGAAAAAAAAAATTGTAAACTAGGAATGAAGGAAACCTCCTTAACCTCATGAAGGGCGTCATGAATTACCTACAACTATCTTCCCCCAACCCACCAAATTTGGCAACAAGGCAAGAATATCTGCTTCCATCATTTCTCAGCACTGTACTGAATATCCTGGTCAGGGCAAAAAGGAGGATGTAGACAAAAGTCCCCGAGTTTAATGGGAAAAAAAGACGCAAACTGTTTTTATTCATGGATGATATCCACACTAGAAACAAGGGTCAGGTCCAGTCATATTACTGACCACGTCACTAGTCACCAAACCACATAACTATGTAGGCAACTGCCAGGAAATCCCCCTAATATTCTGGGCCTGACGTTTTATGATTTAGGCCAAAACAAGGGCAAAGATCAGTGCTGTGAATAAATTGTTTTCCGCAATGAAAAGGACCTGGGGCTAGAAGTGCCCTTTGCTGGATTTACCAGTTAAGAAACTCTGTGACTTTGATTAGTCACTTCACCTCATCTTCGCCTCTATAATTTTATCTGTAAAATGGGAAAGTTAATCATTTCCAACCCTAAGATTCCAATTTTGGTCCTCAATAGGCAAATATTTGTTCATTTAGCTTCTAGCCCTAGACAAAATTAGGGTAGCAGGACCAATGCTCCATCATTCCCAGGGTCCGGAGGGCACGGAGAAGCCATGAGTTGTATCTCAAAAATATACCAAAGATAGATCGGTTTCTCACCATTTCCCACTGTCACTTCTCATTTGTAATAGCCTTTGAATTGGTCTCCCTGTTTACAGTTTTGCTTTTCTTCAATCCATCCTCCACCATCAGCCAAATATATATATTTTTTAAGACTGGGTCAAAGCATACCATTCTTCCACTTAAATTCCTCCAATGGCTTTCTCATTGATCTTGGAATTAAACATGAATTCCTGAGTAAAGATAATAAGGCCTAAAAATGTGCTTCCTGGCTACTTTTCTAAACATACCATTGAGCCCTTGTCTCATCTTACTCACTACACTCCAGCTACACTGGCCCAACTGTCCCGCAAGTATGCCAACCCTGTTTCTACTTCATAGCCTTGATGTTTTCTGAGACACCTCCTCCCAGATCTGGACATGGCCAACTCCTTCTCTTCATCCAAGTTGCAGAGAGGCCTCTCTCAACCACCCTATCTGGAGCACACATATACTCTGCCCTACTTCCTAACTCTCTTTCACTTTAGCCATTTTCGTTTTCTTCATTCCCAATGCATTGGGTAATTTTCCTACTTATGCATTATCTGCTTCCTTCATTAGACTTTCTCCCTCTTGTTCACAGCTGTTTCCCTTTGTCTGGAGCAGTGTCTTGCATACATTAGATGCTCAACATATCCGTTTGAACATATGAATGAGTTCCATCCTATCAAACTGCATCTTGCTTGAGCTGCCACTGGACCAGCAGCCTGCCTCGGGGTCAGCCAAGACCAAACCTAATTTTTCCATCTGCCTCTTAAAGCAAGTAAATGCAATTAAATTACGTACAATATAGTTATTAAGCATCACCTAAGTACTTGCTCTGTGGACGCAAAGAACGACACAAGACTTTTACGCAGAGGGACTCACAATCTAATGATGAAGACAGACCAACAATAATAGTCATTATTATGACATTTGAATAATTATTAGAATAATAATTACAATTACAAGACCTAAAATTTTATGAATACTTCCCAATTTTCCTATGACTTATATAATTTGATACCAAGAGAGTAGCCATCTTTTTTGTCATTATTTTCAATCAGAAAAGAGTCAGACAAAGAAAAGATGATAGAAGTATCCTGACATAGTGGAGGGAAGGAACATGTCTTCCTTAGAAGACATAAACTCATCACTTTAAAATGTAATAATAATAATTAATAATAATAACAACAACAACAGTAACTTTTTGTTAGGAGCCTAAGCAGGACTAACTTATGCCACACAATTAACTCTGAGTCAGTAAATCATGGGTGACCTTGGGAACGTAACTTAGCTTCTTTAAATCTCAGTTTCTTGTCCCTATCACAATGAAAATTTATATGATTGTTGAAGTAATATACAATGAGTAGTTGCTAAATAGGAGGAGCTGAAAATATTAATTACTGTTTTTAATAATTACCAGAAATCATATACCTTAGAGGAGTCTGTTGGCAACAAAGGCAAGTGTGGCTGCAGCCCAACTGTCACTTGCTCCTGACCAGAGCTATTTTGATCCCTAGGAAGATCTGTATCCTTGCTAGGCTAGAGTCAGTGAGGTGCCATGCCCAATCGGGAGTTTGCAGTTCTGAAAGGTTAAAACGAAACAAAATAAAACCACTCAGGACTCTGTTAAATATAAATTTTATATAGTAAATCTTAATTGTAATATTTTATCCTCTTGTTAAACAAATGAATGTTGCTGAGCTGCCACAAAAGTGGCCCTAAGCAAGAACTCATCAACCAATCCAGAGTTGGGGGAAGGGAGACTTTCATAAAAGAAATGTCATTTGAGCTGGATCTGGAAGGATGGCTAATGAGATTACCCCTATGGGATGAGTAATTCAAAAGCACAGGATAACATAAAATATTTGGGATCTCATCTTCATATTTTTAAAGTAGGTTTACCTTTCTGGCACTATTTCCTATATTGTTATTATTGCTCTTTTTTTAATGACATTAAAATAATGCATTCCCTGAGCAAGTCAGTTAAAGATATTGGAGGTTTTCCTGTAGTTATTTTAGGTGTCAGGAAGGAGACAGACTGGATTCATGGTCTAACATATTATAGATCAAATAGGCAGTCAGCATGCAGATAACAGAAAATCAAATATACTGGGTTTTAGGAAGGAACAAATTTCATACTCTTGGAACACTGGACTTCCCTAATGAATTTCCGAGAAAATGTGCTCATTGTCTGCCAAGTGACAATCTCTGAAGTGCTAAAAGTATGCCCACAGTAGGAAAAACAGCATGTTCCTCTAGAAGACCTTATGTATATATATCCCTGAGGTATCATTCATCAATGAGCGGTTAAGAGTGGGTGCACACACCAGTATATTCATGCAAGTCCATGTACATATTCCACTAATGGACATAGTAATGAGGAGAAGAATATCACTTCTTGGTAGCATTAATTTAAAGATGCCTGAGAATGAAATTTTCCTAAGTTCTTCTCCTTGCAGCTCACGTTCCACCAAAAACATCTAGTAATGTCTTAGTTCCTAAAGAGAAATGCCTCTGTAATGAGCCCCTCCCATATACTAGTACATATACATATATAACTATGACAACCAGATAGGCATTGATACTTCCATTTTACATATGAAGAAACCAAGGTTCAGGTCATTCAGCTAGTAAGTGTCAGAGCCAGAATTTCAACCCACATCTTCTGCCTCCACTAGGCTTCCTCCTAAGTACCTTGTCCCTTCTAAGTACTTCCTAAGACTCCTACTGAGCTAGTTGTCTGAAACCAAGAATTGACTAGAAGTCAGAGACCTTACCTCTGTGGACCCTCATCTGTTCACCACCCTGCCTTTAATAACGACAGTCATCAATCCCCAATTATGTGCCAAACAGTATGTTGCATGCTGGGCATATGTAGATGGACAACATATCCTTAGTTTCGAAGGTCTCATCATGTAGTAAGGAACTCAGTTTTATGCTGGATCTCTGTGATACCAAATTATTTTTTTTAATCTTTTCATATCTAAATCAACCTACCCGAATAATAATGGAGCAACCCAAGTGGCTAAAAGAGAAAAATACATTGAAAAAGGAATTCTTTAAGAAATGGGTGGGAAAGGCATATTCCAAATATTTCTTTCCAGTAACAATTAAATACATCACCCTCCTTTTCAAGCAACATCTCCAATAAGGGTCTAATTATCCAAAATATACAAATAACTCATACGACTCAATAACAATAACAACAACAACAACAACAACAACAACAAAACAATACTATTAAAGAAATGAGCAGAGGATCTGAATAGATACTTCTCCCAGAAAGATACACAAATGGCCAACGAACATATGAAAGGATACTCAATAATATCACTAGCTATTAGGAAAATGCAAACCAAAACTACAATGAGATAGCATCTCACATCTGTTAGAATGGCTATTATCAACAGCACAAGTAATAACAAGTGTTGGAGAGGATGTGGAGAAAAAGGAACCCTCATACACTGCTGGTGGGACTGCAAATTGGTACAGACACTATGAAAAACAGTATGGAGGTTCCTCAAAAAACTAAGAATTGATCTACCATAGGATCCAGCAATCCTTTACTGGGTATCTACCCCAAAGACTTGAAAACACATATCCGAAAAGATGTATACACATGGATGTTCATAGCAGCATTATTCACAGTGGCCAAGATTGAACAAAGAAGCTGTGGTACATCTATACCATAGAATATTACTCAGAATATTACTAAGAAGAGATGAAATACTGCCATTTGCAATAACATAGAAAATCTTGAGATAGTCATACTAAGCAAGATAAGCCAGACAAAAAGTTGAAAACCACAGAAGATTACTTACATGTGGGATATAAATCTAAAATAAACAAACATGACAAATAAATAGAGACTCAAGGACATGGACAATAAACTAATGGTTACCAGAGAGTAGTGAGGAAGGGTAGGTAGATGGGGTCAAAGGGGTCAAATACATGGTGACTGAAAGAAATATATGGATGGTAAACACATAATGCAATGTAAATATGACTTACTGTTGAACTGTAAAAAAAGAAAAGAAAAAGAAAAAGAAAAGAAAACATCGCCCTCACTTTATCCCTAGCTACTGGTTTTGTAGATGAAAACATGAACCAGAGGTAATGAACTTAAACTTTCCGGATCTCATTTTCTTTATGAAACTAATAATTCCTGTTCTGAATCTATCTCAAGAGTTGCTAATAAGGACCATATCAAAATCTTGATGATGTAAGCCATATGGTACAACCCTCTCATTTTACACGTGGGGAAACTGTTCCAGAGAGAGCAGAAAAGGACTTGCTCAAACTGCAATGCCTCCTTGATAGGTTGGAGGTCGTCTTCCCAGACCAGGGGTGCAGGGTCTGTAAGAGATTAACTATATCCCGAATTATATTCACCATAGCTTACATGTGTAAAGGCTTTCACTATAAAAGGGTTGCACAGACATTATCTCTACTATTTTGAGATTCTAAATCTCAGAGGGCCTCCAAGAAGCAGTAAGGGGAGATACTATTATTCCCATTTTACTGATGAAGACAGTGAGACTCAGAGGAGTCACAAGATCTTTCCAGTATCACACAGCATGCAGCAGACACTGAACACAAATCCAGGTTTTTAGCTCCAATCCACTACTCTCGTAACTCCTACACACTGAGTTTGAAGCAGGCAGAAGAAACCGAATAAAACACAAAAACCAGCTCTTTGAGGCCTTAGAGAACTAGCAGGACCTTACACATCTGGATTCATTTGGAAATGAGGTAGACATCAGTATGGGGACTTTCCCAGTTAACTGAAGCAGACCCATGTATGCAGTCCCTCATTCTCTCACTCCCCTGCTTTAACTCTCAATTCATTTCAACTGCTTTTTAAGTGCTTCGCTATTTGAAACAACTTTTCTGAAAAGCAATTTGGCAATAATTTAATCTAAGAAATAATCAGGAATGTTCATAAATATTTAACTACAAATATTTTCACTACTACATTACCTATGATAGCCAAAAACAAAATTTTAAATTGAAAATTTCCTAATAACAAGGGACAGGTTAAATAGATCATGACACATACATGTATTAGAGTTCCTCTTAGCCATTTAAAATTATGTTGTATGAATAGCTATTATATGAAAATATTCTCGATATGTAAAGTAAAAAATGCATATATGAACCTCTTTTTATAAAACAAACAAATAAAACTATACGCAGATGCACATGCTAAGGTGCTATCTCTATGTGGTAGGATTCTGGGTACTTTTTTTCTTTTTGATTAAATGTATGTTCCAATTTTTCCAAAGAAATTAAGAAAATGTTAGTTTTACTTTTTAAAAATGCTTGCGTCATACAAGCCAATAGCAAAAAACTCCCAAACAATTCAATTAGAAAGTGGGCAGAGAACCTGAATAGACATTTTTCCAAAGAAGACATCCAGATAGCCAAAAGGTGCATGGAAAGGTGTTCACCATAGCTAATCACCAGGAAAATCAAATCAAAGCCACAACAAGATACCACCTCACACCTGTGAGAATGGCTATTATCAAAAAGACTAGAAATACCAAGTGTTGGTGAGGGTGTGGAGGAAAAAAAATCCTTGTGCACGGCTGGTGGCATAGTAAATTGGTACAGTCACTATAGAAAACAATATGGAGGTTCCGTAAAAAATTAAAAATAGAACTCCCTTATGACCCAGGTATTCCACTTCTGGGTATTTATCCAAAGGAAATGAAAACACTAACTTGAAAAGATATCTGCACCCCACGTTTGTCGCAGCATTACTGGACAATAGCCAAGACATGGAAACAACCTAAGTGTGCATTGATGGATGAATGGATAAAGAAAAAAATCTGCAAACATGTGTAGTGATGGATGTTAACCAGTCTTATGGTGGGGATCATTTCACAATATATACGTATATCAAATCATGTCATTTACCTGACACTAATATAATGTTGTAAGTCAATCATATCTCATTTTTTAAAAAAGACATATCAACAAACTAAAAGAATATGCACCCAATCTTTCATCTTCAGAGGGACATCATTTCAACTTCCTGATGGCCCAGTCATCAGCATGAACACAGTACTGCCCAAACAGGAGCCATGCACTTAGGGCATACTGAAATATGTAGGACTTGTTTCCACTGCAGTAAGTGGTCTTGGACCCATGGGCCCTTTGAGTTCTCACGATTGCATCTTATATTATAGTCCTTCTATCTACTGCATCAAAATAAGATCTTCCATCCTGCCTCCATCAGTGTCACCCTGCCCTCAACTCCTAGCTCACAGCTTCTGATCTGAAGTGAGCTGAGAAATTAGATCATGAAAATTTAGCATCATTTATAAAAGAAATGCAGGTGAGAGTTATTGATAAAGTATGTAGTAGTGTGCAAATACATAAGCTCCAATTATGACATACGCTTTTCTATCTTATTTTATATATGCATTACACTTATACGGCATCTAGTTTCCTCATCTGTTAACATAAGTATATTAATGTACCTGCCTTATATGATTGCTGTGACAAACAATTGAGTTATTATTTGTAAGGCACTTAGACAGTGTCTGGCACATATTAAATAATGAGTAAGTGCTTATTTTTTTCCTATTTCCCACCTTTATGCCAAGGTAGTTTTTATGAGTAAGTGCTTATTAAAGAAAATAAATAAATTATTGGAGTAAAATTTAAAAAGTGCATGGGCTCTGAATCAGAGCTTGAAGGACTCTGACATGAGTAAAGCGCTTCAGCCATAGGGTATGATCCCTGACCTCTATCACCTCTTCCTGGAAACTTTTCTGGTTTACTTCATAGTCTGGCACTACACAGTGCATACACACACACACATACACATATAGCACATGTGCCAGCATGCCCATCACCCTTCTTCTCTCTCTTATATGATCCCCTGTACTCTCATAGTCAAAAATTCACGAAAGGAAGTGATACGATTTAAGATATGACATCACACCCAAGACATTTCTATAGTGAAGCAAAATCCCTCAACACAATAATAACAAAGATATATAAGATACACACTATGCACTGAACATACTCCTAGCTGGACTAAGCACTTTCCATATATTAATTCACTTAACTTCTACAACCATCATCTGACTGCTACGACTCCCTTTCTAGAGATAGAAAAACAAGACCTGGAGAAGCTAAATAACTTGCTTAAGGTCACACAAAACTGTTTACACTGACTCCTAATGTAATACTTCTACTGTTATGTGGGCACATGTAACACCAGACGGGATTATTCATTAGAAGAATAAATATTAATTACTTGGTCTCAAATTAGAAGTTTCCAGTGATCCTTGTTTTACCTCCTGTCCCTTTTCCAAAGAGCACTGACTATCCTAATTTGGTTGTGTAATCATTGGGACATGAGAAACTTCTTCAGGGACCTCTGCTAAGTGTTCTGCACTTGGACACAAAAGTCCTGTGTTTGAGTCCTGTCTTCTCATCTTTTGCTTTTGGGTGAACACAGTGATTTGATTTAAGTTCTCAGCATCAGACTCCTAACATTCAAAGTGGAGTGACAATTGAGTTGTATTGAGGGCTGAATGCACTACGTTTGAGAAACTGCCTTATAAATCCTAATGAACCATATAGACAGGAGGTAGGATTATTGTTTATTGAAAAACATGTCTTTTTCTTAATCCTCATCTATAATCTCACAGTGACGGCTGAGTCCTCTTCCACAAACAGCAGCCTTGGCCATCCATGCCACTCAGAGTATGTCTGAGCCTTGGCTGAGAGCATCAGTGCTCAGAATTAGATTCCATCAGGCTGCAGCTAAATTGTCCTCCATATCATCAAAGCACCCAGTCTATAGAAATGAGCTTGAATGGTAGCAATAATAGGTACTGTTAATTAAATAGAGACTTTGAGAACTCTTTTCGTGGGATATTTAAAAATAGAGTAGGTGCTTCCACCTTAAATGTTTCAGAAAACTGACCTGACCAGAGGTAGAGGCTCGAGTGAAATGACCTCCTAGGGTCTTTCCCACTTCTGTAGTGCTATTATTTCTAGCATTACAGTCCTTTGCTCAGTGTTACCAACCACCCTTGTTTAGACGTTCTGGGCTCCTTGTCCATTAGATGAGCTGCATTCACAATACCAAAGACAACTCATAAAGACTATCTAATTTCTTCAGTGTATTTTCAAGTACACAGTTACCAAAAAACACGTGCCTGCTTTTATATTCCTCAGAATGCAGGGGTCTGTGGCACTCAATTTCTCCAGAAAAGTATATATATATTACTTATGATGATAATAAACACCTTACACTTATATAGTGCTTTATATCCTTCAACATACTCTATTTGATTAGATTTCAGAACCACTATTGTGATAACAAATATGCAATTATTATGGTCCATATTTTACAAAAGACAAAACAGAGACAAAGAGGCTTAGCAAGCTGCCTGAGATGACATAGCTAGTTAGTAACTAAGCTGACTCCTGGATCCAGAGCGTTTTCTACCACTTACAGAAAAATTCACTTTTATACCATGGACCACCCGAGACTGAAACAAGATAAGACAGAGCAAGGAATTCCAGACAAGGGGTCACATGGCTACTTATCTTTCCAGTCTCCCCAGATTCCTGGTAATTATCTCAGAGCTATACCTGCTTTCCTATAACAAGACATCCTATCCATTTGACCACAGAAAATCTGGACAAGTATGACTCTTGCCCTTCCTGGGAATCTCCCATACATAGCAGTTCCCAACAGCAAATCTTAGAATCATCTTGCAAAGATCAGCCCTAGATGGAAGACCTAACTCTGAAGAGCCCAAGTCTCCATCTTGCCTTCACATGCACAGGGTTAACAGTGCACTAAGGATGCAGAAAGGCAGTTGCAACTTGATTTGTGATAGAGAGAAAATGTAAAATCGCATCATTGTAGCATCCACTATAACTTCTAAGACATTGTTGAAAAGTTTTCAATTTTAAGCAATTTTCAAATCACATACAGGAGGTAGAGGGAAGGTCTCATAACTACATTCAAAATAGCAAGTTGAGATTCTTATTGCAATATGAGCTAATACATATCCCAGATCCAGGGGCTTGTGGAATCATGACAAGAGACTAACCCATAGATGAATCCTGAATTTGATGCAGATAATGGATGATGATGAAAATCTTAGCTTTAACAACTTTTCCCATTTTGGGGTCAATTTATTGATACCATTTTATTAATAATGGTAGCCGCCTTCAAATTACTATCGGGATCCTTAAAAAATAAAAGCACATTAAAAATCACAAAAGCAAGTTAAAGTACACAATTTTTAGACAGGTCTACATAGACAAAATAGCAAAATTTCAACAAGAGTAATTTTAAATAAAATGGACCTTGGCCCATATAAACCTCCTAATGCTGTTTTAACATTGCCCTTCTTTACAGAAGAAAGGGTACCTAGCTTAATTGAAGATTATTTGCCCAGAAAATTTTGAGCATCACAAAATTCAACCACTTTAAGCCAAAATAAATATCTATCTATACATAATAAATTCTCAATAATTTGAAAGAAGAGAAATATGAAATTATTCAATGTTCAGGATTATGGTTTATTAAAAAATAACATGTTTATTTTTTCATGTACAATGACTATTATAAGGTAAAATATTTCTGGGAATTAATAAGAGAAATAAAAGATGTAGTTGAAATATTGCAATTCAAATTAAGCTTATGTTACATAATAATGAGTTTTAAACACAAAAACTCCACATTATTTAATTTATTTCAAATATTTCTCAAAACAACATCACAATTTTTAAATGTTGGCCACAAAATTATCAGGTTAGCTAATCAGTTTTATGCATTACTCTGTATGAACATATTATGTTACATTTTAAGAGGCTAATTTGGACTAAATTTTTATAACTTTACTACTGAGCTAAAAAATAAATATAAAAAAATGTTGGTTTGATTCTTTGAAGATTTTTTTTATTAGAAATAACATATTAAGTCTATGGCCATGCTACCCTGAACAACCCCGATCCTGTCTGATCTCGGAAGCTAAGCAGGGTCAGACCTGGTTAGTACTTGAATAGGAGACCACCTAGGAAGACCAGGTGCTGTAGGTGTTAAAAATAAAAAATAAAGGGATTGTAAACTGATGAGTTCCTTGTAATCTGTGAGATCAACCAATGGTTGCCTCGTCTAAAAATAAAAAACATATTAAAATAAAGTTTTATGCAAACTTAAAATGGTATAATTGGGGTATAGATTTTATTTGATCCAAAAAATGAAAACGCAATAACCAAAACCGAAAAACAATCCTATTTAAAAATATCAAAGAAGATACAAAGAAATGGAAAGATATTCTGTGTTCTTGGATTGGAAGAATCAATATAGTTAAAATGACCATATTACCTAAAGCATTATACAGATTTAATGCAATCCCCATCAAAATCCCATTGGCATTTTTTAAAGAAATAAAACAAAAACTCATCAGATTTGTATGGAAGCATAAAAGACTCCGAATTGACAAAGCCATCCTGAGAAAAAAGAATGAGGCTGCAGGCATCACTCCATCCAACTTCAAATTATACTACGAAGTGACAATAATCAAAACAGCATGGTATTGGCAGCAAAACAGACACACGAACCAGTGGAATAGAATCGAGAGTCCAGAAGTAAACCCATATTTACATGGGCAAATAATTTTCAACAAAAAAGTCAAAAACATACAGTGGAGAAAGGAAAGCCTCTTCAATAAATGGTGCTAGGAAAACTGGAAAGCCACCTGCAAAAGAATGAAACTAGACAGTTGTCTATCACCACACACCAAAATTAACTCAAAATGGATTAAGAACCTGAATAAAGACCTGAAACAGTAAAATGCATAGAAGAAAACATAAGAATTAAATTTAAGAACCTTGGACTTAAAGAGGATTTTATGAATTTGACCTCAAAAGCAAGGGAAGTAAAAGCAAAAATAAATGAATGGGACTACATCAAAGCAAAAAGTTTCTGCTCAGCTAAAGAAATTGTCAACAAGGTAAAGAGACAACCATCTGAATGGGAAAATATTTTGTAAGCAATGCCCCCAATAAGGGCTTAATATCCAAAATATACAAAGAATTCAGACAACTCAATAACAATAAAAAACCAAAATGATCCAATCAAAAAATGGGCAGAGGACCTAAACAGACACTTCTCCCTAGAGAACACACAAACAGCCAACAAATATATGAAAAGATGCTCAACATTACTAGCTATTAGGGAAATGCAAATGAAAACCACAATGAGATACCACCTCAAACCTGTTAGAATGCCTATAACCAACAGGACAAGTAATAACAGTGTTGGAGAGGATGCAGAGAAATAGGAACCCTCAAACACTGCTGGTGGGACTGCAAATTGGTACAGCCACTATGGAAAACAGTATGGAGGTTCCTCAAAAAACTAAGAATTGATCTACCATAGGATCCAGCAATCCCTCTACTGGGTATTTATCCCAAACATTACTTGAAAATGTATATCCAAAAATATACATGCATACCAGTGTTCACGGCAGCATTATTCACAGTGGCTAGGACATGGAAGCAACCAAAGTTCTCCCACAAAAGATGACTGGACAAAGAAACTGTGGTACATATATACAATGGAATATTATTCAGCCATAAGAAGAGATGAAGTACTGCTATTTGCAACAATATGGATGGACCTCGAGATAATCAAAATAACCCAAACCGAAAAGTTGAAAACCACAGGATATCACATATACGTGGGATATAAACCTAAAAGCAATGAACGAAGAGAATCATGAACATGGACTATAGACAAGTGGTTACCAGAGGGTGGGGGTGTGAAGAGGGGGAGGTAAATGGGGAAAAGGGTGTCAAATATGCGGTGACAGAAAGAAATCTAACTATGGGAGGTGAACACACAGTGTAAATGTATATATGCCTTACTGTTAAAGTGTACAGCTAAAACTTATTGGATTTTGTTAACCAATGTCACCATAAAAAATAAATTAATTAATTTTAAGAAATGTAACAAAATCAACACCAAATAAGTTTTTATTTTTTTTAAGATTAAGCCATGGACTATCAAAACATAAATAACCATTATTCCAAATTCGTTTCCATAACCTATCACTTTTAATATCTTTCTTCAAGCCAACAAATATGTGCTTTAGGAATCCGAACAGATTTACACATCTCCTTCTGTACCTGTTCTTCTATTTGGAATGAATTTTTTTCCAAATTAACATAATTCTTTTATGCTTTTTAAAAGAAAACAAAAGACATAGCACCCTAACCAGACAAGATGCCTGAAAACCACATGTGGAAAAATAAAATTACAACCTAAGGTTTAATAGTACGGTTAATGAAAATAAAATCACATTCACATAGCATTTTCACTCAAAAAGATTTCAAAATTCACCAAACTCAGATTTTCTTCCCTCATAATTGATATGTGGTCATTCTTGCAGAGAAAATATAGAATTTGATTAATAGCAAAGTATACTTCAGATTCTACTGTCCTTCTGGACCTAGAAATTTTATATAGATAAATAGATAGATATAATTATCTATCTATATATATCTATCTATATCTATATATATTTATATATATCTATAGAGAAAATAAATGCAGCTGCGCTCCTTAAATTAACCAAATGAAGAGTTTGCCAGTCTTGATGCATGGGGCTTTTCTGCATCATTTTTCCAGTACTGAAGCTGGGTGGGGACAAAAGCATCCACAACCTCACACCCAGCCTCACTGGAGGCTCGGATGATGAAACTTGTTTGTGAAACGATACAAGCTACCACTCAGGGCCGCATCTGTAACCCTGACTCTTCACAAGAGTATTGGAGCACAATGAACCCAAAGGCTAGGCCAGAGAGGAAATAATCACTTCTGCCTGACCAAAAAAATAAAAACCAGATCCAGATTTATACCTCTACCTCAGTCCGTGTTCCTGTGCTTCTTCTCATCCATCTCACAATTCCACAATTAGAACATTAAGATAATACAACTGAATTACATACATTAACTCAAATAGCCTACAGCTATTCAGATTTTCCTGTTCTTACCCATGCTCTCAAATGGTGTTACAGGCCGAATATTTGCGTTCCCCCCAAATTTATACGTTGACGCCTTAACCCCCAATGTCATGGTGTTAGGAATCAGGACCTTTGAGAGGTGAACAGTTTGGATGAGGTCATGAGGGTGGAACTTCATAATGGGGTTAGTGCCCTTATAAGAAGAGAGAGACCAGAGCTGGCTTTCTCTGTGCACACATTCCGTGGGAAAGCCACGGGAGCACACAGCGAAAAGGTGGCTCTCGCTAGGGACTAAATCTTCCAGGAGCTTGATTTTGGACTTCCAGCCTTCAGAACTGTGAGAAATCAATACCACTCCATCTGTGCTATTTTGTTATAGCAGCCTCAGGTGATGAAGACAAACTCTATAAACGCCTTTCAAAACAAAAACACCTGACACCCTTCACTCATTCATTTGCTTATTTTTTGAACAGAGAGGTACTGAGCGCTGCTACGTGCCAGGAGCTGCTGCAGGCACTGAGGATGTAGCAGTGTGGATAGGAGGGGGTAAGAGGAACTCAAATCCCTGCTCTCATGGAGCTTACATTCTTCCCCAAGTTACTGTCTCCCAAGACCGCACCGGAACATCCCACCAAATTAACGAGGTGTATAAAAGGACATCAGAACAATGGATTCACACCGTACTTTGATTCTAAAGTGTTCTTGTGTTATTAAAGATATTACTTCCCACACCCAAGACATTACCTCACGAATATGGAAATGGGATCCATGCTAGCAGGAAAAGATGAACTTTGTATTTATACATCCCTATACTATTTAACTGGTTACAATGAACTTATATTAATTGTGTAACTAAATATAATTCCATACATTTTTAAAATTATACTATCAGTCCCTCGATGCTTGTGAAAGACTGAAGCAAGACAGATGAAAATGAAGGAGATCCAGAAAAAGACCCTGAGTAAAGAGGCAAGAAGTGTCTCACAGAAACTCCTTCCCCAATACCTCATGAAATAACAACAAAGTCCCCTAATAGCAACTAACGAGGAAAGGCACACAGCAAACATGCTAAGGCTCAAGGAGTGGCAGCTACAAAGACAGCAGTCCTGCGGTGGGGCTGGCCCCAGAATGACAAAGCTCCTAACTACTTTCTGACTTCTCAAAAGCTCTGGCAATCATTAGGCCAGCTAATCATGAGATTTCTCACTTAAAATTCCCAGCTTGGTGGGAAGCAAAGTGAGGATACCAAAGTGTTTTTCTTCTTCACTGGGAAGTAGTGGAGACAGCTGCAAACAGCTGTCCGAGAGGAACAGAGGAAGTGAACAAAGAGGCTGCCTCTGGCGAAGTGGACATTCCACAACTATGTACTGAATGGGGCGTGGATCTGAAGCCAGACGTTATTTATCCATCAAAAGGAGATCCACTCCCCACCCACACCAAACGATATACACAACTCTAACACAGACAATGAAACAAATCTCCGAAGGGAGAGCAGAGCCCAAGTTGTCTAACAAAGCCTGCCTCAAGAGAATCCTTCCTGCCCCCTTATTCTTAGGCTATAGAAAAAAAAAAAAAGCACAGCATTTAAAAGGTAAACCCTAAGAAATAACACTGTGAGATGATAGTCAAGACATCACTAACACTATAAGACTAAACTGATAGAAATATAATATAGATAGAATTGCCAAAGCATGTTCAAGATAAAAAGAAATAATATACAAATATTGAATTGTTTTGTTGTATATTGTTTTGTTGTATACCTGAAACTAATATCTGTCAATTATAGCTCAGTTAAAAAAATAATGAAATGGACCAATGCAGGTATACACAACACACACACGCACACACGAACATAGCATGCAAAAGACACACAAATAAGCAGCCTAGAAAATATAACTCAAGAAGAAAAATTCTTCACATGTGCACTTAACTAAAGAATAGCCTAATAAGAACACACGTTAATAAGATGATAAAACAACAGAATGAGATGAAAAAAGAAATAGATCTAAGGAAACAAATGGATGCCAAAACCATAGCATTAGAAAATTAATAGATAAATAAACATATCAAAGGACAGAATAGTGATAGCTGAAAATAAATTACAGTCACAGAATAAAGAATTGAAATAATCAAAATATATGCATATTAAAAAGACAAAGCAAATCAGGGATAAGCCAGTAGACAGAGAGGAGAAAGATAATCAATAATAATAATAATAATAATAATAATAATAATAATAAATATCTTTAAAGCAGCAAACTCAACAAATAAAGAGGGAAAAAGTATGAAAAGACCTAACAAAAGAAAATTTCCCTAAAAAAAAGTAACCTTTAAAATACTGCATATTATGTGCTATGGACTTTACATATACAAACTCAGATTATCCTACACTTCTATGAGGTATATATAATTATTTATATGTTACAGATAAAAAAAAAAACTGAGACATGGAGAGATTTAAGTAACTTGGTATGGTCTTACAGCTAATAATATTAAGCCAGGTAGAACTATATCTGTCTACTGAAAAGTACTCGTGGGGTTCTAGAAACATTGAATGTAAAACTCACAGCACAAAAAAAATCAAAGATAAAAAACCAAGTTTTCAAACACTCAGTCAAAAAATGTAAATCACCTACAATGGGCAATAATCATGCTGACAGCCTTCTCCACAACAGCATCCAAAGCCAGAAAGGTAATGGAGAAATAACCACACAGTTTTTTACAAGTAAAGCATGACCCGAGAATAGTATGCTTATTCAAATATAAAGGCAACATATATAAAAGAACTCAGTGGAACTACCAATGAGTTATTTCAGAAGAAAAAAATGTTTACAGTGAAATCCAGCCAATTAAATAATAAATCCAAATAAGGAACTTAAGGATGAAGAAGCTGTGATAAAAGACTATAATAAAAAGAACACGAAGTAGACAATAGCTATGAATTAGGGCTCCAGAAATAACACAAAACTTGGTCATCTACAAGTAATAATAGTATAACTAAATAACAATGAAAATAAAATAAGTGATGTAACAAAAATAAGTCAAAATAAGGGAGAAGGAGGTGGGAGGAATAAAAGCGTGATTGTATGGCAAGGAACCAATCAACATTGCTTAAAATGGAATCATTTAGGGTAAAAATAATGACTACAACCTGTTAAGGTACCTCGTACTCTCTTCTCAACATTAGAAGGGATATTTTAAGAAATGGTATTTCTCGTGATAAAGAAATGTTTATTTGAAGTTTAGTAATTCCTTCCATTTTTTTTCTTTCAATTTAAGTAAAATAAAATGTATTAATTTTGTTTAAAAGTAGCAGTATGATCTCATTTTGTACGTGAGTAATAATATCTCAAGGGTTGATCGTCATCCATCCATCCACTGTTCTATTTATATGTTCTTAGGAAATCTTTAAAATCACAAACTATTTTGTAAAAGCATGAACTACCTTTAAAAGCAAAAACAATAAAGTAATTTTTATATAAAGAAATACAGTTATAATCATTTATTTGAGGAGCTAGATGAGATTTATAAAATCTCCTACTCTGTTATACAGCCAAAAAACAAAAACCCAAAAAACAGAAAAAGATTAAGTAGTAAGGAACACATAGGCTATTGTGATCTAAGCCCACGTCCATTCCAGTCCGGTATTCTGATTTCCTATTAAGAATGTAAGCAGTGCAGAAAAGCATCAAAGGGAAAGTTTTTTTGTTTTTTGGATTTTTTAAAATAACCGCAAGTCCTACTATCTACAAATAACCACCATTAGGTGAACCTCATCACAGAGAATTTTTATCCAGACAACTGGATATAAGACTTAGTGGATGGATATGCGGAGACAGATATAATAATACTACGAAAATGGAACGAGATTACATATGCTATTTACTAACAAAAAGATTTCCATTTAATTCCTAAACCACAATATTGTCCAAAGTGACGTAAGAAGTCAGAGCCAGATTTTTAAACATCCAGTTTTGGATCTATGCCCTGAACTCTACCTGCTTTAGATACGTACACTGGTGAATGATTGTGTGGATGTGACATCATAGTCCCACCTCCACCCACATACGTACGGCCTACTTGCCTGGTGATCCTACGTCATTCCGAGGTCAGGCTGAGTCTCGTGTGTACCCACAGAAGGGATTTCCCTGACCTGACTTGTCACAGCCCACTCTGACACGAAAGGCATGATATAGGGACGTCAGAGCAGAAACCTGAGACACATGTATGGCAGTTAAAGCCAAGAGGACTCAGAGGAAGGGGACTTAGGGATAATGATGTGAGTATTAATGACCAGAAGAAGGGAAAAGGTGGGCACGGAGTGCAAGAAAACAGCAAGAATGGAAGAGAGCTGCAGGGTGAAGGAAAAGAAGGGTCTGGTCCCCTCTCCAAGGCCCATGCAAAGATACTTTTCCAACTGGCATGGACTGGCATGAATGGAAACGGGGAACAGAAATGGGGATGCAAGAAGGGTGAATCGATTTCACTGAGATCAGATTTGGAGAGAAAAAGACCCCAGGCTCAGGAAACTGATCCTTAGAAGAAGCTGAAGCCTCCACACCCTGCAGGAGGAGGTACTACTACCTTATCCGTGGACAAAGTTCAAAGAAGCCGAAGTGACATGTAAGACACATAAAATAACTGTGGGTGAAGACACTGAATATTTCACCCAAGCTGGGAGGTTTTCCACCCCAGGAAGGATACTTTATAACACATACACACAGCAGGGGACCCAAAAACTTGGCTGCTGTTTGGAGGGCACTGGCTGGTACTGGATACCTTGAGTTCTACAGGGAAGCCTAACTAAGGCCCATATAGCTCCTCAGACCACCAAGCTCCGGGATCACATAGATGGTATCACCTTAATGGAGTTTCTATCAAGCATTGTCACTGTCTCTTGACTTCCCTTGAAGCAATATCGAAAGAGCAGAAGGTCTCTCCTAACAGCCAGAACTAATTCGAGCCACCTGCAGGTCCCATTTCCATTTTCTCACTCTTCCGAACACTCCCTAATACTATCACCAGTGATCAATTCCCTAGTCTAAAGCCTTCGGTGGCTCTGCAATACCCTGGAAATTAGCACAAAGTCCTTTGCTCAGCATTCAACCCCTTCTGCAGTCTGGCCCCCATCTTTGTAGCTTTCTTTTCCTTTTCATCATTCTAATCACCCAGCACTCAAATATATCACCTGACATTTCCAGAATACGCCATGCACCCACCACCCCAGACCTTTATTGGAAAGTTCCCACAGTCAGGCATGTCTTTATTCATCACCTTTCTATCAAAATCCTACTCATCTCAATAGGTACAGCTCACGTGCTCCCCACCCCCGCTGCACTCCCATCAGAATTAAGCGTCCCTTCCTTTCAGTGCTACCGCAATTTGTTTTGACCTCTAGCTAGACTTAATTCATTTTGCCTTGTATTAGTTGCTGTTTAAATCTGTCTTGATTTAAATCTGTCCTTGTAAGTAGGAAGTGAATGAACATTTATTGAGCATCTACTGTGGAGGCCAGGCACTTCCATAGACATCATGTAATTTATCTTTCTATTGCTAATATGTAGCAGAGTGCTCATACGTTTCAGGTGTTCCTTAGTGTTTGTTGTGCTACTCTATGAAAGAAGGTGTCTGAGTTCTTAACTTCAGATGGGAGGTCACTATGTCTCCTTTCAGGGAACTTGAAAGAAATGAGAGAGAGACTAATAAACTCAGTTGGATGGCCTAAAGAAAGGGTGACAAATATTTAGATCTTTGATACGTCTGTCTTAGAACAATGCCCTGGCCAGAAAAAGGTACCATCTTTTTTTCTGCCTGTTTTTCTTTGCCTCAATCAGGAACTCAGCATCCCATCTCTATTCTGCCCAGAACTGGACCTCATCAGACTAGATGTTCTAACTCCAGACCCCTCACTAACTGTCAGTGGACTTTAAGCAAAATGGTGCCCCTCACTCTGCATCAGTTTTAACTTGTGTAAAATGAGGAGTTTGGGCTGCATGAACTCAAGGGTCCCTCTCAGTTCCATAACATCTTAAGATTATATGTTGGATGAGCCCATGAGAAATGCCTTGGGAACTGGCTCATTCCTCAGGCCAACCTCAAAACACTAAAATATATGCAACGTTATGTCTCTCTCTCTCTCGCTCTCTGTGTATAGGTGGGTGTGTGCCCTCTGTGTGTTTCTCTGTGTATGCATTTGTGGGAGAGGTGGAAAGCTATCAATCCATGAAAGTATATTTTCAAGAAAAATTTTAATTTATTCAAATAAATGCCTAAATAGTAAAAACTTTGCATGTATATTCCCCACTAGGGGTTACCATTTTGTTGTTGTTGTTGTTAATAGGAACCTAATAAGTGTTCATTTTAAATACATTAGTCTTACTATTGAGGATTGCTTTAAAAATACACAGACCAATAGAACTAAATGATCGACATTAACAAGTAAATCCTCTTCACTTACATCTAACATCTGACTAGTCATCCAGACAGATCTTCTGTTCGATATGAAGAAATAAATCAACAGTGTTGCAACAACTTTTACAAGGGGGGGAGGGAGCATATAACAATTGACTTTGTCAGATAATCAATAAAAGCATATCACTCACTGCTTAACAACCAGTTGATCTGAATTCAGCTATTGTTTTCAAAACCATCAGACTGGACTAACCTTCCCCACGGGTAGGTTTGGGTGAAAAGACGCTTAGATACAAAGTTTGTGCATATACAAATAGCAACATCAACCAGAGACCCTTCACCTTGATTTTGGTGGGGCCAACTACAGATCTCTGTCTCCCAATGATACATGGAGTCCTTTGCCCCTTCTGCCATCAGAGAAAACCACATATTAAGGTACTTCTCTGCACTGTTATTTAGGGTCAGGCTCACACCTTTGTTTATATCAGATATTTACAAGATTGTTTCACTCAAATCTGCATAACAATGTGGCTCAAGTGTAGAAATGCCACAGTAGTCCCAATAAAAAGGCCCTCACTAAATAAGGACTATTAGTTTGCTGTAAGTGAAAGGTATTTGCTTTCCAGGAAAAAAAAATCTTAAAAAAAAAAATAAAAAGAACAAAAAAGGAGATCAAAAAAATTTTTTTTGATTAGGTACTTTTGGGCAGGGCGGGGGTAGCATCATATAAAATTCTGAAGAAAAAGCAAATATCCAAAATAAAAAGGAAAAAGAAAAACAAGGACTAATATATGTTCCAGAGTAAAACCTATTTTTAATGCAAACATGGAAGATGCAGAAGGGCTCTTTGTACAACAGGGAACTTCCAGCTAAATACAGTCAGTTCCTTAGCTGTGAGAAGGCCAAACCAAGCCAGTCTACAAGGAGGGGCTCAATTTAGAGATCAGCAACACAATTTTAAAAAACAACAAAGAAAATCAAATCAGTTCATAAAATTTTGAGCAAAAAAATTCAATAAAATATTTTTAAGACAGCTTCCTTATATATTTTAGTATTCTTTTAAGAGTATTTTTTCACTATATTGAACTCTTTCCTAAAATAAAATGTTTTTTTATTTACTGAAGATTTTATTTAAAAAACATTTCTCCCCAAATCTATATTTTCAATATATTAATAAAATAGATTCTACTTTTTTGTTTGGTTTTGTAAAAATTGCTAGCATTTTTTTTTCCCTGAAAGATCTTTCCCCAAAGCTGCATTTTTTTTATTCAGGATATTTAAAAATAATTACTACTTTCTCAAGGATTGTGTCATTATGAAGTAATTAAGATTTTAAAAAGTTAACAATCTCTTAATCCAATTATCAGGGTGAAGGATGAACTGACCTTTTCCCCTTTCAATCCTGATTCTAGTTTGGAAAAATGAAATCTCTTTCAGAGAATACTGATTTCTTTATTTACCAGAATATGATGGCAAAATTAAACAGCAGTGAAGTTTTAAATGAGCTTGGCATATGAATTTAAAAATATTTCTTGTGTGTAAATTTTGGGTTTATGTGTGTGTGCTCCTGCATGAAGAGAGGAGTGGCACAGAGAATTTCATTTGATGTTTATATTATGAGTTTAAACCTACCACAAATAGTCCTCTAAATTTAATTTCCTATGGTCAGATTCTTTTCTTTCCCTTTTCTTTTTATATTTTACTTTTTCTTTCTTTAATTATCCTGCTATGTATATATATTACTTTCTTTTTGCTTATTAACAGTATTTTAATAACAAAATCATCAGTAAATAATGGCAGTACAGCAACACTGAAGGTTATTGTATTACCTATTCCTTTCCTTCTAAGCATCTCAAGGTAGCTTACAAAGAGAAAATAAAATCAGTGTTCTTTCTCTTTTTACAGGATTTAGAAATTTGACAATTTACTTTTTTTATATGATACTAATGCTAAACCATTCTAGAAAGGGCCTTTCCTACACCATTGTTGGAATGTTCCCATATTCAAAGTTGGAGATTAAAACTGTATTTATTTAAAGATGTTTTGATTTAGCATTGTCAGACTGATAACTGTATGGTTCCATAATCAATCCTTTTAAAGAAGGCAAAAAGGGTTCTAAGGTTTGTTTCAGAGTTGAGGGTAACTTACTTTTGGGGAAAAAAAATTATCCTATGTCAAAAATAATGTCAATATTTAGCTTATGTGGTAGACTTCACTTTAATTTTAAATGAAACTTAGAGGAATTCATATCTTCTAGTATACTAGTTAGCCCAGGCCAGTGTATGTTTTAACATTAGGGTATCTTCAGATACTAATGGTTAAGTTCTACCTTTAGGTAAGAAAGATGGGCTTGTGTCTCTGCCTATGATAGTGTATATATGTGCATGTGTGTGCACGCGCCTGTACAAACAAAAACACCATAATAAAATTACCAACAAATGAGTGGATGTTGAGTATATAACCTCAGGGTTTTGATGACATCACCGAGCTAAGATGTCAGAAGAAATTTCCTATATCTCTTTACCTTGTCCTCTCCAAGTCACTTCTTAGCCAGTGACATATATCTCCCTCATCCTCTGAGGACCTTTTAAGATCACAGACTACCTTTGTTATTTTCAGTAAATATATATGAGCCTCCAAGAGCACATGACATCAAAAATATAATTCTGATACCCTTAAAGCAAAAGAAGAATTAAGAGGCATCAGAATTAACAGAATTAACAGAACTCACTTCCCTTCCTGACTACCATAAAACCTCCATTAAAAAAAAGATAGTCATATAAGCCCTATTTTTTCCCCATAAAGGTGTATATTAACAGGCACAGGAAGAATTTAAAAAGACTTGTGTATATGGCCATATATATGTATAAATGTGTATAATCATTTTAATCATTTCATGTCTCATCTCTTTTCTACGGCAGGCATAGTACATTTAAATGCAACAGGTTGGTGATCATGATGCAAGGTATGAGAAACAGATTTATGAAATTTTGAAAAATATTGATTTGGAGCAATTCTGTAACCTGGGTTTTTATACTTATTTTGATATATGATTTTTTGAGTTAAAATAATTTCTGGAATTTATATAAACTGCATTTCATTTTATAATATGACTCAATAAGCAACTGTTAGAATCTACTACTTTTATTATAAGGCTCTCCTACATTAAAAAAAAAATACAACAAAAATATTTTTGCCAAAAAGCAAAGCAGTAAATAGACAACAGTCTCTAGTTAGTGACATGTATAATCCTTTTATAAAGATAACTATTCTAAATAAAACAACCTATTTTTATGTGTTACATTAAGATCTAAAATTTTATAATCCTTGACCATATACGGAAAAGAAAAAGATAAAATCAACTGAGTGCTAAAACATAAATTCTTAAGATTTATGTTAGTAAAAAAATGCTCTCAGTTTAAAATTGTATCTGGAAAAATATTTTAACTAAAAATTATACTTCTAACTAAAAAAGATTAATTCAAAAAGAGGTATTGTTTTCAAATTAAGAAATGAATTTATGAATAGCAGAAGAAAGTGGCACACCTAAAAATAAGAATATTAATCACATATCTCTCTATGCAAAGTTATATTTTCTTTGTGCCATATGAAAAATTAATATTTTAGATTCATAAATCAAAAATCTACTTAGATATTTAATCTTTGTTTAAATGATAATCTTTACTTGGATCAATTGCCTTTAGCATTGTAGACTATACAGAAAACAAACAAAAAAAGAAACAAAACTTCATGTTAAATGTCAGAGTAGCTGAGGGGTAGCTCACTGAGAAAGATTTTCAGTCATAAAATGAAAAAGAAATTGTATAGTTTATTTTAAAATGTTTTCCTTCTTTTAAAAATATTTTCCTTTCAGAATTAAAAAGCATCATGAAAATAAATGCAAAACCCAATAGCTAATCCTCAATAAAGCAATAAGCTTGTATTTGTATTTTTAAAATATTTGTTTTATTATTTGAAGAGATAGCAACTGTTTTCATGACTGCTTCATATTTAAATGCAAAAATTTCTTGTGAAACAGGTTTTTTTTTTTTTCTGGACAAACGTCTAAAGGGTAACTTTGAGAGGGAAATATCTGAATTGGAGGGTTTTAGAAACCTGTAAATACGTGAAAATACTAAATTAGTGTTACAGCCTATGATGTTTATTCTTAACATTTTCATTTTAATTCTTTAACATTTTAATGAGCAAATTTTAATTCAGGAAGCTATCTATCAATAAAATTTTTTTCTTTCCTTTTAAAATTTTAGTTTAAATGACAGCTTCTATGCTCTCCTGCCTATATGTATTTTAAAATTAAAAAAGAAAGTTAGGCATAAGGAAATTCATTAGGGGGAAACTGTATTCCTCTTTTATATAAATATATAAATATTGTTTCATTAAACATGTTGTTAACATTCAGAGGTGGTGGAAATCTAAAGGATAAAGCTTGGCGGGTTATATTTGATTCACTCTTTCTAATTAATTTATAGGCTGCCAATTTTCTTACTGCCTTTTAACCAGCTGAGAAATATCGAACTTTCCAGACAATTTCATTTTGTTTCATAGAATCCCCACCTCTGGCAAGTAGGTTTTCTGCTCTTTTTCTCATCCCTAACTCAATGCTCTTGCCACAAATTTAAAGGGTGAAGGAGACTCCTTAGTTAAAACAAAAACAAAAAAATAAAAAACAAGCAAACAAACAAACAGCCAAAAACCCCTCTCACTCCACCTTGAAATAAAGAGTAAAACTATTTCTGTACTTGATTTCTTTTTTTTTTCTACTAATCTAAGTTCTGGGCCTCAAAGACGAGCTGACTCTGAGGATCATGACTCTCTTAGAGAGTTAATTTGCCTGCTGAGGTATTAAGGGTCGATGTGGTATAAATCATTGCTGTTTGAATGACCAGCTCTCCTTCGAGGCCAGAAAGCCTCACTGAGCAAGCTCCCCTCATGGGCCATTTGTTCAATACTAGACCAGTCCTTTGCCCAGACCACAACCTCTAGAAAATCTTAATCCAGACACTCCTTGACTTTAGACTCATATGTGATTATGACTCCTAGAGATTTTATCTTTCTGCTTCCTTATTCCTATTTCAATTCTCCCAACTAGTCTAGGACTATATGTAGTCCTGGGTCTGCATGAACCTGTCTTAACAATAATGGTTGAGTCCATACTACAAGCCTGAAGTATGTAGTGAGTGGTAACTGACATCTCATCTCATCTCCCCAACAACCTTATGAAATAGGTACTTGAATATCCCCATTTTACAGATGAGTAAACTGATTCAGAGGTAGAACTTGCTCAAAGGCATGGAGATGAAAAGAACAGAACTGGGGAGTAGAACTAAGTCCCACTGGCCTCAAAGCCCACAGTTCTCAGCCATTAGGTTTTACTGCTTCCTCAAACTATACTGCTTCTCTATTCCACTTAGAAGGCTACAAAGGAAAGTGGCAAGGATCACTGCATTAACTGTTTCTGACATGTCACTGAGCTTTTTATTATGATTTTTTTTTTTTTTAAAGAAAGAGAAGAAAAGTCACTGAAGAGAGCAATGGGTAAGCTCTGGTTTAAAATGTTGAAAGGTCTGTGGAGAAGCCTCCAGTTTCTATGAAAATTAAATAAAATAAATAAACAAAAAATATATATATATTTTTTTTCCTTTCTCTTTGGAATGGCCTCAGATGTGCTCGATGGGTTCGGGAGTACAAATATGGCCCCGGCCCTTTTTTTCCTACTGTTACCCAGAAAAAATAGAGATCACATCAGATTCATCCTATAATCACCCCTGCAATTTGCAGCTAAGAGTAAAAAGTAATACCTGATGGGACAAGTTAAGTGGCTCAAAGGGAGGACAGCAAAGATTGTTTTTTTATTTTTCTGGGGGTAACAAAAGATGAAAAGATTTATAAGACTGTAAAAAGTGAAGCTGTAAGAAGGAAAGAACGAATATAAAATATGTAGAAAAAGGAAACAGAAAACATCATTTATAACAGCAAATAGTGTTATCTATTCTTGCCCTTCTATTTTTCCTTTAACTTTTCCTCAGTGGGAGTCACCCAAGCTCTGAAAATTCAGGACTGGATATAAGCTAAAAATAAAAGGTAAATGGCAAGTATCCTAAGTGAATCGCTTTTTCTCCCTGTTCAAGTTTTTTGTTGTTGTTGTTTGTTTGTTTGTTTGTTTAAGTATAGAGTGATTTGCAAAAACAACTGTGATTAAATTCAATAGATTTTTAAAAGAACTTGAAAGGAAGAAATTACAGGGAAATGAAACTACAGAGATAATCTTCGTGTAGGGATGCATAAAGTAGAGAAAAAGATTTTCCTATCAGCCCTTCAGATTTGCTCCCGGACGGGTAATCCTTGGGGGCACTGGCAGGCTATAGAGCAAATGGACAGATGCTTCCAGAAAAGATTATCTTTTATCTGTCACTCAGCGAATAGCTCTGGTCCTATGACTGCTGATTTTATGATCTAAGCCTTGTATGCCATTGCTATATGCATCAAGCAGGAAAAAATACTATAATAATAATAAGAGTAATAATAACAACAACTAACATTTATTGAGCATCGATTATGTATGAAATGCTTTCCATCCAAAAATTTCATTTAATTCTAATCGGAACCTTACGTTTGCTGTTATCCTCATTTTAAAGATGAAGAAATTGAGAAAATGAAAAAAAAACAGCCTGTATTTTCATGGATTTTTCTATATTTCAGCCTTAATTGTAGCAATCTGCTGCTTTCTTGCTTCACAAACTTCGCCCTATTTTCCCACAATCTACAACAAAGTTTTTACAAGTTCAACTCCTAATTTGGGCCTTTCACATCCAGGGTAGTCTCCTGGTAGTGACTTCCACTGACTGTGCACCCTGAGAGTGTTAAATAAGAGCACCCAGCTCTCCCTGAATGTAAAATTTGCATCAGTATCTGATCAATACTACAGTCAGTAAATGTCTTTTGTGCTAAGTGAAAAAGTTTAGGCCTTCCTCATGGCAAGGAGGAATTCTGAGAGCCCAGAGGGCAGGGAAGAAAGAGGCTCTGAAAGACTGGGAACTAGGAAGAAACCTTTGCACACGCCCATGTCCATTTTGGGCCTTAAAGACTCCCAATTTCTCCTTTGCTGAAGGCCTTAGCAGAATTGCCTGCCGTAAAGCCCCCTGCTATGCTATGTAGAACCTGTCTACCAGCCCATTAAGGCCAACCCAACTGGGCCAGTCTTCTAACCTAACAATCCAACAAATGGACTGTTCCTTTCCTCCTTAAGGAATCCCTGTTCCGTCTAGCTGTGCTTTTTCCCTGGTGGTCCAAAGCACCGAAGGAAACCCATCTTTGCTACGAGCCCTGACATTGAGCCCTTTCACTGTGCAGCTCCAACACAAACCTCTCTTCTCTCACAGCTAAATCACCAGACTTTGCCAAGAACACTTAGCTTAAAAGACAGATTATCTCTTGGAATTCTGCAGGACCTGGCTAGGCTGGGTCATTAAAACTTCTCATTTGCTTTTATCCCTCAGCTCATGCCTGCCTTGCCCTTCAGTTACTCATATACTGTTCAACATTTATTCTAGTCATTTGCTCTGTATTAACTAAATTCCAAATATTTGTTCTCCAAAAAAGAAAGACCATACGTATGATAAAAATGTAACAGAATACTACTAGGGAAAAAAAAAGAAAGAACAGATAAAAATCAAGATTTGACAGTGTAACCTAAGCTTCAAACTTAAATACTGTAAAATGTAGGTGTTAGAGACTAGATGAAAAATTTTAATTCAGGGTCCATGAGCCTAGGGTGGTCATGAACTCCCGGAAGTTGTTTATAAAATATTTGTGGGGTTTTTTTTTTCCTTTTTTGTTTTGTTTTTCTGGGAAGAAGTTCCAGAGCTTCATTAGGTTATCAAAGGGAGGATAATTTTATTTATATCTCCAGTGCCTAAAATAAGGCCTGATACACAGTAGGGACTCAATAAACATTTGTTGAAAAAAACAATCAACATTTGTTGAATAAATGAGTGGTTGAAGGAGTAAATATAAATAAAGTGCCTAATATTACAGATGAAGAAACTGAGGCTTAGAAAGGCTATAACTGTAAGGTCAAGAGCCTAAGCAGTCAGGACCAGAGAGAATTAGCTCTTTTAACTCTTTCCACTGCTCGTTAGTTTTGTTTTGCTTTTTAACCTGATTCCATCTTTCACTCCATTTCATTTTTCTTCCTCCAAATCCATTACTTTTAAAGCACAGAAATGCACTTTATTTCCTAGCTAGAAGCTACCAGCTAGTGCATGTCCCAAAGGGAAGGTAGGGGAGCAAAGAGGGGGGACAGTCTATGAAAAAGGCCACCAGAATGATTTATTTGTGATAGCACACACTGCATGGCTACCATTCCTATGTGCTGAAGACATGATTAATATGGCATTGAAATGGCTGTTATTGATGGAAATAGCAAAGCTGAAGATAGCAAAGTTAGATATAAGTGGTGCCAGTAAATCGTCAACTTAAAATTGACCAGGCCAAGCAGCTGTCCTATGAGCAGGTGACCTGCAGCATTCTAAAAGATATCCAAGGGACAGGAATCAAACAGATTCCCTGCCTGGTTTGAAAGCTCCTTTTGAAGGGCCTTCCTTGCTTGTAAAGTAATTAGAAGAACCTGGGAGAATTCAGGGCTGACCTTACTACCCTCCTAAAGAGTTCACAATTGAGCACAGCAGGCAAAAAGGATGAGACTCAAACTGCCACCCAGAGGAGAGAAATAGGGAGAGGGGCTTAGTCCTTAGGGCACTGCTTCATCTCAGGAAAGATTTTTGAAAAAGACCAATTTTCTGAATCTGTGACACAGCAAATTTCTCGTGCTGGTGACTCCCTCAGCAAACTGAGGCCAACAAGGAGGTACCGAGGTCTGGGCCGAGTCATCAGCCGAGGACGAGAGCTGTTCTAAACATAGAGATACTCCCAGAATGCTAACTGACAGCAGAAAAAACTTCCGGTAAACTCTTCTTTGAACTCTGACATCCCAAATGCAACATGTTCCAGAAGGAAACCTATTACAATGCCCTAGATTGTGTCTATAGATTATCCATATTATTTGGTAGTGGTAGAAAATATTTAATGAAACAGAAAGAACCCAGAGTAGACAATAAAAAACCTGCATTCAAGTTCCAACTGTGTGACCTTGGTAAAATCACATAACCTCTCTGAACCTCTGTTTCTTGCTTTATAGAACAAAGGCAGATTCTCTAAAGCTCTTCTCAGCTTTTGCATACTACATATGATATCTAAGTTTGAGGTTTAACCCATCAACAGATTTTTCAAACGTGATCAGCCAAAAAACAAAGAAAAAATCACCCAACCCTCATATCATTTTCCTAGATTTCTCTACAACGCAATTGAAATATCAGTTATAGGGGAGATGGGAGAGATGTTAATCTCGTAGAACAAATGACAACCCTATCGCTAGCCTAAGACAGATGCTGCAAACTTCAGATCCTTATATTCAAAAGGGGAATTTTAAAAAAGCCAATGATTTGAAGACCTCGCCTTCACTTTATGTGATGGGATTATAGAGGATTTCCTGTCAATTTATTTATTATTTGAGTCCCACTCTCAAAATGTAAACATTTCACAAAACCGACGTAGCAGTCATTTAATTAATAGAGCAAATAGGTCTGTTTTGTAATGATCTGAAGTCTTCCACGTAATGCGCTTCTGTTCTGCCATGAGCCTCAAGTTTCCCTCTAAGATTCCTAGCAGCTTATACCACATATTACTCACTTAACATCCAAAGATTAGCTAGGTTGCTCAGTTTCTCCTTTCCTCACAAAACTTACAATCTTCCAGTTTAAAAATTCTCTGCCAAGCTCTACACTGAATTCCCCAATAAGAATCACAGTATGACACTGAAGCTCAGAAAGGCAGCTAAACAAAGGCTCTGTAGCAGCGAAGAATTTTGCTGGTTAATAGAAAAAATAAATGTATTTAGAGATTAATGCCTACCTGTCAAAGAAAAAAAAACCATAACCTAAAACTTCCCGTATATGTCCTATGCTGAACTCCAGTTAAGAAGACATAACACAATGCTTTAGTTTCCTCCAAGAAACTGAGCTCAGCTAATGACCCTTCAACTCTGCACCTCTCCTGGGCCCCTGAGAAGCATGAAATAGCCCAGAAAGTAGAGGTGGAGAGGTAACTGTGAGCCTCATTGAGTAAGGCCTGAGGCTCTCAGTACTAAAGGCCAGGTAACCTCCACACACCAAGAGTCAAGTCCTTCTAGAGAATAAGACAAGAAGGGGGCTTGCCTCACAGGGTACTGTGTCCTTCCTTCTGACCTCTATGGTGGGTGCCTTTCTTTGCCAAAAGCTAAGCCATTGAGTACAGTCCCTCCCTGACTTCTTTGTGTCCCTTCACTGAGTGGGGAGTGTATATGGAGGCCTTTCAGGCCTGCCTAGGCCAAGGGGCAGTGGTCTGAGGCATCTGTACTCACCTGGGATTCCAGAGCTCATTTGTCCAGACCCTTCCACTCCTGTGGTCTCTGAGAACCCCTTTTCCAGTGGCTACCCCTCATGCAGACCTCCATGTGTCAAGACAGGTTGGACCACCTGGAAGGGCAAATAGATGGGTAAGTTTACTCTGCTGGCTCAGGAAGAGGATGGGAGAGAATGGGGGCTGGGACACTTCACAAGAAATCAGGTAGTGGGGAGACTGGAGGGAATAACAAGAGCAGAAGGACATGTCCGGGCCAAGAGCTGCAAGGTAGGGGTGCTGATGCAAGAGGAGAGCTTTTCAGAGATGCCCACAAAATCTCCCAGTTTGAGAAGTCTCTGGGATAGAAAAAAGGGTACTGGTCTGGGACTGCAGTAAATGTGTCCAAAACTTTTGACTCAATCCTTTCCTTTGCCTTGAGCCTAAGGCAGTTAAGGCAGAGGGACTCAAAGCAACCACAGGTCTTGGAAAGAGGATAGAGGGGGCAAAAAGCCGATAAAGGGAGGAAACCTGGCTCTAGCTATGGGCAAGGAAGGAGAGGCAGAGGGGGAGCAGTGCAGACGCAGAGCAGCCAAAAGTGAGCTGGAGGGTGAGAGCATGCAGAACTCCCTGGCCTGGCCCAACCACTAGAGGGCAAGAAGTGGGGAGGGGGTTCCGTGGTACCTTCACCCCCTCCTTAGCTCCAGAGGCAACCCCTGGTCTTGATTTTCTAACACGAGCAAAAGCTAAGCTAGTTAACTGGGCTGGAGGGACTAAATTCTTTCAGCAGCTTCCTGAAATCTTCCTCCCCAGGGAGAAGGAGATTGGGGTGAGGAAGGGTCTCGAGCTGTGCCTCCCTTCCCTACAGGGGCTCAAAGGGTGGGCATCAGATGCAAGTGCCTGGAAGTTTCCATCAGGTCCCTGTCTTACTAGGTGATGCGGGCTATTTTCAAGAGGGGTGTGCATGAACAGTTTGAGGGTTCAAAAAGATTTCCCCCTATCCTTTCCCTTCTTCCTCAGCCAAGGCAAAGTGGGGTAGGAAGGGGGAGATCAACTCCCACTGGTCTTAGGCTGGCTTAACCGTCCTAAAGGGAGGGAAAGACGCACAAAAAGCCACAGATTTTCACTTATTGTGAAGGAGAAGGGGAGGGGGGCTTTATTCCACCCCACCCGGAGTGAGACACCCCTCTCGGCAAAGCCCCCCAACCCAGATTAAAAGTGGGCAGCCTTCGCCCCGGCGTGCAGTCGCCCCAGTAGCTGTGCTGCAGCAGCAGCAGCTTCTTGGAGGAAGCAACAGTTGTCTGGCTGAGCAGAGGCGAGGACTCGCTCAGGCGTGCACGACGCCGGCTTCGGCCCGGTGCTCCTGGGCTCTGGAGCCCTCGCCCCAAACCGATAGCCTCTATAGGACAAGGGATGGGTCTAGGGACACAGTACCCCCCAGCTGCCTGCGCTCCCGTTGCTCAACACCTTCTGTGCAAGTTCACTTCTCTGAAGTCACCTCTCTCCCAAATCTGGTGGAGGATCAGGCTTCTAGAGAGAGGAGGGCTTTTGCTTTTGCTTTTTTTCCCCTAGCTGGAGAAAGGAGGGGAGTGTAAGAAGCAAAAGACAAAAGAGAAGCTGAGGGACACAAGGTGAAGCTATTTTTAATCTAACGTGGCTCTTACGCCTCTCCCTCGCCGAAGCTATCGCTCCACAGACGGCCCCAGGTGAGGGGAGGGAAGGAAACCCCCCCAGAGCTTTTTCTTCTGCTCCATCTCCTTTGCAAGTCTTCGAGACCCTTTTACTCTTTCAAAATACGCAATCGGGGAGGGGAAATCTCCTTTATCAGGGGAGATGGACTCTGATTTAGCCCTGGAGCTTGGAGTCCTCGCCTTGGGTGCCTTTCCGCAAGCTGAGCTAGAAAGATTGACTCTGTCCAGCACTCTCAGCCTCCGTAGCCCTTTCTTCACTCGGAAGGAGGTCGAGTCTGGGTGCTCAGCTAACCGAGAGGGGAATCATGGTGGGCGTTCGGTTTGCTGGAAGAGCGGTGCTTGGGGTGCGGGGAGAACTCAGGCCCTCCCCTAAAACGGGTAGCTTCGCAGCCCTCGGGGCTTGGACTTTCATATCCTGAGATGCATCCTCTATCCGTGTCCATCCCCGAATACACCCGTGTGTGTCTGGGTGTCCATCTGGACCAGTCCCTAAGGGCGTCTAGCAATGTTTCTAGCTGGCAAAGGGCACGGGGCGCAGAGTATGGCGAAGGCCTAATTTGTATCCCTTGTAACCAAAGTGGTCACAACTGCAATGAGTGGAAGGGGAGGAGGGAGACCCACAGAGGATCCCCAATCCTGCAGCTTCGCCCACCTCCCCAGGACGGGGTGCCTGCCTGGAGAGGCCAGGATGGGGCTGTTGCTGCTGCTGCTGCTGCTCAGCTGCTGAGTCGGGTACAACTGCATCTCTCAAAAGCTCCTTCTCTGCGGGGGTTTCCCCAGTTTTCGACCGTTTTACCCACTTCCATGCTACTTAGTTTAGAAAAAGACGACATGAGGGGTACCCGAGGCTGCAAAACGCCCCAAATTGGGTTGGAAGCATGTGCGGGGGGTAAGAAGGGACTCAGGGGAGCGGGCGGTGCCTGGGTGTTTTCCCTGTTTTCGGAGCCACCCAATTCCCCGCGGCTCGCCTCACCTCCAGGTCCCCTGCGCTAGGACAGAGGATGCTGAGAGCCTCCCGCCCCTCCCTCAAGGGCTTCCCCACCCCCATACTGCAGAGCTGTATCATTAGGGTCAAAAAATGACCAGAAAATGTCCTCAACTGATTCATATTCCAGGTACTGACTTCGCCCTAAGACCAGATTGTTTTTGTGAAGCGGGTGAATGGGGTTATTGCGGGGGTGGGCGGGGGTTGGGGGGGGAGACACAACTTCTGTAAACTTTTATTGTATTTTCGCTTCTTCCCACTTCTCCGAAAACACACGCACATCGCCTGCGCCCATTCCCCCGGTGATACAAAGTCGATTAAAAGTTGGGGGGTGGGGGACCCGCGCAGAGGACAGGCGGGTGACCAAAGCCTCGGCGAGCGCGGGAAGGACGGGAGGGAAAGGATGAATCCTTCCGTGGCAATCGGGGACAGGGATGGGAAAGGCTCGACCGAGCCTCTTCGAGATGCTGTAGGCTTCGGCGATCGCTGGCCATCTTCTCGACGAGTGAGCCCTCCGCGAATGCTTTTTGGGGTAAGGGCTTCCGGCTATTGAGTTATGTACAGCAAGCCCAGACCGCAAAAAGATTCGCGAAGGGCAGAGTCCGCCCGGTGCTTCGGTCTTCCGCCGCCGCCGCCGTGGCCGCCGCCGCCTTCTGCCCAGGATGCCTCCGAACCCCGGAGCCGAGCAGGCTGGGTCTCCCCAGCGCGCTCCGGCGCGGCTCCGGCTTCCCACCCCGCGCGCCGCCCGCCCTCGCCCGCCCCTCCCGGAGCCCCGGACCCGAGCCTGCATCTCTCCACCGCGTCCGCGATCCCCCGACTCAGCCCGCTCAGCTTCGAGCGAGGTGTGTGGAGGGCGAGGAGCGCCGAGGGAACTAGGAATCCCGCCGCCCAGCCTCCACCCCCCTCTCGCGCAGCCCCAGCACCCCGAGCCTCGCCGCCTATCCGTCCCCTATCCCCCATTCCACTATCAGAGGCTCCGCCGGCCTTGGCTGCAAGGTCGTGGATCTCTGAACAGGTACAGTTCGGATTCCCCCCTAAAGCCCCTCTTGTCCTTCCTAGTCCCCCAGCCGAGGTTCCAGCCGTGACTACAGGCGCTGCGTAAAGAGAAAAACTCCCCCAGAGCACTAAATAAATACAGACGAGGCCGCCAGCTCATTGGTGCGGACTAAAATCGTCACCCACCAATCAGGAGAAAGCTCACATTCTCTCTCTCTCTCTCTCTTTTTTTTTTTCAGAAGGGGGAGGGAGGAAAAAAATATTTCCATTTCTAATTATTCAACAAAACCCAGACTGGAACATGTTAAAATACTGTTGTTGCAAAAAAAAAAAAAAAAAAAAAAGCTGGCCAGGACCCCCCATTCCAGGCCAGGCGAGGAGAGGGGTTCGAGATATTGGGCAAGCGGGGTTCAAGAGAGCGACCTCTCCCAACGGGACTCAAGCCAGAAGATTCAGACAGAAGATGACAGGCAAAGATGAACATCAAATAAACCCAAAGTCCATGCTAGTCACCCTATTTCTAGAAATATGTGAATATCTCAATCCCCCCCCCCCTCAAAGTTCTGAATGCTCATATAGGAAGGGGGAGGCTCCTCCCTCCACACCTTCCTCCAAACCTGTCTAGATATTGGGTGTCTAATGGCACAACTCGCCTCAGGTGCCCTCTCATTGCTGCAGCCCTCCCCCCACTCCCTACCCATTCTGCAGAATGTTGCGGGGGACAACAAGGCGCAAGCCCCTCACAGACCGCCTCGTACAGCGACAGGAGACTCCAGCATCTGCAGGCGGAAGGAGAGGGAGAAGGGAGACGAGGGTGGAAGGAGAGAAAGTAATCTCTTTCCTTCGTTCACCTTCCTGCCTTCCCCTCTCTCTCCCTCTAGGCCCCTTGTGCCATCCTATCCATTCAAACTTTGAGGGGTTGCATTCCTACTTCCCAGGGCAGCATCACCCTTCCAATGGCCTCTCCAGCCATGACCTCCCTGCCCCCCCGCAACATCAGTGTGGAGAACGGTGTGCGCAAAGCAACGTTCTGCCCATCTCTCCCTCCCCAGCAGTAATCCCCCCGTGGGGAAAAACACAGCCAGGGTGGGATGTTGCAAACATTCCAAGAACTTGGCGGGGGTGGGGGGAAGTTGCCAGATTTGTGCTTTGCAACCCTGGAATCGACGTGCGGGCCGGCGCGGGCGCGCACACACTCTTCCTCAGCACGCCCGGAGCACACGTCGCCAGACGAAGTCGTCGCTGTCTCCAAGTCCTTGTCGACCCACCCCCTCCTCCCATCCGTCACCCTGCTTCAGCTCTGCGAACCACCCACCCACCCTCCGCTCGGCGACCGACGGACGCACGCACAAACCCTCCGCGCGTCGGCCCGCGCGCCTCGCCACGGGGGGCTCCACGGGCCGCACCTGCAGCGACTGCGGCGCTGGGCAACTGGGGAAAAAGTTCTGCTCAGCCGACCAGTGAGCCTACCGACCACCAGCCGACCGGTACACCATCTCCCCTCTCCTTACCTCGGTCCGGAGGTCCCAGGAGCATGCAGGTCCAGTCCACACTGCAGCCAGCTTGAAGGAGCCCCTCTCCAACGCGCCCCTTCCTCGCGCCCCTCCCCGCCCCCACGGGTAATTTGCCCAGCGGCAAAGCGGGCGCTTCCAGGTGAGTATATAAGTTACTGTACTGTGTGGGAGGGTCACGATCTTGGTAATTGCGGCTCGCCGAGTTTAACCCTTGCGTTCCTGCCTTCCTCCAACTTGTTGAGGACTCGTCGGGTCGCTGGCTGAGCGCGCGAGCGAGCGTGCGCGCCGGCCGGCCGGTGGGGGGGAGAGAGGTGCACCCGGCAGCTCGGGCAGAGCGAGGCAGCGAGCGGCGGAGTTCAAATGCACCTCTGGCAACGGTTTTCATTGGATCGGTCTTTCCCCCCAACCCCCCCTCCCCCGCTTGGTGCCCCCCCTTCCCCCCCCTCCGTCTCCCATGTAGGGGACGTCTCCAGGCGAAGTCACGATTCCTTCTCAGTTCGGAATGAACTGTGACTAGAGCCATGACGCAGCCAGCGCGCATTACTCACTTTTTGCAGTCACGACTTGGGAATCCGTGCTGGTTCCAACCAAAATTACACCGCTACCATTGAATTATTTAATAGGTTCCAGTTCAGGGGTAAACTTGTGCATGGTGTCAAGCGATGAGGGAGGGGGAACGGGGGGGGAAATAAGGTCATGGGGTGTTCTCTCACCCCCTCATGACTCTTGGACCCCTCCCCTCCTTTCCACGTGTTGCAAGTACTTTATTGTGCTACCGTCCCCCTCGCAGCCCGACGCTCCCCCTACCCCAACTTCAGCTATTTGCTGTGCAAATGTGGCAAAATTTGTAAACACGACCGAGCAATTTGCGAGGCTGAGAGGGGCGAGGCTTGGGAAGGGAAGGAGTAGGTCCGGATGAATGATGAGAAGGCCGAGGGGTGGGCTGAGAGGCTGGGAGCAGCTTTGGTTTGAGCTGAATTGTCAAGACAAAGTGTGGGATGCAGCGTTATTTGTGTTATTCTCTACATCAGTAACAGCCCGTTACTATTATAAGTTGAGGAATACTCAGTCTCAGCCAGGGGAATCTTCCCAGAGGAGGACTGCTTCTGAGCTAAAAATATTTTGACCCACCCTCTTCCCTCCTCCCCACCCCCAAGGGCTGCGCCTTAGTTGTCCTGCTTGGGGGTCAGGTCACTAAAGCCAGAGGCTGTTGCTGGATTAGGATGGGGCAGAGGGAGCATCAAGTACCTGGGTTCTTCTTTCTCGCCTGAAGTCTGGCCCCCTCAGATACTTATCTCACCGTCCCGTTTTTTTTTTTTTAATTCCATAGAAAACATCCCTGCATGCACCTAAACTTACTGCAGATCGGCAAGTTGCTTCATTTCCCCCACCATCTACAGCCCAAACTTGTGGGTCAGTTTGAGGATGGATTTTTATTATTCCTCTACGAGGAGTTAACTAATATCAATGTCTTTATGTGCCCGTGATATTTATCCCCCATCCCCTCTGGCCTCTAATAACCTTCCTCCCTCCTCACCTGTCTGGCTACAGGTTTGGCCAAAGTGTCTGCAGCTGATTGCACTGAATCTCAATCTAGGTTGAGCCCATAATCCCAGGGGTTTGATGGTCTCCTTAATAACATTTGGCAACTAGAAGAACACTCCCCATTCCAGTTTCTCTCAGAGCCGGGTTGGCTTTTGTTTTTAAGGAGCCGTGCGATGTTCCCAAGCCTGGATTCTCTGCACATCGCACCCGCAACTCCTGTTCCTTGGCTTCTAATTCATTCCACCAACTCATTTGGGGCTCCTATGACTAGGACGCGAAGGGGAAATAGTAAGAAAAAGGCCATAATGCATCGACACATCCTTAAACGCCTCACAAGAATTGCAGAATGTGGGAGCGTGGGGGGCATGAAGTGGGAGGGGATGAGAGTCCGAATAAAGCAACCTATAGCCTCTTATTTTGAGAGTCACAATCATCGGAGAGAAATCTTTCAAACCCACTGGCGGGAAGATGCAGGAACCTGGGAATGCAGACCCAGTAGTGTCTGGCCTCTGCGGAGAAACCCAGTGAGGCACCGGCTCTCGGTTCCTGAAGCACTGGGCCTTGGCTCATCCTCGAATCTAACTCTTTGCTCTCCCTCCTTAATATTTTTTCCTTCCCTTCCCACTCACCCCTCCTATTCCCCAAAGCTCTCACCGAAGTCACGACTATCCCCTTTGAACATCCTTAACCCCCTCCTCTCCGTATCCTCCTTCTGCATCCAGGGCGGGGCTATCCGCAGTTGGCGCCAACTCCGCCCCCTGGCGCTCGGAGCTGAACTCGCCGAGAACCACGGAATTTTCAGCACCTGCTGTCCGTGGACAGCTACCGCGCCCTGGGCCGGCCGGGACCAGGGTCGCGATCCTCTGGCTCCCGGACCGGAGCGCACAGGGAAGTTTGTCAAAGAAATAGGGATTTTTTTCCCCCGCCCCCTTTACCTCCCAGCCCTATCTATGCAATTTTAATCTTTATCGCATCATCTCCATCCATCTAGCAGACAGATGGCCCATTAAATCATATCTGGGCACCCTTTAAGATAGAGAAAATGGGGAGGGGAGGGGGACAGTCGAGAGAACCGGACTCAACAGCGCCGACCCATAAAGTGAAAGGGAGTTGCAGCAGCTATTGATTCAGAGATTCATCTGGGTGATTCCCGGCTCTGCAAGAATTTCCCCTTTCAGTTTCTTTGCATGCAGCCCAAAATTCATTATGCAAACACACAGTATATACCCCCTCACCCCCTACTCAGTTCCACCTCCTCTTTAGAAAGGGGCAAAAAGGCAGCCAAAAAGAACATCAGAGCATGCACAAAGTAAGCCTCTGTTCATACTCACAGTCTGCGGCATGCACATGACATAATATTACTTACCCAAATGGGAACTCCTTTAGAGAGAGAAAGAGAAACATAGGGGGAGGGAAGAGAAAGTGGAAAGAG
This sequence comes from Cynopterus sphinx, assembly GCA_030015415.1. NCBI lineage: Eukaryota > Metazoa > Chordata > Mammalia > Chiroptera > Pteropodidae > Cynopterus > Cynopterus sphinx. The sequence goes on from CM057383.1 coordinate 120,196,258, forward strand.
AGAGGGAGACAAGAGAAGAGAGGAAAAATCCAACAATTAATTTCCAGACATAGTGAGGAGGGGGGGGGATGCGGTGATGTCCAGGTTTTCTTCCACCCGCGCTGGCTTTTTATCCCAGTGCAGCCCTCGGTCTATTTCTGGAACACGATCAAACCCTGATGCTATTTTTAGCAAGTACTGAAAAAACCTGCACACACAAAGGCATTTCACTGGAATGTTACGTCCAAAACATTAAATGTGCATTAAGCGCCCCCTCCCCACTTTTTTCTGCACCATCAGACTCACTTGCATTACTGCAGATGATGTTTTTCAAAGCAGAAAAATACCCAAATATTTCTTATATTCTCCTTCCCTCTCATTAACTGCTGTCTGCCTCTGCCTGTTGCAAGCTCCTCGCAGTCTCCCTGAGTAGAAGACTGGAATGGTTGCATTCTTTCAGAGCTGCAAGTCTCCATTATAACCAGATTCTCTACATGGTGGGGCAGAGGGGAGTGCTTAGGCCCCTTTTCCAGAGGAGCTGCCCAAGAAAGCTCGAGTCTAATGCTATCCACGATGGAGATTCCCAAATGAAGGGGGGAAAAATCTTCTATACCCCTCCCACGTTTCCCACCCATGCTTTGCAGAATCGCGCTGTTTGCAACACACCGCCTTTGGAAATATATATTTTGAAAGCTACATATGTGTGTGTTTTGCGTTCTAGTAATTTCACTACGAGGGGGCTGGAGAAAATAGACTCATGAAGGCAGCGCAGAGCAGCCGCCTTGAGTCTCCTTTGCCAGCCTGCGTCAGTCATCAGCTACTGACGTCACGTGCAGATTCTCCTCTTTGGTGGGTCTGGTTCAGCTGGGAAAAGGCTTCTGCTCAGAGACAGCGCTTTGTATTCAGCGCAGCCACTAAGCTGGCGAGGCGGCCCAGGCGGTTGCCACCCCAGGCTTGGGCTGGGCAGCTGCAGAGGAGGCTGGAGCCTCCTCTGCACCCGGCATGTGGGGGGCCCCCCCAAGGGCGTGCCCAACAGGACAGCCCCCTTCCCCAAAGCCCTCCGCCTCCCAGTGCACACTAGGCTCGCAGAAATTTGCTCCAGCGTCCTTTCCCCGCCCTTTCACAACCGGCCACTGTAGCAGAGAGCGCTATGGCTATAACTCGGATTAATTCTGTGTCTGTCGGACTGATAGCCCCGACTCCTCTAGTGACGCAAATAACAGATTCTACAGCTCGCGCGCTCTCCCCTGCTCCCTTTTTCTCCCTCCCTCCTTTCCCTCTTCTGTTTCCTGGGCCCACGCATCCTGCTTGGTCTCCCACGGAATCAGCCAGATACAGCTTCCAGGGGAGTATTAATCCGAGTCACAGACAGACAGACAGACTCCCAAAGCAGGAACAAATAAACCTGCAATTAAACACACACACACACACCCCTTTGCAAATGGCCAGCAGCGTTTAGGGGCTGCCCTTTGGGGTGGGGGGAGGGGTAATTGGTTCATAAATCCACCTGCCTCCAGGGAGTCAGTGGAAGGGGCTGGGCAGAGGCCAGGGACAGGGGACAGGGCTTACTGTTGCAGCTTTTCCCTCTCCTCACCACCTTAAAAGGAAAACCACCTCTATAAATACCCAGATGGCAGGGTATTTAGCAAATAAACAACTTTTGCTGAATGGTAGAGGAGGAGAAAATTCAACCAAGACTGCAAATACTGACTCTAGTGACAGTATTGGAACTTTTTAAGACTGAATGACGGTTTACCCTCCTCCCCCCTCTCAAAGACCATGAGATCTTTTCTCTTCTTAAAATAATGTCCTTAAAAATGAGCTCAGATGTATTAGTGCTATTTTTAAACCAATTTGAATGGAACTTGTTTTGTGAGGATGACTGTGTGTGTGTACGTGTGCGTGTCTCAGTGTGTTGCATCTGAATCTGAGGTTTTCAGCAGAAGACATGCCACACCTCAGCATGACAAAGGATTTATTGATTGGTGGAGTGATGGAGGTGGGAAGAATTCTTGTAGATTGGAAGATCTGACAAAATCACATACACATAGATCACCCTCCCCAAATCTACACAGCATCCCAGATGCACCTCACATAACCTCTCTCCTGAAAGGGGGAGGGGGCAGGAAAGCAGAGAGCTATTTTCAGTCATGGCTTGAGACATGGTTCATTTCCTTTATTAACTCTAATTATCAACTTTCCCTGACAATAGTTTTCCTTGATGCCAATAAACAATTTTCCAGAAGTTACCACTAAGATTTGGGGCACAAAGCCAGGAAGACAATGATCATGGGGCTGATCTTTACTCAGTGAGATCTTTAATGTCCTCTCCATCTCCTTCCTTAGGCATTCCTATGCTTTGTAACTTGCCTTAGAGATTTTGGTTGAAGCTTAAGGCCTTCTTGGGCCCTCAATTCCTGTCTGTAGCTAAGCCTTGCCTACTATCAGGAGACAGGATGGCTGTTCAAGGAGGACACCCTCTGGCAGCCCATCAGCAGCTATTTATTTTTAGCTCCATGAATACATGTATGTATGCATGTGAGAATGTTGCCGCAGTGGAGAGGTGTGCGGTCAGGCAGTAAGAAGAAATCCCAGTGAGAGGTAGAGAGGTAGGTGGCCCTGGTTCTTCCACTGAAGATGGCTTATCACATAGGATCATCAGATGTGGCTTGACAGACAGAAAAGCCTTCCCATCATGTTCCGACAGCATTTTAATGAAGTCATCTTTGGATTAATGAAAATGTCAGGCTAACTATATAAAGTCACAGAGTAGGTACGTTTTTAGAGATATGAGTGGATATGTGTAAGCATAAATTCATTCACAGAAACCATATAGATTCTATACAAACTACATAAACTATATGTAGAAGAGACAATTTAGAATGCTGTGACCTGCTTTCTATTTCTATGCTTTCTATAGTGGTTGGGTGCTAATGTGCCTGACGTTTAGATCAACGCAGGTTCATTTAAGGTCTCTTTGGGGGTTCCCTAACGGCTTCCAGCAAATTCTGAATCTAGCCCTAATAAAGGAGGTAGAGTTGGAAATATAAGAAATGTGCTCAGACTCTGCATCTCAAAACTTTGAGAGCAGCAGCAAAAATAATACTATTCTAATCTTGGTTGCCTGGTGGATTCAACATCTCTGCTGTCCCTCCCCAGAGGGTGTGCCTCTGCCTTGTCCCTACCTTGCTATGGTAATTAAGCTGACTGGTTAGTCGGGGGTGGGTGGGGGCGGTACCTAGGAAGCTCAGCAGAAATAGTTGCAGAAAGTTGGGCCAGCACCTCCGTTTTCTCTACACATCAGTCAAGTCCTTTGGTACATCCCAGGACTAGAGCTGGTGACCTTGGCTTTCTGAGCTGTCCTGCCATTCTTTGCTCAGGGCTGTGGTGCCCAATTCCTGTCGGAGCAGTCAAACTAAAGACCCGGGGAATTAATAGACTGACATGGAACCTGTCCAAGATGAACACTGCCTTCTGCACTGCCAACCCATTCCCAGGCATCCCGAGCATGAAAAGGGCTGGTTTTCCCTAATGCTCCCCCAGAAGGCCTGTGAGGGTACACTGCTGTCACAAAGCCCTCGAAAAGAACTGAGTCTCCTCTTCCAGGGTGACCAAAGCCCAGAAATGTCCTGCCTGTGTGACTTATCTCCTTTTCAAGCACCAAGAAAAATACCAGTAAATAAAGTACTGGGTTTGGGGGCGGAAAACAGCTCCCAGGAAATCAACCAATAGTCTATTGGGGAAGAAGACCAGGAAATAACACCTCTTAGACACCCCTTTGCCATCAGGGAGCAGAACTATTTTGGCCTAAGTATACAGTAGGGGCAGAAGAAACCACTAGTTTTTGAGTACCTACTGTGTGCCAGACACTACCTGGCAGGTGCTTTTATATAAATTATATAGTACTTAAGGCAGTTTAATGTTACCTATTCCACTGGGTTGTAGAGCACAGAAATCACTTCAAAAATAGTTATTTTTCCCATTTTAAAGCGAAGGAAGTAGAAATCAGATAGTTTAAGTGACGTCCAAAAGTTTTAGAGCTTGAAGTTGTACAGTTAGGGATCAAATTCAAGTCTGTGTGGCCGCAACACTTATGCCCACATGACTCTATCATGTTTTCTCTATTCCTATATCTGGTCTTTTAATTACAGTTCTAGTCACCATCATTTGGAGTTGGGGATGTCTGGGACTTTATCAGTAGTGACCTGAAAATGAAATTGATGTATTCCTTCTAAGGAGACCTGCAGCCAACACACATGACCCACCCCTGGCCCCATCACAAGGCTTTCTGCCTGAGAAGAGACACCATGCTCATCCAAAACTCAAAGGTTTTGTCCAAAGCCAGCCAGTGTGGAGTGGAGATGTAGTGAACTTATGCCCTTTTGGGCTGCTATACTCAACCATGTTTCGACCTCCACAGAGGAAGCCCCTTGTGTGGCACCAGGAAGGAGTTAGGAGGTCCCCAGTCCATTCTTCCAAGAAAACTGTCTTATGGTGAGAACAGCAGCAAATCTGTATTTGGTTTGGCTAGTCACCTGAGTACTCCTTCACCACTCTAGAAAATGGCATCCCTGATCATTTTCTTGATTCAGAAAACTTCAGAGGCTAAGCTATTAGCACAGTGGGGGAGTTTAGTCACAGCATGCATAATATAAGCTATTCCGAGATCCCCTTCCCCTGTTAAATACACGTTTTCACCACTTACCCTGATCAAGAGGTATATTCGGTCTTGGGAAACATTTCTTAGAAGCCAACATATTTGGAAGTTGGAGGACCACTTGCATGCTGGAAAAAAGTGACTAGAATTCTACCCATCCCTCCCTTTTTTAAGTTTCCACCAGCACTCAAAAGTCTCAACTCTCTGCTTGAAAGCAACCACAGTGTTCAACCTCAGAACAGTGAAGATTGTTTTCATATACCTCCATTATAAAGGAGCAGGCTCTTTCAAATGACCTCCTCCCCTCCCAACGCTATTCTAACTGCTGGACATCGTGGGGGACCAGATGCTAGATTCTCCCATGCCTTGGGAGAACAGGGACCTAGAGGACCACCCAGGAATATCTAGCGAGGGGTTCATGGTAAGGATCTAAGCAAAGACAAGAAAGCCAGAGTAAGCACATGACGGGGCTGAGACTGAGAAGGAGCGGGGGCAGGTGGGACTCAGCATGTCAGCATGTTTTAGTTTAGCAGAGGCTAAACAGAAAAGGATCAGAGCTTGAAAAGCATGGGCCACAGACAGAATAGAACAATCTGAGGATACTTCAAGATACCTGCATGAGTTTGGCTTTGATCTTCCTCTGTGGTTATCAGACAATTGTCTACTACACCTGAATTCAGTGGACAGAGAGAGCTCCATCACAAATTCATGGGGGAGGTCTGGTGGGTCTAAGAATTAGCTGAACTTTTTATCTTTTCACTATTAAAGGAGTCTTGAAAATAGCTGTGGGTCTATTAGGCTTGGATTGCTAAATCCAGTAGGCCAACAGTGAAACATGGGCATTGCAGTGCTTGAATTCCTAGTCCAATAAATATAGGCTGTGGAACAGAGGAAGAATGGACAGAGATATCTGCTGGATTGGCCAGTTTTTTGTACTTAGTGGCAAGGCTATGAGTTAAATAACGAATTGGGTCTGAATCTTGTCATGAGAAGAGATACCTTCAGTTCACACGTGAAAACCTGGCATCTACTCTTAGTTCTACCTTACCCTTAAAAGTAGAAATAAAAATCAGGGTGGGGAGGGGAAAATATACTTTCTGGGTATAGTGGGTTTTCTGAGAACCACACCTTTGGTAGTGACTGTCTCTATGACCTCAACCATGCTGATCTGGTTAATGCCGGGAGCCTGTTTTGTAGAGGTGTAGCCTAACCTCCTGAGGCTGGACTAACATCTGTGGCTGGGCTGGGGGTACCTGACAGGCATTCAGATCAGTCAGAACCAACAGAGGACAGACAGATCTTACATCCTAACAGGGTGGGTCTGACTCACAGTACTGGGTTTCTGAGATCACTACAAATTACCTTAGACAGTGCTGGCAAATGTCACTTACCTCACCATCCATGAACCTGTGGCTCAGAAACCACGAAGAAAAGCCTTGGGTCTCAAATGAAAATGTCTAGAGTGAAGCCATTGCAATGTGGTAGAATGAAATGCAAATTTAATTGGAGGGAAAAAAATCTAGATGATTCCATTGTGTTGGGGCAATCCAATTGTGGGGTTCTTTCTCTTTCTCTCCTCCCTACCCCCACACTCTCGATTGCTCCAGTCATGAGTAAGCTCTTTCACTGTATCTGACTGGGATTAAGGGATTTCTGATCTTTCCATCTGGTTTCAATTACATCACACTCAGATAACTTGGGTACCTGCACTGAGTGTGACTGCTCTGGCAGAGGGTTTGCGACTTCATTTTGCAAGAGGTGGGATTTCCTCTTGTTTTCCTGCCCTGCAGGCTGAGTGTTGGGCTGAGTTTGGCATGAGATAAGGGTAGGAGAGAGGAAACTAATGTTCACCAGGATATAGCTCAGAAGGGAACTTGCCAGAGAGCAAAGCCACTGCCAGTGAGAGGGGCACCTCAGAGAAAGAGCTGAGTGGGTAGCGAATGGAGGAAGGATGGTGATCAAGAAGGGGTAATTATGGCGAGGGTTAACAGGAAGATGAACGTGAGCAGCAACATTGCAGAAAGCATGAGGCAAAGGATGAGGTGTGTCCTGGGTGTTTGAGGACTGCTTTGAAAACTCATCTGGTCTTCTCTTGGTCGTTGGCGCTCCTACAACAAGCAAGAATGAAAGGGATATGGTGTCAGCAATCTACGTACCATCACTCACAGTTCCCTGTGAGCATTCAGTTCTAGGCTCTCCCCTCCCCTCCTTCAGGAGTTTCATTTTGACATCCCTGGAAGTGGTGAGGATACAAGGAGCAGGTACTCAAGGCTACAGTTAGGTAAAGAGATGCTCAGCCTTACCAGCAAGTGGGCAAATACAAGTTCACTCCAAATTGGCTGGTCTGGACCAACTATTCATCAAGAAGTCATATTTCTGGCAAAGTAGAGTTTGTGGTATTAACAAGTCAAATCAGAGAGAGAGCTGCTTACACTGGTAGCCGAGGGTTGGAAGGTTACATTATGGACAAAGATTTTTAACGCAACTACTCTATTTGGGGCAATGACAGCTCAATAGCTCGGGAGGTGCTGCAGAAAGCCCACTCGCATAGCTGCTGTGTTTCTATCAGCAGGCACCATTCTGATGCCATTATGACATCATTATACCTGTAGGGGAAGGAGCAGCTAGTAGGAGGTCTTGAATAGGGGCAGGGAGGGTGCTAGGTAATGTCTGGTATGGCTGCTGTTCCACTGTGTAGATTTAGAGACACGGCAGTGAAATGGGCAACCAGTGACCAACCCAAAGAGGACTTAGAATGCTATGACTTACCCATATCTCAGATCCCCAGGAAGAACCAATGCAGAAATGCTCTGAGGTTCTCCTGCACGAAAAGGGTTACATCTTTGCATGCTACAGGAGAGTTTAAACAGTATTTGAGATTCTCCTGGGGACTTAGATACCTTTAAAATGTGGGCTGGTGAGAGACCAACCTTAAAAAGATTAGTGGCTTGTATAATTCCTAAAATGACTATCAAAAGAGTTCTTGATGAACAAAACAGAGAGGAGTGACTCAGGACAGGATATGAATGTAAATCAAGGAGGTAGTTTCATAGTCTTTATTTTCTACAGCTAAAAAGCCCAGTCTAGTTTCAACTAACACCAACCGAAAAGTCAGAAATGGAGCTGAGAGGGAAGGTTCTGGCCTTGACTCTGCCGTTTGCTCCTAAAATCTGGAACACGTCACTCAACATCTTATAAAATGTGTGTACTCTTACCTGCCCTACCTACCTCACAGGATTTTATTTTTAAAAACATAGCTGTGAACATGTTCCACAAATTTAAAAAAGGCCTTGCCTCTGTAATGGAAATTCTTCTTAGTCACTGTGCTAGTTACTCTGCTTGCTTCAGTTTGGGCATCAAAAGGAACGCACAGATTGGACTAGCACAGCCATGTACTTAATTGCCTGCCTCATGTGCCGGATCTTTTAAAAAGCAAGGTTGAAATGCTCTAGGCCCCAGGAAGTGTATGGAACAACCCCAGAGCACAACCTGTTTATATTAGGTGATAAGAATAAGCTTCACTTCCCACGTCACATTGTCCCTTGAGTCTTGCTTGAGTTCTCACTCAGGAGAATCCTAAGAACCATGAAGGTCACGGAGGTGGTCTGCTAGTCTCTGGTGACACCAGGAACTTAACCTCTCCAGGTCTGGGCTGCTTCATTTGTCAAACTTGGCCACATGCAAGTAAGATGCTTAGCACTGTGTTGGCACCCAATAAATATGAGATGGGATTATGAAGGAGGCAGAAGGAACCAATCTCTGGAGTTTCATCTTCCTTGGTGCCTTGGGGTACCTATTTTCTTCTAACTTCATGGCACCAAGATGCTCAGATGCCTCAAATTAATCCCCACAGGGCAAGACAGGATGATTCTTTGGAATTTCTATCAAAGGACCAGTAGAGGGAGCTCCCGAGTAAAGCTTCTCTGGTCCACAGTTCCTTCCTCTATAAAACCCAATCTCTGCCCAGGGGCTATGGGCTTTTTCTCTCCCAGAAAACTGGAAAAATCTGGAGCCTTCAGCAAAAGACTGTTATCCAGTCCAGCTTTCAGAGAACCCAGGGGTTCTTCAATTTTAGAGATAGCTTGAGTCCCACGCCAAGGTTCAACTCTTGGGCTCCAGTTGCAACTTGACATAAAAAAGGGTAGTTCCTATTGGGTCTGATCCCAGGAGATCTGGGGCTGAGGCTTTGAAGCTAACACTTCTCTGGCCCTTTGAATTTTGAATGTGCTCTAGCTTTCTAATCATCCTCTCCCCACAAATATCTAGACTCATATAGTCACTAACGGACCTTATAAGCTTGTGATAAGGCAGTCATGGAGCCTGCATACTGTGAAGCAGCAGAGGGAAGGAAATCGTCCTTGCCTGTTCTTAAGAGCCTTTAAATGCAAGCATCTGAGAAACCAAATGATGGGCATGGACTCTCTCAGGTGGACCTAAAATGGCTGCCAAAAGGTGGCAAGAGGGACTTTGAAGCTCTGAGCTAAGATTTCCCACGGTTCCTTCTCTGCTTAGATTCCTCGGGTCAACCAAGTGGCACAAAACCTTTCCTTCTCATACTTTCTGGCTCACAGTTAATCAATGCAATAGTAGGAGCCCCAAGAGATGGTGGGAGATCTTTCCAGTCTTTCCTATAATTAACATTTGCTCACCGTTTGATTTTGATTAGCAGTGACCTCGTTTCTTTTAGGGTACCCAGGGGGCTCTGTTCCTCACCTAGTTACAGGATGATACATAGCTCAGGAGGAACCCAGAATAAGGGGAAGACATGCCGTCCAGGAAAGTTAACAGAGCTCCTCTCCCCTCTTCTGCTGGCATGAGATCAAGAGTAACAATAGCTGATATTCGAGTATTTACTAACCTCGGGTGCTGTGCTAAGAGGTAGGTGTACATTGTTCCATTCGGTCCTTACACCAGCTCAGTGAAACAGTTCCTATTATAATTTCCATTTTGAAGTTGAAAAGTTAGGGCCTGAGGAGGCTAAATAATCTGCCGTAAGTTAAAAAACTAGTAAGTATAGCAGCCGGTATTCTGAAATACAGAACAGCCCCTCCCCGGGCTCTAGCTGGGTTCTCTAGGACATATCATAGTGGAGTTCCCTGCAGCATGAGCAGAAGTTTCTAAGGGTAAAGGGAACTTGGGCAGTGGGACACGTCTTGCTAAGTCCCAACCAGGACCAGTGGAAACAGCTGACATTCCTTCTCGTTCCAGTATCTCATTTCCACAGGGCAAATGCAACCAGTCTCAAGAGGAAAGAATTCCACCAGGATGAAGCAGTTTATCTTCTTTTCCCTAAGACAGTCCCTCAGACACCTGGCCAAGCCACAGAGAACAAAAGGGGTTTATTACATCTTTGGAAAATTCTTTGAACTTTTATAATTCGTGGGTGAACTAGAAGACTACTGGATGGCAACTTAGTTCAAAAGTAGAATTCTTTAGGTCCCATGCCTGAAAAGAAAAGACTCTTCTGGTGGCGGGGGTGGGGTAGGTAATAGGTTTTATCAGCCGCTCTCAAGCCATAACTCCGTCTGCCCTGATGCACAACTTTGCTGGCTCTGTCCACCCATCTCTGGTTAAGGGTCAGTGCTGGCTCCTTTGACACAGAGGGTTGGACCGGGTAAGGAAGGCAGTGTTTGCATAGCTAACATCACAGGAGGCACTTCTCTTTAACTGTAGATTACAAGGATCCTGCCTTCAATCACCCCATGAACTTGGCTGGTCCTACTCATCCTCCCCTTCCAGAAATCAACAGAGGGAAGCTGTTCAGTGAGAAGAACACAACAAGGGGAAAGAAAAATAAAGGAGCTATTGCCTTGAAGAGGCAGGGAACAACTGGAAAACTCAGACCCAAGCCTGTCTTGGCTGGTCCCCTTATCTCCTCATGTCTAGGGCTGATGCCAAATGTTTTGACATATGGAACAACTTGCTGCTCTGGGCCACCAGTATTACTAAGTATATAGGTTCCGATTGTTTTGAAATGGTATGTTCAGTTACAAATCAAAATCAACTTTGGTCTGGATTGTAACAGGAGAATTACTAACGTTTCGGATGGATCTCAGGCTCATGCATATGAGGAGTCCCTTCTGATTAGGGATTTGTGGTCTGGTTTACTTCCAGGCTCTGATAGGGATGCACCAAGCCCTCACCAGGGACCAGCCTTTATCATATTGCAACTTGCTTCATCTACATCCTGCTTTAGAGCCTTCCAGAGCCAAACTAGTTACAGAATATTTATGTTTTCCTTGAAATCCCCTGCAAATTCAGGGCAGTCTCCCAAAAGGGACCCAAAGGGATGGGGTCTTAGGGACAGAGATGCCTTAAGAATGGGGGAAACACAGTAGCAAGCATTTATAGGCAGTGTCTTAAGCACTTACTATATATTCATTTACTCCTCATCATTAACCTATGACATGGGAACTATTATTATTCCAGTCTTATAGATAAAGAAACATATTACTGAACTTGTCCAAGGTTCAAGCTGTCTAGCTCCTGCTCTGAGCCCTACACTAGATTCTCTCAATGGAAGCATCTCCACGGTGCTGTCAGGGCAGGTTGGGCATATATAGGCCCTGAATGAGAAGGGATCCGTATTCAGTCTTGTGTTGTATGTGTTTAGATAGTCTGTTGAATGCTAGACATTGTGGGGACTAATGGGCCTAGAGGAAACTGCCATCTGAGGCTGGAGCAACCACTGACCACTCCCTCCCAGAGCCATAGAAGGAGACTGCGATAACAATACCTTCTTCTCAAACATGCCCACTCCTCCAAGAACCTCCAAGACGATTATTCAGCTTGCTCTGTGCAATAGTCATAAGCTCGCATACACCGTGGGACTGGTTGGCTCTGATCCCCTTGTTTTAGGGATGAGGCTAAGTCCATCACTTAATTTCACTAGATTAGGGCAGCAGAGCCTAGACCAGAACCCTGGTTTTTGTCTCCTAGTTCCATCTATGTGGTCATAGGATTTCTGAAGACTAGAGGAACAGAAAAAGGCATGTAATAGTTGCTGATGAAAGAGACTATTGGTACTCAAGACCCTACCTTCTAGAAAAAGAAAGGGAGGTATTCCTCTAATCTGTTTAGGGGAATTGAAGCCTGGAAGAAGAGTCAGCTGGCCCCAGGTCACAGGCCAAGTTAGGGAATGAGCTCATTGATTTCTGTTCCCAAATATCCAGCTCCCCAGATTCTCTGAACACGATGTAGGTAGTTAAGCTTTTAACAATCTGAGAGCTTATAAATCAGCAGTTCAATGTAGAATAGAGGACAGCCTCTTGTCTTGGTGGACATGGCTAAAGGAGGAGTTTTCAGGGAGGGATAGTGGCTATTTTGCTCTTCTCTTTTCTTACATCACCTCCCCCCAAAATTTGTTTACTAAATCTGTGTGAATTTGATATAGAAAAGTAAATTGAGACAAATAATTCTCATAATGAATTGGGATCCGCATTCCTGCTCCAGACTGAGGCTAGGTTGAAGCTACTCCCTGCAAAGCCAATCTGCTCAGGTTTGTTGGGTCTTAGTACCCAAGATGTGCTGGTCAGGGTAGGTCTTATATGCTGGGACCTGTAACCCTAATGTAATCACAATAGGATGAACTGCCATAAAAGGCTGGCCTCCTCACCAAATATTACCAAGGGTCTCTGGGACTAAAAATCTGGAACTTAATGAATAGAACCTATTGTTCTTTCCCAAAAGGTACATCCACACCAGTTAACACACTCATAAAGCTCATGGATCCCTGATAGAATGGGACAGAGGACTGATACATTTAGAAGAGGGGAAGAAAGCCTAAGGTCAGGCAAAGACTTATAAGAACCCAAACTGGTGAGGGTCTCGCCAAAAGAAGAATGTGGGCTGCTAAAGGCTTCTTTTACCTTCTCGACTATGAGTGCCATGGTGACAAGCAAGAGCCATGTCTTAGTTATCTCTGTATTCTCAGAATCTAGCATATTTCTGCTATCTAGTGGATCCTCCACAAATTTTTGTTGAGCTCTCAATTTTGATGAGGCTGTGGGACCAGGTAACACAGTGGTCCCCAACCTCTTTGGCACCAGGGACCAGTGGGCCCATGAGAATCTAATACCTGATGATTTGAGGTGGAGCTGAGGCAGTGAGGCTAGCACTGGGGAGCGGCTGCAAATACAGATGAAGCTTTGCTCCCTTGCCTGCCACTCACCTCCTGCTATGCAGCCCAGTTCCTAACAGACTACCAACAGGTACTGATCCTTGGCCTGGGGGTTGGTGTCCCCTGAGTTAAGGGATTATTTTCTTCTGTTCTCCAAAGGGAATGAGGTCATTGAAACTCAAGCTCTGGATGAGGAGTGGACAGTCATACTGGCCTCCAAGGAATCATGTAGGGACTCTCACAATTCCCAAGGAGGCCTTGGAGCATCTGTCCCCATAGAGAGGAGACTCAAGTCTTTCCTCTAGGCTCCAGTGATTCAAATGCAAATGATCTTCTTACCCATAGTCTTGAGGTCCAGACCTATAGTAAGCATTGACTTGGCTCCTTTCTCCTTACTGGGATGCCTCCCCTTTCAGGACTGAGGACTGATGAAGAAAAAAGGTCTATGAACTTTAAGTTGAAGTGAAAGCTCCAGGGAAATTTCCCAGGCTTGTCCCTAGCTTGGCGGGGTCAATGGAGGGGCAGTTCCTTTGGCTTTGAGTAGAGTAAGGAGGGGGGATATAGATTTTACCCAGCACCTCCCAAGAGGTGTCCCTGTGTATGTGGAAAGGTCTAAGAATGACTCTGCTACCTTCAGAAAAGGAAGAATTTACCCAGGAGGGAAAGGTATGTTGTGGAAATGCCACCCCACAACATGCCATTACAAGATGCTCCCAAGTCACTTTTCTGATGCTTCCTTGGGCCCATCAATGGGCAGAGATATAATAATAAAAATAACAATAAATAATAATAATATCATCAGACACTTGTAATGTGCCAAGCACTATGCCAAGCCCTTTATAAATAACTCAACCTTTTGAGGTAGGTACTATTATCATTCTCATTTTAAGTTTCAAGAAAAAGAGGCTTCAAGAGTTTCAGTAATCTGTCAAAAGTCACATAACCAAACAAATAGAGGAGCCAAGATTCAAATCCAAGTCTGTTTGGTTGCAAAGCCTAAACGATTCATCATACTGTCCTCAGGATACTGTGAGAGTCCAGCTTATCAGGGACCTAAGTCTACCTCTACTGCTGAGTGAGGTGGCAAAGAGAGGAAAGCAGGAAATTAAAAAATTTAACATCTGCCTCTCCACATACTTATGCATAGACACATGTATTATACATGTAGAGCACTCTACAGTGCTTTTGGATAAGCCATCTCTCTTCCAGTGGAGTAGGTGAATTACTCTCACTATTCAGGTGAGGTGAGCAGGTCACAAAAAAGCTAAATAATTTGCCAGAGGTCATACATCCTCTTGGTTGCCTGAATCCCTGTGGTTTGATGCCAAATCCATGGCTCTTTCACTATAACATATTGCCACAATAATGAGACATACTCAGAGTCAGCTAGCATTTATTAAACACCCACCACTGGTCAAGCACTATACAAGGCTCAATCACAAACAGTAAATAATTATTCATTGATTGGTTTTCCAGCCTACTAACAGGGCTATCACTGCAAGCAGTCTCCAAATCTAGTAGAGGTTACATAAAAAGATAAAGAGTAATTCCTTTCTCTTTTTTCTCTAGGCATTCTCAGCTCCTTAGTTCAAGCTAAATATTTCACAAAAAGGTGTTGCTGTCACCTAAAGGACCAGACAATAAAGAAAAACTAGAATGAGGCTGAAAGACACAACTCTCAAACTCCCTGAACCAAGGATGGAGGGTCAATAGTGTCATTGTTCTCTAGGCTGGATGCATTTTTAATGCCATCCTATTTCCACTGTAGTCCATCCCACATTTCTGAGGTGCCCTCTTGCTTTGCTCCATAGAGGATAAGGAGGCAACTGGTGAAGAAAGGAAAGATTCACTTTCTACTGAGGTCTATCAGGAATATAGGACTGTCCTCTGACAGCCTCAAGCTCTACTTTGAACCTCAAGCTCTACTTCTTCCATATCAACATCAATTGGATTTATTGCCAAAGTCATTTCTGAGAACCCGTCCTCCTGGACCAAGAGATTCCGACGTGGACTTAAGAGCAATGATGAAATGAATAACTAATAACAACAAATACTAAGTATTTAGCACTTATTTAATACTGTTATTAGTTATTATAATTATTCATGGAGTAAGCTAGATATTTTATTCGTTTGTAGATAGCAGAACTTAAGTACATTTCAGGCAGAGGATATGCTTCATGGAGTCATGCTCAAAAGGATGGGTAGAGATTGGATGGATACTTAATTTCCAAGGCCTAAGTTCTACCCCAAGGCTTCAGCAGACCCAGAAGAGATCGGCAGATGAATTCTCTCTTCAAAGCTCTCATACCTTCACCAGAAAGTGGTGGCCTTTTTGCAGAGTGGGACTTAGTTAAAGAGGAAAACCCCGATGGATCAAAAATGGAGGCTTGAAGTTTTTTCGCTGCAGATGAGATTATTCACTTGATGAGGGAAGATGAGCAGCAGGGTTCTGAGTCCAGGATCTGGGTTACTTCCCACCTTCTCCTGCCCAGACTGGCTTAATGGCCATGTGACCTATAGAGTCACACATGTGCTATGCTCAGAAAGGCCTCGTTCCTCGTTTAGTACTTTGCTGTCATTGTCTCGAGAGTTTTAAGAACTTTATCTTTGATTTTGTAAGTAAAGCCTGTGGGACAGTGGAGAATGCCTGAGTAGAAAAAAAATATGCGCACTGTGCATGGTCGCCATTCCTTGCTGCTCTCCAGTGTTGGCAATGCCCTAAAAGTACAGAATTCAGTGGAAGCTCAACGAGACTCAAGGCAAGTAGAGGTTCAGTCTATGATTAATAAGCGGGGGCACTGACAGTTCCGAGATCATGCCGTTTAAACCAGAACTTGCTTCGAATGCAGAAAGGCAATGGAGTTCTACCAAACCCGAATGACCAAGAAGCCGTATGTATCACTTTTCACTCATGTTCTTTCCTTGTCCTGCCAACC
The DNA here is from genome assembly GCA_030015415.1 of Cynopterus sphinx. Lineage (NCBI taxonomy): Eukaryota > Metazoa > Chordata > Mammalia > Chiroptera > Pteropodidae > Cynopterus > Cynopterus sphinx. The sequence continues at coordinate 120,211,949 of CM057383.1, forward strand.
ACCTACACTGAAAACAGTGACCTAGAAGAAAGGGAAGATAGTTCCCTTTTTTTTCAGTCTTTCCTTACTCAGCGAGCTAAAGTCAGAGAGCGCTCCTAGAAAGTTCACGTGAGAAGCAAAATACTGTAAAAGCAGTTGGGATCATTTTGTTCAACATTTCCATTGTTCTGGTAAGAACAAAATACAAAATACATATGCATGTATGACCTATGAAATGCGAATTGTGTAATGTCAGTGAGTCTGCAAGTGAATTAAATGCTCTTATATTTGCACTTAAAACTATCACTGCACGATATAAAGATGAATGGTAAAATTCATGCTAATTTAAAATTTTTATTTTTATTTTGCACATTAAACAGCAACAAAAAACATCACAAGTTGAGAGACTTGGGAGAAAGATAAAAAGCTTTATATTTTAGTTTCTTTAATGGCACTTTTTCCTGCGTTTTGAACAAGGGGCTTTGCCATTTCATTTTATTCTGGGCCCCATGAACTATGTAGCTGTCTCTGCTCTTGCTCTTACTTTTCTTTTGAGAAACAAAGGGGAAGTGCAAGGGCCCATCCAAGGTGATGAAGGGACCAGTTGGACTCCATTCTTCTCGTAAGTGGGTAGACATCAGCTTGCAGTAACACTTTCCAACGTTGAGTGAAGGGGGAACTGACACTCCTGAATGAATATGAGGAAACCCAAGGCAAATTCAGGTTCACCACATACACTCAGGGACGTCAGATCCACCCCTAAACCAGATGTGACATTTCTCCATTGGCATCTTCAGACTTGAAAGAAGATAAAGATGGTCCACTCTTTTGTGTGTTGCTCATGAGCTCACGTGTGGAGAGCATTCTGTGCACACACACGCATGCACATCGTTGTGGTCATGCCACACACATGTCCATGTACAGTGCATATACGTGTTCGCATGTGATGTGAGCTTGGGCGCCTGGCAGAACCTGAGAGAGATGTCTTTACATGGCTCTCAGGACTGGCTGACAGACAGGAAACACCTTGAAGGAGAAGGTGGAAGTGCTGTCCTTCTGGAATTCACTCCCCAGCAGACCACAGCTAAGAGTAGAGGGTAATCCTGATGGGTTTGGGGGACTACGGTGGATATTTTGGCCATATTTCCAGGACCAGATTTTTCTTGCAACCACTTTTCTCTTTCATATCAAAAGGAGACAAACACTTGTTGACTCAGGTAAAGAAAAGAAACAACTTCTTTCTGAGGGGAGCAACGCAAGTGACCCTATTGCTTCCTAGACTGTGGAAGACTATCCTCTTTCTGCCATTGGACAGAAAAGGAGGGGTAATTTCCTGAACTAGGAACTTAAGTGAGATGAACAGTGGATGTCAGGCATGCTAGCCTGGCTTTACTCCACACCAGCAGGTCCATAAGAAGGGAGTTGCCATCCACTCCATTTATTTATTTATTTATTTATTTTTTTAGCTGGACAACACTTCATACTAACAGCAGGATTTGTGCCAGTCTGTGCCTGTCTCACCTCAAATCCCATTTCTATGTCTATATGCTTTGCCTTTGGGTTATTCTAGCTCTGGAGCCATGACAACAGCTTGCTGATTCTAACTTCCAAGCACCCTCCCAAAATCTCCCGCCCCCTTGCTGAAAGAAATTCACTTCTTATATTAATTAGGTAACCCAGCCAGCCCATCAAGAGGAAAAAGCCATTAACTTATTCCTTCAGAATCACATCCCCATCCAGGCAGTCTTCACTACCTACCACCAGCCCAGTCCAAGGTCCAAGGAACCATTCATTGCATTTTACCTTCCCCATATTTCCAAGTGTATTTTAACTAAACATGCAAATAGTGCCCCCACTTTATATTTCAAGACCATTGGGAGGTGGCTCCCCCTCCAAAGAGGCTTGTGTTCCACCTCCAAGAAGTGGCTGCTCTTCAGGGTGGAGGTGATTCAGCTTTCCTAGAGATCATTAGCAAGAGAAAACACAGTACTACAGCTGAGTGTGCTGCCTGCTTCCCTAGATTCAAAAAAAAAAAAAAAAAAACCTGCTGCCAGACATGGAATTCCCATTGACGAGGTCTGGCCAACACTAGGGGCTGAATTTCCCCCATTAAATGTAAAGCTCAGGATAAAGGATGCGGGGGCGGGAGAAAGGCTGAGATACCTTTTCAGCCTTTTCAACCCTCTGGAGGATTTGAACTCTGGCCTCCAAGGTCAAATGGCTGATGTTCAAAAGTCCCCTCTCTCCATCCCTCCAGCTCTCTTCCCCAAGCTCCTCGCTAACAAAGAAGGACTCTCTTTGCTACACACAATACAGCGCTGGTGGATTTATCCAGATTAAAGAACCCCTTGAAGTCTCTGTCAAAACTAATCTTCTCAGGAGAAACACTTGTTGATAACCACCTTGCTTTGTGAGACAGCAGGGAAACCAGGGCCCCGCTGGAAAAACCAGCCTCTGACTCCCCATCTCCACAAGGCACCAGGCACCAAACAATTCCTGACCCGACAGAACGCCCCCCCTCCCACACACACCTGCCCCATATACCCTGCAAGTTCCCGCCCCCATTTAGCTTCTCCACTTCAAGCAGAGCTATCTTTGCACCAGCCTCCCAAAGCAAGGAGGCCAGCCCTGTAGCTCCCCAGACTGAGAGACCCTGGCTGGGTGCCAGCCTGTCCCTCCTTCTCTGCTTTTCCCACCTTCTCTGCCGCCCCCATGATTTAACCCTCTTCCCTGTGGAGTTCAGCCTCTCTTCATGCTGCAAAGTTTGCCAGGAGCCTGTTCAGGCGGTTTTCTCTACACAACTGGCCCTAAGAAATCATGCATAAAGATTTCCCTCTACAGGTGGTTGTGAGCTGTAGCAGTTTTTGCTCTAGCAAGGGAAATGTGTTTTGTTTTTTTAATTTCATTTACCCACTAATGGGGTTTTTCTAAAAATGGTTTTGCTTGCATCCACTAAAGACAGCATTTTCTCCAAATAGTGGGAAGAGAGACTAAACTCTTTATGCGAGAAATGTTAGCACTACCATCACCACTACCACAGAGCTCTGATTCATTACCTCCCCACACTCCACCACTTTGCTCTGACTTCACAAAGCCTTTTTGGAACTAAATTTTCATGTGCAAAATAATGACAAAAATGAAGACTTAGTGACTGAGAAGCAATCCCAAATAGGACAAAGTGGAAGAAGCACTGCCCACTACAGAATTCCTCTCCACCCTCTTACCGACCCCACACCCTAAACATTAGGGTGGGGGGAGACAAGACAGCATCCCCTCCCCAGTTTACTCCCCACAAGATTGCCTTCTAACGGGTATGCCTCCTGCAAAAAACACAAACACACAACCCCAGGAAAGCCTGCTCAAGAAGTCTAGGCAATTTGTACAAATATAATTGTTCAATGAGAAACACAGTAATCATGGCCAGTCATACAAATCTACAAACATTCACCAACTGACATCATAAACTTTGCAAAAGCCACACACAAGACAGAGCATGGTATAACCTACCTTGGCGAGCTCCTTCACTTTTTGTGCAAATGTTTTCCCCTCCGCATGCTTTACATAGATTTCTAGGGAAATTTGGAAGGACTGGTGAGGGGGTGGGAGAGGTGAGGGAAGGAGGGTAATATAAATAAGGAAGCGTTTTAAATGCACCACGCAAAAAGCTCGGGATTTCACGTTGTGTGTCTGCACTCTTCCCGGAGCAAGGCAAACAGTTCGCGTTCAGTGCCAGACTTGGAGGGAGAGGGAGAAGAGAGAAGGAGGGGGAGAGAGGGAGGGGGACAGGAGAGAAGAGAGGGAGGGGGAGAAAGCAAGCGGGTGGGGGAGGCTGAAGGAGAGAGGCAGCAGAGAAAAAGAGAAAAGGAGAAAGGGATAGAGGGAGAGGAGAGGGGAGGTGACCGGGAAGGGAGGGGGAGAGAAAAAGAGGAGGGGGGGGAGAACCAGAGGAGAGCAGAATGAGGCAGCCCCCCTCCCCCGCGCCCACCCCCACACAGTCAGGCACCTCTTGAGTAACTGATCACAGCAAAGAAGTCCTCACCCACGTTTGAAAACCCCCGTGTGGAGACTACGTCCCCAGGCACTCACTCTCGGGGGCTATTTATAGGCAGACCCCAACGACATGCACTGCACACGAAAGGTAGCTGTGTGTGTGGGGGGGGGGGGTTCACACGGTTCCTCTGACAGGTACGGGTTTTATTTTAATTCTTGGCACCGCAGTGCATCTGATTATATCGGTCGGGATTTTTTTTTTCCTTTTTTCTTTGCTTTCATGTTTGCATCGGGAACCCATGCATCGACTTGGGGGGTGTTGAGCGAAAATGGTGGGGGTCTCACAGCTTACAGAACCCCGGCTTCTCTCCCCCCACCCAGCACAGCTGGGGGTTTGCAGAGTTGGGGCTGCTTGAAAAGGCTCCAGCTCTGGCTCGGTGTAGCACGCCTAGTTCCAGCAGTGTGTGCTATTGACCTGCATTGACGTCAGTGCGTCATTAGGTCTCCCTTAGAAACACTGACTTTCAAAAATAGTATCAAATTAATTCAGCTGGAGCCTGGTGAAGAAAGGCTACTCGCTGGAATCAGCCATAAAACTCCAGAATTTTCAGCCCTCGATCTCCTCTTCTAGGAGCTAAATAGAAATCAGATTGTATGGAAAATGCCATTGATGGGATTTTTTTTTTTTTTCACCTTAAGAAAAGGGACCAAATTAGATTGCAAAACCTAGAACGGCTTTTTTTTTTCTTCCCCTCTTTTTTTCTGATCTAAAAATAACCCCTGCTTGAGCTGACTGCGGTATCTTTTGTGTTGCAGCTCTGTTTTTAGCAGCGTGGTCTCAGTGAAGGTGGGAACACAAGTACAGATATCGATCTACTGATATTTGCAAAACCAGAAATTAATTTTAATAAAACAGGGTGCCTTATTGTGATGGTGGGTAATTAGGCAGAGGGGGCGCCATGGGAGAGATTTATGCCATTCACACTTCTCCAGTTCATGTTTTTCCAATTCATCTTTTTAGGCTATAATTCCCACCCCACGTGTCTCACGTGGCCTCTGACCAGCACATGCAACCCCCATTCATACAAACACAAAGCACTGGAGCATTCACACTTAGCAGAGACAGTACATTCATACGCAAAGGCTCTGGATCTTTCCTCTTCTCATGGCTGCTTGGCAGAGAAGGCATAGCAGCCCACCAAAATGGGATTAGGTTTAATCTGGGGGGTTTAAATATGCAATCTGATCATTAGTATTGTGAAATCTGCATTTATTTAAAATCTGCATTTATTTAAAATCTGCTTTTAATGGTGGAGCAACCAACCCCTTCATCTAACAATACTTTCTTACATATTCCTGTGAATTACATATGGGAATGTAGAGGCTGCCTCCCCCATGGAAGCCAAGTGGGTGATATCCTCCACTCTCAAAGCGTTTGGGGAGGAGGGATGTGAGCTTTTTCTATTTTTCAGAGGAGGCAGTTTACAATAGTATTGTATAGTCTTTATTTCCCACATTTCCTGCTTCCCAACCCTCTCTTCTGACCCTCTCCCCTCAAATGTGCTGTACTTGTACTTCTGGGTGATAAAAGAATTTGGTTTCTCTGACCCATTCAGTCTTTGGCCTCTGCTGAGACTGCTAATGAGGCGACTAATTAGGGACATTGTGTTCAGGGGCCCTCTCAGAGACCACTTGGATGACAAGGGATGTGGGGGGCCTTGGGTGGAGGCAAAGAAAGCCCAAGATGTATTTAAATCAAGTGACTTAAGAGGGCCTGAATTTTTTTTTTTTTGGTACAGGCACAAGGTCAGGGTCATAGTCACCCAATCATTTGTGCTTATCACTATTTCCTAAAAGTACGAGGCCCTTCTTTTCATTCACTGATATGGAGTTGAGAGACCAGAGTAAGATCTTGTAGACCTCAACTTTTCAGACAAGGACAGAATATGCATAATTCAACTATGCAAGGCTAGTAAGTGAGGGGAGTGAAGGGCAGAGAAAATCATGCTCAGCCCCCAGGAGGAGCACTGAGGGTGAGCCAGGAGGCTGAGGGGCTAGAGTTTATCTAAGGACAATTTCTGGTGTTTGGTGGAAACTTCAACTGATGACAGACTGACCACATGGTTTTCCTTGTCTACCCCCAGACTCTTCCTTCTCGAAGGGTTCAGGGAGGACAAGGTAACGCCAATGGTTCACAATGCTGCTGCAGCAGAAGCAGCAGCAGCGACAGAGGCAAAAGGGAGGCGCCATGAGAAAACGTAGTGTTCTCCCTCTCCCCACTACCCAGCACTTACAGACTTGGTAAAGACACTTATCAGTGGATGCTTCCAGCCAGCCAGGCACCTGCAAACCACTACCCTAGCTTGCAAGTGCTCCCATACACCTTTCATCACAAATGCATTCATTCACAGAAACTTAGAGTCATTCATGCACCTGCACACAACCACATTCATTCATATTTTAGCCACACTGCAGCCACGCATTCCCCTGCAAAGGCTGGGTAAGTATACACAGCAGGAACACATCTTTAGAAGGCAGCTTTCTACCCCAACGTACACACACACACACACACACACACACACACACACACACACACACACACACACACACACTCTTTGTCTTGCTTCCTTCCCCCAGGGGGTTTCAGCTCTTAAGTGTGCAAAATCCTAACAGGAATAAATTTCCCCCGTTCAGAGGATTGGTTGAATCCACAGAATCCACAGCTTGTATAAAAACCCACTGACCTTGTCCATGATTAGATCATGGAAAAGATGCCCAAGCACTGGCAGGGCTGCAAATGCCTAGGTGAATGAGGGGGGCCAGTTCTTTTCCTGGCCTGATTTTCCTCACTTGGCAGCCAGGTGAATAAAGAGAGGGCCAAGGGAGGGGCTTACAATGTGGCCCAAGACGGCTTAATGTCCCACTTGGCCAGTTTGGATCTTGTCCTTTTGAGAGACGTAAGAGTTGTGGAGAGCTGTCAAGTACTGCAGGAGCCAAAACTTGGCATTCCAAGGCCTTGGGAATTCTTGTCAGTCTGCATGCCGAGAGACCTGGGGGTTCTCCATTTGCCCCTCCAGATTTACTCGGCACTCTCTCCACTCTGTTCTTTGCCCTGAGAGGTTGATCTCTGGACTTCATTAACAGACTCTACTGATCTCTAGTTCAGCCTATGGGGGCCCCTGTGGGGAAATTGAGGCCAGGAGGAGAGCACAGGGGGTATTTAGTCCTCCATCTCCCTCCCTGCACAGCTACGGGTTGTCTGGTAACCCTCTTGAACAGCTACAGTTACGGCTTTCTAAGTACTGTGCATTTGTGTAAGAATGTGTCTAGACCTATGATTTTCAGACTCTCTAGGTGTATGAAACCCTTTACCAGAATGAAAGTCCTTGGATCCACATGGCTCACTGGCTCACATTGGCTACCTAAAAATGTCTCCACTGGAATGCTGGGTAAGTAGTGTTTATGTACATAAAACAATGTGAGTTTCTTCAGTTGAGTACGTGAAATTAAAAAATAGGTGCTGCTGGAGATATCGCCGAGTGGTGGTGAAGGACAGCTCTGAAAGTGGGCCATCAGCTTAGTTCTTTACCAGCTCTGTGATTGTGGACAGGTTACTTAATTTCTCTAAGCTTCGGTTTCCTCCTCTGTAAAATGGGAATGATAATAATAGCACCCTAGTCTTAGAACTGTTACAAAGACGGGAAGAGATAAGGTATGTAAAAGTGTATGACACTGTGCCTGGAACAGAATTAACCAATGACAAATAGCTATGTAACTATTAAGAATATAAGCACGCATTCTTCAGATGGCCCTCTATGAGGCACCTAGAACTTTCCAAGTTTTTGAACCATGGCCAACAGTAAGATATTCATTTTATATCATGACCCAAAGATACATACACATACACACAAAACTAAAAAGACAAGAATAAGCCTTACACTTTGATATTTCATTTGTTATATTTCATAAAACATGTGGGTCACAACCAATTAATAGAGAAAAAGTGATCTGGTAGTCCTTCTGGGAATCAATGTAATGAGGATATCCTTGAAGGTGATAGAATTCCCTGATGTCTTCTAAAGGTGTAATTTCATTATTAAGGGAAATCAGTTGCAGATAATTCTCTACAAAATCTTAAATTCACTCAACAGGCATTTGAGTGGACTTATGTAAAAGTAACTAGGAGTTGGGAAAGGGGACCCAAATGTATAAAACACGGTGTTTGCCCTCAAGGAGCTGATGGTTGAATAACAGAGTTAAGATTCATTCACTCATTTAACAAAATGAGCACCTATATGAGTGAACAAGACAGAACTTCCTGACCTCGTGAAGGTCTTCTCATGGCAGTGAAAGACAATATATAACCAAATAAACATAATATGGTATAGACAGTGGTAATGGCTGTTAAGAAAAAGGAAGGAAATAGAGAATCACTGGTAAGAAGGCCTGAAGTATTCAGGGAACACTTCTTTAAGGAAAAGGTAGTTGACCAAAGACGCTATGTGAGGAAGTGAGCCATATAAAATCCACTCCACAAAGAGGAGGCAATAAGAGCAAAGGCTCTGAAGCAGAAGTGGAATATTCCAGAGATAAGAAGACAGCCAGGGTGGCCAGAGCTTGGTGGGCATGCGAAAGGCAGATGGGGCCAGATGACACAGGTTCCTGAACTCTATGGTGAACTTTGAATTATACCTGAATGTGTTGGGAAACCACCGCAGGGGTTCAAGTAGAAGAGTGACATGGTCAGATTTGTTTTAGGAGGATCACTGCTGCTGTGCGGAGAACTCCCTGAGAGAGCAAGAAGGAAGCAATGGAACTGGTTAGGAGACTGTTACACCAGTCCAGACAAGAGATGATGCGGGCTTGGACTAGGCTGTCAGGGAGGAAGATGGAGAGAAGTGCTTGAATTAGTGATACCTACTTTGAAAATTAATGTCGCTGCATATCCATGATATAACGTAGAACCTGAGGTGCCAAGATTGAGTACATGATGTTGTAGGAACTCAGATGAAAATTACATCTAGTTGAAGGATGAGCTGGCACTTAAGCTGTGTCTTCAAGGATGAGTGGGCAGAAATGGTGAGGGAGGAGATGACATTCCAAAGAAGGGGAAAAACATGAGTGAAGGCACAAGAGAAAAAGCAGAAGGCACGTTTGGGGTTCAGGGGTAATTCTGGGGCTTATGGTAGGCTTGAAAGGGTGGAATAGGAGGTCCGGCTGAACAGGTAGGTTTGAAATAAATCACAAAGGTCTTGGAGTGCCATGATGAGGTTTGGGCAATAGAGAAGCCACTGCATGATCCTAAGGAGGGCTATTTATGGTTGGAGCTCAGTGTTAGAGGGTACTGGACAACTTGGGGCTGCAGGTGAACCCAGACACTTCTGCTTTGGGGCTCAGTAGATTCATTCATTAAGATCTTTGACCTTTGCTAATAATGAATCTTTTTTTCCAACCAAATCAGCCTTCCCTGTGACCAGTGGGCTGGCCACAACTATCCCTTACTCTCTGCCTTTGTTCACATAGTTCTCCACACCTAGGCACCTTCCCAGCTCCTGACAATTTATTCACATCCTCCGCTTCTTCTCTGGCTCCTTGGCCTCTATTGCTCTCTTTCTATCAAAGCAAGCACTTATCCGCACCACTCATATGGGCTCTTAACCTCATATACCCATTCGCATTTCCTTAAGTATGTATTTCAAGAATGTAGAACTTCCCCCATGAGATATAAATTTCTTCCTGTCAAGGACCTTACCCTGCACTTCCTTTGTTTTCTCCAGAGTCTGGCACTCAATAGCCATTCAATTACATTGACCACCCTCATACATACCTAATAAAGTGAGTGTTGAGAGCCAAGTGGCCTCCTGAAGAGCCAAGGGTAGAAAGGCAGTTGTCCAGATAAACTGACATCAAGACACACAGCCAAAGGGGACCCTTCTCCCTCCCTCTCCCCCTCTTTCTTTTCCCTGGCCCTCCCAGATATGAATGCCCTTAAAGTTCTGGACACATTTAGGATTTGCCTTCCACAGGACAACCAACCTGGGGAACTACCTTTACTCTAGGGTATATAATCGACGTTGGAGAGAACACACCAAGCCTGTAATTTCCCACAGGAGATGGAAGTGGGCCTGGGTCAGATTCAGGGTCTTCCCTTCCACATTTCATACCGGTGCCAGCATAAATAGGTGGCTCCTGGCTCCCAGGCTCTGTGCCTGCCATGCTATCATCCATCCATCTATCATTCATTCATCTATCTATCTATCTATCATCTATCTATCTAATCTATCAATCATCTATCTCACTTTTCACAGAGACATTTTGTTCACCTTAGGGGTTTCTGCTCTAGAATGCTCCCTCCCCGGCAGTGCCCTCCCACTTCACCAGCCATTGGAAATAGCAACCAATGAGACACAAGTTTCAACACAACAACAAGCCCTTGTGGACTCTTTCGGCACCTGACACCTTGCAGGCACATGGGTCACTTAAGGACACATTGCAAAGGCACAGATGATGGGTTACCTTCTCTGTTGCTGTGGACACTCAATTTGGTGCTCGGCCTGTCCTTGCTCACTGGTTCTTTCCAAATGCTTCGTCTACCCCTTCCAGGAGGGAGGAGTCAAGGGCTAGGGAGTCAGGGAGGTCACTGACCCAAGAAGGAGGAACATGGCAGAGTCTTGCTCTTGCGTGAAGCTCAGAGCCGGGCCCAGACGCCTTGAGTCAAGGCACCTGACTCAAAGGCACTCGAGAGCCTGGCGGTGGAGACCCGCCCGGTAGAGGAGGCCGAGAAGCCCTGTGGGGACCCCAGCCCCCACCCCTCGCCCACCCCCCACTTCAAACACCGCTTCTTCCCGCCCCCCTCCCGAGCCCAGCGCAGATTTCGCTCCTCGAACCCGCTGTCTTCCCTCGGGCCAGAGTCCCTTGCGCTGCCTTTGGCGTCCGCCCCTGAGAACGCAGGGGTGGGGTGCAGTTTGGGGAAGGGAGACCTCCTTTCCTCGACTTGCATCCTCCCCCTCTCCGAGCGAGCAGAGTTTAGCATTCACCCCCCGCGCCCCCAAACGGCCCCAAACTTCTGGCCAGGAGGAGGAGGGGGGATTCCGAGCCCCGGAGTTGTGTTGGGGGTGGGGGGACGGGGGGGGGAGGCAGAGAGCTGCAGAGGCGGCGGCGTCTCCCCCAGCCCGGCCCGCCCCCGCGGGGCCTGCCAGTCACGCGGGCGGCACGCGGCCCTGCGCCGCGGGCACGTGAGGGGGCGGGGCCCGCGCCCAGGATCCCCTCTCGCGCTGCTTGCGTAGGAGCGCGGCGCCCGCCCCCGCGCCCCTCCCCCCTCCGCGCCCCTCCCCCCTCCGCGCCGTCCCCCCTCCCCCCCGGCGCCGCCGCCCCCGCCGCGCCGCGCGCGCCGCCTCCGCGCTGAGAGCTCCCGCGCGGGGGCGGGGACGGGGGCGGGAGCCGAGCGGCGCGGAGCGGGGAGAGGGGCCGGCGGCGAGGGATGGAGAAGGGGGCCGCCCCCCCCCGCGCTGCCCCCCGCCGCCCCAGAGGCTCCCCGGGACGATCTGTATACACACACACATATATATATATATTTTTCTAGATGTGGGGCGAGGAGCGGCAAGGGTGCGGGAGGGAGCCCCTCCCCCAGCCGCCCACGCACTCGTGCTCTCCCGGCGCCGAAGCTGTCCTGCCCGCTCCGCTGCTCCGGCTCTGCTCGTGACTCTGCTTCGTGCTGGCAGGGCCCGCAGCGTGCGCTGGGGGGTGGAGGTGGGGGTGGGGGGGCTCCTAGTGTGGTCCCTCGTGTGCGCCCACCCTCGGGCTTGCCCAGCCCACAGCACCCCCCTATACCTGTCTCCTCTCTCAGTGTCCCTCGTGTACGCCCACCCTCCGGCTTGCCCAGCCCACAGGCACCCCACATACCTGCCTCCACCCTCAGTGACCCTGGCTTGCCACGCCAGGTCATTCTCAGGTGCAGCCCCTGGGTCCTCCCATCCACCCTAGGGAACACTGTCTCGTGGCTCCATCCTGCACCTGGTTGCCTCGGAGGGCGTTGAAAATGCCCATCACTCGACTTCTGGGGGGCCCACAGGGGTGCTGGAACTGAGGGGAATGGTGAGGGCGACACGGAATGTCCGCACGGCCCCTTCGGTGTGCACCCTCCTGGAACAGGACGGTGGAAAAACAAACAGGAACTAGGCGGGAGGTGGGAGCAAAACATCAGCTCCTTTCCACCTTGCTCACCCAGCACGTGTGTCCGCCCCCGGGGTAAATATTGTGGTTTGGTTCCGCTCAGCACCCAGAAGACGCAATTGCTGCCCCTGGTAACTGGGCAGCAAGGCCTGGCCTGGGGCTGTCTCTTCTGGGTGACAGGGCTTCTGACGCAGGGTCCGAGATAAGGCCGTGTGTGTTGGATACACACAGAGGCAGGGTGCGAAAATAAATATTATGAAAAGTAAGAGGAACTCAGAAATCAGACCCTGCCCTCCTGTTGGTAACACCCCGCCCTAGAGGGTGTGGGCTCACTCTAAGGGAAGGAATGTATGGGAGCTGTTTTGCCCCTCCCTTAGCTGGAGATTGATTCTGGATACAGCCCTGAGAGACAGATTCAAGGCCCTCTCTCCAAGGTGGCAGTTGTCTGGGCTGGTTTCACCAGGAGAGAGAAAACGGCTGGACTCCTGAACTGAGCATCCAGATTCCAGAGAGAGCCTCTGGCTAGCAGCTTGACCTGGATAGGCCCCTTAGAACTGCCTTGCGGACAAGCTTCTATCAACCTCAAAACAGAAGTCTGAGCGGATGGTTCAGTTCCCTGTGGTCCCTCCTGTGCTCTGACCTACTGGATGTGCTGTTGAATCTGGTGCCTTTAACTTTAGAAACTTGACATTCTTCAGAAAGCCTGCTGTCTTCCAGGCCACACTTCTCAGAGCTCCTGTTACTCCAGATAGCAATTTTATACAGTTCAGCAGCAGCTTGTTGTTTGATTTGATTTAATTTTGTCACCTGATACCATCTTGGAGAAGGGTGTATGTGCAGATATGCAAAGGGCATTAGGGGAGGGTTGCTCTCCTTGGGGAGAATTTTAGGATTCTTTGAACACTTATTTATTCATTCATGTTTCTTGAGGGCTCACTGTGTTCTACGCGCCTGCACTGGGGAAACCCAGGTAAAATGATACGGCTCTAATGGTAGGGAGTTTGGGGTCCATTGAGAAGACAGTGAATGATTATATCTCAGTGAGGTAATTGTTACAATTGGATTGCTCATAGGGTGCAACGAGGGAAGAAGCTGCTGGAATCTGCCCTGGGGAGGCATCAGTCAACTCCGACTACATTATGCTGCAGTAACCACTGACTCCAACATCTCAAGTAGCTAAAACAATCAAGGTTTAAACCACCAGAGGTTTCCTGTGGTTCCACTTCATGTGCTCTTCATTGTGGACCCAAAGGGGAAGGTGCAGTCCATGTGTGGGACTGTCTGGTCTCAATGGCAGAGGGAAATAGAGATGGGAGAGCCTTGTAATGGCTTCTGCTCTCAAGTGTTACAGGTCACTTCCACTCTCATTTCATTGGCCAGAGCAAGTCATGTGATTAAGTTAGCTCTTCATAAATGGAACTGGAAGTATAATCTTTCGAGAGGTCCAGGCCAGTGAGGAAGGGTTGGTGAATCCCTTGCCTAACAGTGCAACCTACCACAACCTCCCAGAGTTGGTGATGCTTGGGCCAATGGCAAAAGCGGATTAGAACTGGGGCAGGTGAACAGACAAGGCAGGGAGGATATTCCTTCAGCCTCATGGGCAACAATCATGGAGGCATAAAACTGCCTAGTACATTGAAAGTCACCTCCCATTCAACACCATTTCCCCTGTGTCTGCCCTCTGATGTGTGAATCTCTTTTTAGTGGCTTGCCCTCAGCCATGTTTCAGGGATTGTCACTGGCAGAAGGACGCTGATTGATTGTTGTATGTCTTCCCAAAGAAAATGGACCCAAATTACCTAAAAAGACTCTTCTCCATAAACTCTGGGAAACAAACTAAAAATTTAGCAGATTGCCATGCAATTCTTGATGCCTTAGAGAACGAACAGTGGTGGCTACGCATGGGGGTGGGGGGGCTACTGGAGTGGGCACTGCAGGTGTCAAGTCTTCTAAGATTTCAGCTTGTGTTCATGAGGCAGTTTCGAGTGTCTCTAGATGGTTCTGATGGCCACCTGGGTTTCAGCAACCCAGCTTGTCTCTCCTGGTGAGCCTGGTCAGTAAAGGCCTCATTCCCACCCTCTTCTTCCATCACTTTTTATCATGTTTTAGGTGTTAAAAGAGAGACACCTCTTGGCCAAGATGACTGTGTGATAAAAACACCCTCAAATGCTGATAAGTAAGAACAAATAGGTGTTTTGACTCCTGAACTATTAGTTAAACCTTGTATAGTATTTAGTCCTTGGCTCAGAACTGGCTCTGCCCACATTCCTTTGGTCAAAACAAGCCACAACGCCAACATCAGTTGGCAGAGAAATATACTGAAAAAATAATCCAGTTGATCACAGTGTTGCAAAAAGTGAGATTAGTAACTGAGTGGGAGGTCAGGGCTGGGAACCAGGACTGGAAGCTAGATCCTTCGCGTGTAGCCTTTCCCTCTAGACTAACATCCCTGAGAACAAGGACATTTCTCTCATTATCACCAATGTGTTCCAGGGACAAGTGACTAGGATACGGTAAGTATGTTTTGAAAGAATAAGTTTTTTGTGTGTGTGCTTTACACTGTAACAGAGCCTCTTGAATAAACTCTTGGTATCTAACACATATTTCTTTTCTTCCCCAAAACTTCTTTTCCATTAGACACTTGAGGGACTTGGAGAAACAAGCTAGTTCTGACCCATGTTTTAAATCAGGGGTTCCAAGCCCCTGGGCCACGGACCAGAAAGCACAGTTGGGGGTGAGCCACCAGCCAGCGAGCTGAGTTTCACCTGTATTTGCAGCCACTCCCCAGCATCAGCATCACCGCCTCAGCTCCATCTCAGATCATCAGGCATTAGATTCTCATAGGTCCCTGGTGCCAAAAAGGTTGGGGACCGCTGACCTAAATGATAGCTCCAGCCCAGTCAGGCCTGGGAAACTTTGCTTTCTAAAGTGTTTCCATCCACTGCCCTGGAGTATGGCCTAGCTCCCACCTGTGGCTCCATTTGGGCTCCACCACCCCCTCCCCACCCAGTTCACTGTAATTCTGGGGGCAACTGGTTCCTGGCTGGTGTTTGAGACCCAGTGGGGGTGTCTCTGACATGGGGTGGCGGCGGGGTGGATGTGACCGCTTTCAAGCCAGATTTTACTAGAAGTGTCTATTCTGCTGCAGGATTGCAGGTCCCATGATCTCACAGTGCTGTCCTGGGACCCAGCAACCTCAACCCAAATTCCCTTTTGTTTAAAAATTGAGACCAATGTAATTTTAATGGAGTGGTGAAAGCGCTGCTCCTCCTCAACCGCGCTGTTGACTTGGCATTTGCTTTAGAACATGGGGGGGTCTACAAGGATCCCCTGCTCTCTCCTCCTCCAAGGACCCTCCCTTCGGGCTCTCGGAGGAGATAAGGGGTGTGGCTTAAATCATCTGGGAGTCCTTTGTCCACTGCTTTCCGCCTACACGACCACAAAAGCTGTCATTAATGGCTCAAAGCCGGGATGCAGAAGGCGCAGTGGCTGTCCCTCGCTAATGGAGAGAGTCTGTGACAGTGAGAAGCACACACGAGGCATCCATGTGTGCCCCCAAAGAGTCTGGCTCTCTGGTTCGGTTTCAGCAGGGAGGTTTCTTTGACGCTCTGGTGTAGGAAAGAGGCGCGGAGACAAAAGGTTGGGGGGAGGCTTGGAGGGGGGACGCGGGTGCGGGTAGAGATGAGCTCGTGCAGGTTTGGCAAGAATAGAGAACTGAAGCCCTGTATCCAGAGCCCGACTCAAGGCGACGACCATGGCTCTCCGCGCCTGAGGGAGGTGGCTGCGCCCGGCAGCAAAGGGTTAACACCTCCGGGCGCCCAAGGACGTCAGAGCGGCTTCTTGTCTGGGGCTGGGACAGAGAGCTTTTATCTCTTGTTATTTTTCTTCATGTCTTTGTTTTATTGTGTTTTGAGTTCTGGATTTGGCGTTTTTCTTTTTAATGTTTAAAAGCGTTAGAAGGGAGAGAGAGAAAAAAAACTCATCTCAGTGAAAGGCTGGGAACCCCAAGCAGGCGGGGGGGGGGGGGTGTTGGGAGGGGCCACGGGGTGTCCCTGGTTCAGACGAAGAGCAGGGCAGCCACCCTTACCTGGCCACCTCCTCCCATCCCTACATTCACCTGAACCCCAAAACCTTATCCTAGGGCCAAGGGCTCCCTGCTTTGGAGACAAACTCATCCTCTGGTCTGCTTAGGAGGGCATGCTGTTTCGATAGAGACCACCACCCATGGGCGCTCCTCCCAAACACACGGTCCACCCATACCGTGGTCTGAGCCTCTGTTGGACTGGGAGACGAGGAGATCCCGCAGTCCCTGCTTCTTTCTCCTCTGCTGACCCAGTGGGGAAGGCCGTGCAGGAGAGGGACACAATCTCAAAGCAGGGGAAGAGAAATGCAGCTGCCACCGAGGAACATGGAGATCAGGTTCCAGAAATGAGGGAAGAAGTGGCATGAGTTACTTAATGACAATTTAGATTTTAGATGTTTATAAGATATTTACTAAAGGAAATGTTAAAACTTGAGTAGGGAGGGCATATGCAGCCTATGGCCGTATGGCTCAGAACCTTCTGTAGCCAGTAGCTTCATGTCAGAGTCTTTGGCCTGAAGCAAAAGGTGCTGAACACTGAAGTCAGGTGAGAGAAAGGTCAGGTGGCCTGGGAGTAGCACTGTGGAGCCTGAAATTGAGACAGAGATGAGGAGACAGAGCCTTTGAACCCCAGGATTCCAGAGTTGGAAGGAGATACATAAGGGCGTCTAGGAAACATGCTCCCCAGAGCAAGAATTGTATTGGCCCGCATCCTTGAGATGGAATCTTCCAGTTGGCTTGCATGCTTTGGGCCTTAGGGAAATGATGGGGTAAGAAAAATAGCTACTTCTCAATGGAACCTTGGCATTGGGAAGCCCTGGGAAGCTGCAGGAATTGCTGGGGGTGAGGTGAGAGCTCGAAAGACAAGACCAAATGATGTTTGCCTCTGCTTACTCTTGCATGTGGTAACTGATGGAGAATGCAAGCCCTGGGAAAGGTCAGAGGTGGGTCTTCTGGACCAAGTATAAAAATGGACTTTCTACCAAGGACAGGGTACATCTGAAGGGGATCGTGACAATGGTGCTTTGCAGGAAAATCTCCAAGCTGACCATAGTAACTTAAAACTGAAATTTGAGAGAAAGAAGGAGGGGAAAATATCCATCTACACTGACAACTGGATATTGTGGAGAACAGGCCTGGCATCAGTGAAAAATAGAAAAAGCAAAGAAGTTCTCAGTTAAGTAACAGTGTTTACGTGGGCTCAGATTTGGGCTAGATATTTTTATTTTCTCCACTCGATCTTCTCTCCATCCATTCACCACTCTGCTTCGATGCCTATTTTTATGGATGCATCAGTGGGCTCTCAGGACTTCTTGGTTTCTAGTAGATTCAGCCAACAAGAGACTGGAAGGTGGGAGGAGAGTAAAGTTAGGATGTTTGTTTTGTGGCTCCTTTCCAGCTGAGTCTCCATGTGCTGGCTGCAACCCTTTCCGAAAACCACAGCTTTTGTCCGGTGGTGATCTGCTACAGCAGCTCTCTCCAGATTCCAGTGTGTACCCCACCCTTTCCCCCTATTGTGCTTGGAATGGTACCAGATCCCCATTGGGCTGGCTCCATTCCTTGCTGGCTTTTCTTAGCCCTGCCCACACTATTTAACTCTCAATTACCCCATCTGAGAAGGCTACACACTTCCCGCTGGGCCCCTGACCAATGCAATAATCTAATAAATGGCATGACGTTGCAACGATAGCATGAGGTTATTATAGACTCAAAGCCATCACCAAGACTTGGTTGGATAAGACTTATGACATGAATTCTATGATGGTGAAGAGTCCCTTCATTTAGATAAATTGGTCTCGTTGCAAGTGTCAAAGAGTAGCACTCGGTTCATTCATTTATTTAAATAAATGTTTATTGAGTTTCTACTGTATGCGTGCACTCCATTAGGGACTGGGGAGTCAGTGGTGGGAAAACAGACAAATGCTTTTAATGTAGTGTAGGAGAAAGGCATTAATCACATAGACACAAATAAAAAAAATGTAGGTAGAAACTAGAATAATCTTTGGCAAAGTAACTATAAGTATCTCTAAGGGCATCTAATAGGCTGCTGAGGAAGTGACACTAAGTTCAGCCAGGCAGAACACTAAAGTTTGCAATGCTCCTTTGTATATGTGATTTCATTTGATTATCACATGATTTCGTGAGCTGGACATATATAGGGGTTACCTTTTTCATTTTACAGCCTACATGGAAGTCCCCATTGGGACAATAGCATGTACGTTTTAGTTATAATTATATTAATTCAAAGAACTTTAGTATCCAAATGTATGTACAGTCCAGCAAAGAGAATGAGGTTGTGCATTACATTCCATAATAATACACAATAAACAATACCGGCTATGGGTCAGTTCAGTTCTATTGGGCAGTATGCTAATCTGTCTCTATGATACTGGAAGAAATGACCTTAGCCATGTTAATAATTTTTTTCGACTTTATTGAGGTATAAATGACAAATAAGAGTTGAATTTATTTAAGGTGTACAACGTGTTGTTATAAATGTATACATCTTGAAAGGATCACCACAATCAAGCTAAGTAATATATCTATCACCTCACAGTTATAATTTTCTTCATTCCCTTTACTTTTTCTTCCTTCCTTCCCCTCCACCCTCCCTCTTTTCTTTCTTTCTTTCTCTTCCTTCCTTCCTTCCTTCCTTCCTTCCTTCCTTCCTTCCTTCCTTCCTTCCTTCCTCTCTCTCTCTCTCTCTCTCTCTCTCTCTCTCTCTCTCTCTCTCTCTCTCTTTCCTTCTGTGTGTGAGAACACTTAAGATTTACCCTCTTAGTAAATTTTAAGTATACAATACAGTATTGTTGACTATAGTCACCTACTGTAGTTCAGAGCTCCAGAATTTGTTCATTTTGCATAACTGAAACTCTATACCCTTTGACCAACATTTCCTCATTCTACCCTCTCCCAGCCCCTGACAATCGCCCTTCCACTCTCTTCTTCTATGAGTTTGACTATTTTAGATTCCATATATTAGTGAGATTGTGCAGTATTGTCTTTCTGTGCCTGGATTATTTCACTTAGCATAATACCTTCCAGATTCATCCACGTTGTCACATATGGCAAGAATTCCTTCTGTTTATGGCTGAATATTATTCCATTGTGTGTGTGTGAGTGTGTGTATATGTGTGTCTGTACATATATACCATATTTTCTTTATTCATCCATTGACATTTAGGTTATTTCCATATCTTAGCTCTTGTGAATAACATGCATTCATGTTCCATCCACCCACAGGAGGCATTAGAGGCTCAGTTGATATGGGGCAGTAAATAGACCAGATCTAGAACAGCAGCTATAATTGAAATCACAATCTGATTGCCTTTACAAAATCTGCTGTCACTCTCCAAGTCCAAGATACATCTGCCCAAGCCAAACAAGTAAGTTAAATGAGGATGTGATAGAGATCAACAGTGGTTTGCTGTAAACTGGATCTCCGAAGGGGGAAAAAAAAAACCCTAATTTGTAGAGTTTGACAATTTCCATGATTTAAATAGTCCCAGCATGGCCGATTTCAAGCTGCCTAAGTGACATCACTGAAGATAAAGCTGTGGATAGTATTAACAATCTCAAAGCTGTGGATAGTATTAACAATCTCATAACAATTCTTGTGAATAAATGACAATTCTCATGAGCCTGTACAAGCTGATTCCAGTACACCACTGTGTCATCAGTCTTGCATTTTTCGAGTCTTCTGTGATGGCACTAATTTTTGTGATTCTCCTAGAAATGTGGCTTTGATTTCGATTTACTGTTTTGTTAGGGAGATGCTCACCAGGAGTTTTCACTTGCTCCTTCCTATCATGTCAGCCCTTAATTCATAGATCAGGAAGGTTGCTGAGTACATGTATTCCAACTATATTCAAGACCTAGAGGAATAACGACAAAGTGAATATGACACTCTTTGGCCCACTATAAAATTGTTTGAGCACAAACTCCATTTATTTTTTAACTTTCATTAATTCCCACTCAACCCATGACCAGGAATAGGCATTATCTCAGAGGCAGTTATAAGCCTTGGAAAAAGTCTGTTTTTCCTCTTTTCCCAGTGCACACTCACTCTACTAAATGACCACAATCCCCTCAGGGGAAAATTAGGAGGATTTACAGTATAAATTTGCAATGTCCTATGGTACCGAGAACACAGTCTTTCTCTTCACCTGACTTAGGTCTGGGAATTTAGTGAAAACCTATGACCCTCTGATGTCCTGTGACTTTATTTGTCAGATCTCTAGCTCTCTGTTTTTTTTGTTTTGTTTTGTTTTTGTTTTTAATTCTACAGATCTGGTGGGACCTTAATGTAATACTCTTATTGCATTAATGCAGTACTTAATGCAATATATTTTAGTCCTTGGTATTCATAATTGATTAGTCATCACCAGAGATCTCTGTGTGTCAGTCTATTCTATCACTCTGTCCTGTTGCCTTCTACGTCCACTTTGCTTACAGTCACTAAGTGTCACTGCAGAGCCAATGCCAGGATTTCATTATCCCCATTAAAACCCAGGAATACATTTCAATGGAAGTATCTTCCGTCATCATCCTGCATAGAGTGGACTACAACTATCGCACTTAAGAAGGGTGTTGATGCTGTCCTTATCAATGCATTTCCTTATAGCTTAGTGAAAAAAGAAAAGCCTTTTGGTCTCTCTCCTGGGATATAGCTAAAGCACGGATAAGCCAGTCACATGAGATAAATCCACTTCAACGCGTCTAGCTACCTAAGTCTTTGAATTTCTCCTACATTATAGTTTTTGGCCTCTCAGTTTCATTTGACTATCATGGAGTCCAGGCTTCAGTTTACCAACTGAAGTAACCATGGAACTATTATCAGATTCTGGAGCTGACGTACCAACTTTAGACTCTCTGGTAAGCACAGCTGTACTGAAAACTCCAGACAGATTTAAAACTACCTTCTTGTCTCCCTACTCTAGCATGGTTAAAACCTAGCTCTGTGAATACTCCCCAGGTTTTCACTGATATATATCAATTTGGAGATTGGGCATCTAAACATCTACTAGGGAAACTTTATAATTGTCTTTAGCCATGGGTCTGGGGGATGCGTGGGGCTATGCAGGTGGGGAATAGTCATGGAGCCTTTGAGCAACCAACGCAGGACTAGCCCCCTTTGACAGGATGGGAGGGGCTGTTTCTCCTGGTGAGGGAAGGCCTGGTGGAGTTACAAGATTCAGGGTCTTCAGATCAACTGGGTTCTATCACCATTGTAATTGCGGGGACTCTGATCTTTCCTAATCATTGCTCTAAATTTCACAAAGAAATCTGGTGAGGCTGCAAATTCAATCTGTTGTCACTCAGCAACCTACTGGATGAGAAGCTATACATGATGTTTAGCTACATCAACTCACTGGCTATAAGAGGTATTATTTTAGGGCAATCATAAGATGTTCTCCTAAGTCAGTTACAGTTGGTTCTCTGACTGCATCTTTGAGACATTAATTTAAAGCCCTAAGCTTGTTATTCTTTAAACTCTCATGGATGGTGAGAAGCAGCTGGCCTACTTCAGAGTCCTTATATTCGTCATGACTATCAAACTGTGCTATGGCGTTTGCCATTTGTTCTGCCAAAGCCTTATCTTTAAAAACCTATTCCATGTAACCTCTCTGTCTCTCTCTGTCTTTCTCTTTCTGTCTCTCACTCTCTCAGTTTTATTGAGAAGTAATTTACCTACCCTACAATTCAGCATTTAAATTGTACACTTCAGTGTCTTTTAGTGTAGTCACATAGTTGTGCAATCATTACTACAAACAATGATAGAATATTTTCATTGCTTTAAAAAAAAACCCATTTCTTTAACTATCGTCTCCAACCTCCCGTCACCTCTGGCCCTAGGAAATCACTAATCTACGTTCTGTCTTTCTATATTTTCCTACTCTGGACATTTTATATAAATGGAATCAAAATGTATAATAAGCAAATTGCTTTCTTAAATTGTTCTTTATTTTAACTGGAATAAATACTTCAGTGCAAAGGAATGAAGCAGTGATAGTAGACTCTCAAACTCTAGCAACAGAGATGAGTGTGTGTGTGTGTGTGTGTGTGTGTGTGTGTGTGTGTCTGTGTGTTGGGGAAAAGGGGAAGATTTGGAGATTCCAGTGCTCCTTCCTCTGTGCATAATGCTAGCCTGTTTGTTTTTCCTTTTATAATGTGCTTGGAAGGAAAAATGTCAAAAGCCAATCAGCTGCAGAATCCAGGAGAAGGCCAGTGAGTCACTGCAGTGGCTGAGGCCCTGCTGAGCATTGCACAAAGGAAAGGTGGAGGGGAATCTCCTCTCTTTGGAGCTCCCCTCTCCAGGTGGGGGCACTGGAGGGAATAGACCACATACTGCTAGATCTGAAGGTGGCAGGCGGGGTGGCGAGAAGAGATGCCATAGTGGATCCCACAACATTGCCCCAGAGGACTGCACAGAGAGGTCATCCAAAGCCCCTGACATTCCTTTAATCCATACAACCCTTTCATGGAGACATGGTAACCTGTACAGGAAGGGGCAGGGCTCAGCACTGTTTGTCAAAATGGGGGACGAGTCTGAGTGGTTCACCACATGCTAGCCCCTAAATAACATTAAATCTCCCACTAAGAACAATTCTTCCTTCTTTTAATTCTCTTTCGAGTCTTTTAAGTTCAGGAGAAGGAACCACTGGTGCCCATGTTTCTATCACCTCACTGATACTTGTGGATTTCTCTTTTAAATAAGAGAGTGGGTCTCAGAATCAGACTGCCGCGACATTCTCTCTTTAGAATTTAATAACGTTATTTTGGTTCCAATGAAGTGATGTTACCCATGATCTTGATCTTCCATGTCTAGTAGAGACATAAACTTTTCATTTTATGAAAAATTTTAAGAGCTTAATAAGTGAGTCAGTTTAAAGAAAAAAATATTAGTGAAAAAATAATGGGCAGATGGTATGGCAAAACTGATGGTGGTGATACATGAAATAACCAAAGCAGGTAAAAACTGAACTAGAAGAATTTTATGATCTGTTTTACTTCAGAGAGCGGGTCTGTGACTCAGTGATTCAGATGAGAAATACCACTGAGGTCAGCCTGGACTTGCCTGTCAGAGTGCTCGCCACACGTCATTGTGATGGGCAGCTTACTTGTCTGCCTCTCTCACCAGACATAGAACCAGATCTATGTCTCATTTTCATCATGTCCCCAGTGTCCCAGCATGGTGCGTGGCACACAGAAATCCTCAGTACTCATTACCTGAATAAATGTACAAATGAATAAAAACATGAATGAATGGTTGTCTTCCATGTTATTGCCCTTATCTGAGAAGTTACCCTCCATATAGCCATTCATCCACCCATCTATCCATCCATCCGTCCGTCCGTCCATCCGTCCGTCCATCCATCCATTATTGAAACTTATTAGGCAGTTACTATGTGCAAAAACCCTACCCTTAGCTTCCTTGTCATGGCTTTATTTTTAGTCAATAAACGATTTATTGTGCACAGAGTACTCTAGATACTGTCAGTGGTAGGGAGAATGCATCCTCTTCTTGACTTTAAAGCAGTGATGTTGGACCCAGGCAGACCTGAGATTGTATCCTGCCTCTGACAATATTTCAAGCACCTCGAGCCATTTACCTTTTTGAGTAAGAGTTTCTCTTTCTATTAAGTGGTTTTAATAATATGTAACTTGTGGGAAAATCCTGAGTCAGCCTCAGTGAATATCGTTGAATCAATGAGACAGAGGGAGTGAATGAGTGAATGGATGAGGGATTACCTACCGCCCCACTCAGGTTGGGGGTGGGCCACAGCTTGATTCCTCTTCCATAGCCAGGCCCCTGCCCGCTGGCTGAAAATTCAGGATGGGTAAGAGAAAGCATAAGCCCCAAGCTTTGCTTAACCAAGCAAAAATGGAGCAAATTGTGTAAAAAAGCAGAAAGCTAGCAAAATCCTCTCCCACAGTGGACCCTGAGGCTCGTGGCTGGGCCAGCAGCAGGGATCCTTGGGCAGGTGACCCAAGAGATAGACCAACTGCTCACTAGGCTGCTGAACGTGGCCGGGCTGCCCCAGCCCCTCCCCTCTCCCCCATGTGGGCAAGGCGATGTTGGCATGGTGACCAGTCAGCCTGTCTCCCCTTCCTCTGCATCCTGACGTGACAAAGAGGCCCTGAGGAGTAGAATGGGGCCCTGCGGGCTCCACTGCCTCAAGAATGGCAGGGAGAGCTGGTCCAGGAACTGAGGGGCCTGGCAGCTAAACTCCTGCAGTGGAAACAATGGAGCCGTTGCCCTGGCAACTGGGGGAGGCCTCTCCTTGGGCCTCAAGGCTGAGTCTGGGAAGAGGTCTCCTAAGGAAAGGAGGTTGGGAAAGAAGGGGTGGGTTGCTGGTGCCTGTCGTCAGAGCTCTCTGGCCCCCATGGAAGGGCAGTAGGGACCCCTTTGCAGGGAACAGGATCAGAGTCTCTGTGGACCCGTTCACCAGAGCCGTGAGGGAGGCCAGGTGAGAATAGTTTCCCCCACACAGAGTGAGATTCTGCTGAGCAGTCAGTGGACGCTTCACTGCAGGGTCTGTGAAGGGCCTTTCCCTGATGCCCACTGCTCCCGCTCTGAGGTCTCCCGAGGGCTGGTTTAGGCCGGGGCTGGTCAGAGCCTGGTTCTGACAGCATGAGAGGTCCTCTATCTTGGGGCTGTCCCTGCAGATGAGGTTGGTGCAGGTGGGCGTGGGAACCCGGGTGGGAGAGGTGGGGCCGCATTCTCTGAGCCTGAGCACAGACCCCTGAGAGGCCCTGGTGTGGGTTTTGTAAAAGCATCAGCTTCTGGAGCAAGACAGTCCTGCCTGCAGATCTGGGCTCCATCACTCCCTGCCTGTGTGACCCCGGGGAAATGACTTCATCGCTCCAAGGCTCAGTTTCCCCAGCTGAGAAACAGGAATGACCCTCACCTTAGCATGTTCGTGTTGAATAGAAGAGGCAATGTGTCGCACAGCCTAGCTTAGTGTGGATTGGATCCCTTCCCTTCCCTCCCCAGCCACTTATTTTTCCCTCCATGCACCTGTGACCTGAAACCCTGGAGGTATCCAGCTCTATACCAACTGCTGAGATACCCACAGACAATGATGCACCCCCATTCTCCCTGAAAGCCTTCCGAGGAGCTCGTCTGTGAGGGTACCAGGCAGGACAACCCCCTGTGGTGGTGAGGTGGGTCGTCTTTGAGATGGGCTGGTCACAGATGTCCTGTGCCTGTCTGAATTTTCTCATTCTTCCCTTTGAACTTGGGTTGCTTTTGCCATAAAGAAAAGAAAACATTAAGAGTGGATGAAATGCACCTTATAGAAGTTCTGAAAGCTCAGGAACATCGAGAGTGGCCGTGCCACTTTGCGAGTGTCCTGGACCATTTGCCCGTTGCAAATGAAACAGGTGGCTGAGGGAGAACCTGCCTCAGTTGGTGGCCACACGAGCCAGGGCCTCAGAGTGGAGGCCTGGCCCTGCACCCCACGCTCCGTCCCCACTCTGCAGTCAGCACCCAACACAACTGGGAGACTGCGTGGGTGTTGGATGAAGGCTGGAGTCACGATCTCAGCCAGACGCGGTCCTTTCAGAACAAATGGGTCCCTCTTGTGGCCGCGAGGCCTCATAGCCCCCGTTTCCCACCGCTGTGCCCTTGATGGCTGCTCAGAGCTCCCTGACAGGTGTCTGAAGGCAGGGACACCAAGGAGAGCCAGGAATGGGGGGTGGAAATGGGGGCAGGGGGCGTACCTGCAAAAATGCAGTGGGATCTGGTCCGGCCTGGCCCTTGTGCGACCAAAGTAAAGCCATTCGGGCCTGACACCCGAGTCTGATTGGAGCAGCAAGACTCTCTCCTGCTTCTTCCCAAGCAAGAACATTTTAGAGGTTGAAATGCAGCCATTCTGAGAACCTCAGTGCACTCGGACTGCACTGCCCAGCTGAGATGGGAGGGCTGAGGGGACAAGGCAGCCTCAGAGATGTCACTCAGAAAAGTAATCTCCTAGTGAAGAAGATTGCTCAAGCTGTCCACATACTGTTTCTGGAGTCTTTATGTCGTAGCTCTGGGCTGGGCACGTTGTGGGGTGTGGCAGAAACTAAGAAACCAAGAAAACCGTACTGGTTGCTCTCTAGTGCCTTCGTCCCAGTTCGTGTGTTCATCAAGGAGACCCTTGGATCTGTTTCAGGGGGTTCGTGCATCCCTGGAAATCATATGCGAAATATGGCCTCATGAGCATTTTTCTGGATGAAGGGTCCAGCGCTGTCATCAAATTCTCAAAGGATTTAAAAGAATAAGAACCACAGCAAAAGTGAATGAGAGCAGACCTTTCTTTTCCAATGCTGTATGGATGAGAAAACTGTCGCCTTGGAAGTTGGGAAACGTGCTCAGATTCTGCTGTCTGCTCCCCTCAGGGGCTCCTTTGGACCGTGCTCAGGGACAACCTTAAACTATGGAAGAATCTCAGGCTCATTCGTTCCTGATCACGTCTCGTTTTTGTCCCTGGAGTGACCCAGCTTGATCACCAATCTCAGTTCCCAGCTTTGCTTCCAAAGCTATTGACTATGAGGCTGTTTCCAAAAATTCCATTTATCTTAACCAGGCTGTGGTTTGTCACCCTCAGGAGTATTCAAGTGAGCAGGACAGCATTACTGCAGGAATTCCTGAAACTTCCTTCAGAGCTCAGGGTGGGAAAAGCGTCGATACAGGTGGAGTTTTTGAGGCGGTTACTTTGAAGGGCCTGCTAGGTCGGTAAACAGTCAACTATGTGATTCTATAATGATGGCTTACAAGCATAATGGATAAACTGGCAATACCCAAAAGATGAGATAAAGGGTCAAAGAACGGAGAAGTCACTATGTCCAGAAATGTGCCGTCCTTCATACAGCACTTAAGAGAGATTTATTGACATCCAGTCTGGGCCATAGATTAATAGGACAGGAGCTCGCAGTGTGACAGAGGAGACAGAAACATGAAGAATCAGCTGCAGAACCAGGTGAAATGTGTTATGGCAGAGGGATAACTGGGGAAGCAAAAAACCAAATGTTTATCCAAAGTGACACTTTCATCCCAAAGTGATAAATCCTCCCAGGACTGTGGAGTGGACCGACAGCACAAAGCAAATGTTCTGCCTCTCTGGCCCACCGAAGTCAAAGCTTAGAAGAAGGCTGTGGTTGGTTGTGTTGATGGCCCTGGTTTCCCGCTTGTCTCTGTATCCACGCCCACTGCCATGTGACTGTGCAGTGCTCTCTCACTGAGGACAAGTTGTAATTCGCTGCCCCTGGACAAAGGATAGCAGCAGACGTGACACAAGCAGGGTCTTTAAAAGTGTTCGCGTGAATGGGCTTATTCCCTAGTGCCTCTGCCATTGCCAAGAGAATTCTGGGCTAGCTCACTGGCCCCAGAAGAGGATGGGAGGCACAGGGAGCCAAGTCGCCCCAGTGTAAGTGCCCAGCTGAGCCCTACCTAGAGAAGAGCCTCCTAACCTAGCTCCAATGGAAGAAGTGACCCCAGTGAGGTCAGCAGAACCCCTGACCTCCCCTCTGAACCCTGCCTTGATCAGCCTCCTTTTAGCCAACCCCAAGACAGGGAAGATAGAATAATAAATGACTGTTGTTTTAAGCCACTGGATTTTGGGAGTAGTTTGTCACACAGTGATAGCTGACTGATACAGTTATTTTCATCAGAGATTTCAGTGCATTTTCCCTTGTCTAGCTATATGCAAGGTCAGGCACTGCTCATAAATAAAATTCATTCATCACTCAATAACTATCATTGAGCACCTGCCATCTCTCATGCTCCGTGTTATGGCAGGTGAAATGCCCTCCAGAGCTTGAAGTCTCTCTCAGCTACTATGACTCTGTGATCGCCAGGTCCTGGCGACTCTCCTTCATCAACCTTCCTCGGATCTTTTACCTTCTGCCCATCCCCAGGGCCCGGGCCCTGCCTAATTTGTGCTCTGTCTCAACTTGTCCATCCCTGAACCAGCATCCTCACCAGCTCTGGCCCATTTGCACATGGCTGCCAGCGTAGCCTTTGGGGGAGGCCAAGCCCATCATTATATTTTTCCCGGCCTGAAAGTTCTCTGTGTCTCTCCATTCATTGTCTTCAGACTGCTGCTGTCTGGAGTTCCCATGCTCCCTTCACCCTTCAGCACTCGGTTTAACTGCACCTTCCTCCCCCAGACACGACTCCCAACCCTCTCCTCATTCAGGCTGGAGAGACTTCTCTCTTTGGGGCTCCTTACATCTCCTCTTGTCCATCACAGTGCTGCTTGCCCACTGTCTCCTGGTCGCCTCTTTACCTGCTGGCCTCACCCACGTCGCTGCAAACTTATGAGAAAGGAACTGAGTTTGCTTTTGTAACATCTCTTTTCCTTCGTGCTTACCATTGTGTTTGGCATATGGCAGGCCCTTGTCTTGGCTTGGGTTGCCCAGAAGAAGACTCTAAGAATTTTGGTGGAAGTTATTTATTTGGTGAGTGATCCGAGGAAACACCAGTAAAGGAAGCGGGATGGGTAGGTGAGGGGGCTGCAGTGTGGCCCGGGGTGAGGAAAGCCAATGAAGGGTGTCCTATCAGGCTAGTTGCCCCTGAGGGACTCTGGGAGAAAGTGTAGAACAGTGATTCTACTCAAGCATCCATCCGCACACCCCACCTTGTGCATGGGTGCATTAACTGCAGTAGTGCCCAGCTGCAAGGCCAAATGTACTCCCACAGCCAGGAAAAGTCCCCTGGGGCAGGTCCCAGCAGGTGAGGCCAGCATTCTTGGTTGGGCATGTAGAAGTGGGTGCGAGGGAATGTGGCACCCCATCTTTGGTGCAGAGACCCCTCCGTTTGAGAAGTAGATGTGAAGGAAAGAGCACCCCAGGCAGAAGTGACAGTGTTCGAAGGCACTGAGGTCTTAGGGGGTGGTGTGGTGGGACCTGCGGCTGGCCCCTGAGACACCTCCAAGTACTCATTTAGCCAAAAGAACCAGATGGTGTCCCCTTTCACACCCAATCTCACCCGGAACCCTAAACCTGGAGCCTCATCAAGCCTTGAGGAGAAGTGATTATTTCCCAAGAAGGGGGAGAAGAGAGGTTTGCTTCAAGGGTTGCAGGCTCTGAGGTCTTCTGAATGGGCATTCTCTGGGGGTGCGTTCCGGTTCCGACTCCGACTCCATCTGTGGTCCTGGTGATCATGCACTTGAGGCGGCACTCTCCCACGGGACTTTCTCATGATGGAACTGTTTCATACCTGCACTGTCCTGAGTAGCCCTGGGTGGCTGCTGAGCTCTCGAAAGGTGGCCAGTGCCGTAGCAGAACTGAAAATTGTTTTTATTATTACATTTATTGGGGTGACATGGGTTAATAAAATTATACAAGTTTCAAGTGTACGATTCTATAATACATCATCCGTATGTCGCATTGAGTGAATTTTTAATTTTATTCCATGTTAATGAATTTAAATGTAAACGTCGATGGGCAGATTGGTTAGCGGCTACTGTACTGGACAACGCAGGTCTAGGGGCTCCATCCACTTCCCGTTAGTCTCTCCATCCTCTGAAACCAGCGACTTGGAGCTCCCCAGTTTGTGAGCTTCCCTGAGCCTGGAATGCTGTGGGGTCCGCCTCTTAGTTGCTGAATTTGGTCCTTGGATGCTCAGCCTTGTGTCCAGCTGCCACCTGCAGGATTAGGAGAGCAATGGGCAGAAGTTGAGTGGATCCCTTATCCCTGGGACCCCTGATCCTCACTAGCCTCATCCCAAGGCACCTGGCTATAGTGAGAACGACCTGGACACATTCTCAAACTTTTGGAGAGGTCTCACTGAAGAAGCCCCAGGCTCCTGTCAAATGTCTGCCATTTTTAGGAAGCTAGCATGTGATAAGGGTCTGACTGGGCATTACTACATTCAACAGGGGTCTGGGCTCTGTTTTCCAATAATAAAGGATACAATAGAAGAAATTTACCCAAAACCAACCAACCAACCAAACAAAAAAACCAGAAAGATAAAAATGTTCTCAGTTATTTCTATTAAATGTTCTCACGGGCAAGCTCCTTACCTTCCAGGCTAGAAGTCAGTGTTCTGGGCAGTCAATATTTTGAATCAGGGTCCAGAAATGAAACAAGACTCTTAATGGAGGGGAAAAGGTGATTTATTTCTAGAATTAGGAAAAGATTTAGCAGTGAGATTGTAGACCTCTGCTAATAAGAAGAGCTAAGATTTATTGTTTGGGTAGAGTGTGCCTGTCCCTGTTCAAAGCGCTTTATTTTATATAGGGAGTCCGGAGCACTGAGTGGGGTCAGAGGTGGGCCGAGAGGCTGGGCAGTACCTCTGTAGGTTAAATGGGAATGGCTTTGCCGTGTCCTCTGGAGTTCTCCCTGTTCCAGTCTTCCCTCTGTTTTTTAATCGCTATGTATTTAGTCTCTTCTCCATGATATTGCTATAGCTTCTCTAGGGTATTGCTGAATCTGTTCACCATTAGTTCAATAGTTTGGTAACTATTTTTTTTTAATTAAGCAACTGTTTTGTGCTAGGCCCATATATTTTTAAAGTAGGGGATATAGACATTAATTAGACATGGTGCTAAGCATCAATTAGACAAAAATGCATAGCTCATTTCCATACAGTGTGATGAGTGTCACCAAAGAGGTTATATTACAGGTGCTGTAGGTGCGTGGTGTCCTGTGACATGTGACTAATGCCTCAGAACACCAGTGTAATATGAAAAAAGGGGAAGAGTGAGAAGAGTTGGCATTCAGGTTGTGGGAACAGCATGATCCCAGGCACGAAAGGTGGACGTTTGCTGCATGTGGGAAACACTAAATTGGAGTTTAAAGAACAGGCTGGGATTGGCTCTCCATGCCCCTCAGGACAAAGCCCAAACTCCTTAGGTCTGCTTATGATGCCGTGCACAACCCAGCCTCAGCCTCATCTCTCACCCCTCTCCCACCCACACACTCTGTTCTCCCACTGCATGGAACTATCTGCAGTGGCCAGCACAGTGCCTGGCACATAATAAGTATTCAGTCCATGTCTGTTGAAGGAAAAATCAGTGGCAGAAAAAAAGCATAAAAAGACAGGCAGAGAGGCTGAGTCATGAAGGGCTCTGCTTGGAGTGTCCAACCCGAGGTACGTGCACCTGGAAAAGTCTGCACTGTCCCAGGGGACTCCTATAATAGATCCATCAGAGAACTCCTTTTCTGAGGCTTCTGCTGGAGTGGACTCCGTGTCCTCTAATTCTCTCCATCCTGTCTCTAACTAGATTGTGACTCTCTGAGGACAGAAACCATGTCTGTTCCATCCACAGTGTTCAGCATCACGAGGGTCTGAATTAAATGTAGGTAGAGCTGGACTAGCCTGGCTGCCATCTCCACAGAAGGGGAAAACATGGGGTGGGGGGCATGTCTGACCATTAGAATAACCACGGAAGTTGAAGCTAGAAGCCAGTATTCCCAGATGCTGGCTTAACCACTGGTTGGGAGATGACCACAGGCACGGACATCAGAGCGGAGTCGCCGGGAGGCCCAGGAAAGGGGGAGCGGGCCCCACCAGCCTGGCTCCACCTTCTTAACCAGTGCTGCAGGGCCCTTGGGCAGTGAAGGGTAGACTGCATTTTCTCTGTTAGCCTCTTAGCCTGATCGAAAGCAGGGAGCCTGGGCTGGGGGTGGTGTGTGTGTGTGTGTGTGTGTGTGTGCGTGCGCACAAGCATGCGTGCAAGTTTCATTGTAGAGAAGCAAGATATTTGGTTTCCCTTTGATTGGTTTCCTAAAAAATTATGAGATGTGGGCGGAAAGCCCTCAGAACTCCAACGGCAGGAAGAAGAGGAAGATATTAATTGCGCTGTCAGTCATTCAGCATTTATTGTTTACTATATAACATAGTGCAGTTAATGCTAGGAGACACAGACATGTGACGTATGAACACGTATGGGAGAGACAACAACACACCCGAAAGCAAATAAGGAACAAAAAAATGAAGTACTCACTAGAAATAACTTACACATGAAAGGAGTGGAGCAGCTAAGAGCACGAGTTTAGGCAAGTCTGAGCTTGGTCTGAATCTGAACTCCACACTGACTGTGTGGTGATGAACCTGTTGCTTGGTGCTGTCATCTGTAAAGCAGGGATAATGTCGTCTACCTCACTTCGTAGTAGTGAGGGTTAAATGAAAGAATGGGAGCTCAGAGCATACAGTGGTGTGTTTGGACTCACACCTCGACTCCACCCCTTCCCGGCTGTAGTCTTGGGCAAATGGTGTAATCTCAGTTTTCCCATTCTTAAAATCGGGATAACAGTAATACCTATTCTTTTGGGTTTGCACGAGGCTTAAATGAGTTTTCTCACGGAAAACTTTCAGAATAATCTTGGCACATGCCAGGAACTCAGGGCGTCTACAACAGGAAAGCAGCTGCTGAATTATTTACTTAAGAGAAATGAAAACCCATGTATACACAGAACCTACATGTTTAATGCAGCTTTGTTCTTCATCTCCTCAATCTGGAAACATCCCAACGTCCTCCAACAGGTGAATTAACGATGAAACACTATTCAGCAGTCAAGAGTAATGAACCGATTCGTGCCACATGGAGGAATCTCAAGTGCCGTATGTTAAATGACAAATGTCAGACTCAGAAGGCTACATACACTTCCACTGTACGACAGTATGGTCAAGGACAAACTACAGGGAGAACGGAGCAGCGACTGCCAAGGGCTGAGGGTGGTGTTTACAAAGGGGCAGCACGAGGGAGTATTTTGGGGGCGATGGAAGTTTTGTACTTAAATGTTGTGGTGGCTGCGGGACTATGCAACTGTCAACTCTCACAGAACCGCACACCAAAGAATGAGTTTCCTTGCATGGAAACTGAAAAACAGAAAACCAAAGTTGTTTCAGGAAACACTAAACACCAAATAGAAGCAAAAAATACACTTAGACCCGTTAATTTATAAGGATCCTCCTGATGAATAAAGGCTCACTTTATTCAGCAGCCGATGAACTTGTTCTCAAAACACATCTGATAAAACTGTTCGGACTTAGCTGGAGTCTAGCTGCATAAAGGACAGTCTTCACAGGTATGTCTGTCTGATTGCTCGTTTGTGCTAGAACCAAATGCTCCCAGATCAGTGATCTCGTATTTGAGATGATTGGTGTCTGATAATGTTCTAGGAAAGTCTCCAGAAATCCTGTCCCAGAGAAAATGCTCAGTCTTATATTGGTATGACTCTCACCAAAGTTCTCCATGAATCCTAGATCTGTGCTTACCTGAAGGGACGTGACCTTGTGGCTTATTCTTCCTTTTCCTGGAAGGTCAATTAAATACCCAACTGTGAACATCTGCTGATTGTGCATCTTTCCCAGTCACAGGTATCATGCTAATGAGTTCATCAACCATAAAAACCCAGTGATGGACTGTTTCTCCCCTAAGCTCGCTGTTGTGGAAAGATGAAGACCACCTAGGACTGGAGATCAGATCCAGAGTTATAGGGAAGCTTCACAGTTGGCCACGTCAGCCTGGTAAAGAAAAACCATCCTGCACACCTGTTTTGCTCATAAACGACTTTTATTTTTGTTCTCAGTATGTGCCCTTGAAGATTCCAAAATGTCTGGAGTTTCTGATTCTCCTGGGACCAGAGGTAACAGCATTGTACAGAAATACTCAACCTTGGCTCGTCACTCCCTCCTGAGGAGCAAGTTTGAAGGCCTCAGGGAGAGAGAACTGACACACTCACACCTTATTCCAAGATGGGAAACACAGAAACAAAGAATTAGTAAAACATAGACGCAGTCTGTAGAGGGCTTCAAATATACATATTCTATATATATAAACCTGTTATATAGGATTTCCATTTATTGGTTTCCTTGCGATTTGTAATTAAAGTACAAATGATAATAGATGTTGTACATGGCTGATTTCCCCTTCCGGCCCCCCTCCCTCCCCAACATAAATAACATTACAGAGGTCAGGTGATCCTACGAGTTTTCGCTGTTGTAAATGTTTTGTTTCTAACGTCATTTCCCCCCTTCCTCCCCTGCAGACTACCTCTGAGCATTTGTAACACAGCAGCATGGAGCGAACAGGACTGGGACAGCATGGGACAGAGCTAAGGGAGAGCGCGTAGAGCGCGGCCCTCCTGACCAGCACCGGATGGGCTTTTGCGTTTCCACTGGCAACAGAGGCTACGAGGAAGCAGAGGATGCGCGTGCGGGTTCGGCCTCGGCCAGAGGAGGAGGCAGGCTGGACCACGGAGAAAAGCCCTAAAGGCCTCGAGGTTTTGGAGACAGAGCACAGCTCCAGAAATGTCTTGGCTCAGTATTTACACTATATCTTTAAGCTGCATTTTCCTTTGAAGGAATTTGTGTTTCTGAAGTTGGCTGTGGGGAAAGGAGCGTAAAACTCAAACCAAACCAATGTGCACAAATGTAAAAAGTCCTGTTATAAGTCTTACTCAGTTATTTTTCACACAGTTCATTAAAAATAGATAGTGACAATGATTGGTTTCTTATTTTTTTTTTTTGAGGAGCATGAGACAAGAGGGAGAAAAAAGGGGTGCGCTAAGGGGAACGCCGCCCCTTCTTCAGCATTAAGTGACACTGGATGGTCTGTATTCGGTTCTTGGCCGGGACGAACTCGGGCTGTAGCTTTAGTGTTGACTCGTACCACACCAGTGCCTTCTCAAACTCCTCCTGCGAGGGGAAAGGACAATAAGAGAGGGTCCTACCACCAGACTGAACACACGCCAGGGTTTTATTTTCCTCAAAAAAACTGTGCTGGTGGTAATTCTGCAGCATTTTCTCAATGGATCAAAACTGCTGAGGAAAACTAGGGCCTGGGAGGAAACCACCACCTCTGCCCCCACCCACAACATCACAGGGCCCGAGGACCAGAGGGAGAGGGGAGGGGGCCGGCACTTGATGAGCACCTACTATATGCCAGACACATAGAGCTAGGGACAGGGAGATGAAGAGTAGCGTTTTCCCTAAGGAGCTCCTAATCTGGGGGAAGAGACAAATACTTCAACAAACATTATAAAACAAGGTGAAAACGTGGCGAGAAAAACAGGCACAGGGCATCATGATGCAATGATAGCTACCCAGCCCAACCCAGAAGTAAGCGTGTAGAGAGAGTATGTCCACGCAGAGAGTTAGGTAAGGTTTTCTGGGAGGTAAAGTCTTCAGGAAACTGTAGATAAATCAGTCTACTGTTAGTGTTAAAGTCATGGTGAGGAACTAGGTAGCTGCGAATACTTGGATGAATTTCATGTATTATTTAAAAAACTCACCAACCCCTTACCTATAAAATGTTTGGTAGAGCCAGCGATTTTAGACACAAAACTTACAGAAAACAGACACAAAAATCAGTCAAAGAAGTTTGGAAATTAAAGCTATGCAGCTGGTGCGTTCTGCTCACACGCCAGCCTCACCATTGCCACGTAGACGTTGCCCAGTGTGAAGTGGTTCACAGCGAAGTGTGGCGCGATCTCTACCGCCATGGTGGCTACTATGACAGCGTCGTTCCAGAGCTTGGCGTTGTGCAAGATGTTGGCCAGGCTAATCAGGGGCACGTCCTGGGAGAGGAGGGGGAATGGAGAGAAGGGAGGGACGTTGGTTTCTGAGCTTTCGTTCTTGGTTTTTGTGATCATAAATAACACAGCTGGTGTTTTCTGGAAAGTGACGGAGTAGTGCCACTCGATGTGCTCGTCTGCTATTTGCGACTGCTCTGTGATAAGGAGCTTGCGCCAGAATATAAACCAATGTGCATCTCTTTCACTGAGAAAGTCTTGCCTCAAAACACAAACAAAACAAAAAATGTCAGCTGAGTAAACAACCTTGCCGAGTGAAGCTACTGGTTTACATTCTGGTGCAAGCTCCTTGTCTCACTTCAGATTGGTGATGAAGAGTTAATACACTGACACCTTTCCACCACAGGCAAAAGTGTTTTCTGCAAAGACCACTGCACCATCTGAAGCGGGGGCTGACCAGCTTTGGTCCACAGGGTGAATCCAGTGTGCTGCCTGTTTCTGTCACGTTTCACCGGATACAACCATTCCCACCCCTTTACGTATTTCTGTGGCTGTTGCATGGTACATGGCAGATCTGAGTGGTTGTGACAGAGGCTGTCTGGCCTGCACGTCCGACAGAAAACCCTGTGCCCCCCACCGCTCCACATGCTGCCTTTATGAACAGAGAATACATAAGCCGTGTCTTTAGGAAGTATGAGATCTGGAGATGAATGTGGAACTCTACATGTGGATACAAATGTGCTGTTAAAAAACTGTACATTCTCAGTCATCACACAATAACCAGCTTTTTTTGAAAAGACTGATGTGACACAGGGTTAGCTGGTCTGGTTTTGTGTATCTAAAGGTGAAGTCCGACAAAGAACAGGAACTGGCTGGTGTGTATGAAAAAAGAAAACTTTGCTTTTGCTTCTGTGTCTGGAAGCCAGTGGCAGTAAGGAGCATAAGCAAAACGAGCATAACAGGCCTCTAGGCCCAGGGGGCTAGCTAAATCCAGAACAACTTCTAGGGTGATGGCCTGCCCAGAGGCCTGTGTATTTGTGATGCACTGGGTGGCTCTGACGACAGCAGAAGGGGTATTAAACGACATAATTCTTACAGTGTCTTGAAGCCCTCCCTCCATGTTCTCGTGGGTGTAACTCACAGGCTTGCGGAGGCATAAGCCAGGTTGCAGGCTCTTCTGTCCTATTGTATCTTAGCACTTTGCCGCTTCCTTACTTGTTGAGTGTGGGGAAGGCTAGTTGAAACCTCATAAACCACTGGGCAATGGAAAGGATCAAGGGGGAGAAACTCACATCTTCTGAGTCCCACTCACCTTCATTTGGTGTGGAGCATAGTGGAGGGCCTGGCGCAGGCAGTCAATTGCCTTTTTTCCTTGGCCTTTCACTCTCCAGTAGAGGGCTGCCATGCTGGAAAGGACCCAGGATGTCTGGTTCTACGAAGGAATGGTCAACTAGAGCTGATGTCTCTTAAATAACATACCAATTTACTACCAAGAGTAAGACCAGCAACACGAATTAATGACCACTCAACTGAGTATTTACTTGGTGCTGGGACCCTGCTAGGTACGTAATTCATCTCTCCCGCTATGTTCATCCTCTCAATCCTAACAACAACCAAGAGCTTGAGTCTATGATTTCAGGCTGTTTATAGGTGAGAAAACTATGATTCAGAGAGATTAAGTGTCTTGTCCAAAACTACTTGACTACTAAACAGAACTGTGTTTCATGACCATGTCCTTTTTTATTTAAATTTACTTAACTTTTTAAACAGGTAAATCATTCACATGTTTCAAAGACTGGAAATTATACGAAGTTATACAGACTCCTTCCCATCCTTATCTCTATTATATACAAGTAAACACCATTTTTAGTTTCTTATGAAGTCTTTTAGGATTTTCTGCTTTATACATATATGAATATAGACTTACAATCCCATTCTTTTTTATATGTGGCAAACCTAATACTTATGTAAGAGGTAATATCACCTGAAATTTACTTTTTTCACTAAACAATATACCTTGGAGATCTTCTGACATCAGTGTATAGAAAGCCTCCTCATTCTTTTGTTATCAACTGCATAGTATGGATGTACCATTATTTATTCAACTAGATCCTCATTAATCATTATTCCCCTCTCTCCCAGTTTTTACTATTACAGACAATGCTGCAAAAATAATCTATATAGGTATAATTTTGCATCTGTGCACGTGCATTTCCATGATATATTTCCAGAAGTGGACAGGCTATGTCAAGGGAATACACACTTGTCATTTTGACAGATATCATCACATTGCCCTCCATAGTATTATAATAATTTAATCTCCTACAAAAATATATGATTGCCCCTATATCCTTATAGTCTCACCACAGATTGTTACTAAACTCCTGGACCTTTGATAGGTGCAAAATATGATTTAAATCTGCATTTCCCTTCTTATGAGTAAAGCTGATTATCCTTTCATGTTTGACACCCACTTGTATTTTTCTGTAAAGTATATGTTCTTATATTTTATTAATTTTTCTGTAAGGTCTTTATATTATTTATTTGAAAAGGCTCTTTATGTATTAGGGAGATTAGTCCCTTACCTGTGGTTTGAATTACGATTTATTCCCTCAGTTTTCTGAAGTTCACTCTTGGACTTATGGTGCTTGAGTGACACCAAAACTTTTGATTTCTACATAGTTCAGTTTATTAACTTATCTCTGATGGCTTCTGGATTTTCAATTATAGTTAGGAAGGTCTTGCTTACTTTAAGGTTATCAAGAAGCTGTACTATGTTTTTCCCTAGAACTTTCATAGTTTCATTTTTCACATTTAAATTTTTGATCCATTTGAAATATAACTTGATATAAAGATATAGCTCCAATTTTATTTTTTTCTAGATAGCTAAGTTGTCTCAATACTATTTAATGAAAAATTCATACCTCACACCATTGAGATGCTACCTTTACCATATGCAAAATTCTAGTATTTAATTTAATTTTGGATTAATTTAGGTTTAATTTTGGATTTTTCTATTTCATTTGCCCCTTTTGATGGTGGCCTCTAACTCTCAGGAATTATAAATGAGGCAATCAGAAAACTTACCATGTTTCCTAGCTTATTTCTTTCTTCCAGCATAATTTTTTTTGGTAATTTTATCATTCTTCATTGTTAGGGCACATAGTATTTAGTCTTGTCTGTCACCCTAGATTCCATCTTTGTCTTAGTATTGGTTCTATAGTTAAGTATATTCATTTGTCACTGACATTCCTTTTGTGTGGTTCCCCAATCATCTCCCGGTTGGCTGAAGTTCATATGCTACTTGTTTACTCAAGAAGAATTCATGGAAACAATATTCTTTGAGATTGTTGTTATGGGCTTTGCGTTATCCCAAAATTCATATGTTGAAGTCTCAACCTATAGTACCTCAGAATGTAACTTGTATTTGGAGATAAGGTATTTAAAGAGAAGATTAAGTTAAAATGGGACAATTGGTATGAAGCCCTAACCCAATATGACTGGATTTGGGTGAAGGATTTTTAGAATAGATGCACCAGGGTCACATGGATGAAGAATGACCATGTGAAGAGGCAGCAAGACAACTGTTATTTGCAAGCCAAGGAAAGAGGACTTTGAGGAAACCAACCCTCCTGGCACCTCGATCTTGGTCTTGCAGCCTCCAGAACTGTGAGAAAATAAATT
Source organism: Cynopterus sphinx (assembly GCA_030015415.1). NCBI lineage: Eukaryota > Metazoa > Chordata > Mammalia > Chiroptera > Pteropodidae > Cynopterus > Cynopterus sphinx. The sequence goes on from CM057383.1 coordinate 120,251,325, forward strand.
TCTATTGTTTAAGCCACCCAATCTGTGGCATTTTGTTATGGCAGCCCTACCAAATTAATACGATCAAATATGTTCAAAACTTCTGTTGCAGCCTCTTAACCTGAAGGGCAGCTGGTTGGATATAAAATCGTGGGCATTCTGTTTCCTTGAATAATCTGTTGGCATTGCTCCGTTACCTCTTGGTGCGGAAGGCTGCTGCAGGGAAATCTGAAGCTAGCCTGATTTGTTCTTCTTTCTTAGTAACTTGATCCTTTTGCCTGGTTCCTCAAAAGGATGTTTTATTAAAAAATAACATGATCTTTCTTTAATGCCAATATCTGACACATACAAAAGAACATATTTATATAATTATATGTAATATGTAATTATATAAAATGTACACTTATGCTGAAAGCACAAAATTATGACTATCTACCAAAGAATAAGCTTGCATCTACCTATGTGTTCTTACACTATTCCAGCCTGTTCATTTCTCCAGAGGCACACGCTATCCTAAAATGCTATGCTTATGATTTCATTGCTCTTTTTAAACACTCTTCTATCACTCATACCCATATATTTACTTCAACAATATTTAGTTTACTCCCTGTGCCTTGTAAAAATGGTATAACAACTTAGAAAGTCTTCTGAGATTGGAGGTTTTTATTCAACACTGTATTTCAAAGATTCATCCATATTGTAGCTTTAGACCATTCAATTTCCTTGCTGCACAATTAAATGTCCATTAAGTAAATATACTATAACGTTTTTATTCATTTTCTGTAGTTGAGAGGGGTTAAGTTATTTCCTATTTTTAAGTCTCCTGTTGCAAATAAACGTGCAATGAGTTTCGCTAGTCTGGAGTAGCTACCTAGGAGTGAAATTGCTGGGTCAAAGGATAATGCAAATATCCAACATAAAAGAGAATGCCAAATGTTTTCTAAAGGTGCTGTGACAATTTAGAATCCTAACAGCTCTGTTTAAAAGTACTCTTTAATCAATTTCCTTTCTAATCCTTGGTATTAACCATAGGGGTAAAATAGCATTTTACTGCAGTCTTAGTTTGCATTTCCTGATTATTAATGAGATTGACAATTTTTTCTTGTGTTTATTGGTCATACATATCTTTTCTATGAAATGTCTGTTAATATCTTTTACGCATGTTTCTGTTTTATTATCTTTCTCATCAATTCACTATATGCTCTGCATATTAATCTTTGTAGGTTATTTTCTCTCACTCTGGCTTATCTCTCTTTAAAAATGTCTTCAATTACAAAAATTTAAACTTAATGTAGTGAACTTATTAACATTTTCTTTTATAGTTAGTGCTTGCTTTGCTATCTTCTTTAAGAAAACTTTCTGTACTCCAAGGCCAGAAAGAACATCTCCGAAATTTTACTGTAATTTTTAAAGTTTAGTTCTTGATATCTGATTCCTTAATTCACATGAAATTAACTTTTGGTGTTAGATGTGAGGTGAGGATTGAAATTAACTAAGCAACTGCCCAGCACAGCTTCCTGAATAGCCTCCTCTTCCCACTGAACTATAATTCTGTGCATGTTAGAGTCTGCTCTGGGCTTTCTATTTAGTCTTCTACTGATTTTTGTTTATTTTTGAGCAAAAGGCATATTGTCTTATTTTATAAATTTTTATAAAAGGCAATTCTCACAACCTTCTTCTTTTCAAGAGCATGTCTAATTTTTACCCTTCCATATGAATGTAAAGATCTGCTTTTCAAATGCCATAAAAACACCTGTTGGTATTTTGATAACAGCAACAACTCTATGAATCAAATAGGAGAAAAGTGACATTTATGATGTAAGTCTTCTTATCCATGAACATCATACATCTCTCTTCTTATTTAAGTCTTTTAAAATGACTTTTAATATGTTCTTTTTTAAAAATCACTGTCTGCATACAGGTCTTTCAAATTTTTTATTAGATTTATTATTGGGAACTTTATATTTTTATCAATATATATTTTTGAAATTATATTTCTTGACATTTTTTGCTGCTGTATAGAAGTGCACTTTATTTTCATTTACTGACTTTACAGGCAGCCACCTTGTAAAAACATTATTTCTAAAACTCTGTCTATAGATTCTTTTGGGTTTGCTATGTAGGCAATCATATAATTTTTGAAAATATTTTTTCGTCCTTTTCTTTTGCCATTAATTTATTTTTTGTGAATTTACTGTACCTGGTAAGACTTTCAGACAAAGTTGAAAAGAGTGGTGATGGTGGGCATTCTTTCAAAGAATTATTTTAAGTATTTCCCCCATTAAGAATTATCTTTCATGTATCTGTTTCTTCTCACCAGTTTAAAGAAGTCCTGTCTATTCTTAGTTCATGTTAGCTTTATATCTCATTGGATTTTATCAAATGCAATCTACTAAAATAATTTCATAATTTTTCTTCTTTAATTTGGTGATTGAAATTTGAAGTTTTCCAAAGTTAGACTGCTTTTGTATTTCTGAGATAAACCCAACTTCATCAAGGTGCATCTTAAAAAAATTTGCCATTGGATTTACTCTGTTAATATTTTGCTTATAGCTTTGATACTTAAACTCACAAGTGAGATTAACTTATAATTTTTCTTTCTCATAATGTCTTCGTCTTGTTTTGTTTTCAAGGTTGCATTAGTCTAGGGAGGTACATCCATGAAACTTCTGTGGTTTCCTACCCACTATCCTACTGAACATAGCCTGTGCTAAGTGCGGCTGATTGCATAAGTGGATCTGAGACCATCTACAGCAGTCAGTGTAACTCCTTTCTGCCTTTGACATTACTGTTGTCATGAATTCTTAACCTCAGAAGTCATTACTGTTATTATTTTATATAGTCATGCTCTTTTATATTTACCCTTTCTGTTGCTTTTCATCTTCTCTGTAATTCTGAGTTTCCAACTGAGATAGTTTTCCTTCTGCCTAAAAATCCCTTCAGTGATTTTTATTGCAAGTCTGTTAGTATCATACATCTTTCAGTTTTTGGTGGTCTAAAAGCTTTTTTTAACCTTCATTTAAGAAAATTGAGGTATAATTTACATAGAAAGAAATATTCAGATTTTAAGTGTTAACATTGTTTTGATGATTACCCAAAGATAGAAAATTTCCAATATTCCAGAAAGCCCAGATTATAGAACCCTGAGCAAATAATAGTTTTAAGCTAGTAAATTTGGTGGTGGTGTGTTAGGCAGAAATAGATAACTGAAATAGTATCTGGTATTGAGAATAGAGAATTGTCAGGGCAGAGACTTCAAAATGTGACATTAGTTTTGGGAACAGGTTGTAGACATTTCTTGGAAGAGCAGCAATAAGACTATTAAGGGAGGCTGGAAGAGCACTGAGGAAACCATTGCTGGAGGCTGGAGAAGAGGGACTGTTATCCACTGGCAAAACAAATGGTGGTATTGTGTCTTGGAATATGTAAAAAATACCCAACACAGCTGTGGACCTGGCTAGGGAGACTTCCAGGAAGAATGCTGAAAGTGACACACAGTTTTTAAAAAATCACCTATAACAAGGTATTAAAAGAGAGAGAAGAACTTAACAAGGAACTCTGTCATTTTTGAGCAGAATGTAGCGAATATGTGTTCAAACTGGGACTTGCAGAGTTAGAAAATGAATCTTTCTCAATTGCCAGAAATGTTCCCCACTCTAGAACTGGGGTAACTGGTGACAGATGGCAAGGTGGGCTTCAGAACTGACAAAGATCGTAATTACTACACGCTTTCCACGTCCTCTCTTTTAAACTGACTACTCTACCCCTACCTTACTGCCATGTCATATTGGAAATTGAATTGATTCTCTTAATCGCTAGGTTATAATACCTCTCCAATTCTATATTGTAATAAAGTAGAGAGATACTTAACCATAAAGTAATTAATTTTAAAAACCTCCTCTCTACATAAATATCACACAGAGGCTCTCAGTTATACTTTCTGGTGCTACTTTCTATAGAATGTATGAAAATGCAGTTTGCAAATACTTTGCTTCATGATTTCAAGAGAAAAAGATATTTGAAGATGTATTTCTCATCCACTATCAGAAATAACAAATATTCTTCACCACTAGAACACCTGACTTATTTCATATACTTAGATTTCATGGTACCACCACCTCCACATACCCACGCTGGAGTAAAGAAAAGAAAACTGATCAGGTAGGTTTATTCACAGAAGGTAAGCAAAGCGGTAAAAAAATACTTACCCAGTGATGGAAAAGGTAATGAAAAAGTGAGTAAAACAGTCTGTGTAGGGTTATTTCACATTATCCCTTTAGTTACTAAGTAACTAACAGAAGTGGTTAGAGCCACTTAGTGGCAAATAATCTGGAAAAGTTAGAAGGTGAGCAATAGTTTCCAGTGTTCCTATAAGGTGACGTACCTTTTCCAAAACTTTGGCAATTCGGGTGCCAATTTGTTCAAGTGACTGTTGTGGATATTGGTCTTTGCCAAGGTTTTGTAATACCTGGTAGGGAAGAAGATGATAGAGGAGAGCAATGAAAATGAGGCAGGATCTAGATGACACCGCTATTGCCAAGTTGGGCACTATACCACAAAAGCAAGTTATTTCTCTGGGGTAGACGCTGTGGTCCTGTGGGTAAGTCATTTTAAGGAAGACACATTTAAGGCCATAGTGCCATTCCTTTAGTCCTCTCCCCATTAACAAAAATTATAGACACGTGAATCACATTCATTTAGCAACATTAGAAAACAGAGTAAATAAAGAAAATAAAAACGATTTCTAACCCTGTCACCCACACACAGCTACTGTTAAAAATCTTTATATTTCTCGTTTTTTCTATGTATACTCATATTATTTCTCTCACAGAGCACGGGATCACACTGTATACTGTCATCTACATTTTCATATAATGTATTCTGAAAATTTATCCATGCCACTAAATGTATTTCTACTACAGGTTTCTTGATGGCTCTATTGTATACTACCTTATATCTATACCAAAATTTATGTAATAAATCCTCTATGGCCGGACATTTGTGGTATGTTTTCCCAATTCTTCTTGGCATAGTCTTTGCTAAGTATATGCTGGGTTTCCCCGCCTTCCTTTCCTTCTTTAGAATTCCAACAAGAGAAGTAACTGCCCCAATATTTCTTGCAAGAGCCTCCATGTGATGGCAAGCAGAATGCTATCTTTCTCAAGGAGTGAATCTGAACTAAAATCTCCTGGTCACAAAAAAAGTTATAAACTTAGTCTCAGGGCCTGAAAGAAGTTAGGCTTAGTCTATAGCCTTCTAGATGACAGCCAACTGAAAAAAGCCACTCTACTTTCTGCTGTCAATTCCACCACAACTGTGGAGCTGAAAAACTAGACGGCTGAATAAAGTTGAGCACTTACCTCTGTTAACTGGCTCTCGCCTGTGTAGTGCAGGCTGGCCCGGGTGGAAACCCCATGTAAGTGGTCCAGGGTGTGCATGCTTGTGGGGAGATTGCCGTTGCAAAGAGGCTCCATAGCTGGCTGCTGTATTGGAGTGGCAAAGTCTATGTGTTCTGTGATGCTGAAAAATGGAGATTACCACATTAGCTATGGAAAATCTGAGTGAGTGGGGAATATTTTTAATCAGCTAATCATAACTTCAATGTGTTATCAGGATTGTCTGCAACCACAAAATCTCAGAGCAGAGGACCTCAGAAGTTATTCAGTCTTCTCTCTCATTTTGCAGGTGCAAAGACTCCAGCACCAGGCAAAAACTATTTGTTGAATGTATAAATCAGGTTCACACCCCAGGTCAAAGCAGCAGTGTTGGGAGTGGGATCTTGAGCCCTGAACTCAGTGATTTTCCCAATCCACTTGAGCCACCTCCTTTCTATGGTCCACGATGTCTGATTTGCTCACTGCTTCTGGCCACTTTTTCTCACTGGGGAGGTTTGAAATCAGGGCTTTCTTCTAGGACTTATTTTTTCAGGATACAGGTAGAGATAAATATCCAAAAGTGGCTCCTATCTTTTATTTTCCATTTATACACAAAAGCACACTTCTTCCAATAGAAAAAATTATCTAAAGTTTATATAGTAAATTTTATACAGAAATAGCTATTCATTGTATCTACATATAAATATAAGTATTTCCCTTCATGGTCCCAAAGTGGTCATTTCAAGATATATATAGGCTAAATGTTATACACTATCATATATACCGACATGGCAAACTGGCATTGACAAATTCAATACCAGGGCTATAATAATTAACAAAGCATTCCACTCCCAGCTATCAGGTGCTCAAAGCCTTGTGAGGGACTTATAAAAGATAAAAACATGATACAATGTCAGCACACCACGAGAGGGTATGTATTTCCTCTATGCTGATGAAGGAAGGGGATGGTTAGTGAAGAATTCCCTGAGGAAGTGAGATTTAAATTGAGATGAGAAGGATGAGTATTGATTAACCAGGTAGGAAGAAGGTGGTAAGAAACCCACCACAGGCAAAGGAGACACCATGTGTGAAGGCCATGACAGGAGGGAGAGCAGAGTTGGAGATGGAAAGACACACAGGAACAGATCATGAAAGGCTTTGCGGACCACTGTAAATAGCAATAAGAAGTTATTACAGCATTTAAGAATTATCTGACATACATCTGAGGGAGAATTCTGAGCACTGTGAGAGTGAATTGAATAGAGCTAAGAGTGAATAAAGTGGACCAGCTAAGAGGCTACTGAATGAATCCAAGTGGAGATGATGGTGATCTGGTTTAAGGAGGGTACAAGTGGTAAGAACTGGTAACAAAACAAATTAAAGGAGTAAGGGAGAGGGATTGATGGGTTGATGGATTTGAAAAAATGCCTGATCTGGAGATTCAAATTTGGGAACTGTCAACATATCAATGTTAATCAAAGTTCTGGGACTTGATGAATCTGATGAGAAATGATTATAAAATAAGAAGGTTTAATGGTAAATCCTAGGGAACTCCAACACTTAAAAGGGTAAAAAAAGGGGTCACATGCAGTTTGGAGAGAGGCAGCCTTGCTCAGCTTATGTTTTGGAAGGTTTGTAAATCTGGATTTGCTCTAGCTACCTTTTCAAGTGCTTGATGTCAGTAGGAGACACAGGTTCTAAGCTTCTAAAAAGAGGGGTCCAGTCTTCGATTTAAAGTAAGTTAATTATACACGACTTATGGATAGCTTACAAAGTGTGGGCAAGGCATTGAGATGGGCGGCACATTCACCATTCAGTGCAATGGGCTGAGTTCATCTGCAAGCTGTGGTCGGCAATGGTACCCTCTGAACCACCAACCCAAAAAAACCAAGATTCTCCTAATAGCTGCTGACAAAAAAGGGTACCCTTGAAGCCAGCTGAGGCCCACTGCAGTCACTGGTGCATGATTTCCATGAAGGAGAGAAAAATTTAAAGATACTCACTCAATGTTTTTTGAAGAAACTGCAAGCCAGGTACTCACGATGGCAGTCAGCTCTACCCAGCGGAGTTTGACGCACTCATCTGGGCTGGGCCATCCCAGACTCTGGTAGTCACGCTTTTTCTCTGGAACCAAAGTATGTCATCAATTGACACAATTGCAAAGAAATAGAACCTATAGTGTCTTATGCCCAGGTGATTACTTTGCCCAGTTGGTGTAAAGGTGCTAACCATTCTTCTAGTCTTCAAAATTTCTACCGTATCTTGTCATTCACAGCAAAAGGGATGAAGAGTAAAGCCTTATTCTCAACAATAGATGACGAAGTAAAAATAAATGACTCACTGGACTTAAGACTGATCAACATGAGATAAGGGTTAAGATATTCTTCAATGTTAACATTCTTATCAAACTTAATTTTTACCCCTCTACATTTTGATTTTATAAAGACAACTCTAACTTAGCCAGGAGAAACCTCTCTCTAAAGCAGGATTTTTCAACCTGGTCCTACAGACATAGTGGGCTGGATAATCCTTTGTTGTGGGGGCAGCCTGTGAGGTGGAGGATGCTTAGCTGCATCCCTGGCCTCTACCCACTAGAGGTCAGAGCACATTCTCCTGGATGTGACAATCAAAAACGTCTCTAGATATTGCCCAAATCGCTCCTGGTAGAGAACAATGGCTGTAAATGAAAGCAGAAGGGAGGGGAATAATGAGGATAATGAAAAGTTATCATTTATTTCCAGAGAACTTACTGCATGCTCAGGTACTGTCCTACTTAAGTGCTTTACATTTATAACCTCACGAGGCAGGTTTTAATCCTCATTTCTCAAGCAAGAAAACTGAGACTCAGAGAGATCAAGTGACTTGCTCAAGGTGACCTGGATAGTAGACAGAAGTGCTGGGATCCAGGCCTGTTGACTAACATGCATAACTCTGATCACCATGCTAAAGGTTTCTAAGACTTTTAAAGCTCTGATACCTTTCACAGGTACTACCTTTTGGGTGTAGACTCTTCACTTAGAAAAAGTCTTGAAGAAAAGAGAACTAAGTCTTGTCTGGGAACAGTTCTGAAGGAATTACAATTGAATAGACAGGAAAGAGAACTTTGTCTCTGTATAGCTCTTTTTATACTGTAAGAATTTACCAACAATAGAAAACTGTTTGAGGCACAAGAAGGGCTTTAGATTTATATTTTAATAAAACAGGTATTTGGAAGAGTTTCAAATGAACCCTGTTTAAATTAATAACTTAAAGAATTAAACCATAAGTTTCACAATAAAGCTTATTTTTCTTTTATGTTTAAGAAAATCATTTGAAAAATATTTACTGAGTATCTACTATAAGGAACTGAGAATTGTGTTAAGGAAGACACTAAAGTTACAGAGAGAAATAATAAGAGGGCCTCACTTTAAGCTCATAGTCTAATGAAGAAGGTAAATATAAACAAGTTATTAGGATACAATAGGGTAAGTGCTACAGTGATGGTACAGAATAACTGAATAGAGACAGCAACTAATTCTGCCTGAAGGTATGAAGAAATAGTACTTGAGTTTGAAGTTTGAGGATGAGCAATATTTTAGCACCTCTCATAAGGGCCTTCCAAGCAGAGAGAAAAGCATGTACGAAGGTGAGAAGTTAACTTAAGAGCATGGTTGGTTCAGAGAATGGTGCTGATGGGCAGAGAGAGGCTGGGTTATAAAGAGTCTTGTACGCCACACAAGAATTTTGGACATCCCATAGGCAAGCAGGGGCTTTGAGCCCAGATCTCTTCATCTTGTTCACAAATATATCATAAGAGGCACTGTTAAAAGCTTTGCTGAAATCCAGGTGCACTATGTCTGACACTTCCCTGGCCTTCTAGTTTAGCTCTTGCCAAAAAAAAAGGAATGAAATTAGTTACGCAGTATTAGTTTTATTAGTTCTTGGTAAATTTACAATGGCCTTTAATGATCTCCACTTGTCCTGCATGGGCTCACAAACTACCTGTTTCATAATTTGCTTGAGTACTTTGTCAGAATTTATCACTTGGAGTGGACAGGATCATGGTTATTTTACAACTGGGATACTGAACCACTGAACCTCTCTAGTCTTTTCTCATCTCTTCCATGCTTTAGAACATTTCACTTTAGTGACAGTGAGTTTGCTCCAAGATCTCATTTGCAAGAATATTCAATGCCCTACCTGGGTCCACCTACTTGAATCCAATTAAAACTGCTTAAGTGCTCTAACATCTCAACCATATTGAGCTTGAAAATTCACTTTTACAAGAGATTTTTAGCTTTTTTGTTTACAGAATATAGATTTATTATAAAATATAATATAAAGTATATTGTATACTTTATAATATAAAGCATTTATAGTATAAAGTAATACAAGAAAGAAAATAAAAAATCTTCTATAGCTCTATCAGCATCCTGAGATGGTTACTTATAACACTGGTGTATTCTCCTTTACATTCGTTTCTATGTAATTGTTTATCTTAGAGCATTTCATCAAATTTAAGATGTCATAAACTTTAAGGTACACATGATTTAAGAAAGAAAAATGCTGCTAATTATTATTTCAGATACCATTAATTTTAAGATGTATCTCAACTGCAGAGATATTGAAATGTGAAAAACTATAGTCAAAATTCAGTATATTTACTATTTTACAAAACTGAAGTATTCTCTATACACAAGCATAGCTCGGAGATATTGTAGGTTGGGTTCCAGACTACTGCAATAATGCAACTATTGCAACAAAGTGAGTCACACAAGTTTTTAGTTTCCCAGGGCATTTAAAAGTAAGGTTTACACTATACTGTGGTTTATTAAGTATGCAATGGCATTAAGTCTCAAAAATACAATGTATGTGCCTTAATTAAAAAATGCTATGTTGCTAAAAAATGTTAACCATCATCTGGGCCGTTGTCAAGTCATAATCTTTTTGCTGGTAAAAAGGATCTTTCCCTGATGTTGATGACTGCTGACTCATCAGGGTAGTAGTGGTTGCTGAAGGTGGGGACAGTTGTGGCAATTTAAAAAATTTAGGCAACAATGAAATTTTACCACATCAATCGACTCTTCCTTTCATGAAAGATTTCTCTGTAGTATGCAACGCTGTTTGATAACATTTTACTCACATCAGAACTTCTTTCAAAACTGGAGCCAATCCTCTCAAACCCTGCTGCTGCTTTATCAACTAAGTTTATGTAATATTCTAAATCCTTTGTTATCATTTCTTTAACAGCATCTTCACAGCAATCTCTACCAGTAGATTCTATCTGAAGAAACCACTTTCTCTGCCCATCCATAAGAAGCAATTCTTCATTCATTAAAAATTATCATGTGATTACAGTAATTCAGTCACATCTTCAGGTTCCACTTCTAATTCTTGTTTTCTCGTTATTTCCACCATATCTGCAGTTCCTTCTTCCACTAAAGTCTTGAACTCCTCAAAGTCATCCAGAGGGTTGGAATCAACTTCTTTCAAACTTGTTAATGTGCATATTTTGACCTCTTTTCATGAATCGTGAAAGTTCTTAATGGTGTCTAGAATGGTGAATACTTCCAAGAAGAGTTTCAATTTACTTTACCCAGATCCATCAGAGGAATCACTATCTATAGCAGCTATGGCCTTATAAACTGTATTTCTTAAATAATAAATCTTGACAGTTGAAATTACTCCTTGAATCATGGGCTGCAGAATAAATGTTGTGTTAGCAGGCATGAAAACAATATGAATCTTATTGTATATCTCCATCAGAGCTCTTAGCTGACCAGGTGCATTGTCAATGAGCAGTAAGAATTTTGAGAACAATCTTTTTTTCTGTGCAGTAGGTCTCAACAATAAACCACCTTGTAAACAGATGTGCTATCATCCAAGCTTTGTTGTTCCATTTCTAGAGCATTGGCAAAGTTATTTAGAGCCCTAGGATTTTCAGAACAGTAAATAAGCACAAGCTTCAACTTAAAATCACCAGCTGCATTAGCCTCTCACAAGAGAGTCAGCCTGTCTTTTGACGTTTGAAGCCAGACACTGACTTCCCCTCTGTAGCTATGGCATCTTCTTCCAATATAAGGCTGTTCATCTGCAGTGAACATGTGTTGTTTAGTGTAGCCACCTTTATTAATTATCTTAGCTAGATCTTCTGAATAAGTTGCTGCAACTTCTATACTGCTACTTCGCCTTGCACTTTTATGTTATAGAGATGCCTTCTTTCCTTAAACCAGATGAACCAACCTCTGCTAGCTTCAAACTTTTCTCCTGCAGCCTTTTCACCTCTCTCAGCCTTCACAGAATTGAAGAGCGCTAGGGCCTTGTTCTGGATTAGGTGTTGGCTTATGGAAATGTTGTGGCTGGTTTCATCTTCCATCCAGACAAATAAAACTTTCTCTATATCAGCAACAAGGCTGCTTCGCTTTCTTATCATTCATGTGTTCATTGAAGTAGCACTTTCAATTTCCTTCAAGAACTTTTCCTTTGCATTCACAACTTGGTTGTTAGATACAAGAGGCCTAACTTTCAGCCTATCTTGGCTTTTGACACGCTTTCTCACTAAGTGTAATCATTGTCAGCTTTTGATTTAAAGTGAGAGATATGCTGTTCTTCCTTTCATTTGAACCCTTAGAGGAACTGTAGGGTTATTAATTGACCTAATTTCAATATTATTGTGTCTCCATAAATAGGGAGGCTGAAGGAAAGGGAGAGAGATGGCAGGCAGAATGGCCAATTGGTAGAGGAGTCAAAACACACACAACATTTACAGGTTAAGTTTGCCATCTTAGATGAGTGTGGTTGGTGGCACCTCTAAAACAATTATGATAGTAACATCAAAGATCACTGGTCACAGATCAACATAATGAATATAATACTAGTAAAAAACTTTGAATTATTGAGAGAATTACTAAAATGTGACAAAGAGAGACAAAGTGAGCAAATGCTGGAAAAATGTTGGAAAAATGGCATCGACAGATTTGCTCAATGTAGTGTTGCTGCAAATCTTCAATTTGTATAAAATGCAGACTCTGCAAAGCACAGTTAAATGAAGTACAGTAAAACGAGGTATGCCTATACACTATTTTAGAAACTACTTTTGTTTACTCACTAAATCACAAACACCTTACCTGCACAGTACACATGCTGTAAATTTTTAGGCAATTACCAACATTTAGGTTGTTTACAAGTTTTTATTATAAGAAACCCTGTGATCAGTATCTTTGTAATTCTATCTTTGGCACTTATAAGATGATTTATTTGGGGTAAATTTTACTAGAATTGTCAGCACATTAAAAATTTTTTGATATATATAGTGAAACTATCCCCAAATTCATAATTCATTTTGTTAGCTCTCATTGTTTATTAAATATTTAAAGACAATTTGATAAGCAAAACTGCTACGTAGTTTTTTATATTTGCACTTCTTGCTGTTAATGAGGCTGACATTTTCTCAAGTTTAGTGGTCATTTGTGTGTATCTAATGAACTGCCTCTGTACTTGCACATATTTTACTTACATGCTGTATTTTCAACAATCTGCAGGTGCTCCTCAAATAATACTGATATCCTTTACTTAATGTATATTCTGTAAGAAGTACTTTGTCCTTTGTCTTTCCATTTGGTGGTGTTTTTTGGTGCTAGAATTATTTTTTCTTTCTTTCAGCCTTAGAAAACCCTTTTTTACCTTCTGCGTATATAAACAACCATCTAAATTATCTTTTTATGATTTTATTACATTTACTGGTTAATCCATTGCAATGCCATTTCTATGATGATATTCTACTGTTTGAACATTTTTTTCTTGCTACAGAAGACAAATCTAACAGAAAAAGCATTCCTTTCTTTTGTAACCTGTTAATATAGGCTATGTTCCTTAAACAGTAGCTACTTCACGCTTTTAACTCCAATCATGACAAAATCTCCCTCTTTTCACAAATCACAATACATTCCGGGATTTAGGCATTTTATTGTGTGCCTTCTGCTTTGAGCTTTGGTGAGTACTCACACCAAATTAAATAAAACACATTTTCAGGAAATTACCTTAAAATTTTAAGTCCAAGACATTGAAAATATCCTTTTCAAAAAAGAGATATTTTTAAAAAGAAATTCTACCACCACTACTTCATTGATGGCAATGGACCTGAACCTGGAGTACAGAGATAGACTTTGGAACAACTATAAGACCCCAAAAGAATGTGTCAAATTTTGATGTATAGGTATTTTTCCTGGGGAGTAGTTCTAAAGTATTTATCTAATATCCAAAAAGATATCAGATACACAAAATGTTACTAGATAGTTAATATGTATTGAGCCCTATGTGCCTAGTTCACTTAAAGCACTTTAGATGTATAAACTCATAAAATTCTCACAACCACCCTACAAAATAGATGAAATTATTATTCCCATTTTATAGATAAGGAAAATGAGACATACGGAACTAAATGGCAAAACTGGTGTTTGAACCCAGGGAATCTGTCACAAAGCCATATTTTTATATATTAACCTAGACTTTCAAGTTAAGCATCAATAAGATATTTAAGCTTAAGATAACAAGAATATAAACCAGATAATCAAACGTAAAAAAGTGAAGTTACTGTCAAAACAAACTTTTACTACCAAGGATTGGCTTTGTATTCACTTAGCCCAATTACCTTCTCATATGATCTACTTCACGAACATATCCTTTAAGAGAACTGAGATAGTGAAAACAAAGAAAATGGCATATTAAATATTCAAATTTACCTTGCGGCCCAGGAGATGCTACCTTTGGGCCAGTGATCTCCAGGTTTGCTTGGTAACGATGTACATTTTCTGCTTGATTTGATTCTACCTTTTTCCCAGGAGGTTTTTTAGGATCTCCTTTAGGTTTCTTTACACGTTTGACCTGAAATGTGATCTGGGAAATGAAAACATGTTAGGGACAAATGAGAACAATGATCAAATCTGTCAATAGCTGTGGATATTGGTGGCTTTAAGAATGACCAGTCCTGCGCTAAGGTTTAGTTCAGTTTAATTCTTAAAGGTCGAAATGAAAAATGTTTAGTGAAATAAATGTAATAACTGAGCCTTGAAGAGTGCATAGAGAAAAAAGAAAATTAAGATGTCTGAACTGGGCAGTTCCAAATCTATAGGCATTGAGTGTGACTTCACACCTATCTCATTTCCTCTGCTTCTCAGAAGAGCTACTAATTAATGTGACATGCTTGCTGCAGCAAAGTTCCAGTATAAAGGCTGACCGGAGTATAGCGAAAAGGAGTGCCACACACCCAACAGAAACATCACACTTTGTAAACCAGGAAGACCTCCCTGTTCCCCAAGACCTGGGCTACAATTTGGTAAAAACTGAATTGGCAACTTTTACCCATTCTGTTGCTTCATCATCTTCACTTCTGCAGTCTCCATAGCAAGAGCTTTTGGCCACTCCATCCTGGGGACCTTTCTTCAAGACCCGTATCCCCTGCAAGTCCAGGCGCCGCCCTTTCATTTCTAGTGCTCCGCCAAAGCCTTCCAGAGGCCATGCCTGTTGAAATTCATCCACCAAAGCCAAGATCTCTTCTGACATTTTTGTTTCATCTGAATTCTCCATCTCATCAGAACCATTGCTTTCCTCAACCACTGTACCTGAAATTCAAGTGCCAGCATGTTATTAAAAATTACAGAGTATTATTTTCTATGGCCAAGTAAAATTACACACATACACATACTCCATCTTCTTTATTCAATCATCTATTGATGGGCATGTAAGTTGCTTCCATATCTTTGCTATTTTAAGTAGTGCTGCAGTGAACACAGAGGTACATAAAGATACAGAGAACAAACTAATGGTTGTTGGATAGGAGGGGCATTGGGGGGCTGGGTGAAGAAGGTGAAGAGATTAAGAACTACAAACTGGTAGTTACAAAACAGTAGCAAAGATGTAAAGTACAGCATAGGGAATGTGGTCAGTAATGTTGTAATGACTATGTATAATGCCAGGTGGGTACTAGAAGAATGGGGGAAACACACTGTAAATTATATAAATGTGTAATCACTGTGTTATACATCTGAAACCAATACAAAATAACAGTGTCAAATGTAATTGGAAAAAAAAAAGGTTTTACCTTTAACTGTAGATCAAACTTTGGGGAAACATTTTTTTGCTCTATTCATCCTCCACCCTCTCCCCTCAAAATTACATAGTATTCATCCAAGTATCTGAGCGACTTCAACTTCGCTTTTGCAGAAAAGCTTTGGCTCTGCTTAGAGGCACTTCTCTAGCACACTTTCATAAAAATACCATTCAGCATCTTCAAAATTCATAATAAAATATTATCTATCATGTGGCTTTTGCCACAAATCTGGCTGAAAACAATGGCAGCAGCTAGAGGGCAGTCATCGACTATGTCCCTGGTAAGCATAAGGATGGCTATTTTACATATGTATATTTTTTGAAAAGATCAACTTGCTCTAGATATGACACAGATGGCAAAAATGAAGTTTACTCTATGTTACTTATTAATGTGAGATTATCTAGTATCACATGAAATATTAAAACTGCATGTCCAGACCATATAGTCTAATTGCCTTACGTGAACAATGATTTTTTGGGAAATTATCCTAATTACACACGAAGGCTTCCATTTTCATAATGGCTGATACAAGAAATAGCAATATACTAGAATAACTTTTTCCCTAAAATGGTTATCAATATATTATTTGCTATGTTGCTCAAGTTTCTTATGTAAAGACTCCCATGGATGTTTCTCAGCATAATGGCTTAGTAAACCTTCTCTCTCCTGAGACATCGGTGTTTCCATTAATACACATTGATGGTTACACAACCCTACTAGCTTCCCTTTATGCTTAGATAACTAAGAAGCACAGGGAAAAATCAGTTTGAGTTTCTTAATAGAATGCTTTCCTTTTTTAAAAAAAATTCTTTACTACTTAACTTTTTTTATTTTGAATTAACAGCTGATTCTTATATTGAATGTTCCATGAAAGTTATCTCCAATCCTTTTGGAAGTAGATAGGGTACAAAAACAAATAACAAAATGAAATGCTTCTTTTTGTAATATGCACCCGCTGGGCAACCTGAGAGCTTGGGGCTGATCGCTCACAAATTGCTAGTCTACGTTATCCTGGTTATCTTGATAATCTTCTGTTGGCAATTCTGGCTTGTTCAGTGACCAGAACATGGTGCTGGAAAGGCTAAGGTCAAGAATCTCATAACCATATAACCAGAGCTATAGTCACACTGAGTAATCCATCTTAGAAATGTACAGTACTCATCTCTGAGGAGGCTTGGGATGAGAAGTATGGCTGACTACTAAGGCTAAAAGTAACTTAAAAGCTTTGAGCCCTACTCACAAAAGCTTCAGTGTCACCCATAGGACTGGTGGCATCTCTACCTCCCATCCTCCATTCTATTCCAGAAAGTGGGCAGGTCTGTTGTCAGGCCTGGAGTATCACCAGAGATCTCTCTTATTCTTTCTTAGAAAAGCTACACGGGCTCTTCTACTTGTAACAAGTGACTACAAAATGTACTACTGTCCTTTCAAGGAAGTTTCTTTTAGATTTCCTGAACCCATCTGCTGGTTTCTATTGCTTATTATAAATGGAGTTGTGAAACAAGCATAAAGTAAAAGAAGGGTCTGCTGTTTTTTTTTTTTTTTTACACAACAAATAAAAATGGTTGGTTACTTGCCTAAATTATGGGGCCAATAGTATAAATGCTGACAAAAAAGTTAAATTTTCAGTTTCTACTTGTTACTATATTCCAAATGTCTAAAAATGTACCTGCCACATAGCAGGCACAGAATTAATTCATGGAAACTCAGGAATAAATTGTTTTGTGAGGGTCTTGAGAAACTGCTGCTCCTGCCTTTGCCTTGTCCTGCTTGTGATTCAAATTTTTTAAACTCTAAGTTTTACTCGTCATGTGTCAAGTACTGTCAACCTGGCTGAATGGTAAGCACCAGAGGGAAGGTATGTCTTCAGCATAGTGACTGGCAGTGCGTCATTTACGAGTTCCTCCGTGGCTGACCCAGGAAAGCAGCTGGACAGTGCTGCTACGGGGATCCCCAACAGCTACTGAGTTGGAAGGGTCGCCCGGCATCTGACCTGTAACAACATGGTCAGCTCCAGCATTCCTCATGTTATCTTACCTTCCTCTCCTTCCTTCTCCTCCAGACACTATGGGTTTCTCCTTGCACTTGGTCCTGAGTCAGGAAAGGGTTTTTTGACAGACTTGGCCACAGCCAAGAAGATGGGCGTAAAGAAACGTGGCTTTGAGCCAAAGGGAGTGCACAGGTTACTACTTCCCAGTGTATGGTTAAGCCTCAGGTGCATGCTGTGTTGGGAAGTCTTATTTCCTTTCCGTAATTGCTACTGCTTAGGAAGCATTCATGCTGTTTAGCTGCAAAGAACTTCAAAAGGTTAATACTTCCCTGTTCCCTATTAGGTAATATGTGTCATTAAAAAGTTTTTAGAGAGATGGGCTTTCATTGATGGAAATCAATATTCAAATCAAGAGAGACTGTGATGCTAGCTGCAGGCTTCAAGCTTCGCCAGCTGGCAGCTATTTACTACGCATTTTAAAAGGCTGCTGGGGATGGGGGGTGGGTAGCAATGCGTAAAGAACATTAAACAAAGATGAGGAATAGGGAGATCATATAGGTGCTATAAGTTAGAAGAAAAACAAACCAATCTTTACTTATTTAGAGCCTACTATGTGTTCATCTACATGCTATAGCTATACAGGTAGGAACAAAAGGAACAGGAACCTAAGGAATCTGACCCTAAGCAATTATATTAATTTATAATCAAGGTAAGATGCAAAATGGTTATGTTAAATAATGAGAACAAGTCCATTAAAAAATTATTTTTTTCTAGAAAAAAAACTTTATAGTCACAAAAATGCTTCCTAAAGGCAGGCAGACTATGTGAGGTGGGATTTAGATGGAACAGAGAGGGCCAGGGAGGGCACTCCCAGAGTGACACTAAGAAAGCCTGTATACATATACTTGCACACCTACATACTGATAGGAGATTAAGGAAGGTATGTGTGAAGGCACTACTAATTTCAAATTAACTTGAACAAAATGTGTATATAAATGATATCAGGAAATAAGATACCTGGGGAAGGTGAGTGACATTGAGAATGTCAGGAAAAGAGTCATTGCAAAAAGAGACTCTTGTTTGTTGAGAAGCATAATAAGATGAGAACCATAATATTTATGACGATTACAATAGTAAATCAGTTGTGTATTTTGGGGGTGGGGTGAAGGAGAGAACGACAGAGGACAAAGAGACCAATTAGAAAGGTATTTTGATGATCTATATAAGAGTTATACAAAAAAAGGCTGACTTAGGGTGAGGGTAAAGAAAATCCTAAAATGCAGGGGTGTGGGGGGAGGAGGGAGAAGCCGCATGTGAGGAAATTTCAATGGGGAAAAAAGAGAACTTGGTGATTAAGTGGATTTAATGGTCAAGAATAGAGTAGGTTTAAAGATGATTTTGAGATTTAAAGCCTAATGTGAAATAGTGAGCTTCTTAGTATGTGAATGTTGTTTTGGAATCTGTGAGTATGAAAGCAGAATGCCATTTACAAAGACAGTGGAGTTAAGAAAGGGCAACAGAATAATGCACAGGGATTTCAGACCCGTATTCATTAATTCATTTAAACATTCACTGCTGTGTGTCTAACAATGTGCTGAGAATTCAAAATATAATAACCCATGGAGCTTACAGTCTAGGCTAGAATGGGTGGAGGAACATATCTCTTGACATTGTTTGATAAGCAGCTGGAAATACAGAATTTGGGTCTGGTGAGTAGTCTGGACTGCAGAAGGATCTCAGGTTTTAAATTGTGTTTGAAGCAAGAAGAGAAAGTCAATATTAGGCTTGCTGCTATGGGACAGATGGTACAATGTAAACCGAAGATACAGAGACTGAGGCTCACATCTCTGTTATTTTTCTTTATCATCTTTAACATGTAACATTTTTACACTGGAAAAAGGAGAATAAATATTGTGAAGAGACTATAGCATCCACAGTGAGGCTTATATGAGTTCATGGTTTTTCTTGGATGAATCTTAACCTTTGGTGCTAGAAAAATTTATAGTTGAGTGTGAGCCATGTTACGTAACCCATGAAGAATCCCAGGGAGAAAGAAAAGTGCTGAGATACGGACAGAAGAAAGCGTGTGTAGTTCTGATTAAAAAAAAAAAAGAAAAAGCCGGAAAAACAGGAAACACAAACAAAAGAGCAGAAGAAAATAAAGAAGTCTGGTACAATCTTTTAATGTTCCAGAGACACAGGTGATTTCTGGTTAGGTATGGGCATCTCAGTTTAAGAAATTAGCAAAGCAGAGCATATTCACAGAAAAGTACCTTGGTACTCAAAATCACGTGAAATGAAGGAGGATGGAAGAAACCAAGAGAAGACATACAAAACTACTACATTTACTATATACATCTACATAAAAAAAAAATCAGGCATTACAAATATTTTGTGGGAGAAAGGAGGAAGGGATAAAGACAAGGGAAAAATTTAAATCATTTCTTCAATAAAAAAATACACAAATGTATCAAAGTAACATGCTATACATCTTTAGATTTACACGATGTTACAGGTCAAATCTATTCAATAAAAATAAAGAATAAATTAATTTAAAGAAAAAATTTGCTAGATTTTCTTTTTTAAATTTGGGAGATTACTTTGAAGTTGAGGACAGGACTAGCAGCCCTAAAGGAAGCAAAAACATTGTGTGTGTCTGGGGGGAGGGGGCGGCAGGGAAGTGTAGATAGGAACAATTATCTTCAAGTCTCTAAGGAAATGTGATATTAATAAGAGACAAGATTGACTTTGTTAGCCTCAGAGAGCAGGATTTGAAACAATAAGTCATATTTTAGCTAAATATTAGGAGACTTGTGAATTGTCAGAAAATGAAATGGGCTACCCAGGGAGAGATGGAGCTCTAGATGCCTGCAGTGTTAGTGGAAGCCAGACAACGATTTTTTGGGGACACTACTGAGAGGGAGTGGAACACCAGAAGGTGATTAAAAAAAGGTGGCTATATTTGATAAGAAGCAGTATTAATAGTCTTGGAAGAGAGATTTCAAGAAGAGTTTTAGGGAGCAGAGGATGAAAAATGAGTGCTACATACGAAATAGATTAATAATAGAGAAGTAAAGATCAAACATTTAAAAAAAGGGCCAGCAAAAGAGTCATTTATTCAAAAGCTGACTCAGAACATCTCCAGAAAGTCTTACATGGTTAATTTCAACTGGTCCGAGTACTAGACTGTGGTTTCTGAAGGAAAGTAGGCAAATTCTACCTGTAAGAATGACAGCATTGAGGATGAACCTTTGTCTTACAAAGTAAAAAAGGCACACTATGGAATTAGACAAATTTGGCTTCAAATTAGGACTCCACCACCATCGGACCTTGGACAATTCTGCCTTGAGTTCTAGTGTCTCCTTTAAAAGGCAGGGGTCTATTTTTGAACTCAGAGCGTAAAGTTGGTAGACTGGCTTAAGATTTAATGCATAAACAATGGCATGAAATTTCAAGCCAGTAATCAGACAGCTTGAAAGGTTTGGATTAAATCATTCAGACTAAGGCAGGCAGGGAAATGATTCATTTCTGAAAAAAAAAAACAATCAGAGTTTTCATTTGTACCAACAGTGCACCTCCTTCTTTTAGAAGGGCCAGTATAGCAAGAGAAAACAGAATTCTGAGACGATAATCTAGAAAAGCAAGCAGGGAATCTTTTTTGTAACACTTCTCGTGCAAATATGTCAGGGCTCCCTTTCACTGGACAGATGTTTACTGAGCAGGTACTGTGTGCATACGCATGTGAGGACTTTGACTCATAAGCAACCTGAGTTCAGAAGCAGTGGAACACTACCTATGTTTGTAGAAGTGAATGTTTACTGAGTTCCAACTGTGTACAAGCACTAACATAAATGTTTCCCTAAATTATTTCATTTGAATACTCAAAACCGCTTTCGGCATTTTTTTTTTTTTTGATTACTTTTAAAATTAATGAGGTAAGAAAAGCTCAGCAAGATTAAATAACTTGCCCAAGTTTTAACAACTAGTATGTGGTGGAACCAGGGCATGACAATTCCTCTGACAACATCTATGCTCCTCCTTCCACATCTATGGTCCATATCTACGGGGCTAGATTATGACGGATTAAAATAGTGGTTTTCAAATGTTAATCACAGACATGATTTTCACCAATCCTTAGCAAAATGAAAAAGAAGACATGTATATAAAGTTATAACACAGACATACGCACATCTAGAAGCACATTTGTTGGTGTAAGTTTGCCACCTGTCCATTTTTGAGAGAGACTGACCTTTATTCTGAGATTGCTTTCGTACTTTTTTGACATTAGCTTTATAAAATGGTAATAGTGGAAGCTAGTTTTCTTTAAAAATGACCTTACCAATTAAAAAATAAAGTTCTAATCCATCAAACCCCTATTCCTGAGAACCATTGGAAAAAGGATACCATTCATGGAATCAGACGGCTTGAGAACAGTTTTAATTATGCCATGTACTAAAGATCTCGGGCAAGCTACCTAACTTCACCAAGCCTCAATTTTCTCACTTATAAAATGAGCTTAGTAATAAAGTTCACAGGTTAATACATAATTTATGATATTCGATAAATTATAAGTACCACACAAAATTAGTGATTATCATAATAGTTTATGGTTACTAGAGAAGGCTTAGCTATTTGCATTTTTAAAACTTTCACCCAAAAATATAGTTTTGAAAAATTCTGTAATGTCTATGCTTGGCTTTTATTATAACACACTATTTGAATTAAAAAATGAAGTTTTTCTGACTTTGATAACCGCACTATAGGAATCCTGCTGATATAAATATTTTAACTTGTACCATGACTGCAGCCCCTGTGGACCTGTGGATGCATCAGCATCTAGGAAAATTTCAGAAGGTACTCCCAGAATTTAGACATATGGGAATAAAAAGTTAGTACTTGAGAGTAAAACTAGTAAGAGTCATCAAAATACAACGGATTAAATTAGGGAGCTGAAAAGGAATCCACCCTAGGAGAGTGTGCATGATGCCCGGTATGGAGATGGAACGAACTACATGTAGAACGTGGAACTAAAGAATGTAAGCACTAGGGAATGATCTCTCTCAGAAACAAAGCATGCTTTTGGTTGGGTTTCATTCTGAGTTTTTCCAGGAACAAGGACTTTCATTTGGTGGTAATCATGGGTATTCTGGTCTCTAGGGAGTTGTGCTGGAATAGAGCATTTTTATAAACTGAACAAAATACCCCTTAACATTACTCAGTTTCATTTATACTGATTTCTGAATTTATCAAGCAACCTCATGATGTCCACTGGGTTGTTTGGGTGTCTGATGCCAGAAAGAGACATGAGTCTGTCAAGCACCAGAGAGGAGGAGCGTCCTTGTAAATGAGCAAACTGGCCATCTAGTTTAAGGCACTATCTCTTTTGAGTTGGCAAATGGGAGTTAGTTTCATTAAAACCCAGTAAGTTCTGATAGAACTGATGAAACTCATTTTCTAAACCTGCAAAAGTGAAGGTCATGATTTCCCTTCTGAGGTCTAGCTTGCTTCTCTTAGACATCTATATCTATATCTATATTACATATCTCCACTTAAAAGGAAGCATGAGATTTTATAATTGCCTAATATGTTATTCCAACCAACACAGAAAGGCAAATGCCATATTTCATTACTTTAACAAGTATTCACTGTACGGGAATATAAAGTTACATAGAAGATGGTATATATGAAACTTATAGTCTGATGGGAGATAAGACATACAAATAACTAATATCATATAAAACGTGCCTTGACAGAAAGTGGAAACAAGACAGCAAGCAGACGGAGCAACTAAATGCTTGGAGACCTCTGATACTAAGACATTTGAACTCTTCCTATAAGAGAGCTGTTGAAAAATGTAAATGTAGGCAACTTACCTGAACAGATATAATTATAGAAATAGTATCTGTTGGATACACAAAAAATTGGTGACAGGGGTTGCTTCTGCTTTTTAAATTTTGTACCATTACATATTTTATCTTTCTCTCCTACTCATTCTCATTCTCTCCTTCCTTCCCTCTCCCTGTCTTCCTTCTTCTCTCTCTATAGACTAAAATGAAAGACTAGATAATAATCAACCCAATTATGAGGCCACTGCATTAGTTCAGGCAGAGACAAAGAAAGTCTGAATTTAGGCAGGAGCAGAAGGAATAGATGAAGAGATGGCAGATTCAACAGGTCTTAGGGACTGAATGGATATAGTGATGACTGGGTAAGTTGAGATGCCATTATCATAAAGCAGGAATATAGAAATTAGAAGCAGTTCAGGAGATAGGGTGAAAATGAGGAAAAATTCAAGTTTAGATATGTTAAATTTAAAGTGCATGTGGCATATGTAGATAAAGAGAGCACTAAAAAGGGGGAAATGAGATCTGGTGTTGTAGAGAATATCTTAGCTGAAAATATAAATTTGGAGTCACTGGTATATTCAAAGATATGTGAAACATCAAGAAATAACACATGGAACGGGTAAGGAAAGACGACCGATATTAAGATCCTAGGTAACCCAGAGAATAAGTGGCAAAGAAAAGAACTGAAGGAAATTGAAAAAGATGTTCTGAAGACAGAAAGAGAGTCAAGAGCAAGAGATATCCCAGAAGCCAAGAGGAGGAGGAGAGAATTTCAAGTGGGAAGCTGTGCATAGTTCCAAATGCAATAAAGTGCTTAAGTAGGACGAGTACTAACATACTCATCCTGGCAGTTATAGAACTGATAATCTTAGGAATTAGTACGGCACAGCTCAAAACGTGGCCATAAAATGGAATTTTAGAAGCAGGCTTGGTAGGTATGCCCATAATTCCAAATCTTTACATGTTACTGGGTTAGCCTAAATACAACTTATCTAACTTTGTTTCAATGACGTACTCAACAGACTAATGACATTAAGAAGACTGGTACATAAACATATCACATTTGTTCCAGCAAAAGAAGACACTGAGGTAGAGAGAAAAGAAGTGTGAAGAGCATTTTCACATTATAGCTTGTCTTCTGTCTCACCATTTGAGGGTCACTCTCATGATTCTACAATGTAATAAATAAGTGACTGTTAAAAGAAGGAAACACAATTGAGAGCAAAGTCTAAGCTTAAAGCTTGAGAGTTGATTTTACCCCAGAAGCACAGCTCAGGTCAAATTAACTTACTTTCAAGTCTAAGGACATCTGAGTCCCTCCCTGAATTCTCAACAGAGAATAGGGGGTCCTCCTCTGTTCCTGTCTCAGTGGGCTCTTCTTCAGCAGCATCCAGTGACTGTGAGTTGTCAAAATATTTCTGTTTGTCATGGCTGTTGTCCAGGGCTTTCTCATGACAATTACCTCAATGACAAGAGACATAGACACAGCACATTAGAAACATCTGTCTTCTGCAGCCCCATGGCTCAATGTCCCCAAGTACCAAGAAGAGCAAAAAGGTGACAGTAACAGTTTTTCTCCAGCACAACACACAAAAATCAGTGAGCTGAAGAGCTCAAAGCCAGATCATTATGTGATTCAAGATTCTGCACTGAAGTCCAACTTTTACCGGCTAGGTTACTGGGGGAAAAATACTGTAACAAAGATCAAGTCCCAAGATCTCACCCCATTCAAAATAGATGATGAAACATTTCTTTGAAAGTCAAAAATATCATAAAAAAGTTTTCCTTCTATATGCCATTCAAAGGTGAAATGACAGATTAGTATCTGAATTAATCTGGAGATAAATTATAGCAGAGAAATGTGTTTTTTTTTTTTTTTTGCATCATAGCTTAAAATGAAAGATATACCAAAAGATAAGGGATTATAAATTTAAATGGACCTAAAGAGAGATGGTGGTAGTAGAAATCCAGCTAAAGATTGCAGTATCACAAAGGTAACTCTTTTCCTTTTGGAAAACAAGTCATATAAAGATTTACCTAAACATAAAATGTCACTCTTGAATGTAATCATAGCATTCTTTGATACTTTCTGGTATGTGTAGTGAGTCTGACCTTACTCCATTTGCCACTGAGTCAAAAAGCTTTGACCCCACTAGGGACTGAGTGTTGACATGCATAAAGAGCCACAATCCAGGTCCACCTAATGATCATTCTCTGGATGGGGAACTAAGTTACTCAGCTGATGTGTCTGACGGGGCAGTGCTCTGGCTAGCTGATCAGGTCTCCTCTTCCTTGCTCATGTTCCATGCGCACTGCTGCTGAAGATGCACGTTCAGTGGGAGCCCACAACTTTCCTATTGCAGGATAATTATCCAGGTAAGAGTGAATAAGTAACTTCTCTCCTTTACCAGAACAAGTTTATTTTTCAGAGAATGTTGTCTCAGAGAGATGTATGTTCCCAATCAAACTCTCTCTGCAGCAGTAGAAATACAAGAAGTCTCTTTCTGGTTTTGATGACTCCCTTATAGATTCCACAGTTTAGGAAAGCACTTCTCAGGCCATTTCCCTATTGTGCCAGGGAAACATAATGAACTCAAAACCCTTCCCAACTTACTGAGTTTCGAGTAATGGGACTGCATGAGTAGGAAGTCATTTTCCATTCTCTAATCCTACACTATCATACAGTGAGAAAGTGGTAGGTCTGGGATTTGGATCAGTTCTATCACATATCTGAGCCTAGCATATTCAACAAAGCTATGTCGAAACTGAGGATTCTTTGTTTCAAGAGGGCTTCACCTCTCAAGATATTTGCAAGCAACTTGGAGAGACAGTAAATACACGGAAACAAACAATAACGAGAAAGCATACTATGCCAAATAAGTTCTTCAGAGAATAAGCTTTGAGAGGGTAGAATCTGAATTTTTAAGAATAGGTAGGACTTAAAAAGAGGAAAACTACAAGAAAGGAAACCAGTATTTGAGTGCTTTATATTTTTCTTCCACTTACCTCTCAAAAACACCTTGTGATATATCATTAATCTTCATTTTACAGATAATAAGTAACTTAATAGTAAGTTAGTGGTAGATCTGAGATTTGAACTGGTTCTATCTTACTACAAAGCTTCTCGGGTTTCCACTAGTCCACGCTACCTCTTTAGCAGAAAGTAGAGAAGGAGGCATTCTGGGCAGGATGAAACCACGTGCTGAGCAAAGCAACAGGAATAGGAATTCTCATTTGTGTTTGGGAGACAATGGAAGGGAAGGTGTGGGGTGTGTGTTTGTGTGTGTGCTTATGTGTATTTATGTGTGTCCTGGAAGGCTAATAGAAAAGAAGCCATAGCAATAACAGTTGATTTTTCTAGATTCTCCTGCCAGCACAGAGGTAACTGATTTGCCTCCACTTCTGTCTTCACCATCCAGTGTGTGTGGGTAAGTATGAGAATATTAAGCATACTAAAATAAAACAGAGCAATGACAACTCTACATACCTAACTGCATAAAATCATCTATGAAGGACATCACACTTCTCAGAGAAAATTCTTAATTAAGATATAAATAAGCATGATTATTAAAAGCAGAAAGGAAATAATGATGACAGTGATGCTGCTAATTTTAAAACATGTTATTCCTACTGAATATTCTCTGCCTTCAGCTTTGGTGAATTTGCCTCTAAAGTTTTTTTTTACCTTAACACAGGTGGCGTAAAACCATGTTGCAAAGCAAAGGACAAAGCTTTAACACTGGACCCAGTGAAATTCTGTGTTTTTGGCAGTCAACTCCCTCCTCTAACCTTTGTGCCTCTTATTTTTTTCTCCCACCCTTTTCCTATTACAAAAGTTTGACTCATTTCGTCATTTTGAATGTCTGCAATATTTTTAAATGCTTTTTAAGTAATTCATCAACTATGATATGCATAAGACCGTGAAGCTAAACTTAGTCCTCTTGCATGACCTTAAGACCCAGACGCCCTCCTGAAGCAAGCCTCGTGTTTTCTAAGACTGCCATGTCCTCCAACTCAGGAAATAGAGGCCAAACATCTCTGAGGGAGGGCAGAAGGGGTTCAGGGTATGAGGGAACAGAAGGAAGAATAATAAGTTTATGTTAGGATACTTCTTGGAAAAAGAATCAAAATGATCAAGTAAAAACTATATGCTTTAAGATTAGAACTGTTCATTTTCTTAGGCTGATGGTTAAAAACAGACTGGTTTAGCATTCTGGTATGATTTACGTAATTATCTAGGCTAATAATAGAAAACAAAATCGCCTAATTTTAAGTTACTCCTTCCAGTTGTCTGAGGATGAACTGAAGCATTTCAGAAAGAATGAAAGTATTCATTTTTTTTGGACTACAGTTTATGTCTACTCTAACTCAGAGGGGAACTAAAAAAAGTTGCCTACGTGAAAAAATATTACTTGTCTTCCTGGCAGAGGAAGAAATGATATTCCCATTAAAGAAACACAAGAAAAAAATGTTGGATAAGGAAAAATGGAAAGACACTTATAAAGTAACAAGTCATCTTCTATTCATACAACTATTATTTTTTGCTGATGCAAAAATGAGGCTTAGACTAAC
The DNA here is from genome assembly GCA_030015415.1 of Cynopterus sphinx. Lineage (NCBI taxonomy): Eukaryota > Metazoa > Chordata > Mammalia > Chiroptera > Pteropodidae > Cynopterus > Cynopterus sphinx. The sequence continues at coordinate 120,279,174 of CM057383.1, forward strand.
CTTGAAAGGTATGATTTTTTTCTTTCGAAAGGAACTGTGTGATTTAAATGAAATGCTTTGGATAACAAGGTCCCAGGTGAATATGGGAACACTTTTCAGTAGTTAATGCTCTATACTTGCTTGCAAAGCATTTAGCATCTAATTCAAATCCTGGAAGTTTGGTTTTTCTTAGAAGAGACCTTACAAAGGCAATACCGACTAAGCATTAAACTCTAGTTCTGGATCTGGAGAGCTCAGACATGCCAACACCCTTCTCTGTGGTTAGAGTATCCCATGTATAAATTGGGTTATTAACATTAACTTATCCTAAAAGGGTGTTCTGGAAAACAACTCAATATTTAATACACCTTGTCAAGGGGTATGTCTCCTAAGAGATAAAAGCACAATTTATCCTGTGGCTAAACAGGTTTTCAGAGTAAACTAAGTTCTCAGAATCTCTTACATTACCAAGGTTAAGGAAAACTCCTATCTTTTCATATTGTTTTCAAATGTCCTAGAAGATTACTTATTTTCTAACTAGAGTTTGGTAACTTGTTACAAAAGCATCCTTACAAAATAAATAAAAAATAAATAAATAAAAAAGCATCCTTACCTTCTGAATCTCACCTGTTGGTAAGAGATTCCTGGTTGGGTACCTTAGGATCTTTAATGGTTCATGATAGTAAAGAAATGCCACAAATACATTGAGAGGCATCAGAACTTTGTAAGAGCCAAGTACCTAGAGCCAGCCAAGTAAAACTAATGATGGGCTCATGTAGTTCTTAGCCCTGGAGCACAGTGGGTAAGAGCAGAGACTGGATGGAGCCAGGCTAAAGGAGTTCAAACCCTGTTTCTACTACTTTCTAGCTGCGTAAAGTAGGGAAAGTTCTTTTTAACCTCTTTGTGTATCAGTTTCCTCATCAACAAACTGAGTTGACTAATAGCATCCATTTCGTTGGGTGGTTGAGATTAAATGACAAGAGCCAGACAATCATCTGGCACATAGTGAGCTGCTATTACTGTTGTCTACCTGAAAAGTTGCAAAGCAACGAGCAGTTACCCCAACATAATCTCTTTTAACAGAGGCCTTTTAGCTATGGCCAACTCAGAATCAATAGTATGAGCAAGTGCTTTAGAAGTTATCAAGGTATTTGCCTAACTTCAACCTCCAATGTATGGACTGGGGTGGGTGGATGTGTGTTTGTGTGTGTGTGTAGATGCTGGAGACAATTCAGAGTTCAATACAGAGTTCACTTCTACCAGTTTTTTAAAATAGCAATTATTCTAAATTAAACTCCTCAGATATCTAAATTCTAAAGCATTTAGTACATTTAGAAATTAGCCTCACAGTCTGTTCTATGCTCTTTAAAGGATATTTTTAGCAAACAGTGTGAATTCACTGTTTTACGATATGAAAACGGACTATAGATACCACATTAAGTTAAATCAACACTTACCTCTACTGCTTGACAACTCCCATTAGGTTGCTACTTCTGCTCTCATCTTCCCCCAAATCTTACTTCCTCTGTCACTCTCTTTTCTCCTATTCAACAAATACAGGTAATACTGTGCTTCCTACTATATAATGAATTTCTAAGACATAAGTAATTAAACTGATCTGCAATGGAAACTGTAACTTGAATTTGATTTTTATATTACTGAAGGCAAAGTAAAAGACATTAGAAAAATGGCCTTTGTGCATAAAGGCCATTTATGTATGTAAATAAAAATACTCCTACTATCCCTTTTCTAAGAGGATTATATTATGCTCTAAAACCTCCTCTTTCTTCTGCTTATAAAAAAGTTATCATTTAGGAGCATTATGGCACTTTCAATTAAGTATAAAGTATCTGGGTGGAAAATACAAATAACACTGTCCTCTTAACAGACACAAGTGATATTTTATAATATTTGTCTTTCTCCTTACCTTTCTACTCAACTGCCTTTTATTACAACTATAAAACCATTTTTATTTGGTAAACAGGTAACTTATAAATATGTTTTGAATGTTTTATTTTAATTTAGATACCTCATAATTTCATATTTTTTCCTCCAATCTTTCAGAAGAGATAGTAAAATAAATCATGAAGTGAACAAAAGTGTATCTTTAGGTGCTCATGTTGCCATGAAAAATTACTTTAAAATATTACCAGGAAACTTTAACTGTGGATGGTATGTGGAACTTGGTACCACAGAGGGTAATAGGTACACTTGAGGATAAAAGAAACCTTAATGGAATAGATACCTTTACGATTTCCACCTCCAGAGGCTGTGACAGAGTCCTGTAGACCTCCTTCCAAGAGGAACATTCCACGGAATAAATTTAAATCCTGCCCTAATTGCAGCCTTACCATATGAACTTGGGCAAATCAATTTGCTTCTCTATGTCAAGGCTCTTTATCTAAGATTTGAAATGGAGATGAACTACTATCCTACTATAAGATGATTTTTGGGAAACATCATTAACAAAACTACTGTGAACATAAGCCTACAAACTTGAATTTGAGTGAAACCTAGGTTGCTGATGACTGAATCTGAGATACAAATGAAGCTGTCTCACCTCCTTTGCCCTATGCTCTCCTCTGCTTAGGAAAGACGAGGAATAATTTCAACAGAAATAATAGCTCCTTAGAATTGTTCTCATTCAGCAATTACTGATAAATGAAATTCTTTGCAGGCTTTAAAGTAATGGTTATGTACTAACTGACCTTAAGAGTGCAATTCCAGGTAGGAAACAGACCATATTAAAGACTCAAAATCAGCAATCTCAGGATGACAGAGGCATTTCCTCCCAGTGACGTGGATGAGTCAGAGGTGAGTTTCAAAAAGAAAAATGAAGGAAGAAAAGCATGGGATCTCAAATACAAATAACGTGTGTGTTCCCCTTTTACTACATATCTTGGAATTGAATTCTATCCTTGGAACGCTCTGTTTACACATGGTCGGGGATTCTGCTTTACCTAAGAATTCAAAGCTGTATTGGTTTCTGCAGACCTACATTCCTTGCCTTCTTTTAGAGGAGAAAAAGGAGAACTGGCTATAAGTCTGATCCCTTTGTCTTGCCATGTGGTCCTAAGTGATTAAAGCAAAGGGAAGCAAAGTTAGTGTTAGTTCAGACATAAACACCATGACATGTAGGCTGTGGAAGAAACAATTGCAGTGGTGGAAATCAAGCTCCTGGAAGCTATGTAACTTCCTCCAGAAATCTCTAAAAAAGGAATTTTAAATGCTCACTGGAATTTTACTATGAAAAATTTTCCTAGGCAGTAACTATACTGAAAAAGAAAAATTAACTGCCACAGCTGCTATTATTATTATTATATTTAAATCTCTGGCTTACTTTATTCTAGGGAAATTTGTTACAAGCATAAATGCCGGGGAGATAAGTCCAACAGATTTTCTCAGTCTTATTGATTCACCCACAAATGTTTTTCAATGAGGGTCAACAAGAGCATATGTTTGTAACTTTCATTAAAAAGTCTGGACAGGAGGTAGAAGAATATAGGCTAATAGATGTGTCGGCTTCTAGTGGACAAGAGACAATAATTCCTTTTCTCTTCTTCCTCCTATACTGTGGGAGCTGCAGACCTTAAAAGATCTATATCTATACGTGTATGCTGAAGGGGGTTTGGTAAAAGTATTCTGGGTAAACAGTAGGTGGATACAAGTTAATTACTCTTTCTTACCAAACATTTTAAGTAGTTCACTTGAAATAACATCAGCACACTCTCCACTGAGGTACATTCTATGTGCTAAACACTGGGGCCAGGGTATGAAGATGAAAAAAGAGCTAGAGAAGTCCTGTAGGAGAGTTGCGTCTTGCACACAAATAACTATAATGGCAAGTCCCAGGAGCTGAAGGAGAGGTGCAAGTAGACTGATTGCTTACACATTAGTTTTATAATTAAGAGATCAGGTAAGGCATGTATCAGAAGTGCAGAAGAGGGCCTTGAAGGATGGGTAAGACTAGGCTTGGGGGTTGGGGGGTAAGGGAAGGAGAGAGAGTTATGGGGAAGAGCTACAGAAAACATGGGCAAACACGTGAATCAGGAAAGTAGGACGTATGCAGTAAAGAAAACAGGCTATTCACAATAGTGTTATAATATCATGGTTTGGTACAATTTCCTTTGACTTCGCAAAAGGCACAATGATACTAAAGTTCTTCTGTGGTCAGTGAGTTTAAATTCAGCACATCTATGAGTCAACCATACACTCTTGCAGTGAATTAGCTTCACTTAATTCTTAATACTTTGTTGTAGGATGCCCCTGCATTTCTGGATTCTGAAACCTGTAATAAATTAGCCAATTTTACTTCTTACAAAAATAAATGGAAGTAAGCTAACTAGCAGCATATTAAAAATGCTACAAAAACTGAGTCTTTTAAGACTTTTTTTTTTAAAGCAGATATCTTTACTACTTCTATAGAATGTGATAAAGCAAAGGTCCTTAATTTAAGGTAGCATATGATATATAGTCCACAGGAGGGCAGCAAAAGGCAGAATTTCTTTTCCTTCAAAATCTGAGCTCCAAGTGAAATTGCCTTAAGCTACAAGTTATAAATCTACAGAAATTTAGGTTGAAGAACACAGGCAATGAAACAAGTTACAAAAGGAGATAATATTTAGGTAAATAGAAGCTATAAATACAGAAACATTGTGAAGACAACACAGGATGACTCTTGCATCTTGGAACAGATATTACATCTCAGATATACAATTCAGAATTTTTTTTATAGTGGGGAAACTTTCAAAAACATACTATAAAGGAATCTGTATAATATTCTAAGCATACCTAGATATTAAAGTCTGAGTTCTGTATAACATTTATAATTTCTAAAGATCTAGGTCAATAATTTTAAGTGGACATGTGTCTCTGTAAATTAGAAAAGACCAGGGTTCAGAAATTCTGGGTTTGATGCTGAATTATATTAAAAAATATCAAATGCCATTGTTAGTGGCATATGTGTAAACATCTCATGTAAATGATGCATAATAAATATAATCTACCATTGATTTTATATTTTCTAGTATAAAAAAAATGAGTAAATACTAAAAATAAAGTAAAATGACACATATCAGAGAATGTCTATTATTAATAGAATTATAATTATTGTAATTATTATAGAATTATACTAGAATTATATAAGCAGTAATAGATTACTTAAGTAGTAGAAAACATTCTTGCTAAATGTAACCTTTTATTTTGCAAATCAGTGCAGTTGAAAGATGAAAATATTTTAGAGTAATAAATACTTGTAAAATCCACTACCATGAAGTATTAGATTTAATATCTACATTTTGCTTATAGTTATTAAAATTATTTTCCATTTTTGATCATTAGAGAAGATACTGCTTCATAAAGTTTCATTCTCCGACCTTTATTTTTTCTAATTAAAAAAAATCCCTTTTTAATGTTGGGCACTTCAGCGATCTCACTTGGATTTAAAAGCATAGTTTATTTAACAGATACCATTTTACTTTAAAAAGGGCCAAGTACATTGTTACTGAAGAATGAGTTTGTTAAAGTGACCCATTCAGTTCTATTTAGATTAAATCAAGTTGTAATATAATAAGCCAATCAATGTAGAAAAAGTCTATATTTCAAAACTGCCAAAAAATATTTAATCAAAACTAGAAGTGCTAGCTCTCTTTTGCAGCTGACTTGAGAGTAGGCAATTAAAAAAACCAATCTATTAAGTTTTCTTTCCCAGTATCCTTGAAATTGTATTGACAATATAAAACTAACTATAAAAGAGAAGCTTTTATTAAATGTTATTTGAAGGAGAGAGATGATGATGATGAAAAGAAGCTACTATAAGAACATATGCACCTAACAAATGTCTGTTAAAAGATGATTTCTACATTAATAAAAGTGTGGAAAAATTGTAAACAACTTTGCAATAATTGACACATTTTTTGCTATAAAGTCTTTATAAGTACAAAAATTTTGTGTGTAGTGATTATTTTTAAGTTGAATGAATCAGTATTCAAAGATAACAGAATACATTACCTGTGCAGATATTCCAAGAAACATAAACTAAAAATCTTTGTGAAAAATTCCATGATTATATATGAAAAGCAATAAAGTACTTGCTGATGTTAAAATGCTGACTACAGTTAAGTTCATGCTACCCAAGACATTATGTTATAGTTGCGATAAAAAAAAATAGTTACTTATATCAATCTTTAAAGAAATTTGTAGAAGATTAGCAAAAGTGGTCAGAAAAATTATTTTAAAAAAGGTTACTTAAGTATTTTTGATCTTGAAAAGCTTATTTGAAAAGCTTTTAAATTAGTAGCTTTTCAAATATACTTTCATATGAGAATTATTTGGGTTGGGGGGAGGGTAGATAAGGGCAGCTAAAATTCTTGTCTAATAAAAACCAATAAGAATCCCTTGATAATTACATGAAAAAGAATTATGAGCCTTGTCAATCTCTTGAAACTTTGGTACTGTTGTAATAAAAACTTCTGAAAGGTAATACGTCAGACAAGTAGGATAACTCAGGAAGCTGATTTCAATATTGCAAAATGAAAAAGCAAAAGCAGACAATCATCTGAAGGTACAGAAATGTTAATCATAATTCAGAGTTTTTGTCATTTTTTAACCAACCATTTAGTACAGTTCAGAGATAATTAGAGCAGACACAGCTGTTTAGGTTTTTAAATACTCTAAGTTCATTGTTTTTATAGATGTGTTTGTTTCCTTCATATTTCAGCTTTTCAAAGCTAGAACTCAGCAAAGCAAAGAATAAACAGGATTGCTATGGAAACAAGTAATGCAAAAATCACTGTCAAAGAAAAATTCAATATTGAAATTAATTCAGTACAATCAATGAGTTTTTAAACCTAGAAAAATGCTATAGTATACATTTACATTAGATGGTACCCATATTTATTTAGGGGCTAGCAGATGTTACATTCTTTTCTAAATTAGTTAATTACAATGTAAAATGGGCTACATTTTTAAAATTATTTTTTTATTAATAAGCTCTCTCTGAAAGAAAAAAATATTCCATCTTCCCAAGTCAAATTATTTTCTTTTAATGTTACTGTATTGGATCCAATAATATTCTTGGGATAATGTAGACTATCAGATACTATATCTTTAAGAAAGGTCTGTTTGAAGTTATTAGTTTCCTAGAAGAGCTGAAGTTATATACTGGGAAAGAAGTTTAAGACAACTTAATTTCCTCTCTAGACATGAATAACATAAAATTTCAAGAAATTGAAACATTAAGCAAAAGCTTATGAAACTAATGCAAAGGAAAAGGCTTTTTAAAAAAGGGTCACTATATACCTACAAAATCTTCCTAATAACAGAAAGAAATCAAGAGAGGAGGGAGATGACACAGGTAAAGAAAACAAGAGATTCTATTAATATTTAAACAGCTCATTGAAAAAAGTCAAATCCTGTTTACGAGGCTGTCTTCAGGTGGCCTACAAAATTCATATTTTCTAGGATTAAGAAAGGTCCATAACTTGTACTGCTAAAGTTCTGAATACTATGTATACATTATGAATTTCTAGTGTTATAAGGATCTCATTTAATCCTCTCAAGAAGTATATGAAATAGCTTATTGTCTTTCATCTTATAGATGAGGACACAGTTACTTTACTGGGATCAGAAAAAGAAATGGCAGAGTTAGAGCTCAAATATGAATCTGTGACCCTAGCACTAGCCACTCCACTATATTGTCCTGCTAAAACTCTCTTTGGTCTTCAGCATTCATGCAACAAACAACTCTAGTTTATATTGTGTTCAGCACTGATCCACAACTGATCTGTGGAGTTATGTTCCAGAGAGATGTTTGGTTTCTTCACTAAAAAATGGCTCTGATATTTAAAAAAATGTACATAATACTTACTGCCTGTTATTGCATTGAAATCCTAAGGCAGTCTACTAGAGAATCAGGAAAATCAGTTTTGGGTACCAAATCTACTCATAATTATGGATCTCTTTTAGACAAGTCACTTAACCAAGTGAGCATTTTTTAAAAAAATATCTGAAGTGAAGAAGCTGAATGGCTAGCCCCCTGCTTGAATACTACAATTAAATCTGAACATTAATGGAGTACCCACTGTGTGCTATGTGATGGTGAGGTACTGAGGAGCCACACATATGTAAATCATACTTCTCATAATTAAAGTCAAATTCATTTTTTTCTCTGTAGGGAAGGTTAAGTAAATAGCCAAACACCATACAACTCTTAGAGAGTTCTAATTGATGAATGTATAATAGTTTAGAATTAACCCAAATGTTTTTGAACCAGGTGGATACATTTATGCACATGCATATATATATATATAGGAGAAAGTGGAAGAATGCAAAGAGATACCATTTAATGTCAGGTGTCTATTTTAAGGATGCAATAAAGGTTTGAATTACCTTCACTCAAAGGTAAGGGGCTGTATATCATGAATGAAGATGGAGAAACTGCTACAAATGTCATTACACAGTTTGAATTCATGGACAGAAAAACATCCTTTACTGTGAATACTGGCTGTTATAAAACATCAGCGATTTGGAGGAGAGAAAAAAAAGTCTCACAGCCTACTAATCCCTGCTGAATACACTTTAGTCAGCCTTTCTCAACGAGGGTTCTGGGAAAGAATTAAGCCTTACATCCTGAGGCATCTATATAGTAAGTGATTAGAAACTTCCTTCCAATGTGTCTGGAATTATACTAGTTACGAATGACCCTTGGGGAAAATTGAGAAAATTGTTTTCCTTGTTCTGTTGATCAGAACAGAATTTTGGTTGAACTCATTATTTTGCCAGCACTTAACAGCTGCTTACCACTGCAAACAGAAGAGGTGATGTTGTACAGAAAAGGATAAAACTGCATACAGCGAATCAACTTCAGGTTGCTTTCACACTCTGGGCATTTGGTAGTTAATTTCAAAGCCTGTCTAAAGGCCTCAAGTGCCCCACTGATATTCTTCAGAGCAAGGTAAGCATTTCCCAGGCTCAAAAAGGTCAGGGGCTGGAAAAAAAAATCAGCAAAATGTTAATGAATTAATATTTTCTGACGGTTACAACACCTTTACAGTATAGGCCTTTTTTTTTGGGGGGGGGTGTTACCCATAAAAGTTAATAGCTAATTGTTCATTTAATTTACATTGGACAATTCTAAACTGTATAACACAAATATAAATTTATCTTTTACCTTTTTACTAAAATAAAAGTGTGTAATGTACACTAGTTTTAAATATACAGGTCAATGAATTTTTATATACATATATATACCTGTAACCACCACTCATCTCAAGACATAAAACATTTAGAAGGTTTCTAGTACCCTGAGAGGTTCCCTTGGGCAATTCACCCTAATCTGAGGTAACCACTGTTGTGATGCTGTGACTTCCATCACCATAGATTAGCTTTGCCTGATCATGAATTTCATATAAATGGAATGAAACAGTATGTACAATATGAGTATATACAACATGTATCCTTTTGTAGCTTCTTTCACTCAACACCATAACTAAGATTCAAGAAACTGAATATTTTTTGTGTATCAACAGTTCATTCTTTTTTAAAAATTGATGTGTAATGTTTCATTATGTGAATATATTAGTTTGGTCATCCATTTTCCTACTGATAGGCATCTGGACTATCTCCAGTTTTTGGTTATCTTTTGACAGGCATATGTACTCACTTTCCTTGGGTAAATACTTAGCAGAGGGTTTTAAGGTGGGCATATATTTAGTTTTAGGAGATATAGTCAAACAGTTTTTTAAAGTAGATGTAAGGATTCACTCCTACCACCAAATATGAGAATTCACTGAATTGGTGAATTGTCAGTCTTTTTAAATTTAGCTATTTTAGTAAGATGCGAGGTGGCATCCCGGTATGGCTTTAATTTGCATATCCTTAATTAATAATGATGTTGAATATTTTTTCATGTGATTACTGGCCATTCAGATATCCTCACTGCTGAAGTGCCTGTTTACTCCATTAAAAAAAATTGAGTTGTCTTTTCCATATTGATTTGAAGAAGTTCTTTATATATATGCAAGATATGTGATCTTTGTTGGAAATATTTATCACAAGTATTTTCTCCTAGTCTGTGGCTTGCCTTTTAACTCTCTTAATGGTATCTTTCAATAAACAGAAGTTCTTAATTTTAATGAAGTTCAGTTTATATATTTCTTCTTTAATTATAGTTAGTGCTTTTTCAAATTTTTGCCTCCTATAAGGTCACTAAGATTTTCTCCTATGTTTTCAAGAAGCTTTATTTTCTTTCACATTTTGGTATGTAATCCATCTCAAATTAATCTTGTGTATGATGTGAGGTAGGAGTCAAGGTTCATTTCTTTTTCCATAGGGGATATCAAAGCATACAAGCACTACTTTTGAAAAACCAAAAGGTCCCCTTACTACCAAGGGAACTACAGGTGTGCTTTTGTCATAAATCAGGTGACCATATATGTGGGGACCTATTTCTAATTTCTTTGTTGTTCCATTAATATATTTGAATATCCCTGTGCAAATACCACACTGACTTAATTATACCAGTTCCTGAAATCTAGTAACATAAGACTTATAATTCTGTTTTTTTCTTCCTCCTCACCCCTATTTCTTTTTTGGCTATTCTAGATGAGCTTCTATGTCGATTTTAGAATTTATCAATTTATAGACACAGATGTGCAATTGCTGGGAGTCAGGGATTGAAATGAATTTATAAATCAATTTGGGAAGAACTTACATCCTAATATGGAATCTTCTAATCTATGAACATAATATATATCTACACTTATTTAGGTCTTCTCTTAGCAATGCTTTGTAATCAGTATAGAAATCTTGTATGTCTTCCTTCAGATTTATTTCTAGATAGCAGATTTTTTGATGCTATTATAAATAGTTTGTGTATTCTATTTTCCAATTGTTTGTTGAGACTCTGGTTTTATAAGGACCCCAAAGTATTCAGCTTAGGTTCTTTTAGCTGAAATATACCTATGCCTAGTAGTTTTGTATTTCCTTGCATACAAACCATTTATTCTACACTGATTTTATCATTAAAAATATTTTAAAAGATCTAAAGAATGTTTTATTCTCAAAATGCACAATATAACCCTATGAAAGATAACATCTATGATTTATCCATCTGCTTGCTTTTGATTCAAGCTATTAGGTCATCCAAAATGTCTCACTATAACCAAGGCAATGGGTACAAAATATTCCAGATAAAAAAGGCCTAATCCAAGTAGCTCTCATTACATTTAAAGTATTACTCAGTGGTTCACAGATACAAAATTAAATCCCATACTATGATTTCAAAGATGTCTTTATATTTTGCATAAGAAAACAAAGTGTTGTAATTATTCCTATGACCAGAATGATGGTGGTGCAAATATCATGTATTGAAATAGACTTGTAAGCATTTTGGGAAAAAAAATTTTTCATCATTCCATCCAGAAAATAATTACTGAATATTTACTAATGTATCAGATACTGTTTTAGACACTGAGGATACAGCAGAAAATAATAAAGATAAATCTCTGTCTTTGTGGACCTTCGTCTTGTGTCACACAATTGTGAATAAAATGTGATGGAGAAAGGTAAGGCAGGGAAGGGAAGGGAGTGCCATTTTAAATAGAGTAGTAAGGTAAAGACTAACTGAGAAGTTAGTATTTGTAAAAGATTTGAAGGAGATGAAGAGGAAGCTATGAAGAATCTTGGTGGGGTGAAATATTCCAAACAGAGAGAATAGGAAGTGCAAAGGCCTTGAGGTGGGGGACTAGCATGTTCAAAGAATTGCAAGGAGGCAAGTAAGGTTAGACTAGAATAAGCATAAGAATGATCTCATGGAGATGAGGTCAAAAAGAAACAAGGTTATTTAGAACCTTCTACACCATTTACTGTGAGTTACATGGAGAACCACTGCAGAGATTTGAACAGAGAAGTGACATCTGATTTTTTATAAGGATCTCACTGATTGCTATATTGTGAGTAGACTGTAGGGAAACAAAGACCAAAAACAGAGAAGTTAGTTAGGAGGCTACTTTAAATAACCCAGATAAAAAATAATGGTGGTTTGTGTAAGAAAGCAGTGGAGATGATGATAGTGAAATTCTAAGTATATTCTGAAAACAGAATCAGCAAGGTTACCTAATAGCTTGAATTTGCCCTGTGAGAAGGAGAGATATATAAAGGGTGGCTCCAAGTCTTTGTCCTGAGTCACTGGCTTTACTGCTTCCTCAAATGGGGAAGACAGAGAAGAACAAATTAGAACAATGTTAAAGGACTGCGTTTTGACCTTTGGTTTTACAGTGTGTTTTAGACATCCAGCCTGAGATGTCAAAAACTGTTGGGTAAAATTCAGAACAAAGGTGATAGTGATTCAATAGGGAAAGGACAGCGTTCTCAAGATATGGTGTTAGAATAACTGGATATCTATGTAGATGTGAACTCTGATCCTTACCTCACAGCATAAAGAAAATTGAACTTGAAATGGAACATAAACCTAAATGTAAAACCTAAAACTATAAAACATCTAAAAGAAAACATATAAAAAGATCTTTGAATATTTAAGAGTTAACTACTTAAAGAAAAATCACAGAAAACAAAAATGAAATAGAACTTTTTTCTCAAACTTTTTATGAGGGTCTAACAATGGAAATCAAAAGAGAAAACAGACAAATTTGAGGGCAATTTAAAAAGTTGGAATAAAAAGAAAAAAAGAAGATATTTTTAACATATGACAGATGTAAAGACACTGTATTCTCCTTGATACTTTTCACTTCCTACTACCACCCGCCAAGGCAATTAGGCAGCATTCTTCTAAAGGAAAAATAGCTCCTTTAAAGATTGGTTGCCTTTCTATATTTAAATATTATGCTAAAATTTTAGTTGTTAAAAACTATAGTACTGCGACAAGAATAAAAGAAATCAATGGATCAGGTATTATAGAAAGAGTTCATATAAAATAAAAAAAATAAATTTGAACAAAATGAGCAAAGTGTATCATGAACTTTTACTTCAAAAATGTAATAAAAAAATAAATTTGTTACAACAGAGAAGTAAAATTTTTTAAAGTAAACTTGTTTTATAAATTTAAATTTGGAGGCATTGCAACATGGCTAAAGTTGTGAGCTCTATGGCCTCTATCCCTGAGTTCATATCCAAGTTCAGACTTCTGGTAAATCCTTTCAAGTTTATCGATCAAACGAGTATATCCTATCTTGTAGTTTCGTTTTGAGGATCAAATGTGTTATTACATTTAAAGTACTCAGTAGGGTACCTGGCTCTAGCAAATGATAAATGTTAGCAGTTATTTTAATTGCCCAATTCTGGTGAAGATATAGGTAAAATGAATATTTTTAGACTTTGATTATGACAATATATATTGGCCCAAATCTCTCAATGTATTGTTTGGTATTTTGTATCACAGCCATCAAAATATTCATTCCCTTATTGATTTAGTAATTACAGTACTAGCAATTTTTACTAGAAAATTATCTTGAATACAAAAAAGGCCTTATGCAGGAAACAATACTGATAATAGCTAAGCACTGTCAGTAACCTAAACAACCAACAACAGATGAGTAAGCTGCGACATACCAATTCATCGAACCTTTATACAACCATTTAAACTGATGACTACAAAAATTATGTAGTAATAAATTATTTTTATATAATAAGTTTTAAAGATCACCAGTACAGGAGAGTTGCAACATTTTGAAATATTTACATAGAAGAAAAGCTTATGAGGAAATGCTTCCAAATGTTGACAGTTAGGGGTGGAGTGCCGATTAAGGTTTATTTTGGGGGTAGCTACCCTGATCCACTGATCTATTTTCTTTTATTTTTGTTGCACTCCTACAATTTTTAACAACTGAAATTTTAGTATAATATTCAAATATAGAAAGGCAACTAATCTTTAAAGGAGTTTTTTCCCTTTAGAAGAATACTGCCTAATTGCCTTGGCTGGTGGTGATAGAAAGTGAAAAGTATCAAGGGCAAAAAAGCTGTACTGAGCCTTCCATCTGGGTGCCCACTTTATCACATCTCATATATGATATCTGTTCTCACTGTACCCACACCTGGCACACAGTAAACATTCGATAGTTATCTGATGTTCTTGTATGGCAAATTGACCTGTTGTATATCTTTTGCTTAAAGTATAGCTGTGAATTTGTGTATTTTAAAGGACACTCTTAAAAGGCAATATTTTCTTTGCATGCTTGGATACCTCTAATAAACCTAAGCCACCCATGCACACTTATTTCTGTTTCTTTGGATATAAAACTTACAAACATTTAGACACTAGATATAAAAGCAATTTAATTGTATAGTTTTATAACTATATTTCATCAGTTGATTGTAACATGCATTCTTATTTCAGAGATGTTATAAAAGAAAAGTGGTATCTTAGAAACTATGAGTAATTAACTACAAAACAATGATGTAACTCCACAACAATCTACCTTTCCATTCTTATCAAAACAACCTTTACACTGTGATCTGGTCTGGTTGGTATAAAGACATCTACCAATTAAAGTTGTAAAACAGAAGCAGCATGCATGCTGTGATGCATAGAATGAAGTAAAAACCAGATGTTTCAGACTGACATAAAAAGTGGCAGTATATCTTCGGCCACACTACCCTGAACAAGCCCAAGCCTGTCTGATCTTGGAATCTAAGCAGGGTCAGGCCTGGTTAGTACTTGGATGGGAGACCACCTAGGAAGACCAGGTGCTGTAGGTATAAAAAATTAAAAAATAAGAAGTATAAGCTGATGAGGTCAACCAAGGGTTGCCTTGCCTAAAAAAAAAAAAAAGTGACAGTATATATGTTAGCAGCTTTGTAATTCTTATTTTAATCTAATTTTCTTAAAAAATTAACTCTATAAATTACACTTATTTAAAACAAAGAAATGAACACATTGAAAATGAAACAAAACGTTTTATACCCTCTTGAAATATAGAAATTCTACTCCGAATCTGAGTTACCTCTATACAGTATATGTAGCTACAAAGAAACATAAAACCTCACCTCAGAGCTATTGATAGCCAACGCTTGAAGTAGCAGCTTAGTGGCATCAAGATGAAGGCCATAGTGAATCAAAAGGTTGGCCAGGTTCACAAGAGGAATATCCTGGTACTGAAGTGGAGCCAAATTCAAAGCCCTCTGAAGACAAGCAATAGCAAAAGTGCTATTTCCTACTGCTCTCCAGTAGAGTCCTGCTTCATTGAGTATCAGCCAGATAGGAGCATTTGGCTGAAAAACCCCAAAGTACTTAAGTTAAACAAAATACAGTACTTGTTCTAAAAAGGATTTCTAATACATGTATTTTAATTTTTAATTACAATTACTAAGCATTTAAATTTCAGATGTCTGAAGTGACTCACCTTATTAATAGCATGAAATAAGAAAGACCCAATTTCTTCTTCTGGGATAGTATAGTTATTAATACGGGAAAGCAAAATCTGAAAACATCAAAAAAAAGATGGACTCAATTAAAAATCTCAGGGAAGACATTTGAAAAGAATTTCCATAGTCAGCAGTCTCTACTTAAGTAAATATTTGTAATTTGAATAGATATTTTTAATCACATAAATAAATATTTATAATCTGAATAGACAGTTGAATAGATATTTTCAATTTAAATAGATATTTATAATCATATAACATGAGGCCATCAACATACCAACAGGTGTTGACCTGCTCACATGACCTACTTTCTTATAACTAAAAAAATTAAAAGACATTAACCATATACATATTGAGGTGATCTACCATAAAGTCAACCTAAGTGTCCAGGACCAAATGAGAAACTGTTCAGAAGACAATATGCAATATTTGATGGAACAAAATTCTGTTATCTTTTCTAGCTGCAAAAGCACCATACCCTCAATTAAGCTACTTTATGTTCTTGCAGCATAATTGTAAGCAACTCTGAGGCAGGGACTGTGTGTGGTCTATTTTTTTTTGTATTCCCAACACACCAAACAGTGCTGGACACGTGTGTGTTTTTGCTTTTTTTTTTTTCCCTCAGTAATGCTGAATGTAAGCTTTAACTGTTTACAGTTTTAACATTAAATTAAAAAAAAAAAAGATTTTGTGATGGTCTCTATGGAATGGTATGTAATATAGATGTTAGTCTTAGTAACATTCCCAGGTATACTAATCAGAATTAAAGACAACGTAACAGAATTTATTTATGCTTGCAAAATGGTTATCAAATTCATACAAATTCCTAAAGACCTTATATAAGCCCAAAGCAGGGTTGATACAGGCTAGGGAAAGAGAATCTTCAAGCTTTCAATTTATACAAACTTCAGGAGGCTTGGAGGATGCAAAGCTAACACAGGTCAGAATGGCCTCTGTTAGGTAACTGGAGAGCTCTGTGATACTCATCTTTGTAGCCTTCTTAGTGAGATGTAGGCTATACAAACAGCAGCCCTGAGGAACACTTTCCTGGCACTCTTATCAAAAGCATGACAGACTTAAGAATTTCACCAATTCTTTACTCTCTCCTTCAGTTTTATAAGTTAAAGCATGACAACTGCTTTCTATCAAATTTTTGTTTCACCTAAGGGGCTTGTGAAGTCACCCAGAATGGACGGCAATAAACACCAGCCTAAGTGAGTCTTACTTTTCGTGCATGGTCATCTGGCATTTTGGCTTTCAGATCCATGCGGACCTCTAATTCTTTGACTAAGTAGGACAGAGTCTGGCTTTTTCTGAAGTCAGTTATGGAACAGTCAGGGGTTTGGGCCTCTTCTTCTGAAGAATAATCATCATTGTTGAGTTCGTGGATCCTGGCACAAGAAAAAGGAACAAGATTCATATTTTCAAAGTTTGAGTGATATCAAGACAAAGACTTAACCTTTCAAGTCCAAAGCTGGTGCTCTCAAAGAACCGCCAGATGACAATCATGCAGAATCGAGTGCTTTGCCAAATCCATCAGCACTTGCCTGAGTCCTTTGTTTTCTGGAGGCAGGAAATATGTTGGCAATTCTCCACCAACAGGGACTCTAGGATAGCTTTCTGCACAGTCTGCTCTTTTAGGCCACAGAATGTTCTGTTTGTCCTAATAAAGAAAGTTTCTTATAAATTTTTTTGGATTCAATGTTTCAACATGCTAAATGAACTTTTAAGGGAACACAAATGTACTTAGATAATTAAACAATAATTTGGTATTTTAAGACAAATGTAGGCACTGTGGTTGATTCCATAATATTCTTTCTATTGCAGATTATTAGTCTAAGTCAGTAATTCTATTTGTTTTAGCACAGACTGTTTCAGGGCTGGGCGGGCCAAAGACAGCTGAGCCAATGAGACACAAGAAGGGCTTGAGTGTGGCTTCTGGGAAAGAAAAGCTAGACTTAGTTTCTCATGCCACATAGGAACAAAAATGTATTGCTCTAGTTGCTGCTGGCTGTCACTTCAAAACCATTAGGAAGATAAGCTTTAAGATGAAACCAGTACTGTGACAGTAAATTTATAAAAGAGAGAAAAAAAAAAATGGGTCACTAATTACATCACTGGGCCACTGAATCAACCAAACCCAAAGTATGCCCCATCTTTGAACTTCCAGTGATAGGAGGCAAATTTTCTTTTGTTTAAGCCAATTTGAGGTGAAATTTTTGATTTGTACCTGAAAGCATATATAAGCTCACAAAACTGATACAGAAAACTATTTCTCCCTGAACTAAGACCTTTTCTTTGTCAATGCCAAAGTTTAACAATTGTTTTTTGATTTCTAAACTCTTCATTTTTCTAAATTAAATAACATGTATCAGAAGCTTAGTAAACTGATATCTTGAAACTATCAACCTTGGGGAATATATATTACATATAACTAAACCTAAGTGCCTATATTCATTCTGTTAGAATAAATTCTAAAAATTTAACAGTGAATAAAAAATACACGGTCTCTGTCCTCATACCTTGGTATTTCCATTGGCTAACATACAATTGGCTAGCTTAGAAATACATCTTTATTAACTTGTTTATAACTTCCACTAGAATGTAAGTTCCAGCAGAGCAAGGAATCTGTGTACTGTATTCATAGTACCAGACTGGCACACATCTGGGAGCTCAATAAAAGAATATTGATTAGATGAAAGTATATACAAGCATATACTTAGGGCAAGCTTAGAAACTTGTTAGGGTTGGTAATTATACTCGGAGAGCAAAGCTTGAATTGAAATCAGAAAGTCTACCTGCTCCACCTGATGGGAAGAACTCAAGGCAGACCCTGTGTCTTACTTAGGTACTACCTGGCAGAACACCTTCCTTTTAATGGAAGTTTAGTAACTGCTTGCTGAACTATGCTGAATGCTGATAGGGGCCACATTAATCAGTGAGACTGAGAGCAGCTGCTTTAAAAGAGCTTGTCTGAGGAAATTCCTTTTATTAACTTACCCTATATGCATCAGAGTCCCTGCCCCAGATCCAGAGAATAGAATGTGCTGCAGGAGAAGACTTGACCAAATCACTGACATCACTCTGATTTGCTGGAACATCAAAGTTCACAGACATCATACTGGAGGTTGATGAATCCTCACCAAACTAGAAAATGAAAAGAAAAGTTCAACCAAACTGGCAGTGGAAAAGGAGCTGTGACTAAGATTTAACTCAACCCCAAAACACTAGTGAAAACTCAAACTTAGTAGGAAATCAGAAGGTAGGTCAGTAACAAAGCAATCAGTTCTATTAATTCTCAGAACTATGCCCCAGCAGTATTCTCTCACAGATAACGTATTATTATTAGCAACTTTCAAGAAATTATGCCATTGGATTGTTTTCCTGTCCCTTTATTTCCTTTGTATAATTTAGTCTCTTTTAGGTTTAATAATTAGTTGATTTAGAGGTTTTGTTCATTATTTCACTCCCTTACATAAACTAAAATGATCACTACAATATAAAATTAGTGTTGTGGGTAGAAGCAAAGGAACTTAAGGGTTTTTAAGAGTTTAATATAGCTATCATTTAGGCATTATAGACTACCGTACAATCAATTGCAAATATATAAAGCCTTCATCCAAACCAAGGTAAAAGTGTTCGATATTCTCATAAAATACAATAGCTCTTGTTTCTGAAATCTTGTTAGGTAAGAGAATGAGACCAGGATGAGATATGGCAGAAAAGACAGGAGAAAAAGGAATGAATATGATTAATACTCTTTGGGAAAGAAATGTGTCATTCACGAAAGAGCAGAATACTTTCCATAAAAAATGACTTATTAAATATAACCGATATTCAAAATCTTAAATGATAGTCACAAAGTTTAGAGATCAAATATATAAGGAACAGGAAAATGTGATATTATTCTTAGATATGCAGAAATTTATAAAATCTAGAGACCAAGAAAAATACCTGAACATAGTCGACATTTTCAAAGATATCTCCACGATGGTAGCGCACGGGTTGGTCCCACTGGCAATGTAAACTATGCTGCTGGTTGACCAGACGGCATATCTGATGATTTCCTGGGAAACAAAAGGAAATTACAACTGATAAGAAAGACTGGTAATGCCAACATGATTTTCTTAGTTTAAGTCATTTAGTTTCAACCTTGTATTCTTCATAGCCTGGCAGGATACTTACACAGGGGGCACTTCTACAGGAACACACTTGTTAGTAGTGAAATTATTCTAAAAAAGTCTGTTTCTCTACCTACAATACAAAGGGCTCCACTAGATAATCACTAAGGTATCTTCTGGCAATTACATTGGGTCGTAAATCTATTGATTACATTGTTTTAAAAAACTTCAGCCATCTCTCTGGAGAGAATTTGCTTTACATACTTCATAATCTTGCTTCAAATTTATATCTGCGAGCTCTTGGTACAGACTGACTTGTAAATAATCCAAAGGACTGAATATACTCTTTACACTCAAAATAGCAAAGAAAACTTGTTAGGTGGATTGTAAAATAAATTGTAAATGGTCACAACTAAGGGTTCAAGGATAAGAGGCTTTCCAGACCAATATATGTATCAAGGGAGAAGGTGTAATATCAAGGATTCTATTAATTTATTCTTTGATATCAAGTTGTGAGATCTGCTCCCTTCATTTAATCAGAAACAGAACATTATGGATATAAGCAAATCATTGATCACCTGTCAATCCAACTTCCTTTAGACTACTGGCTCTATTTTTGTATCACAGACTCTAAGAGATTTTAGTAAGATCTACATACCCTCTTTCTGGAAAAAAATTGTTCACATACAGAGTTTTGCATGTACCTTGGGGAAGTTTTCAGAATTCCAAGTTAGGAAATTCCTGCTTCAGACAAATTCTTATCTGAACTCTTATTTCTAACATGAAACATTTGTTTTTAGAGGAGCAAGAAAAAAAGGTATTTAGCCTATTGCCGGCACTGACTGAAGAGTGTGGACGCTTTGTTTCTAGGGTGTGTCTGGCTTGTTTTACTTGGTGTAGGGTCAAGTTACTCACAGTGTGTTTTCAGACTAGTAGCAACAGGCATCAAATGGGAGCTTGTTAGAAATACAGAATCTCAAGCACCTACCTCACACCTACTAAATCAGAACCTGCATGTTAACAAGATCCCCAGGAGACTGATATGCAAGTTAAAGTGAAAGGAGCATCAATGTAGGCCACAGAGGGTAAACAACCATCATTAAGATGAAGATCTGAAAGGTTTGGCTTTTACTTTAAAATATGAATTTAAAAAAAGCTACAGGGACCTAACCAGATCCTCAGGCCTGCTGGTGATGACTCTTAATTTTAAGATGGGAAGAAAGTCATAAGCACAACTTTATCCTGTTTTATGGCCACATGAAAGTTATGAAAAGTAAAGCACACCAGAATTGTATTTCCTAACCTGTCTTCAGTTATTTGGAATCAATACTTACCTAATTGTGCCTCTTTTGCCATCTGTGTCTCATGGATGATATTTCTTAAGATTTGTTCTTCCTGAATCAACTTATGTTTTTCTAGGATCTCCTGTTGTCTCAGGTAGTGGTCATGCTGCTTTTGATATTCTTTCAACTCATTTAGGGTTCGCTGGAGGGATCTTAACATTTTTTGATATCAGGAAAAAGTTACTGAAGTTTAAAACTGTGAATTTTAAACCCACATACATGCATGGATTTTCTGATTCTCAGTAATAACTGCTAGGGTTTTTTCCTTTTAACATACAACCACTGCACCACAGGTTCAAGAATAATGAAGGCAGATAAATGCTATTGCTTTGTTAAAACTTAGGGGCAAAAAGATAATGTAAAATTCTTCCCTTAAATACAACTATCATGACATTAGTATGCTAAATTTTTCAGGTGCCAAAAAAGATACAGAACAATATACTATAAATCTTTACATATTTAATTATTTCCCTCCACAAAGTTTCTGTTAGTTCCACTGACAGTCAAAGCCTTTCCAGAAACCTTTCTTTCATCTTTTCCTGTGATTCTGCTTTTAAGAGGGCCACAGTACCTTATTCTTATACTCTAGCTCCTTGGTTTATAGATTTTGGGGAAAACCACAAAAACTTTGCTTTAGAAAAGAATATTTTCTAACACCTAGTATCAACTCATCTGCCTGATTATATTTAATAACAAAATCTTATTACCTACTACACTGTAACATATGGAGATTTAGGAGCTGTACAGACTGTATAAGAGAGAAGGAATTCAATTCTTAAGAGTATAATATTGGAAGAAGCTCAGCCAGAAAAAGTTCTAATCAGGTATAAAAGAAGCCAGGTGTAACAAAAAAGCTATATTATGCTTTAAACATACTGGAAAAAAAGCAAATACAAAAATTTAATGAGTTCCAAATCACCATTTAATTCTCTAACAATCAAAGTAGACTCAAAACATTAAGGCTAATTCTATGAGATGAACAACTCCCTTCTGAGTTATGTGACATTTCTTAAGTGACCCTATTATTTATAGGATCAATTTTTTTTTATTAAGTACCTGCAAGGACCAAGTACAAGAGAATTCCATTACTCTACAACTTACACAAATCTGATTAAAATGTGGGTCAAATAACATCTCTCAACCTCACTTAACATAACAATAGCCCAACACTAGAAGCCAAAGGGGAGAAAGATCAAATCTAGCAATGTTCAAGTAAACGTAATCAACAGGATTACTAAGTATCCAGTAGTATCATCCCCTCCATCTGACTTCATAAAAGTAATTGACTGTCAGCTTGTAAAGCTCTAAATGACAGCATTTACTGCAAATATTCTCTAGTTCCTGGAAACCATGCTATTAAAAAGATTCCTCTATACAACCACTGAATTGTGCTAAATATCCTGGATTTGGAGAAAAAGGATGGGACTAGCAGTAGTGAGAGGTGTTTTTCTTAATTGTAACGAACAAATTAACACTAATATCACCCTAAACAGGTCTGATCTAAGGTTCTATGGTGCTAGCACTTCAGTGAAATTTTTTCTCCCAGTTACCTATGTTGAGCTTCCAATTTCTGCTCCAGTTTTTGTTGACATAAAACAGCATGCTTCCTCTTTATAGCTTGCTCAAACCCAGGTTTAGCCTGCAAAGCGTGGTCGTAACAAAGCACTGAGTGGTTATACTCCCCAAGCATCTGAAGAGACAAAAGCACAAACAAATGGGAAAAGTTTAGCCACAGCCCATTTTCATCTGTCCAAACCCCCTAATGATTTATGAGACTATACCTATATCTCATGGTATAGTGAATGTTATTTTAATCAGTGACCAAATCTCCACAACATGAAAACATGCTATGTAGGATGGCTTAATTGGAAGGTATTGCTACCTTAAGAGTATTCTCTGGAGAAACTTAATATTCCTATCAACTTAATTATTTTTCTTTTTTGTCAAGAGGCTGGGACAATTATGACACATTATTGTGTTGACTCTCCCCCCAATTCATTTCCATCCCCACTCCCTTGTCAGACCAAAACAGGAAGGAAAAGGGATTGTTTTTTATTGAAAAAGAAAATAGCAACTGATTTGGTTCATGAAAATAAAAAGTTGTATTTACTGCGTATATATTTCCCAAAGTGTAATAGCTGGTGAAGAAGTCACTGTCATCCAGAGCTGCGTGGACCACAACAGCAGCATCAGCAGAGAAGTGTGCTCTGTGCAGAACATTTGCCAGATTGACCAGGGCAATGTCTTTATTGTGCCTGAAAGAGGAGAGCATGCATATCAGGAAGGAAGCATGTATTTCACAATTATGTACAACTCCCTGACAAGAAAATTACTCAAAGTTATTGAACTTAGGAAAATAACTTTGAGTATACTTATAGATGGAGAAAATAATTTAAGAAAATCATAATGTTTCATTTTTACACAATTGATAGTATTTAATTTGTCTGACAGCTACAAATTTTACCACAAAAATAAGGTCTGGCAGACATCTTATAATTTTAAAATGTATCAAGGGCTTATATTTGCTTTTAGAAAAGTTTAATTTATGATAATTCTCCAGCTGAGGTCTCTTTATTCAAGCCTCAGGTAAATCACAGGGCACCTATATTATATATTTTCTCCCTAATGGAAATCAGAAATATATTATGCTAGTATTACTTTGAAGTCTTTGACATCTGTCATTTTTCTGTGACAGGACTAATTTCTTTGAACAGGAATGGAAGAGAGTGTGAGTACAACACAATGCTGCTTCTTGTTTTCTTATGTATTGTTTCTTTAACAGTCCTGAGTTATGTAGAAAATCAGAAGGTCCAGAAGCAGAAGAAACTTACCTGGAAGAGAAATGAAGTGCTCGCATGGCACATTCCACTACCTGATATGGCTCATTCTTTATTCTCCAGTAAAATGAAGCCATGTTATACAGTACCCATGAAGAAGAGTTCTAGAGATTAAAGAAAAAAACAACAATCAATGACTCCTCGACAGTTTCTTCAACTTAGAATATTCAAAATGAACATCTTTACTACTCTGTCTCTTCTGAAGTTTAAGATGAAAAAGAGCAAGACTTACAGTAGCAATAAACCAGAGGACAAAGTACAAATAAACTATATCTGTCAAAAGAGCCGCCTAATCATCAGTTGAGCAGGTGTATTAAGATGTACACTCCACAGAGGGACCTTACAATTGCTCCAAAGGGGAAACAAAGCTGAAAAAGCCCACTGAGTGCCCACAACCTGGTGGGCCTTATTTTAGGACTTTAGAAGTTAGGACCTAACCTACTTAGAAATGCCAGTTGCTGTAACATGAAATTCTTGAAATGAATATATTACAAAGTTTCCTATGTATTTAATATCTGAATGAAGATATATACAAAAGGAAATGATAGCCTTGTGCTGTTGTAAAAGAGATGAATTTTTGTCATTTTCTCATGTGTTCATAATCTAATTCAAACCTTCACACTGTTAAAAATTTGAGTCTTAATATATAGTAATAAGTGTATTCTTTAGCTGTTAAACAGAAATTCATAAACTTAGCTCCTTTTGTGGCTTAGATTTTTTTGTCCCTTAACATAGAGGTCAAAGCACTAAACTGGACCATGTCTAAAACTCAATATAAATAAAGTTTAAAATCAAGTAGAGAACTTTCAAATTCAACATGGAAAAATCATAAAGTTTAAGATAAACTAGGAAAACATATGACAGCCAACATTAGTATCTTTACTATATAAGGAGCTCATAAAAAATCTAAACAAACAAAAAAACCAGGAGAACATGGGCTAAATATGAACAAAAATATGAACAATGGCTAGGTGAAATGATATAAAACTTAACAAAGAAATGGAAATAAAAAGATACAAGTTTCCTTTTTAAAATTGGCAAAGATTAAAAAGAATGCCAATATTGACCACACTATATCTTCAGATATATAATGTAGAAATGTTACATTAGTACAGTATAGCATTTCTGGGGGACAATTTGACATGTATGTTAAAGGCTTTAAAAATGTGATTCCCCTTCAACCCTCATAATTCCACTATTAAAAATTTATCTTTTGAGAATAATTAAGTTTTAACTATAAAGGTGTATAAAAATAACAATCCCAAAGAATTTATAATAAAACATTAATTACTCTGAATTTTTAAATTATAATTTTTACTTTTCCCTGTATTGATTATTAAAATATAATCCAAATTTTTTACAAGGACCAATTATTTTCAAAATATTATTTGCAAGGTTAAAACTAAGTACAATGCTGTGTTAATTATTTAATTAGCCTTATATATTCTATCTTCAAGGAAAAGCATATAATTTCTGAGTGATGTATTATGTTCTTTCACAACTGACTTATGACTTGGGATTCAGTCTCCTTTTTGATAGCCTTTTGAGAAAGTTTTCCTTCAAAATCAACAAATGCTTTGATTTTTATCTCTTATTTTCAGACTTGGTACTGTGAATTGGAACAAAAAGATAAATTAAAAATTCTACATGAACTACTAAAAACATCAGGATAAGCAGAACACTAACATCATACTATGTTAGAAGAAAAAAAAATCTTAAAAGAAAAATCTTTCTATAACATTTCTCATAAAATTACCCCCTTTTACTATTAATGTTTGAATGTCACTGTTAATTCCTCCCCCATTCTTTGGAGCATATTTTTCCCTTGGCTCTCAGGATACCATGTTCTTCTGAACACCTTTTTGGTCTCTTTTGCTGGCTCTTTCCCCTCCATGTGATAGCTAAACATGGGAAGACCCAGGACTCAGAGTGGCCTCTTCTCAAACTTCACTGTTCTCCTGATGACCTTGTCAAGTCCCTTGGCTAATACTCCCTATTTAACAATTATTCTCTATCTACACACCCAGCTATCACCTTGCCTGAAATTCCAGATTCATATAGATATTTCAAATTTAACACAGCCAAAGCAGAACTCCATTTTGTCTTCTCCCACCCAACCCCACTCCTCCTTCAAGTTGCTCAAGCCAAAAACTGAGGAATTATCCTTCATTCCTCTTTCACCCTCATTTCCCACATTTAATCATCATTAGCTTCTACACTTCTAAACATTTCCTGAAATAGTTGAAGTCTCTCCATTTCCAATACTAACCATTCTAGTCCAAACCATCTTCATCGCTCTCTTGAACTACTGAAGGATATTTTAAATCCTAGGCCAGTTTCCCCTTATTACTCATCAACTTCTGGGGATGCAATGTTTTACATTACCTTCAGAAAAACAAGATGAAGATGGTAACTTAGCTACAAAAATTAATCATATATATAATGTATAATGTATTTGAATAAATTGTATGTATATTAATGTTGTGATTATACATTTTACTTAATAACACTGTAATACTGCTTAGAAATTAGCCTATATGGTATGATACTCCTTAGGCATAGAGAAGAACAAATGCTGTTTTCTAATTCCCACATGTATCCTGAATAATACATTTAAATTTTTGGGTCCTGTTGCATAACTCTCTATTTTATTTTCTTAAAGGAGATGTTCCTTTAAAAAAACTACGAGAAGATTTTATTGTTGGTGGTGATTCTTTTTCTTGTTTAGAGAATAATGATCATCTATGTACTGTGTATAGACATGGCAAACACACGAACATTAAATTTTCTTACACACTCAAAATGTATAATTTAGCCTATAAGCTCTGTTGCTAATATTAATTTATAATTTGTTTCTTCATGAATTAGTTTAAATAAAACTTTTCCACATCCCTTCCTGGTTAAGGGGACTATACTAACAATGTTTCTCCCTAGCTTTGAATTACACAGTTTATTTAATGTAATCGTAAGTTAAAATCACTCTCTAGACAAGAATAAGCTAGGCCGGTATTTTCTGAGAGAAAAATATCTTCTATTCACATAGACCCTCCTGGCTCTTCAAGTCAGTGATGCCTTACCTTCTGTAGGCCTTCGTGAATGAGGTGGCCTATGTCATCTATATTCCTTCCTAATCGTTTAGATAAATATGTGAAGACTGGGTCTTCTTTAGGTAGTAGAGGTGCAGAAAGATTAACTCTCTCTTGTACACCCTGAAGAAAAAAAAATATAGAAAAAAAGATTAGAAAAGGAGACTATAAAAAATCACAAGTTATTTGGTACCTTACAGCATTTATTTTCAAGGAATTTTAAGAAATACGAGATGTTTATAAAATTATTAAGCTGTTTGGAGGGAAAGAAGAAAAAGAGTATTTATAAGCATGAGGCTACATTTTTAAAAAATGCAAAAAAAGTGAAAAATTCCAAATCTCTCTACTTACTCTCAAGTGCTGAAAAGCATGTATACTATATGGAAGTTCTAGAATTTTAGTGCAATCAGGTTGCTCAGGGTCTGGAGGGACAGGTGATTCTGTGTCTATATAATCTTCAGGGCTAAAATCAAGAAGCAAGAAGCAGTGAATGAATGAAAAGTGAAGAAATATCTAAGTTTTCTCTAATTGAACCATATTCTCAAAACATCTCAACTTTAAAACCAATATTAGTCAGCATTCAAACCTTTTTCACATTGCTGGTGTTAGAGTCAAATATTTTGGAGTTTAACTTAAAGGAGATAAATCAAGAGGAAGAGAGAAAATAGGTTGGTTAAACAATGTTAAGATCAGAGACTTTTAAAAAGCTAATATAACACTGCTAAATTCTTTCTAGAAATGGTAAACTAATTTATGCTTATGTTAACAGCCTCTCCACATTTCTACCAGTTACTGATTTTTAAATATTTTTTTCAATTTGACAGACGTAAACTGTCTAAATGTTTTAACTTGTACTTACTTGATCATTACTGAGAAATGTTTTCCACATGTTTATTGCCATTTGTATTTCTTTTACTATAAACTGTTTAATTTTCTGATCAATTAAATAATTTATTGATTTGTAAGAATTCTACATGTAGGATATACTCATCTGTGACTGAAGCTTATTCTCAGAAAAATAATCTGAAAAAGGTCTGTTGAAAAAATGTAATTATTTTGAGGGAAAAGAGAATCTCTTTACCTGATGTCTTTGCTCTCCAAAGTTATGTATGTGCCATCATACAGATCTAGGTCCCCTAAAGGCACCTTGGCTTTGATGCAGTCTGGATCCTCTTTATTATGTCTTTGTTCCAGTCCTGTATCTCTGTCCTCATTCTCTTCTATGTGAATTTTTTGAGCAACTAATTGCTTCTGTTGAGAAGAAAATAAAAATACGATGGATTTTTCTAGTATTTCAGAGAATCTTCTATATAGGAAGACAAGGATTCTGAATATGCTCTCAGTTAACTTAATTGACATAAATAAGCTTCTCTAAACGGATGTCCACTTATGGAAAATAACTACCTGAATTGTGTAAACATGTCTTATGTCAGTACTTCAAGACATCAAACTTACTGATACTGCTACCTGGAATAACATCCCCTAATGTCCTGTGTTCCAGGTGAACTACTACTTCAATTTTTTTTTCAAACATACAGAAGAATTACATAAACATCTATGCTTCCACCACCCATATCTATCATATACCATTTTTTAAAAATTAAATTTCTTGGGTTTGACACTGGTTAATAAAATTATGTAGGTTTCAAGCACATAATCTGATAATACATCATCTGTATATTGAAATATGGCACTATTCTTAATTTTTTAATACGTTTGCCCATAAGTATTCCAACTGGATTTTAATTTATTCAGTTACCTTTACCTTGTTCTGAACATGACAAGAGTCTAATGTGCTTTAACTAATCACTGATCATGTCCCAAACCAACCACATATTGCTAACTTTATGTAGTTTTATATTTTAAAACAAAAACAAACAAATGTGATAACTTTTCATCAGTGCTTTTAAGTCATTTTATACATTCTACGTAGCTTTCATCACGTCTACTTTTCTTCTTGTAAAAGTACAGCTTTAATTTTTTCTTAAGTGAGAGTCTGTAGTTGGTTAACTCTTATTGTATGTCAGAAAACTGCTTTACCCTCACTACTGAATGATGGTTTTAAAAAATATAAAATTTTAGTTTAACTGATTTTCCCTTAGCACTTTGAGGTTATTCCTCTATTGTCTTTGATATCTAAGAAGTCTACGCAGTTATCATTACTTTGAATATAAATTGTATTAGTCTCATGGCTTAAAGTTTATATTGTCAATGATTAACAAATTTACATCTCCATCTAGACCTTTACCCTAGAGTCCATACTTGAAGAACCAACTCCCTACATGACGTCTCCACTTAGATGTCTAATAAGTACATCAAACGTAACACATCAAAGCCAAACTTTGATTGATTTTCACAAACTCCCCAATCCTACACATCCTTTAGTCTTATGTACTTATTAATGTCAACTCTATCCTTTCAGTCTCTTGAATTAAAAACCCTAGAATTACCCTTCACCCCTCTCCCTGTCTATCTCTCTCTTCCCAACCACTCTATGACCATCTCTTGTGTCTAGCAGTTCTGTGGTTGCTTCCAGGTTCTACCCTGTTCCCAAGTCCAGAAACAGATCTTAAAATTCTGAAGTAATATTTTGCCCTGAATTGGTATTCAGGAAGTTGAAGGTGTAATTATTAAACCATTGGGTGTTTTGGTTTATTTTTTGGTCATCAAGTTTTGTTTTGTCTTCCTGTTTTTTCTCCCTTGCACCCAGACTCTTTTCATGAACAGAATGGCTCCATTCCAGTATTCAAGCAGTAAGTTCTCTTCCTTTATCTTGTATGGAATATTATTACCCCCTTCACTCTACAGAGCTGAACTAGTGGACAGCAGGTTTGGAGATCAGCAGGTTTGCAAATTTAGGGACTTTTCCAACTTAGTGTTTCTGTTCCATTTCTGGTCCACGGAGATGTATATGTTGGTTTTAGGCTGGGCTACATTTGACTTTGAGTTTGTATGTTATCTGTCATTACTGTGGATATGAAGCAGAAGAGATACAGTGTACTAAGTATAAACTCATTACATTACCTTCACCAAAAATAGATGGAGTCAACACACTTTTCATCTGCATTTTCACTGACTTGGTACATGGTTTCCCTCCCCCCTATATATACTCTAATTTAAGTCTCCTTCTCTTTATATAATACTGACCCCTGAAAGAAAGGATCACATCAAATATATACAATGTGCGTATGCATGTGAGAATAAAAAGTATTTTCTGTACCACTGCATCTTTTGTACACTGTGCTTAAATAAAAACAGATCAAGCTTCCAAGAATGAAGTCCTATAAATATACCTATTATCTTATTCCTGGTATCATAAAAATCAACATTTCCAAATTTATTGTAGATAAAACTGGTAGGAACAAGGTGAGAGACTATTAAAAAAAGATGAATTCTTCTAGATATATAAATAATGTAAAAGTACTGCTACCTATGCAGAACTGGTTAATATGTGCTAAAAGCTCTTCCTTAATCCATAGAAATTAAAAAAATATATATGACTATTTCTGTTGATAGATGTACTAGTTTGAATTTTTATAAGTAAATTTCAGAATTTTCATATAACTAGAAAATAAATGGCTACCTGGCTACCAGGTATAACAGCTTTTAAGCCAAGAGGTATGGTGTTTGCCTCTGGTTCTGCCATAACTTCATATGCAAAATCAGGCAATTTACTGTCTTTGGGTCTGTTTCCTTACCTCTAAAATGAGGATGATCCTCATGATTCCATCTAGATTGATACAACTCTTATTACTCTTAATAATTTTCTAAATCTCATTTTATAAACTGGTTTACTTTTTCTACAACTTATAAGCTTCCTCAAAGTTTGAATTCAATTTATACTGTAACTTCAACATATTAATATAAAAATCATTAGTGAGATTTTTTAGTCCTTTTACACTGTATAACTTTTAAGCAGAGATTTTATGATGAAAAAACCTAGTTTCTTGAATAACTAACATTGTTTGCTATTAATAAGCAAAATCAGTTTATGAAAATCAATGATAAAAACAAAAGGTCATATTTTATTAGCAGTAATAAATTTTAAATTTTCAAGGTGCAAATGCTTGGCATGTCAATTGTAAAAACACATAATAGCAAGACCCTAGTTTTTACTACTTGGGAATTAACAAAAATTACATTTTATAGAATATTAAAACCATTTTTCTTTTTCATCTTATCCAAACTCTCCTTCTAAGAATATTCCTAGATATTATTCATCTTCATACTTTATGGAAAAACTTCTAGGTGGAAACTCTGTTCAAGGACATAATGAGGCAAGAATCAGGCATAAAACCCAAGGCAGGTTGGTCTATTTCTCTTATTATTGCTCAAAGGTTACTCTAATTCAATGTTATTTTTAAAAATATGATTTAAAAATAGTAAGTTCCTATAAAACTCAAAGAATCAGGCTTAAAAATATTATGTTTAATTTTTTAAAAATACAATAGCTTCTGTGAAATACAAGTTTCAGCTGCAAATTACATGCCCAGTTGCCTTACCTCTAATTCTTTGAGGTAGTTAACTGTTGTTTCTTGTCTCATTAATATGACTAAGTCATGGGGATGTTTCAAGTTCATTGGTGAATCCACCTGCAAACAAGAAAACAAACAAATAAAACTCAGATTTCATTAATATTTGTTTGGATTAATAGTTTCCTTTAATGCACTTTAAATTATTATCACCACTATAATCAGCATTAGGTGCTCAGTAAAACTCAAAGAGTATTTCAAAAGTGATCATATGTAAATTTTATCAAAGAGAATGACAGGTTCAATAGCTGTCCTTGGAATTCCATCTTGAAAGACCAAGCTTTTGAAGTGACTATTCTAACTGCGTGTATAAGAAGTATTGAAGAAGAGAAGTATTTGATAATTAATGATAAATTCCTTAAAAAGTATTTCACATTTATAATAACAAAAAGGGACTGTCTTGCCTTGATAGCAAGGCAAGAGAAATCTATTATCCAATGGAATGGGATATAGTAAACTAGATCTACTGTCATGGAAAGATGTTCACAATGTATAGTTAACTAAAAATAATAAAGAATGAATGTGGTTCCATAGTGTAATGGCTGGCAAGTCTGCTTTACACGCAGAAGGTCCTGGGTTCATGCCCCAGTGGAGCCATGGTCCATGGTCTACAGCCATGCCGTCCTGAACAAGCTCGATGTCTGATCTCGGAAGCTAAGCAGGGTCGGGCCTGGTTAGTACTTGGGTGGGAGACCACCTAGGAAGACTGGGTGCTGTAGGCATAACAAATAAATAACAATAAAGAATAAGTATACTATTATTTTTTTGTTGAAGAATTACATGCATATATTTTTATAGTTATAGATGTATACATGTCTGTATATGCACAAAACTAAGTCGATTTATAATGGTATCTTTTGGGAAGTGGGATAAAGAGGAGGGGTGCTTTATACACTGTACATTTTTAAATTGTTTGTAATGTATACATAATATATTTATAATAAGAAAAACAATTCACACATACAGCTTTTGAATTTCAGAAAAATCTAAGACAGTGAGTGGCTTTGGTACCTAAGAGATAAGATGAAGTTCTTGTTAGCCCATACTTATATACTGGCCCTTCAAGAAGTTATACTTTGAGAAGAAACTATATTCTTGTAGCCTCTAAGAAACTAACATAAGCTCAACTAGTTGATTTTAGAGCTAGCCTTTTAAGTGAAGAAAATAGCCTTTTAGACCTTGTTGAATATGAAAGGCTGTTTAAAAAATTTTTTTAAAAGAGTAAATAAGAACAACATGAAATAAAGTTGAATGGTTGCTTTAGTAAAATGCAGTATAACAACTGGAAAATGTTGGGTGACTACAGATAAAACTCATCTGCCTTTGCTCATTCTACCATCTCAGAGAGGCTGGAGGAAAAAGAGATGCTAATCTTGAGCAATTTACACTCATCCTTTCATTGTAATTATCTGAACTATGTACTTATCATTATGTAGTTATATAATTATCATCTACCATGGTTTTGCTTTTAAGATGAGATTCCTTTACTGCACCCTGGCATTCCCACTATATTGCAACTATGGGACTATGAATTTAAAAGACACTATAAGAGCAAGGCCTATACTTGGTCACCTGAGCTCTAAATCTCTATCAATCAGAGCTAGGAAAGGACTATTAGCAAAGTGCTAGGTTTGTCTCTATAAGAGGTGGAAAATTTTGTTCCTCTTTTGGTAGTAGTTAAATATATCACCAATAGTCATATGTGGGTAGGGCAGGGAAAGCTACTATAATAGATTAAATAGGGATTGATTTAAATTCAAAGCCTATCAAACTTTTTACAACAATGTGATATATTATATATAATACACCAAAATTTTTATAGAAAATATAAAAGCTACAGTCAGTGGCCAGAGTATTAAAGAGCTTTACATAAGGAAGCTAAAAAAAGTCTGCTTACTTTGCAACTTTGTCCCGACCTCAAGAGGTAGCTATTTATTACATGACTCCATGTATTTTTAAGAGGTAAGGAAAAAAACTAGAGGTGGGGAGTGGGGAAGGAATATGGGATTATGACATTTCCATACCAAATTACCTAACTCGTCTGATTACTTGATGTTAGGAGAACTACAAGAGGAATGAAAGAACTGAGACAAATGAAGATTTACATTAGAGAATATTTAAAGTATAACCTTAGTTATAAGATTAAAAAGATACCACATAACCAAGGCTTTATAACATCTGCATGGATTTGACCAACATTCAAATGTGAGTAAATATTTTTCATTTCCTTGAAACTTTTTAGTGCAACAAAGATATGGCAGCTAGAGGAAGTATAAAGTTATTAGCAGAAGGGAGTCCACTGACAGCTGTTTCTCTTTTTAAATGGCCACAAATGGCATGGTTTTATGTCAGATAAGGGTTGGTTGCAGAAGATTTAAAGCCTAGCATATTTTTATTGAGGTACTTTCAAGTTCTTAAATTTTAAGATTTTATGATAATTATCTTTAGCAAATGCCAATTAATTTGGATTTCTCTCCTTTCAAATACCTCTCCTCCTTAGATTATAAAAGAGGGTATGTTTGACAACTTCATAAACACTACAACATCCATTCAACCCTCTAAATAAAGGTTTATTAGGACTCTATGAACCAGGACCACTACGAGTCAATAATTGGAGTCTGTGTACTCCTATCTTATACACAACCTGAAAAGAAATGGTAAATATGCTTTCAAAATCTTTAGAAGAGGCTGCTATATGCCCAGGAGCGAAGAGTAACAGAGATTAGAAATAAGGAAGTTAAAAAGGTCACATGCATACACCAGATCTCAAAGCATTTTATGGCTCTTTCAAAAGAGACAAACAACCCTGCAAAGCTCCATGACTGTACAGCACAATAAATGATGCTTGCAATGACCAGAATTATAGTGAAAAAGTGAAATTATTTTCAATTTCTTCTACTTAAGAAGGCGGGGAAGTATGAAATATATGTTAGAGAAAAATTTAAACTGTAGGGAAAAGTTAAGTATTTTGAAATGAGCTATATGGAATTCCATGGTGCAAAATGATTTTCTCTAAGAATTCAAGGTAAACAAAGTTTTACTGTTACTATGGCAATTATTTTAAAAGAATGACAAACCATGTAATGCAACTCAATTTATTTTCCTTTGAATACATTTTATAACTACATGTATCCAATTATATATAACAGCAGTAATTACTCATAGCAAGTTCATTTTCATAGATTTCATTTGCTGTGGTCTCTGTTAATATCTACATCTCTAATTCAAAGCCCTATCTCTGTGAATTCAGTAAATTCACATGGTAATGGATGGATATATCACTATATGAGGGTAATTATTTCACTGCCAAATTAGATAAAGGGTGAATATTTTAAACTTAAAATACCCAGTCTAAGGGTATAAACGCATTTAAGTTCTACAAAGAAAGTTTGAGTCAATTACTTTCCATTGGTCCTTTATGACGAAATTAAATATTTCTATTGTAACATTAATTCCAGCACTCATATGCAATTTATTTTTCACATATGATGAACATTTTTACCTCCTATTTTAAAAATGGTATTTAAATGAGTATACGAAAGCAATATTAATGGAAACTCACTTGTTTCTCAGTAGCACTTTGAAACTGATGGATGAAATCTTGCATTATACCACGCTTATTTAAAAAAACTTCCCCTTAAGTTAGAAACTAGGAACAGAATATTTTAAATCTTTTACTCAGAATTTTAGAATATTTAAATATTGAGACAATATGATAGAAAACATAAATAGGAATCTTCAAAGCAACCAAGATTCCACCTAGAACTTAAATGATCCCACTTAGTGGGTATTTACAGTTTTTGCTAGCCAGTATCTGCAATCCCCTTCCTGTGGGGAAAGCACCTGCCTTGCTTTGCTGTAAGCATCCTTCCCCACATGGGAATCCCTGATCAGTGAGTAGATTCTTTTCTCTTGATAGTGATACTTCTGAGATGGGACATTAATTGAGTAGGTGGTCATTTGGTACTAAAAAGACTCTATCCCAGAACTTCTGTTTGAGCTTTTAGGGACTACAGAGCTTGTATCCACAGGGAGCATGACAATGAAGATAAAAAAGTAGAGAAATGATAACAGAAAAATCCAGTTACACTGTTTGAACCCTAGATTAAACTATCTGTAGAATTTGCACAAACATTCCAATGAAAGTTTTCAGGAAGTCTTTGATGCTAGTTCTTAAGGCCCTCTTTAATTTTCCTTGGGCTCTCTGCCTAGGATTTTCTTATCTTCCTGGCTCTTTTAAAAGCCTCTGTGCCTTTGTACATGCTAATTCCTCTCCTTGGAATGCATTTCTATCCCTATGCTTTTGGGAAAGGTCAACTAAGCTTAAATGTATTTCTTTTGTGAGGCCATCCTTTTCTTGAGCTCCCTTACTACTTTACAACCATTTCATTCATAGCATTTATTACATTGTTTAATTACTGTGTGTCTGTCTCTCCAAAAAAAAAAAAAATGGTTTTTATTCCTCTTTCAACTCTCAATATTCAATATGCTTTCAATATGTGTTAGGCACTTAATACATTGTTGATTATCTGAGGAAGCTGTCTGATGTCACATTTGTTAGATACTCCATTTCCATCTCCTAAAGCATTATCATTCACTGATGAAATCTGGAAATAGGTAAGGTGGCTAAGCCACCAGGAAGCTGAAACAAATTAAGTCCTTGATAGGTTTATGACCAGCTAGCTGCCCGACCTTAAGCAAATCACCTTGCCTTCCTGGGCTTCCATTTCCTCAGCTATAAACTGAGAGGACCCAACTTAATGACTTTTCAAGTTTCTTATTATTTTCAAATTCTACCTCTATAAAGGATATAGAGTATCTTAGATGTATCACATTTTTCCAGCCTAATATACACCACTGAAATAATTGGATATTCAAATGAATAAAATTATCATTCTTTCAATTAGCCCACATAAATTTGTACTTGCTCAAAAATACTATGAGCACTTATATGCCAACAAACTGGACAATATGGAAGAAATGGATACATTCCTAGAAATATCCCATCTCCAAAGACTGAGTCAAGAAGAAACAGAAAATCTGAACCGACTGATTCCCATCAATGAAATTAAATCAGTAGTCAAAAAACCTTGAAAAAACAGAAGTCCTGGACCAGATGGCTTTGTAGCTGAATTTTACCAAACATTTAAAGAATTAACACCTATTCTTCTCAAACTATTCCAAAAAATTCAAGAGGAGGTAAGGTTCCCTCTTTTTACAAGGCCACCATTACCTTGATTACAAAACCAGACAAAGACAGTACAAAAACAAACAGAAAAAGACAACTATAGACTAATATTCCTGATTAACATTGATGCAAAAATCCTCACTAAAACATGAGCAAACCAAATTTAGCAATACATCAAAAATATCACACACCATGATCAAGTTGGATTTATTCCTGGGATATGAGAGGTTGGTTTAATATCTGCAAATTAATTAATGTGTAGAACACATTAACAAATTTAAAGATAAAAATCATACAATCATGTCAATAGATGCAGAAAAAGTATTTGACAAATCCAGCATCCATTTATAAAAAAAACATCTTAGCAAAGTGGGAAAAGAGAGAACATACCTCAACATAATAAAGGCCATATATCACAAACCTACAGCTAACATCATACTCAATGGGTACGACTAAAAGCATTTTCCTTAAGATCAGGGATAGGACAAAGATGTC
Source organism: Cynopterus sphinx (assembly GCA_030015415.1). Lineage (NCBI taxonomy): Eukaryota > Metazoa > Chordata > Mammalia > Chiroptera > Pteropodidae > Cynopterus > Cynopterus sphinx. Next base: position 120,316,133 of record CM057383.1, read on the forward strand.
CACTTTTACCACTTCTATTCAACATAGTATTGGATGTCCTAGCTATAGCTAGGATAATAAATCAGACAAGAAAGAGAAATAAAAGGCATCCAAATTAGAAAGGAAGAAATGAAACTGTCATTATTTGCAGATGACATGATACTATGTACAGAGAATGCTAAAGATTCCACAAAAACTGGATTCAGAATAAGTGGCAGAATACAAAATTAATATTCAGAAGTCAGTTGCATTTTTTATACACCAATGATGAACTATCAGAAAGAAAATTTAAGAAAAATCCCATTTACAATCGCATCAAAAACAATAAAATACCCAGGCATCATATTAGCCAACAAGGTAAAAGACATATTTTTGGAAAATTATAAGTCACCGGTAAAAGAAAAAATGGAAGCATATACTGTGCTCATGTGTAGGAAGAATCAATATTGTTAAAATGACCATACTACCCAAAGCATACTCTCCAAATTCAATGCATTCCCTATCAAAATACCGATTACATTTTTCAGAGAACTAGAATAATCCAAAAATTTATATGGAACCATAAAAGATCCAAGATAACCATGGTAATCTTGAGAAAGAAGAACAAAGTTGAAGGTATCACACTACCTGATATTGAACCATATTACAAAGCTATAGTAATCAAAACAGTATGGTACCAGCATGAAAAGACACACAGATCAATGGATCAGAACTGAAGAGCCCAGAAATAAATCCATGCATATGTGGTCATTCAATCTATGACAGAGGAGGCAAGAATATACAATAGGTAGAGACAGTCCCTTCAACAAAAGGTGCTGGGAAAACTGGACAGATACATGCAAAAAAAATGAAACTTGACCACCTTCTCATGCCATATACAAGAATAAACACAAAATGGGTTAAAGACTTCAATGCAAGTCCCGAAACCGTAAAACTTCTAGAAAAAAACATAGGCAGTAAACTCTCTGATATTTCTATTGGTTATTTTTTCTGATAAATCTCCTCAGACAAGGGAAACAAACAAACAACAAAAATGGTAAAAAGTTTTTGCACAGCAAAGAAAACTATCAACAAAACCAAAAGACAACCTACTGAATAGGGGTAAGATATTTGCCTATAACACATCTGACAAGGAGTTAATATCCAAAATTTGCAGAAAACTCATAAACCCAACAACAAAAACAAATAATCTAATTTAAAAATGGGCAGAAGATCTGAATAGGTATTTCTCCAAAGAGGAAACACAGACGGCCAATAGATGATGAAAATATGCTCAAGGTCACGAATCATCAGAGAAATGCATATTAAAAAACCATAATGAGATACCACCTCACACCTATCAGATTGGCTATCATTCATCAATAAATCAAAAAACAAGTGTTGGTGAGCATGTGGAGAAAAGGGAACCCTTGTATACTGTTGATAAGACTGCAAATTGGTACTGTCACTATGAAAAACAGTTTGGAGGTTTCTCAAAAAATTAAAAATAGAATTACCTTTTGACCCAGCAATTGCACTTCTGGGTATTCGTACAAAGAAAAACAAAACACTAGTTTGTAAAGATCTATGTACCCCTATGTTCACAGCAATGCTATTCACAATAGCCAAGATATGGAAGCAACCTAAGTGCCTATCAACAGACGATTGAATAAAGAAGTTATGGTACATATATACAACTGAATATTACTCAGCCATAAAAAGAGATCTTATCATTTTCAATGATATGGATGGACCTAGAGGGTATTATGTTGAGTGAAATAAGTCAGACAGAGAAGGATAGCCACCATATGATTTCACTTACATGCAGAATCTAAGGAACAAATAAATGAAAAGACTCACAGACACAGAAAATAAACTGGCGATTGCGAGAGGAGAGAGTTAGGGGGCTGATTGAAAAAGGTGAAGGAATGAAGAAATACAAATTAGTAGTTACAAAACAGTCATGGGGATATAGAGTAGGGATTATAATTAATATTATTGTAATGGATTTGTGTAGTGCCAGATGGGTGCTAGAGTAATCAGGGGGAATCACTTCAAAATTATATAAATGTCTAACCACTGTACTCTATACCTGAAACTAATATATAAAAAAAATCACAGCCTCTTCCTCAAAATTTGTACTTGCTCTAGGCAGGAACGATTTCCAAAGCTGCAGTTAAAAGCTTCTTTTAAACTGTCAGTTTATCCTATAAAACCAAGTTGTAATTAGTAGTGGCTATTTATTTCTGAGCAGTTAAGTTGTTTATTGTATCACAGGCAAAATTAGGTCTCTCTGTACTTATGCCACTTAATTCTAACAAAGTGCAATGTTAAAAAACTTTTTTGTTTGTAAGCTAAATATGTATGTTACTGAAAACATGAACATATTATAGGCAATATAAAGAAAATTAAAATTACTTGAAATCTCACTTTCAGAGATATCTGCTGTTTTACAGATATAAATATCTATATCTGTGTGTCTTACGTCAGGATAACTTCTATGAATACATACACATATAGCTATGTAGATAAATATTTTTACAAAAATATATTTATTACATGTATCCTTCCCTTCTCCACTTTTCTCTACATTTCTTTCTCTCTGATTTCTTTCCCAGTAAATATAGATCATGTCATCATATTTAGTGGTTAATATTATATTTACGTTATTTACTCAGGTTCCTACTAACTAAAATTTGAGTTTTTAGTTATTCTCTTTTTAACAATATTGTGATTAATATCCTTACGCTTAAATTTTTTGAAGAAGTGTCTATTTATTTCCTTCCCAGAAAGAGAATTGCTAAGTTAAAGGCACTGCTTTAAAATTCATATTTTTTGCTAGTTTTTCTGCAGAATAGTTGAATAAGTTAAATTTCTAACAACAGTCACTGAGTTTCTATACACGCATGGACATAGGAGTATGGGTAAATACATTTTAATCTCCTTTTTTTTTTTGGCCACATGTATTTCTTCTTTCATGTACTTACAAAAAAAAAAAAAATCTTTCTCACTGCCTTTCTTTAAATCCATCTGACAACAGATACATCACATTTTATGAATGGTAGTTCCTAGCTGGTGGGACTCTATGTGACTATTTCTCTTCTTGTGTTTTCTGACTTTTTCCACAGTAAACATATATTACTTATTTTTTTTTAAGAACGCTATGGGTCATTTTGTTAAAATGAAACATTAGAGCATTATGCAGCATATACAGACAAACAAACTGTAATGACAAGTATAAACTCAGGTCTAAGGAACAATTTTGTAGCTTTTCCTCACATATTCATAGAGAATAAGTTCCTCTCACAGATGTGGAGCCTGGCAAAACACCTCAAAAAGGCAACATTGCATTTTACTGTTCCTTACCCTCCTCTCCTCAGATTTTTACCCTTACTTTAAATATAGTTCACTGCCATTTTCAAATGATTGTCCAAGTAAGACTCATCCTGTCACCTTGTGATCCCCATCAGGCTAATATAGTGGCAAGCAAGATGAGTTTGAGAGGGATAGTATAAGGGAGGCAGAAAAGTCTGTAGCCTCACCTTTCGTGCAGCTCTTCAGAATTCAAGTCTAATCATCATGGACTTGCACCTTCCTCCAGGTCTAGAGAAGTGAAATTTAAGAAAATACCAATCTAGCCTAAGTTCTTGAAAGGGACTTACGCCGGATCCAAGCTGTGACTATCAAAATTTTAATATTAATGTAAACAGATCTTTTACTAGAAACATTTAATTGTATAAGATCAATAAAATACTATTATTATGAACTGTCAGGATTTGGAAATATTTTTGTTAAAGATGATTTTATTTTTGTTAGATAATTTTTTTTGCTGTTAATGTACTTATATACTACAATATTTTAATGAGAAATTAAAAAGCAGTCTCAATATTGTCAGATATCAAGTTATCAAAACTTAAACTTTAAATGAACAAAAATACTGAATCCTGACCATCACATGAATTTTTATGGCCTTATATCCTACCTTTAAGTTTTATTCTCAATTAGATTCTACCTTCTTCACAGTTCTTAGAGGACAGAGTTGTAAATGCCTAGTCATATAAAACAATCTAGATATTTGAAGTATAGTAAGTAGCTATGATCTAGATTTGAACATGTTGCAGCCAATTTCATGAGCATTTACTTAACTGATAAGCAAGTTAATTTTTCATTTTGATACAACTTCTTATAAAGGTGCTATTAATCTATATTTTCTGATTTATATTATCAGGAACTATACAAATAACACAATAAAGTAGACAATTTACAATTTTATAAGGAAAGAGACTGATGCACAGGATTAGGGCTTGAGTCATGGATATTTATCACTGGAATACTTATAATATTCTTGTAAACATATATAGCAACAATGTAGCTATATAGTTAGAGCTGTTCTATGTAACTCGGAAGTGACTTTCATTCCGGTAACAAATATTTATTAAACACAGAATAATGGTCTCATAAAGATGTCCATGTCTGAATCCCCAGGACCTCTGAATACGTTAGGTTACATGGCAAAGGGAATTAGAGTGACTGATATAGTTGAGCTGCTATTCAGATTACTTTAATTAAAATAGAGACTATAGCCTGAATTATCCAGGTGAGCCCAATGTTTTTCCAAGGATCCTTAAAAGTGGAATAGCTATGTTAACTATAATTAAAAAATTAAAAATTATTAAAAAAAAATAAAAGCAGTCAGCTCAACAGCAACAACAAAAATGGGATAGGGAGATCAGAGAGAGAGAGATGTAATGTTACTGGCTTTGAAGATGTAATTGAAAGAGGCCGGGAGGCAAGGGATGTGGGTGGCTTCTAGAAACTGGAAAAGGCAAGAAAATGGACTCTCCCCTAGAAATTCCAGAAAGGTATGTAGTGCTGCTGTCCCTTTGATTTTAGCCCAGTGAAATAGGGGTTGGGCTTCTAACCTACAGAACTGTAAGATAATAATCTGTGTTGTCTTAAGCCACTCCATTTGTAGAGATTTTAACAGCAATGGTAGAAAACGAATATAAGCACTCAGTAAGTACCAGAAATAATACCAGACATAATGGTAATTAATAAAACAGGTGAGAACTTAAAAATTCTTAGTTGGATAGATGCTGTGGACTGAACTGTCTTCCCAAAATACCCCTTGAAGCCCTAATCCCACAATGTTATGGTAATTGGAGAATGGGTCTTTGAGAAGTAATTTGGTTTAGATGAGGTCATGAGGTTGGGACCCTCATTATGGATTAGTGACCTTATAAGAGAAAACAACAGAGAGCTGATTTTCTCTTTCTCTGCCACGTGAGGACACAGCAAGAATATAGCTATCTGCAGCCAGAAAGAAAGCCTAGATCAGAAACTGACCACGCTGGCACTCTGATCTTGGACTTCCAGCCTTCAGAACTGTGAGAATATAAAACTTCTGTTGCTTAAGCCACCCAATTTATGGTACTTTGTTATGGCAGCCCAAGCTAAGGCAGATTTTGTTAATCAAATATTGGAAAATGGACACTAAAATCAGTGCCAGAAACTGAACCTTAGTAAGTTTATCATTACTCAGGTGATGAAAAATTCAACCAAGAAATTACTTGTTATTCATACTGGAAAACTGCTGCTCTAAAAAAGAGACAACTGAATAAAATTCAACTTGATTTCTCATCAAAACAGTAGTATTGTCTCGACTGTGGCAGAAAACAAGAAATCAGCTTGACTAATTTCTTTTACTACAATTCCAACAAGTGTGAAATAAGCATTAATGACAAAGGGTTAATTTTTCTATGAAGATAACAAAACCAAACTGAAGGTTCCTTTTTGTTCATACTTGTACTTATGGCCAAAACAGTGTTTAGCAAATGGCAGTGGATGGAATAAGTGGTTTTTAACTAGAATGGGATTATAAACAAAGATTTTTACACATATCAAACACTGTTGGGTATTTTCAAACACTCTGGGTGTAGTCCCTTAGGCTCAAAACGACAATTTGGAAATAGCTAAGAAAATTAAATATAATGCATTCTTAGACCCAGGAAATTACACTTCAAAGAATTCATCAATAGCATTATCAGACACAGACAGATGTTTAAGTCTTATTAAGAGAATAAACGCTAGCTGTGAGACAAAATGTTTCTAGCCATGTGTTTAAAACAAATCTATACATGTTTGCAAATGCACAGGAACTTTGAGGAAGAGCATATGGATAATTCTGTGACTGTCTTCAGGAAGGAGGATTGTAAGTAGTTATAAAACTTTGACTTTTAATTTTATAACATACTAAGTAGGTTGAAAAAAATCTTTTGAAAAATGATCATGTATTTTATAATTTTAAGTTCACTTATAAAATTGAAAAAAGATTTTTAAATTTTTATTTGTTTTACTAATAAAACTACAGAATTTCTGTTGTTATTGGTAACAATACTTAGCACTTCAGAAAACAGAACAGAGTTTAAAATCAAATCTGACCATGAGTTCACACTGCCACTTCTTACCTGCATGGCCTTGGGCAAGAAATTTAATCACACTCAGCCTAAATTTCTTTACTCAATGAGATCAATACCCACATTTCACTGGGTCTGTATAAGGATAAAATGAGGTAATAAGAAAACACTTGGTAGTGTTCAGTGAAATACAGGTATTAAAATGTTTTATTACAATAAGTTTACCTGTTTACATTCTGAATCAGTGTCACTTCCAAACTCTATGATGACAGGGACTGTATCTCCCTCACTGCTCTATTCCAAGTACCTAACAAAGAAATTCAAATACCTGTTGAACGAGTGAGCTAAGCCTGCCAAGTGTAGTAATGGGCAAACAAAAAGAACTCAGCAAATACTTACTCAAATAAAAATGTTCCTGACTCTATTTGGCCACTTGTAGCAGGTACTACTCCCTCAAGTTTTCTTAAGGATTAATTACCCATCTCAACTCCCCACCAAAGTAGAAAAGACTGACCATTGGGTGCTCTCTTGCTAGTCATCTGATTTTATTTATTTTTTAATTTTAATGAAAAAAAAAAAATAACTAAATGTGAAGTGTCAGAAAAAAAAGTAGATAAAATAATTTCTTTTGCAATCCCAAAGCCTCTTCAATAAATAGTGCTGGGAAAACTGGAAAGCCAGCTGCAAAAGAATGAAACTAGACTGTTGTCTATCACCACACACCAAAATTAACTCAGAATGGATTAAGGACCTGAATATAAGACCTGAAACAGTAAAATGCATAGAAGAAAACATAAGAACTAAATTTAAGAACCTTGGACTTAAAGAGGATTTTATGAATTTGACCTCAAAGGCAAGAGCCGTAAAAGCAAAAATAAATGAATGGGACTACATCAAACTAAAAAGCTTCTGCTCAGCAAAAGAAACCATCAACAAGGTCTAAATGGGAAAATATATTTGCAAGCAATGCCTCCAATAAGGGCCTGATATCCAAAATATACGACAGTAACAACAAAAAAACCCAAATAATTCCATCAAAAAATGGACAGAAGACCTGAAGAAACACTTCTCCCTAGAGGACATATAAATCGCCAACAAATATATGAAAAGATGCTCAACAGTGCTAGCTATTAGGAAAATGCAAATCAAAACCACAATGAGATACCATCTTGCATATGAAGACAACAGAGTGATGGAAGGAGATGGTTTTAGACAGCCTGGACAGAACAGAGATGACATGAAAGAGCAACAGCCATAATGATGTCTACAGAAAAGTGTTTCAGGCAGAGAGAGCAGCAAGGACAAGCAAACTTGGTGCTTTGAAGAACATACCATGGACCAGTATGGCTGAAGCACAGAACACAAAAAGGAAAGTGGTATCTGGGGCAGAGAGGTGGCCAGGCACCAGGTCCCAGGTCTTGCAGGGTGTTGTAAGCCATGGCGAAAGTCTGCATTTTATTAAGTGTGATGGGAAACCACTGAAGGTTTCTGATGCTCTTCCTCTTCCCCTGTAACCCCTGAGGGAGTGACATAACCAGACTTAGAATTTTTAAAAGATCACGTAAGTTGCTCTGGGGAGAACAGACTCTGGTGCTTCCAAAAGTGGAAGCAAGGAGACCAGTTTGGAGATTCAGGAGAGAGAAAAGGTCTGGACCAAGGTTGTAGAAGTAGTAGAGGTGGAAAGACACAGCTTGATTCAGGATACGTTTGGGATATACACTTGACAGGTTATTGATAAACTGGGTATGAGATGTGAGAGAAAGAGTCAAGGAAGATACCGAGAATCTGGACCTGAGCAATTCAGTAACAGGTGTGGTAGGGTTGGGCAATCAAGAGTTCAGTTTGAGACGTGATATGTTTGTGATATCTATCAGACAGCTAAGTGGAGATGTTGAGTAGGTAGTTGGCTGTATGAGTGTGGAGTTCAGGGTGAGATTGGAGTTATGATTTTGGAGTCCTCAGAATATATATGGTATTTTATGCCTTGAGACCGCATAAGATCATCTGGTGAGCACACGTATAAAGAGGAGAAAAGGGGCACTATCAGTATCTAAGACTTAAGAAGGAAAGAGGAATTCAGTGCAAGAGAATGAGAAGCCATGGACAGGAATTTAGAAGGGAAACCTGGAGTGTATGTCCTAGAAGCCATGTAAGAAAATAGTCCAAAAGGAATGAGGACAAATACTGGGTTGCTTGGAGGTTAAGATAACTCAGAAGTGGGCACTGAATTTGGCAATATGGAAGGCCCCAAGTATCTTGACAAATTGTGGGGATGAAGGACTGACTGAAATGGGTTTAAAAGTGACCTACACAAAGAGAGGGAGGAGAGTCTGGGAGCACAAATGACTATTTTGAGGTGTCTGGCTATAAAAGAGCCACTTGACAGAGTAACTCAACTCCCCTTGCTTTTGCCATCATGGTAAGTAGCTGAGATGCAGGTACTGTTCACATCTTGTTCCTTGAATTTTTGGAGTGCAAAGCTGTTCTAATTTCTGACCTGACGGTCTGGCAAGCCCTCTTCTACCGTTATCAGTCTGCCTTCTGTTCACTTCCACCAGTGCTTCTAAACAACCTCATGATTGATCCTAATCCCTCCTCAACAGTGCATCTGCCATTCTCATCTATCTCACCCCTCTCCTTTCTGATGCCTTTTCTTCTGCTTTTATTTGTCATTTTTTTCTTGTCTCTTGTTGCTTATCTATGTCTTTGCAATAAAGTTGACCTTTTGGATCTAATATCAGCAACCAAGTGGATGACTTCCCCTGCACACACAACTTGATCACAGTACATGGCAAAGGTAATCTTTTCTTACCTGTGTACAGCACCTTATCTGAAGGCCTAAGGGCTGAGTCACTGATGGGTTACCCAGAGCTTTAAAGATCTTCTGCAAATCTGAGGCTTCCTTTAGCTTCATCTCCAGATGACTAGCACCTAATAAGTATCATGAGGCTTTATGTGGACAATGGTAAACTTCTAAAAGGCAGGAACCTCTTCTCACGTTTCCTTATATCATTCATTCAACAGCTACTCTTGTAGCCTATATGCTCAACCAGTGTGAGAGATGCTGGAGCTGCAGTTAAGACAGATACAGCTATACCTTTCCAGGAATGAAGTAGTAGTCTACTTGGGCTTTTACATAAGTAAGCAGACACAACACGGTATGGTAAGAAATGTATTTCATAAGGGAATACAGGATACTGAAAGCACATTGAAATAACAGCTTATTCAAATTTGGGCATTAAAAAAGCCTCTCTGAGAAGGGGTGATGTTTAAGTTGCAAAGAGCATGAATTAGCTAGATTGGGGGTCTAGGGAAAGAACATGTGCAAAGCCCAAATGCAATGAGAACAGAGTGTATTTGAGGACACTGACAAAAGTTAAGTATGGCTAAGTGTGTATGTGTCCATATTCTGGAGTGAGGGTGGGGCACTCAAGGATGAATAGAGATAAAACTAGAGAGAAAGGTCAGAGCATAAGACATGTTAAAGAATTTGGACCATACCCTGGGATATACATCAAACTGTTAAAGGTAGCTTTCCTTGGGGAAATAAAATGAGTAGAGGTGGGAGGACTTTATTACTTTAAATACTCCCATGTTAGATATTTATTTTTACAATGCCATGTATTACTTTTGTAATTCAATTTTTTGTTACTGAATTAGAGTAATAGTAGTGGCTATGGGAAAAAGTAAGATATAATTAGAAAGTAAAACTGAAAGATGGTGGTAAGGAGTAATGAGGAAGGAGAAACAAAAGAAGACAACTAGATTTTTGACGTGGGCAAATGGGTGGATGGTGAACAGTGGGTCTTTCATTAAATTTGGGAAAATAGAGCATAAAAAGTTTGTAGCGGTAAAAATGAGTCTGGATTTGGTCATAATAACCTCGAATTACCTAGAGAAATTAATTTAATTCACTTGGAATTAGAAGTTAATATAGAGATCTTAAATCCATAACTCTGCGGAAGAACATCTGATTTGTAAAAAGAAATGTGGATATTCTCAGCATACACATGGTAACTTAAGTCCTGAGAAAGGATGCATATGTAGAAAGTAAAAAGGCTGGAGAAAAGCCAGAGGAAGAGCAATATCTAAAACTGAACTTCTACGAATGACCTGTGTTCCATCTGCATCAATCTCCTGAGGAGTTTGATAAAAATGTAGAATCCTTGGCTCCACTTCCGACCTACTGCACTAGACATTCGGAGTGTCTCCTGGGAATCTACATTTTAGGCAAGCATCAAGATTATTTTTGCACAAAGCTAAGTTTCAGAACCACTGATCTATAAGATAAGTGGAGTAAGAAGAGCTAGAAAAAAGGGTGGTTAAGAAGGAGCTGTACTCTGCTCACAGCTAATGAAAAATGAGTCTTTTGTGTCACAGTGGCCAATGGAAAAGAACAAATGCATCTAAACTGAGCAGGCTGGCAAAAAGTAAGCAGTCAATAAATACTTGTTCAATAAATAATTTGGAAAAGTATTTAAAGTTATCATTTATTGCAGTATATTCCCAAGTTCTTGTTACTACTCTACGGAATAAATAATGTCAACACCTAGTAAATTTGTAAGAAAAATAGTGGGAAATACCTAAAAAAAAAAAAAAAATTGATCGACTAAGAACCACTTTGATGTCAAAGTCTAGGACAAATTACAAAGATTTAGCAGGTGCCTAGTAAGTTAGTGAATAACCACTATGTCCTCTCAGGTCCAAGTAAATCCCTGAAGTATATAAACAAGGAAACAATGCTCCATGACAAAAAGATGGAGTCAGTTTTGAAATGCACTGAAATAAAGCTGTCAGCGTCATGCATGGTACCATATGAATATCTCTCCCAGATGAACAAAATTACTTAACATTAGACCAAAATTAAACCACTTGTTCATTTATAAGCTATTAAAGCCCAATATAGATAAAGATTTAGCTTGCTTGACCATCTAAATCTGATGCTCCTCCTTAGGCCATAGCTACTGAAGTAGCTGTTTATAAACAGGTCTTTGCTAAAGTTGCTAGGCTTCAGAGTTTGTTTTCTCAGAAATCTCATTTGTTCCGAGCAGGTAAAAGGATCTGAAGGCATCTGCTTGTTAGGAGGCAAAATGATTAAGTAACTCCCAAATTAATTCACACCTATTTGGATTCCACCCCCTACCCACTCACTCGAAATTTGAAGTCACCGAAAAACATGCTATAGATGTAAAACAAACTGGAAAAGAGAAGACATTTACTTCATTATTTCCATTTCTGCTTTTTCTCTTTTACTCCTTCATCTGTCGGTGTTGTCAGATGCTAAAAAAGCACTTTGAACTTATTGATTACAAAGTGCTCACTTGCATGCTACTGCAGATAAATACATTTTAATCATTGTTACTACTAAATGCCATTCATTAGTTGTGTGATTTTGGGTGACTTTCTCTATGAGCTGTACCACATATTTTAATTTTTATTTATTTTTCCCATATATTTTTAAAGAAATTTTCCACCATCTAAAATTCTATGGTTCTAAAATTGAGAAACTAGCAAATAAATGTTGTAATGTTATAATAAGAGAGTTGATAATGATGATACTCTATTAAATTTTTAGATCTCCACTTATGAAGAAAGAGAATATCCAGAGGCATGAACTCAATGCTAGAAGTACAACTTCTTGATTCAATAAGTCTACAACTAACAAACTGGTAACATTTTAAGAGCTCGTCTGTTAGCTGGTAATTTGGAACACAGACCATATTTTTTCCCACAGAAATGACGTGATATATATAGTAGTTAGGCTCTTAGGCTAATTCATGAAAGTTTTTTTAACCTTCAGTGAAAGTGAATTGTTAGTCACTTTTAATAAAAATAGATGTTGCTACACTAACAATTAAGCAAAAAGAACATCAAAATGAAACAAAAAAACCACGTTAACCTTGAAGTGTAGTTTTCATAATGAAGTATCCAAAAAATCCATTGGCCTAATTACACACATTGTAATGACTAGATTATAACAGCCCACTCCTCAGGTCCATGGACTCCAAATTAAGGACACCTGGTTAAATAAAATGAGAGGGCCTAGTTTTCAGGTAGACACTAGAGGTTCAGAAGTATGGCAAAGCCCAAAGCTGTGAGAAAAGCACAGCTGGAGAGGGTAAGAAGAGGAGTGGCCTTTTCTTAGACATTCCCTGACTGTAGGGGGAAATAAACTTAAGTGATCGGAACATTCTCTTCATATTCCAGCTCCAGGATTTCCTGGACAACCCTCCTGGGAGTTCAGTGGCAGCTCTGTAAACACAGAGCCTAAAATCACAGAAGATATATATGTTTCCTGCCTGGAGCAGGGACAGTGGAAAGGAACAATTTCCTGAGCTGTCATGCTAAATACTCAGCACCTGCTATTGTCAGAAGCAGCCCCAGTTTTGATTGTGAGGAAGCTGCATGGAGGAATGTCTGCTTTCTTGCTCTGACTGAATCCCCATTTCAACTTGTCTACAGATCTAGGGCTTCCAAAATATACGAATGTTCACAAGCCTGAAGCCTGTAACTTGTGGGTAACTATCTTTATCATCTGCGAAAGCTAGAAATAGAATAACCAAATGAATGTTCTCTTCTGGGAAAGTCTGCTTACTGTACTTAAAACTGTTAACTATGAGGATGGAAAATGTTCTTATGTATTTTGGGCAGTTCAGATATTTAATTCATAAGAACTTCTCCGTGTTCACTATGGAAAGAATGACCTATTACATCTAATTTAAACAGGTTTAAATATCAGGCAAAGAGTTTCAAAAGGTATTTGCCATTCTAGTTTGCTAAGATCTATTATTTCCATTTGCCCTTAGCCTTTTCTCTGATATCAAGGCAACTTTAAAACTGAAATTACATGTCTGCTCTCACCCAGATATCATAACTGAAACAAGTAGCAAGGAATTTGGTATGGCAGATAGGACACAGTATACACACTAAGCTTTTAGTCAAGTTTCTGAATGTATGGATAGATTTGCAGCACACCCGAAACTATGCACTAAAGGGATCTTTTAATTCTTAATAAGTATACCCAAATGTGAAAATCACAATCTAAATTGAGGTTTGGATTTTGCTTGCATTCACATTACTGCTGTAATGGTAGCATGGATAACGCACACACAGCTATCAGAGTGGAACTCAGAAGGTGACAATGGTATCCAACTCTTAGTTTATTTATACATCTTGCATTTTCCTCTGATTAAATAAATCCAACCTCCTCATATTGTTACAATACAGTCACCAACTTTATTTCTTCTGGTATACATTTTTATGATTGCCTAAACTTAAGTAATTTTGGGTAGAAAAATATTGGAAAATTCACTGAAAAGGATCATTAAAAAAGGCAATGTAGTAAAGAAATCTTGCTTTCCTATCTTTAAGCCTAATTACTTACTGCAGGGGTGACTTGGCAGAGATCCAGAAAATTCTTCAGATTTCTCCCTTTCTGAGGCAAATTCCCAGCAATCCCCACCTTTCCCCACTAAAACATATATGCAGTGTGAATAAAGAAAACATTTGTTAAAAAAAAAAATCAGATTCTACTTTCCCAAGCCATGTTCAGCATGTAAGTTATACATTTCTACCAGCTTTCACTTTTCAGATGGACTACTTTCTCAGCTGAGTGGCAGGACACCAAAATGGGAAGGAGAAATCAATGTCATAGAGTATATATAAATAGCTGTGGCCAAAAACAATATTGCAGAAGAGCCAATAGGAGCAGGGCTCCCCAAACTGCAGCAAGAGTAATTTAATTCTACTTATGTCTTCATGAGGGCCTCTGGAGAAACCATCATCAGGAAACAAAAGAAGGGTAGAAGCAACCAGGACTCATGAGCTTTCCAACGCTTTGTTAGAGATGAACTTGCAGTGTGTTTCTAGAGTTCCTCAAACACACATATTTTAAATCTCGGCTGGTATAGCCATGAAAAGGAATTTCTCAGATACACCAAAAACAACTCACCAATACCAATACTCATGATCAGTATTTCGTTCAACTCATGCATCATATTTGAGCTAAAATTTGCATCACATGACAAATCTAAATGTGAACCACGCTGTACACAAAAGTAAACCTTGCCTTGTGTTCCTATCACCATTCATAACACACAACTCTAAGTTCCAGGAATTTCGCAAATTGGTTAATACACTTGAAATCAATGGGCTAAAGTGCACGGGGTGCACACTTCACTCTCTCAATGTTTGCTGGACTTTTCAGGACTGCTCTCAAGTATTCAAAATACATTAAATTTCCCAACTTTCTGTAGCACACACACACATGCTATTTAGGCAACAGCATTCACAAAACGCGGGCCATCGGAGTAAGAAAAAAGCAGCCTCTCCTCGAAGGAATTAATTAGTTCAGGCATACTAGAATACAAGAAATCGCATATCCGCCTTGAGAGGTTGGGTCACAGGAACTAGGTAAGAAACAATGCAAAGTACACTGGGAAAGGAGGGCAGTTACAGCCGAAAAGATGCAGGCAACGCCACCAGAGAGGCATCTTTAAACATTCCTTCGGAAGGAGAGTGTGTGCTGTCCCCAACGAGCCCCTGCGGACCTGGGTAACGGTCTAAGCTGAAACCACCACAGCCTGACACGAATTCCAGCATGTGAGACAGGAGGTTGGGAAAGGTGGCATTCCATGGCCCTACTGCTCGGGACGCGGACGCTGTCGCCACCCTGGGGCTCGCGCACATCCCGGCGCTGCCACCGGCTTTCTACTTCTGCGGGGAGAGCTGGGGACGCGTGGGGCCGGGGGGTGGGGGTGGGATCAAGGCAGGAATAGATTAACGAAATGAACGTTTCTAAAGCCCAAGCACGAGGTGATGTCCCCAGGGCCCGAACCCCCACCCCCGGCGACTCTCCCCAGGCGGCGCGCGGCCCCGGGGTTGGAAGCCTGAGAACTTGCAGGCACCCGAGGGAGGGCCAGGACACAAGTGGGGAGGGGGCGGCCCTAGGGTCCCCCGGGTCGGGGCGCAGGGACAGTGGGAAGGTAGACTGGGAGCAGGGCCGCGCGAAGCCGAATAACCAGGGGTCGGACCGGGAAATTTCCCCCAGCGCGAGGGCAGGCGCGGGCAGGGAGGGAGGGACGCCCTGGCCTCTACCTGCTGCTGGATCTTGCCGTCCTCCGTGACGACCCAGTGGGTGGTGGCGAAGGCCCCCCGAGCTGCCATACTCAGCAAGGCGGAAAGGCTGAGGAGCCAGCCCGGGCCAGAGCAAGGCGGCAGCTCGCACCGGCCGCGGACCCTTGCTGCAGCCGCCATCTTGCCCCCCCGGCCCGACTGCTGACACCGGAAGCGGAAGCAGGACCCCGCCGCCCGCCATCTTGAGGAGGTCGGCACTGCAGGAGGAGGAGAAGAAGGAGAAGGAGGAGCCGAGAGGGCGCTGCTTGCTGACGAGACCGGCTTCCTCACCCTCGGTGTGGGCAGCCAGGAAGCACAGCCCGCGGCCGCTGGCCCAGCCGAGGTGCAGGTCGGAAACCACTCTTTTGTTATTGTTTTCCTGTGTGTGAACTGATTTTGGAGCGTGAGAGCCAGAGGGAGATAACAGTCGTGTTCTATGTGGCGCTTACGCTCAAATGAGAAGACTGTGTGTGTGTGTGTGTGTGTGTGTGTGTGTGTGTGTGGTCTACACATACTGTGTATATATATATATATATATATATATATATACACTTATATATATATATACACACACATACACACATATCTACACTCACACATATGTACATATATAATATTTTTTTAAACCTTAGCTTTGACCTTACTGTTATTTCTGGTTGTGTAAAATAATTGGGAAATAAAAGGTAGGCTTTCGAAACACCCGCGGGAAGCGATGTGTTATCTTTTATTCTTAAAGCCACACAGTAGTGGAAGCCAGAACCTGGACAGTTGTTAGGTTAGGGCAGCGCTGTCCAGTAGAAATAGAAATATGGGAGCCATGAGCCACATGTAGAACTTAAAAGAAAGAATGAAATAACTAACACAATTTATGTAGCCCATTATATACAATGTGTTGTCAGTTCAATGTGACATCCATACGTATTAGTGAGATATATATATATATGTGTGTGTGTATGTGTATGTATATATATACATATACATGTATATATACATATATTTGTGTGTGTGTGTATTTGTACTACGTCTTGGAAATCAGTACGTATTTTACGTGTACACTTCCTCTAAATTCACACTATCCAGCTTGTAGGGACTTAATAGTCGCGTGTGGCTAGTGGCTACTTTATTGGTCAGCGTAGGTCTAGGCTGGAAGTCCCGGTCTGGAGACCAGCAGCATTGGCATCATCTGGGAGCTTATTAGTAAAGCACATTCTCGGCTCTTCCCATCTCTATCAGATTCTACCTTTTCACCAGAGTCCCAGGTGACTGGTATGTATATTAAAATTTGAGAAGCACTTCCCTCTAGTGAACCCACATGCAGGCCAAACCATTATTAGCCTGGCCTCTAGCTTCTAGTTAGAGATTTTCATCTTAGGTATTTCAGGGCTGCCTTCTAGCTTTGTGTGTCATTTTGTATTTAGGTTCATTGTGCTTTTGGAATTCTCTTTGAGAAAAGGAGATTGAGAATTTTAACCACTTCCCTACACTGCAGTGTTGCAGGAATAAAAGTTTGCCATGTGTTTAAACATCACTTCACACTGTGGAAGCAGTGCACAGCATTAGCTTTTTGTTCTTTCTGAAAGCAGTTTTTCTTGAGGACTGAGGTAATGAACATTCATTTCACTAAAGATATATGGTTTATCTGCTATTTGCGTAGTACTCTGCTAGACCCTGTCTGTGGAAATCTGACCACTGATTAGTGTGCAATCTAGTAGGATGTTGGTAGATTGGCAATTGAAGTACAGGCTAATAGGGATGTTTTAAAGAAGCATGTGTAGAAGAGAGAGCAACTAATTAGGTGAAAGAGTTGGCTGGAGCAAAGATATTGATTCAGGCAGAATAAACAGTATGTGTGAAAAAGTGAAATTGGAAGCAGGCTGAAAGGGTTTATTGTATGTCATACCAAGGAGTTTAAATGTATACAGTAGAAATGTTCCAAAGTTTTGAAATAGAGAAGTGGCAAGTGATGGAGACCCTTTGTTGTCAGCATCTTATTTTAAGGCGCAGGAGTCATCTATCTAACCTGTGTATAAAGGTGCTAAATAATGGCAATCATCATCACATAACATTCGCTGAGTGTTTAATATATACTGGGCACAGTACATACATAATGCCTATTAATCTTTACTAATTCTCCTGGTGTCAGCTCATTAAGTAATTTGGCCAAAATCGAGTAGCTAATAAGCAGCAGAACTCAGATTTGGACTCAGATCTACCTGACCGTAGAGCCTGAGCCTGGATGAAGGATGGTGAGAAGTTTTGAGAGAGAAACCCCAATATCACATGTTTTAGCCATCAGCAGTTTCTTTGATACAAGTTAACCTATAAAGGGGTAGAATCATAACTTCTGTAGCTTTAATGTATCACCCACCTCTATTTTTCCTAAATGATAACACTTGTCTTTTGGGATCCTGTATTATTTTTCTGTTTCTTATAACAGATCATTGCAAATTTAGCATCTTAGCACACACCTTTCTCAGTTTTTATGGATCAAGCATCTGGTATGGTGTGGTTGGGTTCTCTATTTAGCATCTCACATGACTGATATCAAGGATGCAATCTCATCTGGGGGTTGGGGGCCTTTTCCTAGCCTTTTTAAGTTCTTAGCCGAATTCTTTTCTTTGCCATTGGAGGACGGAGGTCCCAGTTTTCTTGCTGGCTGCTGACTGGCCATTCTCAGCTCTAAGGCCACCCACCATTCCTTGTCATGTGGCCCTCTCAGTATGGTATTTGTTCCTACAAGGCAAGCAGGAACACCTCCATTACTTGAGTTTCTTGACTTCATCTCTGATCTTGAGGTCCAGATTTAAAGGGTTCATGCGATTAGATAAGGTCCACCTGGATAATCTCTTGATGACCCCCCAATCAACTGATAAGTACCCTTAATTACATCTGCAAAAATTCCTTTTGCCATATAACATGGTAAACCACATGTTCTCCTTACATTCAAGGGAGATTTTGTGAGGGCAAGGATCACTGGGGGATCTTCTTAGAATTCTGCTCCTCTAGCCTCTCACTGAACTTTTAGGCATCATACAGTAACACTTAGAAGTGCTTTTGCTCATCCAGTTCACTGCCTGAAATCCTTCCCTTGGTTTCTTTTTTCAAATCTATCATTTAAGGTACAGCTCAAATCCCAGGTTGTAAAACAGTGTGCCAACTTCTATTTGCCTCCCCTAATTTCTTTAACACTAATATGACAATACCATGTTACTTAGTGACATTACATGGTAAATTTTGAACAGCTAAACTCTCAAGTAATCTTTTGTTAGATGGTTAGAGTTAACATTTTGTTACTTGATTATCTTTTGCTTTATACTTAACAAACTTAAATCTTAGTGGCTTATATTTTACGTTTTAAAACATGATTTATTATTTTTTCATAGTTTGTTGCTGGACTCAGCTGGGTGGTTCTGTTTCCTGCAGTTAGCTGGGGTCACTCATAATTATGGCTGCATTCAGTTGGGACCTCGGTTGGGGCTGGAATGTCTTAAAATAGCTTTATTCACATCTAGTGCTTTTTGAAGTGGCCAAAATGGCTAGGGGGTGGATGGGCCTCCATCTCAGTCAAGATAGTTACAGAGGCTTCTTACATAGAGGCTCAGGGCTCCAAAAGAGTGAAGGTAAAAGCTGCCAGGCTCCTTGAAGGCCAGACCCAGACTGGCAAAGTGTCACTTATGCATTCTATTTGTCAAAGAAAGTAACAAGACTAGCCCAGATTCAGGAGGAAACGGAAACAGACTCATCTTCATAAGTGAAGCAGCATGTTCCAGCAGGAATGGAAGGAATTTTTGGCAGCCTACTACATATGGTTAATTTCTTTAGAAAAATTTTAAATTGAGCACGGCAAGAGGGGGGCATCGGGAGAAAGACTGATTATGACAAGAAGGGTTGTAAGTTTTATCTCCCCAATAGCTATATGCAAAGAGGATTCTCTAAAGGGAGGCAGAAGATACATAATATGAAGTAATTTCATTTAGAAATAGTTTGCCAAATAGATCAGGCAGTCTGAAGCATGAGGGCTATTGTATGAAACCAAGGGTTCGGTTCAGTCAGCCCCGGATTCTGATTTATCGACACTAGGACTGCTCTGTAAGCATGATGGTTAGCCTCAAAAGAATTTTCCAGATACAGACTTACTGGTCATTAACATATCCAAATCCTTGCAGTTGTTAATACATTTAGAGAGGACCGTTTCTGTGGCATTGAATTGTATTGTATTGTGGCTATTCAGTCTGCAGGTAGTTAAAGATTATACCTCGCCCACATCCCCAGCTTTATGCCTTTACATAGACCCATTTCAATATCCTGATTTTATGACTAAATCCAACTTTGTTACTATTCAAACCTTTCATGAGTTTGTGTTTTTTGATCTTATCTATCACTTATAGCATGCTAAATCGTAGTTTTTCCTCATTTCTTATTGCTCTTCTCTGTTCCTTTTCTACTTAATATTTCTTGAGGACTACAAACCGAAACTGTATTTAGTATTCTAAGCTTTGCCATACATATTACATCTAAGGTCAACTCTGTGATAACCAGCATTTTACTGGACTTTCTTATTTGTGGTTACATTAGTTTTAGGAAATAAATATACAGCTTCTAGGAGTAATTCTACAATTTCTTAGGTTTTTTATAAATTAGATTTCATTAGTCTAAGTTTTAGTTTCCATGACATTTGCTAGAATTAAATCTCTCTTGCTGTTTTCTACCCACCCAGAACTGATTTGAGTTCCTCCTATAATTTCTAAAATGGGGAGAAGTATCAGGAGCTGAGGGAGCACACAGGTGGATGGTCAAATCTAGTCTGACTTGAAAGATAAATAGTGGGATGAAGGGAGGGAGGGGGGTTGTTAGAGAACAATAATTTTCCAGACAGAGGAAGCATGCCTCTATACCAGAAAGAGCATGGTTTCTTTTGAGTTCCTGAAAGTAGTTAGTTCACTGTCATAGTAGATGAGGAATTTAGGAGTTCTGAGGTCGAGATTAAGAAACTATGAGCTTTTAGCACAGTTTGCCTCAATCTCACATGCTTTTTTTTTTGAAATTGTCACTAGGTTAGGTTGGCTTCAAATAATCTGGGTCTCAGCTCAAATGAATTCCAAGGGTTTTTTTTCTAACCATTCTTTCTATGCTAGCTTTTTTATACATTAATACATTAGAATGTTCAGTGTGCTCATACTTATTACTTTCTGAAGTCAGCTCATTAGGCTCTCCATAACAGAATGTAAACTCTGGGTTTGCCTGTCTTGTTTGCCACTGCATCCTTAGAGTTCCAAACATGGCCTTGGACTTATTAAAACTGTGTACCAAGCAGTTTCAGATACTTGCAATTATCAGTGAGCAATATACAAAGATCTTTACCTTTGTAGCCATATTACATTCTACCCAAGGGTGGGGGTGGGGGGACAGGGAGTAAACAACCTGTAAGTAAATTATACAGTATGTTAGAAGTTAGCAAATGCTCCAGAGAACATATGGTAGGGTAAATGGGATCTGGAATCTTGGCAGGGCAGAAAAGGGTATCTAGTATTAAACATGATTCTTTGAGGTGATCTTTGAAGACTTAAAAGAGGAGTTAGGGAAGTAGATATAAGGATGAGTGACTAGAGGGAACAAATAGTGCAAAGATTCTAAGGCAGGAGTATGTCTTTGCCTAGCTTGTGTGAAGCCAACTTACTCAGGCAGTGATGGAGGGGAAGAGTAGCAGCTGAGGTCAAAAATTAAAAGCCACAGTAGTGTTTTTTGATCTTTTTTTCTGAAATGAGGAGCCATTAAATAGCATCAAGAGAAGAGTGGATGTCTCTTTGCTGCTATTTAGAACAGGCTGTAGAGTCAAATGTAGGGAGATCAGTTAGGAGGCCATTGTGAAACTCAAGGCAAGAAATAATGGACAGAAATTTGGCAGTCCTCAGCATGTAGATGGTATTAAAGCCACAGGATGTGATCAGCAAGGGAACTTAGTTCTATCTTCTGATTCACTTAAACTTTGGCTTTAGAACACTCTTTACCATCTTTGGTGTTATACTTCAGGAAGACATTTTTATAAAAGCTGGTAGTCAAACCTGCCTTTCTGTCATCTTCCAGTAATTCACCAAAATGACCAACACAAAGGGAGAGAGAGGAGAGGCACCTGCTCTATGTTCTCTAGGCCTTTTAGAAAACATGGAGTTGTTCCATTGGTCATATACACGTGAATCTATAATAAAGGTGATATTGTAGACATTAATGGAATGAACACTGCTCAAAAAGGAATGCCCCACAAATGTTACCATGGCAAGACTGGAAGATGTGGTTGGCATTGTAAACAAGTTAAGGGCAAGATTCATGCCAAGAGAATTAATGTACGTATTGAGCATACTGAACACTTTGAGAGCCCGGATAACTTCCTGAAACGTGTGAAGAAAATAGATCAGAAAAAGAAGGAAGCGAAAGAGAAAGGTACCTGGGTTCAGCTGAGGCACCAGCCTGCTCCACCAGAAGCATGCTGTGAGAACCAATGGAGAGGAGCCTGCACTGCAGGAACCCATTCCCTATGAATTCATGGCATGATAGGTATAAAAAATTAAAAGACCTCTATACTGTAAAAAATTCCAACTTGCTTTGCCAATTAACTTGAGATGGAAATTATTTCATAATGATCTGGCAAGAATCTGATGTTTTGCTTTGATAAAGAACCAAATCCAAAAGAGTATATTAACTTCTAAAAATAAATCTAAAAGGATGAAAATAAAGAAAATTTGCAAGACTGAACTCCTTGACAGCAGAGCAGTTGCTTGTCCATCTTTATATTTTCATGGTCTAACACAACATGGCATATGAGAAGCAATAAGTGTTTATGAATATCCAAGAATCTGAAGTTATAATCAACACATCAAGACACAAAACAAAATTACAAAAGAAAATTTATTTCAAAAGCATAAGGGAACGTTTACTTTTGAACAAGGTGATAAACAGGTGTCTTGCAAAAGAAAAAATCATGGCATAAAGTTTTTCATTCAAATTTTTTAAGCAAAAATAACAAGTTGTACACTATTGCCTTAGGAAAGAGAAGGGGAACAATGAGGTGGGTAAAGGAAGAAACACAGTTAACTCAACATCAAACTTGAGAAAGTCACTTCTGCTCAGCTTTGAGTTTACAAATATTCTTTAAAAAAAAAAAAGTTATACTTAATGTTTAAATTTATATAACTGTAGTCCCAATATAGTTTCTGTACTTGAAATGGCTTTAGGCCCCTGGCTGATTTGCCTCTGAGGTCCAGACTACCTGGTCACAGTTTTCAAATGGCAAGTCCATGTTCCTATGTCGGTTCAGATTCCAAGGGAGCTTAAGTTCAGCTCATAGTCTTTTGGAATGTTTAGATTATTGCCACCACTCCATAGTCAAGCTGATCAACTTTTTTTGCTCACTTGTATAATTCTAGTTTTTAAAAGTGTGCAGTAATTCTAACAAAGGGGTTTTGCTTTTTCCCCAATGTAGAGGTAACAGTAATGAAGACACCTGCATTGGAATCACAAACTATTCCTCAAAAAATAGGTCAAACTACTAGAAAATGTCATTCAGGCATTGGATTTGAATAGCAAACTTGAGGAGGGAAGATTAACTGTGGAACAAAAATATATGTAACATTCAAATGCAGAGCAAAGGGCCTATGCTACTAAAAATGCCCATGAAATTAAACACTCCACAAACCCCCCATCTGCTGTTTTAACCTAAAGATCCTATTGGCTAACTTTTACAATAATTTTGATTAATAACCTGAGAAGTTAAAATCTTCAAAGTGGCAAAAGCAAACTGAGAGCATCCCTTATTATTGGTACACCATGTTATCAAGTCACTTTTCCTGGGTTGCCCTGGTTATTAAATGCCCAAATTCTAAATTATTCTATGTCATCCTGTAGAAACCTGTATGTACATCAGATTCAGTATTTTGGCTGTATTTTCCAACAGCGATCTCCAAACTTATCTTTGAAAATGCAGTATTTATTTTAGTTTTAAATAACAATAATTATTTAAGTGCAGCTGACACAAAATTCCTCACTACTGAGAAAACCTAGATAACAAGTTAATAATGGATTCAGCCTCAAAAGGATAATCAACATGTCAAAGATTACTTGTTCCTGGAATTTTAAAAAATGATTTATGTTGTGTAGTCAAGTTTCACAACATGCATATATACATACACACACATATATGTGTATGTAAGTATATCATACATACACATTTCTATTCAAATAGTAAGATCCCATAGTCAGAATTTTATATCACAACATATGGAGAAAAGTAAGCAAAACTTTCTCCCAAAAATGTAATGTCATTTCTACATTTTAAGAAATCTCATAAGTATATTTTGCTCTTATGACACTAGGTAGGAATGAACCATTGCCTAGCAGCTTTATTAAGAAATAATGAAAATAAAATGTTAAAAATGTCCTTTCCTCTTCTCCATATATTGATTGGGCAAAAAAAGGGGAGAGAAAAATTAGTAACCTTTCAAAACTGATGATCTTTACCAGTTGTCAGAAACTGACTGAATTTCATTACACTTTAGACTTGAATAGCTCTCCATGACAAATTATTAAGATGTTTCAAAATAAGATTCACAATATAAAGTCTGAATGATGATAATGTTGCAAAAACAAGTCAAGATTGCGCACAAAGCATCCAAAAATATCGCTGTGGTTTTACCTTGGACACAACCATGGTCTGTTACAAAAGTAGATCATACATACAAAGGTATAAAGAACATTAAGTTTTTAGCTGAAGGCAGCAGTCTTTTTAAAGGGACATCCCCGGCAATCCAATGAGTAGTAGAATTTAAGTATATTAAGCTCATGACAATGCTGACGAATGTGACGTCTTATTCAGTAGAGTCTTCCCCGACTACGATTTCCTCGTGCTCCCCAACCTCGGCCACCTCTACTTCCCCTGAAGGCTCCTCTCTGCTCTACGAAAAAGCGAACAAGGGTTTAGGTCTTGCCCAGGACTTCATGATACAGCAGACACAGAAGAAATGTAGCACGTAGCTCTGAATGTAGCAGTAGGCTCTATAAAAGCAACACTGGTATTGTTACACCATCTATAAATTCAGTCTGTACATAAAACCAGGGCAGCATATATATGAAACCATGTGGCAAGGTGCCACGTATAGTCACAGGTAATTAATGTAACCCATTAACAAAGGTGATAATGTTATAACTACATTTCTTAGTTATTTTGGGGCCTATCAATAGCAAAGAAAATTAATGAAACCACTGGCCTTCAAAAGTTGGTGCCATAAATGCAAAATATTTTAAACTGTCAATGATCAATTTTGAAAAATTAGGCTAGACTGAAAGTTTTCCTTTTAAATGCAATGTATAGGCAATTTGTTTTGGTCATAATAATTTAAGTACCTAGACTTACAAAAATGGAGAATAAATATGGATAGCTTTTCTTACTGCTTTATCAGCTATGTGAACTATTCAGAGATGCTGCCTAAAAGGTGATATAGATAGATAGATAGATAGATAGATACATACATACATACATACATACATACATACGTACATACATAGAGTTTCAGTTAAATTAAGTATATCTTTTGCTGAAAAATCAAGTCACTTGTGTCATCTGGCAAGTGAGTCATTGATTCATTGGTTAGTCTCTTTTATAACTCCAGAGAAATATTCCTCAAAGAAGAAGAAAAGTTATCAGGAAGGCTGGACTTTTCATCATATATAAATGAATGAAGAGTCTCAAACTTGTAATTCTAGAGATCAAATTTCTTCATTGAACTTTCAGATTTTCTCACTGTACTAGTCTTGTTAGGAGGAATAAAAAGAACCTGGTATTGCCATTTTTGATCCATAACACTGGATGCTATGAATCAGAATTCCTATTTAATATTGCAATCTATTTTTTGCCATTGTAGCTAGAAATATAGTTACCTTATCTGGGTGATTTTTGCTGTCCCTCCTGTCTCTCCCCCCAGAAATTCTTCAATTAGAAAACTGGGTCTTTCCCCAGCTTAGCCAACATTTATCTGTGCAACAGAATGAAATATGATTCGAAGCCACCTCTCATGGTGACACATTTTTTCTAAGTTGGACACTGTGCAAACCAGTTAAATGAAACTGCCATGTTTGTTACCCCAGTGAACACATTCAGAAAATCAGAGGTGGTCTGAGGGCAAGATGCTCCGAGTGATAGATGTGACTATGGGTACATTCAGTGCATGTCCCAACCTTTATTTTATGTAGGCTATAACTCCTGCATTTTTGACTGTTTAAGGCATGGCATCATCTATTGCACATCTCTCCCCTACAATACTCATTATAAGACCTTCATTTCTCAGAAAATTTAACATCAACACACTTAACAAATTAACATCCTTATAGATATCATTATTTGCTAAAAGATAAGAGACTACTAAAATCCACACTTTCCCCTGTTTTTCAATTAATTTTAATATGAAGAACTGGTTACCCTTAATAGTTTAGCTGTATCTAACGACTATATTAAATATGCTGTATAAAGGTATTTTTTGATCCTGTTATCTTTTCTATACTGGGTATTTTTTTTTTTTGACCTGCAACTGATATAGCCATTGTTACAGTAGAGGAAGTCACCAAATTTTCTCCTTTTTGAAGGGCTTTCATCATGAGAGACCATTTTGCACTTTCATGATCTTTCCATTGGTTTCAAACTTATTTAAGAAACCACTATTCTAGGTAAAATTATACTTAGAAGATTTTTTTTACATTCTAAACAGGTACAAAGTGAAGGCCACAAGTCAAAAAATATAGACTGTTTAGTACTTCTAGGATACTGGGATATATGGATATATATTTGTAAATGATTTGATTGAAAATGTATCAGAAAGCTGAACTAAGTTATGAGAACCAATATCAAATTTACAAAGTAAATAACAGAGACATCGATTAGTAAAGTGATCAACTTGGATAAGGAATTAAAAGTCTAAATATGCCTGCGTGGACTCCAAGAACAATCACAAATTCTGGCTCCTTCTATGTGGTGAATAAGTTCAGGCCTGTGACACTGGCATAATTTATTTTCTTTACAATAGACCTGTTCACTGTAATAGGGAGGTAATATTAATACACTAATATTAACACAAAAGGAATAAATTTCCCAATCTTTCAGTGTACATGACTTAAAAAAAATCCAACTAGTCTTCTGTAGAAAAGACTAGCTTGCTTGTTTTTATATAAGTAAAAGTTCAGTGATCTTTCCTACGCTAAAGTTGGCTCAAAGGAAAAAAGGCAAAAAGTAAAAATAGTGTTCAGTGTTTATTTTGCAGCCAGCCACTACTGAGGCAGTAGGTACCCTTAGGTAGTGGGAGTGGCTTTGCCAGGTTCCTTCCCTGGTCACTACACTAAGCATCATAGCATCCAGCTGCTATAGCTTTAGCTGTGTCTGCAAGCACCTGTGCTTTTCTAGATTTATTTTGTGAATCCTTTAGCAAGATGTGTCTTCAAGTATCAGAAAAGCTGAAGAGAGTTCATAAGAGTGTTACTTAATGTAGAACTGGATATAATTAAGCATTTTGATTGTGATAAGTGGAAAGACGTGTGTATTGAACTTGCCTCTGTCCACCATTTGTACTATTAACACAAAGAATCCTGAAAGCCGCTGAAGTTACTATGGGTTCTGCTAGTATCAAAGTGATCTCTTACTTGGCATCCAGGAATGGATAAAATAGGAAGTCTGTTGCTTGAAAGGATTGGTGGATGTACAAAGCATGGTGTATATTTATCGTATCATTCCTGCTTTTACTGTACATTAGCATTTTGGGGGGTTTTATGTGTCATTTGGTAAGTTACTTTTTGGGTCTGAGAATGCTCCATTTTTCCACATAAATATGGTAACTGCCTAACTCACTCCATTTTCGCTTACAAAAGCTTTCATAGGAACGCTTTACTTTTGGATAGCAGGGGAAACCTGTAATGCAGAATTAATTGATTGGTAATTAAGACAAATCACAAGCATTTTTAGTTGCTTGTCTTATTAAACTTTGTCTTAAGCAAGATTTGCTGTGTCAGTGATATTTTTGTCTGTTTTTTGAAAGAATCTATGAGGATATATAAGTCAATGAGAAATAAACTTCACTTCTCATTCAATAGCCCTAGAAGAGAATGGACTATTGGGATGTTCTCCTGGCATTAACAGTTAAAGTTGACAGGAGGACTGTACTCTGGGCAGCTAGGGAAACCAGAGTGGGACACATCTTCCTTGCCAGATAATGCTTTAACATCTGACTCCACTTCTATGACCCTTGCTTTTGAAGTAGTACAGAAGATTGGGGGACAAGCAGTAAGCTGACAAGGTCTACGAAGGATCATTAATACCACATCTCCCAGAAGCTATAGCTCTAGCACTGAGGGAAAATGCATAGAATGCTAGAATGCATAGAAGCTAGAATAGAGAAAACCAAGAATGGATGGTTCATGCCAACTTCTTTTTTTGTTGGCTCCTCTAAATACAAGAGGCATATTTTTATTTTTTTAAGTTCTTAGTGTTACATGCTCAATTCAGTGAGCCCACAAGGGTGGGTCAGAAAGGAATGAGATGAGTTGTTTCCCCAACAGTTCGATTTCCCCAAACCAACTCCAAAAAAATAAAAAATAAAAAAAAACACATGAAAGAGCTATGATGCTATATATAATTGATAATGAAAATCAAGTACAACATAATTTCTGCTTAATCTCTTATGCTGCCTGTTCCCAAACGGAAACGCTCACCATAATTAAAGTTGCCCAAATTGCTGCTATATTTTCCACTAGGAGGATTATAAATCTGCCTGGCATCTCTTTTTGGTCCTGCTGAAGATTTCTTGGGTGGTGAACCGGAAGTTGTATCTTCACTGGCCCTCCTTTGCCTATAAACAGTAGGAAGAATGGCAATAAAAAAAAATTCTATTAAACCACAGACCATCAATAACTTATGAAAGGCATCCTGAAGATGACAGTCACATCAGAAAATAAGATGGAACATTCTGATGTCATTAAAATTAACTGTGCCTTAATTAATTCAGACATTGTCAAGAGGGCATTCATAAGACTTCAAAATAACCTAAAATCTAGAGAATATAGCTTCAAAAACTACACACAAGTGACTCATTTTATAACGCTTGTCAGAAAGTCTACTTATGTCACAGGAGTACAAGCAAACTTGAAAATTCCAGGGTTATGTTCCACCAGTTTATAAATACTGGAATTAGAGTTTATATTTTAAGTCAGGCTTCTAATAGTCATACTTTAACATCTTACTAAGAACCATTTAACTAATAATGTAGCATTTTGTATAATAAATGAAACATCTGAATTCAGATTATTTTTGTATTTGTAAATCATAAAGATTAGGAGACTTAAATCTTTTAAATATATTTCTTACCCGATTTCAACCTTCTGTACAGGTTTCCAGGATAATGTTACTGTGCTCTTATAAGAAGGAGGAATGTGGAAGAGATCCTGAAGAGACAAAATCAGACAAGATTTCTATGTATTGATGGTATGGGGAATAGTGGTGAAGGTAAGAAACAGGGAGACATCTTAAAGATTAATTTTAGAAAAGGAAATTTTATCTTTGTTCTTATGCTGGTGACTAAGGACCTTAAAGCTGCAAGAGGAAAATAAACAAGGACAGTTTTGTTAACAACTTGTATCTATTACTTCATTAATGTTATTTTGGTTATTTTGTGCACAACACTTAAGAAACTGCAGCTATTTTTTCCAAAATGTCATTTCAAGTTCCAAAATAAAAATATCAGTCTTCATCAACATTAATAAACAAAGTCAACTAAGTATTTCTTTTGCACAGATGCAGTCACCAAGGTACTTTAAGAAAAATAAATGGTGCAATCTGTATTTACTTTTGCAAATTTTTAAGCAGTTCAAAATTAGAACAAAACTAATGGCCTGGCCAATCAAATTTTTTTCCCATCAAATATCTATAAATTACCAATAAGAGAAAAACAAAAATGATCAATATGTGCTAATACAAATGTCTGCTGAATTTAAATGTTAAAGTAATCCAGAACTGAAATAATCTAACCTCATAATATTCTTAAAACTGTGAATGGATTCCTAAACATATTTATTCTCAGTATTTTACCTAACATTTCTTATCAGCTTTACTCTAATTTTATATACAAATAATATCTAATAAGAGTAAATTGAGTTTTTTCCATTTCCAGTTAGAATGCACATACTGTACTAATAAAAAACCACCACCTACTATATAAACCTTAAGTCCAATGTACCAGATAAATGCAGGGAATTAGCCCATATAAAGTCCATTGAATCCAAAATGTTTGAGGTTTCTAGCTGGAGTGATTTTAGCATACAGTTATTGAGAAAGGGACAAGTAGAGGAAAGGAAAAGGCTCCAATTTTAAAAAAGTTAAATCTCAGGTGACAATGGAATATTGGGGTAGTTTACAGATTCATTAAAATAGAAGTGAAGATAAGTTGTGGATTTGTAGATGAGTCTGCTTAGGTAGGATTGTGAAGAAATGCCAAGAATGAACCAAAGCACACCAGGATTTCTTGTAATTTCCTCAAACAAAAAATTGATGTCACACACTTCTAATTTTAAAAATATTTCAGGTTATTTTAGGAATGTATCCCATTCCCAGAGCCTAGCATAGTGCCTGACCCCCAGGAGGTAGCACACAGATACTTGCTCGTTAATGAATGATCCTACCAATGACCCTCAGTGTAGTGAAGTTATTTATAATGAGAAGATGGAGAAATCATAACTCCACTCCCCTATAGATCTTGGACTCTCTGGATGGTATTACTTTTGCATACATCTTCCTACTACAGTCATTTTTAAACCGTTATGGTTTCTTCAACAGGAAACATTCTCATTTCCATGAATTTGTAAAGTTTAAAATGTTCTTTATAGTACATTTTCAACTTAGACCAATGTTATCAGTTCAAATAAAGTTAAATCTCACATTATAATATATAAATTCATTGTCTGCAATTATTATTTATGTTCAAGATTTGAAGTGGTGGCCATTATAAAAATTTTCTTAGGAGATGAGAGTACTCTCACCTCTTTGGTTTTTAATGCCTTTTCACTTAGCAATATGATATCCATCCCTCAATGTCTCACTGTTGCTCTTTCTGAAAAGCTTCCCTCTCTTTTGATAAAAAGTAAGTATTTCATGAGATTTTTAAGACTAGTTTAAAGGCATATCACTAGTCCCAATTTTGTTAGGTTTTGTGCTTAAGTGTTATAAATATCATTTCTTTCTCCCAGCTGGCTACAATACTATTAACTTGGAATAACAAATTGTTACTTTGTTGTGACTCTTTTTGAGTCTTCTAAGATTATTAGTTTTAGTTTTGTCAGGTTAATAAGTCCTTTGGGAGGGGGGAGGTGTGTAAATAGGATTTAAGGGTATTTATAGCTTAATGTAAAGTATACCTTAGCCTACAGTACAGAAAGCTCTTAATGTATTACACAGGACTGCCTATTCTTAGTGTAAGCAAAGCAAGGTTTTACTGGCCATTTGAAAGGACCCAATAGCACTAAGAATACCAGAACTTGTCAGTGAAATTGTAAATCTAAATGTAATTGTAAATCTAAATGTATCTGCTCTAATGCTTTGGGCCTGAAGAAATCCGCATTCCTTCCTTTGCTTGCAGTATCTTATATAATAGTTTTTCAAGAAAACAATGTACGATTTTATAATAGCTATAGAACTGTCACTTGGTATTATAAAAAGCATTACGCTTTATAAGGGCAAACATCTGGAATGCCATGGCATCTCTCCTTAAAGTAACATCACAGACCTAAAAACACATAACCTCTTAAACTAACTTTCTAGCTGGCTGGGAGTACTGGGTAAGAAAGGAAGACTTACCTTGATTAAAACATTGATATTATTTGTTATTTTCAATGCAACAACTTTAATCTTGTTCTGCAAAAGGAAAACAAAATTAAATTAAAATGCCAACAACTTTTATGCTGCATATTCCATGACCACATAGAACTAGAGTAATTAACTTCTCTTTCAGAATCATTTCTGCTTAGGCCAATCTTTTGACCCTAAATAAGTGTAGAGATGGCAAAGAGAGCAAATAATCTTGATATTACCTTGACAGGTTAGAACATTAAAGTGGTATCTATAATTTATCTGAAAAATGAATAGGGGACAAGTCATATGCACATAGGAATTGTTTTAAAAATAATGAATATAGAAAGACATGAAAACTTAAAATATTTAATTAGGACTGAGATGAGCTAGAGCGAAACAGGTGAGATCAGGGAATCAAAAATCCCCAAACATATAGTTTGATATATAATGGGTAATTTAATCTTATTCTAATGTAAATTAATGTTTAGGTTTTAAAAGGTGAAATTAAAAATATGACAACCATCAATCAAATATTTAAACAACATGTGCCACTAATGAGACTCTAGCAAGAGACTGGTATATATCTAAGTTTGGTAACAAAACTGTTCACAAACACTGGATAATTTAACAATGGTAAAAGTATAACTTAGCAAATAACCTAATATGTAGACAATCTTCTAATATCAATCTTCAACAGACTTGTATCACCAGTTCAAATAGTCGAATGTTACATTTCAGTGTATGAATTCAGTCTGAATTTGTAATAAATAGTGGCTATTATAAAAATTTGCTTATGAGATGCGACCCAGAGATTCTTACCTCTTCTGTTTTTAAGGCCTCGCCTGTTTTGCCCTGGAGAGCCAAGCGAAGTTGTCTGATATAAACCTGCAGGCCTCGTGCAAAGTACTGCAGCCTGAATGAAAGAGTATGTTAATTAGCAAATCATTTTTTCAACTTTTCCTACTTCAATTTTGATTTAGGCAAGTCAATCTATGTGTATTTATCTGTTAACAAGGGAGTATTTGATCTGTTTGCACCTCAAGGTCCAGTTAAAAATTAATAAAATTGCAGTTTTGAGAATGTACTATAAACTCATGTAAATCTCAAAGGGCCCTAAGTAATCTCTTTTTAAGTTTGTTCTCAGGCAATATGTGAACTAAGAGGTGGTGCCATAACTTCACCCTGCTGACAACTAGATACTATGTTTAACAACTTGGTATCATTTATTTATTAGAGTAATTTCTTATGTTGCCTGCTTCTGATTGAATGTTTCACAAATTATTAAACCTTTCTTACCAAAGAATGGAGGTCACTAACATGATATGGTGGCCAAACATTTCAAAATTTAAGATGTGAATCTTTTAATGAAATAATTCAATACAAAATGTCTTCATGAAAATGACTTATGATTTCTCCAGTGCTACTCCTCAGTTACACTAGAAGGTATTACCAATAATCGCAGCTCCAGTTTACTGAGTACCCACTACATGCCAGGCATGTGCTTGCTCAGTGCTTCCCATTCATTGTCTCATTTAAGTCTCAGAACTCTGAGACAGATGCCATTGTCATTTAACTGCTGAAGAAAATTTGGGGTGTTAGGTTAGTGAACCTGGCCAAATGATAAAGGAAGCAGGGAGAACCAGAGTATATATCTGAAAAAGGTAATTCTCCCCCATGGATCTGTAATGTCACAGGTGTTGTATGTTTTACATGCATTCCTGTCTTGCAGCTCTTTTATTTTGTTCCACTGAGGTAAGTCAGGGTGGGAAGAAAGCTCTTATAAAAATGAAAACAAAACCCAGGGAGCACTAGATAGCTATCACCTTTGCCAAGGACTGGACTACATCAATCATACATCACCTGATTTTAAAATCTTTGAGCTTTTCTGCATTCAGTTTGGCTGTTAAGAAATCTGGAAGTTTTCGGCCCAACTGGTGGAAACTGTACAACAAACATTCCACATAACTGAACTGCAGCTTGGGTTCTTCATTACCAGCATTCTCCCCGTTTTCTGCTTCTTCTGGAGGGAGAGGCATGTACTCCTAAGAGATGAAAATTTAGAGATGTTTGCAATCTGCTCTATATAATTATAAACATATGCTCAACTTATTGTAGGGCATGCTTTTAACACGTGAAGCATTAAAATCTATCAAGATCAGAAATTTAGGTAAGATATCTTTTTTAGACTTATTGGATCAACAATCTAGGCTATGAATTCTCCATATTAACCTATGTTATAGCTGCTTCTACTAATAATAATGACAATGAAAGCAGCTAATATTTATGAGGCACTTAATGTAAATGGAATTCTGAGAACTCAGATATCTTTCCTGTTGCAAAAAATTAGTAAGCTGAAGAGTCATTCAGTCTAGGTTTGACATCAAAAGTTGACACTCTTAACTACTACATTATGCTAACTCCACAAATCTCAGAACATTAGTCTATATTCTTTAAGTACTGGCTCTCTTTTCATTCAGAATACTATTAAAGGCATTCAATATCTGTGTTACAACATCTTAGTAGGTAATTCCAGGTCTGGAAGAGCACCAGATACTGGATGGCTCAATTCATGCTAATGCTTTATCACTGTGTGAGCTACATTAACTGCTCACATCCAATAAGAAAATCATTTGGTGATGCTGTTAATGATTTTATCAGATGGCCTATTTTCTCCACAATTATGACTTAAATAATCTTATTTCCTGGTTGCTAAAGCTACTTGGCCTTGGGCTGCAACTTGGATGGTAAGCTGCAGCAAATGTAAAAAAATGTTCTGATAGAGAAATAGCAGAAAGACCTACTATCTAAACCTTGAATTATACTTTATGCAAAGCCTCAACAACAGAAGGAATGCCAAAGATTAAAACATTAAAAAAAAAAAACACAAAAAAACATGTGGACTGAGCACCTAACACTTGCTAGAATTGTCTAATATAATTTTAAAATCTGGTTCTCCATAATCTAGAAATTAGTACTACACTATTAGACTCTGGGGCTATATACTAAGTCATAAGGAAAGAAAAAAATTCTTACCAATAACTTATCAAACAGTTTCCTTAAATTTGTTTCTAACTTTTCCATGTCACCACAAAATGAACTCATCTCCGCCAACAGTTTCAATACCTAAAACACATAATTAACTGTTATTTTTTTGAACGAACAATGGCTATAAAGTAAGAATGATGCTAGATAACTATTTAAGATTGCTTATTTTTCAATTATACTTTCATGGACTCAGACTGTTTGAACTAGAAAAAAAATTTAGAGATGCAGCCCTTATACTATTGAGGCAACTGAAGGTCAGAGAGACTATATGTGATTTGGGAAAGTCACAATGTATATCAGTGGCAGAGCAGAACTTAAAACCCAGATTTTGTGACTCACAACTATTCTGTAAGAAGGAAAAGAAGATACATGATACTTTCAGTAACAAGTTAACAATGACAGTGCTAAATACAATGTAAAAATGATAAATTCATTGACTTGACAATTGATATTATGGAGAGACACTGAAGAACTCATAACAGCAAAGAATTATTTACTAACGTTCAGAGTGGGTCTCATTTACTATTAAATTTAGTCTCTGGATACTAACTCAAAGTATTAGCAATTGCCACTATTCTTGAGGTTCATCTCTGCTGTATTCAATCCCAGTTTGATAAGCCAAACCCAGACATCTGAAGCAACTACAGTGTCTGAGCACAGTGAACCTCTTCTTTATCCCAAAGACCTATGAGGGAAATGACACACATATTTCCATATTTCAGTTCAATTCAACAATCATCATTAAAAGTGCCTTTCACAATCAGGCTCTGCACTGGATTCTGGGGATACGGAGATGAATCTGGTTAAACGTGGGGAGATAAATAATTGTAAAGTATTATATATACATGCAGTGAATAAAATGTATATGTACATTACAGTTAAGATACAAAGGAGATAGTGGTCAATTCCATTGGAGAACGGATAAAGGATGTTTTGTGTTAATCCAGCTAAAATCTAACTCAGTGTGGACAGAGATGGAAACTGTCATGAATTAAAATACCTTATTTAAAAGTATTCAGGCTACAAAGGTAAAGACTGACTACAATGAAAACTACGGACAGTGCTTTCCCATTGCAGTAATCTTTAACTGAACCCATAAGTTTCCTATGTGATTAATCTTGGGAGATTACTAGCTAGCCATCTCTGGATCTTTTTACTCTCTCAGAAATCAGATCTAAGTTACTAGTTTACAATTTTATTAAAATATGAGAATGCCTTTCAGTACTAAACACAGAAATTTTCTCTTACCTCCAACTGTATATCAAGACCCTCTACCGGGGTAGTCAAAGAGCTGAGGTTAGGGAGAACCTGCTCACAGAAATAAGTCACAAACCTTGTGGAATGCACATTTTTCTGTAAAAATTCAGAGAATATTGAGTTGTCAAAAAAAGGAGAAATATTCTCACAAATATAACAGAATGTCATTCAACAAATGCTAACAGCACCACAGAAAGCACTGTGGCTACAAATACAATATAATGCATACCCAAAAGCAACCCAGAAATAACCTCAATAGACAATATGTTCTTTGTTCAAGGTAATCTGGAACACCTATACATCTTTGAACTATTCCATTCTAGGGTCAAATTTCTGGGGAAATTTTAGTGTTGAATTTCAGAATGTACATTTCTTAAAAAGGATAGATCCTTTAAACTGTTTTTTAAATTATGGTATACACATTTCAGAACACTCATGGCCAGGGATACCAAAGATAAAGAGCATAATTACCTAGATTAACAATGTGTTAGAAAATTCAAGAAAAAAAAGTTAAATTACTAAACCAAATGTTTTATCCAGCCAAACTATAAAATATGATGCAAAATTCTCAAGATTTTAAAAAAGTCTCTAAGCAAGGCTTTAAAGAAATTTCTTGTTGCTTTAGCCTCTCACCAATCCCACTCAGGCCTTCATAAAGTAAATATTGACTCTAATGTATTACTACTTTTATGTAAAGGTTTGAGGAGAATTTCTCAAGTGACTATATAGAAATATAAAGTGACAGTAATCAAAATACCAGGTATGTAAAACAGAGCTCACAGAGAAGAGGGGTACTGCCTGCCGAGTGCACTGTAGTAGCCTGTCCACACAGTCAGGATCTGATGGGTTGAAAGTTTGTTCCAGGTCCGCCTGTTCAGCCACCAACTCTACAAGCTGCTGTCTTCCACTCACTGTCTGTAGGCTTTTTAACCCAGATAATATCTTCATAAACAGGACAAATTCTTCACCAGTCACATCTTCTAGGACCTGGAAAGAGACAATTCAGAATAACTATCTTCATCATCTGAATGAGAATGAAAGATCAATATTCAAACTGTACAGCAAATTTATTTCAGTTACTAAAGTCAGTTTGCTCTTAATGTTTCTGTAATACTGATGAAAGTATAACTTCCAGCTTAGGTCAATTTAGCTTCAGAGTAAACCATCATTCTCAATATGGGCCACTATATATTGTCTCCAAGAGGGCAAAATTTGGTTCTTGGAAAATTTTGCTTTTTTATGGATAAAGCACAGGTATATATACATACAGTACATAAATATACGGTATATCATCTGTGGGAGAGCTGCTAAGGAAAAAAATGTCTAAAAAGGCTATTAGGGGGTGATAGCAAAAAAAAAAAAAATAAAAGATTGAGAAATTCTACAGTAAACTGTTAAATCAGACTCAGTTTCCTATATTTAAAAGCAGCCTCATTCACATTAATATGGCAATTATATACAAAATAGGAGACCATGAAGGTCTTAATGTAAGTACTCTGTGAACAGTGGCCTTTCTGCTCACTGGCCAAAGGAGCAAGCAATCATGACACACTTCATCAGATTACTAGCTGGGGCATAAGTAAAATATGCTGAAATTCCCAACTGGAGAGTTGCTCCTCTCTCTCATTGAAGAAATCTTACCAGTAAGCAAGTGAGTTGCACTAATAAAGAATTTTTAAAATTTTCCTAAGCATAAACAATGTAAATTATTTCCAAACTTTGGCACTTTATAAGTGAAAGTTAACTGATATACCTTGAGAATCTCAGCATCTGTATCTGGGAGCACAGACAAATAAGCATGGTCTCACACTCTTGAAAAGCTTATAGTGTAAAAGGGTAGGATGAAAAAAATAGGTCATTTCAATGTGATTTCATTTTCATTTTGAAATGATCCAGAATACTAAGAGAGAATATCCTAAGATGGGAGAGAAGGGTGGGAATTAGGTAAAATTTCTTGAAGGTGATTTGTAGAGTCCTGAAAAAACAGATCATAAATTTTGAAGGTAACAACCATAAAGGATTTAAATATGATCATATCCCTTTAGATTAATACACTGATTCATCACTACAAGTAACCAAAGGGCAAAATACAATGTAAGAAAAGTGTAAAGTTCTATGGTGGTTCTAATGAAATATATCATTTTATACACAAGCTACATATAGCATAAATGAATACTGTCAATTTGAAATAATGTTCTTTTGCTTTAGAAATGTTCTATTAAATGATGACCAAAGCTTACCTTTTTGGATTCAGTTAGAATAAGTTCCTCTACCTCCTTTGTTAACACTTCATCTGGTAAAGTCTTAAGTTTTGTAGAAAGGAATTTAATTGCTCGTTCCCTAACAATGTCCTCTCCTTGAAGGATTTGGCTAAATAAGCCACCTAAAGTTCCTGCAAAACAAAATACCTGTGTGTAGCAAGTCAATTCTCTATCGTAATGAAGTTTTTCAGTTTAACTCAATTTATCATATTTCTTCTCGAATTAATAAACACCCTGAGTATCACTGACACTAGTTAGTTTGACATTTCTACAACCCCAGCCATTAAGAATGATCACAAATGCTTTGTTGATGGATTAAGAGTCACCCTGAACATGACCCTTTTTTATCATTAATAATAATAAATAAAACTCAGGTATTTTAGAAGAATTTCTTTAAAATGGGAAAGGAAGTATTCCCAACAGATTTCAAAAGGAAAGGTGTGATGTGTTTTTGCAATTATTTCTGCTAGGTTTTTGAGTCTCAAATCCATTGAGCTAAGCAGCTTTTTTTTGGGGGGTGGGGGGAAGAACACAATTTTTATAAAAACAGATTTCTGGGTGAATCCTAGACTTTATTTTAATGAATAATACAAAGCTCCCCAATTTTTTAAGACATCAAATGCAATTCAGAACAAGAAGTAGTCTTACCTTTTGCATCCATCTTAAATATACTTAACAGGGCATTGTTCACTAAGTTAAATTCTGCAGAGTCATCTGTATAGAGAAAAAGTGGTACGATGTATAAAGTAAATGAAAAAAAATCATGTGATTCATTTCTGAATTTCAGATTCAACATAGTTTCTCAAAGATTACATTAAGAAGAGACATATAATCATTTCTCTCAAGTACCAAGAAAATACATCTTCCTTAAATAGGTAGAGTACCTGACCAAACATATCTTAAAAGCTTTTATGTTAAGATAGTACAATTATGAAACTGCAGGATATCAGGGAGAAAATCATGATGCAGCAAAATTCCCAAAGCATTACAATCATTTTACCTTTATAAACAGAAAAACAAAAGAAAACAACACTAGGAATCACACATAAGTTATGACATAGAGCTTCAAACTACTGAATAAAAAAATGGATAAAAAAAAAACACGTTAAAAACAGAGCCTCTATTTCAGAGAGAAGTTACATTTAGACAAAAGAGTGATGATAAATTCCTTACCTGTTTGTAAAAGCTGGGTCAGAATATCTGCCACTCGTGGAAGATTTTCTCCGGTGGCAAACTGAGGAAGCTCTTTAATCGCTTGTCGTCGAATCTGGGTATGATTTCAAACAAAAAATTAAACAAACACTATCTTCAACAAATGCAACCTTAAAAAATAAATAAATAAAACTAAAACCACAAACTATAATTAGGAGCATGAATAACAAAAATATAAAACATGAGATTTCTAGCAGTTTTAGAAATAATTTGCTCTAATTTAACACTCAATTTAAGAGGCTAAAATAAAATGTGGTGGAAAAGGACATTAAATATAATCACATATGACTGAAGCAGATTTGAGATTATAAACAATGGTTTATATAGTGATTACATATAACTGTTGTGTTTTTACTACCTTTGGGCACATAATGCAGTATCCCTTAAAGGCTACAGTGGCAATGTCATATCAGCGGTCCCCAACCTTTTTGGCACCAGGGACTGGTGCTCCTAAGAGAACCTAATGCCTGATGATCTGAGGTGGAGCTGAGGAGCACTGCAAATACAGATGAAGCTTCACTTGTTAGCCGCTCACCTCCTGCTCTGCGGTCCTGTTCCTAACAGGCCACAGATTGGTGCCGGTCCATGGCCCAGGAGTTTGGGACCTCTATCAATATCTATTTACTTTAGAATTTTCGGTACTGACTACACATTTGTGAATATATTGTGTACTTTACTCCAAATATGTGGCTTTGGCTTATTTAAACATAAAAATATGGAGGAGTAATAACTAGCAAATTCTGCATGAAAGGATGGTAAAAATTTGCTAATTTCATTTGAAAAGCCAGGAAATAATAACTGAAAATTCTAAGGAACTACTTCCTGTTCTAGCAATTACATACAATTATTATATAAGACAATGATTTTTCTGTGTAAAATATGTAGGGTTGTTGAAACTATGTTTTATGATATAAACTACTACTATTTTAAAAATTCAAGGAGAGCACAAATTGACCGAAAACAATCTAATTTCATATGCAAATGTATAATAATCTATGAAAAAGATGTGAACCACAACTCATTTTGAACAGTAGATAACAGATAAGCAAAACAGTATTTTGTGATTCTTGCATTTTTCACAATTGAAAGGTTGTGAAAGAGCTAACATATATTCTCAAATGCAGATTTGAGCTTTGGTATAGCACTGTGCCAGACCATATTGCAGTATCTTACTGGGCACTGATATGACTAGTACTTAAATTACATTAGCCACACACACAAAATGTCTGAAAAAGGGAAGAGAAACATTTGAAAGTTTGCTGAAAAGCGTCAATCATAAACTTACTGATACATCTTCATCCTCACAGAGGTCTAACTGTGCATTGATAGCAGAATCAGCCAATTCTGGAAAATGCTTAAAGAATTTTGGAATAAACTGAGCTGCTAATCTTTTTTCCTTTGTACCACCTTTCACACCATCCAATATCACTTGATAGGCATCTTTATGCTGGAAAATAAAGCAGAAAAGGGATACAATTTTGAAGTATGAGTAGGTAAACTTATTTGAGTCTAAATTAGTAAAATTTTACACAGGCCAAGAAATAAGGATTACTTTTGGAATCTCACTGCTTAAACTGGACACTTACATTCCTACCATTTGTTCCCCTGCTCCCAACAAATTATTTGTGACTTGGGGAAGAGAGAAGGGTTACTCTAATTTTAAGTGGAAAAAGCAAGTAAGTTTGTTGATGTACCAACACTTCTTCATTCTAGTGATTACTGACCCTAATCGTGTGACTGTACCATACTTCAAAG
Organism: Cynopterus sphinx; assembly: GCA_030015415.1. Lineage (NCBI taxonomy): Eukaryota > Metazoa > Chordata > Mammalia > Chiroptera > Pteropodidae > Cynopterus > Cynopterus sphinx. The sequence continues at coordinate 120,357,019 of CM057383.1, forward strand.
TATATTTCTAAAAGTATATTTCTAAAGAAATTGTAATGAGTGTTGTAGAATTTCCCAATTGTTAAATGGACTTAAATACATTCATCTGTTTCCAATTAGCACCTTGAAGCAGGTGAAGAGAATACATTCCTCAAATTTAGTAATACCAGTAAGGTTAGGAAGCTTTATTTTGCCTCACATTTTAGAATATGAAAATGATAATTCCTTCTATACAGCCAGCCAATTTTGGATTAAGACAAATTCTAATGTGTATTTAACATTTCGTTAGAAAAATACATTCAAAACTCATGTTTCCTTTAAAAAAAATCAGAAGTGCTCTCCCTCAGATACAATGTGAAGAGTCAACAAGTTACAATCTCCCTTATACACCGGCCTTCAAACCAGTCCTTTCATTAAATGACATGGATCCATCTGACAAACAATAGTAATAAATATCGAAACTAGACAGACATCTCCTATTTGGACATATAGATATGACTTTTAATTACTGGAAAACTTTTAACTTTTAAGTATGTAAAATGATACCCATATCAATAACAATGATACCCAATGTGTACACAGCACAGTGTTTACTCAGTATAAGGCAGTGCTTTAAGTGCTTTAGATATGTGAGCTTACTTCCAATGTATTATAGGATTACCAAAAAGTAAACAGTGATTCTTTTCATGGATAATAATATATTAAAGGGGAAAAAAGCAGGATGTGAAGTTATTTAGGTACAGTAGCATCTCAATTAAGGACTTTAAAAAAAATCAGAAATAAAGTATTCTATGTATCAAAAAGCTATGGTCATAATTAGATCTTTTAAAGGTACAGAGTTTGATATAAACTGAATAATTACTAGATTACTTTAGAAGTTCTTATATTCCCAATCTATCTAAAAAACCAATTCTAAAAATTAGTTCTAAAAACATAAATTCCATTAACTGATCAATAAAAACTCCTTTAACTATTTTAAACATAACACTACCTCCTGAATAACAAAAATTTCTGTAAGATTAGCTTCCTCATGAAATGTAGACACAAAAAGAGTCTTCAGAAGTTACTATTTCTAAAGTATATTACACACTTTTTAGTGCAAAGTTTCAAAAAATCAATCGCTGACTTCTCTGCAACTTTACATTCCTGTGGTTTGCTTCAGGGCTCTTACACAGATTTCATAATATCAAAGTCTTAAATCATTTTGATATCCTTACATTTTGCAGGGCATCACAATCCAATTTCCTTAAACTTAAAACTTTATTTATAGTGCCTTTTGAAAAAGCTCCTTATTGTTTAAAATTAAATGTAGAATCCCTCCTCAAACAACTCATCCCCCGTCAAGAAAAAAAATCTGGAAGAGAATGCAAAAGAATCTTTAGCAACATTTCTTGAAAGCCTACTTGATACTGAGTAATGTCTTGTGTGCATACCTCACAGTAAACCTGTGAGTTAGGTATTACTATTATCCCCATTTTTCAGATGAGAAAACCAAGCCTCAGAGAAGTAAAAGAATTTGTTCAGAGCTATGTTAAGTAGCAGATTCAGATCTGAACATAATTCTGATGGACTCCAAAGTCAAAATCTTTGCCTAATACCAAGCTTCTTTAAGTTCTGAGATCTTAGCAAAGGAGAGGAGAAAGAGAAGATGGGCAGATCTAGCACAAAGGTAAAATCTGAGTCCTAAATAGAGGGAACACACAGGCAAATAAACTGGGGATGTAGCATCCCAAACACAGCAAACCTTTGGAGAGTTAACATTTCGCCATATTCAAACCAGCAATCAAAGTTCCTATTATTGGCAGGCATCAGTTTTATCACATAATTCCACAGACAGTACTAATACACTTCAACTAATTACTGTTTATACAATGCAAAAAATGACATTCTTCCTTGCTAGCTCTTCTGTCTTCTATCTGTAGCACAAGGAAAAGGCATTTTACAGAATCTTCCTAGTTATTACTGTGCTTTTCAAAGTAGGAAAAAAGGTATGTGATATTTTCAGTGATCAGTGATTTACGATAGGATTGTAACCACAATAAAATATTCCAAATATTACAAAGACTATTTTTCTCTTCCAACACAGTTGTATATTTCAGCTGGATAAACTTGTGATCTTAAAAAGCTTCAGTCACAAATACTTTAATGCATTCTTAAACTGTATATTTTTGTGTGCTTTTAATATCTAATTTAAAAAGTAAGCTCTAAAGAAATCCCTTCAATATTTCAAGTGAAAAGTCAGCTACAATTTGATCCACGTTCAGCAGACACATTCTAAAGAAATAAAGCATTATTTTAAAGAAAGGATGTTGTTTCAACAAACATTTCTTAAGTATGACATAAAAAGGAAATGGATAAGCTAAGCTGTATTACTACTTTCTTCTTCAGACTGAATCTAGTTTGTATTTAATACTTAATTATCAACACGTCTACACATTTGAGGGATTATAAATTTGGATGATCTGTGATTTTAGCTTTATTATACAAAAAATAGTTACCAAAAGAATGCTATTTATGATATACAAGTTAAGTTTACGCTCTTCCACCCTGAAAAGCCAGTGGACTCCTGTGTAAGAGAACCCTGGAGCAATGAGAGTTTAAGCATTATGTTAATTTGATCTTAGATCAGCCAAACTGCCACAGTCCCTTAAGTATTTGGTTTTTTAAACGAATTTTGGACTATGTCAAATTAAGTATCTACATTTTAATATTAAGCGAATTCATAAATATATGCAACACAATTTAAAATATTGGTGGGCCACAGCATGTTCTATTATGGCTAGTCAGAAGTCTTGGGCAAAGCACAATGGAAACCTGGGGTAGGGAGGTAGAGGAACACAGCAGAGGAAGGAGACCTGAAGGAGCAGCAGAGGGGGAAAGGAAGAGGCTAAGCTGTAACACAAAAGCCACAAGAGGAAAGGTGACAGAAGGACTGGAATGTTTTGAGGTATTAAATAATGCTTCATTTAGAATTTAATTAACTGCATTTTGCTTATTAGAAAATACATGCTCGTGGTCTAAATACATATGTATGTGTGTGTATAAAGTTCCCTTTTTCATTCCTAAGAGATAATCCCTGTAAGCAGATTCTGCTTCATATATACTTAGAAAAGGAAAATAACCCGATTCTTGAAACTGTCTTCACAATTCTAGATTAAGCTAAAGGTCCCAACATCAACATTTTTTTTCATGTGTTTCAGAAAGTCTCCACCAGCACTACACAAGTCCTGAAAAAGGGGCAAGTATCTCAGCTTTGCTAGGTTATCAGATTCTAGGATCTTCCTCTTCCTACTCCATGGGATGGGGAAGCAGAAGAGTCACATGAAGCATTTAAAATATATGCCATGGCAGTTCTAACAATGCTCAAGATTACCGTCCAGGAGAGCCTGGCTCCTCCCCGCCCCCCGCCCCTCCTCGCCACCACACACTCACTTATCAACTCAAGTTCAACGTCTTCCAATACGTGAAAACTCACAGAGCGGCAAAGGCTCGTCCGCACCACACCGCTCCAACGGTGTGTCCGGGCAAGCGCTGCAGAGAGCTCTACCCAGACAACTTTACTGAAAGCTGGAAACAACCCCCCTCCCCCGCCACCGCACGACCCTGTTAGATTTTTCACACCTTTCATTAAAAAAGATAAATAAACAAAGAACCTTCCTTGTTTATCACTAGTCTCCTTCACTAAAAATACACTCCAGGAGAGCACCGGTCTTTCCAGCCCGTGCCTCCGGCGCTCGGCACAACGCCCGGTACGTGATAGGCGCCCCCAAAATGTCCAGAATTAATGAAAAATCGTGAGCCCTCATTCACGTCTGGACGGATGAGGACGCCTCTTCTGTGCCTCAGGAACTTCTGTCTCCTAAACACTCTTCCCGCATTAATTTCCCTCCAAGAGACACGTCTGACCTCTCGAGGACTCTCGATCTCATCTGAACTCCACTGAGGAGGGGGACGACGCAGAAAGCAGCAGCAAGGCACAGCTTGGGAAGGGAATTACCGGGAAACGGACGGGGCTGTTAGGGAGCCGCTACGGTGCGGGCAGGGCTGATCGAGGGAGGGAGAGGAGCCTGGGGACCGGGGACGTCGCTCTCCGCGGTGAGGACGGAGTCCACACTCCCAGGGAGCAGCCCGCCCGGACGAAGGAGCCCGGAGGCCGGCCACCCGCCCGCAGGGAGGGCGAAGGGCGGTCCCCGCCCGGCTCCGAGCGCTCCCGACAGGCCGCGGCGGGGCGCCGGGCCCTGCAGGCCGCGCGGGGACTAACCTGGCCCACTTGCTCTGTGGCATCGGCGAGGATGCCATAGTTGCGGTAGAGCTCCTCCACGGTCGGCATGGTGAGCCACAAGCCCGGGGCGCGCTCCTGCGGTCGTCGTCTCCCTCGCCGGCGCCGCCGCCTCCCAAGCGCCCGGAACCCGCGACCCGCACTATTGCGCCTCCAGCCGCCGCCAGTCACCGCGCGCGGCCCGGCTCCGCCCCCGACGTCGACGTAAGGGCGCGCGCGTCGGGAGCGGCCTTGATGGACAGCCGGCGCGCCGCCTGTCGTTTGGTCGCCCCCTAACGCTTGGAGGTGCAAAAGGCGGGAGGAACGATTACATGCGCTCATTCGGTTTTTGGAAGGCTGATCCGCTAGGTGCTCTTGGTTGAGCGGGTGAGGGTTGAGCGGGCAAAGGTGACTGTGTTTCTGCTCTTTACAGATCTCACGTTGGCCAGAAAAGGGATCTTAAAGGGAATAATAAAACAGAATGCGCGTAGGAATTCAAGCCGTGTGAGAAGTCATAAACTCTTACATTTCCTCCAGACTCAAGGAAGATTAACACAAATCTCTGGCAACAGCGGGCAGTAGGGTCCAGTGGTTGATTGGTCGATTCTTAAAACAAACAAAAAAACTTTAAATCTTACTTAAAAAAAAAAAAAAGCTATGTCCACACAACTAAAAAAAGTCTCGGGGTGGAATTCAGCCAGCTGGAAAAGTTCTTTGCGAGCTATCCAAGTTAGGGCCACCTGATGGTGTCTAACGCCAAGAGAACAATAAACGAAACCATATACACTTACTGATAAGAGTCTCTAAAATACAAATTTAGAGGGGAAAAAAATGGAAGTTGCAAAACAGGTATAAAGTAATCACATTAATGTACAAAAATGTCGACCTTAAAAATAAAAACACCAGTTATTTTATCAGCAAAGTGGGCTTATTTGGGAAAAGCAGAGGAATTGTAACTCGGGACAAGCAAGCTATAGCACACACCACAGGCAAGTCCAGCCAGCAAAGGAGGGATCACTACAGAGAAAAAAAGAGGAAATTGGGAGAGCTCCTTTTAAATGAGAGTCCATTGGAGGAAAGCGAGAACTCAGGGTGGTGATGGTTTCTCATTGGCTGAGTTGCTGGGCAAGGAAGGAAATCTTTACTCCTGCTGGAGTAGCAAAAAAAGTATAGTTGCATTTCTTCCTGCTGGTGTCGTAAGTAATGATTATTCCTGTTGGGGTCTGTGGGAGCGGAGCACATGAGGGCCCCTTCTTCCAACTTCTCAATACCATTTCAAATGAGGTTTCCCTTTATTAATTTTCACAAAAACAAAAGCATATAGAACAAAGTTTTGTGCATGTACATAAAAGGATGTTAAAATTGAAGTTTCAGGATGAAAGAACCAAGCTATACTAGATGGTAAATTTCACAGCCAGATCCATTTGTGCGGGTTATACGCAGGAAATGGTGAGAAAACAGTTCCCTGACTCTTGTCCTCCTCAGTCAGACTGATTATATTAAAAATGATTAGGGAATAGAAGGCGAGGAATGGATGAGATTTTTATTTATTTATTTATTTATTTATTTATTTATTTATTTATTTATTTATTTATTAGAGAGAGCACATAAGTGAGAGAGAGGGGTTGTGTTTGTGCGTAACTTGAGGCAATTACTACTTCTTTCTCTCAAGTCTGGAACCATTCTGAGGAGCTTGAAAGGTGATTTGTGTTGTTGAGAGTCACAAAAGACTGGCATGTGCCTGAAAAAGCTTCAGTTACTTGTAGCCGCAGAGTGCAAGTGGCCATGTGGGAATCTACCTGAATTCTTTGATTTTTTTTTTTGGAGCAAGGGAGCAGAGTGATTCCCTGTAGCAGAGATGGGCCATGTAAAAGAGAGACAGAAATTCTGAATTTAGTCTGAGACCCATTCAAGGGTCTTCTGCTTTAGTGAGAAAGCCCCCAATGACAAGAGTCAACTTCAGCAGAAACTGGATGGTAATTGAGAGCAGCACATTAACACCACCAGGGAGTCAAAGTTGGGGGTGACATCTGAAGGTCCCACAGAATGGCCCATGTGAAAGACTTGGTTTCCACCAGACCAGAGAATGCTTGTAGAACTGCCCAGTTCAAGACCTTTCCCAGACACACAAATTTCTCCTCTCTTTTCACCTCCCCTCTTTAAACCTATGCCCAGGAGGGCTCAGAAACTGCCCACCAAACTGAGCAGAGGATAAGGAACAGAAGTGCATGATGGAAGCAGGCCCCAGCTGGAACAGAGAGCAAGATCTGATTGTATGGAGTCCAAGTTTGGAGTCCAGGTTCATATGTTGCAATGGACATTTTTTTAAATTAAATTTATTGGGGTAACATTTGTTAATAGCATTATATAAGTTTCAGGGGTACCATTCTGTAATACATCATCTGTTTAATGCATTGTGTGCTCACCACCTAAAGTGTAGTCTCCTTCTGTCACCATTTATTTATACTGTTTACCCTCCCTGTCTGGTAACCACAATACTGTTGTCTGTGTCTGAGTGAGTGTGTTTTGTTTGTTCATTTGTTGCTTTTTGTTTTATATCCTACATGTGAGAAAAATCATATTGTTCTTATCTTTTTCTGTCTGGTTTATTTCACTTAGCACAATGCTAAGGATTCATTCATGTTGTTGCAAATAGCAATATTTCATCATTTTTTATGTCTGAAAAGTATTCTATTATATATGGGACAGCTTCTTTATCCAATCATCTATTGAAGGATACTTAGGTTGTTTCCATGTCTTGGTTATTATTAACACTGCTGCAGTGAACATAAGAGTAAACACATCTTTACTAATGTTTTCAAAATTTTTGTATAGATACCCAGAGGGGGGACTTCACCAATTAACGTTCCCACGAGCAGTGTATAAGCTCTCCCTTTTCTCTACATCCTCTCCAATACTTGTTATTTCTACTTTGAAGATAGCTATGGAATAGACATTTTAATTTCTGAACTGAGGACTAACTTTTAACTAAGAGAGGGCAGAAAAGTCATGGGTCTGCTAGAATCTCTCTCTAGGCCAGAATGAGATTACTTGACCTGAATAAATTTTAAAGAGGTAGTGGAAGACAATAATAAAGGTATATTTTAATCATACAACCCAAGTTAGGTATTTGATGTAGCACTAGGTATGTGTAAAAGTAGAGAAGGGGATACGGGGAAGTGGGGCTGTGTTTATAAAGGGGATCTTTAGTTTCATGTTTTAATTCATGACAAAAGAGTGTGATGATATGTACACATAATATCTCTTTACATGTTTCTGTATAGTTTTACATAGCTAGAATTTTAAACATAATTTAAAAAGAGGAGACTCAACCAGTGTTTCTCTGTTCTAAGATATAACAATTCACACAAATTCCTCCAAACCTAATCCTCAACTGACTTGCCAGGCATTTCATCCAACATTTCTTCCTTCCTTCTTTCCCCAATGCCGTCTACTAGCCACGAGAATCAGGCTTGTGACCTCTTTTTGGTTTCCTTATTCTTCTCTGCCTCTCAGTTCTGGAGAATGCGTCGAATCATTTTATAGTTTCCTCTATTTCCAGCTGGTCATCTAAGCTAAGGGCCTGGGATTGTTCTTAATGATGATAATGTTGACAACAACAGTAATGATGATGATGGTAACAAAAATTGGAGTCATCCTAATGATCGCCAACACATATTGAGTGATGACAAAGTTCTAAGAACTCTGTGAATTGATTCACAAAAGCTCTGTGAGCTAGGGAAAAATAGTATCATCTCTATTGACAAATGAGCAAACTGAGACACAGAGATGTGAACAAACTTTCCCAATGTCCCTTCCTGGTAAATGCTTGAATTGGGCTTTGAGTCTTGGCAGCTAGATTTCAAAGCCCATTCTCTTTCCTATGAAAGTATATTGCCTCTCATCCCCAACCACTCCTTCCTCTTCACCACTACACTCAGTCAATCACAAGCCTCAATTCTATGCCCTGAATCTATCATACCTTTATCTCTTCTTCACTACCCCTTCTGCTTCAGCTCAGCACTCCCCCACCCCCATTTGAGTGACATCCAAGCCTTCCTAAATTATTTCCTTGTCTCTGGTCTCAGCAGACTTTACTTCTTATTAGTGTCTTTTAATAATTTTGAGTTTTTTCCCTTTTAATAAGTTACATAAGAATACAGTGTCATCATAATACATTCAAATACTATAAAAATATTTCACATAAAAAAGAAAAGTTCCTCTTCACATCTCTCATCTCCAGAAGTAACTGTGGCTGCCAGTATAATATATATTCTTATAGACCTTTATGTACAATATTTAGTTTAAAAAATATATAAGCACATCGCATATTTTTTACTGTGCCTTTTTGTTACTTAATATTTTTTGTAGATTTTTCCATGACAGTACAGCCTAGTATTAATGTATCGTAGTTTTTCTATCCTTTTCTCTTTCAATATGTAGATTGCTTCCTATTTTTTATTATTACAAACTGATAAATAGGAGATTTTATTTCCTTCTTTCTATAGTGTCCAGCTTTTCTACAGTGACTTTCGTAGTTTTATATATATTCTTTCTCCTTGCCATTGGATCTGTGAACGAGTTCAGAGGTCATATTGTTAAACTCCTTTTATTATTACAAAGGCAAAATTAAGTCCCAGAAGAGAAAATTGAATTGGCTCAGCTTAGGTCCCATGTCTGTTGTGTTCCAATCAGGTAAGACCAGGAAAGCAAGGTCATATAAAGCAAACATGGCTGTCAAGGGCCCATGTGTATAGATGGAGGAGGGTGGGACTGGTCCAGAGAAAGGGGAGGTTTGGGAAGTGTTGATCTTTTTGTGGGGAGCTGCATACCATCTTTTCTCAATGGGAGTGTTTAAAGGTCACTTGGATTTCATGCTTGAGCAGGAGCTATGTTTGGGCTCATTACTTAGCAAGTATTTATTGAACATTTTCTATGAGCTCGGAACTATTCAAGAATGCAGCAAAGCCAAGCGGGCATGAAGCTTACATTCTAGTAGAGGGAGAAAAACAGTAAACAAAATGCACAAGTAAAATATACTTGGTTAATAAAAGTAAAGCAATAATATCACTATACAGTATAACCAGCCAGTAGAAAGGTTTCATGTCCTGACACCTGAGATATGTGGTATGTGACCAATGTCGTGGTCAGGAATTATCAGCCTTACAGGAGCTACAAGAGATCTGGGAAGTAATCTGGTTTAGCACTTTCCCTGGACATCTGTAGTGAACATTTCTTTTCTTTTATTGGCCCGCTATGACACTCAATTTTTTTCTGGCCTGTACTAGATAATAAAACTTGGTGGTCAGGAACTATTTATTATTGGTCAATAAATGCTAAATAAACATAGGCATGAACTAAGGAATAAACAAATTCAAATGTTTCTGACCAGCTTGTTAGAGTACGGCAAAAGCTCTCACAGATTTCTTGGCAGTAGGAATCATTTACTTTGTTTTTATTTTTATTATTTTATTCTATTTTTAGAAAAACCATTCCTCTTTCTCCTTACCTTTCATTCTCCCGCCCACCTAACAATCAGTGGCTTTTGCCCTAGCAAATTGTGACATTTGGAGTGCTGTGACTGTCTTTGAATCTATTTATTTTGTAATTTAGAAATTGCATTTAATTCTCTATTAAATATACGGTGAAAGCTTAAAGGACCGCCTCCCTCCCCTGCCATTACTTTATACGCCTTGTACTTTGGATCAATTTGAGAGTCTACACTCTGAGAGCTTTTATTTTAATCCAATTTCTGTCTTCCAAGGAGGCCTTTTTAATTCCAGCAGAAAAAAGATCATGACTCTCTAGAAAAATCAGAGAAGGATTAAGGTCTAGCTGGGTCTTAATTGAACTAATGATGATAATAATAGCCAATATCCATTGAGTGTTTACTGTGTGCTTAAAAGCATGTGTGTTACAACAATAGTGAAACCTTATGAAGTGGCTGTTATCTGCCAAGCTTCTTCCTAATGCTTTACATGCTTTAACTCACAACAGCCTTATGTAAGGCAGATTCCAGCATTATCCCCACTTAAAAGATGGAAAAATGAAGGCAAAGAAAGGTTAAGTACCTGCCCAGGGTCACGCAGTTGGTGAGTACAACTTTTGGGGGTCACATCCAGGCAGTCTGCCTTTGATGGGTGCACCCCTACTATACCTAACGGCCTCTTGGTTCAATGTATTTATTTCTTAGATGTGTTAAGTCATGTTTGGAGTCTCACAATTCTTTATTCAGGCACATTCAACCTCGTAATTCTATTTACCCAAGAGCTTTACATATATACCCAAGAGCTTTACATACTTATTAGTGGAACCTGCTTTGTAAAGTTGTTGTGAAGATTAAATGATATAATAGAGGTTAGTGCCTAGGGCAGTGCCTGGCCCAGCGTAAGGGCCCAGTCAATGTTAGTTCTTTTTCTTGGACCATTTTAAGATCATATTCATATATATTTCAAGAATGAATGATGCAAGTTGCACTCTAGAAGTCAATTTGCCCCCTCTGAATGTATCCTCCAATACTGGAAACAGTTTGTGTTAGTTTTCTGTGGTGCTCCTAACAAATTCCCACAATCTTGGTGGCTTAAAATAACAGACATTGCTTTCTGTTGTCTATCAAGTCTCTCTTGTTTGTCTCTCATAAGGACACTTGTCATGAGACTTAGGGCCCATCCAAACAGTCCAGAATGACTTCATTTTGAGATCCTTAACTTAATTGCATCTACAAAGACTGCCCCTCTCCTTTTTTCCCTCTCAGATAAGGTAGCATTCTCAGGTTCTGGGGATTAGAAAGAAAACATCATTTTGGGGACCACCATTCAACCCTCCGAAAGGGGTTAAGAATAGATGTTTGGAAGTCAGACAGCCCTAGTTCTGGCTATGCTGCTTACTCAGTGGGTAAGAGATTCTCAAGGTGATGGTTTGTAAAAGTATTTTTCCCTCCTGCAAATCAAGGGACAGTGGTTCCTCTTTTCTCTGTCCTAATGTTGAGAAGATGACAACCAAACCTGATGTCCTTTCTGCCTAAAACTGCAATGGGCTTGGATTAGATTTCTCCAGAGAAGTAGAACCAACAGAATGTGTATACAGATAGAGATCTATCATAAGGAATTGGCCCATTCGGTTATGGAGGCTGGCAAGTTCAAGTCTGAAGCATGGGCCAGTGGGAGAGCCAATGGTGCAGTTCCAGTCCATTGTGGCTCCCAATGAAGCACCCCTCCCAATATTCATATCCCGTGTAATGACCTTCCACATCAACCCTGGGCTTGCTCATGTGACTTGCTTTGGCCAATGGGATATCAACAAGCATGATACAAGAAGAGGCTTGATAAGCACTTGTATATTGGGGCTTGTGCCACCACCATGTGGGGGAACAGGGGTCTGGCCTCCTCAAGGATGAAAGACCACAGGAAGAAGCTCAGTTACCCCAGTTGTGTCCACTGAGCCTACCCCTCAGCTCACCCTACAGCGGAGTGAGGTTTGCCTGAGTGAGTATAGAACAATGCAGCAGCAGAGAAGCACAGTCAAACCACAGAACTGTGAGGAATAAAAAATTGCTGTAGACCAGTGGTCAGCAATTTTTTTTTTCTGAAAGAACCAGACAGAAAATATGTTAAGACTTTGGGTTGTATAATTTTTGTTACAATGACTCGACTCTGCCATTATAGTGTGAGAACAGTTATAGATGATATATAAACAAATGTGTCTGTCTTCCAATAAAAGTTTATTTTCAAAAACAGGTGGTGAGCAGAATTTGGCCCACAGAGTGTAGTTTACTAGCCCTGTTTTAGACCACTAAGTTTTGGGACAATGTGTTTTGCTGCACGAAGTAATGGAAACAACCTGCCATGTTTTTCTTTTTTATTCCCAAGTGTCCTCATTTTTGAGAACATTCCACTGTTATGACTTCATTCCTGATGACTCTGAGGTGCCTTCATTTCTCAGGCCTGCTGCTAGGAAATTAAACTGTCAGCAGCCTGTTTTTAGCTTCCCTGTTGAAAGGTTCTAGGAGGGCCAAAAAGAAATGGTGTAGAAGCACTTCTTTCACTGGGAGTGGAAGGTGCCAGCTTCTAACTTCCAAATGAATGGTGGAATCTCTCTCCTCCCACCCTGGGACTCTAAGGCTCCATGAAGTCTGAGCAGGATGACTTCAAGCTGTGTAAAAGGCAGTTGAAGTTAGTGTAATGGAAGTCTTTTAGCTTGATAGTCTTGTTATGTCATTAGAAAGACTCAGCTTCCCCATAAAATAGTGGCTTCTGACCCATCAATCCATATATTGCCCAGAAGCCTTAGATTTCCTGGAATTTCTACTAGAATTCCTAGAACTCTAAGTAATAGTCTTCAAAAATCAGAATTATTGCATAATGAAGGGTTCATCATCAAGGAAAGAGAGAGTCCTGCCTTGATCTTATTTCAATTCCAGTTGGCAGTACACTTGGTGGATAAGAGTGCTGATTCTGGAATCAAAATGCCTGGAAGCAAATCCTGACTTCCATCTGCTTAATCACTACATGACCTTGGGCAAATCATGTAGTGCTCTAAGCTCAAGTTTTCTCAGCTATGGAATGGTGGTAATAATAGTATTTACCTTTACAATTTTGATAATGAATGACACTGTCCATGTAAAGTATTTATCACAGTGACTGGTACATTCCAAATATTTAATAAATGTGGCTATTATAATTACTAACTCACTGTCAACCAAGAGTTTCCTAATTCCTTAGATTTTTATAGAATACTGATATTATTTCCTGAAGTATCATCACCACTGTACTCACTGTTTGCCTTAAATTTTTGGGAATGTGCAGCACTGTAATAATTAATCTTAATTTAAAGGAGAGGAAAGTGAGGTTGATGTGTTAGGGTTTTGTTTTGTTTTGTCATTTTTTTTGGTTCCCATTATCTTAATTTATGTCTAGTGAAACTGATAAGAAAGAAGGTTACTTGTTCCATAGCCTCAATTTACAGGCAGGGTGAGGGTGGGACTTGTGAGGGAAAGGGAAGAGGCAGGGACTTAGGAGAGTGCAAGAAAGAGCTAACATTTAAGTGTTGTAGGAAGATTCCCCAGGAGGCAGGCTCAGAAGACTTGGTGAAGCAAGCTCATTGGAAAAATCCCCCTGGATGACAGCTGTCAGGAATGGGCAGAGGGGAAGCTGAGGTGTGATTCAGCCACAACAAAGACCCGAGTTATCCTATGAGGAACTCTGAAGTTGAAATGACCCTGCAGAGTTAACCCAAATGAAGCAATCAGGTTGGGCCTTTATACCCACAAATTGACGTTGCTGGGTGTGGGGCACCCTTGGTAAGTATCTGACCTTGGGCAAGGCTGCTGTCTTTAGCTGAGAACAATTCCTCGAGGGGAACTCAGCCATGAGTTCTTGGCTATCATTACTAAAGTATTTTTGGGGGGATCTGGGTGGTGTCCCACAACACCCACAACATACAGCTTCTACTATGTGCGTTATGAATTTTCATACATCATTTCAATTTCCCAACAAACGGGCAGAATAACTAATGAAGAGAGCTAGATTTTTTTTCTTTGTGTGTGTGCCTTCTATAGGTCTGGTGGTTTACAAACTTTAGTTTATATAGTTTTCTTAACAACTCATCAAGGTTGGAATTGTTGCATCTGGTGGAAGAGAAATTGGCAGTTCAGAAAAGCCAGGCTGATTGATGCTCAGGACATGAACCCAGCCCTGTGTCATGTTAGAACATGTCCCACTGGGCAGTGCCCACCCATTTTACAGGTGAGGAACTTGAAGTTTAGTGAGTTGAAATGACTTTCAGGAAGTTCAGAGCTAGTCAGGGCAGATTGGGGCTTGAACCCAGATTTGTGGGATGCCCTCTCCAGGTGCCACGCTGCTTTGCAGAGGTGAGAACGTTGCACATTGGGAAAGGGGAGTATTTCCTGACAGCCGTAGTTTATGGGTTGTGAGTATTTCACTTAGGGCTGGCCCAGAAGGCTTTAGAAAACTACATCTCCTCCCTGTCCAGACCCCCATTTCAGCCTCTAGAACTTAGCTTTGACTTTGAGGGGGTGGCTGGGGGGCGGGGGGCAGGGAGGCTAGAAGGTCTTTGGGAATATTGATTTACCAATGAAGTCTGGTGTCTTCGGCTGCGCTGTCCTCTGCTCTTGGCTCGCAGTTAGAGGACACTAGATGGTGCTCAGCCTCCATCCCCGAGGCTCCTGTTTGCCAGTATTAACAGCTAATGGTTACGGAGAGATTACTATATGCCTGGTAAGTTATTATGCTAACTAATTTTAGCATAGTTTACATAAATTATCTTTACATAAATGATCTCATTTAATACCACCACCTTTTAAGGTAGGCATTGTTATTCTTAAGTTACAAACGAGGATAAGTAACTTGCTAGTAACAAAGCCAGTTCTGGACGAGCCAAACCAGAATTTAAACCAGGTGCTCTGACTTAGAGCTTTGACTTCTGAGTTCTCCTGTCCTCCCAATCATTACGTTATGGTAACAATTGCATCTTACCATGTGGCAGACATTGTGCTAAGTAAGTGGTTTGTAAAGTTCGCTTCATTTCAAAACTCATTATGTTCTCACAAAAAAAAAAATTGATGAATGTATTAATTAACTCGAGGGGGGCATCCTTTCACTATATATGTATATCATCGCATTTTACACTTTAAATACCTAACAATTTTATTTGTAATTATACTTCAATTAAAAAAAAGTCTCTTGAAACCCTATGGGCTAAATACTACTATGCCATGCCATTTTAAAAGTGAGAAGTTTGAGGATGATAAATCTACTGATTGCCCGGTGACAGCTAAATAGTGGGGCCCAAATTGGAGTCCAGGTCTCCTACGCTGTGGATCCCAGAAAGGTTTACTGTCTGAGAATCTTTGCTCGGATTTGGTAGGGTCCTAGGATGTGAGGGCCACGCTGGGGTTCTTTCTATAAGCACCTTCTGCCTTGTGGCAGCTCTTCTCAGCGAGCTTAACATGCTTGGAGGCAGCCCAGGCTTTGAGGCAAATCCAGGTTCAAATCCTGGCTCCACCATTGACAGGATCTACGAGACTTCAGCTTGACTTCTCTCCAATTAAATTTCTCTCAGCTTCTGCTCCCTTGACTGTAAACATGCAGGTATCCTGGTCTCAGTCTTGTATTGATTGCTGTGAGTCGTATTGCTGTGAGTCCAGAGTCCAGGAAGGAAGGGGCATTCAAGAAATGGTGTCCTCTACCTCCCAATCAGAGCCCGTAGGGTGTAGGAAGGAACTTTGGCTCAACTTTTTCTAAGTAGGTCAGAGGCCTGTAAATAAATCCAAATGGCCTCAGAGGGAAAAGGTAGAGACTCTATTCAGGTAACCAGTTTGTGAACTGGGAAGATGCAGCCTCCAGGAAAAAAAAAAAGTGTGATCCATGGAGAGAAAGGGGAGACTATTTTTTTTTTTTTTAATATACAGAAAATTCCTGCCCGCCCAGGGTCCCAATTAAGTTCGACCATGCAATTCTGATTGGTTGGTATTGGCGCCCTGATTGGTTGTATGGAGCAGTTCTGATTGGATGGGGCCAGTCTCAGTCCATTGGTTGAAAGACAAAAGCAGGAACTCCTTTAGAGTAGTTGATGCAGATAAAGTAAAGATGCAGGGCGTGGCAGGAAGCCAGAGTTCAGCCAGAGCTCCTTCCCTGGGACTGAGTACCTGAGAAGACCCTGCCAGCAGATGGCCTCTAGATTCTGATTATTTTGGCCTTCGCTTGATGACGGGGAGTCCATCTCAAAGGTAAATTTTTTTTCTTGTGGTCCACAGACCTTTTAAGATAAATGCCACCCTTTCTGGAGTTGCTGAAAAAAAGCAATCATTGAACCCATTTATTTGTGGATTTGCTCAATGCCTGTCTCCCCTTCTAGACCAGCATCCTCCACTAGAACTCTTTGCAATGATGGAAATATTCTGTATCTGCACTGTCCAATATGGTAGCCAAGAAGAGTTACATGTGTCTTTTGGCCCTTGAATAACTTGTATCTTTACAAGGTGGATGAGATGCCAAAGGAACTTTTGTTTCCATCAGTTAGCCTGGTAAAAACTGGTTTGTTATACGTTATTTGGTTTAAAGTTGTAGAACCTTTTGATGGCGTTAAGTGAGGACTTATTGTACTTGAAATGTGGCTAGTAAGACGAGGGTCTACATTTTAAGTTTTATTTGGTTTTACTTACTTTAACTGGAAATAGCCATATGTAGCTAGTGGCTACCTTATTGGACAGTAAAGCTAGAGCTGGAGATGCCCAGGGTTCACTGCTGCATTCCCACGGTTGTGTGCCCCTCGAAAGTGCTGACTAAGTGTCTTTAAAATGAATACGTGCAAATGATTGTAGCTGCTGTTCTTCTGGGAATTGGCAGATTGAGAAAAAGGATGGCATCAGGTGTAGGTGGTTTATGTTCCAGTGCTGAACTTGATGATCAGAGGGTTGAACCTACGGTGTCCATGGTCTTTTGTAGTTCCAGAACCCACACTCCATCCTTCTCTCCCCTTTCTGGCCCTTCTCAGATTTAAGAGCTGGAATAAATGAAATACTTTACTATACCCTTACTTTTCTTTATTCATCCAGTAGGGGGCAATACATCTCCGTCACTATTTTTTTTTTCATCCAGCATTTACTCTTCAGCCCTAGTACATACAGGCTGTGCTGTGGGACTAGGCCACTGGGAGTCGTTGACACAATTCAGACAGGAGGGGCTCCTTTGGGAAGCATTAAGCACCCCTCAGGGCACAAACAGGCGTTCATCTCCAACTGGAGGGACTTCTCTGGAGCTATTTTAATAGTGTTTATCCCTAAGACAGCAAGAACAGATATAGACTTTATATTTGTAACAAAAAACCTTTTTGTTCCCAGAACAATGATACATTATTTTGCTAAATTCCAGAGGGGCCCCAGGCTTAACTGCTAAGCTACTGGGCCCCCTCTCACCAGGAAATCTGGTCTTTTGCAAGGCAAGGACATGTCTCAGTGAATTTTGGACCCACGGCATGGGCATCACCTAGGAGCTTCTTAGCGTTGCAGACCTGTCAGGCCTCGTTACAGACCTGTGGAATCAGAATCTGCATTTTATTTAACAAGCAATGCAAATGACCCCTATACTCATTAAAGTTTGAGAAATTCTGGCCTTTTGAATCTCAGAAGGGAATAATCCTTCCTGCCAGTCCATAAATAGTTCTCTGTAATTCGGTGGGGAATAATAAGCTAGCATCGTCATCATGTGTCATATTTGCAAAGAGTGTTATTCCTCAAGGACGTTTACATGTTGTCCTATTTGATTGCTGTAACTTTCCAACAATATTTTGGATCAGTCTCGTTTTCAGCTGAGGAGAGGAGGTTTGGAGGTTTGGAGTATCCAGGAGTAGAAATGAGACATGAGCCCAGGTTTCCAAGTCCATGATGATTGGGTTTCAAATTAGTAATAGAAGTAATGGCTAGCATGTTATGTACTAGGCTGTATGTGAAATGTTAAAAACATTATATAGTATACTTTTCAATCTTAAGGTGAAGGTACTATTACTGTCGACAGTTCACAAATGAGAAAACTAAAAAGCAGAGAGGTCAATAGGCTTACTCAAGGCTATGCTAAATAAGTGATTGATCTAGAATTGTTAATACTGGCCAGTATGACTTCAAGACCGAGAGCTTAAACACTGCCGCTGAAGCTCTCTCTGAGGACTGTATGAATTCCTTGTTTACATGTCATTTGAAATACCTATGATTACAGTTTACTTTTGAATACATTATTATTTTGAGCTTAAAAGTAATGTACCAGAACAGTCTTTTCTTCCCTGGTGGTTAGTACCTTCTTTTCGTACCTGTACTAGTGTCCTAGAGAGGCTATAACAAAGTACCACAAACTGAAAGGCTTAAAACAATAGAAAGTTACTCTTTCCCACTTTTGGAGCCTAGAAATAAGTAAAATCAAGGTATCAGCAGAGTCATGCTCCCTCTGAAATCTGTAGGGGAGGCTTCTTCCTGTAGCTGTGTAACTAATCTCTGGTCCTGTCTTCACATGGCATTATTCCCTCATGTGTCTGTGTTTTCTCTTATAAGGACACCAGTCATATTGGATTAAGGGCCCACCGTACTTCAGTGTGACCTTGACCTAACTAATTACATCTGCAATGACTCTGTATCCAAATAAGGTCACATTCTGATGTATTGGGGATTAGGTCTTCAGCATTTTAGGGGAGTGGAGCATACAATTCAACCTGTAACAGTAGCTCATAAGGCCGAAAAGTGGCCAGATATGGGGGTTCCAGAAATAAGAGTGCCAGGGTTCAAATCCTGGCTCTGCCACATAAGCTGGGTGACTTAGAACAAGTTACTTAGATTACTTGAGCTTCACTTTTCTCCTCTGTAAATTAGGAGACTCTCATAAAATTGTTTTGAATTAATAAACATAATTTTTTTTTAAATTTTTAGTAGAGATGGCTGGTGCCTCTCCCAGATCCCGTTACCAGCAGGTGCACCCCTTCTGAGCTATGGCAAACAGGCCATACAAGTAACCTTCAGTGGGTAATTGTCCTTGGCTGACAGGAGCCACTTTGTCGGAGATGACTGGGAGGTTGACTTCCCCATCTAGTTTACTAACCAAGGCTAGGCTTTACCTGAGACTACATCCTTGCTTAGTTCTTTCCTATTGCCTCACTTCTTTACAGGTCCCTCCTGAGAGTGTGACCTCAACAAGTGATGTGTATCTGAATCCTTACCTCAGGCTCTGCCTCTAGAGGACCCAATATGAAGATGTTATTTGCATTTTTAGAGAACCAGGAATTAACCTACCAATCTTCCTCCCTTTCTCATGATTTGCTCCTGCAATTATATTTTGTTTTTCCTGCTATTAATCTTGTAAGGCCAAGAATGACAAAGTTTTTCCCATACACACTGACTCATTTCTGGGCTCAAACCGTCTAGGTCTCAGCCAGGGAAGGCTGCTTCTATATCACTACTGGTTGCCTCTGAGAGTGTGTGCAGACCTAGAGCATTTCTCTTCACTGTACCTCAACTCTGAACTGCTGTGGGCTCCTCCTTGCTTCACTTTGACATCCTGCTTCTCAGTGTTTGCTCCTCAGTCATTTGTACAGAATCTGGAATTAGAAACTGTTGTTGGCCTAGGCAGATACAGTTCCACTTGTCCGTCTGCAGGTTGGCTGTGTACACCTTAGCCCCATCCATATTATCATCATAATAGCCACCACTTAGCCAATGACTAATGTGCGACAGGCAGGCAGTATGTAGTATCTATAATAATAAGACAGATATTAGTTCTAAGCCTCTAAAACTCTTTGAAATGGAGAGTGACATCCTCATTTTATTAATGAGGTGCAGAAGGTCAGAGAAGTTAGGTCACTGATGGTTATGCCATGGTTGAGTCAGACTTTGAACCACAGTCCTCTCATGGGCAACTAAGTGCATCTTTCAAGTTCCATGTTGAAACTATACTCTTGGAGCGTTCAAACCCTGAACCACTCACTGATTTTCTCCCTGCGAATAGCACTTTTAATAGCTGGTATTTTAGTCTCTTCCCATCAAGGTGAATGGATTACTCCTTGAATCTTTTCCTTCTCAATCCTGGGCTTAATTTTTCCTCAAACATTTTTACTTCTATCTGACATCTGATGCTTCTTTGAGCTCTTGCACCACCATCCCAACTCCCATCTCCCATTCTTCAAGCCCCAGGCACATTCACACATATTATTCATTTATTTCCTTCTGTCCCTAAGATTTCAGTTTCTCTAGCATTCCATTTACGTCACTCGAGTTCCAATTAATCATAAAATTTGCATTTTTAGACCTAGATTCAAGTCAAGGCATATGAGATTCTTGCTTGTCATAAACATTGAGGAGGGGGGATGGTGGTCGTATTATTTATCATAGTTTATAATGATGCCTTCGTGAGACGTCATTAATTGAGCTCCCAAACAAAGGCTCCTTCTTTGTTCTTCCTCATAGCTCAGTTATTAAGTAGGATTAGATTATTTTGAAATCACCATTTTGTAGCAACCCGTGGCAAATATCTCGGTCACTTAAGTCACAGGGGTTCTATGAAATTGTGTAGGTAAAGCCTTTGTGAATGAAAGGATCCACTAATGGACTCACTGCTCACAGCAGTTCCCAGTCAGACACCCCTCCCTGGCCAGCCCCAACCTCTACCCGCTTGCATTACCCAATGTCTTTGTGGGTGGGTGTCAGGCTCCTGGTGATTTCTGAAGCGTGAACATCTGATAAATGCAATGCAAATTCAATGTAAGTCAATTGCAAAGGATACCTAGAAATCCTGCTAAAGGTTTTCATAAAGTCAGTGGAATGGATGTTAGAAAGTAGTCTGAATGGCAGGCATGCCGTTTGGAAAAACAGGATTGCAAAGAACCATGAAGAGCTGAAGCAGTAGACAAGGATGAGGATGCCAGAGCTTCCTCAAGAGAGAGTGATTAGAATACCAAATGCTTAAGAGAATCCCTTGAGAAAACTGAGGAAAACGAAATGTTTTCCGAAACTGACTCTCTTATTTGCTCTTGCTCTGCTTCATTGTGCAGTCACATAATTCTGTGGAAAAGTATGCCAAAGGAATCAATACATGATTTATTCTTTGCTCAGGAATAATAATGACTGAAATTGGGTTAAATATAAGCCAAATTAAATCAATTTTTATAACTTTTCACTTTAGTTTTTATTAGAAGGCCCCCAGTAAACACATTTGTCACTATTTACTGTGACACTTTGCTCTCCTTTTAAGTAGGCTCATTCCCTGAGATCGGGATCAATTACTCTTGAAGATCAGAGGACTTGCCCACAGGAAGGTCTTGTTGGCAAGACTTTGCTAACACACTGGGGACAGGACATGATGACCGAGAGGATCTCCTTTGCCAGGTTGCAACTGTAGTTTAACAGAAAGGAGGGGATGAAAAAAGGAACATGAAAGTGTCTTCTCCTTCTGGTCAGGATCACAGAATCTTGAGTCTGGCACTGGCCTGGCTTTCTTTGGCTTCCAAGATGCCTCTCTCTTCCACACATCTTCCCACCTGCTGCTCTCAGTAACTTGTTGACAAGGCTCTTTTGTCAGCTTCCTGAGGGAGCTCATGAAAAGCACGTGGGGGAATTCAGCGCAACACTGGGGCTCTAACTGCTCCTGAATGAGACAGAATTAGAAAATGGCTTCAAATTGAAAACTTAATTTTCAATTAGTGTACATTCAGGCAGGAGTGGGAGGGATTAAGGGATGGCAGCTTGTTTGGTTAACACGCTTTTTAGAAGACATGCTTGCAAGCTATTAGTTAGCTTCCTCCTTCCCTCCCCTTCCCACCGCCCTAAGTGCTCCTAGCTCTGTAATTTGGCAGCCGCTGCTCGCCAGCCTGCTGTGCACTCTCTCCCCGACTGGCTCAGACGCAGATGGCAGCAGTGGCAGCCACAGGAAGCGGGATGCAGCCTGTCGCCTCTGAGACTAGCTTGTGTGTGTCACCCTCGCTGTGGACCCCGTGAGGCGACAGGTGAACTTGTCACCTCTAAAGATGCCTGTTCTTCTGATGGCTTGCAAAAGCACTTCCAGAACAAAATTTGTTTTTTCTCCAACATACTTCATCATAGTAGGAGGTTCATGCTCTTGGGCAAATGTACTCAGTGTAGGTTTAAAATTTGGGGTTTGTGGTGAGAGAGTGGGGTTGAAGGTGGAGAGGGTGACTGCTCCAAGGGAGCAGTGTGAAGTTGGGAGTAGGAGGTGGCAGAGGGTGCTGCCAATCAGGGCCATGAGTGGCGTTATGTGTCCTCTGGTGCCTTTCTTGCCGTTTATATACAGTTGTCACCTTCTCCTCTCCCTTTCTCCTTTTCCTAACCTGAATACTTGACAAGGCTCTGAGTGTTCTGGCAAGTGCAGCCCATTCCCCTTGGTTAGCCCTGTTCTCCCCCAGCACTTTGGTCTGTCCCTGCAATGAGTTCACTGGGGACAGGTCTCCCAAGTGCTGCCTCAGCTATCACACAAGCACTTAACGTGATGTGTTTGCAAGCACTGTAACTGAAAATCATTAATTCAATCTGCAGAGCAATAACTTCATTAGGAGCTTCTTCTTGTCATTAGTAGGCTACAGAAGGTGTGCGACAGTGCTCAATTGTGCCATTTCAGATGTCACAGGCAACGCTGCTACCTTCTTGGCAGGTGCTTTTCATTTTTGATCTTCCTTCATATTTTCCTCAGATACAGCAAAGTTGGCTGCAAATATTGGAAGCAAGTGTTTCATTTTTATAACAGACATGGCCGCTGGCTCTGTAGATCTGTCACTAGAGTTTTCCTGACTTCTTCCTTGACCTTGGCTCACATCCCAGCCCCAAGGTCCTGGTGACATCTGCTCCCCACAGATTGACCTGAACAAGTTCCAAGTGCCTTTACTTAAAGCTCTCCTTCTTGGTGAGTACAACCCTAGGCTAATGTTTACAACTCTTTTTCAAAGACACTGGTGTCTTCAGCCACCACTGGTGAAATCTTTCCCAAGGTTAAACTGCTCTCCAGAGAAGTTATCTTCACACACTGTTTCTTCCTTTGTCTTATCACTCCAATGCGCCACTCTTGTTAATCCTCTTTCTCTGCCAACCAAACTGTAGGCTTCCAGCCAGTTTGCAAGAAGTGTTGGATTTAATTGAAGAAAGACTGAAAATGAGAAAATTAGTGGCTTAAATGCTAACACAAGCTTCCAGGCTAACAAAAGGAGAATGGGAAGGAGAAGTTTTAAAAAATAACTTGTACTAGATAAATAGCAGTGAATCCTGATGGTTCAGAAACAATGGCCTTAGAGAAATGAAATCAAAAACCAAGATTTTTGGGTTTGAAGGGTTCTGAAAGTCTTGTAGTCCTTTGGTAGAAATGGTAGAGCAAGGCCTCCAGCCCAAAGCCTGACACTCTTCCTGTGCTTTGCACCATACTGCACAGCCTGTCTCTTCTCTCCCCTTGTGAAAGCAATTGAGGTTTTTGACAAAGGTGTCTAGACTCACCTGCTATGATTTTTAACAATGCCAATCTGTTCCTTTCCAGGATTTAGGGGCATATCATTCGGAGCTATTTTAGTTGTGATAGACAGAAATACGACTTGTCAAGAAGAAGAATTTATTAGCCCATGGAATCTAAGGGAGATTGCTAATCAAATCATAGAATTCTGAGCTGCGAGAAAGACTAGAGCAAGGCCTGAAGCATCACTAGCCCCTTTTTTGAATTTTACCGTGTCACCTGCCTTCTTTCTCACTGGAGGCTGCTTTTTCCCCTTTTCTTATACATAAAGAGGAACCATCATCATCAGTAGCTCTAAGTTTTATGTCTTATAACTCCTGCCATCAGAGAGGACTTAATCACACATCTATGGCCTCAATACTTGGAAAGGGTCCGATTGGGTGTGATGAGAGGAGTCAGGTGGCTTCCCCTGAGCCAACCAGTGGTAGTCAGGTAGATGGGATATTATCACTGGCTCTGCTTGAGTCAGGGGACCAAACCAGGGCCAGTCTTTAGAGGTCATGTGATCTGTAAGAATGTGGCTACTGCTATATAAGCCTCATGGTTAGAGTTTGAATGTGGGGAGAGTGGACAGGAAGTGACATTCCCACCAGAAAGCAGGTGCTGGGTAGACAAAATGATAGCAATCCCACTGTAAGGGGTAACCCTGTTTCTCCTTATTGAATGAATTCTAGTTCACCTTGATGTTCACCTCTTAGATTCTAGGACAACACTTAATTTAAGAGGCAAATCTTTGGGTTTTTAGTATTTTCAACTACCTTTCCAACTATAAGGCAATAGAAGTTGACAAAAATGTAAGGCAAAAAAACCCCCAACTAGTTGAAAGTGTCTCATTGGACTGGTCAAATTTGAAAGGGAGAAGCATAAATTTATATCTTGCTGCAGTTTACTGAATTAAAAAAAAACAATATATTCTTTACTGATGAGTTTGTTCACCATTTGTGGCTGTACCCCCAGTACTGGTTATAAGTCCTTCCATTGGCCTATCCTATAGCAGCCTGAGGTCTCAAAGTGACATTAACAGTTTTACATTACCAGGATTTTAGAAAGCTTATTTTTTTTCTTTTCATAATGATTCCTAGACTATGGCACTTATCATAAAGCAAATATGAGTTATTGTTGCAACGAGACTATTAGCATTCCATTTCTTCTCCAAGTTTGCATTTGTAGCTTTTCTGATGCAAGAGAATGTTCTTTTGGTTCTAATGATTATTTTATCTCTTTCATTGGTGAAGGCACAATTAGATCAGCAGTCATAGAATAAGAATCATAATAACCAACTGTTTTTGAGTGCTTACCATATGCCAGTTACTGTTAGGTTTGTATGTTTTAACTAACTTGATCCTCATAACAATTTCAGGCATTTAATTAAACATTATCCCTCATTTGTGAATGGAATTAATAACACAGATAGGTTAAGTCACTTGTTCAGGGTCACATAGTAGTAAGTGGCAGAGCTGAGACTTGAACTTGGGCCATCTATCTGGATTTGTGGTATACACATTAAATCATCATACTGTTGCACCTGTGAAGTGGACAGACACTATAATGGAACTTAAAGAGTTTTGGAGAAGCCTGTTCTACTTCCTTAAATACTTTACTATGTGTTGAATAGTGATCTAGATGTGTTTAATTTAAAGTATCAGTTTTACTGTTAAAAATAGAAATAATCCTTGGAATAACATTTTATTAATTTTGATTAGTGAGTTGCCCTCAAATCCAACTAACATTTCTTAAGTACCTATTACGTGCTCTAACTCATTTACTTGCTACATTAGTACCATGAGGTGGGTGACATAGTCTCCATTTTACAGGTGAGAAAACTAAGACTTAGCTAGGTTAGGCAATTGCCAAAGTCACACGGAAATAAAGTGGGCAAGCTGAGATTTGAACCAGACCTGTGTCATTGTAATTCTAGTGCTCTCTGTAATACCTGCAAACAAAATTAATCTGTCAGATGCTTGCCGGATGGCAGAGCAAGTTTTAATAGGGAAGGAAGGTGGAAAGTGCATGACATCATTTCCTTGCAAGGGTAAAAGTGGGATCCCTTGAAAGGTCTGACAGGATTGATGTATGAAGAAATAGGGCTAATGTGAGAGGTTATCTTAGAAAATTTCAGTTCTCTCATTTCTCTGTGCAGAAAGAAGGGAAACAGTTAGTTAACGTGTTCAAAAGGCTCTGGCAATTAGGGTGTTAATATTCTGTGTAGTCACAATTATGCTGTACCTACCAATTATGGGAAAACTCATCATTTTACTGTAATGTAATTACATTAAATAGCACCAGTCATGTCAGTGCAAAGACTGGGAGAGCCTCTAATTACCCGCTATACCCGGACACCTCAGCCTGGATCAGGAATAATTGGTGTAATGCAGTAGTGCATTTCAGGGTTGGCTCCAGTTTTCCTTAGGAAAGATTTTCTTGCTTTCTGATCCGTGTGTATGTGTGTGTGTGTGTGTGTGTGTGTGTGTGTGTGTGTGTGTGTGTGTGAGAGAGAGAGAGAGAGAGAGAGAGAGAGAGAGAGAGAGAGAGAGAGAGAGATTGAGAGAGATTCAGCTGTGTTTGTGATCTGAAAGCAGATGAGATGTTAACATCTTCTATCCAGAGGTGACTTACTATTTCCCTAAACAAGAAAGGATTTTGGGAGGCAAGTTTCACTTGTAGGTGTGAACCTGTGAGGACCAGAACTATTTTTATTCTTTTCTTCTCTCACCATTGCACAGGATGACAAAGAGAAAGGCTAATTTATCCTTAGTGTCTCCCATATGCCAGGGACTGTGCTAGGTACTTTATGTATGTTTTACTATTAATTCTCACACCAATTTGGTAAAGGAGATATTAAAATCCCCACTTCATAGAAGAGAGAACTAAGTGTCAGAGAGATGAAGAAATTTGCCCCAAATCATAGAACTAACAAGTAGTAGAGCCAGATTTATTCTTTTTCCAAAGCTTGTTTTCTTCTTGCTCTTTCCCAGGAAGTGACAAATAAATATTTATTAAAGGAAGATGGAGGAGGCTACATATGTGAGGATGGACCTTTACTTTCTGTTCTATTTCATCAACTTCTTCAGAGTAAGACCTCTAGTTTGGTTAATTTTAAAAATTCTTCTTTCTGTCTTACCTGACAACCCAAATCTAATTCTTTTTAATATCTGAGAGTGTCTCCAAGTGATTGCACGCACACACACACACATTAAAAAAAGTTAATCAATTGTGAATTTAATCTGAATAAATATCCTGAGGGAAGACTCAGGTCTGAGAAGAAAAAACTGAGCTACTGTGAGGTGAAGAGGCCCAAAGATATGTTAAAGCTAAAAATGGTCCTTTTTTTTTTCCCTTCTTTGATGTTTGGATTTGGCAGTGATCCGATTTAAAAATTAGGGGAGCTCAGCAGATAGTGTGATTTATATTCACATATAAAATGCTTTTCCCAAGTGATTTGGAGGTCCTGGTGGGGTTTTAAAGTTATAATGGCTGTGATTATTTCGTTGTATTTTATAGACACATAGTATTTTGGTCATCCGTGATTGATTTCTTCTCATCTTAAAAGCAGCAGAGACAAGAATAAGCAACCCCATTTAAGAAATGGGGAAATGGGAAAGGAGGAGATGATTAAAAAACAGATTTACCTTGGGAGGCATCAGCACAGGTCACTGAGGCCCTGAGAGCCCAGCCTGATGGAATTTAGTTCATCCTCAACAGAAACAGATATTACAGTGGAGGTCAGCAACTGACAAGTACCAGCGGCAGGATATGGAGCTTCCTGCTGACTGATGGGCCTCACCTTTTCAAATGAATTTTCTTTGCTTATATTAAGTCTCCTCAGACAGGCTTTTATTGGTCTCTAAGAAGTCAGAGAGGTTAGACTTTTCTGTTCGGAACTTAGGATAGTAAGTCAACCCGCAACTGGGCTTCTTAATTAACATCTGGAAGAGAGAGCTGTTACTTTGGAAAACCCTCAAGCTATTTCACAGAGAGGGTAAATGGGGATGCTGTGAGGTGCCTACTCTCCGACCTGGAGAAGCTGAGGAGGGAGGGCCCAAGCTGGAACCTGCAGGAGAGGGCATTTCAAGAAAATCCAAAATGTAGAAACAACCCCAGTGGGAGTGCTCCCGGTAATACTGCGAACCCTGGGAAAACCCAATATCCAGGTTTTCAGTTAATGAAATTTCCTCTATAGTTTGATCTTAACTGTTGATAATCTAATTCAAAAAAATTTTATTATCTCCTTTTTATCCTAAAAGTAATTAATGCTTATGATAAAATTCAAACAGACAGGGGCATAAAATAAAAGACCCCTTTTCTACCTCTTACCCCTCCATCATATCCTATGGGATTAACAACTGTAAATAGTTTTTTTGTGTTATCCATCTGAGATCACTTCAGATAGAAACAAGCATATATTTGTGTGTATAGAAACCATACTCTTGATTGGTGAATTTCCACAGCTTTTTTTCCCCATTTAACACTACATCTGGGGCATTGTTCTCTATTGTTAACTATAGATTTATCTTGTTCATTTAAACATTATTGGAAATTATTGCAGAACATAGATATGTAATTATTTACTTCTGTTCCTTTTTGGTAGACATTTGGGTGATGGTCACAGTTATTTTTTTCTTTATCATTTAAAAAATTTGTCATCACAAGCAATGCTAGGTTGCACATTCTCTGTACCAGTCCATTTTAGAAACATGAAGACCAGAGGAGAAAATATCTTTAGAAGTCAGCAAGTTCAAGTTCTTTTCTCTGCAGATGAGAAAATTAAGATCAGACAAAGAAACATGACTTTCTCAGGATTATACATTGTATTATGGTTTGGCTATGTATGCAATCCTGATCTCTTTACTCTAGAATCTTCTGTGTACTGGAAATTAAATATAAGCACCTATTAAATATTCCATGAAATAGTCTAGGTTTGCCATTTTTCCATGATAACAGTTTTCTTTTGGGGTGCTGCCTATGAATGTACATGCTGTGCACTGCACTGAAGTGCCCAGATTAAGAGCAAAGTGAGCACTGAAATTCAGAGGGGGCTATACCAGTTAAACCCTGAGCTGAGCCTCTGTGCTGCATCTAAGCAACCTTACTAGACTAGATACTTTTTTCAAAATTGCCCAAAGGCTTTACAGGCTGGACAGGCTGGCAGAGGTCCTCATTTCTGGGATACATACATTTGACTCTAGAAGAATAATCACACAGTTTATTGCATCTTATGCAATGCCATTCATTTTAGTGAAATAAGAGTTCCAGTGTCTCTTGTACTTTATCTCTTTCTTATGACTGATAGTTTGCATTTGATAGACAGCAGTTTGGGGATTAGGGCTACAGCCAATGGTGTGGGTAGTTTAAGAGTGTCGCCAACAGAGAGGTTTTTCATGGGCAGAAGGTATTTTTTATTTCTGGGTGGTTCGAGGCCAACCACAGCTTTCTGGAGCTGATAATATTGCTGCCTTGTGAAGCAACTGGTCTTAGCTGGGGTGAACCTTTTTTTCAGACAGGTTGTAGCTTGTACCTGCACACCCCTTACTACCTGCTACCCTCTCTTGTCCCCAACTCTGCCTCTGAGCTGCTATTTCACAGACACATTACATGACAACTGTTCAGCTAAAGGCTTTTTGCTGCAACAGCTCTTGAAAACTTATTGTACTTCTTGGACACTGATTCCTGTTTATGGTGTAATGACTTAAAAAAAGAATATCTCAAAACACACTAATGGATGCTATAAAGAATGATATTTCAGTATTATATTTGCAGTCAAAGATATACCAATTGACTGGACCTAACAGTCTTTCTGGCCAGAGAATATACATGGGACCCTTTGTCTTACTTGCCACGTTTTGGTCTCTCTATTTTTGTACACATGGGCCCATTGAGAGGGAGGAAGAGGTCACATCAATTAAGATTCTTCTGTGCGCTGAGTAAGAAGATCATTATTTCTCCATGTTTAGAAGCCTTCTTGAAGTTGGACTTGATTTCACCCTAAATGTATTCTGAGCTACAACTTTATTTTGAGCGCACCTTGATGAAACAGATGGTGCAGAAAGGAGAATGCACCTCTCCCAGACTCGGCTCCCACTCACCCTCCTCCCGTCACCACCTGCTCCTCATCCCATGGAATATGTCATAAACCAGTATCTCATCACATCTCATGTACTGACTGTGTTTACTGTCAGATGATTGTTTACTATTTCTAAAAACTGGGCCTCCTTGCTCAACTGATATGTTATAATTTTTTTCCATTAAAATAGATGACAATATTGTTTTATTTAATGAATGTTCATGTAGTGGCAGGATTTTTAGGAGTGAATTAGAGTCATTAAGCAGGAGATAGGAGAACTGGATCATGGCCTGTCAAGGGCGGGGACTGTGGCTTTTCATTTTTATACTAATGGCACTGTAGACGAGCATGTAGTAGACCCTCAGTAAAAGTTTGCAGGATGAGTAGATAAGTATTCTTTACAAAACTGCAGGAGAGATATTTTTAAATAGACAACATAGGGATTAGGCAGTGAAATCTCATTTTCAAAATGGATATGGTTTTGTGCATTTCCTTACTTGAATTGGCCAGGAACAATGGAATGACCTAAGTGTGCATATTTGTTTTGCACCAGAATGATTTCATGTTGGTCTATGGTTTGCTCAGGAGTTTTGGAAAAGCAAAAGCACTGGGTCCCTGATAGATTACTCTATGAGGCAGGCAGAAAGAATACTAGAATGATTATAGAGCAGGGAGTAGGGGAAGCATGAGATGCTGGAGGATGGCTGTTGGGAGGAGCTGATCAAGGTTGTCAGGAGCAATTGTTATGAAAGACTAGAAAGCTGTGGAGCTTGAGAAGAGGGCAAAGGTATAGAACAGGGCTTGTGTGGGCCCAGGGAAGAGAGGAGCTGGTTCTGGGAGATATCTAGGAGAAGAGAAAGGAGGAGGCCAGAAAACATTAGCTTGTGGAGATGTCAGGGGACTGGTGGAAAAATGGCTCAGTCTGAATAGGTGGCAAGGTCTGAGGTTTGCTTTTCTAATGAAAAAGAAAAGTGGCAAGAGAGAAAAATAGGGGTGTATAGAGAGATAAAGACACAAAGGATAGAGAGAGAAAGAAATGAGAGATACACAGACCAAGAGACAGAAAAAGAGACAGAGGAAAAGAGAAAGAAGGAGGGAGAGAGAATGAGAATAAAAGAAGAAACAGAAATCAAAGTCAGAGATGAGACACAGAATAAAAGAGTACTTGAACTGCTCTGATGAGACAAGGATGTGATGGAACCAAGATGTGAAGCTTATTTACTTGATTGAAGAGTGGGAGTTCTGCCTACACCTTGTCTCCTAAAGAGCATGCCCTTAGCCTCTGGCTGCCTGTTGGCCTTTGGCTCTTTGCAAACTGCAGTTACTTACTCTCATTCTCCAACTGACTGATTGCATAGATCTCAGGCTAAAGGACATAAACCAAATAGTGGCATCCAAAAGAGGCAAAGATGTGAGAAGTTGGGGAAATAGGGCCTTGGTCACAAGGGGGAAGCAGGCAAGCCAGACCACTCACCAGCAAACATTTGTTCCTTTGACGGAGGTGGGAGGAAGGCCACTGCTTTGAAAATACCCCTGGAACCTTATGTCATGTTGTCCTGAATCTTTTGTTTTTGTCATTGTTTTTGAGTCAACTTATTATTAAGGTAGAGAGGTTTCTTCTTTCTAGGTGTAGGTCAGGATGGGGATCTTCTTGTTAGATTTTGGGCGTTCAGGTTCTTTCTTATAGTTTAACCACTGCCTGCCTTCTTCATCGCTTAGTAAAATGACAAATCAGAAACAACATAAAAAGGGAAAATCCAGTGTTTTACTACCTTAAAACGTGGCAGGACTCAATGGGATGGGAGGCTCTGCTACTTCTGCCTCAACTCTCCTTCTGGTGCCTCTGTAAGACTATGCTGCAGCTTCTTCGGTCCCAGTTGGAAACTGAACTGCTCTGAGTCTGGGGACAGTGGCACCAACCCACACTCCAAATGGTTATGAAAAATGTATTTTCCATTGCCCCACTTTTTATGTCAGAAGAAGAATGGTGGATGTTTGTAGGAATAAGCCATTTGTGGTTTTGTGAAAGTGAGCACATCAGTTTGAAAACCTATATCATTGACGTGTGTTCCTAAAAGTGGGTACGAACTGTTATAACTAGTCTTTCGAGGTCAGTGGGCCCCACATGACCGCCAAACATGGATAAATAGAAAATAAATATTTACATCTTTGGCCTGAAAATTGCGAAGACTCTTTTGTTTGCCACAGGCCAGAAATCAGTTCAAGAAAGAGGCCTCATAGCCATTCACATTTTGTGTCTTCAATTTCCATTATCAGTTAAAAGACAGCCAACTCTTATCCTGAAGTACAATTAGCTCCAATAATGAAATCATCAAGTATTACTGAGGTGGAACTTGGCAGTAATTAGTTTTTTGATACATAAATACAATTTCCAAATGCAATTTGTCCCTAAACCCAGGCTGCTGATTCAATTCACCATGTTTGTTATTACAAGAGAACATGCAGTGAGGTGTTTTCCAATTCTGCAGGGTCATGTCTCTACATGGAAAATGAAGTGAGTCGGTAATATCTGGAATTTCTAGTCAGACATGGAGGGGTGGTGTTGTGTGGCTCTTCTGGGGACTGGGAGTGGAGAGTGTGCCCACAGGATCTCATTGGCATGAGAATCACTCTGTAAGGAGGCAAGCTGATCCTCTGTCTTTTTTCTATGTCTGTCTGTCTCTCTTGCCCTTCTTTCTCTCCCTGACACTGCCTCTTCATGTATTTATTTATGTTCATTCATCTCATGAATCCACATCATGTACTTTTGAGTCACTAGGCTCTCCTAAAGTTCAAGAATGGTGGACCTCTTAATTTGCAAGCTCTATCTGATGACTCTTTAGTCAGTTTCTACCATCTCTCAACTGTTTCAGAGATTCTGGCTGGGAGGGAAGTATAGCCAGTGGCAGGCCCTCCATCAGTGACTTGTGATGTCAGAATTTCAGTGATCCAGTGCTATGAAGCCCTAGCAATCATAATCAAAAGTACTTTAGGCAAAGGTTAAAGATGCATGATGTGGATTCATCAGATGAAAAAAAACCAGCTTCTCTGTGAATACGTATATTTACAAAGTATTGGTAGAGAGTGATATTTCCCCCTTGCAGTCTTCTTAGCCCAAATCCACCTAGAAAAGACTCAGATTATCGCTTTTTCTTCTTAAACCTTAGTCCATGGGATGCCTTAAGATGGCCTTTGGGTTCCTTCTACGAAATTCCAGAGTGAAATATGTATCAACTCATTTTTCTAAATAAACAGAAACTCTGCTTTCAGTTGCCCCAGTGTGTTGGTCAGGAGAGGGTAGGTCACTGTAACAAAGAGACCAAGAACTCTGGCTGGCTTAGGTCAAGGTGATGTTAGGGGCCTCTAAAGAACAAAAAACACATATGAAGGTGTCAGCTTTGAACATTTGCCAGGATCAAACAGCACAGAACCATCTGAGGTGTCTGTCATGTAAGAACATTCCTAACCTTCCAACACATTCCAGCTGCCTCACTTCTACCTTCCAGCTCCCAACCTACCAGAACCATTGGAGTTGAGTCAGAAAACTTGATTATCAAGAAGATAAGTAGGATGGAAGTGTAGCATGGAGGTGAAAAGAAATACCATAACTCCCTTTTTCATTGACAGTGGCCATTTTGCAGCAGGCCTCAGCTGGGGAAGAAGAAATTTGTTATTAAGTTGGGTTTGGAGTTTGGAGTTTTTCACAGGACTAGACATTAGAATTACGGCATTGAGATCATGTTTACAGCTTAATGTAACCCCAGGACTCCTGGAGTGAGCAGAATTGTCTTGGGATTTACTTGAAAATTTATCCAGCACATTCTAAAGGGCTATTGGGATAAAAAGTACAAAAATATATGATTACATTTCTGGGGCTCTGCTTGTTTTATATGCCTATTGCCATAGAGCCACTGTAAAAGCTAGGAGCAGTCATATGTATTATCTCATTTAATCATCAGAATTGAGGAGAGCAATATTTTTCTCTTAGTGCTTGAAGCAGAATGATTATTTTTACCTTGCAGGGAGGAAGCAAAGGCTTAAATAGGTGAATTGACTTGGCCAGATCGCACAGCCATGAAGGGTTTTGGTTGGTGGTGCTGGGTGGGGGTGGGCAGGACATGCAGGAGGTGTTTCCAGCAATATCTATGTGGTTGCATTTATTTTCAGAATCCCGGTATCCTACTGATAGTGTGCAGGAATCCCCAAAGTTAGATTATTTTCACACCAGTGTGGTCAGCTAAAAGGGAGAGAACTAGAGTTTTTAATACATTGCATATCAACTGGGTCCAAAAAATCATTTAGAGCCAATATTTGTTGAGGTTTAGGCATGTGGAGCAAGAAGTTCAGAGTTGAGTCCTATTCCAAAGGAATCTTTTTTTGTCACTGTTGAGTAGAGGTGTGTCCTCTCTGCAGGCTGAAATGCTTCTTCATGGCATTTTGTATAAACCTATGGTATAATCTGTGTCACATAGTTTTATTATTTCTCATGTTTTATTTTTTTTTCCAAGTAGGTAATTACCTTCAACTTGAAGCTTTTTGCTTTATTTTTATAACTAGTAGCAACTAATACTAATATCTAATAATTGTAGATATTCAATAAGTGGATTAAATAGTTTATTGAGCTAAGATCCTTGCCTTCAAGGAATTTACAGTGTGTGATGAGGAAACATGAAAAGAGAGAGTTACGAAATAGATGAATAGTATAATTTCTATTTAAAGTTACATATACATCAGTTCATGGCCCAAAAATAATGCCTGAAGAACTCTGCATCAAATGGTTAACAGTGGTTACCTTTGTGAGGTCAAATTATGGGGGATTTGTTTTATTTCTGTGTAATATATTTCTAGACATAAGCAGAAGTGTTTGAATCATTTAGTATTTAGTCAGGGAAGATATAAATAAGAGAAATTAAATATTGTTGTATGTGATTAGTTTTAAAATGAGTGTGGCATGCAGCCAGCATAGTCCAGAGGGAAATTCAGGCTGTGGACTGGGGTGGTAAGGGAAGCCTCTAGAAGGACTTTGAACCTTACTCATTATTCAGACCTTTGTAATAGATTTCTGAAAAGCATCTGAGTCCCAATCTTCCCATTTGATCTCAGGATCTTGTTATCGCTTTTAGAAAAGGCAATGCCATCTGTTTTTGGAAGCTGGCACCCACACCCACCTGCTAATTTGGACCTCTAAACCACTTTAAAAATTAATGGCTTTATAAAAGATCTGCAACTCCCTCTTAAGAGTTTAATATCATATTTATAAACTCAGTCTGTATTGAGTTCCAGCATATTGCAAATAATTTACAATGTTGTCCTGCTCAGAGCATAACTAATGTGGATCCACATCTGTGCAGATAAATTTTCTTATCAGTGGATGATAAACTATAAGTGGCTCCATTTGGATGTGGGGAAATTGTCCAGGTTTTATTTTATTTTACTTTATTTTATTTTTTTAGGTGAAGCAACCCTCACAGATTGCAAGGACCTTGTCATCTTTACAATCCCTTATTTTTTTATTTTTTATGCCTGGTCTTCCTGGATGGTCTCCCATCCAAGTACTAACCAGGCCTGACCCTGCTTAGCTTCCGAGTTTGGATGAGATTGGGCTTATTCAGGGTAGCATGGCTGTAGACAAGGAAATTGTCCAGATTTTAAAAGCTGCATTACAGCAACTAGGAAGGAAATTCTATAGCAATAACTTCTCTTACTTGGAAATCATATCAATAGTAATAAATAGAACCAACCCTATTGCTACTAGTTATACCTAAGAAGAGTGAACTGCTCGTAAAGTTTATGGCCCTTCAGTTTGTTTGCATGAACACGTTCCTGAGTAGTTGCTAAATGGTTTGGAAAGTGGGTCAGCCAGCCTAGGGCCCTGAAGTCAAGAGGAGAGATCTGAAATGGGCCAATAGTTGGACTCAAGTTTTGGTTTTGGGTCATTTGCTTCATAAGGATGAAATGCGTAATGGATATTGTTTATCACTTTCACTTGTGCCTAAACATCTCTTTAGTAATTTCTTGGTATTTCAGGATCCTGAAAATCAACTGTTATTCCCCCCACCAAAAGGTATGAGGTTCTTGTTTTCAAGGTCATGGTTCTTGTGCAAGACTCATTCTACCTATATTTTGAGAGTCCTAGTTATCTTGACTTCATTGACAGCCTTTGGGATGAAGTACCAAAGGTGTTTGATTCTAAATTTAAATTGGATACACAGGTAGAAATTTTACACACTGTTCTATTCAGCTATGTTGAATCTGTATCTTCATTATGATTTTTATTCATTTTTGTGAAACATTAATTAATGAATACTTACAACTACTCGGGGTGGTACTTGGTGCTAGGGATAAAATGTTTTTAAAAACCCCATATTTTGTTTATCCTGCTCTCTCAGCCTAGAATTACCTTGAATGAACCTGATAGTCTGATATCATATCCAGAGCAAATATAAGCATTTGCTTTTATTTTAAAATTGTGTCCTGCTGGATCCTGGTTTCTGATGAAGTGCCACTATAGAAGGTAGGGGAGATAAACCAGATTTCTAGAGAAGATTCTGGGCAGGCTTGTCCCAACCATCAACCAGAGCAGCTCCTATCTTATATTTGGGGTCTACGATAGATGATTATTTAAGCAAATCTTCCTTCCTTCCTCCTGCCTCCATGGAGAAGAAGGCATACCCACACATTGTTGTTGGGCTTGGCTATGTAATTTGCTTTGGCAGATGGAATGTGAGTGGAAAATGACAAGGTGGCATTTCTGAGCCCAGGCCTAGAGAGGCATTGCTCTTTCTGCTCGGCCCACTGAAAGCTTCCAAGTTCAGTCATGAGAATAATATGTCCAAAATAGCTTTTGTCCTCCAGCCTGCTCCCCAGAGTGAGACACATGAGGCATAGCCAGACATATGTCCATAATAAATGTTTATTTTATGACATGGATTTGCTTGTGGTTGTTTATGAGTGAGACAAACACCTAAGTGTAAGATCTCATTTGGATTAAGGGTTTGTTCATTAATTCATTCAAAAAACTTTGAGTGCTCTACATATACAGGACACAACTGGCATAGGTGGTTTAAAATCCCTATCGGCTTTGCTCATCTTCCAGACTTCTGCTCTTTATATTTGATAAAAAGAAGTTAATGTTTATTTATATTATATAAACTATAAGAAATGCAATCTAGACACATACTCTCAAAGGAAAAAAATACTAAAACATCATTTTGAGAAGTGACAAAAACTGACAACAAATTAATGTCAATTATGTGCAAAAAATAAGCAAACCATATGCAAATACAGATAACTGAAAACTACATTTTTACAAAAGTGGTGGCCCATGATAAGAGGACTAGTTCCCAGCATTTACAATTCCAGTTATTTCTCTGACCATCGTATATTAAAGAAACCCAACAGGGATCCCTGACAGTGTTACAACAATATGACAAAGCCAGCTTTCTTCTGCGCTGTGTGACTAGAGCTTATCTTTCAGGCCTGGGAAGGTGCCAGAGATGATCTGAATGTATTTAGAATGAATCTTCTTAATGATCTGTCAAGTTCAGTGGAATTTCCAGACTTGGGCTTTAATAATTTCCTGGTTTTTAGTACCTGAGCCTATAAAGATGACATATAGGCCACAGAGGATGGAGAGTGTGGCCAGGGTACAGTGGCAAGGTGGGAGCAGGAGAGGTGGAGCTACCATCAGAATAGGTGGCACATGTAAACCCTTCCATTTGTGTCTCTTGGTTGCACATCTGTTTTTGCATTTGGGGACAAGGGGTTAGAGAAAGGAGAGGTGAAGTAGCTAGGTTTAGAATTTGGAAATAGACAAAGCTAGAGTGTGGAGGCCCTCTGCCCTGCCTTTTTACAAAGCCTTCCTGAATCCTGCTTTCTCTTGCTCCCATACTCACTCCATCCCTAGCCTCTTTACAGTCTATCCTAATTTCTTCTCTCAAAGGCATTGCTAGATCTTATAAATCAGTGTTTTAGAACATGATAGTGTGATAGAGTTATAAATGAGACACATTCCAGACCCCTCATTTGCAGATAGGAAATCTGAGACCCCAAAATGGACTGACTTCAAGAACATTTTCCAGCTGGTTAGTTGCAGACGCAGGACTGGGTCTCGACCTCAGATGATGCTCTTTCCTGTGAATTAATCTCTGCTATAGACTTGAGATATTATCATCACCCTGAGACTCTTAAAGAAAAAATATAATAGAGATATAAAAGGATGGAAGTATAATTAAAAGATTTCAGTTTTCAAAGACAGGCGAGCAGGGAGACATAAACTGAGGAGACCTTGAAAGCTCTCAAGTTCTGTCTGCTATCTCTTATTCTGCCCAGGGTTGGCGGGGTGGTGGGCAATTTTTTAAAATGAGAAAGCCTCTAAATCTGCTTGTTGTGAAAGAGGGGTCATCCTTTAGAAGTTCAGTATGCATTGACACTTTGAGCACCCTAAGCTATTATATAAGTCCCACATTAGCTAATTCTATCATAGCAAATATAATTGGGTGCTATTTTGAAATATTAAGGGAGATTTTTCCTTTTATCTCCCATTCCTTTTATTTCTAGGGCCTCTCCCTGCTCTCATTCATTCAGATAAGGCATTTCATGCTTAGTAAAGGGCTGACACACAATAGAATGCAGTCAAACAGTTAAAACAAAGAATCTAGGTCTAGAAGGGACTAACTGATGAGTGAGGACTAAACTTCTAGACACAGCCTGGATAAGATCTCTGGAATTGGAGAAAGGAAGAGAGTTGAAGAGGAGAGAGGAAAATTTAGAAAGTGACATTTTTTTTTTTAGACACTGCACCTTGTCAATCCTTGGCTGAGCTCTGGAGGCAAACAACAACAAACAAACAAACAAACAAACAAAATCTCCTGTAGATAAGTTTGGAGCACTGTATGGATGGAGAGAGGGACTGTGGTGTTTATTGATTAACTAATGTTTCATAACAAAGTACCTCAAACAACGAGCATTACTTAACTCATGCATCTATGTGTTGGCTGAGAGCAGGCTGAAATTGGTCAGAACTTGGTGGTTCTGCTGATCTCAGCTGGGCTTGTTTACTCATATGTCTGGGCGTTGGCTGGGGATCAGAGGATCTAGCCTGGACTTACTGGAGAAGCTTGGCTCAGCACCACATGTTTCTTATTCTCCTCAGGTCAGTGGTCTGGCCTGCATATATTCTTCTCAGGGACATAGTGTAAGAGTGAGCGGAAACATTCAAAGTCTCTTAAAGCTTATGTTTGAAACTGGCATAGTTTCTTTTATCTCATTCAGTTATTCAAGTAAAGTCATGTGACCAAATGATAATCAAAGGACAGAGAAATGCAATCTACTGGAGGAACTGCAAAGCCACACAGTGAAAGGTGTCCCTACAGGGAGATATGAAGAATTGGGCCAGTCATGCAAGTGACCGTACTGACCTTTTCTGAATAGAACCCAAGAGAGGGCAAGACCTCAGCATACCATGGGAGCAAATACTTGTATTATTTGTCTGGAAGATAGCAGAACTTTAACTAGTCTTCCAATTTACCTATATCTCATAGGAATATTTCCTGTGATGTTGGCCAGAGCATAGCTATAACACAAAGAGATAAACCTGAAGCCATCAAATAGTTATAATCTAGCAATAACTCACTGGAATAAAGGCTCAGGACCGCAGGAAGTGAGGGATAATCATAGTGCAGGCTTGTATGACTGTATGACAACCAAAGACTTGCTGCCTTCTTGCTTCAAAGCCTTGGCACCATAAGAACTTTCTGGAACCTAGACATAAGCTCTAGAAAAGAAGATGAATGTGTGTTAGGTGGGGTTAGGGAAAATTAAATTAGCTGAGATTAATTTTTTTTAAGTTGGCATATACTAAGACATGTTATAATTCACCAGTTTTTAAAGCTCACTGAATAATTCTTTTAAAATTATTTTTCAGTTAGACTTGACATTCAATAAAGTAGTTATCTTTTTAATTTTTGAGGAACCTCCAAACTGTTTTCCATAGTGGCTGCACCAATGATTAATTCTTTTGAGTACTTCAGCACCTAAGTATTCCAAATAATATGGACTAGAGTACTATCCGATATAAATATAATATATAAGTCACAGGTATAATTTTAAATTTTCTAGCAGCCACATTCAAAAATATAAAAAGAGACAAGTGAAATTAATTGTAATAACACATTTTTGTTTAACATGTCCAAAATATTGTGAGATTAAGTTTTTACCACTAGTTGGTAAGGAGGGATCGAAATAGAAATTAAGTTTAAAATCACATTTCTGTCATACCTAAGTATCTGGTTTACACTTGATACCTGCTTTCCCTCCTCTTTAATTTATCCTTTTTCTGACTTAGTCATTGCTTTCAAAGACCTCCCTATTTCCAACATCAGCACTGCTGGTTGGCTTTCTTGTCACCAAGCAATATTTTTCTTTTAGAATTCGATGAGAGTCACTCATGACAGGAAGCAGTGGCCTTGAAATGCAGAGCCTGAATGATCAGTAAGCTCACCTACTAAGTGATTTGGTCCAGAACACTGGCTTTGTGACCCATGTTTCAAATTCCTGCTGAATGGCCTTACAAGTTATTCCACATTCTGGACCTTCTTTATTGTCCTCAAATATTAAATACAGAAATGTCCAGAGTTTGCTATGCAATTTTTTCTCATCTGAGCCATCTTCCAAACTCCACTTCCCCCACTACCTTCATAGTGAAGAAAGTCAAGTTCAGAAGATTTCAATGAATATGTAAACATACTCCCATTTCTTCCTCCTGAAGGATGCTCTCAGTGCTAACACCATCACAGTTTCCAGTGTTGCTAATATATCCTAATAAACAAATAAAAAAATAGAAAATGAATTTCTTTGGGCATACTTCATTTTTAACTTTGTGAACAAACTAAGCTGGAGTTTCATTCCTGGGATTATTACTAGGGTTGGCTCTTCTCCAACTCTAAGAGAAAAAGGAACTGGTTTACTTATAAATGGCATCACTTAATATTGGAGGGTAGGTGTATTGAATTTCATAGTTTTCTCGGCGATGGCAAAACTCAAAATAGGTGAGGTACAGATAAGGGAAGAAGGTGTGAACAATCAAACAGATCTTGTGCTCTTTGTCTATTTTATTTAAATCTTAAAAAGACCCTTTTAAGGGTCTTTAAGGGGATATTAAAAAGACTCTTTTAGGGGAAGGAGGCATCATCCTGATGTCACAGTATTGTTTACTACCCATTCTCACAACTCAGATGAGTTTCCTTCTAAAACAAGTTGGCTGTTTTGGAACTTTGTAGGGAGCCACCTTACCTGCACATGATATGTGGACACCAACCGAATGAATTCTTGTTGAAATGGTCATCCATCATCTCAATGGGTGCCTGATGGAACAAAGAGATTTGCTTTGATGGTAGGACTCATGTGATACAATAATTTCTTTATTAAGTAAAAGTGAGGCTTCAGTCTCGTAAAGACTTCAGTCTAACAGGGTCCCTGGGCTCGGACCACACCCCTTACATGTGTAATGGAATGGGTTAGTGGGAATGGAGGAGAGGATTTCTGAAATACTCTCTGGGATCAGATCAAGCCACAGCAAGCCAGCCCAAAATGTGTTTTATCTTTCTCCTCCCTCCAAGTCCTCACCATCTCCTAACAGGAAAAACACACATGTATGCTTTCTCCTCCAATTTCATGCATAATTGTGAACATCCCAAATCATTAGCATCTGGGGGCAAAGCCCCCTCAATATGAAAACAAAACCAAAACCCAGGACCATTCTCATCTGCCCTGGAAGAAAAATATTTATTTCCTCCTGGAGGATATAGAGAGGAGTGGGGAAGTGAGTGAGTGGGTTGCCCTTTTCTCTTGACTGGTCTGTATCACTATTGATGAAACAAAAATATAGGAGGGAAAATCCCCAAAGTTGGGGTTTCATAAGGAAACAGGTTGGGTGATCATATTCTGCTATGGAAGTAAAGTCAAAGTTCACTCAAGTTCATTGTTTACCCAAGATTTCACAGAGACTAAGTGGCAAAATGCAATTAAAGTTTTTTCTTTCTTTTTTTTTTTTCTTTGATTCTAACAGTCATGATTTTCCACTGTTCCAGAGCATATAGCTTTTAGGTAGGCCCTAACTAATAAATACTTGTTGTGAGCAAAAGAAAAGAGAAAGGCCATTTAAATTTAAAGCTGAGACTTGTAGCACACCATACAATGAAATGTGCTTTGTGGGGTTAGAAATAAGGTTGAATCCTCAGTTCTTGAATGCCACCCTGTTCCTCTCATACACATACTCAGCCCAGAGCTCAGGCGGTGGCTGAATTTGGGAGGGTTAAGGGGTGTTGACTAAAATGACCAAAGCTGAGATGGATTCCAATTCCATTAGAGCTCAGCCTAAAAGCACTTTCCTTCCTTTGAGTGAAGCAAAGATCAAATGAAAGACAGTTGCTGGGCCCTTCACTTGTTTCCTGGAATCTAATGGACCATGAGAGGCAGGATGTTCATGCGACTCTAGATGCAGCCAAAGATCATGCTTTTAAACTGCTTGCTGGGGATTACAAATGTCTCTTTCTTTTAACACACACTTTGTCCACATACCAAATCAGGAATTTTAGAAGCCACTTCCATCCTTTTTTTTTCAGCTCGATTGAGGTTTAGACATGGGATTGACTGATTAATCGATTCATTTAATGAGCAGTAATTAATAAACTCAGAAAGGAATTTCAGAAGTTGATCTGAGTCCTTCCATCTCCCAGCTGGGTCCTTATTAGAGTCAGAGTGATTGATTGATTTACTCATTCATTTATTCACCTGTTTTTCTAATTGACAGGTTTGTGTGCTTAATGATGCACTAGGTTAATGTTTCCAAATATGTGGTTTTTATAATTCTCTCTTTTTTAATGTAGTGAAAGACTGAACACTGTTTGTTAACAGGATATTAACTGAGTTAGAAAAATGTATACCTATCACATCAAACTTATAATTTCATGATTATCACTTCTTAGAATGTAGCTAAAATAGATAGTTAAAAGCAGGCAAATTTAAAGAAAAACATCAGTAAACAATAGTAGAGATGAGCCTGGATGTCTGCCCATCAAATTGTAAGCCTCAGTCGTATCTATAGCCTCCACAGCAATGTTTAGCACAGTACCTGGCACACACTAGGTACTCAATAAATGTTTCTGGAATAGATTCAGTTCTTGCGCCTGGCAAACATACCACTGAACTGGAGGGTGTCTTTGGGAGCTGTGATTTTTCTCTTGGCTTGCCACTGAATCTCAGATTTGGAGCTGGTAATATTAGCTTATGTTTTCTTTAAGAAGTATCAGATTAATAACAATAATTGTGTTGATGATTATAATCATAATAGCTATTTATTGAATATTTCCCATTTCCTAGGCATTGTTTTATGTGAGAATTCATCATTTCTAATTTCTGATCTTCACGACGACTATGGCATAGGTTTTAATACTCTCTTTTTTACAGATGAGAAAATAGGTTTTAATACTCTCTTTTTTACAGATGAGAAAATAGACTTAGAGGGATTAAAATCAGTCAGTTACCCGTGCCAGAGCAAAAAAAGGAATTTCCGAGTATGACACCTTGTGTACATTCCTCTGTGCTATGCTGTCCATAGACTTTTTTCCTCTTAAATGTGGCTAACAAAGCCATTCTAATGCTAATTTGTGCATCACTTACCTGATTACAGATCAGAACTGACTGCATCAGAATGACAGTTCAAAGTGGCTGAATTACCTCCTTGCCACAGTGGGAGGACAAGAAATTGTGCTCATGTAGCCATCCAGCCTTCTAATTATATTTTTTTACTTTATTCCACCAAAAAAAAAAAAAAAAAAAAAAAAAGAAAGAAAAAAAAAAAAAAAAAAACAAAAAGCCGGCCAGCCTTGAGCTCTCTAGAAAAATCTTTGAACTGTGCTTTTTACATTAAAGCTATACCTTGTAGCTTTAGGGTGGGGCAATGGGAGGCAGAAGGAGCAAAGAAGGCCAACAGAGGTTTGGTAAAATAGGATCAGGCACCCACCTGTTTGGTAAGATAAGAAACAAAAGTAATTTAGAGCTCTGTTCTCAAACTGTAATGACTCTGTGCTTGCCTTTCTTTGACATCCCAGGAGAGGGATAATAAGGGATCTTTCAGCAGGGCTCTGAAAGACATTCCTTGTGTGCTAACCATTTCAAACCATCTCAAGCCTTTTATTCCAGCCACTGTGTGGCAGCCAGTTCTGGGTATACTTTGACCAGCTCTGTGTAGAGGCAACCCGAGTGCTGCCCTGTTTCACTTCCTGCCCTGGACCTCTTTGGCATCACAATAGAGGCCACCTATGGGAATAAATGCAACCCTCAAATGCAGAGGAGTCAATGTCCTATGGGAGACAGAAACTGATAAGTAAAATGCTCTCTCTTTATTATCTTGGTGGATAATTCTGAGATGCACATCGGTAGGTGTCCAGGGAGGTTCCTGGGGATCCAGTAACTGGTAGCCCACAGTGGTGGCCAACTCAGTAACACATCCTCGTGTTGGTCTTTTATTCTATTTCACTTCCCCTGTCACTCACTTCTTTCTTGCTCCCAGGGATAATGGTTCCAAATAAACTTTGTACACACGATAAACCTTTGCTTCAGGCTTTTTTTAGGGGGCAACTTAGGCAACACAGGATTCTAAGAGTAATATTAATGAGCATGTCAAATTTG
The DNA here is from genome assembly GCA_030015415.1 of Cynopterus sphinx. Taxonomy (NCBI): domain Eukaryota; kingdom Metazoa; phylum Chordata; class Mammalia; order Chiroptera; family Pteropodidae; genus Cynopterus; species Cynopterus sphinx. The sequence continues at coordinate 120,401,009 of CM057383.1, forward strand.
CATGGCATTTTACAATGTGCTAAGCTTTTGTACACAATAGCTTTTTTATCTGCATGAGCACCTGTTATACATATAAGTATATATGTGTACAATATGTAATACATGGATTATTATTATTCTCATGTGCTAAATGAGACAATTAAGTTTCTAAGAGGTGAAGCAATTTATTCGAGGGCACACAGAAATCAACCCAGTAGAGCAATGGTAAGAATATTGTTTTTTGAGCTCTTAGTCCAGTGTTTTTTTCTACCTTGACCACATTCAGAGTTCTGGAACCACTTGCCTAGAACTTCAAAAACTGGAATAGTATTCTAAAATTTTGCCTTTACTAGGTTTCAATTACTAGTATATCAAAGTACATTATATGTATTGATGAAATTATTCAAATGACTAAATGTGTACACTTAATTGTAGTTTTATATTTCCTGAAGCTTTTCTTAAGCAACTATTCATTTCTTTTACTTCTCCTGGGTCTCATTTGAGGCCAGCCTGCTTCATAAGCAGCTTTCTTCTTCACAAAAACAGTGGGAAGAAGGTATGCTAGTAAATATTGCTACCATTTATTGAGAATAAGCACTGCTCTATGTGCTTTTCATGGTTATCCTGATAAATTCTTAAAGATCTTGTGAGGCATCCATTAATATCTACATTTTGAGATGCCAAGGCACAGAGAAGTGAAGTCACTTACCCAGGATCACACAGCTAAGAATCTGTATAGTCAGCACTTGAACTCAGGCTGACTCCAGAGCTCATGCTCTTAAATATTATTCTATACTGTCTGGATGTAAAAGTGTTTTTAATATTGCTCATTTGTCATTTTATATTCAATGGTAACTACGGCCCGGTTCCCCTGAGCCTGGGAGATGGTAATGAGAGACTCTCTCTTCTTCCAGAATCTACTTCATCAACTGTTTTTGCAAAAAAAAAACAAGTTATGACTATATTGAAGTTATCACAAAGACCCAAGGGGGAGGGTTATTTGAGAATGTGCTCAATGTCTCGAATCTCTTATAGGCAATGGAATATGATTTTATGAGAAAATATAGGCATGTATTAAGAAATTAGTTCATCTATTTTGAATTCTCATTGATGTATATTAGAAGTTATTTCTAAGGCTAATCATTCATAGATTTAAAAATTAAGCATTAAACTTCTAATGAACTTGAGGAATAGAGTGAAGAAATAACATGCAGTCACTATGGTCAAGCTATTCAGTTTTTAACTTAAAGTGGGCTGATGCATAAGGAAATGATTATTCTTGTTCCAGCTGACCTTAAGAACTTAAACTTCTGCACTTTCCCATCCTGCATCAATACCGGGATGCACATTACTGTGTTGTGCGTTAGTGCCAGGACATACATCAAACTGTCAGTTAACCATCTGAATGACCTCAAGAAGAAAATGTTTCATTTTCTAGACTTCTGGACACCTGATGATTATACTCTCTAGGATCAATTGGGGGCTAAGAATGCAGAACTGATCCTTCTCAAGAATGTACTTTTTACTGTAAGATTTTCAAAGTGTGTATATGTGTATATATATATGTGTGTGTGTATGTATGTATGTATTTACATATATATGTTTCCTTTAATCATCTAACTCTCCTATGGGAGGTGGAATAATGTGACTTTTTCTTTCACATGTGAAGAAATTGAAATTGTGAGACATAAAGAAGCCTGCTCAAAGCCACATTAGTGAATGATGGCTTGCTTTTCTAATCCAGAAGTGACTGATTCCAGACAGGCATGCACATGACCACTGAATGATGCAGACTTCAATCAGGGCACCCATTGGTAGGTAGTGGTCTCACAGGAGAGGAGTGGACATTAGGAAGACAGGACACATTTGAATCCTGTTCCCAGACTCTGTGGTCAGAATAGTTTGAGACTTTGAGCAAGAGGGAGTGCCTTTACCCAAGTGTTTCTATCATGATTTCCTGGCCGGACAATAGCCAGTTTTGACAGAGGCAGGCAGTGGGGCTCTGTTATTTCTTACTCTTATGACCTGAGGCAAGTCATTCTTCCTCTCTGTATGATGCATAAAAAGTGGATAATTACGTATGCGCTACAGATTTGCAGATTAAGTGAGATGCTGTAAATAAGAGCACTACCAGGTGTAAGTAAGTGCTGCATAATGGGAGCTGTTCGATGGGTGGAAAAAATAGCAGCAGAGAGGTCTGGAAGTATGCAAAAACAGAGAGTTGTACCTAAGAAAACTGCTCCTGACTCTTGTAGTATGAAGTCACAGTGGGGACGGTTTAAGAGAAGTGGCCAGTGGCCATAGAACTGTAGATTTTTAAAAAAGATATATCTGCTGAAATATTGGCAGAATTTCATCTCCAAACACACATCCACACACACACATCTGGGTGCTTATTGCTGTTATGATGCTCATTTGGCTTTCTTTGGAAGGAAGAGACCTGAGGTGGTTTCGTCAACTTCATTGCTGAGAGAATGTCGCCAAGGAGACCTGTTGCCATGGGCCTTTCATATTGGATTTGGAAGAACTTGCAAGTGAGATCAGTACCTCTTTCACAGTTTTGAAGCTTTGCTCTTTGGAGTGACACATTCTCAAGGCTTCTAAGGGAGATTCTGAGAAAGCAATGAGCAAAAGGAAACCAGGCTTCCAATTGGGTAAAGGCTTACAACTTTCTATGGGTGGAGAAGGGTCTGAATTCTGAATGGGGAAAGGAAATAGAATGCTTTGTAACAGCAAGCTGTTCTTCATTTAGGTCGATGGCACTTCTGGCCTGTTGTTCCTTGAACCTGCTGGTTGATCCATTTCCTTACTGTCGGGTTGGGTCAACACCGAGCCTTCCACACTAACACTCCCAAGGTGGGCACTGGGGTGATGGTGTGTGACAGCCCGTCTGGGAACACCCTTCATCTTTGGCCTCATTATCCATGAGATCTAACCACTGAGCTGAGCTAACCAACAGAATTAACCAGATATGGTATATATTGTATTGTTCTGGGGGTTCCGTAGGGGTGTTTCCATAAAATGGCAATTTCTTTCAGACCCTAAAAATGAAACTCTTGAGCATCAGAGGCAGCAGCAGGAGAGAGAACACTGTCAAGAGATGACTGTTTTTATACTGTCTGTCTGAGCAGGGAGCTATTATGATGCATTAACTCTGAGAGAACAGGTGAGGCCTGGTGCTCAGATGAGAGATGAGCTATGAGGCAGCCACCCGGAAGGTCAAATGCTCATTGTCCTTGTGTCTTGGAGAGCCTGATATTGACTACACAGCTCTCCTATTGTTTCCTCCTTTCTATCAAACTGCTTTTATCCGACAGCCATTAGCTGTCAGCTGTTCCAGCAGGGCCAGGATTAGAGTGGGCTGGCGGATGGCAGATACCCTTGGAAATAGTGGCTTTTGTCAGTGCCTTGTCTCTGTGGAGTGAGGAGCAGAGAGAGGTCAGTGAAGCCCTAAACACTGTCATACATGAGGAGAAAGGAACATAGTGTCCCTTTTTTAGAATAAAGGAGTAAGAGTTTTACTTCTTCCTTTAGCTGCCCTGTTTTTTCTTCTTCTGATTCTATAGAGCAGAAATAATCCAGAGCTTTCTGTCTGAACTGAATTTTGTCCTAAGAATTATGCCTCATCCCACAAATTCCTGTGTTTTCTTTGTCTTTCCCAAGCTAATCCTCTAGGGTATTTGCTATATTCAGAACTTTTCCTTAAATTCCTGTCCTCCCACCCTGAAAGATGACTTCTAGACCAAAGTAAATTTCACTCTTTCCTTCCAGAGCAATGACCGGTACTCACTTTGCAGAAATCACTGGTCACCTAGTTTTTTCCCAGATCTTCTGTTACTGAACATTACACCTAGCACTCTGAGTCCAGAGTAATTTGCTTTTTGAAAGCAACAGAAACATTGTGCTGTAATTTTTGTGGTCTGCTGCCTGTAAAAGATTGTAAAGGCTCGCATTGGCCTCTGATGGTTCTTTTTAATTGTAACTTGTAAGAGTGAAATGAATTGCTTTAACACATGGGTTTGTGAAGTGCAACTACTGCCAAACTAATTTCATTCTCTTGAGGGAATCTACAGATGAAGATTTAAGTAAAGATGAAAGCACTAAAGTCATTTTAGACCAATTCCCAAAGGCAATTCTGGGCCCTCAGATATTTCCCAGCAGTTGTTGCTGTGAAGTCTAAGAAGTGAGGAAATTAGTCTCAATGTGAGAGAGACCCAGAGGCCTTGGTCAGCTCTTTCTTTGGGCAAGCTCTACAATCCTGAGAAGCTCCAGCCACTTTGCCGGAGATTACAGATATAGTTGTTCATTGTAGCCCTTTGATGAATGTAAGAAAACGGTGAAAATCTAGCCCCCTCTAGTGATGATATAGTCTGAGATGAAATACTATGCAGAGACTTGTAAAGTGATACCAGACCCTGATATTACTCACTACCTTTTCAGAATGCCCTTGCTGTGTTTCCAACAGTCAGTCCTTCTCCCAGAATTCCTGCTTTCAGATCCATCATCATTCATGTTGCATGCTGAAGCTTATTTTCCAAACATCTCTTCCTGGGATGGTGTCAGTTAGTTTTGGCTGTGTAACAAATCACCCTGAAACATAGCGGCTTAAAACAGCAACCATTTATTTACCTTATAATTCTGGGTGGGTCTAGCTAGGTGGCTTTTCTGTTCTCTACTGGGCTCATTCATTTATCTTAATGGCAAGAAGGTCCTGTGGTTGGTTAATTAGTATGGTCTCAGTGAGGATAACTTATCTCCACTCCTTGTAGACTGTCATCCTAGAGCAGGCCAGCCCAGGCTTGTTCAAGTGACCAATGGGTAAGGTTCTCAAAGAGTGTGGAAGCTGTAATTTGCACAGTCTCTTCTGCCACATTCTATTGGTCAAAGCAAGTCACAAGGCCAGTCCTGATTGGAGGGGTGGGGAAGCAAATTTCGCTTGATGGGAGGATCTGCAAAGTCACACCATAGGAAGTGTGAATACAGGGGAATAACTGAGACCATGTTTTACAAGCAATATTCCACAGCGTAAAGAATGCCTGTGTTTCACTTGGGATAGATTTGCATTTTGTTTTGTTTTGTTTTGATTTAGGCCAATTGAGGCTCAGTTTCTGAGGAAAACAGTAGACTGCTTTTTAAGGAATTTCAAAATATAGGTCTAGAGTTTAAAGCAAATTATAGGTGTAGCAGTCTCTGTGGGACTGGATGAAGTTCCCCCTTTGCCTCCAGTAATCAATGCAAAGCCCAGTACAAGTGCCTTTTTAGGGCTGTGTTTCCATAGACCCCACTCACATCACCTTTTGTTGCTAGGCCTTCTGTCATTGCAAAACTAATACCAAAAAACTATCTCCAAGGGACAAAACACTCAACTCTTCATTATCTGTGTTTTGATCACATATGTTTTGATTTATTTGAGGTGACTCAATCACTTGCTCTGTTTATATTTCCATATTCACTCTGTTTGCATTTACCATGCATGCAGATTTCAACCAAGAAATAAAGCTGTCTCTTCTCTGTTGTTGAAGAAGTTTGAGTAAGTGAAGCTTGGCTTACACTGCTGTTATTGAACCAGTCCCGTTGAGGATATGCTTAGTCCTTGGGTGAGAAGAGGTTCGGGAAAGTCTGTGGTCATACTCGTTGTCCTGAGTTAGGATTTGTATGGCAGATACATTATACATCCCTCTTCCTTGGATATCACATACAACTGAATTCAGTATAACTACCAAGACAACTTGAAGAGATTTTCCTTTAGATTATTCACTCTTTTGGACTGTCCCTTTCTGCTCTCCTTTCTTACATGAATAATTTGAGATTTGACTGCATAATACATACATGGTGGTTTGTTTATGGTTTTTGACAAAGCCCTCGTGTGCTTCATTGTGCTTTATGAAACTCTAATTTATTCAGATGATAAATCTCCCCTTTTCCTTTCCAGAGGTAATTTCCTGAAGCACTTAAAATATAGTAAATATTAAAACAGTAATGCCTTAAAAGTATACCATGGGACTTAAGAGTTAATCTAATAATAAGGGTCAACCATGAGACAGGGGCTGCCTACGCACTTTAAATACATGAATACATGAATAAATAACTCTCACTTGTAACCCTTAAGTTTGGTCACCCTTATTTTATAGGAGAAAACTAAGGCTCGTAGTGGTTAAGTAACTTACTTAGAAGAGTATGGAATCAGTATGTCACGAAACCAGAGTATGAACCAAGGTCAGCGTGGTTCCAGAGTCAGTTCTTCTTATATCATATGGGATTCTTACTGAGTCACCACTGTCATCATTTTGTAGCAATAGTCTTACTTCTTCCTGGAAGAAGCAAGGAAATTGATGCCCTCACCTCCTCATCTTCATGATTTCATGGCATAGCTACAAGATAGAAGTAATCTTTTAAAAACTCACATGAGATTGGAATGGCAAATATTGCCTGAGCCTTGGGGAAAGGCACTGGCAGAGTGGGGGATATGAAGTGGATGGGATGATTCATAAAGGTGCTTCTCTGTCAGCCTTGAAAGTATGCATCTTAAACCTGAATCCCAAGGTGTAAAAATGCATATTACTATAAGGTTGCCCAGCATCAGTGTCTTAGAAAACTCTCAGCATGGAGTGGTGGTCAAGCTACCAGCCTCTTCTCTCTTGGCCTAGAATTGGATCTTGATGGTCTTATAAGTCCTTGGTGGTGTTCAGAAATGAAGGCATCGTGTTAGATTCCAACTTCTTCCTAACACATCTCATTATTATTATCAACTATTATTGTCAATTGAAGTCAATTACACCAGAGCTGCTTCTGTAAATCACATTATCAGCCTTACATAGATAGTTCAACCTCCTGCCATGTTATGCTTCTAGAAAGACCTTCACTCCAGGTGATGTATTTGGTTTTAGTACTTTGGTTCTAATTGAAAACCATAGTTTTTGCTTCAGAGTTGTTTGGTTTCAAAGCATCATTTCCCAAGTGTGTTCCCAAGGCTGGAAAACCCTCAGAAATCAGCTACATAATTGAGCTTATTAAAGGTTTAAAAAAATTCTGCATTTATCATAGCTGGTTAACTTTAATACTGGGCAGAAATCAAAAGCTGCATTTGGACGTGTTACCTTTACATTTTTGTTATATATCTGTGTGGAGATATAATGTTCAGAGTGCAAGTAGATCTATGAGCTAGGCACTCAGGGAGAGACCAGATTTAGAGATAAATGTTAGGGAATTAAACAGCATATAGATATTTTCTTTAAAAAATATTTATTGTGATAAGAACACTTAACATGGACTCTATCCTCTTGACAGATATTAACTGTACAATACATTATTGTTGACTATAGGTACAATGTACGGCAGATCTCTAGAGCTTATTCATCATATTCAAATGAAACTTTATGCCTATTGATTAATAACTCCCCACACCCTTGACTCCCTCTAACTTCCGTTCCAGTTTAGCATGTAAATGCTTTCTATTGCAATGAGCCTCTCCCTAGTGTAAAGAGGGAGAGGAGGGCTGAGCTGGGAACCTGGAATAGTTATGGGAAACACATGGCTCCAAGATATAATAAAATTATGTCAAACAACATGGAAAACTTTAAAAAAACACATGTAAAGGGAATATATTAATTATGATGAAAAAACTTGAAAATTGACTGAAATAATATTAATTCACATAAAACCATGCAGAGTCCTCAGTGCTTTTAAATTTAACTTTGGACCGAACAATTTCAAAAAAGTGACAGCTTTCCTGAAAATAATGTCTTAGATTAAAGGGTCTTTATGCTTTTAGTAGACTCTATTCTCCTAAGTCCATAAGAGGGACTACACAGGCCTCTTTTATTTATAGGTTCTTCTCATTGCTTCTCAGCCTTTTGGTTAAGATCAAGTGTAGTATTCATGCATTTTTGCATTTTCACTCTCAGTGGAACCTTCAGAATTTTAGATCTGGATTATTGGCTTTGGCTTAAAAAGTTGAAGGGAAGATACAGGAAGGTAGAGGAAAGAAATTGAAAAATGCAACCTTAAATGAGCCTGGGGACACATTCATCTTCACACATACAAATGTAGAGGAAGCAGTGGGAAGATAAAAGAATGAATACATCCATCATTGGAGGAAACAATGTTAAAATACATTCATTGAGACCTACACTCGACAGAGGATGATTCACTCATAATGGGTCATATGTGTCGAAGATAGTCATATCTTTTCCCTGACTTATAAAAACTGATTTTTAGGCAGTTCTATATAATTTTGGGGGAAAAATATTGATAAAAGTAATGTGAGTAGGGCTTTTTAGTTCTCTTCTTTATTTTTCAGATTATTTTTCAAATTATTTCTCCCAGATTTCCAGACTTTTAGTCTGCTTGTTTTTCTCCATTAAAGAAAAAAAAATTATACCAGAGAGTAGGAGGGAGGGGAAGGGGAGTATACAGAGTAAAAGGGGTCAAGTATGTGGTGACAGAAAGAAATCTAGCTATGGGAGGTGAACACAGTGTAAATATATATATATATATATATATATATATATATATATATATATATATATATATATATATATATGCCTTACTGTTAAAATATATAGCTGAAACTTACTGGATTTCATTAACCAATGTCACCATAAAAAATAAATAAATTTTAAAAGAAAAAATATCAGACCCATTTACCCCCAATATATCTCTTGTTGATTAATTGATGATTAATTTATTCATACATCAAATGCTTATAGAACACTTGCTATGCGTTAGGCACTGTTGTAGCTCTGAGAATACAGGTATACACAAAATATATAAACATTTCTCCATGGAATTTTTATTTAAGTTGGAGGAGAGAAGGAGCTAGTAATAAAGTAAATATAAAACCAAAGTACACATATGTCAGATGGTGGTAAGTGCTATAGAAAAATATGAAGTAAGAAAGGGGCAGGATGGTGGTCGAGTTGAACTTTAAATAGGATCATCAGGGAAGGTATCCTTTGAGCAACGATTGGGAAGTGAAGAATAGAACTGTGTGGCTATCTGGGGGGCTGTTCTCTGCTATCATTGCAAGAAGACTGGGGAGAAAGAAATGTTTCACTCAGAGAAATAAAATGTTAATACTGGCATTTCAGATGACAATTAGGGAGATGGTTTTGGTGCAAAGACCTTTTTGGAGTCCTGCAAATCATGCCATGCAAGTCACTGCCAACATTGCCAGTGGGAAAGGCCAACCCAGGAGAGGCATTTCGAGTAATTCTTTACAAAGGTGAAGGCTGTCCTGTGTGGCAGGTGACAGACAATGAATGGATCTGTTGTAAAAAGTTGAAGGCTCCCAAGAACATAATAGGATACCAGAAGACATTTAAAAATTATTAAGAAAAGGAAAGAAAGAAAGAAAAAAAAACCCTACAGGGATTCATTTCTTTTGTAGTCATTTTTCTAACTCTTAATTGGATTCTATCAGCAATGTCTCTTTAAACCTTTGAATCTGTTTTGAGTCTGGGCATTATTTGGTTTTCTGTAGGTCTAGTAATGATCCTTTGTCCCCATGAATCAACCTGGATGATAAATGTTAGAAATATAAATGAGGAGGTCTGTCTATGGTGGAAAACTGAGAGGAAATCAGGAGTGGCTTCTAGTATTTCTGGTGTGTTATGTTTACTCCTAGATCTTGCATCTTTTCTTCATGAACTCTGGGGAATTATGTTTCTGAAACCAGGGTGAGGCATTTAGGGCTGGCAGGTTTCTTTGTCCTACATAGTGCTCTCTCAACCCCCATTGGTTTCCTGGAGTGCCATGCCATTTGCTTAGTTGAGTCTTTATCTACTCTAGGACATCTAGATGTCCCAATCAGGGTCACCAGGTATGTTGTGCAGATTGCGCCATACACAAGGGCACCTAACCAACGGTGCAAGTGGGAGCTAAACTCCACTCTGGCTTGCTTGCCAAGCCATGTACCCTGCCATGGAGTAGTATCCATCTGGAGAAAGAGGTGTCTTTTACTAATTTAACCAGAAATACCTTATGTTAGTCAAGCTGTGTTCCTTGTGGCTGCGATCACTCAAAAGGGGCATCTTTTCTAATTCACACAATGGAAGCACAGGGGCCAGCACTGGCCCAGTTCCAGTTTTCAATGACATATCTTTAAAAAAAACCAAAAAACTTCTCTTTCTATTTTGTGCACTTGTATGGTTACACACACATATATACATCCCTTGTCTGTAATTAAGAAAAACTCATTTTGTCTCTCAAATTTTGTTTCATCAAAGCTGCAGGCTGTAATTATGCTGGGAACAAGTCAAGGTTATTGTCCACCTACCAGTGTCAGAATGAGCGATTAGCTGTCATGGAAGTAAAATCAGGCTTGGTCTATATTCTGGCTTTGGAGCCAGATTTCTAAAATTCGAATTTAAATTCTACCTCTTATCTGTTGTATCATCTTAACCAATTCCCTTAACTGCTCTGTGATTCATTTTTCTCATCACCATTGCTGACATCTTTTTTAGCATCATCATCACTGTCATCACCATCATCATCGTCATCTAATTTCTGGTTCCTTTAGAGCGTTTTCCCCTACAGCTAGAGGCTAGGCTCCTTTTGTCCGTTGTTCTTTCCCTCCCCAAATATTACTGTGCCTGCCAAGTTATTCCCAAGCACCAGATTGGGCTTCCTCCATGTCTGGGTTCCTCCTGAGTAGGTATCCCGGATATCACCTGGATACAGGCTGTTTCAATTCAGTGGGATCCAAAGTTAACAGACTGTGTTCCCTACAGGAGGATAGACTTAGGGATTTCATGTGTTGAGAAAAATAAATTAGATGAAAAGAAATGTTACTCTGAACAATCAGTGTGAACTTACTTAGATTAGGGTTTAAAGAAAATATATAGGCCTTATGTGCATCATAAAAATGATAGCTATCATTTTCTGAAAATATACTGTGCACTAAGTACAGGATGGATTTTTAAAAATACAAACATCTTAGAAATTCTGTGACATAGATATTCTGATGAGGAAATATGAGGCAACTAAAATGCACAGGAATGACAGATTTATAAAGGACAGGGCTAGCTCATACTCTTTTCCCAACACAATTTTCTCCCACATATTGGTCTCATAATTTTCTGACCTCAGGATTCCCTAAATATATGAATGAAACATAATTCAGTCATAGATGGTAAAGCATTTTTCAGTTAACACATTTATTTTCTTATTATGAAAATAATACATAATCAATGTGTAAAATTTTGAAACAATATGTAAATAACTTACCTAAGGACATGCTGATCTGATAAGTGGTCGTCAAGGCTTTACCTTTCCTGACAAGCTATTCTCTCAACCACAGTTTTGTATGAAACCCTTTTCCTAGGTTGGTCTCTTTTGGTTAACTCATATACCAGGTCAAATTCATTATTATTTAGCATACTGGCACATCTCAGTTCAAGGCATTTTTTGTTTCCCACAGTTTTATCTACCTTTAACATAGTTAACAGTACGAAACTTCTCTTGGTCAAATAGGCAGCCAATTTTGGAGATAGTAACATCTCATGATAGCAAATATAACTGGAAAAGCCAGTAATGTAAATGGAATTGATGTCTCTACATGATAAATTGCCTCCTTCTAAAGAATATCTAACGATCTGTTAAGCCATGTCTAGCTTGATGGCAGTGTTGTTGTCACATATGCATATTGGTAAATTTTTTGCATACTGTTTGGCTAAGGGAGGTCTCTTTCCTTGTAGTTTCCCAAACCCTACTCCTGCTGAGGGTAGGGGAGAAGTCTTCCTTTTAAAAATTTTTCTTTGAGTTATGCATTAATAGGATGCTGGATAAACACATCGTCACATTTAGGTTTCCTGGTCAAATTGGTTTACTTCTCTTTCTAGCCTAGTTATAAAATTCAGAGTAAGCCCTATAAAGTGATAGGATACATATGAGGATCTCGGACCCTTCATCTGTAACATTAAGGGTTAGGTTAGATGATAACTAAAGACTTTTCCATCTCTCAGGTTCCTTAAAACATTCCGTTAGTCACAGCAATGAGAGAATTTTCAGGGCCTAGGATCATGTTAGCAAATTTTTTTTTTGGTAAAATTGGGTAGATTTCAGGAAATGTTGCTAATTCACTTCCTGGCAGTTGCAGAAAGTGGACTTTTGTCATCTTCAGCAATTAATGACTGTTATAATATTCACAACAAATTTGAAATTGGAAGGGAAGCTGCTTTTTAGCAAAGATGCCAAAATAAAACAAGGTTAGGAATTGGACTCATTTCTCATGCTTGAGGTGAAAGAAGTAGGATAAAGTTCCTTGCCATAAACACATTTGGTGAAGTTTTAGGAAACCTCCAGTTTCAGTTGGTGGCTTATAAAAATAATATTACACTTATTTCCTCTACTCTCTGAACCTGGATCGAATGGACCCAGATGTAATGATGTTTGGTTATGCATGATGGAGAAGCTCCTTTGAGGGAGTGTGGTGTGCCAGGTGTAATAGGAAGTACACTGGAGGTGGAACAGGAAGACTTCCTTTGATTCCTGGTTACTCTCTTACTGATGTGCGACCTTAATCATGTTATTTAATTTCTTTGAACTTACATTTTCTCCTCTGAAATGGAAATAATAAAATGTCCCATAGAGGTTTATTGTAAATATGAAGTTTTAATGCATCTGTTGTTATGCCTGGTGCTCAATGAATCTAGGTCCACAGTCTCACATCAAAATTTTTGAAATCCAAAATTGTGAAAATTGTTTCCTTAAAACCCTCTTGGCAAACTGCACCTGTCTGATCATACTGCACTTGGCAGAAAGGTTTTACTTGATCATGTGAAGCTATTTATAGTCTTTATCCTACTCAATGTGAATATTCATAGAATTTGTTGTATGAATGTGTTAGATTATTTGTGCTTTCTCAGATGCTTCTAGGGCAATTATGTAATATACATTCAATATCTTTATAAAATGCATACATTCCTGAGTTCTGAAGCTTACATGGCTCCAGGGTTTTCTGATAAGGGATTTTAAACCTGTATTTCTTTCCTGCTTTCAGAATGAATGAATTTGAAAAAAAATTTATTTTTGTATTGTCTTATTCTTGTTAATATCACATGTGGCCAGTTTGATAAAATAGTCTTTAAATTTTTTTTCTATTTTTTTGAGGGAATTGTCACATTGTCTGAACTAAGATTGATGATTATAAACTGGTAACTTACCTTAGTGTCCAAACTTGACAAAGACCTTAAGACCTAGAACCCGGTAGGTCTTATGGTAAAATAAAAAGAATATATTTCTAACTCTGGTTTAGTTTTACAGAGTTAAAAGAGGCTCTTTTACACTCTTAATAAATATCTGTTGAGAAGGGTTGAAATCCCAAGAAATATCCATGAACCATAGGATAATACAACAGTAGATAGAAGAATGAGGTTGAATTGATTCTTAGCTTGTACGAAGATCTTTCAACTAGGCATCTTTTCAAGAAAGTACAATTTCTGCAGGGCTTTAACATGCTTAGCTTCTTTTAAGTTTTTATTTCTTTTCTGGAAAAGTCACATTTGTTATTTAAAAAGGCAAATCCTAGGTACTCTCTTGCTTCTTAACTGCTCACTCACACCTAAATGTTATAATTCTTACACTTAGCATTGAGTTTCTGTATTTATTGCTAAGAATTGTGGAAACCCAAGAAAGTTGTAAATATGTGTGTACTGTGCAGGCAAATGTGGGAGCCAGGCTCTATCTATGCAACTGAAACAGTCTTGTCCTGTTGCCAAGAGCAGAAGCCACTTGCTGAGCTGTGACAAAACCAAATGATCAATTGCCTGAAGTGCCTGTAGCTCGTTTAAAACAAATTCCAGGTTTAATTGAGCCTGTATCAAATAGATCATCCTGTATAGAGAGAATGTTTTTGTAGTTTAAGATTTACAAGAGAGGCTATCAGTAATACTCCATACATCCATGCAGTGAACTGTCCAACATAATTCACAAGCTACTAAAGAGAAATTATTTTTTAGGCTACACAGTCACTGGGCAAAAACTAAAGTAATTTATTTAATTATCCTTTGGAGGGCTTTCTACATTATTTTTGTGAATGCAATGGAAACATTGAAAAGCTGAAGGAAAATAGGGGATGAATTTACATGAAAGCTGGCTTAACAGTTTTCCCTTCATGTAGAAGTGTTTTATGGTGTTTAGAACAATGTAATTTCAGAAGCAGTGAAAGTGCCTCACTCATAAAAAGGAAGCAACCAGAAATGGGATCAGTGAAAGCACATTCTGAACCTTTGAAGAGATGAGGGATTTGACATGTCAGAGCGCTCAATTTTGGTTCTCAGACCTCCCTTGCTACAATTCTCTTCTGAGAAAAATGATTATGGGTCAGGTCACCAGGGTGCATCTTAGGTAAACTGGGCCATGGTAGAAGTGTGGTTTAATACCTCTACTTTATTCGCTCCCTTTCCCACCTGTGGAGCATTATAGCTGTCCTCAATTCTCTTCACTCCTTTATTAAACCAGCCCTCCCAGGAACATTTGAATTTGAAAGATTTTCTTGAATTATAGAATTAAAAGCCTTTCTGTGGTTACTACAATTACAGAAACTGGATTAGGGGTTTTCTGGGCAAGAAGATTATCTTGGTGCCTATGAAATCACCCAGTGGATTTGCTAAGAGCATTTCAGTTACGACACAGGACTTTTTTGAGCACATCTTCTATAGAACAATCTAGTAATGACTGGAATCTTACATCCTCTTTTGCCTTCGAACAATCCAGTTTACATAGTGAGTTGGAGGGACTTTTTAAAAATACAAGTCATATCTAGTCCTCTTACCTACTTAAAAGCATTCGTTGATTTCCTTTATTCTCAGGAAAAACACAGAGGGTCATAACATAGCCTGTGAGGCTCTATATTAATATGGCCTCTGTGTACTTCCCCTTAATCTCTGCAGTCCAGAAACGTTGGCCTTGTTTTAGTTCTGTGAAAACTCCAGGATGGTAGGCCAGGTTTTATTTACTGATCTTTTTCTAGTGCCTAACACTATGCCATATTGACAAATATTTCAATCATGAGAATGAAAGAGTGTATGAAATGTTGGTGCTATTCCAGTTAGTTTTGGTAAAACTATGCCCATTTCTGATATTGTTCTTCATTCCACAAATATGGATTGAGTACTTATTTTGTGCCAGGTGCTCTGCTAGGTGCTGCTCAACAACAATTACAATGTGTCATCACTGAGCTGTTGAGGATTAAGGGTGGCCTCTCAGGGTAGGTTACAGTTCTGGTGTATTTGGAGATCTGGACATGCAGAAACGGTGGGGAGTACATGAAAGGTCTACCTTTTTGCTGCTTTTAGACTAGACAGAAGATTTAACCTCCAGGGAGGCAGAAGTGCTTTTGAAACAGAATTGAAACACAGTGTCCTTTCCGGGAGGAAGAAATTAATGTCAGCCACTAGTTATGTTTGCAGAGTGACTGACATGTGGAGGAGACACATAGCTTTGCTACCTTGAGGTTCCTAAGTGAAGAATCCTGAGGCTTACATCGACTCATTTCCTGCCCCCTCTTTCATCCTGGGCATGACAGGAATGAGATAGGCTGTTCTCCAAGCTGGTTTTAGGCCTGAAAGCATTAGGTGCCTTACTGTGTAATTTTATAAAGGTAGTGCTCAAATGTTCAAAACTTCTTTGGCAAATAGTGGCCGAATTACTATCTAGAGGGAACTGGGTGTAGTAGAGATGAAGGGAATTAGGAGGAAGCTAAATTAGAATTGATCAACTTCTACAGAGGGATTATCATTGAAGAAAGATTTAATGTTTCTTTTGGATTAGGAGGAGATTTGTATCTGTTGCATGACTTGATAAAAATTGACTTTGGGGGACAGTTTTAATTCCTTTTTTGTGTTAACAGCATGTTTTTGCAAAAGATAAATATTCAGAGGAATGGTATGCATATATATGTTCTGTTTGATTTACTTTTTTCTGAAAGATAACTAATTTGAGTGTGATTATTGTGAATATGCAGTTTTTTTTTTGCTAATAATGCGACTGAGTTGTCACAGGATTTGTTATTCACAAGGGGTACTATGTTAGCAAGACTTATAACTTTACAACCCCATTTGGGAGTAGAGTTTTGAAACTTTAGAGAAGAAAAGTAGGATTTAGGCCGTGATTGTCTTTTCCAGAAGAGGATAATTTGCATAAAAGTAGCTCTATGATAAATCACCTCTTTTGTCTAATTCTTGGACAGCACATAGCAGTATCTCCTTCAAGAGGCCTTTGTTCTAGTGAGTTTTACAAAAAGATCAAGTTCTTCACCTTTATTAAGGACTCAAAGTGCCTGTACATTTTAATGTCTCAGATAATTTCATGTTATAGTTACTATCTTTAGGGCTGTTTTCTCAGTTAAATGATCTTTTGTTTAAATATTATACTATCTCTACTTGACACATCAACAAACATTGTCAGAGTCATTAGATATCAGAGATATAAAAGGTCTTTTAGCCCTCCCTGGTCTTTTTCTTTTGTCAGTGAAGATGGCTTTTATCATCAGGTTATTACATTTATGGTTAAGCACAATCTTCAAGATAACTTTATTTTCTTTGGAATATGTACAGTCATTTCCCAGTGTTTCCTCAGAACACTAGTCTAAAAAGTTGCTCTGTGTGAAGTGAATTTCCAAACAGAACATTTTTATTTGGAAAACTGCATAATCTACCACCACTCTCAGAAATCCACAACACAGAGGGACAGGTTAAAGTCTTGAAGAAATGCTTCGGAAACACACTTTTCTTATTTCTTTAGCCCACAGTTTCCTACACTTATGGACTTTTCTACACTTATGTGAAGCCTTTTTAGTGATACCAATTAGCATCCCACTATGGAAAGTTACTCTTTTAGTTCAGATTGTTGAATGTGGATTCTCTTAACATTCATAAACGAGCTTGGGATTTAATTCTGGGAATGAGTGTATATGTCAGTCCATGATATATGTCACCCTATGGATAACTATCACTGTGGTTTCTTTGGCTGATCTGATAGTTTAGGTAGGTATTCTATTCTTTCTACCATGCTTCGAGTATAACTTTCTACAAAGGAAGAAAACTTTCTCAGACAGAAGACTTTTCTTTGGAAATTGGTTTAAATGTAGTTCTCTTTTCCTACTAAAACCCAAACATGCTATGAGGCTCCATTTTGGGAAACATGGAACTTTAATTCTGATATTTATTTATAAACTTGTTAGGAATGTGAAAATGGTGATACCCTTGTTGAATAAAGTTTGAAGAACAGATCAATATAATATGGTAAAGTACTATATATTAGTGTAGCATAATAATATATTATAATGGTATGATATCTATTTCTATCTATATCATCTATATCTATCTTTATCTCTCTATCATCTCTACTCTATCTCTATCTCTATCTCTATCTATCTATCTCTATCTCTATCTCTATCTCTATCTCTATCTCTATCTCTATCTCTATCTCTATCTCTATCTACCTCTACCTCTACCTCTACCTCTACCTCTACCTCTACCGCATCATCTCTCTCTATCATCTCTCTCTCTCTCTCTCTCTCTCTCTCTATCTCTCTCTCTATCTCTATCTCTATCATCATCTATCTATATCTATATATCTATATATATCATCTATCATCATCTATATCTATTTCATCAATATCTAATCATCTATCTATATCTATATCATCTATATCTATCTATATCTATCTATATATCTATATCTATACCATCTATCTCTATCATCTCTCTATATCTCTATCTCTATCTATCTATATCTATATATCATCTATAGCTATATATCTATATCTATATCTATCTGTATATCTATCTATATCATTTATATCTATATACATACACTATTAGATTCTCAAAGAATAGTGTAAGCACAGGGGCAGGATGATCCAGTGAAAGTCATAAAGTGGGGCTGATCATAGTGAAGTTAGGGATCCATTAGCATGTATGTGACCACTAGAGAAACTCTTTAAGACTGGTCTGAGTCTATTATGAATATTTGGCTTGGTTTCACAATAGGTTTTGTCAATCGCAGTGTATTTATAAACCACTTGGTAAATTCATATAATGCGCTATTCTATCCCATAAATTTTCATCTTTGTCTTTAATGTGCATTCCTGGATAAGCTCCATCACTGCCTGTCTTTGTAATATATACTCTATACCCCTATTTCTCTCCATTTTGTTCCCAGTACCCCTTCCTCAGGCCTGATGTTTGCTCCAGGGATGTTTCTATAGTTTGGTGAAGAATGTAGAGTCACGATCAGCTTTTAATCAGAGTCTCTACTTCCCTGGGTTTAATGTACTCCCTATGGTATTAGAAAAATGGAAATAATTTTTGCTTAAGTAACTAAAACAGATGAGTCTGGTGCCACTTTCTTTCTGGTCCTGGGTACTGCTTGACCTTTACCAGCAGAGGAAGTGGTCAGCCCCACCTCATGCTCCTCAAACTGCCTCTTAGAGAGTTGGTTGACACCTGTGCCAGTAAAGCCACTTAAGAACTTAAACAAACTGGTTTGGGCTCCTTAGAGGAAGTAATTTGCACTGTCAGGTATTAGGGAGAATGGCTTTTCTGCAGGAAGGAGCTTGGATGGCATAAGGAAGATAAATAGCTCTGAATGAAAGGGTGAATAAAACCCTCCACAGTTTGAATTTCCATTGGCGGAACCTGGGAGTTAAGCATTTTCTTTCTTTTCCCTTTATCTCTTGTCTGTCTCATATTTCAGTTTTATTGCCCCTCTTTTGCTGCCCATGGGGCTGAATTATGAGCCCCAGACTTAGTTTAACCTTAGCTATTTCCTGACCCATACTTTCTTTTAAGGTAGAAAATGGCTCAGATTACTTCTTTCTCTGCAGTCACGACTATTATTAAATCTTTTACAATAGTCATATTTAATTTCTTATTATTCTTCACCCTCACCAAGACACTGGCCAATGTGACTGGCAAGAAGAACACAGGCATCATCTCAGACTGAAATAACATCAAAGGTTAGAGCTAAGACCCAATAAATGTACTTATTTAATCAGAAAAGTATGTCAAGGTTGTTCAGAGTGCTCATGGATGACCACCTTATTTGCAGAGATCAGCCTTAGTTAGATGTAGGTTCCAACTCTCACTGTAAATTTGCTAGTCGTATTGCCTGAAGGCAGTTACTTCGTGTTACTTTCATTAGCTCATCTGTCAAGTGAGGGACTTAGCAATACCTATCTCATAGGGTTGTTCTGAGTATAATATATGAGATAACATGAAAAGTTTAACACAGAGCCTTGTGTAGATGTTGAGTTAATGCTACTTTCCTTCCCTTCTTTGAATAGCAGTGAATACTATTATGATGCTCCAGAAAGAGGTTGGTAATTCTTGATGATGGAGTTATGAATCTTGGTTCTTTTCTTTTGTTATTTTTTGGTGACATTCTTTCAAGTGACAGCACTCTAAGATCTGATGTTTTGGTTTTCTAAAGGAAACATTTAATTTGAAAAAAAAAAAAAGCTCTAGATCATCTGGGATGAGAGACAATGTGGGAAATAGAAGGTCATTCAAATAATGGTGGTGGATACAAGCTGAATGAAATCTGCATGTAATAAAAAATGTAAGTACATCTGAGATTGTAATGATTAGTATTTGGTGGTAGTACTGGTGGTGGTGGTTCTAAGAAGTAGCCATTCCACTGACTGAGAGAGTCAAGATGAGGATTGTACCTTGATCTGGGCCTGGTTATCAAGAGCTAAGTAAATTTCCTTTTCCATCAGATAGTTTCTTGATGAGCTCTAGTAGTTGGAAATATGAATGCTGGGTGTTGGGGGTAAGGAGAGGAGTCAAAGGCTAAGTTTCATAGACTTGGACAAATTTGTGTGTGTGTATGGGAGGTGTGGTGGGAGGGATGTGAGAAAATGCTATGCCTATGCTTCAGACACTATAGAAGCATTCAGCACTCACAGGAAATAGAGTGTTAAGGTTAAGGGCTCCAGCGTTGGAGATAAACAGATCAGTCTTCAAATCCCAGATCTACCACTTGTTTTGTCAAATGCACTTAATAGCAAATCCAACTCAGGTTGGATTTAGGGAGAAGACTGTTTACTGCCTCACACTTTAGGAAATACTGAGGCCAGGTAGGTTGCGAGCCTGGTATGTCAGGGCTCTGGCTCCGTCTCTCTGTGATCCTATTGGGTTCTGCCTGTAGATAGTTGGCTTAGTTTTCTAAGGATGGCAGCAGAAGTTCTGGGTATCACATTAAGGCACAAAGGTCTCCAATAGAAGAAGAGAGACTAGTTGATTTGTCACTCTTCTGTAGGAGTGATAAAACCTTTCCTAAAACTTTTTTTCACCTTTTATTGGCCAGAGAAGCTTACATGTTCATTTCTAAACCAATTGTGAGGGAAACAAGATTATTATGATTGATTTAGGCTAAAAAAGATCTACCCTGTGAGCTGAGATGAGGATCACACTGAATAATTTGAGAGGGGTGGATATCTGAACAAAATTGGTGCTCTGTCAGGAAAGAACAAGACATAGAAAATCAACAGTACACACTGCAACTTGTTAACTCCTTTGGGCTTCAAATTTTCCATCTGTATCATGTGCATATGGCACTTACTCAGAGAATATTAAATAAAATAATGTGTATAAAGCACTCAGCACAGTATGTGTTACAGCGTAAACATTTAGTAAAGTGACAAATATACTTGGCAATTGAGAAGCAACATTTGTTGACTGTAAGGTTGATCCAAAGCTTTTTCTGCCTGTGTGGCTCTATGTTCCTGAGGAACTTTCTGAACTTGTCCTGACAGGCTGAGAAACCAGAATAAGTCTTGAGGGTCTAGATAAAGACTTTTAATGACTCCTCTTTAGAGAGCTGAGTCTAGATGATAATGTCACCGAGGGTGGCCTTTGGTCCATTTTTCACACAAGTAGAGTGGGTTTCCATTAACAACTGGGAAAATTCTCAAATACAATCAATGTGCCATTCTGGTCCTTTGGATCTGTGTGTGCAAGTGTGTGTGTGTGCATGTTCAGCTATTATTTTGCTTCTAAGCTACTTGGCTGAGCACTTCAATTATTTTTAAAGTATTGGTGAACTATGAGGAGCATGGTGAGAAGGCAAGATTAAACAAGGGGGATTTCAGCAGGGCTGCCATGCTCTACAACTCCACGCAATGTCATTCACATAATCTATAATGTGAATGAATGGTGTCGTGCATAGCTGGGTCGTGCATAGCTGGTGTATCTCTGTGTGATGGCCCTGTCCTGTTTAGAATAGTATACCTTTGCACAGATAGCGTGGGAAAGCTGGGCACATGGTTTATATGCATCTGATTAGTGCTCTTATAGTTAATGACTCCTTTGTGAAATGTGCCCAATGTGGATTCTTTCCTGCTCAGTAAGGGACAGACTGATTGACTCTTTACTATTTTGTCCAGAGCAATTTTGTTAAGACGCAATGGATATGACAGTGCTCTGATATTAACTGTTACTTGAAAGGTGTGACTATTACAACTAGAAGTTAATTCTTAATCTTTTTTTAATAAGTAAGACAAGTAATTTGTTTACAAACAGCTTTGCAAAAGATAGAATGGTTCAGTGGCTGATTCTGCTATAAGACTGCTGTGATACAAATACCAGCTGCTTTACTAGCTTTGTGACTTTTGCTGCCTATGCATCGTATGTATCACTTTCCTCAACTGTAAAATTCAGATGATCATAGAGCTTATCTCATGGGGTTGTTTGGAAAATGAAATAAATTAATATATGTAGAGATCTTAGATAAGGGGCGAGGCCAAAGAAAACACTCTATAAAACTTAGTTGTGACCAAGTTTTGGCAAAGGCCTGAAGAAACTGGAAGCCTTGTACACTTTTGGTGGGAATATGAAATAGTGCAGCTGCTATGGAAAACAGTATGGAGGTTCCTCGAAGAATTAAAAATGGAACTACCATTTGATCTAGTAATCCTACTTCTGGTATTTGTCCAAAAGAATTGAAATCAGGATCTCTAAGAGATATTAACACTCCCATGTTCATTGCAACACTATTTAGAATAGCAAAAATGTGGAAATAACCTAAATGTCCATCAGTAGATAAATAGATGAAGGAAATGTGGTATATAGATACAATGAAATACTATTCAGTCTTAAAAAAGAAATCCTCAGGGTCTATCCATGTTGAGAACATTATGAGAAATGAAATAAGCCAGACAAGGAAGACAAGCACTGCAAGATTCTATTTATATAAGGTACCTAAAATTGTAAAACTCAAAAAATCCAAGACTGGAATGGTGATTACCAGGGTCTGAGGGGTGAGGGAAATGGGGAATTAATCAACAGGCATAAAGTGTCAGTTAAGTAAGAGGAATAAGCTCTAGAGGTCTGTTGT
This sequence comes from Cynopterus sphinx, assembly GCA_030015415.1. Lineage (NCBI taxonomy): Eukaryota > Metazoa > Chordata > Mammalia > Chiroptera > Pteropodidae > Cynopterus > Cynopterus sphinx. The sequence continues at coordinate 120,423,329 of CM057383.1, forward strand.
ACAATATTGTATTTATAGTCAACAATAATGTATTATCCATTTAACATTTGTTAAGAGGTTAGATCTCATGGTAAGTGCTCTTGCACCACACACACATGCACACACACTAGTAAAAGTTACCTCAATCCCTACTTGTGAAATATAGGAATAATAAAACATTGAAGAGAAAGGAGAGTTATCTATTATAAAAATAAGATATTATTAAAAAGACTCCACCAGAAAAACACCGTTGATATCCTCCATTGCAGAGGGAAAATAATTTCTATAAAGCATTTTCAAAAAGTCTGATCATTTAACTTCGACTCATTATTATTTTTGTTGTAATAAATACATAGAGATTCTTTACAGAAAAGAGTTAGCTGTAATCATCATTAGAACACCTTTCTCTTGTTGAATTTTAGCATTTCTGGGTATTCGATGCAATTCATTATTTATACCAATATGACCTTTTACATTGAACTGCATGTTTTTTTTTTCCAGTGACATTTTCATATCTGTTTTCATCTTTGTCCTTACAGTAACCTGTCAACTAGGTAAAACAGAAATAATTACCTGCACTTCTATTAAATATTTAGATCTACAGCACTTATATGATGATTTTCTCTACCAAATGGAAAACTTTCATGAGTGGAGTATATCAACTGTGAGTAAGAAATATCCAAGTAATAGTAGCTTATATCATAATGACACTTATTATTTATTTAGTAAAAGTTCTGAGGTAATATTCTGTGGCTCAATGATAGTATTAAAGACCCAAGATTTTTGCAGCATCCTGAGTGCAGTGATTCATCTTCCTTGTGTTTGTAAGCTCATGGTCACAAGATGGCTGTCACTCTTCTAGGTACCATTTCTGTAGCATCCGAAGCAGGAAGGAGTAAGGAGTACATGGGAAAAAAGGTCTCCTTTTGTTAGTGAAGAAAATTTATTCTAGAAACTCACTTGATCTTCTCCTATGCCTTATTTATCAGAACTGGGCCATGCAGCCACTCTGGTTGCAAGGGAGGCTGGAAAATAGAACATTTGGCAAAGGGGAAAAAAAATATCATGATTTATCTCTTGAAGCCTGGCACGTTGAGGCCGGAAAAAATAGTCTTTCCCTCCGTCTCTTTCTTGGAAAGCTGTGGTACAGAAGGGTCATTGGCTATAGGAAAGAAAATTAGTAGTTTCAGCCACAGGAAAGGATTGTCTCTGATTCATTCTTAAAAATTGCCTGAGCCTGACACACACAAAAATATTCATAACTATTAGAATAAATAAAACTCTCTTTGACAGATAAACTGAGGCGTAGAGAGTAGAAAATATATGATTTTCCTAAGGTCACACAGCTAATTAGAAGAATGGAACAATAACTCCCTGTGCTAATGACTTATAGAAAAGTTAATATAACATATTTCCTTTCTACTTGTTGGATGTTTGATGGAATGGCTTGACTGATGCCAAGTTGTGTTTCTCCTGGAACGTAGGTAAGGGATGGCACATTTAAAGGTTTTCCTCTAATAAACTTCAGTCGACCATGCCCCTCTTTGGAGCACCTAACATTATGGAATATGATTACTGGTCTGTAATAAACTACATCTCACAGCTGCATTAGCCTGTGTTGTTTTATCTACTTGTTAGGCTTATTAAATATGAAGTAGAAACACTTCAGAACTTAAAGAACTAACATTGAGACCTAGCCATTTAAAAAGGAATTTAGATATCATTACCTTCATTTTGCCAATGAGGAAACTGAGGCTTATAGAAGTTGTGACTTGCTAAAGGTTATAAAACTACAAAGTGGCAGAGACACTTTCTCATGGTCTCCAACTGCTGCCCAGTGCTCCAGTTACATATATGTAACTCAATATGCTTAAATATACAGTAACCATATTTTAATGAGAATCTGCCGTGTACTAAGAAGTCCTTAGTAGTTATATAGGAACCTAGCATATATCTGAATAATTTTTGGCTTCTTGTTGTTTGAGAATTAGCATTTTAATATTTTACATGGAAAAATGACTTACGTGTTTCATAGGCTGAAAAGTTTTATGTAACTATCCATTATCATTATCCTTATGTCAAAATTCAGGTTAACATTCTTAGAATTTCAATGAAGGCTTTTAAAAAAACTTTGTATGGTACTTTGAATTTTTTTTGCATTAACATAAAGAAGTAAAACATACATTATGAGTTGTTTAAAGATTCCAGCAGCTATTATGCATCATAATGTGTGCTGAAGTTAATTCTAAAGCATATCTGTAGCTCATTTTATTTCTTGCCATAGCACCTTGTTTATAGTATAGTATATTTATGGGCTAGAATAACTTTAAATATTCTGGTCTTATGCAGTTCTTTTCTTTCTGGATAAAAATTTAAAATGACATTTAATGTTTTAAGAAACATTGTACCTGAGGTACAAAGCTGTTTTATTATTATAAATTAGCTTTTTTTTTTCATAATTGTTAGTATCTTACTGAACTGTCTTGTGTTAAAGATGAATTCTTCTGACTTTATGGTTTTTAGCTTGTAGAGTGTTAGTTTGCAAAATGTTCCCTTGTATGTAAGGGAGTAGGAGAGATCAAAAAATGAGGCAGATCTCTCTAGATTGGTAGGTGGCAGTTTTAATAAGCAAGGGAACTTACTTACAGGGCTTGTTTGTCTTGGTGCCTGCAAGATGAGTAGGTCTCTGCCCCACCTGCTAGACTCTTATAAGTTTATGTAGAGGCCTTAACTAGGTTTAATCATGTATTCAGTCTAGATGGTCTCACCAACAGCTTACTTTCTTAAGGCTGGATCCTTGAAATGGCTCAGGTTATGGGAATGGTGGGTGGAACATCAATTTCAAAGACAGGGGAGGGAGTGAGGAGCCTCCAGTTGTCTGGGTCCAGCTCTCTAGTCAACCAGTAGTCATGTCCTCTTGATGACCTCCTCTAATGTAGAGATTTATAGTTAGAATAAGCAATGTACTATGTTAAATTTAAAAAGTTTAATTATAGGTCTTTATCTAACACATAAAATAATTTGCCCTGTAATATTGCTATTATAGTGGGGTGCCTCTTCATATATCACAAATTTTCTATTAGGAGATATTTCTCTACCAATCAGTTGCATTTCTGAAAATTTTATGAGCAAAAGCATTGGCTGCCATTGTCTTCGACTCTCTTTTCAAGGATGTTTGTATAGTGATTAGGCGTGGAAGATAGATATGGTGTCTCCTTCTGGAGCAAAGAGCAGATTCACCAATAGCTTAGAAGGTAGAGATAATACTTAAAGTATAGGCGAAGTAGTCTTACTGCCCATCACAAAAAAAGTAGTATTTTTAAGCTCAGTGTTACTTTCCTACTATACAGCCCTCTTTATGTTGCCCTTTGATTTGGGATTTTGAGAACTGGTACAAATGCTGATATTCTGGCTGCTGCTATCACTGTGAGTTATGAAGACTTTTGTGTTTGACCTAGGAGTCTTATATCTGCTGTCAGCATACATGAGACTACGACAAGCTACATTTTAGGATTAAATTTGAGCCCCTTCACGGCTTTTTACATTTCCAAAATAAACTATCTTTGGTCCCCAAATTAGATAAGCAATTTTAAGACAAACTCTTTAATTTTTTTAAATTTCGAAGAGGATTTAAACTTTATAGTATTTTAGACTAACAGAGTAAAACACTATCAATAATGTTAAAATATCATTATATTCCTATCAGATTTAAAAAATAAAATTTGAAATATAAATAAAATTTGAATTCTACTTTCACTATATATACACAAAGTATGTAATTCCAGTTTGTGTTTTTAAAAAATTGTGTAATTTCTTTCATAGTGTATGATTTTTCAACTATCTTTTCTCACTCAAATTGGTTTTAGATTTACTCACTGATACATAATGATCCAGTTCATTGACTTTCTTCTGCTTCATTATATGATTATAACATGCTATTCATCTAAGCACTACTGGTAGATATTTGGGTTGCTTCTAGTATTTTGATATTACAAACAAGTCTGTGATGAACATCTTTACGTCTTGGCACAATGAGGGAAAATTTCTCTAAGATAACTAATAGAATGTGGCAGAACTGAAAGTGTGCCAGTCTCGAACTAAGAAAAATAAGAAATACAACCACTATATATGAGATCCATCTACTCTGAGATTGCCATGCTGTGAGAAAGTTCAAGCTAGACACATGAAAAAGCCATGAGGAGACGGAGGGAGGGAGGGAGGAGGAGAGGGAGGAAGAGAATCCTTCTAGCCTCTCTGTTGGTCTAGCCTTCCTATCTGAGTTGCCGGCCATGAGTGAAGAAATCACCTTGGATATTTTAGCCACAGCAAATATCACACAGAGCATAGACAAGCCATTCCCACTGGGGCCCTGACGAAATTGCAGAATCAAAAGCAAAGAAATGATGATCGTTGTTTCGAACCACTAAGTTTAGATCATCAAAACATCCATTTTTCTCTAGCATTAGTTAGAAAGTGTTATTTATATATTATAGATACAAATTACTGGTGTTTAAGTGAGGAATCTCAGCTCATCAAAGTATAAACCGAAGTACTTTCACTTGTTCTAGTAACTGCTACCAATGATACTATGTTGAGCTCTCCTTTTCCACTAGGACAATATCTAAACATCTTCATTCCTTTTCAGCCACACTCCATTATTAGAATAGACTTGTAGTAGTTGCTAAGATTTATCTCTGAGTGTTTTAAACCTAAATCTCTTATTTGATGAAAAGCCCTCTAGATCTCCCTGTTGAATAGGTTAGCCTTGCAGCGCTAGGATTTTAGAATGGTGTGTGTGGGTGTGTGAGAGACACATCTCATCTCATGCACCACAGGCAGCAGGAGTGGTAAGTGAAGCAGAGTCTATCCTGCTGCATTGTTTTTAAGGAGTTGAGGCTTAGTTCTTTCTTTGGTTGAAGCTAAGTGGTGTTTGAGCTTGATGTCTATGGGCTCCATAGGACAAGATAATGGCTCTAGTTATGGCTGAATGGTTAATGATGGCGTCTGTCCCAGTCGGCTTCTGAAGGCATTGGGAATCCTTACATGAGTGGCTGCATCTTCCACTGATTTCAAATTGACAGCTCTGCGGTGCATTTCTTTGAATTTAGTGCCTTTGTACCTCTTAATGTAACTATCATCAGCAAGACTATAGCCCCAAACCTGAGTCCTCTTGGAAACCTGAACTCAAGGAGCAGGTGAGGATGTCCTGGCTTTCCTCCTCTTTGCCCTGCTGTCTCCCACCCTGCCATTGCTCCTGATCCTCTCTTCTCCTACTCTATTAGTGCAAGGCAGACCATCAAGTTCAGTGGCAAAGTAAACATACCAGGAAGCAGTGTGATTTCTCGCAGATATTGTCAAACTTTACTAATAATTATCTTGAGTCCTCCCTTGGTTTTGGGGAGAGGAGGCCCCTCCTTTTCCCTCAGAGAGAGGAGAGAGAAGGGAAATAACCTCTATTTACAAACAAAAGACAGTTTGTAAAAACAAAAGACAGTTTATAACTTCCTTCTAACTAAATATAAATTAGAGTTTAGGGGTTATGGTGGTGTCAGTTCTGTCGAAACTCCACCTCTCAGCAAGCTCTGAAGGGAGTGACTAGTTCCAATAGCTGGAGGTTTCTGATCTTGAATGTGTGGTTCTTTGGTCAGCTCGTACTTGGTTTTCCTAGCAGCATCTTTTCATATAATTAATTCTGTTATATATGTTTCAAAGATCTATTTCCCAAACTGTTGGTTGGCTTTTATTTTATTTTATTTTATTTTTTTATTATTATTTTTTTTATGGTGGCTTTGGTCTCACGGAAGTTGTAATTTTGGTTTGTTCAAGTTTATGTGTATCTAAGAAATCCTTTCCTAAAGTCAAAGACATTCTCCTATATATTTACCCTAATAGTTGCAAAATTTTGCTTTTCACATTTAGGTTTCTCATCCATCTGGAACTTATAGAAATTTGTAGGTGATCATAAGAGGATATAATTTATTTTATATGGAAAGCCAGTGGTTCCAAAATACTTTATTGCATAGTCTATCCTTTCTCCAGGAATCAGAAATACCAATTTTGTCTTATATTTCCACATGTGCACAGCCCTATTTCTTTATTCTGTTTCTTTGGTATATTATTCCTCTTAAATACCAAGGCTTTATATATCTTAATATCCAGTAAGGCAAATCTCCATCTTTTCTGCCAGAATAATTTTGATTATTTTTGGTTCTTTATGCTTGCATATGAATTAAAAAATGGTCTATCAGTTTTGAAAAAAAAACTATGTTGGGATTTTTATGATCAATGCATTAAATTTATAGATTAATTTTAGTATGAGCTAACTCTTCAATGTAAAAAAAAAACGAATTAGGTAGTTGTCCAGCAGTCTAAATCATAAATGTTTCCATTTAGTATATAGCTAATATATTTCTTTCTTTGAGATATTTTTAGATAAAGCTTTATCTGTTTGCATGGTCAATGCTTAATACAAAGCTTTTCTCAATAAATATTTGTGGAATTAATGAATGGACCATCTGTAGACATTTGTGCTAGCTGTTTTATAACTCAGACAGAATGTGTTTGGGGAATCTACACCATTAGCTGTAAATTTTCCAAATTAGAAAAATATTCTTCATGATTTAGTATGAGACTAGTCTTTCGACAAGAGTGCTTAATTTGTAATTTTAAAGCTGCACTAAGGCAACATTTTGCATTTTGTATGACTTAGATTAGTTATCATTGTATCATTTCTGCTTATTTGTTGAGTATGGTGGCATGAGTAATATCTTCAGAGTTGATTTTTTTAAACCACTTTATTGAAGTATAACCAACAAAAAAATCTGTACATATTTAAAGGCTACAACTTGATTAGCATGGAGATAAGTATACATTCATGAAATCATTATCACCATCTATGCCATAAATGTCTATTACCTCCAAAAATTTCTCTTGCCTTCTTTATTTATAACAAAAAATATAATAATGTTATGATAAGAACACAACATAAGATCCACCCTCTCAGTAAATTATCAGGTATACAATACAGCGTTGTTAGCTTTAGGCACCATGCTACACAGAAGGTCCCTAGGATTTATTTCATTCCACATAACTGAAACTATACAGTTTGACTAATACTTCCCCATTTCTTCTTTCCACTAGCTCCTGGCAATCGCCATTATACTCTCTACTTTAGATTCTTCATTGAAGTAATAGGAAATAGTATTTATTTGTCCTTCTACATCAGGCTTATTTCACGCAGCATAATGTAATCAAGCTTCATCCATGTTGTTGCAAATGGCAGGATCTCCTTCTTTTTAAAAAATTTTATGTTTTTATTTTTTTTAATTGTAGTAGACATACAATATTATATTAGTTTCAGGCATATAATGGAGTGATTAGACATTTATATAACTTATGAAATAATCACCCCAATATATCTGGTCCCATCTGACACCCTACATATTAGAATACTACTGATTACATCACACACCCTATTCTCTACACTCTCATGACTATTTTATAACTACCAATTTGTAGCTCTTAATCCGCTCCCTCCTTCACCCCTCCAATTCCCCTCCCTGCTGTAGCACAACTACGAAATGGGTGTGCTGTGGGGCCCAGTGGCAGTCTTCTGTGGTTACCTGAACTGGGTGGTCCAGGTATGTCCATTGTGTGGGTTTTTTGTGCCCTCCTGTTGTAGTTGAGCCTTGGTTGCTATTTGCTTGTCAATGGGAGGGATTGACCCTTGGGCTGATTGGTTGTGATGACTGGTTGTGACCAGTGGAGGGACTGTTGTGCAGGGGCAGACCCTACAGAATGGGATTCACTTTAGCAGGGCTCTGGTGCCTGTCCTGTCTGCCCTTTGGGTGTGTTCTCCTCAGATGTGACCCCAGGTGGTGCTTCGATTCAGATCAATGCCAGCTGCTGGACATGCAGGTTGGGACCTCTGAGAAAAGCCTCGGCACAGGCCAAGTTCAGCTGTAGCTTGTGTCCTTCCTGGGGCCATTTGGCATGAGTCACCAAACAATCTGCAGATGGCTACCACCCACACTGGGTTTGGAAGTGCCTCCAGAGGCCAAGCCACAAACTGAGGCTGGTTGCCACTAGTGCCAGGCTTCTGACTGCTCAGCAAGAGGTCTGGGACACATTGAGGCCAGATGCTGCTTGGTTAGTTCTTATGAACCTTTGAGAGATTTTAGAAAAATCTGAAGCATGAGCCAAGACAGACCATTTGCATGGTAAAGCCACTGGAAGCAGCTTGGGCAGGTACACAAGTTGGGAGGGGCGGGGATTCAGGGAATCACCAGGGTGGGCGACCAGTATTAGCTACGTTGATTGAAACTCAGATATAGTGTCCACCTGGGTCTGCAAGCTGGGCAGGGGAAGGCTCAACAAAGGAAGAGTGCCTTCTGCCAGCACTTCTGTCTGAGAGAAAGCTGCCCTTTGAGCCCTTGCCCTGAAGCCAGTCAACTCAGTTCCTCCTCATATGTCCTTGATGACTTTTGAGCAGCTGCCCCAGAGCTGGAGCCCAGAGCGAGTGAGCCTGTTACTGAGTAAGTCTGCACATAAGCCCTTTAAGAGGAAAATCTGTGACTCCCTCAGCTCTTAGTCTCACTCAGACTCAATCTCTGCTGGTTCTTACAGCCAGAAGTTGTGGAGACCTCTCTCCTCAGCACTGAAACCCTGGGCTGGGTAGCCTGGTGTGAGGCAAGGATCCCTCGCTCTTCCAGAGGGATAATTACAGCTGAGATGTTTTTCCTGATTCTCAACCACCACACGTGCAGGTGTGGGACCAGGCTGTTTTGTGTCTCTGCCCCTTCTACCAGTCTCGAGGTGGCCTCTCTGTGTGTCCCCAGTTGTAGGACTTCTGTTCAGCTAGACTTCAGGTGACTCCCCATGATAGCTATTCTGTAGATTAGTTGTAATTTCATGTGGTTGTGAGAGGAGACAAACACAGCATTTACCTACTCTGTCATCTTGACTTGAAGCCTCCTTTTTATTTTTTTAAGGCTGAATAATATACTGTTTTATGTATTTACCATATTTATTTATCTATTTATTCATTGATGGCCATTTAGGTTGTTTGTATTTTGTCTATTGTAAGTAATGCTACGACAGTGAATGTGGGAGTGCAGGTATCTTTTAGCTCTTGTTTACATTTCTTTTGGATATATACCCGGATATGGGATTGTCAGATCAGATGGTAGTTCTGCTTTTAATTTTTTGCGAAATCGCCATACTATTTTTTGTAAAGGCTATACCAATTTACATTCCCACTGAAAGAAAAAGAATCATTGCCAAGACCAATGCAAAGGGATTTACTGCCTATGTTTTCTTCTGGCAGTTCGGTGTTTCTAGATGGCACAGGTCTTTCACCACTTTGGTTAAATTTATTCCTAAGTATTTTATTCTGTTGATGGTATTGTAAATGATATTGTTTTCTTAATTTCTTCTTTGGATAGTTTATTGTCAGTGTATAGAAACAACTGATTTTTGTGTATTGATTACCCATCTTACAACTTTATGGTCAGGGCTGCCATAACAAAGTACCAAAAACTGAGTGACATAGAACAGAATAAATTTATTATCTCATAGTTCTGTAGGCTAGAAGTCCGAAGTCAAGGTGTTGGCAAGGCCATGTTCCCTTTGAAAACACAAGGGAAGAGTGTGTTCCAGGCCTCTCTCCTAGCTTCTTGTAATTTTTGACTTGTGGTAGCATAACTCTAGTATGGATGTAGCTTTCTTTGTGTGTGTCCGTCCCTCATTTCACATCATGCTCTTTTTATTAGGAAAACAGTCATAAGGATTAGGGACCTACTACTGCAGTATGACTTTGTCTTAAATAATTACATCAGCAATGATCCTATTTCCAAATAAAGTCACATTCTTAAGTACTGGGAGTTTGGGCTTCAACATATGAATTTTTGGGGCACTCATTTCAACCCATAATACATCTGTTAGAGCACCTGTTATATCTTATTGTTACAATTAGTTTATTTACATGTCTCTGGAGAATATAAATTCCTTCAGGAATTCCTTCTTCTTAATCACTAAAAAATAAAATAAAATAAAATAAATAATCACCAAGCACTTTGCCTGACATAGAAGGTAAAATATTAGTTACATAGTTATTTTAAGTGGTAGACTTTGAAAACCCGAGGTCTTGGATTTTTATTCTCCCTTTATTAACATCTAATATTTACTTCAAAGTCTAGTTATGTGGTTGCCCAAAATAAAATATCTTTAGTTTTTTTGGCAGGTAGTTGGTATGGCTTTAGTTTAATGGGACAATGTGATAGAGACAAAACCAGGCATTTCTTTGTTAATCATGTTATTTAATGATCTGACCAAGAAAATCAATTTTTAAAAATTTCTTAAGGCATTTTTATTTAATTTAGGGATTAAATTATAGATTAAAGAGGACATATTAAATTCAACAGCTTTCATATTCTGTTACTTATGTGGGAGCTGAAAAAAATACATTCCTTCCCACCTTCTAAATTATTCTAGTTGGGCTAATAATCAAATGAACAGAAACAGATTAACAGGGGAAAATAAAACTTTTAATACATGTGCATGGAGAATTCACATAGGCATGAAAATGCCCAAAGACTGAGGCAACAAAAGGAAAGGGATGGGGCATTAGATTTTAGAAGTAAAAATGGGTGATTTACAGATAGTTGAGGAAAAATGGGAAGATACATGGCAGAAAATTCTTGCTAGCCACTCAGAAACAATGGGACACAGGGGATGTCTAGCTAATAGGCATGGGATCTTCCTGACTAATGCTGGAGTGAAGACTCTAAAGGTGGCTAAGCCCAGGCTGCCTTCCTGAAGTAAGTTTTTCTGTCTGAATCTCTTGGGCAAGAAAATGGGAAGGGTCACAGGTTCTTTCTCAGTCATTTTTCTTAGTAAAGAGCTTTAAATCAATATCCCAACAAAGCAGTTTCAGGGTGGCAAAATTTTGGTTTCTTCCGCCTGCTTTATTTTGAATTTAGAAGTGAACAGACACGGGAGGTCACTAGATGCATGACTACACATTCCGATTTTGTGAGTTCATTTGATAAAGTCTGATACTTGAAAATGAAGTTCACTATAAGGTTTGAAAATGAAATTGTAGTATATATTTATCTTGACTTTCTGGTTACCCATCACCTAAACTCTTTCTTCCTATGTTTAGGGAATCTCCCCTGTCTCCATTTTTGAATCTTGCTAGGAGGCTGAGATGACCCATTACAGAAGCTGAAGATGCCCACCCCTTCCTCTTCCTAGCCTTCATTGCAGTTTAGAATTCCTGAGAAATGTTCTGACTGTAGTGCTACAAGAAGCTCAGAAGCTGCCATGATAATAGTACAGCCAATGTTTGGTGCTAGCTATGCTTGTGTTGCAATGTTCAGTAGCAGAGCCAATGGTGTCTTCTCTAGTGGTGTGGCATATTTTATATTTTGCTCCTGGCTGCATAAGCTTCAGTAGGGCTGCCATGTTGCAATGTGCAACATAATGGCTGGCTTTGAACCTGGTTCTTTAGTCACCCTGGTAAGTCTGAAATGTACACTATCCTTTAATTAAATTTCTTCCCCTGCTTAAATCAGCCAATGATAACTTCTTTAATTTTCAGCTAAGAATCAGATAAATACTGGGTTGTTCGGTATTTAACTGATCCACCTATAATGAAATTTTAGATGTAAAGACAAAAATAAATTGCTCAGTCCCGTCTATTCCTAGAAGATTCGTCCTGTACTCTATCTTCTCTACTGGCTTTGATTTATACTCTTTTTGTCATTTTCTAAGTTGCACTTATTCATTCAATAAATATTTGTTGAGTGCCCATGTATTAGTTTCCTGTGGCTGCTGTAACAAATAACCACATACTTAATGTCTTAAAGCAACACAGATTTATTCTCTTATATTTCTCAAAGCCAGGAGTCCAGACTGGGTTTCACTTGGCTAAAGTCAGGGTGTTGACAGGGCTGGATGCCCCTCGAGGCTCTCAGGAGAATGTATTTTCTTGTCATCTCTAGCTTCTAAGAGCTGCTTGTAATGCTTGGTCTGTGAGCCCTTTCTTACTTTCATCATTCTAACCTCTTGCTTTTGATGTCACATTGCTTTCTCTTCTGCAGTCAAATCTCCTTTTGCCTTCCTCGTATAAGGATATTTGTCATTACATTTAGGGCCCACCTGGATAATCCAGGATAATCTTCCCATGGCAAGATGCTTAACTCAGTCATGTCTTCAAAGTTGCTTTTGCCATATAAATTACCATTCACAGGTTCCAGGAATTAGGACCTGGATATCTTTAGGAGCCATTACTCAGCCTACTGCACTCTGCTATGTGTTATGCATTGGGAATGCAAGGCAAAAAGATGTTTCTTCTGCCTTACAGGGTTAGTGGGATACTAACCCATTTAAATAAAAATTACGGCATTAATCCTGCAAGTTCACTTATAATAAATGCTCAAAGGAGAAATGCAAGAAAGGATGGTAGAATATAACAGATTGATATGCCAGAGTCCAGGGAGGTAGTGGAAAATTTCGCTACAAAATTATATTAGCTAACACTATGTACAGGTACTGTGCTCATTGGTGACGCATGTTCATTAGGTTAACCTTCACCGTTAATCTATGTGTTTGGTACTTTTATTATCTCAAGATGAATAAACTGAGACACAGATACTGTAAATAACAAGCTCCAGAGTCTGTGACTAGTAACTGGCAGAAAAGAAACATTTAAAATGGTCCTTAAATGGAGTAGATTTTGTATTAGGAGACTACCCTTATTGGGTTAGTTGTGTCTTGATTTTCTTTGGAGGAATTTCTTTTCTCTTGTTGTACCTAAATGCTCTGCTCTCCCCTAGATAGAGGTGGGCATGCGCCCCAACCTAGGACTGACTCTCTAGCAAAACAAAACAAAACAAAACAAAACAAAACAAAACAAAACAAAAGAAATAGCTGAGGATGATCTACCTTCTAGAAAAGTCCAACCATCATATCCTGTTTTTTTTAACCTCTTAGGCTTCCTTGGCTTATGTTCTTTTCCTGCTGTGTTTTTAAACTATTATATTTTTGTAGTCTGTGAGCTACTTCCTAATTTTACAATAAATTCTTTTCCTGCTTAAATTTCTGCTGGTTTCTGTCGCTTACAACCAGAGCACTCTGAACATAAAGGGAATTAGCCAGGTGAGGATTAGAAGAGGCAAGGAATTCTAAGGCAGAGGGAAGAATATATACCTGAGTGTGACAAGCTGCTAATATTTCTGAGAAGTTTTGAGACAGCCATGTGGTTGGAGGTAGTGAGTGATGCAAGAAAGTGGCATGAAATGAAGTTCAAAAGCTTGATAGGGGCCATTTATGCAAGCACATCCATGTGAGAATTTGGGGCTTTATCCTAAGAGTAATATTTTGTTGTTGTTGTTGTTTTTAAGTAACACACATAACTAATGTATTTTGCCAGCTGGACTCAGTGATACAAGCAGGAAGCAGCTTTATTCGTTCTTATCACTTTCTCTTAAATTTCCTCATTGTCATTTTTCTCTAGATTCTGGTTGAGATCTTGGCTAGGTAGCAATAGCATTAGTTTTTTGGTCTCTCAGACATAAATAGTTTTTCTATCTCATTTAGGTTATGAAATGTCTGGTTCATTCTAATATCAAAACTGCACATTTTCATCCAATTATAAAATTATTTTCCTTAGCCAAGGCTTAAGGCAGCCTTCAAACCACAGCCTTCAAATGGGTGCGATCGTTGGCTTCTTCACGTTACTTTTCTCCTCCCTCTTGCCCACCAAATGTGCTAGCTCCAGCTCCTCCAGGGGAAGGGCGAGACTATCCCTTTCTTGGGAAATTTCTCTAATAATTGTGCAATTATCTTATCGCCGACAGTGCTTTTCTTGCTGGGCACTAAAGATCTCTCCCACCCCATGACTTCCAAATCCTATCTTTTGTCAGTTCACATTTAGCCTCTTTCTGCTGGGCTCACTTTTTACCCCAAGTGGTCATTTTGGACAAATTCTTTTTCTAGGGGATTCAGGCCTGCGAGAGATTGCAGGCAGCCTGCAGGAGGAGGCAAGCTCACTGTCCCACTAAATTGAAGTGCAGTTGTTTCTCAAGCAGCCTCAACTATGCTTCAGTCTGCCATTAGGCTTACCAAACTCTTGTTTTCACACTTTTTCAGGAATACTTCACTTAACTCTCTTTGTGTTATCTCAAATTCTTTGGGCTATTGCAAAGCTCTCCAGATGTTTCTACAGAAACTCCTCTGCACTTGGAAATTCCCCAGGATCCAACAAAGTGTCTTAATTAATTCCCAACTTGTTGATTGAGCTTATTGGGCTGAGATGTGGAAGCCTCGTGCAGGACAGTCTTTGCTAATCTGGCACCTTGTTCTATGGGTGTAATTGGCATCTATTATTCTTAATCCTGGGGCTTCAGTCCAAATTGAGACAATTGAAAAAGTGCCATTTTAATATAACCTTGCAGAGTGACATGGTCAGAATTCCGTTATTTGTATAACTTTAATAAATAAATCTCCAGTCATATTACTTCCCCAGTCCCCATACGAAACAAAATGCTGATCATTTTTATAGAATCAGAATATTTCCTAAATAGGAGCAGATTTAAGTTCCTTTGCCCTAAGTGTTATTAAAGTAGTCAAACAATACCTTCTTTCCTTTTCTACAGAAAATGTAGGATTTTTATCTCCTTTTGGTTTTACAAAAACTCAACCAGCTGTCAAACGCTTGAATGTGGACCCAACATTTAAATTTTCAGTGGAAATTTGGAGATATTGTATAGAGCACTCAGCAAAGTGCAAAGCCCTCTGACCACTTTCAAAAATAATCCAAGCAGACATCAATTAGGAATACATTCTGCTTCTTTCTATTTGTTCCTAGCTCATCAGGACATAGCGTGAGCTCCCATGCATATTGGGAGGGAGGGAAATGGAAAGCACTTAAATTGTTCTTTACTTTGATATGTGACTGTCAGGGTTGCAAATAATGTGCCTGTGAAAGAAAATTGCCTCCCGGTGCACCTGAAGATGGAATTTTAAAAAATGTTTCTTCCTCTTTCCTTTTCTCTTTCCATTTACTCAGCATTACGTGACTCTGCTGTTAAACACCTGAGGAGAAAAAAAAAGTTGTTTATGGTGGCCCCTGTGGGATGAATCTGACCAAGAGAAAGAAGGCAACATAGCAAAGAAGTGTTTCCAACATTTATTTATTAAGCAGCTATTGGGCACAAAGAACATAAAACATGGTGACTGCCTGCTAGAAACTTTCTGGTTATTAGGATAGGATATATATGTACCGTAAGTTGAATTCAAAGATTGTAATATTGAAGGTGGAGTCATCCCATACTGTAATCTTGCAAAAAGCAAACCTATAGCCAAGAGAGTTGTAGAAGCTACAGAGAGCTAGGTCTGGGCTGAATGTCACTTCCTAATAGAGCTGACCAAAGATGGGTTGGATGGCCTTACGGAGAGGTGAGTTTCTTGTTATGTAAGGTGTTTAAGTTAATCTGGTGAATACTTAGCAGGAGTATTTATAGAGAGCATTATTGCATCTAGATCAGTGGTCCCCAACCTTTTTGGCACCAGGGACTGGTGTTCCTATGAGAATTTAATGCCTGATGGACTGAGATGGAGCTGAGGCAGTGATGCTAGTGCTGGGGAGCAGCTGCAAATACAGATGAGGTTTTGCTCACTGGCCCACTGCTCACCTCTTGCTGTGTGGCCCAGATCCTAAGAGGCCATTAACCAATACTAGTCCATGGCCCAAGGGTTGGAGACCCCTGATCTAAATGACATCTAAAATACTCATATGACTTTACTTTGCCTTGGTTCTGTGAATCCTGGTGACAGTGTATATGCATGAGCTTGTGGAATGACCAGGAAATAATTGGAGGTTGAGGTGTGAAAGAAGGCACATATGTGGGATAAAGGTAGGGGGCAGGAGGGAGCTCAGGCAGAAGGAATACTGTGAGATTAATGAAAGGTCTGGGGCCTTTTCTTGTCCATATATTACAAGACAAAACTACATTATTTCTAACCACATTTAGAAGGTTATAGAGGAGCTTAGAAACAATATCTTAATGAATGTTTCTTAGCAGGCTGAAAATTTGGAAAGCTGACCAATAAAATCAAGCCTAAGGGATGGGCTGGAAAATTTCATCCAGTTCACTTAAAATTTTGCTGAATACCAACTGTGTTGCAGGCATCGGGTACTGGGAGTGCAGGGATGAAAAGAGACACAATTTCTTCTCTTGAATAGCTGATTGTGGAGCAGAGGCATTTAACTAATTAATTAATTGAGTGATTAATTAATTAATTAAAATGCCCATGGCACCTGGTATTCCTAGGTGGTCTCCCATCTTATTACTAATTAGGCCTGACTCTGCTTAGCTTCCAAGATCAGATGAGATCTGGCACTTTTAGGGTGGCATGGCCATAGAGTAGAGGCTTTTAAAAAGCTCATCCTAAAATGTTTCCTGATGAATACCTATATTTAATTTCTTCAAAATTTTATGATCACTTCAATAAAAAAGCTATATTTGTTGAGTACTTTCTAAGTACTAGATACGATGCTAGTCTCTTTCCAGTTCTCACAACAACTGTTCAGTGTAGATATTTTATTATTTCTATTTTCCAAGGAGGAAATTGAAGCTCAGAGAGGCCAAGTATATTGCCTAGCTATAAGAGGCTAATTAAAAATTCAAAAGTCACTAAATTAATTGAGTGGGTGACATGTTCTATGTGCTGTACTAGATGCTGGACACAGAGCATCTTATGGAATCTTAATATCACCAGGAAAGAGAGATACTACTGTTATTCCCATTTTCTGATCAGGAAATCAAAGGCCCAGTAAAATCAAACAAATTGCCCAGAGTCACACAGTCAGTGTTATAGACCAAATTTTGTGCTCTCCCCAGATTCATATGTTGAAATTCTAATCCCCAATGTGATGGGTATTAAGAGGCGAAATCTTTGGAAGGTGACTAAGTCATGAGAGTGGAGCCTCAATGACTTCTTTGTGGAGAGAGGCCCCAATTTGCTCTCTTGTCCTTTTGTGCCATGTGAAGTCAACCATCTACGACCAGGAAAAGAGCTCAAGTTCTCAGCTTCCAGAACTATAAGAAAAAAATTTCAGCTATTTATAAGCCACACAGTCAATAATACCTAATCTAACAGCCTGAAATGACCAAGATGATCAGTTTGTGTAGAGCAGGGATTCTGGCCCAGCCTGAATCCAGAGCTGATAGTCTTTCTTTCACCACTATGCTACTGTTCCTCTCCCTCTTGTGCTGTACAGTCAACAGCGTCACCCTGGCTCTGCTTTCCTCCTCCCTTTATCCCCCCCGCCCCAAAAAAAAAGCAAGAAAAAAAAGAAAAAAAAAGAAAAAAGAAAAAAAGAAAGAAACAAAACCCAGAGGGAATGACAAAACCATTTTGAGATTTTCTTGAAGGGCCAGGCGTGAACTTGGCTGGAGGGGTAATTCCTATTAGAATTCTGAGGCTTAGCATACAGCAGTGGCACCAGGGAGGTAAAAATGCCATGCTAATTAAGCAATTACCGAAACTCATGATTAAAACATGAGGTTGCCTTTCTAAGAGAATCCCTGGAATAAATGATATTCTTCATTTTGCCTGGGAGCCTGGTTGATCAGTGTCTTAAGAAATTTACCTTCTACTGGAGAAGTGATGGAGAAGCAAGGACTGTTTTACCTATTATCTCTTTGGATCCTTACAAGGACCTTTTGAAGATATACGGGGTAGGGGAGTGGGGAATTTGTTTTGGGATTTTAGTGGCCAGTTAATCAGACCCACCTATTTTTGGTCATTTGCAAAATATATTCAGTACTCTGGGATTCTAATTTCAAGTTTATTGCTTGGCTTGGATTACATGTCTTGCATTTATGGCCAAATGTTGTTCGTTATACCCCCACTCCTGCTATACAGCTGGACCTTGGGATCTGCATTTCACGAGAAGGAAAGGGCTGGGCTTACAGCCAGCTGAGCAGGAAAATGTGGCTCCCTCCTACCAGGCAAATGCAGGGAGCCTAGAAGAAGATCTTCCATGCAAAGGACATGTAGCATGTTCACCTTCCCCTAGTAGAGAAATGTGGATGACTGGATGTCTGCCTCTTACCACTTCACCTGTTAGATAAATCATTCTTACTCTTGGGAGGAGAAGCCAGTGGAAGGGTAGAGGGCAAGTTTCTACCAAATACACCCAAAAGGTGTTTTATCAGCTGAAAAAATCATAAGGAAAGTGAGCATATGGTTTTCACTACACTCACTGATCTTGTTCTTTTATTCCATTGCCCTCTCCTGATTTGACAGGAGGAGAATTTGATGTTCAGAGAGTTAAAGTGTTGAAAGTCACCCTTGAATGAGAAACCTGAAGTTAGACTTTTGAGATCCTGTCTCACAACATGCCAGTGAAAGGGAGCTTAGTGCTCAGGGCGTCAGACCTTTATGTTATAAATGCGGCAAGTGCTGCCTCACAGAGGGGGCTTGTGCCTTGCCCAAGATCAAACTAGAAACTCAGTTCTTTTCATTCCTTCCGGTGCTCCTTCTAGCACCTCACAGAATTCTTCTTAACCCCTTGACATCTGTGCTGTCGCCTTGGGAGCATGGTCTTCTGGGTTCCAGTGCTACCCCTGAGCCTCTTTCCTCAACTCTGAAAGGAAGATCACAGAGCTAATACCTGCCTCTCAACATTTTTAATGAAAACCAAATCAAGCTGGGTCAGTGAAAATGCTGTGATTGTAACACATTCTACAGAGACTGGCATATTTATTTTTGAGATTGGCACTTTTCATTTCTGTCTTCTCAGATGGACTCCATTTGAGCCAGTTGGGATCCAGGGGGCTCAGGAGGCACCTCAGCTACTGGAGAAATGATTCTTATAGTGCAGTGGTTCTCAACTCTGGCTGCACATTAGAATATTCTGGAGAGCTAAAATAACAACAAACAAAAGCAAACAAAACAACTGATGCCTGGGCAGTATCCCCAGACCAATTAAATCAGAATCTCTTGGTGGTGGGCAGGGGTGGGGGGAACTTCACACTGATATATTTTTAAAGCTCTTCAGGTGTCCTGACCCTATAGAATGTTTGAAAGCCATAGCCTTGATAATCTCACACTTGTTTTATACCTGTGTCGCTCTCTTGGAATGTAGAAATGATGGTAGATTGCATTTCCAGACAGATCACATCTATTAAAACTGGGAACCAAAATCTGAGCTTGGTGGGGCCCTGTATGGGCCTTTTCATCTCACCAATGACAATTCTTTACCTATGCATAGGTTTTGCCTTGTCTTGGTGCCATTTGTTTTTTATAATAACCACATGAAGTCAATAATTACTGACCTCATTTCACAAAATGGGTAAACAGGGTTCCTACCCAACCTTGTGTGGGAGCAGATGACTTTCCATACTGCTCTTCAGGAGAGACGTTCACACCTCCAATGGGTTGGAGGTTGGTCTTTATTCCCCACTCTGACAATGGCACCGTCCCATTTGAGAATTCATGGGGAAAATCCATTTTGATCCAAGAAGCTTGGTGTTAACACCCAACTGGACTTGTAGTTCATGAGTGTGCAGGTTGTAAACTAACCAACACTAAGAAGTGTACCACAGTTGCACTGCAGTTTATGTGACTGGTACCCCTCGCCCTCAGGCAGTACCCTGGCTGGGGGGCTGTACGTGCTGAACCCACATATACTTAATCAGCAGGCTCTCTCTACTCAGATGTAAAGGCTGCTGGAACAACCCCCGAATACTGCTCTTTCTTGATAGGTGAAATGCTGAAATAACAGAATCAGTGTGTGATCTTTTCCTTTAACTGATGTTATCTCTTTTAGACTTTCTCATTTAAAATTCACATACCCTTAGGAACAGGAAGATATTCCAGGCTCTTAAACTGATTTTCTCTTATGCCTTATGGATTGGTAATTCACACAGAATGGGGGTTCACACTTTTCAAATAGTCTTCACTTTGTCTTTCTGTGATGTAGGTATTATTATTATTCCCAATTTACATAGGAGCAAACTGAGGTTCCAAAAGGGTTATTGTCTTGACCCTTGAATCCATTTTTTTTCCCAAATGTGAGATCTTTTCCATGATCTCCTACTAATAAGAATGATGTTTTATTTTTATTCTCCTTGACTACATGCTTTTAAGAAATGTGTGCCTCAAAAAAACTTTTGTTAGAGAAGGCTCTGATGCTGTAGTCTTGTCAGCATTCAGTAGTATCTTTTGGGGGTACTTTTTCCAGTTCAGATGTGCCTTCACTTGAATCATTTATGCTCTGTTTTCTGAACAAGAACCTTTTCATGATGAACAGGTTTTTTTTTGTTTTTTTTTTTGTTTGTTTTTTTTTGTTTTTGTTTTTTAGTATGGATGCTGAGGTAATGTAAAATGTATTAGTTTTCCTTGATAAACTTATTTATAGGGACATAGCTAGACTGTGTGTAATTTTCTTTTCCTCCTCTTTGCAAATTAAAGTCTCTGCTCAAGATATTTTTATTCATGGAATATAGGGAGGAGACTAGGGGAAAGAATATGGACTTTGGAGTCAGACAGGCCAGAGTTCAAATACAGACTTCTTACTCGTGTCTTAGTGATTTGAAGAAAGTTGCTTGGCATCTCTTAGCCTCCGTTTTCTCATCTATAAAACGGGACTTAGCTTGAAGGATAATAAATCTAAAGCATATACCACAGATCTCTCTCAAAATGTTATTTTATTTACATTCCCCTTGCATTGGGAATCTGTTATCCATTAGGTAATACAATTAATTAGTCTCATTATTTTAATGACAGAGTGGAGAAGTACCTAGATTTAATGACAGAGTGGAGAAGTACCTAGAGGAGAAAAGCCTGGGTAGATGAGCTATAGCAGTACTTATTCATTTTTTCATTCACTGATTCAGTCACTCAGAGTGATTTTTCTAAAACTAAACTTGCTACTGGCTCCTCTACCTAAAACTAGTCATAGGCTCCCATAACCCTCTAAATAAAACCCTCATTTCTTAGCCTGGCATTTGGGACCCTGCACCTCTACCATCTTTCATTGTTCCTCTCTCCCATGTGTGGTTCCCTGAATGATGTCATTCCTTAAATTCACTATGCTATTTCAGGCTTTCGTGTTCCCTTCGTGTCTGCAGACTCCTTCCCACGACTTGTTCACTTGCCAGACTCTCATTCTTCCCCTCCTCCAGGCTCTCTTCAGAGAAGCTTCCTCTGACCTGCCTCTTTTCTCAAACACAATTCATTACTGCTTCCTTTGTCTTCGTACATCTGTCAGTGATAGCAAGTTCTACAACCTTCTCTAGACTTTAAGCTTCTAAAGGGTGGGGCCAGTGTCTTCACCGTTGATCTCAGGTGCCTGCCTGGTACAGTATCTGGCAGAGAGTAGCTTCCTAGAGACTGACAGTAACAATGCAATAAGCTAAGTGTTTTTACTAGGGGTGTGCTTGAAGGGCTCTGGGAGTTCAGGGGGAAAATCTTCCAGCTCCTGGACATACCAGTTATGTGATCTGGGAAAGTTATTTAACTTCTAGGAGCTTCAGTTTCCTTATCTCTGAAATGACAAAATAATAGTATCTGATTAATAGGGCTGTCAGGCTTTATTAATTAAATTAAGTTGTGAATCTTTTAAAAGAGATTAAGATGTAGAAATTGGTGGTTGGAAAATAGGCATGGGGCTATAAAATGCAGCATAGGGAATATAGTCAATAATATTGTAATAACTATGTATGGTGCATATGGGCACTAGACTAATCGGAGGGATCACTTCGTAAATTATATAAATGTCTAATCACTATGCTGTACACCCAAAACTAGTATAAAATAATATTGAATGTCAACTGTAATTAAAAAATAAAAAAATAACTAAAAAATAAGATAAAAAACAAGTCAAATGTAAACCTTTAACGTCTGTGAAGCACTTAGAACAGTGCTGGCTTGAAGTAAGTACTCAGAAAACTCTGAGCTGGTACAATTATTATTTTTTATCAAAGAATCAAAATTATAACAGTAAAAAATCATTTTTTATGAGGCCACAGAGGTTAAGAGAAGGTCCCAAGGTTAGTAGGTCATCTGACTTCAAGTGGGATGTTCTAACCAGATCTTCCTCCTTGGTTCACCTACTTCTCAGTGAACTACCACTGAGTCGCTGACATTTTCATCCTTGGACAAAAGCTTTCTTTTCTAAAGACTCCTGCTGAAATATCCTCCAAGGAGGAGTTACCTGCCACACACATCACCTGTCGATACACCACAGCTGTTATTAGATAGCCTGAGTTGGGTTGTCAGGTTCGCTAGCCAGTCCCTCACAGAGCAGATAATCAGTCAGTCCTGGTTGCAGTTGAGATAAAAAGAGAAGGTGCAAGCCTGCTGCTTCCCATCTAGTGCAGGCAGGCTTGGGCATGGTCTGTGGTGGATGGGGAGGAGGGCGAGTTCCCAGACTTATCTGTAAAATCAGTAGGGTGTGCTGGCTCTACAGGCTGTCAGGAGGATAAAGTGAGGTAATGATAATAACTAACAAGTTTATTAAGCAAATGACATTTATGTGTGTAGCCTCAGCCCTCCCAGCAACAGCATAAGCCCGTGCTATCCCTCTTTTACAGAAGAAAAAACTGAGGCACAGATGTGATGGTGTACAGGAAATGGCCAGCCAGAGAAGGGCTTACCATGAACTTTCCCTTTCAAGGCAGAGTCTCTTTTGTAATCATAATTTTGTAGCTTTTTTTTTTTTTCTATAAAAGGGCATCTGAAATCGAATAAGCTTCAAACCTGGGTCCACCTGTGAGCCTAACTGAAGTGGGTGCTCAGAAGAAGTTAGCTATCTTCTTTCTCAGATGGTGGGGCCTCAGGAGTAGAAGGAAAAAGATGAGGAGACAGATTAAGAGAGAAATGAACCAGCGGGCCTGAGTGGCCAAGGGAGCCATGTAAACCCCCTTCCTGGCTGACTGCCTTCCAACACAGGTTGTGATGCCTTGCAAGGGGCTCAGTTAAAGCCTGGACTGAAATTCCTCTTCCATCCCGTGCCTTGTGGCTGCCTGAAAGCCTCGCAGAGTTATGCTGACTTCCTAGAGCTTAATTTATAGCCAGCCAGTGAGTGGAGCTAAAGCTTCATGAGATAACTGCCTGCCCAACAGTCCTGGAGGGAAATTCCTGCGTGAGCTCTTCCCTCCGAGTGTGTCCTGCCCCTTTCTCACCTTGCCTACTAAACAGTCCCACCGAGGAGCTTATCTCAGCCCAGTGGAGGGGAGGTTCACATTTCCAGACAGCCTTTTTGTGTCACACCTAGCCCACTCTTCCCTCACCTTGTTCCCCTTTCACAGCCCTGGTCCCTGGCATTCTCAGGTCTAAATCCATACAGCATCTGCTGGGTTTTATTAAACTCCCTAGCCTGCAGAGAAATGGAGCTGAAGAAATCCTTTCTCTTGTTATTTGGTGCAAAGAATGAGCACACACAGGCATTTTGTTTTGTTTTATTTTATTTTATTTTATTTATTTTATTTTATTTTATTTTTTATTTTATTTTATTTTCCACAAGCAGGCATTTTAACTACTTAAACCAAACAGGTTGTTTAAGCCAGGGGATGCAAACTCAGATGCCTACAGGGGCCAGGTTGGAAACATTACCAGGAGAGGTGGGTAATCTGGGTGAAGACAATAGGGACTGGTGGAAACTGGGGCAGACTGGAAAGCTCACTGTGCTTTCTCAGAGGTGGGTAATAGTTTCCTGCTCCAGTCATTGTAGCCTGGGGGGTGGGGGGAATATGCAGGTCCCAGGTCACCTTATTCTCTGATAGTTCAGGAGGAAGTGTAGAGCTGGATTTTCTGTGGAATTTCCCAACTTTCAAAACACTTTCTGGGCTACACAAAACACTTCTGTGGGCTGTGTAATACGTGGGCTGCCAGCTTGAGAACCCTGATTTAAGCTGTGAGGAGAAGTCTGACTCTGGATGCTGCACTTCTCCTGGCCACTCTGCCCTATTCAATTTCAATGGAAGCGGCTGTTCATCAGGGACCATGTAGTTGGTCTGAGGAAGGAGCTATGTGGGAAGTGTTTGGACCTTTTTGAGTGGAACCTGAGCACAGCATTTGCTTGTTCTCTCATTTTGTCCATTCATTCATTCATTCATTCATTCAGTTATTCAACAAATAATGAGGGTCTATTTTAAACACATCATACTCTAGGGATGCAGTAGTGGACATGACACAGTTCTCAAAAAACAGAGAGGCAAGCAAAACTGGTGCTCTTAATGATTCTGCATGGTCAGGGTTTTAAAAGCTGCCTCTGACATTTATATAGGAACATAAGTGACTGAATCCTTTGCTGTACCTGAAGGAATCAGAACAGATTTCCCATATGATGCAGGGGGGTATGAAAGTGAGAGCATGGGAGGAGGTGGACAGTGGATTTGAAAGCTGAGTGAATGAATAAAGTGCATAAGGGGCTGGAAGAGTCTTCCAGATAAGAGGAAACAGGTGAGGTTGTGCATGGTGTGTCTGGGAAACGGCAAGTAATCTGTGTGGGGTGCTGTTTGGAGGGACTACAGAAGATGCTGGAAGGGGTGGGTCTAGAGCTGAGCTGGGAATGGCCCTAGAAACCATATTAAGGACTCTCTCTAGTAAACTCTGGGAACTACTGAAGTTGCATAAACAGGGGAGTCCCATAGTCATATCTGTTTTAGAAAGAGCATTCTAGTTCTAGTGAGAAGCATGATTTGGAAAGGTGGCAGGCTAGGAGGGGGTGTGGGGGGCCATGGGATGGGGTGGGGAGTGGAAAAGGAGAAAGGTAAACAAGTTAAAATAGTGGTTCTCAACCCTGGCTATATAATTCTTATGGCCAAGCCCATCCCAGACTAGACAATGCAGAATTTCTGGGTTTGAGGTCTCAGCCCTGGGATTAAAAGCTGCCTGAGTGGCTGAGCATTACCAAGCTCGGAGGCCATTGCCTGGTAGAGGGAACACCTTGAGACACAGCTGAAGTTGCAGGGGAATCCCTGTGTCTTGGGGCTGGGGGGACTGTAGTTCTTACCCATTCCAACAGCTCAGTTTCACAGATGGGCACCCGAGGCCCTGGAGGGACATTGCTGTTACATCAGATAAGGAAACTTTAAAAAATCATATGATTGAAAAATACTGTGTGTTGGAAAGAGCCTAGGATTTGAAGTTATGTGGCTCTGACTTACATTCTGCCTGAGTTACCAATCAGCTGGGAGAAGTTGGAAGTCATTTGACCTCTCTCAATCTCAGCTTTTCATCTTTAAAATGGAATTAATAATACCCACCTTTTGAAGTTGCGGCGAGGACTAATTTTTATAAAGGACCTAGCACAGAGCCTGGCACACAGTGGTAAATGATTAGTAAGAGCTACTACTTTTTGATGATTGTAGTTAAAAGGGACCAACTCTTTGTGTCAGCTGTAGTTTCTGGACTATTCTGCTAAGAAGACTCATAGGATGGTCAGCTGCAAGGAGAAAGAGTTGTCAGGAAGAATTCTTAAGGGACTTTTACTGTGAACAGAGGTTATATGGAAAAGGTGGATTGGATTTAAAATCCTTTCCATAACTGATCCCCTACTCTTATTTTTTTTAAAGCATGTGCTCTTAGCTATAATTTTATGTTGCCTCTTCACAATTGTTTCTGCTTTTTTAAAAAGAAATAATTCTTATTTCAAAATAATTTGAAAGAAGGTACAAAAATGATGGAGTTTCTGTGTACCTTTTAGTCAGCTTCACCCAGCGATGGTGATATCTTATGTAATCATAATTCTGGTGTTTATTTCTTAAAGTGCTGTACTCATCCTGCTGTTGTTTCTTACTCCTCTCACTTATTGTAATAGTCTCCACAGTTTTCTTTATCATAAATTTATATTAAACATGTATTTTAATGTCTTGATGTCCCATACTGTACTTTAAATAAATTCCTTGCTGTTGGACCAGAAGTAAGTATTCCAACCAGTGGCACGGGTTGTTTCCACTGTTTTGTTATAGTATTGCTAGTGAGCATCTTTGTGCATCAGGTTATTTCTATATTCAGTGTTCTTTTAGTAGAATATCTTACTGAAAGCACAGTTGCTGGGTTGGAAGGCCTGAACAGGTAAAAGTTTTTTGATACATATTTATTGGCAGCTGCTGAAGGAGAGCTGCCTGAAATAAACTGGAGGGGCCAGTGCTCCAGAAGTTGAGGGTGGGACTCCAGGAATGACCTTGAACTGAAAAAGCTCTAAGTGCCTTGGCAAGTGACTGCAGCTAAGCTCAGCAGGAGCCAGGGCAAAAGATCCCTACTGAGACTCAATCACGTTGTACCCCCTCAACTCCTGGCTGAAAAGCCCAGAGCCCAAGGGCTTTGCTATTCTTGGCGTGGCTGCCTGTTCAGTACCACTGCTGAGACTTGCCTCTATTCTACTGTGCCCAAGCCCCGGGTTCTTTTTCCCTTCCCCGTTTTAGGCCATTTCACTGAAATCTGAGTAAATGATTGATCACTTTAAAGCAAGGAATAAATGGACTTGCTGGGCAATCAGACCTCCTTCCAGCCAGCGTGCACTTGTGCACCCAGTGGTGGATGCAATGTCATCAGCATATGACGGTTAGAACTTTCTGTGCTGTGACAGGCAGAATGATCTCAGTGGTTTGTCTGGGCTGCAGTTAAAGGCTGAACAAGAGCACTCTCAGGGTTGGGACTGGGTGTTTGGGCCCTCATCAAGGGCTAAGAGTTTCCATGCTGGTGGATTGGGGACCACCAGGGCCAGTGCTGAAGTGAAAGTGTGAATTGAAGTGGTGGCTAATTTCCCAGGCATGGATTGGAGACTGGCTCTTACTTGTTTTCCATATCGCAAATGACAGTCTCTTACCCATGAACAATGACTACTTGCAAATTACCACCAGCACCACTACATTTGTCGAGTGCTGACTGACTGTGTACCAGGCACTGTGATGGGAGTTTTACACACACCAGCTCAGTTAACTCTATATCAGTATTTACCTCTGTTTGAGGCTCACAGAGGATTATATAGTGAAGAGGAGTGCCAGGGTTTGAATTCAGACCTAATTGTGTCCTTGCCCTTGTGGCTCCAAGTTTACTGTCATTGATGAGAGGCTGATTGTTGCATAAACACCCTAAAAAAAAAATCCGAGGTGTTTTTATTAACAGCTGCTCCTCACCAAAATCTGTATTCCTTTCTTCTTCTGGAGATGGTGCTAGACTATATTTTCCAGGCTCTCTGGCACATAGGTGCGGCTGAGTTTTATCCAAAAGATGAGAAGTAATGTGTGTCATGTCCAGACATTCTTCTCTTTGTAGCTAGTTGTAATGGAGATTTTCCCTGGAGTGACAGAACCCACAGGTGAAAGATGGCAGTCTCTGTCAGTATACTTCCCTAAATGACTGTGTGGGGCGAGGCCTTAACTTCTCATTCCCACTGACAAACCATTGACCTGCCCATATTGTTACATAAACAACATGTAAACTTCCCTTGTGTTTAGCCACCGGATATTTTTGGATCTATTTTTACAGATATTAGGCTATCCAAATAATAGAAAATGCCAACTCTTTTATCTTAAAAATTCAGGAAGACCTAGCAGGGCCATTTCAAGTACAGGTTGGGAGTAGGCCAAAGGGATTTACAGTTGGAGCAAGGTCTGCACACATGGGTATTCTCCCTTGGGTGTGCTTAGTGGAGGTTCCAGGGCACTGTAGAGCACAATGAATTCAAAGTTATAGAGAAAGTAGACAAAGGTCCTTCCCCTTCATTCAGAGATTGGTCTATCTTTTTCTCATATCAGACACTTTTTCTAGAAATAGTAACAGTTAGATTCCTATTCCCAGTTAGAAAATCATCAACTTTGTTTTGTGGTGGCTGGGACTGGGGTTATATTAGGTAATGATAATCACAGGATTCTACTGAATTTAGGGCTAGAGGATCCCAGAACTTTCTTCAACCCGGTGTCTTTTGAAAAACTTTCTGAGGTATTGAAAAGGAGTTAGGAAGCAATTGGGTATCTCTGCGAACCCTGTTCTTGCTATAATATTTCAGAGATTAGAAGTTCTACCCAGAAAAGGGGATGATTTTCATGAGCTTGTGGGTTAGAATCTTAGAGTTGGGATGGTAACTTTCCTATGAGGCGACTTAGTCTTCAGCCAGATGCCCGGCTAGAATTCTTTCTGTATACCTTAGCAGAAGGGCTAACAGTTTGGGGACTTAACACCATCTAAAATAGGTAGGAAATGGAAAAAAGACTATATATTTTTTTCTTTGTTTTGCTTGTCCTTTGGTATTGAGATGGTATTGGTGGGTGTATTGATGGTGGTGTGGTGGGCGATTCAGGAAGAAGAGGACCAGAGGCCATTCATACTAATTAGGTGTGAAAATATTTAAAGTAGTTTTTTGAGGGCACAATGATAATTAGTTAATTTCAGTTTTTTAATGTCTATAATTATACTCAGTTTTTCCAGGAATTTGCTCAATTGTCATTATCACTTCTAAGTATTCTCTGATAGCATATCTCTTGCTCATCCCCACAGTCAGTTGGTTGTGTATGCTTGCATTAGACTGAGTAAATACATCTATACACCTTTTATATCAAAATAATTGTTCAATTTATTGACTTGAAAAAAGTTTATTGAGCACCTACTCCATGTCAGGCACTGCAGAGAACATCAGGGATAAAATAATGAATTTGAAGCGAGTAACTCACAGGCTGGTAGGGGCGACTCAGAAGTGAATCAGTATTTGCACAGCAGTGTGATGGGTGTTGTGACTGAAGTGTGTACAGAGTGGATTGAGGGTTTGTAGGGGAGGTGTCTAAATCTCACTTCAGGTGGAACTCGGGAAAGCCTCCTGGAAGGGATGACACTGGTATCAGTTGAAGAACATCCATAAGGAAATGGCTGAGCAAAGGGGGAGCTATTGAAGGCAGAAGGAATAGCATGGGTAAAGACATGAAAGTGAGAAAGGGCGAGATGCATTACAAAAACTATTAAGTAATTTTGTTGGAGAGGAGAGTGGGAAAAATGTAGGCAACACTTGTAATTATTGTTTTTTTTTTTTTGTCTGTCTTGCTAATTTTTTAGTTCAAGGATCATGCTTTGTATATGTTTATATACCCATATCTGGAACACCAAGGGCTTCGGTAAATTTTTGTGTAAATGAGAGGTGGTTGATATTGAGACACTGATGTCTGCTGGTCTCAACTCACAAAGCTGCTGGTATGATGTTCAGCCCTGTAGACTTTCAAGACAGTCTGGGCATAGTTCTTCCAGCAATAAAATAGTTGGAAGCTTCTTTGCAGATGACAAAAAGGAGCACTAAATATTTAATGCTTAAAAGTTAAATACTATTATAAAAGTAATTTAATATAAATGGCTTTCAGGAAATTCTTATCCATATTTCATGACTGCAATGGGTGTCTGGGTTCTAATGTTTGTGAGCAATTAATTTTAATGGTTACATACTCTCAACTTCCCTCTATTTTTCTCCTTAGAAGACCCCCAGGTCCATCAGGAAAGTGAAGAGGTAGGCATCAGATGTCACTGTGGACAGAAAGAGACACAGAGCCCTGAGCTGAGGTCTCTAAATGACAAGTTAATAGGCATTCAGGAGTTGCTAAATGGTACATAACAGTGATGCTGTAAAACCTTCAAGTATGGTGTTGACTTGGTGACTTGACGTCTTTATTCCCCCACTAAATAGTTCCAGAGAGTTAGGTATTCTCTTCTCAGTGATTCCATACTTCCTTCACTATATTTCATTATAGCAATAATAATTGGGACAACTCTCATTCATTGAGTACCTACTGTGTACCAAAAGCCACACCAGGACTATTCGATTCTATTACACTTACCATAGAAAATTGGCATTTTACTGTCCATTTTTCAGATAAAGAAACTGAGATTCAAAGAATGACATCGCTCAAGTTCCTGTAGTGTTTAGTCAGTTTTTTTGTCTCTTTGAATTATGAGTTCTGTATCAATAGGAATCTCATCATATTCTCCCCTGTAATCTTCACAGAACAGTGAAGAGGATAAGGAGACTCAGTGAGCCCTCGATGTTTGTTGAATGAATAAATGAATGAACGAAGACACAAATCAGTACTATAAAATTATTATAATTATGGTAAATACTTGCCATCTCACAGAGACCCTTTAACGAAAATTCTCTTTTGTGATTGAAGGGATGGTCGATTTTCTCTAATGCAAAAATTTTCAAACTACAGTTACTCTTTTGGTGCTTTGCAAGGGGTTTGGAGTGCCAAAGTGAGCTCTGTATCTTGCTCACCTGTAGCCCTCAGGTTTCATAGTAGTAAAAGAGCAGAAATAAAGACAGGGGACGCCTATCCAGTTTCTTGATTTTTGATCTCTAACTCTGACCTGGACTTACCCTTCTTTGCATGCTGACAAGGGTCACCTTTTGATAATATGGAAGCCCCAACTTTGATTGCGATGGGAAGGAGGGCTACAGAAATGCATAATTTTCTAACACTTGCGTTATATGTTGTGGGAAAATACTCTTATCTTTTGTATACTACATCTGCAACAACATTGCCTTGAATAAATATATCCTAGATTGATGCATAACATATGCAAAGTTATGCAAATATAGTCAATCCTTCTAAGTGAGTCACAGGGGTCAAACAGACAGCTTGCCCTTTGCAGTTTTCCACTGAGTGCCCGTGGTCACCTGATAGGAGAGATCAATGGGGGTCAATGTGGCTCTTGTGGGAGGTTTTGGCTGAAAGCCAGAGCACAACCCAAATTTCCAAATTATGTGATGTATCCCAGTGGGAGGCCATATTGTTCACTTCAATGAACATTGACTGCTTACTTTGGGCCAAGTTCTGTACTAGGTGCTGGTAGTCTTGCCAAGATTTGAAGTGTCCCATGGTGAGATGGCTGTTAAAGTTGGAGACCAAGGCAGGCAGCAGGGTGATGCAATACTTTTGAGAACTAGCAACTTAGCAGAGAAAGTATGGGCTAGGGGAGGACTGGTATAGGCAAAATCTCTTAATAGAGAGGGACCTGGAATTCAGAGAGGTTAAATAACTCACTGCAAATCACACAGCTAGTAAGAGGCAGGGATAGACCGAAACCTTAGTTTCCCTAAGTGACAGTGTTATAAATGCTTAGTGGTGAAGAGTATGGGCTATGGAATTGTAAGACCTGGGAGTGGACCCTGACCTGTCTCTTATTAGCTAGTGGCTTTGGGCATGTTACATCTTTGGGCCAGAGTTTTTTCAGCCTCTCTTGATGCTACTACTTCAGAGAATGGTTATGAGAGAGAAATTAAATAATATTGATAAAATCCTGATCACCTTGTTGGTTATCTGCTGCACATCAAATAAATGGTAGCTGTTAGAGTCTGCTGCAATGTATTCTTTTGTCAAAGCCCAGCATGAGCCTGAGAATTGGGAAGGTCCCACAGAGACCTAAATAAGGTAGGCTGTGGTAGATAAAACTGTTGAGTTAGGATCTGTAATCTCTAATAGCATCATGTGGGGAGATTTAAAAGCATAATGATCTCTGAATCCAGTGAGATGATTATCTCTGCAATATATTTTTGAAAAGCTAACGGTGATTCTAACTGTGCAGTTAGGTTGAGAATCACTGGACTGACAATCCTAGGAGGCAGAAGATTTTGGTAGTGAACCACGGTCCAGCCCACCTCTGTCTCAGTGTAAGTGGGTTCCCAGTCAGTGGGTCACTAGGGACTCATTTATGTAAAATTGATCATTTGTGAGTGCTGACTTGTGAGCGAAGTCAGGGTGCTAATTAACCCAGCAGCCATGGACTCTTCCAAAAGGGACATGATCAAGGTGGCATTGCTGAGGTCAGGCCCAAGTTTGATGTGTAGGGGTGAGAGAGGACACATCCATAACAGCCAGGTGGGGATGACAAAGCAGTTGTGCTTATAGGACCACAAATGCATATGTATAAACCCTGAGCTCCCAAGGCTTCCTCTCAGCCTGCCCTCCCCGGGTCCATTTCTCTAGAACAGCAGTTCCCAGCCATTACCTCACGGCATGCTGGTATGTCCTAATCAGTATGATACACGATTCGTTACTGTAATGAAGAACACAGATTTGCAAATGGCTTATTAAAAAAATGAATAAAAATATATATTAGAGTGAGATGAGGTTAGCTGTCCTTTTCTTCTTTGTCTTTGCGACTAGCCAAGGACAAAGCGTGAGCCATCATCTGGCTGCAGTGGCCTCCTTTGCTGCTCTTTCACATCTATCCTCGCCCCTCCTTCCATTCTCCACCCAGAAGCCAGAGTCATTTTCTTAACATGTAAATCACATCATGTCATTCTCCTGCTTAAATCTGCTGGTGCCTTCCCTTTGTACTAAAAATAAAATGCAAATCCCTTTCTGATTCTTAAGGCCTTGCATAAAATGTACGTACCTTTCCACTGACATCTCTTTCACTTCCTTCCCTTGGACCACTCCTCTCGAGCTTTAGAAATTGCTGAATTCTTTCCACTTCTGGGAGCTTGTGTTTCTATTCCCTCTACCTAAAATTCTTTTATCCCAATTCTTTATGTAATGAGATCTCACATGTTACCTCATGGGGGATGCCTTCCCTGACTACCTGAGCTGAAATAGCCTCCTGCACTTGCTACCACATCACCCCTTGGTTCTCCCCCTCCCCACTGCATTATTAATGATTAAATCTTGTTTTTCATTTGTTTATCCATGTACAGCAGCTATTCTCACTAGTATAATGAAACTGTTATAAGGCCAGGGCCCTGTCTCACTCATTTATCATTTTACTGCCAGCACCTAGCCCAGTACCTGACATGTAGTAAACATTCAATAAATATTTGCTGAAAGAAAGAATGAGTAGTTCAATAATTCTGTCACTCTTACTCACATATTCTAAAATATTTTCTAAAGAGAGAAAGAGAGGGGTAGAAGGATAAATGATTTGCTGTAAGTTTCACATACACTGAGTAAGCCTATGGAGCATTCATTTTATTCAGTCATCAAGGGCATACTGAGTATTTGCTCTGTCTGGACACTCTCCTAGGCACCAGAAATACAATTAAAAGCAAAGCACCAAGTTCTGGCTCTTAGAAAGTTTATAGCAAATATTAGAAAACCAATACACAGGATGATGTGGTCAG
This sequence comes from Cynopterus sphinx, assembly GCA_030015415.1. NCBI lineage: Eukaryota > Metazoa > Chordata > Mammalia > Chiroptera > Pteropodidae > Cynopterus > Cynopterus sphinx. The sequence continues at coordinate 120,456,423 of CM057383.1, forward strand.
GAACAACGGTGGCTGCTATGGAGAGCATGCTCAGAGAAGACTTCACTGAGGAGGACCCCAGGGAACGTTGCCTCTTCTACAAATGTCATATATGTTGTGCGTATGAAAGAAAACAACTCTCAAAGTCACTGCTCTAGGAGATAACTACTCAAGTTTTAATTAGAATCCACTTAAGTCAGAAGCTAGTTTGTTCCCTAAAGGTGATTAGCACTGTCTTGGGTAATTAACAGCTCTTAGATTTGAAGGGGAAATAACTTAATTATCCTCCTGACCTTGATTTTGTGAGGGCCAAGTCAAAAAGAGTGAAAGGTGCCAGGATCTAGCTGGGGTAGCAAAGACATATTGACGAAACTCTATCTGGCTATGGAGGAATCCACTGGGTAAATGGGGAATCGATTTCCTGAAGGGAGATGAGATTCCAGGAATGGGCTTGTTGGCCTCTAGTTCTTTCACACCAGGTGTCATGGTCCAGACAGCTGTTCCCATGCTATTGCTGGTATGACCTGGACCAAGAAATCTGTATGCCACTCACTGGCTTTGCTTGGTCACCTCATCCCCACCCCATTTTCTAGAGACTGGAAAAGCTTACTGGACCTAACCTCTTTTCCCCTTTAGCTTCCCTGGCTAAGGGAGGCTTGGTCACAATCTGAAGCTAAAAGGTCTTCTTCAAATAGATGCAACAAACTTTCACATGCCTCATTTCCTCCTTCTCCTCGTATCAATCTCTTCTTAGCCACAGACTTTTTCAAAGTCAGGCAAAGTAGTGTGTGTTCTTTATTTATTTTCTGATTCTGAGTTCTGCTCGCCTTCCCCCCATTTCTTTTTACTTCCATTCAAGTCAGCTTTGGATTAGAGTTTCATATCAACTTTTAACTCTGCTGTAGTGGATTTTTAATTATCCGGAAACCATACTGAGAGGGGACTGGTTCAGAGCCTCCCAGGCAGCTTTGGTTGCATCTGCAGATCACGTAGGTATAATCTCTATGGCAACTGACCTGTGTTGGGTAGGAGAAAATAAAGATGGGAACCAGAGGTTAATTGCTGTTTCATTTCTCTTTTTACCCCCCTCATTGCAATTTCAGCACTATGGATGGAGGTTCTAATTGGAATCAAATTATCAGCACATTGAACATCTTCTTTAGTTTGGTGGCTGAAAAATTACTACAGCTGGCTTGAAATAGGGCCCTTGATGGCTCCTTTTCCCACTTCCTAGTAGAGAGACAGACAGCTTAGATGATCTGGCCAAATCACCGGGATCTTTGCAGTACCAAGATGCAGCATGCTCCTTTATTCTTACTCTGTTTTGACATTAATAATATTACTGGTAGTATTGACCACTTATTGGGGATTTACTTGTGGCAGGCACTCTGCTAAGCATGGATATAAATGCGCTCATTTAAATGGCAAAGCAATGCAATGACTTAGAGATTCTTAACCTTATTTTATAGATGAAGAAATAGCCTCAGAAATACTAAATATTTCTCATGGTTACATCATGAGTAAGTTGCAGAGCTTGTGTTTTGAACTCAACTTATCAGATTCTAACGCTCTTGTTAGCTAAATACCAAATTATGCAGTGAGGCTTCATCTTGGTTAGAGAGATGGGGAAATTTGTAGAGAAGGTAACTAGGCTTTTCCTGTTAGCTTCCCCGATTCAAACTGCGCTCAGGGATTTACCTAACCTCATTCTCTTCCCATTAGTGTTCTGAAATAATAATTATAAAATAAGGATATGAAGGTACACATTAAATGTTATATACAGTTCCTTTGTTTCCTTAGAATTAAAAAAATCAATATAAGGTCTTTATTCATCTTCCCCAAATAAAGAAGTACTGCTGTGCTCATTTCTTCCCGTTGCTCATGGCTTCTCCCTTCCTGGAATTCTTCTTCTCTTTCTTTATCTATTATGTATGCTTCTCATCCTTTAAAGCCCAGTTAAAAACACAATACCCTTTATGAAATGCATTTTCTCTGATAACTACAGCTCATATTTTTTTTTTTCTTTTATCATGGATGCTGTAACTTTTCACTTTCTGAATCGTGTAGTAGTGGTTAACAATTTAGATTCCTACTCAGATTTTCTGGATTAGACGCACAGCTCTGTCATTTAATATTTCAGTGTTCCTGATCAAATTGCTTCTCTGTACCATCATGGAACCTACACCTTGGAGTGTTTTTGTGAGAATTCAGTGAGTTTCTACAAGTAAAACACTTAGGAAGATGCAGTGTCCATAGTAAGTACTACATAAGTGCTTGCTGTTATGTCCTGTCTTGCTCATTAATTGCTCTCTGTTTTATACATTATTCAGGACAGAAATACAACTCAAACACATCTTGGCATGACAAGGGAATTTACTTGCTTGTTCCCTGGGAAGTCCAGTGATATACCTAATATCGGCATCACTTGATCCTGGGACATGGTGGAGTCACTCAGCAGTGTTTTTTTTTCTCTGTGATGGCTTGCTTCTCAGGCAAGTGCACTATCTGTGGTACCTCCTCCAGCAATAGGTTTACATCTTCCCATTGTGGTGGTGAGGTAGTGCCTTTTTCTTAGCCCCAGCAAAATTTCTGGGGTTTGCTTTACTTACTCCAGCTTGGAGCACGTGCCAGCTAGTGAACCAAAGACTGTAGCCAGGGTTCTGGAGACAGAATGTAGAGTTAGTCCTAGTTGAATCACATGCCCAGGGGTTTCCCCAGAGAGAAATCAGGGCTTGTGTCTACCTCAGTGTCTACCTCAGGCTCTTATTGGGAGGATAATGGTAATCCCCTCTTTCATGCTTAACACTGGGCAGAAGCTCACAAACAACTTTCTGGTTGATGGATTTATATGTAGTGTCTGACCCTAAGAATAGGGAGTGAGTGCCTGAGTTATAGCCTGGAAATCTAGACTCATTCAAAACTGTCTTGGAAAGTTTGGGGAAGGCATGGGGAGGGAGAAGAATAAGATACCTGGGGCTGGAAGGAACCTTCACCTACATTTGTAATGTTTTCTTTTTCAAAAAAAAGATACAAAGCAAATTTGGAAAGATGTTCATAGACATGTTCAGAATCTGAGAGATGGGAATTTAGGTGTTATGAGTCTTTGCCTTTTTTGCATGTTTGATATAGTTTATTTAAAAACAGCACAAAGAAAAAGCAGTATCTACTTATCCAGGCAGCTCTTTTGAATCCTCCTTGCATCTGAGTCTCCTGGATACCAAAGGAGAGATCAGCAATCACAGGATCCCTGGTGATTTTCTGACTAATGTCATTTACGAAACAGCCCTTTTTTCCTGCTTTCTCATCTGGTAAAAAACCATAAATATTGTTCCTACATTGAAGATGAAGAAGCAGAGGCTCAGACTGGTTGCTCATCCAAGGTCTCATAGCTATAATTTGTAGAACTTGGTCTGAGATCTATACTGTCTACTTCGAAAGCCAGTCTTGCCCCTCTCCCACATTCTTCCCTTCATTTTACCCAAGAATAAGTCAGGGCACCAAGAGACCTTGGCAGCTGACATGTCCCTCCTAAAGGGGTATCATTAAGAACATGTGCCCTGCAGCCTGAATGCCAGGCTTGACTGTGCTCCTTACTAGATCTTGGGGAAATCCCTCAAACTCTGCACCTCAGTGTACATGAATGAAACACAGGGAAAGATGGCACCGAGGTCATAGATTTTCCTGAGGATTAAATGAGAATGCTCGGCCCAGTGGTGGGCAAATTTCAAGAAATGCTAATCTTTTTTTTTTTTTCATTAGAAAAAGGGCCTCACAAATCTATTTCACATTAGTATCCTTCATCACAATAGTATCTCAGCAAAAAATTTGTAAATTAAATTTTATCACATGATTCAAGAAATTTAGATGGTTCTATCAGGCTTTTAATGAAAATGAACAACTTTCCTCATCATTCTCTACCCATGACACCCACTTCTAAAAGTCAACCACTTTTGATTTTATTAGTTATTTTCCGGAACTTTACCTCTTCCTTATTTTTTAAGTTAAACCTTTTATTTTGAGATAACTATAGGTTCACATGCAGCTATAATAAGTAATACAGAGATCTTATATACCCTTTACCCAGTTTCCCCACAGTAACATCTTGTAAAACTATAGCACTGTACCACAGCTAGGGTACTGATATTGATACTGGGGTAGATGTAAGGAAGTGGGTTTGAGTACACAGGTAATAGATTTTCTAAATTAGTTTATTTCTCTCCTTTTCCATTTGGGTTCTTATTGCCTGTTTTTTTGAAACCCCCTCCTACCTGCCCCTTACAGAGTTCTTCTCAAGGCCAGTGGTAACAGTATGAATCAATAAAGGAGCTTTGTTCTCCCTGTCGAAGACTGCAAACACTTTAAGGAAAAAAAAACTACTCTTTTTCATTGTTAATTGTCATCAATATAGTGTCTTTCATGTAGTAAGAGCTCAACAAATATTTTTTGTTTGATATGTACTATTGATTAATGAAATGTGAATTAAAATGATTCAATTTTTTGATTTTTGGCTGTTTCTGGGGCTTTGAGAAGACATTTTTCAGATTTACTCCTTTCCATTTTTCATAATCTCTGACATTTTCCCCAAGGGCTTGATTTGCCCCCATTCTTTTCATTCCTATAGAATTGTGGACTGGAAGTCAGAAACACTATTTTGAGTCTTGGCTCTATCATTTTCTAACTGAAAGGTTTTAAGCAAATCAATTAATGTGTGTAAACTGGTACTAGTAATGAATTCTCAGGCCTCTAGGGAAACCTAAAAATCAGTTTGCTGAGAATTTTTCTATATTTTTTTACAAAGTAAAATATTGCCATTGTCCATTGTTAGGAGGTGCAGGGAGTAAAAGAGAAAACCCTTTCTGTATGTGTGTGTGTGTGTGTGTGTGTGTGTGTGTGTGTGTGTGTGTGTATATATATATATATTTAAAAATGTGAACATTGATATTCTTTATTACATGGCTTTTAGGGCCCTTATTAACAGGACTTTGATATCTTTCACTTTAATTTTCACACAAAAGTTTGCCATATATTTTTCCCTTTCATTTGGCAGCATCTCTTCACGTGATTTGTTGCAATTAAAAATTCCTTTGGCTTTCTTGCAGAGCTCTAGGGATATTGCTTTTTCTTGGGGATCTCAGCAAAGTGAATTAATCTACATTCAAGAAAAACAGAGGTTCGATGATATAAGCTTTGAGAGGATAATTATGTTCTTAACACTGTCAGCTTTGTTGTCAGAGCTGATGTTTGACCATTTCCTCCCAGCATGACCTCTAACTGTAAGTGTGATAAGTGATTTTCATAATTTATAAGGTACAGTTGCTACCTCCAGGAAGGCATGGGACACCAAGATGCCTGAAATGTTGACCATTAACCTAGATACTTTGAGGTGATGAATCGAGTAAAAAGTATAAGGAAGGGCAACTAAGGAGAACAGTTGTAGCTTAAATGTCAAATTCAGAGGAAGGCCAACTGGTCAACTGTCACATCTTAAAAATCAAACACAGGGGAAAGAGCCTTAACACTTTTACAAAACCTATCATGTGTTACACACTGGGCAAAGTGCTTTAAATATATTATTTTATTTACTCTTCATAATTAGTACCGTTTTTTTAAAATGAGGAATTGAGGCTCAGAAATATGAATTACAGAGTATGTACAAGATTACACTTGTAAGGGGCAAATTTGAACACAAATCTGACTCCAAAGCTGGTGATCTTTCAGTAGGACTTGCTGCCTTGTGGTGGAGTAAGCTGACTCACTAGGTGGGGCTGGACAAAGATAGCAACACGAACCTAACTTTCTTTTCCATTCAGCATCAATCAACTCTAGTACATCTTCATTTAGTCAGCTTGTTGAGGCCTGCGGGGCGCTCAGTGGAAATGAGGCCAGGGACTCTGTGGAAGTCCTTTTGGAGGAAACTGGTACAGAGTTTTCTCTTCTGTGGGCTGAGCAAATGTCTAGCTACTAGGGACAGAGTGCCCTGGAGCCGAGATTAAAACATGGGGATGCTGAGAAGAGCTTGGCCCAAAGAGATTTGAGGATTTTGGAAAGAAGTGTAATGACCTTCAGTGTGCATGTACTAGGTTTCCATGACACCTGAGATGCCAAAGAATAGCCGAAAGTATGGACTTTGTCATTTCTTTCCTTGAGGAACAGGGAGACTGCTGCAGAGGACCATTTTGCCTTCCTCCTTTTGTTGACTTGCTACCTCATAGGATATTTCAATAATAGCAGCCGCAGCAGCATCTGAGTCTCAGTTATCAAGAAAAATCACAATATGTCCAAACCAGAGATAGGAAGACCTACCAGAAGACACAGAAGACAGCCACAGATGCAGCTGCCAAGGGAGATGTGACAAAAAAAGATAAGTGCACTTAAAGAGAAAGATACAAGTGTAGTTTGAAAGGATGTTTTGGAGCTAAGAACAATTCCTACATCCTTAAGGCAAAATGACCACTGTTAAGACAGAAATAGCTGGCTTGGAAGAGTGAATGAAAGATATTTCTCTCTTACTGGTGAACAAAAATGTAAGAAAATGGAAAATAGAGAAAAGTAGAAAAGGTTTAGAGGATAGAGCCATTAAACCTAGCATGAGAATAATAAATGCTCTAGAGTAGTAGAAAAAAAGGAAGCCAGGGAGCAAACAAATAATACAATGAATATTTCCTTAATGTCAGGAAGGACCATCTGCAAGCCAAAGGGCTTACAGACTTGTAAGGAAGTGCTGATCAGAAAAGAACTTAAGGGTGTGTGTGTGTGTGTGTGTGTGTGTGTGTCTTAGTCCATTCAGGCTGCTGTAATAATATAACATAGACTGTGTATCCTGTAACAACAGAAATTTATTTCTCACGGTTCTGCAGGCTGGGATGCATAAAATCAAGGCCCCAACAGATTAGCTGTCTGATGAAAGCTTGCATCCTGGTTTGTAGACGGCTACCTTCTTGCTATGCCTTCACGTGGTAGAAGGGAAGAATCCTGGTTCCTGTAGTGCCTTATAAGGGCATTAATCCCATTCATGAGGGCCCCATTCTTATGACTTAATCACCTCATGAAGACCCCACCTGCTCATACCATCATATATATAATATATTTAGAAAGCCAGGAGGTGTAAGGTTTAAGGTGGTGGTTTCCTCATATGAGTGACGCAAGTCCACTGGATGGAGAAGGAGTGCAATCATAGATCTAAGTTATTTTAAGTTTTTCATTTTGGGCAAAAATAAACTAAGAAAAATAAGGATTAATGGAACAAGGATTAACCCAATTATATATGCACCTGATGTTAAGAAAAAAGAAAGGGAGGAAGGCAGGAAGGAAGTAAATAAAGGGTGGGCAAAGGGAACTAGGGAGATAATATAAGTAGTATAGATATTATACAATTATTATACAAGATGAAATTGCAGATTAAGAATCCTAAACAATTTATGGCACGCTACCCTGAACAAGCCCAATCCATCTGATCTCAGAAGCTAAGCAGGGTCAGGCCTGGTTAGTATTTGGGTGGGAGATCACCTAGGAAAGTATGGACTTTGAATAAAAATTAGATAAAAAAATCAGAGAGATTTCAGCTCAAAAGAAGCAGGGTCAGACCTGGTTAGTATTTGGATGGGAGACCACCTAGGAAGACAAGGTGCTATAAGCATAAAAAATAAAAAAATTAGGGATTGTAAACTGACAAGGTCCTTGCAATCTGTGAGGTCAACTAAGGGTTGCCTTGCCTAAAATATAAAAAATAAAAATACTAAGCAGAGTGAAGAGGGCATTATGTAATGAGAAAAGCTGGAATGTATTATAAATTTTAAGTTACATATTTTTTTGTAAAAATCAAACCAGAACCACTAAGTATATAAAGAAGAGATGCTAAGAAATGTCAGAAAAATTTTCTAAACATACAATGATAGAAACTTTATTACTTCTCTTTTAGAACTATATAGGTATGTTAGACAAAAACTGGTTAAGAACATAAACATTTTTAAGAAATTATACACACATATAATTATGTATACATGTATATAGATTTGTGCTATATTTACAAAATCATAAATGGTTGCAAAGGAAACAATTACAAATAAACAGATTTTACAGCCCTCTTTTAATCATAATTCAACATATTAAAAAAGAACAAAAAGATGACTGAAATATATTGATTATTTAGAATATTAAGAATCATAGTTTTAGCTAACCAATTAGATAAAAAATAAGAGAGATTTCAGCTCAAAAGAAACAGATGACTTAATATCTGATTCTAAGGGGACACTGTACTTTCTTCAGGCTACCATGACAAAACATTATAAGCTGAGTGGCTTCAATAGAGATTCATTATCTCACAGTTCTGGAGCCTATAAATCCAAAATTATGGTGTTTGAAGGGCCATGCTCCCTCCCCAGCCTCTGGAGAAGGACCCTTCCTTGCCTTGTCCAGCTTCAGATAGCCCTACACCTTTGTTGGCTTGTGGCACCTTAGCATCAGTTTGTGCCTCTGTTTTCACAGGGTTGACTTTGCTCTAAATTTGTGTCTGCATCCCTTCACTTCCAAGGATACCAGTCATATTGGATTAGGGCCTACTCAAATTCAGCATGACCTCATCTTGACCTGATTATATTTGCAAGGACCCTATTCCCAAATAAGGTCACAGTCACAGGTTCCAGCGGTTAGGAATTAACCAGATTGTTAAGAAACACAGGTCAACCCGTTGCATAGATGAGCAACTGCTATACTGAGAAGAAAAATTTTAGTTTTAAGTACTTTCGTTAGTAAAGAAAAAACATGGTTACTCATCTTTACCTTGAGAAAGAGATCAATGAAATGAAACAAAGGACTTGGGAAAAGGGAATAAAAGTCAAGGATAATCAAATATAAAATAAGAGAGGATAAAGAATATTTAAAAAAATTGGTTCTAAGGAAAATAACAGGTAAGTTCCCAGTAAGTTAAGAAAAATAGAGCAAAAAAAAAAAAAATTAGAAATTAGTAAAGCAAAATAGTCACAGATATTGAAAATATAAAAATGATCGTTTTACATTTTAAGTTATGAGCATATACTATATACCTATATGGGAACATTTTGAAAAATCTAGAGCAAAAACTGGCATCCTAAGACCCATGTGCAAAATCTGGCCTACTGCATATTTTTATATGACTCACAAGCTGAGAATGGCTTTTACATTTTTAAATAGTTGGAAAAATATGAAAGGATAATATTTGTGGTATCTGAAAATTATGTAAAATTCAAAAATTACTGTTTATGAATAAAGTTTTATTGGAGTAGTTACATCCATTCATTTACACACCGATTATAGCTGCTTTTGCATTATCATGGTAGCGTCAAGTAGTGATAGACTATATGGTCCACAAGCCTAAAACATCTGTGCCTTTATAGAAAACCTTTGTCAACTTAGACTTGTAGGAATTAGATAATTTTCTAGCAAAATATAATATTCTAGAAGAAATAGAAAATGAACAGACCAATTAACTTAGACAAAAATGGAAAAGTGATTTTAAAAATTGACTTTTGAAAAAGCCAGCAAAATGGTAGATTTCATCGATGAGTTTTGTTTAAAGTTTAACAAATAGTTACCTTTAATGTTATTTAAACTATTCCAGGCCATTAAAAGACATTAAGTTCTTCAATTCATTTTATGACTGCTACCTTCAATACCAAAACCTGATATAAATAGTGTGAAAAAGAAAATTGTACACCAATATTACTTAAAAATGCTAATGAAATTCTAAATGAAATTACAATGAGACATCTATAAGAGTGCATTCTATTATTAAGGAAAGTTTTCTTCTAAGGATGTAAAGGTGATTCGATAGCAGAAAATGTACTAACATTATGGAATAAAAGTCATATCCTTGCATTAACAGATTTAAAAATAATTTGATTAAAATCCATGAAAAGTTTTCTATTAAAATGAAAAATAGATATTTCTGTGGATCATTGTTATTGTTCAGTGCTGAATTGGAATGTTGAATAATTTTAATGCAATTACTTAATTGAATGAAAAAACAATATTAAGTAGCATAAAGTATTAAAAAATAAAGAGATAACTATCACATTTTCTGACTGTATGATTGTATTTCTGCATAACCCAAGAGAATCTGTTACAAAAATATTAAAATTTGTAAGGGAATTCAATAAGTATTTTGATGAATACACAAATATCAGTAACTATTCTCTATTTTATCAATAACCAGCAGAGAAAGAAAAAGATCCATATAGAGAAGTACAAAACACAAAAAATATTAAAAATTCTGTAAGAAATTTAAGTGGTTATACATATACTCTAGGGGCAGTGAGATCTTAAGCTTTTTGACTGCATACAAATAGCTACAATTAATGGTATAAACAAAGTTAATACAGAAAAGATGGCTTTAAAAAATAATTGTAGTGCTGATGAAAGACAGAGGATTAATATTCTAATTTATCCTTGAGCTCTTGAAAATTGATTAGAATAGGACAAAAGACCCAAAAGAAAAAAAAGGGAAAAAGATTATGAATACATGCACAGACCTAGAATACAAGTTCAAATACTCAACACTTGAAAAGGTCAGATTCAAAATGCAAATTAGAAAATTGTGAGTTAAAATAGCAATGAGATATCACTTGCCAGTATTCAAACATGAAAAACATGAAAAAAAAAAAAAGATAACATTTGTTGCTGGTTGGGATGCAAGAAATGAGAGCTCTGATACATTGTGCTGGAAATGTAAATTGTTATGGCCTTTTTGAAGCGCCATGTAACAACATTTATTAAATTAAAAATACATAGAGCCTTTGAGCCCAATATTCCACGTTTGGAAATGTATCCTATATGAATAAACTTGCCACTACATAAGCACATATGTACAAGGTTATTTATTCCAGCAACACTTGAGGTGGTAAAAAAATTGGAAACCTACTGAATTTTCATTAGTCAGGACCTACCAATATAAATTATTGTAGGTTCACATCATAGGAGTATTACATAATTTTGAGAAGTGTGCATGAGAGCTGCATAGTAGCTCTTGTTTTGAAAGAATTTACAAGAAATGTGAGTAAAAATGACATGTGAGTGAAAGTATGTGTATTTGTATTTGATTTTATAACCATGGGGGAAATATACCTGGTTATTAAGATGCATTATTTGAGTCGGAGTAAGGAAGAAGGTAAGTATAAAGAGGGGGAAAAAAAGGAACAGGAGAAATAAAATATGGAACTAAAAATAGTTAGAGTGTACATGAATTTATCTTGTTAATGCGTTTTTGAATACCTATGTTCATATGTTAAAAGAAATAACATGAAAAAAGCAGATGCTGAATTTGAACAGTGAATGCTCTCCCTTTCTCTGCTGCACTGGGCTGATCTATAAGTCACATACTCCTTGGTTGCCATCTAACATCTGTTCTAGCTCTGTCAAAGATTCCAGTGAAAAGTTCTGATGGCTGTGTTGAGATAGCACGAAGGTTGGCGTCAACTCAGTTCAGGGCTAGGGATCAAATGTACTCAATCGTAGAACCGTGAGATTTTTAAATAATATTACTCAGGATTTATTTGTGCTGTTTTCCTTGTATTTTTGAATGTGCTTTATCTTCAGATGCATTTGTTCTTATCAGGTCCTTTTCTCTAGATCCATAGGACAGCTAGAAAGGAGTCATAGACCTGGATTCAAGTTTTGGATAAGACACTTTTTGTTGTGACATTGATGAAGTCAGTGGCTCTCAAATTTGAGCATGCATTGGAATCACGTGGAGGCCTTGTTCAAACACAGACTTCGAGGTCTCACCTCCAAAGTTTCTGATTCTGTGGGTCTGGAGAGAGGCCTGATTGTTTGCATTTCTAATAATTTCTAGGATTGGCTGTGGAGGCTACTGGTCCTGGGATAGTACTTTGAAAATCACTGAGTTAAACTGCTTAATCTCTTACAACTTCATTTTCCCCACACAGGTAAAAATGAAAATAATAATAGATTTAGGGCCTGCTGGGATTTGAAAGACGTTATGAATTTAACCTTCTCCCTTTGTACTTGAGGAAACTGAGGCTCAGAAAAATGCTTGTTGGCAGAGCCAAGATGAAAACCTAGGTCCTTTGAGTTCTGGTGCAGAATCTTTAGAACCCTGCTATTTAATGCTGTCTGCATCATAGTCTTACTGGGCGGAGGCATATGAGATAATGATGATGAAAAGGTCTTGATTGAACACTTACAAAAGCAAAGGGTATTAATCATTTACTGAGTCCTAATAGTTGAGGGGAGGAGGCATCCTTCTTTCATGGCTAAGTTCTAATCCAATTGACAAATAGTATAAAGCACTTGGAGGATAAAAATATCTCATTATCGACAAAGATAGTTTGAAGGATAAAGTTTTATTTATTGGTGAGGGACTTCTAAATGCTAATCCCATGAATTAGAATGGGAAATAAAAGTTTTCGCCCTAATATTTTTAATGTCAGGCACTGTGTTTGCATGCTCAATCTCATTTAACCCCATCCACAGGCCAACAAAATAGATCCTATTAGTATCGCCATTTTACAGCTGGAGAAACTGAGTCTTAGAGAGACTGAGTGACTTGTCCAAGATGTAGTTGACTGGAATCAAAAATCAATATTTTCAATAATTGTCTGCACTTAAATTATATCAGTGTGCTCTTTGTGAGTGAGCCTTTACTGTGCTAGGTTTATCAGTTCAGGTTTCCTCAGGAAGCAGAACTCTGTGAGTTGTATGCAGTTAAGGGTTTATTACTGGGATTAGGCTGTGCATACTTGTGGGGCTGGAGAAGTGCATTGGAGGCCATTGTCTCCACATTGGTGGCAGCCTGAAGTCCCTCACCAAAGTAGGCAATTGGAAAGGAGAACCAGGCCTAAAGTGGGAGAGAGGGAGGACAAACTGGAACAGTGTCTGTCTTTCATGTCTACCCCTCTTAGCAATATGGGTGACAGAAGTGGCTGGCACATGTTCTGGCCTGGGGCTCAAAGGAGCAGATGCATGAGTCCAACTTACAACGTGGGGTGCCAGTGGATCGGAGACCCTGCGGGTGAGCTGCAGCAGTGCCTTCAGAGCCAACTGCTAACGCTTCATTTCTGCTTTCCAAATCTCACACAAGTTTCCAATGTGACCTACCCCAGCCCAGGACCAGACAGGAAAGGGAATTCTGAGAAACGTAGTCCCAGCTTGCCAGAATTGATCATACAAAACCTGTGAATTGACCATACATATTATGTGCAATTATTTAACATAGACTATTTCATCGATTTTCATAGCAACCTTTTAAGGCAGAAGCTCAAGTATACAAATGAGAAAACCAAGGTTTAAGGGGTTACATGGCTTATCTAAAGGTACAAACTTGCTTAAGGTACAACCCCAGTAGGGGGTTTTGAACTCAGATCTGTGTGATTTTAAACTTGTGCTCTTACCCACTGAATGACACTTTACACTGATTTTTCTCTAAGCGGCCCTATGTGCTACCCTTATGGCAATTGATGTATGTCACTGACATAAAGTAAGAGGCTTCATGGGAGACTGCTTTTGGCATATTTGGATCCCCATATGCTTCCCTTGACCTTCTTCATTCCATAGATGCAAGCTCTCTGGCTGGGGAGCTTCTCTTAGAATATAGGCCTGTGTGAGGTAGGCCTAGAGTAATGGGAGTCCTTGGGAAGGTCACCTCCAGTGCTTGGTGACCACATCCACTTACCCTAATGTGTTAGGTGACTTGAAGGCTATGATCTCCCAGGACATGACTCACCTCACAGAGATGCAATTTGTTAGCTTCTGAGAACTGAACATGAGAGGGATGGGGAGAACTGATAGTAGCCTGTTAGTATGAGAGATACTGGCTAGAGTTTATAGAGGAGAAAGCCTTCATGTGACATGGTCAGGCCCCCATGTGGCAGCCAGGTATCTTGGTTTTGATTTTTGTTTTATAAACATTTTTCCTGCCTGTCAGTTCTCCAAATGGAGCCAAACTCATCTTTGTGGCAGCCGAGGCATAAGAGTCCCAGCAAACATGTCAGCACTGAGGAGGAAGCGCTACTCCAAAACATGCACAACAGAGAGAAAAGAAAGAGGTTTGCTCTTATCACAGAATCTGGACAATACTGAGGGGGAAAAGAATCACATAACAGGATGTTAAATGGAAAATTCCATGTTCTTTTTGGAGCTTCAGCTGAGGCCCTGAAATGAAGGACATTGGTTGATAAATGCTTACACCCTCTGCAAAGAGAATTGTCAATCACGTTTATGTAAGACTTGCTAAGAGATAGCCACCAACTCCTGTCACTTTTAACAAGTGCATTTAATAAGAGTCTAGAAATTCATTAAAGCAAAGCAAACCAAAAATTCTTCCTTAGGTTGGGTTCTTCCAGAAGCAGAGCCTAAGCCTAAGATTCAAGTACATTTAAATTCTTAAGGAAGTACTCCCTGGAGAAACCAGCAAGGGAGTGGGAGGGTGGACAGGGAAGACGAAGACCCAAGTGAGGGTGCTATTTTGGCTGAGGTCCCTGGGTCAGGCTGATCCCTACTGAGCTCTAAAATTAAACTCACACCCCAGTGTTTATTCTACCTTGAGGCAAAGGAGCTGGGTTTTTGTTCTCATGCAGGGCCTGCTCTTAGTTGCCACACCCAACAGTAATCCTCTGAAGGTTGCAGATGCCAGTGTTAGCAGCTAGAGGTGAACTGGGGGTGAGCTGAAAAAGGGACCCTAGGGACTTAGGTGCAGTGGTGGCAGCAGTGTTTTCTACCGAAGGGAATTTGTGGAGTAGGAGGTGCTTCCTCTCCCCACCCCAGCACTTCAAGCCAAAAGAGGGAGCCCCCAAGAGAGCTACTTGTGGAGCTTGGAGCTGTCTGAATGGAGAATGCTTGGCTTCTCTCCTGTCTCTGTCCTAGTCTAGTTGGGTGCTTGCTGAGCTGAAGGAGCTCCCAGGTTCACTGGACAATGCTCCTGGCCCAGAGAGGAGTATGGTGAGAGTTGTGGGCACAACTCGATTTGTGCCTCCTAGACTTTGGTGGGCATCATGTCTGGAACAGCCAGAAAACAGGAGCAACTCATAAGGGAGTGGCGAGGAGTCAGGTCAGTAGAACATATCTCATTGCTGAGGCTGTATGGCGTGACGGGTGAGGGTCTAGACCCTGGAGTTAGACTGGCCACGTTCAACATTTTGGCTTTGCCATTAACTAGCTATGTAATCTTGGACAAGTGTCCTAACCTCTTGTGTCTCACTTTCCCCATTAGTAAAGTGGGGATAATGATATTCCTCATGGGGTTGTTATTAGTATTAAAAACAGATCTGGCATATGGTAATCTCTAAATACAGTACATATAATGTATTACTGTTATATTATTATTGTAATATATGTAACACAGCACATATTACATATATTTACATATGTATAATACACATATGAGTATATGTAATATGTACTATAGCATATTACATAGACTTATATAAGTATATTTTATATTATAGATTATATATTTTTGTAATGTATTTATTGTATATTACATATTACATATTACATATATATTATTAATGTAATATGATCTACTATATGTATTATATAAATTATATGTTAGTAAGTGATTGCTCATAGTGATTCTGTGATGGCAGATCTGGCATTCACACAAGACTTCTGACTCCAGAACCTTTGGTTTCAACCACTTTGCCATACTGATCTTGCCTATACATTGTTTTCTAAAAGATAAACTTGTGAGCTTTGAGGTCAGCTAGCCTAGATCTAAATCCCAACTCTACTACTACTATTAACCATGTGATTTTGGCATATGTCGAAACTATATAGCATTAAAATAATATTTCTTTTATTAAATCATTAGGATTAGTTGAGGTAACACATGTAAAGTACATAGCAGAGTGCTTACCACAGAGTAAATACTCAATTAATTACAATTGTTATTTCCTAGGCCTGATTCTAGCTCTGCTTCCTGCCACCCATTCATCCCTCATTTTGGCTTTCTGTCCAAGTTGAGGAGCTGTAGGCTTGTGGGGGAGGGGGAAAGGATGGAGGCAGCAAAGCCAGGCTAAGGAGGGCATCTAGAAGTGTCTAGGTTAAAAAGAGGAGGAAAAGTAACTGGCAGTGATGGAAATATTACTGACTATGCATTAGTGCCTCAGGACTTCAAATATTAGTCATTTGACTTTATTTTTGTGTTTTATTTATTTTCTACACAGCGTCATCAAGCCCTGAGTTAGATTTTAAATTGAATGAATCATCCCATTATCCTTGAAAACTGCATCAGGGACAGAAAATATTATTCTCATTTCACCAGTGAGAAGCTGATAAACAGAGAGGCTAAGTGGCTGGTGCAAGGTCATAAAACTAGAAGTGGCATTTGTGGTCAGAGTGCTGGCTTCCACATATTGCTGCATCCTCAAGTTATAGGACACAGTGGTGGCTTTATAATGAACATAGAAGATAGGAGGAAAGAAACTGTGTTGGTTGATCACCTGCCATGTACTAGGTACCATGTTAGGTATTTTATATTAGTATTTTGTCAAATTCTCACAACTACCATCCAAACCAACACATGAATCTTACTAGTACTGTAGTTCAGGTTTGTAGATGAGCAAACTGAGACCCATGCTGGGATTTGACCTACTCTTTTGGATTCCAAATTTGTGTTCTCATTATGTTAAGATGGTCCCAAATGCTTGATTCTTCTTTTTAATATGGATCCTGAAGGCCAGTAGGGCGTCCTCTCGGGCAGCTCTATGTAAAGCCCACGATCCCCCTACACACCAATTATTCTGTAGCACTAGGTTGCCCCATTTTCATTTGAATGCTGCTACTTCCTGCCCTCCCCCTTCCTCTTTCCCTAAAACCTAACAACTGAAAATGACAAACCCTATGCAGCCCAGAAGTCCTCAGATAGTGGTAATTGGTCACAGGATGCTATTCACATCTATAGATCTTTACTGACTCCTTGTTAGATTCATTTCTTTATCTCTGAAATCTGTCAAGCCCAATAGCTTTGTTCTAGCACTTAGCTCAGTTCAAAGCAACAAACACTGTTAGCCAGTGTCTTAATGACCAAAGCAAGTCACATGGCCAACCCACCTGCATTCAGGGATGAAGAATTAGATGCCACCTCTTGGTGGTAGGGGAGGTATTTGTGGCCAGTTCTGCGGTCCACCACACTTATTTTCTGCTAGACGAGGTAGCAAGATATGTAAACAGATAAGTAATAGGGCATTCTGAGAACTGCTCATAGATATAAAGGCTGCCTAATTCGCTGGCTTCTAAAATGCTCTGGGCAGCACAGAGCTTGGGAGTTCCCTCAATGCATGCGATTTCCTTGCAAAGTCAGTGCAGGTCTTGGACTGCCTGAGAACTGGGATAGTGCGATGCGGGAGAAACTATTGTGGCCTTGGAGACTTAGTCCTTGAAACCCTTCAGTTTTTTTCTGAGTAGAACTTTGGATCACCCCTGCATCATTCATGGCCCCACACCTTCCCACTGAGGATCCTGGCACAGCTGGATGCCCAGCTGGGCATCTGTTTCAGGAAACTCAAAATTAACTTTATGGCCAGCAAGTGCCAAGCATGGCTCAATGTGGTTTCTGTCTACTTTGGGTATTTAACAATCCCAGCTGTTTTTTTGTCATGTTTGGAAAAATGTCTCTCACATGGTCATGTTTTTCAAGAGGCAGTTTATTTCAGCTTGTAATATTGTGTTTCAGGTGTTTTTATTACTGAGCAAGGATGGGTGGGTGAGTGGGACACACAATGGGGAGCTCCTTGAAGACACAGGCTGTTAGAGTTCTCCCCGCCCCCACGTTTACTCTAGTTCTGCTTGTCACTTCCCATCCTCTGTCAGTGGAGGCAGAATATTGTGGTTAATTGTGTGCTGTTTGAGCAAGTCTGGGCCCAAATCTGGCCAAATTATTTACTCTGTGATTGAGATAAGTTACTTAAGCTTTTTTGTGTTTCAGTGCTGTAATTGGTAAAATGAAGATGATAAAAGTCACAATTTATAGAGTTATTGTGAGGATTAAATGAGTTAATGTGCAAGCACTTTCCTGCATAGATCCATGCCAGGCTATGAGCTTGGCATGGGTCTAAGTACTTTATACACATTAACTCATTCAGTGGAGCTAAAAATACTTTTTATATATCCATTGATTGCTACTTTATAAAAGGTTATACTTAGCTAAATGTGGGAAAATATTAGATATGACCTAATTTGCTTAATAAATCCATTTAGTACTCAGAAGATGTGAAATATATATACAAATCCAGCAAGAAAGGCAAGAACCCTCAAAAAGGATAAATTAGGAGAGTCATGTGGAATTCCATGAGTGCGATAAACACTTATTAGAAAAATGAAACAGACAGATGTGCCCTTAGACTAATTGAACAAAAATCCTTGAAAAGCTCAGTGGTAGGCATAATGGGGGAAGGCAGCTGAAAGAATGAAAAGAATACGCAAATGTTTTGTGTACAAAATGCATTGCATTCATTAAACACTAAGGGGCCATATGATATAAATGTGAAAATGCTCTCAGATAAATTGAGAAAAGGTCCTTGAACGATGCAGAAGAAGAAAAAGAAACCTCAAAGTTTATGAACTTTTTCAAAATGCACTGAAACTGTTATTTCAGTTTCGAAGTGTTTGTTTGCTGTTAAGAATTTTAGGCCAATGTATCGTTATGAGAATGGCTTTGGGTGAATTGCTCTTCTATCATCTTGCTTCTTAGTCTTTCATCTTTGTCCCCTCGTCTCCATCCACATTGCCACACTCTGTGTTGAAAATATTCATTATTCTTAGAGCAATAGTCTACATATGACTTCCTCATCTCTCATCTGTCTTTCTCATAGGAGAAGAGTGATTTTTTTTTAAATGCCAGATTGGTAGGTTACTTCTTTTCTTAAAAAACTCTCACTGGTAGTATCCCAATCACTTTCACATTAAATCTGCCTCCTTGGTTTAGCAAAAAAAAAAATTTTATGATTTGTCTGTTGCCAATTTTCTACATGTAACTTTAGTTCAACCAAAATGAACTGTTAGGCACTCCTACATCAGCCATAAAGATAAACTGCATACTCTGAGTGGGAGCTTAAAATACAACAGATCCTGGATAAATTATAGCAAATACGTATTGTAAATGCATTGCTGGGCTCAAGAGTTAAGGAAAAAAAGTGAATTAAAACCTGAACGGTGAATAGTTATCCTGACATAATTATAACCCTTCTATTTCATTCTCTAATGTGTTCATGTTTGGACAATAAACTATCTGATCATTTTATTAATAGGCTATAGTATAACCAGTTGTAAATAATCAGAACAAAGATCACCAGATTTCTAGTTCAAGAACAATGAGTTCTTACTACTCTTCTCTTACCTTCTCTCCCCTTCTCTCCATTTGCTCTGGCACCAAATTCTCTATCAGTTAGGAAACAATGTCAAAGCTCATGCTGCCTTAAGCAATAACAAAAATTTTCTGACTCACACAATAGGAAAATCCAGGCACAATTTTGGCTAATCTAGCAATTTAATGCTGTTTTTAGGGATCCAGTTTCTTTCTTTCTTTTTTTTTATTCTGCTGACGTTTACTGTGTGAGCTTCATCCTAGACCATGCATCACACGTGATGACAAAAAGACTGCAGCAGTTCCAGGCTTT
The DNA here is from genome assembly GCA_030015415.1 of Cynopterus sphinx. NCBI lineage: Eukaryota > Metazoa > Chordata > Mammalia > Chiroptera > Pteropodidae > Cynopterus > Cynopterus sphinx. The sequence goes on from CM057383.1 coordinate 120,476,006, forward strand.
GCACCTGCACACCAGGCCCTATCAGCATTCTGAGCAAGAATCCTGAAATACACCTTAATAGACTTTCTTAGGTCACAACTCTGCCACCTGCTCACCGCCAATCCAATCATTCTGGCCAGGATAATTGACTGTACTGATTGGTCTGAGTATATTGGGACTTAGGCCAGAAGCAAGGATGGAGTCAGAATTGCCAAAAGTACCTGAGCTGCTTTGGTATAGTCAGGCAGGAGGAAGAAGAAAAGGATACTGAATCAACAATCAGCAAGCTTACAGTCCACCCCAGAAGCCTTGGTGTGCCTAACAAACAAACCCAGCCAAGTTATTAGAGACTTAGACTTGAGATTTGAGGTCAGACCAAAGAACTTGTGATTTGTAGCTATTTGGGCCAATAGAGGAGTTTGGAAGCCAACATGATGAGTGAGTGTAAAGAACATTTATTCTATTCCTGAAGCCAAACAGATCAGAGTCTTGAACCTGAGTATGAACCTCTAAACTGACTTTGAATCTTGGCCAAGATAATTACTTTTGGATCCCTGTTTTTTTTCTTATCTGCAGTTTGGGGATAATTTTCCTATCTTATTCAGTTTTGTGGGAACTAAATGAGATTATGCATATAAAGTAACCCAGTATAGTGCATGGCACAGAGTAGATAAGTTTCCTTTTAGTTTATAGTCACTAAATTGACTCTGAAATTATCAACATAATGACTTTTCCTTAGGTCATTTAGTCCACCTGCCAAGCTGTGGCTGCTCCTTTGTATCTCCTTATATGGTAAGTGGAAGTAGATTGTTAAATAACTTTGTCTCTTATTCTCAGCATCTCTTCTTTGAATAGTGGAAAAAACCTGATTTCTTGAAATTTATAAGAGCTATAAATATATTTTAATATCAATAATAAACACCGAGCAGGCCTAAGTGTTGATCCTTTCCTGATGCCTCAGCAAACTATAGCTATCTCTTAATTTCTCACCAACACCAAAAGTTATTTTGCTCCAGGGGAGCCTATTAGCTCAGTCAAATTAAATTTCCAGACTCTAAACCAAGAATCTCAAGGTCAGAAGGTCGTGGAGCCTCAGCAAGATATCTGACTCATTCTTTCGTTCCTGCTTTCAACATCAGATCGTGACAATGTTTATGTTCAATGCTACTCTTTCACCTCAACCTTACTTCTTTCAGCTAATGGGTCACTCAGACTTGCAGGAAGGAGCAGCATAAACAATACTTCAACAGACCCCTCCAAGCAGTTAAGACCATGAATAATTCATCTGCTTGCTGTGGCCCTCTTTGTTCCTGGTGGTACCACCATGGGTTACAAGTGACTAAGCTCAGGGGAAGCCCTCTCCCCAGGATAATTAGTCTTCCTTCAGCTCCAATGAATTAGCACTCCTATTTTATTGTACCCTTGGGTTACAGGGCCTATTAAGTTATAAAACAAGCAAATTATTGCTGAAGGCCTGCAGCAGATTACTCTGAAGCACCTGCCACTACATGAATGAGGTTTAAGTCATCAGAAAAATGTAGTCTGTGGGTTCATAATGGGGAAGGGGAATGTTTATTACTTGTAAGATTTTCGAAGATGAAAGCAGATTTATATTTTTTTCTGATCATATACATTATGAAAATAAATATTTCCTTAGGAAACAACACAGAACATTGTAATGAAGAAAGCAACAATCTTAAATCCAAACTCAGACAATTATTTTGGATTTTTGTGCAATCTAATGCAGTCATTTGCATTTTGCTGTATGTGGTTCAGACCTCTTTCTCCCTTTCTTTCATTTTACATAAATAGAGTCATATTATAAATGCAATTTAACAATCACTGAGTTTATTTTTTATGCCTGTAAATATAGATCTGTATCACCATTTTTATGACTCGGTGGCACTGGGTCATGTTTGTGTACCAGACTTCATTTATGCAGTGCCCTGTTATTGGCCACTAAGCTGTTTCCAGACTATTCCTTTTAGCAGTACCCAGCAGTGGAGGACCCTAAACACTTTTGTGTACAAATCAGCTTACCTCCTTAGGGTCCATTTCTAAGAGTAGAATTGGTAGGCACATAAGAAGGCTTTGATTCATATGGCTAAACTGCGCCTCAAAAGGTATCACAATTTACATGTAGACTAATGATACCTGAAAGCAGGCCGAAAAGTCTGTTAAAAGAAAGGCATGGCAGGGATGGGCTTCCAGGTTCTGAAAACGAACAAAGGAGCCTGAACTGGGAACCTATTTCAAAGTCAACCCTAGAAAATCTGTAGAATTCACAGTGGTGGAATCCAGGCACAAGCCAAGCCAAGCCTGTGGAGTCCCTGGTGGTGGTGGTGGGGGGCACTGCAGGCTATCTTGGATGGGGAGTGTAGGAGGTGGGTGGCTCTGGCCAGGGGCAGATGGAAGCTGGAGGCTACAGGGAAGTCATTAAGGCTTCAATTCTCACCTCTTTCCTGCATGGCCTTAGGATGAATCAATGCCTGCTTCTTCTAGTGCTAGGCCACCAGCACAGGTGACTGCCTTATTGGGATGACAGGCTGATGAAAATAAGTGTGAACTGATTATTCTTGAGCACTAACTCCCCTTCTGCCTTAAGACCCCAGGAGCTAATGTGTTGCAAACTAGGGTTCTGTCTCCTCCCCATGCTGATTCTCCCTAAATAGGGATTTAAAAGTGAAAACCTGGCCAGAGGAGTTATTGGTGAGATGACAGCAAGCAAGAGTGATGGTTCTAGTGCTGGTTTCTTTGCACTGAGACTCAGCATCTCCCCTCTCCTTAATCTTTATAGTAATGACAAAGACAGAGCCTGGCCTTTGGACCTTTCTCGGTGTGCATGGCCACCAAACTGGCTGATATCCCTAGGGGAATGTGAATTCACAAGCCAAAATAATCAAACGTCAAAGGAGTACAATTTCCTCAAAAGAGATAACACGAAATTGGTTAACATTTACCATCTGAAGCAAAAGTATTGGAACAGATGGAAAGAGAATTTAGCATAAGTATGATAAATATACTTAAGGAAATAAGGAAGATATTTGCAATCTTCCAAAACAGAACCAAGTAAAAATATTAGACTCGAAACTGTAATAGTTGAAAAAAGAGGAGCTATCATTTTCTTTTACAGCAGAATATGAAGAATATTCTGAAGAATTTAAGGAATGGGGAAAGGATGGACCCCAGGGTAGAGAACCCAGGCACCATGGAACCACTAATTCTTTTGCAGCCTCCTAGCCAGCCAGTTTTAACATCCCTAACTAGAGGTAAAAGATAAAAAAAAAATTACAATTAAAAAATTAAAAAATAATTCCTTATGGAATTCTAATACAGAGATGTAGATTAATACACACATGAATATATCATGATGATGAAGTCAAAGTCACACAGCTGGCTACTGGCAAATAGGACTCAAATATGGGATATTTTGACCATTAGACTGTTGTTTTCCTGGTAAGCAGTGCATTATGTATGTGAGTGTTTCATAAAAGATGTATACATTTATGTATTTCTAGTAATGTGTAACTCAGGAGCAGAAGCTTTAATATGTTCATCGCTTATCTTACCATCTACAGCTCTCCGTGAAGACTCAGACAGCCCAGTGTTAGCAGTCTTTCAAAGTTATATGCACACACACAATGAGTTATTCTACTAGGGGAGTTTCAGAACCAATAGAATGACCTTTGAATTTCTGGAACAGAAAGTGCTCTAAAAAGCCCATGTATGGTAACAATAAAGTGAGCCCAAGGTCATATACAATTTAGCTGCAAAATGATGATGAAATCTTATATTCAAAGGCTATTCATGGTGATGAATTTGTACAATTTGGTGATTGCTATGCTTTGCAGTATGGGAGGATTTACAACTGATTGAGGAAGACACTTTCGTATTTTGAAACTGGGGAAAAAATGAGGGATTATTGGTTTCTGCTCTGTTTTTATTGGTTCATTTTTGTTTGAATTCTCTAAAGTAATTATAGGATATTGCTAGCCTCTTTTCCCAAAACTTTTTCAGTCTATCCAAAAATATTTGAAACACAAGACAGTCTTACCTCAATGTCATATTATGTTTAATTAACATATGGCACCGGTAACCCATGTATTTCATAACATGTCTGGCTCTTTCTTTTTTCAGGCCTTTCACACACATTCTCTTCTGACTGGAGGTGTCTTTCTCTCATTTATTATCCCAATGACTCATCTCACCCTTCAAGTCTGTTTAGATGCTACCTATATATCCCAGCATTGTTCTTGATTTTGATGCTCATTCATTCGTTTATCCTTTTATTTAACACAATACATTTACTGGAAGTCTCAGCTCTATATGCCAGGCACTATTACTGCTGAGTGTTACAACACTGCGATAGGCAAAAGCAGAAGAGTTTCTCTCCCTCCTGGAGCTTAGAGCAAGGGAAGGGAAGAAGACCTCAAGCAAGTGAGCACAAGAAATTGTAAAGTCACAACTGTAAAGGTACCTTGAGGAGAAGGTGACCCATGCTCTTAGGAGGAATTGGACTCTAACCTAATCAGACTGGATAGGCAGACCTTTTAGAAGAGGTGAAGCCAGCATCTTGTGTTTTAGCTTTATGGCTGACATGGGCTGATTTGTGTCCCCCACAATTCATACGTTGCAACCATAACTTTTACTACTTATAATGTGAATGTATTTGGAGATAGGGCCTTTAAAGAGGTGGTTAAGGTAAAATGAAATCATGTGGATGGGCCCTAGTCCTGTATGACTGGTCTCCTTATAAGAAGAGGGGATTAGGAAACAAACAGTACATAGAGAGATGACCATCTAAGGACATAGTGAGAAGGCCATCTGCAAACCAGCAACAAAGGTCTCAAAGTAACCAAAGTTGTTGACACCTTAATCTTGGACTTTTATCCTCCAGAACTGTAGAGAAAATCAATTTTGTTTGTGTTATCTATGCAGTCTGTGATATTTCATTTTGGCAGCCGCAGATAATAAATACGGTGGCACTTAGAAGGTTCTATTTCATTTTTTTGTTCTTTGATTCATTTTGTGTTTTCCTACTACCTTGGGAGGATTGAATCTGTCTAGTTGACTATTGTATTTCAGTATACAGCTATTGCTGAGCACAATATTTGCTAAGTAAATATTTGTTGCAAATTGAAAATAAAATGCTAAATGTGTATATCTTATATTGTCATCGAGAATTCCTGGTTGACACTGGGCTTGAAGTGGCCACTTCCTTCCTCTGATCACATGGAGACTGGGTTCCACCTTCAAAATCTTGGGGTATGTTCTTCCCTTGGTTATGCTGCCTGAATTTCCTGGAACTCAATGTACTCACTTCACACTTTTTCTCAGTTAAGAAACATCTGGATAAATCTCCACTAGGGTGGGTTATTCATTCTCCAGTTTTTGCATACTCCGCATTCTAAATCTGATTCATCAGATTCTCTGATTCATCTACCTTTCTGATACATCCCCGTGAAAGTGCTATTTTCTCACTTCTGCCAGCTCCATCCCTTGCTTCTGCTGTTGTCTGCTCTACTTGTTCTGCTTCCTGGGAGGCCACAGGCCACGTAAGCGTCTCCAGCTGTCACACTGCTTGTAGCTTGGGGTTCTGCTTTCTAACAGTTTTCCTGTAGAAGAAGGAAACATTTCTTTTCCCAGTAGAATATCATATTTTCTTTTTCCTTCTGGCTCTCTTGAGCTGGTTAATAAATTGGGTCCTAAAATCTACCACTTATTTAGGAGTGTGAATTTGATAAATGCATGTAATCTCTATAAGCTTTAAAGTTTCCTTCTCTTCAAAGGGAAGTGATAGTTTTAAGAATTAAGACAGATGTTGAACCTAGCAAACTCAATACATTTAACAAATGATGATGATGATGATGATGATGATGATATTTTTGTCCTTTTTAAAAAAATTATTTATTATTATTATTTTTTATGGTGACACTGGTTAATGAAATCCAATAAGTTTCAGCTGTACACTTTAACAGTAAGGCAAATATACATTTACACTGTATGCTCACCTCCCATAGTTAGATTTCTTTCTGTCACCGCATATTTGACCCCCTTTCCCTCATCTACCTCCCCCGTCCCCACACCCCGTCCCCATACACCCACACCCTCATACCCACTATAGTCCATGTCCATGAGTCTCTGTTTGTTCATCTGTTCATTTGTTGCTTTTAGGTTTATAAGCCACATATAAGTGATATCATGTGATTTTCATCTTTTTCTGTCTGGGTTATTTTGCTTAGCATGATTATCTCGAGGTCCATCCATGTTGTTGCAAATGGCAGTATTTCATCTCTTCTTATGGCTGAGTAATGTTCCACTGTATATATGTACCACAGCTTCTTTAGCCAATCATCTGTCGTAGGATACTTAGGTGGTTTTCATGTCCTGGCCACTTTGAATAATGCTACTTTGAACACCTATGTGCAAATATCTTTTAGAAAATGAGTTTTCCAAATAAATTTTTGTCATGAAAAATTTTAATGCTATGTAGAGTATAATGTAGCTCCATGTACACATAACTTACATGTCTAGTCTTGCTCCACCTACATTCTCTCATGATGTATTTACTGTAGACCGAGAATAGTTTCACTCTCCCTTAGAAACCCTTTCATTACACAATTAATCTGAAAGAACCTTTTGCTATGGTTCGCCAAAATTTGGATTTGAGATTACTGTGTCTTATTTACTTTGCTCTTGCACTTGAAATGTAAATACAATAAAACTTCATTCATTGATGTAAATTGGAGGGAAGAGATTGGAATCTAATTTAGTAAGAACTTGACAGTCATTTAAAAACAATTGTAGTTTTATTATTTTAGACTCTTTATAGTAACTCAAATTAAACTATTGAGAAGCCAAGGTCTTATGGGATCTATTTTGATGACTATTAGAATGATAATTAAAGGAATACCTTAATTTTTTGTAATTATGTGCTTGTAAAAAGCTTGTTTTTCTTAAATAAGGTTAAATATTTTTCTCAGAATTTATGTTGTAAGGAAATGTGACCTTGAAGAATGATTAGAAAGAAAATTAAAAAGAGGGTTTGTTCAGTGAAAGTGGTCAATGTTTTTGTGGAGCCAGAGGTGCTTTTGAAAAAAAAAAATGTATAGAGTGGATAGGATAGAAGTCTGGGCCCTGGGAGCTAGCCTGTCTGGATTCAAACCCCAGAGCTGTCTCACACAAACTTATCAAGTGCTTTAATGTCTATAAAATTAAGTTTCCTTATATAAAAATAGTAAGTCCTACCTCATAGGTATTATAAAGATTAAGTTAAAGGAGATTGCCTGATACATTTTGGTTATTACTCCTCACTACTGAAAAAATAATTATAGCTTTTAAAAAAAAATCTATTGTTAGGGAAATGATTTCCTTAAGGATTGGTCACAATCCTATGGTAGAGCCAGTGCTTCTGTTTCATTCTAGCTCTTTGAAAATTCCTTGGTCTTCCTATGCAGACCTTTTCTTGGAAGGCAGTGAAAGTCCCAATGGGCGTGTTATCCCTCTTTAATATAGAATTCCTCCCTACTACTGCCTTCTCTATTTCAGAAAAGATACTTATTCTTGGCTTTGTTGTGGCCAGTATAGAATAGACCAAACCAAGTATGCCCTCAAAGGCTGTTTATTAGCTGGCGGCTGTCCTTGCCAGGAGCAGCCTTGAAATGTAGAGGTACAAGGTTTTTAAGCCCAAAATCCCATTCTTCATTCTGTCTGAACACAAAGATCTACTTTTCTTCTATTCACTATCTGTCAACCCACTGGCCAGGTGTGCAAGCAGAGGTACAGAAGCGGAATGCTTATTGTTCATGGCCTATGTTCCCATGACAGAAGCCAAGCAATAATTTCCAGCTTATACACAATTGATTGTTTCTCATGCCATGCAGGTAAGCAGAGTCACTCAGGCAGTTAGCTTTTGAGCTCATTGTTACAAGTTTCATGATTAACAGAATGTGGCTAAGGGTTCCAGGAGCTAGGCCTTTGTCTAGTTTTAGGTTTTAATTAACTCTTATTACCCTTACCACATTTCAGCAGGCTGCCACAGCTTCATTAGTTCCTTGACCACCCCCTGCCCCTTGCCACCAACCCCAAACCATTCTTGGCATGCTTCTGTGACTCAACCTTGGTCTCCATCAGGGATGACATTTGGCATTTCTCCTCTGTGGCTGTCCCCTGAGACCTCTGACTGTGTGCTTCTGTTTCCATCGCAGTCTCCCTATGAAGGGTGGGAATCACACAACCTTCGGGCCATCTTGGGAATGATGACTGGGCTCAAGTTTCCTCTGAGGACTTGCTCAATATGCTATTCCCTTTCTTGCTTATTTTTCTTTTCAACCTCTCACTCTGCATCTTTCTCTGTAGCCCATAAACATGGTCCAATAAGTTTTAAAAAATTGTCCCTTGACCCCACATGCACTTCTAGGCACCTCTAGTAGTCTTTTTTTCTTTTCTTTTATCTATAATATCCACAGAAGGCATGGTCTATAATAGCTGGCTTCAGTTACCATTCATTTCTTAATCCTCTTAAGGAGTTTAATCCCTTTCCATCTGCTGGAATGAATACCCCCATCACCACCTCTTTTCTTCTCCTCCCCCTCCAGCTTCTGTGTATCTTATATATATATCTTTCAAGATCTTGTCAAATACAGTCTTCTCTCTGAATTATTTACTAAAATTGTTTTAGTCCATTTGTGCTGTGTTAACAAAATAACCATGGACTGGGTGGTTTATAAACAGCAAACATTTATTTCTCAGAGTTCTGGAAGCTGAGAATTCCAGGAGCTAGGCACTGGCAGATTCAGTGTCTGGTGAAGACCAGCTTTCTGTTTCTCTGTGTCCTCACATGGCCAAAAGGGTGAATTCTCTGGGGTCTTTTAAATAAGGGCACTAATCCCAATCCATGAGGGCTCCACCTCCCTCAGGCCTCATCCAAATACTATCATATTGAAGATTAGGTTTCAACATATAACACCTAGATAGAATTGTGAGATTCTTCCAACCAGAACTTGAATCAGTGATAGCCTGCTGATTTCAACTTGAATGTTAACTGTGATCAGTTATTTGTGGCTCAGTGTTAGAGTAATATGTTGAGAAGGATTCTGAAGGTCAAATATGGGACCTGCTGGGAGGAGTACTCTGATCAGTTAGTAAATTATTTTCTGGAATGGGAGGTGGGAAGATACTATGTGAGCCACATGTGAATTATTCTGTTTTCCATAAAGAGGCCTCTGTCATAGCAACTAGATAGCACTAGTTGCCCTCACTTGTTTTCCATGTTCATCTTGTTATGCCAGATGTGCCTTCTGGTGAGTAGGTCTCTGGCTTATTTGTCTTTTCACCCCAGCAACAAGCACAGTCTTTCAGCATCTAGTAACCCTAAGCTTTTGCTGAACAAATGAGAAGAAAGTTCTGCTTTTTAGTTTTCTTGAGTTATGTTACTCTTTCTCTGCCTTTAGTTTGCACAATTTAAAATGTTGACTTCACCAACAGAAGTGGTTATTAAACCATTTTTAGCCCAAGAACTTGAACCCTAATGAAATTTCATTCTTCTGCTGAATGTGTAAAACACAGAGTTCCTGTTTTGGTGAAAGGAGGTGGGAGGTGGTCTCAAGATGGATCTCCAGCCCTGTTCCTTCTGGAGCTGCCAGGATTCAGAACAGTGGTTCTCAAAGTGTGATCTGTAAACCAGCAGCATCAGCATCACCTGAGAACACATTAGAAAAGCAAAATCTCTCAACCCTAGATCTAGTGAATCAACCCTCTGGGAATGAAGATAAGCAGCCTGTGTTTTAGTAAGCCCTCAGATAATTCTCAGGCATGCAAAAGTCTGAGAAGCATTACAGGAGTTTGTTTGGGGCTTAGTTAAAATATCACTGTGAAACAGGAAGGCCACTGGCTCCTTAAAGGTGCTATTTTTCACTAGCCCACTAAAAATATTCTCAGAATGTGTCCAATGGCTACGAGAAAGAGAACTAAATTTGCTCTGGCCAAACTGAGCCTTCGGTGTTGTTGCAGTGCTGTGCTGGGAGGGCTGGGGGCAGTGCCCTGGAAGGAAACTGGGAAGCAGGAGGGGAAAATCCTGTGCACAGAACCAGCACCACCACCTTCGGATGTGACCTAGGTGACTGTGAGCCTCAGGGAGCAGCAGCAGGTGAAGGATGGTGCCCGCGTGCAGAAAGAGAAGTTACTGTCATGGTATCTATTTCTTTTCCTGGCAGCCTTTCTGACAGGCTATGAACTTCTTTCCATAGTACTTCATATAAATATAGTCACTGGTGTCAGTATAGAGTCAAAAGTGACAAGCATTCAGGTTGAGTTCAGAGAGCTCTCTCGTCTTACTAGAGATGAGAAATTTCAGGAGGCAGTAATGGAAGTGACAAAGTATGTATATTCCCCAGCTGGAAAGAATGATGGGCTAGTGCCTGTATTTATATAAACAGGCTTCTTTACTCCAGTAGATAGATTTTCACTCTTGGAGCCAGAGCTTTGCTTTAAGCAGTGGATCCGAAGATGAAAGAAAGAAATTCAGTTGCTACAAGATTATGTTGAAACCATAGAAGGAATGAAAAAGCACCTGATTCAGCAGTCTGAGCCCAGCAAGCTGACCTTCACAGGGGAAGTTGCAAATGCCAAATTCAAAGCCAGGTGGTCACTTAGTGTGTTTTTTTCTTTTTGCTTGCGACCCTGGCTATGGATATACACTGTGATCTAACCCATGATTAAATGGAGTTAGCTGAAACATTTATGGAGGCCTAATACCAGATGTATCATCAGTTTAAGATGGAACTATGCCTGGAAATTGTGTACTTCATCGTTAACCCCAAAACTAGCTATAAGGATGTGGACACCTTGCCTGAAGGCAGTTTCAATCTGCTGTGACCAGAGACAGTGGAGAGCCTGTTCTATCTGTACTGCTTCATTGGGGATAAGAAATATCAGGATTAGGGGTGGAAGATCCTGCAAGACTTCATCAAATATACCAGCATCCATTCCGGCGGCTCTTCTTCAATCATTTATTTTCAGAATCCAATCCCGAGAGACAGGATGGAAAAAATCTGTAAGTGCATATATCTTTTCTGATGACATGGACCTCTTCGATCTTGACAAATATGTATTTAACATAGAGAGGGTCATCTCTAACCCATCTTGACTTCAGCTTAAAAGGCTTGGAATGACTTAATAATGAGACTTTCCACATTGAACATTGGGCATAGTAGAATTTTTCTTTCTTGAAGATCAAACCAATTGCTTATGAATAAAATTAGTCATTCTTTAACTTTTAGCCATGGGGTGTGTGGCCCAGCTGGCTACTGTGAGCCAGATGAGTTTTAACTTTGGATTGGAGATAATAAGTTCAGTGGGACAGCAGAGGTCCAGGACACCTCTGAAGTCCAGGTACCTATTGCTTTTTCAGGGTAGCTGCTGCTTGGTTTTGAATCTGTCTTTATGCATTTCTTTAGGCAGTAATTCAGCTTGGCTTTGGGTGTTTCTGTGTCTGTGCTTTCTTAGTCAGGAGCACTGTGAGGAAGAAGAAAGAAAAAAGCCAGCAAATTATTGATTTATGGGGAAAACAAACATATGTCTACCAATAACACAAGAGCCTGCCAAAAAGCCTGATTTGTGTTTTCAGTTGGTCCTTTTGGGGTGGGGGTATGGGGGTGGGGGGAGAGGAGGGGGTTGGTGGTTGAAGCTACACTGCTGCTGGGAGAAGAGAGAGGTTGACACTATTGTGGGACCCTGGTGATGGAAGCTGTTGGGAAAGACAGAGACAGACTGGATATGCCCTGTGGAAGGACAGGGCTCCTGTTGAGCTTGGTCAGCTTGTGATTTAAAAAGACATTAAGGAAAAAATAATTGGTTGCAATTCCGGTGACACTTGCCAGTGTCATACTCACTATTAATCGAGTTACCATACTGTGCCCAATAAAGTTTTAACAGAGCGGAGCATGGCAAATTTGTAGACCCAGCGGGTTGCTTATTGGGGCTGCACAGTCTGGCTTCTGTGATGAACATGGAATGATGGGCTATCAACTTACATTTACCCTCCAGCTGGGTCTTCTCTGCTCTTTGGAAGAGCCAAGTGAGGTGACTGACTATAGGCAATAAGTAAAAGGAATAACCTAAAATCCCATGCAGATTAATAGTGAAAAATGTGTTTAATAATGCTTTTTTTGATTGGCGAGTCACTCTCTTAGAATAATGCAGAGGCAATGTAGGACAATGAAGAAGGACTGAAATCCTGGAGTTGGTGAGACCTGGCGTGATAGTCTGAATTATTTTTCTAAAAATATTCTTGCCCCATTGGTGTGTAGAGTGGTACACTGGCCTTCTACGCAGATGTTGAGCTTAGCTACTTGACTTGCTTTGGGAGATGAGCAGATGTGATGGGAGCAGAGGCTTGAAGTGTGTTAGTGTGGTTGGGCCTGCTCCCTTGTGCTCTGGTCATTCATCACAGGAAGGACATGGCCCTGGTAGCAGCGATCCTTTAGGCCTGGGATCTAGAGATAATGGAGCAGACCTGTAATTTTCAGCCTGAAGCAAAGCCACCCAGCTGAGGATAGCTTATCAGCTGACTCACAGTTTACTTGTAGATCCCTGAGCATGAAAATAAATGCTGTTGTTGTCACTGAATATGGGAATAGTTCTGTAGCTCTACAGACACATGAGTACAAGTATTTCTTCCACTACATTCTAGTTGTGTAATTCTGGCAACATACCACCATTTTTAGGCCTTAATTGCCTTATTGGCAAAATAGGCAGTAAATAGCTACCACACAGGTAAGCATTAAGTGAAACAGTACATATAAATGTGTTTCATTATACTTTGTACTCAAACATTTGCTATAGTTTAGAGCTACGAGCATAACCATGATGGCTATAATTTATTGAGCATTTACTATTCTGTGCCTGGAATTAATACAGATGTTTTGCCTGTTTGACTGACATTCCTTATAACTCCAAGAGGTAGTTCTTAATTTTCTATTATTAATATAACATATTAATATTATAATATTAATATAACATTCCTATTTTACAAATGAATGCCCAAAGAGGTTAAGTAACTTGCAGAAAATTGCACAGATATTAAGTGGCAGCGCTAGATTGTTTTCTTAGTCTGCTTTACCCTGTGGCTTATGTTCTTCCCACTGCTAGCCTGCTCCATCCATCTTTATGACTATAATTAATGTCAGTATAGTGCACCATGATTAATGAAACACTTCCACATTATCACATGATTCTTCCAGTAACAATGTTGGACACACAGCAATGTCACCCTCAAGAGATTATTTTTTCTTGTCTCTGATTGCCAGGAAATCACGTTGGAATCACAATGGGCAGATCCTCCTCATTCAGTGGAATAGGTGTAGTCATCTTAACATCATGTAGGGAGCATCCTTTTAGAAGGGTAAATGCAATTAGAGCACCGAGGCTGGCTTGTCTTAGAATGGTGGGGTTTATCCTTCTTAAGTTCCTGGGTAGCCACTCTTAAAAGGGTAGACCAGCAACCTGGTATTCCATAGGCAGGGGCTATCGTTAGACCTTTTTAGTTGGGCTGGCATCAAAAGAAAAGCAGCCTGTTTTCCTGGTCTGGAAAGAAGGTGAATGGATCTGAGAGGCAGAGGATAAAGTATCAAAAGTGATCCAGGACTCCTGTGGCCTGATGGTTTTCTGCCAAGTTGGCCGTATATGGGAACTACAGTTGTTGGTCATTAAATCTAATTTTGGGGCTTTCTTGGCTGAGCCTGTTTCTAAGATGGAAACTCACCTTTCTAGAAGAACCACTGCAGGCTCTTCTGGAATCTGGAGCAGCAAAATCTTACAGTGGTGGATCCACAGCAACTTTGGTAAAGAACCAGCCCCAACAAAGAAACCATAGTAGGCCTGTTGACTGATCAGATTCTATTTTCTGTATTCCTGGGTAAGAAAAACCCCCTTATGAATCTTTTAATTCCTGATAATTCATGAGAATGGGGACATTCAAGAGGGAGATTTTGGCTTTATAGCTAGTAAATACCATAGAAGTGATGTGACTTTATTTGTATCTCTAGTGTTTGTATCTGTTATATACAGTTTAGGAAACCAAAGCTTGGAGACCTGCCCACCAATTTCTGGTGGATAAGTGATGGTGCCAGAATTCAGAGTTTGGTCTTTTGATTGTGCTCTTGTAGGTCCTGCCTGGTTCGCTCAAACTGCCTAGATGGAAGAGTCCAGTACTTAGGAGTAGTTGGTCTGCATACATAGGCATACATAAGGCAATGCATAAGTTTAATGAGATTTATACATTGAGGGAATGTTGGAAATTAATGAAACAGCCTCAAAGAGAATATTAGATAATGCTGTTTACAGAAGGTTTTGTTTTTCACCTTGTAGGGTTCCCTTCCACTTGCCATTTTACCTCACTTGGTTCTTATATTTGCACCATTTCCATAGCTCCCCTCTACTCTTTCTGTCCTTTTTTTTATCTATCCATTTCTCTCAAGAACAAGAAACAGATTTCTCTTACTATCACATGTTTTCCTCTTTGTTCTCTTGGCTCTTACTTAACTCATGTCCCCCAAGACTTCACCTTCTTGCCCAAAGATTTATCAAGGTATTTTGTCAACAAAGTCAGTTTTCTTCCTACGAGAAATTCTGTTACCAGTTTTTAAGGCAATTCATTTGTGCATCAAGTGGTGCATTCATTTTCCTTATGGAGGAATTACTAGGTACCAGGGACTGTTCTAGGTTCTGGGAATATACCAGTGAATGAAACAAGGTGTATGCTTTTATAGAAGAGAAGCAAACAATAAACTTTTGTGTTAAGATGGTGCATATACCACAAAAGAAAAAAATAAAGCATGGCAAAGGAATGAGGAATATTGAAGGAGAATAGTTACTTTGTATAGAGTGTTATATACAACCTGATGTGTCAGAAGGAAGTGAGGAACTGAGCCATATTGATGCTTTAGAGAAGAGTGTTCCAGGAGGAGGGCACATCATGTGCAGGGTCCCTGGGGTAGAAGCCTTCTTATCTGTTTCAAGGAAGAACGAAGAGCCCATGTGACTGTAGCAAAGTGAATGAGTAGGAGCGTGGTGGGGAGACTGGATGTAGTTCATATCTGCAGAGCCTTTATGGGTCATTGGAAACAATTTTCTTCTTTTGAATGAGATACGAAGCCATTGGAAGGGTTGGAACAGAGGAGCGAGTTGATCTGATTTATGCTTCTAAAGAATCTCTTTGGTCGCTGTCTTGAAAATTGATGCCAGAGAGCCAAGGACAGAACTAGAGAGATAAATTGGGAGACAGTTATAGTAATCTGGTTGAGAGTTGAAGGTGGCTTTGTCCGGGGATGTTGTGGTGGGGATAGTGGTAGGAAGTGTTTGAAGTCTATA
The DNA here is from genome assembly GCA_030015415.1 of Cynopterus sphinx. Classification (NCBI taxonomy): domain Eukaryota; kingdom Metazoa; phylum Chordata; class Mammalia; order Chiroptera; family Pteropodidae; genus Cynopterus; species Cynopterus sphinx. Next base: position 120,491,354 of record CM057383.1, read on the forward strand.
TGGTTTTTGAATGTCATGCTGGCAGAATTTACTGATTGGTTATCTTTATCACTAAGAGAGAAGTGATAAAGATGTCTCAGGCTTCTGGGATGAGCATTGTGAAGGCTGTGGTTTTCATTAATTAAACAGGAAAGACTATAAAGGGTGCATGCTTGGTGAAGGGAGGTCAGAAGCTTGTTTGGGGCAGGTAGATGTCAATTAGGGAATGGAAATGTCTCAGGTTCAGTGGGGAGATCTGAGCTAGTGATCTAAATTTTAGAATCATCTGATACTGTTAGTTTTTAAAACCACAAAATGAGGTGACATCACCCAGAGAATGGGTATATTTAGAGAAGAAACAAGAGGCTTGGCACACTGCTACTTAGAAAGATAAGGGAGGTGAGGAGAAGCTAGCAAAGGAGTGGCCTCTTATCTGCACTGTATATCTACTTAAAAATATTCATATGTGTGCAAGATGCATGTGTTTTTCAATCTACAAATGTTTCTTCATGCATATGGATAAATAGAACTTTTATAGTAACTGTAGGGACACACTCAAATATTAGTTGAATGAAAAGCAAATAAAATAATGACTGAATCACTTCATCATCTTTCCCACACTGAGGCCCACAGTTGGTCTGCATATGATTTTGGGGTGTTTATTGCCCCTTTGTACAGTGGATTGCATTCCAAACTACATGAGAATCCTGTCCCAGCATGTGTGCAGTTCCTCATCCCACCCCTCTCTGGACATGGCTAATAAGTGAAGGCAGATCTGTGCATCTAATTATATTGCCACTAATTATATTGCCTCTTTGGGGCAAATGCTGAGACAAATCATTCAGACCATAAATAGAGGAGGAAATGTTTTTCAGGGGTTGCTTAGTGAATTGAACTCTTTTGCTGAGAGGCCTGCAGCCTGCCAAAGGCGAGGCAAATAGGCAAAAGTTCAGATTCACTCCTGACCTCCAAGAAATGGCTTTCAATCTGCAGGCTCAGCAGGAGAGGCGGCAACTCTGAACACCTCCCCAGTGCCTTTCCATCGGGAATGCACAGTTGCCCATGCTGACTGCTTGCCTTTCTTCCAAGTCATATCCTCTTGGTGTTGAAATTCATTTGAATTCCAGACGCCTTATCTTATAGATTTTAATTTAGAAGCAAAAGGAAAGTACAATAGGATTCTTACTATACAGAGTTTTAAATATCACTGAACAGCTTCCTTCCTGCTCTCTGCCTGGCTCTGCTCTGACTTTGTTTGGAAAGCAAGATTTTTATTTCTCTGTGGATGCTAGAACCAAAGTCAGAAAGTTCCCTCGCAGGCTTTGGTGACTCAGTAGAGGGGAATCCTTCTCTTTTCTCAAATCACCTTCCTAACTCTTCCCAAAGAAGGAACATATATATGCCAGCAGATCTGCTCCCTCTAAAGTCCTGGAAAGGAATCTTTTTTCATATTCTTACTTGGCCCTCTCCTTGGGTCAAGTTATGTTTGCTAGAACCGAATGCTGCCCTTTTGCTTTTCTTTACAGGTAGGTAGGGCCACATGACTGAGTTCTGGCCAATGGAATGTGGGCAGATTATAGCCAAGGCTTGGCTCAGATCCTAGGAGTGATTCTCCCTTCTCTGTCCCCAATCTACAGCTGAATTGAAAGATTCCCAAGGACTATGGAGCCCCAGTAAGGATGTAAAGAACTTGAGTCACCCTGAATGACCCATTTCCCCATGGCTAGCTCATACTGGATGGATGGTTATATAAGAAATTTTCTATGTGTTAAGTCACTTATACTTTGGAGTTGTTTGTAATAGCATTTAACTTCCTCCGACTGATATTTAAGTGATATAGAGGTGGTTATCATGAACAAAATATTTCCCTACCCACTGGTCTCCATAATAAACACGTGGGAAAGTCATCTGTGCGACATAGTTGCTGGCAGACAGAATTCTTTTTAATGGGCCTTTTTATTTCCTACAACAACCCCTTTTCAGCCCTTATGGGAAAGGTTGCTGAAAGCAATTTCCTTGGTACAAGGAAGTGTTTTATGATTAAAGCAAAGAGCAAGAGGGTTTCTGTGTATATGTATGTGTGTGTGTGCATGCGCACATGTGTGGTAAGCACTGAAACAAGCCTCTCCAGCTATGAAAAATCCTTAAGTTTACCTTTCTTTCTCTCCTTCTCCCTGTCTCTTTTCCCTCCCTCTCTTCTTACCCCCTCCTTCCCTTTCTTCCCTTCCCTCCCCTCTCCTCCCTCTTTTCTTCTTCGAATATTTGTTGATGGTTAATCCCTGCTAGACAATATAATCTACTGGCTTAGATTCTGGGTGTTTTAAATATCAGGAGCCCTTTCTGTTCATACCAGTAATTATAATCATTGGAGTCATGAGAAAAATAGACTTTTTGGCAGATAGAATTTTAGGATTGCTTATTGGTACACTTTCCTAATCCAAGCTTGACTCAGAGAACTAGGCTTTCAAAAATGATATAAGCTTTAAAATTATAGTACTTTCACATCACATCACAATGCCATGCTCATGCACATCCACATGTCAAGTTGTGGGTGTAGGAACATTATTTTTATCTTGTGAGAACAACATCATCTATGTTTTTGATATCCAAATAGGTTAGGATCAGATTGCCACAGCTTTTTCACTCCTTTGATCCCACTGTGTCAGAGTGACTTCAATTATCTCTACTTTGTAGAGATAAATGAATTTTTATAAGGGATACTAAGTACTTTATCTGTATACACCATATAGATATTTAAAAAGTAAAGACTTGGATCAGGGGAGTGACATGGTTTGATGCCTTCATTTTATAAATGAGAGTAGGGACTCAGATGAAATGAAGAGAGGTATTACAGGTTATATAATGAATAAGTTGCTAGTCAGGGTCTAGAACTTTGATCCTTTGAAAAACATAGTAATGGCCTTATGTTGCCCCTTTTTGTCCCTTTGCTTACTTGTAAAACAAAAATATTGTCATGAATTTTTATTTCCCTGCTTTCAAGTTTTTCATAAGTATAAAGACCCTGAGTGACTTCATGGAGCCGAGCCTCCCCTCTGCCAGTTAGGAACACCCACTCTGAACTCAAGCTTGAACAATGAATAAACTTCTCATGTTAAATTTCTGAGATTGGTATGATACCCTGTTACCAGGTGTTACCTTTAGTAGTATGCTGGGCAAGCTGGATTCTTTCTGACTGATGATAGTGATTGATTCAAGGAGTGGTCACATGTTTTAAGCAGGATCAATCAGAACATTCCATGAATCTTGATATCATACCTTCATTTAACAAATGAGGGTGGAAACTCTGAGATAAAAGGCTATTTTAATATTTTTTTTATGGGGGATAAGTTATAAAGGTAATATATGTTGAAATTGCTGTGGCAATTTTTATTTCCTTATGAAAAGAATGATGCTCACTCAGGAGAACAGAGCATGTGGGTCGTGACACCATTTGAGCATCTGGAATTGTCTGTCTAAATTGTAAGCTTTGCAGCTATGCGAGTTAATTTTTTTTTCTGTTTAAACTAGTTTGAGTTGAGTTTCTGTCACTTGCAGCTGAAAGAGGCCTAGCTAATATAACCAGAAGCTAAAGTGAGAGTCATATATAATTGCAGTGCTTTATGAAGTCTTAGAGTTCTTTGGTTTTTACTCTATAAGAATTTTTATTTAATTAGCCACAATGTGAAAAACAAATAACTGCTCATGAGGGAACCTTGATTTGGTGACCTCTGGGTTGATTTCATGAATACTTAGCAATTTCTAAGTCCTTGAAGGGTCTGCTGCAATGGTAACTTGATTTTGTCTTGATAGTTTGAGAGAACAAAACATTTCTCTTTTTCCTTAAAATGATCTGAGCCATGTTACCACCCTTGCAATTTTCCTCTAAGCTTGTCATCTCTTTCTGTCAAGCCCTCGAAGCAGCAATAAATTAAACTAAGGACCAATAAACACATTTTCCCTCAACTTACATTTATAGTTGCCAGTAGTCATTTCTCTTTGGCCTGTTGACAGGTAGTAGGCATGATTCCAGCATGGAATATACTGTAGAGTTATTGATTTTCCTGTGATAATAGTAATAGAAATGTATTAAACTATCACCCTGTACTGGGACCTACACCTCACTCACAAAGATTACTTTCTTTTAAGAATTACTCCTAGGCTTCTTGTGAATGTCCATGCTAATCAAAGTCTTAATCCCTCAACTTCTTTGAAGTTTAAAATTCTCCATAGTCTGGCCTGCACCTTATTTCTGTCTCTGTTCTTTAGTCAAATTGAATTGCATGTGTTTCCAGAATATACATCTTGTATTCCCAATTCTTTGCTTTTATTTATGATGTTTCTTTTGTTTTCAATGCTCTTTTTTCAGTCTTCCTCTATGTGGCCATAATTCCTCATCTTTCCAAACCAAGATGAAATGCCACATTCTCCAATGTGATAAACTCACATCGGAATGAATTGGAACTTGGCAACACTTCGTTTCGTATGTGCTCCTGTTTTATTGACCATCTCACCAACCACAGTGCTCATATAACCTTAACCTCTATAGCCTCACAATTGACTGTCCCAGTCTAATACTCCCCAGTACAATGACTACTGTCACCAGGCTTCCTTCCAGTAACAAAGCTGTGAAGTACCAGAGCCAGAATTCAACTCTAAGGTGTCTAAATCCAAAATTTTGAGTTTTAACCACTGTTAAAACTTTGCTTTTTCTTCTGGTAGATAATTTGATTTTGGTGAATATATTTTATTTACAAGACTGGCTTATAAACTCCCAAAAAGCAGGATCTTCATTTAATTTATCTTTATAACTTTGTAAATACTTAGTGAAGGACCAGGCATATGGTAGGTGTTGAATAAATATTTGGATGGGTGAATGGATAAATGGAGATGTGTAGTTTAGCAATGTCATATTTTGTAGGAAATGAATATTGTTTATCATTAGTTTTAAAATTTTAGAATTTGTAGAAGAGTATTTATTCTAATTATATGTGATGTGAATATAATAATTAAATAATCTTTAACTGGGGGTGGGAGAAGGAAATTAAGGAGTACAGTGGGTATAAGGAAAATGGTGTGAGAATAATATTTGAAACAGAATCCAAGGTCTGGATATGTAGTTAATTGACTTATCATGTGATAATTTAAATTAATGTATTAGAAGAGCACATGGTGATATAATAGAATGTCATATGTATATTTATCTTGATGTCCTGGTTTAGGATAAAAATCCCTTTCACTTTTTTCCCAAAGCTGCTGATCCAACAGATCAGTAATTCTCAACCTAATTTCCTGGCATGACATTTATATTGGATGACCCTCATTTGAACAATTTACAGCGGACAGACCATCAGTCCACCTTCTCTCACTGAGAAAAATATCTTAGAAAGCTAGTGTATGAGAAGCAATATTTTGTTATAATTATGTTCAAATTCATAAAAATATTTGATGATTTTGCCATTTCAACCATTACTGATAACAAATAGGTGTGATTCTCTTCTCACAAGAATGGGACAGACTGCATTTCAAAACTTCTGCTGTAAGCACTTTGAAGCCCAAGCAGGACCTGCTTTGCTCCAGGAAGATGCCTGGCAGTTTTGATGGTGGTGCCAGAAAATTGGGTGCATTTCCATTGGTTGAGACTCATTTTTTTTCCCTTTAGAGGTAGGAAATTGATTAAGGGAGGGTGTTCTATAAGCTAAAGACCTAAAGACAAATGAAATGTCACATTGGATCAAATCAGTACATCATCTAGCCCAGAATTTTGCCCAAATGTGGCTGTCAAGACATTACTGTAAGATTAGCCTATTTACTCCCCATGATGAATAACATGAAATTGATGGTAAAGATTTTAAGAACAAGGGCTGGGCTTTATGCTTCTTAAGTTTCACATTACTTCTTAGTGTAGCTGTATACAGTGGGAACTAACACTTATGAAAATTGTACCAAGAGATAAGCTCTCTATTGGGCCACGATTTTACATAATTCTTTCAACAACTCAGTGAAGCAAGTACTTTTATCCACATTTTCAAGATAAAGAAGTTGAGGCTCCACCGCAATTCCCCACATGCCACATCTAGTAAGTACATTGGGTGAGAACAAGGGGCTGTGTGGGAAGGGTGGAGAGGAAGGAACCCAGCCTCTCTAGAAGTGCTGGGAGATCTCAGGTGTCTGAGAGAAGGTGCTTCTGGTGTGAAGAATAGATTTAAAATGAGATAGACCTGAATTGGAATCACTTATTATCTATATGACCTTTCTGAGAACATAGTCAAATACTTATTCCAGTGCTTGGCATGCACTAAACAATAAATGCTAGCAATAGTAATGATTTAAATTATTATTACTTATTACAGTGCTTGGCACACACTAAACAATTAATGAGTGCTAGCAGTAGTGATGATTTGAATTATTATTACTAATTGGAAGGGCGAGGATAAGAGCTTCAGTCTGTTTGGTTCCAAAATCTACATGTTTTGGTATTAAACTATGTGGACTCCCACATATTTGTTAAATGAATAAATTCTCTCTGATTTCTTTTAAGTAATTAAAAAATGTAGTTATCATGGTTCTATTCTATATGTATTTATCTAACCTGGTAGTAGTAGAGCCTCAACTGAGCCCTAGGTTCAGAGTTTGATTTTTTTCGCTACGGATGGTCTCTATTTAGTTTCGTGATGGAGCATTTTATTGATTCCCAAAAGGCTGAGTTTTAGAAACTGGATCCTTAGCTGTCAGTCTGCAGCTCAAAAGGGATCTCCTTGTTAACCTTTCTGCCTCCGTAAATGCAGAGACTTGCCAGTCACCATTAAGACATCTAAATGAGTGAGTTTGGGTGACCCATTACATATCTTGCAGCTGATTCTCACTTGTTGGTTTGCTTTTTTTCTTCTCTGTCAGGAAGTTTGAAATTCTGTGGTTATTTATCCGTGTGGGTAGTACCACTTTGGCACTCTCCCAAATAATCTTTTGGATTTTTAAGACAAACACCAATTGGATTTATAGGCTATAAAGACTCCTGCTTCAATTCTCACATAAAACAAAGTTAAATTGATATTGACAAGTCTAGACCTAGATTTTGTAGCTTGGAGAATAACATTTTTGAGCTATATTCTGTATTTGAGTCTATCAAAAACATTTGTCAAACTTGGAGAAGATGGCAGATTGTAAGATCTTGTGTTTAATTCTCAATTATTGATGATTGAAATATTTGCTTGGTAGAGAGAGTAAGTGAGGCCATATGGTATAATAATAAAGGAAAAAGATTTTGAAGAAAGGCAGATCTAATTTCTAACCCAGATTCTGCCTCTTAGGAGCTGAGCCACCTTGGGAAAGTAAGTTAACCTATAGAAATTTGAGTTTTTTCATTTGTAAATGCAAATAAAAATAGTATTTATCTCATACAGTTAGCAGGAAGATTAAGAAATTCTTGGAAAGTGTTTGTATGATGCTTGGCAGAAGACAAGTTCTCAGAAGCTATTGTCATTATGAATGAATATAGTTCACTGTGTATCAATTGCAATTCAGTACCAGTTCCCCTTTACAAATGAACAGAGTTGCATTTAAGAGTGGAAACTAGGCCTCCAAGCAAGTGCTAGATGAGTTTTATTATAACGTATCTTCTGCCCCTTGTGTGAGCTTTTGACCTTGGGAGTTTTTCCATAGGTAGTATGATCAACTGTTTATATTTGTCTAGAACTGAGGGGTTTCCTAGGGTGTGAGACTTTTTGTCCTAAAACAGGGAGAGGCCTAAGCTGGTCCTTCTATCCCAAGTTCTGTTTCTCAACTTTTGCTGTATCTTGAACTTGGTCCAAGTTACTTTTTCTATATCTTGGTTCTCTTTTCCAACTTCACAACTTTCTCATAGACTTATATAGAAAAAGCAAGACAGCTGCCTAAGTTTTTGGTTCTCTATCATTCTCCAAAAAGTTAGCCATAATTTTTTGTGTATAATTATGATCTAATACACTCAAATGCATATGATATTCTAAAAATAATTGCATTTATCCTTGTAGATGCTCAAATAGTCCCATGTTTGGCCAATGGAAGCACACTGGCCAAATGTCTTTTGTCATTTGCAATGCTGGACACTCAGTGTGCCCTTTCAATAAGGAAGCTGATATTTTCTTCGTGTGTGTGTGTGTGTGTGTGTGTGTGTGTGTGTGTGTGTGTGGTGGGGAGAATGACTATTCCAAATGCTGACAGTTAGCCAGTCTTTTATTTTCAGACCTCTGCTAATATCCATTGTATCTTGGGACTCTAAACCCTGAGATTTTCTGGAGTTCAGTGAAAAATCAGCTCTTTTAACTTCTACTTTTTCTTATGCATTTATTTAAGATACAATTCCTTCCCCATGCCCTGCCCCATTTGCTGTCTTCCACACATTTATTGCACTTCCATGGTCACTGTTTTCTTTCTCTTATTTGCTTTGTCATCATGAATTCATATTTTCTGATTTCTTTATTATCATTTTGAGAGTCATGGGAAAGATGGTAATTAAAGATATGTGGCTAATCGTCCATCTTCAGTTGAAAGTCCTAGAGTTCTTTGGATTTATTTTGAAAGCCACAATGAAGGCAAATTTTTGATTGATGTTTATAGGTAAAAAAGCATTTTAACTTATATTAGCTATAATCTAGAAGAAAGAAGAAAACAAAATACAACTTTTTATAAGTTGTTTAAAGAGAGGAAAATTGCACTTGTGAGTTGGATTTCAGGAAGAGAGTGAATGAGAGGTCAGGGAGATTGTAAATATGACTGTGTAAAATGACACTCCTAATTCTATGCCTCCCAGGGGAAATTAAGTCTCACTGTACTGTCAAGCAGTGAGTTTCAAGCCAGTGTCTGAAAGCCAAGACTATTTCTTCACTTGGATTTAGTGTGCTGGTTGTTTATGTCAGCATATTGCAATTGATGGTTTCACTATAGAATATTGATTGCATTTAATGAGTATGAATGAATACGCTGTGGCTCTGTGGGACCATGAATAAAGTGTAATTCAGTTCAGTCCTGTTCTATTGTGTCCCTGCTAATTTTCCACTCTCACAGGTAAGATCTGTTGGGATATAGATTTCCTAAAATGTGGTTTTACAGGATTGTAATGCTTGGCCTTTTAGGCAACTTTTAGGAATGCCACATTGGAGAACATAGGCTTTCTAGTAGGTACCTCTAGAAATTCTAACAGCATGACAGTGTATTTATTTTTGAAGTAGATAATAGAGAATTGGAGTACATGGTCATTTGTAAGAATGATTTAAGGTTGGTAAGATACAGACTAAGGGTTTATTTTGTCCTACATGATAAGTATTATCAGTAGAAGGTTTTTGCTTATTGTTTATAATTTAATATTAGTCTAGGCCGATGGTGGGATATACTTGGTAAAGATAATCATTACTTTAATAGAGGACTATTCTTCACTGAGTTAGCTTCTGATGAGAATTTTAAAGATAAATAATTTTTAAGAATTTATTTGTACCAAGAAGTGCCCTAACGTTAAATGCATTCACTGATTTAATCTTTGTAAAGAGGTTATCATTATTATCAGTTCTGTTTGACAGATGAGGAAACTGAGATATTGAGAGTTTAAATAACCTGTGCAGTATCTCATGGAGCTACATGAGAAACCAGGAGGTCTGCCTCCAGAGCCTGTTCTTCTAAGCATTATGTGAATAATATTTGCACACATATATATACCTGTGTATATTTGACTATATTTAATGCATATACATACCAAGCCATTTTACCTTCCTCCATTAAAAAATAGAGAAAGGGAAGTTTGTCAAACCAGAACCTCTATTGATGTAATACAATGAAACATCAGAGCCAAATGAAAACATCATAAGATGGAAGATCCAGATGTTTCTCTAAAATGTTATTAAAGCAGTTATCATCTCCAGATGCTAGGAAGGTGATATAGCACTTACAGACACTCACCAACCAAGTGGCACCACTTTTGATCTTTCCCACCTCAATAAGCAGCAACTTCATCCATGCAGTTGCTCGGGCAAAACCTTGGGAGTCATCCTTAACTCCTCTCTTTCTCTCACATACTACATTTAATCCCTTAGTAAATCTTTTTGGTTCTACTTGAGAAATCTAGAATCCAATCTGGTTTCTCTATTTAAAATTGCAATCAACAAAGTACGTCCACCCAACCCTTTTCCTCACCTGGCTGTATTTTCATTTCCTTTTGGAGACACTTACTACATAACTATTAATTATTATGTTTCTTATTTATTGTTTATCTCCCCAGAGATATTATTGTGTGTATGTGTGGGGGTCTGTTTTCTTCTTGATATATCTCAAGTGCCTAGAACACTGTCTGGTACATACTGAGTGCTCAATATTTATTGAATGAATAAATAATTAACCCACAAATTTTACAGTCAGAATTAAGGTTACTTTTCCCTCTACTGTTTATCGAACATATTATTTTTAGCTATTGTTCTAGATGATATATATGTGTAAATTAATATTCACAATAGCTCTCAGACATTACTTTCATCTCACATCATGGAGATTAATAGACAGAGATAGTAAGTGGTTAAGGCAGGTTTGAAACCTATGTCTGTATGACTTCAGAACATGAATGTTCAACCACTGTCATGTTGCCTAACATGTAGACCAGCTTGATCTGACTAGTCAATACTAGGATTCTACTTTAGCAAATTATAGTATCTTATGTTGTTGCTCAAATCAACTTCTAATCAGAGAGGAGATAGTACCATTTATGAGATCTGTCTTTGTGAAGTGCTGTGGTGGAAGGGAACCAATTAAAATGCCATAGAGCAAACTGAATGTTTAAAATAAGTTTCCAACTTACTAAATAGTACTGCTAATGGAAAAAATCACATCTAACAATTTTCACAATAGTTTAAAACCCATTGAGCACAACAAGACAAACATTTAGCTATCTAGAGGGATAGCTTGAGCAGTGTGGTGGAGATGGAAACAATTAAAAAATATAACCATTTAAAAAATTTAGTTTCGCTTTTTTTTTTCGTCAAGTAATTAAAGTTCTTGACTTGTTTGAAAATGGCTCAGATTTAATTTCATTTTGTTAAGCACCTCAATTTTTCAGCTCAGAAAAAAAAGGCTATTAGCAATTTGCATTATCCATTACAACCTCCTTTATAATATGAAATTTATATGGGAAATGCTAATTGGACGTTCATCATTGTAAAGATAATGATTTCTGTACTTTTGGTGGTGATAATTAAGATGAAAGATGAAAATGATATGGGGTGAAAGTCAGATTTTTTTTCATTTTCCACTGGATGGAGACTAGGAAAGCATTCTGTTCTTTGCTTCAGATGGGTGACAGTGGAGGGCAGAGCCAGGTGGTCCAAGGAAGGGTATATAAATTAGAACTGCCTCAATGTCTGGGAACTCCTCAATTACCTAATCCCAGGTGATTAATCCAGTTCAAAATAATAATAATAATAAAAAAAGATGGGAAATGCTATGCCGCTCAAAGACAGGTATCTGAAAAGATCTTTTTCATTCCAGCCTGTTGCTTTATTAATAAGAACTCCACGAAGGTACTCTCTTGTCAATCCTTGTTCCTTTCTCTGTGATGGGAATAGATGGCTGAAATTGACTGCCATTATTAAGAGTAATAGGTATATCTCAGGTAAGCTTTTCCATTGAGCACTGTTGCATCTTCTGGCTTGCTGATAGATTAGTCTCAAGATTAGCCTTTTGGCATTGACTTCTGATAGACATGGTGTGGTCAGGCTGGAAAAGGAACCTTGTTTTATTTGCTCATCATCTTCCTCAAATGCTTTTAAGTGAAGCAGAAGTCATTGACTTTTCCTATATGGAATTAGATAGAAGTTTAATTTATTGGAACTCGAGGAAAATGGCAAAAGCATCCTTTTAAACAAAGTTTTATTCCTACGTTTTTCAACTAAATTGGCAAATACTTATGGAGCATCTAATCTAAGCATTGACCTTTTGTAGGTATTATTGTACTTACTGTAAGTATTATTCCTGCTGAATAATTATCTCCATCTAAGAAGCAATGACTGGTCAAAATTTGTTTTAAAGATGTTTAGCCAAGTTGGTCTTATACTCACTGGTGTCACTTTGATTTCCTGACTCGTAGAAATAAACCATCAAGGAGAGACTCTATATACTTCTACTAATTATAAGATAAACAGCCACAAAGGGGCAAATTTGTAATTATGCTTTAGGCTCCTTGTCACCACAGTGCAGTTTTTTTTCTGAGATGATTTATTGATTCATTGATTCTTTAACAGATATTTGCTATTACCTACCACGCATCTCAGGCACTGGAATATGAAGCTTGTTTATGCTTCAAATTTGGTGAGAAACACAATTCTTGAAACTCTCAAATATTTTCTTGATCTACTTTTTTTTACTACGCAGATTTTTTTTTCTTTAAGCTGCCATGGACCACCAGGCTATATAAGTATCTTTGGCATAGACTTAGAAAAGTCTCGCTTTAAAAAGAGAGTTTGGGAAACTGGTGATGAGTAGAGTTTTAGAACTTTTTGGCATTGAATAAAATGTTCCTTATTAGACATCATGCAATGAGACCAGTGGTTTAATTTGGCCCTGGATTCAGCCCTGACATGAGCACTAAGAAATGACAAGGGCAGCGTGATGGACATTCTTCATGTTGTTTGCCTTGAGGTGGAGTTTTTAAAGGTGCTGTTTACTGAATATTTGCTGTGTCAGCCACAGTTTAAAGTGCTTTACCTACATGAGTAGTCACCTAACTACTCTTACTCTCTCTGCTTTTCATCCTGCCCCTCCATTCATTCTCCACACAGCAGCCAGAGACATCCTCCTAAAACACAGTTCAGATTATGTTGTTTCCCTGTTTTTATCCCTGGTCACACTTAAAGTCGTGGCCCCTGGCTCACTTTCAGACTCCATCTTCCACCACGCTTTCCCTTGTTCACTCTCTCTAGCCACAGTAGCCTCAAAAACACCAACCACGTTCCTACTTCAGGATGTTTGCATTTGGTATTTTCTTTTCCTGGAACACTCTTTCCCCAGATATTTATAGGGTTTACTCCTTCACTTCATTCATGTTTGTACTCAAATGTCACTTTCTCAAAGAATCCTTCCTTAGAAACTCTCTATTTAGCACTCCTTATCACTCTTTGTTCTAAAACCTACTCTGCTTTATCTTTCCTTTTGACATTTATCTCTCCAGTAGTGTATGACATATTTATTAGTTTGTGTGTTCATCGTCTATCTACTCTACCAGAACATAAGCTCCTAGAGGAATGAGATGTTTTACTTACTATTCTGTTCCCAGCACCTTATACCTGGCTCATACTGGGTACTCAATAAATACTGTAGGTATTAGTCCTCCCCACTTTGTAGGAGGAGGAGGACCTGAGGTTGGGTGAAGTTAAATGATTTGCTGACAGGCAGTGAATCCTGGGTTCAAACTCCAGTCTGCCTGCAAAGCTGAATCTCCTATCTTCAGTTCTAGGCCACTTTTTTTAAGGACCAGGGCTGGATTTTATACTTTCTTATATTGGTAAGTTCACATTATTTGTTGGATGGGTTAATAACAATAGCATATACTATTTGGGCATTTGTTATATATCAGATACTCTTTTAGGTACTTTATATGTATTATCTTAATCAGAATACACAGGAGATGGTACTCTTATTATCTCCAGTTTATAGATGACACAGGCACAGGAAGGCTGAGTTTACTAAGTGAAAGGCACAATCTGTAAGAAGTGAGCTGGAATTCAGTCTCAGGCCCTGTTCTCCAATGAACTAATTTCCGTTTTTCTCAAAGCTTTCAGCGTCACCTCCTTAATAAGCCTTTTTGATTATTTTCTTTCCTTATTGTCTCTCTCCATGTGATTTTAGCATATCTGTTCATGCACTGCATGTCTAGCTGTGCTTTATACATAAAAAAAGTAAGACTGTTTTTTGCCTTCTCCTCCCAAAAAATAATTTGACCCCCATGATCTTGTCAACCTTTTGCTTCTTTCATCCCTAGCAGAAGGCTCAGCATGGAGCTCTATGATTAATTTCATATGCTGCACTATTAACGTTGGTTTATTTGTGTCTCCCTTTAATATATTTGTGAATTGAGGGGCAGGGGCTATGTGCATTTCACTCTTACACTCCTAGAACTGGGCTCACTTACTGATTTTTAAATAGCACTCTTCAGTCTACTTCAATTACCTGCTGTAGGTGTGTCCTGCAGGCAATCATCTAAGAGGCAGAAGCAGGGCTGGCTTTCTCACATGACTCAGGTGAGTGCCGGGCACTCTGCTCCAACTGTGGACATCAGCATCAGCCGTTACCTCCTCCTGGATCATCTGGAGACAGCAGTGATGTAGGTGCTCAGGCACTAGAGTCTGTGGCAGGTTTCCTGGCAACAGAGACGAGGTCAGCAGTCTTTGGAAAACAATAGGCTCTGACTATCCTGGAGTGCCTGGAGGATGCACTCACAGAGGTTTCTGTCAGGAGGAGATGAATGAAATCATACCCTGGTGTTCCACATTTGTGCTGAGATGAAAGGAAAGGCTAAGGGTTAGACTGAAAAAATAAATTCTTTCTTTCATTTTTGGTTGCTCTATCTCTAGGCAACCTTCAATCCAGGGCTTTTTATTTTTTATTTTTTAAGGACATTTGCATATTCTCCCTGAAGTGGAAGCTGGTTCTTGTGTTTTTCCAGTCCTGATTTCAAACGTTCTTCCTGTGTGTGCTGATGTCTTCTCTGTGCCCCTCCATTTCTTCTCCCTACCCTTCTCCATCCTACCCCACTGCCAAGCAAGCAGACCTGGATGGACCATATCATCAATCTCTTTTGCATTCTGGCTTTCAGTTGAATTTTGCCAATGGGAAGCTCTAATAAGAAATCTAAAAAAGGGAGGAGAAGGGTTGGGTATTTATTGTCCTTGCTGGTAACCTTCTGTGTTCTAGTTGTCATTGGTTTACTACATACTTTGACTAGATCAGAGATCCTTTCAAGGTGTCCTCTCTTCAGATGATTCTCTGCTTCGGGGTTCTAGTAACCACTTTCTTATTTCTTCAGGCCTACAGGTGTATATTAATCACGTTTTTACTTACTATATTTATGATACTGTGGCTTGATGAAGACTGTGGGCCTGAGGAAGGGGAGGGACTGCCTTTCTCAAAACCAGCTAATTCTTATTGATAGTGAAAGACTCGCCTGGAACATGCCTTTGACAAGCAAACCAACCAATACCGAGTCCATACCCCCTCTCACCTCCTTTTATCAGGCTCCTGCAGTCAGAGACACTCTCTCCCAGCCCCAAGTCACTCCAGAATCAGGTACCAGACAATTAGTACCTACTCCAAAAGAGCCCACCAAAGTTATTCAGACTAGTTAATCCTTGCTTAACCTGCTTAGACTGCTTCTCCAGTTCCTTCCTGAGGAAACCACTGTTAAGGCTCCTGCCATGTTTTTCTCCCACTCCCTCTGCCTCCTGATGGACTGTGGTGCTTCCCTGTGTGATGCATCCTCCCTGTCCCTCCTCCCCAGTGTGACAATTGCCTTCCTCTTGGGAACTGTGTGTAACAAATCATCTTTTCAATAGTAACTATCTCCTGGTCTGTTGGTCTCACCACATCCAACTAAAAAACAAATCTCAGGTGCATTTTAGAATCAGGTGGTCTCTAGTTTCCCTTGACACTGCCTCCCCCTTTATAAACAGACCCTTTAGTAACCTGTCCTGTGGTTATTTAATTTGATGTGCTGCTTCTCTCTTGCTGTAACCCTGACTGCTGTACAGTGCATGTTTTCTGGACTCAAGGTAGAGGGAAGAGAGCCAGGTGTAGGTAGCCAGGGCCTTATGTTTCCATGTACTTGGACTCAATCCACTGTCCTTTTACTGACCCTGGCAAATAGTGCCTAGCACAAAGCCTGGCACCCACTAGATGCTCAGTAGATACTTGAATTAATGTCTTCCCCTTGATGCCCTGCTCTGTGACACACTATGTTGGAATATATCACACTTAACTCAGTACAGCTCTAATTGGTCATAGTATTTTAGTGCTGGAAGGAATTTTAAAGATAACTCTTCCTTTTTATTCTCCTAGTTCACAAATGAATAAATTTAAAGACACAGAAGGAAAAAGACTTCAAATTAGTCAGCGCTAGAATTTCAATCTTCTAATCAGTGTTTTTTGCACTCTTCAGTAATAGTAATTTTAATAATAATCCCCAAATTTAGTGCAAATAGACTTGTGCTAGGCCCTGTGGTAAGATATTCTCACATATTAACTTGTTTAACCCTCACCCAACCTTCTCATATACGTGTTGGTACTAGCCTTGTCTTACATATGAGCATAGAGAGGTTAAGTAACTAATTCAAAGTCATCTAGCTAGTGCCTGGTAGACTAGGGTTTAAATCAGGCAGTCTGGTTCCAGAGCCTGCATTATTAACCTTCCTGATCTCTAACTGTACATTATGTATTTTCATTTGGCCTGCCTCTCTCTTTTAGGCAAGCACTGGATACCAATGTCCTCTTTTTTCTTGCACAGGGGACTTAAAGTATTACGTGGTAGACAACCAGATGCTCATTCATTACTGACCAATTGTTTACACAGAATCCTCTGAGCTTCTCTTTTTAAACGCTTGTGTCCAGTCAGCAATCTACCCTTATTTGGTGGCCCTTGTTTGTTTTTCTGTTTGTTTTTCTGTTGTTATCTACAAGCTCCAAATCACCTTCACTAACTGAGTGGAAGAAGCCTCCTTGGTAAGAGGGAAATCTAGCCAACTGATCCCAGCATACACTTGCCCCCCAGGGCTGAGGTCTGCCTTGGAGTCAAACATGAGCATAACTAGAAGGGGTCATTTCCTCTTGCCAGAGAGGGAGACTGGCATTTTTACTTGCCTTGTATTACAAAATTTGTTGCAATAAGGCAATTTAATTAGCACAGCAGTTTGAGTTTTAATAGTTACTGTATTTAAGCAATTTTCTGGCACTCCTGCTGTTTTATGAAGCTATAATTTGGCTCCCAAATGGAGAAACAATAAGGCCAAATAAAGCAAAAAGACGGCAGTGTTATTCTGGAGGTTAAGCTCCTGTACAGCCCATGGTAAGGTACCAGTGAAGCAGGGCAGCCGTTTCTGCCGGCTTCCTCCGATGATGCTAATTGTTCAGTGCATTTCACTGGGTCATTTGCTAAGAATTGCATTGTGCGGCTGTTGCATCCAAAGCTCAGAGAGGATAAGGGACTTGTTAGTACTCGAACTCAGATTGGTTTGTCTCTATATAACTGAACAAGGCACAAATGTCGGCAATGATAGAAATATAGGAACGATGTAGTATCCATGTAGAAAAAGACGGGGACCAGTTTTCCCAGAGCAGAAGGTGTGGGAACCATGTGGTGTCTATGCAGGAAGGATGGGACCTAGTTTTCTTTGTGTAGAGGGACCATACAAGGTCCCTGTGGGAAGGGATGTGGTCTAATGTCTTGGAGCAGAGAATGTGGAGCCATTTGCTGTCCATGCAGGAAAGGGTAGAGACCAGTTTTCTTGGTATAGAGAATGTGGGAACTATGCATTGTTTATGTGAAAATGGGTAGGGTCCAATGTTCCTGGAACCTAGGTGTGGGGACCATGTGGTGTTTATTCAAAATGAATGGTGAACAGGTTTTCTGGACCTGATAATGTCTGTTTTAATGAACTGGGAATTAAGACTTGGCAACGAGGGATTCACCAGGAGGAGACTAGAAGAGGGTGACACTGGGAAGCTGGAGATTTATGGTGTCATTTAGTAACATTGCATTTAGACTGAATGCAGTGTTTGAGGTTAAGTTTGGAACCAGGGCAAGGAACATAATAATAGAAACTGTCATTTTTGGAGCTCCTAATAAGAACTAAGCACTGTCTTAAGTGTTTGAATATTCTCATATAATCCTCCCTACAACTCTTGGAGTAGGTGCCATTATTAAACCCATTTTACAGTTAGAACTGAGGTTGATTAGTTAAGGCCCTATCTATGCACCTGCTGGGCAGTCACGATACAGCTTTAAACAATAAAACAAGTTAGCTTCAAATGGTCAAGGAAATGGTGGTATGTAGACTTTGGCCTATTTCTATCTGATTCTAATGTCTGTATTAATTAGAACTGCTTATTTATTTATTTATTTATTTATTTATTTATTTATTTTATTATTTATTTTTCTAGCTGTATGACTCAGGACAGAAATTGAACCTTTTTCATCAATTTTCTTTTTTATAAACTAGTGATAGTAATATCCTGCTTGTAATAGTGAAATGAGGATTAAAGAAAGACTTTAAGTATCTGCCAACTGATAAATGATAAAGGAATTCTGGTTCTTTTCCTCCTCTGCCAGTTAAGTTCTGAATGCCTTTTTTCAGATATCCTTAATAAAATGCAGCTTTCATGTCCCTAGCACTTTTTTGAGGTTCCTCATTTTTCAACCAAGATACTCAATGGCCTCAAACTCTGCTTCTCCACAAACTCCACAGATTTTACTGAATCTGTGAAAAGGTCTTTTTTCTTTTGGTGATTTGTGTTGTGGTGGGCAGAGTTTTAAGATGACCTCCAATGATCCCTACTTGCTGGTCCTCACTGCCTTCTGTAACACCCTGTCCTTGAGTACGGACTGGGTATAGTGACTTGTTTTAACTAATAATAGATGGCAAAGGTGATATCTCTGTGATTAGGTTACAAAAGATTGTGACTTTCATCTTCTTAGCAGACTCTCTATTGCCTTCCCATCTTGCACACTTCAGTGAAGGAAGCTGCCATGGTGGAGAAGTCTGCATGGCAAGGAATTGAGGGTGGCCTCTGGCCAACAGCTGAACCCTGCCAACTGTACCGTTGAGTTTTTAGAAGCTGGTTCTTCCTCACTTGAACCTTGAGATTACTGTAGCTCAGCAGGCACCTTGACTGCAGCCTATAAGAGAATCTGAAGTGGAGGACCAAGTGTCTAGATTCCTGACCCAAATACACTGTGAGATAGTAAATACATGTTGTCTTAGCCACTAAGTTTTGGGGCTAATTTTTTATGCAGCAATAAATAATAAATACATGCACTTAAAAAAAAGATTCATCGAGGGAGCTTATGCACATAGTTTATCCAGGTTGATCTCACAGGGAATAGGGTAGAGTAGAAAAATGTAGAGAGTAGATCGGGAGGGGTAAGTGTGCCTAAATTTAGAAAATACTTCAGTTACTTGTTTATAAATTTCTATTTAGAAGGATGCTTACTGCCCCCATTTAATTTTATTACATAAATCTTATAAGCCCATTTTGTTTTATTCTAAGTTCTTATTTCTAAGTGCTGATGATGGACATTTGGATCATCTCAGATGTGGGTGCAAGTACACTGAGGGTTGGGATTTTTAGGGTGCTTAGCAGAAAGATGATTGAAATGTGAGATAGTGCAGCAAAGACAGAAAAAGAAGTGGGAAAGAGCCACAGGTAACTTGCTTCAAAATTTAGCTCAGGGCTGGACCTAATCGCTTTTCTTATTATAAGCTAGCTTAACTCTCGTTAACTTGTGGTAGGAAAGAGGTGGTTTACTGTCTGGGGTTGAATTAGAACAGGCTCAAAAGATGGAACTAACACCAGCTGTGTATAGGGATCAAGAGGTGGGCACAGAAGTATAGATTTTGGGCAAAGAGGTAGGCTTATTTTTCACTCTGTGTTTCAGTTTTACTGTCATCTTGCCTATCTTTCTTCCAAGTTTGGATTAAGTTCTGTGATGTGTGCTTACTTGCAGGTGATGCCTACTATGACAGCTACTTGTTATTTATCTCTTTGAGGACAGGGATTATCCGTGAGCCTTTGACCATTGTACGCTCAGTGAATGGAAGTTGTAGATAGTCAATACGTATTTGTTGAACGAATGGATGGAGGTACATTGGGGCCTATTTCAAAACAGGGGAAAATAATGCAGGGCATTTATCTTCCTTTTTTCCCTCAATGTGTGTGATTTGTTCCTTTTGGCTTATCCAGCATCTAGCCCTTTCTTCCTATTAGTACATTCATCTCCTTTCTGAAGAATTCCCCACTGTGTTGCTAGGAGGGTTATTCTTGACTTTGCTTATTCCCTTTTTCTTGGAGTCAGAGGAAGTCAGATCCTTTCTCTACGCATGGCCTGGGGCAGCCAGGGGCAGGCTCCAAGTGCTGTTAGATCTAGGGACATTGAGTTCTTAATGTCTAAGAACATTGAGGGACCTGCAGAAGGAGGGCAATTTGAAGATCAGATTCAGTGTGGTGGCAGGAATGTCCTCTGCACCATCTTGTGCAGATTGTGTGACTCTTGCTGGGAAATCCTGCTGCCAAGCTCTGGATCATTTCTGAACCCCGCTTGGTTTTCAAGCCTGGACCTCAAAGCCTCCAATTGACCCTTCCAGTACATTACTTTCCTTAAATGTTTAAAATTCATTTTCTGCCATTTGCAACAAGAACTCTTACTAGTACATGCGGAAAAAAACTGAGGATGTGTGAAGTACGGGAAGGACACTGAATATATACTTTCCATTGGATGATAAGGAGCACATAACTGATCTAATTTCCTTCTACAGATTCTGGAGAAGGCATTAGTTTTGTTGAGTAGGAAAGGAGAGCTAGAGAATTGAGTTTCTTCTGCGTATCAGACACCATATAAGGGTTCTATAATCTTATGTCAGCCGGTCCAGCTCAGTAAGGTAATATTTCCATTTTACTGTTGGGAACACTGAGACCTAAAAAGGCAAATATGTTACCTAAGATCTCATAGACAGCAGGTGTTAAAGCAATGGGTTTCAAGCCTGTGCAAGCTCCTTTGCCTCTCGGTGCACAGTTAGCTGCTTCTCCCTGCTGTGTCCGGCAAGGCCAGCAGGACTGGGAGCCTGTAGGCCTCTTGCATATCCTAGTGTACCTTTGTAAGCTGTAATAGACTTACGTGTAGTAGTAAACTCAGTAGTATCAGGCTTAGTTTTCTCCCTCTTACTCTAATGTGTAGTTATTTTTAAAATTATCTTTCTATCTGATATTGCCTTGAGGTTTTGCTATTTTTTTTTTTACACTGTTGGTGGTGGTTAGTAATCCTCATATGAATAAGAGATCATTTAGGATGAAAAGGACATGTAAGCCCCAGTTATTAAAGGTGCTCTGTGGTGGTGTTAATATTTCCTGGTTGAAATTTGCTTTCAGAGGAATAGGGTATCACTGGATAAAGCAGGATATTTTGATGCCAATGTTTTGATACTTTATAACTGTTAGCTTTTGTGCAATTTTTCTCCCTGATAAACAAAGATTTCTGACCTTTGACAGTAATGTTTGATGAAGGATAATGAATGGTACTTATTTCCATTTCTGGTAAAAAGAACAGATTGGGATTTATTTTATTTTATTTTTTTTGCAACAGTAGGTAATAGCCATTTTATTATCCTAAAAAAGAAACCTCAGAAATTTCAGCTTTTGACAGCCATTGTGGGGTATTCATGGCCATCAGCACTTTTAACTACACAATATTGTACTTATTTTACTTAACAATCATTTGCATGTTTATTTTGTGCCAGGCCCTATTCGCTATGTGTATATTTACAATTATTGCAACCCCCTGAACAACCTAATGAGTTGGGTTGTATTTTACCCATTTTACAGAAGAAGAAATTGAGGTACAAAGACATAAAATAACATGCCCTTGGTCACTCATGTCATAAGTGGCAGAGCTAGGACTTACACTATTCACTCTATCCTAGGTTGCCTCTCTGATATGCTAAGAAATGGATACAACACATGCCCCCTGTAATCAGAGGGCTCTCTCATTACAATACCACCGGGTCATTCTTTTCATCTTGATTAGGATTCTTCGTTCGCGCCTAGCTGCCCTTGGTTGGTATGTTGTTTTCAACGCGAGCTGAAGTATAAGGACAGTTTGAATGAGTGATCTCAGACACTGCAGACATTCTCAAACACAGAACTTGATGGTCTAATCAGGTTAGATAATAAGCCCCATAGATGTCAAAATAGATGGGAAATTGGTTATGATCTAAACGGGTATGAACACATTGGTCACTATAAAAATCTTTTTCTAGTTTGATGGTTGGGCATGGCTGAAAGATGAGCAAAAAATATAATCATCTCAAAAATATATAATAATTGCAAAGTTGTTAAATTGTAGTCAAAATGGCTGACAATAAAGTGGTTGACTTAAGAAGGTGATGTGTAAAACGTCTTGAGTCTAAGACGGATATGATGAGTTGACAGTGAGGATTGGAGGGACTGGATACAGGTTGCGGATATAGGGGCAGAATATCAAGAGGCTGAAGAGGTGGACTAAGGGAGGGTAAGGAAGGGTGGGAAGCCATGAAGTTACATCAAGGGAAAAGTGACACAATTAAATACAGATTTTATGATATCCCTTCGGCGTCATTGTGGCAATTGATGACTGAGGCTGAAAATCAGTTGATCAGTTGTTCCTTTTTATCCCCTAGTTTATTTCTTGAGTGTATCTGGCTTAGTTTGCCCTTAAAGACATCCTGGATAAAGATGGTAGACCCTAATCAGCCCTGCTTTGTCATCCCAGAATCCCCCAGGTAGAGTTCTTTGGAAGAATTCAGTATTCGAACGGTGGTCAATTTTCATCGATGTGATCATCTTCTGCCATTATGAAGCAATGTTTGTCGACCTTTGGGACTCACAGATGAGTTGAGTCCAGTTTGTTTGGAACCCCAAAATGCCAGGAGTCTGGCAGGGAAATAATGAAGGGTCATTTATCTTGATGTGAGTCTTTTTAAAGGGAATCAATAACCTCATTGTAAAGAAAAATTGCATTATTTTTATGAGGCCCCTTTTCAGGTGAGTAATGCTGTATGGGAGTTTTTAGCTGCCATTTACTGAGTGCTTCCTCATGACAGGCCATGATCACATGCTGACAGACAGAACCTCATTTCATTTAAGATGGGTTTTATTGCTCCCATTTTCAGATGAGGATACTGAGGCCTGCAAATTCAGCTAATTTGCCCAGTATCACACAGTTAGTAAATGGTAAGGGATTTGAACTTAGGTTTATCAGACATAAAAGAATCTACACTATACTGAAGTATGTATGTGTGTGTGTGTGTGTAAGTGTGTGTGTTTAAGTGTGTGTGTGTAAGTGTCTGTATGTGCACGTGGTCAGGGAAGGTGTCAGAGAGCAAATCATGAGTCAAAATCAGACTATATTCCTAAGAGCTGACTTGCCTTCCAGGAAGCTGTCATATTTCCTAAGGTGGTAGGCTTTAGCAGGCTTGGAGGAGGTAGATAAATAGCTTTTGAGTGAACATTTGAGTTGTGTATTGGAAATAATCATTTAAAGAGTCAAATATAATTAATTGATTAAGATATTGATTTTGAAGCAGGTTAGAGTGACTAACACTTAAATGGTGCTTATTCTGTGCCAGGCATATGTCAAAGAACTCTGAATTCTTACAACCCTCTATGCGGTAGGTGCTATTATGAATCATCCCCATTTTTCAGATTAGAAAACTGAGTCAAGAGACATTAATAACTTGTCTAAGTTTATACAGTTAAATAAAAGATGTGAGATTCAAATCAGAGTAGTCTGGCCCTTAAATCCATGCTCTGTACTGCCCTTGTTTATTAACCCCCTCAAGTAAAACCAGCCCATCTTGGGGCCCCCTTGCCCTCTCTAGAACAAGGCCATAATGTTGAACAGATCTATAAAGACTGGTTACAAGTTCCTTTCTCTAAGATAACTTGTTTTTTTTTTCTTTATTTATTTTTTATCCAGTATGAGATTTGCCCCATGACCTTTGGGGTCTAGGACTTCCCAGGCACACAGATGCTGTAGAGGGTGCTTGACACCAAGTGGGTAGACCCATTTTTTCTTCCTTTTATATTTCTTTTTCCAAATCAGCAAGGGGCTGGATTTGACATCAAGCCTGATAGTAAATTCTGAGTGGGCAGTCGGCCATTCTTTTACTCTGGCTCATTGTTTAAAGGGGAGGAGTGGGATAGAGGAGAGACTGGTAGCTTGGATGGAGGCATACAGCACCCCCTGGGGATGTAAGCTGTACTTTCCCCACAGATCATGGGTGGAATTTGTGATGACCCTTGCATGCCTTGTCCACTATTAGAATGTAAGTTGCTTCAGGGCAGAAATGGCATCTGCCTTGCATTTTTGTATCTCAGTCTCAAGCACAGTGCTTGGCTCAACTAGCTGCTTTAAAATTACTTCTGAGTCCATCAGACTTTTACTGGTCCTTCAAAACTCAGCACATCATTATTCCCTGTAGGTTTTTCTGATTTTTCACACTTCCCTTTCATCTTTGCAGAACTAATTGTCTCTTCCTTTGGCTTCTTACTAGCTATGGGACTTTTGGTAAATTGTTTTACTTGTCTTTGTCTTTTTATCCTTAATCGGTATCTTAGGGATAAAGGTACTATCCATTTCTCATAGTTGGGAACATTTTAACAAAGTGATGTATATGAAAAGCATTTCATTAACTTTAGCAAGATATAGAAATGATAATGGTTTGATCTATTAAATAGTTTTCTAAGTGATAGAGACTATTATTTTATATTTCTGTTATCTACATATTTTCGCTCTGAGTTACTCTAAAAGAAGGTTACAGTTGAAGGTATAAGTAATTTAACAATTTTAAGGGAAATAATAGCACAAAGACTCTGTGGTTCTAGGGACATTTTAATGATTCCTCAATAATCTTTCCATCAGCTGAGAAGTATGAGTAGCCTAAGAGGACTCTGAAAAGTTAATCATAAAAGGAAGTGCTCTGTTCTCACACCACTAAGTCAGATCAATATGCACTTTCGGCTAATTCTGAGCCCTGGTTAATTTAGTGACACTAATGGTTTCTATGTCAGTCCTGAAGCTGAGGTTTCTAGACCCCCTACTGAGGGAGGCAGAGACCTAGGAAATCATTTACCACTTCAGGTGAGACCTGTAAAATTCTTGGCCATGTAATTAGGGAATTTGCATATTAATTCTCAAACTGGGGGTATTGCAGGCTGCAGAAACGATGTCTGATTTGGAGGAAGGGGTGCAAAACCAGAAGCTGCAGACATTAGCTTGTTTCCTTTGTTGGTTGAATCTCTTAGAAATTGCTGTAAAGTAATAATGGAAAAAGAAATACAGTCTCATCCTTCATGCCTTGACCTGTTTGCCTCACATTTAAGCAGGACTCACACACCAGTTGGTGGAATAGCCTTTATTAATAATACTGATAATGGCTACCATTATTTAGAACAACAGCTGGGATCATTTAAAAAGGCTTGTGTTAACCCATGGCCTTGCTCTCAGCATGGATGGTTGGTCTTTAGAATTTTGGTCTGGCTCTTCCTGTCAGAGGAAATAGCAGGAGAAAGATTGCAGATAGAAAATGAGCATCATGCTAGCTTGTTGCACCAGCTACGTATTATCTCTGCAGACTTTCAACTTGGGGAAGTTTTGTTAAGTAATTTTATTTGACAGTCACTTAAGTAAACAGCCTCTGTTTAGCAAAGTGATATATTGGATGAGGGAGGAAATATTCTAATATTTTTGAGTGCACCTGAGGTTGTACACCTTTGGGTTATCTTATACCAGCACCAGGATAGGCAAAGATGTAGGTATTAATTTCATTCACAGATGCAGAAATGGGAACTCTGAAGAGGTGAAGGGACTTGTTCAGTGTTACATGGCTGGTGAACCAGGCTTCAAACACAGATCTATCTCAGGTCCTTTCCATAGGCTCTTTGGGACGTTGGAGTTCTAAGAACTATTCCAAACTCCTCTCCGCTCACTACTTCCAACCTAGCAGAAGTGGAAAATGGGAAGGGCTCAGAGTAGAGAAATGGCAGAGCCATTCTACCCAGCGTCTGAGGGCTTAAGACCAGTGGTGGGTGTGGGGAGCACTATATTATCTGTGGTAACTGTCGACCAGCATCAGTTTAGCTGATGTTGAAATTACAGATGTGTTTGTACAGTTAGGAATTTTTGCCTCCTGACCCTATGCACTTCCAAGCACAGGTTCTGCCTCTGGGGTCCTAGTTGCCTTTCTTTCATTGCCCCTGTTACAGAAGAGCTGGAGTGTGTAAACACTGCAGGCCTCTCTTTGCAGACATCAGCTATTTTGTTTGAAGAATTAACTTATGTTCCTCTAAAGGAATATTGATTTGAGTGGTGATTAAAGACACTCGATAACGAATCTACTCAATTTATTCACCTGTGTTCCACTGATTATAGAAAGGGATATATCATATCAATCTTTTCTCATCAACCAACTCTTCCCTCGCCTCAACATCTCTTCTGTTCTGCTGTCCTAGGACTTTGAATTAGGCTAAGAGACAGAAATCATTGTCTCCTGGGGAGGAGTGGAGAGGAGGGGCAGTAGTACAGAGTCCTCTGGGAAGCAGAAAGTAGAGTGGCTTCACCTTTTACTAATTGTATAGGCTTGGAAAACAGAGCAGTTGCAGGCCCCTTCTTCTTCTCCCTCCCTATCATCTGATTATTTTATGTTCTGTGATGCCAGTGATATCTCTTGCTGCCCTGTTTGAAATCCACCAGTCTCCTCATTAAGACAATTTCTGAATTCATTAATATAATCCATAAGGTTTTTCATCACCTGAACTTAGCTTATGGGACTGATTTTTGTTCTCAGCCACCCTCACAAACGTTGGGTTGTAGTCACACCACATGACCTGAAGAGACAATTTACTCCCACATTTCTGCATTCTTTCTTTATCTTTTCCCTTGGAAATTTGTGTTAATCTTCAGGTTTCACCACAGACACTCAAATGTGAAAGGTTTTGTTGATTTCCTCAGCTCAAGAAGCATTAGACTCTTTCATTGTCTCCCTTCTCACATAGTATTTTAGATGTATCTTAGTAGTTTTAACATTACCTTTTTAATACTGTTTATTTTTATTGAAATGTGAGTTCTTTGAGGACAGGAATCATGACTTATTCATCCTGACATTTCCAGAGCCTCCTGGAGAGTCTAATTCATATTAAATGATAGATTGGAGTATTTTTCACTAAAAAATTTGCCTTCTTTCTTTACTTCTTGGGATGGTGTATATTTTTTTTTTCCCACTGACTTTGAGCATGGCAATATGACTTCCTTAGCCAGTGGGATGTCAACAGCCATGATGTAAGCAGAGGTTTTAAATGGATGGCTTGTCTTCTTGTGTTCTCTTGATTCTCTAGAACCATTGGTCCAAGACAATGGTGGACACACATGGAGCAGACTTGAACTGAAATGAAAGGCTTGACCCAAGTTCAGCCAACTGATGATCTATGAGCAAGAAATAAATGCTCATTGCTTTCGGTTATTGGGCTTCAAGGTAGTATGTTACTCAGTGTTACCACAGAAACAGCTGACTAATACAGGTACTTAAATGTTTGAACCAAAACATGGATGAGTAATAGAGAGTTAGATAAGATGATGCGGTGTTCTGCATGTTTGTATCTTACAAAAATTCGTATGTTTAAATTCTGACCCCTCCCCAAAGATAATGTTATTAGGAGGTGGGTCTTTTGGGAGGTACATAAATCATGAACGGGGAGCCCTCAGGAATGAGATTAATGCTTTATCTAAGAGACCTCACAGCGATTGTTTGCCCCTTCCACCATGTGAGGACACAGCAAGAAGATGCTGGCTATGAACAAGGGAAAAAAAATCTTTATCACAATGTGACTTTGCTGGCTTCTTGTTCTC
The DNA here is from genome assembly GCA_030015415.1 of Cynopterus sphinx. NCBI lineage: Eukaryota > Metazoa > Chordata > Mammalia > Chiroptera > Pteropodidae > Cynopterus > Cynopterus sphinx. The sequence goes on from CM057383.1 coordinate 120,518,985, forward strand.
AGACATGGCAGCCTCCAGACCTGAGAAATAAATATTTGTTTTTACCCAATCTGTGGTATTTTGTTATAGCAGCCCAGACAAAGACAGTAGTTAAAAGAATGACAGAGGAAGAGCTCAGACATCGTGAGCTGAATCCTTTTGTATTTATTTCTTGGGAAAGAATGACATTAGGTTCTAATGATAACTCATCATCCATCCAAGGAAAGTTCTGGATGGGATTATACAAAGTGATGGTGGTATCATAAACTTTACTGAAATATGTTACATTTAGGCTCTGCAAGCCTGGGATTAAGGCTGAGGCCTATGCATTTTAAAACTGTAAATAGATATATTAAGTTTCTCACTTGAATATTTATCATGGGAAATATAATCAGAAGGTAAATCTTCTGGGAAGAAAGTCACATAATGAATTCCAAACCTTAATAGAAATTAATATTGGATTGTAAACTATTTTGGATTAACCATGCCACTGTTCCCCTTCATTAGTATGGATAATTAAATGTTAACTGTGTATCATTTTCTTGATATTTATGGATATTGCTGTACCAATGAGGGTGTGATTGGGCTATGACTAGTTGTTTTCTTGAGGGCACACAGTTAATGAGTTCAGCATTAGAAACTAAGATTTGATGAGTTTATGAACTTTGTCTTTGTAATCTCGGAAACATGCTGGGAAGACCTAGTGAGAATGTGTGACTAAACAAATGTAACATTTATTTTATCTACAGAAATCTTGTGCCATTTAACACATAGTGGGAATTAAGTGTTTATATGAAGGAGAGATTCAGATGACACAGAATAAGAGAAATGAGAAATGGAGAACTGAATTCACATGCCTTTGTTCCTGGGTGTGAATCTGGCAGAAATTAAGTTTCACCAGCCACCCTTGGGGAATTCATGATAAAGTGAGGTGACTTATGAATCATAAACTATTCTGCATTATGTTTCCTGCCTCAAAGGACCCAGAGTGCTTGAGCTCTGCAGGGGTGAGTTCTTAGGTTTTTGAACTAAGGGTTAGAAATTTAAGTTGCTTGCTTGAATATTAATCTTTCAAATGAGAAAAATGTCACCAGTTTTGGTTTGATTCGGATTAATAGGGTCATGTTTGTGTTTTGAGTAGAGAAAATTACATGCTTGAAGGTGTAAATTTGTTCTTTCTGTTCTTAGCTTGTTGAGATATTGACATTTAGGGATGGTGCTAGTGTATCATTTGACCTCTTCCTCTCCTGTTTTCAACATGAGGCTACTGCATCTCCTCTAGAGCTGGCCTGCTGTTAATTTAAGGCACAAAAAGTATGTCATATGCTACTACTGTGATATTTTCTCTATAATAGTTGTACTTTTGGCTCCTTTTTCTCTTCCCACCTTCCGTAACTCCCCAGTAACCTTGAGAAGTTCCTGGTTCTTTGGTCACTGAAACTGCCATTAGGAACTTCATGAAAACTTTGTTGAAGTTTAGGGAAGGTGATGCTTATGGGAAAATAGGGTTTCTTCCATTCGAGAGCTTGATATTTATCCTGTTCTTCCCAAAAGACACTCCCCCAAAACATTATCACTGCAGAGTTTAAATTTTTCACTTCTTAACAGCTTTAGAATATATACATCAATCACTCAAGTGTTGAGCAGAGCTGAATTCACATATGACTTAATGATTATCTAAAACATTCGCTGTAATGCAGAGAAGATAATTATGTGACAGCGCAACTGGATTCTATAATGTGTCTCTGAAAGAAACTCAGTCTCTCAACTGCTTTCCTGGGCTACTGTAAGTAAAGATAGACCTGGCACTTAGCATAGATGATAACAAAATGATGCCAAATAAGGCATCAAACACAAATATGTTCAAATGCCAGTTACTGAGGCTGAGGATGGAGAGAGAGGCTCCTGGGCAAAAGGTAACTGCATCTTTGGGAAAATGAATGGGGAAAGAATCTAGAGGAACTTGGGTTGGTAGAAGAATGAGTGAGCCTTTTCCATCTCATTACAGTAATTCTTTGATTTTTCTTTTTCTGTTGGAGCAGGATACCATTCTCCTAGCATATGCAGATCGTCAAAAGGGAATAAACAGCTTTTCACTCAGTATCTTTATAATAAGAAATATAAAGACATGACTAAAATAAGGACCTATGCAATTGTTTTTAATGTGTGAGGATCATAAATTTCTTTTAAAGTCTGTCATAGTTAATTTCAGCATAAGTTACGACTTGTCCAAAGCACTTCACAGTCTGCTTGTACTAATAATTGTTCTGTTGCTAAATGTGGTCTTGCTTCCACTTCCAGGTTTCATAAATTTAGGAATCACTTCTGACTGGATGGAAGGAGAGATGGTTTCTTTATGAGACTGAATGATGATAGTGAGGTTAATGCTATCATTGCCTTTGAATTACCATTTTGATGTAGAACTCCTGTATCTAAAATGGTATTTATATCCTGTAGGTGGGTGGATATTTATTATACCTGTTTTTATTTTACTTAAAAAATTTTGTTTTATTATTAGTTTCAAGTATATAGTACATTGGTTAGACATTCTTCTAGTTTATGACCCCTCCTGATTGCTCTTTATTATATCTGTTTTTACAGTGTGAAGGTTAAGAGCTTGGAATCTGAACCAGATTTCTTGAGTTTGAATCCTGCTTCTGACACTCATGGGATCTTGGGTGAGTTAATTCATTTCTGTGCATTAATTGTTTCATCTGCATTAAAAATGATAACAGAACACAGCTCATAGGGTTGTTCTGAAGATTAAATGAGTGAATATCAGTAAAATGTCTGAAGCATGTGCCGTGTGTTAGTGATGATGGTGATGAACTTCACAATCTGATAATGCTAATGTGTGTGCTCGATGATGGAATTGAAAATGTGACCATGAACTCCACCCATCTCTAGAGTGGTTGGTTATTTGCTTCTACTTCTTTTTGGTCCGAAGAGTAGTAGTTATTCATGAAGACAAAGGAATGCATGAAATGTGCTCACAGAGACCTTTGGACTTTACAGTAGAGGTAGAATTCTGAATCAAATGTTGTTTGTCGTGACTGTCTTTACAATCAAGGATATATTATACATAAGTAGATTTTAAGTTCTGATGACTCCCTTCAATTTGTGCCTGTCTTCTTTTCATCTTTTCCTTTCTCTCAAGGCAGTTTTTAATGTAGATGTAAATCCTCAGTGTTAGCACCATAAATTTTCTCAAAGCATCACTGCAGAGAGTGCTCAGAGATTGGGATGCTGAAATTTACAATGTGATTGAAAATTGAGAGAGGACATATTTGTTAATGGGCTCATTATTACTTGGGGAAACACTGGGAGCTTCAGAAAGAGCTAAAGAAATGCATTATTTGATTTAGAAGGTTTTAGAACTTTATTAGGTCAGTCTCCAGTACAAATTTTAATCTTCCAAGTAAAGACAAGTACACATGTCAGTGTGGTATCTTGTTCTGCTTTTATCTGAACCCAGATCTTTACTCCTCCTGTCTTGGAATTTCCTACCTTTTACAACGTGTCTTCTGGAAACATTACTCCTTTGAGAACAAGTTTCTTTCTTCTCCTCCTTCACTTCCTTCTCCTCCTCCTCCTCCTTCTCCTTTTACTAAATAATATATTTACCATTTTAGAAAAGGATAAGCAAAAGGAAGAAAAATTTAAAAATGTATTTATAGTTCAGAGATAACCCATTAGCGTATATGTGTTTATCTATCATCTATCATCTATCTATGTATCTATCTATGAATCTATCTATCTATCATCATCATCTTTCTATCATCTATCATCTATCTAATCTATCATCTATCTAATCTATTTATCTATCATCTATCTATCTATCATCATCTATCTATCAATCATCTATCTATCTATCTATCTATCTATCTATCATCTATCTAATCTATCTATCATGTATTTATGTATCTATGTATTTATGTTTCTATCTGTCTGTCTGTCTACACACATATACATGCACAGATATAAATCTTCCAAAATGGGATCACATTACTGCCGGCTTTGTAAATAATGTATTTGTATTTAACTCCCTCCACGGGTGGCTAACTCTTCTGCTGCGTCTGTTTTGGCCTTCTCACTTCTGGTGGGACTGTGCCACTTCGGTTGGACCACATCTTTGACCTCCTCTACATCTCATCACAGTCAGTCTTCTTTCCTCTAATCATCCTTTGTCTCATCGCATTACTCTCACATTTTCCACTTAATCTGACCCAGGAGAAAGTAAGCTGGGCTTGCTTACTTATCTGAACATCCTTGGGCACCAAGTCTCAGAGGCAGCATCAGGATCCAGGTGTGGCTTCCACCTAGACAGGCTTTTAGCTTAATCCCTGCTAATATGGCTAGTGGTTATGCACAGAGATGCCCGATTAAATACCCTGGACTAAGTTCCAGCATTTCCACTTAACAGGCACTTCAGTGTCCTCATCTGCTCTTCATGTGGTTGCTGTTAGTGACAAACACATTAATGCCCAGAAAGCACTTGAAACAGGGCTCAGCATTTAACAACCACTTTGTAAACAGTGTTAACTATTATTTTTATTTAAACAGAGATTTAGAATTGACTATGATTTCTAAACACTGCTAAATTCATATGTTTCATTTTTTTTCTGACATTATCTTAGTTTAGATGCCTTGTCCCCACAATAGTCTCATACCCACTCCTGCCTGTACAATGTTATGCCATTGATTCATTCTTTACACTGTAGCTAGAGTGAGTTTTCTAAAATTCAAAACTAATTAGGAGCTTTTTCTGAGACCATTTGATGGACTCTGACCAGAACACACTTCTCTTTCTCCTAGGCCTGTGAGTAGCTAACTCCTGCCTGTCTTAAGGTGTAGATGATGCTGTCACTCCTTCAGAAGCACCTCCCCAGACCCCGACCTCTCGCTTGCCCACCACGCCTGGGTTAATTGCCGGCCCAGGTCCTGCATAGCATCCCATGCTTGCTTCTGCCATGGCAGATAGTGCATTGTATTGCGATATCGTCCTCTGTTTTCCCCATTAATCTGCAAACTTCATGAGGGTAAGAGAACTGTCCTCCATCCTTAGTGTCTGGAATAGCCGCTGGACCCTGATCAGTGATATGAATTAATTTCATTTCTCAGAATTCATTTTTTTCCAGATGGCTGATCACAGTTGTTACATATTGACTTTTGATCATTTCAGTCTCAAGGGTAGATTTTTGTTGAACTTGTGCCCACATTCTCACTCCACTGTACCCCTTTTTTGCCATAGGTCTCTTGTCTTTTCCATCATCTATGTTCAAATCCCGCTTTCCTTTCATTTTTTTTCTCTTATCTCACAGTACTTTGTCTACTTCCCTATAATTGTACTTATCACCCTTGGCGGAGGTTACTGAATTGTTCCAGCATCAGCTTTCCCTTGGGATTACCAGCAACTTGTGGGTGGGGACACTGACTTCTCAGCCTCCTATCTTCTGTGGTGCTTTGGTTAAGAAGGATTTTGGTTAGTAGTAGTCAACTTAAATTCAAAGCTTTGAAGAGGGAGGTCAAAGAAACACATCTCTGAGATGCTCCCCACCTCCCTGCCTCTCCGCTGCCCCCTGGCCCAGCGCCCCCTCTACCACCCCACTCTGGAACTAGTGAAATTGGCAATTATAGAGCTCTTGTTAATAAGGTGTCAAGAAGAGGTTGTCTCTTTGGGTAGAACTGAAAGCTGAAACTTCCTTTCCATTTAGACATTTGTTTTAGTTTTGAAAGCTGATAAGATTTCCATGTGACTTTTTGTAGACTGGAAAGATAGAAACTTAACTGTTTCTAGGGCCTAGGTAAAACTCAACTATGTGATGAAGGCTTAATATATATTTTTATGTGTTACCTGAGGATGATGAGGATTGGTTCTGGATGACAGCTCCATTTCTAGATTCTTATTTTGGAATATAGGTATAATAGTAGTACCTGCCACAAAGGGGTGTAGGAGAATTAAATATGTTAATTCTTATAATGCATTTAGAGAAATGCCTGGTGCATAGTTAGCATAAAAAAAGATAGTTAATATTACTCTGTGGCAGAGAGTTTTGTATGCAGTGTGTGTTTTATATGCAATGTCTTCTTTTATCCACATACTAACAAGAGCCCTTTCCCCTCAATTTTCTGAGGCTTACGATGTCAAATAACTTCTTTAAGATCACATGGCTATAAAGAGGCAGAGTCAGGGTTTGACCTCAATTTTATTTGACTCCAAAGCCCACGTTCCTGTCACTATGCTGCCCTTTTAGAAGGACAGCATGGCCAAGCTGGCATTGTTTTGAACATGAATCTTTGGATAAAATTGCTCAAATTTGTCTTTGTGCCTCCTAGTCTTTCTAAATGTTTGACTTTTATAATCTGCAGAACCCGATCTTGTGTTAGGAATCTGATTCTTACCCATGTAGAGCAGAATTTTGCAACCTCCACAATATTGATATTTTGGGCTGGATAATTTGTTGTCGTGGGGGCTGTCTTGTGTAATGTGGGACGCTTAGCAGCATCCCTGGCATCTATTCACTAGCTACCATAGCATCTTCTGTTTCTGAGGTGTGACAACCAAAAATGTCTCAAGACATTGCAAAATATCCTTTGGGGGTCAAAATTGCCCTTGTTGAGAATGACTGACCTGGAATATAAGTCTAGTATTCACTATGTCATCTGTCCCCAGGACATTTATATTTCAGAGGGGACAAACCTCTGATGAAACAATCTTAAACAGCAAATATTTCCAGTTTTCATTAGTCTTTTAAGCTCAGCCATCTGCCACTGCTGCCTTCCTTGTCTCACAGGTCACATTACCTTCCAGGTCACTAAGAAACCTTGACCTGTCCACCTTGTTTTAGTTTGCTAGTGCTGCCATAATAAAACACAGCAGACTGGGTAGGTTAAACAACAGAAATAAATTTTTTTACAGTTCTGGAGGCCAAAAGTTCAGGATCCAAGTTTGGGTTTTATCTTTTATAAACCCATTTGGTTTATCTCAGTAGCCTAATAAGTCTCAGCTTTGACCTTTGCTTCTCTTGTAGTCTATTCTCAGTACTACAGGAAGAGTAGACTTTTTTTCTTTTTTAAGTAACCAGATTATACAATACTTTTGCTCAAACCCCATGCTAGCTGACCAGCCTAACTAGAGTAAAATTCAAAGTTCTAAGTTGCTACTGGATCTTCTCCCTCTTTGGTCTCTGACCTCACCCCTTGCCATTTTCCTCTTTCATTCTGTTCTGACCACACTGGCTTCCATGCTATGCATCAGGCATGTCAAGACTTGACATCTTTGTTGGGCCTTTGCACTTGCTGTTCTCTCTGGCAAATATCTTTTTATGTCCATAAAGCTTACTCCCAAATTTCCTTCTGATCTGAAGTCTTAAGCCATCTTATGAATAAATTCTGTAAATAGTAGGCACTCAATAAATATTTATTGAATAAATAAATAAATAGATGACATTTTATTTCTGGAATTTTTTAGGGTATCTTCTGATATTCTCAAATTTCACAGTGATGTACCTTAATGTGGTTATTCTTTATCTTTTGTGTTGAGTACTTGTTGGATCATCTCATTCTGGAAACTGATGTCCTTCCATTTTGAAAGTTTTCTTACATTATTTCCTTTGTTAACCTCTCCTGTGTTTCCTTCATTTCCCATATCTAGGTGTTATTGTTTTGTTTTTTTTGTTTTACATTTTTGCTTGTTTCCTACTATCAGGGGGACTTTGCTCCATCTTCTAATCTTATCTATTGAATACATTTTAAAATTGCTGGTATGATGCATACAATTAGCCTTTCCTCACTGGTTCTGCTTTTATTCTTGTGTTACGTATTTTGATAAAGTGACATTCATATTCTGTCATGGTTTTAATAACCTCCGCAGGTAAATAACTCGTATCTCTGTCTCCTTCTCTGACTTCATCCCCTAGTTCTACAATCTAATACCCAGTTATCATCTGAACATATTCACTGAGCTGTCCGATAAGTATCTTCTAAAATTCAGTATGCACAAAACAGAGCACAGTGTCTATTCTCCTCCTCACACCACCTTCTGTATTTGCATCCACAGTCACAGAAGTCACCAATGTGGGAGTCATCTTAATATACCTTTTTTTCATTCCATAGATCCAGATAATCAGCAAATCCTTTTTGTGTTTCTTTTCACACGTTTTTGAATCCATTCCCTTCCTTTGTCTCTGTGATGTCTGCTCTCACAATCTCTCTGCTCTGCTGCTACAGCCACCTAACTGCCACTTGCTTTTGTTTTTAAATTTATCTTCTGCTCAGGTACCAAAGTGACCTATTCAAAGCATAAATCTCATCAGATAGCTCCCCTGCCAAAACACTTCAATTAATCCCCTGTGTAGAATAAAATCCATGTCCCTTGGCATGGTATACAAGGCCGTCTATGACCTGGCCCTAGCTCACCTCTCTTGCTTCATCTCATTTCACTCCTGGCTTCACATGATCACCTGTGTCATATAGCACTACCTATTTTTGTCCCCTCCACTTGGGTTCCTGAATTCTGTACCTAATTCTGTACCTTGTTGCTCTTGTGATTTCCTCTGCCTGATATCTTTTTTTTTTTAATCCCTTCTTCAAGCTATGACTCATCATATATATTTTTCGCCAGGAAGGAACTTCTCATTTCTCTGTTTTGTGAAATGTCCCTTCTCTGTGCTTTTATATATCCATGTATGTGCTCTTTCATCCTAGCATTTAACACACATATGTGCATGTTAGTCATTCATATGTATATATATGTATATATGTATGTATGTGTATGTATGTATGTATGTATGTATGTATGTATGTGTGTATATATATACACGTCACTGGGACAAATGTATGTGTGTGTATATAAAATTTGTTTCAGTGACTCTGGCAGGCTGCAGAGTGCCCCAGAGAAGAAATCTTCCTTGTTTTTGATGCCTAGCACAGAGTTGGTATTCAGTAATTAGAAATCGAAGGGAAATAATTATACTTATAAATTACTTCTTAATGACTTAGGATAGCAAGAAATTAGAACTCAGGAAGAGTGTGGGAGGAAGTCTTGACATTATGGTCACATTGTGAGACAAAGATGATTATTTGGCCTTGGTTTCTCTTTCTGCTTTGAATGTTTCATTCAGTGAATGTAGGGAAGAGTGTTTCCTGATCTGGAGGAGTTGGATGGCAGGGAAGGAAGAAGGCTAGGAAATAGTTTTTATTCTAAGTTGAAGAACTGAGCAGGCAAAGAAAAGTTAGATGTGACCTGGGTCATCACATGGGTTCAAAGGTAAGATTTTGTACTGTCAAGTGATCTAGAAGAGGGTTGGTAAATGGTGGATCTGACAAGTGCCTGGCAAGTGGGACTGGATAGGTAGAGAGGCAGGCAGGCTTGAAATAAATGAAAATTGACATTTACTTTCACCTTCCTCACATATTGCAGTTCTCCTGGTCTGTCCCCAAATGTCCCTGGGCCACGTCCAGTTTGCAGATGGCAGTGGACATCCTAATGTTGCGTGTAGGCTCTTCAAGACAAGGTCTCGTAAATAGCTCTCATGCCCTGGGAGGCACGCCAAAGTACATTTCCATGATGACTGCAGAGATGCTTGCTAAAAAGCAAACAGCACATTAGTGGCCTTCTGAGTTCTTGTGCAAATGGAGTGTGAAATTGTGGCTTGATGCTCCAAAGCTATACCTTTTTGTCTCCCTGATGATGATTAAGAGAAGCCCAGTTTGATTTGATTGGGAGGGTGTGTGTGGGTGGAGGCTGGGAGAGTCAGATGGACAGTGAAAGAATGACTGGCTAAAGGGAAGGAGAGGAATACACACACCCTTCAACTGAGTGCTTCATTTGACCTTCAGGAAATTGCAATAGAGATCATATGACTTAACGTTTGCCTGGAAATTAACTGCCTCTGTTTGTTCCAGACCCTGGGATTGATGATAGTGCCAGGGGATTCTGACCACAGAATTATAATAAAGGGAAATGTCTCAAGCAATTATTAAATATTTAAAGAACTATTTCAATACTAACTTGTCAGATGGAATGAATGAAATGGAAATGATTTTTAAACATTATTTCCAATGGCATGAATAGAGAAATTCAAGGATGAAAATTACTCTGTGCCATAAAAAAAATATTTTCAGTTTGTTTTTGTGACACTAGTGTTTCTGTATCACCTTTCATTCCAAATGTTAATTAAGGAACAGTATGCCCAGGAGGTGGATCAAATGAGGAATCTAAAAGAAAAGAACATGGTCAAGGCTTTTTTCTTTTTCTTTTGTAGTATCATTAAACCAAGGTGTGCAGAGGACAAGGGGACGTTAATTCCCAGTGCAGTTGAGATATTTTCTATCAAAATAAAGGGAAGCAAAAGCTTTGTTTACAGTTTCTTTTTTTGACAGGACAATGAGAATGAAGAGGCGGTAAAATATAATTATTTATTAGAGATGCTATGGAGGTTTTTCTTCTGTAAAGGTTTTCTACTATTGGACATAGTAAATATTGTAGATTGCCTACACAAGCCTCAGTTCCCTTTCTTTTTATCAAAACTCTGAATTTCTTCAAGGATTCACCTCTGACAGAGCCTTTTAGTTGCCTACTCAACATCAAATTTTTACTCAAAGAAATTTAATTTGATTTTGAGAGGTAAAAATGCCCAACTAAAGAACTGTATTTTTCAGAATGTTTTTTTTTTTTAAATTGAAATATATTTAACACTGGAAATTTAAGGTGTACAACATGTTGTTTTGATATATTGATTTCTATTGTAGCAATAGTACCCCTATCAGTTCACATAACTATCATTTCCTTCTGTAGGGGGAATAATTAAGATCTAGTCCTTTGGCTTATTTGCTGATTATAATATAGTATTGTCTATATTTTCTATACTGTGCATTTGATCTCTAGGACTCATTTGTCCACTAGTTGCAAGTTTATACACTTAAACAACATCTCTCTTATTGCCCCATTTTCCACCCCCAGTAACCACCATTTTACTCTCTGTTTTAATGAGCTGACTGTTTTAGATTCTACATATAAGTGATATTTTATAGTATTTGTCTTTTTTTGTCTGACTTATCTCACTTAACACAGTGTCCTCTAGATTCATCCACACTGTCGTTAATGGCAGGATTTCCTTTTTTTTATGGCTGAATAATATTCCTGTGTGTGTGTGTGTGTGTGTGTGTGTGCGTGTGCGCACATGCACGTGTGCATATCACATCTTCTTTTCCATTCATTAGTTAACAGGCACTTAGGTTGTTTCCATGTCTTCGATATTGTGAACAGTGCTTCAGTAAACATGACTACATATACATCTCTTTGCTATCCTGCATTCATTCATTCATTCATTCATTCATCTATCTATCTATCTATCTCTATCTATCTATCTATCTATCTATCTATCTATCTATCTATCTATCATCTATCATCTATCTATCTATTTTGCCTTTGGATATATACCCAGAAGTGAAATTTCTGGATTATATGGTACTTTTACTTTTAATTTTTTGAGGAACTTCTATATTCTTTCCTTAGTGGCTAAACTAACTTACATTCCACCAATGGTTCCCTTTTCCCCACAACTTTTCCAGCACTTGGTATCTCTTGTCTTCTTGATGATTAGCCATTCTAACATGTGTGAGGTAATATTCTGTTGTGGTTTTGACTTGCATTTCCATCATGATTAGTGATGGTGAGCACTTTTTCATGTCCCTGGTGGCTATTTGGATGTCTTTTGGAGAAATGTCTAATTTCTCTGCCTATTTTTGATCAGATTGTTTTTGCTGTTGAATTGTATGGGTTCTTTATATATTTTGGATGTTAACCCCTTATCTGATATGGTTTGCAAATACTTTCTCCCATTTGCCTTTTTATTTTGTTGATTCTTTTGGTGCAGAACTTTTAAGTTGGTGTAATCCTATGTTGACTTCTGCTTTTGTTGTTTGTGCTTTTGGTATGATAGCCAAAAAGATCATTGCCAATGTTGAGGAGCATTTTCCCTCTCTTTTCTTCTAGGAGTTTTATGGTATCAGGTCTTATATTTAATTATCTGATGCATTTCGAGTTCATTTTTGTGAATGGTATAAGAGGTCCAATTTTATTTTATTTTTGTAAATGTTTAGTTTTCCCAACACCATTTGTTAAAGAGAATATTCTTTCCTCACTGGGTATTCTTGGCTCCCTTGTTGAAGAGTAGTTGACTCTATTATGTAAGGGTTTCATTCTGGGCTCCCTATTCTGTTCCAATGGTCTATATGTCTATTTTTATGCCAGTACCACGGTGTTTTAATTATTGTAGCTTTGTAGTATAGTTTGAAATCAGGAAGTGTGATGCCTCTGGCTTTGTTCTTTCTCAGGATTGCTTTGGGTATTCAGGGTCCTTTTGGTTCTATACAAATTTTAGGATTGTTTTTTCTATTTCTGTGAAGAATACCATTGTAATTTTATTAGGAATGCCTTAGATCATATGGACATTTTAACAATAGTAATTTTTCCATTATATGAACATGGGATATATTTCCATTGGTTTGTGTCTTCTTTCATTTCTTTCAACAAAGTTTGGTAGTTTTCAGTGTACAGCTCTTTCACTTCCAAGGTTAAACTTTTCCCTAGGTATTTTATTGTTTTTGGTTCTATTGTGACTAGTTTACTTCTGTTTCAGATGTTTTATTATTATTGTATAGAAATGCAGCTGACTTCTGTATGTCGATTTTATATCTTGCAACCTGATTGTATTTATTGATTAGTTCCACAGGTTTTTGGTTGAGTCTTTGGGATTTTCTCTATATAAAATTATATCATCTTCACATAACAACAATTTTCCTTCTTCCTTTCAAACTCGGTTGCCTTTTATTTCCTTGTCTTGCCTAATAGCTCTGGATAGAACTGTCAATGCTGTATTAAATAAGAGTGATGAGAGCAGGCATCCTTGTTTTGTTTTTTATTTTAGAGGAAACACTTTCATTTTTCACCATCGAGTATAAAGTCAGCTGTGGGTTTGTTGTATATAGTAAGAGTTATCATGTGATGTAAATTCTGACCAGTGAGATGAAAGGGGAACTTGTTATATTAACAAGATCATAGAAAAGCTCTTAAAAGAACAGTGTCATTTGGCCTCTTTTTTCCCTCCATTTTCATTCTTTCTTCATAAATTGTAGACATGATGTCTGGAGCTACGGGAACCATCTTTTGACAGATAGGTAAAGACTAAGAAATACAGATGTATTTGTTGGAAATTATATCTCGAAGCCTTAGAACCAGTCTTGGATCTGTTCTGGACTTCTAGTAATATGAAAGAATAATGGGCACCACTTAGGTCACTGTAATTTGGGTACCATGTTACACAGTGTCAAGCCAAGTCCCTAAGAGATACACTGCCTATCAGATCACATTTCCAGCTCTAGCTCACTTGTAAACTGATTAGCTTAAGCCATGAGAAATTCCAGTTTCTTGACTGATTGGTTTAGGTTTGAACGTGTGATGGCAGCTGATGAAATTTGACTTATGAGTTGTAAGACAGAATATGTTTTCTCCCAGAGAGAAAAACTTCACACTCTTAAAAAAAAAAAAAAAAACATATCAGAAGGGATAGTATCTTCTGTTGTTGGACATGGGGTCTAGGTCATAATGTGATATGTAGAACCCCTGCAGCCATGTTGCAACTGTGAGGGTAGCTGATTTGGGGATAAAGCTGCTACAATGAAGATGAGATAGTGGATTTTTGGAAAGAACCATATCCTTGATGACATCATCAAACTGCTAAATAAACCAACTCTGGAATTTCCCATCTTCAGGCTTCTGGCTTTGTGAAGTAATCATTTTTGTTGTTGTTGTTTAGAACAGGAGTTGGCAAACTTTTTCTGTAAAGGCCACATAGAAAATAATTTAGGCTTTGTAGGCCATCTCTACAGCTGTAGTGTGAACGTAGCTATAGATCATATGTAAACAAATGAATATGTCTGTGTTCTGACAAAACTTTATTTATAAAAAGAGGCAGCTAGCAGTAGTTACCATTATTGGTAGTTTGCTAAACATACCAAGGGGGCAGTGTCTTTTGGGAAGGGTTCATCCAGGGTCCCAGAGTTGTGGATGGAGTGGGAAGTAGAAAGAAGAAACACAGAGCAGCAGATGTAGTACACAAAGAAGGAAGGTTCTGTGGGAATAAATATTAAAATATAGCAAATTAATATTAACATATTTTGTAAATATTTATTGACATGAAAAGATATTTCTTTTATCTATAAAGTGAAAGATTTAAGTTTAAGATAGCATGCCTGCAATTGTGTGTGTTTGCTGAACCCTGATTTAGACAGCTGAGTTGAGGTTTTCTGCTTCTTAGCTGATATGCATTTTACCTAATACAGAGTTTGTATCACCTCTTCAAACCCTGTAACTTTCCATTTACCTGAAGTGAAGCTGACGAAATCCCCTATCCCAGGATGCTTAGCAACCCCACTGGCGCGAAAAAAGCCCGCCGGCGCCAAAAGCCCCCTCCATCTTAGTGAAGGCCCAAGAGACCTATCAACACTAGCCCCCCTACCACAATCCAATCAACACCCTACACGAACACTGGCCGTCCCCAACCGGATCCTCCCCCTATATAAGCTCGCTCCTCCATTTAATAAATTGGAATTCCTCTCGGACTACCGCGCGTTCTGGTGATTTCTTTCAGAGTTGGTGGTTGAAATGCATAAAATCTATCTAAAGCTTCTTCCAATTCAGAGATTGGAAGATTTGGAGAATGACATAAGAAAAGACCAGCAAGAGAGAAAGAAGTTAAAGTAGGAGTGATAAAAGATACCTGTAGAAGAGCTAGAGATAAAACAGCGTGAAAAGTTATGCCTGCCTCAGCTGAACAGGGAAAAAGGGCTTATTATCCCACTCTCCAAACACAAATCTTGTTACAAAGATGTAAATATAGACTTTCTCTTTTTAAAAGAAGGATTGTACTAGACATGCTGATTTGTTCTTTGCCTGTGCCACCTTAACTGTGGATTCTGAACAACTTATAAAATTTATATGACTGTCATTTTTAAGGTTGCTTAGTATCCCATTGTATAAAACTAGTGATTGATTTAACTGGTCCCTTATTATTCTTTTATTGTGGTCATTTCTTTCTTCCCCTCATTCTTTGCTATTATGTAATAATTTTGAAATATTCTATTTGCTGTTAGAAAGTTCTGTCCCATTCTCTTCCTAGATCCTTTTTGTTAGAGATGAGGCCTTTTCCTCTTCCCCGATAATGCCAGCAGCTGGTAAAGGGCAATTTCAAACATGCTTCAGTTTAGCAATCAGAGGCACATCTTCTATTCCATGTTGAGTGAAATCTTAATGAGGCCATTTGTCCAGATGTGAGATTCCTGAGTCTCCAGAGATTTTAGCAATGGTTTCTGCTATTCTGTTTAGTCTTGGTTCTGGCTGTGGTTCTCCATATTATACACAATCCTTAAGTTGTAGGGTAGAGCTGGCTATTATCAGAAGTGGTAATGGTAATGAGCTCCAGATCTACCTCCTGGCTTTTCCCTGTGCCCCTCCCCACCCTCATACCTTTGCATCTGAAGATTGAATCATTCTCACAGGCAAATTCGGCTTATATTGTTTTAGTCTGTAATCTGTGCCTGTCAATTAGTGCATGCTCATGTTCATTAGACCGGATGGAACAGAAAAACTGGGCTTTTTATAATTGGAGGTTACATACTTTAATTTTTATATGGTATTAGGAAGGAATACTGGTATAAACAATCCAAATATCATTCACATTTAACTTTAAATGGAGCCTGAGATCCAGAGAAGGAAAAATACTTGCCATGTGTTACACAG
The DNA here is from genome assembly GCA_030015415.1 of Cynopterus sphinx. Classification (NCBI taxonomy): domain Eukaryota; kingdom Metazoa; phylum Chordata; class Mammalia; order Chiroptera; family Pteropodidae; genus Cynopterus; species Cynopterus sphinx. The sequence goes on from CM057383.1 coordinate 120,534,766, forward strand.
CTAGATAGAGGCAGGTCAGAAGAAGAATCCAAGTGGTCCTGGGGATTCTCCACTTTACCCGAATAGGTCAGAACATTCCAATGAGGATTGGATAGTGGATATTTGGAAAGAACCATATTCTTGACAACATCAGCAAACATAGCAAGAGGTAGTCTCTTTTGGGTCCCAGAATTGTGAATGGGGTGGGAAGTGGAAGGAATAAGCACAGAGCAGCAGATATAGTACACAAAGAAGGAAGGTTCTGTGAAAAAGTATAGCCTTTCCAGTGAAAAGGAAGGTTATAATTAAAGAAAAAGGCACATATAGATAAAGTTCCAGGTCATATTTTGAAAGCATATCTGTATGTCACTAAGACATAAGGAACATTTTAGAATATTATTTTGAATGAAGAATATTTCTTTCACTGAAAGCACCATTTTCATGGAAACTTTGCATATTATGCTTTCTTTGTAATCTTCACTATCCCTCATAGCTCTTGAGGACAAGAATTTATTACCTGGTGGTCAGTAGCCTATTAATTTTTTATTATTTGTTTTTCCTTTAAGTGAATGAATAAGAAACTTTTAACTGCTTTATCTGAATGTAACCAAGGCTGAAATTAATCAATGAAAGGGCAGCAAATGAGATAATATGTGTAATTCTTAAATCTTGAATGGAACAAAGGAGAAAGCAAGAGGCAAAATAAGCAACGTGAGCTTTTCCCTCTATATTACATTTGAAGAGAAAATAATCACCAATCTGGTTGAGGATCATTAATATGTGGTTATATTTCAGATGCTTTGGGATTTACACTGAGAATACAGAGTTGGAAACATGGTTGTGGGCATGATGCTTTTCAGGAGGGCTAGTAACTGTAGGTGATGAGAGGCTTGTCTCCATTTTATTTAGTTATTTTTCTGGAGCTTTGCTCTGTTCTTTCATTTGGGACATGTTTCTCTGTCTCCCCAGTCTGACTGTCTCCCTGTATTTGTTTTCATGTATTAGGTAGGGCTGCTGTATCTTTCTGTGTTAGTAGTGTGGATTATGTAGTAGTGTCCTGTGGGGCCTAATGGCAGTCTCCTGGGTCACCTAAGGCAGGTGCTCCAGGTGTGTCCCTTGTATGTGCCCTCCTATTGTTGTTGACACCTTGGTTGCTGTTTGCATTGCACATCAACAGGAGGAATTGACTCTTGGATTGATTATTTGTGGCCATGACTACAATGGAGAAGACATTGTGCAGGGGCTGACTCTATGGAGCAGGAGTCACTTTAGCAGGGCTCTGTTGCTTGCCTAGTCTACCCTTTGAGTGTATCATACTCAGATATGACCTCAGGTGGTATTCTAGCTCATACCTAAGCCAGCCGCCATGTGTGCAGGCTGGGGCCTCTTGGGAAGGGAAATCCCTATGCAGGCCCATTTCAGCCGCAGCCTGTGCCCTTCCCAGGGCTATGTGGCATGAGATACCAAGCAGATGGCTGCCACCCACACTGGGCATGGAGGTGCCTTGAGAGGCCAAGCTGCAAACCAAGGTTGGCTACTGCTAGTTCTGGGCTTGAGGCTGCTCAGCAAGAGATACTGGGCATGTCAAGGCCAGATAATGCTTATTTAGGTTTTATGATTTTAGGAAATGAGCCAAGATAGGCCATTTGTATACATCTTGACATTAAGAAATAACTTATTTTCTCCAATATGATCTCTTCAAATACAGGGTTTTGGTGGGGGATATTTTGCTGCTGGAGTGGTTCTCTAAATACTCTTTGTAAATTGAACCCATAAAAACTGAGGAAAGTTTCACGGGTGACAGTGAAGTGTTTAGGAACTTTGTGGGGAGAGGAACTGAGTAGCTTTGGGGAAAGTACTTAGAGAGCATCATGTAAACTATAAACAAGACATTAAACTTTGGTTTCCCCTTTCCGTCAGGTAAAAAGAGAATCACCCTTCCTCAGTTTTGGGGAGAGCAGTTGTAATGGTAGTTTTTAAGGGTAATTTACAGGAATACTTATTTATTGCTGGAAAAATAGTTTGCAGCTATTAGGGTTACAGGATTCTGAAAATAATAGTTAACTGTTCTTTCTACATTTGCCCTAGATTTGTTTGAGGGCTAGCATTTGCACTTCTGTGGAAAATAATGGCAAATGCTCAACATCATTGATAAAATATTTGAAATTTTCAAGTTTTTCAAATGGTTTGAAGGAGGCAAGATAAATTTTTATCCTTATAAAACCTTCTCAGTTCCTTCATGTATATGTGTAAAAAACAGGGATGTTTTATGAATTATTTGGAATAGAGAGCCCCAGGCATGCCGCAGTCAGTAACTTCTACCTGCAGCACAATCTTTGAAGGCAAAAAGATTTAACTCTGAAGACTTATAGGGCCTTGAAGGTAAAAGAAAGGAAATGTCAGCTATGTGACTACTGAGGGACAACTTTCTATCCAAGGAAGTGACCTTGAAATACTGTTCAAAGTACCTTTGAGGGATGAGTGGCTCATTTTGGTTGGAGAACATGTGGGCTTGGAAATGAACTGCCCTCTTGGGTTGAGCCTGCCTTTTATTAAGAGGGCACCGATGTGTTTTAATGGTATTGCCCACACTATAGTTAGTTGATAAAGACAAACAGCTATTGCTTAACTGTTTTTCGTCTTTTTGTTTTGCAAAATGATGTATCTTTTTGTGGCATGGGGAAAGGATGTGGTTGAAAAAAACAAGTGAAGTAGGAGTGAGGTGAGATATCAGATCATCTGTATTTAAAAGTGACCATTTATTAGGGCCTCACTCTGAGCCTGAGACAGTGATAAATGCTTTTTATTAATTTTCTCATTTAAGCTACATAACAGTTCTATGACAGATATAAGATTATCTCCAATTTCTGGATTATCTCCAATTTATTAAGGTTTAAAGGGGTAAAAATGAGTTATCCAAAGTCATGAAGTCGCTAAGAAATGGAACAGGAATTTGAATCTGGGTCTCTTTGTATTAAAACTCTGTTTTTCTTTTAATATATATCATAATGCCTGTTAACAGATACTACCTCCATGAACTACCACTACCACCCAAAACAACAGCTAACATTGATTAAGCGTTTACTCCGTGTAAGACACTGGGTTGCATTATTTCATTTAATACTCACAACTGTTCTTTGAGGTATTATTCAGGTACAGTCTCTTTTTAGAGATACTAAAACTGAGGTACGGAGAGGATAAGTACCATAACTCGTCATACATCTGGCAAGTGAGCCCTGGCAGTTTGACTCTTGGCTCTGTCCTCACCTACCATGTCACCTCTTGGCTGAGAAGTCAGTATGCTCATAGACCTTGTAGATGTGGCCTGAAGAGGGGAAGTGGGGGGCATATATTAGTTTCCTATGGCTACTATAGCGAAGTACTACAAACTGTGTAACAGGCCATGGTACCTGTTCATGGCCCCTTAGAAACCGGGCTGCATAGCAGGAGGTGAGCAGCCAGCATGCGAGCAAAGCTTCATCTGTATTTGCAGCCACTCCCCAGCGCTAGCATCAATGCCTCAGCTTCACCTCACATCATCAGGCATTAGGTTCTCATAGGAGCACTGGTCCCTGGTGCCAAAAAGGTTGGGGACTACTGGCTTAAACAACAAATTTATTGTCTCAGTTCTAGAGCCTAGAAGTCCATTGGCAGAGTTGGTTCCTTCTGAGGGCTGCGAGGGAAGGATCTGTCCCAGACCTCTTTTCTTAGCTTGTAGATGGCTGTCTGCATGTTCGCATGGTGTTCTTCCTGTACGTGTGTTTGTCTTTGAATTCCCCTTCTTCATAAGGACCCCATTCATATTGGAGTAGGGCACATTCTGATGATCACTGTTTTACTTGATTACCTCTGTAAGAGCCCACTCTTCAAATGAGGTCTCATTCTGAGGTACTGGGGGTGAGAACTTTAACATATAAATTTTGGGGGAACACAGTTCAACCCATAACAGGGAAGGTCTAGCATTGTAAGAAAGTTCTAAAATTTCTTAAAAGTCCAAGTGATTTGAGAAGAGAAAAGAGCTAATGATGGGCAGAATAAGGCAGTCAAAATTTCTGTCTAGAAGAAAGCCCATCTGGCTGGAATATCTCTCCTGTACAGGAACCCCAAGGGAGCATAGCAGAAATAGGTGGTTCTCAATATATAACATGCGCGTCATCCCCTAAGTGTATTCCAGAGGGTGATAGGCTAAAGGGAGGTTCACTGTCAGAATCTTGTGAGAATACTCCCGTCCATAGAGTATGGCTTTTCTGTGAAAAGTCAACAATCCGTCTGAAATTTAGTAATATATTGTTATAAAGGATGTTTGAGAAATATGTGCTCAATAATTATATGGAGGGAGCAGTAAATAAAGCATGAAAGAGGCCATCACCAAGAGATGGATTGTGTTTAAAACTACTCCTGGGTAGTCTAATGTTGAATGACTACAGATATCACTCCCATATTCATTCATTCATTCATTCATTCATTCATCCATCAAACATTCAAAAAGTATTGTTATGGTCCTGTCACCAGCTGGAAGAAGAGAAAGATCAATGTTGTTGTTTCTGTCTTCAAGGCAAGCATGTGTTGTTATAGCAGTCTCAAATGAGGAAATTCACTACTGTGAGATGGTAATACCCTCCAATCTACATGAGTTTTCTCTGGATAGGCAGAAAAATCTGTATTGGGGGTTTGAATAAATAAAATAATTTCCAGGTGTGGCTCCATAGCGTAGTGGTTAGCACGTCTGCTTTACATGCAGAAGGTCCTGGGTTCATGCCCCAGGTGGAGCCATGGACCAGGCCTCAGGTGCACCAGGCCCTCCTGGGTGCAAGACACCCCACCTTCAGAGATCCAGTTCTTAAGGGGAAACAGCAACATCCATAGGTCAGGTGTGGAAGTGGGGGAGGGGAGATTAAAGAGGGGGGAAAAATAAAATAATTTTCAGGACTCAATTTATATTAATCACCCTGTGCCCATGGAGGCAAAACTTGAGGAAAAATTTAAGACCTAGAATGAGGCTTATTTTGAACTGAGAGAATGTTGGTTCTGTTCTCTCCTGGGTGTGATAGTCTCAGAGAGATAGAAGCTGTGTCTGTTGTCATCTCTTTGGCTCTGTTCCTGCTCCCATCCCATCACCCCTAAGCTGTCTCAGGATCAAGGAGGACACCTCAGAGTTTGACACAAGTGTTCCATAGTCTTTCTTCCCAGATACAGTGCTTAAGGCTTCCAAAAAAAAAAAAAAAATCCTTAAGGGAATTAGCTATGGATCAGTTCAGCTGTCACTGGAGGGCTCAGAATGGACCCTGACTGCCAGGAGCTATTCTCTGGATGTAATGCCAGGAGACAAATAAGCTAATGGATGGCAGAAGGTTCTAGAGGCTGTTTGATGACCTGGAAGGACTTAACATATTGTAGGAAACAGGAGAGGGCACTGAAGAAAGCTAGGGTCATAGAGAGCCAACATTTTGTTGGTGAGAGGGAACCCTGCTCTCCAACATTGGAGGGTGTTGGGCTCTTAGGCTCTCTAGGGGTTAGGACTGGGGACCTATAAACTCTGAATACACACGATTTATCTTCACTGTGTGGATTAAACCTTCTGAAAGAGAGAGGTTATTTTGTAGTTCTGTACAAGTCTTCTCCATGCCTCTGTCCTTAGCCACATTCCCTGCCACTCCCCACCACTTGACTTTCATTTATGTTTAAGTTGCTACCAGCTAGTGGAGCCAAAGATCCACATACAAGTCCTTGAAGAAAAGTGACATTTTTATTTTAATTTTCAGAGCCAGGCCAGATAATGGAATTAACAAAGAGTTGAAGAGGATTTTTTCATATGAACATGCAGATTTGGGTTAACTCTGTATCTGTTTGATATAAAAAATATGGTATACCTGAAATGTTGTCGTTTATTTTTATTTAATAAACTAACCTATTTTGGTCTTTAAAAAATAAACTTCAAAGGCAAAGCTGGGTTTCATTCGTAATTTCTTTTGAAGGCAGTTGAAAGTTGTAGAGGCAGCATTTAATCTCTCCATAGGGGTTTGTTTGAATGACAGCCATTCACAAGCGGTGTGTGGTGTGGGCTTCTAGGAGAGTGGCAGTTTTGTCTTCTCTTTGTTCACTTGAGAGAAGTGACTGACACTTTGCTGTGGAGGAGAAATCGTTCATAGACATAGGTTGGTAGGGAAGAGCTCACACCTGTAATTTCTTGCTGTTCTCAAAACCCCGATTCAGCAGGAAAGCTGAGGGTCTCTCCATCCTGCCCCTTCTATGATTGAGTCTGGATGGCATTACACTCAGTGGGGGAGCCAGACTCTTCCTCCGGCATTTGTCCCGGTATGGCTGAGCTTGGGGTCAGGGAGGGTGGTTTGCTGAGCCAAGGAGCTGCCTTGCTGGGACACAGCTGGAATCCAAACACTTCTGAGCCTCCCACTTGAGCTGATTGATTGCCTGCTCAACTGCTGGTTAAGAGGTCCGGCTTTTTTGTGCTGCTGTGTACTTTGAGGTGTAACTATTCCCCATCTTGATATTGCTGTATGCAATGGTGAGTCTTAATGGACTTGGATCCATCCCAGTTTCTTAGGAACCAGTTTTTGACATATTCTCGGGTTGGTGCCTATTTTACATGCCCCCAGATAGTCCTGTATTTCCTCTATCACTATATTTATTATACTTAATGTGTGTTTTCTAAGTTAAAATTTTACTTCCTATTTCATTCACTTATTGATTTATTAAACAAGTCTTTATTTGTGACTGCCATGGGCCAGGCACTGTGTGAGAGACTAAAGATTCAGTGGTGGACAAAATATTGAAACAGAATGGAAGTGCGTGGGGTAGAAGAGAAAGTTCTTTTGAAATCTTTCACATCTCCCTCCATCTCATTCCTCTGAAGGAACGTACTTTTAATAATTTAGAGCAGAGGTCAGCAAACTGCAGCCTGAGAACCAAATCTGTCCTGCCACCTTGCATCCTGGAGCATTGCTCAACAGTATCTAGATGGTTCCTGCTCGAACTGAGAAGGCCTCCATAAACAATTTAATATAATCACCTCATTTTGCAGAGTGGGATCTGAGCCCCAGAGTGAAGGAACAGTTATCTTTACATATTGAATTATATAATTCATCATGCAATGACTTAATATTAAAATAGAACCAGCAGTAGAGTTACAGGGGAAAAACTTGCAAATTTTACTTCCTATTTCATTTATAACCAGGGAGCTCTGCAAGGCAGGATAGTATTGGTTTTCTTATGTGCCAGGCATTGTGCTAAGCACTTTAGATACATTACCTTATTTCATTATCATAGTAACCTAGAGGTGGGTGCTTTTATTAACCACGGTTCATAAATAAATAAAGTGAGGTTAAGAGAAATTATGACATTTCTAAGATCACATTGATAGTGTCAGAGCCCAAATCTGATTGCAGAGTCTGTGTTCTTGACCTATGCTTGGAATGAGACCATTTAGAGCACTTCCTGCAAAAGAGGCTACATGTGTGCAAAGTGGGCAAAATCCAGCTTTTAGTTTCTGGTAGAGCTTGGCTTCTTTTCACTGTACATGGGTGGGCGAGGATCATAAAGTCCTAACCTTACCAGGACAAGGTGAGATTTGTGACTGCCTAGGTCTAAGAGTGAAAGGAACAAGCACAGCGCATATGCTTTCTCCACCCCATACCCCTCTCGTTTGAATCTGGGTAGTCTCAGTGTTGTGTTTGAGAAGATGGAGAAGAAGAAAGAACCACTTGGTGAGTTATTGTAACTTTAGAGCTCATAAAATATTTATGAAAGCTTTCCTCAGACTCAGACTTGAAACATTTCTTGATTCCTGTGGCCTGAACCTCACTATGGGGCCAGTAATGTTTCTTGGAAGAAATAACATTTCTTCCAACTCAACTTTCTTTGTCTTAATTTGTCTTAATTGATGATACCCCAGGATCCTGAAGGGTGCAAGTGAGGAGGTTCTGTCTGGCTGTTATGTGATATAATTTCAATTACTTATCACAATCCCTGCCATTTCCTGTGGTCACTTAATAACAAATGAACTTTGTAGCATCTGTCTTCATAACAGTGCAGATTAATTTGGAATGCCGCTGGTGGGGGAAATTCAGCTAGAGGAAGACAGTGAGAAAGAACACAATGAGAGGAGAAAGACTAAAAATATTCTAGCAAATATAAGTTAACTAGTCTTTCCTTGTCTTTGGATAAATTTGGGAGTTCAAATGGATGGTAGAAGGATCTAGAACAACAGAACAGATTTGTCCTTATTCCTTTTGATTCAGAAGGAGGAAGAAAATGGAGGCATTCACTCCTCTGTGATTATCTGGCTGCCAGGAAAATGTGTAGAAAAGATTTTTCAGTCCCAGGAGCCCTGGGAAGCTGCTTTCAATAGCTTTTATAGTCTCAGTGCTTGAGACTTTAATTTATTTGACATTTGGTTGTTGAAGATGATTTATTTTCCCTGGCTTGTTTTTATTATCTCAGGCACTTGAGAGGGAAATTTAGAGAGCAGAAAATGGGAAAACCATTCTCTAGGTCCTGGCAACTCAGAGCATGATGTCTAGGCTAGAGCATCACCTGGGAGTTTGTTAAAAGTGTAGAATCCCATGTCCTCACCCACACCTACCGAATCAGAATCTGCATTTTAACAGGATCCCACATGATTTGTGCACACATTACAATTTGAGGAGCACTGCTCTGAGATGTCTCCTGTGGATCTTCGAGATGCTCAGGGAGGGTTATAGGCCGTAGTGGACTAAGGTGTGTTTGCTCAGGCTCATGTAATACGTAACACTGCACCCAGCACATTGTCCGGTGTGCCTTCTCTTCATTATGGCTGCATCATCAATCAACAGCACTGGCAACTGAGTGTTTCCTGTGAGCCCAGGCCCAGTTTTAAGTGCTTTGCAAATACTATCTCATTGAATCTTCAGAGTAATTCTAAAGAAAAAACTACTTCACAGATGGAGAAATGGAGACAAGAGAGATTGGGCAAATAGATTTTTGCTCAGTGCAATGGAAACTGAAGAGTTTACTTAGAGGAGGCAGCAAGAGGGTAATGGAAAAAGATTGGACTTTGAAGTTGGATTGACACTAGTTTAATTTTGATTTGTTCTGCATGCTAGCCAGATAATCTTGGAGATATTATTACATACCTCATATGTTGTTATGAGGATAGATTATAGTAACATCTATAGACTGTATAGAAGAATTCCTGGAACAGAGTATGTACTCAATAAATGTCTTTTTCTCCCTCTTCTCCTTTGCTATTTCCTTTCTGTTCCTTCCCTTTTCTTCCATTTCCCTTTCCTGAAGTACCCTCCTGCTAGCTAACTCTGGTCCTGCGTTGAAGTCCTAAGCACCTCTGCCTAGACATCTCCAGGTGTACAGGATTTAGGTTTTATAATGCATGTATCTTCTTAAATATACAGGTTAGAAAGGACTATGAAGCCTTAACTCAGTTGTCAGTTATTAATGAGCATCCACAATGTGAAGACTTAGCTTAGAAGATTCCTGGGGTCTAGGTCGATGCCATGAAAGAATTTAGATTGTGATCTGAATTGAAAGCAGGTGCCTTCAGGTGAAATGTGTGGAAATACATACCTGGAGTCTGGCTGAGTTAGAATCCATCTCCATTAAGGGCTATCTGCATGACTTCAGGCCATTCACAAGTGAAACCAAGTAATGGTTAAATACACAGACTCTGTAGTCAAATTGCCTGCATTTGATTCCCAGCTGTGATGCTGACTAGCTGTGTGAAACTGCAAATTGTCTAACCTTTCTGTGCCTCAGTATGCTCATCCTAGCATGGGGATAATTAAACCTACTATGTACATTCTTAAGAGGATTAAATGAGTTGGTGCATGTAAAGCTTCTAGACCAGGCCTGGCCCATATTAAGGGCTTATGTCTGTGGTAGTTTCCATCGCAATTAACCACTCCAAACCCCCATTTCTTCACCTTTGTGACAGAGATAACCTACCTCCCATCAGGCCAGAGGCTTACCTGATGTGGCTATAATGGGTCTAGCACAGTGCCTGGAATGAGCAGATGCCATTTATCTTTGTTGTCCTGCTGAACTAATGAGACATGCAGAGTAGCCATTATTTTGAGGAGTTGGCCACATACTTGTGCTCTGAATGGTATGTGTGTAAGTTGGGAAATTTTCCCCAGATCCAATTTAAGTTACTCTTTGATCTTAGGAATCTTTAACAGGAGAGGTAGTCTCATATGAGCTGAAAACTAAATAATGAAATCATAATGATAATGGCAACAACAACAATAATAATAAAGAAACAGGCTGACATGTTTTCAGAGTTTTTAGAAAACTCACACACCACTCTAGGGGTGACGATATGGCAGATATTAACTAAAATGTCATTTAGATAAGGAGATGCATCCATGGCAACTGATGACTGGGAATAGGCTGGGAAGACAACAGGCGGTGGGTCAGGTAACAAAATGACAGAAATGGTATTCTTTAAATGCTCTCCTGCCATTCATCAGCTGAACTTGACATTCTAGTTGCCCTAGGTGAGAGGTGATCACAGTGGATCTGTGCAGCTAATTTCTTCATGGTACTGGGACGTATTATGACAACATCAGCTGTAACCTTGCAAGCCTTCCGAGAAGTGGCAAGGCACAGCATGACATTTTTCTTATTTTTTGGGTTGGAAAGGTTGTTGTCAGGAAATATTGTGAGTTGTTTCTCTTGCCATTCAACCCTCCTTAGTTCATTTCTCTCTCCCGCTCTCTCTCCCTTTCTCCCTTTTCTTCTCTCCCTCCCTCCTTCTCCCCCCATCCCTCAACTGCTCTCATCCTGAAGTCCTTTCCTTTAGAGTCCTTCTCTTTTTATCTGGTTATCACTGTGAGGAGTTGAGATGAAAAATTCCATATCTTAAGATGTTATTTTTACCTTTAAAAGTATTTGTATTTTACAGCTACTTAAAGACCAAATGATATTTAACTGGCAGAGCACAGTTTGAGGACCTCCTGATGAGTGGCCTTACATCCACAGAAGCCTATGTTTTGGTTCAAGAGAAAGAACCATTTACCTCAAAGAACATTTTGTTCATCTTCAGAGCCTGCTGCAGCTTCCAGGTTTTATCTTGGCCCTGAGAAAAGCAGCCTGTTCCAGGTGAACTGCTCTCTATCCTTGCTCTTTTGCTTCAGTAGCTCTTGACTTTTAATTTGGTCTCTTCTCTTTGCTCAGCTCATCCTTCCCTTGGCTCACACAGGCTCCACGTAGCTATACAACTGGGTCTGAAGACCAAAGGGATTGCCAAACTCAATTTAAGAAAACGGACCTTAGCAAATGCTTGGACCTACATCTTATCTCAGAGCATCTAGATATAGCTACAAAGTCAGTTAGTAAAAATGTGTGTGTGTGTGTGTGTGTGTGTATTTGCCGTTTTTAGTTAGATGCAAATCTGTGCCTTGGGTTTTTCGTTGTATGTATGCTTGAATGATCATCGTAGATCTGGAGGTAATCTAATCTAGGCCAATAGCTCTCAAACCAAAAGTGGATGGATTCCTAGATCCTACCTCAGCCTCACTGAATCAGACTCTGGTGGGTGGAGCCCAGAAATCCCAAGAATCTGTATTAAAAGGAGCAAGAACAAATCTCTGCATGTGACACTTATGCAATCAATGGGCCTCTAGTCCAAGGACCAGCACTTGGGAGCCAGTCTAACCCTTTTTAGTTTACGAATGTGGAAACTTAGGCCTAAGAAAGTTGATGAATCACAGAGCAGGACTGTAAGCAAATTGCCTCCAAGACTGGCTTTCTGATGGTCTTTAACCTTTTCTTCACATTGACCACTTAGAAAGTGTTGACAAACTGGCTGTGCTTTAAGCGAGAAGGTGCTGACATGTTTCTTTTTAACAAGCTGAGTAGCAGCATTTCCTGCATTGGCACTCAAAAGCCTCATCCTGTTCTGTCAGTAATGTCTTAGCTTCATAATGTTCCACTGGGCCTAGTTTTTATTTAAAGTGCTTTTTATTATGGTTAAAGAATATGCAGTTGTTGCTTAATTTCCAAATCAAGTGTGTATAAGTAATTTATTGACGCAGTGTTGCACTTAGACAATATTTTGAAATTGCCCTGTGTAACTTTATTAAGAGCAGAACTCAGATTGCTAATTTGTCTGGTTGGAAAGGGGGAAAAAAATGGATCTATATATTATTAAGCCATTCAGGTGGTAAACAGCATTGCCCCCCAAAAGTCCTAATCACTGTTTTTAGTCATCAGATTTAAATTGTAAATGAAACAGAGTTGGTGTATTAGAAAAGCACATGCCATGTTTTGTTAACATAATCAGAAAAATGGAGTTGCTACAAACCCTTTTCCCATCTGCCAGTCATTGTATTAAATGCTTCTGCAATTTTATTAGAATTCTCTGTCTCTGCAGATGCCAGTCAGCTGTGAAATTGAAATTGCAAACAGAAATATTACATTTTCATTCACAGTGGAAACTGAGAAAGTCCATTTTTTCTGACAGGCAAAGAAATGGCCTGACCTTGTCAACTGGGTCATTCTCGATTTGGGTCTGAGGCAGTGCTGGACTCCTGTCTTGAGAGGGAGGAAGAAAGGTGGCCTTGTATTTCTGTCATCTTTCGCTGGCAATCTGATCAAGAGTGTCTTCCACACTTCACAAGAGGAGAGCTTTCAAGTTTTTCCAAAAGCAACCCATTTTCCTTTCTGCCTCTTTCTCTGAGTAAATTGAGGCAGTAATGGAAAGGCTGCAGTGCTGGAGAACGGCAGAGATTTAAACAAGATGTTAAGTCTAACATTAGAGAATTTTCTAGTAGGTAGGAAGGACTAATGGCAGTAACAAATTGTTCTTCTTGGGTTGTTGGAACCTGAGTTAGGCCTGAAGCGGAGGTTAAGAATGATAGGTGAATTATCTTTGCTTGAAACACTCTTGACTTCTTTCCCTGGGTAATTCCCGGTCTTTCTTTTGATCTTGCTTAAATGTCACTTTCACTTGGAAGATTTCCTCAATCATCATTATTTACTCACTCAAGACCGGGTCATTTGCATCTGCTTTGAGCTCCTGTTTTTCTTCCAGATGTCCTGGTTTTACTAGTTAAATAAATGCCTTCTAGTTATTCTGTCTCCAGGCTTAGTTTGGATAAGTCTGTAAGAGATGGATGGGTCAATATTTGTTAAAAGAATGAATGACTGTATAAAATTACCTCCAGAAACAGTTTAGGTGAGAGGTACTGGAAAAACAGGAAGATCAGAACTAGAGTAAGGGGACATTGGCTAGAATTCCATTAGTATAGAATATTAAATGGAAACCAGAGAAATTACAGTAATCGTGTAATGGGAAGTCATCTTTGCAGCAATTATAAGCTCTGACCAATGTTTTGAGGTGGAGGGAAAAAGTTGAGGTGGAGTTTTTATCTTCAATTTCAACTGTAAATAGTTGTAAGGACATGAGGAGGAGATATTTTTTCCACATTGATATGTTGTAGTACCCTTAGCATCAACTTGAGTTGAAGGGACCTGGCCTAGCACTTTTTAAATTTAGCATAAAATCCAGCTAAGTTTAGTCACAGTGTATTTGTTCTAGCATAGGCCAGGCCCTGTGTTAAGTGCTTCTCACACACTATCTCATGTAACAATTCTATGATTGTAGGTACAATTGTTATACTCCTTTTGCAGATATAGAAACTAAATCATGGCGAGGCTATCTGATTTGCCCAAGGTCACATAGCTCATTAGTGGTGAAGCTGTGGTTTGAATCCGTGACTACTGAATTCTGAAGTTCAACAAAGTTCTATCCGTGAGGATGGGCTGCATGTCTACGCAGACCAGAGTAGGTGTTTGATAAATCCGCGTTTAATTACCTAAAGGAGGACTATGGGGATACAGGCAGGATTGTTAACTGGATGTGCCAGATGGTTCTCACAAGGTTGCCTGGAAATGAGGCAGCTGGGGGCGGGGGTGGTCCCCCTGCCATTGGAGGGAGCAGCAGTGCCTCTACTTCATGCAAGTTCTCCAGGTTGCTCTCCGCTGGGGTTTTCAGCACTGTCGTGCAACTCCCCTGAGCAGCTGGTGCCTAAACTCTTTTTTCTTCTTCTTCTTCTTTTTTTTTTTTTTAGACTTGGAAGCCTGCTTCCTTGAAAACCCTGTAAAAAGAGAAAACAGCAGGGAAGGGGGTTCATTTTCTAGAGTACAAACGGTGATGTGTCCAGCTGTGCCTGATGCCAGCATATCTGTGGGATGCTGAGAGAATGGGGGACCATGTGCACCTTCCTGCTGCTGAGCTCCTGTTTGAGAGTTCCAGCCCACACTATGTAGCAGTTAGATGGTCTTTGTCTACCCACCTTGCTTGCCAAGACCGGATGAAAGAAGCAAGCATCCCTCAAACTTGAGGCAGCAAAATAAAAGTCATGCCACAGAGCTCTGAGTGCTGCTGCCCACCTCCTTTTTTTGTGTGAGTTTCTATGCATGACAGGCTTCAGCATTTGTGCCTAGTAGCCACATATATTATTCTATCCATTTAATCTTTTTTATCTTAAAAGTGACTAACATGATTAAACACTTTTACCATGTGCCATGCTGTGAGCTAATTGCTTTGTTACAGTATCACTGTTATTCACTATACCACTCTAATAGTAGACATATTATAGTCTTTATTCACAGATGAAAAAACCCCATAGCTTACTGAGGCTCGGCCACTTCCCTGACTGGTAAGTCACTTCCCTTCTAGTAAGTTGTAAAGCTGGACAACCATCGAGGTCCACCTGACACTAGAGTCTAGTTCTCGAATCAGTGCATCGTGCTGTATACGATGCTGGAAAATTGGCTGGACCACATTAATGGGCACTGTCTTTGAAGGCCTCTCTGGTGCAGCTTTGAGATGCACAATAGCTAGGAGGTATATTGATTTAGGCAGGTGGGCAATTATTTTTGCTGCCAGAACTGTCCCGGAATCAACAAAGTCCATGCACAGCTGAAGGACCCCAGAGGCAATTAAATCTATTCAGCAGCCGGTACTTCCCCAGGGCATATATGTGGAGCTCCAGTTTATTCTGGTCTCCTCTGTAGAGCTAGTCGGATACTTAGTTTCACCAGTGTTTTCATCCTCTAGGCTATAATCCAATGGATTATAAAAGCATCTCTGGCAAAAATCTCCAGGAGGCACCTGTTATTTTTGAAAACCATCTTCCTTTGCTGTCATCGTTCTGGAATTTAATTATGGAACCTGGATTAGTGTAAGGCCATGTTGCATCTGCTATTGTACTTGGTATGCTTTCTCCTCAAGAGAAGATGCCATTTGCATCTCATTCTTCCAGTTTCTGTTTGGAGTTGGGCTAGTCAATGGGCTGCTGTCTGGTGGGTGCCTTTGGGCAGGTGTATTGCCTCTGCTGTTTGCTCAAATGGCTGCCACTGCCCTTTTGATTTGCTTTCTGCATTTGGTTGGAGTCTTATTCTTTTTATAGAGTTCACAGTAGACTTGATTTTAAGAAGGGTCAGGGTGGACTGGCTTTGGAACACTGACAAATTGCGCCATTTCTCCTGATCAAAGTCAAGCAGAGATCAGCAGCACGTTTGATAAATGACAAATTAGCATCATGCTCAGTCCCCTTAAGCATTCTTGGAAGTCTACTTACATGGTGACAGCTCACGCCTCAAAGCCTCAGTCTGTTCAGAAGGGTGCCCCACCTGATGTCTGGGCTTAGCCCAGCAGAGGGGTGGGCTGCTTACAACAAAGTGTGAGCCTTTAGGTCTATATCATAAGGAATCTTAGTCATGAAATTGAGAAGTTTCCAAAAAAGAGTTTTGGAAAGTTGGAGTGTCTCAGTGGTAGGAAAGGGCTTTTTTTTTTTTTTTTTAAATATTGGACCTGGCACTAATGATTTCATCTAGCACATCTTTTCATAGGAATAATCTGTTACCCTTCTTAAAGTGGGGTCTACCTGCAGCCATCACTGCCTGAATAGGCCCTGAAGAGCTTCACTGCCACCCCAGCCCCTGCCAAAGGTGTGCTGTCAGACTCCCGAAACGTGTGAATGATACTTTATTTGAAAAAAAAGTCTTTGCAGATGTAATTAAGTTAAGGATTATGAGATGAGAATGTCATGCAGAGACTGAAGTGATGTGGCCTCAAGTCAGGGAATCCTGAGAGCCACCAGAAGCTGGAAGCAAGAACAGATTCTTCTCTAGAGCTTCCAGAGGGGATATAGCCCTGGGGACACCTTGATTGCAGACTCCAGAGACAGTAATTTTCTGTTTTAAGCCACTCAGTTTGTGGCAGTTTGTTTTGGCAACCACAGGAAACGAATACACTGCCTTTATCAGTGTCCGATAAGATCTTACTCATATTTCCCTACTTCCAAGAGAGCTTCTGTCTTATTTGCCTGTGTTACAAGTTCTTTGCTGTGTACATGCATATTAGTGGCCACTGATTGCAAGATACTCTACAGTTTGAAAGGTTCTTTGTGCAAATCTGTGAAGCTGAATAAGGTTTACTTAATTCCTCAGTTCACACTTGGGGTTAAACGCCTCGCTCTGAAGTTTACCTGGCCCTGTATTGGCAGGCGGGCATATTAGTCAAAAAGCAGTGTCCTTCTCTCTCTTTTCCAAATGTGCTCTCATTGGATTTTGATCTCTTTAAAATTGAGTGAAGGAAGTGAAACACCATGGTATAGTTAAGAAGAAAGTTCTCAAATCAGAATAGTTGGATGTAAATTTTTCTCTTTCTCTCTCATTAGCTGTGTGACCTTGAGCAAGTTATTTAACCTCTCTGTTCCTCAGTTTCCTTATCTGTGGAATGGGGATAAGAACACCTACCTCATAGGGCTTTAGTGAAGTTTAAGTGACTTAATTCACGTGACATACTTGTTCACATAGGAGTAGGAGATCCTTAAATGACTTAGGAAATCTTAAATAATGTAGAATCATAATTATTTTTATTAGTATGATGCTTGGCTCCAGTGGGAGATGAATAAGTGGTAGGTGCTGCTCTATTATTACAAATAAGGAAACACAAGCTCAGGAAGGGGCAATAAAGTGCTAGTGTTAATACCACTAGTGAATGGCAGGGCAGTTCACAAATAAGTTTGCATGAATTTCCAGAGGAGAAAGTCATTCTAGACAAAATGTTGAGTTGGATGTGATTTTGAAGATATGTGTTCTCTAGCTTCCCAGGTCCCCAGCATAGGTGGCATCCCAAATCTGCTGTTAGCTTTTTTGTTCCAGATCTTTCTTAATTATCCATTAAACTTAGCCTGGCTTGCATCCCTTGTTCTAGGGCCCTGTTTTTCTCTGGGAGTGGCTCTGCTCTGACGTTCACTGGCACTAATGAGTATGTGGGTATTAATGAGTTAATATCAGTTCTTCCAGGTAAAATGTTTGCATTCTAACAAGAATGTTCAGTTCATCATGCCTGAACAATTGTTTGGAGTAATAAATGTCATTCTCTTTATCTCTGAGTGTGGATCTACGTGAGTCAGATAAACAATACCTTTATTTCTGATAAACTACTGTATTAGGCATGTACTTTTCGATCTTCATGATCTTCAAGCACATGAGCTTGTAAATGCCTCACTTCACAGTACAACAGACTTAATCTACCCAGACAGCACACTTCTGCAGGAACAATCTTTTTAAAAAATATTTCAGACCGAGAACAGACTAGAATACATGTTCTTGGCAAGATGCTGATTCCCTGAAGAGAACCCAGAACAGGCTGCACCTTGCTTTCTGTATCTGTAAATTGAGAAAGTGGAAGTAGGTAGCTTGCAAATGCCTCTTCTCTCCCTCTTAATCTTCAGTACAATTCAGTTATGAACATGTTCCATGTAACCTGCCAATGTCCATGGTAAGTCCTGGCAGACAGGAGACTAGAACCTAAGATGCTTGATCTCCCAGTGTAGTTTCTTTTTACTTCACACCGTCTTCACCTTCCCATCTGCACCCATTTCGATGGGAGAATGAAAGTCGGTGTCATTACCCCAAAATGATGTGTTCAGAGATGCCATATGATATTTATAATGCTTTTTGGAAATGCACCATGTTTTTTCCAGCAGTAGACTTCTGATCATTAGACCGATGTAAACAACTGTCCACTTGGGAGAGGTTTAATTACCAACTCCAGATGTCGAGAAAAGCTGGTTCAGGGTTCCAGTGACCTACCTTGGTCCCTCTGCTAGCAGGTATCTTCCCCACCCCCTACCACCAATTAGATTGGCACACTGGACATTTCACATCTTGGCAGTGAGAGCAGATGCTCCAGACACTTAGAAATAAAGAGGAGATGGCTGGTGATCAAATATGCAGGCGTTCCTAGGCCTCATGATGCCTTGCAGATTTTTCTCTCACTTTTCTCTGGTTTCTGGGAAGGGTCTTAAGCAAATCTTTTTTGAAGTATTGAAGAAATTGCAATTTTTTTGACATGTTGCTCTATATAGCCCCTCCTTCTGGTAATATATCTGTTTTTCTTATTTTTCTTTCAAAAGGGGTAATTGTGAAAAAAACTAGTAAATGTCTCACTCAACTGCTAGACAAGTTATATGACTTGCATGGGATGGGTGTTCATTGCTGCATGAGGTGGGTGTTCACTGCTGTATAACGGGTGGTTGCCAGAGGCAAAGCCTATGATTTAGATTACAGATGCAGTGCAGGTGTCACTCATCACATAAAATATGTCTATGTGCATAACATTTGCCGCTAGAGGATTATATACCATCAACCTCTACTCTTTAGGTAATTGCACCTCCCTGGCTTTGAACAGCTGACAGTTGTCAGATTTATATCTCTAGCTCCAACCTCTTGATTGAATTTCAGATTCAATACTCAGTTGCCTACAGTGTCATACTCCAGTCCCTTAGACATAGTGTTGGGTTAGGGACCCACGTTAGTTCCATCTCTAGGACTTGACTTTACCTGGGACTGTTGGGAAGAAGACACTCTTTTTCCACTGGGTGTTTTTAACCTGGTAGAATGAAAGTCGGCAGCTGCTGGCTTTTGCTCTTGCTTAAGTAGAGTCTGCTTTATATTAGAACCAATACAGGAGGAAGCCGAGCTGAGAGACGGGATTCCTGCTGGCACCGTGTGAGTCCTAGAGCCAGACAAGCCTGAAGCTAGAAATCTCTGGGTTTTTTTGTAACTGGAGACTATAAATTTCCTCTTTTGCTTAAGCCAATCTGAGTTGGGTTTTTGTCACAGTAAAATGTTAAGGTTGCTGTTCTTTGTTCATGTGAGAGTTCAAGTGAGTTGATTCGAAGCAGGTGTGGACTGTTAAACTGCATCCTTATGCAAACTCCCAGGCCAATGCAAGCCTTGTCTTCCATTTCAGCAAGGGGGGTGGCCGCTGTGCTTCTGGGTGTTGATTGGAAAAGAGGTTGTTAAATAAAACTGGAGTCTTGTGGCTCTGTGATATCTGCTTTTTAAACTTAGAACACAATACTGTTTGGCAGGGAAATTTTCAATGTGGAAATGATGGGAATTTTCTTAAAGCACAGTATACTGTTCAGTTTTCAATTAATTCACTGCCTACCCACCCACCATCTATCTGGAAAAGCTTTTATTAACATATTGCACCTCAGGACTTCTTGACGATATGAGGACTTAAAAGTAATTCATGAAAAAAGAAATGAGGGGAAATCCTCATACCCCCCAAAAAACAACAACAAAAAACTTAATTTAAAGTCCCCACATAGTGGGTTAGCATGGGACACCCAGGTAGCCTTAATATATTTCAGAAAGCAAGTGTCTTTAAACAGAAATCTGAGAAGTTGGCTTATTTGCAGTTGCCTGCAGTACACCACAGGAGCTTACAATTGCAAAAAATATAAATCGAGGCCTTGATGTGGCTCCCAAGAATAAATTTTGAGTTAAGGGCAGCTAATTCTAATAAGGGCTTTTGTGGTAACAGATCTCAAATACTTTAGAACTCTATTTACTTTTCTCACTCTGCATCCTGTCCTTAGGGCTACATGATATTTTCTATATGTCAGGTGTGCAGTGTTTTTCCAAGTGTGCGTGTGTGTGTGTGTGTGTGTGTGTGAGAAGGAAATGATTTGCTCATCCCCTTAAATGAGTAAGAATCATGCCCTCTCTGTTTCGTGATGCTTTGTACATAATTGCATCATATTGTAATTATCTTTGATATTCACCAGATTTCAGTTGCTTTTGAGCAAAATTGGACTGTGTGCTCCAGGAAGGTAGAGGCTTATATCTGTTTTCTTTAACCCTGAGTATCTAGACCTTGATACAGCAGAGAGAGATTGTTTGTTGATGCCAAGTCTCATCCCAGCCCTTCTAAATTCTCCCCTGTACCAGAGGGCATAAGCCTGGAAACTGGATTTCTTTGTAGGACTCTGCAGATAGATTACATCAGTGTGATGCCCTCACATGAGATTTAGAAGGTGCAATAGAAGAGAAGCCACCTTTTCTCTGCTGGACAGGTGTTTGGGCATTGGAAATGGCAGAGGCAATGTTTTGGCCATGACTTTTGGCAATCTGCTTGAGAATCACCTGCTTTGGCACTGTAGGTTGCTGAGACTACTGGTGGCAGCTTCCCTAACATCTCTGCACTTCTGGATTTCCTGACAGCAGCCTTCCTGTGCTTTCTTCCTGCAGCCTTCCAAAGGTTATGCAAGTCTCTATTTTTCTATAGTAAAGCTCTTTCTACTCTCTATACTAGCAGTGATTATTCTTTGCCTGATTAATTCTGATTAGTAAAATAAGTTGACTGTTGACTGCCTCACCTTAAACTTTGTGGCATGTAATTTTCAACTTTTGGTTTGAATTTTTTATATTAGAAAATGTGTATATTACCAGCTAGTGAATGCAGCTGGTTAACAGGTCACTGTTTATATCTTAGACTGGCTTTCTTTGGGGGTGGGGTGGTGGTAAAATGATGGTGGTCTCATGCCCAGTAGTCCCTATAAGAAGATGAAACTTTATTTCTTGAAAGGCAATAGCTCCTGCCTCCTAGTGGAAGTGAAAAGAACATAAAGAGCTCTAAGAAAATGAGAATTGTGGATTGTTCTGTTTTGACTCTACAGCACACAGCTTTAAAACCTGAGTAGCTTACAACAATGAACATTTTCTTGTTCACAGGGCTTCAGATTGGCTGAACTGTGCTGGGCTAAGATGGGAATTGACTGGGCTTGCGTCCAAGTTGTGAGTTGGGTTCAGGTCAGCTCCACTTGTTTCTTCATTCTCCTTGGACTTGCAGCTCTCCCAGGCAGGTGTTTCTCATGACAAATCATAGGCGCACTCTATGGTGAGGCAGGACAGTCAAGTCATTTAAAAGCAGCTGTTCCCCCATCATGTCTCCTAATGCTCCATTGGATAGAGCAAGTGGTCAACCACACTATCAGTAAAACAGGGTAGTCTGTTCTAACTACAGCTGGAGGCATTACACAAGTTTCTGGCCAAAACAGGGAGCTTTTTGGGATAAATTATAGTAGAATGCTTGGTGAGGTCATAGCTGTAAGGTGGATGCAATCATCTAATGCTCTACAGAGAAAAACAAAACAAGCAATTCATGAAACTGGTTTTTGTTAAAAGGTACTTGTCCAGTGAGATATAACACTGTAGTGAGAGTGGTGTGAGGAGAATCATAGACCATTCTCAATAAAAATGTGATTTGGAAGAAATCCAGAAACCAGTGCCTTCCTCATCTCTCTATCCCTCGCTCCTAGACCATAATATATATTAGATAAATATTTGTTAGGAAATGAATTATTGAAGCAATGGTAGGGGTTGACCAGTGGGCTGTGTTGAAAAGCGTTCTAATGCCAAGAATAGATTTGTGATTAATTAGTGATATCTACCCAGAGAGAGGTACAGAGGAGGGACATGTATTTACTGCTTCTACATTACTCCACTTTTTCTTAGATCACCTGGATCTCTTTCAGCTTTAATGGTCTATAACCCTATGACTGAGATTTCCTGTAGGAAAAGACTAAAAATTCATCTTTGGATGCTCCACGGTACCTAACATAAGGAGAGGGAGCAGGGTTTCTCAGTGTCATGAGCGGGTCGGCATATGCATGTTGAAGTCAGATAGGTCAGGATCCAGCATCCAGCAGATGCTCTGTGGCCCCACACATGTTCCCTCAGCACTTTCTATTTCCTTGCACCTTATAATAAGTGAGATAATGCATGCCAAGCTCTTAGCACAGTGCCCGGCACATAAAAATGCTTGCTATTAATAACTCTTTCATGAATTTAATTATAGTCCTTTATTGCTGGAAAGTTGAAATGGATTTTCAGATCTACTGAAGAGTGGAAAGAATATAAAAGTACTGTCGCTCAGTAACACTGCAGATCTGCAAGAGCTGGTACCAGGCCTCAGTCTTTGCCTTGGAGCCTCTGGTAACAGTTATTCATAGCGCTACAGCAAAAAATAAAACAAAACATCAAAACAGAACAATGTATTCTGAATGCCTGCTATAGCCTGGGGACCAAGAACAGGCTCAGTTAATTACTATGATCACATTTTCTCTCCTCCTCTGTTTCTTGTTCCTTTTCTCCCTCTCTTCCTCCTTGAAGCTGGCTGAAGAAAACAAGTGGCGATATCCTCCCCCAAGTAATCAAACATGCCAATTAGAAAGGAAAGACTGCCAGGTCCCAGGAGCTGGGTGGCAGTTTGTAAGCACCAGTTATATCAAGGCACATGTGATACTGCTGAAAGCCTGGCCTCCTCAGAGAAGGCCAGTTTGATGTGTTATCCAATTCATATGCTTGAATGCCTGCCTGGCCTGATGTGTCTGGTTTTCCTTTCTAGACCCTCGAGGAGAGCAAAGCATAGAAAGCTAAGTGCTCAACATGCTGATTTTAACTAAAATGTTTGCAGAGTGTTGTTTTCATTAATTGGAAGCCAGTTGTAGCAGGAAGGGCACCATTCAGGCATCCTCCTGGTGTGGGTGATCCTTGGCGGGGTGGAGGACTAGAGCCCAGTAGACTTGGGTTCAAATTTTGGCTCCACCAGTCAGTAGCCTCAATGAGCTTCTGTTACGAGGCTAGTTATTGTAAGAGTCATGTTACTTCCTTCCTGATAACTCTCCAGTGGTTTCTCACAGAGTTTAGAATAAAATCTCAGCTCCTAACCTGGATTAATTCTTATCCTGTTATCTAGCCACTGCTTACCTTTGTGACATCATTATCTACTACTCTGCCTTTGCCCATCACAATTTGAATTTCTTAGCCTTCTCCCACCCCCACTTCCCTTTCTTTCAACATGCCATACTTTTTTCAGCTTATCAAGTCTTTACACATGTTCTTTCCTCTGCCTGGAGTGCTCATGCTGCAAACTTTTGCATGCTACTTTCTTTTGCAGCTTAATTCACCACCACCACCACCACCATCATCATCATCAGCATCATCATCATCATTGACATTTATTAGGTACTTATTTGCCTCAGAGCTATTCTTTAGCATTCTATGTACTAACATTTACTTTTCATATCAACCTTAAAAGTGGGTTGAAATATTATCCCCATTTTAAAAAATGTGGAAACTAAGGTACTGGAAGGTTCAGTAACTTGCCCCAAGGTCACACCACTAAGAAGTGAGAAAAGTGGGATGTGAATGTAAATAAATACTAAAGCCTACTATTTAATCATTGTGCCCTTCTAGCCACTCAAACTTAAGAAGCCATCTAGTTACCTTTTCTCACATCACTCAGTTTAAATTCTTTGCATAGCAATTATCTCTGATATATATTTTTATTTAACTTGGTTTGTGTCTTGTTATTTATGTAGTCATGAAAATGAGGTAGCTGTTCTGTTCACTTCTGTATCCCTGGTGACTTGAAGAAAACCTGGCACTTAAATGTGTTCAATAAATATTAATTGAATGAATGAATGAATGAATGAATGAATGTTAATAGATCTAACTCCAGACCTAAGCTGGACAAATAACAGCCTTTTTAATACATATTACTCCTTCCCATCTCCATGAACTTCATCATGGTTTATGACTTCATTTGACTATGATGAGGCCCCCAATTTTCCAACATTTCTACTTTCCCCATTCTCTTTCCTGGGATTATTAGGATTCTTTATGGGAATGGGCCATGACTCTCTCAGCCACTGAAGGCCCTCTTGTGGCCCCTTTCTCCCACCCGCCAAATCAGTAGCTTGAATGTTCAGGCCATCTTTAGGTAGAGACTCTAGAGATATCAAAAGTAGCTCTTAATCTAGAAAACTTGAAACATACCTAGGTACTTCAACAAGTTTAAACTTCTCTACCAGAAGTTTAGCTTTTTGTGTAAAGTGATTTGAATCAGAAGATGAAATTTCATTTTTCTCTGTACTTCAGGTACAGAAAGTTGAATTAAGCACGATCCTCACTTCATGGAATACCATTGCCATTGGTCCACATGAGGTCTCTTTCATTTGTATTTAATTCATTTCTTTTTATCTCTTTTTCCTATTCTCACAGATAACCATTCTAATGTTTTTAATGTATGTACTTTTGTATATGATCTTGTAAAATGTGCTTTCTTGCTTTATATTTTTATATTATTAATTTATGTATTAAGGTTCGTCATTCCTGCCTTTTAGAAAAATTCAGTCTGCACTATGTTTGTAATATCCATGCATGTGGCTGTCTGTGCATCTACTTCATTGCTTTTAATTTCTGCATAGAAATCAGTGGTGAGAACCCACCAAATTTTAATGGGACTCCTAGGAATAAACCTTCCCAAATTTAGGGTTTCCCCACAGTGTACTGGGTGATCAGGGATTTTTTTTCATTTTGTCCTTGCAAAAACTGGCTTTCTTCTGTTTCTCTGCACCCTTCTTTTCTCTCTATTCTATTTCACCTCAACTCAGCTTTATCAATGCCATGCCCCTGCTTTGTCTATTGATTTTCAGTGTCTGAACTATAGGTTGCAAGTGAATATCAATAGTATACTTATGTGTTTATTCATTCAAGAGATATTTTATTAGTTGAAGCCCATGTGTCAGGGCACTATTCTAGGACATGGAGATTTAGCAACTAAACGGAAAGGCAAGGCTTCTGTTCTCATAGAGCTTAGATTTATAAGGGGGTGTGACAGACAGTAAACAAACATGAAAATAAACTAGCAATATCTTTTCAGAGAACACCACCCTTTAAGAGATGCAATTGATCTGAGCAACAGATGACAAGATATAGTAATTCATGTCTGAGGAGATCTGGAAGCTAGAACAGCAAGAGCAGATGCCACATGGTAGATACAAGCTCGATCTATTTAAGAAACAGCAAGATTTGTGTGGCTGGAGTGGATAAGAGGAAGAATGAGAAAAGATGAGACTGGAGAGGCTAGGCCAGGTAAGACAGAGCGTATAATGAAGATGGATTTTATTCTAAGTGCAGTGGGAAACTTATGGAAGAGTTTAAACAGGTATTATAGGATTTGCAACATGTAGATGCTATCCTTGTTCCCCCTCACTTTAGCAAGTTTTGGAGGCGGGGAGCATTCTAGTTTAGTTTCTATGTGGGTCCTGGGGGCTTTCGTACTCTAGGTCATTTTTCTCCTAGAGCCGTTGTGTCTGGCATAAGTACTGAACTTTATGTTTCCTGTATCAGGACACTGGGTTTAGGAGAATAACACTATGCCATGTATTATGGTATTTTGGCCAGCCCCCCCAAAAGCCACTGAAGACAGAGGTTGTTGCTTAGAGTTTGAATCTTCTACCATCATTGGGGTGTACCACCAGCCTGTCACCAGAAGATGATGAATCTCTCCTGAGCAGGTGCAAGCAAAGAAGATTTGGGTAGAGTTATGTAGAGATCAGGTTGTTCATATTATTGTTATTTTAGGCTAAAATTTTTATTGTTTAGTCATTTAAGCTAAAGGTTCACATCACTAGATAATCCACTACATATTCTAAATATTTTCTTCTGGGGAATAACACTCTACTTTTAGGCCTTTTTAAGTCTAAACATTTACTGTTAGTTAGGCCCCAAATCCACCTTTAAGGTATGCCGCAAATTATGCAGATGTGATGGATTCTCTCCTCACTGGTGTCTTTACTCCAACCCACTTTTCCTGCAGTCTGCTGTCCCACATCAGTGACTTAGGCCCCACCCCTCCCTCTCTTTGGCCTCTGAGTAGCCAATCCTCTAGTTTGTTTTTCTGCACCATAATGTTTGAGTAGTTAATGGCTTGGAAAAAAGAAATGAGTTCTCAGTGTACATTTAAAAGAATCCATGGTGATAATCCTTTGTGTTGTAAATAATCACCCAATAATTTATCTTTTTACAAGTATAATTTGGAATTTTTATTAAAGGGTGTCCTTCTAGCAGCCTTAAGAGGAATTAAAAGTGTGTTTTGGAGACTATTTGGGTGAGAGAAATAAAAAGGATACTCAAGGTGAGCAAAGTGAGACCCTAGGATGTATAAACTATTTGTTGCAGGGCAGGGGGCCAGTCTTTTATTAATTTAAAGGAATGAACATCCTGAGGCAATATTTTGAGGGAAAATATTGGCGGGTAGGTTTTTAAGTTGAAAAACTCACACTGTGCACCCTTTCTGCATGCATATGTAGCCTCCCCCATGTTTGTGAACCAGAAACCCAATTTTATGAAGGGTTAAGTGCACCCGGCCCAAATGCTTTACCTATGAGTGGAGACAGGACCAACTACATAATTTGTGGAGCCCATAGCAAAATGAAAATGCGAGACCTCTTGTTTACAAGTTATGAAGAATTTCAAAACAGTGATGGTGGAGCATTCAACCAAGCAGGGCCCTCCTGGGAGGGGGGGCCCTACATAGGTCACGTGCCCATGAAGTTGGCCCTAAGCACAGAGTTGCTTTTCCTGGGGCCTTGTAATACTTGTAGTCAGTGTGAAGAGGTGAAAAGAATATGGGCTTTGCAATGACACAAAACCGGGTTTTAATCACAAGTATCTGCAATTTACAGTAGCAAGTCAGATAATCTCTCCAGGCTTCGGTTTCTTCATCTTCAAAATAGAACTGTTACTCTTTAGCTTGCAGTGTTCCTGAAAGGGTTAGTAATGCTTTACTTACAGTGCTTCATGAGGAGAAAGTGTTAAATAGAAAGCGTTAGTTGTGATGATGATTGAACAAGTGAGTTAAAAACCTGGAACTCTTTAATGACTGTCATTGTTTTCCAGAGCCTGTTCTTCCAATAGATCATATGACACTTCTAGACTTCAAGCTTCTCTAGACCAATTCTAGGGACACTAATAGAACCACTACGACATACAAGGAGTAGGAGTAGAGGACTAACGAGTTGAAGATGAGACTTTTCTCTTCTTGAGTTGCTTTTCTTTGACTGGACACTGTCTTCTCCAGGCTATTGTAATACAAGATTTATCTTGTTCTCTCACCTGACCATCACTCTTGTCAGCTTATATTACTGACTTATGGTCCTTCTCCAAACCTGTAGACACAGGAGAAGCTCTTCTCTTCTTTATTGACATCTTTACCTTGGCTTATGACACTGAATATCATCCATCTGCTGGTGACCCTGAAAGCTCAGAAGTTGTTTTGCAAGTGGAATTTCATACAGATGTATCTGGCAAAGGACCTGAAGTCTCCACTTGGGCATCTAATAATTACCTCAAAAATATGGCCAAAATAGGAATATTGACTCTTACCTTTTCTATCTCGTATCAGGAAATGAGACCACTGTCCAGGAACTCAGACACTTGACACACAATAATGTACTTAGACATTTCTCACATTTTATTACTCAAAGGATTTTAATTTGTCTATTCTGCTTTTATGGTCATTTATGCTTACGATCATTATTAGTGATGCTTATCACTCTCTCACCTGCTGATTGTTTTGACTTTCACTGCCTTCCATTTTGGGCTAGTCTAGTCTAGAAAATCGAGAGTAATTTATATCATTGAAATGACATGAGTACTCTCTTGGGAAGACAGAATGGCAGTATGCCTCTGAAGTCAGGTCAGTAAGTAACCCTCTTAGCTGATTGCCAGCACCATGAGCTCATTAATGACCACATGGTGTCAGGACCTTGATTTCTTCTTTTAGAGGCCTGAAGGCAGCCAGATTTGATCATTGCAACATCACCAAGGATTCAACTGGGCAGAGAAGTCACAATGATGCTTCTGTCAGTTTCCAAAGGAGAACAACTTAGTTCTAATTTGTCTCTTTTCTCATTCCTAGAATCTGAAGACTGAAGAGGCCTGTGTAGAATGACTGCATGCTCTGTTTTTTACATAGGCATGTTTGGTGGTTAATTTGTAGTTGACCATCTAGGATTCAGATTCTCTTACAGGGAAAGGTGACATATGTTGGCCAGTCAGAATGATTGTTTTTTTTTCTGTTTTTAAGTAGCATTTATGCTGCAGTTTGGGAAAACAGTTTCTATGAAAGATATCCTCTGGTCAGACTAGCCTACCCTGAGATTGCTGATTAACGGATTGAAATAGAAAGTTCCCAGGTTTTTAATCTCACACCCTTCTCTTCTTGTACTCTGTTCCCAACCTCGCTGTAGCCACATTGGACAGTCTATGGTAAACAGATTGCCCTGGAGAGAAATGAGTAAATGTCCAGCAGTAAAGAATTAGAAAATCATACTACTGTTCATTGCATATCAGAAATGGTATTTCCTGGTGATTAGTGCTGTGGAGCATCTTTTTATGTGCCTTTTGGCCATCTCTATGTCTTCTCTGGCAAAATGTCTATTCACATCCTCTGCCCATTTTTTAATTGGATTTTTTATATGAAGTTGTGTCAGTTCTTTATAAATTTTGGATATTAATCCATTATCAAATATATGATTTGCAAATATCTTCTCCCATTTAGTAGGTTGCCTGTTTGTTTTGTTGATGATTTCCTTTGCTGTGTAAAAGCTTTTTACTTTGATCTAATTCCATTTATTTCTTTTTGTTTTTGTTGCCTTTCTCTGAGGAGACTGGTCCAAGAAAATATTGCTAAGATCAATGTCAAAAGCTTTTTACCTATGTCTTCTTCTGGGAATTTTATAATATAAGGTCTTACATTCAAGTCAAAATCATAATGAGATATCATTTCACACCTGTCAGCATGGCTATTATCAAAAAGACAAAAGATAGCAGGTGTTGGCAAGAATGTGGAGAACAGGGAACCCTTGTACACTGTTAATGAGACTGTAAATTGGGGCAGCCACTATGGAAAACAATATGGAGGTTCCTCATAAGTTAAAAATAGAACTACTATTCTGATCCAGCAGTTCTACTTCTGGGTATTTATCTGGAGAAAATGAAAACACTAATTCGAAGAAATATATGCACCCCTATGTTTTTCATAGCGCTGTTTATAGAAGTCAAGCTGTGGAAGCAAACTAAGTGTCCATTGATAGATGAATGGATTAGGAAGATGCAGGATGCAGTATGTATATAGTATAATAGAATATTACTCAGCCTTAAAATGAATGAAATCTTGCCTTTTATGACAACTGGTTGGACACAGAGGGTATTATACTAAGCGAGATAAATCAGACATAGAAAAACAAATAACATGATTTCACTTATATGTGGAATCTAAAAAACAAAACAAATGAATGAACAAAACAAAAAACAAAACAGAAACTCAGGATACGGAAAGCAACTTGTTAGTTAACAGAATGGAGAAGGGATGGGGGTGGGCAAAATAAGTAAAGAGGATTAACAGGTACAAACTTTCAGCTCTAACATAAATCGAGTCATAGGGATATAATGTAGGACATAGGGAATATAGTCAATAACATTATAATAACTTTGTATGGTGACGACTTAATATAGTAATCATTTCATAACATGTATAAATATCAAATCACTATGTTGTACACCTGAAAATAATCAGGTAGTGTATGGCAATTATCCTGCAATAAAAATAATAGCGTTTCCTTTTCAGCCTGGAGTAATCTGGGAATTGAAGTCAATTCTGTGCTGCTCTCCAGCTATGGGAGGTGTCCTGGACCATGTCTGGCTTTAAGATATGACATTTCTAGCAACGTTTGCCCCTGGGTTTCCTGTATGGTACCTTACCTGAGGCTGACTTATTATTGTCATTAACTTCATCTCCTGGGTCTTTTTGATCTATTATCCTTTCAGTTTTGTCAGAAGGTGAGCTAACTCCTCAAAGGCAATCTCTGTGCCTTTTTACATCTTTGTGTTCCTAGTGCCTTGCACAGGGTAGTGATTAATGAAGTCTAATTGAATGAATTAAAAAAAAAGAGAAAGCTAACATAAATGAAAAAAGTGCAAAAATACTTTCTATATTCCTTTTGGGGACAGCTTCTCTTATATAGATGTGTCTTGGGGGATACCCCAGCTTTGTTTTAATGCTGTGAAATTATTTCATTGAAACATCATCATGAGTTGGCTTATCATATTTTCATTTTTTGATGAGGAATTTAAAAGTGAGTGAGATTATAGATTATAAAGGATGTTGCCAATACTCAAATAGTGATATTTCTAATAGCTTATTCATTCATTCATTCATTCATTCATTCATTCATCTATCTATCTAGCATCTATTATTTATTTATTTATTTATTTATTTATTTATTTATTTATTTAGCTTATTTTTAAACCAGATCTGACACAATAGAAACACTGGGTTGTATGAAATGTGATGTGTTCGTGTGTGGCAAGGTGCTTTTGGTATTCAAGGTTTTTGGGCACACATCAAATGTTGACATGATGCCCGTTTCAGGCACTCAGGGGCACAACGTAACAATGTGGCAAGGGGAGGAGCCCATGTCACTACCAGCTTGGAGGCTTCTAAGTTATTTTGGAGAACTGGCATGATATTCTTATTTCCGGATTTCCAGTTTTGTGACATTTCACAGTTTTCAGCAGTTAGGAAAGCTTTCTTTTTGGCTCATTAGGCTTTTTCATTTTGAGGTCTGCCACTAATTAGGTTTTGCTTTGGACCACATGTTCAAATAGTAGTTTCATCACATTGGGGTTTATTTCCCCTGCTTATCAAAAATGCCTGAGTCAGTTCTGTTATTCCTTGACATGGCCAAGGACTCAGACTTCTTTCTGTTTTCACTCTGCTTTACTTTGATTTGGTTTTCACCCTCAAGATAGCTCTTTATCCTAGCATCACACTCACATTCTAGCCAAGAAAGAGGGGATAGGAAAAAAAGGCAAACCAAAACCAATACAAGCAATCCAAATAACTGCATCCTCTCCTTTTAAAAACTTAGTATTGCAATGGCCAGAAGAGTGACACAGGACTACCTCAGTTTGCCATAGAATCTGACACACAGCTACTTCATACAAAGCAGAGTTCTGTAACTGAGGAAGACCAGAGAGAGGGTGCTGCATAGTGTTCGCCGTAGTCTACCCTGGTAAACAACATCCATCCATACCCTTCTCTTCAAACATACTTCACCACTCCTGACATTTCATTCACTTATAACTTTCAACTTGAAGTCTAGAGTATTTTCAGGTTCTTGAGTTCTCATAATGAATAAATGTATTTTTCTGTATCCTACACAAGTGAATTCCCAGTTGTGGAGAAGGAAGAAGGTGATAACAACAGTAAAACTACAATTCAGAAAAGAGGAGAATCAAGGACATAGCAGTCAAAAACAATCATCAGATCCTCTGGGTGGGATGAGTGATGCCTTCTTGTCCTAGTGCACTTATGGCCTAAGTGGATTGTGACCCCTGCCTCTGCTTGCTGGACTGTAGTCCTTGTCTATTATCCTCCAAGGCCAAAATTGAGGAGGGTTTTGGAAAGGATGTCCTTTTTTTTGGCTTCACTGTTTCTGTGGCCTAATTCTTGTTCATAGAAGCTAAGGACCTGGGGATTATTTTATAGGATAAATAGTCACAGACCCTAGGTGGCCAGGTCTGGAGTTTCTTTGTCAAAAAGTTTCCTCAAAGTTCTTGGCAGGTATCTAGCCTATTCATTACCTTCGATATTAATAATAGTACACATCTTGTTTAGATGTTTTTAAGCCTGAAGATTCTTCCCTGTTACCTATTAGTCTTTGTGGTCTGACCGCCAAACTGCCTCTTTGCTTAATGGTTTCTCTTCTGAGGCAATTCAGAACAGTAGGCTTAAGTGGCAGGACAGTTTCTTAACCCCCCCGAACACCAGCAGGTTGGCCTCTTCTCTCTTACAGAGATCTATTAATAAAAGGTGTTTGTGGGAAGGCCTGCAGTTTTGTGCCTGCCTCTTTTATCATTTTTTATTTTAGGGTCATTGAAGAGCCTGACTTTTTTCCAACTGCAAAATTTCAAATTGTGGGACTCCAACTTAACTTAAATTGCAAGCTGCCGGCAGAGAGTCTGTTCCTTAGCAAATTGTTATTTACTTCCCTCACTCTGATGCAGAACAGGATAAATTTCCCTGAGTGGTGGGGAGACCAAGCCCTGCACTGAGAGAAGAAGTGGGTCTTGGCAGAGAAAATTGAAAGAATTCAACACACAGGCCAAAGTTAGAGTCGAAAGGAAAGTTTATTAGAAGAGGGATAACACTCTGCAGACAGAGCATGGTCTCATCAGAGACTGAGGGAGCCTAAGAGAGACTCGGAGGGATGGAGACAATTGAGATGAGGACAGTGAGAGACACAGAGTAAAGACTGAGAGTAAAGGCAGTGAGACAACCCCTAATGCTCTGTTTATATATCGTTCTTCAGTTACTGTGAGTTACAGTTTAAAGACTTTATTTACCCATTTCATTTGATATGGATGTACAGTGAGGAAGGGGGAGGGGAAGAGTGGAAAGCTGTAAAAGTAGAATATTAAGCATGACAGGCTTGCTGGCAGTTCCCAGCCTTTAATCCATAGGTTCCACTATGGTTTTACCCATAGGGAATGAATGATTTTATTTGAATAGGGCACCCATTTAAAGACTGTTTTTTTCGTGTTTCCCCTACAGGGTGTGGACAAGTGGGTCGTTAGCAATCCCAGCAGAAATCTTCCTTTGTTCTGCAGGCATCGTCCTGGCCTGACTGCGGAGCTGATCAGCATAGTGCAGTCTCTGAGTGTAGTAGCTCAATCTGACATTTTAGTTCTCTTGCCTCTTCCCTGCATTACCTCCTTGTGCTCTTACTAACTGCAGATTAATTTTATTTGTCTCTAATGTTGCTGAATGTGGCAAGAGGGAGTTTGAACACACTCCCTCTTTTGGACACATCATGTGTGCCACCTTCGGTGTTAATAGCCTCTCCTATTTCCCAGACTCTCAGCTCAACTTTGGCCACCTCTACAACCATCCAGCCATATGTGTAGAGTCTGACTCCTTCTCATGCTTGTATATTGGCTTGAGATGCCCACACTATAAGTTGCAGGCTCTGACTTTTTGGGTGCTGCTGAAGGGGCCATGTGATTTATAAATCCTAGAAATGTGGGGGAATTACCTTTTCATGGGAATGAGTTTTGTCCAGTGGGAAGCTGGTGGCAGGGGGAAAGAGGCCCATAAATTCCTTTCCCTCTTCTTTCCAGTGGACACCTCTGAGCCACAGATGCATCATACAGCTTAGCTGGGGAAGTTGTCATCACTTAGTACATACAAACGTCTAGATACCAGTTGTGTGTTGTAGCTTCTTATATTGTAGTCGTTACCATGGTAATTGAGCATGTTGCATTGTTTCTTGTACTTGCCTTCATTCTGGACTGGGATTTTACCACTCAAATAAAGCAGCAGCACCTACCCCCTGTCTGATCCTCTGTTTTCTAAGAAAACTGAGATAATACACGGACATTCTGACTTTTTCTTACTATTTCCCATGATACTAAGGACTTGGTTGACCATTGGTCTGCATTCTAAGGTGTAGTAGTCAAAAGTTTAAGCAAATGGTTTGCCATGACACAGAGAGGATCTTCAGCCTTCTGACAAGCAAAATCCGGGTCCTTACTTCCCAAAGGCCCATTTAGTTTCTCCACAGCTGGAAGAAGTTTCTGTTAAATTACAGTAGCCCCCGTTCCCTGTGGTCTCGCTTTTCATGGTTTCAGTTACCTGCCAGCAACTGGAGTTGGAAAATTCCAGAATAAACAATTTATGTTTTATATTGCACACTGTTCTGAGTAGTGTGATGGAATCTCGCCCCCTCTTGCTTAGTACCGCCCTTGATGTGAATCATTCCTTTGTCTAGTGAGTCCATTCTCCCCGCCCATTAGTGACTTAGTAGACATCTCTCGGTTATCAGACCCACTGTTGAGATATCGCAGTGCTTGTGTGCCTCGACCCGCGGGACCTAGTTATTCGCGGGCTCGAAGAGGGTCCAGCCTGAAAGAGAAACAGGCGAGAAAAAGGAGCGGAGGCAAGACAGTATTCTGATCAAGCCTCAAAATTTTATTTTTCACAACCACTTATATACAGAAAGAACAAAGGGGGGCAGGACTGCTGACGTAGGGAGGTACGTGGCACGATGTCATTTGTCGCACCAATGGCGTGATGCAAGTGGGGGTGGGTAGGGGTGGTGCCCTGAGTTGGCGCGCGCGGGCTTTTCGTGGCGCGCCCCATTCATCAGGAAGTGGAGTGCGCGCGGGCTGCGCGCCCCATTCATCAAGGATCGCACTTCACCTTGGCTCCCAACACTTGTGTGCAGGTAACTCTTATTTTACTTAATAATAACCCCAAAACATAAGAGTGATGCTAATAATTTGGGTATGGCAAAGAGAAGCTGTAATGAAAAGTCATTTATATAAAGGAAAAAAGAGTGTGTATAGGATTTGGTACTATCCATGGTTTCAGGCATCCACTGAGGGTCTTCAAACATATCCCTCATAGATAAGAAGGGAACTGCTGTTCTAAAGCACACAGCTTTTCCCTTTCTTCCTCAGTTTTCACCTCAACTTAAGCAATGCCAGTTTTAAATGCAAATATAAGAGCATTTAACTTGTTATGTGGAATTGCTGAAATATCACAATTTGTATTTCATTACTTGTACACGTATAATAGTGCGTGCACCACTCAATGAGGATTTTATGGTCTGAAAAAATGTGTTGGTAGATGATTTCATAACATGTGAACATCATAGACTGCACTTACACAAACCTAGAAGGAGCCTACTGCACACCTAGACTGTGTGGTGTAGGCCACTGCTCTCAGGCTACAAGCCCATGCAAATCTTACTGTACTAAATGCTGTAGGCAATTGTAACACAATAGTAAATAAAAGTTTGTTTATACTAGCATCACAGAAACACATGAGTAATGCGTTTCACTACGATGTTGCAATGACTTTGAAGTAGAAAACAGGAATTTTTCAGCTGTTATAATCTTATAGGATCACTGTCATATATGCAGTCTTTCATTGACCGAAATGTCATTATTCGGTGCATGGTTATGTGCATATGTGTGTGTATACTTGTATTTGTTATGTATAATTTGTATTGATATATATATATAATAAATATAGATGTTATTTTGTATTTATGTAATGTATGTTTTATATACCTCATACGTATTAATATATAATATGTCACATATGTATTATTTTGTATTATAATGTGTATTAGATATTACATATACATTATTTTGTATTTTCACTGTTTCGATAAGAAAAATTTTTATATATATGTGTATTTATATATATTATATATATATTATATATATTATACATATGTGTGTGTATACACACATAAAGTATATATTGCATATATACATACATACAATATATCTATAATTTTTTCTTACCAGATCAGTGGAAATACAGACTAATGGTAACTCAAGTATTTTTACTTTTATTTTACTTTCTGATACATCTACATTCTATAATATTCTGCCCTTTTGTCTTACTGATGAGTGAGGAAGGACTAAAAGGTAAAGGAGCTATGGGTTATCTCGTATTTCCTTTTCATTCCATGTCTGCTTGGTTTGCCGTAACAAAATGCCCTAGACTGGATGGCTTAGCAGAAATTTCTTTTCTCACAGTTCTGGAGGCTGAAAGTCCGAGATCAGAGTGCTAGCGTGTTTGAAGTTTCGGTGAGGGCTCTTTTCTTGCTCACCGATGGCCACCTTCTTGCTGTGTTCTCACATGGCAGAGAAAGAAAAATTTCTTCTTTCTTTTTCTTATAAGCCCACAGTTGTATTAAATTAGGGCCCCACCCTTATGACCTCATTTAGCCATAATTACCTCCTGAAGACCCTATCTCCAGATACTGCCACATTGGGGGTTAAGGGTTCAGTGTAGGAATTTGGAGGACACACGATTCAGTCCATAGCATCCCGTTTCCATTTTTAGCATAAGTGATGAGATAGTTCAAAGAAGTAACATAAGTGAGAAAAGATATGATAGGGTTCTTTGGTCATCTATTTTTTTCTTAGAATGCCACTGCCTTCATTCTACATTTAAAAAAATGCTGATTTAAATAGAGTGGCCTTTTGGAGCTGTCAGTGCCTCCCCCTCAACCTACTTATACAGACTTAAATAAAACACATTTATCTTGTACATTTTATCTGTTTCTTTGAACATCTATGTGTTGTGGGCTGAGTGGAATCCTGTGCTCATGGGCATTGCCATATGCAAATGGTTGGCAAAGAACAACACGCCTGCTGTGTCTGTCTTCTCTGTTAACATAGACGCTCCATTGTCTCATCAGACTTTACTTACAGAACACAAGTTCAAATAAAAAATTATTAAAAATTTCAAGACAAGAATAGCAGAGCATTAAGCTAAGAATTGGGCTCTTCTGGACTTTCTTGAAGGTAATCCTCCTCCTTCTAAATTAAACAAAACCAAATTTTAGATTCTCTTACTTGCTGCTTCATCTTTTTTGTTACCAAGTGTGTTTGGCTCTATGTAGCAGAAAACTAAAAATTGCTAATTATGGAGGAGTTTATTTCTCTTAAGTAACAAGAATGAGGTGGTCAGTTTAGTCTCCACAAGAGTGTTTTTGGGTCACTTTGCAACACCCTTTTTAGACTCTGGCATTTAACCTCTTGGTGGCTCCTGCCCTTCTAAGAATCAAAACTGTATGGTAGAAAGGAAGAATGAGGAAAGTAAAAACACAAACAAACAAAGAGACAAAGACAACCCCCCCAAAAAAAACCCAGCCATTTCATCTTTCATCTAAATTAACTTGCCATTTTATTTTTTATTTTTGCAAATTTCAATGAACAACTTTGGCTTATCTCTCATTGGCCATGATTATATTACTTGGCCATACTTTGCTTCAAGGAAACTTAGGAGAGTTAATATTTTTAAAAGAACTTTTAAAACAAAATCAATGTTCTGTTGTTAAGAAAAAGTACAGAATGGATAATAAGTAGGACATAAGTATAATCTGTCTATCAAACCACTCCAAAGTTTGGTAGCGTACTATAATAACTATTTAATGATGCTTCTAGAATCTGTGTGTCTGGTATTCAGACAGGGCTCAATGTGTCTGGCTTGGCTCTGCACTATCTAAAGCCTCAGCTGAAAAGACTCAAATACCTGGAGGTGACTCCAAATTCCTGCTGGAACTTTCAGGAATTCATCCTTATGATGTATATTGGTTAGGGTTCTCCAGGGAAACAGAGAGATACATAGGGATAGAGATTTTATCTTTGGTAAGATAAAGATTTTATCATTCTATCTATCTATCTATCTATCTATCTATCTATCTATCTATCTATCATCTATCATCTATCTATCATCTATCATCTATCAATCATCTATCTATCTATTTATCTATCTACCTATCTATCTATCTATCATCTATCTTTCTATCATCTACCTATTTATCATCTATCTTTCTAACAAGATTTATTATAAGGAATTGGATCACATGATTATGGAAGCTGAGAAATTCCACAATCCGTCATGTGCAAGATGGTGACCCAGGAAAGCCAGTGGTATGGTTCAAAGAAATGGGGAGCCAATGCATATATTCCAGTCTGTGTCTGAAGGCTGGAGAAGCAGGAGTGCTAAGGACAGGAGGTGGTCAATGCCCCAGACCACATAGTCAGGCAGGGAGCAAATTCAACCTTTGTCCACTGTTTTGTTCTACTCAGACTCTTGGGAGGTTGAATGGTACCTGGCCATGTTGGGAGGGCCAACTGCTTTGCTCAGTTCATCAGTTCAAAGGCTAATTTCTTCTGGAAACATGAAGAAATGTTTATTCAACTATCTGGGCACCCTGAGATCCAGTCAAGTTGACACATGAAATTAGCCTTTGTGGGATGGGATGACTCAGAGATGGCCCAACTGGGACTGTCAGCTAGAGAGAAAGCCAGTCTGTGTGGCTCTCTGCGTGCCTTGGGCTTTTCTCAGTATGAGGGCTGGGTTCTGAGAGAGAATGTTCTAAGAGACTAGGGTAGAAGCTCTATGGCCTTTTCTGACCTAGACTTCAAGTTCACGAATGTTAGCAGTTATGAGTAATTCATTAAGGTCAGACCAGATTCAAGGGGAGGAGAACTCCACCTCTTGATGAGGGGTGGCAGGGTCACATCGTAGAAGAACATGTGGAGTGGGAGATATTGTTGTAGCCATCTGCCACAGTTAGCTACAGGGTTCAAGGATCAATGAGGTGACTATAAAGGTACATTATTTTCTTTGCTTTCATGTGATTCAGATCTCTGGAGGGAAAAGCTGAGCAAGGATGGGAATGTAGGTTTTTACAGGATATTTCAACTGGTCAGAAAAATAAAATGCCCAGAGTCTAACTATTCTCTAGACTCTTTTTTTGTTGATTTTCTTAAAAGCTTTAGAAAAAATCACACCCAGTAGTATCCACTGCTTTTGGTGTATGCAGTTCTATGGATTTTAACACTTGGGTATCAGATTCTCATTATCACTACTAAAGATTACATATAAAACAATTCCAGCACCCCCAAGTAATGCCCCTGTGATGTCCCTTTATACTTATTTCTTCTCCTACTTCTCGCCCTGGAAACCTCTTATCTCCAGGTAAAAATTGCTTTGTTTAGTTGTCTTCAGAATATTCTGTATATGTCCTAGGGGATTCACAAGAACAGAAAGGGGGAAAAAGAAAGTAACAGATTTTATATTACTATTTTTTATCTCATCTGTTCACATTTCAATTTTTGCTTATGTTTTAAAATGCACATAATATATTATCACTGTGGTACACATATATGATTTATAAATATAGTAGTCTCCTTCTTATCCACAGTTTTGCTTTTCATGGTTTCATTTCTTTGTGGTCAACTGCAGTCTGAAAAAATTAAATAAAAATTTTCAGAAATAATTCATAAGTTTAAAATTGCATGCCATTCTGAGTAGCATGATGAAATCTCGTGCTGTCTCTTTCCAACCCTTTGTCTAGCATATCTACCTCACTTCATCTCAACATGTAGGTGTGGTATCATCTCACATCATTACAAAATGGGTGAATACAGCACAATAAGATATTTTGAGAGAGATTGAATTTACATAACTTTATTATGCTATATTGGTGTAATTGTTCTATTTTATTAGTAGTTATTGTTAATCTCTTATTGTGCCTAATGTAAAATTAAATTTTATATAGGTAAGATGGAATAGAAAAAAAAATAGTATATATAAGGTTTTGATACTATTCACATTTTCAGGTATCCACTGGGGGCTTGGAACATATCTTCCATGGAAAAGGTGAGACTACTATGAATAAACATTGAGAAGGTTGTTAAAAAATTGATTACTGATAAAAATAAGTAACAAATTTTTTTTAGGCTCCTGGCTTAGATTAGCATCAAAAGCAATTTCCTTGTGGGGTAAAAGTGGCATAGTTGTTTACACAGGGACTTTTTCTTAGGCAATAGAATAGTGAATGAAGGATGAGGAGGCTACAGGAAAAGTATAGCTCTCTGAGTTGGGGCTTGAATTCCTCAAATGAGACTGTAAATGATTCTTCACTTGCTTGAGTTTTGCTTTCGTAGGTCAGTTATTTGCTCCATGGAAACTGTCCATTGCTGTCATTCATTCAAGTATATGCCTTGGCATGGTTTTAAGAGACAAGGATACAGGAGAGAACAAGACAGTTAACATCTTGTCTCTCCTGAAGTGTACTTCCTAGAATAAGAAAGAAATAGTAAATAAGCATTAAGAAAATTTCAGGTACTAGTAAGTTTCTATGAAGAAATTGTACAAGGGTAATGAGATACAGGGGTACAATATTAAGTTAGATATCAGTGAAAGATCTCTCTGAGAAGGTTTTGTTGAGCTGAAACTGGAATGATAACAAGGAGTCAGTCACATGCATATCGGATAGGTTTGGGAATTTGATAGCAGAGAAACGTGTTGCAAGGATTTTTGTTTATCGATCGATTTTTAAAAATATATAAAGCGTAGAGTGGAGGCAAATCTTATAGAAAGCCTCCATGCCCAGAAATCTGGGGGTCATTTGAGGATAATAAACAGTGACACAGTGTGTCTAGACAGAGAGGGCCTGAAACTGCCACATTAGCTTTTCTATGGCCCCAGAGTATAGTGAGAAAATATCCAACATTTTTTAACACCTTTCTAAAAGGGGCTTGGAAATAACTGGTGGATCTGGAAAGGGCTCAGGGTCACTACATGGATGACTTGGTGACCTGGGTGGCTTGATTAGAACCTGTGTCTCAGTGAGTGACAGTGTGGAGCCTGTGGCCCATGAATGTCATATTCATTCCACGGGGCACTGAGGGTAGAATAGTGAATGAGTCAGTCCCCTTACAGCCCTTCTAGTTCTCTCCTCACCCTGTGAAGGTCACCACCAGGAGGCATATACAGACAGAAAATTAAAAATGCAAAAGATATTTTTTGGAGGTCAAATCCACAAAGGACAAAAGAGGAGAGGGAATAGGAGTAGGCAGAGATTGTCTTCAGATTATGATGGGGTCTGACGTGTGAATGGAGAGGAAGAAGGATTAGGTTGGAAGATTCTCAGACTTCAATGAAACTCTGGGAAAGCCTACTTTAGCTCAGTAATTATTCATTAGAGAAATCCAGTACTGGGCAGAAATTTCCAGGTTCTAGAAGGTGCACGGTGTTCAGGGGGAGCACGGCTTGGGCCCAAATGCTGCAGGATTGCAAAGACACAGCCAGTTCTTTCTTGGAGAGCCGAGAGGGTGCATCACCACGGCTGCTGTACCTTGTCCTCGGCAAGCATCCCCCTTGCCAGCTTCTGTGGGTATTTTTCTGTTGAGAATGCCACCCCCTGGGCTCCTGCTCCTTCTCCAAATTAATTTAATGAGCTTCTTAGAAAGGAACCGTGGAGCGGTTTTGTTCCTATTGATACTCATCTCAAGGAACGTCCTTAATTACCAAGTCAGAATTCATGCCATTAACTTTTATTAATTAATTAGTTTTTTTTTTTTGTATGTGGTTTGGAATTTTGGAGGGTGGAGATTCTGACTATGAACTTGAATCAGCAAATGCAAACTGTGAATGATGTGAGTGGGTTGGAAACTTCTGTGATGGGAACTTAGAGCCCAAAATGGTAAAGGGACACAGACATTCATGCTGTGGGAACAAGGGGATAGAGACACCTGGGATCACCTGGAAGTGCTAAGTAGCGCTAGTAGGGTGTTGAAGTTCTGAGGAATAAAACAAATGGGATGAGGGCTAGGGTTGGGGTTAGTGTTAGAGTCTGAGAACTGGACTGAGTCTGTGGAATGGTGTAACCTAGCCTGGGTTATGGGTATGGGCATGCCCTTTACCTCTACCTAGAAGCTATCACCCATCCTAGAGCACAGTGCCAGTACCTCGCCTACAGGTCCAGGTAAACTCACACGGTTGCAAATGTTTCTTACAGTTGCTGTCTACTCGAGATCCACTTTTAGTGCCTGATAACTCTGGTTTGACTTTCTTTTTGTCTTTTCTTTTTCCTGAAGTCGATGGCCAAGTTATTTCCTATTCTTTTTTCTTTTTTTTTCAAATGCCATTAATGATTCTCCAAAGCAACACATACTTGACCCACTGGTAACTGGGTGTCTCCAACCGGTTTTCTGATCTTGCTTGAGAAATATATGGATTTCTCAAATAAGTCACTGGAGTGGCACTGGAAAGAGAAAGAGAAGAGAAGAAAATAAATTGAGTCTGAATGGTGGCAAAGCAAATGCCATGTTAACTCAAGCATTCAATATATAGAAGAAGTTGTCTGATTTCATGGTAATTAAACTTTAAAGAGAGGCTTGTCTGGCCCCAAGTGAACACACATAATGATCTTTCGTCCACAATAAGATTGGTACATGAGATTTCTCACTGCGACTTTCAGTTTAAGCTGTCAAGTCCTGAGTAGGAAAATTTGGTTTCCTTTTATTCTATTTTCTTTGGTTAGAAGTGAGTGAGAATGATGTGGGAAAAAAGATTAGTGTTTGAATAAGGGAAGGGTCTGGGCTAGGATGCTACTCAAGGAAAATCAATCAAACAATTTGATTGGTTAGCAGTCTTACGTAGCATCCATGCCAACCTCTCATTTAGCAGATGTGGAAACTGAGACTCAGAGAAGCTAAGCAGCAGAAAAGTGGAGCAGAAAGAAAATTAGAGTCAGAAGAACTGAGTTCAGGTACCAGCTGTGACAGTAATGATCTCTGTGTCTCGGTTTTGATACCAGTACCTTTGCCCTGTGACCTGACATTCTGAGGCTTCTGGAGGCAATCTGGAAAACTCAAGGCCACATAGGACTTTCAGAGTCTTAGGCAGAATTCCTGATATTTGCTGGCATTTTGAATGTAAATATAGATGTAAATTAAATCCCCTCTACACGTTGCTACATCCCTTGCCGTTCAGACTCTCTGATCCCCAAAACAACTAATACAGTTCTAACGAGAGCTTGGCAAATTCAGTTTTTATTCCTAGTCTGAAAGTGTTTCTCTTGATGTTCTCATTCTTGGATGTTGATATACATGGGTCAATTAACATTTGAAAGCTGCCATCTGGATTCTTGGCTTTAAAACAAGTACTCCCCTCATACCTAGCACCAGTAGATAGGCCTACATAACAAATGCAGGGATTGTCCAAAAAGACTAAATTAGATTATCTAACACTATAAAAATTGGAGTTTAATGTGAAATAACTGAAATACATTAGAGTGATAACAGTGTGATGGGAGCAAAGTCAGAAGGGACACTAGGCTGCTGCTGACCACAGACCTCTGCCTTGTAAGGTGCACAGTGACTCTTTGTCATGTCCATTACATTACAGTCCCCAGAGTGTTAAGCCTTTTCCACATATGTGACCTCTCACAGCTGACAAGTCTTCATCTTCTAGTTGGCAATCACATCCATCATGGCTAAGGTCATTAAAAGAATAAAATTCAGCGGTGGCTTTATAAGTCGAAAGTGCTGTTAAAATATTTCATAGTTTACTAGCTAGTTAGTAGCACTGGACTAGAACTGGGGCTACCTGACAACTGATTTAGGTCTTTTTTTATAGAGCTGGGGAGAAAATTGTGAATAAGGATACGTTGTAGAGAAGACATGGAGACAAAAGAAAGTTAGCAC
Source organism: Cynopterus sphinx (assembly GCA_030015415.1). NCBI lineage: Eukaryota > Metazoa > Chordata > Mammalia > Chiroptera > Pteropodidae > Cynopterus > Cynopterus sphinx. The sequence continues at coordinate 120,578,005 of CM057383.1, forward strand.
TGGCACCATAGCATTTTTCTTGGAAAGACAATTAAAATTTTTAGCATACAGTGTTATTCTAGTTGTAGTAAGTTCTGTGCTCTGAAGAAAAGCCACAGTGAACAAGCTGAACTGCTCCTCTGATTGGACACATTCACCAGATCCAGGCACAGGGCTGATTTGTTTCTCCTCTTCCTCCCAAGCAAGGGTGAGGCAGGGGGTGACCACGGAGTAACTTAAAGACTGGGGATATTAAAGCATGAATTCTCATAAATAAAACTTGAAGATTTCCTGAGAACAGAAAGCAGGATTAACTGGCAAGAGAAAACCAAGACTGTACGAAATCGCTCTCTTTACTAATCCTAAGTAATATTTTTCCAACTATCATTCAGATAGCATCATATTTCATTTTTCTGCTTCAATCTCTAATTCTTTAGAGAGGACCCTGGAAATCCATTTGCCGTTCTGTGAGATGGAATCCGGGACACGATGATGATCATTATTATTATCACTGAAAATAAAGAAGTCTGTCAGGTTCACAGTGCCCTGCTGCCTGCATTATAACTCAAGCTCCATCTTGGTCATCTCCTTTAAGGACCAATATAATGATGTTGCTGGAAATTACATTCATCTACTTACTCCAAAACCAACACTCTTGGTTTAGCTTTAATAGATGGAATTCTATTTTAAAAGTTATGATAACAAGGACTTACTGCTTTTGAGAGCTAGGGAGACTTACCAACAAAAGTGGGACTAAGAAGTTCACTGCTCAGTGAGTACTGGTTTGCTTATGAGAAATGGCATGTGATTTCTGAATGATATTCCATCTTACAAAACTTTAGCACAATATTTCCAGTTGTTAAACAGTGGCCCAAGGCATGTCGATTGTCAGCTTACTTGTCAATTGCCAGTTTACTTCATGTTTGCTTATGTGGGATGACTGAAAGAGTATAGTTCATAGGAACACCATGACTTTTAACTTCATCTCCCTTGTTCATCTAGCCCGAATACATTCATTGAACACCTTGTATATACAAAGCATCATGTTCAGTGCTGAGTGTACAAAATGAATGAGACCTTACCTTCTTACTTGAGTATGTCTGACAGATGAACAAGTGTCAATTTTCTTCTCTTCTGGAGGCGGGATGCACGGAGTTTCTATAAAAGATGCTAAATTCTAGAAGTCTTCTGTTTTTTTTTTTCTCAATGCCTTTATCTGTGAGGTTTTCAAGCCAAGTATCCAGACAGAATTATCCTTGATTATGTCTGTCTGTGTGCCATCTGATTGTAGCTATTGAATCCAGAAGCCTGCAATGAATGGTTAAGCCCATGTAATGTTATATGGTGAATACTGTAAGAGTTGTATGTACAGAGACCAATAGAAGCACAGAAAAAAGAGTTTGATAGTAGAGAAAAAATAGTTGAGTCTGGTCTTAAAAGGTGAGTTAGATTTTTCCAGGTAAAAGTGGGGAGAAAGGTATCCAGGAAGGAGTAGCCTGTGTGAAGATACAGAGGTGTGAAAGAGTATGGCATTTTGGGGCATTTTGTTAGTAACTAGCATGGGATATTGGTAGGAGCAAATAATAGGTGAGTAGCCCAGGGGCCAGTTTGTGAAGAGGATGCTGTTTCTGTATTAGATTATCTTTGTCTTATTCATTGTGTTCATATCTTCTTGGCTGATGAGAAAATTGAGGAATTATAAACAATCCTGATACTGTACAATTCAAGATAAACATGAGGTTCTAAGTATCAGTGTATTCGAAATTCCAGATAGAACTCAATTTCTTCACTCTCTTGCCCACCCCTCCACCATACTTTCTTCCGTGCAAGTCACATACCATTTTAAGTCGTTTGCATTTCCTCATGGGTACTGTACCGCTTTTATCAGGAATCACGTTTCCACTTAAAAATTTATCCTATGAACTGAAGTATCAAAGCAGAAAGAAAAAGTTAATAAATTTATCAAGTTCTTCATGCACGGCTTTTTCTAATTAAAGGTGATGATTTGAAATAAAGCTGTTAAAATGTTGATAAAAAGAAATGTCAAGATGCAGGTGAAAGCAAGACTGATGAAATATTTAGAGGCTCTTCAAAAGGAAGTGCTACTTTCCCTGCCAAATATGGTAAAGCCCTACCCTAATGCTGGCTTGTCCCAGTACTAGAAAGTTGTTGTGCTTCTGACACGGCTATGTATTTTCAGTTAAATGTATAGATGGTTTATGAATTTAGTCCTGAACTTAAAAAGAGAGGTAGATGTTCTAGAACTCTCTGGTCTTTTTCAGGAAACACCTGCACTTAATGTCAATGATGCCATACACCCAGAAGTCTCATGTTGGGATCTAGCTACTTTCTCAATGTTTTTCTCCATATGCTTCTTAATAGAGTATTAAGGCAGAATTCCTTGATGGTGTGTGTGTGTGTGTGTGTGTGTGTGTGTGTGTGTGTGTGTGTGTGAGAGAGAGAGAGAGAGAGAGAGAGAGAAAGATAATGAATAAATTAGAATCCAATTGTCTGCGCCCTTACTCCTATTAGTTAAGGCGGGCTCTGGCTCTTTTCTTTCCTTAATTCCTTAGTCCAAGAGGTTGCGATTGTCTACTCTTTCATCCTGTCTGGACCTTCCTTTCATGAAACACTCTTTAGTGACTAGTCTACCATATCTGGCTTTCAATCCCATTATTTTACTAAAGATATTATGAACTCACCTTTTCCTACTGAACCTCCTGCATGGCTTAGTCTTGAAGATTGAAGGCTGCAAGGGGTCCATGTTTTTTTAAAGAGAAAATTTGAATTTTAATAGTGTAATGTTTGTAAAATAGTGTCTCTATTAAATAGCCCCATCAACCTTTTCTCTGTACATCATTCTTGTTGTTAGGACTATAGGAAAAATCTTCACCTTTTCACATCTGTGAGACTTAAAAAAAAAAAAAAGGGAGGGGGTAGGAAAAAATCTCACTTTTTTTTTGTTTGTTTCCTCAACAACCGCTGGTGGAGTTAGGCACTCCTCCTTGACCTTCTCTTTGATTCCAAGTCCACTTATGCCAGCACCCATCATAGGAAATGGCTGTGGTGACTGCATGATTATTTTCCCAGTGGTCTGTAAGTCTCTTGAGGGCAGATGACAGATTCTGTTTGTATTTCCTGGCATACAGTGGAGAGTATTCAAGTATTTAATGGGTTAAATTGAAGATGGTTAAATGTGTAGAATTACCTGGGTTCATAAGTAAATAAATATATATTCAAAGAATATTGGCTGGTGTATTAGTGTTAACTTTGAACTGTCTATGAGATAATTCTAGGCTCAGACTTCTACTTTTTTTTTTCCACTAATGATTAGAATGAGGACATAATGCAATGATTACATTTTGGAGTGGAAGCTGGAAGAGAAAATCAGTACGCTGTTTGAGAGTCAGAATTCACAAAGAGAGATGAATGATGATCAACCAAATGTAATAATATAAATATAAAATACTGTAGTTAGGTTTTTAAAAATCAACTGCATTACAAACTAGGGGAGATATATCTTAAAGTATTTGCGGCCTTTTGAGCCGCGCTTCTCTTGTAAAAATGAGTATTTATTAAAGATCTTGCCAGAACTTTAATTGATAAGCTTATTTTGTACCAAGATATGATGCATCTTTTACTCTATTTTATATTTAATGCAATTGTGGGGTGTTATTTATAGAAGTAGAAGAAAGATATGCACAAAGTCTATGCATACTATGTGCCTCACTGATGAGATCGTGGCTGAAATACTGGGTGCAGTTTCCGATATAATATTTTAAAAGGATAATGCTGAAAAAAGTGGAAGAAAATGTGTGTGGAACTACATTTTTATGAGGATTGAGAAGGGATTGGGGCTAGACCACAGAAGAAATATCCTCACAAGGTATGTAATGGTTGGACTTTTTAGCATTTGAATGCTGGTTGTATTGAAGGATAATTCAGCTTCAGTTATATAACCCAAAGAATGAAAGCCATAAGGAAACAGATGCTGGGTCCCTATTCATAGGAAATTTGTAGCAATTAGGTATTTCCATTGATGAAGTGACAACTTTGGGATAGTCTTTACCCACCTCACTGGAAGAGTTTAACCTGAGAACAGGATGGCTGTCATCACACAAAATCCCTGACATGCATAGATGATTGAATTAAGAGCTCAGAGATGGTCTCTGATTCAAAGACAGGGTGCTTTTTCCATGTATACTTCATTGCTTAGTTGGACAAGTACTCTGTGGTTGTAGATAGACAGGAAGGACCTTTTGACCAAGTGGCAGAAATGATAGAGAGAGCTGAATAGCTTAGAATAGACCTTTCTGGATTTCCTTTACTCCTCACTCTGTATTCGGACCACATAAGGGCCAAGATCTGGGCTGTCAGACAGTAATTCATGTGAAAAAGAAGGAAATAACTCCTTGGTGGCTGTGAACTATGAGTAAGAATGATGATGCTACTCTATGTTCCATGACTCTATACTTAGAGAAATAACAGGACTTGATCAATGGGAATGTTTTGGGAGGGAGGAAGGGAAACCAGTGATGAAGAGCTAAGTGTGGGTCTCGTCTGGGAGAATGATGATGTTTTAGCCCCATGGTCCATGGCTCTGAGCTCGGCAGGTGAGTCTGGGACAATTGATGGCTTCTGACACACAGGCAGTTGCAGTAATTCTGAGCTATGTGCCATGGCCAAGCAGTTCTTGCTGCTGCAGACAGCTTCATTACTGTGGACCCATCGTTCACTGAGGAGCAGACCTCCTTCCATCAGCCAAAGACAAATGAGAAAATCACCCAGGCTCTACATGTTTTCAATATTGCCCTCTCTCCTATCCAGACCAGCTTTGGTTTATGTATTCTGCTGCCTTCCCCCTGAACTATGGTGCGGAAGGCACCTGGTATCACCCAGACCTTGGATGATATAAGAAATGTGGACTGGAGGACCTCCTCAAAGGACTCAGCAGATTGCAAATCTCTGCAGCAAAGAATGACAGGCTTGCTGCTTTCGGGGATAGGCAGAAGTTCATGCTGCTTTAATTTATCAAAAGCAATTCCATTCCCATTTCTGAGCAAGGAGTGAAGAGAACATCTTCCAAGAATCAGAATGGGCAACTAGCAGAGTTTAATTTCATGCTGGGAGAAGGTGAAATATATGCTTATTTCAGAGGCAACATGAAATGGTATACAGTTATGTGGCCCTAGGTCAAGTTCAAAGTTGTCTGTCTTCAAATTGCAGAGAAGTACAATCTCTGAATATCTCTAAGTCACCAAATATCTCACTTGTTTTCTTCCTAGTGGATTCAAAGAGAAGAGTAATAAATGCCTGTGTTGAATGTTAACCTTGTACTTTTTACTGATATTCTTTTGAAGATGCTGACTGCCTCCCAGGCTATGTTGCAGCTCCTGCCTCTCCTAGCATCCTTGCTAAATACCTAATGCAGGTGGGAATCTCACCAGAAGTCCTGAGCCTCTAAGATATACACTGAGTCACCCCTTCGCTTCTGGACAAATGCCACACCACAGAGCACAGAGCCAGACTTGCTGGGCAACCGTCAAGTCTCAGATGACAGAACACAGAGATGTGGGAGAGCCAGCTTCCTTAGAGAAAACTTTCACCGGTGGGAATGACGTCTGGGAAGATAAATTACCCCACTTTTTTAATTACCCTGCAATCTGCTGAGTCCTTTGAGGAGGTCCTCTTGTCCACGTTTCACATATCATCCAAGGTCTGGGTGATACCACGTGCCTTCTGCACCATAGTTCAGGGGGAAGGCAGTAGAATATGTAAACCAAAGCTGGTCTGGATAGGAGAGAGGGTGATATGGAAAACATGTAGAGCCTGGGTGATTTTCTCATTTGTCTTTGGCTGATGGAAGGAGGTCTGCTCCTCAGTGAAGTCCCCTCTGAAGCAGACTATTTCAAGTACACTTTCTCCTTTCCAGTCTTCTGGAGAAAGTCTGTATGCCAAGGGAACATTCCTGCCAAGAGATGTGCCAGGTCCCTATCTGGTTCACTGGGAAGAGTGGCCAGCATGGCAGCACACAGCACACTGCTTCTCACTGTGCCACATCTTGTCTTGCCTTGCCCTCCGTTTCCTGACCTGCACCACTCTGGTCTTAGACCGCTCTGGTCAAGTACTGGCTCTTTAGTCCATGCCTCATGTTTTGCTTTTTTAGATGACCTGGGATGAGGCAGAAATAAAGAAATCAGAAAGTTCATTTGTTCATTCAGTTATTCATTCAGGGTTTATCGAGTAGATCCTGAGTGTTGGGCATTTCTAGTTTCTGAGGACATAATGATGGGTAAAACATGGTTCTTGCCTTTAAATAACTTCCAGTCTAATTTAGAGAGACAGACATGAGATTAGATAAAGCTCTCCACAATTAGGAAAAAAGATCTTTTTGGTAAAATAGTTCAGATAAAATGTTCTCCTTGTCTTGAAAATTTGGCTTCAAGAATGCTGCATAGGACTTAGTTCTCAGGCCCCAAGGTAATGGGATCTTGAATCAGTTTCTTGTTGTTGTACCAGAATTAAAAAAAGGCCAAAGCTGAGAACAAGAGTTCAAATACCCCACCTTCTAAGGAGAGCCATAGAGAACTGTCTGTCACTGGGCCAAACACCTCCCTGAATGCTTTTTCAAGAATTGGAGGAAGTGGGTTTATTTTTATTTATTTTTATTTTTTATTCCACTGTCTCCCCACATCTCTATGTTAATCTGAATGAGAAAAGGATTGAAGTGAGGGCTAGGGCCACAGAGTGGTTGGCTTTGTGGTGAGACTTGTGTTCCTAGAAGATTTTTTTCCCTATTCGTTTGGAGTGCAAAGGAGCCAAATGAAGCTATTTCCATAAGAGTCAGGAGTACCTAAAAAGAGAGCTATCAGATTTGAAAATTCAGAGGGCTCCTTCTGGTGCTGACTCAGAAACACAGGGTGAGTTCTCCGGAGTGCGGGTATGGGTGTCAATAAAGATAAGGACAGATATCTGATTTTGCTATGGGCTTTGAAGGTGAGACCATTGGTATAGCACAGATCCATGGGCTTCAAAGGACTACTGTGAGGTCTGTTGAGAACAATATGGGGCAACCTTTACCACATTCCATTAAGTTTTGCCCTCAGAGAGGTCAGCCTAACAGTCTCTGGGACTCCCCAGAAGGGAGTTTAGATACTTCAATGCTAGAAAAGAATGAACAGCTGAGGAATGACTGCCCAGGTGGCCACTAGGCGTTGCCAGGAGACACCTCACTTAAAGAAGAGAAAGGGGCTTGTATAGTAGGCAGAACTGATGAGAGAAATAGTTGCTCCATTGAACACGTGAGAAGAGCCAAAGAGAAGATAAGCACTGCTGTCAAGAAAATCTTGTGCTGATGTGAAAACCAACACATCAAAGGCTACAAACATCAGACAAAATGGAAATGAACCAGATTGAGGCCAGGGACTCATTGTCACAAGTGACAGGTGGACAGTCATTGAAGAAGACTCCATATCCCTACCTTTCCTCCCTGACCCTAACATAAGGGTCTCTATGTGGAGGAGTGAGGAGGGCTGGGATATGTGCAGGCCATTCCCACAATCTTTCTTCACTCAGAGGAGCCAGAGCCACTGTAACTTGTGCTAGAGAGCGAGAGGGGGAATGTTTTGAATGCTGAAATTTTAAACATGATTAGACTATGTTTTAACAATTAAAAATAACCAGACAATTGTAAAATACGAAAAAAAGTATTGGTAAGAGGTGGAAAAAGCATTTAACATAGGATGGAAAAATCAGTGACTGAAAGATGTGAAACCATTTCCACAAGGAATTTTAAGAGCAGGCCTGGAAGTGGCACATCCTTTCTGCCTGTGTCTAATTGGCCAGAATCCAGGCCCATGACCTCAGTCTTGTTCCTGAGCCCTGGAAACCTCCACCTGTGTGTGTGTCAGGAAGAATGATTTGAACATGTTAGCATCATCGCTGTCACAGGCGGCCACTTTGAAATCCAGAACATTACACAACTTAGATGGAAGACAGGAACCTAATGGTTTTGTAGTAACAATGTTAACTGAAAACTTGTGATGTGACAGACTCTATTCAGGGGTTCTTGCTGTGTTTTCTCAGCCAACCAACAATGTTTCACAGCTCGGATCTCTGAGAAAGGGTGCTCTGACTTGTCTAGGATTAGAAGCTAATATTTAATCCTGTCAACTCTCTAATGTGGGTGCTATGGCTCTCACTTTCTAGAAGAAACGAAAGAGCTAACAATTTAATGCCACAACTAGATGGTAGATTTATTGTTGGTATCTGACTTTGTCTCACTTTAGTATCCCTGCTGTTTCTATTAAACCCTTATCGTCTGGTCATCTTGACTTCTTAAAAGCTAAGGCCTTTCTGCTTTTCTTTGTTCAGGATCAATTTCCTGAGCCTCATTTGGATGATTCTGTGATGAACCCCTATTGACTTTCCACATGACATATATTCACTGCTCCAAGGATCGTGCTGCCTAGCATCCGAGTTTATATTGTTCCATCTGGTTGTTATTATTATTATTCCATTTACACAAGATTCTGATGCATATGGTTATTGTTTGGTATAGGGTTGCTGTTTTAAAGGTTTGATGAAGTGCTGAGCTGTATTTAGTATGTTGGTAATTTCCTTAATTTGACTCTGGTGTTTGTGAAGACTGAATATTCAGGAGTTTATGCAATTTTGATTTTTGACATATAAAATTGTAGCAGATGGTCCTGGAACTTAACAATTTAGTTAATTGCTGGTCAGTTCTGTATCTTTGTTCATTATTAAGGGGACTTTTGCTAGTGAGTCTTTCTCTATAATATGTTTTTAGTCACTTCAAACAGTTGTTTGATATTAATATACTGTCACTTCAATCTCGATTATCCTTTTCAGGTTTCATAGAAGCTCAGTAAAAGCATTTAAAAATAATCTGTTTAGTTATGTTAAAAAACATTACAAAATACAGTATCATAATTAAATGTTGATGGCTTTGGAACCCAAAATATGATCTTTTTAGTAACTTTAAACAACCCATTAAATATCTTCCGAGCATGTTCTGATCTGCCAGTTGGGTGGAGCCAATTGATATTTAACCCCTCAGAGAACTATTTACATAGCTATTCCTCTACTTGAATAATACACTTGGGTGATCAGTTGCTATTTTTCTTTCTTTGACTCCTAAGTCTTTCTCTTAAGGTTAGAGGACTGTATCTTAGCGCGTAGGTCTAGAGAGATCACCCATACTGGAGAAGCTGGACTTGGATTTGCTTTCTCTATCATGTTTCTTAATATTTTTCCTAGTGGGCGCTAACCACATCTATCAAATAACTCTCTCCCATATAGAGAATCGTTGTCTTACTGAGTGAGTCTTTCTGCATGTAGATCTCTGAATAGGAGGGAAATGGGTTTCCTTCAGGGTAATTTGCCAATTCACAGGTTGTTTGTCAGAATGTGCAAGTAGATCAGTCCTTGCAAAAGGTGGAGTGTTTTTATTTTAAATTCCTCTTTTTTTTTTTTTTTGTAATTAGGGTACTTTTTTTATTAAGAGCTGCTAGAAACCAACACTTTTCCACCCATAAATTACCATCTGGTGACATAGTGAGAATTACAATGGTAGGAAAAACGGGGACTCTGCAAACAAAACAAAGACATAAAATGTAATGTGGGAAAGCAGCCAGCTTGCTGCAACTGTAAAGAAGAAAAAGACTTCAGGGAGGTCTGATTTATAGGGAATAATTATTATTGGCTGATTTAGAAAACTGGGGCAGCGATAGGAAGCCGCTGAAGTGGCTGATTTTGCAAACTGATTTGAAGAATCCTTCTCTTCTATGCCATTATAAAATAATAATTCTTGGTGAATGTGTCCCTGCTCACTTAAGGATTTGTAAGGATTTAAAAAATACTGCTTGAATAGAATTATGATGCCTGAGCAGCACATCTGACCACTATTCTAAATGTAAAAGTAAAGATCAGGAGCAGGACAAGGGTTTGTGTAAAGTTGCCTAAGGAAGCAGACCAAGTGAATAGACCCAATTCTTAACTTCTGTTTTTCTAAATTTAGAAACAGTTGGTTCCCACTGTTAAAATTTAAATTCTAATTAGGAAAATTTAATCTCCACAATAGCTTTCAATCTTACAGAGGTCACTCATTCATTATGTCGTTATTCACTTATCAGAAATTTATTGTGCACCTACTATGTGCCAGGTATAGGTTTATGTGCTGAGAATACAAAGATGAGTAAATCACAATCTCTTTTCTTAAAGAATTTCTATATTTACACAGTGAATTTAAATGATGAACTAAGATATGCATCTCCCAACTATGAAATGCTGATTAATAAGATACTAAGACTCAGAAACCCGGGTATTATCTTTTTGTTATTGATAATGCATTTGTTTTTCTACAATGAAGGATAATTTATAAGGTTACTCATTATATTTTAAAGTTACCACCTTGGTAAGGCATATTTCAATGGATCCTAAAATGAGAATAATTGAAATCAAAACATCAAGAAGTAGTCTGTTATAGATGGAAAAAACATTGAATTTTGGAAGTCAGGAGATCCGAGTTACGTTCATTTTCTTTTATTAACCCATTATATTAATTAAAGTAAGAGACTGTACTCTTTAGGATTTATATTCCTCAATTCCAAACACTAAATTGGGACTAGCCAGAGGGTTCTCTAAGATTCCTAATAAATTAAAAAATATATACATATAAAAATCAAGAAAATATGTATTATGCACTTACTATAAACTTAAATTGTTCAAGGAACGAAGGATACAGATAGTGAATAAAATAGGTAGTAAGGTAGGAGGAAAACTGAAAGTGAAATGTTCTGGAAGCCAAGTGAAGAAAATGCTTCCAGGAACAGGGGGAATCAACTGCCAAGTGTAGTTGATAGATTTAGATGAAATGAGGGTAAGAACTGACCACTGCATTTAATAAAATTAGTTATTGATAACCTTGACAGGAGCAGTTTCAGGAAATTGATGAGAATGAAGGTATGAGTAATTCTAGGTGAGAGACTTAATGTATAAATAGACACTTGCCAGAAAATATATATAAATAGATTTCTGACGCACGATCTCCAGCAACCAGTTCAGGAAACCAAGCCATCATAACATCTACACTAACCAGGCCAGGAAATCAGCCTACTATCTACAAGTCAGAGGTGTAGAAAGTCAGATCACACTATCTCTAGCAGACAATCCAGGAAACTAAACACCTGTGAACAGTTGGCCCCAATAGCTTGGACTTGACAGCTTCCCTAATTTTTGTCCCTGCTTCCAACTTAGGACCAAGCAGAAAGACAGATTCATACCCCTGACTGCTCACACAGAATGCCCTGCTTCTAGTAGCCTGCCTACAGCTTTCTCATGGAATCAGCCTCTAATCGTGGCATACCTGAAGCCTTCAATTTTTTTTTCCATAAAGCTTTTACCTTCCTCTGCCTGCCTTTGAGTCCTTACTGAACATAAATGATAGTGTTGACTCCTTTGTTATACAGCAGGCTATGAATAAATAGCCTTTGCTTGTTCTCATTTGGGTGGATTTTATTTATTTTCATGTAGAAAAAATATGAGAATACAGACAACTCTTTTAATGAGTTTGACTATAAAGCTGAGCAGAAAAGTGAGTCAGTAACTGAAGTGAGATACATTTCTTTTTATATTGTACTGGTGAGGACATCGAGTACAATGAATAATAGAAGCAGTGACAGCAGGCATCTTTGTTGCTTCTTCATGTTAAAAAGAAATCTCCTAAAATTTTACCATTATGATATTTCCTGTGTGTTTTGGAAGGTGTCTTTTATTGGACAGGAGAAATTGCCTTCTATTCCAAATTTGAGAAGAGATTTTATTTATTTCAGTTTTTGCGTAATCATGAGTGAGGGTTGATTTTTTGGCAAATGCTCTTGCATCTATGAATTTTCACCTTTAATATTTGTAATCTACAGAATTGTTAGTATTTTCTATTTCTTAGCATTCTGGTTTAAATTTAGCTAAGACATGAGTTTTAAGAACGCAATGCTGATTTGGTTTGCTAATCATGTTTAAAATTACATCATAAGTAAAATTTTTTCCTCACATTTTTCCTTTTTCATATTGACCTTATCAGACTTTGGTATCAATATTTTATATACCAAGCTCTTAAATAAGTTGAGGAATATTCACTTTTTCCCTCTATTCTCTAGAAAAGTTTATATAGATCAAACTTATCTGTCCCTTGAAATCTGATAGAATTTACCTCTAAGTGCACATCAGCCAAGTATTTGTGTGTGTGTATGTGTGTGTGTGTGTGTGTGTGTGTGTGTGTGTGTGTTTGTATGTAGGTACTACTTTCATTTTTAATGCAATCATTAACACATGTTTTTAATTTCTTTTGAATCAGTTTTATATCATTTCTCTACATTTTCAAATTTGCTGGCATAATATTTTTCATAATAGTTTCTTTAAATGTTTTTAGCCTTATCGTAACTATAATAATAATATCCCTTTTTTATTCACAATGTATCTTACATGCCTTTTTCTTGATTTTTTTTTATATATTTGTTTTTCATTTAATTAGTTTAGACCCATTTTTATTGTTTTCTGTTTTCAATTTTATTAGTGTTTAAGTTCTGTTCCCTTTTTCTAATATTTTAAGTTCATTAACTTTAGTGTTTTTTTTCCTAATACAAAGATGAAAAGCTATAAATCACGCTCTAAATGCCAGTGTAACAGTATTCTTCAGGTTCTGATAGAGAGTATTTTTATTATTATTTCATTCCAAATATGTTTTAATTTTCATTTTTGACCCTGAGTTATTTCTAAAGTGTATTATTTTATATTTAATAATTTTACTATATTTTATAATTTCATCATTTTAACATTAGCTTTTCACTTAATTAAAATGAATTTATAAAATTTAGTCTAGGTTCTATTCATCTTTTGGTAATCGTTTGGTCTTGCTTTGTGGCCTAATACATAGTGATCTAAAAAAGTCTTTAGGTGTTCTTTATAAAAATGTGCATTTTATAATTGGGTATATTATTCTCACTCTCTCTCTCCCCATTGATCTCTATTTCCTTTATAAATTATTGAAAGAGGTAGTTGAAGTTTTCTCATATTAATGGTAGATTTGTAAATTTCTTATAATTCATGTAAATTTTACTTATGTGTTTTGAAATTATACTATGATGCTCACATAGAATTCCTTAGGATGTTTTTGACTTAAGAGTATAGTTTGTATAATAATAAAACCATTCTGGCTTAATTTTGGCCAATATTTGATTGGTATGTTTCTTTTCAGTCTTTCTTTGTGCTTTTGTTTTTAGATAGGTCCTGGGAGTAGATAATGGGACATCTCAAATGAGGTTCAAAATAGTAAATATTCACAACAGCTCAGCAAAGCAGTCTCATTACAACATCTTAAACTGTCCATTCTAGTTCTGCCCCTTCCCATCACCATACAAACTCATATCTGATAATAGAGTAGGATGAAGACTGACTCAAAAAGGGAAAGGCATAATATTCAGTTTTGTCCTCTGAAGTCTCATCTTTGATCTCATGAGTTTCTAATGTATAGCATCTGCCAATCAACATTTGAATAAGTGTTATTCGACCCAGATGCTCCCAATTTCTTGGTACGGAGGATACTGCTCAAAATCATGTGTGTATCCTCCCTACACTCAGTATTCATAAATCAAAGAGAAGCAGAAGAGCATAGTGTTTAAGAGCTCAGGTCCTGAAGCCTGGTCCTGGGGGTGAGGAGGTAAATTTTGTCATTTCAATGAGCTGTATGCTTTTCTGTATCTTAGTGTTCTCACCTATCACATGTAAGAAAATAGGATGGTATCTACTTTCTAAAGTGTTTGCAGGATTAAATGCGTTAACATACACAAATGATTTAGAAAATTATTCAGTGCATTGTAAATGCCATTAGAATATTGACTATTTTACTTTCAACAATGAGGCATTCACGAGGGTTATACAGATGTTATAGAAAAGTATGGAAAGAATAAAGAATAAACTAATCAGAGATAAAACAAAATCACTAAAGGTAAAATGGAGTACAAAATGTCATTGTATACATAGAAGAAGATTTTAAAAATGCAATTTGCTGAAGGATATCATATTCACTGGCCCCTGGCTAGGTCCTGGAAAGGTCATAGCAATTTTGCATTTGCAATTTTTTATTCTTCTTTTTAAAGAGTCTGTGTTAAATTATGTAAATTTTAGAATTTGTAATATGTGGATATACTAAATCAAAATGAAAAACACTGTTCAGGAAGATAAAACAGAAGGGGAATTCAGTCCAAACTGGTGAGATAGATATATAAAAATATCATTGATTACTGACTTTTGCTTTTTGAGCTAAGGTTCAGAGTAATTTAACAAAATCCCCATTTATTTTTTATTTTATTTTTATGTTTATTTTTTAGGCAAGGCAACCCTTGGTTGACCTCACAGATTGCCAGGACCTTGTCAGCTCACAACCCCTTATTTTTATTTTTTTAATTTTTTACACCTGCAGCACCTGGTCTTCCTAAGTGGTCTCCCATCCAAGTACTAACCAGGCCCAATCCTACTTAGCTTCTGAGATCAGATGGGAGCAGGCTTGTTCAGGGTGGCATGGCCATAGACAAAATTTCCATTTTCATTTGCCTTTTTAAAAACTCTTCTAACAACTTTCTAAAGGAATCAGTTTGCCCTGTGTATGGACGTGTTAACTCTTATTTTCCCCCACCCTTCCAGTTGTCTTAATCTTAAAATATGAAGAAGAATTAATTAACTATCCTGATGGAGGAAGCAAAGTTAATAGCAATTTTAATGAGTGTAACCTTAGCAGGATTTGTAATAACCCTGAAAACATAGTGAAGTCACTGCTTCTCTACTTGACATCCTTGCCTTCTGTGAATGGCTATACGTGCTGATTACAATGATTAATTATCTACTGGAAGGCTTGTCTCCAGCTCATCTTCTTATCCCTAAGCCAACCGCATCCTGAAGAATATAGTGAGAATTCTAAACGTTAAAAGATAAAATGGCCTTTTCTACAATATAAAGTGCTTACAAGACAGAATTTGATAAAGAACATCTGTCTAGACCTTTTTCAACAGCACTTGGAAAGGCAAATGAGTTATATTAGGCTGGTCTTGGAAATTTTATCTAAAATCACAGATAGCCATGCCATTCAGTAGAGAACCTAAAAAGGTCATGCTCTAGAAGTAGGACTAATTTAGCCCTTGAGGGAATAATTTTCTAGAACCACTCTAAATGCTATAAATGGGACATCTGTGTTATTATAAGGCAGTAAGTTTTTGCCTGGAACCACTTTCCAGACTGCAGTGCAGAAGGAGCCCAAATAGAGCCTAGTGGTATCACTGAGCTCAGTGTTTGGGGTTCGGATTTTGAGCCTCATAAGGAAATTAGAATTTGTAGGGTAGAAAGGGAACTGGGGAGATGAGAGTTATATAGGGAGGGAAGATTCCATATGGCCCAGCAAAAAACAACTACTGGAGAAAGAACAACTGGGGAGTTGTGAGCTTATACAGTACAGGGAGACATTCACATTTTATCCAGAGAAGAAAGATCTTGCTGGTCACTCAGTAGAGCACCTGAAAAGGTCATCCTAAAGAAGCAGGACTAAATGATATTCTAGACTCACTCTGTTGTATCTTAAAGGAAAGACTTAAAAGGATCAAGCTGGCTATAAGTAGATATACCGACTTCTGCAACAAAACCCGATATTCCATTCAGGGAGACAACAAAATCCAGACATACAGCAATGTAGCATCTCTTGTGTCCAAAATACAACTAAAATATATGAGAGATATGAAGAAGCAGAAAAATCTCCCATAACCATAAGAATAATCATTTAGTAGAAACCTTTCTCCAATTACATATATTATAGAATTACCAGATAAGGACTTTGAAACAGTTATTATAAGTATGTTCAAGGATAAATAGGAAAATATATAACTGTAATTAGGAAAAATAATTATAATAGAGAAATGGAAGATGTAAAAAATATTCTAATGTAAATAAAAAATACCAGATAGGATTAGCAGCAGATTTTCACTGCAGAACAAAGTATTAGTAAATTAGTAGAAGAAGGCCAAAGAAACTCTACAAGCTGAAGTCAAAAGAAGAAAAGCTGAAAATAAATCAACAGGGCTTCAGTACCTGACAATATATAAGTGGTCCTATATCTCTGTAATTTGGAGTCACAATAGGAGTAGAGGGAGAGATTTGGGGGATAGAAAAAAAATATTGAAGATATCAGGGTTGAAAAACTGCCAAATTTGAAACAAAATATAGAACACATATTTACAAATATCAAAAAACCAAGAAAAATGAACTCAAAATCATATCTAAGTATGTTGCAAACTCCTAAAAACTGAAGACAAAATATTAAAAGCAACCAAACTAACATATTGCATAAGAGAGATAGTAACAAGACTGATTCTACCTACTCATCAGAAAAAAATGCAAGCCAGAAGACCTCAAAGAGCTGAAATGACTTTAAAAGTACTGAAAGAACAATTTATAACCTAGAATTTTGCATAGAGTGAAAGTATTCTTCAAACATGCAGACTAATGAAAGCTAATAACCATTTTTAGAAAAATAAAAGTTGAAAGAATTTGCCAACAGCAGATCTGCACTACATGAAATGTTAAAGAACTTTCTTCAGTCTATAGGTAAATGATGCCCGATGGAAATTGGGATCGACATAAAGGAAAAAGAGCAATGGAAATTGTCAGTAGGTAAATTAATTTTTGCTCTTATTTAAAAATTTATCTAAATGGCATTTGAATATGAGAAAATGATAAAAATGTACTAATGTACTTATACATGCTTATAATATGTGCAGTTGTAAAATTTATAAGAATAATAGAATGGGAAGGTTGAAAATAGTAGTATACTTTGTAAACTTATAATCAAAGTGGCATAGTATTATTTGAAGATAGAATGTGATACATTAAAGGCAACTGCTAAAAAACAAGTTATAGCTAATGAAACATTCCAAGACTAGGTAGATTGCTAAACATTGCTTAATTAAAAAAAATAAATAAATAAAAAACAGGAAAGGAGAGATATAGGAATAGGAACAATTAAGACAAAAAATTTCCAGAATATTAGATTTAAAGTCAGTCATATAAATAAACATTTTTACTATCAATAAATCATTTCATCTAAAAAAAAGAGACTGGATAAAAAAACAAAACCTAATTATATGCTTTATGTAAGAAGTGCACATTAAATATAAAGATACAGATAGGTTAAAATTAAAAGAATGAAAGTAAGTTATACTATGCAAATATCAAAAATAGGAAAGTTCAGTGACAGTACTAATATTATATAAAATATTACTCAGGATAAAGATTACTATAAGAGATAAAGAGGATATTTGATAATGATAAAATGGTTAATTTATTAATATATAAGAATCCAAAATATGTATGGACCTAATACAGTGTTTCAAAATACATGCAGCAAAAAGGATGGGATAAAAAGGAGAAATAGACAATTCCACAATTATAGTTGTAGATTTCAATATTCCCCTCTCAGCAAGTGATGTAATTGTTATTTATAGAACTAATTGATATTTATAGAACATTATACCTGACAGTTGCAGAATACATATTGCGTTGTAGATGGAACCAAAATCATTACTACCTCACAGAAATATCCCAGGACATTCCAACAGTAGTTTGGAGGATTTTTTTTTTCTGCTTTCCTTTTCATTTTGCATTCATCTTTTCTGGAAATCTGTGATTAGTGGGAGGTTCATACCCTATTTGGGGAATCATGGATTAGCATAAATCTGATTATTCCTTAACTAGTCCATTTATCTCACAGATGTCAGTCTGGACTTCCCCTTGTGATATTCACTTAGTGATTCTACCTCCTGGTTTCAAATTGCAAACTCAAGAAAGGATAAAATAAACTTTTTGTCCAGAGGAAATTGTGGCTTCATTATTAGGTTTTTCCCCATTACGATGTCTTGTATGTCTTTTCCTGCCTTTTCTTCACCTTTGATCACTCCCTCCTCATCATCCTGATTTGTTACATTTCTCAATACTCTAAAATATCCCAAATTAAGTCTCTTGCAAACATAGCTTCTTGTCATATATTACTTTTTCTTTCTCTTTACACCTATTCTTTACCTTTTTTCCTGTATCCTTAGTTTTTTGCCAACCATAGTTTTACAGTTATTACTCAGGATGTGGAAGAGGTTTAAAAACTATCTAAGCAGAGTAAATTCTGAATTTACTTTTATGTAGATTATGTGGTTTACGTATATGCATGAATTATGTAGGTAGGTTAATTCACTGCTACTAAAGTAGATGTACATAATAGATTGATTGCATTAATGTTTGTAATTAATGGCCTTTCTCTATCCAACTTCTACCTTGGGATTTTTAAAATGTAACCCTTCCCACTGTCTCTGAGATTGGCCATGTGACTTGTTTTAGACAATGAGATATTAGTAAATGCAACATAAGCAGAGATTTGAAAAATAAATATGCATTTTTCTTTTGACTTTTTGCACAATTGGGATTACTCGATCCTAGACTTCTGATGTACCATGAGGACAAGCCCAGGTTGGCCTGCTAGAGGAACCTCATGGAGCAAAGATAAGCCATCTGTGCCGAGGCCAATACTAGGTTAGCCACCCATAAACCGACTAACCAGCTAACTGCAGATGCATGAGTGAGCTTACCAAGATAAGCCAAGCATGGCTTAAAATACAACTATGTAAATGACATATACCTAATAGAGATAATAAATAATTGTTTTAAACCATTAAGTTTTAGTGTGATTTATTATTCAGTGAGACCTGATACAATGTGATTCAATTATCCACACTTCAATTGTTTTTAAAATAAGAAAAAGTACATATTTGCTACATATTTACTATTTTTAGTGTTATTTATTACTTTGTGTAAATTCAAGTTTCTATTTAGTATCATCTTTCTGTCTAAGACACTTTCTTGAAGATTTCTTATAGTGAAGGTCTGTTGGTGATGAATTCTTTAAGCTTTTTTATGACTAAAAAAAAACTTCATTGTGTCTTAATTATTGGAAAATACCTGCTAGTTTTTTAATTCAGTACTTTAATGATGTTTTTTCTGTCGTCTGGCTTGCATTGTTTTTAATAAGAAATCTTCTGTAATTTTTATGTTTATTTTGTTCTTTTTTCTTTGACTGCTTTTCAGATTTTTTTTTTAAACTGGTTTGAGTAATTTGATTATAATAGATGGGTGTGAATTTCTTTATGTTTCTTGGGCTTGAAATTCATAGAATTTTTTGGACCTGTGGGTTTGTCATTTTCATTGAATTGTGATAATTTTCATCCTTTTTCTTCAAATCTTTTATCTGTTTTACATTTTTTTCTTTTATTCGTTTTACATTTTTTCTTTTTCTCTAGATTCTGATTACATGTATTTTAGTCTGTTTCTGTTTTCCCACAGCTCACTGGTACTGTGATCATTTATTTGTAGTCTTTTCTCCTCTGTGTTTTATTTCATATAGTTTCACTTGCTTTGTCTGCAAGAGCACTAATTTTCTACATTGTCTAAATGCTATTAATCATATCAAGTGAATTTATCATTTAAGATATTTCAATTTTCATCTCTAAAAGTTGGATTTTTTATATATGCCATATCTCTCCTTATCAACCTTTTTGAACATTTGAGGTATATTTATAAGAGCTCCTTTGTTGTCATTGTCTACTAATTCCATCATCGATGCCATTTCTGCATCTATTTTTATTGATTGATTTTTCTCCTCATTATGATTTATGTTTTCTACTTCATTGCATGATTGCTAATTTTTGATTAGATGCCAGGCATTGTGAATTTTATTTTGTAGGTAAATGGAGGTTTTATATTAAGTATTTTGGGAGGCTTGTTGTAGAATGCAGCAGTTAAGTTACTTGGAGACAATTTGATTCTTTTTGGACTTGCTTTTAAGCTGTTAAGCAGTTCTTCCATGCATCATCTGGCCCCTTCTTAAGGTAGTACTCTTGTGAGGGCTCTACTTGACACTCCATGCATTAGGAAGTAAGAATTACAAACTATTTTTGGTTCTATGTGATCTCCAAAATCTTTGATGATTACCATACCTTGCATAGTCCCATCACATGTAGTTGCTGATCATATTTGGATAAAGAATCATTAGATACTCTTTGCATATCCCTGGCATTCTCTTTAGGTCTTTCTCTCTCCTCTCTTCTCTCTCCTTTTTCCTTTCTCCTCTCTCATCTCTCATCTCTCTCCTGATTATCCTGTAAATTCTAACTGCTGTATCCCCCTTGAACTATCCTTGTCTCCTCAACTCAGAAGCTTGCCAGTCTTTATTAATGCCATTTAATTAACTGGGACAATTGGTATTACAGATTGAATGTTTGTATTCTCTCAAAATTCATATGTTGAAGTTCTAACCTCTAATGTGATAGTATTTGGAGATGGGGTTTTTGAGAGGTAATTAGGTTTAGATGAGGTCACAAAGGTGGGATTTTCTTGGCAGAATTAACATCTTTATAAGTAAAGAAAAAGACCAGAGAGGGCTTGTTCTCACTCTTGTGTGCTCTTTCCCTCCTTCCCCCCTTCCCCATCCTTTGTATATGAGGGCACACAAAAAGGTGGCTGTCTAAAAGTTAGGAAGAGGATTCTTACCAGGACTTGACCATGCTGGCATCCTGACCTTGGACTTCCAAACTCCAGAATTGTGAAGAATAAATTTCTATTGTTTAATCTACTCAATCTATGATTTTATTTTGTTATGGCAGCACTTGCTAACTAATACAGTTGAGTTTAGCTTATTTATTTTCCTTTTCTCAGGATTACTGGCCACCTTATCTGTTGTCCAATGTGTGAAAACTATTGTTTCATATATTTTGTCTATGTTTTTAAAAATTGTTTATATAGGAAGATAAATCTGTTCCTGTTATTCCTTCATGAACGGAAGTAGAAGTCTATTCTAATTAGGTTTTGTTGAGCAAATCCAAATTCATTGTAATAAAAACTTGTGTTTAACTATAATATACAGAAACCTGATATTAATTACGAAGAGGTCTAAGAAGTTAGAAACCTTCAGATCTGATGCTTTTCTCTCAATATTGTCCTTAACTTTTATTGATTTGGGTGACATAAAGCTTTCTCTTTTTTAAATATTTGAATAAAACAAGTCTTGGTTAGCTGTAATCTTTATGATAAAATAATACATTCCCAAGCCAAACAATTATGACTGTAGCATTTTCTGAAACTTAAAATTATCCCTACTCCCCTTTTTTCTCTGATAATGGAAAAGCAATATTGTGTTTATCAAGTTGTTTATAAGCAAAAGTTAAACAGTCAAAAATAAGTCCTTCAGTATGATCCTTTCATGACAGATTAGAGAACATAGAAGAAAAAAATGAGTTTTTTAAAAAAATTTAGTTTTCACTTTCACCTAGAGAAAAGACATCTTTCCGACATTCTTTTAGATCTCTGTGAATAATTGTGTATTAGGTCTGTGTTTGTGTGTGGGGCAGGACATGTTTTTAAAAACTCCCCTAAGCGGGTTTGAGTAAGAGTAAGCTCTCTGATGTTCCAGACTTTGTCCAACTTTTGAAGCAGGCTCTCTTTCTGACTCCTTTCACAGCCTATAAAGAACTTATGAACTGACAATGATGGGAAAAAAGCAACCATGCAGATAAAGACTTTGGGCTTCAAGCATTGACTGGTGGTTTTCAGTTTTCCCTTTCAATTTTGCATCTTTCAGGATTTTGTTTGATATTTGATGTAGCTTTGCTGAGACCTTATACCTTTTCAGTAACCAGTGTAAAAAAAGGAACATGGCCAAAATTGACTGTGTGTGTTGGCTGGATTCAAAGTCACCTGAAACCTCCTGTCTTACTTATCATGTTCACATTTGTAGTGAAAATACCATGATCTACTGTTGAGAATCAAGCTAATATCTTACCAGCTTCCTGCCTTGTTAAAGAAAAAAGAGGGATGGATATTTTGTTAGGGATTTTTTTTTGCCTTTTTGTCTTTGTTTCTTTCTATAGCCCATTGTTACTTTTCTCTGTGAATTTTGATATTTGGAGAAAGCTGAGAATTTCAGAAGAATTGGAAATCACAGTGTGGAAAATTCAGACAGAGCCACCATCTCAGTGCTCTAATTTCATCCTTGCCGAGTTCCAGGGTTCTCTATTTAGGCCACATTAATACTTGGCCATCTCTTCAGCCCTCATGGATATGATAGTTTTCCTTTTTAATGGCTCTGCCTCCATTTCTCCCCAGTCTTAATCACCTGGAATGCCAAATGATAAATTGAGAGAACTTAGCTAAGTTTTTCTTTTTCTTGGGCAATGAAACATTACCTACTAGGACAGATTTTGGTAAAAGTCTTTCATATGCCTTTATCTATTCAATATAGCTATTGAGATTTGATGGTTTGTTCTAATACACCTGATTGGACAAATCCATGTAGCTACATATACATTGCATAATATATGAACCTACAATATATGTTTAGCAAAATTCTTTGTAGGTGGTAATTCCATATGGTATCCCAGGAGCATCAAGATGATATACATGGTACAGGAGACTGTAGTTTCTGATTTTTTCAGAAAACCACAAGAATATTGTAAAATGAAGGGAAACCTGCATTGTGGTTTGGAAAGAAGTACATACCATCAGGACAGGGAGGAAGGTATTCGGTGGAGAGAGGAGACGAATTTCCTTTTAGTGATTGTGCTGCTGCAATTCATATTTATGTAAAATAGGTTCTTGGGTTCAATGAATACAGCAATATAAGTGTAATAGAATTCTTCAAGAATACAAATTAATAACAATGCGGAGTATGGAGAAAGCATTAAAACTTGAGAACATAAAGGAGATTAAAATACGGCATTAAAACAGGCTAATCATGCTGTTTGAGGAAGTAATCATTATGAAAGACTGAAATAAACAATGTAAACTTATGTGAGGGCCTTTCATGTCCCCACTAAAAGAGAACCTGACTCTCTCTTCTAGAAAGCTTTTCTTGATGAATTAACTGTTTGCCTTCAAATGTATGCTTGTGACTTTGTGTTGGGATTGAGAATCTATATGCATTGCTGTTTAGATTTAAGAGAACATTTAATTTTCTTGCTTTTCTAAAATGAATAAAATTTTTCTTATGAATACTATTTCACTGGGTATCAGGGTGCATATGTTTGAATGTAGGGGTTTAGAGGGCTGTATATTTATTAAATAGCTGGAGGGGCTGGGAATCTGAATCTACCAATTAGTGATGGTATTTCAGTCTCTTTCACTTTAAACAATCCTTTTTGGATTTCTGATTATGTTGGCTACATTCACTGTTTCAGATTTCCTTTCTCTTTCTCTGCTTTTCTCCACATGGATATCTGGAAATTAAAAGGAGGTTTATATTATCCTACGGTATCAGAGGAAAAAGTGCTCAGATATCTGACTCTTAGTGATTTTGGTGTAGTGGTTCTGGTCTCCCACTGATATTGTCTGATCTCTTGAGACATGGTGGTACTAATGAATGGATTCCATGGTTATGGCCATTTGCCTCCATTTATAATGACTGTTCACTGTGGACTTTTTGTTCCAGCCCCAGGCTTTTTTTATTTTTCCTGCCTATTCAGCACTTGTGTGTTCCCACAATGAGACACATGGCCATTTCTGACTCAACTGCATTTTATACTCAGGCTGCATTTCTCCAAGGGTGCTGCCTTGAACTCGAATACCAAGTATAATACATTTGTTTCTGATGAACTAGATCTTGCAGCATATTGGACATTGGACTTCTCCTAGAGACTTACAGCCTCCCCCAAACTGAACTGATAAATTCTGCCATTGTCCTTTCAGTACTGAGAAGCTCCCACAAGTACTGCAATAGCTCTATCCGTTGTTCCTATGATTCCATATCAGTGAGGGGAATTTGAAGACCTGTGCATGTGACTGCTTCACATTTCATCTCTATCTCTTCCCAGATGCCACAGGACCAGTGGTGATTATTTTTCCTCTTCCTTCTGTTAGGCAAGGACATCTATTATATATTCTCCTTTTACCTCTTTGCCTAATTCCTCGATTGCAAATTGGTACTGGAGGAGATGCTGGAACTTGATAAGGGAAGACCCTAAACGAATATCTCTGATACTCAAGGAATGGCTTAGGAGCAGGAAAAAAATAGATTTGGAGGATTTTCTGAAAGAAATCAGAGAATAAGTAAGTAAATACCTACTCAATAAAGGGATTTTTTTCTACAATATACCTGACAGGTGGCCATTCAGATTTACCCTGTACCTCCCTAGGGAACAGCTGTTCCTTGCTCTAAAGGCTCAGTCCACTCCAGAATTGAACAGTTAGTTATATTTATTCTCATGCATTATGTGACCATAATAGGTTGTAAAGGACTGAGAGCAGGGACTTTAATTAATTCTTCTTTGCATCCTTCACAGGTCCAAAATAATGCTTCATATTTAGAAGGCTCTCAATAACTGCTGAAATAATGAATGAATTCTGTTAAGGCATATTCTGCCAATCTAAATCTTATTTCTTGGCCCTGGTTCTTCTCCTGAATGCTACAATTTGATAATCCTTCAGATAACTGTAGGCAGATATTTTTATTTAAGCAATTTTTGGACAGGCCAAGTATTTCTATCTCAGTTGACCTCAAGATGATTTCTATAATATTCTGGTCACTTTCATTTGAATTCTTTAAATAGAAAAGCAGAGCACTGCTTTGTGGTCATATCAAATGGCATGATCTATTATAATCAGAAAACAGAGAGAGGTTAAAAGATAAGAGGAAATATATTACAAAAGCTTGGAAAAATAAGTTCTCTTGTACAGAAAGAAGGACATGAAATTACTGGAGAGCCTAAAAGGTATATTTGGCAATTAAGAAAGCATTTTATTATAGCCTCTCATGAAATTTTATTTGCAAATTCAAGTAAAATCAGCTTGGCTAAAAACAGAATTCCATCGTCTCAAAAAATCATTTAGGAGGCTGTTAACAAAGTATATGAGAAATAGCAGGGATTCTGGATTAGGGCAGTAACCAGAAACCACTGGGTAGAATCTGAGGGAGGGTAGAAAAGGACCTAGGTACTGTTCTGTGAATATTTGGAAGGATGAATGAAGTAAAGACATAAATAAAGGCATGGGATAACTGCTCTTTAAAAGTTCAAAGCTGCAAGCATCTACAAAGACTGAAGTAGAACAGAAAGGGTGCCAGTAAGACTTCATAAAGGAGATAGCCATTCATTCAAATGCACAAAATGACAAATCTAACTGTCTTACGATTTTACTGAATGCCAGGATTCAGCATTTTCCACTCTGGTTTGCATGTAGTTTAATGAAATATCTACTCAATGAGAGGTATAAGTGTGAATATTAGAGTCTGGTTTAGGCGGGTCAGAACCTACAAAATGGTTAAAGCCAGACACATTTGTTTCAACTCACTTATAAAATCTGTTCCAGTGCCTCTGGTAATTTCAGGACTTTTTCTAAAAACTTGAAATCAATAGTAATAATTTTTTAAAAATAATGCTGGGGTTTCATTCACTAGAGCTTAATGTGTTCTTTAGAATTTCATAAAATCTTTGCAGCCTTGATTTACTTTGGCAATGTGGACCTGAAAATCTGAATGCTTCTTTAAGCTCTTATTTATAATGCTTCCCAGTCTCAGCATCAAATGACAGTTGACTTCTTTTTACTTGTTTGTTCCCAGATGCACTATTATACTAGAAAATTTTGCATTTCTTTCTCAAAGGTGCTGACTTTTGTTAACTCATATTTTAGAGAATTGTTTCTTTGCAACAATAGTTATATGATCTTAAAGCTGGCTAAAAATTTGGGGGAAAATTATGCATTTAGCTAGTTGGAAGATTTGAGATGTTCTATGCCTGAGATGACCAAATAATTTATTATTCAAATAAGGACGCATGAGAATGGAAAGAGATGCTATCTTTGGAACACTGAGATGCCTGGACAATAGGCATAAACTGACATTGTCCTAGGGAAACTAAGATGTCAACTATCATACTAAGTGGTCAATTTCCTTTGAATAATTAAAGGGGTCCCTCTACATGCTTGGGGGTTGTATTGACATCTATATATACATATGTTCTATGGAAAGTTAAGAAATTTTTCTCAGTCATTTGTCTCTGCCTTTTATCCAAAATATATACAATAAACTCTTTCATCATATGGAAAATTCTTTCCTAGTTTCAAGCCTTCATTTTTCTTTTTTCCTTGAAACAGAGCTTAGTTTTAAAATTTAAGCTGTGTATCATGGCAGACTGGAGTTCCAACAAACTTTCACAGGTGGCTTGCTCAGTTGGAAATATGTTGTTACAGTGATACCTGGGAGATGGATTACTGACATGAAAGCTTGTATAGTAGGGTACACTGCATGTGTACTGACACGGGGGAGGATCTTGCCTTAGATAAGGTAGGTATATAAACTTGATTAGTGTAAAAAATGTTTAAGTCATAATGCAAAGCCTAAGGGATAGCCAACTAAATAGAGTAGTGAAAAAACATTTTTATTTGATTTTTGAATATATATATATTTTAAAAGCTGGCATTTACATTTTAATCCCTCTTGAGTGTGCTGCCCCAAATCCTGTATTTGGTCATGAAAGTCATGAAGACACTAAAGCTGAGAATCATGAATTTTATGGTTTAACTCCTTTGAGTTAAATCAGTCAACAAAGAGAGAGGTTGAAGACCAAAGAGTGTTTTAAGATAGGGTTTGCCACAATTTGGGGGCAAAGTTAAGAGTGTGTGACTTGTGCCTTTTAACTATAAGAGAAACAAGTAGGACCTTGAGGGAGACATAAGTCTACCAGATGCCTTAGAGTTCCATAGGGGACACAGTGATATTTGCTAATGTGTGAAGTGTATTGAACATTAATTAAAGGGCCTGTCGTATGTACTTTGGCTAATGCAGATATCCTCATGCTGCAGAAGAGAACATATGCTGTGTGGGGACCGTGGGGAGAAAGCCTGGGCTGATAGTCTCTGAAGACACAAAAGGACAATCAATCTGCTCACACAGCTGCTTCTGTCATAGTCAGTGTAGACATGACGTGTGCTATTATTTGGATTTTGAGAAGCCTAGGAATTGATGAGAAAATAATTAAACCTTAAGTTTAGAAGTCCCCTACCTCCATGTGATGCTTGAAATCTTTTCACAGCATGGACCCTGTATCGTCTCTCTTCTTATCTTAAAGGTAAGCTTGTTAAAAGCGTAATTCTACTGACTTCAGTTTTTCTTATACCTTTAAATCTGTTTTTTTTTTTCCACCACTAATTCTTTGGACTTATTCAACTGCTTGTTTATATCTGAATTATTTTCTAGACAGTAAGCTCCACACTGGTAGTGTCTGGGATGTCTTGTTCACCATATCCCTTCCTAGCATAATGCCTGGCTTTTACAGTAAGCACAATATAAATATTGAATGAATAAATGAATGAATGATCTAATGTTGTGGCCAATGAATATTGAGTAGCCCTTAATCCTTTTCACTGAAACATTTTCTTTCTGTCTCTTCCATTGTCTATTTTTTTCACTTTGTCCTTAAATATTGGCATTTATAGTGTTTGATCCAATGTCTTTTTGCCTAACTTTATGTACTTTTCTTGAGAGACCTATCCTTGGATAGATATTGGTAAATGGCTCCAAAATGCTATATGTAGTTAAGAGCTAAGACTTTTCTCTTCTATGTGTTGGATCAATCTATCCAACTATCTGCTGAACATTTCCAACTGAATAAATGGTCTTCCAGCTTGTATTTGGAAATGTCCTCTGGCAGAGAATTTCTCTAGGTTCTTCAGGCTTCTAAATCTTCCGACGAACTATATGTCTTCATGTACTGTCTGTTTTTCATCCAGTTTTCCTTGGAAGTATTCTGGACAGTCTCTTTGCCCTTTTTGCCAGCACAGTTTTTCTATGTTCTAGTTATTAAATAAGCTTTTAAGATTTAGATTTATGAAAAATGCAAAAAACAAAGTTGGAGTATTTCAGAAAATGTGAATGCTGTAATCCTAGTGCTTTGCCTAAACAATACTTTTTATTTTATTTTATTTTATTTTATATTTATTTTAAGTATACAGTACATTAGACATTTATATAGTTTATAAAATGGTCCCCCCAATTGAACCTTCTTTCCTCTCGCTCTCCACCTAGCCATTACATTAATGCTAACTGTATTCCCTATGCCATGCTCCCTATCCCATGACCATCTATCAACTTCTAAATAAATTTGCATTTATTTAACCTTCACTCCATCCTCTCAGACCTCCAACCCCTCTCCCCTCTGGCTGTCACCAGATTGTCCTCTATATTTGTGTCTGTTTTTGATTAGTTTGTTCATTTTGTTCCTTAGATTCTGCATATAAGTGAAATCATGTGGTATTTACCTTTCTCTGTCTGACATTTCACTCAGCATAATAACCTCTAGGTCCATCCATGTCATTGCAAATGGTAAGATTTCATTTTTTTAATGTCTGAGTAATATTCCATTGTATATATGGACCATATCTTCTTTATCCAGTCATCTGTTGACAGGCATTTCATTTGCTTCTATATTTTGGCTATTGTAAATTGTGCTACCATGAACATAGGCTTGCATAGATCTTTACGAATTATTGTTTTGGTGTGGTTAAATAACACTTTTAACTGAGCTTCTGTTGTGTGTTAAATAGTATACTAAGCACTTCTACACAAATAATCTTTAATTCCCACAGAAACTTGGTGAAATAAATATCATTATATTTTACAAATGAAGAAACTAAGGCTCAAAAATATTAACTATCTTCTCCTGAGTCATATAGCTCATGTAGCTAGAACATGCCTGTGCTGTACAGGCCAACTCTTAATCTACCGTATACACATTTCTTGGGCCTCCCTGCATTTAATGAATTCAGTGGTCTTTGCATGCTTGTTTGCAAAAGGTTCTCTTCCTCTCTGTCTCTACCATCCCCACTTGCACGTTATCTCTGAGCCTCTCCTGCTTTTTCTGATTCTTGCTCTTGAGATCCTGGAATGACAAATAGAACAATGTTGGTTCAGTGCCAGAAAACTTTTCTATTTTAAAGGCTTTTGGCTCATCACCAAAGTGGTAAATGAGAAGACTTGAAAAGAATGTGAGCTCCTGGGGGGTGGGCTGTAAATGAGTCTGTTTTAATATAATTAAGTTGTGCTTGATTTTATGCTGGACTGGCAGGAAATGGAGAACATAAGGAGATAGAGCACTGAGTGATGACATCTGAGGACAGAATACAAGGATAAAAAAATGTTTTTCAGATCCATGGAAAGACACATTGCTATCCTAGTTTTTTATTAATGGACTGGTCCACTCCCCTTATCTGAGAAGAGGCAACATCAGTGAAAGGAGATAGGAGAAGAGAGCTTTAGCACTGAGTTTGAGGTGAAAGGTCATGAGAAGTGATTCAGATTCTTCTGAATTACTGGTCCTTTGAAGTTTTCTTTTAAAATTGAATCAGGTCATTTAGGAAGCAGGAAGTTAGAAAAAAACTGTTGCTAGCGATAGCTAATTACTTTTTCATTTCCAAAATAGATATTTCATTTTATATATTGAAGTATAGTTGGCATGGAATATTATATTAGTTTCAGGAGTATAACATAGTAGTTCAACATTTATATACCTTATGAGCTGATCACCACAATAAGTCTTGTAACCATTTGTCACTATACAAAGGTATAATAGTATTGATATATTCTCTATACTGTATATATGTCATCACCATGACTTATTTATTTTATAACTGGAAGTGTGTACCTCTTAATCTTTTTTACCTTTTCTGCCCACTTTATAACCTCCTCCCCTCTGGCAACTATCAGTTTGTTCTCTGTGTCTATGAGTCTGTTTTTTGGTTTGCTTGTTTTGTTTTTTTAGATTCTAAATGTAAGTGATATCATATGATAATTGTCTTTCTCTACTGTATGACTTATTCAATTAGCATAATACCTTCTAGGTCCATCCATGTAGTTGAAAATGGCTAGATTTTATTTCTTTTTATGCCTAAGTAATATCCCACTGAATAGGTGTCACACCTTTATCCAGTCATCGATCGATAGACATCTAGTTACTTCTATATTTTGGCTATTATAAATAAGGCTGCATTAATGTTGTTTACTTTGGATAAATAGCCAGAATTGGATTTTCTGTGTCATATGGTAGTTTTATTTTTACTTTTTTGGAGGAATCTTCATGCAGTTGTCTATAGTGGCTACACAAATTTACGTTCTCACCAACACTGCATGAGGGTTCCCTTTTCTCTCCATCCTCACCAATATTTGTTTTTTGTTGTCTTTTTGACAATTGCCATTTGATGGGTATGAAGCAATAGCTCATTGTAACTTTGGTTTATATTTCTCTGATGATTAGTTATGTTGAACATCTTTTCATCTGTTGACCATCAGCATGTCTTCTTTGAAAAAAATGTCTTTTGAGGTCCTTTGCCCAATTTTTAATTGAGTATTTTTGATGTTGAGTTGTATGAGTCCTTTATCTATTTTGGATATTAACCCCTTATCAGAGGTATCATTTGGAAATATCTTTTCCCATTCAGTATGTTGCCTTTTTGTCTTGTTCATCATTTTCTTTGTTGTGTAAAACCTTTAGTTTGATATAGTTCAATTTGTTTAATATTGTTTTTGTTGTCCTTTCCCAAGAAGTCATATTCAAAATAATATTGCTAAGACTAATGTCAGAGTTTATTGCCTGTATTTTCTTCTAAGAGTTTTTGGTTTTATGTCTTATATTTAAGTCTTTAATTATTTCGAGTTTATTTTTATATATAGTGAGATAGTGTTCTGGATTCATTTTTTTTTGCGTGTATCTGTCCAGTTTTCCCAACACAATTTATTGACTGTTATTTCCACATTTTATTTATATCCTTGCTTTTGTCATAGATTAGTTGCCTATATAAGCATAGGTTTACTTCGGGGCTCTCTGTTCTGTTCCATTGATGTATGTCTAATCTTGTGCCAGCAACATACTATTTGGATTATTATAGCTTTGCAGTATAGTTTGAAATCAGGAAGTGTGATGGCTCCAGCTTGGTTCTTCTTTTTTTTCAGATTACTTTGGACATTTGAGGTGTTTTGTGATTCCATACAAATTTTGAGATTATTTGTTTTAGTTCTGTGAAAAATGGCATTGGTATTTTGTTAGGGATTATATTGAATCTATAGATTGTTTTGGATCATATGAATATTTTAATATTAATTATTCCCATTAATGAGCATTTTATATCTTTGCATTTATTTGTGTCGTCTTCAATTATTTTCATCAGTGTCCTATAGTATTTTGAGTACGGGTCTTTCACCTCCTTGGTTCAACTTACTCCTATCTATTTTATTCATTTTAATGCAGTTGTACTTGGGATGATTTTTTTTTTTTACTTTCTGATAGTTTGATATTAGTGTATAGAAATGAAATAGATTACTGTATATTAATTTTGCATTCTGAAACTTTACTAAATTCATGTGTTAGTTCTAAAATTTGTTAAGTGAAGTCTTTAGGTTTTTCTAAGTAAAATTATGTCATCTGCATATAGTAGCAGTTTTATTTCTTTACAATTGGGTACCTTTTACTTCTTTTTTCTTGTCTGATTACTGTGACTAGAATCAACAATACTATGTTGAATAAAAGTGGTGAGAATGGGCATCCTTGTCTTATTCCAGATTTTAGAAGAAAGGCTTTCAGCTTTTCATCATTGAGTATGGTGTTGCTTGTGGGTTTGTTGTGTGTGGCCTTTATTTTGTTCCATCTATACCCACTTTGTTGAGAGTTTTTATCATAAATGGATATTGAATTTTCTACATATATTGAGGTGATCATATTATTTTTGTCCTGCATTTTGATAATGCAATGTGTCATGTTGATTGATTTGTGGATATTGAACTGTTGTTGTATTCCAGGCATAAATCCCAATTGATCATGTTGTTTGACCCTTTCAATGTACTGATAAATTCACTTTGCTAAAATTTTATTGAGAATTTTTACATCTATGTTTATCAGAAATATTGGCATGTAATTTTGTTTTATTTTTATGGTAGTGGTATCTTTGTCTGGTTTTGGTATTAGGGTAATGCAGGCTTTATAGAAAGAGTTTGGAAGTGTCCCTTCAAATTTTTTTGGAATAGTTTGAAGAGCTTAGTTATTAATTATCCTTTTAGTGTTTTGTAGAATTCACCTGAGCAACCTGTGAACTTTTGTTTGTTGTGAGTTTTTTGATTACTGATTCAATGTTGTTGCTAGTAATTGATCTCTTTAGATTTTCTATTTCTACCTGATTCAGACTTGGAAAATTATATGTTTCTAGATATTTATCCATTGTTTTTTATTTCTCCATTTTTTTTGACATGTAATTGTTTGTAGTGTTCTTTTATAATTCTTTGTATTTCAGTAGTGTTGGTTGAAGCTTCTCTTTTATTCCTGATTTTATTTATTTGGGCTCTCTTTCTTTTCTTCTTAATGAGTTTAGCTAAATGTTTTTCTATTTTATTTATTTTTTCAAATAACCAGCTCTTAGTTTTATTGTTTTCTTTAGGTTCTATTGCATTCATTTTTGCTCTGATCTTTATTATTTTTTTACTTATACGAGCTTTGGGCTTTGTTTGTTTTTCTTTATATAGTTCCTTTAGATGTAAGGTTAGATTGTTTATTTGAGGTTATTCTTGTTTCTAGATGTAGGCCTATATTGCTGTAAACTTCCTTTTTAGGACTGCTTTTGCTATATCTCATAAACTTTGGAACTTTGTGTTTCCAGTTTTATTTGTCCCAAGGTATTTTTTGATTTCTCCATTAATTTCTTTCCTGAACCAGTGGTTGTATAGTAGCATGTTGTTTAGCCTCCATGGGTTTACATTTCTCCAGTTTTCTTCTTGTAAGTGATTTCCACTTTCACACTATTGTAGTTGAAAAAGATGCTTGATATGATTTCAGCCTTGTTAAATTTATTGAGACTTGTTTTGTGGTCTAACATCATTTATCCTGGAGAATGTACCACATGCAATTCAAAAAATGTGTATTCTGCTGTTTTGGGGTAGAATGTTTCATATATATCTATTAAATTCCTCTGGTGTAACGTGTCTTTTAAAGCTAATGTTTCTTGTTGCTTTTCTATCTGGATGATATCTTCATTGATGTTAAGTAGGGTGTTAAAAGCCCCTACACTTATTTTAGTGTTTTCAGCTTCTCCCTTTATGTCTGTTAATAATTGCATTATGTATTTAGGTGCTCCTTTGTTCAGTGCATAGATCTTTACAGGTGTTATATTTTCTTGCTGATTCAATTTTTTATCATTATGTAATGCTCTTCTTTGTCTTGCTAAAATCTTTGCTTTAAAATCTTTTGTCTGATACAAGTATTGCTGCTCCAGCTCTTTTTGTTTCCATTCGCATAGAATATCTTTGTCTATCCTTTCACTTTTAATTTGTGTATGTCTTTAGATCTGAAGAGAGTCTCTTGTAGGCAGCATATGCATGGGTCCTGCTTTTTTCTCTTAATTTAGTTTTAGCCACCCAGCGTGTATTAGTTGGGGTATTTCGTTCATTTAAATTTAAAGTACTTATTGCTAGGTATGTACTCATTTCCATTTTGTTGATTGTTTTCTGATTGTTTGGGTGATTTTTCTCTGTTCTTTCTCTTTTATTCTCTTCCCATGTGATTTGATGGTACTCTTTAGTGTTGTATTTGGATTCCTTTCTCTTTATTTTTTGTGTATCTATTACAGGTTTTTGGTTTTTTGTTATCATAAGATTTATATATAATAACCTCTTTATATAGAAGTCTATTTCAAGTTGATAAGGTTACTTAAGTAGGAATGCATTCTAAAGCACTCCATTTTCATTCCTCCCATCACATTTTATATTTTTGACATCATATTTTCATCTCTCTCTGTGTGTGTCTTTGTGTGTATATATATCCTTTACTTATTGTGGATATAAATGACTTTAGTACTTTTGTCTTTTAACCTTCATACTAGCTTTGTAAGTCCACTTGGTCCACTACCTTTAGTATATGTTTGCCTTTACCACTGAGATTTTTTTTCTTTCATATATTTTCTTATTTTTAATTTGGGCTTTTTCTTTTCCACTTAAAGAAGTCCCTTTAACATTTTTTATTTTTGTAATGCAAGTTTAGTGTTAAGCTTCTTCAGCTTTTGTTTTTCTGAGAAACTCTTTATCTCTTCTTCAATTCCAAATAATCTTGCTAGTTGAAGTATTCTTCATTATAGGCTCTTTCCTTTTATCTCTTTGAGTATATTTTGGCACTGTCTTCTGGCCTGCGAAGTTTTTGCTTAAAGATCAGTTGATAGTCTTCTGAGAGATTCTTGTACCTAGTTTTTTTTTTTTCTTGCAGCTTTCAAAATTCTCTTTAATCTGAACTTTAAAATTTTAATTATGATGTGTCTTGGTTTGGGACTCTTTGGGATCATATTATTTGGGACTTTCTGTGCTTCTTGGATTTGGATATCTGTTTTCTTCATCAGGTTAGGGAAGTTTTCAGCCATTATTGAGAAATAGGTTTCCTGTCTCTTTTTCTGTTTTCCTTCTGGGACCCCTATAATACAAATATTAGTTGTCTTGTTGTCTTAGAATTCCCTGAAATTATTCTCATTTAAATTAAAAAAAATTTTTTTGTTGTTACAATATGATGATTTCTACTACCCTGTCTTCCAGATCACTGATTCATTCTTCTAAATCATTTAATTTACTGTTCATTCCCTGTATTCCATTTTTTGTTGGAGTTATTTTATTCTCTAGTTCTGATTGGTTCTTTTTTATAGTTCCTATTATTTGTTTAAGTTTTCACTGTGTTCATGTTTTCTCCTGAGTTTAGTGAGCATATTTATGACCATTACTTTTTAAATCTTTATTTAGTAGACTGCTAATCTCCATTTTATTTAGTTCTTTTTCTGTGGTTTTATCCTGTTTTTGTTTGTTTATTTGTTTTGTTTGGAACATGTTCCATTGTCTACTCATATTGCCTTCTTTGTTTTCAGGTATTATGTAGGTTAGCTACATCTCAGATTTTAAAAGAGTGGCCTTATGTATAAGATGTCCTATAGAGCCTGATTGTGCAATCCCCCTTCCCTAGTCACCAGAACTAGGTGCTTTAGGGGCATCCCTCATTTGGGTTGTGTGCACACCCCTGTTATGTTTGGGCTTCAATTGCTGCTGACCTGCTGGTGGGTGGGGCTGGCCCCTGGCCTCATTGTTTGTGAGAACTGGCTGTGAATGCTGTGAGTACATTGGTAGCCAGAGCTGGTCCCCAGTCTTTTTGGCTCTGTCACTTGAGCGTAACTGTTGAAGGTATACTGGTATGTGGGACAGACCTCCAGTGCAACTGGCTGTAAAACATGGCCTTGATAGTTGTGGGTACACTGATGTGCAGGGTCTGGCCCTAAAAATGGGAGCTTCTTTGGAGGGGCACTGATGTCCACTGAGGTCGCTTGCTGGGTATACTGGGGCAAGAGCTGCTTTAGAGAGGGGACAGGTAGGGTAGGGTGAGACCTCTGGGGAATGCCAGGGCTAGGTGAATGATATTCACAAGGTCAATAGTGAGTGTCATAAATAGATAGCATCCTCCAGTGTCAGGTGATCTAGGTAGAAAGAGAGTTTTAAAAAATGGCTTCTACAAACCTCTCTGTTCCCAGAGAAAGTTCCAGTATATTTCTACCCCTTAGGCACTTGTCTAAAAGTAGTTATTGTATATTCTTTGTATATGATCCAGGTGCTTTTCTAATTGCTGTGTCTACATTGGGACTCAGAGCAAGTTAGTGTTCTAGCCCTTAAAAGCAGAGTCTCTCTTCTCTATATCCCTTCAGCTCTCCTGGGCATATGCCCCACTGGTATTCAAAGCTTCTCCACTGGGGATCCCAATGTATGGCTTGAACTTCTCGTTTTGCAGGGGGCATCTCCATGGTTGTTGTATCCCTCTCACTTGTGGGTTGTTTTACCAAGGATGTAGGTCTAGACTGCATCTATTCCTCCTACCTATCTAGATGGGGCTTTTTCTTTATATTCTTAGTTGTAGAAAATCTGCTCTGCTAGTCTTCATGTCATTCTCAATGATAGTTGTTCTATATGAAGGTGTTTTGGTGTGTTAGTGGGAGGAAATAAACTCTGAATCTTCCAAATTTGCCATCTTGACTGCTCCAATATCTAATTATTATTATTGCTGTTGTTAAGTGCTTTTTCTGTGACACATACTGTGCTAAGACCATCATATCCATTTCTCCTTGATTATCACAACTCCTATGGAGACTATGTAATTTCTACTATTTTAAAGTTGAACAAAGTGAGTCCTAGGGAGGATATATGCTTTGTGCAAAGAATTGCAAGAAAGTGGCAGAACTGTATAGAACTTTCACTGCATTAGACTTCCCTAGTATTTTTCTTGGAATATTTACTGACTTTGTCATTCATATGCTTTATGAAACTTGAAAGGATCAGTTAGATGTTCTTCTGCCTTTTCTGGATTACTTGCTGGAAGACTGGTACTCTCAGCAGTGTTCAAGGCCACCAACCTTGTACCCATATTCACACAAACGGACATTACCTTACTCTCCCTGTTCAATTAATTGTGAGGATACATCATCAGGGCTAATAGGACTCAAATGAAGAAAACTGGTCAAGTGAAACCCTGTAAATGGGTTTGTGTGCTTCCTCTGTCTCTTTTAATATCTGATGCTGGGGATTTTTATTCCTGTCCAGCCAGGCTACACGGGAAAAAATATAGCATAAATAACTTCCATGGCAGTTATCAGAGTGTAGCCAGCTGTTTTGATGGCCCATTTATTAGCATGGCAGGAATTCAAACCTATGATAAGGGGATCTTTTCTGAAATAACCCTCCACCCCTAGTCGTATTGTTATCTTCATTTTGTTCTTCTTCTACTATTTCCCTTTGTCACAATTAGTTTGCTATCCACTTGTCCTTTAAGCAGCAGGACCAGCACAATGAAATGTAAACCACAAGCTTTAGGTTCTCAGCCTGGCTTTTCCACTTAATACATTTGCAATCTTGGCCCTGTATGTAAATATGAAGAGTTGAGAGCAATGCCTAGTACAGAGTTAAGTGGCTAATTAGTTAACTATTATGGTTGTTGGAAAGAGGGCATAAACATATAGGAAGGAAGGGTGGGTGGTATGTGTGCTCTCTCGTCTATTCATCTCTTCTGTGCTTTTGTTTCCCATCAGATGCTGCAGCAGGTTCCCTCTGGCTGCTGGACCTGATTTTGTGTTCGAATTGTCCTAGCTGCAGGGTCACCAAATGACCTCAGCCATTGTCTTCCTTTCAGGCTATTGATATGTGGGGCAGTCACCACAGATAAGCTCTGGATTTTTTGTGTCTGACAAAGATGTAGTCCATTTGGAGAAGCCTTCCAAGGGGCAGGTAAAAGGACACTGGAGCTCAGGGGCTGCTTTACAAAAACTATATTTCCTCTCTTTCTGGAGTTTCCAAAGTAATATATACATATTTGAATTCTGTCCTGCCTTAGTTTAAACTCTGGAGAGGACCACAACAAAGGACAAAGCTAAGTAAATGCACATTCTTATTGGCAGTCGCTGAGGCTTTTGCTTCATCCTGCAAGTGGTCTCCTGATGTATTACAATGAGATTTTCTTTGTCTCTGGCAGAGGTAAGTTTTCCTCACTTGCTTATTACTCTTTCAGTATTGGGGGTGGGGTGTGGAGCCAAACCTGGGGAAAGCTCTTTAAAGAAAGTGCATCCAGTGAAGGAATAAATTTTGTCTCTTTGCCCAGAGCAGAACTGGGAGGGGGTTTATTCACTCAAGGTTATCTTCAGGGGTGACGGTGAGCTAGGGAAGGGTAGAGAGTAGTCTTTGGCCCAACTAACTTCTTAAATGTTGGGAACGAAATAATAAAATTTGTACACACACATATAACAAACACAACAAAGTCTTAAGAGAAACTGGCTACAGGTCAGGGGTCTGTTATCCTTGACAGAGCAATATTTCTCACACTGAGGGATGATGATTCATTCTCACAGGTCCATGGGCTCTTTTTGAGAATTCTTTAATTTTAGGTGATAATCCAAAAAGAGCATATAAGCATATTAATCATCCGTATAATCCTTTCAGGATCCTCATTTGCATTTATGCTGCATCACATAGTTTTAAAAATTTTAAAAATTTTCAAGTTATAATGATAAAGAACAAGAAGTAGACTTCTTACATGTGATGTATTTGTTCCAAAGGCAGGCCATATGATATTAGGACAGTTTGTGCAGTGGTTTGAATAAGGAAAAATGGTGTGAAAAACCAGCTCTGGAGCAGTTGAACTATTGTCATGAGCATTGGTCTCAATTATTTAAAAAAAAAAAACAAAATAAAACACACCATCACACTAAATTGATACTGATGATTTGAATTAATTAGATGTGTTTATAATATGTAAATTTATATTGATTCTAAAGTTTATAAGAGATAAGCATAAAGATATTTTACCTCGTTTTATATTTGTACATAATCAAATAATGTTTTATTTAGCTGATATTTGGATAGTTCTTAAACTGAACCAGATGCTATTGCAATGAGTTTACATATTTTAACTTATTTGGACCTCATACATTATGCTGTGGAGAAAGAGAGGGGCCCTAGGATGCATGACTAGTAGGCACTGGAGCTGGGATTTGAACCCAGGTTTTCATGATCTGGAGCCTATGCCTTTAATCACTGTTTTACATGGCTCTTAAATTATATGAGGTTTTTGTTTTTGTTTTAAATCTTGTCTGTTCATCACTCAAGTTTCATAAGTACTAGGAAGATATTGCTAAAATTATCCAAAACATTTATTATTATTCCTTCAATTTTTATCTTGTGCATCTTAGTCTCTTATTCTTTATTTACTTTCCTTGAACTATTTATTTTTTCATTTTCCTCCTTTTCTATCACATTAGACCTGATGCCATAAAATTCTTACTAGTGACTTTAGGTTTGAATAGAATTCTGAACTACTATCTCTCCAACACCTAATTCTGCCTACCCTCATTGTGTAGCATCAAAATATTGTGGGAAAACCCTCTAGTTCCAGAAGTGAGACTGGATTGTTTTAATCTAATCAGGGTACGTTTTTCTATGGTGACAGGTTCAGTTTACTCAGTCTGTGCTACCTGGAATATAGCACTTCTCTGCCCAAAGGGATTAAATCATGAATATGTTTATAGCAAAGAATGGGCCTATAAGATTAGAGGGCAAGTTTGAGGGACATACCAGGAGCCAGAGTTCACGCCTTTGGATGTTGTAGTTTTGCTTTATTTCTGTAGGCTGTAGGACAGAATCTATTTCCTTGCCTTTTCCAGCTTCTGTGGGCTGCCCACATTCCTTGGCTCATGGCCCCCTTTCTCTGTTTTCAAAGTCAGCAATATGTTTGAAAATATGGAAAATTTTCCATAAAATTGCATATTTTCATGGTTTCTTTAGATGCTTGACAATCTGGCAACATGGGCTCAGGTGTCACTGTAAAAACAATAGGCAAGACCTGAGTGACAGCCCAGCCCCTTCTGTGATATGAAGGATGCACGTCCAGTTTGGCACAACTTTTAACGCACCTTACGATCTTGCACTCAGTTCACATCACTCCTTTGTATCTCCTGTCTTTAAAAAGGCATTTGTTTTTGTGATCCTGGTTTCCGTTGTCATCTCAGTGGCTGGTGATGAACAGCACAAGAGTTTAAAAATCTCAGAATCCATCTGCTGATCAAAATACCTTTTGAAGGGTATTATACATGAAAACAGAAAATGGAGAAACAAATGCTCCAGGCTAATGAGTGCTAATCTGACAATCCAGTCAGAGAGGCATATTCACCCTCTTTTTTCTTTAATCAGCTTCATTTGAGGCCTCTGAAGTGGGATTGTTAAATGCTCTGCAAACCCTGTGCTTTGATAAGGCAGAGAATCTACTGTGGCTGGAAAGTTGAGTTGAATATTTGTTCTAATCAGGCCCGTTTAAAGTGTTTCCTTCAGGGCAGACTTCATTAAATAGACTTGGACCCATTGTTGCATAATGAAAGAGCCCTGCCTGGAAGTCAGGGAGCCAGGTCTGAATCCCTTATCTACTATGAAATAGTTGGATGATGTTAGGCATACTACTTTGCATTTCTTGGTCTGTTTATTCCTCTCTATAAGGAAGAATTTGGATGAGATGATATCTAAATTTCTGCTAACTCCAAAAATATAGGTATCCTACAACATCTTGTTGCCTAAGGAAGGAATATGGTGTAGCAGGGGTTTTGTAGCAGGAATCAGGAGTTTAAATTCCAGTTAGAGTATGTCCCGAAACTCTCTAAGCCTGTTGTCTCACCTTTCTCAGAAATGGGGATCATTATAATGCCTATGACATAGGGTGAAAGAGAAGATTTAGTGCTTGGTGCTCATCACTGTGCCTGGCACACAGTAAGCACTCAATAAGAGATAATTTCTTTAAACTTACAAATTTCTGCTTTCTGAAAACAGCAGTGTGTCCCATCCCTAATTAATTGCTCTCTGTTCTAATTTTCATGCACATTCTTTACTCACAAGCAAATTGGTATTGTAGAGTCTGAGACAGGAAACAAACATTCTTTCTTTTAAGTACATCGATTCATTACTAGTGAGAATTTAAAATTTATTAGAGTTAATGATTGGTCTTAGCAGAAGTAATTCAAATTGAGAGACTTCAAGGAAGGATTACTCAGCTCTGTGGTTTGCCCAGCCTCGTTATCTCCGGTGTTTAGCAGCATTATGTTTGGTGTGTACTAAATAATCAATAGATGCTGCTTGATTAAATTTTTTAGAGTGTAGTGGCAGGTTAATTTTAGTAATAACTAATATTCATTAAGTGCTTAACTGTGTTCAACAATCTATGCTAACTGTTTATATATGTATCATCTTATTTAGTCCTGATAAAGAAAACTATTTTTTCATGTGAGGAAATTAAGGCTAGAAAAGACAAGTAATTTGCCTTCGATCATACAGCTGGTAAAGTGGCAGAGATAGAATTTGGCCCCAGGATTGTCTTCCCCTAGGACTGATGTTCTTTACCTTGATACCATGCTATATAGACACACTAGTCTAGTTTGGTCTCATGAATAGATGAAATGATGATGACCAGGAATCAAACTTTGCCCCAATTACTGGATTAGATGTTATAGCTGTTAGGTTTTCAGTCCCTTGAATTTGAATCAATGTCACTCTTGTAATTGTCAATGCTACCATTTATTTGAATTCTCATTCAGGTGTCCTTTAGATGTTGGTATAACTCTTGTGATACCAATGTCAGTTTAGCTGCATGAGAGAGACATCTCTCTCTTTTTCTGTTTTTACTTTATTCAATAGTCGTTGGCTCTTAAGACAGTTAGTGACTCATCTAGAGATGATCAAACATGTGATGTTTGGAAAATTGAGCAAAGACTCCTCTTAGGCCATGATCTAACCTTTCAAAAAAATATCTGCTGGGACATGACACAATATTCCTTCCATTTGCATTAGCCAGTGCCATAAAGATTCTCAAATATGTCTGGCCTGATTAAGGACACCCATTAGCCTCAGAGTTCACTACCCTTACCCTCTTTTCAACTATGTTTAATGAACAACTATATCTTGTTTGTGTGACATTTAATTTTATACAATGTTAATTTAAGAAGCAAATTAGTACAGTAGATGTATTAATGGCTATGTCTCTTCAATCTATTATCGAGCTGTTGGTTTATCCCTGAGAAAACAGGGCCAGGACCATTGCTCAATAAGAGTAATTTTGCAATGCTGATGGCTATGCCCTTGTTTTGCCAAGGCTACATTACAGATATTTTTTGTTTTCTAGAAGTGCATATCGTATTATTTTGGGGATGCAGCTGATTCAAACAAGATCAAACCTTCTCTTCCTACAGGGGTCTCTATCATGATCACTTTTCTAGTTTGGTTCTCTTTCTCATGGGAGACATTCGTCCTTTTGTTTGTTTCTTTTCTGTTTTCTTTCTTAGACCTCAGTTGCAGTGGATTGAATAATGACATGTCTCAGTTCATGGTGCATGATCCTCATTACTCCTTACAAGGATCCTGCTATTTTTTTTCTTTCTTCATCTTTATCCCCATTTTATACTTACTCCCATTTCCCTCCTTTCACTATGGCAATGATTCTCATTGTTAAATGCATACTTTTTTGTTGTGCATATGTCTTCCAAACTGCACATTGTTGTTTTATATGCATGTACTTTAAAATTATGCAAATGGTATGATGTCAAACATTTTACCTTCTCACTTTAAAAAAAATCAACATTATGCTTTTAACATCTATTCAATGCTACAATGTAGACACCGAATTTCACTATTTATTTATTTATTTATTTATTTATTTATTTATTTGATTTATTTTTGATTCTAACTGCTCTCTTTCTTCTACCTAGGGCCTTGAAAGAACATCAGTGTCTGGCATACTGACTCATTCAGATTCTTCAGCTTGTCATACTAGGTTAATATCAGAGTCACGTGATGATGTGATAGTCCCAGAGGAGCGCCTGTGTAGTTTATGCGAGACTCTGATCTATGTCAGAAGCATGGGCATTTTAAAAATTGTTTGTCAGTTCCTGAAGGTATAGTGATTATTCTTTCAGGGAGGTGACAGCAAACCCTACATTGTCATGAAGGCAATGAAAAAAAAATGGATTTTGAGGACAAGCCTCAGTTTTTTTGTTAGTAATATGCAGATGGTAATAGTACTCACATCATGAAGTTGCTGAGGTTAATATGAGATAATTTATGCAATCTGTTTAGTACTGTTCCTGACACATTGATAAATGGCTTGCAATTAATATTCTTAGTCCAGTGTTCCATTCACATTACAGCATGCTGCCTTATAGCAAAAAAATTCGTTCTTTTATTAGTGTGGACATTATATGGATTATCTGAAAAGTGTGAGAGAAAACTGAGGGTGGAGACTGATGCTCTGTATCATGACATTTAATTGTGAGCAGACACATTCATGCTTCATGTGCAACAAACTGTGAAAGCTGACAACATGCACACACCTCGTTGTTGTAATCAAATACAACTTACAACAAAGTTCTTACCTCCCAATCAATATTCATAATTGTTATTGTGTTACATGGTCATTATACATAAATGCTAAAATGTGTATAGACATACATCTACTATTATTAGTTTTACCAGCAGACCATGATTTAATTTTTCTTTCTTGTTTTGTATGTCTAGTGTCACTAAACTTAATCCACCTGAGGGAAAGGTACACAGAGAAGAGGCCTGGCTGTGAGAGAAG
This sequence comes from Cynopterus sphinx, assembly GCA_030015415.1. Taxonomy (NCBI): domain Eukaryota; kingdom Metazoa; phylum Chordata; class Mammalia; order Chiroptera; family Pteropodidae; genus Cynopterus; species Cynopterus sphinx. The sequence continues at coordinate 120,621,276 of CM057383.1, forward strand.
GCAGTGTGTCTATATTCCCTCTTCTCAGTGCAGAAGACATGAAGGAACTTCTCTGAGCTCACCTTTTCATGCCTATTCAGGAGAACAGGAGCTTAGGGTTGGGAGGCAGTGGCTGCAGACTAGATGTGGTAGCTGTGCCCTGTGGGGCTGATCCCATGAAAGTTCCAGACAAGTGTGGCAAGCTTGTCTTTATCCTGAACTTGACATTCCTCTAACTCAGGGGTTTGCAATGGTGGTCGCAGGCTCAATCAATTCCACTGCTTATTTCTGTAAGTAAAGTTTTGTGGGAGCACAACCACCACACCCAGTTGTTTTCCTGTTGTCTCTGGCTACTTTAACGCTACAACAGCAGAGCTCAGTTGTCATGACAGAGACCTTATAGTGGGCAAAGTCTAAGACGTTTACTATCTGGACCTGTGCAGAAAAAATATTTGCTGAAAATGTCTCAAACTCAGGGTAACTCTTTGCTTTCCACAGAAAAATATTAGAGGGTACTGCAGTAGAGCAGTGAAGAGCATACACTGAAGTCAGAGCAAAGGCTGCAGCATTCTTGCTATATGACTTTAGGTCCCTGTTTTTTCCCTTTGTAAAGCAATAGAAAATATGCTATCTCGTAGTAATTGTGGGAAGAATCAATATGATCATGCATGCCAGGTGCTTAATGATGCCTGGAATTTAGTGAGCTTTGCTGCATATTAGCTATTTGTAAAAGTCATAAAGTTGATATGTAACTGAATATGAAGAGTGGACCACTGTGGATAAAATATAAAACCACTCTGGTGTTTGTGTGTTGGGGAAGCATCTTCCAGCTGATGATAAGGGAATGGTTGAATGGAAGCCTGGATTGTTGGTGATGAGTTATGCCCAAATAGTTCCCAGGGTCTGGCCTGGTCATTGTAAGTGCATGAAGGTACAAATGCAGGCTCTACATCATCAACCTTGGAGTCTGCTTATATGTGCCAGGACCTGAGGAAGGCATTAGGGTTTCTTTTAATCAACATGGGAGTCTTTGATCCTTGTGCATTCTTGAGGTTCAGGTCAAATCAGATGCCTTGGAGTGAGAGCCTGTTACCAAGTTCAGCAGCCATTCACTCAGGGAACCAGGAGGGGTGTGAACTACTCCTTCATTTCATATTGATGGATATTCAGGGTCTTTCCCCACAAGTGCTGGAAGATTGATCTAGGAAGCATTTCACAAGATAGAGAATGAGAAATAAAAACTCCAAATTAAAAAATCTCCCTACCATTGTCGAGTAGCAATAAGATCATTTTCTGCCAGTCTTGCTTTAAGAGCCATGTTTCCTGCACAGCTGCTTTTGAGCAGGAAAGACCAGATATGTGAGCTCAAATGCAAGTATTTAACTACTCTCCCCATTACGCTTTTATTCTGTTGATATACTAGGCTGCCACTATTAGGATAAGAAGTGTTATTTTTAATGTACTTTTATTTGCCCTTTATGACTTGCTAAATGTACCTGCCATTTACAATAAATAGGCTCTTAAAAGTGAGTCACCGTTCTTAGATGATGGCCATGCTGGACAAAATTTTGTGAGCATTGACTTTTCCAGGAACTGGGTTAAGCACTGTATCCTCATTTGGAGCTAGTGTAGAGCCTGACGTATACCAAGTGCTCAGTTGAACGAATTTTGAGTGATGATAAAGCCAAAAGTTCTCATCTGTATGGTTTTCAAAGTGTAAGTTGGAAATATAGGCATTAATTCTATTCTATATATGATGATCAGCTCTGTGAGAGAGATATTTACAGATAAATAAGTTGTCGCTCAGATAGGTTAAGTAATCTGCTTAATGTCTGTCATAAGCCAGTCAATGGCAAAGCCAGGATTTGATCCCAGCTACAACCCTGCCCTCTTTATCTTTAAGCTCGATTACACCTTATATTAATTGCTCAGAGATGATATGTTTCTGGTTAAGCAATAAATTTGAAGAATATGATGTGAACACTTCCAGATAGGAATAAACTTTGTTTTGGCCACTATATTGTAAAGGTTGCTGTTTAACTGGGGACATTCATTTGAGCATCAGAATATAAAAGAAATTGGGTCCACTGGGCTCAAGGGGCCTTGCTTATCTATATATTGAAGCGGCGTTTCTCAGTGTGGTCCCAGGTCATCTACCTCAGGGTCATCTGGAATGCTTGATAAAAATGCAGCCTTTGGGGATCATTCCAGAACTGCTGATTCTGAATTTTTATACAGTTCTCCAAGTTATTTATGCACACTAAAGTTTGAGAACCACTATTTTAAAAGATGTGCCAGTCAGGGTTCAGTGAAGACAACAGAAATCACTTTAGGTATTTTGAATGGAAACCATTTAATAAAGGACATTAGAAAATTACAGCACCATTGAAAAAGCTAAGGAGCAAAGGTCACCTCAGGCTGTCAGCTATCATAAAGTGCAAAAATTGCAAGTAAGTTACCTAGCTTGCTGTAGCTTCTAAGCTTAGTGATTCTCAGGAAGACTGCTGGAAGCCTCCATCAAAACCCATGAAACTGCCTCATCTACTGTCAAAGAGCTCCAGCTCTACCTTCTCTTCTACCTCTGAACCTCATATATGGGTCCCTTATTGGCTGAGTCTTACTGGTTCTCTGCTGACAAGGGATTCTGGGCAATGTAGTTCCCAAGCTGTCAGCCTCTTTGGTATAAGTGAGGGGATGGTATAGAGAATCAAGTAATATCTGGTATAGGTGATACTTAAAACCAGGGGTCTATTAAATAAAACCAAAGAATTAGCTGAGAACTAAGTCTATGAATAAATCTACTGGTGGCCTATTAAAAAATAATTTTCAAATCAAAGAGATACTAACAATTTACTAAAACAACAACAACAACAAAAACAACCCAACATAATAATAGCAAGTAAAAGAAGAGTCTGCTTCTGGTATGTTACCTGTCTACCACTTTGGGCAGAGGAGTGTACCTCATTTGCTTCTGGTTCAGAGTCATTTCCACTTCTTTGGGCATCCTGACTGTATCTCCATCTTGTCCTTCTAAGTTTTACTCTTGTAATCTATGCTGGTGAACCCTGTGAAATAGGATTTATCTTAGAGAAGAAGGTGCGGGGTGGGAGGACCAAAGGTACAGAGCTTGGTAGGTATGAAAACACAGAAGATACAGGAAGAGAGGCCACAGGCTTCCCAGTTCTGGTGAGGACTGGCTGTACCCCGTCCCCCAGCTGTGGTATAGGATGCTACCCCTCAGCTCTTAAATTATCTCTTTACTTAAGCTAGTTTTTAAAGTGTTTTTTTTTTCTCTCTTATAATTAAACACTCCATGACTAAGATGTCTTGGAGAAGTTCATGCCTAGTGGGGAATATGAACATGTAAACAGAGACAATTACAACAGTGTATGGTTCATGCTGTAAAGAAGATTATGTACCAAGTCCTGTGGGAGACCACAGGGCAAGTGGATTTGTATTCACCTTCCTGTCGTTTCTGAGCTGGGGACCAGCCTCATTCAAATATTTTACAAACGATGCTTATTAAGATGCAGAGGGCTGCGGAAGTGAACTGATGATGTTCCACTGTAGAATTCTAAGCAGGCTGTCAATGGAGGCATATACTGGCTGGTTCGTTGTTGATGTTTTGAGAACTCAGCCCAGGTTACCTATTAGTGATTATATTATTGATATTCAAGGTCCTACATTTTTCTGGCCACTCTCAGTCCCTCTTCCCTATTTTCTTCTCCTGCTTGAGCTCACCCTCTATACTGTCAATATCTTTCCTCACTGTGTTAGACAAAGCTGGGCACTTTCTATTCTCCTGTCTTTATTACTGCCTTATACCTATTTTTTCTCTATGAAGTTCATAATCACCCTTAAGGCTCAATTAATTTCTACTCTTTCAAGTAACTTCCTGATTATACCAGTCCAATGTACAGCTTCATTCTCTTAACCATTCATGTGTCAAAACCATACTTTGTTGTTTGTATGTGCTTGGTGTTTTTTTCCCAACTATGTTGAACATTCTTAGAGGATGGGGACCATCTCCTTATATTTTTATTCAGCAAACATCTACTGTGTTATGGGTTCAAGTGTTAGACACTAAGCACAGTGATGTGGTGAGATAAAGGTAGACTACTAGGTGAAAAAAACTGTATGAAAATACATACATGTAAGAAGTGGTAGAAAATAGAGAAGGTATTAAGAACAATTGAGATAAAGGTTATTGGGGTTTAGAAGAGGAAGAGCTGATTGTGATTTGGGAGTATACGAGGAAGCTTCCCTGATGTCATGGCAATTGTATTGGGCCTTGAAAGATGGTTAGGATGTGGGCATACACATAATAGGGTGGAGGAAAGTATCCCACTGCACCTCACCGTAGCATATTCAGTGACTACTTGTCTAGGGCTGGAGTGGAGAAACTTTTTCTGCAAAGGTCTAAATAATATTTTAGGCTTTTCAGACCATATAGTCTTTGTGTTGACCTCTCAACTCTGCCATTGTAGAGTGGAAGAAACCACAGACAATGCATAAATGAATAGGCATGGCTGCATTCTAATAAAGTTTTATTTACAAGAACAGGCAGTGGTCCAGCTTGGGCCTGCATGCTATAGTGTGCCACCCTCTGTTCTGTGATTGAATATGTAATAGAATGTATTATCACAGCTTCATCAATGCTCAAAATTAATAAAAACTAGAAAGAATTTACTGAAATATTGATAATAGTTGTCCTTGATTACTGAGACTGCACATAATATTTTTTCTACTTTATAATTTTTCCAGACATTTCATAAGGACTATGAAGTAATTTTATAGTGAGAAAAAAAAAACAAACTTTCTATACAGAATTAAAGTATATATAACAGACAGTATACATAATCCAAAGCTTGTCACAAAGAAGCTCAGGGGGTACCTGAGCTCGCCTGATCGGTATCATTTCTGCAAATATTATCCCTAGTGTTAAGGAAGCTACTGTCCTTGGAATGCCAGCTTAGATGCAGCAGACAAGCTTGCATCAAAACCGGGCTGTTTCTTTTGCCCTCTGTCATCATTTCCAAAGAGCCATTATGTTGTTTGAGAAACATAGCAAAAAGGCTGCCTAGACAGAAACTAAATTGATTTTCTGATTCCACCCTTAACCCTCTTTTTTTGTGGTCTCTAAAGAGTTTTAAAGCACTCTATGTGACATGCTGCCAAGTCAGATAGGAGATGGAATAATTGTGGACTTAGCCTTTACCCCAGATCACAGTAGTGTCAGTGGAATAAGTTCAAACAACAACAGATGTCTGATTATAAGTGAGCTTAAGAAACAGACATTAAGCTTTAAATTCTAAGGTGGAAGTACTGCTAAAGACAAAAGCTGTGACTTCTTGAATACTTTTGCTTTGTGTATTTCTTTGCCTTTCAAAACAATGCTTCAAGAGAGGTATGGCTATCCCCATTTCACAGGTAGAAAAAGTGAGGTTTAGAAACTTACAGCAGTTTGTTTAAGGTTATAATGTGAGTCTGTGATAAAGTCAGGATTTGAACCTAGGTTTGCTTGATTTCAAAGGCCGCTCTTTTCACTTTGCTACTCTCCTTACTATTAGCCCAACATCTTCTCCTCCTGCAAGAAACATGTGCCCACCATTGAATCTCAAAGTATCCTTGAAATGCTAGGTCAATGTTTACTGTGGTCTCACTGCATAGGGCACAGGATATATGACAAACTAAGTAAATATAGGCAGTGCAATTTAACTGGTTCATGACAAATCACATAGGTTTGGGGCATAGGACCCAAACACATTTGATTGAGCTTAATTAAATTTATGCTGTGGGAACAAGAAAACTAAATTCCAGAGAAGAAAGTGATAGAATAAATTTCATCTTTTTTTTCCAGACTAATGGTATTGCCGGGTTTTAGAAACACTAGATTCATGGCCCCATAAAGAATGAGAATGGCTAAAGAAAATTTTATGAGTAGTGAAAAGCTTGGGATGGGCTTTGTAATAAGATTGTCTTAGCTTAAGTGCAAACCTTTTCAGTTACTATGTGTATATATGTATTAATCAGGGTTCTTCAGAGACACAACCAATAGGAAGAATATGTGTATGTATGTGTGTGTTTACACGCATGTGCATGCACACATACATGAGAGAGAGAGAGAGACAGAGAGAGAGACAGAGAGACAGAGAGAGAGACAGAGAACGAGAAAGAGATTTTAAAGAATTGGCATTTCTGATTGTGGGGCCTGGCACATCTTAATTCTGCAGGGTGGGCCATCTGTCTGGAGACCCAGGAAGAGCTGACACTATAGCTCAAATCTGGAGGCAGTCTGTAGGCAGAATTCTTTCTTCCTTGGAGGATCACAGTCTTTCTTTTTTTAGTGCCTTCAACTGATTAGATGATGCCCCCCACATTATGGTGGGTAATTTGCTATACTCAGAGTTTACTGATTGAACTGTTAATTTCATCTAAAAAATACCTTCAACAGCAACATTTAGACTGATATTTGACCAAACATCTGAGCACCATAGCCTAGCCAAGTTGACACATAAAATTAACCATCACACTGTGAAAATATCCACAAACCACTCAAATCTGTTTTCTCGCCTGTTGATTGGGAATAACAGTAGTATCTGCAATATAAGGGTGCTGTGAGGATGCTAATGTATACACTTTGCAGAGTGCTAGCAAGTGATATGCAAGAGTAGATTTTAGCTAATTTTATTACAGTGAGATTCCAAACCTCTCTTAAATTTATCTAGCTAATATCTTCTAAGAAACATGGAGAATTTTATGCATTGCTTCAGTTGCCTTAAAAATGTCCTTTTCCTATTTTGAGGGGATATTGAAAATTACCATTTATTAAATTAGAAATAAAGAGAGACCAAAGAGGTCAAGGGTGGAGTGTATGGCTCTAGGTCAAACCACAAATCGAGCAGAAATAGAACAGGTTTTCAGCGTCTGTAAGGTGCTTCCCATTAGACTGTCATCATTTATCATGTTCCATCTACTTACAGATGGAGCTGTTTCCTCCGGGTATTTTCTGAGAAATTCACATGTAAATCGCAGCAGTGAAATGGGCTTCTTTCGCTAAGATTTGAAATGTCACAGCAGTTGGAATGTTCATAGGTCAGATGTTCTCAAAGTGGAGAGTAATTCTGGTATCCATGCTTTAATTTAGAGGATATGTTGCTAATATCCCATCATTAACTGACTTGTCATGATGATGGAGAATGTTATGGTAGCGTAGAGTGTGGGCTCTGGAGCCAGGGTACTTAGGTTCAAATCCTGGCTGTGGGACTTTTCAGCGATGCCATTTTGGGCAACCTATATCTAAGCCTCAGTTTCCTCAACTATAAAAATAGAAATGTTAGAGTACCTGTATCACAGGTGCTGCGATGGTAACAAAGCAATGGCTGAGATGTAGTTAGCATTCTCTAGAGTTTGTTCATTCTCCTCCTCCTCATTATTGCCACTTTGATCACCACTATTCAGGCAATATATTTCATATGCAATGTCTATCAAGTCTGGTTTGTAAACCCTCCCAGAGTTTAAAATTTCAACCAGAATAGAAATTAGCAACTTCTTATTTGGAAATAGCAAAATTCCAACTCAATCTAATTAAAAGATAGTTTAAGACCAAAGGAGAATTCATAAAGTTGCTTGTAGTCAGAAACCAAAATCCCTTCAGGACTCACTTTTCTTTCTTAATCTCGACTTTTTCTCTGTGCACTAGCTTTACTTTCTTAGCCTGGTTTATCCCTGGAATGGAGGATATGCTCTGTGGATGCTTTGCTCTCATATACTTATACTTTCATAACTAAAGTGGAAGAGGCATTTTTATACTAGCTTCGCTTTGAAAAACCCCAGAGAAATGTTCTGATTAGCTAAGGTCCATGACCTACCCCCTCGACCAGCGGGGTGATTGACCCAACCATTGATTGGACCAATTCCTGTGGACAAGGCCAAGCACTATTTCCACCAAAGAATCACAGAAGCTATCAAATGGAAAAGGCCTTAGAAAGTTATGTTTCCATAGCATTGTCCAAAACTCAAATTTTACAGAATTGGTTAGATGTCTATATTGTGTATTGATGTAGTTCTTACATTATTTTCCATTCCACCCCACTTACATGTCTATTATATTCTTTAAGGGTGTGTTGTGATTTTCTGCTAAGACATAGTTGAAGGGTCTGCAGAGTTTTTGGAGGCAAGACCACGTATAAAAAGACCCCTGTGTTCCCAATTCACATTTTAGTTGGGAGTTGGGGAAACAGTGGAGTGGAGGTGGGGTACTTCCTCCTTCACCATTCCCAGATTGAGAAACACTAAGGTAGACTCTCCAATAAAATACCTAATGCAAACCAACTGGGATAAGACAAATGAGGTTCAATGAAAAGTGTCAGCTATGGACTGTATTCTAAGAAATGCCATTTTGAAGATTAAAAAGATAATTAAAACAGTGTTAAGGATAGTATTTCCAGGTAGCACTTTTGAAGAATAAACACTAATAAAGCTATAAACCTTTACAAAGATTATAAAAGTTGTTTGTAAAGAGTGCTATTAAGTGATTAAAACACTTTTTTTTAGCAGTTTAAATATTCCCTCTGGGATATTATTTAAACTTGAAATTTTCCAAGCTAAAGAATTTTAAAGAAACTAATACTGAGCGAAGGCATAGGAACAAACTGGAAAGAACTTGAGACTGTAGCATTTTTGAAGGTGAGTGGAGAAATTGAGCTGGGGACTTCATATTCAGAATTTAAATTTTCACTTATCCACATATTTTTAGCATGATTCCCTAACCTCGCTTGTGCTAAGTGGACCCCAAGTCCAGATCCTTTTTGAATCAACCTCTTCAGAAAGCAAATCTGAAGTGTTCTACGCAAATGGTAGTGGAGTTTGAGCTTGATCCTAGATTTAAATTCCTTGTTGTAAGAATATGCAAAGAATTTTGCTTTCTGAACTAAATGTTCCTTCTCTTTCAAAGTTAGGAGGTATTTCCTCTTCTTGAGCATTTCTGAGATTTCGTAGCATGCATCATCAACTTCTAGGGCTTTCCAGGGCTAGCCTAAATTTTAGATTCATTTGGGTTACAAGAAAGGTAACATGTTTTCATTTCTTTTACTGTCTTCCACAATTCTGTATCCTATCCTATTACCTTTGCCTCTATGAGTGTTTGATTTAAAAATCACTTTATTTTCATTTTAGTGATAATAACTAGAAGTAACCAGATTCTTCATGTAACAGTATACCTTGAAAATACTTCATGTATTTTGATATTCTTAATTAATATAGTTTTTAATAGCTACATAGGATTTCATAATTAGGATAAACTATAATTCTTTTAATTACTATATTTTAATGTACATTTAACTTATTCTCATTTTTCATGATTATGAAAAATAACGTGATGAAAATTTGTGTGACTGTATCTTTATGCTTCTCATATATCCTTGGGATAAAATATAACACTTAAAAAATTGGTACATGTGGATGGAAGGGAGTATATTCGTCTATGCTCTTGGCTCCCCCAAGGACACTTGATTATTCTCTTTGGCAAGTTGAAGAATTTGGATGAGAGTTTCAGAAACATGGCTCTACCAGACTGTCATGAAATCATTTTAGATTTGTTTGTACTTATGTTTTAATAATAAACTGTTTTGGGAAAATTAACCAATTTTCCCAAAGTAAATCATGCTGTTGAGTTGAGAGATATAGCCCCCAAGTTTTTTTTTATAGTCTAATTAAGGTAAAATTGACATGCAAAAAACTGCATATGTTTAATGTGTACAATTTGATGCATTTGGGTATACACATATACCTGTTATACTGTCACCACAGTAGGATAATAAACATATCCAAATCCTCTAAAAGTTTCCTTGTACTCCCCTTTTTTAAAGATAAGAAAGCTTTACATGAGATCTACGTTCTTAATAAAATTTTAAGTATGAGTACCACGTTATTAACTATAGATATTCCTTGCCCAAAGTCTTTTTATGCTAAACTCTGATTCACTTTAGAAAACTGGAAAGAGATGATGGTCATGTTAATAAAGTAGATAGGATCAATGAACAACTACCTTCAGTCTCATTCAATCAACACATCAGTGAAAGATGTGTTTAATTATTTAATCAACAATTTCCTATTGAGCATTTACTATATGACAAGCACTGTTGTATAGGATCTATAAATTGAGTAAAACAGGCCTGATCCACATTTGCATAGGGTATCCTATTTAACTGTAGAAAAGATGGGAAATGGAAGGAATTAATTCATTGCATGTGGATAAGATTCCATTAAGAAGTACATTATCATGTTGCAGCAAGCATTTGTTGAGTGCTACTATGAGCCAAAGCCTGTGCTGAGTACTCCAAATCTAGTGTAACCTTTAAAAGAAAACCTTAAAAGAAAGCGATGAGCAAGGAACTATTATCTACTTTTTAAGAAAGGAAAACAGACTTCAAGAGTTTAAGAAAAATTTCTGAGGCCCATAGTTAATAAGTAGCTTAGTCAGGTTCACTCCGATTGACTCCAAGACTATTCTTGAACTTGCACTGTCTCCCCGCCAACCCCCAGGTTGTGAGAAATTATAAAGGGTACAAATGTATGAAATCCACTGCTATAGTCATGCCTCTCACAAACTTATTATGCAGGTGCCTGAAGTTACCTTTTGACTGCACTGAGATTTTGTAATATAGACACAACCTTCCAAAAGACACAAAAAATGGATCAGCTTTTAACTGAATTTATACTCTGGCAAAGGCACATTGCTTGTCCTTGAATCAATGTTAAAAGACAAAAATTATGCTTGTTTTATACATGGGGAAACAGGCTCAGGGATAAACAAACAAACAAACAAACAAATGAAAAATAGAAAAAAATTTTTTTTCTTTTATTTTTTCCCCAAGTCCCACAAAGTGGCTGAGGTTGGATTTAGCCCCAGGTATGCTTGGCTCCAAACTCATACTGCTTCCAAAAGTTAACAGTGGTAACTCAGGAAGCACTTGTAGATTCAAAGACTTTAGAAATAATAGAAAAAGTCTGAAAGATTAGGCTTACTACCTGATAAAGTTGCTATTTTTTATTTTTTCAGATGGGGGCAAATGGATATGTTTCAATTCTTCATTATGCCTGTAAAAGCTTTTAAAATCCAGTCCCACATGTCATATTCATCAAGAAAGAGAGAAAATAGAGTTTAGCTCATTTTGCTGTTAGGTACACAGCTGGCTCAAATGGAAAGTATTTGTCAATGGGTCATTATGATTTGAAAGTAGGGAGAGAAGACACTTTAAGAGAAGTTCTATTGTGGTATTTAGAAATGACATTAATTTCTTGGATAGTGGAATGAGTGTGCTTATTAATTTTCCTGTTGACAACAAGTTGGATGTGTTGGCTAATGCCTTGGAAAGAGGACTGAAATTGAAAATGACCTTAACAATTGGGAGAGGTGGGAAGATAAAAAAAGGATGAAATTCAATGGCTAGAAAAATTGGTGATGGAAAAAAACATCAATATGCTCCACTGTTTCATTAAATTTCTCAAATGGAAGAATATCAAGGCTGTTAGCCTGTGGTGGTACTGCTGCTGCTGCTGATGATTATTAAAACTTATATTCTGACTTTTCTAGGAGATAATATTAGAAATCAATGAAGGAATAACTGATCATCATGCCTGTGTGAAAGACTAGGTGATTTAAATGTTGGTATAGATTTGTCCTGAATTGCAGCATGTGACGGAGTCATGTTTAACCAAATCCTTCCAGCGATGATACTAAATTAAATTCTCTATTCTCTCTTCCCTGGAAAGAGCCATGTTTCTACAAACCCAGTGGTGAGGGAATCCATTTTAAGTTTGGACTTTATGGGAAACATAATGTTGGGGGTCCAGGGTTATGAGTAAGCCTCTTAAACATTGGGCGACACATAATCTTAGAATGTGAGAAGTAAAACGAGGTAGCTCATACAGCACCAAGATAAGCAATGAAGTGTGTGTACTAGGGTATTTCTCACAGGCTAAGTAATAATCTTCATAATTATGACTCTCCTTCCCCTGTGTTTGCTTTTAGCCATTGATTTGTAAAACAGGTTCTGTTTTGTAACTTGTCAGAAAAGAGCAAGTTTTGCTTTGAGGAGGGGGTCAGGTTGGTAACAGAAGAAGACAGAATGATGTTTCAGTGTCTGTTTTGGGTCAGGACAAGTGGATTGGATTTGAAATTTTATAGTTAGAAAAATTAAGACCAGAGTGTGGTCATATTTTTAGAAGGCCTCAAATATACACATTGTTTGTTCAAGGTTTAATGATGAAGTTGGCACCTCTGAAGCCCAGAAAGGCTCTGGCACTCCACAAGTTAGAGGCATTGTTATTCAGAATGTTTTTAGGGTGAAGTAACAGTAAAATTCAACCCAAACTGATAAAAACAAAAAGAAATTCTCTTAGCTCTCTTAATATGGGCTGGATCTTTTAGGTTCATGCATGGTTGGATCCAGAGGCTTACATGAGGTCATTACCACCTGATATCTGCCTGTCTCTCTATCCCGGCTTCTTATTATTGATTCCCTGCTCAGATGTTTTAGTTTGATGGCAAGGTGGCTGCCAACAATTCTAGGTTTCATTTTAATCTCTTATTTTCATCAACAGCTTGAAAGTCTTGGGCCTGACTCTTACTAGCTTGAATGGGGTCACATGCTGGTGGTATTAGACTTAGAGCCTCCCATACTCTCCAGATGGATAGTGGTGGAGGCATGATTCTCCCAGGGGACCATGAGGTACTGTTACTAGAGGTAGAAAACAATAATATCTACAAACTATTGTGCATTAAAGAAGCAAGCTCTGGAAGCATATAGGGATACCACCCTTTGCATCTGTGTGAGATTTTATATGGCCCCAGGGAACCAAAGCTTCCACAAATGACTTCTCAGGAAAGAACATGGATAGAAGGGAAGCAGAGGAGGAAGGGGTGCTGTGGTAAGTGTGCCTCACAGATGACGGAGCTGCTCTGTCTCTTTAAGTTCTGCAGAAAAGAAGAGGCCACTTTAAGGGGAAATTAATTGTTGGCAATTAAGCTAAAGGGGATTGGCATTGCAAGAAATTGATCATTGAAAGAAAATGTGGCCTGAATTTGCAAAATACACACTGATGAGATTCATGTGATTGGATTTGGATAACAGCATAAGTCCTTTCGTAGGATTTAGTGTGAGATAAATTGATTGTATATGGATTAACCACTTGAAGAAGGAGAGTAGAAATAAGAGACCCAGAAAGCTATTTCCTCTCAAGAATTGTCGCTGAGACAGTTTGATGCTTTATGAAATGATGATATTGTTGACTCTCGGACCTGGGATGACTTGCAATTTCCTTATACTTGATCTGAAATTATTATGGTAATGATAGCTCAAAGTTTATTGCTGTGTACTAGGTACTGTTCTAAGCACTTTCCATAAGTTCTTTCAGTCTGATTCTCATGGTAACCCTTGGAGTAGGTAATATTGTTGTCACCATTTTATGGTGGAGAAACTGGCAGACAGGTTTAGTCTTGTCTAGGATTAAGACCTCCCATGGCTGGCATGTAGCAGAGCTGAGACTAAACTCTGGGCAGTCTAACTCTAGACCCATACTCTCAGCCAAGCCCTGCATTGTCTCCAAGAAAACAAAAGCAGTTTGTGGACACAAAGGTGCTTAGGCTAGAAAGAGGCAGGGGTTAGTTTTGTTTTGTTTTGTTTTGTTTTCCTTTACCTTCCTGCTCTCTTATTCTTTCTCCTTCCCATTCCCCCCAACCCTTTCCTGTTCTCTTTTATCATTCCTTGCCTTAAAACTCTGGAGAGGTTCTTAACTGTGCATACAATCCCCCCTTCCCATTCATGAAACAGATTTACTCGCCTGGATACCTCCATATTTCAGAATTTCGGATGAGAAGTCTGAAGGCTCATTCCTATATAAAATTAGACTGACGTATTAATGTAGCATGAAATGGGATCATCTTGTTCAACTCCCGCCTTTTGAACTCTTGATGTATTTTGCTATTTTTCATTTGAGGTAGTACATGTTTTTCACTGTAACTCGTTTTGGGGGGTATTTAAGGTTTGAGGACTAATGGACACTTATAGCAGCCTGTCCGTGTGTGTGTTCCAAACACAGATTTCTTGGGGAAATTGCTTGAGGAAAGAGGATTCGGTGTACTTAAAGGCTTTAAACTAGCACTGTGTGACAAATTGAATGGCAACTTTAACCTCTTCTCAGTGGCAAAGTTTCTTGTAAGGCAACAACAAAAATCCTTTTTACAACTGCTTGGTTGTCTGATATCGAGAGGTTCATCCCCTCAGTTTCAGAAGTTTATAAACCTTGTGTCTGTGTTTGGGGGCAGAGGCAGGGCCTATGAGGTAAGTGAAGAGAGCCGACTAGGGTTTTCTGTGTATGTATTTAAAAGCATAATGGTGTGGTGGTAAGAGCAAAGCTGTGATCACAGAATATCTGTAAGAATAGTACGTCTGTATGCTCTTAACCTAGATTCACCAGTTGTTACCATTTTCTGCTTTTTCTTCACTTTTTCCCCTCCATTCCTCTTCCTTCCTTCCTTCCTTCCTTCCTTCCTTCCTTCCTTCCTTCCTTCCTTCCTTCCTTCCTTCCTTTATCTCTCTCTTTCTCTCTCTCTCCCTCCCTCTCTCCACATGCAACACCCATGTACAAGATGCAGCTTAATTTTTCATGTATGTGTGTGTGTGTGTGTGTTTGTGTGTGTGTGTGTGTGTGTGTGCTGAACCATTTGAGAGTAAGTTATAGACATCATGACACTTGATCACTAAATGCTTCGGTAACTATATCCTAAGGTTAAAGACATTCTCCTACATAATCACAATTCAATGGTCACACACAGGAAACTTAGCAGTGATATACTACTATTCCTAATACATAGTTCGTATCCAAATTTCTCCAATTGTCTCAATATTGTCTTTTATATTTATCCTTTTATCCAGGTTTCAATTAAGAGTCACATATGGCATGCCTCTTTACTCATCATGCTTCTTTAATTTCTTTCAATTTAGAACTGTTCCCTAGTCTTTTATTATCTTTCATAATTATGACTTTGTGAAGAGCTGAGGATAGTTGTTGGCAGAATTTCTTTGAGTTGAATGTGTCCAATTGTTTCCTTATGAGTTAATTGTGTTTAAACAGTTTTGAGTGGAGTATTCTATGGGTGACATTATCTTCTCTGTGTCTGACATCAGAAGACTTACAAGGCCCATTTGCCCTTTTATGATGATATTAATTTTTACAGTTAGTTAAGGTGGTGCCTGTCATATTTCTCCATTACAGTACCTTTTACTAGAAGCTCAGACTTTGAAGTCTCAATACGCATTTTAACTCTGCCACTGACTAGTCATATAAAATTTGTAAAGCTATGCCATAACTCATCTTACAGTTCTTTATCCATTGGGAATAATCACACTCTCTTCTAGAGATAGTGTAAGGATTAGGCAGGATGATACAGGTAGGTAGTCAACAAATGGAAGTTATGGTCATTTTGCTGGGAGTACAGCATAAGTTTTGGAGTTATGCAGATCTGAGTTCAAATTTTATCTCTTAAGTTACTTAGGTTTCAGAGGTCAGAAAACTTCCTGTAAAGGATAAGATAGTAAATATTTTAGGCTTTTCAGGCCGTGTGGCCTATGTTGTGACTACTCAATTCTGCCACTGTGGTGTGACAGCAGATGGTGATAATGTGTAAACCAGTGTGCAGACTGTATTTCAATGAAACTTCATTTATGGTCACTGGAATTTCAATTTCATTTAAATGTCATGTGTCATGAAATGTTATTTTTCTTTTGACTTTTCCCCTTAATGATTTAAAAATATAAGAAACATTTGTTATAGCTTGTGGGCTATAACAAAAACAGATGCAGGCAACAGGCTGTATTTGGTCCACTGGTCATAATTTGCCACCCCTTATCTATTATTTGCAAAAATTTTTACTGTTTTTAATTGTGCTTAAAGCTTATAAGATTTTAAGAAATCAAAGTGGGTAATAAATTGCAAAAATTAGCCACCAATTATCTGCATCTTCTCCCACCAAGAGGTTGAGTCTATTTCTTACACTCTTTAAATCTGGTTTATCCTGGTGACTTCTTTTAACCAGTTAAATGTGCCAGGAGTGATGTTGGGCAATTTCCAAGCTAGGCCTTGGAAGTTTTATGAGACTCAATTTTGTCTGGAAATCCTGTGATCCTGTGTACAGGCTACCCTGATGGATAATGAAACTGTATGAAGAAAAGCTTCAGATGTCTCAACTATCCCTGTTTTCCCATGAGGGTCTTAGATATTTGAGTGAACTTAACTGATATCATAAGGAGCGGAGATAAGTTGTCCCAGTAGAGCCCTATTCAAATTGCCAACCCAAAAAATCATAAGCAATTAAATAATTATTATTTTAAACCATTCATGCTTTAGAGGGCTTTGTTATACATCAAAAGCTGACTGATACAAGCTGCTAAAATATATCATAAAGGAAGGTAATGGAAGTTGAAATGAGTCAGACACTTGAGATGAGTCTTTTCCTACTTCATCTAGTTCAGAGGAAGTATGCTATAAAGGAGACTAGGAATAAGAGGAAGGTACACAGTAGGAGTAAAAGGCTATCCAGAACATGAGAAGGAGACAGAGGTACATGTTGGCTAAAGCTACGCAGAGAAACAGACTCTGTCACAAGTGTTTCTGAACTGTAGGACTAATTGTAGACAACCAATAAAAAAACATGGGTACCATGTTTTAATTTGAGTTTACATTAGTGATATACTTCAAGCTGTAAAAGGAATCAATACCCTGAATAGCTGTATCTTTTTGATTATGATTATTCTGCACAGGAGGATCTCTTTCTCCATTGTATTATAATTTTTAAATTATAATCAACCTGAGAATATATGGAGACTGTGGCTGATGGTGAGGAGATGAGGATATAATAAAAACAGAAGCATCAGAGGTACAGACTGGGACCTAGTGTATGGTTACCTTTGGAAGATATGAAGGCATTGCACCTTCCACCAGAGAGAGCACAATTCAAAGAACTGAAGCTCCAGGGAGAGCAACTAAGACATAAGGTCATTGTCCAACATCATTAACACATGTTTACATGATATAGCTCCAGACTTGAAGTCAGAGTCCTTGACTTTTGTCTTGAAGCTGAAGCCAACTCTCCATGTCCATTTTGCTCTTAAATATGCCTGCTGCCATCTTGTTTTTTCATATTGTTGATTCTCAGGGTATCTGTTTCTCTCATTTTAATGGTTTGTTATTTAGAATCATTCACACCAATCTATTTATTTTTTACCTTGAGTTTTTTACTTGTGAAATTTCAATAAAATATTCCTTGCTGCCTTTTAGGATCAGACACAGGACTAGATTGGAGTCTTTTTGGTACCAGTGAATAGTCAGACATTGCTATTTGTATCATCCATTCATGAAATAACCGTTGCATGCTTACTAGGGACTAGGCACCCTTCTGGATTAAAGAAATAGAACAGTGTTCACAGATTTCAGGGACTTTACAGTTACTCATCCATTTAATCAATATTTATTAAAATGCTTCGTAATAGGTTTCAGTTTACTAACTGGAATTTCAAACTAGAGACTTGGCAAAAGGGCAAAATACATTTATTTTTGCCAGAGATTGTTTCCCTTTCTTTATCAAGACAAGTGGGGATTGTTACAACCAAAGCCTAATCTAGAATCAGCCACATTGGCAGAACTGCAGCAGTTCCCTCAAAATCATTCTTTTCTGTTATTTCTGCCCTCTGCCATTCTTCACAGGTGTCTCTGCACAGCTTTTCTCCTGCCATGTCAGAAATGTAAGAGAGAGCCGGTTTAATCCTATCTATAAAGCCAGTTCCCTGCATTCCCCTCAGACTTTATGCAGCAATATAAATCTCAGATAATGTGTCCAGGTTAGCAGAGTTACTTAAAGGAGCAGACAGTCAGTGTGGCACATTTATTAACATCATATATAACAGGGCTGTAACTGTACAGTAACTTCTATTTAGTCAAAAAGATGGGGGGAAAGTGCTGCTGAGGTTTATGGGGCTAGCTCTGGATGAGCGAGGTGAGTTATGTACCCAAATAGCTCATGTGTATCATAAGCTAGAAGCTAATAAACCATCTTTAAACTGTACACTGTCCCTCTGTGAGAAGAAATGGATCTATTATTTTCTTTCTTTGGAATGGCGTCATGACTTTCTCTCTCTCTCTCTCTCTCTCTCTCTCTCTCTCTCTCTCTCTCTCACACACACACACACACACACACACACACACACTCACTCACGCTCACACAATCTTACAATCCTGAGCAGGTTCTGGCTACTCTCAACGAAAGCTTTTCTGCTCACACATGACACAAGGCAGGTCATTTAGGGAAGGGAAAATGCTTTATAGGCCAGACAGAAGCTGGTGGGATATAGTGTCAACACCAAGAGAGTTGTAGATCATAAATTGCCATTTCTATTTTACAGCTATAAGAATCCTTGGCTGGGTAACTTAGTTAATTGAAGCTGCAGGCTTCAATGAGGCAGCTAAGCACTTACTACAACACAGTGCTATACTGTAATTATGTGTATGCATGTCTGCCTCTCTCCCTGGACTGTGAACCTTTGTGAGCATGCACTGTCATATTTATCTTTGCATTTCCAGTGACTTAAGGTGTTTGCATCTTTAAAAAAATCTTCCTAACTTATCCTAAGTATACTTTTTGTTTTCTCTCCTCCCACTCCCCCAAAGGTGACAACTACTATGTCTGTCTACTGTACTACAGAATCCTAATTCCAGTATCTTGTTCGTAGGAAGGTAATAGAAATATGTATTGACTCAAATGAAATAGCCAGGGCTGATATTCTTTCCTTTGAGGGTATCAAAGAAGATAGGGGTATGCTGATCCTTCTTTTAGTAGCAACAACATTAGGTACTAGTAATAGAAACATCCATAACAAGGTGACTTCTAAAAGCCCTTGTTAGATGATATTAGTACAGAAAACTCACAGATGCTCTAAGTTCTAAGCTCTCGGATGCACAGATCTCTTCTCTGCATCCTCCCCTTCCTCCCTTTGGTTGCAGATTTTAGGCAACCTGTTTTCTTCACTGTATTCAGTTGCACCAGTGAGCACCATGCCCTGAAATTCTGATATATGGAACAGCAAAGCATTCAATATAATAAAAGAGGAAGGACTATTCATATCAAAGATGGATTTTTTGTATTGTAAAAATATTTCCAAGAAATCCCTATAAATAATTCCTAAAGGATATTTATAGTATTGCTTAATTTAACACAGTTAAATTTACATATAAACTCCCCAACTTATTAAACAACTTTTAATATTGTCTAGAGTGATCCTAAAATAACAGAAGCATTTTCTCAAGTAATGAAAAATAAACCGTAAACAGAATCTGCTCCACCAAGCCCACTTGATCCAGTTACTTGGCCTGTGACCTCTAGTTGAAGAATCTACATCATGTTGGAGCTCAGTATCACTCAGTGATGTTTTCTTCTTCACGTATTGCTGGTGCCCTGTACACATGTGTAAGGAAATCTATATGTGTGATATTGTGCATTCTCTACTATACCCCCAAAATGATAAAAATGTGACCAGTGCTTCTGCTAAAATACACTAAAGCAGAGAGACATCCTTGGAAATGATTCTGGAAGTATTAGAGAAAGAGAGAGAGCAAGCCAGCATGCGAAAGCACCAGCCGGAGAGTGCATCTATTTTTGTCATTTTACGGAGCTACTGAGAACGCATTTTAAGGTTAGACTTTGCTAAAGAAGAAAATAAGTTAGTAATTTTACTCAGAAATGATTTTGTGCTGAAATTGTTTTATCCCTTGACACTTCTTTGCCTTATGCCTTTTTTTTTTCTTTTTCCTTTTTAGATTGGTTAGCAAGTACTAAGCAGCCAATAGGTAAGAGTTACTTTCTAGGCACATAGCGAAGACAGAGAAGTTCTCATGTTAAATATTATAGCAGAATTGTCTATATTCTGAGTGCAGGAAGGATGCTTCCACAAAACTAATTCATTAAGCCTTATTTAAAAATCTCTCTATAGGGGAGGCTAAGGAGTTTTTCCATTTGGCATATTATAAAATGGTTCATGCTTTGAGGAGATGGTCATGCTAGATAAAGTCTATTTCTAAACTTGAACTTAAGGCCTCACTCTGACTTTGATACTAGGAGACAGTTCAGCTCTCAAAAAAATATTTGGATGATTCCCTCTCGTTTGCTACCATATGTGGCTAGAGCTGACTCTTGACAGGTTAGGAAAACCTGTTTTCTCTAAACAGAGAAGTCAAGAGTCAATGGTAATAGCAGATATGAAAAGAAGAAACAGAGACTAGAGCTGGTTTGGGGACATTAGGGAAAGGATGCAAAGACACAGGCTGTGAGAAGAGCAGGATGGGAAATGACACCCTGCATTCTTGCAGTGCCTGGGGCAATAGATTGTGCATCTAGGAAGCTCTGTGCTGTAACTAGGGAGGATGGCAGCATGGCCCTCTGCTTTCTGACTTTGACAATGACTTTTGATTCCATGTCTAAAACAAGTACATGAGCATCACCTACTTTCAAGAATGGGCCAGGGATGAGAAAATAAATGTGCCAGCAGTGGCCACTGTTGGTCGAAGACCACTGGCCTTGTTTATAGGGTCTGTACCTCAGATTCTTGGATGTCACTAGGGAGGTAAAGTGTTCCCCTCGCCCAACAGAAACTGAATTTTCTTCCAGCGAAGCATGGGACATTTCTTATTACATTTAGTAGTACAAAGTAAAATTAATGCCTAATTCAAATACATTTGTAAAGCATTTCAAACGATGCCTAAAAGACAAGTAATCAGTAGATTATCATTATTTTGCTTAATTAACAAACAGGCTCTAGTGAGTTAAAATCCTTTGTAAAATTGGGATTAAAATACTCCTTTATGAAGTTATTATAAGAACTCAAAGAAGATTAGAAATGCCTATAAAGGTGACTAATACAATGCTAACATATAAAAGGTACTCAATAAACTGGAACTACTATTCACATATTTATGTATATTTATTTTATTATATTTTTTGTTTAGGATCTTATATATAAAGTTCTGGAAGAAAACCCCACAGCAAACTACGTCTTGTGGCTTATTTTGCTTACTAAAGTGGCAAAGGTGATGCAAGTTTTCTTTTTCAGCTGGATGATTTAGACACACTCTTTTCACAAGCTGTCTTCACTTTCTTAGAGTTTCTTGCTTTATTTGTGGGGAAATAGATTCTTTACTCTTTGGTTTTTCTTGATGACCCTCAAGAATATGTCATGAGTATTATAATAATGTTTCACAAAATCACTAAGATTTTGTTCTTAGTTGGGCGCTTTGGGATTCTCTTTCTGTAGGCTGCGTTGATCAAACTTGAATTTAGGTCCTACCAAGATGAGAGGTTCAGAATGGAAATGGCTGAGTTTGAGCACCACTCTGACCTTGTCTCTTTCCACAGAGAGTAATTGGATCTGGATCAGATGATTGTGTATGGTATTAACTCTTTCCAGAAAGCATCTGCAGTCTGTGATGCTGCCATCTTGGGCTATTATTGATGCTGCTGATTTCTTATTCCTTAACATGGTTGTGTACGTCAGGGGCCGGAGCTCTTTGAGATGTATGTGAGAGACTGTGGTACAGTGCAGCAAAGCACTTTTTATGATATATAATTTTAAGTCAAGAAATTTATTAAAGTTCAGCAGAAAAATTCCTGCAGCCTGCTCAAGAAAATCATCCAAATTGATGATAATCTTTTAATATTTTTAAGTAAACTGGTAATTTATGTATGCTTTCTGGTAAAAAGAGATTCAAGCAATAAGGATTAAATGAACATCACTTTTGAACATCATTAGAAATCTCATTCTCCTCTAAGGCAACTGCTGTTATCATTTTGTTACATACCTTTAAGATATTCTGTGTGTGTGTGTGTGTGTGTGTGTGTGTGTGTGTGTGTGTGACTGTGAGTGTAAAATGTATCATTTTGTGAAATTTCTCCCTACAAAAGTCATACTTTATCACTTTATTTTACAAGTTTTATTTCATTTAACACATTTGAAATTCCTATGCTCCACAGAATATACATTCCATAGTTTAATCATACCTCTATTTGGTGGTCATTTAGGTACTTTCTAAAATTTTGCTATTAAGGGCATTAAGGGCCTGCCACTCCAGACATCAGAAATATGTTGGTGTGAAGGGCAGCAGACTCACTAAGAAGTTCAGTGGTGGTGGAACTTGAATAGGACAAGGCTGACGTAGGACAGGGGACGGGAAAACTGGAGTCATTATTGCCCATGGGAAAATGGGGCCCTGCAGTAATAGAGCATGATGATGTTTAACTGCCCGAAGTCAGTAGATCACAATTACGAAAAATGTTGGAAAGGCAGATGGGCAGTGAAGGAGTTTTGGCCCCTAGGAAATTGCAGATGTGGTTAACAGAGCATGGTTCCCAGGGGCCAAAGAGGCCAGCAGCCAAACACGGTGCTGCTTAATACCTACAACCAAAAAAAGTAAGGTGAGCAGAAAGCTGTGTTTGGTAGCCTGAATAGAAAGTCTTAATCCTTTGCTTCATCTCAGACCAGAGTCGCTTTTTGTATCTTATCTGGAGCCATTGGCCCACATGGTAGCCAGGCCCTTATGAGGAAGGACCTGAAATACTGTGGCAAGTATCTACTGCTGTGATTCCTACATTCCTTCCCCAGAGGGACATATGGCTGTACTCAGGTAAGTGATTATAAACTAAGGAAAGGAGAGTATCTATACACTTCAAGGAGCTGAATTGGCAGAGATACTTGAAGACTGAAAGCATCATCAGGGCCCCCCTGGTTGGCATAGGAGCTTTACAGGGACCAGGTAATAAATGGCATTCTGGCTGAAGTCTGGCTTCCAGTGAGTTCACTATATTCATGGATAAACCCTATAGTCATTTCCTCTGTAACCAAGTCTATTGGAATTGATATACTTGGCAATTGCATCAACTGATACAGGCCTATGAGATAAGAGTTACCATAATCGGAAAGGCCAGGTGGAAACCTCTGAAACTGCCCCTGGCCAAGTTAGTTCATAACAGACAAAGCAGAACAATATTGCTTCCTTAGGGGTTTGCAGAGATTAGTGAAAAGGCAAGTTTCGAACTCATCATCGGGACTGGAAGCCCCCCTCTCCTCTGTTTTAAATTGAATTAGTATAGAGATGTAGATGTATAGTCTGAAACAGTTCATGCCAGTCAGGCCTTAAATTTAAGTCTAATTCACAATTCATTGTTACATCTCATACTTCCAGAATGACAAATTTTTGTGTCTGATGAAATAATTCTGTTTGATTATAAGCACCTCTTAGGCTCATGGGGCAAGTCTGAGCTCATTGGGAAAGTGTGACATACTTAGGTTTTGATGGCTGTTATGGTCACGGGAGAGAAATACCATGACCCACATGGTTCACACTTCTGAGCCTTTATTAAACCAACGTTTTTAAGTAATCAGTAGAGAAGTCATTTGATAGAACTGAAAAGTCCTGACTTCAGCGAGTGATTTATGATTTTTTGTGGGTTTCATCTCCTGCTTTTCCTGTTTTGAACAGGTACATGGACATTTTTCGGATGATGATGGTTGAGCTGAGGAGGCATGGATGGGTGTGGGCTCATTTACTATCCTCACAGGTTATTGGTTCACTCCTTTAAGACACCACATCTCCTCAATTCTCATCATTGGCCCTTGGTACTAGTTCCAAAGCAAGGCAGCATGGGAATTCTTAGGTTATACTGTATAGGTGACAAATATCTGAAGTTTCCTGCAGATCTGCTTTACTGAGGGCTTCAGTCCCTGAAGAGGGGAATTGAAGATCCAAACAACTCAATTAGCAGTTGTTTTGAGCATCCATTTTTGGACCCAAGGATGTTTGGTTAATTTTACAGTTGGCTTTAGCTGGGGTCATTATTGAATATCTCCTGCATAAATTATGCCATATTCAAAATATGAAAATTCTCATTTTGGCAGCAGCAGCTCAAATGGAAAACTGTAAATCACCAAACAGAAAATTAGCAAACCTTTGTCCCATCTCAGCTTATGCACGTGATGGTCTTTCTTCCCCTGAACAAAATTATCCTGGTCCCTCAGCCAATGCATGTAGCTATTTTACTACATCCCAGGGGAAAGGTACCCCATGGCTATGAATGATTTGATTATAAAATCATGAAAGACAAGAGTTTAAATAAGAGAGATATGAACACCTTCAGGAGACTCACTGGGGATGCCAGGATTTAGCTCTATGCATAATTCAGCCCCACTCGATATTCTGAACGTGGATGAGTTTGAGATGATGTACTGGAGGCGGGCTCAGATAAATGCAACTTGGTTGAGACTCCACACAGGAGAGCTCTCTTTCCATCTTAGACCACATTTTTTTTCAGTGAGTTGATATTATTTATGCAAGTTGAACTAGGGGTAGAGACTAGAGGAAACTTCTAAATATCAGGCCATTTTTGTTTTTTCCTCTGTTTTCACTGCTTGATTTTCAGTGCTTAATTTACATGGACATTTACATTTCATTGCATTTCAATATAATACTAACCCCTTCCTCTCTTTTTTCAACAAGGAAGTGTCTTGTAACATCCTTCTTTCCTCTCTTCTCCTCTGGGTAGGGTTTTGCTTAATGTGCAGAGAAAAAAATGAGTTAATGCTTGTCTTTGAATTTAAAAACTAACTTTTGAAGCCCAGGACAAAGATTTGTATTTGAGAGTAAAATGTGTATTTATGAATAGCTTGTTGCTAGAATCTACCTTTTATTTTGTTGCTTCATTCTGCGTTTTGTTTTGCATGCCAAAATAATTTTTTGTTTTGAGCATTAAATCATAGATTTGGGGCTAATCCATGAGAAGTAAGTAACAAGTAAGACTAGTTCATCCCTGGAAAGTAACTAAGGGCTGGGCCTGGGAGAAGGAAGGTCACTCAGAAGGAATATGACTACTGCTTAGGCTTTAGTGAGTTACTGTTCCCTCTCTACTGCCAGTCTCCAGTTATGGCCAGGGGATTGATAGAAACCCCAGTGAGATTTGGGGAAGGAATACGTGGGAGAAAGTACCTGTGCTCAGACCCTGAGTGAGACCTAGGAGAGTGAGCAAAGTGCTTGGGTTTCCTTACTCTGAGACAGCAGCTGTTTGTGGAAAGGGCAGTGTGATGTATGCAGGAATTAAAGGGACTAGGGAAGCCCCCTGAGCCTTGCACATGCCCAGATATTCCCACAGGGCAGGGGCAAGAAAGTAGCTAAGACAGGTTGAGCAAGTCTGAAAGAGCCTATATCTGGAAGAGAGGCAGTGTGACCTCCAGCAGGGTCCTGATGACTTAAGGGCATCAGCACCAGATACAGCAGAGACTGCAGATCATGTGACAAGTTAGATGTTAGTGGTAGGCTGTGGAGAACCAAGGATGGCTGTGGAC
Organism: Cynopterus sphinx; assembly: GCA_030015415.1. Classification (NCBI taxonomy): domain Eukaryota; kingdom Metazoa; phylum Chordata; class Mammalia; order Chiroptera; family Pteropodidae; genus Cynopterus; species Cynopterus sphinx. Next base: position 120,646,694 of record CM057383.1, read on the forward strand.
CTGCTGCCTAATCCCACCACTGTCTGATGCTGCATAAACTCCTCTCCTGCCCAGCCCTTCAAAAAACTGCCCTATCTTAAGCCTATATTGACCAAATTTACTGCAAATAGACTGAGTATACCTGGATATATTATTAGTAGTAGAAAAAATAGATAATTGAGACAGAAAAATATAAGAAAATTGGACTTTTACATATTTTTTGTGGCTTTTGAAATTCAGTAGGTTTAATATCCAGACTGTATTTTTCCTTGAGAAACTCCAGCCTTATTCATAGCTGCAATCACTACATCCCTCTAAAAGTCTTCTCTGATGCCCTTTGTACCCCAAGGTGGCAGTGAAATTTATTTCTCACACTTAAGTGCCCCAGTATTCAATTTATTTATTTTTAAGGTTTATCACTTCTCACTGTAGTTATTTTTATGTACTGTAAATACATCATTTATACATTATGCAACAGGATACTTATTCAGAGAGGTTAAGTTGTTGATAAATAGTGAATGCCTATTTACATCTTCAGGTTTCTTTGGTTTCTAGTGCTTTACTTTTGTTGTTTCCTTTCACTGGTCATTAATCCTGGTGTTATATTAGAACCACCCTAGATTTTTATAAAAATTACTAAATGTACCGGCCCAATCTGGACCCAAGTCAATAGCCCAGAAAATTAATTCTTCCCTTCTGCTCTCCCTCCCTCTTTCTCTCTTTTTTTCCTTCCTTCTTCAGTGCTCAGTGTCCCATCCCTCTCTCTTGTCTTTGCAGTCTTCCACCAAATTTCTCCCTACTTCAGCTCTTTCCTCTTCTTGTTCCTATGACTGACACACAGCCTAACACCTCTTTCATTAGCTTTTTAGATCAACCAAGGGTGAGATAGCCAGCAAAATATCCATTTGAAGCCACCAGCAATATTGGATCCCATTTGACAAAAGACTTTCTGGGTAATTGATTTTTAACTCTTTAGTTCCTTTATTACTTATAGAAATCAAAGCCAGAGTGAGAGACAATGTTTCTCCATAACGAATAAAAATATTGGATGAGGAAGTAATTAGACTGCAAGCTCATAATGATGGTCACCTAGAGGCCTGAAGAAGGGGGCTGTTTGTCTTTATTGACCCTGGAAGATGCACCAGAGGACTCTGTTCTCCCAATGTCCTGTCTGGCAACTGATGAGTCATAAAACTAATCATCACCACCATTACTGTTACAAGGATTGTTTTATGTGATGACTGTATTTCTAATGAAAGAGTCGAGAACTATGTTGTTTGGAAGCAACGTCAAGGCCTGTCGTTTATCTCAAAGTGGGCAGAAAGTGGGTACTGGACTAGCTGCATCTCTCTGCACACTGAGCCGTTTGTGTATTTGTTATTCCAGAATTGACATGCAAGTGTGGATAGGGACAGTGCCTCTATGTCCACCTCTGTGAGGTGGGCCAGACAGCAAAGGAAGGAGGGATAAATGACAGCAGGCTAATGGTCATCACTTGATAATGAACTTTATTTTTCTTGTTCATCTGATTTGATTCCAGCTACCCCTTCCCCTAACCATTCCTGAACTATGCATCTTGGGAATATAAAGCTCATTTGTTAACACTTTGTTAATAGTCTCTGTCTGTTCTGGACCCTGGAGCCTGGGTTTGCTTTTCTAGGTCGGGCTGTCATTGCTGGAGTTTTGAGCCAATCTTGTGTGCCTTTATATTAACCATGTGTCTTTGAGCAAATCATTTCCCACCTGTAAATCTCAGTTTCTTCAGTTACCAAGTTGAGATGAGAATAATGACACTCTGCCACTGTGACCTGGGACACCTGTCTTCACCTTCGCTATTGGTCCAAAGCCTCATTTCCTTGGACTGCGTGAGATCCTGGTAGCACACTGCATGGTGTCAAATTCTTCCATGAAGCTTTTCATTCTTAGAATCATTTTGATGTAGATCACTGCTTGCTGTGCTCTCATGTTTCATTTTCTTCCATACAAATGGAGAGTTTTATTTTAAAACATCCCTACTTTTTGAAAGAAAAAAGATTTCAACCACATTAGGGGGTGTTTTTACCATTTGTGCTGACTTGTTCAACCTCTTGATAACTGGCAAAATGGTGACCACTGACACTACTACTAGCTCCAAATACTTTTTTATATTTTACTAGTGTAAAGCTGAAGTTTCCAGGGCTTATAGTATATAATCATGAGTATATATTGTTTATGTTTAATCAGTTCAATGCTGGTTGCATTTTTCCAACTATAGACACACTTCAGAATATACCTTATTTAAATGAAACTGAATGGTTACAGTGTTCAAGAATCCTATTTAGAATAAATTATGTAGATAGACAGCATGGCTTGAAAATTTGTGGAGTAGGAGATAATGAATTTAAATCACCCAGCTCAGTCTACGGCCATGCTACCCTGAATAAGCCCAATCCCGTCTTATCTCAGAAGTTAAGCAGGGTCAGGCCTGGTTAGTACTTGGATGTGAGACCACCTACGATCAGGTGCTATCTGCATAAAAAGAAAAAAATAAGGGATTGTAAGCTAACAAGGTCCTTGCAATCTGTGAGATCAACCAAGGGTTGCCTCTAAATAAATAAATAGATAGATGATGATAGATCGATAGATAGATAGATAGATAGATGATAGATAGATAGAAATATAAAAGAAATAAAAAATAAATCACCCAGCTCATAGAGGGGTTCTCAATACACAGTAGGAAGATATGGTGATCCTTAGACACAAGCATTTTATTTAGTGCTAGCTCTGTGCCTAGGCCTAGTTTGTAGCTGGGAATAAATGAGTAGGCATTGTGTCTACCCTGAGTGAATTTAGAGCCAGCTTTATTTATTAAATGGCTTTTGACTCTTTTTTGATTATATGACTTCCTGTGGAGACAAACTTTTTATTGCTTAGAACAGAGCAGGGTGGCAGGTAGCCTGGCTTGAGGTTGAGTTGACCCTGTCTTATCTTTCTTTCCTCTAATCCACCATCCTCTAGTTCTATGGCACTCATGCCCCAGACTGTTTACTGGGCTTCTCACCCACAGCATAACAACTTGTCTTGTAAAAATTAGGTTCCAAAACTACCTCTTTCCATGCTATTTCCCAATTAAATGTGTATATTAAAATCAGTAGCTTTACCTAAGTAATGGGAAAGTACTCTTATTGAATACATTCATCTTACGCATGTTACTAAAGGGATAAGAGTGAGAGATTACCCAAATTTTATATTTATTTATTTCGATTATGTTATGCGACAATCATTTATTGATCCTGACAGATACTAGAAATACAAAATAAGGACGATATAGTACTGGTTTCAAGAAATTTACATTTAAAAACTTTGAAAACTTTTTTGGGCTAAGTCACAGAACAGTGAAATTATTACTTTATCCCCTGCTGAAGCCAAGTCATCTCTGCATATTCCAAATGTGATAGTTTTATGAACAAAATTATATATTTTATATGTTACATTGTTATGAATTATATATTATAAATTAAATTATAAATTATATTTTATACATTATATGATTTTATGAACAAATTAGGTATTTTATGTGTCCAACCTAGCAAAGATTCTTTTTCTTTTCCATGCTTTAGAAATCTTTGGAAATGTATTATCTTATTATGTGGCTTACTCAGCTACATGGGCAATTCCAATTAATCCATGTTAGCTAAAAACACCAAGATACCAGGTACAGTGAGAAAGTTATATTTGAGTCCTCAGATGAAAGAATGATGGAAATAAGACAATTATAGAGGAAGCACAATGGTTAAGAGAACAAGCTTTGGAATCAGGAGCAAGGGTTAACTCCTTCTCTCCATCATTAAACTCTGTGTGATCTCAGACAACTGGCTTGGCCTCTTTGAACTTCTAACTTATAAAATAGGGACTGTAATACTTTTCATAAGTGTTAAATGTGAAATGTTTGAAAAACATTTAGTTCTAGGTTCTCAGCATGTGGGAAATACTGCTAGAATATTAACTCTCCCATTTTATAAATTAGGATGCTGAGAAGAAGAGAGGCTATTTACCTGCCTGAGATCACCCAGCAAGCCAATGACATGAAGTTCAAAGTGTCTTCTCTTCTATACTGATGCATACCAACGTAGTTTTATTGTACTTAAGTCAAGCACTGCCCCTGAGCTCTTATGCCTACACAAGGATCCCTGGGACATTTAAGATTTTCTTAAACCTAGACAGAGGTCCTTTCATGCTTGAGTATTTGGGTGTTTGTATGCGTGTGTGTGAGTGTGTTTGTGTCTGTGTTTGCAGGTACCCATAACCCTGGTTCCACCCCTTCAGCTCCTCCTAGGAAAAGGTAGTGGTGTTTTGTTCTGCATGGGCCTTTTGATTGACTAAATTCCTTCTGATTAAGGAAAAACTAAACAGTGAAATTTAGCATTAGCACTTTCTTAATCACTTGAATTTAGAAGCTTGATAAATGCTCTCTGTGTGGATCTTATAGAAGGGTGTATCAGGATCTGAGAGATTTATAAGAGTGCTCCTGTAGATTACTGAATCTCACACTTGACCATGACACAGAATCACACAAAGGGCTCATTAAATCACAGATCACTGGGTCCTCTCCTCAGAGTTTATTCTGATTTGGCAGGTCTGCAGCAGAACCCTAGAACCTGCATTTCTGCTAAGTTCTCAGGGGTTGCTGATGCTGCTTGGCTGGTAACCACACTTTCAGAACTATTGCTTAGATCTTCACCAAGGAGTACTTCTCAGACTGAAGAATGATGGCATTGGGCAAGGAGAATCCAACAGATTTAGTGTTTTCAGAATGAGTTAACTATCTAGAAAGTGTCAGCGAAAAGGAGAAATACTTCTTTATAGATGGGTTCATCTACTAAGATAAATCATATAATGATTTACTCTCTGTCACTAGTGATACCTTCGTTGAAAGCAGAAGAGTTATTTATCAGGTGTAGGAAATTCAAATCCCATTTCAAAGGATAGATTTTCTTTAGACAGATGGGAAGAACATGAGCTTTAGCTTTTTGGGCTCGAATTGTGGTACATAGTTTTTTCCTTCAAAGCCTTGAGCAGAGGTAGTTTGTTTCGCTAAGTTCAACTATAAAATGGAGATATTAATACCTCATCTTGAAAAGCTGTTGTGAGAGCTTAACATCATATTTGGCTGAAAATAGGAACTGAATAAAAAGTAGATATTTGTTATTAAAATAGTGATTACTTTCCTGTCATTTGATTTTAAGGAGTTGGATCAGAGAAATGAGTCCATATTTATCTCTAGGCTAAACCTCCAAAATATTTTTTCTCTTCAATCTACCATCACAGCTAAAATTCATATGATTCAACTTAAAAATCTTTATTGATTTAATGTTGTTAAATAAGATAAGTGGTCCTATACTTTATTCAATTCAGTGTGCTTATGTTGTAGGCAAGCAGGTCCAAAAGAGTTAATTCTATGAAAGAGTGTTTTTGATCATTCCAGGATATAAAAACTACTTGTTGACCACTTGTTGACATTTTTGAGGGCTGCGAATATAAAATGAAAAAAATTTAAAAAATGACTTACAGAAAATTCATTGAAAATAATTTGTAGGATTATATACAAAACATTTCTTATAATTTGTGGACAATTTAAGGACTTTTAAAAATAATTAATTTGTTTATGGTGACATTGGTTAACTAAATCCAGTAAGTTTCAGCTGTACATTTTAACAGTAAGGCATATATATATTTACATTGTGTGTTCACCTCCCATAATTAGATTTCTTTCTGTCATCCCATATTTGACCCCCTTTCCCCCATCTATCTCAGCCCTTCTCTCTACTTTTCAAGAGCACTTTTGCCTACCTAATTTTGTGTAATGTAGTAACTTTAGTTCCTGACACCCATGTAAGAGGCAACTCAGTCCAATATCACCAACTCCCTTGTTTGCCAGTTAAAACTGATTTTCACAAATTGTGGCAAATGTGCATAGATAATTTTTTTGATTGGGTAAATGCTCACATGAGTTAAATGGCCAGTCTTGTTTCTGATTTCTAAGACTATTATTCTTGGAGTAGTGTCAGGGTCAGTGCCAAGGAATGGCATTGAATTTAATTTCTTATTCCTAATTAGGAATCTCCTTTTGGATGATTATAACTTCATTGGTTAATTGACTCTATTTGACAGCCAGAAACGTGATTTTACTCTCAAGGAAGTTATCTATGGATTGAATGGATTGTAGCAATAGTCATGGCATCATCGTTGAAAAAGGTAACAGTAGTAAATTAACACTCTGCTTAACCTCTAGATGGTATTCAAGACATTACTTCTCCCTTCACCCTTTGCGTTCAAAGGTGAGCAAGTTGCATGTGAGTTAAGGATTAAAAAGGCATTCTCAGGGACACATATTTGAACATGAGGTTTAAGAGAAGAGCCTAAAGTGGATGTAGATGGGTGGTTTAGCACTTTCTGCAGTAGGACAATATAGAGCATGGATCGCTTAGGCCCATCTATTTCAAGTCTTATCTGATTTTTCATTCAGATTAGTTTGTGTACTCTTTTCAATATCTGAGATCCAGGGAGGTCAAACCAGTGTGTAAATCTGGAGGAGAGAGGCCAGGGACAAGACTGCTTGACTTAACTAGAACATAACTAGAATATATGACACAAAATGTGATAAGCTAAATGGAAGACCAGCTCATGATTTGGGGCCAAGGGTCATCTAATAACAATGGACATTTATTTGAGAATATATCACTTTAGAAGCTTCTGTAGTTGCTGATAATATGGCAGGGATTCCATAGTCCAGCAATGACCTCCAGTTTCCCTGTCTTGTCAGAAGTAGGGCTTATCAGTAGAAATATCACCTCTGTTACATGGTGCATTTATCAACATTAACAAGTGCTTTGAGATACATTTAAAGGACTTACACAATGCATGAAATAAAATATATGAATTGATGTGTAATGCTTATACCTGCAGAGTGAAATTTTAGAAGGCCAAACAAGAAATTGTTGATATTTGTTGATACTCAACCACTTTAGTTCTGGTTACTCCTGAGCTCTTGGGCAAAAGCAAGGCTTAAGGCTTATTATTCATTGTACCCATGTCTGTGTCTATACTATATAATTTTTCTATTTTGTTCAAAATGTTATACACTGAAATGGTTATGGTGGTTGTTACTAGGTTGTGCGATAAAAAGTGATTTATTTCTCCTCCTTTTCAATCTTTCTGTTTTTTTTTTTTTGCAGTGATCATGTATTATTTTTAAACCAAACAAACATAATTGAAAGAAATTCATCATTTCATTCCGAAAACAATCCTAGAATATGAATGATATTAATCTCTTTGTGACTTAGTTTCAAGGATTAAATAATTTGTCTAAGATCTTATCTGGCAAAACTGGGACTCAAACCTGACTTTTTGACTCATTTCACCATGCCCAACAGGCCTAATTTGTGATAAGGGAGAAAATACTTAAGTCTTTTAAATGTCCACTCTCCCTAAGGACCTCATCAGTCACCACAGCATTCCGTAATGTTTTCTTTTAATGCCCCATCAAGATGCATCCATTTGGACTTTGTGTTGTCTGTGAACCAAAGACTGGGGAGAATGGGCCTGAAAGAAGGGGGATCATGCACCACAGACTACAAAGGACTGACCTTCTCTACCTACCTTATTTATTATTTTAACACTGTATTTCTCTGGATACATTCAAAGGGACCAGGATGACTTATTATTAATTATTATTTTTATTTTATTTTTGTTTTTATTAAAATTAGTGGGGTGACATTGGTTAATAAAATCAAATAGGTTTCAACTGTACAATTCAATAATATATATATATATATATATATATATATATATATATATATATATATATAGTGCATTGTGTGTTCACCACCCAGAGTTTTTCTTCAATCACCAAATATTTGACCCCTTTTCATCCCTACCTTCCTCTTCCCTCCCTGCTTTCCTCTGGTAACCACTAACCCACTGTCTGTGTCCACGAGTCTCTGCTTGCCTGTCATGTTTGTTTGTTTCTTATCGTTTTATGTTCCACATATGCATGAAATCATATGGCTCTCAACCTTTGCTGTCTGACTTATTTCACTTAGAATTCAGTCCCTACTATCTGCCCAAAGACAATTTATGTGTAGCACCAGCTCAGACATGCTTCTTCTAATTCATTTGAAGGGCACTGAAGGAAAGCAAAGGAGTTTAATATTCTCCTGCAGCCTCAGCGGTGCTCGTTAAGGTGACTTTATAGTATCATTTTGGCCTGGCTACATTCCAGAAGGATTTACCAGAATTTTTTGGAGAGGTCACTGTGAGGCTGAGGTGAAGGTAAGCCCAAAACCCACAACTGAATTTATGTGGTCGATGGGTATAGCCAATCAGACAGAAATGGCCATCACCTAGGATAAGTACCACCACTCCTGTCCTCATAACTGTGGAAGTCACTGCTAATTGATTTCTTGGCAGCAATTGCATAGAATCTCAGCACTCTTGTCACATCTCTCTAGAAGTTACAACCAATTGACCATACTTGTTAGGCAACAAGTTGAAATTTGCCACCCTTGAAAATAAAGTGGGCATGAAATAGGAAAGTGCTTAGCTGAGACATTCCGAGCATGTGTGCTTAGAGCACCGCCACCAGCACTGCCACCGATTTCTTTTATTTCACAGTGCCGTGACCTGCATGGCTAGAGGGTTAATATACCAAAAAGGGGGTGATGGAAGGATGGAGAAAAACACAGAGACAGTACATACAAAAGCTGGGGCCCGGTGGGACACTGCACTTAGCTTAGATACAGTGACCCCGAGCCAAGATCAGCGTGTTTATTATATACTTTTGAAGGTCGAGGAGGGAGTGGGAGTCTTCTTCTCAGGACTTGAAGCTTGCTGGCAGCAATAATTCCCCAAGGCCTGCCTGTACCTGGTTATCCATGCTAAAGTAGAAACAGCTGTTTGTTAATGGTTTTGCTTCTCTGTCCCTGGCAGTTTGCAACACAGCAAGGCACGGCTTTGCCAATGCTTCGGCCTTAGGATGTGCAACATCTGGCTCTCTACATCATGGTTTCTAGTTTACAGCAGTCATAGTCACTTTTCTTTGACTTTGCTCCAGTTTCTTCTCATCTCTTCAGTTTGTCTTGTAAGAAACTGAGCACAAACATTATCCTACAAGCAATCTGACTGGGGCAAAGGAGAAAGAGCATGATGCTTACCACCCTTGACCCCAGAGGGTCTATATCTACATTTGCCATGTAGATGTGTTACCAGTGACCTTTGTCTTCTTTATCCTATAGAAGAGTGTTTAGAATTAAGAAAAAAAAATATTTTGAATCCACATGTGGGGTAACACATTTATCTGTATTTTTATTATAAGATTTCATCCATTGCTCAACATTTGGTAGTCATTTGGTGGAGAATTCTGTTACAAAATGTGTTTTCTCTTCCTCAAAGCTTTTCTCACCCACAGATTTGATGATCAATGTCTTCTATCTTCATTTATGAAAAATCCATGATATTTAGTATCTCTGCAGCTCTGTATAAAAGTAGAGTACAAAAGCCCTTCTTCTTCTCTGATTAATTTTCATCTATCTTTCAGTTTTCATCTGCAATCTTTTCCCTGGGAAGACTTTTTAAACCCTCAATCTGTTTCTTTTCTGAGAAGTGTGACCTCATTAGGTCAGGTGACTCATGTGAATTGAAGGATTAAGCATTAGATTCTATCTAAAGTCTCAGGATGCTACCCTGGCTTATTTGGAGTCATACTAGATACATTTGTTACTTTCTCTATTTAAGATGTCATTTTGGCTTGTCAAAAACTTTTCCTTTCAAATTACTACAAAACCAGAATTGCTCTGATTTTAAAAACAAAACAAAATAATTAAGTACTAGAGCTCTTTATTGTTTTAGTCCAAAACAGATTAAATCATAACTGAGATGAGAGAGTTGTTTGCATATGAAAATTATTTGTCACTTATGGCAAATTAAACCTCAGTTATTCTCTCCTACCCCCTCTTTCTTGCTTTTATTGATTTTGATGACTGCTAAGCGAATATATATATATATATATATATATATATATATATATATATATATATATATATATAATTTAGCTCAGCTACTAAATCAAGATAGAGGAGATCAGCACTTTTCTACCCAAGGGATGTATCAGCCATCATTGAAGATGCAGACAGCAAAACAGCAATTTGAGCCTCAGAGAGCAGGTTGGAAAAGAATAATTTACAGTTGTGTTTTGCTGCTGGTGTTACACTAAATCACTCCAAGTTTCTTCATATTTTAGGCATCTTTCAGACTAGGATCAGAACAAGTCAACCAGCATAGTCCCTGCCACCCCTCCCCCCCATTTTTTTGCAAACATTTTATTTTTCAGAAACCTAGGGCTGAGAAAAAGAGAGTTGCTAGCTAAGATAGAAATACCTTATCTGTACTTGGATCATAGATAGAGGAAAGCAGGTGAGGTCAGATGTAAAAGCATGACTTATGGTAGTTGAGGAGGGAGAATAAAAATCTCTTTTCTCCCTTTCATTTTCAGAAAGCCTCAATCAATACACCACTTGTAACAGCACCAAGGGACACAGGAGCAGAGAATCCAATACAAATGCATTAAAACCTTTTAAATTTGACACAGTGCAAAGGCAAAAGTATTCTTGACAGTGAATTCTTTGAATCATGAAAATCATTTCAAATCACCTGGACAGGAGGGTTTTGAAATAGAAGAAGTTTGTGTCAATTTAGCATTATCCTTTGGCTTCTCAGAATTTTAAAATGTTTTTTTTTTTTTAAAAGTTGGTATCCTCTGATTTGATTGAAATTGTCAACAATAATAATGTTGCTTTAGAACTTCTGTGGGTCTTTGATATAGGTGTACAGAACTTAAAAATCAACCAGACTGATGTTACCTATTTAAAAAATGAGGGTTTTGAAGTTTAGACAGAAGACAGTTAATGGCAGAGCTAGGACTAGCAAAGTTCTGCTGAGCTTCCATTCAAAATGAACCTCAGAGTAAATTCTTTTCAATCTCATTTTCAATTGGATCATGTTTGTGTGAATTCAACAACTTAATGTCATTATCACCATGGATATTTCATAATTAGAGGACTAGAACCCTGGAAAGCTGTGTAACTTGTCCTGAGCAAGAAATCGTAGCTCTCACCTTCTTGATTCATAGTTCTGTTTTGAATTGGACATTTTTTAAACAAAAAACCCCTCATAGCTTAAGATAGTTAAAAAGGAAAAAAAAAACAGGCTTATGAAGATGAAAAACACATAGAAACAATGACCGTTTTGCTTTGGTGATGCCAAGGTCACTTTTAAGTGTTTTGACAAAGTTCATTAATTGCGAACAATCATATGTTTTTTCTTTTGACATTTGTGCTATTACTGTCTCTTCCCTTTTGGTAATGTTGATTGATTGTTCGTCTATGATCCAGTGCAAGTATGAGTAAATGAGATCACTCACCACCCAGAAGATTAACAGATGGCTATTTTCAAAAGAAGAACGTCAATTTTTCAATGATTAATTTTCTTTAATTCATCTCCATCTCTCTCTCTCTCTCTCTCTCTCTCTCTCTCTCTCTCTCTCTCTCTCTGTCTCCACCCTTACTCTGCCAGATTCTGCGATATACAATGCTGGTGTCCTTGTATATTAAGATATGGTTCATTTTTCGTCTAATTCAGGAATCAAGTCCATAACTTCAGCATTAGCAGCACTGCCTACAAAACCACTAAGCCATCTGGCTTGTTTTTCCATTTTTCATTTCTGAGTGATCGTTCTTGGTCTGTGGTTGCCAATCAGGAAGAAAGGCTGAAGTGTCAGTACAGACAGAACAAACCAAAAGAGGTTCATAGTCACCTACTCTGTGAGTTCTGGCTTCAGAGATAAAAGCCGAGGCCGCTAAGAGGCAACTCACCGCTTTGTTGGCTGCTTCGTTCATGGACAGAGCATTGCAGAGCAGTGAATTTCTCCCTTTGCTACAGCAGCCTTCACATCCCCTACTTTGCTCTCGTAGACAGACTTCAGGGCTATGAAACAAAGTTTTACTAACACTGGGAAACTGCCTGACTCCCTCTGAAGCTAGAATCCAAAGGGAGGAAAGGCTCAAACTGAGCTCCACAGAACCCCGACAGTGGCACCGAGCACCTCTGTGTCATCTTTGTTATTATTCAAAGTAAGAGTGCCACTCTGTTGAAGTTAAGTACAGGGAGTTATTGAGGAGTCAGTTTCTGGCAAATTCCCTTTTTAGGGTTCTGCAGATTCGGGGGCGGAGTCTTAGTGAGCTTTCTACAGATACAGCCCCATCGAACTCCTGGGTTTGGAAAATTGTGCCACATTCTTTTTATCAGCTGTCCACACTTCAGTAATCCAAATTGTACCTAAAGATTATTTTGTGGATGTAAAAGGCACAATAGAGAGCTCAGCCTCCTAGAGTTGTTTTGACAGCTCCAGGACTGACAAGACACAATAATAATGCAGTTTCTCTCTTGAAAATTGGGAACTTTGTGTGTGTGTATGTGTATGTGAAATTGCTTTGTAAATTTTCCCCTGGCAATTTTCATGATGAGTCATTTTGTGGGAAAATGAGTAAAATTCTTATGTAAAGTTATCTTTTAAATGTCAGGGTTTAAAAAATATCAAACATAAATAAGTAGTTTGAGGGAAGGAGAAATTTAGGAAATTTACAAAGAATGCTGAATGTTGAAATAGTTTTATCACAAGTTAGGATTTTTTCTGCTAAAGTTTGCTGTTGAGAGTCTGGCTATAGATGTAAGGACTATGGTGATTGAAAGACAGATTGGGATATGTGATGTTTACTGGAATTCATTTTAAGTGCCCTTAGGATGACACACAGCAGTTCTTTTAGATTATATTTGAAAATAGATCAACTATTTAATCCCTACTTATTCTCTATCTCCACATAGGGATAAAACGCATGCACACACACACACACACACACACACACATGGACACACACACACACACAAACTGCTCATTTCAAGCAAACATTTGAAGGAAACTGTGACCTTGAAAAATGAATAAAAAGAAAAATACACAAATTGTAAAAGTGATATTAAATCTAGAAAAAAATATGACAGCAATAGTGTCCTCAAAATATGTTATCATCAGTTAATTCTTTCAGGATTATTTATTTCACAGCTGAAAATAGACAAAAACCAGCAGTGTTATCTCAGCATTGATTGAATACAATGAAATCTTTTAATAGAGTGGATCTATGATCCATAGCAGCATTTTGCCCATATTTAGCAATTATAAGCACGTTATTTAGTATTTATTAAACACTGTAATAGCAAAGTGTTGTAAAATAAATTCTTTTACCTAGTTCTTCCTTCCTTAAACTAGGCAGAAAGAAAAAAGGCAAATATCTCTTTTTAGAAAGTGTTAAGGCAGTTTTGCAAAGTTTGGTAGTACAGTTGATTCTGACCATGTTGGAAGTATCTTGAGAATAAAGTACCTAGATAAAAAGAATACATTTCTAGGAAATAATGAGTCTTAAGTTTGTATGGTGAAGGAAAAACAGACCTCAAAGTCAGGCACACCAGGGGTTTGAATGTATTGACCTGTAATTCCTAGGGCTCCGTAGTTGCAGAATAAGCAGAATTCCTGATATTGCAGAAGTTTTGAGTAACTTTTATTCACTACTTAGGTTTATGTGTGCATCCACGGGGGTTTCTCAGCTCCTGCCTTAATACACAGGTGATACAACCTCAGCTCTGCCCATGAATACTTCATACTTTGCCCCAGAACAATATAGTAAAATTGATTTTGTACTGTCACAGCCCTCTAAACACATCTCACATTCTTCTCCTGTTCCCAATGCAGTATCACATTTCCAGTCTTATGGGACTGTTTGTCTTATAAGATCCTATAATAAAGATGTCTAATCTTCACTTGCCATCTTTTCTACCTCTTTATCCGTTCCAATTTGCCTAATAATTTACCCACAGAATTCTGGATTCCCTACTTTCTAGACATATAATCTCAATTAACTTCTCTAAAAATCTTCAATCTCGTTAGAGAAATGAGTAGAGTAATACTGCTTCATCACATTTTGAATATGAAATGAGAATTGTATTTGACAGAGAGTTGATGTTCAGTAAATGTTACTCTTCTGTTTTCTTTCCTCATCCTCTGACCCTGAAATATATCATAGGGTGAGCAGAGGGTGTGTAAGAGAAAAGGACATAAGACACCTCCAGTCTCAGGAAAGGCCCTTCTCAGAATATTGCCATAATTCAAGATCATAGATACTCTTTTAAAATAGGTACTGATTTATTTATTTTATTTATTTGTATCACTATATACACAAAAACAGTAGGCTATGGGGCTATAAAAAAGGCAGCTTGTGCTTCAAGTAATTTACAGTCTGGAAGAGATAGGCAGACACAAAAATGACTATAAATAACAACTATAATATAAGAAAGAACAAACTAAAAGTTCAGTATAACCTAAAGATTCCGCAGAAAACTGTTAAAACCAATACATTAATTTAGTAGAGTTTCAGGATACAAAATCAACATACAAAAATCAATTAAATTTCTCTATAATGAACAATGAACAATTGCAAAAAGGAAATTAATAAAATAATTCCATTTATGACATTAAAAAAAAAACAAAATAGAAATGAACTTAACCAGGGAGACTAAAGGTTTGTACAATGAAAACTACAAAATGTTGCTGAAAGAAATTACAGAAAACACAAGAAATTTAAAAGATATCATGTGTTCATTGATTGAAAGAGTTAATATTGTTAAGATGTAATTCCACCCAAAGCAATCTACATATTTAATGCAATTTCATCAAAACATTAACAACATTTCTTTGCAGAAAGTATAAAGATCAATTCTAAAATTTATATGGAATCTCAACGAATCCTAAATAAAAATAATTTGTCAAAAAAAAATCTTGAAAAGGAAGTTGGAAGACTCACACTTCCTGATTTCCAAACTTACTATAAGACTACAGTAATCCAACAGTATAGGATTTGCACAAATACAAGCATATAAATCAGTGGAATAGAATACAGAGCCCAGAAGTGGACCCTCAAGGATCTTCAAATGATTTTTGACAAGAATGCTAAGACCATTCAATGGAGAAAGAAGTCTTTACAACAAATGGTGCTTGGAAAATTGGATATCCACATGCAAAAGAATGAAGTTGAACCCTTATTTTACACCAATACAAAACCAAAATGGATCAAAGTTCTAAATGTAAGAGCCCAAACTATAAATCTCTTTTAAAAAACAAAGCGGAAAAGCTTCATAATATTGGATTTGGCCATGGTTTCTTGAATGTGATACCCAAAACACAGGCAACAAAATAAAAAATAAATAAATTGACTTTAAAATTAAAGTTAATTTTAAAATTAATGTTTAAAATTAAAAACTTTTGTGCCTCATAGGACACCATGAAGAGACTGAAAAGGCAGCCCACAGAATAAGAGAATATATTTGCAAATGATATATCTAATAAGGGATTAATATCTAAACTATATAAAGAACTCCCACAACTCAACAACAAGTAAACAATGCAATTAAAAAAGTGGAAAATGGACACGAGCAGACATTTCTCCAAAGAAAATATACTACATATCTAAAGAAGATGCTCAACATTACTAATCATTAGAGAAATTCAAAGAAAACCGCAATGGGATACTACTTTAGATCAATTTAGATCATTTAGGCTATTATCAAAAGAAACAAACAAACCACGACAGAAAATAACAATTGTTGGTGAGTATGTGGAGATATGGAACCCTCGTGCATTGCTGGTGGGAATGTTAAATAGTACAGCTGCTGCAGAAAACAATATGGTCGTTCCTCCAAAAATTAAACATAAAATTACCATATGATCTAGCAATTTCACTTCCTGATATATACCCAAAAGAATTGAAAGCAGGGGTTCAAACACATATTTGTACACTTGTATTTGTAGCAGCATTATTTACAATAACCAAAATGTGGAAACAATCTAAAAGTTTACTGACAGAGGAATGGATAACAAAATATGGTATATATACGTACAATGCAATATTATTCAGCTTTAAAAAGAAATGAAATTCTGACACATGCTACAACATGGATTAACCTTGAAGATATGCTAAGTGAAATAAGCCAGACACAAAGGACAAATATTATATAAAGTACCTAGAGTAATAGAATTCATAGAGACAGAAAGTAGAATGATAGTTGCCAGGATCTGGAGGGAGAAGAATTGGGAAATTATTGTTTCAGGGTACAGAGTTTCAGTTAAGGATGATGGATAAGTTCTGGAGATGATTGTGATAGTTGCACAGCAATGTGAATGTAGTTAATGCCACTGAACTATATACATAAAATGGAAATTATGTTTTTTATATTTTACCATGACATTTGACAGAAGATGTCAGCCATGCTTCTCAGAACATGCATTGTTTGAAAAGAATTTTGAGATTACTGGAATTTCTGATCAGTGTAATTGGAGTCCAGAGCTTCCAAAGCTGAGTGTAATTTTTCACTGGCTAGTTCAGTATAAGGTGAGAGTAAGCCACACCCATTTTTGTGTTCAGCAAATATTTCCTGAGCACCTACAGAGTATAAGACACTGTTAGGCACTGAAGATTCTTTAGAGAATAAAACAACTCCAAATCTCCACTATATAGATGACTTGCATTCTATTGCATGGTATGGAGAATTTAGTGGGAAGTAAGCTTGATAGAAAAGCCAAAAGAATTTGGATTTCAGGAAAACAGTAGGACCTTATTTATATGTGGCTATAATATAAAATATGAATGGCCAGCTGAGACAAGATCAGAAGACCAGTTAGAAATGACGAGTTATTCCAAGTGAAAAGTGATGAAGGCTTGGACTATGGTAATGACAGTGGATAATGGAGAGGAGGAAATTTGAAAGATGGAATTAACCGGATATTTCAAATATATCAAGTAGGTTAAAGATAGAAATGACTGATAATATTTTTAGCTTGGATACCTGGGAAGCATCAGGAATCTAACCTTTAATTATAGCCTTCTCTTGGAAGATGAGCAAGATCCTGAAAGAAATCTCAGTTATTTCTAATAAATGACAAAGAGAAGGCATCATGAAATCCTTTCTGTAAAGTTTAGCATAGTGAAGGTGCCCTCCAGAATTTTATTTATGGAGTTTTCTCATTTAACAATCATTTATTGTGATCAAAAGTTATTTCTTTGACTCTTTTTATATATCGTGTTAATTCTCTCATTATATAATTGAAATGTCTTGAGAGTTTAAACAGAAAGTTGCATTTGATGAATATAATTTTATTTTGTTTTTGATATTTGGTGACTAATTCAACCACTGTAGTGAGATCATATTCTCACCAAGATGACAGATCAGTCAAGGAATTGTGTCTGACTCTTGCATGATAATTAGGTAATTTCTTTAATTCAACTCTGGAAAAATGTTATAGATAAGCAAATAGTGAATTCATATCAGCTATGTTTGTGATATCACACAATGCACTTGCTTAATGATTTAACAGCCATGCTAAATAATTGAGCCCTTTTAAAGAAGCCATGTAAGATGAATGTTAATATAGTCTTAAAATTGCCTTTCAAATGTTAGAGAAAGCGCTGATTAAAGTTTTCATTATGGTTTTTGGTAGAGAGGGGTGGAAATTAAATATGTATTTATAAATATTTTAAAATTGAAAACCACATCCCAGCTATCAATTTGAGCAGTAGGATAAATATGGCCTCCATTACTTTAAATGTTCATTGTTTATTTAAAAATGTCTTTGGAATGTCATCTGCCCAAATCCATTTCTCACTGCTAGGGAAGTGAGTTTTTGTGGTTAGCAGCTTACAGTGGTGCCACCTGTTCTGTGGGTGCAAGGAATTAAGGTTAATAATGCAGTTTCTGAGTCAGTAAAAATGAGCACTGATGTGGGAGCCATGAAGCCCGATTCTAACCTGGGTTTTGCCTTGATTTGATCTTGGAGAAGTTATAAAGTGTCTGTGGGCCTCGATTTTCCTATTTGCAAAATGGGAGAATGAATAACATCTCTAAAGGGGAGTAACTGTGTGGACTGCAGACGAACAGACATGGCATGGCTGAGAATGAGATCTGCTGTAGTGATTAGGACCCATTAGGACCAACTTTGTATCTAACAGATTTGACTTCTGAGTTATGTTTTTAAGCCACTGGACTACGAGCTCCCTGGTTTCAGGTTGAATTTCTTTTTCTTCTTTGGATTCCCAGTGTCTGTCTCATAACATGTATACTTGTCTGATTTGCATTCAAAATAATTGATTAAATACCCTCTTTTTAAATTAAACTTGGGTCACATTGCTTAATAAAATTAAATAGGTTTCAAGTGTGCAATTCAATAATACACCATCTGTATACTCACTGTGTGTTCACCACCCAGAGTTAAATCTCTTTCCATCACCATATATTTGACCTCTTTTAACACTATCTACCTCTCCCCTCTCTCTTTTCCCTTTGATAACCACTAAACTGTTGTGTCTATGAGTTTTTGTTTGTCCTGTTCATTTGTTGCTTTCAGTTTTGTATCTCATGTGTGACTGAAATCATATGATTCTCAACTTTTTCTGTCTGACTTATTCTGCTTAGCATGATTATCTCAAGTTCTATTTGTGTGGTTGCAATGGTAGTATTTAATCTTTTCTTATGTCTGAATAATATTCCATTGTGTGTGTGTGTGTGTGTGTGTGTGTGTGTGTGTGTGTGTGTGTATCACATCTTTATGCAATCATATATCAAAGGATACTTCAGTTGTTTTCATATCTTGGGCACCATGAATAATGCTGCAATGAACATCGGGGTGCATGTATCTTTACAAATAAATGTTTTCAAATATTTTGGAGTAGATACCCAGAAGAACAACTGCTGGATCATATGGTAGTTCTATTCTTAATTTTTTGAGGACCCTTTGTACTGTTTTCCACTGTAGCTGTTGAATATCCTCTTTGTCCTTAATACTTTAGCTAGTGGTTAAGAGCCCAGGCTCTGAAATAAAATTGCATGATTGGCTGATGGTGAAAGCTGGCTTGTCACCCACTAGGTGTGTGTATTGGGCAAGTTAACTTCTCTGTGCCCCAGTTTCCTCATCTGTGAAATGGACATAATAAAATACCTCTTATTATAAAGCTGTTGTGAATATTAAATGGCATTATTTGTGTAAGGCTTTTGACATAGCATATGGCATGAAGTTATTGCTTAATCATTTTTTCTTGTGATGGCAGTAATGATGAGGATGAGGAGGAGTCCCCCTAGACACACAGTAAATGTTTATTTAATACAGGCATACAAATGTATCATGGATTTGGTCCCAGACCACTGCAATAAACAAATATCACAATAGAATGAGTCATGATGTTTTGGTTTCCTAGTGCATATAAAAGTTAGGTTTACATCATGCTGTTATGTATTAAGTAGGCAATAGCATTATGTTTTTTAACAAACAATGTAGACATTGTTTTTTCACAATAGAATTAAAAAATTCTGGTCTTCAGCAAGTAGTAATCTTTTTGTAAAAAAAATGCAGTATCAGTGAAGCTCAATAAAGTGAAGTTCAATAAAATGGTGTATGCCTGTAAATACATCACGTCTTAACTATTTATTTCCATCTATACCCCAGATCTTCCTAGTGCTATCTTAACTTTGTGAATTAAGTGAAGAGTGTAAACTCTTTGTGAAGCGTGTGAACCAACACTCTTCTTGGGTCCTGCTTTCTTGAATTAATATGTGGGCAGGCAAGTGCCCTGCCTGGTCTCTATTGTCTTCTTGGTTTTTATTTATATTTGCTTTTTTTGTATATAAATGTCCACTGACTTTATTTTTTAATTCATATATAATTTATGATATCAGATATTATATATGTATTATAAGAACTCAAGATTATAATGGTAACTAAAATGTTATGGCTGCCCCTGTTGGGTCACACACACACACACACACACACACGCATACATGTTTAGAATTCTCGTGGAGAGATCTTTTCCAGAACTTTTCTTTTGAGCTTTTTCTTTTCCCTTTAAAAACAGTATACATAAGCATGTATGTATAAGTAACCAGCAAGTACCTTAGCAGTACATGCTGTGTCTGATATTTAGTTCTAATTAATGTAGTAACCCTACATTATTTATATTTTCTTTTTTAAAAAATTAAACTTACACATATCTTAAAGAGCAAATAATCTTACCATTTTTGTTATGAAATAACAATCCCTTAAACCCTTCTTGCATCTCCTATTCTGCAGAGGCAATCAATTTTAACTCTTAGCTGATTCTTTTGACATTTACCTTCACATCTTTAAATTACATGTTTTTATTGCAATTTCTTAATATTCTACTTTTAACCATAATCTATTGATTTCCTACAAGGGAGGTGAGGATTTAGTTCTCTTTGATCACTGTCACCCCATTCGCTTGTGCACATCTATTATCTCTACACTTTCCCTAGAAGCTATCCTTAGAATTATACTTGGATCACTATTCAGTGCTTACACCATTATGAATGTGTAAATACTGTCCACGGCCAAGCCTTGTAGTGTGCATAATTTCCTTTCACACCTACCATTTTTTTCTTGGACTTAATAATTGTCATTTTTGGTTTATATCATTTCATGGTTGACTTATTTTTCTGTGACTCTATAGTTAACTTATTCCTACACTCTTCCTCCATTGCATAAATTTCCTCTGAATATGGTCAGATACGTTAAGAATTAGTTTGTCTTATTTCTTGAAATAATTTTTTCAAAATCTTCTGACCATTTGGCTCCCCAACTGTAGCATTAGGAATACTCCTTCACCACTAGCCTGTTATTTGGTTTCCCTCTCTTTAATTAACTACATGTTCCTTTTCCTTGGTTTACTTTCTTATTTTGGAATGTGCTGCTTGCAGTACTGTTCCAAGGAAGGGAGAATAGGAAGCAAATTTTTGAGACCTTGCACATCTAGAAATATTTTTCTGTTAGCTTTACACTTAATTGATAGTTTGGCTAGATATGCAATTATAGGTTGGAATTTTTCCTCAGAATTTGAAACGTTACTTCAGTTATTCTCTTCGCTTCCATTGAGAAGTCCTGTGCCATTCTAATTCTAAAATCTTTGTATGAAAGTGTTCTTCTTTTCTCTATCTTGGAGCTTTTAGGATAAGTTCTTTAATTCTCAGTGTTCTCAAACTTGACGATGATATGTCTTGGAAGGAGTCTATTTTCATGTACTACGTTTGTTCCATGATGGTCCATTTATTCTGTAAACTTATTTCCTTCAGTTCTGAAAAGTTTTCTTCAATTTTGTTTTTTATGATTCCCACCCTTTCCCCCACCTCCTCATTTTCTTTTCTTCTCTCTTCTCTCTTTTTTCTTTCTGGAACATTTATTATAAAAATTTTGATTTCTAGTCTTTAAAATCTTTTTTCTCCTCTTTTTCATTTCCTTGTTTTCCTGGTCCCTTAAAAAATTTCCATATTCTATTTCATTGTTTTCATTTCTGCTATAGTATATTTATTTCCAAAGCTATTTTTAATTCTATAAATGTTCTTATGTTTAATACCACCCTTCTCCTGATTCATCAATGCAATATCTCTTCTTATAAACTCATGATTTAAATGCTAGGTTTTTGTTTAGGAGTTTGTTTAGTTTTTTCCCCCATTAATTATCCTTACATTTTTTAAATTCATCTTGTCTATTTGGTCTCTGTCAGTTATTTTAGAGGCACGTCATTAATAACTGGCAATCATCAGCTGTCTATTTTATACTTAAAGAGTGGAACACTCAGACGCAAGTTGGAAGCTCTGTATAAATGAGGCTTGTCAACTTTGGGCTATCTGGCTTGGGTATTTCTTTGAGGAAACTCCTATGTCTTTATATTTATTTACTTTCTTTTGGAATGGTCAGATTCCTCAGAAAATGGTCTTCCAGTCTCTTGCTCAGTGAAGACATGACTAGCTTCCAGCACTGTAGGTGAGCAGATGCAGGGAAAAGGCTAGAGTCTCAGTGTTCAGTACAGATGCTTTTATTCCTCATTGTCCAATTTTACTTGTAGTCCTGACCTAATCATGCCTGAGTGCTCTGAGTCCAGGCACCTCATGTTTCAATACTTTTGGAGAATAAACCTCACACATGTTGAGAGAGAAGGAAATCTTGAGATCTAACTGCTGTTTAAATACTTGCAACCAGTTTTTAAAATTTTACCTTCTCCCCCATTTCCAAAGATACCTAGTGCTTGCTTATTTCTGAGCCTTTTAGAGGATCATGAGGTATAAATGACTTATATCTTGTCTTTACCTACTGCTGGCTAAATTTCACCTGTTCTGCTAAATCTGTTCTCTCATCTATCCACTTTCTAGCTTCTAAAATTATGAAATTGTGTTGTCATTGGCTTTTCTTCCACATTATTATGTTTTTGTTTACCATGTCTTTTAATTATCTCTTTACTGTTGTTTTAATAGAGTTTTAGAAGTAAGTAGAGACTATTGCTTGAGTTCAGTCTATTGTTTTAATTAGAATACTAAGTATGTATTTTTTTCTTATTGTTGGATTCAACCCATGAATCTCTTCACAGCAGCTTCTACTTGCACAGCTCTCTCCTAAGATATCAGACCCTTTTAGACTGCTCCTTACAAGTCTCTTTCAGTTTTGTACCTAACATTATAATTTTCTTACATCTTATAAGGGCCTCAGACCAGATACTGACATGGAGTCTGTTCAGTTATCACACGCATCTATCTGCTCCAGACTTTCCTCCAGCTGGTGAATGTCAGTGACAGGGTCTGCATTTCAAAACTGGCTGAAAGAAAAACCATGGCCGGATACTATTTTCTTTTCATCAATGTTACACCATTGGAGAGTAACTGCTTACTTGAGTGAATTCAGCTCTATCAATTTGGACTCTTCAGGGGCTTAAGAAAGAGAATGAACGATTTAAACTGTTTTAAGTATTTTTTGTTTCACAACATTGAAAGGCTTAGGGTGGTTATTGGATCAATCTTGGTTTGGTTTAGGGCCTCGAATGACATCAGAATGTATCTCTGTTTAGTTAAGCTTGCTTGGATGTGTTTTGAAATGATTGATTTTAAGACAGATATCCATGAGAGTAAATAATGATAATGTTAAAAATAGTAAAAAATATATTATGTTTTGATATTACATATTTAAAAAGTAAATATAATGCCTAATACATAGTATGTAATAAATTAACACAATAAATTATCACTATTATTATTATTCATGCCAATCATTCTATTATCTCATTTAATCCTCACAACAACCCTCTGTGGTATTGCTATCATACCCATTTTATAGTTCAGAAAACTAAGGTACATGGAGGTTAATAAACTTGTCCAAAGCCATAGAGCAATAAAATAACAAAAGTGAGGTTTGAACGAAGGCAAACAATTTTCAGGGTTGACTGCTTAATGTCAGTGTACCAGCACCTTTCAGTCTCTGAATGGCAGTATCATTCTCTGATATTCACTATCCCTTGTTAACAGTGTCACCTCATCTCATTTGACTATACTAATGTGAGCAGTCGGCTAGTATTGTCCATCCATTGAGATAAGAAGACTGAGTTTTAAAATGCTTAGGTGATTTTCCCAAGCTATCCAACTCTTCATGGCAGAGCTAGAAGTTGGGCCCAAGCATACTTTTTCCTACCCTACACTATGCCACTTTTATGCTGGGCTGATACTTTCAACTTCTGAATGAGCATCTAAGTGGCATAGCATTTGGAGCATTTTTAATTCTTATTAATAGATGAGTTGTGAATGGCTGTATATTCTGTTATCTGCTTGACAAAACTAAGCAAGTGGGAAACTAATGAGAGATTACAGAGCATAGATTGGCTTTCCAGCCTTTTTATACGTGGCTCTGGCAGAAGATCAGAGTCAGAAGGAGGCAGGACTGATGGGGCTAGGGTGATCACTTAGAATGTTTACCTAATTTCAGGGGGGCTTAGTGTCAGGAACAGAGACACTGGCATTCCATATGGCATCTTTGTTACTCAAAATAGATTCCAAAGAGGCCCAGAGTGGCAGCATTCTGTGTATGAACTTACACATTAAATAGGCTCGAGTTTGAATCTCAGTGTTGCTGTTTATTAGCTGGGTGTCCTTGAATTTGTTTTTTAGCAAGCCTGGCCTTCATTTTTTTTTATTTTTCCATTATAAAGTTGATGCAAAAAAATGTGCTGAGCTCATAGGGTTGTTGAGCAGGTTAAATGTGACAGTGAACTTAGGCACTCAAGACTGTGCGTGCCACTTAAAAGGGGTCAAGAAATGTTAGCGATTATGAATAACAGTATTCAAATACAAACAATATGGGGTCCTGTGAGTCTTAGAGTCTCATGCCACATTTCTTTTTTAGAAAATAGATCCCAATCTCTTTCTATAAAATGAAGAAGAGCTTATTCCTTTTTTTTCTGTTATAAATTTCATGTTTCTTTTTGCCCATCCTAACCCTCAGTCATGCTACATGCATATCTTAGCTCCAAGTTTTTTGCTTTGACCTTTTCTTAATAAGGTAATTATATTCTTTGACATTAGCCTTGGGTGTATGCTGAAACTTTGTCTGAAATGAAAGCTTGATTGCAACCATTATCAATATCTCAATATCTCGGGCCATAAATCACCTTTGAACAATTACACACCCAGGAGCCCAATTGATTACTTTTCAGCTTTGCTGAGGTTTATCACAAAGCCAAAGCTGGGCAGAAACTGCTCTTGCTTTACAGTCCCATGATAACAGGTGGGAGGGAATGAGTGGTAATCTCTGGTTGAAGAATATCTTTTTATTTCCATGTTCCAAGTCTAAGTCTGTCTGTCCTGCATAAGAGAAGGGTATGTTTCTCTGAAGCTTTGGGATAAAGTTCTCTTTTGTGGTGGAGGTCACAGATTCATGAAATGTGAGAACTGGGAAGGGAAACCTTTAGAATCATTGTCTCTGGAATTCTAGTGCTTCCTGGAAGTGCCACGATGCAAGGGATGGCTCAGGGGCTAGGTTCTCAGTCTTATTTTTGCTTTTGCCCTACATTATTTTTTTTTGTTGTTGTTGTAGTATATATTGGAACTCAGCATAAGGGTTTTGTAGAAAACCAGAGTGAGGTTAGCTGCTAAATAAAATGTAGCAAAACCCTTAGCTACTCACCATTTGGGGTCAGAAAGATAAAGTTGACTGTTATTTTTTAAATTTATGAAACAAATAATAATTGATCATCTTATGAATGCCAGATGGTGGTCTAGCTCCTGAGAATACAGTGACACACTCAAAATAGAACAGATTCTTATTAAGGCATTGGCTCTTAGAACTACTGGTGACCTTGTCTATCCTCTCTGGAAAGCAGGATTTTGTAAAATCATGTATATTTTATAAAATATAAATTATGTCTTCCTGTTCACCCTTATTTTCACCTTTCTTAAGAATATTCATTAAGAATTAATATGATCAACAGCTAACCAGATTTTCTTGTTTTTGTTTACTTTAGTCCTGTTCCTTTACTCTAGCTTCTCAAGGAAGGAATTGTCAGGGAGAGGTGAAGCTAATAATTATAAGGGTTTTGGTGGGTGTGGGAAATTTGAATTTCATTGTTATTATTATTTGAGATCATCAGAGTTTACTTTTTTTACTTAACAATGTTTATTTTTTAATGAAAAGTCTATAAGCTGTCACTCCAAGTCAATACAACATATCACATCCCATTTCTTTTTATAACATTTATCTTAATGTAACGTTTAATAAATATAGCTGTCAGACAAAATTGTATTAGTTTCAGGTATGCAACATAGTGATTCAATTTTATATTCTTATGATGTGATCACCACCGTAAGTCTAGTAAAAAGTTATTATGATAATATTAACTATTTTTGCTATGCTGTGTGTTACAGCCTGTGACTTCTTTTTTCTTTTTTTAAATTTGGCAGGAGGAAGTGATTTAGCAGAAGCTGAGGCAGCCTTGTGGGAAAGAGATTAAAGATATGATTGACCTAACCCTAGGGAGGATTCTTATACCTGTCAAAACTATTAATGATACTACATTATAGAATTAATCATTTAAAGTTAACCTAAGTACAAATAGGGCATCTTTGTAATTACTCCATATCCACAAACGTGATTTTGCATTCAAATCCTCAGTTCTGATAACATCCTCAGACAGGTGTATGTAGATAGGGGGAAATTCTTTGTCCTACTTTCACTCTAAATGTTTTTCTTTTATCATCATGATCCTAGAAGTTGCCTTTGTTCTTTTTTTTTTAAAGTATTAATTTTATTTATTAATGAGTTGTCTGTTCTTTTTTTAAAAAAAGTTAATTTTATTTATTATCATTAAAAATTATTTAAATTAGTTTCAAGTTCAAGGTACATTGGTTAGACATCTATACAGTTCATAAAACCATCCCTGCAATTATTCCCTCCCTTCCCTGGCCCTCCACCTAGCCATTATATTAATGCTAACTGCATTCCCTCTGCGGTGCTCCCCATCCCTGTGACCAACTATGAGCTACTAATATATACTTCTTTAACCTTTCATCCCATTCTACCAGACCCCCAACCCCCTCCCCTCTGTCTATCACCAAATTGTCCATTATATTTTTGAGACTGTTTTTGATAAGTTCTTTTAGTTCCTTAGATTCTGCATATGAGTAAAATCACATGGTATTTATCTTTCTTTGACTTATTTCACTCAGCATAATAACCTCTAGGTCTATTCATGGCATCGTAAATGGCAAGAATTCATCTTTTTAATGGCTGAGTAATATTCCATTGAAGAAACGAACCAAAATTTCTTTATCCAATCATCTGTTGATAGGCATTAAGTTTGCTTCCATACCTTGTAAATTGTACCGCCATGAACATAGGGGTACATAGATCTTTAAAAAATTATTGTTTTGTTTTTCTTTGTCTATATACCCAGAAGTACAATTGCTGGGTCAAAAGGTAGATCCATTTTTAATTTTTTGAGAAACTTCCATACTGTTTTCTGTAGCGGCTATACCAATTTGCAACCACACCAACAATGCATGAGGGTTCCCTTTTCTCTGCATCCTCACCAAAACTTGTTGCTTTTGATTTACTGATGATAGCCATTCTGACAGGTGTGATGTGATATTATGGTTTAATTCTCATTTCTCTGATGATTAGTAACCTTGAGCATCTTTTCATATGTCTATTAGCCATCTTTATTTCCTCTTTGGAAAAGTATCTGTTGAGGTCTACTGCTCATTTCTTAATAGGATTGTTTGTTTTTTGTTGTTGAGTTGTGTAAGTTCTTTATATATTTTGGATATTAAGCCCTTATCAGATATATCAGTAGTGAATATCTTCTCCCAGACAGTCGGTTGTCTTTTTGTTTTGTTGATGGTTTCCTTTGCTGTACAAAAACTTTTTAGTTTAATGTAGTCCAATTTGTTTATTTTTTCTTTTGTTTCCCTTGCCCAAGGAGATATATCTGAAAAGACAGTTTACTTCCTATGTTTTCTTCTAGAAGTTATATGGTTTCAGGTATGATGAATTAAGTCTCTAATCCATTTTGAGTCTATTCTTGTATATGGTGTAAGAAGATGGTCCAGCCTCTTCTTCTTTTTCTTTTTTTTGCTTTTTGTTTCTGTCCAATTTTCCCATCACCATTTTTTGAAGAGACTGTCACTACCTCATTGTATAATCTTACCTTCTTTGTCATATATTAAGTGAGCATATAGGCATGGATTTATCTCTGGGCTCTCTATTCTGTTCCATTGATCAATATATCTCCTTTTTATGCCAGTACCATGCTGTTTTGATTACTGTAGACTTGTAGTAAAGTTTGATATCAGGTAGTATGATACCTCCAACTTTGTTCTTTTTTCTAAAGACTTCCACGGCTATTCAGGTTTGTTTATTTATTTATTCATTCATTCATCCATTTATTTATTTATTTATTTTTTTATGGTGCTATATAAATTTTAGGTTTATTTGTTCTAGCTCTCTGGAAAATGCCATTGGTATTTTGATAGGCATTGCATTAAATCTATAATTGCTTTGGGTAGTATGGCCATTTTGACAATGTTGGTTCTTTTTACCATGAGCAGGGTATATGCTTCCATTTATTTGTATCTTCTTCAGTTTCTTTTTCCGATGACTTATAATTTTCTGAAAACAGGTCTTCTACCTTCTTGGTTAATTTGATTCCCAGGTATTTTATAGTCTTGACACAATTGTAAATGGGATTGTTTTCTTAATTTCACTTTAAGAAAGTTCATGACTTCCGAATATTTATTTTGTAACTTGCTACTTTACTGAATTCATTGATCAGTTCTAACAGTTTTTTAGTGTAATCTTTAGGATTCTTTATATATAGTATCATGTCATCAGCAAATAATGAGAGTTTTACTTCTTCTTTTCCAATTAGGAAGCCTTTTATTTCTCTTTCTCGTCTTCTTGGTGTGATTAAGACTTCCAATACAATGCTGAAGAGGAATAGAGAAAGTGGGCATCCTTGTCTTATTCTCAATCTTTAGGAAAATGCTTTTAGCCTTTCTCCATTGAGTATGATGTTAGCTGTAGGTTTTTAATTTGTGGCCTTTATTATGTTGCAGTGTGTTCCCTCTATTCCCACTTTGCTGAGAATTTTTCTCATAAATGAATGCTGGATTTTGTTGAACACTTTTTCAGCATTTATTAATATGATCATATGGTTTTTATCTTTCAATTTGTTAATGTGATGTATCACATTAATTGATTTGTGGATATTTAAATAACCTTGCATCTCAAGAATAAATCCAACTTGATTATAGTGTATGATATTTTTAATGCATTGCTGAATTTGGTTTGCTAATATTTTAGTGAAGATTTTTGCATCAGTGTTCATAAGAGATATCGGCCTATAGTTTTTTTTTTTTTGTAATGTCTTTGTCTGGTTTTAGAATCGAATTTATGGTGGCCTCATAAAAGGAGTTAGGGAGCCTTCCCTTTTCTTGAAATTTTTGGAATAGTTTGAGAAAATAGGTGATTATTTTTCTTTGAATGTTTGGTAAAATTTGCCTATGAAGCCATCTGGTCCAGGACTTTTGTTATTTGGAGGTTTTTGATTACTGATTTTATATCATTGGTTATAATTGGTCAGTTCAGATTTTCTCTTTCTTCTTGACTCAGTCTTGGGAAATTGTATGTTTCTAAGAATGTGTCCAATTTTTTTTCCAGATTATCCAATCTGTTGACGTATAATTGCTCATAGTATTTTCTTATTTATGAACCACTGAATTTTTGTGGAGTCCATGGTTATTTCTCCTTTTTCATTTCTGAATTTATTTATTTGAGTCCTCTCTCTTTTTTCTTTGATGAGTTTGGCTAAGGTCTGTCAATTTTGTTTATCCTTTCAAAGAACCAGCTCTTGCTTTCATTAATCTTTTGTATTGTTTTTCTAGACTCCATTTCATTTATTTCCACTCTGATCTTTATTATTTCCTTCCTTCTATTCACTTTGGCTGTTTGTTGTTCCTTTTCTAGTTCTTTTAATTGCAAAGTTAGATTGTTTATTTGAACTTTTTCTTATATCTTGAGGTAGGCCTGTATTGCTATGAATTTCCCTCTTAGGACTGCTTTTGCTGTGTCCCATAAATTTTGAGTCATTGTGTTTTCATTTTTTTTTGTTTCTAGGTATCTTTTATATCTAACCTTTGTTTTGAAGTCTATTTTATATGATATAGGTATTGCAACCCAGCTTTTTTTTCATTTCCATTCGTATGAAGTCTCTTTTTTTATCCCTTTACTTTCAGTCTGTGAGCATCATTTGATCTGAAATGGGTCTCTTGTAGACAGCATATGCATGGGTCTCGTTTCTTTATCCATGTGGTTACCCTATGTCTTTTGATTGGAGTATTTAATCCTTTTATATTTAAAGTGATTACTGATAGGTACATTGTTAATGCCATTTTATTATTCATATTTGTTATTTCTATTTTCTTTTTACTCCTTCTCTTTTTACAGAAGACCCTTTAACATTCCTTATAATACTGGCTTGTTGATTAATTTCTTAAGCTTTTTTCTGTTTGGGAAGCTTTTAATCTCACCTTCATTTTAATCAAAAGCCTTGCTGGGTAGAATATTTGTAGTTGTAGATTCTTGTTTTTCATAACTTTGAATATTTCTTGCCATTACCTTCTAGCCTGCAACGTTTCCATCGAAAAGTCAGCAGAAATTCTTATGGGGTACCCTTGTAAGTAACTAGCTTCTTTTCTCTTGCTACTTCTTAGATTTTCTCTTTGTCTTGACCTTTGGCATTTTAATTATGATGTGTCTCTTGTGGGTCTGTTTGAATTCCTCTTGTTTGGGACTCTTTGTGCTTCTTGAACTTGTATGTCTAACTCCTTTGCGAGGTTAGGGAAGTTTTCTGTCATTGTTTCTTCAAATAGATTCTCAATCCCTTGCTCTCCTTTTTCCTCCTCAGGTATTTTAGTGATCCAGGTATTTTTATGCTTCATGTTTTCCCAGAGGTCTCTTAAACTATCCTTATTTTTTAAAAAAATCTTTATTCTTTTGTTGTTTTGATTGGTTATATTCTGCTACCTTGTCTTCCAGTTCACTGATTCAATCTTCTGCTTCGCTCAATCTACTGTTGAATCCTTCTAGTGTATTCTTCATTTCAGTTATTGTATTCCACATTTCTGTCTGGTTCTTTTTTATGCTGTTGAGATTCTCATTTTGCTCATCCATTCTTCCCATAAGTTCATTGAGCATCCTTATAACCATTATTTTATACTCTGTCTCTGGTAGCTTACTTGCTTCCATTTCATTTAGCTTATTTTCTGGAGTTTTCCATTTCATTTAGCTTATTTTCTGGAGTTTTCTCCTGTTTCATTTGTGGCATGTTTCTTTCTTTCTCATTTTGTTAGCCTCTCTGTATTCATTTCTATGTGTCAGGCATATTTGTTTCATCTCTCAGCCTTGGCCAAAGGGCCTAATGTGGAGGGTGTCCTGTGTGGCCCAGTGGCGCACTCTCCTTGACCCCTTATGCCATGGGCTCTGGACATGATCTTTGTGTGTGTTGTGTGTGATCTTCTGTTGTTGCCAAGCTTTTATTGTTGTTAGTAGATCAATGGATGAAATTAACTCTCATACTGACTAGTTGTGGAATCGGCTGCACCCATAGAGTAAAAGTAGTTGTGTGGGGGCTGATCCCATTGAGTGGGATGTGCCCTAGCAGACTTGTGTACTTTTTGCAACCACGCTTTGTGTGTATCACTAATTAGAATAGTCAGGAGTTGCTCTATTGTGGTCTGGTGCCAGCCCCCAGATATGTTAGTTTTGTGGCCCCTTGGGAGGGGCTCCTCTGTAGGCCAACGTCAGCTATTGCTTTTGATTGCTCAGGGCTACCGGTGAGAACTACAAAGTGATCTGAAGATGGTTGTTGCCTATGCTGGATCTCCTGTCGGACTCCTTCTGAGTCTACCTAGCACCAGGAACATGTCTTTGTTCTTGATCTTACCTAGATTAGTGAAATCCTCATTGGGCCTGATCATTTTATTTTTGATAAAGTATTTAATCTGGTTGCAGAGGGTTCTCAGTATCTCTTTATTATTCAAAGTTTGGATTTTAAAAATATGACATCTTTGTTAACTGACCCTATTTGCTTCTTATTTCCATCCTATGTGAGGTCAGATATCCATGGATGCAGACTTCCTTCAGTTCAGTGAGCATTCTTGCTTTAGCCTCTGTGGAAGGTCTGGGACCAGAAGGACAAGATGTGAGTAGAGAATGGACAAGAAGAGGGAAATAAAAAGATGATCATTATAGACCATCTTTGCTTTTAGCCAGCAAAAAGAAACCTGAGACCTGAAGACTATCACATAGTTTTTCTTCTTATTACTGAAAAACACACAACTCTTTGTGGTTACTTCTTGTGTCCTGTTCTGAGATGTCACTCTTGTAAGAAGCAGCCTGTGGATTTGTGCTTTGTTTGTGTATTGTACACACAGAAATATGTGGGCTATAGAAAGAGAACAGAGATATTTTTTTTTAAAGTAGAGATGAAGGTCTAAATAGCTGTTGCTTCATTCACAGTCTGAAAACTCTCCATTCCCTATTATTAGATACCAGATAAAAATCAAATCAGCTAGAAGGCTCATCATATAATATACATAGTTTGTGGCCAAACACTATTATAGTCTTGTCCGTTTCAGAAATGTTTGACCTTCAGTTATATAAAAGAAAAAGTTACAGTGATAGCTCAGCCAAACATTAAAACAATTTCAAGACATTGTGGTGTGGAAAGTCAAAAGGAGAGATTTTGGAGGCAGAATTTGTGGGTGACTGATAAAAGTACCAAGGTCCCAAAATAAATCTACTGTTACAGGGATTCTTATGACTGCACAGGAAAGCAGTAAATGCTTTGCTTGGAATCAGCCAGGCACAAATCGTAATGCATTAATTGCCAAGGTTCAGAGGGACAGAAGATGGGTAACCATATTCCACACCTTTGTAAAATAAGGCATGTGTTTTCCTCACTGTTTTTTTAAGCTACTGAAATATTATGTTATTTCTGCTTTTATCCATTATATCAAAGAAAGATGACTAAATTCTGTTCAAAAAAGAATGGTAAGAGAGCTTTTATATCTTCTAATATATTTTATGATTCAACATCTGTATCTACATCTCATATATATTATCTAAAGCTATATGTATATCTATACCTATAGCTGTATCTATACCTATATCTATTTTTGTATCTATATCTATTTCTGTATCTATATCCATCACAAGGCAATGAAGAAGCAAGATTATCCAGATCTCGCATTTCAGCTAAGGCTTTCAATCTTGCCATTTTAGGAGCTGGGCAGAAATGAAATTACCTTTTGTCACAAACAGTCTTGACATTGAGTTGAATGTTTTTCATTGCTTATTAGATTTTTTGTTTTAATTTAGGTGGCAGTAGAATATGGTAAAATAAAATTGCATCTTTAGGGTCATCTATACCTGAGTTCAAACCCTACATTATTCTGCTCTCTGATTGTACGATCTTGGCAAAGGTACTTTTCTGAGCCTCAGATTCCTCGCATACAAAATTTGGATATCACTGCCATTGTAAGGTTATTGTAAAAATTAGAAGAAAGCCAGATTGTTCCAGAATGAAACAAAGAAAATGAAAGAATAGGGTTAAACAGCCCCTAGGTAGCTGATGCCCCAAGTCTGGTGTTCAGTAAAAGGCTCTGATGTTGCTTTCGCTTATTTTATACAAATTGGTTTTCCTATCCTTTGTTACTGCTTACCTACCCAATAATCTGTCCAGCATCACCACTGCATTACTTTTCACCATGGCTTTGCATAATGGAACATGGGATCTTTTTCAGATGGTTAGAATTAATTTAAGACAAAATAGGTTCAGCAGCTCAGCAAATACCAGCCTGCTCAAGAAGACAGTATAGTTAAAAAAGAAAACATTAAAAGACAAAAACAAACAAGCAAACAAACAAAAAACCAAACAGACCACTGGAAATCTTTAGTCTGATTCATGCTTGAGCAGTGAGGGTAACTATGAAAATATACCAGATGAGAATAGAATGTAAATATGCTATACTTGCTGGTCAGACTATTTTAAGTATTTATTTATAACTGATTAAATGGGAAGCAAGATTGTTTTTTTTTTGTGTGTGTCAACATTTGAAAAGTTAGAATTTGCTTTTTCCTCCCATTTGGAACAATTTCTGCTCTTTCTATATAGTAAATTAATTCAAACATTATTAAAATTCTGTCCCTCTGAGAAAAGTGCACTGTTCTAATAGACCTAGAGTAAGAAAGTAACCAGAAATATGATCTTCATTTAAAAGAGGATAGTAATGTCTCCTCATTCTTAGATAAAGGAGACCTGGTTGCTGTTAATCTGTTAAAAAACACTAACATTTGGGAGTTTGGAGAAACATGGCAGAGTGAGAGACATCTTTATATCTCTCCTCTTCAAAAAACAATAAGTGAAACACTTAAACTCAATAAAAAACACCCAAACTGCACAACAGCACAATTGAGCATGGGATCTGTGCATAAGAGCTACCACAGATCAGAACTGCTGGTGTCAGACAGTGGACTGGGAGAAATAAATAAGCTGCCTCTTTCAACCTCTGAAGCTCACTGCAGGAGGAGGGGGAGGGATGAAGATGTGGCAACTTCCCTGAAAACCCCACATGGGAGTGCTGTGAGCTCCATGTGGCTGGGACAGAAAGCAGAGAAGTAGGACAGGATGGCAGAGAAACAACAGTTGATTTTTACAAACCCTGGATGCAAAGCTGAGGCTGAGCCACAGCCCCCATTCCCCAACCCTGGCAGCCCCTCATCCCATGCCCTCCAAGACCGTCCACTGTGCCGAGGGGAATCTGAGCAATCACTACTGAAACTGTTGCTAACACTGACAGGGACTGAAACTGAGGGCAGTGAGAGTGATTAAATATCTATAAGAAAATAAAAAGGTGTTTATAAGGCTTTATATAAAGGAGGGATCCAAGAGGCTTAGATGCCACCTACTGGAAACCAAAAGAAAAGTGCTACCTTTGCAGCAGGCTAAAGAGAGACCTCTATATAATAAATCTTTCTGGAAAAAAGGCGAATACATTACCATTAATGCCCAGGAGGAGAAATAGTCCATTAACATCATGAACAATCATGGTGACAAGGAATCTCAGAAAGAAAGAGAAAGAGAAAAGTTTCCAGAAAATAACCTTACTGACAGAAATATGTAACTTAAATGACAGAATTTAGATGGTATTTCTAAAAAAACTCAGTGAATTCTGAAATGAGTCATATCAACAATTTCAGGAATTGAAAAAACAACTAGATGAACAGAGAAAGGAGACTGAAATGCTCAAAAAATCAACAATAAAAAAACCCAGAATAGATCTTATGGAAATTAAAACATACACACACACACGCACACACACAGACACACAGCAAGAGTTGAAAAATGAAACAGCAAGTTTGAGAAATAGAGTTGCCCAAATGGAGGAAAGGAACAGTGGTATCAAAGATAGACATCTAGAAATAAATCAGGAGGAAGAAGAGAGAAACCAAAGAATGAAAAATAATGAAACAGAAATACAAGAACTGCTTGCTACCATTTGGCAAGGAAGCATAAGTATAATGGGCATTTTCGAAGGCAAGGAAAAGGAGCAGGGACTAGAAAACATTTTCAGATAAATAGTGGATGAGATTGTCCCAAATCTATGGAATGAGCTGGAGCTTGGAATTCAAAAAGTCAACAGAACACCCAATTATCTCAACCCCAAAAGGCCTTCACCAAGGCACATTGTTTTAAAATTATCAAAAATCAACAGCAAAGGCAGAATTCTCAGGGCAGCCAAGGAGAAGAAAACGGTAACTTGTAAAGGAAAACCCATTAGATTATTGTCGGACTTCTCAGCACAGACCTTACAAGCCAGAAACGAGTGGAATCAAATATTCAACATATTAAGTGAAAGGAACTACCAGCCTAAAATAGTGTATCAAGCTAAACTCTCCTTTGGATATGAATGAGTAATTAGACGTATCCAGACATACAAAAGTTGAGGGAATTCTCTATTATGAGGCTGGCACTATAGGAAATACTGAAAGGGGTCAGCTCACCTAAAACTAAATGCCAAAAAAAAAAAAAAAAGTACATGATTAGGAGTAAGGTGACTATCAGGCAAATTAGAAGCCTAGTGTGACCCAGGGCTTTCTTTATAAGCTTAAAAAATAAGAAGAGAATTGCCATAGCAAGATAGTAATGAATGTACAGCATACATAGGGACAAATTGAGATAATAATGACTGAGAAGAGGGGCAATTCAAAGATCCAAATTCGCAAAGGGGAATGGAGATAAGGTACATGCAAAAGAAAATGGACGACTGTATACATATAACTATCTTTTACATATTTGTAATGGTAACCACATGCCAAAGATTTAGAACTGAAATATATAACATAAAACAAGAATAACCAGAGGCAAAACCCACAAAAACCAACCGAAATAAAGAAAACAGAAACACAAGGACAAAGAAGCGATGAAAACTCTGAGTTACCAGAAAGTAAAAGATAAAATAGCTATAAGACGGCCTCACATTTCAACAATCACCCTAAATATAAATGCGGTGAACTCACCAATAAAAAGGCACAGAGTTGCAGAATGGATCAAAAAAACAAAACCCAACCATATGCTGCCTCCAGGAGACTCATCTCAGTTGCAAAGACAAATAAAGATTCAAAGCGAAAGGGTGGAAAGTGATATTTCAAGCAATGATATTCAGAGAAAAGCGAGAGTAGTGGTACTAATATCGGACAAATTAGACTTCAAAATAAAAAGGTAAAGAAAGATACTGAGGGACACTTCATATTAATAAAGGGAATCGTGCACCAAGAAGATATAACACTTATTAATATTTATGCTCCCAATCCGGGAGCCCTGAAATGTGTAAGACCATTACTAACAGAACTAAAGGGAGAAACAGACCAAAATACTATCGTAGTAGGGGACCTAAATACCCCATCATTGGAAATGGACAGATCATCCAAATAGAGAATCAACAAGGAAATAACATCCTAATGACACATTAGATCAGCTGGACATATTTGACATTTACAGAGCCTTCCATCCAAAACAGCTGCTTATACATTTTTCTCTAGTGCACATGGAACATTCTCAAGGATCGTCCACATACTGGGACACAGCGATAGCCTCAACAAATAGAGGGTTGAAACCATACCAACCATATTCAACGATCATATACTTTGAAACTAGAGATCGACTTCAAAAAAAAGTGGGAAGAATTGCGAATACATGGAGATTAAACAACATGCTTCTGAAGAATAACTGAGTCAGAGAAGAAAAAAAAGATCGAGAAATACATAGAAATGAATGATGACAGTAAAACATGTCAAAACTTTTGGGACATGGCAAAAGTGATCATAAGAGGAAATATCATTACAAGCCTACATCAAAAACAAGGACGAGCCCAAATAAACAACCTAATGCTTCATCTTAAAAAACCAGACAAGGAAAAATAAATTAAGCTTCAAGTCAGCAGAAGGACTGAAATAATCAAAATTAGAGCAGAAATAAATGAAATTGAAAACAAACAAACATTTGGAACAACTATCTTAAGAGGGTAGGTGACATAATAATCCAATTTCTTTCATCCTGTTTGGTGCAAGTATAACAAAAATTTGCCCTTATATGTAAACATCTCTCATATAGGACTCTGTTGGTGACTTTCCCAGGATTCACTGTGGGAGAGCAGGGAATTACATACCTTTAAAAGTGGACCACTTTTTTTCCAAAGCACCTGTGCCTGCTATAGTTTCTTTAGTGAGAACCAAATAGCTCTGTAGCCACTTTTCTGTTCCTGCCATCGTCTTGTCACAAGAATGTTAATTTGGTACTACTCTTTCCTTTACAATTCTTGTTCAGTGAATAGATTAATTATGGACCACTTTTGGTTCCTTTTATTATTTGTCAAAATCTGGAGATTGCACAATGAGGATAAGAATGAAACTTTCATTAAGACTGAAAACTTATCAGCTTCCATGACAACCATGAAAATGACATATTGTAAGAGATCAGGGATCAGCCCTTGTGCATAAGTTTATATGAGAGAACATGTGGGTGGGTTTCTGGGGGGCTGTGGAAAGCATTGTAGGGAGGATAGAGATGGTGTAGAGTGCAGAGGGCACCTGGAAGTTTTCTCATGGTTGGAACACGCCAAGTTCTGGTCCCCAGAACTAACACCTGCTTCTACTCATGAAATAGAAACATTAATTAATTAACTGAAACAATTTGTTTTCTCCCAGAAGTGGTGTTATGCAGGGGGAAAGATTGCAGGCTGACCTCATGTGGAATACCAGCTCCTACTTCATGACTCTGTACCTCAGTTTTTTAATCTGTAGCAGGAAGACAATAAGAAAACCTCCTTTATGAGCTTATTGTGAGAAGACATGAGTTATAAGGCAAAACATTTGATAAACTTCCAGGCACACAACATGTGTTTATACAAGTTGCTTTGCATCTTTGAGCCTCAGTTTTTCCCATCTGTAAACTAGGTCCTAATTTCTTTTTAGGGTCATTGTAAAGATTAGTGATAGTGAATGTAGAGGCCTGGGTCCTGCCTCATAATGGATTTAATAAGTGTAGGTATTGGCTTCTTACTGAGTACAAAGTAGGTCTAGGAATTATACAAGAAGACTGATGTTTATGCATAGCCCCACTATTAGTCTGCCTAATGTCTTCAACCCTCTAACAGTGCACGGGTACCAGGGGCCCTCCAATATTAAGTTCCCTTGGCCATTTCTCAGTTCTGCTCTGGCTTCTATGCTTTTCTCTTTTTCATCCTTGTCCCAGGCTCTTGACAATGATTTTGACTTTCCTAGTACTGACTGTCTCTCTTTGTTGGTCTTTTCTTTTGCAAGGCTGGCTATAGATAAGTTTACTCTTCTATCTGAGCTCCCTACAGATAATCACACAAGCCCTTCCTTTTAAATATTTTACCTCTGATTGAAGGAGGCAAGAAAAACAAATGGGCAAAATAACATGAATTTAGGAATGTTATACAGTAGCATGTAGAGTCCTGTCTTCTGGTTGTTAGTCCCCAAAACCTTCTATTGTCATCTGAAGACCCTTGTTGGCCTTCTGCCCTTTAGTTTTATTCCTGCTGCTGGAATTTAATCAACTAGACTTCTTGATGCTGAGGCCTGGAGATGTCATCTAAGCACCTATATAAGGAATTCATGTCCTCTCAGGGGTTACTTGTGCCAGAAGGCCATTTGTTTTCCTGAGCCCTGGACGATATTCAACAGAGGTTGCTCCTTAAGTTGCTTAGCTTCCAAATCATGCAAATAATGCTCCCTTAGGCTCTTGATGTTTTCTTATTTGGGGAGCTTCTTTTTCTTTCTCCTCTTTATCTGGAGGCAAAGCATCTTTTAAGTTCAACTGAACACACCTATATCATAATACTTCTCCTGAACATTTTGGCCTTATTATTAAATATGGCATATATATCAGTTATTGTGCCTGTCCTGATTACTGCTTTTACTAAATTCCAGCCCCCGAATTCTTTAGGATTTAGCATTTGTCCATAATGGTTAATTTTATAATAGTGAATAATTATATTGTGTAGCACTTTTACTTTTCTCAAAACTCTCATGTTTATGAATTTATTCTATCTTTTTGGTAACCTTATTAAACAGGTAGAAAGTTATTTTTTATTTTTGTTTGATATATACAGAAATCAAGTCCCAAGGAACATGTGTGTGTTTATGTGTTTGAGGAGAGTGTGTTAATGACTTGTGTAAGATCCCATAGCTAATCCAAGGTCAAGCTTGGATTGAAATACAAGGCCTCTTTTCTTAAATCCTGTACTCTACCCCTGAGAGCATCCTAACTTCTTATACTCCATTGTGCCCTTTATGATTAAATCTATGAATCTGATTAGTTTCAAATTCTACCACCCCACACTCACACACTTGCAGGTGAAAGCTCTATTCAGTGATCTTTTTATTCTCATTATAATTAATATTAAAACTGCTGTGTTTAAATAAAAAGTACATTCACTATTAAACTGGTAGTATCAGTAATATGCATGCATAATTTTATACAGTAGATAAAAGTGAGATTGGTCACAGTCCCAAAATACAAA
Organism: Cynopterus sphinx; assembly: GCA_030015415.1. Lineage (NCBI taxonomy): Eukaryota > Metazoa > Chordata > Mammalia > Chiroptera > Pteropodidae > Cynopterus > Cynopterus sphinx. The sequence continues at coordinate 120,686,288 of CM057383.1, forward strand.
CTTCTATGAAGTAGATGGAGCTTGTTGGAGCTGCAATAGCTACTCTTATTATCTCCCCAGTTGATTAGAAACTGCAAATCAGGACAAATGGGCTGAAGCATTCCAGGGCTATAGATGCTGCATCTGCACAAATTTTTTGAGATAAAACTCTAATTTTTTTTTTGCTGCAACACAGTATTTTAGTGTGAGACCATGAAGAATTAAGAGTCCCAGAGATACTGACTGAGACTAAGAACATCAGCCTGGTCGAAAACTTGTTATTTCTTTCTTTTGTGTGACAGTCACTATCTTCCTCCCCTATGTTGCTCAAATAGCAGTAGTGAGTACATACATTGCAAGGGCAAATTTGCATTTTCCCTGTTGATTGTGGTGAACTATTTTACAACATATGTCAAAGCATTAAGTTGTCCATCTTAAACATATACAAATTTTTAATTGTCAATTATAGCTTACTAAAGTTTGAAAAAATAATTAAAAAAAGAAGATGTTCCTATTGAAAATAGGGAAGACTCACCTTCCTTTTTGTAGAGCATTTAGTTTAGGGAATTTGTAATTGTAAGATTTTTCTCCATCTTTTTCAAATGTATGTAAATCTTTTAAAAAGTTAAATAATCCTCTTGTCAGCTTTGGAAACTCAGGAATGTCTTTCTCAGTGACCTGCGGTCTGTCTCTTTGAAATGTAATCATTAAGAAAGATAGTGTCCCTATTTCCCAGTTTCTGTGGGAGAGTAGAAACCTAACTTGAGCAGGTTCCTAGATCAACCCTTGTCATAAACATATGAGAAGTTTCTTTCCTTAATTTTTGGATATAGCCATTTAGCTAACATACATGCCCACCGCAATTACTAAGTGAATTTATTATAAATTATGTGTGAATAATGGTGCTGTCAAGTTCTCTTAGTTGAAGACTAGTTATTGTTTATCTTGAAAGCATGAATGTAATGAGTTGTATCAACTTGGCTGTATAGAAGAGTGAGGTGTCTTTGTTTTTGCAATCTCTTAGTGGATTGCCTGTGATCACATTCTGGCTTAAGTTCATTCCATAATAACATTGTTTTGTTTCTCCTACTTTGTGGAGAGTTTTTGTGAATTAAGAGATTAAAAAAATATTTTCCAATAATATGTACACCTTATAGGAACAAAAATCTGTGAAGAAAACACTTGCATTGTATGGGTCCAACCAGTCTTAGTTCTTTAAGAGCTGTTTTTGTGTCTTCTGTTCGTATTTATGTATTCCACAAAACACTGAAAATCTTGTGATATGTGACCCTTACTGAAATCTAATGTGGTTACTTCTGTGATATGACCACCAGAAGATCCTGGATAAATATTTCATCTAATTTGTTATATAGCTAACTTGCTGTACAACGAAGTGTTTAAAATGTGTAATAGTAAGAACATTGCAGCATTGAGCTAGTTGCTGGAATTTACAGCTGATACTGGCATACCCATGTGGGCTGGATGATCAAGGCATTAAGTTCAAACCTTGCCAATGCAACCTGTGTTGATCCAACCTAAAGAAGACCCACCTGGGTTTCATAATTCTCAGTGTTTTAACACTTGTTCTACAATTTTGGCATATCATCAGTGATACATTGATTTCTCCCAAGGGAAGTGTGGAAACTAAAAAAACTAACTCTAGTTTTCTTTTTTCTGATTTTGCCATCTTCTATGCACAAACATCATTGATTCTTCTGTGGATATTTTTCTTGGCAGAGAGGTACCTCTGGTCTTCCTTAAGGCTTTACCTCCTTAGCAGACTCACTCATCCATCCTCTATTTCTTAATACCAAAAGGAGTGGCAGAGAAATCTTAGGCTGTGCACTTGTTAAATTGTTGGCTAATTTTCTAGTGGATATCAGCAAGACATATCCAGAAAAGGCTACAACTATGTCTAGACCTGAGGGTCAAGGATAATGTTACCAACCTCTGGCATTAAGAATATAGGACTTTCACAGCCTAAACTAGGGAAGTGATTCTTTAGTAGGTTGAAAGGAGTATAAAGGATTGTCAACAGTTACTCTGATTTGGTAAAAATAATAGATTGGGAGCTTAGAAAATGCCATCAACATCTACTCTCCACTTCATTCAGACTGTAAAATGTGGGTTTAATTGAATTTCACAGCCAGGGGAAAAAATGAACTCAAACATAATAGAACACATGCAGGTCAACATATTGCCTTCAGGACAACTCAGCTAATAGGGGGTCGAGGCCATGTGGAGAATTTACATCTGAGATGACACTGGTGAAATTTAGGCACAATAACACCCTGATTAGTGAGCACAGCTGCTCAGCATCCAGAATTGTTCTCTTTCAGTCTCCATTTCAAGCTTATTGTCGCCTTCCTAAAGTATGGTGTTTCATCACTGAGCTCCTCAGTCCTGTTCAGATGTAGCAAAGGGACAAATCTAACATCCATACATTCTCAGATGATCAGCTCAAATTTGAGGATTTTTCTTTGAAAGGCTTAAATAACATCTCATCAGTTTTCTGATTGTGCTGATTTCTCTTCACCCCTTTGCCTTTTCTGCTTTCTTGATGATATTGTGACTATTGAAACGATTTCTTAACAGGAGTAGCTCTACCCATGTTTTCTTCTCAGACACACAGAGAAAGTAAGAATACCAGAGACTCCACAGGACTTTGAATTAGACAAGTGCAACTCTAAACCCCAATTTTAACTTGCAACAGCTGTGGGAACTTGGGCACATTACTGAAGCTCTCTATGCCAGGTCCCTCACTAGTGATGCAAGGTCAATGGATAAAATACTCAGGCCAATAGGAATCATTGCACAAGTGTTAGGTACACTGATTCTGAAAAAGGAAGTATGGGGATAAAAACAAAAAAATTTCCAGATGGGTTAGGATTTGTACATTTTAAAGCACTGATCTCCAAGGGTGGAAATGGTCCTTGAGGATATGTCAGAATATAGGGAGAAGGGGTATGTGTGTCATTTTAAACATATTTAACATTTCTGTTGTTAAAAAATAAAAACACTGAGAAATAGTTTCACAGCATATCCTTAACTATTGGAGGATGTCCAGAAGACTTATAAAAAAGGCAAAGTTGGAAAGAAGGGGAAGAAGAGAAAAATAATCATAGAAATGGGAAAACAAATAGAAAGTACAAAATACAATGATAGAAATGAAATCAGAATATAAAGAAAATAATTGTGAATGGTCTGGATTTGCCAGTTAAAGATAGAGTTTGTTGTGTTGAATTAAAATAAAAATCCATCAATTGGTTGCTTATAAGAGACAGACTAAAATATTAGTCTTAAAATGGGAAAAAAAATTGATGTAAAAGGATTGGAAAAGATACATTAAATATTAACCTAAAGAAAACTTTGATAAATATATTCCAAACATAGGTTTGAAAACTTAAAAGGAATTATTGTAAACAATTCATGGATTAGAGAATAGTGCATAATGGACATCAGAAAATTACTTTCAATTGGACTACAAATAAAAATACTGTGTGTCAAACAACTAGATCAGTAAATTAAGTCTCTTATATAGGGAAAGAAGAAAGACTGGAAATTAATGAACTAAAATTGCAACCCAGAGTTAGAAAAAGAAAAAAAACAGAGTAAACTCAAGAAATGTAAAAGGCCATAAGTAATATGTGTAACAGATATTAATGAATAAGAAAAAAGTACAGTAGTGTAATTTAAGGTCAAATTGGGTTATTTGAGAAGCATAATAAAATAGACATACTTTTGACAAGATTAAGAATAAAGGAAGAAGCCTCACAATAAAAACATTAGACATAAAAAATGGAACATACACAAAGATAGCAGAAATGTTAAATAACACATGCTATTAAGAACTCTATAACAGTACATTTTATTGTAGGCAAATGAACAATTGCCTAGAAAACTATAATTTCCTAACAATCAAAAACAAATAGAAAACTTGAGTCAACATATAACTGTTAAAGAAATGAGTGGTCAAAAACATCTAAAAAATAAAAAAGGCAAACATATTTCCCAGTTTACTTCTTACAGGTGAGTTCTGTCAAACATTCACAAGAAGATAATTCCAAGTTTAATGCAAACTATACTAGAGGATAGAAAAAGAATGCTTCCCAGCTCATTTTATGGGTCAAGTATAATCTTGATTTTGAAATCAGATGTGATGAAGAAAAATTAGAAACCAATCTCATGAATAAATCCAGGTTAAATAGTCCTAAATTTGAAAAAATCAAGCTGAATCTAGGTATATTTAAGAAGAGAATATACTGAGAGCCATTTGAGTTATTTTCAAGAATGTGTTAGAAAATTTATTAGTGCAGTTTACCACATTAACAGGTGAAAGGAGATGAAACACGTGTAGATGAATGAATAAAACAACAACAATGACCCTAAACATCTTAGTAAATTCACAATAGTAATAGGAATTTCTTCAATTGTTTAAAAATGTATAACAGAAATAGAGAATGAATATGATGCCTCGTAAGAAAATATTAGATTTATTTCTTCTAAAGACTAGAACAAACCAATATGCATCCAACACAACTTCTGTTTTGTATTGTATGAGAGGCTGTAAATGGTGTAATAAGATACAAAAATGAAATAAAAGAAAGGCATAAAAATTGAAAATCAAGAAATGGAACGATCTTATTTTCAGACTTTATTATTGGATATATAGAAATTCCAAGGTACAGCATAGTAGTTAATAGTATGATAATAATTATGTCTAGTGCCAGGGGGGTGTGAGACTAATTGGGGAGATCATTTTATAAATTATATAAATGTCTAGCCACTCTTTGTATGCCTGAAACTAACATAAAATGATATTTAATATCAACTCTAATTGAAAAATAAAAAACATTTTAAAACCATAAAAAGAAAATCCAAGAGTAGCTGTGGATGAACTAATAGAATTAATGAGTTTAATATAGTGACTGGTTATAAGACCAATATATAAAGATCTTTATTGCCTTTTTACATCAGCTAAAACCAGTGAATGTAATATAGAAAAGATAATATTTACAACATCAAAATAAAAATGGATAATATTTTTATGGAGAAAATGTAAAATCTTTGTTTAAGAATGTTGAAGGCCCAGATAAGAGGAGAAAGATGATGTGCCGGTGGCTGGGAAGTCTTATATCATAAAGATCCTAATTCTCTAAAAATTAACCCACAAATTTATATCAGTTGCATTTAAAGTTCCAATAGAATTTTCTATGGACCATGACAAACTCATGTACTAAAATTTATATGGCAAAAAAGGAATCAAAATGGTCAGGGAAATTTCGAAGATCAAAAGCGGGGGACTCAACTTACCAGATATCAAGAATCCTTATAATAGTTTATTAATTAAAACAATATGCTATTAACAGAGAGATAGAAATATGGAAAACAGTAGGAAGCCTGCACAGAGAGATGTGTGTATGGAAACTTGTACGTGATGGAATTAATGTTGCAGATCAGAGAGAAAGGAGACTGTTTCAAAAATTATTCCAGGACAATTAGTTACCCTAAAGATTAAAGTGAAATTGAATCTATTTCTTACACCAGTTCTATTTGGATTAAACATCTGCATGAAAAACAAAATTTAATAGTTTTTAGAAAACAGTATTGAAAAATATCAGCAGGACTTTGGCATAGAGAGGATTTCTTTAGAGAAAGAAAAGCAAAACTATGAAGGCAAAGAATGATAAAATTAACTATGTTAAATATTTACATCTCTCTGCATAAAAAGTTATCAAAAACATTGAGAAGGTATTTGTCAACACCTGAGATGATTTTTGAAACAAAGATAACAAATATAGGATCATTGCACAGCATACTTGGAGAACTCCTAGAAGACAAGAAGATAAATACAAGCAATTCAATTTAATAATAAAGACTATGATCAGATAAATCACCAAATAAAAAATCAAAAGGCCAACAAATGTGAAAAATGCATCCCATCAGTAGTATCCAGGAAAATGCAAATTAGAACCTACAACGAGCTATCATTTAGTACCAATGAGTCTGACAAAATTAAAATGATTAACAATTTCAATTGTTGCATGAAAGTGGAGCTGTGAACACTCTCTGGGAGGAGTGTAAATTTACTCAGTGACTTGGGAGAGCAATTGACAGTCATTGGTCAAGGAGCACCTACCCAATGACCTATGTATTAGAATGTTCATTGAAGCATTGCTTGTAATGGCAAAAAAATTGGAGACAACATAAATGTCCATTAAAAGGAGAAAGGATGAATCAATTCTACATTCATAAGACAGAATTCTTTGCAGTGGTTAAAATTAATGAACTAGAGATAAATGTGTCCATATGAATAAATTAGAAAAACATAATGCTAAATGAAGAAAGCAAATTGTAAAAGAATACTCTGTTCGTTCAGGTCCTCTAAAATGCAGGCTCCAAGATGAAATTAGACGTGCAAGAAATTCATTGTTGGAAGCACCTGTGAAGGAGAAAGGGGATGGTGGTGCAAGTCTAAGTCCCAAAGAGGAGCCAGACTGGCAATGAGTTTAGGAACCAAAGATACTCATTAAAATCGTCCCTCACTTTGCAAGAATGGGTCTGCATGAGCAACCCTCTTGTCCTCAATTATTGGCTAGGAGTTGCTATGGGAAGCAATGCACAAAGCAGAGGTACGCCCAGAAGGCAACAGCTGTGACAATCAGGTAGTTTCTGTCCACTGGAACAAGGAGATCTGAGGGGCACATTTTCATGGCTACCACAAAGACATACAGTATGATTCTGATAATATAAAGTTAAAATCTGCAGTACAGTTCTACGTGTTGCTTGTGGATGCATAGGCATACAGGAAACATTTCAGAAAGTGCCTTGGAATAATAGCCAAATTCAAGATAATGGTTGACTATAGGGGCTGGGGAAAAAGGAAAGCGGGAACAGGCAGGGCACACAGGGGACTTCATTACATAAGTTTTTATTAAAAATCGAGATAATGATTGTACTGGTAGTTACCACATTATACTCTCTATTGTTTTCATTATTCCAATATATTTTGTACTAATAACACACTACAGATAATTACTTAAGAAGCAATATAGTAAGCATAGATTACAAAAATGGTAGGGAAATCTTGTTTTAATGGAAAAGCAGAAGTCAAATATATTTGCATAAAACTTTTCATTTAAGACTTGGTGTGAATTAAGTTACATGAAACAGTAATCACCAGAGGAAGAACAATTTTACTATAGAGCAGCTATCTTTTCCTTTTGGGGGCACTGCAGAGGAAGATTTTTAAACTGAATTAAATTTATTGGGGACATTCATTAATACGTTATATAAGTTTAAAGTGTGCAGTTCTATCTGCATATGGCATGTGTGCTCACCATCCAAAGTCTAGCCTTCTTCTATCACCATATATTTGGCCTTTTTTACCCTCTTCAGTCTTCCCCATCTCTCTGCCTCTCTGGTCACCACCATACTGTAGTCTGAGCCTTTGAGTTTGTTTGCTTTGTTTGTTCATTTGTTGCTTTTTTTAAAGCAGAAGACAGAGTCACAGATTAGTTTGTATGATAGCAATTGCTAATATTGCAAAGCACAGCAGGAACTCTTTTGGTCTTGAGGAGACAGGAAAGGTGGAACAATGCCACTGCTGTTATTTTTCTGTCATTGTTTCATTATTAATATTTAGTCACTGATATTAGCATTTTATGCAGATAGTTAAGAGTTTAAATAGGTCCCACTGAGAATGGAAAAAGAGAATTTCATTTGTAGATCCTGTTGTTTAGGCATCTAAATTCCAGCCTATGATACCATAGTAGATAGGGGGTATTATGTATTGCAATGGAAATAATAGAGCAAGTACTTTACAGCTCTTACTATGTGCCAGGGACTGTTGTAAACATTTTACATTTCCTAACTCACTAGCTTATGAATTAAATAATATCTTGATTTTACATTTTCAAAAATAAAGACACAAAGAGTTTAAGAAAGTTGCCCAAGTTTGTACAGCTAGCAAATTCCCTACCATGGCTGAAGGGTCCTGTATGATCCTGTCCTTTACCAACTCCAGCCTCATATTATGCCACTTACCTACTGGGTAACACTCCAGTGACATAGGTCTTTTTTCAGTTCCATAGACACATCAAGTCCTCTCTTGCCTCAGGGTGTTTATACATAATGAGTCCAACCTGGAATGATATTTCTCCCACTGTTTACTTGGTGAAGTATTTGTTCAAATCTTTTGCTCAATTTTTTTTATGAGTTATAAGAAATTTTATATAGTTTAGATACTGGTCCTATTCATCTTTGAAAGTGCCTCTGAAGAATGAAGTTTTTAATATCTATAAACATGTACCAGATGAAAGATTCGTCTATAGAATTCACCAAAGATATGCAGGTGGCCAATAAGCGTGAGAAGATACTCAACATCATTAGTCATTAGGGAAATGCAAAGTAAAATCACATTTAGATACTGCTATGACTCTCCTAGAATGGAGAAGATAAAAATGACTGGAATATATTACATATTGGTGAGGATATAAAGCTGCTGAAACTCTCATAAACTACTGAGGGATATAAAAAATAGTGCAACTACTTTGGAAATAATTTGGTAGTTTCTTAAAAAGTTTAACATCTACAATATGACTGAGCCATTCCACTTTTAGGGATTCAGCTAACTGCAAAGAAACCATATGTCCAAATAAACCACCGATAGAAACATTCATAGCAACTTTATTTGTATTTGTCCCAAACTGGAAATAACCCCAATACTCATAAACAGGTGAATAGACTAAAAAAAAAGTGTAGGGGTGGGTATATTATATAGTAGAATACATGAATGGATCTCTAAATATTTTTTATATCTCCCTTGTCTCCTTCAACTGTTTTCTCACTTATTTATTCTAATAGCTCTGCTATGGATTTCATAGCATTTCCTACATAAATGAGCATGTCATCAGCAAATAATGATATTTTTATTTCTTCCTCCTCAATCTGAATACATTTTATTTCCTTGGCTTGACTTAATGTTCTGGCCAGGGCCTTCAATACAATGTTATATAGAAGTGCTAAGATTAACATGCTTGCCTTGTTCCCGATTTTAGTGGAAAAGCAGAGGAGGTTCATTTATATTCTGAGTTGGCTAACAATTTTTATTGGAAGAGAAGGCTGGATTTTTAAATGTTTTTTTTCTGCATTTATTGAGATTATTGTATATAAAATCCTTAAGCCATAATATGATGAATTACATTGGTTGATTTTCAAGTGTTAAATCGAACTTACATTCCCATATATCTTATTCTTTTTATATATTGTTGAATTTGGATTTGGTCAGCTAAATTTTAGTTAAGGAATTTTGCATGTATGTTCCTGGGGGATTTGGTAGGGATTTAGTATTCTTTGTTCAGTTTTGATATGGGAGTGATAATGGCCTCATTAGTTAAATCGGCAAGCATTTCCTCATCTTTTATGTTTTGGAAAAGTTTGTGAGAAATTTTTCTTAAATGTTGTATCAGGTTCCCAGTGAAGACATCTGTGTCTGGAGTTTTCTTTGTGGAGCGGTTCTTAATTATAAATGTAGTTTAAGGGGTATAAGGTTATGTATTTGTTTTAATTTGTTCAGGTTGCTATAACACAGTACCATGGGCTGGCTGGCTTATAAACAACAGAAATTTATATCTCACTGTTCTGAAGTTTGGAAGTTCAAGATTAGGGTACCAGCATGGTTGAGCACTGGAGAGACCCCTCTTCTGGGTTGCAGACTGCCAACTTCTCATTGGATCCTCACATGGCAGAAGGCAGGGAGCAGAAGACAGCTGTCGTGTGACTGTTATAAGGGCACTAATCCAATTCATGAAGGTTCCACTCTCATGATTTTATCTAATCCTAATCATCTCCCAAAGGCCCCATTTCCTAATATCATCTCATTGTGGGAAAGGATTTCAATATATAAATTTTGAAGAGACACATTTCTGTCCACATCAGTGGTTTATCATAAAAGAATTTTGACAGTTTGGGTCTTTCAAGTAATTTGTCTTTTTCATTTGTTATTCAATTTATTGGCCTAACATTGTTAAAATATTCCCTTGTTATTCTTTAAATATCTCTAGGAGTCTCTTTTGTCATTCCAGACTTTGGTGTAATTTGTGTCTTCCTTTTTTTCTCTATCATTCTAGGTAGAGATTTATCAATTTTGTTAATCCTAAATAGTCAAGTTTTGGTCTCATTGACTTTTTTCAGTTCTTTGTATTACTTTCATTCTTATGCTTACTCAGTAGAATTTGCTATTCTTTTTCTAGTTTCTTGAAGTGGAAGCTGAAGTCATTGTTTTGAAACCTTTCCCTTTTTCTAAAATAATGTGTAGTGCTATACATTATATTCTAAGGATTAATTTAGATACATCCTATTAACTTTGATATGCTGTTTTCATTTTAATTTACTTTGCACTGTTTTTTTTTCTTTTGATTTCTTGACTCAGAATATTTATAAATCTTTCTTTTTTAAATAAAAATTGAAAGTTTTCTAAAAATATTTTTGGTTTTGACTTTAATTGCATCATAGTCCAAAAACATACTTTGTATAATTTAAATCATTTTAAATTTACTTACAGTTATTTTATGATTCAGAATATGATCACGGTAAATGTTTTGTGTGAACTAAAAATTATAGGCATTTTTGTTGAATAGAATGTTTCATAAATATCAATTAGGTCAGTCCCTCAACAGTGTCATTCAAGTCTTTTATGTTGTTACCAATTTGCTGCCCACTTGTTCCATCTGTTGCTGAGAGAAAGGTGTTAAAATCTACCACCATAATTACTGATTTGTTTATTTCATCTCAGATGATCCTTGGACTAGATGATTTGAATTGCAAAGGTCCACTTTTGTGTGGACTTCTTCAATTGACCTGTGTAGTTCAAACCCACATTGTTCAAGGGTCAGCTCTGCAGTTGGGAATTCTCATTTGTTGAAGGCCGACCCTGGTTATAGTCGGATTCTCAGTTGCATGGGAGGTTTGACGCCCCTCTCCCCCATGTTCCAAGGCCGATTGTAGCTGGGGCATAGACATTTAAGGCTGTTATGCCTTCTTGCTGAGTTGACCTTTTTAACATTATGAAACGATACTATACCTGATCAGATTCTTTGTTCCAAAATATGCTTTGCCTGAAAGAAACATGGCCCCTCCAGCTTGCTCATTGTTAGTATTAATATGGTATATCTGTTTTCATCCTTTTACTTCTAGGATGTTTGTTTTTTGTAAAAAGCATATAATTTGTTCTTATTATTTTAAAGACAGTTGTACAATTTCTGTCTTTTAATTGGGACTTTAAGCACATTTACATTCAATATGATCATGGTTGAGTGAAATCAACCTTTCTACTACGTGCTTTTATTTTTTTCTACCTGTTTTCTTTTTTCCCCCTTTCTGCTTTCTTTTGGATTAATTGAATAATTTTAATGATCCCATTTTACTCTTTTGTTGGTTTGTTTAGGTTTTGCTTTAGGGGACATATTTTTAACTTCTTACACTGTACTTTCGAGTGATGTGCCACTTCATGTATAGTATAAGAACTTTATAATACTGTACTTCTATTTTCCTCCTCCCACTCTTTGTGCCATTTTGGTCATACATTTTACTTCTACATGTGTTATAAACTCCTTACTACATCGTTATTATTTTGCTCTAATAATAGAGAAAAATAGAGAAAAAAAATCTTTCATATTTATCAACATTTTCACTATTTCCAGTGGTTTTTATCCCATTGAATTGATGCAGATTTTTATCATTTTCCTTCTGCCTTTAAGACTTAAAATTTTTTTTTTGTAGTACGGGTCTGCTGGTGATGAACTCTTTCTACTTTTATACATCTAAAGATGTCTTTATTTCCCTTTTGTTATTTTTTCTTTAATAATTGAAAGATGTTGCTTTACTGTCTCACTATCAATTGTATCTTTCCACTTTGTATGCCTGCTTTTTTTTTTTTTGATTGGATGATGGGCATTGTGGATTTATCTTGTTAAATACGAGATATTTTTATTTATTCAATAAAAAGTTGATTTTATAAATTATAAAAAAGCAGAGAAAGGGAACCTATAAGTACTCTGCCATAATTCAACTAATGATGGCATCCATCGCAGGAAAAACCCTGATGGGGTTTTGCTCTCCTGCAGGAATAAATTTCTATATTCATCTTGACAGTTGCACAGGTTATCATGGCATGGTGCATCACTTATAAATTGCAGTCAGCTGTGAGCAATAAGAGTTCTAAAAATAATGGTTGGAAAAATTAGGGCTTTTGTTTTTCCAAATTAAGATAGGTTTGGTACCTATCACTGATATGATGGCTTCTCTGTGTCAGAATGACAGCCTCTTATCTGTCTCTTCAGTTTCAAGTTAGGTGATTCACTCTTGGTTTTATACCTGAGTTCCATGCAAGAAGAAAGTAAAGGGGCATGGGAAAAAGCACTCACTAAGGCAGTTGGCCATTTTTTTAAAGATTTATCTCCCCCATCCCAAATCTCCCCAGCAGCTTCTTCTTATATCTTCTTGGCCAAAATTTTATAACATGATCACTGCTAATTGCAAGGGAATCTGGAAAGTTTTTCTGTTATTGTTATTATTACTATTATTTTTTTTATTTAGACATATTTCAGCCCAACAAAATTTGGACTCAGGAAGAAGGGAGAATGGGTATTATGTAGGCAACCAATGGTCTCTGTTACAGTTGGGTTAATTAAAAGAAATATTCTTCCATTATTCCTCATTTTAGTCATGGTTTGTTTGTTTTTTTTTTCTTTTTTTTTAGTGGAAATTATAATATCTAAGAATAATATCAATATAAAAATGTCCCTTTTTACTGCACGGACATTTATTTAACTGTCAATTATTTTCTAAGAACCTTGTCTCTTTTATTTCTATTTTAATCTCTCACTCTTCTTTTATTTTTCTCTAATGACTATCAGTTGTTCACCTAGTTAAGGACTCAGGCAAAGTTGAGTAGTAATCATCAGAAGTTCAGATTTAGAAGAATCAGAAATACTGTAATGTGCAGTGATAATTCAGGGTCATAGACAACAGCATATAAGCCTAGTGGGGATAGAAGTGAAAAGGTAAGGACTTGGGGGGCACAGTGGTAGGTGGCCTTGGTGGTAACAATTGTAATACAGATATACTGATGCAAAAGGGCATGATGATTCACCAATATATCTCTGGAAATAAATCTGGACATTATTATATGGATATCCTTTGCACTTGAGTAAAAAATTCTTTTACATTGTTCCATTCTGCAAAATAACTTATGCAACAAGTCAAATTATCCTCTCTAGGTAGTGACTCCAGTCTGAGTGGTCGTGATGGGGACAGAAGCTTGCATTCACAGTGAGGAGAGCTCTAATGGAGATTCTATTTGCTGTGGATTTGGAAGGTTTTATAGGTATCCTGAGAAGATTGCATGGGTCATCTAAAAGGTTCATGAGGAATACACTATCCAGCACTCATACACATATATGAGCAAATCTCCTTTGGGGGAACACACAACCTGTTTTGCGTGATTCATCTATTCTGAAGAAATTTCTGGATTAAAGAACAAGAAGAGCATTGTTATCAAATAAGTGAGCCCTTGATTAAGACTGCCTGGGTGTGAAATCTGCCTCTAAAACCTACTCGTCATGCTGGCATGGGCAGTTTATTTGACTTTTCTCTCCCTCACTTTTCTCATCCACAAAATGGAATTAATATTAGCTACCTCATAGAACTCTTGTGAGGATTAATGAGGTAATACAAGTAAGATGTGTGAACATTATTCATATCCTAGGTACTCAATACATGTTAGCAGTTGTTCTTAAAACTTGAAAGGCTGAGAGTGTGGACATGGAGAGTAAGGGCAGAGTATTTAGAATATGTTCTCATACTTGTGATGACATTTTACTCATTCATTTCTCAGGATGTCCTTAAGGAAAGCTGGTGGGTACACAGATTGTTAGAGGAGATGACCAATGCAATTTAAAGAACACAGTTCAAAGCTTTCAGAGTTCTGGATTTGGGCTTGGGGGAGTCACCTAAGCTTTTTGAGCCTCAGTTTCCTTTTCTTTGTGACAAGAATATCAAAATTTATTCTTTCTACCCAACAGACTTGTCATAAGGTGAAAAGCTTTATAAATTATAAAGTGCTGTAGCTGTCTCACATCCTTTTTGGGAGCAGCTGTGTATAAATTATATAAAAAAAGCACCATGCAAATATAAAGAATTACTGTTATATATTCTAAACATGACATTCTGGTATATATATACAGTCACTTATTATTAGTATGTGTATGTGTTTGTTTGCATAGGAAGATACCTAGTTCTAATGAGTGTGTGTGTGTGTGTGTGTGTGTGTGTGTGTGTGTGTGTGTGTGTTAGAATGAAATGCAGATAAATTAAAAAGTGTAATGCCTGATTATAAGTTGACAGTATCTGAGAAAGAAAAGGAAAAGAAAACCCTTAAGTTGTCCTGAAAATCAAATCATCTGACAGTCACATTCCACCAGGATATCCAAGTACAGCTATCTGAGGACACAGCAGCCATTTGTCAATCAGTCCTGGGAGACAGTGACTGATGTGAATAGGCACCTATCTTGGAAGAGCAGTTAGTTCATTGAACACAGAATGAGCTTGGGAAAACCTTTTCTCCTTTATGTGTAACTATCATTTAAATTGAAATCCTCTTCTTGGGGAAACTAGGAGTAACTTCGTCATGATGCACCGATCTTGACAGTTTGGGAACTATATATATCCTAGTTGTCTTTTATTTTGATCGGATTTAAGAGGGAAGAGGCATTGACGTATCACATTTGATTAGATTTGATGAGAGATGGTCTTGTGAGGTCTCCATAGCTTCATAATGAAGCCCATATCTTTAGACTTGAAGAAAAATCGCCTGTTGTGTTTGGTTCTTGCTTATTTCTTCAGGTTCATCTCTTCTTTCTCATTGTTAGCAATTTACACTCAAATCATTTTGAACAATTTGCAGTTTCCTGAACAATCACATTCACTTTCACTTTGACCATTCTTTTCCTTCTGCCTGCTACGTTCATACCTTAAAACCCATCTCTTCACTCTCATCGAGCAAGTCTCTTCTAATTCCCCAACAGTAGATCATGAGTCCCTTTTATGTGGTCTCCCAAGATAGTCATTATGGTGTCTGCTGTCATCTGGATCATAATTTCTCTCCTACTAGGCATTAAGCAACTTAATGGCAGGGGGTGAGATAAATTGAATTCCCTTTTAACTGTGCTATGGTCTGCATGATGTTGATTAAGACTGCTCCTCCAATTTGTTCCTCCTAGGAGTATCATTTTAAAGGATTGTTTATTCACAAGCATTAACTGAGTGATTGGCTTATTAGGAAGCTACATTGTGATTCCACCCCCTATCTCAAACCTCAAGACTCTGAAAGAGGCAAAACCCCTGCTATAATAGGAATAAAGAAACCTTTGCTGCTGCTCCTAAAGTTACCTTTCTGTAATAGAAAACTAAGCTCACAATCAAATCTACTCGATGATTGGTAATACTACACACTGATTCTGTGGCATGAATTTTGCATACCTCACATCACCCCAGAGATAGTTTGGTATTACCCCCATTTTTTAAATATAGGAACCAAGGCTCAGAAAGGTAAAGTAACTCGATCAAAATCATAAAGACAGTAAGTGAGATTCAAAATCAAGGCTTGTCTAAATCAATTTTCTCATTCTATTTCCTCTTTTTGTGAAAATGAAGAAAAATAAGGTCAGAAAATGATAAACTAAGTTTTTTTTTTTGCAGCTATTCTCTGACCCAGGATGGGTATGAATAGTCTGATTCATATAAAGCCAGGACCATTTTGAGGTTGTATTCTTGGGTCTTATTTTGCTTCTCTGAAAGTGTTTTGGTTTCTCCATCAGTCTATGTGTGATGAATAATAGTCTGGGCATTTGAATAAAGGTGGTGGTAGGTTAGAGTGAAAAATGGTTAGCAGCCAGAGGAATTGTTTTACAGCTGTAATTATGAAACTTTTGGCTGCTCAAAATAACAATAAATGAAATGCATCTTTTAGAAGAGACTACAAAGAACTCCAGCTCAGTCAGAGAGGTCACTTAGAAAATTTGTCTCTGTACTGTGAACTTTCACCAAGTTGAATTTGAGTAATTGTAAAGAAGTATCAAAGGTACATTTGGGTATTAAAGTATGAACAGTTGCTTTGTAGTTTACTCTAGGCTCCACATATGTCTTGCCCAAAATGGTATGTCCTCTCCCATGATGCTGGATATACCCAGCTATAAAAGAAAAATCTACTGTTCTCTTATGTGTGTGTCCTTAAGTTTTTACACTACTATTGCACTTCACTTCTGACACTCCTGGTCACCAAATGTGTAGAGGATTTTTCCACAAAGAGAAATTCTCTGCAATACTAGCAGGGTGTCTTACAATTTAACTCAATTCTAGCACTATCTACCTGGAGATAGTGTCAGATCCCACCGGTTAAGGGCTTTGTTCCACAAGATCACTGCCACTCCATGTTAGATGTCAGTCACAAGTAGTAGGTCCCAGGTTACCCACAACTTCTGTCTGATTAAGCTAAAAATCAGTGGTTCCTATAATCCCTTCCTCAGGCTAACTTAATTTGCTAGAGCGCCTCACAGAACTCAGCAAAATACTTACATTTACCAGTTTATTAAAGGTATGATAATGGAAACAGATCAACAGCCAGATGAAGAGGTACAAAGAGTGAGGTGTAGGAAGGTCCTGAGCATGGTGCTTCTGTCCCCCTAGAACTGTGTCACCCTCCTGATGTGGATGTGTTTGCCAACTTGGAAGCCACAGAGGCATAAAGGTGACACCCTTAAAATAGAAAAATTTGGGGATTCAGAGTCAAAGCTAGATTTGAATCATAGCTTCCTCCTTACCGGCTGAGTAATTTTGAAAAGTGTTTTCTTATTTGTGAAGTGAGAATTCTAACGTGTGCTGTCGGCTATGTCTCAGGAGTATCAGTGAGTTGGGTGCAAACACAGGGCACTAGCATTAAGCTACCATCTCTGTGAGTGCTTTGAAGGATATCACTTAATATTCACAACAAGGCAGCTAGAGATTGGCTGCATACACTAAAATTTAAACTTTGGACCATAGCTAAGCTTTCTCTTTCCCATCTCTTTCTACCTGAAAAGGTGAGGAAGAGTTCCATATGGATCAAGGGTGAAATAGATTTTTAGAAGAGGCTGAATTCATAAATGTATAATTGACTTCAACATCTATCACGATTGTTGCCATCTCTCAGTGCCATTGTCACTAAGCTCCTTAAAAAGAATTAGCAGGGGGGAAATTCCAGGGAAATCAAAACTAATAATTCTCAGCTAGAAATTTCACTCTGAGTATTCCAGGCTGTTAAATATGAATATAAATATAAGCAAATATAGAACACCACTGCTCCTTTTGTCTTTATTATGTGAGGTCCAGAATACAATCATAGGAAGAGAACCAACCTAAGGGGGAAGCCAATTGAGGACAGCACAGCCTGAGAAAGAAGATGGCACAGAGAGGAAAGAAAGAAAGACTTAATACTAATGAAATGATCCCATTCCTGAATCTAGACATGGCTGAGGACATGATTTCTCTGAAGTTTTTAGTTAATGAGCCAACAAATTCCTTTTATTGCTTATTCCAGTTTGAGCTAGTCGCAACACTTGTAATAAAAAGATTCCTCCCTACTATAGGTGTGAACAAAGGCAAATGGATATGGATACCAGGAAATGGATGTGACAGAAATGGCAGAGAGAAAGTTGACATGATTTTATCACTGAGTTGAAACAGCTTTGAAGAGGAAAAATAGAATATGGCTTTGGTGTTGGTATCCTGAGTGGTAGAATAATCATAAACAAAAGTGTTTTCCACTGGGCTGGCTTTCTGCCTTTGTCCTTCCAGATACATGCTCCTCCCTTTTCCACCTTGCTATTTTCCCTAAAATCCTGACCTGTGTGAGTTACATACATAAAAGTCTCCATGTCTCCTGGCTGCTGGCAGGGTATAGCCATTAGGGAGAAACTAGAATACATCCCTCTGGCTCCTTTACTGTGAGGTCACCTAGGGCTGACTGTCTGTGACAGAAGATCTTTGCTTTTCTCAAGGTAGACTGAACTTCATAATTTTGTCAATCTGGATTCTTTAGGTAACCTCTCCCACCTTACATCCTTTCAGGCTTAGAGTAATCACAGTCGTGATGATGCTAGCCTCAAGTTTCTGCACTGTCTCTTGTGGTTCCTTTAATCTCATCCACACCTTTGTAATTAGTTCCTTGATAAATCACCCCCTCCCCTGCCGAATTATCCTAATTTGAATGTTTTGTTTCTGCTTAGAATAACAGATATATCTACTCTTGATAACTAGTTTATGGTAGGACACGTTTATGTTAAAACTGCTTCCTCATCTAAACAGAGTGCTTGATCATTTTCAAAAATTTTCACTGTTCTCATCATAACATCATGAAATAGGCAGGTGAGGTGATATTGTTCTAGTTTTGTGAAGGAAGCCAAACCTTGGATAAGAAAAAGTTGTCCTAGGTCACACCACCAATAGGATACCCTTAAAGTTATGTCTTCTGACTCTAATTGCTATGTATTTATTCTATCACACCTTGATTTATGTAAAGTGAATTAATTTTATTAAAGCAATTGCATTTTATTCTTGCTCTTTAACTCGAAACCAATAGCTAGGTCTTATAGGAATAAGCATAAATAAATGTAATTCTCCATCAGATAGACACAACAGACATGTGGTAGCTTTTTAGACAGAGCGAGAGAAAAATTGTGTAAGTGGGCAAATAATGAATTTAGATTCTGCTCCTTAGATAGATTGCAAAAATGGGGGGCAAAAATGATTATAGATATGTTTGTCCATCTTAAAAAAAACAAATACTTCAATATGATTTATGTATTTGAGATAGGCTAAAACCTCACCAGTATAATAGCTGAGTCATTTGTCTTAGCAAGTATCTTGTTATTGGCAATCAATAACGCAGCTGAGATGACTGATGGCTTTGTTTTCTTGTAGTGCCTTAGCTGGTCTAAATTATTTATTTGACATATTGCTTCTTGGCAGATGTAAGGAAACCAGTCATAATATGTTTGCATTGCTTGGATATACATCTAAGAAGGAAAAATGGGTATTTTCTTCCTGTCTCTGAACTTTGGTATATTTCTTAGGTAGAGATACATTTTTGTAAAATTGTGCTGTCATTTGCTACATGTATTGAGAAGAATGAGGCCTTGAGGTTTTTAAGGTAGTATTCCTGGTTGTCCTAAAATAGAATAAACTTTATTACTGTCAAGAGAATGTTCATTGATAGACATCTGACTTTTTCCCAGTTCCAGTGAATATATGTGAGCCCAGGGCACAGGGCTGTACCTACCGCACTATTGTGATGTATACATTTAGATGTCTTTCTTTCCCAGTAGACAGGGAGGTTCTTGAGGACAGAAACTGGGTCTTATTTATCTTTGTAATCCCAGTGCCTGGCACAGAGTCAGATTAAAAATATACAATAAATACTTGATGATGAATGAAAGACAAGAATGAATGAGTCAGGTAAAGCATTTATAGCCTTTTCCTTAGATATAGAAGTAATTAACCTTATTTAATAAAGTACTGTTTTGTAAAGAGGTATGGACTAGAAGTCATATCTTTCTTTTTGATCTCAGTAACAATAAACAAGTTATTTAACCACCTTAGCCTCAGTTTTCTTTGTGCAAACAGGGAAAACTACTTTCTTCATAGTGTTTGTGGGCATTCAAATGTAATAATGAACTTCAAAAACATTGTAAACTATTAATGATTATATAAAGAAGACATTTATGTGAGGGTAGTGCTATACTGGTAAACTGGCTTTATCAAAAATACAAAACAAAACAAAACAAAACTCTGATTTGTAGCATTTACCAGTTTCCATGGTGTAAATACTCCAACAGTGGCTGATTTCAAACTAACAAAGGTTTGAAAATCAGTTCACAAAATTTCTGACTATTGAACAACTGCCTTTTGTGAGCTGGCTTCCAGACATCACTGGGTAAGAGGAAGAGATTTGGCTTAGATGAGTAAGCAATGTGATGCCCTTGGTATTTGGTTGGCATACAGAAGAGAGTTTTATATTTTGAGAGGGGAAAGACAACAGAAAATTTCTGGCAAGGATAGACTGAGATTTCAGATCTCTAAAAGTTAAGCAATATGACACTGTTATAGTGATTATCTTAGTAACAGAGGGGTACCCAGAAATTCTTACACCCTTAACCAAAAATTTTTAGACATTGAAATTGAATGAGTCATTCAACAAATATTTATTTATCTTGGGAAGGCAGAGGGTCACTGTTGGAAAAGTACTATAAATGGGAAATGTATTTATTGGGTCATTTATGATTCAGTTTTTTAGAGAAAGGGGATGGGTCTTAATGGAAACACACCCTGGACCTGACCAGGAGATATCAGAATCCAGCATGGTTCTACATGTCTTTTTTCTCTTGATTTTCATGATTTCTCATGATGTCTTTGTTTCTGTCTACTAGTCTGCTTCATCTTTTCCACACTTTTGTTAATGCAAAAGAATGTGGTTATGGGTTATAGGTCATAGTTCCGTCTAATGGGCTTACCATAATCTGCTTTTGTAGGGACAAAAAGTTTAGTATGACTAAGTTAATGTGTGCAAATGAAGAAGTGGTCTCAACTTGCAGTGTGCATTAGAAATGCCTAGAGTGTTAGTGAAAATCAGACTCTGGAAATGCAGCTAGAGTCTCTATAATTCAATATCCTGGAGTGGAGCCCAGGAATATAAGCAACATTGATGACTATGATGCAGGTGGATGGAAAAAAGATATTTGAAAAAAACTTGCCAAATTTTAAAGCACCTTTCCTTTCATGGTTGGACTTTATCTTCTAGGCCAGTGGTTCTCAACCTTGGCTACACATCAGGATCACTTGAGAGATAAAAAAAAAAGCACTGATGCTTGACACCCCAAAATTCTAATTTAATTGATCTGGGATGTGGTCTGGCATTGGGATTTTATAAGAGCTCCTTAAGCGACTCTAATGTGCAGCCAACTTTGAAAATCATTGTGCTATGGGGAGCCTCTGAAGAATTTTAAGCAGGTAAGCTATTTAAGAGTGAGACAGTCAGTTTTGTATTTGAATTACTCTAAGAGCTGAGTAGAAAAAAGAACTGACAGCAATACTGGTTGTATCAAGTAGGGATGAAAGGACAGGAGGTTAGGACCAAAAAGTAGGTTATTCAAACTTAAGATTTCAAAGGTGGAGCATGGGTTTTAGGTGAATATAAGAACTAGAGTGTGGCCATGAAATTGAGTGGTTGAATTAGAAGATAAGTGAAGGTCATTAGTGTTAAGAAAGTCAATGAACTACCTTTTAGGTCCATCATGCATTATCTTTTCCCATCCCCTTGCTTTTCAGTCTGAATGTTTATTAATCTGAAGTGAGTCTCTTGTAGGCAGCATATATTAGAGTTCTATTTTCTTATTCATTCAGCCATTCTATCTTTTAGTTGGAGCATTTAATTCTTTTACATCTGACATACTTGTTGATCAAAATGTAGTTATTACCATTTTTTATTCATATTTTTGGTACATATTTTTTCTTCTTAAAGAAGGCCCTTCAACATTTCCTGTAATGCTGGCTTGGTGATGATGAACTCCTTTAGCTTTTTCTTGTCTGGGAATCTCTTTATCTGTCCTTCAACTGGAAACTGTAGCTTTGCTGGATAAAGTAATTTTGATTTTAGATCCTGGGTTTTCATCACTTTAAATATTTTGTGCTAACCCCTTCTGCCCTGCAATTTCTTTTGAGAAATCAGCTGCCAGTCTGATGGGAGCTCCCTTGCAAGTCACTAACTGCTTTTTTCGTGCTGCTTTTAAGATTCTCTCTTTGTCTTTAATCTTTGGCATTTAAATTATGATATGTCTTGGTGTAGGCCTCTTTGGGTTCATATGTTTTGGGATTATCTGAGCTTCTTGGAGTTATGTGTCTATTTTCTTCACTAGGTTATAAAAGTTTTTCATCATAATTTCTTGAATAGTTTTTCAAATTCTTGCTCTTCTCCTTCTGGCACCCCTCTGATGCGAATGTTGTTATGTTTGATGTTGTCCCAGAGGATTTGTATATTATCTTCATCATTTTGGAATCTTTCTTCTTGCTGTCACTCTGATTAGACGTCTTCCACTATCCCATCCTCTCTATTGGTGACTCCAATGTCTGCTTCACTCACTCTACTGATTTCCTCTAATATATTCTTCATTTCAGATATTATATTCTTTATTTCTTACTGGTTCCCTTTTATAATTTCCATTTCTTTCTTTTTTTTTTTTATGTTCAAGTTCTCACTGAGTTCATATACTCTTCCCCTAAGTTTCTTCAGCATCCTTACAATCAGTGTTTTGAACTCTGTATCTAGTATATTGCTTGTCTCCATTTTGGTGAAATCTTTTTCTAAAACTTTTTTCTGTTCCTTTACATGAGACATGTTTTTTTGTCTCCCCATTTTGGCTGTTTCCCTGTGTCTGTTTCTTTATATTAAATAGGGTTCCTTAGTCTTCCGGCCTTAGTAGAGTGGCGTTATGTAGTAGGTATGCTGTAGGCCCCTTGGCACAGACCTGAGAAGGGTCCAGCTGCAGGCCAAGTTTAGCTGCAGCCTGTGTACCTCTAGGCCAATCTGGTAAGAGTCACCAAGCCGTCCACATATGGCTGCCACCTGTGCTGGGCTTAGAGGTACCTCGAGGGGTCAAATCCCAAACAGAGGCTGGCTGCCACTAGTGCAAGGCCTGGGGTTGCTCAGCAAGGGGCACTCCAGGGCCAGATGCTGCTTCTTTGGCTTTTGTGAGCCTTGGAGAGATATAATGAAATTTCACAGCAGGAGCCAAGACAGCCCATTTATTTAAAATAAATAACCAGAAGTGGCTTGGATGGGACCACAAGTTGGAAAAGGCAGAGTCTCAGAGAATCCCCTGGGCAGAGGGACCTGTGTTATTCAGATTGATGTGCTTGCACCTGCCTCTGCAGGCTGGGGTTGGGGAGGGCCCAATAAAGGAACAATGGTTTCTGCCTGCACCTCTGTCTGGGAGCCAGCAGCTTCCCTTGCCCTCTCCCTGAAGCCCACCAGCTCAGCACCTCCCTGTATGTCCTTGGTGCCCCTGGAGCACCTGGCCCAACACTGGAGCTCAGAGGAAGTGAGTCCATCAGCAAGTAAGGCTGAGTGGGGGACCTTTAAGAGGAAAGTCTCTGCTTTCTGCAGCCCTCTGGTTCCCTCAGCCGCATGTCTGCTGCTTTTCACAGTCAGAGGTTATGGGGACTTCTCTTTCTGGCACTGAAACCCTGAGCTGAGGAGCCCAGTGTGCAGCCAGGACCCCTCGATCCTCAGGTTGGGGAGGTGGCTCTGCATCCAAGCTAGCCCTCCTAATTCTCGATTGTGACCCACAGTTGTGGGACCAGGCCATTTCGTGTCTCCTATCATTTTGAGTGGCTCATTATTTGAGGTGACCTTGTTGTAGGGCTTCTGTTCAGCCAGCCCTCTGGTACCTTTGCATACTGGTTGTTCTGTAGTTTTATAATTTTGGTGTGGTTGCTAGAGGAAGTGTGTCCAGCCTCTACCTTCTACTCTGTCTTGAGACTCTCACGTGCAAATTTTGATGCACATCTATATTGTATGCTATGTGATGTTGATGTAAGAAACATCCATACCTATAAAGAATTTTAATGAGTTTCAGCCTAAACTGACTGACACCAGGAAGGAAAATCTCAATGGATTAAGAGAATGCTCTGGAAAATGGCAGTTTTGCAGCTTATTTTATATATTAGAATCAGAGGAGGAGACATAAGGAGGGTTCATTGGTGGTAGATTAAGGAGATGTAAAAAGCAAAGCTGGGAAATCTCTGGGTTTGAATAAAAAGTAAAATGGAGGGGCACATGCTTCTTCTACATTGGTGGATACAGGAGAGTTAATAATTAACATTTACAGCACATCTGGTTAGTAAGTGTGGGGTGAGGGTGAGGAGGGGACCAGATAATCAAGAGGAGTGCTGAGGTCTCCTGCTCTGGTGCATTGGGTTGTGCCCCTAAGTGTCTGGAAAAAAAGGGATTGATTGTTTTGACTTTCTAAAGGTATGTTATCTTAGATGCCAAAAGACAGTCTCACTTAAGGTAAAGATTGACCTTTGTTAAGAGAGTATGTGCCTACCAACCATGACTGGCTTTTAGTTAGGAAATTTTATAATCAGCCCATCCTATTTGGTTAGGTCCAGTCTCTGAGCTTGTAGGACCCGCCATGCTGGCCTCCCTTGAGCTTGTCAGGTTTGGTATGTGATCCCTTTTTCTTCCACAGTGGTTTTCTTTCTCTGTAAAAATTTTTTTGGGGTTTCAGCATTGTAAATGGGCACCAAGAGGTTTCCAGACATGTTCAAACTGATTCAGAAAGCATTAGCCCTTGCCTTGCTATCTATCTTCCCTTAGGACAGTAACCTTAGGCTCAGAGTTGTAATGATTGAATGTGAATGAGATCTGGGACTTTATATTTTTATTTACCTTTCTTGTTCAAATGAAATGAATATGCATTGGACTGGGAGGGCAGACAGGGCTATTACCAGTGCAGCTGAGAACAATTAGTTCTTATTTGCTTAACACTGTTTCTTAATGTGCAATCGTAAAACTTTTCACAGGATGTTTTAAATGTAATCAATGTTTCATTGCTATTTCTAATAATTCAAAGAGTCTGACATTTGCAATCAAGCCAACTGTGGTCGATACCTATTTTCTCTTAGTTAAACAGGAATTTAACTGAGTGACACAAGTGGTGGCTTCTGGAATTGATTCTGTGTATTTATTCTTTTGTGAGGGCTACACCCAGATTCATGAGTGTGCAGGAGAGACAGTCAAGTATCCCATGGGAACTTGGGCTCAATGAAGAGCAGGGGTCATCAGCTCATCAGAGCTCACGACCTGGCCATATTACTTCCTAAAATTACACTGTTGGCATAAGAAATGTCCAAACCTGTAGAGAATTTCAATAAGTTTATTGGAGACAATTTGACAAAAATTGCTGGTAAGCAAAATCCCAATGGATTAAGAAAATGCTCCAAAGAATGGCAGTTTTGACAGCTTAGTATATATATTATGATCAAAGGAGGTGATGTAAGGAAGGTTACATCAAATCATTGGGGTAGATTATGGTGGCGGGAGAATGTGAAGTAGGGAAATCTCTGGGATTAGATAAAAAAAAATGTAGAGACCTATACTTCTTTTATGTTGGTGGGTACAGGACAGTTAATAATTTGCATTTACAGCACATACTGGTGGTGTGTGGGGAACAAGATAACTATGAGGGTTCAGTAACCTGCACTGTGATGCACTGGGTTTTACCCGGAGGGATCTGGAAAAAGGGTATGTTATCTCAGATGTAAAAAGACAATAAATGGCTTACTTAAAGTAAAGATTGACCTTTGTTAAGAAAACTACAGGCCCAGGATTTGAGTACCTGCCATGACCTGCTTTTAGTTAAGAATTTTTATGTTCAGACCATCCTATGTGGTTAATTTTGGTCTCCACGTTTGTCGGGCCTACCATGCTGACCTCTGCTATCAAGTTTAGTATGTGGCCCTTTTTTCATCCACAGTACTTTGGCAGATTGCTTCTCTGAACCTCAGTTTCCTCACTTATAACATGAGAAGAAATGTCTTTTATAGAGTTATATTGGGATTCAATGAAATTATGCATTATTAATCAGGTTATATTACTATTAGCTGCAGGTGACAAAAAAAAATCTAAACCTAATAAAAGTTGAAAGGGAATTAAGAAGCTTGATTGGTTTTAGGATGTGTACACCAAAATATGGCACCTCAACATATTCAGTATTTTCGTTAAAGCTGAAGGAATTTAAAACATAGCAGGTTCAGGGAAGATTTTCTGATATTCTCCTGAAACAGGTTATAAGGCCCTAATGTGAGAGGTCCCCTCCCTATACCTGGAGGAAAGGAGCATCCTCATCTCCAAAGATGGAGGGATGCTGAGAGGAATCGGAATGAATAGGCTTTCTAAGTTTTTCTTGGTCAGTTACTCTTAGTTCATATTCCTTTGTCTTATCACATTTTCCCCAGTGACTCTTGCACTCTTCAAAAACGCTCAGATTTAACCATTTCTTCAGGTCTTCATATCCTTACGAAGGCTCCCATGTCATGTAAAACTTACATTAAATAAATTGCATGCTTTTTTCTTGTTAATATGTCTTTTGTTACAGAGACACAGTCAAGAACCTAAGATAGGTAGAGGAAGGGTATTTTCCTCCTCTACAGGCTCATGGAGGAAGCATATCTATGGTTTGGTAATTTCAGCAATAGCTGGCTTCAGACGCCAGATGGTATCAGGATTCTCTTTCTGCTCTTTGTATCAGTGTGTATTGATCTCATTTTGTTGTCTTTGGTGGTGGTTTTTTTAGATCCAGGTACTAAATCTGGCAACAGATTTGTGGCCACAAAGAAGAAAAGTGTTTCGGGGAGAATAAACAGAAAAAAAAATGGAAGTTTTCATGATTGTTTCAAAAGTTCTCATGGGCTTGCCTTCACACTACTTCTTTGAATATTTTTTCATCATCTTTTAAGCCAGGGGTTGGTAACTATGGCTAGTGTTTGTAAGTAAAATTTTATTGAAATACAACGACACTTTTTTATTTGTGTGTTTTGTCTGTGGCTGCTTCATGCTATACTGGCACCATTGCTTTGCCACTGATAAACATTGAATACAACATTTACTCTCTGGCCATGTACTGAAAAAGTTTGTTAGCCCTTTACAGAAAAAGATTTAAATTAGTTGTCTTCAAAGTAGCTTGTTAACCAGGTGGTATGCATGACAGCTGAAAAATATATTTCAGCTTGTATTTTATGCCCATTTTTTTTCTTATAAAATTTAAGCTTCATTAAGGTATAATTGACATATAAAATTGTAAGATATTTAAAGTGTACATACATTGTGGTAATTTGATATATGTGTACATTGTGAAAGGATTTCCCCTCTAGTTCACACATCCAGCACCTCACATATTTATCTTTTTTTCTTTTTCTTTTCTTTTTTGGTGAAACTATGCAGGTCCTACTCTCAGCAAATTTCAATTATAAAGTATCGTGTTATCAACTATAGTCACCATCTTTTACATTGATCCTCAGATGTTATTGATTATATAACTGAAAGTTTGTACCTTTTTACCAATCTCTCCTTTTGTTTGTCCCCTGTCCCCGCCCCCAGCCTCTGGCAACCATTCTTCTACTCTGTTTCTGTAAGTTTGACTTAAAAAAAAATTCTATAGAAGTAACATCATGCAATTTTTGTATATTCCTATTTTTCTGCCTGCCTTATTTCACTTAGTATAGTGCTGTCATGGTCCATCTATGTAGTCACAAATGGCAGTTGTTTCTTCTTTCTCATGGCTGAAAAATATATATCTCACATCTTCTTTATCTCATTTTTTCCTAAATTTTTTAAAGAGCATACTTTTCTAATATTTGCTATATATCTTGAAAGTATTTAGTGAATGTAACTAAAATGTAAATATTTCACATAATACACACATTTGTATTAAAACTATTTAGTATAATACATAAAATATAAACACATATTTCTAAATCTATGTATTTATCTATTTCTATCTATCTAGAGAGAAAGAACTCAGAATTTTGTACTGCCGGCACATCATTTTAAGTGTGCCTATAATTTAACTTTGCTCTCTTTCCATCCCAGTTGGCTCTATGTATCTGATTCATGTCTCTCACCCCTGAGTGATGAGAATGATGTGCTAAATCTGAATGTTTGTTTAGAGAAATATGTAAAATAATAAAAATAAAGCAGAAGGAAGAGTTAGGGAGGCAGACTGGGCCTCTGATTATTAAAGCCAGGCATACCATATTGTAGTGGCAACAAAAGAATAAACAAATCAGATCTGCCTGAATTCTGAATTTTAAAAGAGAATGGTATTTCTTTTCATCTATTTGTCTTGCTTAGAATTTGAACAAGTACAGGATTCTGGCAGCAATTATTGATTTTTCAATATTTGTGGAAAATGACACATGTTCTGCCAAATGTGATATTTAGGAAGTGAGGTGAGTTTCATAAATCCAGAGGATTGGCAAATGTGCCACCAGGACAATTTGTAAACTATATTAAAGCTGATTAATAAGAAATAGAAACGTCAATGAGTTACTGAAGTGAAACAATAAAGAGGTTTTGAAACCCAGTGGGAACACCTTAGGCCTGATTCTGTAAGAACTGACTGGACTCAGAGCCTGGAAGTCTGGATCAAGCTTTCACCCTCCTGGAAAGATTTGCTTATGGGGCAAAAAAATCTTTGCTGCGGGAGCAGTAGCTGTGTGAGAGGAGGGGGAAGTGTTTACCGGTGTTCTTTCTGTCAGACTGACCCTCTTTTTCTGTAGAATTTGCTATTTGGGTCTGTTGAGTTTCTCCCGCACTTAAAACACCTATTTGTTCTTGAGAGAGAAAAACTGTTGTTATGTGGTAAAGTTTGTTGAAGAAATGTGGACCCGTTTGCATAAGGGGCAGAATGGAGATCTTAATCTGCACTGCAGAATGAAAGATTTCTGGGACCTCTTGGGGTGGGAGGACCAGGTAAACTCTGACCAGATCCCTGGGACAAGTATTGGCCCCAAGCCTCCTGCTATGAAATCTCCACTAGGGAGGAGTGGGATGGGGTAAGCAAACTGGCTCTGGCATCCAGTAATTGAAAGGGGAAGGGGGAAGAGTAAGTCTGTATCTGAGAAAATGATGGTGCAGGTCCTCTCCTATCCCTGGCGACTTTCCTATGCTAAATTTGTGCCGTGGGGAGATGGAGAGAGAAAACTGTTTAAGAGTCGCAATACTGAAAGAAAACCTGGGATGATTTGAGGGTGTGTCAGACTTGACCAAGTTTTA
The DNA here is from genome assembly GCA_030015415.1 of Cynopterus sphinx. Classification (NCBI taxonomy): domain Eukaryota; kingdom Metazoa; phylum Chordata; class Mammalia; order Chiroptera; family Pteropodidae; genus Cynopterus; species Cynopterus sphinx. The sequence continues at coordinate 120,715,194 of CM057383.1, forward strand.
CAAATGCAACTTCATTACTTCAGATGATATATATAGGTGGGCAAAACAGCTAGCTGATGGCTCTTGCCCAAGCAACCAGTTTCCTATAGTTATTGTAAGATGTGGCAGCCACAGAGGGGCACCCCTGAGCTGTAGCTTCTGTACTTCAGCAAAAGAAATTAGCCTTTTTGAGTTGGGGGATTCTGGGACAGGTAGGGGAAGGGAGTGCTACATAGGGAATGACTAGATTTCTTGCTTATAAAGGTAGGTGGGGGACATGTGTTGAAGTCACACTCATAAGCCATCTTTTCTCATCCCATTTGTAAATGGGGGCACTCTAATTACATTTGTATTAAGCTCTTGCTCTGTGCCATGCAGTGCTACGTAAGCCTTCGAGGCCACAGAGGTGAATTAGACATGTGATATGTGTGATGATAGGTTTACTCAAGTGCAGTGAAAATAGATAAGATGAGCCCATGATCTTGGGACATAGTCAAGAAGGGCCTCCTGGAATCGAAATGTTAGAACGTACTCCAAGTAAGAGGTGAGTGGACTGGGGTTGTGTTTAGGCAGAATATTTGTGACAATGAGTGGCAGTATGACCTGAGGAACCACAAGCAATTTGGTATCACTGGGGAGAGAGGTTGGGTGGTGGGGTAGTACCCAAGTCTAGTCCTTGCAAGGTAAAGAGAAATTCAGATAAGCAGATGAAAGACCTCGAAAGCTAAGCTGAGAAGTTTAGATATTAGACAAAATTCAGTGTGGAAACCCTAAAAGATTTTATAAAAGGGTAACATCATTGCATTTTTCTTTCAGAAAGCAAATTTTACTGTTAGTTAACATGTAATGAAGGAGAGTAGGTCTAGAGGTGAGGTCACCATGTGGATGAGAATTGTAGTAGTTGGGATTTGTTATCAGACAATCATGCACGTCTGTATAGCACTTACCATGTGACCTGGAATTTAGGCAAATAATCTGCTTGCATTTGCAGTTAAAGTCCTGTGCGCCAATCTCAGACCAGATAATTGAGATGATTTAGATGTGAAATCTAAAATCTTTATCTTCTCAACCTTAACTGATATCCTTTCTTCTCAACTACTAATACATCTACTTTTGCCCCATGATAGTGTTAACTTAGATATTGATCACCCACTCTGTGCTGATTGGATCCCTGGGTTCCAATTAAGTCCCAATTCGAAATGTGTGGTGAATAATCTTTTCTTCTATTCAATGGTATAACACGATTTCCTTTTTATGATGGATGAGACTGTATTTGCAGGTGTTATCTATAACCCAGTGTGCCCATCTCTTTCTGGTCAGTTTGTGAAAAGCTGTTTTCTGTAGGTCAGGCTAGAAAAATCACAGTTCATGTTAACACATGCTAAAGGCTCTGAGAAGTCTTGCAGGAAAAAAATCTGGCTTTGATTTTTACCTCAGAGTTTCTCAAACATATCAGATCAAATAATTTTTTATGTAAATATAATAATAATTAAATTCTGAAGAACCAGTATGTCAGATAATGTTCCTGGGACTTTCTGTCTTACATGATCATATTTATAATTAAAATATTAACATAAGTGCCAGATACCTGAGGATCAAGCAGATCTTTCTTGCATTGACTCTCATGGTTATTCAAGAATTCTTTTAGTTCCTTGGGAAATATTGAGATTTCTGGCACCTAGGAAACAGAAAAATGATATTCTGAATAATTCAAGCCAGCTCTACTCTTACAGAAATGCAAGCGATGATATTAAACATCCATGATAAAAGCATAAGAGTTGATGACAAACGTGAATGCTCCTTATAGATAAAGGAGGGAATAAAGGTAGACACTATACATGCAGGAATTCAGGAAAGAAAGAGAGTGAAAGCATTTTTTTTGTTAAATTTTTTTTTTTTTGGCTTCTTTGTGCATGTTTTTGTTTGATCATTGGCTCCCTTTGGGGGTGGGGAAGGATAAAGCTTTCATCTAAGTTAGGTTTTTCATAAGCAGGAAGAACTTAGCTTCAGGGTTATGATTAGCTCTGGCTTAGAGAAGTCTTAGTTGCTACCTCTATTGTCATATACCTGAGTCCATCTACCCCTTAGACCCATCTCTGTCCTGCGGAGGTGTAGGAGGCCTGATAGAAACCTGATGGGAGTGAGAACTAGTGAAAGATATTCAGGGCAGAAATTTGGCAGTGTTTAATCAAATACACAGACATGTGCCTTATGATCAAGCAAGTCATCTCCTGAGTATACATGCAAACAAATTCGTCCATGGACCTGTAAAGAGATACGTATGGGAATATTTATTGTAGCATTATTTGCAAAGATTTGAAAGCAATCTGAGTGATATGGATATTTATCATTGGAGAAACAAATAGGTACAGCATAGCAGGTTCCACTGAGAAGAAATTATGCTGCATTTAGAAGCAATAGGATATTTGTACAAATAGCAACATGTATAAATCTTAAAATTGCGATGCTAGATTTTTTAAAAAGCAAGATACAAACTGAGATTTATAGCATAATTGTGTAAAAAAATGCATGCAGAGAAAACATATTATACATTTTTATAAGACTCCACACAGGTAAAAATGGTAAACATCAAAAATAATAGAGTATTTGGGATAAAGCAAACAAGACAGGAAGGAAATCAGATGCAAACCAATGACAATGGTGAAGAACAAAGGATGTATTAATCCTCTGAAAATGATGTTTAAAAAAAGCTGATCAAAATCAGTTAATATGTACTTGAAATCATGTCAAGTTAGAAGAATAGAGGGAAGATGTGTTTCCCGCCTATTTTATCCTAATTTATCCCCAAATCTGGCTGTTTGGAGCACAAACTCACATTGAATTCTTTTAAGTCAAAACTGCTCCCTTCCTGAAAACCTGTGGGACAACTAGGAGATTTGTCTCATAACCTTTCTTAATTTTTTTCAGATTATTTCAGGTACGTTCAGCCTTTTGTGGCAACGTTTCCCATCCTTTTTATATCTTCCTTCTATTTATGCTTTTTTTTCAGAAAAATAACAACTGTCCCTATGACTCTAGCAGCTCATGTTAAATTCTATCTCAGGGTCATTCAGGACCCTTATGATATTACTCATATATCAATCACTCCTGTCTTTGTTTTCCAATGTTTGTATTGCTGGACAGCATTTTTTCTTTTATCTAATAGCTTTGTTAATTGAAGATGTGTTTTATAAAAGCCTTCAGTGCTAGGAGAAAAAAAATATGTAGTGTCTGTATTCGTTTCCTATTGCCACAGCAAAAAATTACTGTAAACTTCATAGGTTAAAACCATGTAAAGTTATTGTTTTATATTTTTGGAGGTCAGAAATCCAAAATCAGTTTCCTTGGCTAAAGTCAAGGCATCAGCCTTCCTTCCAGAGGCTCTTGGGAAGAATCTGCTTCTTTGCCTTCTCCAGCGTCGAGAGGCCACTTGCCTTCTTTGGCCGGCCCATCAGCTCTTTCTCCATCTTCCAAGCCAGCAGCTTAGCATCTTCCCTCCTTTTTGATTTCTACTTCCATCATTATGTCTTTTTTTCCCCAGACTCTGATTCTCTTATCACTCTCTTATAACCATTCTTGTGATTACATCTGGCCAACCCATGTATTCCAGGATCATCTCCCAGTTTCAAGGTTCTTTCTGCAAAACCCCTTTAGCTGTATAAGATAATGTATTTGTAAATTCTGGGGATTAGGACATGCACATCTTTTAGAGAGTAATTATTCAGCCTACTATAGGGCCCTTGCTCTTAAGCCACCTATAATCTAGTAGGGAACACCAATTAACAGGTTGATAAGCAACTATATCAGAGAGTGGTGACTGTGAAGACCAGAAAGTATAGGACAAAAAAAGAACATTTAGTCTAACGTTTAGGTTAAGGTCTGGCTCCCCAGAAATAGTCACTGCAGTGTTTGTTTATGGAAGGCTTATCATGTGTTATGTTGAGTGATTTATGTACATTAGCTTTTATCCACACAGTTACCCAGGAATAAAGAAGATACAGAAGCACTAATGCATCTTTGGGTTGTTATAAGATTTAAATAAGATATCTGTTATGCACATAGATCATTGCCTGATACAGAATTGGCATTCAAGTGACCTGCCTTACTGTCATATTGCCAGTAAATGGCAGTGTAGTGATGCAACACATTGTTCATCAGATAGATTTTTATTACGAGGTAGACATTATTATATAATTTTTATAAATCAAAATGATTAATTATAAAAAAAGAAAATTGTAATGCTTTTCAGTTTTTTGGTGCTTGTTTTGGTATATCATCTATCATTGACATCTTCATACACAAAATCAACAGTGAATAATAAGGATAGCACACCACCCTAATCTTTGTAGTGAATTTTCACTTTTCAGAGTATTCTCACATATATAATCTCATTTTATCCCCTCAAAAACCTTTAAGATAGGTTGGCCAATAATTATTACCTTAATTTTATAGATGTGGAAACTAAAACTCTTGGCTGGTTAATGAAGAAAGAAGAAATTGTATTTAGTGGAATCTAACAATGAACAGCAAAGGTTTATTCTCTATAACAGCAGTTGTGTGAGTTTCTGCATTTACAGATACAGTATAGAAACTCATAATTTAAACAACTAAATCAAATTATGCAACTGGTGAAGACATTCCAAACTGATAATTTAAATTCAGGACTGTCAGGCTTCAAAGCTGCTATTCTTTCTATTACATCTTGATACTTGAAGTCTTATAACCAGTGAAGAACACAGCTTAAACTAGTACCTTGGACTTTTGACCCTTTTCCGAACTGGTAAACTTATCAATAAGGTTTATTTTTGCCCCCTACTCCAAATTCGAGTTATAGTAGATATTATAAAATTAACCATTACAATAAGAGTTAGAACAGTACTATACTGGTATTTTATTCAACAGAGTATTATAGAGAGGTTATTACTCAATCAGGAATATTTCTTTTTTGCAATGAAAATTAGATAATATATTTTAATTATTTCATGTTTATTTTCTTTTTGTTTATGTTTTTCTTTCTTAATAAGGTTCTATGGTATATGTTGGTGAATGTAGCACATATATGCATATCTAATTGGGATCTATTTAAATAAAGAATTTCGATATTGTATACTGAGAGTCTAGCTACAGTGGAGTAAGGAATTGAGAAAGTGATTATCTCTAACTTTCATCTGGATGCTGAGACCATTTAAAAAATCCCAGCCTCTGGAATGGACTCTGCAATTTCTCCTCATCTGACAGATTACTCATTCCTACCTTTAAACTTTCTGAGCAATTTACCTCAATAAAAACTCTGGATTCAGAGCTCCATGGATGAATTTTATCTATGTAAAGGTCACTTTCCTTTGATCTAAATACTGTCATAGTCTTGTATTATGGGACAAGGTTAATCAGATCACACCATTTGTTCATTCTAACTATTTTATGTATCTTTATCTCATTTCCTCTTATTATTTCCCCTTTCAGAGTCTCTTAAATCATATGTCACATGCAAAATGCATTTTAAAAGTTCTTTGAAAAGCTAAATTGTTCTAAGTTTAGACATTGGCATAAACGCTATTAATAACAGCTTCTCCATGTTGTAAAGAAGTCTACTTTAAATATGGGCACACACACTGCAAAGAGCTTAAAATCACAGCATTTATGTTAGGTCTCCATGGACAATTTAGAAAGGTGGAGAATCCTCTGAAACTGCAAGCCATTTTTAATCTTATGCTTATACTTCTACTAGGAAGAAAGTCCATAGCTTTCATCATATTCTAAAAGAAATCTTTGAACAAAACCAGGTTAAAAGCTCCTATCAGTCCATTATTTCTCAAAATTCTATATAATAAACCACTTCAAACTCACTGGCTTAGGGCACCATCATTTGTTCTCACTTACATGTTTGTGTGCCAGCCAGAGGCATTCTGCAAATCTTAGTGGCCTGTGCTAGACTGTGCCAGGTTATGTGTTCAGCAGACCTGTTCCTTGTGTTACTCATCCTTTGATCCTAGTCGGTCACTTGGGCTATACTGTTTTCATGATGGTGGCAGAAATAATAGAATGAAAACCTAGCTACACAAGCACATTTCAAGGCTCCATTTGTGTAAAAGCTGATGACATCCTATTGGTCAAAACAAATAACATGATAAATCCCAAAGGAATGGGGAGGTGCACCATGCCTCTGAGTGGGAGGGACTGAAAAGTCACAAGGCAAAGAGGCCTGCAAAAGTTACAAGGAAAATTAATATCTTGTTTATTTCTGATTTTTAATTTCCCTTTCCAAACTGTACTTCCAACAAAACAAAACAAAACAAAACAAAACAGTCCATTGGTATTATTATGTAGAATTAACATGCTAGTTTCTCTCATTCTTGCAGCACCTCCTACCAGCTGAAGTCTTGATCTTTGGATGTGGCTTAACGGGGACTAATATGAGATTCTGAAGGTTTATCTTTCTAAATGAGCTTAACTCAGTGTATAACCCCAGGACTTGCTAAGATGAAAAGTTTTTGCCCTGATGTCTTTATGCTTCATTCTGAAAGCTTGTAGTTAGATCTCAGAGAAACAAAAATTCAATAAAATGCACATACACACACAATTCATAAAGAGACATTTCTACTTCTTGCAATACCGTTTCAATTTTCCAGCTGTTAATATATCCTGGATCTATTAATAAAGGGTCTTAAAACTCAGAATATCTTCTCTTTTCCTCCAACTTCAATTAGTTCTGAGAAGGGAATATCCTGCATCTTTTAAATGAAAATGCAAGCAGTGAGATGATATACATAAGCTAGGAAATGTATGTTTCTGTCTCTTTTGGCCAACAGAATTAAAACTCATCTGTGGAATCAGGAACTCCCTGTAATTACATCCAACCAGACTTCAATCAGAGCTCAGGCATATGAAAGTCCCTTAGTTTCAGATGTATTTAAAAAACATTTTCTTTCATTCTCGAAACCTTTCTTGAAGAATAAACTTTTCATTTCCCTGACAGCAGCTCCTCTGGTCTACACATGCAGTTTTTAATATTTTCTTCTCACCAGGGCAAAGATTTAAGTGATCTGTAATTAATGACTTAAAAGATATTTAGCCGAATTTAAAGAAAGAGACCCAAACAGTAAACAGCTCCACACAACTACATGTCTCCTTTAATTGAGAGAATTCTAGAGAATTCTATAAAAACTGCTGACACAGAGGCAGTCCCACATTGACTCATGGAAGGGATATGGATGCCTGCTTATTCGTATTTTAGTGGCTCTCTTGACACTGGTTACAGAGTCAAAATGATCTAAAATGATCAATAATTAATCTTAGGTGTTTAAGGTGTGTTTTTATTTGGTGACAGGGGACTCACCTAGATGACCTCTTTGCATCTCTTCTACTTTACTCTAAACCAAGTTGACTTCGTTAAATAGAATTCTCTTTCTCCTTCAGAGTTATCTGTGTTTAGGGAGAAAGGATGTAAGTCTATCTCTGATTATTGATTTTTTTTCTTGCAGAATGTGTGAAGGAGTAACATCTTGCAAATCTTTCTTTGGCATGGGAAGAAGTAGGCAATCTAATTTTAAAGGCACCAAAACTTAACAGGATACATGTGGGACACTGGAGTTAGAACAGTTGGCATTTGGATTCTGACTCAATGACTTATTTTTTTGGCTGTGGGTTAGTGTGTAAACTGGCTTAATGGCAGTTTCCTTTGAAGGTTTCTATGGGGATCATGGGAAATAATGCATATATAGTCCATCCTCAGGCCAATTTCTGCCACATAGTAAGCAGTTTAAAAGCATTATTTAATAATAAATTGTTCTATTGGCCTTGTTTAAATCTTCAGAAATAAATGGTGGTATGGATTATGAAAATGGATGGAATAGTTTAATTTGTCGATCAAAAATAACATTTGCATGTACTGTGCACAATGGCTCACTATACCTACTGGGTAATGTGGAACTTTCCTATTAAATTGCGAATGAAATGACAGCCTTAAAGCAACTTGTCAATAAGTGCTTATCCCCAAGGTCTAACAAAAGTATGAGAATTGGGGCCACGTAGTCAAAGGGTGATCAGTTAGGTGGATCAGTCTTTAGGTGAGTTCCTGGAAGAGGAAAATTCAGAACAAGACTTCAAGTAGATAGAAAGGAACAAGGAAACATTCCCTCTTTTATTACTAGATTTTATTTTTCTTTTATATATCAAGATATGTGCCCTATCTTGGGTACACTGAGGGAATCAAAGGTGAAAAGACAAAGGGCTAAGAGCAGTCAGGGCTCTGGCCGAATGCATGCTTGTGCCAGAATGTTGTGCTTTGCAGGGAACGCCTGAGAATTTACTCTCTCCTGCCAGTGGGGGATTGAGTTGGGAGATAAAAAAATGACACTGGTGATCTGGGTGAAAACATTTGGGGAAAGATTTCAGAGCCTGTCCTGAGAAATCTGAGAAAAATTCAGTAGGAAAAATAAGAGGGAACCCTAATAGGTTCTCAAAATTTTTTTTTGTAGGAAGAGTAGAATGATCAAAATGGTAGCGGAGAATGCTTTTCACAGTGGCTATAAGTGTAATTAATTAGCTAAGATAAAGAATGGGGTAATTGGACTAGATTAATTTATATATATGTACATGTATATATATATATACACACACACATATATATATATGTACATATACATGTATATGTGTGTATGTGTATATATACACACATGCATATATATCAGAGCAACTCCATATTATGCATCTGCTCTCTAGGGAGCAGAATTTTTCTCTTTGTTTGCAGAGTGTAGAAGAGTAATTGTGGTAGAAGAACCACCAGGTTACCTGGAAGATTAGTACAGAAGTTGATTCTGATAATCTTGTTCACACCTTCCATTTGAACTTATCACTGATTATTTCTCTGTTTTTTTATTCTTAGTTTACTGGCAGGACATTTAAAAAGAAAATGATCCTAGCTCCAGTAGGAGGATGTCTCTTTCTAGGGTGGTTCAGAATTAGAGCCAACCAGAGAAGCTGATACCAAGCGTCTTAGGAAGTGATGTTTAGTTTGCAGAAATGGAGATTGGGTTGAGGCAAAAAATGTTTACTGTTAATGTTTAAAAAATTTTAAAGTGGTATTTGTAGTATTATAGCAAATGGTATTTGTAATACCTCTTTCATAGCTGTATTGTGCTCCTCAGAACTCATACATTGAAAGCGTAAGCCCCAATGTGAGTATATTTGGAGATACAGCCTTTAAGGAGGTAATTAGGGTTGAATAGGTCATAAGTGTAGAGTCCTAATTCAATAAGATTGGCATCCTTATAAGAGGGAAGACACCAGGGATGTACATGCAGTGAGGACAGACTGTATGAAGACACATCAAGAAGAAGCCATCTACTAGTCAAGGAAAGAGGCCTCAGGAGAAATCAAACCTTCTGGCACTTTAATTTTGAACTTTCAGCCCCCAGACTGTGAGAAAATAAGTTCATGTGGTTTAAGCCTCCCAGACTGTGGCATTTTGTTATGTGAGCCTAGCAGACTAATATAAACTTTATATGGAAAACATATGATATTTAAGCATCATATTACAATGTCAATTTTATGTTCCTCTTCAGCAATCAACTTCTACTGAGCAAGTCCTTGATAGTATTTCTATATATATTATTTTATTTAAGTGTCACAGTTTTGCAATGTGATAGTTATTCTTCTTCCCTACAGTAAAACAGCTGGGAAGTAGCAAAGTTGGGATTCAAATTAAAGTCTCCATTTATCATTATTTTTCTATAATTCTGTGCTGGGTTCTACTGATGGAATCTAAATCTCACTGCATTTTAACTCATTACCATTATTGTATGACCTCTGGAGATAAAATTTTCACACTGTCCCTTTAATTCTCTTTCTTGATTTCAGACATTGAACTACTAACTACTACCTCACAGCAACACTGATCAGCTGGAATCAGAGAGTATTTGGTTTTGCTGCAGGCAACAAGAACATCACTTTCCATGAACACACGTATTATGAACTCACAGTTAGAAAAACCTTGCATCATGTTTCGATTTAACAGCTATTACTTCTTGTTCAAAGGTCTGGCTGTGTGTTTCATTTCCCTCCAAATGTCAGAAGGAAATGGGAAATTGAAATGTCATAAAACACTTGGAGCCTTCATTTATTGCAGATTAATTAGAGAATCAAAGGAGAGGAAGGATCAGGATTCCAGACCTTGGGGAACTATTGTGTAGCAGAATGAACCAAATAGACTTGAGGGATTGAGATTTTTTTTGTGTATATGCAGAAGAAGAAAGATATTAGGAGGAAGGCCAATAGGTGTGAAACTGACAGTGTCATAAATAATATAGATTAGGATAAAGTAAAAACAGAAATTTGTTCACTAAATCCTGAACCTCCAGAAGGAGGACTTTTATGAAACTCTTCTTATGATGTGCACCCAGTTTGAGAGTTTTATTTAAAAGACACCTTCCATTTAATGCTACTCCAGTCTCCCCCGCCCATTCAGCAGAGCAATGACAGTGTGTATATAATAAGAGGTATATACAGAAAGTAAGAGGGGAGCTGTCTTCTCACGTTGTTTCCTTTCTTGGCCAGTGAATCATCACTAAAAACCAGAAGGTTCATTTCTAAGAGAAAAGTCCACATGCATTATGTGTGGAATTGCTTCTGAACCACTGACTTTTTCACACAATTATCAATGATCCGATGACTTCCTAATGAACTTGGAATTTCTTAATTTCTTGTTTATTTGGAAGGCTCAGCTTATGGTGCATGAAGAATTGGAAGTGGAGACTCCTAGACACTGTTTCTTTGGCAGCATTAAGGAGACATTTGGAGAGATGGCAGGAGGGTTTGAGGAATGTGCCAGAAAAGTCGGGTTACAAAATCATCTAGGTCTACCATCTTTTGCCTTTGTGCTGTGACTGCTGTGAGACTAGGTGGACATCCCAGTAACTAATTTTCAGTTGACACAGTATCTTTTTTATTTTTTTCTTTCTCCTGCTTTCATCTCCATGGATGTGATAGTTGGGAACCTAACAAATAGGATTCATAAAAGGAAATTCTATCCAAAGAAGGGCCAAAGAAGTCTATAAAGGATGCTAGATTAACATCTTGGGGTGATTTGTTGGAAAGGAAAATAGCATTCTCATTTCTGATAAAATGGATCTGTCATAGCTCCAGGAAATGTGTGTGTGTGTGTGTGTGTGTGTGTGTGTGTGTGTGTGTGTGTGAGAGAGAGAGAGAGAGAGAGAGAGAGAGAGAGAGAGAGAGAGAGAGAATGAATTTATACTTGTAAAAGGCTTCTGACAAATATATTATTAGTACAGGAATAAAAGTCTGCAGCTTATTGTAGTGGTTTCTGTGTAGATTATATCATTTGATTCTCATAACATCCCTATGACATAAATATTACCCTAGGTTGACAGATGAGGAGGCTGAAAGGTTAAGTGGCTTGGCCCAGCTGGTAGGTGGCAGAAATACAGCTTGAATCTGATTTCAGCCAGACATGCTCTAGTGATGGTGCTACACTAAGCATTGACATATGATCTGACCCAGGTGACTACATTAGCCATGGAAGACAGTACTCCTACTTACAGGAATTTACTTTATAAAATTTAAACAGTTAAATTTTCACCCCTAAGAGTAGTTAAGATTGGGCCTAGTGGTTTTATTAAGCCAATAGTTATAGTGAAAGCTTTTCTTTTCCTTTTCTTTCCTTAATTTATTTTTTTATTATAAAGGCAATATATATATATTATATATATATATATGTGTGTGTATACACACACACACACACACACACACACACACACACACACACAGTTTTATCTCCAATATGTAAAAACCTTGAAAGTCTCACTCCTATCTTTACAACAACAAAAGAAACCTTAGTAAACAGAAAATCAGTGACTTACTGGACCCATCAGAGAATTGAAGGAGTAGGACAAATCATCACCCTGGAATCTAGAGAGACATGTGAATACAGAGAATAACATCTGAGCTCTGCTTGCCTAGGGCAGAAGGCACTAGCATCATAGTTGGTAGGATCACTTCAATAATCATTTTGGTAAGTTGCTGGAGGCTGAGTATACACTAGTGTGAAGGAAGAAACTCCTGGGAGTCCAGTTTTGGTGGGGGTCCCACATTTCTGTGGGTTTTACCTCTAGGGACTCTGCCAGGTTCTCATGGAAATTCTGAGAAATATCTCCTCATGGCTCTGAAGAGAGATGTGATATGGTAGTCATTGTGAAATATACTCAACATAACAAAGAACTACTCTCCACAAGAAAGGACTTTCCAGGTGTCTTATTCCAGCTGTCAAGGATATTCCTTTCATATTTTCACCCTTAACTTTCTTGTCTCAACTGCAGTGGTGGTCTGAAGGGGGAAGATATACGACTGGATTAACGTTTGTGAAGGTCACAAATTAAGATCATAGGTCCACTAAAAATTAAGATGTAATCAGAAGATTTTAGAATGCTTCTCTAACATCTTATTCCTATGTTGAATGGCCTATAGTTTAATAACAATGAATTCCAGCTGAAAGAGCTGTCAGACACAAACTGTCTCTGGGGAAGAATCCTTAGGGAAGCCCAAAGTCAGGCAAAAAGACAAAAATAAGGAAATTGAGGACTTTGAAGCTTGTGGCAATTACAGCTTAAAAAAAAATCAAACCCAGCTTAATTGCTAGTCAGATTTATATAAATCCTCACAGTACAAGACTATTTACCTCATTTTCTACTATCCAATTTAATATACCCAGCTTTCAGCAAAAAAATTATAAGGCAAGAAAAAAACACAGTCTGAAAAGGCAAAGAAAACATAAGAGCCAGACTTAAATAAGACATGCATGTTAGAATTAAAAACAGGGAACCTATAATGACTGTGATGAAGATGTTAAGGGCTCTAATGAAAAAAGTAGATAGTTGCAAGAACAGATGGGTAATATAGAAATAGTAATGTAAATTCTAGAAATAATCAAAAGGTAATGCTAGAAATAAAACCAACAAGAATAAGAGCCTTTGTTGGGCTCATTAGTCGACTAGACATAGCCAAAGAAATAATCAGTGAGCTTGAAGATAGATCACAGAAACTTCCCAAACTGAAATTCAAAGAATAAAAATGAAAAAACAAACAAGCATTCCAGAACATCTAGGAACCATGGGACAATTTTAATAGGAGTATATGCTGAAAGGGGAATAGAGCCAATAAAGCAGAAGAAATATTTGAGTAATGGCTGCAAAGATTTCAAAACCACCGATGCACAGATATAATAAACTCAGAGAATACTGAGTAGAATAAATATCAAAACAAAACGAAACACCTAAGATCGTATACTCAAACTTTAGAAAACCAAAGAGAGAGAATATCTTGAATGAAGCTGGAGAAAAAAAAAATAACTTATCTATAGAGAAACATGGATAAGAATTATAATGGACTTACCAGGAAACATGCAAGCAAGAAAAGAGTGTCGAGAACTATTTCAGGAGTTGGAAATAAAACTCACCAGCATAAAATTCTATATCCAGCAAAATGATCTCTTGAAATTGAAGGAGAAAAAAGACTTTCACAGACAGATGAGAACTGAGAGAGTTTGTCAGCAGCAGACTTGCACTGCAAGAAATTTTAGTTAATGCCCTTCAGTGGGAAAGAACATTGTATAGATCAGAAACATGAATCTACATAAAGAAAGGGAGGATATCAGAGAAGTAATAAATGAGGGTAAGATAAAATATTTTAGTTTTATTAATCTTAATCTAAAAAGATTACTGTTTAAAGTAATAATTCTTACAAGGAATTGGGTGATTATAGCATATGAACAGAAGAAATAAACAATAGCAATGTCATAGGAAAGAGAAGGAGGAATTAGGAATACTGTTTTAAGATACCTGCATCACACATAAATTTGTATAGTGTTATTTTAAAGTTGAATTAGATTAGTTAAAATGTATATTGGAAACTATAGCAATACTAAAAACTTTGAGATGTAGGTGATATGCTAAGAGAAGAGATTAAACTGAACCACATAAAGTACTTTGCTAAAATAAGAGAAGGCAGAAGAGAGCATTGGGAAAGAAAGAACAAATACAACAAGTATAAAACATTTATAAACACAGTGGCTATTAAATCAACTATATTCATAATCACTTTAAATATTAATGGCCTAAATATTCTAATTAAAAGGCAGAGACCATTAGAGTATATGAAACGGCTGACACAAGGATTAGGGCAGGAAATATATGAGTCTGGAGCATCTTTTAGTACCAGGAAGTAAAGAAGTTCTCCCAAAATTCAAAATAAAATGATGTAATATGTCAAAGAGACACATTACAACTGAAGACCTCCCAATGGTCAAATCTGGAACAGTTTCAGCAACAAAATAAAGTAGTGTTGAATTACATCCCAAAGTATGAAATAAATATCCGTGAGTGCATACTGGTATAAAGAAATGATTTAAATAAACAAACAAATAAATACATGGTGGAAAATAGATAAACTTTTCATACAGAATTCCTATTAGTTTATGTAGATACCACTCTCAAGGAAGTGGAAGGTAACTTCCCATTCTCTAAGTACTGGCTTCTCATAACTATTTTCTTCCAAGGAGTGCTGCATGGGGGTGGGGGCAAGGGTATCTATATAGTGGTAAAAGCTGACATATACTACCTCAAATCAACACTGCTGAGTCCTGTTAATAGTTTACACCCTTGATATGATGTGATACAAATGGAAATTTTCCTCGGTGCTTTTCCTCTCCAAAACACATAACCCCAATCCTCTAATGAGACATCAGACAAATCTCTACTGAGAGACATTCTACAAAACACCTGAGCAATACTCAAGGCCCTTAAGTTTATCAAAAATGTGTAAAGTCTGAGAAACTGTCTCATGCAGGAGAAGCCTAAGGACACATGACTACTAAATGTAATGTGATATCCTGGGTCAAATCTGAGAACAGACAAAAGAAATTTAGGTTAAAACAAAAGAAATTGATTAATGTATGAATTTTGGTAAATAGCAAAGTCAGGACATATTTAAAATTATAGAAAACACTGAAAGTATGAAGAAGAACAAGATTTCCCTATAAAATAAATATTTTTGTGTTTTCCTTCTAGCCTTTTATATGTATGAATATTTACATATCTAAATGCATAACACAAGATGTATCTTTTCTCTGAAATAATGTTCAGTGAATGTCAGACACACACACACATACAAATAGAATCATACTTTTTAATAGTTGTATATGCTGCTTTTCACTTATTTATCATAATACTTTTTGCATGTCATTAGGTATTCCTAGAGGAGATTAAGTTCTCCATGGTACTTGGCTAATCACATTTTATCTGATCAGACCACTCTCTTTTTCTTGCTAGTCTTGTGTGTTTCAAGTGAGCAGATTAACTGTGCCAGGCTGAGTGTCTTCTGTGTTTAGGCTTACCTGGGAGGGGCTATGTGGATCATTCTCGATGACTGACTGCAGGTTGTGAAATCTGGTTTCTTGTTGCTACTACTTAATTGTCATGTTTTTAGGCAAGCCCTTTAACTTTTCTAAATAGCAATTGTCTCCTTCACCAACGTGGTCTAAGAATGAGACAGTGGGCATGGGAGGTTTTATTACAGAAACCGGTGCATAGAAGGTGCTCAGTGAATGAGAATTCTTTTGTACACTTCTTCAATTAGACTGGAAAGGCCTCTGCTATGTCCCAGGGGGCCAGCTCCAATAGATTACTGGTACCTAGAATCTTCAGTTTAGGCAGAAGATCAGGGCTAGGCAACACAGTCCCTTTGTTTGGAATGTCTTTGGGAAGGTGTTGAGATATACATACTGACTAGGTGTCAGCCACCAAGCTAGGCTCTCAGTATTCAATAAATATTGACTATGCCCCCAAATTGTCTAAGATATCATTATACCTTGCTTAAGCTAACACTGTTTCTGTATTAGTCTGCTCAGGCTGCCATAACAAGATAGCACTGACTGGTTGGCTTAAATATTGGACATTTTTTTCTTAAAAATCTGGAGGCTGGATGTCCAAGATCTAGGTTCCAGCAGGCTTGATCTCTGGAGAGGCCTATCTTCTTGCCCTACACATAGTCATAATCTCTTTGCGTCCTCACATGGCCTTTTTTCTACGTGCAAGCGGAGAGAGAGATTTCCATGGAATCTTTCTTTCCTTATAATGACACAAGTCCTGTCAGATTGGTGCCCCAATCTTATGACCTTCTTCGACCTTAAATGCCTCCTAAAAGGCCCTATCTCTAAACATAGTCACATTGGGCATCAGTCCTTCAACATGAATTTTGAAGGAACACAATTTAGCTCACAATAGCCCCTAAGCGTTAGAGTCAGGTTGAAACACACTTTCATGTACACTTTTAAAACCACGCCTGCCAGTGGCATTGCTTGTAATGGGAGGAAAGCACGCTATTGGTCAGCATCATTGGTTGTCATTATCATCATTATTGTTTTTTTTTTTTTTAAACCAATGAGCTGCTATAAATCTCTAGGCATTATTATTTTTTTTTTCAGTCTCTTTCTTTTCTTTGGACTGTGGTTAGATTTCTTTTCTGAAATGATGTCAAATGAATGTCAGAAGAAGCTAATGAATTGTGACAACAGACTAAAAGGGGCTGCCTGATAGTGGGAGGGTTTTGTCAGCTCCAGCTGTGCATATTAGAAGAGACCTAATGACGCCAAACCTCTGATCCTGGTAACTTCCGAAGTCAGTTAGGACCCATAAATTTAATCTTCTGAATGGTCAGGGTCATTTGGGGGCTGTTCTAAAGGCTAAGGTTTATTTCCTCTCATCCTCATATGCTCTTTGGTCGGTCTAGGTCTCTGTCTGTTCTTCCCTTGGTTTTATATCATAATCACTCCCCATCTTTTTCAGTATCAGGTGCAATTTGTAGTCTTGTCTGAAGCCACCAGCTCACTTCACAGATGGTGAATTGCAGTTGAGAGTAATGGGCCTCTTCGGTTCAGCCCAGAGAGTATATTAGTGTCTGATAGCCTATAAGTGCTGAACATTAGGCATCATTCACACTGCTCCAAGGTCATCTGTAAGGCCGCCTCTCCCTCCCCTTCTTCACTCTCCTCCATTCTCCTCCCTACCTCCATCAGATAGAAATTACTTGGAAAGTCATGAGGCCATTAGGAGTTAGTTCTGGGACTGTGAAACAATGAGCCTTTGTTACCAGTCTGCTCAGTTTTGCTCCAATTGAGAAAAGTGACTGAGCACTTGGAAGAGAGCTAAAGAAACAGTAAAGCAAATTTTAACTGCTAGGAATATATGGGTCTTCTTTCAGAGAAAATATCAGCCCCATGCTCTAGGAGGCATTATTTGTAATAGAAAATCAGAAATCAAGCAGTCAGTGGACTATGGTGCTGGGAATTTCGATGCTACATTCTGGGCTTAATCTTAAATGAAGCGAGGTATGCGAATGTGCCCAGCTTAATGCTTGGCCGTAATAGTATAAATGTATCTTTCCTTCCTTCCTTCCTTCCTTCCTTCCTTCCTTCCTTCCTTCCTTCCTTCCTTCCTTCCTTCCTTCCTCTTTCTTTCCTCCTTCCTTCTCTTCTTTTCTTCTTCTTCTCTTTCTTTCCCTCTTCCTCTCTCCCTTCTTTCTTTTGTTCTTCCTTGCCTTTTCTATTTCTTCCTCTCTCACGTTCCTTACTGGCCATCATGTTCACTAGGGAACACTGAATAGCTAGAAAAAGATTTCATCACAGTCTGAGTCATATTTGGGAGACAGCTGAGCACTTCCAAATGTATATTTCTTCTTGGTTTCACAGCTTTAATGTACCTTCCCAAGAAACATTGAGCATCTTTTGGAAATATTTTGAAATTTTGCTTACAAAAACCACCACAGTATGATCGCTTTCAAACCATAGACATGCCAGGCCCAACTCCAGGGCAAATGCTTGCTCTCCCTCTCATGTTTCAGATCAAGAGGTTTTTTATAAGTACTGAAGAGAGAAGATGCAGACAGAATTAAGAGAATGTGTGGAAAGACCAATGCAAGAGGTTTTAGCAATGAGCAAGAAGTTCCTGGGTGGTGCAACTTGTCTACCTAGATTTTGAGAACTATTAGGAAGAGGAGGTAAGGAGAATCCAGCCATTATCAAAAGAAATAAACAGACTGAATGGCAACTCACCTTGGGGCTATAGAATATTGAAGCTGAACAGAAACATGGAAATCATCCAGTTCCAATATTGAAATATGTTTTACCTCATTTGTTCTCTTCTCACTTTGAGTAAAGGGAAAATTGACAAAGGCAATACTGTGATTAGCGTCTATGTTTTACAGATCTTACTCTAGTCATTATTATTATTATTATTATTATTATTATTTTTTATTATTTTAAAAAATACCCTATGTGGACTCTGTTAAAATGTCACACTTTGGCTACAGTTCTAAACTGTTTAACATTTTCTTTCACCTGTCACTTATCCAGAGCTGGTATCTTATATTTAATGGTAGAGTTTAAGGAGGCTAGATAATAAGTACTTTTCTTTCTCACCCAAATTTAGAGCCAACTGACAGATAAGACAAAAGTATGAAAAAATGGAGATGACCTATGAATTTTATCATTTATTAATAAAGCTGATATTGTGGAATGAAGATTAGGTATGAAGCAGCTGTAACTTTTCTGATATTGAATCCCTCCTCCAGAAGTCTTACTATGTATGTCTATCTCTAAAGAAAGAGTAGGGAATTGGAAATGAGTTTAGGAAAAATTATTTTCATGGAAACTAGATGACTGATGATTAAATATCCTTTGGCATATCCTTCCCCAATACTAACATAACAATCGAACACTAAGATAACAATCAAAGCCCACATCAGAATACATTATTTGATATTAGAATGCAATTAAAACCTGGCTGAACCTTATAAATTTAAAGTTATAATTATGTATTCATTCAGAAAGTTTCCAATTTTTATTCAAACTTCTAGAGTAAAATCTATTTTTTATAAAATGATAATCAATAAATAATGCTGCAATGGACATGGGAGTGCAAATATTTCAATGAGATAGTGACTTCATTTCTTTTTGAAATATGCCCAGGAGCAGGATTGCTGGATCATGTGGTAGTTCTATTTTTAATGTTTTGAGGAACTTCCATACTGTTTTCCATAGTGGTTTTGCAAATTTACAGTCTCATCAACAGTGTAAAAGAGTTTTCTATTCTCCACATTTTTGCCAACACCTGTTATTTTTTGTATTTTTTAAAAATTTAATTTTATCGTCAGTTTCAAGTATACAGCACATTGGTTAGACATTTACATAGTTTATAAAATGATCCCCCTAATTGTTCTTTCTCTCCACTGTCTCTCCACCTAGCCACTACATTAATGCTAACTGCATTCCCAATGCTGTGCTCCCCAGTCCCTGTGACCATCTATCAGCTGCTAATTTGTACTTTTTAAACCTTCACCCCATGATGCCTTCAGCTTTGTTCTTTTTAAAGACTGCTTAGGGAAAATCCCACTTGATCTAAGATTTTTGTATCTGTATTCATCAGGGATATTGACCTGTGGTTTTCATTTTTTGTAGTATATCCTTATCTGGCTTTGGTATCAGGATAATTCTAGCCTCATAAATAGTTTGGGAGTATTCCCTCCTCCTTTTTAATGTTTTAGAAGAGTTTTAGAAGGATTGGCAATAATTCTTTAAACTGATAAGTACAGATACTATACTTGATCTTAGTCAAAAGGCCGAAAATTAATCAATAATTATTTAAATGTTTGGTAAAATGTACCAGTGAAGCATATGGCCTTGGGTTTTTTGTTGTTGTTGGGTGGTTTCTGATTATCAGTTGAATCTTTTTACTTGTTATTGGTCTCATTAGAGATTCTATTTCGTCATGATTCAGTCTTGATAGATTTTATGTTTCTAGAAATTTATCCATACCTTTTAGGATATGAATTTTGTTGGTGTATAATTGTTTATAATAGTCTCTTATGAACATTTGCATATCTCTGCTATCAGTTATGTCTCCTCTTTTATTTCTTATGTTATTCTAGTCTTCTCTCTTTTTTTCTTGGTAAGTTATTAGGAGCTTGGATTCCTCCCACTGTGTGGCTGATACAGGTTGTCCTGCCCTTCTTCCTTGTTTCTAGCCATCTTCATACATCTTCATACATCTGAAACCAAAATGGGTTCTTTCTGTTGTCCTCAAAAGGCTGAAGAATATCACCTTTCTCTCCCTTTCCTGGTGAGGGAAACTCTTTCTAGCTGGGAAGCTCCCTCTTGGCACTGAGCAATGCCAGCCTGAGGGATGGGATGATGCAGATAAAATGAAGCAGTTTTTCCTTCCCTCACTGTGCAATTATTCTCATGGTTTTTAAAATTATTATTATTGTTCCACTGTGTTGTTGTGACTCCTTAAATGGACTCCTGAGCTCTCTTAGAGCTGGTTTTGTTCACACATAGCTGTCAAATGGTAATCTTTGTGCAAGGATGGAAGCTGGGTTTCTGACTTTCCCATCTTGGTGATGTCACTCCTGAAAATAGGCTATTGATTTCCAATTGCTGTATGGGAGATGGCAAGGACAAAGATAATTAGATGTGACTGGATTATAAATGACAAAACTTTCAATTGCCAATATGTTAAAAATTTGTAGGTAAAGGTAAGAGACCCTAATATGTGTTGAGCCTCTACTATGTACCTGACATTTTATAACTATTATGCCATTTAATCATTTCTATAATTTTCCATGTCAAGTATTTTAGAGATGGGGGTTAGTAAGGCAAAGTAACTTACTTAAGATTATGCAAACAATAATTGACAGCCTGGAATTGATCTTATGTAACTTGGACACTAAATTTGAGCAAATTTATTATCTTCTGAACATAGTAACTATTTAGTCAGTAATTTAGGTTTGGTCTTAAGAGAGATGACATGACTGGGTGGAAAGTCCTATAGAGAACTGGGGAAAGGGCGTGATTTCGAATCTCAGTTTTGAGAGAGAGAGAACTGCAGAGGTGAGACCTAAAAACTGGACATGACAATATGTTACAGAGAACGACAGAAGTGCTGAGATACAGAGACCATCATATTGAAAGTGAAGTGCAAGATGCAGAAGTGCTTTTTAAAGATTTAACCAAAAGTTGATTATGAAGCTCTTGGACCCCTTACCCACATTAGAGTTGATAAGACAAGTCAGAAAAAGTGAAAATGAAGAGAAGCTTTGTAAAGAGAAATTTGGAGAAAGCTCTTGGCGTGCTGTGAATCCTGTTACATACTGGAAATGAAATGGGGAAAGTCCCTACCTTATAAAACAAACTTAATGACCAGCTTCAATGGTCAGGTCTTCACAGGCATCCTCTTTGGTTTGGAGGACACAATGGTCTTTCTAAAAAGTGCTTGAGAAATTTAAAGGGCAAGACTTGCTTAGCCACCTGCTTTAGGGTGGGGCAAAGGACTGTTACTATAGCATTGGGAACATCCTACATTCTCAGGGTTCAGGAGAAAGGAAGAGTGAATATTTCTCATGGGCCAGATGCAGTACAGAGAGCTGGAATTCAATTCATGTGAGGTGTGCACAGAGAGCTGAACATTCTTCAGCCAACAGAAATTGACGTTACTACTATGTGCTGAGAAAGGAATGAGTGACCACCTGAAATGAATTTGTTTGTCAAGATCAGGAAAATTGTAGATAAGAAAATTTCAATGGTGAACAGCATATTTTAAAGAACTCTTGAAAGTGCCTCCCAGCAAGAATCAGGTCTTATGTATACTTAGCCCAGAGAGTACAACAAGAATTTCAGCTGCATAAGAACCTTTCTGCCTTATTTTCTTACCTCTCCTCCCTCCTCAGCACCAACGTAGGAAGAGAAACCAACTCTACTTCCATTTCCCCAAATCTAGGGAGCCAAACTGAGGAAGGAGAGTTTTGAACTTTACCGAAAGTTTGTAATTTTGACTGTTGTATTGGATTTTTGAATTTCTAGTCTGCCTAAGAAGGATAAGAAAAGTCCTAGGGTCTACCTGAGTTTACACTTAGAAGCAATTGAAAAGAGTACCCCACTTAACACATTTAAAAGGGAGAGGGCAATAAAATAAAATTGCTTTGTGATTACCTCCCATGGCTCATATTTGTGCACCATGCTGGATGAAGTGAAATGTTCTCTGAATGTGGCAGGTGCTAAAGATGTTTCATACCAGGCCATACCCAAGAGTGGTATTTGAGAAGTGTGGTGAAGGTGACATGTGTCAGGCTAAGACAGGTAGCCAGCAGGTCAGTCAATTAATTGACTTGTGAGTATAGCACAGTGATGGGTGCTTAGAAAATCACCATTTCTACAGCGGACTGTTTTACTGGCCCATTGAGACATCCTATGCCATGCTGGGGCACCGTCTGCCAGTTGTTGAAAATGGCAGGATGCTCACACCTACATCCATTTTCTATGAACTCTCCTTAGTTGACATGAGCCTCGTTATATAGAAATGTCTGGAAGATTATGCCCACCCTCCTTGGGTGGTCTACAGCCAATGTCTGACAAATATAGGGGTTCAAAAATCTGATTATTTTTTTTCCTCGAAATGAGACAGCTTTGTAGGTTTATATATGTTCTAGAGCTCTCCAAGAGATCAACTTAATTCTAGATTTCAGCAAAATTACATCTTTGCTTAGCTGATTTCCTGCTCTATCCTGATTTTCTATCTTTCTAACAGGTTTCCTTTGAGAACATTCTTTTAATAAATCACTTCTATAAAAATCCCATCCCAGACTCTGCTGCTAGGGAATCTGACATAAGACTAGGAATCATTCTAGAAAGTTTGCTTTAAAGAGTGGGATTCTGGAGTTAAATCATTCACTGGCCAAATGACAGTGAGGACACTGTCACTGAATTTAGGGGAAGTGTCAGTGATTCCTGGCATGCTGCTGCAGCAGAGAACTTGCCTGTGAAGAACTGGGATGGATTATAAGTGGAAGGGGAGACATTGGCTTATGCAATCTAACTGGAATTTTATTGAAATAATAATTTGAGGGCTTGTGAAATTGGGTGGTGGTGCAAAGCACCACCAATACACTGAAGAAATCATAGGTTTATGTCTGTTAATCACCAATTTGTAGCAAAGTGTGAAATTCAGAGGCCCTCCTTGGCATCTTTTAAAGAGATATCATTTCCTGAATCTGGAGGACCATCTGAGCTGATAACCAGGATTCTTTGGGCTTTAGAAGTAGCATGTTCTGCAATTGTAAAAACTGCTTTTATCCATTTATTGAGTGATGCCGAAGGCTCTTTACATAGCATGAGGCTCAGAGCAAGAACATCCTCTGCAGCAAGTTCAGGCTGTTGCTTTGTCACTTGAGCCATATGGCTCAGCTGATCCCATGTTATTAGAGATATTTGTACTGAGCAAAGTTGCCATGTGGTGTCTCTGGCAAGCCCCAATAGGAGTTCCTGTACATACCCCTTAGGTTCTGGAGCAAGGCCAGGCCATCTGCAAAAAATAACTATACACTATTCAAGAAGAAGCTGTGAGAATGATACGGGATCCTGGTATAAACCAATTGTATGATCACGGAGCATCAAGTGGGTGTGCCGACAGCAGTGTTCATCATGAACTACACGCTGTCAGACCCACCAACTCTAAGATTTAGTGGACCCAGGAGCAATCCATTGCAAGAAGTATAGAACTTCTGGAATTAGGTAGAGGTCATATCAGCTGCATGAACAGGTGGCCCTGTCACTCACTGTTGTAGCACTGATAACCATCTCTTAGTTCACACTCACAGTCCTATGGGGAGCTCCTTATTATTATTTGATAGAAAAGGAGTAGATAAACAAATAAACTGTGTTTGACTTATAAAGAAGTCACTCTGATATATTGGTGCAAGCCAAAAAATAGAATGTGGTTGCAGGACAGCCCTTCTCATGAATAGCCCTCTAAAACAGTGGTAAGTGGAAGTCCTCTCAATGGGAAGTGTGGAAGAGCTTTAGCTGGTTTGCTTGCTCATCTGCTTTTTTTTGGACAAAGAAGTAGCCTGAGTAACAGACTCATGTGCAGTGATGAATTGCTTTTCTGGTTTTTTAGGAGCTTGAAGGGAGCAAGATTGGAAGGTGACAAGGAGGTCTAGGGGGGCATCATGTGTATGGACCTTTGGGAAAAATATGGGAATCTTTGTGTCAAATGTAAATGCTCATCAGAGAGTATCTATTGTAGAAGATTAAAAAAAAACCCTAGTGTAGAGGATGACTTGGTTAGTAGATGGTAGCCAGTCTCTATCCTCAGTCACTCCTTTATACAATGGACTAATGAAGAAAAAAACACAGGATAGGAATGGAGGCTATATCTGGGTTCTCAGGCTTTTCGTTTCCAGAAATGAAAGGTGACAGACTAGGTTTCCTCTTATGAAGGCTGATCTAGTTGCTGCTATTGCTGAATGTCAACTTTCCAGTGATAGTAACGGGGACCAGCACTGAGCCTTCCATATGACTGTACCTTTCATGGAGAAGCCATTCATTTGGTATAAAGTTGGTTACATGAGATTCTTTACCATTTTGAAAAAGGTAGCAATTCACCCAGATCTGCACTGACACAGCCTAGGGATGCTTTGCCTTTTCTGGCTCCAGTGCTCAGTCAACAGAAGGGTCTGAAAGTACTTCCCATATGGGAAGCTGTATAACTTCTCCTTGTCACTAAACTTAAAGTTACAGCTGTTGTCTGGTCACTTGGAGCTTTTCATGCCAGTAGATGATCAGGTACAGAGCAGAGGTGCCAAATTGGAAGAGATAATTGAGCCTGATCATCATGAGGAGCAAAGGCTGTTGCTATATCATGGGATCAAGGAAGAATATACTGGACATGTACTTGACACTACCATGCCAAATTTTAACTATAAGTGACAAAATAGCAACCATGGTCTGATAAGGGCATGATAAACAAATGCTCAGATCTCTCAGTGATACAGATCTGGGTCTTTCATTCAGGCAAGCCTCCAGCAGAGGTGAGGGACGTCTCTGTGTGGTAGAACATGATTGAGTATTCATTACCTTCTCAGGACCAAATTCAGTAACTGAGACTACAGTTCATCCTGCTGCCCCTTGGCTTATAAATTTCCCCAGACATTGTGACTAAACAGAACCCTAGACCCTGTGTCTGGATGGAATAAACTTATATAAAAAAAGTGGCCCTGAGCAGTGCAAGATATAGAGGCATCCTTCTTTTAGAAACTTCTCTTAGCTGACAGAAATCACCATGTCTGTAAATATCTAGGAAATGGTACCAATGGGAAGATGATACAGGCAAGATATTTAGAGAACAAAATTTAAGGAGGCACTCATTTTCAGGGTGGTATAAGCAAGGAGTAGACTGCCAAGAGTGAGTGCCTCCTTAAATTTTATGTCCTAGGTCCCTTGGTTGCCTCACTCTATTCCTGGTCCTCATTGTACTCTTCCCCAGGGGATTCCCTGTGTCCACAGACTTACTGAGTCAGTGATACAATACCTTGGTCCCCTTTCCTCAAAGTGAGTCAGCTCTGGGGAACATTCATGCTTCAGCTATCTCTGCATGAACTGGCTGAAGCTGAGGCCAGACTTCACCTGAAATCTTATCTTTCTATAGCTTTCTGTCCTGCTTTTGGTCAATTACTGTGGAAAATAAATGACTACCCCATTTGAACTATACCCATGTGATATTATGGATGCCTGTTGTCTATCAGACTATTCAAAACAAACTCTAAATTTTGTTAAAATCCATTGAGCTTCTTTGCTATGATGCTGTGACAGACTTGGTCCAGGTCTCATAGCTGGTAAGATGAAGAGCCAAAATTGTAGTCCTGGTTTGGATAGCCACCAAACTCAATATATTATTCATCAGTTGCACTGTACAGTAGACAAATACATGATTTGCTTTGGTCATCAACTGTGTCATCTCATTTCTAGTTTTTTATGGTAAAATGATTGATACAGAAAACACTTTTTCCTCATTTTTCAATGTTTCTAAAGAGGTGTTTTTGCTTCGTCTCTTAATAGAGAACAGTATTAGAAGGGATCCTCCAAGATTCTGTCTCAGTTGCTCCTCCTGCAAGAGGGCTGTGTGTGTGTGTGTGTGTGTGTGTGTGTGTGTGTGTGTGTTTAATTAAGGCTAATTTGTGAAATGTGTCATCATCCATTGGGTAATGTTAATAACACAGTGACACATATCTGTACTCAAGAGGCAGACATGGAGGTAAGTCTCTATTTTTTCCTCTCTTGTTTTCATTTGTATTCTTTTTTTTAATTTTTATTTTTTAATTATTTTTTTTTGGTGACATCGGTTAATGAAATTCAGTAAGTTTTAGGTGCACAATTTAATAGTAAGGCAGTATTATATATTGCATTATGTGTGGGAAGGTATGTGTTATCTTTCATGATGAAGTAGAATACGTAAGTTAAAGTAACCTTAGATCACAGGCAATAGCAAGGTAATTGTTAAGAGATAAAGTGGGAAACACAGTTAGAAGCCAGATCACAGAAACTTGAATTGGAACTTAGGTAGTTAGAAATCTACCAAAGAGTATTAAGTATTTGAGTGTGGGTGCCATGATTAATTTTTCTTCTCAAATATTAAGATGGCATGTAGATATACCTTTGGATGGGGGTACAACTAGAGGCATGAAGGCCAGTCAAATCTTATACTGTAGTTACACATTGAGTTATATTACTAGATTGGGTCAGGCCAGTGTAATAGATGTCAGGAAGAATTTTGGTTCATTTAGTGACAAACTGAATGTGAAGAGCAAAGGAAAAAACAGTTGGGAGTGATAGTGAAGTTTCTTTCTTGAATAATTATCTTGGTGATAATGCTATTTACCAAAGTAACAGGTTAAGAGCAGTATTTTTAAAGAAAACATGTTGAAAATATTTTCAGATGTTTACTGTTTGAGTTGTTTATGTTACATTTAAGTGAACATTTTCATTATGCAATTGTATTTATCAATTTGGACCTCAGGAAAGAGATCAGGGCAATATGTAGAAGGCAGTGGAAGCCAAGGCAGAGTGTGTAGTGTACCAACAGGGGGCTGAGGACAGAGCCCTTAGGAACACCAACAGTTAAGCAGAGAAAGGGAACACTAACAAGGTACCATGGAAACTAAAAATAAGAAAATTGTCAATAAGGTGGTGTGTCATTAGAGGTCAAGAAATGGGGCAAACTGTATATAGCCTCTCAAATACCCTAACCCATTTAAGTGATATTCTGTCTGCCTCCTACACTCTTCTGCAACTCATCCCTTGTAAACTTATGATACTCCTTCAAGTAAGCTCAAAATCCATTCTTTTGGAAAGTTCCCCAAGTCCCACAGTCCATTTGTTTTGATTCTGCTCATCACATTGCATTTTAATTCTCTGTCTACAAGTCTATCTCCTTGCCAGACTGACTTTTGATTTTATATTCCCAGCATCACTATATTTCAACCTTGGCTGAATCCCTAGTGCCAAGTGTGGCAATTTTATGGAAGACACTCAAAAAATCATTTGTTCAATGAGAAAAAAGCTATTCAAAAGTGAGGAAATCTGAATTGGTAATGATAAAAAAGACAAACAATATTCAGGGCATATTTATTCCTTAGGGATAATGTCACAAACTGGCTTAGGCAAGTCACTGCATTTTCCATGGAATTTGCTTCCTCATTAGTGCAATCCAGATTTAGTTAATACTAAGATTCTATGTTTTATGACCAGTTTTATTTCAACTATTATTTTCTGGATTTAAATAAATATTTTGATTGAAAAAGAATCTTTCTCTTTCTACCTTAGTTTTTCCTCTGGTTTTTAAATGGGTCTTGTCTAAGTCTAGCATGTTTTGTGTCTCAGTCTCCTGTGTATCTTTGTTACTTTTATTTCCCACGAGAATTTTTGAGCACAGTATGGTTACTACTCACAGACTGAGCAGTGTCCTGAATACATGTCAGCATGTGTTGACAGGCTTTGGATGAGAAAATGCCATCACTTCCGGGTAATTGGAACAAGGAAGAGGACACTATGTACAGAGGTTCAACAAAGGATTAACCTGTTTCCCCTACTCTAAAGCAGTAATGGGCTCCTTTGTTACTCATGGCACTGCTTATCATCACATGCCCAGAGTCCCTCATGAAATATCTGAAAGCTGAAGTGTAAACATAGGACTTGGAAACTGGTCTATTGATAGCACACACTTCAGAGTTCCTTGCAGTGTTTTGCTATAGTCATGAATATGAAGACCAGTCCCTGTGCCTAGAAGCTCATTAAAGCGGGTGGTAAATGAGATTAGATGGCAGGGCTGAAAGTCATGATTCTCATTTTATATAACTTTCTTGTATGATTTTCATGGTTATTCATGATTATGAAAGCCCTGAGGATATTAGCTTGTAGAATACTGGTGAAATAGATTTATTCATATAACCATATTGTTATAGCTCTTAGCTTAGTACCTAACACTATGAAAGTGGACCAGAACCTTATGATAATAGGTATTAATACATAAATGCTGACTAATTCAAAAAGACTTTTTATATATTGATATAAAAATGAATATCTTGTAGACTATATATTATTCACTTTTGCATCATGAGTTGAAAATTTTTAGCATTCCAAGTACAAAATCAAAAATATATTTAAATATATACATATGAAGATGTTCATTACAGAATTATAATAATAAACAGTTTGAAATAAATAAAATACCTTTTATTATGAGG
Source organism: Cynopterus sphinx (assembly GCA_030015415.1). Taxonomy (NCBI): domain Eukaryota; kingdom Metazoa; phylum Chordata; class Mammalia; order Chiroptera; family Pteropodidae; genus Cynopterus; species Cynopterus sphinx. The sequence continues at coordinate 120,743,811 of CM057383.1, forward strand.
TTGGCTAAAAAACTTCAGGCATTACAAGTAAAAGTAATATTATGAAGCCATTTCCCTTTTAAAAAAGGAAATACACCCCCAGGCACTCCAATTTTTAGAGGGAGGGGTGGCTATATTTTTTTAATGACATTCCAACTCTGTACTTGTTCCTCCCCTGTCCCATGCTGCCAGCTTCTAACCGTAATAGTAACTCTGTGCTTGCTATTAGTTCTATATATAAATAAAAGATTGTAAAGATGACCCCTCCCTGTACTACCTGATCCTCCTTTCTTTTTCTACTTGGTCATGGACACTCATGAAAGCAGGACCAGTAAAGGATTGTCAACATATTTATTTAAAAAAAATGGAAATAAGATGACCTAGCAAAGTTATTAAATATACATGATGAATATAACCATATAAGTATATGTATATGAAGAAAAGCCCATAAAAATAATGGTGTGAGGATAGTAGTCTTTGTGTAAATATTTTTCTTAAATCTAATTTCCAAACTTTCAGGAGTTAAGTATCTTACCTATTTCTAAAAATTGAGTTAAAGAATATTTTCAATGACCTCAAACATTGACATTTCACAAAGATGATATATATGGCTAAACTTTTCTTGTGGTGGGATCCAGGAAAATCCTGAACAAGGATAGTGCTTTGAGATATTGAAAGATAAAAATAGTAATGGTGGATTTATGTGGTTTCTTTCTCCCGGGAACTCTAGGTAGGTAGGGGTTAGGTAATTGTCTTTGCTTTCAGAGAGGTATAAGCTTGAATTCTAGCTCTGGTTTCTGGGAAAATTGCATACCTCTCTGAGCTTCAGTTCTATTCTCTGTGACCTGGAGATAGTCTCTTTGACAGAGTTTTTGTAAAAAATGAATGAAGGGAGATAATATATGTGAAATTCTCAGTACAGCGCTGAATTCCTAATTAAGTGCTTAGAAAATTGTAATTATTTATGCTGTTTGATGTGATGCCCTCCTTGGTTCTTTCAATGTACTTATGAGATGGAAAAGAATAACCACTCATTATCTTTTCTTGGTAAGAGGGGAAATGGATTCCTAAGCTGGGATGCACTGGTCCAAAGGCAACACCAAACCAGGTAAAAAATACTCAAAAAGTGAATGCTGAGTTCTAGTTTCTCTACTTATATCAAGCAGGCCAGGGCCTAGGACACATTCAAAAGCCAACTGACTTATTTTTCTCATAACAGGGATAAGCATATGGAATCAGGATGTTCTATCTTAAAGCATGTAATGGGAATAGTGTCTCAAGGTAGTGTCCCAAACATAAAACCCAAACCCACATACTCAATTAGCACGAAGTCTAGTTTCTTTCTGGGGATTCTGTCTTTCTACTACCAAAAGAATCTTTTTGAACCTTACTCATGTGCAAAGAATTATTTTGGCTCTCCAGTCTCTGACAAAATCTTGAGACTAGAGAACTTCATAACTAGTGTTATGCTGGTACTTTGAGAATAATATGACACATCCTTATTTCTGTTGCCAAATCTAGATGTCTTAGGTACCCACAGGAGCCTGTACAGAGCAGCAGAGGTCCCAGCGGGTGTCTCAGAAGACAAGTTTCTGCTTGATGTTGTTACCTGTTATGTCTAAAGCAAAGTATTTGATGCTGAGCCTCCTTTTTCATTTACTTCCAACACCACAATACTTCACTGGTAATTTAAGGCACAAGAAAAAGTCTTTATCTTATTCCACTTAGCCAAGTGTGCCCCACTCCAAAATTATCTTCCATTTTCAGTGATAAAGCTGTTACTAGAAACTAATCTCACCTATCCTAGAGAGTAAAAGCTTATAGCTAGAATGACTTTCTCAACACAAGTTCTTGTGTCTGAGTTCTCATGAAGCCTGAACTGTTATTATTTTCTGCCTACTAGTCTAGCCTACCCATAGTACCATCTTCTTTCTTTATTAGGAGATCGATGGCCCTTCTGTGTCCTTGGCTCCAGGCTAACTCAGTACACCTAGATAAGTTTTAATGACTTTGACTCTTGTGGAGAATAATTTAGGGTCTTAATCTTTTCCTCTGGAAAGATCCCTGGGTTTATTTACAAAGTATCCTAATTCTTCCCAAGAAGCAAAACTGTGTATATTCAAAGTTCTTTCATGCAACAAACAAAACTGTACTACCTAAAACAAGACCCTTTCATAAATAAACTTTGCTCTATATAGCCTATTTTATTCAGAGCCTTATAATGTATCACATGTACTATTTTTAACTTACTCTTTATATTTATCAAAGTCACTTGGTTACATAATTTTAAAAAGCCAAATAGTAGTCATAAATTTTAAAATTTATTGAGTATTTACTATGTGCCACATAGTGTTCTGGAAATGTTACATATATTATCTCATTTAATCCCCACAGTTACCCTTGTTATCCTCATTATAAAGGTGAAGAAACCGAGGCTTAGAGCGGTTAAATAACTTAGATCACATAGCTGCTGGACTTGGCCTTTAGATCTAATGTATAGCTCTTCTACTGGGACTTCCCATCACTTCCAACCAGGATTAGAGCCACTGTTTTCAGGATCCTATTTTCTTGATTTGCTCCCTCATCTTGGTGGAGCAAATACCTGAAGATCTTCCTGGGGAATAAATGCATGAGCCATAAATTTTGGTATCATGGGTATCATTCAGGGATTGTGTCATCTGTATTAACAGATTGTGTAAATTTCTTCTCAAGTCTGCATTCAGTTACATCAGTAACTTGAAATTGACTGTAATATATTTGCATCGTGCAAATCAGCAAACACTACAAATCAGTGCTTTTGTTTATTTGTGTTTCTAGCAAAGCCAGTTGCTAAACATTTACCAGCATGCCTCTGCTGCTACCTGTAACTCCTGAGCCTTTGGTATATGGGGGGAGGTGTACAGAGAAAATTGCTGTCAGTTGGTGTCTCATTAGCATTCCTCTCTGCTGGCACTGGCTAATTGACTTTCTTTGATCCACTTACTCTTCTAACATCTTGCTATCTTGTACAAGTTTGTGATTTCTTTGTCATACATCTTTATCTTTTAACTCTGTTAAGACAGATTCGAAGAGAGGTTAGCAATGAACATTTTTTAATTCCACCACGCATATTTAGAAATCTTACGTTTAAATAGAAGAATGCTCCTTCCTGCACCCCCCTTTCCTGTCCCCTTCCCCTTCACCCTTAGTTTATTGTTTAGGAGAGTAGACCAGGCAAGATATGATGGTTTGGATCAGAGAGGTGACAGGAAAGATAGAGAGAAGTAGATTCACTTGTGAGACTTCTAGGAGTAGGAATAAAGGAAGTTTCAAGAATGTCTCCCAAGTGTCTGAATGGATGGGTTTAAAAAGTGCCCTTTGTCATTTAAAGAGAAGATGAAATCTGAAGTAAGAGCAAGCAGAGCAGCCAGGGAAGATCAAGAATTTGTATTTGAATGTGTCAAGTTCGAGAAGCCTTTGGGCCATACAAGTACAGATGTCAACTTGGCAGTTGGCTGTATGAAAATGAAACAAAATAGAGAAGCTGTTGCATTTCCAGCCTTTAACCCTGGTTTATTTATATTTTCTAGACAAGCTGCTTGTTTACTTTAGATGTGTACATATGTATTTTCATGAGCATTTTCAGTAAAAGGTCAACAGATCCATGTGTAATTCATTATACTTTCTCAGGGATCTTTGGAAAATTCCATAGAGATGTCCTTTAATCAGACTGGTCTTTGGGCATCCTGATGGCATCTGGTTTTGAGGACTTCTGCAAATGGAGCTGTTAATAAAGACAAAGCCTTTTATCATGGCATCTTCAGGTCCCATACCTTTTTCCTTGCCTCATCTCTGCCTGGCATAATAGTCTAGACTTGGGAGGTACTTTCCAACTCATGCAGAGATAGAACTGTCACCCCTCAATTTTCACCATAGGATACTTTGAGACTTCCTAAGGTATTCTAATTTCCTGAGGTAGTTAGACTATTGACTCAACTAACTTTTGCCTCTTCTATTGAGAATACATAGAAATTTCTAGATACCCCCCGTGACCATAGATGATGAGGGAGACTCTGGTGTCTAGAGACTAGAGAACTTCACAACTATTGTGTGAAGCTCGTACATTGAGAATAATGTGCCACATTCTTAATATAATTTTTTCATTCTTTTATAATTATCCCTCAGCTATTTATTAACCTACTACCTAAATAGCATCTTATTAAACTCAATACTTCTTGAAAGAAAACTGAAAATTCCCCAATCTGTGGCCAGAGAAGTAATAAATAAGCTCTACTCCTATTTTAGCCCAAATTTTGTAGTTATTTAAATACTCATGCTTTTGCCCCAAATGGAGATCTAACACACGTTTTATAGCTTCCCCTACTCTCACACTGCCATCCCTGCCTATCCAGAACCTTCTAGGTTGGCTTTTGTCTACCACTTCCTATCAGGTGGGGAGATAAAAACTTAATATCCTCCATCATTCAAATCTATGGTTCCACTTTCAGATCACAAGCTTTATTTTCTGTAGAGGTAGTTTCTGGAATATAAAAATTCAATTTCTTTCTTGACCAATTATGCCCTTCGAAAATAACATTTATATACTTTAAAAATGTCACCTTTGAGAATTGATAAAAACAGTCATCCCTTTTTTCTCTCTTGGTTTTTTGCTTTAATATGACTTCTTCCCAAAGCAAAGTCTGGACTTTTAAAAAATGTTGTAATATAAGAGAGAAACAGAAAAGTACACTAGTCTATCATCTATATATCTATCATCCATCTATCTATCTATCTATCTATCTATCTATCTATCTATCTATCTATCTATCATCTATATCTATCATCTATCTATCATCTATTATCAACTATTTGTCATCTATTTATCATCTATATATCTATCTTTTATGTAAATGGTAATTGAAGTAATGTGTGCGTGTGTCTTTGTGTGTGTGTTTGCACATATATAGAAATTCTTTTAAAAAGCTTAACAGAAAGAAATATCTGTACCTAGTAGGTGGCAATGTGAGCTGGACCAATGGATAGCTTATGTTTGGGTCCTGATGGGAATGATGTAGTAGGAAAGAGATGTAAGAGATAATAATTTAAGAGCAGAGATTACTAAGGAGTCAAAGGAGAAGGAAACTCAAGGCATCTATAAGAGTTTGGGAGACTTCTCCTGTTAAAAAGAGGAAAGGCAAAGGTACTCTCACATTTGCAGACTCAGTAGTGAGATGTGTGGGAGTTCATGATAATAGTTCCTACTTTCTCATGAAGTATGAGGTATGATTATTAATGCGAAGGAGAAGATAAGAGTAGGTGGAAAATGTGACGAGAATGTAAAAGGTATGAGTTTGTAATTGCAGATAATAAGAGAGCAAGAGAAATATCAAACACTAGGTCTGGATTTGGTGATCTTTGGGATCCTGATAAGTTCTAGATGTTTGTAAGTCTTTTGCTGATTTATTGAACATGTGTTTTTCTGATCAACAGGAATTGAAGCAAGCATCTTCAGAATCTCCCCTACCCTATAATAACATCTCATGAACCTTTGCCAATTCTGAAGTTTTGTCATTAGAAGCTGGGAGACACTCTGTGTCTGGTCTTCCTGACTCAGTGTATAGTGGGAATGGATTGCTCACTAAGATTCCATCAGTGAACAAGTCACTGTTTTGTTTTGTTCTTATTCCTCTGTCCTCTTCAAATTTGCCTGTTTCCCTGAATGTATGAACAAAAAAATTAGGAAAAATTAATCTACTGATTTTTTATTTGTTTATTAGCAGAACCTTTGTCAGTTATAAAATATGTGCCTGGCACCCAAAACTAAAACAGACGAGAGAGAACCTGCTGTGTTTCAATGATAAGTTAAGGTCCTGAAGCCATGATCAAAAGGATCTCTACTTTGTCCCTCCAGCTTACGCTGGTATCCCTATGGTGCTTAAGGCTTTGAAGTACCCACTCTCTGGATCACTACTTCAACTTTTTCGGGCTTTGTCATAGACATGAAATTTTGGTTCTTAAATTATTTAAGAAAAGTAAATCATAGCTTCTTAGAGCTTTAAGACTATCTGTGAACTAACCCCCTGTTTTGCAAATGAGAAAACAGAGGCTCATGGAAGTAATGTGATTTGCCTTAGGTTACTCAGATGGTGTCAGAGCTGGAACTGGAACTTTAGTCTCCTGCCATCTAAACCAACGCATTTTCTACTCCAGGGACCTACTCTGAAGCTCAAGAGGTACTTGCAGAAGATTTATTCTTTGCAACAATTCAGAGGAAGCTATGTTTAGACTCTAGAAGAGGCATATTTGGGCCAGCTTGTTCCTCCACTAGCACTGACACATTGTTCATTTAATTTGCTCAGTCTGCTACTCCATTAGCCTTATCCTATGGTGGGACTGGCCCATTTATCCCTTCTTAAAATTTAATCAGACATTTCACTGCTCATCAACACTTTAAAGTGACCATTTAAAGCACTGAAACTCCACATAGCTCTGCTTAATTACTGTTAGCTGACAGATGTCACTTTCACTGTCCTCTCTTTGCTGTTTCCTTCAGTTGCACAGACCTAGAAGTGTATTGTTTAAATAAACCGTAAAGCAGAAACAAATCAGATTAATGGAGAGACACCAACCCATGTTTCTGCCTGATTGGAATCTAGTCATTTGGAGAAGTTAAAAGGCTGTATCTGGTACCTCATCAGAACTGGAAACCCACTCTCAATTTTTTTGTTGTACAAAATGAAAGGGTCATGGGAAGTGGGAGGATGCAGAATGAATGACTAGGTTCTTCCATCTGCCATGCTTGTCATGCCTTTCTTAGGATACTCTCTGCTCATGCTTGTTCCTCATTGAACTGTGAAATTGGAATTGCAAGAGGAATGTTGCATTTTCATTGCAAGACTTCTCTCATGATGGAGCATGAGGAAAGGGAACTGCTTTTGGAGCTGGAGAAAGAAATGTGGCAGGTGACAAGCCCTCTTGGCATGTAACAATAGGGCCAATTTATTTAGTATTGTCAAATCCGGGTTCTCTCACACACTCCCTCCTCCACAATACACATATAAATACTGTTTTCAAGGACACTGTAAATATTATTACAGAAAGCCTCTGAATATGAAAAATTCATTTAAACTGAGATGTTAATGGCTCATGCCCTTTCCTTTGAAACAATTGCAGAATAGGTCTGTGTTTGATGCTTTGAGAGTATGGAAGAGTTTTAGATGACTAATTGGTATTCTTGGATTAAATAAAATGGGATTTACACAGGCTGATCCTAATGTACTATGTTAGTTATCTAGTGTCACAATAATGCTGCATAACAATCGAGCATAAAATTTAAGTGGCATTGAGCAATAAATGTGTTTGCAAGCTTCAGCTGCTCTGACCTGGCTCAGGTAATCTCATGTGGGCTTCCTCATGAACCTGAAGTCAGCTGAAGCTTGACTGGGTGGTTTGGACGTTTTGGACCTGGGCTTGCTCACATGTCTAAAGGTCATTGAATGATGAGGTTGATCTGTGATGGATTTGGCATAGATGATTGGGTCAGCTTGTCTCTGCTCTACACATCTTTTATTTCTAGAAGGCTAGCTCAGACATGTTTTATTGAAATCAGGGGGGCATAAACACTTTTCTATCCTCTTTTTGAATCATATCAATTTAAACCCCATTGGCCAAGGTAAGTCACATGGCTTGGTCCAGACTGAGTAGTATGTACTATAAGATTGTTTCAAAAATGTTGTAGACAGAAATAGAGGAAAGTGAAAAATTGGGTAGGGATACAATAAGTCTACTATGCCTAAGGATAAAAGACTAAATGCTTCCTATCTATTATCAGGAACAAGAAAAGATTTTTATTTTCACTTCTTTTCTTTAACATTAACCTGGAAAACTGTGCCAGTTCTAAGGTAAGGGGTAAACAAAAGGCATACATATTGGAAAGGAAGAAATAATTATGCCTTTATTCAAAATGACAGGGTCAAATTTATGGAAAACCCTAAGGAATATACTGAAAATACTAGCACTAATAAGTGGATTTAGCAAGGTCCCAGGTACCAGATTAATATATAAAAATCTATTGCATTTGTAGATGCTAGTAACTAAAAATTTGAAAATAAAATTGAACAAAAGTACTTAGGAATAAATTTTGCTGTGTAAGATCTTTTCATTCTGAAGTACAAGATACTGCTGAGATAAATTTAAAAAGACCTAAATAGATAGTTACATGGAATCCTTAAATTGAAAAACCTTAATATTAATAAGATAACAATTTCCCCAAAATATTTCTCCAGATGTAATGTAATTTATTTCAAAAATCTCATTAGTTTTTTGATAATTTGATAACTTGATCTTAAAATTTATATGAAATTGCAAAACATCTATAATATACAAGCTAACTTAAAAAAAGAAAAGAAACTGTCTCATTTTAAAACTAATTATAGAGCTGTAGTAACCAGGACAGTATGGTTTTGACACAATAGAAACATCTGTCTATCATTCTTTCTATCAGTCTGTCTGTCTATCTATCTATCTATCTATCTATCTATCTACCTACCTACCTACCTACCTATCATCCATCTATCTATCTATCTATCTATCTATCTATCTATCATCATCATCATCTATCTAATTATAAAGCTACAGTAGTTGAAACAATATGGTTTTGACACAAAAATAGACAAATATTTTTATTTATCTACTTGAGAATTCAAAAATAGACCTATACTCATATGGCGAATTAATTTCTGACAAAGCTCTTTTGTGGTCACAAAGCCAGAGGCAGATAGACCATCTCCTAATTTATAAGTGGGTTTATGACACCCACACACCAAGAGGATTTGAGAGAAAATGTGTTAATGGGAATGGAGGCACAAGCAGATCCAGGCTGGCAGGAGTGAGGCATAATGAGTGGGTTGGGATTTTATAATGGCTGGGGTTGGCACTGGGAAAAAGTATCCCAATGCTGGTAGGGGCTTTGGAAAATCTGAATTTCCTGTTGCCAACCTGCCCAGATAAGGGGCAGAATGGAAAGAGAGAAGTGTGGCTTGAAAGCTGTCAACAGTTAAATATAAAAGATGAAGTCAAAATCTTAGTTATAGTTGCAGAGGTAAATTAATGTCAAAAGTATCATATTTTTAACAATTAAAGCTAGAATAACTAGAGATATTCACATGGAAAAAATGGACCTCGATCCTTTTATTAAACCATACAGAACAATTAATTAAAAATGGATCAGATTAAATATGAGTTAAAACCATAAAAGTTGTAGAAGAAAACAGGATAAAATCTTTGTTATCTTGAGTTAGTCAAAACTTGCTTATTTTAGACACAAATAGCACAAAGCACAAGGGGAAAAAAAGTGGAATTCATCAAAATGAAACTTGCTCATTGAGAGTCACTGTTAAGAAAATGAAAAAGCAAGCTACAGATTTGGAGAAAACATTTACAAAAAAAAAATTATATATACATATATGACCAAGAAATTGTACGAAGAATATGTAAAGAAATTTTATGGCTCAGTACTAAGTCATATAACTTAATTTTAAAAATGCACAAAGGATTCAAACAGACACTTCATACACACAGAAAAGGAATACAGATAGGTAGTAGCACATGAAAAATTGCTCAAGATGATTGGTCATTAGGGAAATACAAACTAAAACCACAGTGAGATACCATTAAATACCCTCTAGAAAAACTGAAATCAAAAAGACTGAAAATTATAAGTATTGTCAAGGATATAGAACTGGAACTTTGATATAACTGCTGGTGGGAATGAAAAACACTATGGACCTTTGAAAAGTTGTTTGACAGTATCTTACAAAGTTAAATGTGCACTTACCAGCCACTCCACCTTTTGATGTTGACCCATGAAAAATGAAAACATATGTATATGTAAAGACTTTTATAAGATCGTTCATAGCACGTTTATAAGAGTCCAAAATTGGAAATAGAGCAAATTTCTATCAACTGGCAAATGAATAAATTTTGGCATAGCTATACTATGAAGTTTTATGTAATAATAGAAGTTCAAAATATTAATACTCACTCATAATATAATATAGAATAATCTCAAAAACATTATACATGAAAGATTATTAATGTGAAATTGAATACCATATGGTGGTTCCATTTATATGAAATTTGAGAAAGAGCAAAGCCATAGTAACAGTGGATAGGTGGTTTTCTGTGGGTGGAGGATGAGGATTGTCTGTGAAGGGATGTAAGGGAACTTTTGGGAAAGATGGAAGTATTCCAAACTTAATTGGGTGGTAGTTTTATACATTTGTCAATACTTATCAAACTGTATACTTATACAAAGCTTATACTTTATGATTATGCTTTAATAAAGCTGAATGATATTAAAATGAAAAAAAAATTACTTTCTGCCATAGGATTAGAGAATGCAAACTCCTTTATATGCCTTTTAACTGGACTCAGTGTGCCAGGAAATACTGCTGTTATAATATTCTTGTTCTTGAACTTGTTAAAGTGGGCCTAATGAGGTTAATGAACATCACCATGGTAATGTGGGTGCACAGCTGCCTCTTCCTCAGAGAGATCTATATCTGTCAGGACACTCCTTCTCTGCTTCAGGGCTTGTGTTTGGGCCACATATGTCTTGTTGTAGAAATGTCTAATCAAAATGGACTGCAGTCTTCAGGTGTTCTAGCCAAACAAAATCATCTAGTGCCTATGGTATGCGTCTATCAGATAAACAGAAAGACCAAAGATTATGCTGGCCAAAACAGTAAAAAAAATAAAATATTCTCTTTTTTTTTTTTTGAGTGAAGGCTAAACATATTTATCTAGTTATTTATTATCTCTCTGTTGATTTTTTTTGGCACAAAATTTACTTAATACTTGTCTTCTTACCTGGAGTTTTACAGTGCTGACCACATTAGAATCTGAATTTTGAGATTCAGGGTCAGTGACTACACATTAACACTTATACTGTGTATGGGGAGAAAGGAGAAATCTGTTGATCTTTGCAAAAGTTCTGGTTATTTTATATAGTTGTTGGAGAATAAGCAACTACTGATTGCTCATCTGAATTTAAATGGCTACTTGTACAATCATATTTTGTCAGTATTAAAACTTTCTTGCTCAATTGGTATATCTCACTTTGGAGAATGCTCACAGATGTGCATGTACTGGCAATACCTAACATGTATAACTTCATAGTAGATATGGTGTTGAAAGGGCATGCTGGTATTTAAAGGTTTGTATTGTTTGGTAACTACAGACTCAAATAGTGTAGAACCTAAATAAAAGAATTTTGGAAATCATTTTGTCTAAACTCCCATTAGATACATTAGAAAATGCAGCACAAAGAAGTTAAATGATTTGTCCTAGGTGACAAAGTATGCCAATGATACATCTGGGACTAAAACTGATGTTTTCTGACTCTTATTTCTAATATTTTACCTTTATACCATGCTATATACTTCAAGACTAATAAGAATTTATCATATTTAGTAGAGGGAGCTTTTCCTAAATATATTGTGTTAAGGCCCTATCCAATATCTCTGATGTTCAAAGCACCCGTATTTGTAGGCTCACAGCATTATTTTAGTTGGTAAGAGGCAGAAGGTAGTTGAGTACGGATTTTAATAGCTCCTAATAGTAAAACAGAGTAACAACCTCATAGAATTTGATTCTGTTTTCAATATTTTATAACAAATTCACTTTATTCCAAATGAATGGTGGTTCATGTGGCTCCAGGAAGAATTTCTTTTATAAAGGTTCTTACTCTTTAAGAAATATAGACATGGCCATAAACCAATTCTGCCTTTTATCTCATTGCCTACTTTTTCAACTGGTAATAAATTGTTGGCTGAGGCTAGTAGGCACATGATAGGCAGTGGAAAAACCCTCCATCAATGAAGAAATTTGTCTCTGAATAGTCTGAGAAATATTTCTTTATATAATAAATATTAGAGGTAGGAGTTATGAGCCAATGAGGAATGCATAAACTATAAAGAGGCATTTATCAGGGTGCTGGTAAATATCAACCTTCAAAAAAGAACAATACTGTAAACCAAAGTCAGTACCTTAAATTTTTATGTTACTTTTGACAGGATTCATCTCAAACATATATCTTTAAACAAATTTATTCTAGACTTTCATAGAGATTTTGTTCACAACACCTCTCTGTGTTTTATATTGAAAACTTACTGCTATGTAACATTAACTACATTTTTTTGTAGTTTGATTTATTTTATCAGTTCAGTAGAGTTCAGTTTATTTCATTTCTCATACCCAGCGCCTCTTCAGGTGATCATTCTCATGGATAGAGAATTTCCAGTTCTTATATAATCTTTTGGAAAATGCTGAATGCATATGATTAACTACTGATTGCCTGTTAGAAATGGCTATTCTCCCTCAAGAACTCTGACTTGTTTTTTTCAAATAATGATTTTTAAGATTTACTAATTTTCAGCGAAGTCTTCATTGTAGACTTATATAATTCTTTTCTTAGAGCTATCATTATTTTATAATTCCTTACAGCATGGAGGAGACCCCTTGTGGACAAGCATCTGTATATTTTGTATTATATCTCTAAATATCTGCTCATTTTACTATAACTGCAAGGAACGAAGCATCATCTTAACTTTAATGAATAGATAATTTGAGATAGTTTATTGTAAGAGATTTGGACTGCAATACACATGTTAGGCACAGCCACTCTTCACCCCAAATACACTTTTAACTTCCCCAACTTAAGTAAGAAATCCTCAATTTCATGTCTGATGTTGCATCAACTGATTGAATTGCAGGTGAAATATTTGGACTAGCTTCAGTCAACAAACATTTACCGGGATCTTTCTGTTGACCTTTAACAAATAAACAGACAGGTATTTCTCCAGTAACCTGGGTTTGTTCAGGAACAATACAGAAATGAATTTGAGACATGCAGTCTAATGACAAACCACATCCAGGTCCCAAGAATAAAAGAAGTGAAAACTTTTATAGAGAAGCAGAAGTTGGAAGAGCTTTTATAAACAGAGTGAGCTCTGAAATCAACGTAGGATGTGAGAGCTCCCCCGTCTGCACCCCAATTTAATTTTAAATGAAGTTTCTGTTTATTCATTTTTATACTTCTATGTTTTTAGCTTAGTTGGTTAATAAAAATGAGGCAGGATCAGTATATAGGTAGAACTACTGTTTATTGAGTACTTACGTTATTTGACATTTTGATTAGCACTTTACCTGCAGTATTTCCTTTAATAGTCACAAAAATCTTGAGGCAGATGATGCTAGTACCTACATTTTATAGATAGATGAGGTGGAACTCAGATAGGTTGGGCGATTTGTCTGAGGTCACTCACCTTATGGCAAAACTGGGCTTGAACTCACACTTGTGTGATTCCAGAGGCCCTGGTCCAAACATAAATCCTGTGGATTGCAATTGGAGCCTTTGATGGGTCTCATTCCCCTCTGCATTTTCACCCTGTTTTAGCATTAGGCAACCTTGATTTTGTTCTCTCCTTATTTTGAGTATTTGATAACCTACATTGCATTTTGTTGGTTTCAGTAAATGGTAGCTGAATGAATGCATGCCTAGGAAGAACTGCTATGCCTAAGGATTTTTGCACTAACCTTGAATGGCTTCTCATTTAATTTGTTAAAACACAGGTGATAATATAGAGGCACTAAGAAGGACAAAGAGAATCAGATAACCAAGATAAATGTTTTATTCCAAACACTAATAATATAACATTGGAATGAAAGTACTGAACATAACAGATTGTTTTTCTTCCTCCAAAGAGTACAGTTATTCATAAAATGAAACACAAAGACATTTTGTAGTGTTTTTATGAAAGAGAAACATATATCAGAGGCATAATAAAATTTTTGATAATAGAGTTTTGCCTTTCTTCACCGAACCTATCTTACAACATAAATTCTTAATGAAGGAAAAGATCAACAAACCACAAATAGATCTTTGCTATGAGAAATAAAGCAATTAGGAAATACCAAAGAAAGGAAAGAAAAAAGCTCAACAAACTAGAACAATTGCAAGCATTATAAGAAAATAAAATCAAACTTACTCTTAAGGCAACAAGTCTATTCAAGCATTGTTACAGACTATCTGATCACTACAAAGAACTCTCAGCTGGGAAGGTCACAGTGGAATTAAACAAATCCAAAAATGTTAGAAACAAGCAAATCATGCGAAGGCAGCTTTAATTTTTTGCAAGGATGTCACTTCATGAAATTTGTCTTTATGCAGCAGGAGACCTGTAGAGGTCTTCAAATTAACTGAATTACAGTAGAATAGACAAGAGTTAGGATTCAATTCCTTTCATCTAAGTTACTGGTTAGCAGTTTCAGTTTTATTCATCAGTCAATAATTGAGTTATAATTGAGAGCATAGAGCCTCACTAGATATTGTAGGAAGAGACTGCTTTTTAGTGCTTTTTTCTTACTGCTGGTTTCAAAAACTCTTACTCATCTCCTAAGAGCCATATCAACTGATGTGACAATAGTCTACTCTAGGACACTATCCCTGATTTCTTTAGGCAGAGTGACTCAATTCCTTTTCTGAGTTGGGCAGTCCCCTTAGATTGAAAACCATCTTATTGACAGAATCAGCATAGAGCAGGTGGTCTCTTTATTTTTTGAGGGATGAATAAAGGAAAGAATCTAGAAAACAGAACCGTTGTCTTAATCTGTACCTATTAACCAACCTCTGATAATTTATAGTATTCATTCATTCAAAAAGTATTTATTAAGAACCTAGGCACCTTTTGAGTCATATAAAAATAAGACAATACTTCAATCAAGGAGATTTCAGTTTAGAAAATTGGTAAACTCATTTTCCATATGGTAAATTAGATGTTATATTTTTTTACCAGTGGATAGAAGAGTTGTGTTTTTTTGGACAACTCTGTACTCTTTTAACATCAGCAAGATTATTATGTGTGCTGGAACAGACTTATGATTCTTTAAGAATTTGAGTGTTTCTCTGAACATCATGGCTTCTCTAGGTTCTTGAAGGCCAGAACCAGGCACAAAATTTGACTTTGATCCAGAGAAGTGTAGGGCCCATTGTTTCCAGGGAAAATCATTGCATCATTATCTACAGAGTTATGGATAGAAAGATGGGCTCTATGAATTTTACTCTACAACTATATAGGCAGAAGCAAGATAACATTTTTATTTCTATAAATGAAATTAAATGAATTTTTACATCATTTCGCTGTCTTCTCTTCCTAGGAATTTTGGGAATCCACATGTATCTCCAAAAGGAAGGCTACTAGCCTTAAATCCATCACAGTCCAAACTGAAATGTTCACTGACCAGGATTTCCTCATCCATCTTCTCTATCCCACTATATGGGGCAGCTTTATCTAGGGCCTTGAAAGCTATAGCTTCCAACACCATGGTTCTCAACTTTGAGATTTCCAGCATGTACAAGCCACCTGATCAAAGGTCCTATCTCCTGGGCATCCTTCACTCATAAATCTCCCCTAAATCTCCAACTTCCTTCCTCTGCCTCAGGCCATTCCCTTTAGTTACTTCTTCCGTGGACAAATTTCAGGGGTATATCCTCCACCCTATGCATAGACTTTAGGTCTTCTCTCTGTAGGTGTTGGCTTTTTACAACAAATTAGTTTAATTCTCTTGTGGAGAACTACGGATTTCATGGTACAAAGACATATCTTCTCCTAAGAGGTGAGTGCTGTGTGTCTATTGCTTTCTGATTCTTCTACAGTAGGAAAAAGACATCATACATTAATAAATTATCCTGACACACATTTCATAATTTTGTATTTTATAGCATTTAACACTTTGAAAAAATATCAAATATTGTTGAGCATCTGCTATGTGGGATACAACATGGTGAAGACATTTTCTGTAGTTAAAAAACTCAGTTCAGTGAGGAGCATAGGTCCCTAAGTGACTATTTATTCTACAACTGTGAGTGATGGTCTAACTACTCCTGAAAATGAGTCTCTTTTTTTCTCTTGATGTTCTGTTTTTCTCTCTCCTTTTCTCTCTCTTTTTTTCATACTTAAGCACAGGTGCAAGTTACTATCATCTGTGTTGCTGAATAGGGAAGCAACTTAGCCAAGAGCCACGGACTTTTCTGATACCTTTGTTTTCATTTGGTTTCAGCTCTTTACTCATCTCTCTTATAGTAAAAATGAAAGTTATTGGTGTCTGCAGACACCTGCTGGGCACAGAGAATAGCTCCAGATGCTGCTATAATGTATAGTTCACCCAGGCAGAAATACCCCTCATTAAGACAAAACTCTGCCAACAGAGATGCTTACCTGGCTTTTCCTGCTGTGTGTTACCTGGATATTGATCTTCCACTGGGTTCACCCAATCCTAACACTATACCATCCCAGGAGCAATTATTTAATTGGGTCTTTACGAAAACAAGAAAATAATTAGTTATAGTGCCAAGGGCCAATGTTCAGAATTCTATTAATATAGGAATAGAAATGTAAATATAATACAAATGGATAACATTTATTGAACTCCTAGTATACAGGTACTGTACTAAGTGCTTTATGTTGAATTAGCCCATTTAATTTTCATCGCTCCATAAAGTAAATGTTATTTCATTTTATATGTAAGAAAACACAAGCTTTAAGTGTTTATTCTCAAGGTCAACAGAATAAACAACTGACAGAGCTAAATATTTTGGTCTCAGCACCCATGCTCTTAACCATAAGATTTTACTGCCTCAGAACATGTGCAAAACCTAGAGCTGATATACAAAGCTATTCTGATTTTAAAGTGTTATTTGCTTTTCACTTCCAGAGAAAATGCCCATATTCTTGTCTTCACATGCTCTGCATCAAAATAATTATTGTATGTTTTAGGGTACTTTTAATAGTTTACAGAAAATTGTAGTTGTTATGCATACCTTTGCTCCTATAATCATTGTCAAGGAATTATTATGAAAATTTGTCCCCACCTCTGCTGAGTGTCTGCTGCTAATTATTCATGGAGTGTATTAGCTTACAATTGCTGCTGTAACAAATTACCAGAAACTTAGTGATTTAAAACAACACAACTTTATTCCCTTATAGTTATAGATGTCAGAAGTGTGAAATGGGTCTCACAAGGCTAAAATCAAGGTGTCCACAGGGCTTTTTTTTTTTTTTTTTTCATGGAGTCTTAGAGAAGAATCCACTTTTCTACATTTTCCAGGTTCTAGAGACGCTCACATTCCTTGGCTCATGACCCTTTCATCTAGAGTCAGCAATGACTGGCCACATCTTCCTTGGGCTGTATCACTCTGACACTGACTCTTCTGCCTGATATTCTACTTTAAAGAACTCTGGTAATTACACCGGGCTCATCTAAATAACCAGGATTATCTCTTTATCTCAAGTGAGCTGATTAGCAAACTTAATTCCATCTGCAACCTTGAATCTCCATTGCCCCAAACTGTAACTTTTTCACAGATTCTGGAGATTAAGACAAGGCTATTGGGGGTTGGGGGGTCATTATCCTGCTTACTGAGAAATAGTTTTACCTCTCTTTGTCTAGAGCTTCTACCTGCTTATCTCTGCAGTTGGAATCAAAATTCTCTCTTCCTCTTCTCATTCTCTGCTGTCCTGATAATCTGTGAGAGTTTATGTTCTGTGTAATTGGGGGAAAAGGTACTTTTTGATTAGGGGTGAGCTAAAATTAAAGTCTCCATTGGGGAAAACTAAGACTCATAACATTTCCTCTGTAAACCTAATGCATTCTCCCCTTTGCTAGAGCAACTCAGAGTCATTTTTGCTTTACTGTCATCCATCCAGTGTGACATGAGTTAAGTTATTCAGGGTCTGGAAGAGCTTAACTAGATGGAAGTTAGGACCTGGAGCTGTAAGATTGAATAGTTTATGGAAAACTCCAATTTTTAGTAGATATAGTGTGATTCTTGCAAAAGCATTATTTGTAATCACTAGTATTCTTAGTTATGGAGCTTTTGATAATCTGGCCTGGTCTACTCATTTTACAGATAAGGAAACCAAAATTCCAGAAAGATCAAATGACTTATCCAAGGTTCTACTGCCAATAAATTACAAGGTTGAAATGAGAATTCAAAACACTTTTCTAGTTCACCCCCTTAATACTGGGTCCAGTGCATTCAGTAACTTGCCAAAGGCCACACGGTTGTAAGCTCAAGAAGACTGGAGCCTATGATTCCTGTTTTCTGTCCTCTGATTCAAAATGATGAACTCTTGGATGGAGTATTCTTGGGGATGTGTTCCAATTCTGGGTGAGGTGTTTCATATGTATTAGAATAATGAGCTCTGAGTAACTAAACACAAGCGAGTGAGATTGATGACAGCTGCTATTTTTGAACAGTTCCATTGTGCCAAGCCAGGCACTTCACTGACTACATTATTTGCATTTTGTCACTTAATCCTCACAGCAGCCCTATGCCTCCCTGTGATAAATATTACGTAGGTTTCTCAACATATTATCTTTTTTTTTTTTTTTCAGGCATAAAGGGGATTGTACTTTTCATTTCCAAGGTAGAAGAGGTTGTGAGGTCACAGCCAGTTCATATGAGTGTGACACATGAGTAGAAGGGACACACTTCACTTCCAGACTGAGATGTGTGAAGCCCTGTGTAGTCCTTAAGGCTCTCTCCTCCTCCCCTTCTCTGTAGCATTGACAGAAACCCTTGTTTCCTGGTTGCTGGCATGGGGGGCGATTGTGGATGGTAGAGCACCTTGCTGACTGGTATGGGACATACAGCATGAGTGGCAAATATGCTTTTGGTGGGTGCAGTTTTTGAGTGTTTAGGATTGCTAGCTGAAGCTAGCTCACACTAATAGAAATAGGAATTATTATTCCCCATTTTAGCTGATGAAATTTAGGAGTAGGCCAGACCAGTCAGGTGATTGCTAGTAATTGACAGAGTGACAGAGCAGGGATGCAGCAAGTCCCTGCGCACCTGACTTCTGAGCCTGTACTAGGAAGCCATGTCATCACACTTACTGCCTAATAGTAGGAGTCAGAGGAAGGAGGAATGTGTCAGCTAGAGCAGGGGTCTGCAACCTCCAGGCCGTGGACTGGTACTTGTCCATTGCCTGTTAAGAACGGGGCTCACCTTGCAGCCAGAGGTGAGCATCGGAAGAGCCAGCAAAGCTTCACCTGTATTTGCAGCCACTCCCCAGTGCTAGCATCACTGCCTCAGCTTAACCTCAGATCATCAGGAATTAGGTTCTCATAGAATAATCACCAGTCCCTCATGCCACAAAGGTTGGGGACCGCTTGGCTAGAGGATAAGTTGCTTTTGAGGGTCTGCACATTTGTATAGCCACGTCTGGTCTCTTTGGGGTCTTTTCCACTCTATGTCTTCAGAACTTTATTTTTCTGTATTCACTCATTCCCTGCTTTATTCTGAGCCCATGCCCTCGAAACATTTCAAACTCTTTAACAAATTAAGCACTGTTATAGGGCATTTTGTACATGGCCTTGAATGATTTTTAACTTAAATAGGTCCTCCGTCTTGTTTCCTCTCTGTAGTCCTTGAGAAGTGTATCTGCCTGCTTCCATTCCCTCATGGAAGGAAACAGTTTGTTCTAAACAAACAATAAATGAGAAGAGAGAAAAGTTAAAGAGGGTGGGAAAGACAGGGAACAAGACAGCTGCTTAGCTGAGCTGGCAGGGTAGACCTGTCAAGTCCAGCTGGCATGGAGAAAAGAGGCAGAAACCACATGGCACCTGGTGACTCGGTTATTCCAGATGTGCTTTCCCAGGGGCCCTCACTTGTGCTGCATTTTCACCCTTTAGGCTGGGAAAGTTGTGGGGAGGAAGGAAGTCACTCAGCCTCTGACTGTATTCCAGAGAATGACTGTGGTTGAGAAAAGTGAATTGTTAAAAACCAGAACTGGATCCAGCTGCTTTGCATAAGGCTATGGCTGTGTGCTGTAAGACAGCAAGAAGCTACTTTGGTCAATGATTTTAAATATTATTATCACTTTTTTTCAGGGAGAGAGGAGTTTTGGCCATAAGTGAGTGAAATTGCAAAGTCAGAGGAGTGAGATGAGCTAGAGGAGTTTTCAATCTTCATTCTTCTCCCCAGAAGGAAGAGTCTTAGAAAGGTTATGAATGCTCACAAGGCTAGCATCTTGCTTTGGAGCAAACCTGCTGTATGGCCTGGGAAGGCAGAATTAAATCCTGCGAGGGAGAATTTCAGGGGCAGGTTTCTAGGGAAAAAATATTAAAGACTGTAACTAATAGACCTACATTCAAAGGAAGGTATCACAATGGTATCAAGATTCTCTTGATTGGAATGAGTTTAAACAAAAGTGAGGAAATATCATAAGAGGGACTCAAACAACTGACAGGCAGAATTTTCGAAATCGTGCTCTGTAGTTGACCTCCTTCAGAATCAACTGAAAGACTTGTTAAAAATGCATATTTCTGGGCTTCACCTCAGACTCAGCATTTGAGAATGTCTTCAGTTGGGGGCTGGAATCTGAATTTTCACAAAAACTCTTTTGTACTCTAAGGACCACTCAGATAGTTATGATAGGATGATTTTCTAAAGTACTTTCAACTCTGAGAATTTATGATTTATGTTCTAGAACTGCTTTTGCTGTTGACTAGATATGCAACTTTCAACAAATTATTTAATCCCCCAATTTCCTCATCTATCCAGATTGATCTTAAATGTATTTGAAGACTTAAAAATTAATACATATTCCTGGCTCCTGTTCTTGAAAATTCTGATTCAGTAAATCTAGGGTAATTTGTTTGGTCAGCCAGCCAGGTTTGAGAACCAATGAACTAAATTATTTTTAGAATCTTCTAGCATCAAAATTTCATGAGTCTGCACTATCTGAGGTTATCAAAAATGTGTCCTACTCTATCTTACTCATATCTTCTTCAGCCAAGATGTTTTAGAAGCTGGCTTCTTTTCTGGACCAACAAAGTTTTGATGATTTATCTATTTTTTCCTAAATCACAGCTAGGTTCACATTATTCAGGAATGTGCTCATTTGTTTCTTTTTCTTTCTTTTTTTTTCCTGCTAGCAAATAAAGAATCATACTGCTATAATACTAAAAATGTCCAGGTATTAACCTATGTTGTACTACCTGCTTCCAAGAGATTTTTTTTTTTAACTGTGTGGGGACTTGGCCCCAGGACTCACAAGGCTCCTTGGATGATGATGGAGGGTTGCTGCTCTTTACACTACACTCAGTGGACTACGCTGAGGGATTGTTATGAAGCTGGGAGGTCTTATGACTCTTTTTATTTTCTCTTACAGAGCAGAAATTATGAGTCACAATTCATTTTAATCACAATAGTCTCTACCTTACTTACAGTACCATGGGACAGAAATTTCCAGTCTTTTATAGAAACACACTAGGCAGACATGACTTTTTAACAAAGGGAAAATTTAAGAAAATAAATTTTTGGATCACACATGTTTTTGTAAGTATTGTAGATGTGTATGTAGCTTATATTTTTGAAAGGATTCAAAGAATATGTTTTATAAAAAATAACTATAGTTATTCAATATACCTATTCTTAAGAGAAAGAAAAATCATAACTCAGTACTTCCATAGATCTCAGGTACCCTAAAGGAGTAGTCCTCAACCTTTTTGGCACCAGGACTGGTTCTGCTAGGAGAATCTAGCACCTGATGATCTGAGGTGGGGCTGAGGTGGTGATGCTAGTGCTGGGGAGCGGCTGCAAACACAGATGAAGCTTCGCTTGCTGGTCTGCTGCTCACCTTCTGCTGTGCGGCCCAGTTCCTAACAGTCTATGGACCAGTACAGGTCAGTGGCCCAGGAGTTGGGGACCCCTGCCCTAAAGGGAAATTTCCCAAGGGCTTTTGATCACCAGAGTTTGAGTTTCACAGGATTGTTTTACTAGTGTTCAACTGGGTTATTAAGTGTAATCCATGTGCTGGCGGCTCTGTCCTAAACAAAGAGGAAATAGATGTTTGACAATAACCCCTGTGTCCTGAGCCTATAATTGAAACTGAGATTCCTTTATTGTCCTGAAAATAATTCTGGAAGAGATTCCCAGGCTGATATTGGGACATTAAATAGCTTCTCACTTCACCAGTTCTATAGTATTTCTTTGTAATCCCTTTGATTGTCCAAAATAACCTTTTGTTTTGTTTTGTTTTGTTTTGTTTGTTTAAGAACTTTTCTGTTTTAGGAGAAACGGCTGCTTATTAACAATTAACTTTAATCTGTGACCATAGTGAGCCCTTTCTAAGTAGAATGATACTTTGCTTCCCTCAGTCCCTCAAGTCAAAGAATTCATAGTGATTCTTATTCTCAGTGAGGCACAAAACTCACTTGGGGATAATGGGGACTGTGTATGAATGAACTTGTGACATCCACTTCCATAAATCTGACTTGGTAGAGATAGGTCTGAGATATGGGTATGACAAATATCATGCTGTCATCTGCATTTTAACAGCAATCTTATGTACAATTCATCTGGGGGAAATGTGGTCCCCATTCTCTCTTGGCAATGAAGTTGTGGTTAGAACAGGGCAGCTTTTTACATATTGAGTTACCTCTAGACATTGTGTCTGCACACTGGTTGCCTTGCTTTGGAAAACAATAGAAAAATATAGGCTACAAATTAAAGAAAAATATTACTGGAGAAAGAAAAATCACCCTACTTTTAAAAGATAAGGATGAGAACAAAGAGAAAGGAGTTGGAGAAAGTTGTGTGAGTTTTGAATAGATTCAGACCAAAAAAATGGACTTTGCATATAGGTATCATTGGAGACTTGAGAAGTATGAAAACATTACTTTAAGAACAAAGAAGGGAAAAACAGTCAAGCACACAGATGACAAGTTAGGTTTGATAAAGTGTTTTTTATACAATGATCTTACTTCAATAATAATTATATGGTATTCTTTCATTTGATGTTTTATTCCTCCATTTATTCAGTATTTTTGAGAATTGACTACATATGAAGCTCTGTGCTAGGCACCGTCAGGAATTTTTAAAAGCTACACACATAATATTTTCTTTAGCTGCTTAAAATATAGTAGAAGTTTCAAGGCAAGTTCACATAAAAGGCTATATAACAAACCACAAAAGGTACAAACAGGATGGACCTATCTCTTGTCCACTTGATGCCCCCTACCAAACATATACAACCTGTTCTTCTGTTTTGTTTGTCCTTCGAGAATTAGGTCCCACAGTAACAAAACAATCTTCAGAAAACATCTTCTTAGTAGAAATTGGCTTGGCAATCAGGGTTCTTTTTTCTGGCCCTTCAAACCTGTTTATATAACTACTTTGAAATTTCTGATGGTTGTACATCAGTCCATGTTGTCATCATGCTTGGTATTCTGCCCCATGGACTTATCTTGGATATTTGTCAGAGATGGTTTTGTTCTAGATACAGAAACCTAATCTGATGTAGATGTGAATGCATCCAAAATTTAAATGATATCAGCATTCATTTTGACTCATTTCTAGGACATCTAGGTGACTAGTTTTGTTTTCATCCCTAGAACTGGTAGGTGATAGAAACCCAGTGACCTGCTGGCCAGATAAAACTGATTACATGGTCCTTATACCTTGCTTTTCAGATTATGACAAAAGAGATGTAATTTTATAAACACATTAATAGCTTTTATTACTGTATGCCTTTAATCAACTTGAAAACACAATTTATTTAAATAAATACATGTCTGGATACATACAACTCTTCCTAGGTAAAACCCAATGGTGCTCTAAAGTATAGTAAGAAAGATATAGGAATGATAACTGATTTTGTCAAAGTAACAGAAGAGAACTTTACTAGATCACTCTAAATTCCTGTGATTGTTAAGGCAAGTGTCAGGCTTCCTTATTTCCTTTATATTAGTACAAACTCCTTAACTCTATTATACAATGTGAAAACTGGCACAGGATTTCTTTTGATTATTATTTACAGCTAACAAAGATTATTTACTGCATGGGAGAGTGATACGCTGTCAAGAAAATCCTGTAATAATTAGTTTCAAAGGTGTATATGCACATGAATGGGGAAGGAAGTAATTACAAATAAATTCACAGGTTGTCATCCAATACGTTTGCTTTAGGGTAAATATATTTACTTTTAAAATTCCATTGGAAATATATGAAAGCTATGTTTTCTCTTATAATTGAGTTACCAACACTTGTCTCTGAGAATATTTATAAGTTCTCACAATACATTGACTTTCAGAGTATTATGTTATTTAAAACGTAGCTCAAGGACCAAAATTGAGATGGTCAGTTTAGAAAAAGAGAAGAAAACTTAAGGAGTTTGAAAGAGAATCAATGATCTGGTACATCAGGAATACCTGAAACTATTCTCCATCTGTTTTCTTGGTTCCTAATGGGATGTCCTTCAAATATCTTCTGTGAATGATCACTTGAAATATCGGAGAGAACTGTGGTTTTGGATTTATGTAGACATGAATTCAAATCCTATTTCTATCACCAACTGGCCAAGTGACTGTTGCAGTCTTGGTTTCCTTATTCATATAATGGAATTTGAATAGATACTTTGTAGTATCAATAAAAGCGTTGAAATCATGTTTTTAAAGTGCTTGCTAAGGTACCTGGCAAAACATAAACAAAGTTAATTCCCTCTGCTTATTCTTTGGAAACACCAAGATTTGTACCAGGGAGGAAGTGAGTCATGAACAGAGATTTTGACTTCCATAGTTCATCATCCTACTTCTTTGATATGCTTCCTTTCTTTTCCTTTCCTTTTTTTTTTAATTAAGTTTATTGGAGGTAACATTGGTTAATACAATTATATAGTTTTCAGGTATACATTATAATTTGACAGTTGTATACCATGCAAAGTCCAGTTTCCTTCAGCTACCATATATTTGATCCCATTTACCCACTTTATCCTCCTTCTATCCCCTATATTTAACCCCTTTACCCCATCTTCTCCCTTCTCCTTCCCCACCTCCTACCCTCTGGTAACCACTAGTCTATAGTTCATGTCCTTGAGTCTCTGTTTGTCCTGTTCCTTTGTTGCTTTTAGGTTTATATTCCACATACAATGTTTGCTTTCTTAGATGAAGTGCTTAATGATAATCAGGGAACACCTGAAGAAAGGTGTTTTGTTCATATGTATATATTAACAAAAGCACAAAGGTAATTCAATGGAGAAGGTAAAAAATTTTTAAACAAAACTGCTGGAACCACTGGACAGCCATACAGAAAATCAAAACAAAATATTAAACTCAATCTTTTCCTCATACCACACACAAAAATTAATTTGAGGTGAATAATATGCCTAAAGGAAAACATGGAATAATACGTGTGTAATCTTGACGTAGACAAAGATTTCTTAGAACCCAAAAAACCGTGAAGTAAAAAACAAAAATGTGATACCCTGAATCTCCTGAAAATAAAAATACAACAACCCCTGATTATCAGAAAACAGCATTAAAAGAATGGCAAGTCATTGTTTGAAGAAGGGACTTAAAATGAATATTTCTGACTAGTGGTTTATATATAGAACATTAAAAAAGAATTCCTCAATAGAAAGGCAACCCTATAAAAGTAGGCAGAAAACAAAAACTTGAATGGACATTTCACAGAAGATGTGTACAAATGACCAAAAAGCAAACACATGCAGTATATCATAATATTTCATTTTTCACCTAGTAGCATAGCTAAAATTAAGAAGATTGACAGTATCAAATGTTTATGAAGACGTGGAACCATTGGAATCCTTTTATATCTCTGGTGGGAGTATAAAAACGTTTAACCTCTTTAGAAAAGTTTGGCAATTTTTAAAAAGTTCAACATTCAGCTACCCCGTGACACAGCAATTTCATTTCTAAATATTTACTTAAAAATAAAAGACATATATCCACCAAAGGGCATGTACAAAATTTTTCATTGTAGAGATTTTTCTGATAGCTCAAATGGGAAACTATCCAAATAGCCATCAACTGATGGAGAAATTATGATATATTCATACCACGTAATAATAATTAGCAATAAAAATAGCAAAATATTAATACAAATGAAAATATAGATGAATCTCAAAATTATTATGTTGAACAAATTAATCCTGGTAAAGAGAGAATACATTTCCATTGCTAAGAAAGGTCTTAAATGGACAGAAATAAACTATGATGGTGGGTGTTAACTGCAATGACTTCCTAGAGGGGTGTTGGGTTGTGCAAGAGGAATTTGGGAACTTTTTGGAGTGATAAAAATGCTCTGTGTTTTGATTGGAGTAATATTTCTCCAGGTATATACATTTGTCAAAACTCATTAAAACATTGTCTTACATTGGTGTATTTTATTGGTTGTAAATGGAACTTTAAAAGGCAGAAAAGGGAATGTAGAGAGATATGTATAATTATATAATTATCAAGGAGATTCTTTCTTAAGAAAATAATATTCATTTTCTTTAGAATGGTCCTGGATAGTCTTTAGAATAGTTCCACATGCACACAATTTCTATCATCTGTGCTTCTGTATCCTTGGCAAGGAGGTATGGAAAGTAGGGTCTATAGCTAGGAGCAAACAGTGTTCTGCTCCTGCTTTGATGTTATGGTCATTTCCATAACCTCCTCCTTTTCTGCTCTCCCCTCCCTCTCCTCCTTCCTTCTTTTCTCCCTTCTCTTCTGCCTTCTATTTCTCTTCTTTCCTCCCTTTCATATTCATTTTAACAATTTGGAACACACAAATATGCACATGAGAAGCATCAGGGAAAAAACTTATTTATATTTTACCATTTATACATCCAGATATTTTTATTATTTCAATTAATTTCTTTCCTATTTCAGATAATTTTTTTCCTATTTCAGACAATGCCAACTGTACAGTTTTGAAGCCTTTCAACCACTGTTAACTTATAATAAGCATGTATCTACTAAAACTGTTTGAAAGGTGATTTTTAGTAGTACATTTCATTATGTAGCATATAATAATTTAGCTCTTCATTTTGTGAATATGGGCATTTAGTGTTATTCTTTGATTTTTAAAAAAAACTTCTTTAATGAGGATATTTGTGTATAAACCTTCTGCATTTATTTAAAATTATTAATCAAAGCTATATATACACGTATTTTAAAGGATCCTCTTACCCACTGCCACCTTAGAGGCAACCACTCTTTATTATTATAGATATTTCTTTTGATATTTACTTTTATATTTCTAATTATTGTGCTTATGTTGGAGCTTGTTATTTTTAAAAATTTTGAGCATGGTCTATTGAACTCACACTATGAAAATGAGATTGAATTATCTTTTACCCCACTCCTCACCCTATGCCACACATACACCATCTATGCACTTTCTCAATAAAGTTGTAAAGATCTATAATTTATTAAATATTACTTGCTATGAAAAAGTGGTTATGGCTAAGAGTAGGATTTGAACATTCCTTGTTCCTTTGATGTAAGACTATCATCATATAATTTTAATGACACCTCAGTCTCATTATGGCTTTTGACATATATGGACATATTTAAAGCTATTACATATTGACAGGTAAATTGGTTTTTTATGGTCTCGTATGACCTCAGGCTTTCTAACTTTTTTTTTTAATGGTAGATTCACATGGGGGTTTCTCATTGTCTAAGCTTCAGTATTGATAATAATATCTATTTGTTAGACTTCAATCAGAGATGCAGAGCCATGAGCAGAAATATACATGTATGCATTGGTCTTCTGGGTCTCTCCAGCAGATTTTGAGACTTCACAACATTCATAATCACGTGCGCCTATTACTTGTAAAAGGAATTATAAAGAATATAATCATTTGTTTTTTTTTTCTTTGGGCACACTCTTCTTAATGAGATACTTTCACTCTATCGTTCACTCAAAGACCACATTCTGGTGTTGAGAGTTACATACATGCTTAGTGTCAACACA
The DNA here is from genome assembly GCA_030015415.1 of Cynopterus sphinx. Taxonomy (NCBI): domain Eukaryota; kingdom Metazoa; phylum Chordata; class Mammalia; order Chiroptera; family Pteropodidae; genus Cynopterus; species Cynopterus sphinx. The sequence continues at coordinate 120,771,598 of CM057383.1, forward strand.
CAGGAAATTGTTTTCAATTTCTCATATGATGTGTAGGTGACTTCACTAACAAGGACTTCTCTATCTTACTTCTAAATTTTACACTTACATAACCCAAAAGTGCTATGAGAGTTCAAAATAGTAAGGGTTGCTGTCTCTGAAATGTCAAGGGTAATAAAATGCTTTTAGAAATTCTCTTGAAACTCCTTTAACAAATGATAACATAACATTGCACTTTGCCAATTAATACATCTTCTTATAGACCCTAATGGCAAGCTAACCTTTGTTGGGAATTTATATGTCAGCTACTATGTAAAGCAGCTTTATAAAGAACATTAGTCAGTCTTCAAAACACATGAGAGATAGGTGACATTAATCCCCTTTAAAATGAGCACATTATGCAATATATATATATTGTATTATTAAACTGTATACTTGAAACATATAATTTTATTAACCACTATCACCCCAATAAATTTAATAAAATATTAAAAAGGAAAAAAGAATAATGGATAAACTGAAACCTGTCATGGCTAACAGTGATCCTTAATATTTATATCTAATAAGTATTGGAGCCATAAATTAAACTAAGTCTATCAGATTTTGCTTCAAGAGGTCCAAGTACATGTTGTGTCCATGTTAATAAAATGGCAAACCTTTTAATGAAAGAAGAATTTAATTCATTATGCAATTTTTCAAAAATTCCTTTTTAAGATTTTTAACTAATTCCAGCTGGCAAGAGCTTTAAAAGAATTACATGCAGTTATTTTTTATTTATGAACCATTTGCATCAAGAGTTTTAGTGAATCCAAGTTTTCTTTCTAATGTCTTGGCTGGTATTGGAAACTGAAATAGAGACTGCTACTGAAAGTTTCATAATATTTAATTTTGCTATGCTTAGACCAAGATTCATGACTTTAAATGAACAATTGCAGTCATTTGAGTTTTTGTCATTTATGCAGAGGGGCCTTGTCCTTACAACCCAAAGGACTTCAAAACAATCATTTGGATGCTTCATTAATTCCTCTTCTTCTTCATGGTGGCCATCATCAGGACCTCTAGCAGTGACTCCGTCTATAGATGGGGCTGGGTACACCTGAGGCAGAGACTTAAGGGGAAAAGTGTAGGGTAAAGGCTAAGAGCTTAGGTTCTCAAGTCAGGTAGATATCAGCTCATAACCAAATTCTGCTACTGATTGTCTGTATGAACTCTTTCATGTTACTTAATTTTGCTAAATCTTGTGTTTGTCTGTAAAAAATTTATATTAGTAGTTACCTGATAGATTTGTAATGGGAGCTAAATGAGATAATGCATCAGAAATTCTTGTTACAATGACTAAAGAATAGTAAACATTAATAAATGTTAGCTAGCACCATCACATTATCATTATCATCATCATCAGCAGCAGCAGTAACAGCAGCAGCACAAAATAACAGAAAAACTGTCTTGAAGGAAATGGGAGGTTTCTAGCTCTAATGGAACTGTAAATAATGGAACAGCCTTGTTGAGGGTCCATTTAGATACTTTCATGGGAAGCACTCAGAGTGAGAAACAGGGCATGTGATTCTGCTTTAAACCTTAGCCTCCTCATTTGTAGAAGGAGAGACATTGGTCAGGCTGATTTTGAAGATCATGGCATACAGTATTTGCTTAATACTCAGTCATTAAGTAAATAGTTTATGTTATTAAATATAAAAGGAATACATGTGGAAAGAATTCATTCATTCATTTTAAATATATTTATTCATTCATTGCCTATTTTGGATCTGACACACATTGTTTTAGAAACTGGGCCAAAACCTTGAGTTAAAAAAGTAAAAATTCCTGACTTTATGGAATTTGCATATATGGGAAGAGACAGACAATATATCAAAAAGGATAGGATATATTGTATATATAGGATATATTGTAGTCAGATAGTTATAAAAATTAGGAAGAAAACTGAAAAACGAAGCATAGAAGAATGATAGGTAATTCTGAGTAGGTGTTGAAATTTAAAATATAGTTGGAGAAGATCTCACAGAGAAGGTGATAATTTAATCAAAGAATCGAAGGAATTGGATGATGGAGGAAGGAACATTCTGGACAGAGGAAAGAGCAAGTGCAAAACTTTGAAATGGGGACTGATTTTTATGTTCAGTTAAGTGTAAGAAGGAGCCATTTATGCAAGAGTAGAGTGAGCCAGTGAAGAAATCACAAGAGCTGAGGTTAGAGAGGTGGGTTTGAAGGGGTCTATTATTTAAAGTCTCCTAAGCCATTGTAAGGACTTTGACTTTTACTCTGAGAGAGACATTAACAGCTTTTGATGAAGAGAGGAACATGATTTGACTAACTCCAAAAAGGTATCATTCTAATTGTTGTACTGAGAATAGAATATAGGAGAACAAAGCTAAAAAAATGTGTTAGGCCAACCCTGATGGGAATGTTTGTTGCTTGGATCAGGGTGGTTGTAGATGCAGTAAAAAGGATAGATTTCTATATGTACTTTAAAGGGTGATCCATCAAGCTTTGTTGCTGGGTTGGATTTGGGGCATAAGAGAAAGTGATAAAACTAGGGTGACACTAAGGTATTTGCTATGAGCTACTGAGAGTGGGTTGTCATCTTCTAAATGTACTGTGATAGGGTAGTGAGGAAAAATATACAGAGTAGATGATCACAGGTTTGTAGATATAAATAGAAATGGATATATATATTAAATTTTAGATGCCATCTAAATGAACATGCTGAGTAGGCAGGAGGGTAACTGAATCTAGATTTCAGGAAATAGTAGATCAGGACTGGAAAAACACATTTGTGGATGTATTTAAATGACAGTTAAATCTATCAGATTAGATGAGATCACTCAGGGAGTGAGTCCAGATTGAAAACATGAGAAGCTCAACAGATGAGGCCTAAAATACTTCCAGATTTAGAGGGAAGGTTGATGAGGAGGGGTCAGTACAGAATTCTGAGAGCAAGAGAGGTAGGAGGAAATCTAAGGGAGTTCGAGATCCTGGATGTCAAGTGAAAAAAGTGGTTTAAGGACCAGGAACTGTCCCACTGGATTTACAAAACATAAAGGCCATTGGTGATCATGACACTAAATGAATAGAAAACTGATAAGATTTGAAAATTAAGTTGAATGTGCCCCTGTTCAGAAACTCCAGGTGGACACAATGAACTAAATGCTTGGAGAAATAGGACATGGCATCAGAAGTACCCAGCCATACTGGATAAAGTAATGAGACCTTTGCCCCAGGGAGCTCACTGATGAATGGGAGCTAACAGTCGTGTTTATATTGCATTCCATATCACATCCTGGAGAAACAATGACAGCTAAAAATAAGCTCACTTCTCACTTGGCTGATACTAAGAGATTTTTAAAAATTTAACTATTCATTTCCTTTTATTTATAAGCATGGCCTATATGTGTACTTCTATATAGGATGTTTTTGAGTCTCATTACAGCTCTCAAAATAGCTCCCTTATGTCTTAAAACAGTTCCTTTTAGCACTCAGAATCAAACCACTATCTTGGTCATTATGTTTATTAAATGAATTAGTGAGTGGAGAAAACTGTAGTTATTTATTTTTTCCTCTGGGGCAATCTTAAACTTCAGTTATTTTGCATATTCAACTTCATTTGTCTTTACAATTTGGGATTTTTTTGACAAAGCTGATTTGATCTTATAATGCTTCCTGTGATACCAGGTCGCTGGGAGGTGCCTGTAGAAAAGAAGGGTCAGCCCTCTGACTGTCTGAATTATACCTGAGATACAGCTTCTTTCATTTCCGATTATGGCAAATATCTGTGCTTAATAATTACCTAAGGCCATTAAAATGTCTCCTCTTAGCCTACCCCAGGGTCTCGGGCAATTTGCAGCTATGATGTATGGCTTTCATTATTAGTGAAACTTAAGATAGAAATTCACCTTGGGTGTACTCTGGAATTGGGTTATCTGTGGGGGTGTTGCTGAGATCAGACACCGAAGAAAGACATAATCATATTATTAGCAAAGGGATGAGGACTCCAAGGTATTAGAGGAGCTGCAAAAGACTTCTGATTATAACATTCAGGCCGATCAGTTTTCGGAACAGCTCTGTGTCCTTTTGTCTTCCTTCAATCAGTACAATTATATCTCAAAAAATAAAATACTTTTATTAAAAATGACATATTTCACACTTATAATGAGCAATATTACCTTGCTATCTACAAAGACATCACCATGCACTTTTTCCTAATGGTGCCTCTATGGTCATACTCTCTTCAGAAGCAATATGTCAACCACAGAAGAATAATAGCACCATATTTTCAGAAACCCAGTCTTAGAAATGTGAAGGGGAGAGTGTGAGATTTTTCTTTGCTATTATCAGCAGTGTGACTCGAGTTGGATGTTTGTTCTTCCAGAGACTCAGCTTATTCATAAAATGGGAACATTTACTTCCCATGATGTGGATTAACTTTGTACCCAGTAGACATTTTAATAAGTGGTAGGATTTCCCTTAAAATATTTTATTTATTCCTTATCCTACCCCAGGCTCAAGACTCAGCTGTAAATCATAATTAATAATTTCTACAAAATAAAATCCTCTCTCAAAGGAATTTTTTGTTCAAGCAATCCTATTAAAAAGTATGTGCCATGGGCACCTCACCTCTCTCACAATCTAGTTCATGTAAGAGAACTGCTTAGTGGACAAGGTTGTTGACTACCATCCTTTCAAGTGTGGGTGCTGAAGCTTTCTCCTTTGACTCCACCTTGCCTCTAAACTCCTCTTAGAATACTCATAGTCTTTTTTCCTTATAGTTCTGCTTGGAGCACTGCAAGAAAGCATCCTCAAAATACATCCAGACAGTGGCAGAATTATCCCCTGTATTGGTCTTGCTCATGGTGAGGGCTTGGTGTGGACCAAGGAAAGTTCTTGTCCATGTGATATCTGGACACAGGTGCAGTCCTATCAGGTTGACTGTCAGTGATACTAAGTAGTGCTGGGACACTCACAATGAGTCTTCTCTTGGCCATTCACCAACATATACTTATCAGAGTTCCCCCTCGTAGATCAATTTTTCCAACTCTGGTCTCCTGGAATTGTTCTCTGCTGCCTACCTCCTTCAGACTCTCACTTTCCCTTCTATACTTCCTTTATCCATCCCCACTGAAAGCTCTCCCCCTACCTTTTCTCAATCTCATACAAACACATTCTCTTTTTCCCTCTCATATAGCTCTTAACAAAATATCTGAGATCAAATCATTACTGAACTCTAACTACCAACCACAGAATAAATGGTTCCCCTTTACTCCAGGGTCAGTTTGAAATAAACACAACAACTGCCTGACGACCTTCCTATTTTCTGAGAGAAGGGAGTGTTTTCATTCTATCCAAGGAAAGGTGGCCTTCTTCAACAGAATGTATCTAACGATTTCCTGTAATACATCATAGGGATGCATAACCTTGGAGTTTTCATGTCAGAGTATAGGGGAACTTTTATATCCTGCTGCATTTACTGTGATTTGGTGGTCACAACAGGAAAAAAATTCTGCAGAATAGAATAGCTCTTGTGTATTATTGTTACCTCCTTTATCTTCTACAGCAAGGCGTTTGATTCAGCATAATCTTTAGCCACAGCCTTATCTAAAGAATAAAGACAATTAAGGATATCGTTTCTTTATTAGGTAGATAATTTCTGGAAGGGATATATTTACCCACAGAGAAACATCACTTGTGTCTTCAGATGTCTGAAACCAATGTAGCAAAATCATGCAGGAGAGAAAATGGCACATTGTTTTGTCCTGGAGAGGTTCATAAGTGAAAGACTTGCACTTGAACTCTTTTTTTCCCCACAGGTTTATTCAAATATCATACCATATAGTTTAATGATTTTTAGTATATTCACAGAGTTGTGCAACTCTCACTGCCATCGATTTTAGAATATTTTTATCACCCCAACTAGAAACACCTTACCCATTAATGTCACTTCTCACCTCCTCCCTTTTGTAGACCCTAGGTTTACTTTCTCAAAACCTAGTCTACTTTCTGTCTTTATAGATCAGCCTATTTTGGACATTTCATATAAACAGGACCATGCAATATGTGACATTTTACTTTGAATACTGTTTTCAAAGGTTTATCTATGTTGTAGTATGTGCTGATGCTTCACTCTTTTATATTGTTGAATAATAATATAATATATAGCTAGACTACATTTTATTTATCCATGCATCAGTTTGTGAACATTAGGTTGTTTCTCATTTTTGGCTGCTGTAAATATGCTATGAGCATTTGTGTATAAGTTTTAGTTTGAACATATGTTTCCATTTATGTTAGGTATATACCTAGAAGTTGAATTGATGAATCATATGGTAACTCTACGCATAATTTTTTGAGGAACTGCTAGAGACTAATGATGCTCAGCATCTTTTTATGTTTTTATTGGCAATTTATGTCTCTTTGTTGGAAAAATACCTATTCATATATGTTGCCCATTTTAAAATTAGGTTATTTATATTTTATTGTTGAGTTATAAGAGTTCCTATGTATTCTAGATTCCAGTTTTTTAGCAGATATGTGATTTGCAAATATTTTCTTCCATTTTCAGAGTTATCTTTTCACATTTTTTTTACTTTTATACATTTATTGGAGGTGTGCTATGAAGCATAAAGTTTTTCAATTTGACAGAGTTCAACTTACTTAAATTTTCCTTTGTCATTTGTACATTTAATATAATTTTTACAAAGGTGTTGACTAACCCAAGGTCATGAAGATTTCCTCCTATATTTTCTGCTAAGAGCTTTATAGTTTTAGCTCTTACTAGTAGATCTCTCATTCATTTTGAACTTATTTGTGCAAAAATAGAGGTCCAGCATTTTTCTAACACAGTGAAATGCCGACAGAACCAGCAGGCCTCCAGCAACTCCCTTCCTAACTGACTGTGTGTGCTGGGCACTCACTGGCTCTTTCTCTAAGGCATGAGAAGGAGCCCCAGATGGTTCCTCTAAAACTAACCTTTGTGCTCCAGGCCTTGGCCTGTCCATCTGGCCTTTCATGCCTATTAATAGATTTTTCACCTGAGCCATAGAAATCAGGAACAGAAATGTGCTTATTTCATTGGTTCCTGTGTTGCCAAGAGATAAATCATTGAAGACCATTGGAAGGATTTAAACCAAGCAGTGTCTTTTCCCAAAGATAGCAATTCCTGGCTGCTTAGAATTGTGCTAACTCCCTTATCTTGTATTGCTAAGCAGGACTCTGAAATAGATTTATTAGAGCATAATTTAAATTCCCCTGTTCTCATTTTTTATTCAAGCTTCTCTTATTTTCCTCTACTGCTTTCTTCTTTTCCAACCTTATTTTCACCATGATAATGTTATTTGTTCTTCAGCGGACAGGTGTTACAGAAAAATAAATATCATGCTATAATATTTATTATAATAGTTTTCATTTATCAAGTACCACCAATTCTGTAAAGATACGTGTAAAGTATATTCGTTTTATAAATAACAATACTGTGTCTAAGGGAGAGTAACTTTCCCACCTAACACACACACACACACACACACACACACACACACACACACACACACACACATCCAGATCCAGAATATGAACCTGTTCAATTACCAAACCCATGGTTTTTAAAACACCTGTCAACTTCCCTTTTATTAAAATTCATAGATATGGCTGTTGCTCTATCCACAGACTTGACTCAGTATTTTATTAATCTTTTGTATGTGACTGTGGCTTTCAGTAAGGAGACTCACTGGCATACTGGAATGAGCAGGTTAAGGGGCAATTGTAGACATATGCATTTTAACTCTTCCAGATCCCCATTAAAATGTCAGTAGAATAAAAGCTGTAAGAAAAAAAAACTGTGTCAACATGGGAGTCACAGAAGGATTACATTCAAAGCAAGAACAAACAAACAAAAGCCAAGCAACCAAACACAGAACACATGTTCTAGTAAAATAAAATGATCTGGAAATTTGCCATATTTTTCATGCTTTAAATGTATTGTATTAGAAATTTTTATTTCTTAATAATTTGTGCTTTATTTCTATAGAGTTAGATAAAGGCTTTTGTAATATTAACTTGGCAAACTTTAAACTTTTTAAAATCACACGTTTATAGTAAGAAATTTTGGAGCACTTAGGACCATATATGAATATCTGGTATATAAATTTTGGATCAAGTCTTCATCTGCATTGACCTGCTAGTAATAGGAACACTCCTATTGAGCACATATTAAATATTAGGAAAGCATACTTCTCTATTATTTCATACCAATGAATATGATAGTAGTTTTAATATTTTCTTACTACATCCTATTGATTACCTTGTGTACCCTTATATTGTTTGTGTACTAATACTGCCCTTAGGCATAGGTAATTTGATTTTTTTCCTCTCCACTTATTATAGTAACTCTGCCTGACTCTCATTTAGTTGCAACAAAACCCATCCCAGATCAAGAAAGTTGACTAGCCATCCTTTGAGGGTCCGGATGCATTCAGAGGGTGTGCTGTAGGGAAATGGTTTATGTAGAGTGACATTAATCACTTCCTAATACCTAGTGCTTCCCCAGTGCCTTCCAAAGACCAGTTATTAAAAGACTTTTCCTTTCTTTCTGACTTTCTTAAGGCTAAAACAGAGACCATGATCTGAAAACTAATCATCTGTTCTCCTAGTTTGTTCAGAAATTTGTTATAAACAATACAATGAATAAATACACTAAAGAAAAGCATGATTTTTTGTAGGTTCATATAGTAGACCATAAAATATATATATACTTGGCTGGAAGTAAAATCTATCAAAGTTTTTCAACAGCCCCATATTTTTTACATTCCTTTGCTGCCACCAGCAGCTGCCTCTACATATGTTCCTTGATTTTATGGGTGCATTACAACAGTATGAAAGCTGTTGTAACATTGCAGACACGTTTTTATCAGGAGTGATTTCAGCACCATGGCATCCGGCTGGCCCACCCTAGCCTTCTGTTGCTGGAATGGAATGGCAAAGGCATTTAATGAAGGGGATAAGGAATAAGATAAAGTGTGAGTAGCCCCAAACAAATACTGCATTTCCTTCATGCTAGGTGAAGGGATTAATAAGTTGCTTCCTTTAGCAAATCATTGGGGCAACTGGCTTCTCTAGAGATGGCCAGGGGGACAAAGCGTTGAAGCATTCTCATTTCGATGAGAAAAGAGCCCATGAAGAAACAATTTATAACATCCCTAATGACAGCATGAAAAGTGTATGTGACTGAATGAGGTGCTCATGTTCCACTAGAGATCAAAATGATTACATTATAATTAGCACGGCATGTGATGGTTATATAATTCGATTATTGATTTTGTTCATTTAGGTTGTATCTACAGAAGTGAAGTACCTCTAAGAATACTGCATCTAGGAGCCCCATTTTTCTTTTCTATCAGATCTAGATAGCAAATGAGCAGGTGCTGTGTGGGTGGCCTTATATTCACATCCTTAAGGCCCCCAGACATCATACTTTCCCCAACATTCATCTCTGCTTTCTGCACAGGACACAGACTTGAAAGAGTGTAGCCTGTGCTTATGATAAAGAAATGCCATGCACTGAGACTAGAGAGGAAGGATGTAGGGATGGGATGCGTGTGAAAGAGGATGTGGAGTCTTCCCTCTTGGCTTAGAAGATAGTAGCTCACATTATCGCCTTTAAGACTGAGCAAGGACTCTTTTTTAAAGAAGTGAGGAAGACTCTTATGTTCTTGGGAAAATTATACTTTTGTGCAAGAGTTTCTGGATCTGGGTTTCAGTCTGTGCTTGTTTCAACGTAGTGAAAACTAATATCCTCAAGGTGATCTTATGTTACAATTAAACATATGTTAACTAACCACTTTGAACATTAACTGAACATTCATTGATTGACATTAATTTGGAAGCAGTACACTTCTGGCATATTTTCTTATTCAACTTCTATTGTTCCAAGCTCTATGCTAGGAGCTGCCTGACAATTTGCTAATTTTATGATGCTAATCAATCTGAAATACCTTGGGAGAGAAAAAAACACAGTATTTGTTGATGCCAAAAGGGACCTCAGGAATTATCCACTGCATTCTCATTCCATCATACATCTTATCCTGAGACATAGAGAGAGGGAGAAGTTGTTTGTTCAAGGTACAAAGCAGAGTTAACAACAGGTCAGAAGTAAAATCTGATACCTTTTCCACTGTGTGTTTTCAGAGTTGCTTTTAACTTTAGGCTTGGAAGTCATAGTGTCCTTATCTTGTAGGGTGTCACTTCTGATTTGCCTTTCTTGCACTCAGAGAGTCCTCAGAAGGATGTGTGTTTTGGGTATATTTTTCCTGGGGAAGTGTTGGATCAGCACCAAGCCCACTGTAATCTTTTCATTATATTTGTTAAGCAGGACTGTACCTCTTGAAAGTTTTGCCCCCAGATAGAATCTTCATGTGCTCTTTCTTTTTTTTTTGCACCATCAAAATATTTGACATTCTCCAAATGGTCCAAACACTTCCTTCATCACTGTGAATTTCTCCTCTGATATTTTAAACTCAAAAATTACAGAATCACTGGTATCCTGGTTTATCACAGTAATGACCCTCTTGGTCTCTTTTTGAACATTAGTATGCAAAAATCAGAATGCATATTGTCTTTGCATTATTTTATTTTTTATAAATTCTTCACCTCACAGGGGAATCTTCTGTATTTTTCCTGATATTTCATAAACTCATGCTAGGCATCTTCTTTTCATAACACCCATTTCTTTCACTATCATCTTGGTAAAATTCCAAAATTATTAGATAACAATGCTTTGAATTTTGTAAGAAGATTCTGTGGAAGTGAAAGAAAATAAACTTTTTTTTTGAGTCTATAAAAATAAAGATAACTCAAGAAATAGACACTGCACTATATACTTTCCAAATAATGTTTCTAATCTTTACAACAAATTTTGAAATTCAGTGTTATTTGGCATTTGATAACTGAGGACAACTGGGCTCAGGACACTTGAATTACTTGGATAAATTTCATAGATAAGCAGTAGCACAGCTAAGATTCCAACTCCTCTAGCTTCAAAGCTCGGATACTTTCTACTGCACCCTGTGGCCAGGCTGCACGCTGAGCACATCCACATTATTCTTTTATTTAATCCTCTTCATAACCCTCTTGGACAGGTGTTTCAAGTTCATTTTACAGATAAGGAAACTGAGACTAAGAGGTTAAGAAATGTGTCAGTCACTCAGTAAGCAGCAGAATAGAAGTTCAAATTCAAGTTGATTTGACTCCAAAGTCATGTTCTTCCTGCGTAACCATCTGCCTTTTAAGTGACATGTAGTTATAGACAGTTTGATCACATTGCCAGATCTCAATTATTTGTTTAGGAATTGAAATGTATTATTATTATTATTATTATTATTATTATTATTATTAGAAATTTAGTTACTTTCAAGTTATTTCTCTGATCTCCCTGAGTGTGGTATGTAAATGAAGAACTAAGAAAGGATATGGAGTTGTCTAGCCAGATAAAGTGGCTAGACAATTTTTTAAATTTTTTCAAGAAGAAAAGGATTGCCATATGAAGAAAAGATTAACTTTTGTTCTAAATGGTTTAATAGATTATAATTATGACAAATGATGAATGTAAACTACAGGAGAAATATTTTGGATGAGTATAAAGAAAAGCTTTATAGAAGTCAGAGCTGGCTAAATATGAAATATGCTGCCTCGTAATGTGGCAGGATTTAGGAGATGCAGGGCAACCACTTGGCAAGGTTTCTGTAGTTGGGATCTGATGTCATTTAAGGTCCTTGAGACTGGATGGTTTTCTGACATGGATTTGCATTCCTGCGTATTCATCACTGAACGCTTGCCTGCTAATTCTGCAGAATCTGGGAATGTGTCCCAGCTAACAGTTGGCACAAGTGGCTTGGAAATATGGAGAGGCAGGAAGGGTGGATCTCTACCTCAGCCTTCACCAACCCTGGGAGTGTCAGTCCACAACCCAAAGGAATGAAGTACATCAGTGCCAAGTATCATCAGTGGGTCTCTGTCAGAGTTCTAGACACAGGGAGAAAGGGGTGAATTTACAGTGCTTCTTTTCATTGGTGTTTTCCTGTGTCTTGGTGTCACAATAACCAGAAAAGAAGAAAAAAAGAACTTTCTGAGTGGTGTTTTTAAAGGGCTGAGTGTAGCTAAATTTGAGTTTTGAGTAAGGTTACCATTTGCAGCATTGATAGTTTTCTTTTTAGTTTGAATGGCAATCTCATAATTATTATGTATAACAATGATAATGGATAAGGTTATAATAATAATTTCCTGGGAGGTTGCTGTATTTTAGGTATCGTATTCCTGATATCTTACAGAAGAACAAAGTAACCAGGTATAAAAGCTTATGCCACAAGGTCACGGAGCTACTAAATGGCAGAACCAGGAATCAAATTCAGGTCCATTTGATATCAGAGCATGTGTTCTTATTTGATTGTTGTTGCTGGTAATTTCCATCACCAATATTTCTTATCCTTTATACATAACAGAGTTTATTAATATTTCTCTATTGCTAGATTGTATCTGCTTGAACAAGATACTAAGAAGGAACCTCAGTAAGTCTTTTCTGGGTATGTTTTGCAACCACAGTGGTCTATCCATCTATAAATAGGGCAATGTAAAGAATACGGCCCTTGGCCTAGTTACATTGTTTACTTCTCAGCTTAATTTCTTTGTCTTTAAACTAAAATGGTATCTTTGTGGTCCCTGGAAGCTGTGTTTTAGGAAAAAATTTAGGAAGCTTATGTGAAGAAGCAAGGAAAGAAGAAAAGCCAACGTAAGGGAGCATCACCAAGGTCACTGCTGTAAGCAACAGGGATTGATTCCTCTGGGACCCCTGAGCAGCATACCAGATGTGGCCCAGTGTCATCATCCCCTTGAAAGATGGGAAACTGGAGCACTTAATTTAAACACTCCTGTTTCCTATTTGTTGTACACTCAAGGGCTGTACTTGCATGGTGCTCAGTGAGCTGACCCTTGAACAGTACGTGGAAAGGTAGGGCACATGCTCGAGGTATGATATTGGCAGTGCAGAGAAGGCACAGATTTCACAGAGCTGTCCATTATCGTTGCAGCTGAAATGAGACGTGGGCTTATGGGATGTGATGGCTGCCACACAGAATTAGAATAGATGCTCTTTAAAATGTCTTTCAATATAAAATTAATAAAGCCGTAAAATTTTGGTCTAGAGTTATAGGCAACCACTTAATCTAACTTTATTTTTTAGTGGTAGAAGCTGAGATCCAAAAGAGAAATGATTTATCTAAGTCCCATGGTGAATTAGGTGATGAACTGAACATCAAGTTCACATCCATTGAACTCCAGCCACTGCACCTCTTGGCGCACTTCCTAGCTGATGCTAATTAATGTCTAATGACTGCTTCCTTTTGGTAGCCTGGAAGTCCTGACGAGTGTTGTCACCACTGGCTTAGTTGAGCCTTTTCAGAAGTTATCCCATCAGGGTTGCCTTATCCACATTGGCTAATTCCTCTTGAGACTCCAGGAGAAAAGGGGTCAGAATGATAATTAGGGAGAGGCAGGAAGCACCTTCTACAGAACTGTGCAGCTCTCATATTGCTCATCTCTACCCCTTGTAATCCTCTCACACTGCCTGCCAGTTGCATTTGCATACTTCTATTATGCACAGCAAGGCTCAGAGAGTGAGGAGGAGAGATTGCCAGATCATAAAATCCAATAAGGATACTGAGTTCCATCTTCTGAACTCAGGAGCATGGTAATTAAAGCAGTATTTACAATGCAATAAAGGCAGAGCTAATTACTGGCAAATGAGATCGAGATGATGCTCTTTCCCAGTGAAACTAGACTGGGATCAGCCTTCACTCTAAATCCTCCAACTGTCTCCCTTGTTAATTAAGATCTTCATAATTCCTTTTCTCATATTTGCCTAATTTATTGCTACTCAATAGCAAAGAACTAATGGAAACTGAGGTTGCAGTGATAGAACTCAAGATGACTCTTTGGGGACCTGGATCACTAACACAGAAATAAGAACCTGGAGGGGAAGGGGGCTATTGGTAACCTTGAGATAAAATGAGGCATTCTTCTCAATAAGCAGTGAGACTTGATCTTTTGCTAAGATGCATGGGACTTCATATTTTATTACTTTTTCCAGACCACATACAGGTATCACACATTAGGACCTGTTTATTCTTCATCTTTGTTATTAAAATATGTCCTGGGTCAGGGGCCATTTGGCATGGTCCCGGGGCAAATCAGTGGTTCCTAAGAAGAGCTGCAATCATCATTTCTGTCTGCCTTAACTCCACTTAGCACAATATATTCTAGGTCCATTCATGTTGTTATAGATGACAAGATTGAATCCCTTTTTATGGCTGAGAAATATTTCCTTGTATATAGGTCCTACCTATTCACCTATGATGGACACCCAAGTTGTTTCTATATCTTGACTATTGTAGATAATGGTACAATATATAAATTCACATGTCCCTTCAAAGTAGTGTTTTGGATTTGTTCGGAGGAATATTCAGAAGTGGGATAGCTGGGTCCTTCTTTGTCTCTTATTATAGCCTTTATTTTAAAGTCTATTTTGTCTGGTGTAAGGGTTACTAACCTGTATTTTTGTTTGTTTGTTTCAATTTTCATAAAATATTTTTTCCCATCCTTTAATTTCAATCTATGTTTGAGGGGCAAGGAGGTAATCTGGCAATAATTTCAACCACAATCTCGGAACCAAATGTCACTTCTATGGCATTGTTTCCCAACAAAAGAGTCGGTATCTTGATATTTTCCAGGATAGTTTCATGCACCACCTTTGGATTTCCAGTTCTCTTTCACTAAAAGATAGACCAACTTTCCACTTATGTGACAATACCAACACTTCTCACACCCCACACACATTTCCAAATCCCATTATCAACACCACTACTTGGAGATGGGGGCTAGGCAGTATCTCCTATGGTTGAGAACCACCACACTATTCATTTCTCAGATGCTGGGAATGTACTCTGATGGAGTATCTTGTAGGTTGTTGAGAATATGGCTGCAGGGAGAAGGCTTGGAAATGGTGAATGCAGAGTTCTATGCTCATGATGTATTCCCCTCCTTTAATCCCATTCTATATTACAGCTAGAGGGGAATGTTTTTGATATAGTCTTTCCTCTGGAGGAGAATAGGGTCAGTTTTCTGATGTCTGTGTACCCTGTCATTTATGCTATCATATACTGGGTGACCAAGGTTTGAAAAATTACATCATTGGTGGCATATCCACCATAGCATGGCCCCAGTGGTGTACAGGTAGAAGAACTTCCTGGAATCAATAGATGGCTTTCTCATTATGTGTGAAGAGTGACTAGATTAAAATGTGTTGATTTAAATATTTTTGGTTTTGTATTTCTGAAAGGAGATCACATTCAGAGAGCTAGATGAGTCACTGGTGGCTATTCTAGAGTGTACCAGCTTTCACGTGTGCTTTTGTGTCTTTTATTCATTGAGATAGGACAAATGTGGTGGTGCAATGAGCCTTCTAGTCTCCTTTAATAGTGGCTAATGGGTAAAAACTGTGAATAGAAAATGACCTGTATGATTCAATGCCAACAGTAGATTTAAATTTACAAGTGTTGCAGCAAGATGTGTTAAAAGAGCATGTATTCTGGAGTTAGATAATTGTATATTTAAATCCCTATTTACCACTTTCTAGCAGAGGAACCCTAGGCAAGTGACTCAAATTCTCTGAATCATAGGGATGGGTCATTATTTCTATCTTGCAAGATAGGAGATGTTTCACTATAAGTGAAGCTTCTAGCACAAGGCCTAGGGTAGGATAGTTGCTTGATATTCTATTGCAATTGACAATAATTATCCTAAATCATAACTTTGTACAAAACATTGCCTATTGACTCCTCTGTGAGCCTAGGGTACTTGGTACATACCTCTAATGTAGCAGGTAGAGTGTGATCTATTCTTTTTCCACCTGACTCCCAGTTAAACTCTCAGTGCTTGAGAAAAAGGAGTTTTAGAACCTGGATGCCTAATCCAGGACCCTGAACATAGTTGGCACCCATCAAATGTTTAGTGGATAAATACCTGTTTCCTCTGGATGATTAAAATATCTTCAGATATCAGTTTTATTGAATTATGTAGAGAGAAAGAAACTTTAGTACTCCCCTTTTTCTGGCTCTCTGATTGATTGGTTACTTTTTCTTCTGAATTCTTAAGGTAGAACCAAGCAATAAAGCATATTTTTATAATTACCCACCAGCAGTGAGTCACTAATAGTGTTTATAATTTTACTTTTCCTTCTGACTTAGCTCTTCAACATTATTACCCTTTTGCACTATCAGATATTAAAATCATATTAATAATCAAAGATTGTATTGAACTGTGTTAAATTGTCTAAAAGTTAAATAATATAGTAGCACATTTGAAGGTTAGTAGCTTCCATTGGGTATAATTCACCAAGAACAAAGATAGCTTCTTGCTTCTCTGGAGATACAACAGACTGTATTGTTTTCTCAGAGATTAATTATCATTATGATATTTTGGAAAATGCAATAAAACCAATGTCATCTGGCTGACTAGGCTTTAGAAGTTATAAATTAGAAGTTAAAATGATGGAATCATTCACCAGAGGCAGGGTATAAGAGCTGCTTGCTTTGGAGGAAAAATCTCCTTGCTTTTCTTTGGTATGGTTTGTAATAAGGTTCTAAGAAGGAACTAAGTGCTAAATTCTGGGGTCTGGCATCTGACTGGCTAGGCATCTATGATCATGTTACCTCTATGAGAGTCACTTTTTCTACTTGTAGTGAAAGAGCAATACTTTCCCCTCTTTTCTCTTCCAATAGTACTGTGAAGTTGAACATGGTATTTTCTGAGTATTTCTTTTCAACTCTTGAAAGGGTAGGTATGTCCATTCAGGTATAGAGTGCAGAGCATTCTGGGTCTGCTCTGATACTCATTGGCTGTAGTATCCTAGAGAAGAGTTTCAACTTCTCTTTGTCCAATTTACCTAACATTAATAAAGACATCACATTTTTTTTTTTACTCTCTCTACCTGGACTGTTATAAAGCACAACTTTTTGCAAGAGCACTTTGTAAAATATGATTTGCTAAGAAAATAGTATCTATAATTTTTATTGACCATTATAAGGTAAAGTTGTTTACATCAGTACTACTTATGATTTCACATTCATGTAACCCAGATCAGGGTCTGTGTTGACTGGTAGAAATTGACCCTTTCACACATGAGGTGACTCTCTGAGTAATCTTGAGACCTGAAGACCCCCTGGTTTCTACAAGTATTCAGATGGTTTTAAGGGTATATGTTATGTCCTCAAGAATATCAATCTCACATGTACTTAAAAGACCCATTTAGCACATTCTCTGGGACTACTTTCAGCAGCATGAATTGTTATAGAGACACTAGGAACTGATGTTCTAATCTTGCTCTTTGTGATCTCAGAAGAGATTTTACCATTAAAAGCCAAGGGGAGAATTGGTTGGTGAGTCTCAGAAATAAATAAATCCAAAGGTCTGAGAGTTTGAAGTTAGACTAGCAGATTGACTCAGTGAAAAAAGAAATAATCAGATGTTTTTGGTATCAAGTAAAGCAAAAAAGTAAGTAAGTAAGTAAATAAATAAATAAAATAGAGGGAAAAGACTTTGGGGAAGGATTGAGAGAAATAGTCTTTCCAGAGATTTAATACTGTTAATGTTTATAATCATCTTGAGTCTCTTTCTGAAATACTGACTTATAGGATCTGATAACTTATTATGCAGAATGCCAGAGGGAAGTCTCTTTGCCTGTCAAGAAAAAGGTGCATTAACTTATGCCTCCTGTGGTCTGTAGCAGGCCAATGCTCTTCTAAATGTTGGTGAATCTAGGAGAGAGAGCTCTGCCTCTTCCATGCATACTATTGCATGATATCTAATTTTAGTGAAAGAAACTGCTTATAAACCTGGATTTTATTAAAGATATGAAGTTGCTTTTGCATATCTTTAAGGCTCTACTAGAACAGTTTTATCAGTTTGGTTAAAACTGATAATCTCAAACTCTAGCCACGATTGGCTCAATGGAATATAAACAAAGAAAACAAAAAATTCCTGACCTTTTTTAGAGATCTGTGTTACTCCGATTTCTGCTTTAGCAGACACAAGTCAAAAAATATTAACACATGATAATCATAAAGCAAAAACCTATAGTAAAAACATAAAAGATAAACAGAAAGGAATACAAGCATATTGCTGAAGAAATACAAGCATATCAAACCACAAAGGAAAAGAGCAAGAGAAATGAGAAACAGAGTAGAACTACAAGAACAGCAGTAAAGTTAGCAAAATGACAGTAGCTTATACAATAATTATTTTAAATGTAAATGGACTAAATTCTTCAATCAAAAGATATATGGCTGAATCGATAAAGAAAAATGATCTATTTATATGCTGCCTCCAAAAATCTCACTTTAGATGAAAAAGCACACACAGCTTGAAAGTGAAAAGATGGAAAAAGATATTTTATACAAATAGAAACCCTATGAAAGCTGAAGTAGCTACACTTATATCAGATAAAATAGGCTTTAAAATAAAGAACGTGATGTTACAAAATCATTACACAATGATAAAGGAGTCAATTCAACCTAGGAACCCAACCTAGGAACACATGAATATATAAAGCAAGTGTTATTAGGCCTAAAAAGAGAAATAGGTGTCAGTGCAATAACAGTAGAGGACTTTAATCAATGGATAGGTCATCCAGACAGAAAATCAATAAGGAAACATCGATTTTAAGTGACACTGAGATCAGATGGATTAAATAGACTTTTGTACAACATTCCATTCAAAAGCAACAGAATACATATTCTTCTCAGTGCACAATAGCATTTTCCAGGATAGAGTATATGTTAGGCCGGCCACAAAACAAGTCTTGATAAATTTAAGAGGTTTAAAATCAAACCCAGTATTTTTAATGACCACAGTAGTATGAAACTAGATATTAATTACCTGAATAAAACTGGAAAATTCACAAATATGTTAGATTAAATAAAACTAATGGGTCAAAAAAGAAATAAGAAGAGAAATTTAAAAAATTATTGAAACAAAAATGGAAATATAACATGTCAAAATTTATAGGATGCAGCAAAAACAGTTCAAAGAGGCAACTTCATAGTGACAAATACCTACCTCAAAAAACAAGAAAAGTCTCAAGTAAACAACATAACTTTATACATTAAGGATCTAGAAAATGAAGAACAAAGATAGTAGAAGAAAGGAAATAACAAAGATTAGAGCAGAAGTAGTTGAAATAGAGACTAAAAAGATAGTAGAAAAGATAATGATTTTTTTTTTAAAAAAGGAAAAAATTAAAAAATGTTTAGCTCTACTCACCAAGAAAAAAAGAGAGGACTCAAATAAAATTAGAAAAGAGATGTCATAACTTATACCTCCAGAATACAAATGAAAAGTACTGTGAAATACCTACAAATAAAAATATCTATAAATAAAAATTTTTACAAATAGAAAATGAAAAATTCTAGGCTAAAAAATTGGGCAACATAGAAATAGATAAATTCCTAGAAACATACAACCTACCAAGACTGAATTATGAAGAAATAGATAATATGAATAAGTCTATTAGTAAGGAGATTGAATCAATAATCAAAAACCTCCCAAAAAACAAGTCTAGGACTAGACAGTTTTACTTTTGAATTCTACCAAACATTCAGAGAAGAATTAATACCAATTTTTTCTCTCACTCTTAGAAAAAATAGCAAAAGAAGGAACTTCCAAACTAAGTTTTAAATTGGTATTACCCTAATACCAAAACCAGACAATGATGTCACAAGAAAAAAAAAATTACAGGCCAATATTCCTGATGAACATAGATGCAAAAGTCTTCTACAAAATGTTAGCAAACAGAATTCACCAGTACATTAAAAGGATCATATACCATACTCAAGTGGGATTTATTCCAAGGATGCAAAAATGGTTCAACATCTGTAAATCGGTCAAGGACTGTAGGTTGAAAACTATAAGACATTAATGAAAGAAACTGAAAAGACAAAAATAAATGGAAAGATATTCTGTCCTCATGGATAAGTGCCCTTTGTATTATTTGACTTATCAATTGGGTCCTCCACTCCTTCTCTGCTAGTGTAGGTTTTAGCAGATACATTGTTTCTTTTCTTGCATCATCTCTGACTAGAGCTTTTTTTTGAATCATTCTTATATATTCAGTATCCAGCTCCCAACTATATTGTGACAATAATAGAGAAAAAAAAAAAAACAAAACTAAACTAAAAGCACAAGGTGACTAAATCACTTAGGAGGGGAGAGTCAATACATTTCATTTTGCATGCTAGCTCTAGTAAAATGAAAGTGGCATTTTGTTACACTGGGTTGAGAAGTATTTCTGAACTCTGTAGAAAAGAATACCATAATTAACTAACAATAGAGATTACATTTGGGCAGAAACATGCCTTTCTTGTCCTAGAGGGCTAAGGGTAGAAGTATGAAAACAGAACTTTGGAAGGTTCTTTTGTCAATAATTGTGTCCACTTGGCTAGGCTATGGTGCCCAGCAGTTTAGTCAAAACCTTGTCTAGATATTGCTGTGAAGTATTTCATAGATGTCATCGACATCTATAATCAGTTGACTTTAAGTAAAGGAAATTACTCTCCCTAATGTGGGTAGGTCTCACCTAATCAGTTGAAACCTTCAAGAGCAAAAACCTGGGGTTTCTCCAAAAAGAAAATTTATGTCAAAACTTAACATAGAAAGCCTGCCTGAATTTCCAACCTGTTGACCTGACCTACAAATTTAAAACTCAAGACTTACAACATCAAACCTTTGTTTGAGTTTTCATCCTGCCAGTCCCCATAATTGCATGAGCTCAATTTTTTAAATTTTATAGATATATCTGAAAGTGTAGAGATAGATATATTTAAAAATTTATAGATATAGATATATCCTGGAGAACTGTTCCTAATACAACAGAGCCCATCCTTAAAGAGGAAATCAGGCTAGTGTATAATAAATATAATTCTGATTATCTCTTTAATAAAAGAAATAGTCATGATTTGTCCTAGTTTGGATGACACAGCAAGTTGAGCATTTACTACTCAAAAAGCAGTTCTCCTTCAGATTTTCTAAAGCTAAGGTGATACCATAATATGAGAAAATGGAAGTTGTTGAGCCAGAGCAGACCCTGGTTCTACAAGTACTTCTTGCTGTTGCCTGTGCTTCCTGCACCAGTAATGTTAGTGATGAAGTTCAGAGGTGTTGATTAGATGAAGTATGACAGATGGCAGACTTCCTTTCCTCTCACATAATGAATTTCAAAAGACTTAAATGCCACTTTGATTTCCCAGCAAAGTTTGCCATTTTGTGGCTCAATCACATTCTTTCCATGTGACCTGCAGCAGCTGTTCTTTCACCAATTACACCATTTCTTCCTGATAAATTAAAAACAATTCTAATTAAATGGTATAATGAAACTATCAATCTATGTTACTGAGGCAGAACTGTAATGTAATTAGTTATTGATACCACAAAGCAGGGCTTTGTTAGGATGAGAGTAGGATGCATGGCTGGCTCTAGGATTTTCACAAGGCACGTGGTCATTGTTGAAGATTTATAAGTGACTCATCTGGTTGTTTTCCCAAAGGACATTTGTTATGTAAATATGGCCCAAGGGAACAGTATAATAAGGTTGTTTTTAAATATAACACAACAGTTCTCAATACTACCAGTAAAGCCTACAGGGAAAGAATAGGTTTTTTTCTCCCCATGAATAATCAGTACTAAATAATTTCCAGGGAAAGAACAATTGATTTGAGGAATGAATGGCAATTATGGAAGTATGATGAGGCCTTTTCCAGTTGGGATCCAATTCTTACTCTTAGAAAATTAGATAGTGAGAGCTATTTGGTGACTGGGACTATTCCCTATTATTAATTTTATACATTTCATCTTTACTACCCACAGACCGTAGATAGTTGGAAGTTGCTCACAGAATGAATGCCTTACTGTTTAGAGTAATTATATTGGGCAGCACAGTTTTATCTTTCATAGATGAATCACCAGTAATAAAAACTATTCCTGTAAACACTTTCCCTCCTTTAACAACTAAAAAATACATGCACCAAAAGTATAAATATTTTAAAAAGAAGTAAAAAAATCTGTTAGCATACTAAGATGAGGTCACCATGTCTACCGGACTGTATAACAAATGCCTAGTGTTTTAAGCACTTGGATATTTTTTGCCTTAGAATCTTAGTAACAGTGTTAATATATCAACATGAATGAGTATGTATTTGTTCAGAAAACATGAAAGTATTTTGCTTGGCAAACAACATCTAGTTTAACCAGAAAAGGAATTTACAAAAGTTTGCAGGAGGTGCTCAAATAATGTCTTCTGGTTCAGTGCCATTTCATTATAACGTTGATAAGATGCCTGCAAACTTTTATTTATATCAAGTAGCCTATGATAAATTTTTTTTAATATGTTGGCCATTTTGCTGCAATTTCAAGAACTTATTGATGACATAGAGTGAGGACTAATTGAGTCTCCCGGAGGGCATGAGAACTAGACTCGAGCCACAAATTCAGGGACAATTCTCAGTCCTACTGAAGGGACTTCTGCAGGGAAAATGCCACCTCATCACTCTTGGCCTATGATATTCTATATTATGTGGATCTGGATGCTAGAAGCTTCACCACTGCTACCCACAAGGCACTTAGTGCCTCTCATTACAGTTGCCATAATATCAACTCCCAAATGCAGAGAAGTATGTGTCTGTCACCTCCTTTAAGACCTAAGTGTGTTCTGGTATATGTGAGTGGCCAAGTCCATGTCACATATCTGCACCCTAGTACAGGGATATCTGGTGATGCAAGTTCTCTGACTCTACCTTGGAATAGCAAGATTCCTAAAAGTAGGAAATGACCAAAAATATGAGGAGGGTGGGTTTTTAAGTATGTTTTCAAATGGCACATGTTCACATCACAGAGCCAGGTGGACATTTGTACACAGTTTTAGAGCTTTATGGGCTTTTGAAATATTTGAACTATTTTCAAATAAAAGGAAATATTCGCTAATCTATACATTACAGCTTTGTCAAGCTATTTATAATCTTTGCAGAGCAGTGCAAGTTTGGATTTTTATTGTAATAAATGTGAAACAAAATGACCTAAGCAATAAGAAATTTCTGGAATTGCATGATGCAAGAGACATCCATAGACATTGTCTGACTTCAAGTGACACTTTGTGAAAAAATTTATACATTCTAAAAGGAAAATAGCTGAGTTGATTACATTAATTTGGAAAGGACTAATTTATTAAGGAGATTGAAAAGAACGTTATCTGCATGATTTAGAAAGACATTCAAGGGCAAGGCCAGGATGACCAGTTATTGATATTGGATATATTTCACAGAGGGAAAAGTTTAACTTTTAATAGTGAGGTCTACTGGAGAAAACAATGCTTTATCCCTAGAGATTTTTCAGAATCTCTACTTACAAAGAATATAGAATATGCAATAGATAAAGAATGCTTTTTTGAAAATATCTCTAGTTGAAAGACTTTCAAAGTTCATTTCTATAGGAATGCTTGGAGGCAGAGATATCAGCAAAATCAGAGTACTTTATTATAATTTATGATAATTTTTTCCACCTAACCTCAACTGTATGCTAATTTTCTTCCATATAACCTCATAGATATTTTTCTTATTTCCTGGGAAAGTTTTGAAATATTAAACAATGTTTTTTTTTTCTTTACCCTTTCTGATAATTCCATTTTTCTGAACATTCTTCTTATTCAAACAATGGGGGCATCCTGGGCCATTGCCTCAGGAGAGGGATGTGACGAGCCAGAAAGAAAAAAAAAATAGCCTGTCAATCACTTTCTCCTTTAGTTTTCAGCCTAAAAGACTTAAGAGAACTGAGAGGACTTTAAGCCAATGACAAGCCCATGCTTGGAGAAACATAATGAAATGAGAAAAAGTGTTCCACATCCCCTGCTGGCTCTGCACATTCCACAGTCCCGTTCCTCTTCATTATGGTGACCATCTTTTCTAGAATAGATTCACCTAAAGCTAAATTATAGGAAGCAGCAGTATACCCAGAAATGGCTGCTTGTCAAGTCCAACCCAGTTGGGTCTTCCCAAAGCCTCAGAAAGTGTTCCAGAGTGACCTGGAAGCTGATTGGTTTCCCTAACATCAAACATTTACAAAAGCAGCAAAGACTTTGAATCTGTAGGTTTCATGTGAATGAGAAAGAACATACCTGAAGCTACCTGTGTGGACCTTTGACCAAAGAGAAAATAGGATGATGGGCTTACCACCTGATGCCTACATGGAGAAATGACCTCAAAGAAGAGAATCCCCAGCTTGACTCGTGTAGCCTTTTCAAATCCAATCTAGAACCTGGAAGCTTCCCCAGGGGGAAAGGAAGGGAGGCATCAAATTGGTTGATATTTCAAGACATTCAAATCTCTAAAGATAAATTATGCTTTTGTAGAAAAATACAGGGTTACCTTTGTATGCCCAAACAAAGAACTGGGATAGCGCCTACAGAGAAAAATGGAAGAAAATCTTTTGGTGTTTGTGTTTCAAATACAGTTATTTTGTTGAACACAGATGTATTTATTATTCACTTATTGTACTTAGTTATTAATAACTACTTTATTGTTTATACTTTGCTGGGGGTATGTGATTTTGTAGTATTTATAAATAAATGGAGTGGAAGCAAATTCAAAGGAAAGTGGTTTTTTCTTTTTACAAAGTAATTATAGTAAAAAAAAAAATCTAAAGTTTTATATGTTTTTTTTTCAGCTTTATTGAGGTATAATTGACCGGAATTTTTTCTTTATGACTAACTGCTCATTGAGTAACAATTTAACATCTCTTATTTGTCTATCATCATTATTGCCTCCTGTTTTATACATTATTGTAAAAATTCAATTATATGTGAATTTAATCTTTTTTTAATGTAAAGAATGTAAAATAATAAATAAATAAATAAACAAACAAACAAATAAATAAATAAATGCCATGTTTTTTAGTATAAAAGTGTAGACTTTGAAGATATCAATATATTTAAGTAATATTTTAGAGCTAGGTTTCAATAAAACAATGAATGAGGTACAGCTTGCTACTCATATCTCACTAATATTTGACTGTTTTTAATCTAAGTTTTTCTGTGTTTAGATAAGCTACTAGGCTTGAAAGGAATACTTTTTTTCATCTCAACTCAGTAGTCTTTCCAGGACTCACTCATAATTGTCACTTTTTCTTTGGAAATTTGCAGAAGTTTTACATTCTATCTCTTTCTTTTTCAGGTGTGCACATTTCCTTCTTCATATTTCTACTTTTCTACCACAAAAACAAACAAATAAACAAACAAACAGGAAACTCTTTAATTTTATTTTTATAGCTTGGTGTGGGAAAAGCTATTTTTTTAAAGCAGCTAGAGACTTATGTTATTGAATAAACAAAGTTCCTTCAGGGTTTACACAGATTATAGGAATACTTTAGATTATAACAAAGTATAATAACAGATGCCAGATAAATAGCTGATCTGAAGAAAGAAAGTTTATATTTTATATGTAGAAAAGAAATCTACTTGCTACAGGATGTCTTGTAAAATTCCCAAAACAAGGTCTAGCCAAGTTCATTGGTTAGTGGACTTTTTTCTTTTTTTTAAGGGATGAAAAGTGAGATTCGATGTGCATAGTATTGATTCCAACTAATGTAACAATCTGAAGAATTCATGAGACAGAAGCATAAATATAATATGTAAAGACAAGATTTTAATATTATAGGAATATTGACTATAATAAGTGGAAAAGATACATTAAAACCAGCGTGTGTATGTTACACTAGTCCAAAACAACTTATTCATAAAGCCACCACCAAAACTGATGATAGTTAAGGCAAATGGTCTGTTTTTAGAGGGAAGAGCCATTTTTAATTTGAAAATTCTCTATGCTTATCATCCTTTCTTTTATCTCTTTCTAATTAAGCAAGAAGAGTGATAAAATAAATTTTTTATATTAATGGCTGCATAAAATACTAAGATCTGGAAAAATAGGGCAATTTTCCAACCATCTATAGTACTAACTTGCTCTAATTTTCCTTCTATTCTTAATTTTATCAATAGCTTTTAAGGATATTAGTTAGTTAATGAATTAGTTTATATGTATGATTCAATGTTCGAGTTTCTGTGGAGGATCAATTTCCTCATCAAAGTTTAAGGTACAACTCTTTATCGACTTTTACGACTTTCTTGTAACTCAATCTTCTTTAACAAGCAAAAGAAACTTTCTGTTTCCATTCAGGTATACCCTGCTTTTGAAAAGCACACTTAAACATTTTTTCATTTTTCTAATATTTATGGAAGGCCAAGTATCTATAAGCTACTGTGTTATGTCATGTCTGTGATACAGGATAAACAAGATCCCTCCCCTCAAGGAGTCCACATTTTTGTAGAAAAGATAAGACATACACATATACTGATAAAAGTAGCAAATGATAAATTCCACAGGAGACATGTAGATAAATTGCTATGGTTGTGAGAAGCTAGGGAGATTACAAAGCATAGTAAGGTTTGGAAATAGATATAAAGCGTTCCTTTCAACATGTAAATACTGTAAAACAGAGTGTGTATCTGTTTAGCATGCCTCTTGAATATATCTGACAACATTTTATTCTCTTTGCTGTGGTTTTTAAAGATAGTCTGATGATACTTTTCTTTGATATAAAGATTGTGTTTTCATTAGGGAATGGCTCTGTCACATTGGCCCATGGCAACAATGGCTGAAGATGTCATTGCACTCTGCTAGACAGAAGTTGGGGGAGGGAGTGTTCTATCTGATGTGCTAGGGTAGTCTTCCAGGACATAGAGATTATTTTACGTATAAGGTATTCATTAAGCTTGAGGAGGGCAGGTAGGGAAATGATTTTTGCCATTTCAAACTATAAATGTCTTCCAAGTGCAACTGCCTCGTGAGGGAATTTTTATAATTTCCTTGTAAGACTTTCCTAATTGATGTTCATCAAAATTTTATAATTTCCATTTGCTTGTTGAGCTTGAGGAATTAGAGAAACTTCTGGCATTTAGAGACCCATGACACTGAAGGGTATTTGAAACAGACAGACAGAAAGGCTTTTTCCTACAGGAGACAGATGGGATGACTTGTTCTAATGGGCCACGTGTTCTTGGCTGGCCTAAGTCCAAGTATACGGACTCCCTTTACCCATTAGTTTATACAGAAACAAACTTTTTTTCACAGAAAAGTGACATGGAGGAGTCATTGAGACTAAAACTTAATTTGCTTTCTATAATTTGTGCTTGAAGCATTTAAGATTATTTCTGTTTCATATAAGCAAAATGTTGCTCAAATCAGCTAAATTAAGAACATAAATTTCTTTGCTTATGTAATTGAGGAAGCCAGAGTTCAAATTTACTCAGCTGTTGATCTAGCAGCTCAAAAATTACCATCTTGGGATTCTTGAGATTTTCACCATCTCTCATCAAAACTGGCACTTTTAATTTCATTTGCAGGCTCCATTTAGAGGCCTCAGGTGTAACAGAAAAGAGAGAACTCCTATTCTAGTCTTGAAATGCATTCTGTTTGGACTAATGCAGGTCATATGTCTACTGTTCCTGAACCAATTCCAATGGCAAGAGATTCCTTATGCTTAGTAAATGGGACTGGGTGATGTGCTCCTCATCTAGAAGTAGGAATGATGCCCCACCTGAAGTTCACGGACTAAGAATGGGGAAAGGTTAATGGACAGTCAGAGAAATCAGTGTTCATTTTAGTGTTGTATACACCTTGCTACCTTTTATTCTGGAGATGCTTGCCACAGCAAGGAGATCTGAGGACTTATTTATACTCACAGAGTTAAGAAGAACATCAAAAATATGCAATCCTAAAAATAGAGTATGTGGATTTCTTTGTATATACATGTACATGTGTATACAGGGGGAAGGGGAAAATAAATATGCATATATATTTGATAGGAAAATTCTGAAAAAAATATAATCCCCAAAATAATTCAAATAGCTTATTAAAACTAAATAGTAACCCAATACTAAATATTTTAGTAATATTAAATACTAAATAGTAACATTAAACTATATATGTGCCTATGTATATGAAAACATTATTATTTACATGTAATTCATAAAATTAATGTTAAATAATTTTAATTTTGTTTTTCATTTTATCTCAATTTTTCTAAAGCTTCTACAATTATCTATTATAATTAAATATTAATTAGGTATTTTAGAATTGTATAGTTGAAATATAGAAAATAACAGTGTTACTAAACTATTATTTAAAGTTAATCATCTTTTTTCCTCAATTGATTTTCATATACATAATCAATCTTAATCTGATCAGTAATCGAGATTATACCCAGGAGATGCCGAATTGAAGATATTGCCATCCTGAGTTGTAGTCATTTGTCTGAACACTCTACTGGCTACCGTAATAAAAAGGGGGAAAATGATGTCCCCTTTTTCCTCTATGAATTCTTTCCAGTCACTAGGCTCATATGTTGGCCTTTACTATGTATTCATGTATTTATTCTCTCCTTTAATACATAACAATAACAAAAACAATGGTGATAATAGTAATACGAATAATACAGCAGCTGCCATTTATCGAGTAGTCACTATATTCCTGGTACAGAGCTAAGTGCTTTGTAGGCATTATCTAATTTGATTCATTCAACAGCTCCAGCATTTATTATTTACTTAATCAAGAGATATTTATTGAACATATATACTTTCTAAGAAATGACCTGAAAGGTAGATATTTTATTACAAAGCTGACCTTTTTAAGAAGAGAAGCCACTAAGAAGTGGTCTTTTCCAAGAAGAAGTTAAGTTCCTTGGAAGTATAGCAGGGTATCAGGTGCTACAAATGGTAGAGACCTACGCCCAACTCCAGGTATTCCCTTGGAGGTAGGTAGCAGGAATTCTGTTGGAGGAGAGGGAGTATGCATCCTTAGAGGTTGAGAACTTAATCCATGCTGTTCTTTGTCCACGAGGGAAATAAAGAGGAGTTGGCACTTGCTTTTAAGAGAAAAGTCATGTTGTCTTTAACTAACGTCTTGATCTGAGTTCTGTGCCTCTTTCTGCCATGAATTTAGAGAGGGATGATCAGAAAATCATCTCTTCTTTGTATCTTTGGTTTCTTTCCCTATATTTTGCAAATTATGGTACTTGCTTAATATTTAAGAATGAGAACACTTGTGTTTGAGCAACCTGAGTTCAAAACACAGATCTACCACTCACTATCTAAGTGATCTTGGAAAAATAACCTAACCCTTTCAAAGCTCAGTTTCCTCATTTGTAAAATTGGCTTAGTGTAAGTGTTAACAGCAGAATGCAGAATGCAGCAGAATGCAGCGCAGAAGCAATATAGTTCAGTGGTAAAGTGCACAGAATAGAGTCAGATTGCTGGATTCAAATTCTAGATCCATCTCTTACTAGCTGAGTGACCTTGGACAACCGACTTAAAGTTTTCTTGCCCTAGTTTTCTCATTTGTAAAACGAGGCAAATAATATGAACACTTCCTATTCTACAGTACTGTTGTGAGGATTATATAAGTTAATTTATGTAAAGTGCTTAGAACAGGGCTGGACTCAGTAAGCACATATCCACATTTATTCTTAATATATTAGTACTTTCTTAGAAGCTAGCTGAGAGGGCTAAAAGAGTGACTGTTGATTAAAAAGCACTTAGCATAATGTGTCTACATACTAAGTGCTCTGTTAACTTATGCTAAGGTTATGGAAACATAATATTAAACAGATTGACACAAACATTGTAGGGTAACAAGCACACTCCAGGATTCACCCTCATTTCTGTTCTCAAATTAGGGACTTGATAGTTCACTTAAAGCAGAATTGTTTCCGTGATGAAATACGTACCTGAACAGTTTCTTTTGTAATGTCTTTAAGTTTGGCCATTTGTTTTAGGGTGTCCCTAATCATTCTATGAAGTATTTGTTTTAGCCAGCTTGCTACTCTTTCTCAGTACTGATGGCTGGCTGTTTTTCACTATCTTTCTTTATTTGTTCTATATTTTAGGCTCCAACCCTAAATATTAGGGAGTCCTGCTCTTCTATCCTGGGTCCTTTTATTTTTGTCTTTCAATTGCATCTCCACAGATACATTAATGCAGACCTATGTCTTGAGGACCACTTACTAACTAATCTAATATTCTCAGGCTCTTCTCTAATTTTGACATCTCTTTGGAACTTCAACTGCATATATCATAACTTCACATGGATGTCTAACAGGCATCTCAAATTGAACACAGTCAAAACAAAACTCAGTACTGACAGCCTTCTGCCTACGGTATCCTCAGGCTTCTCAACTAACTGTGTATTCAGTTGTTCTAGACCAGAAAATAAAAGAGGGAGGAAGAATGACATTTGATATTTCTCTCTCTTCCTTGTCACATTCAGTCCATCAGCAGGGTCTGTCAAACATGTCATTCATTCATTCATTCATTCATTCACTTAAGCAATTCATTTCTCTTCATCCGCACTCGTACCATTTTCACCCAAACCATCATTTTTTTTTCAGAATACTACAACAGTGTCCCAGCTAGCTAGTTGTCTTCCTTTTATCCATCTCTACAATCCACCTACTGCATGGCCTTAGATCAGAATTCCTTTTCCTGTTTGCCTGATCTGTCCTCTCTTTTCCTCCATGACCTTACCTTAAACTAGTCTCTCCTTTCTCACTCTGTTCTAGACCATTTGGCCTTCTTTATGACCCTGGAGCAAGTGAAGCTTGTAGCTTTCTTCTAGTTCTTGGAATCCACCCTGTACTTGGAAAACTCTTTCCATAATCTTTGTTTTTGACATTCAGATCCCAGTTTAGATGCCAGCTCCTCAAAGAGGCCACCTGGACCACCCAACCTAGATGAATCACACAGTTGTTTCCTAAAATATCACTATCTTTTAATACTTTGCAGGACACTTTTTACCATGTTTTTCTTTAAAGAAATTATTAACTGATTCATTTCTTTATTTATTTTCAGTTCGATTCATACTAGAGCAGTGGTCCTGGGGGTGGTTTTGTCCTTCTAGGGAACATTTAGCCATATCTGGAGACACTTTTGGTTGTTATAGTTAGAGGCGTGCAAAACATCCTAATGGATTAGGCAGTATTATCAGCCTCAAAATGTTCATAGTGGTTGAGGTCAAGAAACTCTGCACCAGAAGAAAGCACTAGGAGAGCAGAGATGTGACCAGTGTTATTTATGTTCTGTTCCCAGTACCTGGTACAGGACCAGGCATATACTGAAAATTCAGTTAATATGCTAAATAAATAACTGTATGAGCATAGGACTTTTAAGACCTTATAAAACCAATGATCCCTTCTGATACATAATATTTAAGCAATTCTTTCTTTTTATTTTAAAAGCTTGATAAATATCAGTACCTTAATAAAATCCAAATTGATAGTATTTGTCATTGAGGGGATAAAAGTTGTATGACTAAGGAAATGATGGTCATAAGAATACCTACCTCTATGCACTTTGGCTACAAGGGGTCTCTGGGAAAAAATAAACCTATGTCAAAATGTTCTCCTTTGAAAGAGCTTTTCACTCATACAAAGGCAGTTTGCACAGTGGCTATGAGTAGGCACTTAACAACAAGACTGCCTTGGCTCCAGTTCTCCTCCAACATTTCATAGCTATGTGACCTTGAACAGCTTCCTGAGCTCTTCATGCCTCAGTTTCTCATTTCTAAAAGGAGGCAACAAATACCTTCCCCCATGGAGTTATTCTGAGAATTATATGAGTTAATTCACATAAAACACAACAGAGGTTGGCACTCAAAAGATACTGTTATGTGTTAAATCTTTTCACAGGTTGAAAGAAACTGGTTCGGTCTTTTTTTGATATTCAGGGGATTCTCTGGGGACCTTGGCTCCTCAGGGATGAGCACCCTAATGATGGAAAGTAAATGTTAGCTATGATAATATTTTTTAAATAAAAAAATAGCTTGGATTATTATAATACTTGTATATATGCTAAGCTTCATGCAACAAAAAGATGATGATGATGATGATGATGATGGTAATGATGATGATGAAATTTTTAATCTAATAATCTCCCTTCAAATTCCTTTGAACATAAGATTCAGGTGAGCAAATAGATTTCCACCTTTCACAGGATCAGCTTGGAATCAGATTTAATACACATAAAACTGAGCTCTAAGTTAAAAGCTTTGCATGCCCATCTGCTATCACAACTACAGAGCTGTGCAGTGCTCCCCATTCCTCTGCCTTCTCTGGCCTCAACTTCTTTGGTTATCACTCCACTTTCTGCTCTACCTCTTGGCAGGTGGTGAAAATCAATAGGAAATAATAGGTGGAAATGGTTGTGTTCCTTAGAGGAATTTCCAAGATAAGCAGGAGGCTATGTAGTTATTATATGACTAATGAATGCTGTTTTCCCTCACTGCACTCAGATGTGGGCAGTATTATTGAACCTGGCCTTGGTCAACTGTCGCATTGATTTCCTTTTGTGATTTTCTCTCCTCAAGTAACCTTAACTAAACACTTGAAATAGGAAAACCAATTCGAATTGACAAAGTGTGGACTGAACTTTAGACCTAGATTTTAACTGGTGATTTTTGAAAAAAAATCTTAGGTTGACTTCTCTGATGTGCTTATTTATTTACTTATTTTTATTCTTAATGCTTTTTTTTTATTATTCACCTTACTATAAAGTGTCCTTTATTGTTGTTTTATTAATATGTGGGAAATCACCTTTTTTAAACAACTTTATCCAGATCTAATTTACATATCATAAAATTTACTCATTTAAAATGTACAAATTTAGATTTTTGGTCTACTTCAAGAATCGTGCAGCCATCACAACCATCTAATATTACAATATTTTGACACCTCAAAAAGAAACTCTGTGGCCACTAGCAGTTGTGTCTTATCTTACAACTAAGCCTTAGGCAGCCATTAACCTACTTTCTGTCTTTATATATTTGCTTATTCTGGACACTTTTTATGAATGGAATCATACAGTATGTAGTATTCTGTATCTGGATTCTTTTGCATAGCATATCATATTAAGATATCAGCTGACATCTTTCTGAGGCCTCATCCTGGTGAAATTGGAAAAGGGCTATTATAGATGACTATTATTTCTCCAGATATCACCTCAGATCCTAGCAGAGGTTCGTATGTACTTGGGGTCATTCTAAGGAGTTATATTTGGGTCCCAAGGACTTTTGTAACCCAGTGATAGGTTCAGTAGGTATTACAAATGTTGCCTTGAACTTGCCTTCTCCCCTATGTCCTCTCCTACAGAACTTTCATGGGTGCTGCTGAGTTTCTCAAGGGCTCTGTGCAGTGAAGACCATCTTTCTTGAGAACTCTGGAGTCTGTCTAGGGACCCAGGAGTCTCTGTTTCTAAAGGCTTCAAAGTCAGCCTCAATTTAGGGATGATCATTAAAAGCTGGTTTCCTGTGAAAAGAAGGGAACCCCCTTGCTTCTGAAGTTGTTCTGCCTACACATAGCAGTTAGTATATCCAATATCTGAAGACTTCTCCAGATTGTAGAGGCATATGAATATTTCCATGTGACTTCTCTGAGCTTTCTCTTTCCTCACCATGGAGACAGACCATGAGATAGAGTAGAATGGATCCAGGAAACAGTCAGACCTAGAACTGAATCCTGGCATGGCTACTTATTAGCTCATTGATTCTTGGCAAGTTTTCTTAGCCTCATTTTCTACGTGGGAAATCAGGCAATAATAAACATCATAGAGGTGGTATAAAAATTTGGTTAGATAATACATGTAATAGACTTTGCACTTAGTGGGGACTGAAGAATCAATTACTGTCTTTAAAGGAAATGTGGTACAGGAGGAAGAGCTGAAGCAAGGAGTCAAATGACCAGCATTTGAACCTTAGCTTTCACTGTACTATGTAACCATGAACAATTTTTTTTTCTATTTATTATCTTCTGTTTACTCTTATGTAAAAGACAAATACTATATTTTGAAGAGCTGATAGAAGAATTAAAGACAATATTTACAAATTACACATTCCGATGTCCACCATTACAGCAGGTCAGTAATTGATAACTTTGACTACTTTTTACTGTTATTGAGGTGGCCAAGGCCAGTGAGGATCTAAGTCAGTCATATAAAGTGCCTACAAGAGTATGCTGGCATAGGTTAGAGTGGTTTTAGTCATGGTACTTGGACACATTTACTCCTTAGGTTTGAGGTGCCTCTCCTCCACTACCCTGGCATTCTGGCTGATTGAACATATATACAAGGATGTCAAAGAATTAGCAAAGTAGCAAAAAAAAAAGAAAAAAAAAAATCTAACTCCAACATGGGTCTTTCTAGTTAAATCTGCTTGAAACATGATGACAGACCTAATGCCAAAGTGGAGCCATTTATCTTCCGTTTTGATTTACACTCAGGGATTTGCAAATTCAGGCATGCCCCTGGGAAGAGAGCGAGAGCAAGAATGACAGCAAGACAGAGACTGAGAGGGGACTGACATAACGAAGTGCAACTGGACGTGAGTGCAGAGTGCAGCCTGAGTCCACTTCTCCAGCCAGTTGCATGGGAAGCGAGTATTGCCTCATCTACCTAGCCAGAGTCCTAACCAGGGGGAAATAGGCAGAGGAGGCCCAGCCTTATATGCTTCCAGCATAGGAATAAGATGTAAAGGAGGGCTGGCCATACCTGAGTGCAGAAAGTGAAAGAGAAAGGACCCAGTGGTCTCCAGCATCTTTGCTTATCGGTAACCATGTGCACTGACTAACTGATGAGAGTTACAAAGGCTTGGCCCACTTGCACGCATTTGGAACAACTCTGAAGGGCCACCTCAGTTTCAAAACTTCCAGTGGAAGACTTTTATTGTGAATATATGTGGCTGGACATTATCTCCTTCCCATCCCGCTTCTTTCACTCCCCCACAGGTGTTGATTGTGAGAGCGTCCTAAATAAGCCACCTTCACGCAAACCTCCATTCAACAGTGGGAATAACAGAGAAAGGGACCTAGGAAACCCCCCTTACAAAGCCCAATTTCACCTGCTTCCAGTGGACATGAGTTTTCCTTCCTCTGAAATCCTCTAGCCCTTTTGGCTACTCCTTTTATGGTGTTGGTACATTTCTACTTTGAAATTTCTATTCATGTTCTGTCTTCCTTATTAGACCTGCAGCTTTCCAAGGAGAGGATATATGTCGCTTTCCTTTCTATATATTCTCTAGTTCACAGCCTTTTGCCTTGCATATATAACAAATATATGCTGAAATAATTAAGTCCAGGTTGCAGTATGAATTGTCATCCTGGGGTTATTTCAATAACTAAATTTTAAAGTGTGATTATGAAGCACCTGGAGAAAAGCAACCTATTTAAGGATGATAGTATGCCCGCATGGATTAAAACTAGGATTTCAACTTAATTACCTCCAGGGGTGAGCAGCTCAAGTAAATAAGGAAAATGAAGCATTTGTAGAAAAATAGGTCACTGGTGAACTGTGTGTCCTGTGCTGAGTAGAGAGGAGAAAGCTGCTACTCCTTAGACACGGTGGGTTGTAGGCTCAGTTCTGCCAAATCCTCAATTTTTTCAAGAGAACATGGAAACTCAGAAATTGCATGAATTTTTCTCATCTTTCAAGCATGTGCAGGCCAAGCAAACATCTATAAATTAGATTCAGTCCTGTGGGGCTGCGAGCCTGAACCTCTCATGAAGGACCTCTTAGGTTTTATATACCTTTGGTTTTCTGAATTGTATGTCTCTGTCCAAAATAGTTGTATTGCATGAGTGGATGATGAACTGTGTTTATTTGGAGGGTCATTTTTATCCACTGTGATGTACTTGTATTTCTTTCTTACTGAGAGAACCAGAGGGGGATGGTTAGGTGCTGAGCAGAGGACTTGGACCATAATTTCCAGAATGTTTTAAGTGTCTCAGAGGGATGGTGCAGTATGGCTGTAAGATAATTGTTGTGTTTTCTAATGCATCCTTTTTTCACCTTTAAAGAAAGCTTGTGAAATGGGCTACCAGTCTTGCTGTTTATTGTAATAGGCAACCAGGTCCTTCTGTGCCAGAATTATTACATGTGTATTTCAAGGATACATAAATAAAAAATCCAGACCCAAATCCAAATCCTTTCTTTTACAATACAGAGAAATATATTTCCTTTTCCTTCCCTCTGATTACTCCTGACATCTGTGCAGTAAATCTGGCTTAAATAAGGGCACAAGCCCTAAATTTTTTTTGTTACTTCTGACTCAGAAGAGTACTAGTGTTGGTGAAAAAAGAGCCTTGTCTATGAACACAAGCTACTGAAAGGTGATGGTGTAAATGGAGGTCTGTGAACACAAGTGTGCGCATGAGCAAGTGTGTGCGTGACTCATCCAAGCTCAGAAAATTGGGGGCGACGGGGTAGGGGCTGGAGGGGTGGGGAAGAGGTATCTTGCTGGTATCTTGCTGGTGGGCCGTTTAGCTTAAAGAGCTACATTTTGTTTGTTAAGGAGAGGATTGTCAGATTAAATTCTGATTTACTTGGGACATTAGAGAAGGGCTAAGAAACAAAACTAAAACAAAAATCAGGGTTTATAATTTACTCTGCTAAGATTATCTGTGGAAAATGCAAAGAATAATCTCGCACATTCTTATTTTCTACTAAGGAAGAGAAACTACACATATTATGAGCTGTTACCATTTATATGGAGTGATAGTCTGGCTTATGAACATCTGTTTTAGGTTGAGGTTAGAGGTCAGAGGTAAAGAACAAGTACGTTTTTTGAAATCAGTTTTAATCATATGCCTTTTGGGATGAAGATAT
Source organism: Cynopterus sphinx (assembly GCA_030015415.1). NCBI lineage: Eukaryota > Metazoa > Chordata > Mammalia > Chiroptera > Pteropodidae > Cynopterus > Cynopterus sphinx. The sequence continues at coordinate 120,808,424 of CM057383.1, forward strand.
CTTACTTTCAGTTGAACAAAATTCAGTAAAGAAAGAAAATTTAATATATTAGTATCCAAAAATGTTCTTAAACTTTTCATCCTGTTTTACAACATGGGGATTTGGTCTCAGTTGATATTCTTTAAAAACCATTTTTTTATACATAGTTTAAAGGCATTAATTTAACTAACAGAATTTTAACTTGTGTGATAGTCTATTGACCTGACTCTAACTAGTGATTGTATAAATGTCCTCACTTGTTTCATACACAATTTCATTGATTCTGAAGGAGAGATGTATAAATGTCCATGAACTAAATCTATAAATGAAATTTTCTAATTGCCTTTTGAAAAGCACCAGGCATTTTATCTCAATGGGGTTCTGTTGTGCATGTCCTCCATTGTAGTAAGTGGGGGAATAGGTTCAAAGAAAGAAGAAAAGCTAGTGTCTCAGAGTCAATGAGAAGGAGAACCCCTTAGATTCCAGTAGCCCTTCATTTACACTGGTCAGCGTGCCTATTTCTTATGTGGTGTTTCCAGGCAGCATTGTGGACTGAAGAGTATTCTCATGGAAAAAAAGCTGTCTCTCCCCTGAATATTTTTCAGTGAACAAGATCTGAAGAGTGGCCTGGGAATATGTCACATTATTTCTGATCAGAGTCCCTGTCTAATCCTCAGTTTTTATAGATGCCATAAAGGGGAAGTTGAGACATTTGATTTTAGTTCTCCCCATCCCTGTGGTAATCCTGTTGTCTTAGTAATGTGGCTCTGTCTGAAGACACTGATAGTATGGTACACTGGCTAGAGACCAACAGAAGCCTTTCAACTTCTGAAGGCCTTGTCTACTTATGCCTAGGCTTTCTCTGTTGGATGTCTACAGAAATACTGGTACCAATTACTACCTTGGGTCTCTGTTAGAGGGTCCTAAATTCAAGGATCATTGATTCATGGCTACTTACTTAGTCCCATCCTCATGGTTCCTTAACCAACCTAGACATTTGTTCAGACCTTCCAACAAAGAATTATAGCTTTTAGCTCTCACCTGCTAAGTACTTATCAGACTCATCCTAGGTAACCATATTCTGTCCTGATCACAGTGCCAAAATGTCTTTTCTCAGTGTCAGCGCCCCAGAGTACCCTTATCAAATTTTCTTAACAGAGTATGCTTAAATAAAGAGAAGAGTGAACATATATTTTAAATAGGATGGAGGAAAGAAAACAAAAGAAATTGGGAGAGTAATATGAAAAGTGATGTAAAAAATATCTGATGATAGATCCCAAATTCTGAGTTTTTCATAATTGTTGCAATTTATCTTTTAAATTCTCACCATGATTTAACATTCTATCCTGTGATATATAATGCCAAACTATATAATGCAGTATGTAATTTTGATATTTGACACTAATAATATATTGCTGTGGAATACATTAACATGTAAAATGATATAATTCTTACTGGTTTGATATAAAATATTTTGCCTAAATATTTGAGTAAAAATTATTGTCCAGGATGTTGTGTCAACTTCATTCAGGGGTTTCTTCTGCTTTTCATGCAGGTTGTTCCCCAGCCTCATATTTACCACTGTCCAGAGGTATAAGGGATATGTGAAGAGAAACATTGTCTAACCAGGTATGCTGGCTAATGATATCAATATTGCCATAAATGTTTACTCAGAAGCCTGGGATTTTACGCTTTTTGTACAATTTTTATGTAGTACATCTATTTCATCCCTCTTTAAAAATGTCTGTAAGGAACAAAAAGTAAAGTCACAACTAGAAGGGTCATCATGTAATTTCCTCAGAATTGGCACAGCAAAAGGCATTAAAAGAGGACCTGAGAAGGGGTTTTTAAATGTGAGCTACTTCATCTTTTTATAAACCATGTAGAGGTTAGAATTTCATGCAAAATAAGAAAATAAATCTGAAAAAATAATAGGATAATGAGTCAATATTGATTATTTAGAGTGAAAATGTTTTATAGGAGGCAGTAAAATTTTTAGGATACTAAGGGGGAAAATATGGGTATAAAAGTAGAATAAATTACTGCAGTTTAATCACTTGGTAAATAGCTAAAATGCTGTTGCTGGATTTATAGTGTGAGAGAGCAGCCTCCTTTAAAATACAGAACACGTTGGTGATGCGGTTGTGATGAATTTTAGGGGAATTGTGCAAGAGCCACAGCTGTCTTTATAGCTTACCTCTAGTATTTCTCTTCATTATTCTTTCCTGCATGTGAGTCCATTTTTAAAATGTCCCGTGTTCGTAAAATCATAGATTCTCATTTAAAGAGAGTCTTTCAGATTCTGAATATCCTCTTAAGAGCCTTACTTACCTGTGCTACTCACACTGCTGATCATTTTCATCAAAATCAGTTATGACTAGTTTACTTTCCTTCGTTACAGCCAGTGGTAGCCTTTTGACTTCAACCCCAGGGCTGTATTTGACTCCAGAGTATTTTGAGGAGATGGCTATAGTTATAATTTTGTGCAAGGTGACAAAAATAATGCACTTTCAGATATTTCACATTTTTCTGGCTTCTACTAGCATTATTGATCTGAAGAAGTAGAGAAACTGGGCTAATAAGAGGGCCTCTTGTCAAAACTATGCTTTTGATAAAGCTAAACATTACTTCCATCAACAAGGAGAGCAACACATTTCTACTACTTTTCTCACCAAAATACTTTGACAAGGTCTTTCTTGAGCATTCTGAAATTTAAAGACTTTTCCTTAACCTTCTTATTAAAATTTATGTTCCATTTTTTATTAATTGATTAGAAAATGGTGACATAGACTAAGCCTCACTAAATAACAATTAACAAAACAATAATGCTTTAATTGTGTTTTACATTTATTTTACATATTCAGGTATTTATACTAAAGTAACAAATATAAGAAAATGTAAAATGTTAAGAACATAACGTGCAGAGAAAGTAATATTCAATTACAACACAGCCACTTTCTCATGCTCATTTTGAAATTATTTTCTCATTTTCAATAAATTTACATTTTTCTCATGTATGATATTTCCTTTGCCAAATGACCTTTGTCAGTAAATTTACATATTTCTCGTATGTAATATTTTCAGTAAATTTACATTTTTCTCATATACGATATTTCCTTTGCCAAATGACCTTATATCTGATTGAACCACAGGAGACTGCCCATACCTGAGTGAACCAGTTGGGGTTCAACTCAGAAAAAGAAGAACTATCGGAGATATAAATTAAGAGATTCACTGCCAAAAATTGGCATATATAATTGCAAGGGCCAGCTAGGAAAGTTCCAAAGCATAGGGCAGGCAAATGGAAAAGGCAGGCTGGAACTTTTTGCAGGGGCTGAAGCTGCTATTCACAATTGGATTCACAATCAGGAAACCTTCAGCCTTCTGCTTAAGGCCTTTCAACTTAAATGAAGCCCACTCTAATTACGAGGGTAACCTCCCTTACTTGAAATCAACTCATTATGGACTTTATTCACATATACCAAATAGCTTCACATCAACACCTACATTGCTATTTGATGTATTGTGGGGGGAGGGGTAACCTAGCCAAGTTAGAAAAGTCCACTAAATGTATTTTTTTTCCTAATGTAATAGTTAAATGTAGCTTCCCACATTCTTTCTATATTATGTTACATATTTTAGGACTTCAGAAAATTGTTCTGAAATTACCTTGATCCCATCGTTGGGAAGACATTTGATACCTTCTTGGATTTTTTCCAAGCACCCTGAATCATATTAGAATCTTACTGTTATTCTGTATGAAAACCCTTCTATTATTTGAAGGCCTGACTTTAGTTATTTTTTTCTTCCAGAAATGGCTAGCTTCATTAATTGGGCTCTAATTTTTTCTCACTTTTCATTCACAATAAGATAATAAATAGTATTTGCAAAATGCCTTACAGAAGGTCTACTGCATGTTTACCATAGAATTTGTCCCCCAGCCTAAAAGCACAAAAATAAACAAAGCAATAGTTTGATTATTTTTTCATCTTTAACGAACTAGATACTATATTCTGTTCACAGACACAGAATGACTCAAGAGTTTTTTTTTCTTTTTAAATAAATAATAGGCCGACTTGGCCGTACTCATAAAAAGGAATTGTAAACCAAATATTTGGCCCAAGTTCCAACAGTCATTGTTCCCACAACAAGGCCAGTGACCTGCTGCTTCTTAAAACAGGGTGGGAACTACAAGTGTTATATATTGCTCTTTGTACCATCTTCAGAAACTTTGAAGACCTAGCTGTGCTTTTCTGAATTAAACAAGCTGAGGTACCAGTTTAGCTAAGCAGAGCTTGGTGAAAATGTCACTATGGTAAAAAAAACAAAAACAAAAACAAAAAAAACAGCAGTTTTAAACTTTAAAATCTTAAAACAGAGGTTATAAAAATGTCAGCCCTGTAAACAATTGATTGCCAAGATAGAGTTTTACCCTGTACATTTGAGTCAATGTGTTTCTAGCATCCCTGACATTATGAAGTTGGCAGAGAGGGATCCTGCATTATTTACGGCAATAGGCACACCTGTATTATTATTTTATTTCTGCTGTGTTCCAGGATAAATCAAGTTCCTGTATACGCTCAGTCGATAGAAGCCTTAATGGCTTTCAGTCATCAATTCTCACTGCAGAAGTTGGGTGCGTGGGGGAAGTAGTATCTGAGTCTAGAAAAACAAAGTGGGGTCATGGTGTCTGCTTTCTTTCCCATGGAGTTTGGGGCACTTAAAATCACCGTGTCATGATGGAACTGGTGGGTATGGAGTTCAGGGTCCCTGAGTTGTGGCACTGGTGAAAATAGTGGCAGTTAGTGAAAAGAGGGTGGTTATTAGACCCTCAGCATTTGCAGATACCAAGAGCTACTTCAGAAGCAGAGGTTGTGCTCAAAGGGGCAGTAGACAAATATAATGCCTTGACTATTCCTTGGACTCAAGATGATGTGACACTATTTTCCATCCTATTGTCCCTGGGATAGTCTGTGTGAAATTTACTTTCCCTACGATGTGGCCAATTTCCAGAAATGAATAGAGATAGCAGGCTAAAGAGAAGCTATTTTTCTTTAAGAGATGAACTAAGAACCATGGATCAGTGGGTTCCAATAATAGTAATGATGTTGAGTAGTATTTACTATCAATTTTTTAAATTAAAAGAAAATCTACTGTGTGCCAGTAGCCTATGAGAAGGGTGCTACCATTATCTACTTCCTCCACATGAGGAAACGAAGTAAGACTCATGGAGGCAGGTAATTTGCTCAAAGATATGAGCTATGAGGTGATGCATTGGGGCTTTGGACTCTGGTCTAACCCTGGCCCTGTTCTCTACAGAAAGTTGTGTGAAGCAAAGTGAAAGTGACTTCTCCAAGCCACCCCACCAGCTCCAAATCTCCCTTCTGTCTTGTACATTCTGATTTCTTATTGGTGTCCACCATGAGAGTCTGAGCTTCTCAAAGGCACAGAACTTCATCTTTTGTGTTAAATCTCCAGGGCTTAGCAGAATTCCTAGCACATGGTAGACACTCAAGAACATTAGTCAAATACATGAATTAGCAAAACCATGAGCAAATTCTTCATTTAATATGGGCTTCCTTTTCTACCTTGGGAATATTTTTAATATATTTTATATAGGTAAATAGATATAAATATAGATATAGGTGTAGATATGGTCTACTCAATGTTGTATTCTTTATTTGTTTTGGTATTTTAGTGACTTTTGCTAGTTGCAAAAAGGGAGATATATGAACATACAAATTAGTTTTTTAATGATGCTGAATCACAAGCAAAGAATTTATCAAAGAATCTACTTTCATTTTCCATTTCAACTCCTATCAGAAGCTTTTATGTTCTCGTCTTGGCTGCTTTGTATCCTTCTTCTTTTATTTTTAAATTTATTGGGGTAACATTGGTTAATACAATTATATAATTTTCAGGTGTATTTTATAATTTGACTTCTATGTTTTCTATTGTGTGATTGCCATCCAGAGTCCAGTTTCCTTCAGCTGCCATATATTGGATCCTTTTACCTACTTCACCCTCCCCCAACCCACCTATATTTGACCACTTTTACCCCATCTACCTCTCCCTCTTCCCCCATCCTCTACCCTCTGGTAACTACTAGTTCATTGTCCATGTCCCTGAGTCTCTGTTTGTCCTGTTCATTTGTTGCTTTTATGTTCATATCCCACATGTAAGTGATATCATGTGATTTTCAGCTTTTTCAATCTGTCTTATTTGGCTTAGCATGATTATCTCAAGGTCCATCTATGTTGTCTCAAATGGCAGTATTTCATCTCTTCTTAGGACTGAGTAATATTTCACTGTATATATGTATTACAGCTTCTTTAGCCAATCATCTATTGTAGAACACTTCAGTTGCTTCCATGTCTTGGCTACTGTGAATAATGCTGCTATGAACATCTGTGTGCAAATATCTTTTTGGATAGGGGTTTTCAAGTCTTTAGGGTAAATACCCAGTAGGGGGATTGATGAATCACATGGTAGATCATTTCTTAGTTTTTTGAGGAACCTCCATACTTTTTTCCATAGTGGCTGTACCAATTTGCAGTCCCACCAGTAGTGTATGAGGGTTCTTTTTTTCTCCGCATCCTCTCCAACATTTGTTATTACTTATCCTGTTGAGTATAGCTATTCTAACAGGTGTGAGATGACATCTTACTGTGGTTTTGATTTACATTTCTCTAATCGCTAGTGATATTGAGCATCTTTCCGTATATTTGTTGGCCATTTGTGTGTCATCTAGGGAGAAGTGTCTGTTCAGGTCCTCTGCCCATTTTTTGATTGGATCATTTGTTCTTTTGTTGTAATTGAGTCATATGAGTTCTTTGTATATTTTGTATATTAGGCCCGTATCGGAGGCATTGCTTGCAAATATATTTTTTTATTCAGATAGTTGTTTCTTTACCTTGTTGACAGTTTCTTTTGCTGAGCAGAAGCTTTTTATTTTGTTGTAGTCTCAGTCATTTATTTTTGCTTTTGCTTCCCTTGCCTTTGAGGTCAATTTTATAAAATCCTCTTTAAGTTCAAGGTCTCTGAGTTTAGTTCCTATGCATAGTTTTCTTCTATGCATTTTATTGATTCTGATCTTATATTCAGGTTCTTATACCATTTTGAGTTAATTTTTGTGTGTAGTGATAGACAACAGTCTAGTTTCATTCTTTTGTAGGTGGCCTTCCAATTTTCCCAGCACCATTTATTGAAGAGGCTTTCCTTTCTCCATTGTATGTTTTTGACTTTTTTGTCAAAAATTATTTGTCCTTATAAATTTGGGTTTGCTTCTTACTCTTGATTCTGTTCCGCTGGTCTATGTGTCTCTTTTGCTGCCAATACCATGCTGTTTTGATTACTGTTGCTTTGTAGTATAATTTGAAGTCAGACATAGCGATACCTCCAGCCTCATTCTTTTTTCTCAGATGGCTTTGGCAATTTGAGATCTTTTGTGCTTCCATTACAAATCTGATGATTTTTTGTTTCTTTAAAAATGCCAATGGGATTTTGATAGGGATTGCATTAAATCTGTATAATGCTTTAGATAATATGGTCATTTTAACTATGCTGATTCTTCCAATCCAAGAATATGGGATAACTTTCCATTACTTTGTATATGTTTTGATTTCTTTTAAAAGGGTCTTGTAGTTTTTATTTTTTACATAGGTCCTTCACATGTTTCACTAAATTTATTCCTAGGTATTTTATTTTTGTTGCAATTGCGAAAGAAATTATTTTTTTCAACTTCCTTTTCTGACACTTTGTTGTTAGAGTATAGGAAGGCTATGGATTTTTGAACATTGATTTTGTATCCAGAGACTTGACTGTATTTGCTTATTGTTTCTAGTAGTGTTCTTGTGGAGTTTTTAAGGTTTTCTATATAGAGAATTATATCTGCAAATAGTGACAGTTTGACTTCTTCATTTCCTATTTGGATGCCTTTTGTATCTTTCTCTTGACTGATTGCACTTGCTAGGCCCTCCAATGTTATATTGAATAACTGTGGTGATAGTGGACAGCCTTGCCTTGTTCCTGATCTTAGAGGGAAGGTTTTTAATTTTTGTCATATATGGCCTTTATTGTGTTAAGGTACTTTCCTTCTATATCAATTTAGTTAAGTGTTTTGAGCATAAATGGATGCTGTATCTTGTCAAAGGCTTTTTCTGCATTTATTGATGTGATCATATGACTCTTATTTTATAATTTGTTTATGTGGTGTATCACATTAATCAATTCGTATATGTCAAACCATCCCTGTGCCCCTGGGATGAAGCCCACTTGATCGTGGTGCATAATCTTTTTAATATGTTGCTGTATTCGCTTGCTTTGTATCCTTTTTACCTCTGACCTTTCTCCTCTTAAGGCTGACATTGCTAATCCAACATGAATATACAACCCTGATGAATTGCGTATGTGTCGAATCAGTCTTAGTCACACTGTATGAATTAGGTTACCATTTATTAGTAAGTTCTTCATGCCAGTCAAAGGTGTTGCCACTGCTATACTTGCTGCCACAGTTGGTGAGCCAGCAACGTCCTGGCCAGGGCTCCTTGGAATCTTGGGACATTTGTTAATGAAGATCTTTATCCAGAAACTCAGTGGATTAATGCTGTACCAGGAATCATCAAATAGCAATAGCTATTATATCTTGTCCCCTCTTGTAACAAAATGTCTCAGTGTACTTTTCTATGCCATTGACCTGATTGGGAATGGTTCTTGGAGTGCAAAATGCTCTTCATGAAATTTCATGGTCACTGAGAAAAAAATATGTAGTTTCTAAATAGAAAAATGTATAAAGAAAGAAATACATAACATAGATGAAACAAAATTAACTTAAAAGCATTGATTTAGTGATATTTATACATCTATGATTTTTGTTCCCATTGATTGACAAAACACTCTCATGTGATCTGGCATTCTTTCGTGGCATGCAGAGTGTTCAGGTGTTAAATGTGTAATCATCATACTGAAAAGCAAGGAACAACATCTGCAGTTAGGAAAGAAACAACAGTGAACATAAATAGAAGCTATTTATTTCTGGAAGGTAGTAAAAGTTACAACATTTACACCTGGGTGTGCAAATCAATATCTATTTATTCCATTCAAAATGCTAGTAGCCCCTATTACAAGGCCAGTGTGAGTCTATAAGGTGACAACTCTGCTATATAGGCTTTTGGTGTTATTGTGACAGCCTTATGGTGCGGTATCTAGTATCCAGGACAGGTAAAACTTGGGTACAATGAGGCACTTTTAACAGGACTTAACTGTATATGTTTTGAGCCAACTAATAAAATTTTATGTCATCCAATCATTTATGCTGCTGACAGAATAACTTCTGTCTTGGGAAACTGGTTGCTGGAAAGCACTGTGTTTAGGGAACAATGATTATATTGGGCTTGGAATACAGGTAGGGTGAATTTTACAGGTAACTAGATAAAAGTATAAGTAAGGATATTCAGTGGGGATATGCATTGCTAAAGGTTGGGGGCCTCTGCAAGGAGAAGGAATTGTCGAGCTACCTGTCTGGTTTTATTAAAAAGTAGTTGTCAAACCATGAAGGAAATCTTACCTTCCTTTTGTAAAAATAAGGCTGGATTCTTTCATGAACAATGCTCTACTTGTGTCTCCAGAGGTGACTGTTATTTAATTATGTATTACCTAAATATTATCTTGACAGCATAAATAATATAGAGGCAGTTGGTCTGGGGTATTTGTAATGTCTGAAAAGGTAATATTGGTCAATGCTTCCTAGACATGATTGAGTCTACATGGTCCAGAGTTGGGGACAAAACACCAGCTATATTACCTGATGAATTCCAGAATAAGAATTGGCTTCCTTTGCCCTTCTTTCTTACCAGACTCCAGAGCCTGCCCCTCCCCTCTCTTCTCTCTCTCTCTTCTCTCTCAAATTGTGTATATATATCTATATATCTATATATGTATAGATATATAGATATATATATATATACACACATACACACACACATACACACACATACATATATATACATATATATATATTTTTACATAAATATATATATTCTTGTTGTAAACAAGTACGTTTATTGAAGAAACTTGGAAAATATAGAAAGCCACATGAAGAAATTAAAATCACACATAAACCCACTACCCAAATACAAACATTTCATACCTCCAGCTCAGCATTCATTTATTCATCAAGTATTTACTAAGTCATCTATTGAACATAGGCAGTCTTCCAGGAGCTGTGAATACCTTAGTGGCCAAAACAGACAAAAATTTCTATCCTCTGTGATAATCTATTTCAGTGGTGTGAGTCAAAAGACAAATAAGTCAAGTGTGAGGTTATTGGAGACTTTCCACTTGGCTGTTTCCACAGTGCTCTGTGGGAGAATAAACTTTAAGGACCACATCAGCCAGCTCCTTTGTCTTCTGCATCCCGGCTATCTTCAGTAGGGCCCAGGCAGGAGACAGAAGGCAGAAGGCGAGAGAGGCCAGCATATGTGCTCCTGCTGGGCCGTGGGCTCACAGTGGCTTTGTTCCTTTACACCAGCCAGGTTTCCTATCCAGCAGCCCTCCTCTGCAGCTGTTACCACTTTCTCCCCAGGTTCTGGTAACTGCTCTGTCCTCCTGCCCCTCCATTCCCAGGGATGGCATTGGCTCCCTCATTGTTGCTCATCCTGGGAATCTTTGTAATGTCTTGCTGATTTCCCTCAATTCTGCTTATACCATTGTAAATAGTCCCTGCATTGAATCCTTTTAATTACTACACTCTGCGTGCCATCTGTTTCTTTTCAGGTCCTTGAAAGATAAATTTAGCATGCTACAGAGTTGTAAATGCTAAGGAGGAAGAGTAAACAAGGGTATGGGGATTGAAGTATTTGAGAAGAGCTTGGATTTTAGATGGTGTGTAGGGAAGGCTTTAATGAGGAAGTGAGTTTTGAGTGAGATCTGAAGAAAGAGAGTGAGTACATTCTAAAAACAGAGAGAGAGAGAGAGAGAGGGAGAGAGAGAGAGAGAGAGAGAGAGAGAATATTCCAGAAATACATGCATTAATATATTGAAAGAATAGAATCACATTGTTGCACATTGTGTTCTGTAAATTCATGCTGCAGGAGTGGGTCCCCATGCCCTGAAATATGCTTTATTATTCGATTGTAATGACTGTATGGAACTTTGTTTTAAGGTTATAGCATACTTTGTATAATTGATCCCCTGTTTTTAGACAATTAGGTGGATTTTACAACTCCATTATTATAAATAAACCCTTTTGACAGCCTTTACATTGTGAAAGCATTTTAACTGATTTCCAGGGCCTACTGGGTCATCTTTCAGGAACCACTGTTCTACTTTTCATGAAAAGGCAAAATGGGTTCATTTCTGGAGGCTGTTAGTTTCAGTGTTTAGAACAGATTCATCATTGATGTGCAAATGTGTGAGGGATGTCTAATTACCATGCTGAACAAACAAAAAGCAACATCTGGAATAAGGGGAAAGATAACAAAGAAGTGGATAACAATGGAAGTATAGTGCTTATAACTGTAGCCCTCATATACCTGAAGAGTCTTTCCTCACCCACAATGACCCTCTTCCTCAAGCTGATCAAGAAATGAAGAATCCCTGGAAGTGGCTAAAATCCTCTCTTGGGATAAGTTCAATGTATATAAAGATGGCATTGTCAGGTATGCATGCTCATTTGATTGAATTTGGGGATAGCAGGGTTTTACTGCTGGTCATGCTTGGAGCCTAGTGAAAGATGAGAATAGTGCTTTGATGTGCTTCATCACACTAGCCTCGATGTGCTATACTCCTGTTCTCAGCCAGTCTCAGAGAACGTAAGTTATCCACAGAGTCCTGTTTCCATAGAAGCGTAGTTTGGTCAAAACCTTGAAAAAATAAGAAATTAAAAAGTGTTTTAAGAAAATAATTTTTTGCACATATATATTTAATAAGTATCAGATGAAATTATATCTGGACATATTTTACATTCTTTAAATTCTCTCTCTCTCTCTCTTTCTCTTTCTTTCTCTCTCAGTCAGGATTCCTCTTCTTAGTGAGATTATACAGAGAGATGCCTCAAAAGTTATTTAGAAGCCAATCCAAAGTAAAGAGACAAACTTCAACACTTGTTCTGGCTTTTAAGATGTTATGTTTTCTCGTCTTTTTTGTTTGTTTGTTTGTTTACATCTTAATCATACATCCTGAGATTCCAAATACCAGCATAACTATGAATACAACTAATTAAGATTCTCAGTCATTGACACAAGATGAATCAACAATGGCAGCCCTGCACTGCCCAGGCCTGAGGAGCCTTCACTGTGAAGCCAAGTTTAGATCAGATATTTTTCCCTCTGAGGAAGTTTGCTGTCTCTTTCCAGCTTTGGAGTGGATTATAATGACAGCTCTTGGGTATGAAACACAAAAAGAATTCATTTAATCAAAGAAATTTCATATTCTCCTAAGTGATATTTTTGCAAATATTATTATTGCCTTTTCACAAATGGAGAAACTAGGGCTCAAAGAAACCAAAACAACATACTTCTTAGGTGTTAGAGCTAAACTATAAATCTGAACATACAGTATTAACCATGATGACCGTATATTTAGGTGTTCCATGTTCCATTGTGATGACTCCAGAGAAAAATGGAATATTAAACCCATCTTAAAGGTTACACAGGAGATCAAACAGACATGTGTTAGGACTCCCTCATTAATGCTCAACACACATGTCAAAGAACTGCAAGTGGCTTTCACAACCTGATGGTGATTCCAGCCCACAGCCAACAGGAAGCCAGGATCTGAATCCTCTGGCCACAAGGATGTGAATTCTGCCAACAATCCAAATAAGTGTAGAGATGGATTCATCCTTAGTTAATCCCTCAGATGAGAACACAGCCCAAATGACACCTGATTACAGCCTTGGGACACTGAGCAAAGGACTCAGCCAAGCTGTATCAGACTCATGACTCATAAAAACTGTGAGATGATAAATGCATGTGTTGTTCTAAGCTGCTACATTTGTGGTAATTTGTTATGCAGTGATAGAAAACTAATAAATATTCCAACTAAATAATCTGTCACTCAGATTCTTCAGAATTGCCTTTTCAACAAATGTCATACCACTGTCAAGAATCCTTTCTAGCTAGTTTATCTTTCAGAATCACTCAATTATTCTAGTACTGTGGTGGCCTGGTGCATTAGGTGGACATTTAGGCTTTTTCAAGTCTTCAAGGCTGACCTCAGGTCATACAACAAGGTAACTGATACCTTAAAAATGCCTCATAATTGTTGGGAACATTTTATGGTCAATACTTCCCAGAATATTTTTTATCAATCACTCCATTTAATTCTCACAATAAAACAGTGAGATACCTAATGTAATTTTTTCCATTTTACAGATAAGGAAATGGAGTTTCACAGATTTTGAGTAATTTATAAGAAATAAACCTGCTAGTAAACTTCAGATCTAGAATTCAAACCTAGATCTGAGCTCAGTACAAAACACTTTTTCTTTCCTGTGGGAGATTTTTGGCAACTGGTGTCTCCTGGTGACATTGCAACTTGAAAATACCCTTTTTTATAAATCTTCCCCTCCCCCAGAACCATTAATATATGTAATAAATCTAGGCTTCCCACATTTAGAAGACTCCTCTGCTATAACTAAAGTCCTAAAATCAAGAGCATAGACTCTCATTTCCTTACACCAGGGTCATATTTGTTTTTATCATGATATCCTGGAATTTCTGAGTTGTTGCTTTGGATAAGTCTGCACATTTCCATCAACTTACTTTTTACCCAGTCACCTATTCTTATGACTTTAGGATATAGCATGTCCTGCTCAAAGAAAAATGTGAAGCAGAACTAAGCAAAAAAAAAAAAAATTATAGGAATTATTAAAGGAGAGCAGCTGGAACCAGAAAATATGGAGGCAGATTAATTTTTTTCAAGTGATGCCTAATGGTAATTTATGCCTGGGCTGGAGGCATATTTGTTAAGTAGCATTAGTGCAGGAAGGTAATCCAGATCTCTTTTAGAGTCTCTGGGAAGCAATACATCTCTTTGTTTATCCCTTGTGTAATTAATTCAGGCCTTAATTGTGTTAGGTAAGAGGTGGAGAATTTAAAAATAAAAAGGTTTCAATGATTCTGGGAACATGCATTTATTACTGTGATGAAAGAGCCATCTCTCCCCGTCTCCATTTGCTGTATTGTTTCAGCGTTTCTCTTTAATAAATCACAGAGGCTGGGATTTGGTCCCTTGGCTGAACAGTGCCTGAAATAGATGCTGTAGGTTGCCTAATAAAGCTTTCAACTTAGGGCTTCCATTTTTGATCATCATCTGGAATGTATATCTTCCTGTGATGGGATATCCTTTTACTGGCCTTGGCCTGACCTCTACATTGGACTCAAAGAGAATACATTTTCCCAGTGTTCCTGGAAATGAGTCACATGAAGAAAGATGTCATTCCCATCGTAATTTAAAACATGATAATAATGCCATTACAGCAGACACTGCCTGATTCACCCGGATCCCATACAATCTCCTTCTATTTGTCCATACAAGTTACCTCTGCCAGTTTCCCTCCTGTTCCCCATCTTGTCCTGTCCTTCTGCATTTAGGATCCTCTAGCTACTTTGCCTGCAGGTGTGTAGAGCCAGAAGATTCTATGGTTTTACATCCTGTTCTCCCACCCACCTAGCCATGAATATAATTTAATGACTGAGTGATGTGAGAGTACAAAAGCTCATCTCCCTTCCTTGCAAAGGAAAGTGGAGAACATGGAAAGCTGAGGTACAATTCATTGTCTTGTCTTCTGCAAGATTAGGCTAAAACTGGGAATTTTCCTAAAAATGCACCTTTGTTTGGCTCCTTTCCCTAGCTCCTTTCCCTTCCCCATCCTACATCTCTTGCTTCCTTCGATTTCCTCTTGGGAGCACACATCTTTGTTTTATGATCTGCTTCTGAAAATCCCCACCTAAGACAACCACCACCTTTTAATGGAGCATTTACTGCTGTCCACTTACATTCAGTCATTTAATTCTCATAAAAACCATCTGTGGTAAATTAATGACATTAACCCCACATTACAGAAGAGCACATTAACAGTTTTCCCAAATAGTTAATAAATGTTGTAGCCCAGATTTTAACACAGATTCATATAACCCTAAGACCTGTTCTTTGAACATGGCACATATGCTTCTCAACAGAAAAAATCTGATATTAAGTCAATAGCTTCATCATAAAATAGCAGCCAAGAAACCAGTCAGAACATCTGGATTTGCATTGCCCTTTTACTAGGTGTGTGAGTTTAAGTAAGTTGCTTCATTTTGGTAAGCATTAGTTTCTTCCTTTATAAAAAGAGAAAAACTAATATCGACCCTCCTATTCTTATCTTTCAAAATATAGGGTAGAATAACATGATGAAGGTAAGGATTGCATTGAAATTAAAAAATATTAGAGGAAAAGACATAATCTTTGGATCTGGATTGTATGCTGGATTTAATCACTGACAAACAGTGTGGTCTTAGGCAAAATTGTCACCTTTGCAAGCAGTGTCTGCTTCTGCAAAGGGATAATTATGCCTGTTTCATAAAGGTGCTAAGATTGAATAAGAGAGGTTGCTCTGTAGATGCTGCTTTGAAAGTCAGCTGTGTCCATTTTGTGGCACAGGGCAGTTCCCTGATAAATGTGAGCCATGTCTACCCTCTTGTTTACTTTTCTTCTTGAAATAGGAGCTTAGACTCAAAAAAACAAACAACCCAGAATTGTCATTTTTTCCTCTGCCACCAGCTCGTAGAGGAAGCATATGGGTGTGTGTGTGTGTGTGTGTCAGTGTGTGTATATATTTATATAAAACATGTGCACATATTTTGATTAAGCTTTTCTTTGCTTTTATTAGTTGTTACACTTTCATTTTTGCTGTCTTTTAATGTATATTTTACTCTCAATCACTGTCAAAAAGCTCACGCAAATACCTTGTCTGCATCTATCCTTCCCCTTTATCTACACAGCTCTGTACTTTTAGGAAGCTTATTTTTTTTAACTGACTTTAAATTTTCATGTGTTTTGAATCAAGCACTATGAAAAGAAAATATGTGTTCAGTGTGTGTGTGTGTGTGTGTGTGTGTGTGTGTGTGTGTGTGTGTCTCCCAGTGATGGGGTCTCTGGGCTATCTATGCTCATGGTAGAATACTGCACATTTGGATATCAGTCCCCAGACTTGCTCCCTGGGAAGTATCATAAAGATTCAGATAGAATGACTTGAAAGTCCATTCCAGTTGCTCATTTACCAATAGAAAAGTTGAGAGAAGGCAAATGGATTTTTAAAGAGTAGAGCTCATAACTTTTAAATTCATGTCCATGGTATTTTTGCCATACTTTCCTTTGAGACATGTGAAAGATATAGTCCCTATAGGAAGGTTTTGAAATATTGATGGTTGTTATTCAGAATATATTTATAAAGTTTGTCTCTTTGTCCCCTTGTCAGCTGTCCAACAGTACTGTGTGGTTCAGTTAAAATCCAGTCCTTTTGCAGTTCCTGGCTGTCAGTTTTGTTACAGATTAGGTAGACTCAGAGCAGAGTCAGATTGGCTTTGAATCATAATTGCCTATTACTGGTTGCACACACTTGGAAGGCTATTTCATCTCCCAATTTCTTCATCAGTAAATTCAGAATGATAATATATGTTTTGAAGAATTGTTGAAAGGATGAAATTTTATAATGCAGATAAATTTCCTAATCTAGAGCCACATGCATTAATTACTAAGATACCAGGAATACTAGAATACTAGACCTTTCTCAGAGTGTGTGTGTGTGTGTGTGTGTGTGTGTGTGTGTGTGTGTGTGCACGTTGTGAAAGAGGATGCATATAATACATTCTAGAGCAAGGTGGGTTATTTGGGAGGAAATTTTAAAGAGTTTCAGTACCCTAGACGGATGTAAAATTGCAATTACATTTTTCTTAGGTAAATAAGGTTAAAAAACTCAGAAAGAGCTGATTTACCTTGTAACCGTGATACTGAGATAATGGAAGTCCCCTTTTCTGACCTCCCCACCTCCTGCAGAAATACAGTTGACATTAGAGAGTGTTCACATTCCCTTTCCTTTGTTTTTTTTTGGTCTGGGAGCTGCACATGGGTGAAGTGACTCTTTAAGAGTATTACTCTTGTATGTGTCATGTTGAATTTTTGTGTCCCTCAGTCTTTGTACTCCAGCCACCCAACTGTGCCCCAATACAAAATAACTGGAGAACAGAAACCCACTACTTAGTGAGGATCTATTGTGTGTTTGGAATTGCCCTAGGTGCCCTTTATACACCGTTATTTAGTTCTCATATTTTCTATGTTTTGTGTTAGACATAATTACCTATATTTAACAGATGAAGAGACTGAAGATCCACAATATTTTCTGTAGAAGTTAGACTAATATTTATGGCTTTGCAAGCCATATACATCTTACTTGGCTGCATTTGTAGTGTATAACTAGCCATAGACGATATGTAAATGATTGGATGTGGCCGTGTTCTAATATAACTATTTTCAAAAACAGATGTGGGATGGATTTGGTCCATAGGCTGAAGTGTACCAACCTCTTCCCTACAGTGATTATGAGATAAATCAGTATACAAAATAAGTTTTGTCTGTCTTCAGAGCCTATATGCTTTGTACTAATCTCTACTCTCTCCCTAACAGGTTTTGAGATGAGAAAGAAAATCTACTATATCCTGCTAGATGGTGGTTTTCAGTTTCCAAGCTTTAAGCTTGGAAAAGGGGAAGTTCTTTGAATTATAGGCTTTGTGTCTGGAAAAAAATTATTGTGTCTCTCAGGCTGAGCTTGCATGTTTGGTCCTACTGAGTGAGGACAAGCATGACATCAGTAGGCTTTATGCATTCTGATTGTGCCTTGACACTCTCTTGCCTGGACCATGAACCACATCAGTGCTTTGGATTGACTCTGAGAGTTTCAAGAGGGCTTCTCTCTAAATCACTCTAAATTCACCTCCAAGCAGACAAGTAGCCTGAAGTTATGCAAAGGTGAAGAAATACGTAAAGCAGGACCCAAAGCAGGTAAAGAAGAATCTGGATGTGGCCAGTGCCTGTCAGGAAAGCCACACTCCATTGGTTTTGAGAAATAGCCCAATTATCCTCAATTTCAATGTGCAGAGAAATGAAGCAGCAGTGTGACCTCATACCATCAATCCCACACCCATAAACACTCCCCATGCAATTAATTGTTGCTCTAAATTGGCCTCATCTAAGGGAAACAGATAGTCCTATATGCCACCTAAGGGAGACGTGAAGCAGTCACAGAATAAGTCCATCTCTGCTGTCTTAGCTGTCAAAGAAGAGAAAGGTTGAGTTTCTAAGTTAATGTGCTAGCTATCAGAATACCTGTAATAAATCACAACATAATGATGGAAAAAACTCAGTCATTTATTGTTCATGAACATGGTTTTGCCAGCCAGAAATGGTGGGAGAGAAGACCTTGGAATTCAAAATCAGGACAGCTGGTTTCTGTTTTCATGTAGAATCTTGGGCGTTTGTAGAGGAGAGAGTTCTGGACCCAGAGTCAAATGACTTGCCTCAAAGTTCCAGCTCTCAGTTATCAGTGGAGTAGGCCTGGCCAAAGTCATTTCACATGGCGGAGAAGGCTCTATGTTTATGCAAAGCCATTCTCTGTTCTTCCTAAGCACACAATTAGGCTGTATTTTCAGGGTCTTTGCAGTTGGTTTAGTCCTGTGGCGGAGTTCTGGTTAATGGGAAGTGGTTGGGAGGGCAAAGGCCACTTCCAGGCCTGAATTAAAAACCTTCCTTTCAATCTCCCTTTCTGCATTTGTAGGCCAAATATGGGGGATCCTTTTAGGGACCTTAAAGCCCTAGAGGCTGATGGAAAAGCCACGTTTCCTGAGAACAAATTCCATTTCTCTCTCCCTACTTCTCCTAGCACCTTTAGCCTGCCACCTGGACTTTATGTAAGTGGTTTAACCCATTGAGATTTCAGGATTTAGCAGTTACATAGTTAGTGTTAACATCTTAATAACAATAATGATGATAGTAACAGCTGATATTTTTGAACCCTTACATTAAGATAGGTATTGGGCCCCCATGAACTATCTCTTATGATCTCCAAAATACTAACTTTATAAGTTCTATTAATGTTCCTATTTAAAAGTTGAAGCTGAGACATACAGAGGTAAGGCACCTTGTCTAATCTCACATGGTTAGTATGCGGTAGACATGACTTGTTTTTGAAACCTCAGTTTCCTCTGCATATTAAAAATGGTAATATCTGTCCCACGTACCCAAAATGTTATCACATGTGCCACATTAGTTATGCTAAAGAAGGGCACTTGAATGAACAAAAGTATCATATAAATGTTAGATATTATTAGTGTTGACCTTTCTGAGCCTAAATTTTTATAGCTATTACATTTCTTCCACTTAATCATAGTTTTAACACAATAACATGGGACATTTAAATGTTCCACAGAGGCAAGTGATGATGACAATCTCCCATTCCTTGTTATATGAATGGTATTTAGTAGCAGAGGGCAGGGAGCATGAGAGGTGAGTCTAAGTAGAAAGATGAAGCAGGAAGAAGACACCAACAGGGATTTTTCTTTTATTTCATCTTCTTTATTCCCTCCAACTAAATATTTCCTCTGGTCTGTAGTTAGCCATGTTAGGCATGTTAGCACTACCTGTTAGATGATATCCTAAATGACCCCATCATTTTTAAGTGGCTGCTATAATACTAAAGGTAGACCAGGTCTTAGTACGTAAGGAAATTTGAAAAATCAGTTTGTATGAGTTTTCTTTTAAAAAAAGATAGAAAAGTGTTATGGCACAGGTCAGTTCTGTTGTAATTCTCAATCCAAGTCTGATTTTAGGACATAAAGAAATAGGAAAAATAGGTTTTATGGCTATTTCTTTGGAAAAAGAAAAGTTATTATATCATATACCAATTGATTCTAAAGTTTAATTCAAACTTAAAAGGAAATGTTTATGAAAGATTTTCGAAGTACATTTTTAGCATATCTGTCATCTAAATTTTAATTCAAAGATCACAAGCTTTCGGGTTCTAATATGTCTCTGACTTGAAAGAATATTTTGTTGAGCTCAAAGAGTGACATCCCATAGCATGTTAAATAGGTATCAGGAAATTGCTAACACACATATAACCTGGATCTCCTTGGCATTAAAAAAAATCTAGAAACTTTGAAGCTGCGTTTCTTCATGAAAAACAATTGTTGGGAACTGAAGAGTGCTACACATCCAGCTAGGCCCTGTACTCTCTGCTTCGCCACAGTCTTTACCACACTCTATTGCTTCTCAACATGGTAGCCAAGCATCAGTTTTCATTTACCCCCTTCCATCTTGACTGCTTAGCTCATTTATACTGATATTCAGCTCCCTGCACTGAATCTGCTACCTCTGCTTTATAATATAGCTTTTCTTGGAAAATAGTATTTAGTACTATGAAGAAAATTAGACCTTTCTGCTCCCTGTTGTTCTGAAGCAGAGAGAATGCTCCATTTACTCTGCAAGTAAGTCAAGCTTTCCAATGTCTGTTCAGGTACTGTTCGTTTTACATGAAAATCCTCCCTTGCCACTCCTTATCTATGTGAATGTCCTCTATTTAACATTGAAATTCATCTATAGTGTTAGCTCCTCCAGGAAGCCTTTTATAATTTCAATTACCTCAACAGACTGTGTTGGTTTTCCTGTATCTGTTTGCCCATAGCACCATATATTCATTTTTGTCATTACAATTGTTGCTTTACTTGTTTATCAATTCCTCTAAAACATAAAATTGGAAGAATTATCATTCCTCTGGATGCGTCATGCTCTATCCAGTAGCCATGCCTTTACATATGCTATTTCCTCTTCCTAGAATGTCCTTTCCTATTTGCAGCACTCTCCTTGACACAAGTAAATGTCAGTCATCTTTTAGGGTTTCTCAAGCATTGCCTTTTCAGTGAAACTTTCCATGGAAACTTGATACTAGCTTGGTTCCCCTAACCTCACCTCTAATGCAATTGCAGACGTAGTACCTATCACAGTGTAATCTGCCTCTCACACCAGACTGTCGTCATGAGAAAGATTCTTGAGGGAAAGAGAAAGTCTTTTTTCTTCATCATTTTAGCATTAAGTAGTATGTCTGGGTCATATAGAATGCACACACACATATACACACATGCACAAAGAAGGAAAAGAAGGAAGGAAGGAAGGAAGGAAGGAAGGAAGGAAGGAAGGAAGGAAGGAAGGAAAAAAGGAAGGAAGGAAGGAAAGAAGGAAGAAATTTCTTTGTGACATAACAAACTGTTCCATGTTTCTAGTGCTGTCCTCTACTCTCTTCTCCTCCAATCTAAATCCAGTTGGGCTGCTGCTCATTGCTCATTGAACACCATTGACATGACCTGGCCTGCTTTCCTTCCTCAACCGTCTAGTAATTTCTTATGAAACCATTACACAGTATTTCATTTGGTCAGACAACTTCTCAATGGCTTTTCCTATTGTTTGAGTCTTCCTATCTTGCCTTTGGAAAGGTCCTAGATAAAGGTCTACAGTTGTGTGGTGTAATTTAGCATTATTTAATCCCTTTGACCTCCATTATCACTTGTCTTTAGCCCAAATGGTCTCTGCAATCATTAAGACTCTTTTGGAAGCAAGTAACAAAAATCTATTTTGAACGAGCTTGAGCAAAAATAAAAAAAGAAAAGAAAAGAAAAAGAAAGGAATGCATTAGACGTTTACCCAGATGTCATACAGAACAACTATGTCACAGGTTTGTAACTGAACCTAAGGGACAATCATACTAAAAAACTGAGGTTATCATGACTCTCTTTACCTTAATTTTCTAATCTAATGGCTCTAGCTAATCTACTTAATTTGCTATGTTTCAAGCCTAAAAATCTCAGGAAAGAGCCATGATTAGCAGTTTGATTATGATTTCTCTTCCCTAAACCCATCAACTCCAGCTTGGAGAAAGTCACATATTTTATGAAGTTCTATGTTTACCATGTACAGAATGGCCAGTAAAGCAGAGGCAGGTCAGGCAAAATAATATATCCATTATATTCCATGGCTAGATTTTTAGAAATTAGTACAAATTTAATTAATAGTCACTTATTTAATATCTACCATGTCTAGATACAAAAAAAGCAGCAATGAATAAACTTGATAAGATCATCCCTGTTCAGAAATGAACAATTTTTCTATTCATCAGCAAATAATTATTGGGTACCTACTGCATACAAAGACTACTGGGAACTATAGTGAAGTGAAAGTGAAAGGTGCAAAATATAAATATATCGTCTCAGTTCTCACAAAGCTTACAAACTAAATGTGAGCTAAGATGTTTGAACAAGTAAGTGTTACACAAGACTAGTCAGTTCATTCATTTTAGCAGATATTCACTAAGTATACAGCACATGCCATTATGTTAGACTTTGAGAATATAAAAATGAATGAGAAACTGTTGTGGTTATTAAGATGTTCATAGACTGGAACGGGAGTCTGACATATAAACAGTTAATTCCAGCCAAGGATAATTCAATATTTTATGACAAAGCTCTGTAAAAGAGGACATACCTATAAGAAGCAAAATGCTTTAGAAGAATCTAGGAAAGAAAGTATAGTTGGCAGAAAGGCATAAATAGAAAGAACAAATCTAATCCTAGTAGTTGTAGCTGGTACAAAGATGCAGAAGCAGGAGGATACAGGATAGATTTATAAAATGGTAATCACCAGTCAGGAATTTTCAAGGAGATATAGAAGACAAACCTGGAATTGTAGGCGGGATCAGATTATGGCATATTAATAACTTTAGCGATTTTTGCTTAACAATGGAAAGTAACTGGATGTTTCTGAGCAGCCAGTTTCTTGATTAAAATACATTTTTAAGTGGTTAATTAAAACATAGGCTATTTCTTGTTTTTCCTGCTGGTGGAGGAGCTGGGGTACTACTGGGGTACTATTTGGCGGGGGAGGATGGAGAGAGACTAAAGGGTCTGCTTAAAAACTACTGTAATGAAGATTATTTTTTCCTTTAATTTCTATTATATTTTATAGCTCTTGAGGGATTTAACTTACATTACAGTTCTCTGTGTTATCATCTTTTCAATTAAACTGCAAGCTCTTTGAAAATAGGGGTGTAGTTCATTTTTGCCTCCCCTGGAGCCTCACACAAAGCTCTGTTTAAAGTAGGTTCTAAATAAATATTGAATAGATGCAAAAATTGATAGGTGACTGAATGAGTGAAAACATGAATGACCCCAAGAGGGAAATTTAAATATCTTGTACCCTGAATGTCCCTAGGATTTGCTCAAATCTTGAGCATCATATGCAGATAGCACATCATGATGCAAATCTCTACTGTCACTTTCTACATGTGTGAACTTGTGTGAGTTTCTCGTTTACTGAGCTTCTAAATATTTTATTTTCTTGTTGAAATGGGACTAATCTTACTATCTCATAGTGGTAGCATGAAGATGAAAAGGAACACCGTATATAAAGCACTTAGCTTGTTACTAGCACAAAATGAGAACTCATTAAATGGTATGGCTTAATATGTTTTCAGAAGCCTGCTAGTGATAGACAAGAATGGAAATGGCTTTTTGCCTTTACTAATTCCTTTATTTAGTCATTCATGCATTTAGTATCTTGTCAAAAATATTAATAAATGCCTAGTATTAGGCACTGAAGACCTGAGAGTGAAAAAGATCCAGTACATCACGGTCAAAGAACTCACCATATAATGGAGAATACTGGTACGTAAACAGGCATTTACTATACAATGAAATATGAGCTACTAAAAGGGAATGCATTTGAAAGATGCAATGTTTGAGTGCACTTGTGTGGTGAAAGCAGTCATGACTAATTCAAGGAACTGTGAGTAATTCATCTGCCTCATCTGACAAGGAAGTGTGTCATGAGCCTAGAGGAGCGAGCTAAGTTAATTCATGATAGACTTGTCAGTTTTTGACAACTTTGAGAAGGAATTCCTGAATTCCCTACTGTTTATCCACTTCCATCCCAAATGTCTTTGCTTAGTGCTAGCACTTTGGTTCCCTTTCTGACTCTGCAGAGTAAGCCATGTCTTGGGACATTCAGGGATTCTCAGAAAGCCATGGCTGTACTGGATGGCAGATGGCTCTTTGCTAGATTCTAGGTGGTCTCTTTGGGTTTGCCTTTCAGCAGGAGAAAGGATCCAGCTGAGGCTGACTTGAGTCAGCTTGCAAAACTCATTCTGCACACATGTGTTCTCTGAGAGCCGACTAAGAAATCCTTTGCTGACGGTGTTAAAAATCAATATTTGTCAGTCTGTTTGAATATGGGAGGTCTGACGCTAGCTGTGCAAAGAGAATCTGAATCGAGCAAAAGAATCAGAGGCATCAACTGGTTTCACTGAGCACTGAGAGTCTTTAAAAATTAAAGTTCTGTTTTTGCCCCCAGAGTTTAGTTTTTCTTCCTTAAACAAAACCATCATTCTCTGTTAATAAGAACATGAAAAGTAAGGTTGCATTGCTTTGTTTCACTGGCCACCGTTTTAACCTCCAAGATGTCACAATGCAACCAGTTTGAAACTACAGGGCTCCTTTGTTCATGCTTTTTAAAAAAATTTTTCTTAAATTAATTTTTAAATTAAAAAAATGGACAATTATTTTTTCAGAGTGAGTGAGATAAGCAAATTATGATTGGGCCAGAAAGGGGAGGGGGAGTAGAAAGTAAAAGAAAGTACGTCATCAGACTCAGTTTCTAACCCTGCTAGAAGTAGATGAAAAATGGATTTCAAATTAGGATATATCGGTCTGATACCTTCCCTGAGAAATGGACATTGTCCTCTGGTCGGTCACAGTGATTCTGCTCTGGCCATAATAATTTTCTTTGCCAAGGGACAATTATTTTCAGAATGGATGTTGTCATTGGTCTCTAGCCACCCAGCTTCAGTATTTTGAAATATGCTTGAAATAAGGCTGGGTAAACAAATGCTCAGGTTTTTCATTCTGGATTATCTAAAGCCAAGAGGACAACTTCTGTTGGCAGCCCATGATCTGGCTGAGACATGCCAAAAGTAAATTTTGTCTTCCATGGTGAACCAGTCAGTCTGATAGAAGCTACTGGTGTATTTGTTTGGAATTTGACCTGTGCCGGGGGCTTTCCTTACACAAGGTTCTTTAATTCCCACTAACATCCAATGAAGCATGTGTTGTATTCCTCTTTGATACTAAAAATGGCTCTGAGAGGCCAGTTATCTGTCAGTGATTACAAGCCAGTACATGAGGAGTTGGATTTAAATCTGGATTTATTGATTCTTAAACTTGTGTTTAGTCTAATGCACCCTTGGGGCAAAAGGTAGAGAATTTGGTTTGCATTTTCACCAGTACCTTTTTGCAACTTATACCCTTCTCCTCTGTGTCTGTAGGAGTGAAACTGTCTATATCTTTAAGAGAAATGGCAACACACTAGTAGACTGCTGAAGGGAAGAGCACCATGGATAGAAATCAAGGCTGCTCTGTTTACATTTCTTTTAGTCCTTACAAACATTTCTGGAATGAGTCCAGGTTCAAATAAATAAACCAGTAAATTTTCCTCAGTGCTCAAATACACTGGATGAAAGTCTTGGAATCCAAAAGCAACTTAAGAGAATTAAAACTTGGATTTTGATTGTAAGAATGGGCTTTGGAGCACAGATTCAGTCTCTATTTCTAGATAATTACGTTCTCTCTGTGTTTTCCACGGCAAGTTACTGCATCTCTGAAACTCATTCCTTGCCTATCAGATGTTGATGTAAGATTACTTTTCTCTCAGTTATTTTGATTATTTAATGTGCTAATTAATGTAGGTGCTTATCACATAATAGATTATTTATAATAGTAACTATTATTAGCTTGAAATCAGAACATTTCAGATCTGATTCTGGTTCTTTTATTTGTTTACTCTTAAACCTTGGCTTAATTACTTAATATTCATAGGCCTAATCTAATATAAAACCAATGCCAAAAAAAAAAAAAAACCCAAAAGTCAAAACAAAACAGTAAATGAAAACAACCCCATATAATAAGGGGCTTAAATAAGTTCTCAATATTTTTACTACCAAGTATCTAAGCATTTATTAATACTTAATTTGTTTTTCTGTTTTGAATTAATCAAAGATTATATACACACACACATCTGAGTGTGCAGCACAAACAAGTATCAAGCCCACAATAGGAAGACCAAACAGAAATAAAGCAATAGTAAATCTTATTAATGAGTTCATGTTTTCATTAGCAAATGAGGTCTAGTCTTGTATAAGTATTTAATTTCCAATAGCTTTAAAAAAAAATCTACAATAACTCAAGAATCCTCATTGATTCTTCTGGGATCCCAGGAGATTTGAGAATTCCAGGTTTGGCACTATGACCATATTAGGTCTTCAAAACCCTGGGCCTGTCCTTTAATATTAAGGTTTTTTACCCCTGATTTTCTAATATTTTTCTTTCTAATTTCTGCTTAACCGATTCACCATTGCTAACATTCATGTACTCTGATTTCCCCTCCCTTTTGGGTAAACGCACTTTTAAAACAAGACATCACTCTGGAGTTTTGCTCAGAATAAGTTCTGTGGACCATCAGCATCAGTATTGCCTAGCAGCTTATTAGAAATATTGAATTTTAGACCCCTCCCCAGACCTACTAAACTTGAATCTATAATTCAATATCATCCCCAAGTGGTTTGCATATACATCAAGTCTGAGAAGCACCAGATTAGAATCTAGATTAGAAATGAGCATGGAGTAATTCCCTAGTAAATTTAAATTCCTGATCTATTACCTCGTATAAGCCATTTAATTTTTGTGAGCCTGAGCAAAACAAGAATAAAAGTGCCTACTTGTCTTACCTGGAGGTTTTATTGTTAGTCTCAAGAAAATAATCAATAATAAAATATTTCATAAGCTTGTTAACTGAGCTACATAATGTTTCATAATTATTGCATAACATTTTTTTTTTCTAAGAATCAAAATGAAAAGCAGACTTAAAAAATTTCTTTTATGATTCAGAAAACTCTCCAGAATCACCACCATCCCCCTGCCTTTTCCTTGGGGATTGTGAATACCTCCCTCTCAGCTCTGCCCCCATTGAATTAGGGTTATCTGTTTAACCCATCTGCCTCCTCTTGAGATCTATTCATTCCTTGAAAATGTTAACAGGAGACCATATTTGACTCACCTCTGCTTTCTCTCCTTCCTTCTCTGTGCCCCTCCACCTCCTCCCAGTGCCTAGAACAGAGTTGGCCTTCCATATGTGCTTGTCCAATGAGCAATTAGATACAATACTCCTTGACAGCATCTCTCTGAAAAACAAAATGCAGCCAAGTGCACTGGGTACCTGCACCACCTGTTTAATAGGGCTGTTAAGAGAATCAAATGAGACTGGGCATGCGATGGCCCTATGTGAGCTGTTAAACACTGTATAAAAATGAAAGGGTATTATTAGGCATATGTAGTCTGGCAGGGTTTTACAGATGGCAGTCACCTGTCGTTATGAAAACTGTCTTTAGCCAAAGCCAAACAGTAGTGACTCCAGAGGCTCTTGAGGGGGCAAATTATAAGCTGTTGCCTCTGTTGCATCCTTAGCCAGAGTTTTCATGTGCCACTTGGGCTGCATGTCTACTGTTGTGCTAGGGTAGGATGGCGACCTTGTTAAGCAGGTGTGCACACTCTGCTTTTGGGAGCTGTGAGAGTGGACTTCAGGAGTGCCTCCTTTGGTTGGCAGAGACTCATCCTGTGCCATGCGCTTGCTGCGTTTACATGCTGTGTTGCTTCATTAGGGAGAATCGCTCAGATTGTTTTGCTAAAAAAAAAAATAAGGGTCACACTGGGATAAGTTGAATAGACATTTATCATTTTACAGGGCAAATCGATGAGTAATTTTCTGGTTTGAGTGCTGTATTTAACTCTCTGTCTGGGGAAATGCTGTCAACCATGACCTATTTCGAGGTGGCTTCATAAAAGAGATTGTAAAAAAAAAATTTAAGATTTGTAGAATATTTTTTTTTCAAGTTAAACATTTCCAGGGAGTCGTTGCTCCCCACATCACCTGATAGTGGTGTGCAGCCAGCCCTCTTAGAAGTGGGCTCTGTGCTGACCATATGCACTTGTGCTGGTGAGCTTTCTTTGAATGCAGTGAAGTAGGAAGGCAGACAGGCTCTTTTCTATATCATACCCCAAACCCAAGCTCTCTCCTCCACTGCGTATTGAAAGCAAGGATGAAAAAAACTTCCACCTGTCAGTAACTGGCCTGCTAAACAAGGCAAAAGAGAGAAATGGCTCCCTGGAACCGAGTATGAGCAATGCCTTGTGGTGTCTTAAACAGCAAAATAGTCCAGTTTGCTTGAATACCTTTCAACAACAGAGTCATCTCCAATTTTTGAGCGAAGAGGCCCAAACTTCATTGCCTTTTTAAATTTTCAACTTCTATTTCAGCAACTCAAAGCTGGAGTCTTTCATTCAACCTCATCCGTGTATAAACAAACAAACAAAAGGAGGCTCGGAGAGGTCAAATGACTTATTTAGAGTCACAAAGCTAGTATTAGCAGCGGTAGGATGACATCTTCTATTGGTAAATTAGCCTCACAGAGAAATTGCAGGGTTCATGAAGTCTGGGAGGGCCCAGTTATTTTTATTGATGGGGCTAAAGTTTGAGGCTACTTTGTAGCCCTCTAAATATGAATTATTCTCATCTATAAAATGAGGATACTGATAGTAACTATTACAGGTTATTGCATGTCTTAAACAAGATTATGCTTGTAAACTCTTAGCAAACTGCAAGAACATTGTAAAGTTATAGAGACTCCAGACCCTCTGAATTCTGATATATTAGAATTTTGAGATGTACAAATGCTAGGTAGTTATTTATCATGTATTAGAAAGCATCCACATGCTACACATAATGACATTTGGAGAATATGACCATTTAACAACAAAACTGAGACTTCCTTACATCGAGTATAGTAACATAGAGTTTAATGATGATTTTAGAAACTCTTTAAGATTGTTTTCAAAGATAGGTCCAGCACAGTGCAGCAGCCTCCTCCGACTGAGTAAACTGAATAACACCAGGAGAGGCAGTTGTTTTTCCCTCGTGACAATGAGGTCTTCATATAATTTCATGAAAGTCTGTTTTTTTTGTGGTGTATTCACACCAGCACTACCTTAACCTTGTGCAGGACCACACACTGTAAGTCCAAACACCAAGGAAGCAGTCCTGTGCCATGCAAACCAGTGTTGTTCAACCTCCCTGGTCAGTGTGATGACTTGCTAAAGCCCCTGGATTTATTTGCAATGATCTAATTTCTGGACGGTTTCTGGAGCTCAGTGACTCTCTCGGAGCAGTTCTCACAATCAGGTGTAGATGGCGATGTTGCACCAAGAACTTCCTTGGCACATGCAGTGGCAGGAAGAGCATCCAGCTGTGGCCTGCTGAGGCTCAACTCTGTGAATCCCGTTTTAAGTTCCTCTGGTTGGTCATAACCCAGCAGTTCCCCTCCTGTGCCCCTGCCTGTCCATCATTCATTCTCCCCCTTTACAAACCAGGAAGCAGAGCTCTCTCTCTCCTCCCTCCTTTCTACTCCCCCCATCCCGCCTTTTTTACACAGTAGTCTGTGATTAATGGCAGGGCCAGTGAACAAGTGAGAGGAAGAAGGTACTTGTGTAATGGAACAGCAGACAGATTAAATGCAACCGGGTGCCGAACCTCTTTAGCGAGAGCATCCTTGCAAATTTGTTTTCCCTTTCCTCCCACCGCGACCCCCTCCTCAGAGCAGAGGCAGGCACAGTGACTTCATTAATCAAGGGCTGATGAATTTTAACAACAAATTGTCACTTACAATTCTTTGCTGTCTCGTGTATCCCTGAGCACTGGTTATTTCATCGTCACCAATTAATCAAGGCAGCCACAAAAGCCACCCTGGAGTTTATTAACAGAAAACAGGTTTTCTTTTCCCTATGGACAAGCTTTTTCTGTTATTTCAAATGTGAAGAATACCTTTTGCCCTAGTTTTTTGGTTGAGAGACACACCTGGTCGCTTCTTATCTGCTTACCATTCTAGAATGATCATTTATCAGACTTTTTTCAAATCTTATTACATTTCTTTGCTCTAAGGACTAGAGCACCTTGAGTGGGAGATTGACAGAAACAAACCTGGAATGATACCTTTTTACCTACAGTGGTTCTCAAACCTGCCTGAATATTAGAATTATTTAGGGAGTTTTCAAAAACACTTAGGCTCTCAGGCCACATCAAAGGAAAATTATCATAGAATTTCTGAAGCTGTGGTCTGGGCATAGATATTTTAAAACCTCCTTATGTAATTCATAGCCTGGATTGAAAACTGCTTCAAGAGATCCTGGCTCACCTGGAATTGGTATACTCATTTATAAAATGAGGCACTGAGGTCAGTAATTTTTATGGTAATAGCATAATCCTCTTTAATTTCCAAAAGGAATATTTTGGGGAGCTGCACTGGCAGAAGCAATAATGTGTGTCTGTGGAGTTTCAGGGCTGCTTTAATGATGTTGCCTGCCCCTTTCCTCGTCACCTTTCCCCAAGATAGGACAGCTTTTGTGGCCAGTTATTTGTGTAATGCATTTTTTTGTTCTTCATTCATTCATTCATTCATTCATTCATTCATTTTAACAAACATCTATTGAATATTTCCTCTGAGCCAGATTACATCTATGCCATCATGGATCTTAAAATTTAACAGAATCACAAATTACATTATTTCATTACAGTTACATAAGCACTGTAAAGAAAAAATGCAGGGTTTTGTAAAAGCTTTTGATGGAGAGACCAAATCTAGCCTGTGAGTCAGAGAAGGCTCCCCAGGAAGTGACATTTACAGGGAGACCTGAGACTTGATAGGAATTAGACTAGAGAAGGATGGGATGGGGAGAGGTTATAGACAAGGAATAATCTCTCTAAGAGGCTGACAGGAAGGTGGGGTTTATTGTAGGCCTTGAAAGGAGGCCTAAGGGGAGAATGTGGAGTTTGAGGCTAGGAGGGAGGGAGGGACCAGATTACATGGGACTTTTTAGGTTATTTTTGGGACAATCTGAAAATTAAAGGGGAACTATTACATAATTTTAAGAAGAAGAGTTGCTTCTTCTTAAGAGATGCTTAAACTAGGGCTTTAAAAAAATATTGCTTTAGGAGAAGAATTACCAGAATGACAAAGTAAGAACCTCAGAAATGCACTTTTTCATAAAGCAACAGTGGTAAGAATTGTTAAAGTCAACTTTTTAGAAATTAACCAAAAGGTTGCAAAATTTGAGAACTGTTTATTTAAGAAAAATGGTAAAAGCTCAGTAAAAACAGTGAGTTTTTATTGTTTTAACTTAACTTATTCCAGTCTCCCATTCTCAAGCTCTCTCAGAGTCTTGAAAAGTAGCAGCCTTGAAAGCTTGGAAACTAAGAAATCCAGAAGCCCAACAACCATTGCAGGGAGAACAAAGGGCCTGGAGCCCATCAAAAAGCTCTATTCCCCAGAGGTTTGTCACTGTTTGATTTGTAGGGCAGCTTCCTGGGAGAACCCCATTCACAGGGCTTGTTTTTGTTTGATCTGACTCAGAGATCACTCAGTGGGAAAAAATCCCTTTCTTAGGGCATTTGCTGACAGTCACTGCCAATTGTTTAACATCACAAATGTCTAAAGCAGTGATGCCAATTGAGGCAAACAAGAGTTGAAGTTTTACTAACTAAAGTGAACAGCATTACTAGAGGGTCTCAATAGGAGATTTGACCTGGTAGAAGAAAGAATCAATGACTTTAAAGATAGGTCAATTGAACTTATGCATTCTGAAGATCAAAGAGAAAAAAAAAAAGAAAAAATACAGAACCCCGGAGACCTGTGAAACACCATCAAGCACACAAACATATGCATCATAGTAGTTCAAGAGGGGGAGCAGAGATACAAAGGAATGAGTGGAAAGCATTTTGAAGAAATAATGCACATAAACTTTCTAAATTTGATGAAAAAAATCAGTATACACATTCAAAAAGTTCAATGATCTCCAAGTAAGCTGCACTGAAAGAGTTACATATGTAGACACTTCTTATTCAAATTTCTGAAAGTCAAAGAAGAGACTCATGCAGCAACAAGAGTAGAACTCACCATGTACGAAGTGTCCTTAGTAAGACTAACAGCTGGCTCATACTAGCTTTCTACCCATTAATTAATTATGCCTTTGACTTTATTACCTATCATTATTCCCCTTGGACCTTCCCCTCTCTGTGAAAGCTCCAGGTACAGCCCTGAACCAGGACAAATACTGACTGAAACTGTCTTCCCTTAGGTATCTTCATAGCTTGTTAATTTACTTTCTTTAGGTCTTTCCTTAAATATCACCTCCTCGATGAGGCCTACTCTTAAGACTTTACATAAAATTGGACCTTGCTTGGCCTTCACATACCTGGCTCTCTTGATTCTCCTGATTTTAACTTTCCTTCTTTCAAAAATCCTTATAATCATTGAAATAGCTACCGATTTCTGTCATTTACTAAGTTTATTGCTTGTTTTGCATCTTCATCTTCTAGAAGATAAGCTTCTTTGGGAAAAGTGGTTATGTTGGGTTTGGTTTGTTCACCAGTATGTTGCAAGTAAAAACTAGAACAGTATCTGGCACAGAGAAGGTGCTTAATCAATATTTGTTGAATGGATATATAAATAATTCTATGTTCAGGTAGTAATATTTTATTGGAGAATGTGGTGAAACATTCTCAATCACTTTGGCAACACACAACTAAGCTTTGATCCCAACTCATTGTAGACAAAAAAGAAAAATATGGGACTTTCTTTTTTTAGCATCTATAAAATTTTCCAAGTATACCCCAGTATAGACTGTATTAAACCAAACATAATGAACTCTCCAAAATCTTTACTTTGTTTATAGGTTTTTATGCTTCATTAAATTAGATGACCCTAGTAGGAAGTTTTGTCCCATACAATTATAGTTTTAATATTTTCTCTTTTTGTATGAAATATCAAGTTTTTTTTTGTTATAATTTTCTTCTTTGCCTTGTAGATTTTCTTCATCTTATGGCTGCTTTTTTTAAAAAATGCTTCTGTTCTTTTAAATTTCTTGTTGAACTTTATCTGTCCACTGTCTGGGTTCTTTTCTTTGATGGCATATGCCTTCTGGACTCTGCTTTTTCTCCCTACCCATTTCAGATTAATCCAGGTTAATGGATTAGATTCTTATGGTTTAGTTACCTTCTTGTATCGAACTCAGCCTTAGGTTCTGAGGGATATTCCAAAGGAAGTAAAATGTGTGGTCTGTATTTATGAGGGCTTTCTTAATTGCAAATAATAGTAATTCAAATTATGTTGATCACCAAACCCAAAGGAAGGTTGAATGATCAGATGATTACATAGGACTGTGCTGGGTCTCAGAAACATCTTAATTAGGGACTTAAATACCATCAGTTTTCTCTTCATCTTCTACTTTTGCCTTTCTTGGGAACTGGCTTTATTCTCTTTCCTTGCAGTTGTGTTCTATTCACATTGTAAGAAACCTAGTTTTTGACAACTCACAAATTTTATATTTTATCATTGAAAAGAGACTATTTTGATATTCTCTCTGTCCCAAATACTATGTACTTGGAAGAAAGGTCTCATCATCTTAGCCAGGGTCTGCTACCTACCTCTGTGAAAAATGTGGTGGGATGATATTGCACAAAAATTGCTGCTTCCACGAAGTCAAGTGGATGAGAACTTACATTTTCCATAAAGGTAGGTACTGTTTAGATAAATCAATACATCCTGTACCTGAAACCAATTGTCACAGAGTATGTGTTTGCAGAGAAAGACCAAATGATAATTGAGGTGACTATAAATTTAGAGGAATGTTTATAATCAATGAAACTATAATCAATGAAAGCTTTTGTAGTAGTTTTCTTCTTTTAAAATATGGAGATTGTGGTAACGTCCATAAAAGTTGTTCTTGTCTGTAAAATGTTTGGAAGTTCTGGTCTAATACAAATAACTCATTTTATATTTGAAGCAAAAAAAAGGCAGAATAGTGAAGCGGCATGTATTTGTCTCTGCTTGAAGATGAGCAAATTTAATAAATCTGTGAAGTAAAATAGTATCTGGAAATACATTTCATGAGAACAAGATAAAACTGACTACAAATACCTTACCACTGATGTCTGCCTCGCTATGTGCTTCTTTCTACTTTCCAGAAAAGAGCTAGCCAACAAAGTACAAGTAGGGAGAAGAAATCCTTTATAGATCTTCAAGAGCACACTGGGGGTAAAGTTAAACTAACCAGGTATGGCCAACCTTAATAGCAGATAAGATTTCTCTTAAACTACTCTTATTCTTTGCTGCTATCACCAAAACAGTATAATCTCACAATTAGACAATGGTATTATAATAAAGAGAAAGACTGTATAAAATAGACTAATAAGCTAACTTGAAAACATGCAAGATTTCCGGCAACAAGGATATGAGTTTTATAGGAATGGTCCAGAAGAAAGAATGACACTTGAGAACTTTGAGTATATGTCAAAAGGCAGGGATAACCTACAAATCCCAGTCTTTAAGAAACATGGTGATTATCTATAAAGTTGAGCATTAAAAGCACAATGGTACTTTTAAGGTACTAACGAAAAGAATATATTAGAAGCTTTATTGCTCCTGTCATCTTTGACAGGGTATATTACTATGAAAGAATCAACAAGGCCTAGTTTCCTTGCCTGCGTCCTGAATGTTTGAATCAAGCTTCTAAGACTCCTCATCTACTAATTGCAAGTATCTGGACAATTCTGCATGTTCCAGAGGAATAGTCAAGAATTGAGGTCAATAGGAAGCAGATCCTGAAATATGATCTAAGCATCTCAAGTATCAGGCCAGCACTAAAGATTGATCTCAAAAGTATCTGGAGGCTGCTCAAAATTGTAACTGAGTTATCTCCCTATAATGAATCTCTCCCTTGGCCAGATCTACTTGATGCACTCATGAAGTGCATCTTCAGAGATTCCATTTCTAGAAAGTGGTCCATGGTGTTCATTTGCTTTCCATGTTGAGAGAGAACCTTTTATTTTAAGCTATTTATTGAATTTGCTGTGGTTGTTTTTTCAGAATCTAAATCAGTTATGATTTTGAAGAAATGCAACCTGGTAATTCACTTTTTGTTTTCATTTAGGATTATATGTCTCTCAAATATTTCCCTATCTCACTACAGTATATCTTCATAGCCTCCAAGAATCTCTATTTTGGAGCTTCCATTCTCTCTCACATGGGTCACTGCAATTGCTTCCAAAGTGTCCTCCTGGTCTTCTGTTTCATCCACCTGTTACTTTCTCCAGTGTGAAACCAGATCAATATTGCTAAAATGTAAAGCTCATCATGCTGAAAATATTTCACTAATGTCCCATGCATACCTTTTTATACAGTGTAAATACTATGGGGTAGCATTCTATAATAAAGAGTCTGACTCCATTTTTTAATGTTTGACTACTAACAAATTTTAGGACTTAACTCTTTTTTGTTGCCTTCTGTTCATATTGAGGCAAAGATATAAGAAAGCCTGAGTGCTTCTTCCTTTGGTACTGTGAGATTCGATCCATATAAGCCCCTGCCCACATCTTAACTACAATAAAAACACCAAGCCAGTCTTCTTTCCTTAGTCTCTCAAGACATTTTCGGACCAGCTTGGGAAACCTTCCCTAATCTCCTTCATAGTCTCATTATATAATTAAACATTTTCATACCCACTTGGTGTGGGTATGGCATCATCAGTCTTGACATCTGAAGGTCCACCCTATTTATCAATGTGGCCACAATGTATATCAGGCTTTTCTATCTAGTGCTTACCACTTCTGTGTTTTCATTCAGCCAGCAAATATTTTTTTGAAGACCTACTTTATTCAATGTACTTCTTAGTCATTTGAGAAATGGTAGAAAACAACCTAATACTTATACTTGGAGCTTATATTCTAGTACATTGAAGCAAAAAATAAGCCAAATAATGCATGAATTTATGTGGTGATAATTGCTATAAAGAAAAAAAACAACAACAGAGTAATGTGACAATTTGGGGATGTAGGATTAGACTGCATTGTTAAAAAAGAATTCATTGGGAAAGTGATATGTGTTGAGCACTACAATTAAGAAGTTCTCACCCATGCAAATGTTTAGGATTAAGTCATTCCAGGCAAGGAGAATGACAAGTGTGAATTCCTTATGGTGGGAAAGGAAGAACTTGTGCTTTAGAAATAGAATAAAGGTTATTGGTGCTGAATCTGGTGAAAATGAGAGAAAAAAATCAAGAAATAAGGACTGGAGGGGTAGGCAAGGACTAGATAACAGGATCTGGTAGGTCATGCCATGGAATATGAGTTTTATTCTAAGTTCAGGGGAAAGCCAATGAAGGAATAGGCATCATCAACAAATAATCCTGGCTTTTCAACAAATAATCCTGGCTCCTAGGAAGGGAATGAATTGCACTGAGCAAGAGTGGAAACAGAACAATTACTGTGCTAAGGAAAATAATTTGGGTGAGAGATGATGGAGGTTTGGACAGCCATGGTAGCAGTGGGAAAGAGAAGTGGACAGATTTGAGTATATTGAGGAAATAGAATAAAGAGGATTTGCTGTTTAATTTACTCAGGGGAGCGAGGACCCTTTCTTTGGGCAGATGGAACACCATGCAGTTTCTGAACACAATGATTTACCCTTGACAGTGCCCCGATGAATGTCATACAGCTCTGCTGAGAAGCCACTCTTATCTGGTCCTGTGGTGCTGGGCTCACACAGAATCCAGTGAATACTTTTATCACAGCACTTATTGGAATATATTGTAATTGTTGTTTCTTTCCCTAAGTAGGAAGCTAACCCAATAATTAACAGAATGCTTTACAGTGTCAGCATTTAATGAACCTCTATCAAATGAATAAGTGAGAGTGTACTTATGAGACACTGCGATGAAGGGGTATAAATAAGAGCTTTGCGCCTTGCAACAGTCCTACCACTTGAAGAATACTGCCAAAGGTCAGGGAGCCATCCAGAGGATTTCTTTTAATTACTTCAGAAACTCTCAAGAAGAATGATCAGAACATTTTAGATGGTAATGATCTGGAAAATGGAAAAGGGCTTACAGATTGGAAAATGAAAATAGTAACCTCAGATGTTATGAAATTAGCTTAAAAGGCAAACTAACTGGAGGGAGGAAAACAAGTCATCCCAAGAGAAACTATTAAATTCACCTAAGTACAGGTCAAGTCCTATTATCTAATACATTAATCTTGCAGGGTGTTTTTTCATTTCTAAAAATTACTTTTAAGCTCTAATTGATGACCTATTATTTTAAGGTATATTTTATACTATAAATCCCATAGGGAAAAAGTATGGTAGTGGAGAGTTTCATAAAACTGGGAATTCTGATTCAGGTCTTGTCTTTACCTTCCTCTGTTGAGTAAATGGGTCTCTGGGACTCAATCTCCTCATACATTAAAGAAAAATAATATAATACTGCATTCTATGTTTTTTTTTCCAACTCTAATAATTTATAAGTTCTATGGCATTAGTTGTTCTAGGATCTTTCTTATTGGTTTGGTGATGATGTGATAAGGAGCAGAGGACCATAATTTCACTTAAAAATATATAAATTGTTGGTGCAGGTATAGTTAGTACAGAGAAATAATGTTGAAATTCTGGTGAGAACATAAACATTGAGATGTTTATCAGCTGAATAGTCGCCATGCTTTGCAGGAATAAGTAACCTTAAATTTATGGTTAACACCTTTACAGTTTACAAAGCACTTCCACGTCTATTATTTAAGTATATTATCAAGACCATTGGCTACATGTACAAAGTGTGTGCTGTCAGTCCCATTCTAGAGATGAGTACACTGAGGCAAACACAGGTATATTACGAAGCTAGATAACTTGCATGAAACAGCCAAGGCATAAACCCAGCTCTTCTGGCTCCTAGTCTAGAGTTATTTTCCTAATTTCTAAAAATCTCTATGGCTAATATTTCACATGTAAAATGCTATAAAATCTCTGAGCAGTCCTATGGTATAGGTTGTAACATTTCCCATTATCAAAAGAGAAAACTCGAAATTCAATAAGTCAGTTAACTTGCTCAAGATTTCAAAAATATGAAGTGACTAAGTTGAGATTTCGCCTAAGATCTAATTCTAAAGACCACCCTAGAGGACTTCCCACTGCTATGAGAAATAAATACCAGATTCCTTTGAGGAATTAAAAAAACACTAAACTGAGTTGGCCAGGAAGGGACAGCAGAGTGAAAAATTGTAAGGAAAATCATAAACTCAATATTTCTCATGGGATGATTGGGACCAGGTCATTTTGCGAATGCATTTGATATGGAAGCCATTCTATTTATGTCTGCATATCTACAGAGCAGGGATAGCTAAGACTAATTTAGTAACAGATAAAAGTAATGGCCATGACATAAGGATCCATAATATTTTATATTTAGAGAATGCATTGTTCCTCCCAGGAAAAATATGTAGATATATATGACTATGAAATATGATGATGTTCCCCACTCTAATGTGTTTTATATCTTACTGTTTCACTTCTAATAGTCTATTATAATTTAATGAATAGCTCATGAACTTTATTTCTTAACTGCATAGGTATTGGTGTTATGTCCCACTTCCTGCTTTTGCCATGTATCAAATTACTATTTTAAAATTAATTGCTAGTGCTTTGCTAAGTTTATTAATTAAGTTCTGTAAGACTCAAGATTGTCTCCTCCAGACCACATGGCTTCTAAATTCTATACAATTGAGTCTTGATATAACCAAGTCTATTCTTTACCAGTGCTAGCACTTTTGTTTGAAGGTGTATTATTCCAAAATGTCTGTACCATTGTTCTTTCCTGTTGAGAATGTGCCTTTAAG
Organism: Cynopterus sphinx; assembly: GCA_030015415.1. Classification (NCBI taxonomy): domain Eukaryota; kingdom Metazoa; phylum Chordata; class Mammalia; order Chiroptera; family Pteropodidae; genus Cynopterus; species Cynopterus sphinx. The sequence goes on from CM057383.1 coordinate 120,847,301, forward strand.
CAAAACAGACAGTTTAGAAACCACTTTTATCTATTAGTAATCCTTCCTTTTCAGGGATAGCAAGGGAGTTCTTTACCTTCTTTATGTTTTAATTCCTTCTTCAGCCTTTCCAGTCATGTTGTCTCTTTTGGTTGTGTTCCTAGACCTTTTGTTTTCCTTCAGTCTCTTATGGATTCAGGTTATAGAGTCATTTTCCTTGTATACTTACTTATCTCAGAATATCTTAGAACAAAAAAAAAGCCATTTGTAGAAGGAAACATAATTTTCTCTATTTTTGCTTTCAGGTTAGATTTATACATTTATTTTATACCTGAGAGATTATTTAAAAAATAAATGATATTGATTAAGAAAGTAATAATTATAGAGCAGCTTTTTTTCCACTTCCCACAATGAAAAATCTAAAAGGGAATATGAGTCACGTATATGGGACTTATGAAACATTCCTCACCTTGTGGAATTTGGAGAAATTATAGGCGTTGGAGTCGAAGTTATCTGGATTCAAGTCATGAATTGATCAAATGATATCTCCATAACCTTGAACAAATACCTTCTTTGCAACTCAGTTTCCTTCTCATCATGGTGACCACAAAAGGTTGCTGTGAAGATAGAATGAAATATGTTTGTGAAAATGTCAACAAGCATAGTCTTTATGAAGAACTTTTGATGTTTTCTTTTTGGCAGTTCAGCATCTAACCCTTGGCCTGTTAGCAACCTGATCTTTATGCTGGGGGATGTTCTCTCATTTTGCTTCCTTGTTTGGAAGGGACATTTCAGTCCCTGCCTCCTCCTGATGACTCACTCTATAGAAATGATAGGAAGCTTGATCTTTCCTCTACATATTCCATCCAGGGAATGAGCGAAAGATATAAGCTTGGCCAAAGAGTACATTAAACATTGCCTATAAAATATTAAACATTGAGTTAGTGAGCTCAGTGAGGAAAATGATTGGAGTTTAATTGACTACAAAGGTAGTAATGCTCTATCAAACTCTATGGCATAACAGAAGTAGAGTGTCTTATTTAAAAAAAAAAATCAGTGTTATAGATTTATTCCAGTAGAAGGAAGTTAAGTTGCTTTTAATAGGTTGAATTTAAAAATCTAGTTTATAATTTGCACAAAAAAATTATAGCAAGCAATGGCTCTCTCATACCTTGGCAAGTCACTTAACTTTTACTTCTCTTGGAAAGAAAATAATAATACTTACCATGTTGATGTTGTGAATTCAAATAACAGAGATGAATGTGCTCTGTATGGGTCTAAAATAATGTGACCTAATGCTTATTTTGGGGGTATGAAAATGGATCTAAAAGTTGAAAGGAGTAATAGTTTACTCCATGCAGTTTTAGAAGGTTTAGTGAATTTGGCTGAACCTATAAAATAAGGATCTTACCTGAAATAATACAAAGAAGTAGTTGCTTTTTTACTTTGTAGATGAGAAATACATGTAGAAAGAGTAAAAGTATAATGATGTATTTTCTAGACAAGTTTGAATAACAGACGCAAGTGAAAGAAAGGATAGCTTTTGGATTTTGATGATACCAATTAATTTCATATGATTAGCTTGTTTAATTTTAATATTTCTCCTTCCTTTTGGGTGAAGAAACCACCTATCCTCTTTATATTGCCTTAGTCTATTTCTCCATGCCGACCTCAGTGGGAATTGCTCAATGTATTTTTGCTAACTGATTATTGCCACATTCTGTTCTCTCTCATCAGTGAATCTGTTTATCAGTGAAATACTACAGTCACACCGAGTTAGAATGAAACAACAATTAAAGAATTCCCATCTGATTTTCTTTCCTCAAATTAGAAATGACATTAATGAGATATTTTTCAAGGATAACAATAAGCTGATGACAAACTCTGCTCTGCGTCTCTCTAGGCACAATGTAGCTACCCATCCTGAGAAGAATGACACTCAGTTTTGTGTAGATGGTGGAATCTGAAATTGTAACTGTTGAAAAGTTTAAAGAAATTAAGAACTTCCAAGGTTTCACTTTGGAATCCCCAAATGTAAGCTTAATGGAAGGTGGTGAATAAATTTTTTCAGGTGGCAAAGTTGTGTCATCGGCTGTGGTGAGGTTAGCAATGTACGCCTGTTTAGGAATAGCCATTTTCATCTTCACCATCAGATACATGTGCAAAAATAAATTTATATTTCAGTGGTTGTCAGCAGTGGGTAGTCACAAATACAGCCTACTCCTGTGGCTGTTGCTAAGGAGTTATTTGCATCTGCATGAGTGTGCAGGCATACACACAGACACACACAAATTATGTATGGAAATGTATACGTGTGTGTGTGTGTGTGTGTGTGTGTGTGTGTGTGAAAGAGAGAGAAAGAGAGAGAAAGATTCATAGCTTCTATTAGATTCTCAAAGGGCTGTCACCCATATAAAGTTAAGAGCAATTACTCTTCCTTGTTTTCTCCCACTTAGTAAAACACATGAAAATTCAAGTAAATGGTAGTTGACATAATGAATGGGATAACCTTGAAAAAGTTCAAAGTATTTTACTCATATGATGCTTGAACTACTCCTAATAAAGTACCTCACAATGTAATGTTAACCACCAAGTGTAGCCACCAAGTTTGAGAATTGCTGCTCTAGTAATCTTCATGGAATCAGAGGAGTGCAGACTTTCAGAGCTGGCCCTCAGAGTTCATTTAGAATAAATCATTTTCCTATTTATTTTCTGTTAAATATACAGTGCAACCCCTTTTCTCAAAGTATATAACAATTCCAATATATAAAACACACATAACAGAAACCGCTTTGATCAAAATGTTCGTGACCTTGGATTCTTCCTGTTCAGCTTCCTCCTCACTTTCCCCACAGCACAGATATAGAGCCACCCAAAGTTTTATTTTTTTTTATAATCACTTATTTTTGCATTATCTATTGTGATTATTTCAATATTTTGTTAGTGACTTTTCAAAGTCTGAATTCTGTCGTGTAACTTCTTCTGACAGAGTTAGAAACTAAAGGTCTCGGCTGACTCTTTATTAAGTTCTGCTCTCGTTGATCTGAATATTCTCAGTATTGATCTTGGAGCCAAATAGATTTGAGATGAAATCATGGCTCTGACATTTTTTAGCTGTGTGATCTTAGCAAGTCCCAGAGTTGCTTTATGCTTTAGTTTCCTTATCTGGGAATTAATGCATAAAAATTAAAGTACTTATGTTGATAATGATAATAATATCAATAATGATAATAATTGTAATGGTAATACACACCCACAGGGTCACTGTGAGGTTTAAATGAATAAGGGCTCATGACAGGTTATTTTCTTAATGACCAAAATTCATTCCTGATAACCCTGCCTCCAACTAAAAAAACATTAAATACGAATATAGTTTTTTAATTTTAATGGGAAATTATAATGCTTTTAATTCCAATCGGAGGTAGACAATTTTCAAAGATTGAAAAAGTATATCTATTACATAGTGAAAAAAAGTTTAGGTAAGTAATTAACAAATATTTGAAAGTAAAATAATATGAATTATAGGTGAAATTTAATGTAAAAAAGGATTAGCTCTGCTGAAGGAGTAAAGGAAAAATGGATAAGGAATAGTTGTAAAAGAAGATGCAAAGAGTTGTTCTTTAGAAGAATGTTTTTTTTTATTTTTATTTGTTTATACGTCAGCCTCATTGAGGTATAAATGACATAATATTGTAAAATATTAAAGTGTTCTTTGTGATGATTTGATATACATTGTGAAAAGATTACCCCATCTAGTTCATTAGCAGATCTATCACCTCACATATTTGTGTGTGTGTGTGTGTGTGTGCTGAGAACAGTTAAGTTCTAGTCTCTTAGTAAATTTAAATTGTACAATACAGTGTTATCAACTCTAGTCATCATGTTTTACACTAGATTCTCATACCTTATTCATTTCATTGCTGAATGTTTATACCCTTTTACCAAACTCCCCCTGTATCCCTACCCCGAGGCCCTGGAAACCACTTTTTTACTATTTCTATGAGTTTAACATTTTTTTTTAAAGATTCCATATATAAGTTATATGCTACAGTATTTATCTTACTCTGTCTGGCTTGTTTCACTTAGCATAATGCCCTTAAGTTCCATCTATGTTGTTGGAAATGGCAGGATTTCTTCTTTCTCATAACTGAGTTCATTATTCCATTGTACATACTGACCACGTCATTATCCATTTACCCATTGAGAGACATGTCGTTTCCATGTTTTGGTTATTGTGAATAACACTGCAGTGAACATGTGGGTGTATATATCTCTTTGATATCCTGTTTTTATTTTTTTTTCAATATGTACACCTAAGTTCATTCTATTTAAACTGTTTTTTCAACAAATTTCCAATTGTTTGTGGTTTATGGTTACCTTGTCCTTAAACTATACCTTACAGTTTCATAGCAAAGAAAAGAATTCTGTTATACCAAAGTAAAAGTTACAACAATGGTACTTTTAAACACATGGAAACAATACACATACAAAGCAACCTGAATGAAGTATCTTAATGTTGACTTGTCATCACACTTGCTCAGCATCTATATGCAAAGCAAAACCATTTAAGATCATTCAAAATGTAACTCATTCAGATGTATTCTTCACAATATTCTCTAATAGGAAGCTTTGATGTCAAGTAAATTGGTGAATATGTCTTTGCCTGAAGCCATAAAGTTGAAATACTACTTTCTATTCTATATTTATTTAATGTATTTTGGGAGGAAAGAATTATCATACTGAAAACGAGAGAGTCAGTGTCCAAAAAACACCATAACTTTTTAAGATGGTGCTTATTCCATAACTGAAAAGTCATGATATGTGCTTAAGTCTGTATTTTGCATGGTTTTAGACACCAGAATAGGAAATTAACAAATCTAATTGTTTCCCTTCTTTCAACTGTCATTCTTTCCCTCTTTTTCTTCCTATGTTCCATCTCTAAATATTACATTTAAAATTTCAGCTTTATAGAATAACTCAAAAAATCCCTACAATTTCTATGACTTGCAAAACAATGCCTCAAAATCATGCAAAAAATGTTCTTCATTTCTGCAAAAATTCAAGCTGATTCAAATCTGCATCTAGACTATATTTCCTTTTCCTGAGAATATTGAAATATTTCATTCATATGTCATATTGTTTCCCAACATTCCTGTGAGGTATAGTATAGTGATAAAGATGAACTATTTTTCAGTTGAAGAAACCTAGCAAGGCAAAATGAGCTGTCCAGGTTTACAAAAGCTGGATTCCAACAATGTCACTAGTCATCTATATTGCCTTGTCTCCTCATTTATGCTTTTCTCAGAGTGAGCACATCGAATAGATAGCAAAGGTTTAAATCAATTTTCCCCTTGGTGTTCCAAGACTCAGAAGATAGCTTAAAATTACGAGAGGCATCTGTTTGATATTCTCCCATTAGAAACTCACAATTTATTGCTCATTCTATATTCTAGTCATAGTGTATTCCCAGACTCATGTGAGCAAGTATCCATACCTAGGAGCCCTTCACTTCTTGCTAGCTCTATATAACTATCTCTAGGACTGGCTCATGCTGCTGTTGTATTGGAAGCAGTAGATAGAGGAGTCCTAAAGGGCTAGGAAATTACGTTTGAAACACATGGTGTCAGCCATGCACCTGTGCTTTGTAGACTTCAACTGTAGGGAGCATAGTTGACTCATAAGGGCCCCAGCTGCACGCTCTGAAATCCATTAATGTATTTGAACATGAATTCTATGGGCTGCTTCCAGCCAATGATTGAGCACAGCATAGTTTCTAAAGCAGGCTTGTTCCAGGAAGTTGTGGCCTCCTCTGATGACAAACTTTCTTTGGACTGTAAGGAAGTCTAGGATGCTTTCACCCATCCTTCCTTTCCTCTCTTATTCATTTTAGGTCAGACTTTCATACCAACATATCAAAAAATAAATCCAGAGTTAGTTAGGTAAGCAGAGACTTTCTTCAGAAAAACAGTTGTGATAAAGGGAGGGGACCATTGAAATAAAGAGAGCTCTCTGACCATAAGAGTTTCAAGGTCAAGAGAAGAAGGGGCTTTCCTTTGTTAGACAGGAGTAGATAAGGCTAGAAATAACCAGGTGTGGGCAAGTAGGTGAGTGAGTGGTGTAAACTAAGGGATACTGACCCCTGAGGTCAGCTGATTCTTGGAGGGGCTGTTCTAAGAAGGAGATGTTGTGCATTCTAATTCTCAAGGGTGAGCCAAAGTTCAGGGATCTGGGGAAAGAAGTGAAACTGAGCTCAAGTTTGATTAAGTTAAGTTAACGAACATTATGTTCAGTTGGGCAGTTCCACCAATAATTTGTGAGACGCAGAATGGGAATTGGTAGTCTGTGTCTGGCTTTGTCATTAATAAACAAGCTGTTCATCTTCTAGTTTTGTTTAAGTCAAGGGAGAATGGTAGTTCTTTGCAGCGTCATTTCTTGGAACAGGTTTCTTACCCATCACTGTTTTCAAAGAGCACGGAGCTCAGGTGAAGTTCAAAGATGTTATTTGACTTCCTCCCCATTTTGTCTCACAGGCTTCTCCCCAAATAAAAATTCTTGTACTCGCTGTCTTATTCTTAGAGAACTTGGACTAATAAACATGTCTTTGATATGCCTTTCCTTGCCTTTCCAACTTGTATAATGCTCTTTACACCAGAGGCTCTCAGGTTTTATTATGCATAGAGATGATAGGTAGCACTTACTACATACAATGCCAACTCCTAAGGACCAGTACAAAAAGATTTAATAGATCTGGGGTGGAGGCAGGAATTAAATATTCAGGTGAGTAAGTTATGGAGGTCTTCAACCCACACTTTGAATAACGCTGCTGAAATCAGTATGCAATGTAAGAAAGATTTATATAATCATGTGAATATAGATGTTGATAAAGCTTTACAGTAATTTTTATGTCTCATAGAAATGTCTGTTTGATACAATTCCTTGACTGTGGCTATTGAGCCTTGTTGCTACTAGCAGTAGTATAGCATAATTTGGAGCCCAGGCTCTGGACTTGGAGTACCTGGCTTTTTAAATTTTACCCATCCTTCTTACTTTGTAGTTATGGGAAAATTGCTTAAACTCTTTGTAAAATAGCTACCTCAAGGAATTTTTATGAGGTTTAGTGAATACATGCAAAGTACTTACTATTTTGTATAACACTGTAGTTGAGGTGTCAATAAAAGTTCATCATATCTGCTATTATTACTATTAACTACCAATTCCGCTAGCTAGCATTTATTTATTGAGCAGTCTGTTGGTTGTACAATTTGTGAATTAACTTATTTAATTCTTTCATTATGTTGTAGGGACCATGTTATGGTCCTATAACAAGGAGGCTTTTCAATTAAAACTGTTCTTTTTTTCCCTTACTCTATTTGGTGCATGCTACCATGTATTATATTCATCTTTATATATGTTTATCTCTCCTGTTAGTAATAAGGTTGAGAGGCCAGGAGGTAGATCCAATGTATTGTTGCATTCACAGACCAGTTTATTTAATCATGTAATTCTTTCATTTCATAAATTCATGAGAGAGAAAAAAAGCTACAGTGCACTAAGAATGTGGAAAACTTAGTGAAGTATTTGACAGAAAGATACCTTTTATTCATCCTCTACCTCCTTACTCTCTCCAGTTCTTTAATGCTTTTTGTACTCTGGAACTCCTTGCTCTTCCTCAGCCTTAAATTTATCTAAAGCTTATTCCCAAGAACTAATTTTAATGGATATTTACTTGAACAATACAATGTTCATTCATTTCTCATTTTTTCTTTGTAGACATATATCTTAGACATTAAAGAGTTGGGAACTTAGAGTAAGTTTTTTAAGAGAATTACGTTTAAGTTTGCATCTGAAGGGACATAAAAATTTATTTTTACCTTTCTAGGTTCTTTGGCTGATCGAATAATTAAATTTACATAAAACAGCTTAACAGAGAAAAACATGAGATCCAAAAAGCAGCCAAGTGATTGAGATTTATATAACATCTTGAGTTTAAGAAAGGGGTCGGAATCTGGGAGTACAAGAGGGAGGAAGGCCATTCAGAGGAAGGCAAAGGAGATATTTGAAAAACAAAGTTGCTTTGTTATACACGAAAGTTTCTTAGATAAAAAGGTATCTCTGGTAATAACTCCCTTCCTGGAAAAGGCCCCCTTTTCAATGTAAATTTAGGCAATTGGGAGCAAGATTCAGAGCTTTTCTTGAATCTTCTGGGTCTTGACTGCTTTAGCTCAAAATAATCCTTATGTCAAAGAGGCATATTTTGGGGTGACAAAATTTGCTCCCCTTTAGATCAACAGATGAAACTACCAAAATAATAGTACTGTAATTCCTTTTTCCTTGCTATACGAATGTTATTGAAAATATAGGTCATGATTCAACATGTACATATCCAATTCCAGTGGAGAAATCTGACTCAGGAAAACTCAGAAGAGAGAAAAAGAAAAAATAAGTAAACAGACCACTGCTTTGTCTGAAGGATGTGTTTGTTTTTAACTTATGGATTTTGTAATTAGCCATCTTTTGATCTTTTTTTTTTTCTGCTAGGAGACTTAAAACCAATATTATAACCCTGTTCTTACATATGTGCTTTGTTTTTGTGTGTGTGTTTTAGGACCTTCTACTTTAGGAGACTCTCACTTACCTTTAGCAAGTGTTTGTGTGTTTCCTCTATGCAAAGTCCTTTAGCTGAAGCTCTATTAGTACTAGAAATATAATGTGATGTTATCTAAGTGTGTGTTTGAGTTTGCTCTGTTTTAATTCAGGGGGAGAATTTCATCAGTGAAAAGTTTCTTAAACCTGTGGTAATCATACTGTGAATTGCACAGATTATTCCCTGTACCTCTGAGAATATTTTGGTACAGAAAATGAAGACTCATTCATTCTATACCATAAAAATTTATATCATGACTAGTTTAGCTCATGATGCAGTGGAATTTAATAGTCACATGCCAAATTTAATGAGTTCGTCAAGTAAAAATGTTTCTCTTTGTGACTTAGGTAAATTCATTAGACACTAATTCAAGAAATGCAAGTGTTCAAATTAAGATATAAGTCCCAGCAGCAAGGTAAAATGAGGCACACACTTATCATAGAATTTGAAAGGTATTAGACTAAGAGCCCAAAACATTAAATTTAGAAGATGCAGCTGTTCTGTAATAAAAAAGGAGAGAGAGAGAGAGAGAGAGAGAGAGAGAGAGAGAGAGAGAGAGAGAAGAAGAAGAAGGAGGTGGAGGAGGAGGAAAGGAAGGAAGGAAGGAAGGAAGGAAGGAAGGAAGGAAGGAAGGAAGGAATGAAGGAAACAAAGAAAGAAAGGAAAGAAAGAGAGAGAGCGAGAGAAAAGAAAGAAAGAAAGAAAGAAAGAAAGAAAGAAAGAAAGAAAGAAAGAAAGAAAGAAAGAAAAAAAGGAAGAAAGAAAAGAAAGCAATAATCACAATTTATGAGTAAATATAGTTATGCTGTTTAGCACTTAGTGTCAATCCTGGAATGATATAAATGGTGACTATTTGGGGGTTCTCAAAACCTTTGACTTTCCCAGGATGTGGCCTCAGAAACTAAAGGAAAAGTGCAATGTTAAGAGGAAACAAAATTAAATATGAATAAATAAATGTGTGCATTTACATATATATGTAAAACTCAAATTCTCATTACAATTATGGAGAAATTATTTAGATTTTTTCTCATTGATCCTTCTATCAAAACTCACCTCTGATATAACTGTAAATATTAAATAATACCCAGAAGCATGTTGATACACTCAAATACATCCACTTGAAACTCATAAATATGGCACTTTTTCTGCCTCTTAGTTTTCTCTGACAACCTAGAGCTTCCCAAATGTGCAAACTAGCACAGCCATCAATAAAACTCACTGTTTAAAACTTGATTAAAGGAGTAGGTCAAAATAAACTCTGAGATACGCCCATTATTTCAGATTGGTCACCTTGAAGTTCTGGCCCATTGTTGGGGTTTCCATCTAAATAAAATGGGGTAGTGTGGGACTTCCTGATTTAGGTAATTACTTCTCAATGGTTGAGTCAACTTAGGAATTCCCCACAAGCCACTTGACAACCTCATACCTCTTGATATAAAGCTAAATGGAATAGAGTACATGATAGCCATCCTTTGATGAGATTGGGGAATTGGCCTCTTGCATTAGTTTCCTTTCATATTCTCAACCATCGTGGGAATACCAAGAAACCTATTATGAGAGTTCAGGAATGAGACTGATATATTCACATCCTTATCGAAACTCCTAGAGAACAGAGTGGGTGATATTTTCCTCCTGAGAAAAATCTTGTGTTTGAGTAATCTCTTCTGAAATTTGTAAACATCTCAGAGGGGCCAGTTTTATACTTATTTTACTTATCTCCTTAGCATCAACGTGACCTCCTTTTATCTATATTTAAACTGAAAAAAAAAATAGATGATGGTTGATTCCTAGATAGGAATCTTACCTTTTGTCTTATAATAATCTTCGAAATCTTTACTCATGATTGAAGATGTTGGCTGCTTGGCTCAGTCGATCTTGAGCGGCTTTCCACTGAGAGCATCTCCTGACGGGGCTACCATTGTACTGATATCGCTCCATTTCCCTTCCTAAAACTCCAGCTTAGGAATATTGCTGAAAATCATCCTTTTTTGAGTGACTTCTCAGAGGAATGCATGCATATGTATGGGCCTTCATAAAATATTAGGCGATTGTTATTTGATAATCTTATGTTAACTGCAGTTTTACCTTTGTAAAAAGGATAATGAAGAATTTCTACTCCTAGACATTACTTTTATTAGAATTATCTTCCTTGAAATATAAATTCATGTCAGAGATTACCATACAACCCAGAGTAATTATATTGTTTTAGCTTTGTCTGTTCTGAAATTCCTAATCATTAATGGAATGCCCCTATGACTACTGTACATCACCCCATTCAAATTTCATTAGAGAAATGAGTAATATTTTACTCTGAGAATGACTCCATGATTAAGTTGATCTCCTATGAGATCCTTGCTCATTATGAAGTGACCATCAGCACAGTAACTTCTAAAGGTCATTCTATTTTAATTTCTTTGAAAGAAGAGTTGTGAGAAGATGTACCATTTTTTCCTACCTGATTTACTAATTTGTGAAGTGTTAAAAGAGGTTTGTAAAATAGAATACGCACAGCTGAATGCTTAATTAGCTTTCTAAAAGACAAAGACGAATCACCTGAAACTCAAATTGAAGGGGAGAAGTGAAAACACATACTCAGTGTAAAAACTAGCCCATACTCTTCTTAGTTTTTAATCTTGATGTGATTTTTATCATAGGGAAGTTACTTCTTTCCCAGCATTAGGATTTTAATCAGGTCTGTTCCCTGGCTCTCTGCAGTTCACCATTTTAAGTTTTAACAGTTTGAATTCAAAGGGAGATATGCCGATGTCTCTGCTCCTTCATTTGCACACATGCCCTGGACTTCATGAGTAAATTTGACTATGCCATCCTCTGCATGCTTCTGGTGCTGTGTCTTCAACATTTCTTCTCTCACCTCTGCCAAAAAAATATTTCTATTTTATAGTATATTCCCTTACTTTGGATTTATGTTATCATCTTTTTCAAAAGAATATCAAAACTATATGGAGACATTATAGCTATTGTCTCCATGGTACCCGAGGAAGGAACCTGAAGACAAAACCAACTGTATTTAGGAGTTTTCAACTTTTCCATTTTTATCACTTCATGCTATGTAAAAGGGAATGAATGGCACTTTAATTATGCTCTCAGATGATACTAAATTGAGAATGTTGCAAACTATAGGAAAGAGAGAGTGGTGTCACCAGAGAGACTAAAGAGGTTTAGCTATGTAAGTGGGTAGAACCAAGAGAACAAAATTCATCCCAGAAAAAGTTCCAAGTAATTTAAAACTACCCTATGCTTGTGTGTGTGTGTAGGTTTCTGGGTGCACCTGCTCTGTTACATTAAGTTTAAACACATGTAATTTCATGGAGGAAAAGCAAGCTAGGATTGACCATAATAATCTAGGGTAACTATTTTTTTCCTCTCTGCAGTGGTTTGGCTTTGAGATTGGCCTATATTAAATAAGTCAGTCTGTTTTCTTATTTATAGAATGAGGGGCTTGCATAAAATTTATGAGCACTCTAACCTTTAAAAGTACATCAATAAACATTTGAGTAGTAGTTCTTATGGCAAGTGGGGTACAGAACTTGTAGCCATTTGAGAATAACTAGAAAACTAACTGGATTTTCTCTGCTGCTACTTTCATTCTTCAATGAAGGACATTTTGGGGCATTGTTTGGGAAAAAATAGGCACCAAAGCCAATATCCAAAAATTGACCTAAGGGTGATCTGCCTAATTGTAGAAAATTTAGCTGAACCCTGGGGTAATGTGATTATTATAAATGTAGGAAATAGGAAGCACCGAAAGGCTAACTACTTGCAAGTGATGAGAGCCAAGTATTTAGAAATTAGTAGAGTTTCCAGGCAGTAAGTTCACGGATTAACTGAGTCACTTATTAGCACTATGATGTATTTGAACCACTATTTTCTTACCTGCTAACTGAGAATTTTTTTTATTAGTTTTGTTATAAAGATGGGATTAAAAAATAGCCATGAGTCTTCCAGGTGTTACATCCCAGGCAGTTTGAAAATAGGCAAGTATTGTCTGATAGAATAAAAGTAAAGGAATAAGATGCATAAGGAAAGGCCATAAGGAAAGGCCATTAGAATGGATGCTTAGATCATCACTGGGAACTTCCAAGTATACCTTTGTGTTGTGTTTTTTATATCTCAGAATCCCAGTTAACTTTAATACAGTGTTATGCATGATGGCATTGCTTTTTGTTAATAGATTATTTTTTTGAGCAATTTCAAATTTACAAAAGAATTGGGCATTAAAATGGATAGTTTCAATAGACCCCTTCAATAACAGGAAAAACTGGGGAGAATGAAAATGGGGGAAAAAGTCAAAATTAACACTACCAATAGCAGAAAACCTTTTTGGCCTGTTATTCTATTTAGCTACCATTTCCTCTTTGTTCTTCTGAGTACTACCAGTAATCTTAAGCAACAATCTGTTCTCTGTTACATCTCTTCCTACCCACTCTTACTGCTCACTTTCTTGAGATCTGTAATATGTTACCTAATTAAAACAGATAAAGCTTGTGGGTTAGGGTATTTGAAGTCAATTTGAAATCTGAAGAGAAATAGCCAGGGAATAGGGCTAGGGGAAAGAAGGAAAAATAAATAAATAAATAAATAAATAAACAAACAAACAAACAAACAAACAAATAAATAAATAAATAAGAAAAAATATTGGAAAGGCAAAAGTTGTTGATACTGAAATTATGGAGAAGATTTTCCTTGAAACTGAACAGAAATGTTTGGAGCACTTTCTCTGAGATTAGAGGGAAGGCGGAGAATTGGAATAAAAATGAAAAGATCTATAGTTAGGGAGAGAAGGAGAATTGAAGGTGTTTAACTGGGTTGGCCTTGATTTTTGAGGTTTAGTGCATCTGAGGAGGTGAGTCTGAGGTTAGACAGGAAGTCCCGGGCTGAGGAGAGGAAGCACTGGAAGGGGATGTGCCCCTTGAACTATTATGTTCAAAAGCAAGAAAGTGAGACGTCCTGATACACTGGAAAATAAAAGCTTTCCAATGGAGCTGTGTGTGCAGAGGGGGACTTGCTCGCCAACAGGTACATGGGACTTCTGTAGAAATAGTTTGGGTTTTGGCCTTTTTCTTACTAAGTGGTCTGTAGGAAACCTACTCAGAAAGAGCTACCAATTTCCTCTAGTGCAGGAGAATGACAAGTGATTATTGCTGCCTTGTGGGGGCTGCCTGTAGTGATTACTGCTGTCAGTTAGGGCTGGCAGGGATCTTCAGGATTTGGGACTGGGCAGGTCTCCAAGCCTGTTGCTCTTGGTAGGTACCATATTGTATCTTTCACAGGCTAAGAAGATGAGGGAAGAAACCAGACATAAACAGGCTCTTCTTTTTATGGGTTTTTTTTTTTTTTGCCTTTCTTCCAAAAGTAGGCTCTTATTTATTGTTAACTCTCAGTAGGTTAAGGCCATCATCGCAGGAATCATTGTTTCTTACAATCCCTTCCCATTCCTCACCTGAGTAGCCCATCAGAAGGTAGCAGCCCATCAGAAGGTAGCCCTGGCTTTCATAGGGATTTTGGTATATCAAACCTTTCTGTTCCCATTTTCTTTCCATACATCGGAACATTGCTATAGAAGCCTCCATCTGTCTCTGATCAACAGAGAGAGGAGTGGATAAATGTGTCCTCCACTCTTCCTTGGCTTATTAGCCTGTGACATTTTTCAAAGCAGGTTTAAAATAGGAGGATGGGGTGATGGTGATGACAATCATGATCGTGACAGATAATTCTTATTGGCTACATGTTATGTATGAGGCACATCCTTATTTAATACCAACAACAGCAACACACGTAGTATAAGGTAATACTATTCTTCTTTCCATTTTACAGATTAGGAAACTAATTTGATTCAAGGAGGTTAGCCAAATTTTCCAAGATCGAACATATTCATTTTCAGGGAATGATGCCCATCTCAAACTGGCCTAAGAAAATGTGAATAAATTGGCTCCCATTGCTAAAATGTCTATTGGTGCTCTGTCTGTAGCTCGAGATGGACTCAGAGGCTTAAATAGTGTAATCAGAATTTACGGTGCCTCCATATCTTGGTTTAATTTTTCTCTGTGTTGGCTTCATTTTAATGCAGACTTTCCCAATATGTTGTCATTAATAGCCAGTTGAGCTCCAACTTTACATTGCACTTTCAGCATGTAATCACCGGAAAAGACAGCAGTTCAATCTGTGGTTTCAGAAAAGGCCTTGGGAAGGGCACTCATTGGCCAGGCTTTGGTCACATGCCCATCCGAGGTCTAATCACTGTGGCTCAAGTGTTATACTTAGAATTAGCAGGTCATAATTACACATTCAGTCAGAAGCACAAAACTAGGGAGAGAACCTTCACATAAACTATATGGAATATGTTCCCCACCAAGAAAAAAGGTGTTCACAGAGGAAGGGAGAGAATGTGTGGGGGCAGTCAAAATTAATGCAGTTCAAAGTCTTCTCCTCCCAATCAGGTGGTGTGGGATCTGGGATTTGGATACAGATAATCTGTTCCTGGGTCTGTTCTAAGTGGGACCTGTGCTAGTTAATTTGCAGAACTTATTTAATACTTGTCATAATACCTGGAAGTAAATATTTCTAGCTCCATGATATAGGTAAGGAGGTAAACTGAAGCAAAGTAAAATATCTTGCCTGACTCTATTTCTATGTAACTGAGCTAGGAACTAAATTTAAGCCTATTAGTCTTTGTTTTCAGACTTCTTTCACCCAGCCATGGATGTCATCTAAATGGTTTTGAATGTCAGCAAGAGACTGGGGATGTGACCTGTATTAATTAATTTTGCCATTTAACAAACTACTACAGGAGCTCAGTGGTTTATAACACAAATATTTATTTTCATCACTTATGATCTGCCGGGCAGCTGGGCAGCTCTAATTGGAGGGTGGAGTTCAAGTTGGCTCTGTCTGTTGCATCCTTGAGCCCAGGGTAGAATAGCATAAGCTATTGGGCGGGGGGCTCTTTTCATAAGGCAAGTACATCCCTGTAAGCATCATTTTAAGTCTGCTTTATCCTGTCTACTCACATCCCAGTGGTTGAAACTATATATGTGTGTTCCAGCCCTGCAGCAGTGGGCTAGAGAAGTACATTCTACCCACAGTGGGATGAAGGGAGTGAATAGTCACTGAATAATCCAAACTATCATGAGGTACTTTGAAGAAACTGCAATAATAGCCCTTAATTCATATTTAGGTTATTTATTTATTGATTGTTTGTTTTCCAAAATGAAAAATTTTAGAAAAGCATTGTCAATCAGTAAACCTAAAAACATAGAGGTCACACATCAAATTTAGATGGTGTTGTTAGTGGGAGTGACACCAAAAAATAGTAAACCTATAAAATATTTTTATTTCTACCACCCTTTGAAACCCAGCTGAAATATCTTTACATACTACTATCTGGCATGGATGTTATAATCACAATACTCGTTTGTGTATTTGGGGGGATAATATATTATGCCTTGGTGCAATATTTTAATCTAAAATCACAGGATATATGCAACTCTGCAGTGAAAAACAATTATCACCATTGACAGCTTGGGGAGCTAAATGCAACTGTTTGTCTAGGTGTGAAATAATAGTTATCAAATTCTTTTTATTCTAGCATCTGTTCAGGACATCAGTCTTTATAGATAAGTGATGTTCTACTGCTTTTATTCATGGCTAATAGTTAAAATTCATTTCTTTTGAAAGTTCTCTCTGCTCACAAAGAACTAACCCAATTTTTCTGCCAGGAATACTTCCCCATACTACACTGAGGTCATGAAAAACCAGTAGGGTGATTCCTACATTGTGTTCAAGAAAAGGCAATATTGTTTATATAATTGACACTGTAGACACTGTTATTAAGAGAAAAAGGGTCAGAATTTCAGGTGGAATTAAAATTGATTAGTTGGTTTTCTTATTGTGGGTGAGAGATGTTGATTATATTTAATTATTTATTCAATAAGAAGTAAACATCTCAGTGTACTAGTGGGCCTAGTATGGTTATAGATATTGTGCAGATTAAAAAATAGACAAAATATAAGGTATGATTTCTAACTGCAGTGGAAAGAGAGTATGCTCAATATGGAAGTCTTGTGCTTAGAATCATAAATCCTGGATTTTATTGTTAATGAGATTTTGGACTTTGAAGAAATAATAAAACCTTGCTAAGGTGTTATTTCTTTATCTTGAAAATAAGACAGTTTATGTAGGTTTACTCCAGTGACAACTCTGATTCAAACATTGTAGAATGTCAGGGAGTTTTCTACCTAATTTGAAAGACACAAAACATGTGAATGGTTTATATATTCAATAATTGTATGTAGAGTGCCTCCTACTTTGTGGTAGGTTTTGTCCTCAGTGGTGGATATTGCGTTATGAAGAAAAAAAGCCCTTGGCTCTGGAGAGCTTACATTCTGGTGGGAGATGGTCAATAAACAAGTAAACAAATAATTATATAATTTAATTTCATATATTAATAAATGCTATGAAAAGAATTAGAACAAGTTAAAGGATGAGTGATTGGGCAGAATTTATTTTAGAAAATTAGGAGAGTTCTACCTGAGAAGATAGCACTGGAGACTTGAACTAAATTATTTGATTAATTTTGCAATTATTTGGGGGGAAATCATTTCTCTAAAAAATGAGATGCCTGAGTTTGGAAGGTGTATATAATGCTTAAGGAGTAGCAAAAACAATAGCTTAATTATATAACACAATCTACATATGACAAAATAAAATAGTGTAAACTGTATTTTGTGACATGACAGAGAGTAAAGGTGTGTTGAAATAATCAGAGGAGGAGATAAGCAGAATAATTCCTGTGATTAGATCTTTGCTTCATTGCTCTTATCTCATTGTTCACCAAGTTCTAGATAGTTTTATCTCCTTGACTTCTTGTTTATCACCATATCTGGACTTGAACTCAAGTGGACAGTTGCAGAAACCATTGGCTTTGAGCCACTCTCTACCAATAAGTAAAACTGAATACATAATCTCATTTTAAATATATATATATTATTAAATATATATTATATTATTAATATATATTATATTATTAAATATATGTTATATTATTAATGTTATATTATTAATATATTATATTTATAATATAATATTATAAATATATATTATTAATATTATTCCCTATTAATTCCAGAAAAAAAAATGTAAACTGCTTAGCTATGAAAGGACTTCTGTGATTCGTTCCTAATGACTTTTTCAGCCTCTTCTATTCTAAACTTCTCTCCATGCCCTAGTTCTATGACCACATCAAACTCCTTGCAATTTTCCAGAATGCTGTGCTCCCCCATATCTTCATCTATGACACCTACACTCTGTCTAACTTCCTTTATGTGTTTTTAGGAATCAGTTAGGATTTATCTCCACCAGTAGTTCTCTCTGAGCCCCACAGTCTGTTTCTATATTACTTAGCATGCTGTGGTGAAACTGTCTTCTTTACCTCTTTGTCCCACTAAGCTGTGAGTTACCTGAGGGTCTGGACAATGCTATTAATCTCTGTATTTCTGGTGTTCAGTTCAATGCCTGACACCAGGTTCAATAAATGTTTCTAAAAATAATGAATGTGGGTATAATCTATGGATTATTTAATTTTGGTATCTTTAAACCTGTCAGTTATTTTGACCTATTTTTTCTCTTCTCTCTCTTCTGTTTTCCGTATTTAACTCTATAAATCTAAGTGACCATTCCAAAACCATCTCTCATGCTAATGGGAGAGAATGCGTACCATGTGAAAGAGTGGTCTTTGCTAAAGAATACTGAAAAAGAAATTTTTTTTATTTAAGCTCTAGTCATGGATAGCCATGGTGATCATTATAATTTCATTAAAAGTTATTTTAGTTATTCTTACACAATTTGCTTCTTAAGAACAGTGGACTTTTTGTTTTAGCATTTTCATTTGTAATCCCAGTCTTATGAAATGTGGCAGGATTATTTTTCTCACTAAAATAAACAAACTTAGTTTAAGTTACATTGAGAAAAATCTCATTATTTACTAGTAATCTTTTCAGAATTTGTTTCCCCTCTTCTTTGAGAATTGAGCATTGTTTTATTTTTTCCCCAAGAAGTGAGAAAGCAGCAAATTGAGAGACAGATTGTAGGTTTTCTACTGCTCTTCACAACTAGTGAGGTGGGTGGCATTTTCTCCATTTTCCAGCTGGCAAAAATGAGATTTTAAAAGTTAAGTGATTTGTCTGGGAAGCTAATTGATGGAAGAGGTAGAATTGAACTGAAGTCTGATAGACACAAAAACAGTTCTCTCTTTTCTCTACCTTATCCTCTCATTAAGGAATAATCTAAGCAAAAGATCTATATGTTCTGGCAAATAGTATCACATAAAAATGAATACATACAAATAAACACAAAAATTAACTGTATTTTCTAAAAGGCAGAAATAACTATTGTGAATGTCTGGAAAACAATTACACAGACTTTCTGGTATTAGAGTGTAGGCCAAGGCTCTGAGAACTCCTCTACAGACACCCTTAATTCCTCTGACCCAAGTATGGCTCACATTTACAAATCAGATTTAGAAGTAAGCTGTATGTTGGAAGAATAAAATTAATGATTTATTTTGAAATGACCTTTCTGATTTATTACTCATAAAAAGAAAGAAAGAAAGAAAGAAACAGGGTGATCCTTATTTCCAGCTGATTCCCAGTTGTTAGGGGCATCATCATTGTCAAAATTTCATTCTTGAATGAGGTTCTTAATGAATATTCTAAAATCTAGCATTGAGCTCTTACAATGTTCTAGGAAGTGCATTAGGGTTTTTATTTATGTTTATTAGCAGCATATTCCTTAAAACAGGTACCACTTACTAATAAAATAGCAGAATTAAAAAGTTAAGTAACTAGTCCAAAGTTGTACTTACTAGAAAATAGTAAAGTAAGATTTAAAGCCAGTTATCTGATATGAAAACTGTGCTCTAACTTGTCTGTTCTTTGTTTGGGTTTGGCCTAGAGTTAGGAAACCTAACTTTAGTCTCAGATTTAGTACTGAGAAGCTGTGTGTTCAAGTGAATCATGTTCTTTCTCTGAAACTGTTTTCTTGTTTGTTAAGGGAATTGGATGATGAGAACAAGGATTTCTGGTGTATCCTGCAACTGAGAAAGTAAATGAGTGAAATGCCAGAAATGGAAGCTCATTAACTCACAGCAGGACATAGTAATTTCCCAAGAGCATCCTGACATAAATATCAGTACTTGTCACACTACAATACTTTTAAAATTACATTTAATTTTACTTAATATTTAGACTATGCTTCTTATTAATATTGCCTATAGAATTCCATCAGAGTGCTGACAAGTCCCAAATCAATTTGGACATTGATTTTTTTTTAATGTTAAAATCTCTAGATACAGTTCTAATTTCTTGAGCATTATTTTCTTTTTCATTTCTACATTCTACATAGGTATATTCATATTGTACTACACTTGTTACCTATGTAATTATGTTCCAATTTAAACCAAAATTAATGAAAAACTAAAAAGGAATTTCTGAGGGTATGGGTACAGATAAAAGTGTCTTTAGTAACAAAGAGTTCTGATCATGTTTGTAGATGTCCTGAGATAGCCTCAGCATCTTCATTTTCCTTCTTTTCCTCTTACTCCCCATTATCTGAATAACAATATGAAAAAGGATTGCTTGTACAATTTGACTTGTACTATTCTTTGTTGAGTTCCTCTATAGATATTATTTTATTAATTCTCCACCATAACACTGAAAGGTAAATGCGATTTTCCCCACTTTGCAGATAAGGAAACTGATTATGAGAGATTAAAGAATTTAGCAATAATAAAAATAAAAAGCCGAGTTCCCTTTGACTTACAAATACATGACTTTCTATGGTGCTACATTATCTGGAAACTGAAACTCATCACATCAGCATAATAATCTTGCTCTCTCAGGAGCATCTTTCTCCTTGGTACTCTCCCTATTATGTGTTTATAAAATATTTTATATGTTTTTGTTGAAGTTCTATCCATCATTTATGATTTATCTGTCTGTCTCTGATCTATCTATGATCTATCTATGATCTCACTCTTTCTCTCTCTCTCTCTCTCTCTCTCTCTCTCTCTCTCTCTCTCTCTCTGTCATCATCTATCTATCATCTTCTTTCATCTATCATCATCTACCTATCATCTATCTTTCTGTTGTAATGTTCAAAAATACATTACATCTACAACTCAGTAAAATTTTCTTATGTTGACCATATGTGTAACTAACATTCACATCATTTATAGAAACTTACCAGCATCCTTCCCATTCATTTCTCTCCCTGTAGGTAACCATGATTCTTACTTCTGTTGTTAAAGTTTAGTGTTACCTGTTTTCAAACTTGAACACATGAGAACATGCAGTTTGCACTTTTTTGTTCATGATTTGTTCATTTATTTTTTTTGGATCCAAATTTCCTTCTGGTTTCATATTCCACTTGCTTGAAGAAATCATATACATATGTATATGTGTATGTTTATGTGTGTATGTGTGTATGTATGTATGTATGTATGTATGTATATTAGCATGAGTGTTCTGGGGATCTTTAAAACTACTCACAGGTTCAATGATTCGCTGGAAAAATTCATACAACTCAAAAAAAACTGTTGGAAAATACTCATGGTTCCAGTTTATTAAAGTGAAAAGATACAGATTAAAATCAACAAAGGTAAAAGGCACACAGCACAAAAATCTAAGAGAGACCAAGGTAAGCTTCCAGTGATCCTCTCCCAGTAGGGTCATGTGGATAGTGCTTAATTCTCCCAGCTATGATGTGTAAAAGTATCTCCAAA
This sequence comes from Cynopterus sphinx, assembly GCA_030015415.1. Classification (NCBI taxonomy): domain Eukaryota; kingdom Metazoa; phylum Chordata; class Mammalia; order Chiroptera; family Pteropodidae; genus Cynopterus; species Cynopterus sphinx. The sequence goes on from CM057383.1 coordinate 120,868,720, forward strand.
ATATCGCCAACCAGGGAAGCTTACCCAGCCTCAGTGGCCTGGGGTTTTTATTGGGAATGAGTCAGTAGGCATGAAATGTCCATGTGACTGACCTTAAATACTCAATCTCCAGCCTCTCCAGAAGTCAGACTGATAGAGTGTTGCTCAAAGTCCCTACTATAAATCACATTTTTAGCATAAACTATCTGGAATTGCTCAAAACCTTAGGTATACGAAGACACTATTCAGATGGAGCATTCCAAGGACTTACAGGTTATCTCTCAGGAGTCAGCCCTTTCTTTGGGGATGTACAGGGTCTGAACACCTAAGTCTACTGTATTAACTGTTTACTGCACAGTGAGTATCCCACACCTGTTGAGATAACCCTTTACTGTATACCAAGTCTCCCAGCAATGAGTTTCTTCAGTTTTTCTCTATCTGAAAAAGTTCCACTTTACCAATGTTTTAAAAAGATATTGTCACTGGATATAGAATTCTGGGCTAAGAGTATTTTTTCCTCTATGAACATGTCACTCCTTTGTCTTGCATAAAACTGAGAAATCCACTATAATTCTTATTATTTTTCATTTGTAGTTAATGTTTTTTTTTTCTGGGTCTCTTTAAGATTTAAAAAAATCTAGATATGGGTGTTTCTGCATGTGCACGTGTGTGTGTGCATGCATGTGTGTGCACGTGTATGTGCATGTACTATTTATTCTGCTTGGAATTTTCTGAAATTCTTGAAATATTATTCTCATTTTCAACCTCCCCACTTCCTTGGTTGCCCTTAAGATATGTCTAGATGTTTTTTGTTGTCTACTGTTTTTAGTTCACAATGTGTCTTGAGTGGTTTTAGCCCTATATTGTTGCAATTTCATCATGCTGCAGCTTTGTTTTGTGTTTATTCAGCTTGGGGTTTTCTGAGTTTCTTGAAACAGTTGTTCTGTAAACTTTATCAAAGATTGAACATGTTGATACATAAGAATCAAATGTCACTTGACATTTTCTCCCCTTTTTCTCCTTTAGTTCTTGGACTTTTATATTTCAGACCACTTTACATTGTCCCAGAAGTCACTGAGACTCTTTAACTTTTTTTCAGCCTTTTATCTCTCGTGATTCATTTCAAATATAATTTCTGTTGCCTTGTTTTTAAAGGTTACTGATCTTTCCTTTTGCAGAGCTTAATCTGTAATTAAGCCCATCTGATGAATTTTCAATTTATATATTGTGTCTTTTTATCTTTACATGTTCCTTTTGGTTCTTTCTCAGAGTTTGGATTTTTCTGTTAGTTTTTACTTTAAGTCTTTAAATATATTTACAATAGCTGTTTTAAAGTCCTGCTCTGCTACTTCCATTATTTCTATCATTTGGGGGCCTATTTTTACTGACTGATTTCACTTAGTTTATTGGTCACAGTTTCTTGATTATTTGAATGTTATTTTTTTATTGAATACTTGACATTGCACATGTAATGTTGAGAGTTTGGATGTTTTTGACAAGCACTTTAATTGCAGTTCGGCTTCGTACTTCCAAGTGCTCCTTTCTGGGCTCTCTGAATTTGTGTGTAAAGTGAATCTACCATGTCTTTCATGATCTGGTTTATAACTGTGTCTTTCCCTTCATGTTTCATATTTTCTTTTGCTCCATCTAGGCACATTCATCTTTTTTCTATTCTTAAAGCATGGCAAGTTTGCTTCAGACTGGTGTCTTAATTCTTGCTTCTATCCTGCTTAGAATGTTCTTGTTCAATTTGTAATATTTGTACTCTCACTGCAAGATTTGTTTGGTTGTTACTTCTCAGAGAGTACTTCCCTGACTGCCATTTTTAAAATAGATGACTTTTCATTCCCCACGTGATCACACTTACCTTACTCCACTTATGTTTCCATCACAGCAAATGTTACTATCCTATATAATAAATTCATCTACCTAAAGCACCCTGACTATAATATGTGCTTCTAAATTTTGTCTTTTACTCTGGTATCTCAACTGACTAACTGAATGCCTGGCACATTTAAAAAATATTTGTTTAATGAGTTAGTAAAAGATTCCTAGTTTCTTATATATCAGATAGTTATGATAATACCTGCCCTGGAAATCTTGTGTTTATTTTTCTTGAGTGTTAAATGAAATATCTGTGTTGTACACATTTGTCATTTTTTTAAATGTTCTTATAATATTTGGTAAAATCTTTGAGTTTCAAGTCTCAGGGGTATACAAGGATCTATTTACTGTTCTTGAAAGACTGTTCATTTATTCAACTCTTTTGATGTGGCAACCATTCTTTCACTTTGATTGGGACTAAACAGTTCTTGAGTTGCGGGGCTTTCAGTGCATGTTACCTATATTTGGCCAATTATATGCTACTATCCTAGACTTTGACAATGGGGTGAGTGTTGAAAAGAAGTCAGTGGAGAATTGATTCCATCCACAAAGGGGACACAAAGTATCCATGTGCTGTCTGTGGTGGCAGTAGCAATAGTGTCTGGTGTGCAATGACAGCAGTGTTCAGACCTATCTCAACCTAAACACATTCTTTTGAATGAATTAAGCCAACTAGCTCCCTAGCATTCCTACCCAAACCTTCATTTCTGGTTAATTTTATAAAAGAAAGCTTCTATTGTTATAGTCAAGAACTCTAGCTGATGCATTCTTGAAACAATTTAGAAGAGGGTAAATCATTAAAAACATAAAAGCATTTATTATCATTTTATATTAGTGTGGAACAAAGCTCAGCTGAACATCTAGTTAACCAGTAGGAAACACCTGCAAATAGAAAAGGTTTTGCTGAAATGGGCATTGTATGTGATTTGAAAAGTTTGATTATAGCAAATCTCAGGGTATGTAACTTTATTTTCTAGTTGTTATACCTGTTGTGTTCTATACAAATGTGTTTCCATGGTAAAATAGATAGAGATGAATTTAGTCCCCTTAAAATATGAAGGCTGTTTAGTTCTCTTAAAACATATAATGATAGCTGATCATACATGAGCCAGTTCAGAAGAAAATCAAATATATTACAAATGGCAAGATACCATTAGAGTTGACTAATAAGGCAGCTCTGTTTATAGGGGAAAGAAGAAAGCTCATCATAGCCTTTTCTATAAGCTGGGTGGGGGGTGGTCTCTGGTATGCAATTTTATTTTTTCTGCTTTGTCATAAAGAAAAGCTTAAAGAATGTCTGAGAGAGAACTTAAAAGGCTGTGTTTATTAGTAGGTTTTGATATATAATGGGCAACCACATAAGCTCAGTGACAGACAAAAGAAAGCATTTACTGCACATGTATGTGTGTTCAGCCTGGATTGGATAGATGGCTCTGCTGATCTTGGCTGATCTTGCTGGAAGGGCTGGGGTGACTCAGTTCTGTCCATATGTCACATCCTCCAGCAGGCTCACCCCAGGGATAGTCTCATGGTGATAGCAGAAATGTAGGAAAGCAAACAGAAGCAGGCATGTCTTCTTAAGTACAGTTTGGAACTGGCACAGAGTCCATCCCGCCTTGTTCTCTAGGTCTAAGTGAATCATAGATGAGCTCCAAATCCAGAGGCAGTGCAGGTCACCCACACTCAGGCAGAAGGAGTTGACCAGTTGTATGGCAAAGAGCATGACTCCAGAAAAGAGTGAAGAGTCTGAATCCAGAGAAGGGTGTAGAGTCTGGGTTATCATTGCAATGTTCTACCATGTGTTCAATGTCATTTTGGATATATAAAGCTGACTTATTCTGGGCAGTAATTTAAACGGGTGAAGGTAAGTACTATCACATTGCCAGTTATGTTCATGGCTGTACCAATCTGCATATTCTACATAAGTTACCTTGAATTCTTTGTCCTGAAATTCTCTGCATGAAGAGCCCTGACCAGCCAGGCTGTAAGTACTCAGCCATCCTCTGTCATCCCCTTATTTGTTTCTTTCTCCTTTCTAGCTTCCATTTGGCCATAAAATAAAACATCTCATTAATGTAAATTCCATGTAAGCTGTCTTGTTAGTCCCTGGGAACTAAGTGGTACAAATAAATTAACGTGGTCCCTGCCCTCATAGTCTTTAAATTCTAGTGATGACGACAGGCACTAGTAAGTAATATACACAATTAAATTTTAATTAGAATTCCTTCCACTTTTCTTCTTAGTCTACTCTACTGTTGCTTTAATACAATGAGACTACTTTCCCAGCAGAGTCTTTGCACTTACCATTTGAAATACTCATCCTATGCTTCAAAGTGTTTCAACCCTCTGCTCAAAAGTCAGAAAGGCATTCCCTGCTCACATGTTTAAAATGACACACCTTCAGTCATTCACTTTCCCTAATCTCTGCTTTAGAGGTCTCGTTATAGAGACTGTGTGTGTATGTGTTGTGTGTGTGTGTTTAATCAGTGACTTAAGCTGTTTTGTGTGCTGATCTTTTGCGTACTTTCAACAGTGAGTAGCATTTAGTAGCCTACAATATTTTTCGAATGTCTAATGCCCATATTACATCATTACTAAACCTACGAAACAACACATTTCAATTCTTATCATGGCTACTAAATTTGTCATGTTTCTTCCTTGCGAAAGTTTTGTGAGTGAACAAAAATAGTCAAAAATTGATTTTCCAACCTTGGTTGCAGGGTCCCTAAACTTTGTAGCTCACACATTCAACTTGATTAGCTCTCTATGTTAGGACATGCTGACATATCAATATTAACTCATTGATTCAGGCTATTGTAGAACTTTACCCTCTAAATACATTTTGGGTCAGATCTCCTAGCTAAGACTGATTAGAGAAAGAGCCATGTGCAAGTTTTTCAGGCTTCTAAACACTTACAATGAGCCAGGTACTCTCTGCACAGTACTTTCCTGAAATAAATTAATCCTTACAACAGCTGTGTAGGTTAGGTGCTACTGTGATTCTACACACAGATAAGGAAATGGAAGTTCAGAGGGTTAACTAGCTTTTTCAAGGTCACACAGCTCTTAGGCAGTAGACTTGGTGTCCAAATGTAGACAGTGGAACTCTGCCAGAGCCAGTATTCTAATCACAGTGCTAACCACCCTCTTTGTGTCCAAGGAAAGAAAACCAACTCATTTTCACATTGGTTAAAGCTCATTGTATAAGTGGAATGAAAACACCATCTATTAAGATTAGAATTAACCAGTCAACCTTTCTGAAGAAAGAAAAGTATATTGAGCAATGAAACATGACTTGAAAAAATATGGGCACAAATTGACACCAAAGGCATGGCAACAAAGAAAAATGCAACAATTTGGACTTCATGGAAATTAAAAACTTTTATGCATCAAAAGACATTATTAACAGAGTAAAGAGGCAACTCACAAAATGGGAGAAATACTTATAAATCAAATATCTGATAAGAAATTGACATCAGAATATAAAGGAAACTCCTAAAAGTCAGCAACAAAAATATGATTTAAAAATGGGCAAAAGACTTGGAGACATTTCTCTATAGAAGATATACAAATGGCTCATAAGCACATGAAAAGATGTCCAACCTAAGTGATCATTAAGCAAACATAAACCCAAACCACCTGACACCTGTTAGGATGGTCACTTTCAAAAAAAAAAAAAAAAAACCTAAAACCAAAAACAAACAAACATAAAAACAACAAATGTTGACAAGGATGTAGAGAAAATAAATGGAATCCTGGAGCATTGTTGGTGGAAATGTAAAATGGTACAGATAACAGTGTGCCACAATCTTTATTTAAATTATCTTGTTTAATATGAGAATCCTGAGAGCTTGGTGTAGTTATTACTTGAGAGAATATGAAGTGAAGGTACAAAATAATTATGCCACTTAACCAAATTCACACAGCCTTTAAAAATGAAGGGCCTGGGATCCACCCCCAGGCAGCTGGGATCCCTCCCTTACTCCTACATACCCAGGAAGGGTGGCATAGATACCATCATCATCACTCAGACTGTGTCAAAAGGGAAAAATCAAGGCAAAGGGCCATCATGCTATTTAAGATCAGGAAGACCTACGACTCCCATTGTGATTCTAGTGATTCTATTACTCACTAGTTTAGTTACATTTATTATTTAATTTCCCTGGGCCTCATGTTCTTCGGTTCAATACCTAGCTAAACTACCATTCTCCAACATGACATCTGGGTTTCCTTGATTTATTTTCAATGTTAATCTGTCCATGGTACTCAATAAATTCAGAGCTGACAATCTAGTTTGCTTTCTCTGGTGCCTCAGTCTCCAGGTTTTGGCTCTTCTTATTCTTTGTAGAATTTCCACTTCTTGGTTCATGTTCTCTTTCACTATTTTGTTATCATCTGGAGTAAAGGTGGGCAAGCAGAACTGTCTAGAGATGAGAAAATTAAGAATATTTTTTTACTCAGTGCAGTTGAAGTAAAAGTTGAAATACCTTTAGGTCCAGTTAGAAGCCTTCCAGCTTTTCAGCCGCCTGATTTTTGCAGAAACAATCTCAGGATCTTAGAGAGTTTGCCCATCTGCTCAGCTATATTCAGGCTAAAAACCTTTGAATCTGATTTCTAATGAGATGCACTCCTCCCAAATCAGATAGAATGTGAGAGCTGAGAGCATCCTGGAATTCGAATGGCCTCTTCACTTTTATTATGTTCATTAGAAGGTTCTATAAGTCACTGGGGCATCCAAATTAGCTTTTAATGACGAACTCCAATAACGAAACTGAAAAGAGTGGGCGGAAGAGGAATGGAATGAAACCAGGGGATTCCTGTCTGACATCTCCACCTGGTTGATCATTTACTGATGCTTGAAGAAGAGGACTGTGTGGGAACAAAACAGTGTGGGTGGATGCTGTTGGGAGTACATATGCTAAAGTCAGAGAGAGTTGGTTTACGTCCATGTGCACAATCTACATGACCCTGAGCAAGTATTTAACTTTCTTTGACTCTGTTTCTTTAGGTATAGAATGGGCATTGTAACATGAGAGCACTTTTGAAACTATTAATTGTGTGAAATGTGTATAAAATGCTTAACTCACTTTCAAGCACTTAATCTGTACTTAATACATATCACTAATTATAGTTCTTTTTTTTCAAGTTTTACTAATTAATCAATGTGATTCCTCCTCTTTTCTCTCCTCCCATTCTCCTCCACCCCCATGTTATTTCAAATCATGTCAAATGGAAACTGATTCCTTCTTTTTCATGAAATACATTTCAGTACTGGGGGCCAAATCAGCATATTTTAGGTTATGATATAAATCTTGCCTAATTCCTCAGTCTAAGGCTTATATTTGGGAGCTATTGTTAGAACTTGAAGCCTGACCTACATCTGTGAAATGTGAATCATGGCATTAAGCAGTGGAAGGAATTAATATAAACCATGCCAGGTAATGGACTCCTCATCACCAAACTGTGTGATGATATACCTTCTTCTCTCTAAGACATGCCCTTCTCTAGAAAATTAAGGCCGAAAAATTGTATTTAAAAAATGTTTTTTCAGTACCAACCTTTGCTGCTGGGGCTATTGTAAGGAATAAATGAGATTATATAATATAAAACTTTATTTTTCTTTCTTTTCAAAAATAACTATATTTTCTTTTTCTTTTTAAAAATCTTTTCAACAGGTGAGTTGTTATACACACCTTAGCAGATTCAGACTTCCATGGCCACCATCCTGCTAAACAACTATATTTTCTTGTTGTCATTATTTTAGCTTTGCTCTTCACTTAACATGAGATAAAACTATCAAAAAGATGAAAGTCATTTTCACATTTACTAGGGTGGCCCACAAAACACCTGAGAGACAGCAAGCATTCAAATACATTTGCTTCTCCTTGCTTCTCTTTGGTGGGTCACTGTGGGACTGTGGGAGAGAGGATTGGCCTCTGCAGTCAGAGGGGACTCAGTTCCAGGTTTACCACTCAGAAGTCACGTGGCCTTCGGCAAACTGTGTAGCCTTTTGTTTGGTGGTCTCATCTGCAAATATGGAACAATAAACCTATGCTGAGAGTTGAGTTGAGGAGAGCCTGGCACAGATTAATCCAATGATTACCACCTCACATGAGCCCCAATATTTGTGTTTTCTAAAAGTTCTTCAGGTGTTTCTATTGTCCGCCTAGGATTGAGGACCTGCCTAATAGATATAAATAACATTAAACCCCTTTACTTTGATTTAGGCTAAAAAAAAATAAAAGCCTAATATTCTATTTCACACTAAGAGAAATTTTTTTAAGTAGAATTATATAATTTTAGAATTAAAATATGCCTTAATATTCATTGGTTTAAAATCCTCCTTGATTTATGTTTTATTTTTATAATTTTCCTGACAAGTAGTCTTAACTTTAAACGTCTTCAGTGATTTAATATCTACTATTGTTTTAGAATTACTTTTATTTTTTTCTGTGTTGTAATTTGGTCAGAGCTCCCATTTCAGCTACTCAGAAAAAGACGAGTCTTATTTCTACAGGAAATCTTTTATATATTTGAAGACGGCTCTAAGGTTCCTTTGAGTCATTTCTTGTCCAAAAAGTGATTTCCAAACTAGCTGATCATCAGACCGCTAAGGAACTTTAAACAACAACAACAACAACAACAACAACAACAACAACAAACAACAAAACACTGCTTTTTGTTGCTATTGAATCAGAATCACCACAGTGGGTCCCTAGAGTCAATTATTTTAAAGCAAGTTCTTCAAGTTCTTCTGTGATTATAGGAATCTTTGCTTGTCAGGGACTTCAATTGGGGGCAATTTTGAACCACAGGGGACATTTGACAATATCTGGAGACATTTTTGGTTGTTATAACTGAGGGCGGAAAAGCTACTGACATCTAATAAGTAGAGGCCAAGAATGCTGCTAAACATTCAAAACCAAATAAGACAGCTCCAGCAAAAAAGAAGTATTCAGTCTACCAGTTTTCTCTCTGTAACTATGAGTCTGTTTCTATTTTGTTTGTTTATTTTATTCTTTATATTCCACATATAAGTGAAATCATATGGTATTTGTCTTTCTCTATCTGACTTATTTTACTTAGCATAATTGCCAGATGGGAGGGTTTTGGAGGAGTGAAAAAGGTGAAGAGATGAAGTACAAATTGGCAGTTACAAAATAGTCACGAGGATGTGAAGTACAGCATAGGGAATATAATCAATAATTCTGTAATAACTATGTATAGTGCCAGGTGGGTACTAGACAAATCAAAGAATATCACTTTGTAAATTATATAAATGTCTAACCACTATGTTGTACACCTGAAACTAATATAAAATAATATTGAATGTCAACTCTAATTGAAAAATAAAAATTTAAAAAATTATTGAGTCCAAAATGCAATGCTGTTTGACATTAAGAAACAGTTATTTTGTTCTAATATGACATAGCTTTCATTCTCTTCTATTATCCTCTTACCTACTGCGTAAATGTCTCCTAAATGTAATGCATTGAAGGGCTGAACACAATAAAAACCTGACTTTTTTTTAGAAGCAGACATGAAGAAGCAATGCATCTCATTACAGGGTGATTCATTAATAAAATCTCAGGTGCTCTTGAGGACAACACTTGAAACCGAGATTCCTCTTTGTGCCATTAAATATCGTGTGATTTCAGTTCAGCAAGTATATTTGTGACCCTAAGACACCACGGAAAGCTCAGTAAATCATGTTAGCACAATTTTTTTTTATTAGCTTTCCCAGGATAAATCTGCAAAAGGACTTTCTGCAAAAGGGCATGAGGATGTCCTGGATCTAAGTAATCTGGGAATCACACCTTGATGAGAAGAGGCCATTTAGGATTTAGAGACCTCTTTTCTCTTTTTGCAAACACTCTTACTCTAAAGACTACCATCTCTCCATGGACTTAAAAAAATAATTTAAAAACAAAATTGAGCCATACATACCTCGTCATTTCAGCCTATATCTAACTTCCCCCTGAAATATTGTGACATTGTGAGATTTGGTGGAGGGGTTCCAGGCAATCATTTACTTAAGAGAAAAGAAAACTATAGGAGTGAGAGACTAAATGTAGTAATATACAATAGCCAGAGCATATATAAAAATAGAACTCTGACTAACAATCTGCAGCAACTAGCTCAGGAAATTAACTTATTGTTTATTGACAGTAACCAGCCCAGGAAGCCAGCTCACTGTAATTCAAGCTTGTAGGAAGTCAGACCACTATCTCCAGCAACAAGCCAAGGATGCCAAACAATAACCTCTACAACGTTGGCCTAAAACGACCAGGATTTGATTAGTAATAGACAGCTTCTTTAATTTTTATCCCTGCTTCCAATTTAGGAGCAACTACAAATAAACAAATATGCTCCCCTAACTAATGACATAGGATGACCCACTTCTAGTTATCCTGCCTCCAGCGTCCCCATGCCAACAGCTCTCGATCATGGCATAGCTGAAGTCTCCTCTTTTTCACACTATAAAATTTTCCCATTCTCTGCCTGCCTTTGAGTCTCCACCAAATGCACATAATGATGGCTGACTTTTTTTTTAATAGAGCAAGCTCTGAATATATAGCTTTTGCCTCTTCTTATTTGGTTGGTCTTCATTTGTTTCCACAGGAATTTAATATTTTAAATAATATTCTCCTCCAAAAGTATCCATTATTTCATTTAATCCTCATCACAACATTAGAGGAAGGTAATATTGAACCAGTTAGATGCTGAAGAAATAGAGGGTTATAGTATTTAGGAAAATCACCCAGTCTTATAGTATGACAATAGTGGTGCTGGAATTTGAACCCAGAACATACGACTTTCTCCAAATAGCTGTCTCACACACTTGATTTTTGAGCTCTTCTGGTTTTGTGTCATGTTTATTTCTCCAAAATTAGTACTAGGATTTGAAGCATGGCCTTTCTTCCTCTGTAATGTTCTTAGATTCTTTGCCCCAACCTTTTTCCCACCAGGCCAAAGTGATGCTTTGGCCCAAGCTGGCTTCTTACAACCTGGCATAGCACCAGCATGTCCCCTAGGACAGGCAGGGCAGGTATTCTTTATAGGTTTGCCTTCACCCCGGGGGAGAGATGGGACCTCCTTTTTTGTTTTAATTGCTTACTTAATTATTTTTTTTATGGTTTGGTGACATTCTTTAATAAAAGCTGGTTATATATTTACATTTAAACAGTCAGGATGTATATGTATATATATATTTACATTGTGTGTTCACCTCCCATAATTAGATTTCCTTCTGTCACCACATATTTGACTCCTTTTACCCTGTCTACTTCCTCCCTCCTCTCAGCCCCTACTCTCTGGTAACCGCTACTCTACAGTCCAGGTCTATGAGTCTCTGTTTGTTTGTCATGTTCGTTTACATCTCACATATAAGTGATTTCATGTGATTTTCAACTTTTTCTGTCTGGCTTATTCCACTTAGCAACATTATCTCAAGGCCCATCCATGTTGTCACAAATGGCAGTGTTTCAAGAGACCTCTTAAATATAAGCAACTGTGGTCCATAGCAAATGAACACACACACACATGCATGTGTGTGCATGTGTGTGCGTGTGTGTGTGTGTGTTTTTCTTGGTTACTGGAGACCATCTGGGAAGAGGAGGCTCATTCAATAAGTGTTATCCCATTGCCTGAAGTTATGGTAGAAGCTATGCAGAGCACCTGTTTCACAATTTGGCTTCAGTCATTTTTATCCACAATAAAATTCTCAACTATAATGTGCATTTGGGAAGCTTGATACGAGATGGAGAACAAGTGAACAGACATGAACTTCAGAAAGGAAGGGTGAGGGACCTTGGCAGCCAGCAGTGAGAGTAAATCAAAGTGGAAGTCAAAATTGAAATATGTCCTGGAATGTCAAAGACACAGGCATTGGGGTCTGAGAAGGTGGAAAAGACTAACAAAGTGACTCCAAGCTGTGGCTCTTGAGAGGAAATTTCCTTTTCATACTCTATAATGATATGAAAATAGAGCTATTTAGTGAGGCTCATGGTGGGGAAGAGGAACAAAATGGGAACGTTCTGAAGATCAGAATCCTGCAGCTTAAAGTCAGCCTGGAGGTGCTCCTTAAACTCATTACGATGTAGCAATCTTGCCCTTTAAGATTTTTTTCAGAGCCTATGGCTAAAATTGACCTTTTATGTAAGCATATGTGAAACTGCTGGGACTATGCCGCTGTTGACTAAAGGAATAACAGAGATGGGATTTAAAAAAATAGATGTACCTTTAATCATTTTGCGTTTTACAGGCTCAAACAATAAAAACTGTGATCAATCTTCAGACAAAACACACCTTGGAAAGAGAGACTGCATTATGGAGTAAATATCACTGATTTTATTGGACTCCAACTCTTGTTACAACCTGGTTTTAGAATCAGTCTCGAGGACAAAGATTTTGCAAAGTACCAAATTGTAGTGTCTGCAAAAGAAATCTGACTGCTGTGATGAATTTCAGATGCTGTGCTGCAGTCTGGAGGAATTTTCTTCTCTCTCATATCAGAACAGCAGAATTGGAGAGAAGGCAGCCTTGTGGCATTTAAAAGAGAAGTTGAAAGACACAGAAATTGCCCTGCTGTTGAAGGTTTGCCTTCTCTGTTTTAATCTTAGATCCGTATCTCTTATCATTTAATGAATATATATGTCAACAGGCACTGCCATACAAAAAGGTTATAAAGTTGAGGTTATCAAGGAGAGTATTTTGAGACCACCGAGTGCTTTGGAACACAAGCTAAAGAAAAAAATCAACTCAGAAATAACAGAAAGTTTCACTTGGTATTCAGAATTAGTAATAACTACAGTTTATTGAACACTCATTATAGGCCAGGAACCAGGTCAGACACCTTCTATACATTATTGAGATTGATGTCTCTGTGAGTGTATCTAGTAAATCTTCATTTAGGAGCATATGTCTACTTTGAAACCTCAGGTCATGAGCAGGGATTAATGAACTGGCTGGCATAACCAAGAAAATAAACTATACAACCAGAAGTAGAGGGGAAAAAAATATTATTTGAAACCTGGAGACTTGAGTTCTGAATATTTCCAACTCTTCCACAAGTCGCATTTTTCCTTGCTCACCCTGTTTACTTTAGAGAAATAAGGTGAAGATCATATAAATGAGCATATGAAAAATGCTTTGAAAGCTTGAAAGACTAAAGAAATATAAGTGTAGATATTTAAGGTATCAAATATTAATTTAACCTGCATACTGACATTTTTTTCTCCTTACATATTGATTATTGCTGAGTTATGTATCTCTAACTATGACTATGGGTTAGTTATTTTCTTCTTGAATTTCTAACAGTGTTTGCTTAATACAGGCATACTTACTTAAGAGATATTGTGGGTTGGTTCCAGACCTCTGCAATAAAGTGAGTATGTTAATAAAGGGAGTCACACTCTTTTGGCTGGTGCCGCGGGGAGGTCTTGCCTTCAATTTACAAAAAACATCGCATCTATGCAGTACAATAAAGCAAAATGAAATCAAACAAGGTATGCCTGTATATTTTGAAGTTATGTCATTAATGCCTAATAATTTCTGATTGTCGTATCCTTGTATTCCTTGACCTTTCATTCTGTTTATAGACTACTCCACTCATTGTATAAATTTCTATACCTATTAGGGATTTTTTGGTTTTGTTTTGAAAAAATAGAAAACTGTAGCTATTTTAAGCAGCAATAATAATGACAACAATGGAAGGCTAGACAGTAGCAGATGGAATCAGAAGGAAAGCTCTGCATGTTTGGGAAAGATTAGGCTGAAGGTACTTGGGAAGATTCAAATGTTAGAAGCAGCAGGGTAGGTACATCAGGAGGTGTGAAGACCAAATAATCTTCATCCCTGTGTCACTCTTCTCATGACTTAAGTTCTAGAGTGAATGCATTTTATTGGTCTAGATCAAGTAAAATTTCCACCTCTTAGCCAGCATCAAAGGGGTGTTTACTGACATTCCCAGAATAGTACATCCAAAGTGAGAAAGTTGAATTCATAAAGAACTAACAGTTTGTTAGTAACAGAAGGAGGAGAAATGGACACTGAATAAACTAACACAACTCTGTTATTACTAAATGTAATTTACCTGCAAGAAATTATAATTTTATCATGAAAATTATACAAAATCTCAAACACAATTTATTAGTCAGTTTAGGGCTACTGTAAGAAAATATGACAGACTGATGGCTTAAAGAAACAAATTTATTTTCTTGCAGTTTTGGGTCTACGATCAAGGTGGCAGCTGGCTTGATTCTTGGTGAGGCCTCTCTTCCTGGTTATTGAGAACTGCTTTGTCCTTGCATAGTCTTTCTAAGCATGTGCAGAGAGAGAGAAAAAGAGCTGTCTCTTATAAAGCCACTAGTCCTATTGGATTAGGGCTCCACCCTTGTGACCTCTAACTTGACCTAATGAAGACCCTAGTTCTAAATACAGTCATATTCAGGGTTAAGGCTTCCTCATATGAGTTATGGAGAGATACAAGTCAGTCAACAGCACATAAATTTTAGCTTTTGGAGGGAAAAACAGCAGGCAACAGTAATAAGCAGGGATGCTATTGAGGTTTTCTATGAATATCTTTGCATCTTAAATCATTCATGTTATTGTTAGCTTGTATATTAGCTATAACTACTACAGTAGGTTAAAGATGGATGCAAATTCTTAGCTACTTTTCACTTTGCAAGATAATATTATTTCACTTTCCTGTAATCTGCCTGGCCTTAACCATTTGAACAATAGAAAATGGGAGAAGGGACATCCTGGAACTTCTAAAATACAGCTTCTCCCAGTCTTTTGGAATACCTGCTCTTAGAGTTTCTATCATAAGCTCATTTACATGGAAGCCATCCTGCTCTGAGAAGCCCAAACCACACAAATGGTTGCTGAAGGATGAGTCACTATGTGGAGTAAGACAAACTGAGTAGTACCAAGTTGCCAGACGTGTATGAAGAAGTGCTTCGGAAGGGGAGCTGACATTTCTGGCTGTCTCCACCATTGTCACATGACTCACAGACAAGGCACCCAGCCAAATCCTACCTGAAATTCTTACCCACAAATTATGAGTGCAAATGTTGTTGTTGTTGTTTTTAAGCTAATAAGTTTTGGGAGTAGTTTGTTATGTGACAATAAGTAAACAAAACTGACACCAAAGCCTTATGAAAAATATCTGTGTGAGAAAAACTTAAAAGTGTTAACATTCAATTCTTAAATTTTTTTTTAAAAGAAAAGTAAGGTTAAGTCTAGAAGAGCTCTAAAACAATGATGTAATTAGACTCTCGTTTAAACATTATTGGATCTTAATGATTTCTAGGGTCACCTATGTTTTTAAACGACTGAATAAAATGGGGGAAAATTTCCCAAGGATATTCAATGACATAGAAGAATGAGAAGCAATAGCCTATGATCGATGGGATAATTGCCTCAAGGGAGAACTTTTACTTCCACTCCAGTTGAGCTATGAAAAGGAGCTGGAGGAAAAAACTCAGAAGAATTCTGTATTCTCCTGATCAAAGGCTATTTCCTTCTCTTTCTAAAGATGAATTTCTTCAGAGAAGTGAAACATAAATGATGGCCTCTTAGATCTCATTAATGCAAGCTATACCTGGCATTCAGGTGGAAAAGACTCTTCCATGGAACTGTAGCTACTCATGAATTTATATCTGGTGTGACAACACAGTTAAAAGTTTCATTTTATTAAAAAGTAAGTAGGAATTACTACTACCCTCTTAATAGAATAACAACAAACAAATGGATTTGCCTCAAATTACAGAAAACTTGGGGGCGATAAATGTTCTCTTTATTAGGCCTTTCAAATAGAATATTTTGAAGAAAACAAATGGCAATTGTAAGATTGTAAAGAGAAATTAGCATTTTACTTGAAATAAATGGCAATTAACAGTGATGACAATGTGATTTATACTAATTGAGATTAAGTCAGACAGAATGGCAACATTAGTAATCATTTGAAGTGCTGTATTACTCATTATACTGTGCTTTGTAAACATCTCTCTTGAAATTAAAAAGTAATTAGTAGCATTTTAGTCATTTAATTCAGTCTAATTAGGATTTTAGAAAATCTGCAGACCTGCTGTTGAAAGCCTTTCCCAATTTGAATTGAGAAAACACATTACTTTAAAAAAATTTTCTAGTGCTCTTTCTTGATCTCCATAAAAAAAAATAAAAGAGGAAAATGGTGTAATTGGAAGCAGTAGGTAGGAATTTACTTGAATTGGGCTAAATTAAAAAATGCAGTCCATCATAATTTGTGGAAGGTGCGTTTTAATCTAAATGTGTGTGTGTGTGTGTGTGTGTGTGTGTGTGTGTAAAGCATGTTTGGTCAGGTGCTAAAAGGAAGAAAATACTTATTATTTTGTTACTGGTCTAGTGCAGCCGAACCTTCAGAATATGTCTAAAGAAACAAAAAGCTTTAGCCAGAGTTGTTATTTGGATGACATTTGGAATTTAGAAAATTAAGTTTCTCATCAGGACTTTATGACTGGTAGGTTAACATTTGCTCTTTGTTCTTAATGAAAGGAAGGGTAAAAACTTCACCCTTTGGAGCATTGTAAGTTAGATGGCAAGGCCAAGAATGATTTCCTCCCTCTCTGTCAGGTGCTGTAGAACACTGTACTTCCAGGCTGGATTTTTCTTTGTACTTTGATGTTAGTGCTAATGATGATGTTTGTTAGGAATTATGGGAGGAGTATTCGTTTATTATTGCTACCGTAACAAATTATCACCAAATTGGTGGCATGAAACAACACAAATTCATTATCTTACATTGCTGGAGGTCAGAAGTTTGAAATGGGTCTCACTGGGCTAAAATCAAAATCAGAACAGGGCTGCATTCCTTCTGGAACCTCTAGCGGAGAAATTCCTTTGTCTTTTCTGGTTTGTAGGAGTCCCACACTTCTGAGGCTGCCCTGTGAGGGAGGAAGTTCTGGCCACAAATGTCAGTCAGTGTTCTAGCCAACAGCCAGAATCAACCCCCAGCCATGCGAGTTAAGATGCCACAGATTCCATCTGTCCTTCAACTGTTGAGTCACTCCCAGCTTTGAGTCTTCCCAAGTGAGGTTCTAAACTATGTGGGCAGAGATAAGGCTATGTCTCGTCCGAAATCCTGATCCAGAAAATCTGTGAACATAATAATTAAGTGACTGCTTTATGCTACTACTTTTTGGGATGGTTAATGCAGAAATAGTAAATGGCATTCAGTTTTCTTATAGCTAAAATAAGGATAAGCTTGTTCATTTCCTTGTACGCATTAAAACTTACATGAGTATGATAAATTCCTTTATATCTCTAAACCTTGAAAACAAAAAGAAAACAAATCTCAGTGAATGTTCCTAAGGAACGTATTAGAATTGCTTTAAAGCATTTTGCATGTATTAACTCAATCCTCGCCACAACTGGAAGAGTTAAATAACAACTGATATTAAAACTACTTTACATATGAACAAACGGAGACCCAAAGAAAACAACGAATTTGCCTGAGGTCTGACATCTAGTAACGGTGGGCTGGGATTTGAACTCAAGCAATGTAATTCCAGGCTCTGCACCCTAATACATAGAATATATAGTCTCTCAAGTAGAAATAGGGTAGAAATGATTTTTAAAAACAGTCAGTTGTGTTATAGTTTTATCCATGCCCTTAGCATGTGACCTGGAGTCACTATACTCAGTCTTAGTTTGCATATTCTTTGAATTGGGAATGTGATTTCTTGAACATCTGACATCACTGGATTTTGGTAAGGATCAAATGGGACTATGTATGGGCAGCTCTCTGAAGTTAATGTAACAGTGAGGTGTGCTACTCCTAGCTGAGAACCTGGCATTTGTTGTACTTGGAAACAGAACTTGGACTTGTGAAATGAAGCTTCTAATCAGAAGCAATACTGTGCTGATGAATAACCATGTCTCAATAAAAACTGAGGGTCCCACAATTTCATTCCTTTTTTTTTTGTATCAGAGATGGCTTTTGTGTTGCAGGAAATGACACCTGACGGAGAAAATTGAACATTAAGACAGCTTTGTTAGAGGAAGGAGAATTTATTGCCAGCGGAGAGCATGGGGCACTGAACAGACCCAAAGCACGAGCTCCCCTTGGTTAGATTTCTTACAGCTTATGTACCCCTGCAGTGTCCATACAAGGGACACGTGGTTACTTTGTCTGAGGTTCTGCATGCACCTCCTGACTCAGGATGGGAGGGGGAATTTCATGTTAGGGCTGCAAGGGGGAAAGAATTCCTGGACCATCAGACCTATCTATTTACAGATCGTTTCTCTTGTTGGTGTGATAAGAGTTTCCAGAGGCCATTCAGAGATTTATAGGATGTGGTTAATCCACAACCAGCTGAGTCAGTCATTTCTATAAACCCTTCCTTTTTGTATTTCTCAGATGCCTTCTCTCTTATTAGCAACATGCCCTCCTTGATGTTTGACCTTTTGCTCTTCACACAAACCAAGACTTTCATTTAACATTTAGACTCCAAGAAAATGACCTGAGCCACACAGACCTGATCACGCTGGAAATCCTGATTCTCCTCACCAGACTTCAGAGCTTTACCCCATGCATTCTGCTTGGTTCTTGTGTTTCTCTCTCTCTTATTCTCCAATGCTACCTCTTTTACACAGGGTTTTCCCTCATCTTTTGATACCAACAACACACTCAGCTTCTTTGGTTTAATCCTAAGTATTCTTTTTTAGTACATTTTGAGATTGTCATTCAGTTTTTAACAATTCAGTGAAATCCCAGGTTTCTTTCCTTTTCTTGGAACCCACCAGCTAACTAGCCAGTGTGGCTATTATTACTCATCATTTTGGATCAGGATCCTCAAGTAGGGGCATTGAACGGTAGTCTGGGTAACTTGTTTTTATAAGAGAAAGAATAGGATGGGTGCTGCAATCTGTACTTTATTGTTTTGCTTTTAAGACTATGCTTGTTAATTGTAATTAGATGTCAATTTTATTAACTTCACTGTTGTAACAGGAGAGCAAAAAATGAATATTCCATAAATGATAACTTCTATGGTATGTTATTTAGATTCCTGAAATAAATTAAGGCTAATATATTGACTTTAGTTAGTGAGTAGTAGAAATGAGAGAAGAAAACAAATCAGAAAGAGAAAGAGGGAGAGGGAGCATCAGAGGGACTTGCAGTTATAGATGAGTGGGGAGTATATAGGCAATTTAACTTAGTTAAATTGGATTTTAAAGACCATAAAGAGAGAGAGACTAGGACCTTGGGGAGGAAAAGAATGTAGTCATTGCCACAGGGAAGAACATAAACACTCTAGATACAGAAGAAAAAGGGCTTGGAGGTATTGTGGCAAAGGAGTGATGTAATTTGCATAGTAAATGCAAGGCTGGAAATGAAGGGTCTTGTAGTGATTGAGGAAAGAGTGGGGAGATTTCTAAGAAAATTTTAGTTTGTGTCTGTATGACTGTACGCACTGTAAGAATGCACTCATTAACTTCCCCTGAACTGTCTCAGACCATGAGATATTGGATTTCAGAAACTAGGGAATACAGTGGGATTTTTTTCAGTCTTGGCACCACTGATGTTTTGGGCCAGATCTTTGTTGTGGGGGTCGCTTGTGCACTGTGGATGTTTAACAGCATTCCTGGCCTTACCCACTAGAAGCCAGCATCAAGTACTCCCCCACTGAAAACCAAAAATGTCTCCAGACATTACCTAGTATCCCCTGGTTGAGAACCACAAAGGTAAAAGAATAAACATTATTAATGTTATTGATATTGGGTGGGGAGGCTACTTTGTGTTAATCACTGCCCCAGGCAATTCCCTGTTACTGAAAATATTTAATTTTTAAATGGAAAATAGAAAATACAATTTGAGAAGTTAAGCAGCTCATAGCATAAATGCTGTTTTGATTGACAATATTTAATTAGTTGGACTCCTAATTTCTCTTGCTAAACTCGATTATATTACTGTCATTCTATTACAAAGATATCTTTTCTTTTTCTTACTGTTTCTCCTCTTTTTTTCTCACATTATCCACCTACAATACAGTGGCCATGTCAGTGACCAATAAACTTAATATAGAAGTAATAACCAATGTGACCAGGAAAAGGGGCTCAATTTAAAGCATCAGCGATCCTTACTATAATGAATCACTAGGCAACATGGCTGAAAGAGTGATTACCTATGGTCCAATCACTTTTCAGATTATTGAGCCAACAAGGAATATACAGGAAAAAATTCTGATCAGTTCAATTCAATTGAACAGACAGAATCTGAGTGTTTACTCTGTACCAGGCATGGTACAAAGCTAAAAATAAGATGAAAAGATGGTCTTTGTCTTCTAAAAGCTTACAGTTTAGTGGAAGAGATATATTTACAATATCTAGGCAAAACTAGTTAGTGCCTTTGTCCTGCATTTTTGTTGTACTATGTAGCTTTCCTTTGTAATATTTGTCACTGCTTATATGTTTTAAATTAATTAATGCTGATCTCCCATACTAGTTTTTAAGCTTCCAGAAAGCAGGGGCTCTTATATTACTCACCATTGTATTTCAAGAGCCTATTAAACAGTGCTCAGTGAAAATACATTAAAGGAATGGAAGTCTGCCTAAAAAAATGAGTAATTGAATAGGAAAGGTCTATACAGAGTTTGGAAAGAGCATATGAAGGACATCAGGTGTGCAGAAGGAATATCGGAGGAGTTCTCTAGTAGTAGAGGTAACTTATCTAAATCTTAGTGACTGAATTAAAGTTAATGATGCATTAAAATAAGTCACAATTATATTTATCAGTCAACATTCAGTCCTGAAGAATTGGGAACTTCAAGTGGGCTAGGAAGATTGTGTATCTTAACTGAATCTTCTGCTCAGTTCCAAATGGCTTTAATATTTTTATATTACATGTTTTTGGGACAAGTCAAGTCACAGTTTCCAGTGACCTTTAAATTGCACAAATGCACTGAGAGGATGATATTATCACTATGACCTTGAAAAAGACATGGGTCCAGAGAGGTGAGAAGATGCTTCTGGGTTACTCAAAACTTTTCAGTCATGGTGGCCAACATGGTGTTGAGATTGGTCATTAGAACAATATTTATGGCCACATTTTTATATTTTCTATGTCAAGCAATACTATAAAATAACAATAAAATACAATACTCTTTTAAAAAAAACCAGTATGGTAAAATCCCACTGTAATCTTACCTTCAGTGTTAACTATTGATAATATATTTCTATAGAGATTTGAAAAATATTTGGTTTCAATAGCTAATGTTATTTTGAATATTATCTTTTATAAATGCCATTCTATAACCTGCTCACAATGCTCTTGCTTTGATTTTGTTTTGTATTTTTTATTGATTTTAGAAAAATATACATGTTCTAATCTAAAAATTTGAAGAAAAATAACTCTAAAAAGCAGAAAGTATCTTATGCCCCAAAGGTAATCACTTAGTTCCATTTTTGTTTATATAGTTTCAAATATTTTTATATTATATGTACAATACACAGACACACATGTGGTTTTTCGAAAATGGTATTGTACTTTTTTTTAACTTGATTATTTAAAAAATACTGTACACATCTGTATTCCCACCAACTTTTTATGAATGCCTTTTGCCCCATACTCTCATCAACACTCTTCAAAAATGGTACCCCATTGTTGTTTTAATTTACATAGAATGTGTTTATTACTGATGTTAAGGATCTTATGACTATGTTATATTTCATCACCTGCAAATCCATTCTTCCTCTCTTTATGGGAAGGATATGATTTAATTTTTTTTCTGATTTAATTTTATCATTTTTCTTATTATCTTATGGCATGTTTTATCTCTAACAATGCTAATCTTTTTCACTTAAATTAGAAAGATTTTCTCTCTTTTATATTTTTTCATCACATTTTAATGGCCTCTGGTTTTATTTTCTGTAATAATATTAAAAATATTTTTCAATGTAGTCCCAAGACTTAATGTCACACTGAAATTAACCATACCCTGAGTTCATAAAATAATTCTTCAATATTTTTTTTCTAAGATTTTTAAGGTTTAAATTTTTTTTTCTTTTAAAGCTAACATCTCAATGGACTTATCTTTGGTGTAAGGTATAAGGTAAATATTTGGCTAATTTTTTCTCAAATATTGCCGTGCCCAAATGTAATCTATACTAACTCTGTTATTTTTTTCATTCTATTATGTTTTATTTCCAAACTTTTAAAATTAACCTAATTGTTTTTAAAACTGGTAGAATAGTACTAGTTAATTGTGATTCCTTTTTCTATAGCATTTTGAATGTATTTCTGAAATCTCTTTGTAGTATAGGTATGAGAAAGCAGGTTTAATGAGGCAGATGGAATTAGGAGCCTAAAGTTAATAGTTTACTATTTTTCATAAAATGACTTAATTGATGGTACAGGATAATATACATTTGGCTACAAACATTTGGCTTACTCTCACTTGATCCTTGTGAAGTGATCTGAGTTGTATATGAAGATATTCCTGTATGGTGGTTCTCAGTAGCTACATTAACTATAAGTCACAGGGCAAAGAGATTAGTAAATCAGCAAGTCAACATTTTGTCTGAAATTTCGGTGGTCTTTGTTGACTTACAATGGTTGACTATCAATGAGCAGGCCCAAAGAGTCACATGACAGAGGGTCAAATTCCAGTCATGCCATCAGGTTGTAAAGAAGATGGTAAGTAATGACTAAGATTTGGTTACTGTGATGGCTTACATGAGATTTTTTTTGTATTAGATAAGGCAGAATTGTTGGGCAAAGCCAAGTGTTCAAGAGACCTAAGTGAACAGTCCAAATGGAAAAGCCTGTGTTCAAGGTTAGTATATGTTAGGTTGACTCCTGACATAATACTGTGCTTGGATAGTCTTTCAATCAAGGTCTTCACTTTGAATGACTAAGAACATGTGTGTGAATTTGCAGGCTTTATTTGTTTGCTTATCTTTTAAATTTGGACTGTCTTAAAAGAATGACTTGTTTTGCCAAGTCACATAACTTCCAATGCATGACTGCAAGAGTGTGGGCCAGGAAACCACAAGGGAATCCTGTATTGAACCAGGCCTCATCCTTGTCTAGTTTAGAAAATAACCTGCTGGTTTTCCTCATTGACTTGTGCTCCTCCACATAATTTTGAGTGTCTGAACCAGATCTGCCTCCGATTACATTCAATGGATTGGCCACTATGTACTTTATATCTTAAAGTGGCCGTTGAGTTAATTTTAGTGCTTTTTATGCCCCTGATGAAACCAGTGGGATTAGATCGCTGGAGGCTCTGAGGAATCAATGGCCGAATATGCAGTGATGCTTCAACTCAGCTGTTGTTGAATGATTCTTGTTTGTGCTTCAGGTTTTACAAACCACTTCACAATCCCTCTGGGCTGAGAAGGGCTAGAGTAATATAAGATATCACCGCCAATGGTAATAACCTTTTATTTATCAAAACACTTTGCTTCCAGGGAGCTGAAAGTGCCTTATAGAGGTTATCTCATGAATCCTCCTGACATCCCCATGAGGCCAGGAGCAAATATTCTGCTATTCTGGATTGGCAGGAGAGAAAACAATAAGGATGGAAAGAAGTACACATGGCAATCTTTAGTGAGGGATGAGGATAACTCTTAATCTAGCAATGACACTGAACTTCTTGATAGGCAATGCGGAAGCTCTCTTCACATCAGTATAATTTTTATTGATGATGATGATAATGATGATGATGATGATAACTAATATTGACTGAATGCTTACTGTATGCCAAGTACTTCTTTAAGTACTTTGCTTGTATTGACAAATTCTCCTAACACTCCAACAAGACTATTACCATTATCATACCCATTTTAAAAGATAAGCACAGCAAAGTAAAGAGGAATTAATGACTTGCTTGGATCATAACTAGGAAGTTTAAGTCAGTAGTTGAACCAAGTAAGTTTAGCTCTAAATCTGAAACTCTTAACTATTCATTATACTGTGGAAATTATACTATGTTAAGGTTGAAGTAAATGCAGTTAGTGATACATTTGTTTATGTTATGCATGCTCTCACCTAGTAGTCTCCTTTGAAAACATAGGTTGTCTCAAGATAGTGAAATTTTCAGTAAACACTGATATTGTTTACTGAGACATGTTCCTCCTGGAATATTCAAATAGAAAAGACAGTAGCTACAATTTGACCACCTTTTCACATCAAATGATGGAACTTGCAGATTTGCAAAGCAGGTTTGGACAGAGGGGAATTGAAATGTGTCACACGTACTTGGTATGTTCTAAGTACAGTGCTAGGCACTGCAGGTAGATTTTCTCTTTTAATATTTCCAACAAATCTTAGAGGTAGGTAGTATGATCCTGATTTTGCTAATGAAGAAATGGTGAGTTAGGCTTTGCAGGAGTAAGTCACAGAAGTCAGAGAAAGACCCAGGACTCCTTGGCTCTGAAATCTCTTCTAATACCAACTGTTCCTGTATCACAAGGGAAAGGAGTAGAAGAAAGCCCAGGTTGTGACCTTAAGCAAAGTTAGTGCTGAGTGCATGAGAAAGAGAAAGAAGCTGAGCTGGAAGGAGAGCAGTTAGTAGGGTGGAAGGCACAGCATCATAAGCCTTGGAGGGAGGGAAAAGAACTTCAGCATGGGAGTGGTGAATAATGGTAACTGATAAATCACAAAGATAAAGGACTAAGTATTGTCCTTATGGCAGGTAAGTGGTCCAAGTGACCTTAAACAAAGCAGTGAAATGGTGAAGGAAACTCATGTTGCAATGCATATTATATAGAATTGGAATAGAAGAAATAGATTAAGCAATTCAATTGATGCTGTGCTATACATGCATTGTCTCAGATTCTTGCAGTGGTCCTTTGAGACTCTTATTACTATATGTCTGATGAGGAAACAGAGAGCCAAAATTTGGAAATAATTTGGTGAGATAATATAATTATTGTATAGCAAAAGATCTAAATCTAAGTCTCACTGATTCTGAAGCCCATGTCTTCTTTAATTTCTCCCTCCAGAAAGTAAGATTGCTCTTGGGTGAAGCCTGCCTGTTTCATACTCTTTTATTCTTGCTGGTATTTACTACCCCTCCATTTAAAAAGATTACACTTTCCTGCTCCAGTGATGTCAGGCTTGCACATCTAATTTGTTTTAGCCAATTAATGTACCTTAGAGTAATTCATTACTTTTAAACAGGACATTAAGAGCCAAGTCATAGATTATTGTGTTCTTTTTCCCTCTGCCAAAAGACCAGCAACATTCCAGCTGAAGGCTGCTTAGTCAGCTTAGAATCCAAAGTGAATATAAGCCACTTATAGTTTAGGGTTATTTGTTACTGCAGCATAACCTTATCTATCCTGACTGATATATTGTATATGACTGGGAAGAGGTGGAAAGTGGAAGCCGAGGTGAAGAGAATTATAACACAAAGGATATATACTTATCATTATCAAGTCAACTAGGTAAAATATGGGCTAAAACCTAACATCTCAAGAAAAAAAATATCACCAGCTGCATAAAATACCCACTACAGAAGACTATAGCTGACAATATCCCCAAGATAATTCCAGACTTTAATGAAAATTATTACTCTGATGAGTAAAACAGATACCCTCATGTCATATTAAATATGCTGTTAAAAGAGATTTATTCTGAAGGAAACAGTCCCTGAGCAATCTCAGAAGCCCAATAGCAAATGAATATTTAATGTGACCATTTTTAAAACAAGATAATTGGCAGAGAAGCTGTAGGCACAGGTTTGGGAGAGGAAGGAAGCATTTCATCCTGAGTATAAAACATAAAAAAAATTTTTTTTAAATCTCTAACCTGTGCACAGGTGTGTGTGTGTGTGTGTGTGTGTGTGTGTGTGTGTGTGTGTGTGTGTAGGCAAGATGTTAATTGAGCATTATAATCTCTCATGATTATTTTGTTGTCATTATTGTTGTTGTTTAAATGGCTCCCTTGAATTGGAAAGGTCACTTTGGTAAAATTCAGTTCTCTAAAGGCCTCAACAAGCTAAGATTTATTTGAATAGAGACCAAACCACCTCTTCAGAGGACTGTGCCAAATCCAATAATTTATCAATTTGCTGTCTTCTTGGGTTTATTGGTGAAGGGTTAAGTGTGACCCTAATAACTGCCATATATTGAGTACTCCTCATGTGCCAGCTCCCTCATTAAAATCCTTTCATGTAAGTTTTTTTTCAGTTAATTCTTAGCAAGCTGCTCATAAAGCCCTGTATGACCATGCCCTTGACTGTCTCTCCAAACTCATTTTATGCCGGACTTACAAACTATACTGCAGTCTTCTTTTATTTTTCTTAAATATTTTTTTCTGACTCATAACATGGGCACATAGAATTCTTTCTCCCATAAAATCTTTCTCAACTCCTAGTCATCAGTTTCAAGTTTTATTTACCAGAGAGGTTCCTCCTCATCACTTTGTCTGGTGTAGGTACCCCCTGGCTAGACTCTATATCAGACCCTTTAAATACACTTCAATATGCTTATCACAGTGATATTTGTCTGTTGTATCTTGTCTGTCTCCCCAAAGAGAAAATAAGTTCAATGAGTGCATGAGTTACTTCTAACTTTTAACCATTAAATCCAAACAATAGTGGGACTGTTGAGGTATTCAATGATTATTTGTTGAATAAATAGATTTACTATTGTTTTTCCTTCTTTATGGACCATTCCTGAAGAACCTGAGACTCAGAGAAGAAAAATGAGTTGTCCAAGGAGACTAGTTAATAAGTGGCAAAGAAAAGACCCCAGACCAGGCCTGTCCAATTCCAAGTGCTCTTGATGCTACAACATACATTTATTCATTCACCAACTTACCAAATATTTCTGTATTATTAGACATTGCTTTTGGTGTTAAAAATATAATGGTCAGAAAAAAACAGATAAACAAACAAACAGACTTCACTTATATTCTAGTGGCACAGACAGACATTATTTGATGAATCAGGGAAATAATTGTAAAAAATAAAATTGTGCTAAATTCAATAAAGGGGACGAATAAGGTAGGGAAGTTGAGAGATTTGACCTGCTTTGGAGGGAGGGTCAGGAAACTATTCCCTAGGAAATTACAGGTAGGTGATGATTTGAAGAAGTAGATATTTAAGATATGAAAGGAAAGAAGAGCGTTCAGGTAGAAGGAAGAGAATTTGCTGAAGCCGCATAACAAAGGCAGCCTATATCTAAAGAAATTTTTTAAATGGCAGTAATGTTGGAACCAAGGAAGCAGGGTAAATCTAGAGAGATAAGTAGATGTGTAAGCCTTATTAAAAATTAAGGTCACCTACTGAAAGGTTTTAAGAAGGGTTCCTAATTAGATTTTCTAAAATTAAAAAAATGTTCTGGTAACTATGTGGGAAGACATAGTAAATATATATATTTTACACAAATGAAGTTTTCTGGGGGTCCTCAGTAATTTTTAAGACTATGAAGGGGTCTTGAGGCCAAAGTTTGCAAACTGTGGATATAAAAAATTACTACACTGACACAGAAGTACATATACAATATATAACTTGATGGAAAAACTTTACAACTTTAAAAGAGTAGTTAATATTGAATATGCTGTTACTAGGAGCTAGTCAAGGATGTTTGATTAATACAGGCCATGTCTTTAGCTAAAGTGAATTCTTGTAGAATGAATAATATATGGTAGTGACTAGATGAATGTATTTATTTGTACTTTGTGTTATTACCCAAAAAGGTGTGTTGGAGATATGAAATGCATTTTTGGTGCCTAAGATTGTACCATGGCAGTGCTAAACTCATAATTTATACATAAAATATTCCTAAGGCATATTTCTTGAATGAATAATAAAATTCATTAATACTATAAAATATATGGTTTGGAAAGCTATGATATTGGGTTAGTCTGAGAGAGTATATGAAGCATGATGATAAATGGTCTTATAAATTTACCAAGATATCAGATCCTTGTATTCCTACATAGCGTAAATAAGAGCTAATTTTGACAGAGCTCAGTCTTCAAAAATAAAATGTATGTCTTAAGTTTTCTGATATTTATCATCAAGGGAGAGGTTTATCATGACTTTAGTTTCCTGGTTGTTTTTTAAGAAAAATAAAATAATATTTATGCTTATGCACAAATAAAT
Organism: Cynopterus sphinx; assembly: GCA_030015415.1. Classification (NCBI taxonomy): domain Eukaryota; kingdom Metazoa; phylum Chordata; class Mammalia; order Chiroptera; family Pteropodidae; genus Cynopterus; species Cynopterus sphinx. Next base: position 120,896,682 of record CM057383.1, read on the forward strand.
ACACACATACCCTCCTCAGGAGTTATTTAATTTACTTCTCTGGGCTCCTGGAATTATTGGGATACTGTTATATTGGGTTTTAATGAGTAGTTTAGGAGTTAGGTGAGATGTTTTGGTTGGAGCTTTCATACTCTTTACACCAGAGATAAATAAAGAAAATGACAATTAGTAGAAGAGGTATGGGAACAATTGATATTTAAGGACCAAAGAAAAGTCCTTTGAGGTTTAGGGGCAACATCACAATATTAAAAAAACAAACAAACAAACAGTGCTAACATGTTTTTAAAAGAATTGCTTGTCTTTAACTCATCGTGTGTCCTTATAGGTTCGCCACGAATGTCTAATGATGTCATATGTGATCTTCTCACACTCTTCTCTCTAACCATTAGGGTCCATGATTCTCTGGCTTACCCCACTCTACTCAGATTTCAGGGCTTAGTTCATATATCTCATCTATTTTTCCATTTAATTACCCAACTTCTACCAGGTACACTTGACCATTTGTGCCTTAGGAATTTTGTTGTTGCCTGTAGAGCACTTATTTATATGTCCATTGCTTCCAGTTATTATTTTATTCTATTGCTTGTGTGATATATTGCAACATACTATCTTAGGCCATTCTCAACTTGTCGGTTTTAATGCCATTTTTTCTTCTTCTACTCAAGAAATTGATGCAGAACAGGGCAAATTGCCCCAAGTGATGGGGAGACCAAACCCTGTACCGAGAGAATAACAGGGTCCTTTGGTGGAGAGTGAAGAAAGAATTCAACACACTCTAAAGTTAGAGACAAAAGGAAAGTTTATTAGAAAAGAGGAAACACTACATGGACAGAGTGTGGTCTTCTCTCAGAGATAGAGTGAGAGAGACCGAAAGATGCTTGGAAAGATAGTGAGTAGTGGTGGCAGGGTGTGTTCAGGGAATTCAGTTCATATATCATCCTTTAGTTTCTGTGAGTTATTTTTTAAAAAACTTTGTTAACCCGTTTTCTTTGATATAGACATATGGTGAGGAAGGAGAAGGGTATGTAGCAGTGAAATGGTAAGAATATGTAGCATGAAAGGCCTGCTGGCAGTTCCCAGCCTTTAATTCTTGGGTTCCCCATGGTTTTAGCCATAGGGAATGTCTGTTGGTTCCTGTTGCCCCTTCACAGGTGTGGGGAATGTGCTGCCAGACATCCCAGCAAAAATCTTCCTTTGTTTTGCAGGTGCCCTCCTGGCCTGGCTGCAGGCCTCATCAGCATATTGCAGTCTCTGAATGTAGCTTGATTAACATTTTTAATTCTCCTCCCTACATTATTTATATCAGAATATAAATTGGTATAAGTGATGTCATTTTAGATATAAACTTATGTCTCCAGTACCTAAGCAGTAAAAAGAACTTAATAGGTGGTCAGTTGTGGTTTATTAAATAAATGAAAACATGAGTACCTTCTGCAGATGTTTATTTGAATCCTGGCTCTATTACTTAGTTGCTATGTGACTTGAGTAAGTACAGTACACCTCTCAATATATTTCAGTGTCTATACCCATAAAATGGATATGACACTATCTTTCCTTCTATTATCTTCTCAGGGCTGTTTTGAAGTTTAGTATTCCCAAAGGTTCTTTTTAAATACTAAATTTCAATGTGATTGTAAGCCTTTTTTTAAAGGTTCCTTTCTCCTTATTTCATATAAACAGTAAATAACCAGGTACTTTCCTTTTAAGAATTGATTACTGCTTAACACTTTTCCACTCTAGGGACTCTGTTGAAAGAGCTGATTTTCTGAGTCACCTGTGGGGATATTCAAATAGCCTAGTTACCCAGAAACTTTTATAGTAAAGGGGCTTTGTCTGTAACAAGGTGTATCTCTCCTTCTCTCAAAGAAGCAAGTAGCTCTGATTAAATGTCCTCTACTGCCAAGTCAGTGACTGAGACTTTGTTGACTTATTTTCAGAAAGTGTCTCTGTGTGAGTTTTAGGACACAGACTGGTAAGGGGTGTGCTGGGATTCTTCTTTCCTTATGTAATGATGATGAAAATAGCAGGAGTAGACCCTGGGCACAATCCCTGCAGACAGTGAACACCCAAGCCTGACAATAATTTGAAATGTGCACAGTGCCATCTCATTAAAAGAAATGCTGAGGGCAAATGGGAAAATATATATCTAGTGTTTTGTGGAGAGCAGGTTTCTCTCTAATTCCTCCCTTTCCTCTCATTTACTTGGAATTATCAGGTTTTGAGGATCGCTATTAACAGAATCTCCACAAACTTTTCATTGTTTCCCATGAACACATATACCACTCAAATGGAATTTATGTGTCCCTTCTTGGTTAAATTAATCATTTCTTATTCGATGTGGCTGTTTTTCCTGTATCTTTCTTCTGCATTTTGTGTTTGTTTCTACTCCTTTTCTGAGACATTTCTTGCATGTATAAGCTCTCATGTATAGGATTACTTTCCTGAGTAACCCTTTGAGAGGTTTGGCTGAGAGGGCATTTCCCTTGTGATGTATCTTAAATTTATAACTTCAGGGCACGATATAGTCCATTCTTGATCAAGGGGGTAATGCATGCAGGATGGTTGAGGTGATTACCAGTATCTTAAAGCCATGATGTATTTGTTAGAAATCATTTGTTGTAAAAGATGGAAACATAGCAGAAATTGATATTAGGCATTAAAAGGGATTTATTGGCTCATAGATCTAGAAAGTATACTGAAACATAAGCTTCAGCCAAGACCTATCCAGGGACTTAAATGATATTATCAAGGCACTGCCTTTCATAAAATCTCTCTTGAAAATTGTAGGCAAGATGATTTGAGATGCCTCAGACTTACATCTTACCAGGTTAGCAACCCAGTAGAAGAAGATAGTCTTTCTCAGGAGAACTACAGAGGACTTACTTGCATAGGTTAGATCATACATCTCCTGAACCAGTTAGGGGAATATTCTGATTGACCAAGCCTGGGTTTTGTGCATACTCCTATGGGATTCTTCTCTACTCCAATAACAGATGATGAATTCCCCACTGGAAGTAGAGGTAGCAGAAAAAAGGATGAATGCTGAATCAATTAAAATAACAGGTGTCCTTAACATATGGTCAAAGCAAAATATGGTGTAAACATATGTGGTAATTATACTCAATATTTAAAAACACATTTACAGGTCTTTAGTCAGACATCTTCTAAAAATGTCATAATGTCAAAATAATAATTAAAAAAACCCAGAACATCAAAAAAAATTATTGCACAAAATATGCAAAAGAATGTATCTTTAAATAGTCTTTTCCTGAGTTAGGTGAGGTTTCATTTCCATATTTTAGAATGGGATCTGAATAGGGCAGAAATTCAGTCACTGTTGCATTAGCATCCTCCCTCTCACTTCTATTTTTCTAATAATGCCTTCACCCTTGAAGCTATTACCCCCTGGTATTATTATCTATAGCTATGTAATTTTTCCCACTGTTGTCCCTCTGGAAAGACAATTAGCAGATAAATGACTGGTGTAGACTGGTTTGGCTGAATTAATTTTCCTGTACTTCATGTTTTCATGATTTTCCAGCAAGCTAGCCTAGGCAGAGGTGTAAGAGAGAAAGTGGAACTGTGCGATGCTTCTTGAGGCCTACTCTTAGAACTGTGTCGTATCTAACTGGCTTAAAACAAGCCACAAGCCCAACCTAGATTTAAGAGACAACTAAATAGATCAAATTTTTTGTTGGATGAACTTCAAGGTCTTATTGAAAAGGTAGAGAATTACCACAAGTTTACCAAAATAGATGTTTTCCTTGGTTTTTTCATGGTGGTTTCTACCAATAAATCAGTTTTATTCTTTATTAAAAGTGCATTATTGGAGAGACTTTGGGTTTCGGGTTCTGCATGTAACGAGCTTGGAATTTGTCACTATGTCCTAACAAGAAGTAAAGAGCTGAACAGACTTAAAATTCTGTATTCCTTTTTGGACACATACCAGAGCAGAGGACACAGGGCAGAGCACTGATCCCAAGATGGGAGAGACAGGTGAATAAGGGAGTTATTTAACTGAAGCAGACTCACAGGCAGAAATCACTGCAGAAATACCATTGGATCCAGTTCAGGGGTAGGAAAATGAGAACAATAATTGATGAATCACCACAGGCTTTGTGTGGACAACTCTGAGAGTTAAAAACTCCAGGGGGACTTAGTCATAGGAACATTCCCCCACAATATTTTATGATTTACTTCTAGGAGCTCAACCATAGTCCCACAGGAAATATTTGAGTAAAATTTCTTTATGCTTTTGGCAGGTGAAGTGGGAAATAAACAATTGTGAAATAAGCTGGAGCACTGTTCTTAACAAGGCCTGATTTCAGGGAAAATAGTTAATCAAATCTAACCTGGTAGAATGTTATCAGAACCTAATTGACCTGGGGAGATGAAACACCCAACTTCAGCCCACTCTAGCCATCTTGTTCTACTTAATGGGGGAGGGAAAATACCTGAAAAACACGTGGAGTTTACAGTCCAAAGGCATAGGTTCACTAAAAGACCGAGACCTAATAATAACACATGGAACATTTCCCCTCTACCCATAACTCATCACCACATTACTGAATGCATGTTTATGGCAGTTTCTTTTGCAAGACAGTATCACAGGGCATACCAAAAAAACCAACAACAACAACAACAACAACAACAACAACAACAACAACAAAAACAACAAAAAACAAAATGAAACAAAAATAAAACCATTTGCAGGAACAGAGCAAGCACTAGACTCAGGCATGGCAGGGATTTTGAAATTATCAGGCAGGGACTTTAAAACAACTTTAAAATAAACATGCTAAAATCTCTAATGGATGAAGTAGACAGCATGAAAGAACAGACGGGCAATTCAAGCAGAAAGATGGACATCTTAGAAAATAACTGAAAAGAAATGCTAGAGATATAAAAATGAATGTAACAGAAATGAAAAATGCCTTTGATAAGATTTTAGCAGACTGGATGTGGCTGAGGGAAGAAATTATGAGCTAAAGGATATATTAATAGCATTCCCTAAACAACAGAAAATCACAGAGATAAAAACTGAAAAAAAAAACCCCAGAATTTCTAATGACTGTGAGACACCTTCAAAAAGTATAATATATGCATAATGGTAATATGCATGTAACTAAGAAAAAGAAAAAGGAACAGAAGGAATATTTGAAATATAAATAACTGAGAATTTTACCCAGTAAGTGTCAGACATCAAATCACAAATCCAGGAAACTCAGAGATCACCAATTAGGATAATTGCAAACAGCAGCAGCAACAACAACAAAACTTCCATTATGCATAGGTCTATCATTTTTCAAATTGTAGAAATCAAAGATTAATTTCTGAAAGAAGCCAGAGCAAAAAACACCTTATCTATAGAGAAACACAATGAAGAATGACACAACGTCTCCTCAGAAACAATGCAAACAAAAATACTGTTGAGAGAAAAATATAAAGCGTTAGATGAAAAACCTGCTGAACTCCAATTTTGTGTACCTGCAAATTTTCCTTAACAAATAAAGGAGAAATAGAAATTTCTCCAACAAACAAAAATTGAATGATTTTGTTTCCAGTAGACTTGTCTTACAAAAATGTTAAAAGTTCTTTAGAGAGAAAGAAAATATTAAAGGTCAGCAACTCAGATCTACATAAGAAAGGAAGAGCACTAAAGAAGGAATAAGTGGAGATTTTAAAAAAGTTTCTTTTATTCTTATTTTTAATCTAATAACAGCTTTTTCAAAATAATAATAGCAATAATGTATTCTATTATGTATACTTAGGTATTTATCACATATATTTATTTATACTTAAATACATATATTTATATGTGCTTACATAATGAAATGAATAACAGAAATGATATGAGACTAGAGGAAGAAATTTGGATTATTTTGTTATTATAAGGTTCTCATACTACTCATGAAGTGGAATAGTGTTATTTGACAGTTAAATTGTATTAGTTGTAAATGTATATTGCAAACTCTAGAGCAACCACTAGCAAAAGTTTTAAAAAGAAATATAACTGATAGAAAGGAGAGAAAATGGAATCATATAAATTGCTCAACTCAAAACATAAAAGGCATAAAAGTAGGGGAAAACAAGAATAGAAACAAAGAATATGGGCAATAAATAGAAAATAATAATGAATATGGTAGATATTAATCTAACTATACCAATAATCACTTTGAATGCCAATGATCTAAATGTATGAATTAAAAGACAGATTGTCAGAGTGGTTAAAAAAACATGACCCAACTATATGTTATGTATAAGAAACTCACTATAAATGTAAAGACACATATGGATTAAAAGTAAATGGATAGAGAAAAATATAACATACTAACACTAATCAAAAGAAAGTAAGAGTAGCTATATTAATTTTAGACAGAGAAGACATCAAAATAAGAAAATTTATCAAGGTAAAGGAGGGCACTGGCATTACACAACGATTAAGGGGTCAGTTCTCCAAGAATACAAAATTTTTTGACCAGTATGTATTTTAAGAACAGAGCATCAAACCACATGGGATCAAAACTGGTAGAACTGCAAGAGGAAAATAGATGAATTTATTATTAAAGCTGGGAACTTCAACACCCCTCCTAGAAATGAACAGATTCAGCAGGCAGAATCAGTAAGGACATGGTTGAACTCAACAACATCATTAACCAACTGGATACAATTGACATCTATTGAGTACTTCATCCAACAACAATGGAATATACATTTTTATTACCTTTACATGGAACATTCACTAAGAGAGACCACATTTGGGCTATGAATGTAGTTAACAAATTTTTTAAAAAGTAGAGATCATATTCTGCTCTCAGATCACAGTGGAATTTAACTAAAAATGATTAAGAGAATGATAACTGGAAAATTCCAACAAGCATGGAGATTAAATTACATACTGCTAAATAACACATGGGTCAAAGAAGAAATCTCAAGAGAAATTTAAAAATATATTTTTAAAAAATGAAAATGAAAACATATCAAAAATTGTGGGATGCAGCAAAAGTAGCACCTAAAGGATAACTAAAGTATTGAATGCACATATTAGAAGAGAGAAACGATAGAAAATCAATAATTGAAGTTTCCTCCTTAGGAAACTAGAAAAAGATGAACAGTTAAAATCCAAAGTAAGCAGAAGAAAAAGGTATAAGATCCGTTCCTAGATTAATTACTTTTGCCTGTAGTTGTCTAGTTGTTCCAGCATCATTTGTAGTAAAGGCTATCTTTGCTCCATTATATTGCCTTTGTTTTTTTAGCCAAGATCAATTGACTCTATTTATGCATGTCTATCTTATTTCTCTTTGTTTTATTACATAAATCAATTTCTATTCATTTGCCAATACCATACTCTCTTGATTATTACAACTTCATAGCTAAGTCTTGAAGTTGGATAGTGTCAATTCTTCCACTTTGTTCTTTGATATTGTGTTGGCTATCTTGGGTCTTTGCCTTGCTATATAAACTTTAGAATCAGTTTGCTGATATCTGCAAAATAAATTGCTAAGATTTTGATTGAGGTTACACTGAATCTATAAACCAAGTTGAAAAGAAATATCTTGAAAATTTTGACTCATCCTATTCATGAACATGGAATAGCTCTCCATTTATTTCCTTGTTTGATTTCATTCATCAGAGTTTTATAGTTTTTCCCATATAGATCTCATACACATAATGATAGCTACATGCCATTATACATTTTCCAAACACATAGAATATACTATTCAAAGAGCAAAAGTTAAGGTAAATTATATACTTTGGGTAATTATGATGTGTCAATATAGGTCCATCCTTAGTAAAAAATCTGGTGAGTGATGTTGATAATGGGGGAAGCATACACGCATGAGGGCAGGGAGTATATGAAAAATCTCTGTATTTACATCTCAAGTTTGTTGAAAACGTAAAACTGCTTCCCCAAAAAGAGTTTATTTTTTAAAAAGTGCATTACTGAATTTGTGATTTGACCACAGTTACAATAAAAACAAGGGTTGGAAAAAAGCTAGATATTCAAGATTGGAATCTCATTTTAATTTTTCCATAACATAATGAAGGAGTCAATTATTCCATATTCAGTCATTCATTTGTAAGCAATTGATTTTCAAAGGCTTGTTTTATTGAATTGCTTCAAGTATTTATAAAATTATTATAGTTTTAAAGTTCAGTCCTTTCTTCAATTTGATATCTTTGTGAAAAACATATCTGTAATCTATCACAAGTCAATGTTTTTGCCCAATATTTTTTCAGTGCACTATTAGGGGGAAACAATAACTAATTCAGTGTAGTCATTTGTCATTTCAGTGCCCATCTACCTCTGGCTGATCAAACACTGCTGGAAAAAATAATAAAGTCATGCAGATAAGTACACTGGGAAGACATAGCCTCCAGACTCTTCTGTACAATCAATGTTATGAAGTGATCCTAGATTCACTGAGTCACTCATCGAATAGCTAGCTGTTTCCTGAGTGCCTACTATCTGACAAGCACTCTGCTAGAATGCTGTTAGGAACACAGAAGTTCACAAAAATATGATAATCTCTCTTTTCATAGAGATTGTCATCTGGTCTATTGGATGAGAAAGATGAAAAACAAATAATCACATTGATACGTGTAAAATAGCAACAGTGACACATATGGAAGAATGGTAGAGGATGATGATAACTGTTATTTAAAGAGAAAATTCATCAAATACTTGGAAATCAGGGAAGATTACTCTCAGGAACACTGCCACTGTCTCCATTTTTCATATTGGTTATCTCAAACTTCTTATAATTTCCACAATCTCTTTTAGACTTTACACTTTATAGAGACAACATAAAATATAAAAAGGAAACTCAAATAGTTATTTACTACAAAACCCATAAATTTGTGTTTGGTATATTTTTAGTTCCTGTGATACTGGAAAAGAATGTCTTTTTTAAATTTAAATCTAATCTTGTCCAATTCTCTCACACATCTCATAGTTTTCTTATTTTTATTTTCTACTTTTAAAAATTTTGTTTAATTAACATATGATAAGTTGAACTTATCTTATGCTGTTTGATGTTTTGACCTATGAAGTCTTCACCACAATTTAGATTGAAAAAACGTATGTATTACCCTCAATAGTTTCCTTGAACTCCTTTGCAATCTCTCCTTTCCTTTTCTCCTGGGATTACTTCTCTATGTTGATAGCCCCATGTGACCATTAATGTGTTTTCTACTCTTTTAAGTTAATTTACATTTCCTTGACTTTTGTGTAAATTGAATCATACACTATTAACTCTTCTTAGTTATATTTTTATCCAGTATAATTAATTCGAGTTTCATAAATGTTGCTAGGAACATTCATACAGAAGTTTTTGTTCGATTGCAAGCTGACCTCAGAAATACTGTGGGCTCAGATTCAGACTACTGCAATAAAGTTAATATTGCAATAAGGCAAGTCACACTGATTTTTTTGGTCTCTCACTACATATAAAAGTTATCCTTACAATACACTGTAGCCTATTAAGTCTGCAACAGCATTATGTCTGAAAGCATGTACAAACCTTAATTTAAAAATACTTTTTTTTAACTAAAAAATGCTACTTGTATCTGAGCCTTCAGTAAATCTTAATGTATTTTCTGTGGAGGGTATTGCCTTGATGTTGATGGCTGCTGACCCACTTGAGTGCGGGTGAAGGTTGGAGTAATGATGACATTTTCTTGAAATAAGATAACAATGAAGTTAACCACATTGATTGACTCTTCCTTTCATGAAGAATTTCCTGTAGCCCACAGTGCTGTTTGATAGCATGTTACCCACAGTAGAACTTCTTTCAAAATCAGGGTCCTCTCAAACCCTAACACTGATCTTCACCTAAGTTTATATAATATTCTAAATATTTTGTTGTCATTTCAACAACCTTCACAGCATCTTTATCAGAAATAGATTCCATCTCAAGAAGCCACCTTTTTTGCTCAACATGAGAAGCAACTCCACATTCATTAAAATTGTATCCTGATATTGCAACACTTCAGTCACATCTTCAAGCTCCACTTCTAATTCTAGTTCTCTTGCTATTTTCTCAACATCTGTAGTTTCTTCCTCCATTGAAGTCTCAAACTCCTCAAAGTCATCCATGAGGGTTGGAATCAACTCCTCCCAAACTCCTGCTAATATTGATATTTCGACCCACATCTATGAATCATGAATGTTTTAATGGCATCTAAAATGGCAAATCCTTTCCAAAAGATTTTTATTTTACTTTGCCCAGATCCATCAGAAGTATCACTATCTGTGGCAGCTATAGCCTTACAAAATGTATTTCTTAAATAATAAGACTTGAAAGTCTAAATTACTCCTTGATCCATGGACTGCAGAATGGATGTTGTGTTAGTAGGCATGAAAACAACATTAATCTTGTACATCTCCATCAAAGCTCTAGGGTGAGCAGGTGCATTGTCAGTGGGCAATCATATTTTTAAAGAATTTTTTTTCCTGAGCAGTAGGTCTCAACAGTGGGCTTAAAATATTCAGTAAACCATCGTGTCAACAGATGTGCTGTCATCCAGGCTTTGTTGTTCCATTTCTAAAGCAGAGGTAGAGTAGATTTAGCATAATTCTTAAAGGGCCTAGAATTTTCAGAATAGTAAATGAGTTCTGGCTTCAACTTAAAAGTCACCAGCTGCATTAGCCCCTAAAAAGAGAGTCCACCTGTTTTTTGAAGCTTTTAAGCTGTCCATTCACTTTCCTTTCTAGCATTGAAAGTCCTAGATGGTATTTTCTTCTAATAATAGGCTGTTTTGTCTGCATTGAAAATCTGTTATTTAATGTGGCCAACTTCATGAATTATGTTAGGACAATTACCTTTGGATAACTTGATCAGCATTGCTACTTCACTTTGCAACTTTTATGGGAGAGATGGCTTCTTTCCTTAAACCTTATGAATCAAATCTGCTTGCTTGAAACTATCCTTATGCAGCTTCTTCACTTCTTTCAACCTTCTTAGAAATGAAGAGAGTTAGAGTCTTACCCTGGTGGAATAAGCTTTGGCTTAAGGGAATGTTGTGGCTGATGTGATCTTCTATCAAGACCACTGAGGCTTTCTCCATATCAACAATAACACTTTCTAATCATTCACGTGTTCACTGGAATAGCACTTTTAATTTCCTTAAAGACTTTTTTCTTTCCTTTGAGACCTTTTCCTTTGCATTCACAATTTGGCTAACTGATACATGAGGCAAGGCTCTCAGCCTGTCTTGGCTTTTCATATAACTTCTTCCCTAAGCTTAATGTTTTTAAGTTTTTGATTTAAAGGGAGAGACATGTAACTCTTTGCGTGAACACTTAGAGACAATTGTAGGGTTATTAATTGGCTTATTTTCAATGTTGTATGTCTCAGAGGAAAGGGAAGCTGGAGGAGAGGGAGGGAGATGGTAGAATGGCTGATAGGTGGAGCAGTTGGAACGCACAGATATTTATTGGTTAAGTTGCAGTCTTATGTGGGTGTGGTTCATGGCAACCCCAAGCAATTACAATGCTAACATCAAAGATCACTGATCACAGATCACTATAACAAATATAATAATAATGAAAAGTTTGAAATGTTGAAAGAAGTACCAAAACATATTACAGAGATGTGAAGAGAGCAAATCTGTTGGGAAAATGGTGTGGATAGACTTGCTCGACCCTGAGTTGTCACAAACCTCCAACTTGTAAAAAATGCAATATCTGCAAAGTGTAATAAAGTGAAGTGCAACAAAACAAGGTATAACTGTATGTGCTTTTTTTTCTTTTTTCTCCTGGGCAAATATCCAAAGGTAGAAACTCTCAAACTGTTTTCCAGTGTAGCTCCACCATTTTATATACCCACTGGTAATATATGAGTTCTCATAACTCTATATCCTTGCCAACACTTGGTATGGTCATGTCTTCAATATCAGTCTTTCTGATAAGTTTATAATTGTATCTCTTGAAGGTTTTAAATTTTGTTTCCCTAATAATGGTGAGCATCTTGTCTTGAGTATGTTATCTATACATCTTCTTTGATGAATTATCTGATCAAATATTTTGCCCAGTTTTTTATTTGGTTTTTTAATTTCTTATTATTGACTTTTGAGAGTTCCTTTATATTCATATATATGTATATTCTTTATATGTTTGCAAATATTTTTTCACAGTCTATGGATTGTCAATTTTATTCTCTTAGTGTATTTTATACAGTAAGAATTGTTAATTTTGATGAAGACCAGTTTGCCATTTTGTATTTCTGAACCATACATTTGCTGCTGTATCATAGAAATCTTTGCTTAACCCAAGGTAACACATATTTTCTCATGTCTTCTCCTGGAAGCTTTGCAGTTTTAGGTACTATGTTTAAGTCAATGACATTTGAGTTAAGTTTTGCATAAAGTAAAAGATACAGATAAAATTTCTTCCTTCTTTCTTACATATGGATGTCCAATGGATTAAACACAGTTTGTTGAAAAGACTAGGCTTTCTCCACTGAATTGTTTTTGCATTAGATTTGGATGTGCTTAGTTTGCAATACCCGTATGATATTCAAGGGGGTATGACTGGTCAGTAGCTGAGGTTTGACTTTCAAGAGAAGAAAGAGTATATGTTTGGGAAAATTTATCATATAGATAATTAATAATTGAATCTTTGAGAACATATAATCAAAGAGGAATATGTGTAATGAAAACGAGGGAGAGAGTGAGAAGAGCAGAGAGGCAGGAGGGGAATTAAGAAAGTGTCATTTTTTTAAAATGTGATTTATTTATTATTGTGCAATATATAAAATATTGGGATTTTTTACTATTTTTTATTTTTAACATTTTATTTTAAGATAATTATAGATTCATATTCAGTCATAAGTAATGATATAAAGAGAGCACACATATATTTTATTCAATTTCCACGGACAATAAGTGCAATCTATAGTCCAGTTTCATTACAACCAAGATACCAATATCGATATCATCAAGATCAGAACACATTCATCACCACAAAGATTCCTCATGTTGTCTTTGTATAGCCATACCCATGTTCTCCTATCCACACCCACTCCTTAACCCTTAGCAACCAATAATCTGTTTGCATTTTATAATGTTCACATTTCAAGAATTTTATTTAAATGGAATTATATGCTATTATAATTGTTGGGGTTATTATTTTTTATCTTAGCATAATTCTCTGGAGGTTCATACAGGTTTTGCAGGGATTGATAATATCTTCATTTTATTGCTGAATTATGTTTCATGATATGGATGTATCACAGTTTGTTTAACCATTTACCCATTGATGTACACATGGGTTTGTTTTTCCAGATTTAGGATATTACATATAAAACTGTTAGAAACATTCATGTACAGGACTTTGTGTGAACATAATTTTCATTTATTTGGGATGATAAATGCCCAGGGGTGCAATTGCTGGTTGTGTAGTAGTTATATGTGTTCAGCTTTTTAAGAATCAAAAAATCTTGGTATTAAAAGAGGAGGGGGAAAGTTTTAAGAGTCAAAGGGTGCTTACTATAATAATTCTGATAAAAAATAGTTTCTCACATTTTTTGTTATTTATGATACATTGCCTAGATGAGACACGATTTAAGTTTTATTTTTATTAATAACATTTACTATCATTTTCTTAAGTCTAGCCAGTCAACAAAACAATCAACCAGACCTTGGTTTCATAACATTTGCCAGTCTCCAAGGTGTAAGTACTCACGCTGTTACCTATCTTAGGCTACTAATTTGATATCACCGAAAGTAGAGTTGAGAAGAAATACTCATCAGCACATCATTGTTTAGTATTTCCATTATGCAAATACAATAAACATAACCTCAAGAGCATGTGTAATAGTAAAATATAGTAAGATACTTATGAAGTAATTATTTTGAGTATTTGTTGCCTTTATTTATTAACAATAAGTTTATATAATTTAATTTCATAATTATAAAATTATATGTGAAAACTAAACATGAAAACCAACTTGCAAGTTCCAAAAAAATTAGCAGTCAGCTCTCAAGAACTTGTAAGAGTTCAGAAAACCGCTTAATATTTTTTTCCTCTTGAGCCTCACTAATTTATTTTTATATTTTCTATGTGTTCTAGTTCAATTACCTAAAAAATATGCAATATTTAATTTTTCCATAATTTTATCTCTTAAAACAGATATAACTTCAATAATATCATTGGGAATAGTTCCTTTAAAATATTCTAATACTTATTTTTTTTCTTGATGATATGACATACATAATCACTATAGAAAATTTCGAAATATAGAGAGGAATATAATAATCACCAATAATTGTATTACCTCTACATTGATAATTTCTAAGGTTCAGGGGATTTTATGCTCTACCTAATCTTAGCTACAGAGAACTAAATAATAATTTGATGTTTGATCATTTTTTTCTTAGCCTAAAACTTTAATCCCCACATATTTCTTTCCAATAGTACTGAAATTAAATTTGTGCCACAACTTGTTTATATCTGAGCATTGGAATACTCAGTCTAAATAAGTCATGACAATTATGACCGTCCTATTTTCATCTTCCAAGTCTCCTTTGTGACTAGGGGTGACCAAATGACACATATCAAGCCAATGAGTCTAATGAGTAGAGAGGGAGATATTTTCCTGAGGAAGCTTTTACTTTTCTAATAAGAGCCGATAGATGTATAAAGTAAATGCCTCCATTTTCCTGCCTTAAACATGAGTGTCTGGAGCTCCCCCAGACACCTAGAATAGATGGGATGACAAACACGAAGAAAAAGATGAAGAGAATTTCAGAAATGCCAACCTTGACAGCTTTGAGCTACTGAATTGAAGCCAGAAGCTTTCTATCTCCAGACTTCTTTTTAAGAGAGGGGAAAAAATCTGATACATTAAATACACTATTAATAAGCTATTCCTACCTGATATGCCTGCCTCCCTTACTGCCTGCCTTCCCTTTTCATAGCCTCAGCTCCAGTCATACTGAGCAACACTCGGGTACCTCTGACTAGGATGTATCTTTTCTCCTTGACTACCTGCTTTCAGACTAAGATAAAGTATAATTATCTATGTAACCATTTTAACTCCATTCAATCATCTAACCCTGTAGGATTTAAAATGCTTTTTCTCTTTGGTCCATATTGTACCTTGTTTGTGTCTCTATTATAGCACTTATTGCATCTATGTTAATTTGTATGTGCATCTCTCTGAGCTTTTTTTAGCACAGCGTTTCTCAACTTCTTTTTATTATCATCCTCCTAAGAAGACTTTCTGCACATTTTTTCCCTTAATTGCCCTTTGTCCCCAGAATATTTTGATACCATCAATGTACTCTATATTTGTTTATGCAATGTGTACATATCTGTGCTTCATACATAAAAAAGAGTAAGATTAATTCACCCTCTACAACAACCAATTTTTGTCCATTTGGGGGCAATATTACCCCTGTTGAGAATGCATGTTATATAGCACAATACCTGATTTTATTAGGCATTTTGTAGACATTTGTTGAATTAAGTAATCTTGACTTTTTGGAACTGAACACAAATGCTCTATCTGCATAGGGCAAACAGATGAAAGCATAAAAAAACTTCTCTGATTCATTTTTTCTGATCCTGAGCTCCACTTCTCCCTTCCATCTGTCTGAGATTGCTGTTTCAGTTAGGATTAATTTTGTTTAGAATCACAGTAGCTAGATTCCAAATGGCCAAAACTAAAAGGGTATTATTATAATAAAAGCGATTGGGTATTCAAAATTTAACTTCACACATAGCTTGATCCAGAGCCTCGAGAAGTGTTACCAGCACCACATTGTCTTAGTCTCTCAGGTCTACTCTGTTCTTTAACTTTATTTGACTTGTTCTCAGACTTGCCCTTCCTGGCTGTAAAATGGCTCCTACTGGCCATTTTATTGTGTTATATCATTCTAGATTTCTCTTCAAGAGGCAAGAGTAGGAGTCTTCATTCTACCAGGGAAAATTGTATTGTATTTCATTTTATTGCTTGGGGCACATGCTAACCCCTCAACCAACCCCCCATAGCCTAGGAGTGCAAGACAGCCCGGGACTTCATTGCTGTATTCTGGCACAGGCTTGGGAATGGGAAGAAGGACTATTGAATGATAAGAAAAGTCTGTTAAGTAAGAAACTGAACTTTTCAGAGGTACTGGGATAGAACAATACCAAATAAAGATAATTTCAACTGGGCTGTGTTACGGGCTGAATTTTAACCCCTCCCATCCCAAATTCGTATGTTAAAGTACTCACTTTCACTATCTTATAATATATTTGTATTAGGAGATAGGAGATAGGACCTTTAAAGAAATAATGAAAGTAAAATATAGTCATATGGATGGAACCTAATCCTATATGACTGGTATCCTTACAAAAAAAAGAGATTAGGACACAAACACTCACAGAGGAAAGACCATGTGAGAACACAGGGAGAAGACTCTCATCCACAAACCAAGGACAAAGGACTTAGAAGAAACCAACCCTGCTAGCACCTTGATCTCAGACATCTAGCCTCCAGTACTGTGAGAAAGCAAAATTTTGTTTTTTAAGCCACTCAGTCTATGGTACTTGGTTATGGTGGCCCCAGCAAACTATTATATAGCTGAGTATCTTCAAAGAGAGAGACAGCATGCTCCCTGACTGCAGAATTAATTTTGCCCTTTAATATCTGTGAAATCAAGAGACGTTAACAGTGGTTCAGAGGAACTCTTGGCTAATGGAAGTTATTGTACTGGGATACGTTCTCAATTTTTGCTCCAAGATACTCTCTCTGCAAAGACAAATTGACATTTAAGGCCTTTTCTGAGATGAATTGTTATGATGAATTTCGACACCTCAACCCACTTAAATTGGGTCCCTTAAATACTGCCAAAGTGGAGATTATTTTTGGTTGGCTTTTCTTTTAGACGCCCCCAAGGGTCCAACTCAGTGCTTTGAAAAGTAGGTATAACTGCCAGGTTTAAGGGCAAGGCCAATAGTCCAATGGCTGCAAAGGGATGAAGGGATTCTCTATTCCTTAACATTCAAAGTAGAGACAGAACAGTCTCTTGCAGAATGCTAGAAATTGTCTTTTGTGAAGGCCTTCTTTATTGTGTGTGCTTATTGAAATCTGCATTTGTATGCCTCTTTTATAAATGTGGGGTTTTTTTCAGGCAGTGTGACTGGTTGTTAAAGGCACTGCCTTGGTGTGAAATACACTTTGGTTTATGACCTCATTTGACACTAGTCATTTGTGCAACTGGTGAAGAAAGTTGCTTAAAGTCTGCAGTCTCCTTTATTCATCTCTAAAATTGAGATTCTAACAGAACTCACCTTGCAGAGCTTCTGTAATGATTAAATGTGATAACACTTGCAAAATATCCAGCAGAATACTGGGTTTATTTGAAGGGCTTTATGGTGCTTGTGTGATTGAGCTAGTATTAAATGGTAATTAATAATAGTAGCACAACATACTGTAGACCAGTTTAATCATAGTAGTGAAATAAAGTGAGTTTTTTTCTTTTAATTTAGCAAGCATCATTTCAAAGATACACAGAGAAGGATGCTCATCGAGCATAAATTTACAGCCAGGAGTGTACCCTACTGTCAAGTATGAAAACAATCAACTGTTGTTATTTCAAGGATAGAATCAAATGATGCTAAAATACACCCATGCTTGACATAACATTGGCTGATTTGGATTTTTTTGCTCTCTTTATTAGAAGTTGGTTATATTTTTCCTGATATCAGTTTCTTAATTAATTTTCCTAAAATTCAGGAAGAATTCCCTATGGACTCTCTGACCTACCCTCCTATCCTCTTCAATCTCTTCTAAAGTAGAGTCTTGTGGTGAAAATTTTAGTCTTCTTTTCACCAGTTTTCAGGTCCGGAACAACTTTCTTCTGTACTTTCCTGCTATTTTTTGCTTCTCAAAGCTCATAGGAAAATCCAATTAAATTTCATTGTCTTTTAGTCTTGAATAATAAATAAAAGAAAGATAAGAAATTGGCACTAGTAACTGTAGTCTAAGTATGCAAAACTTTGGGGAATATATAAAATATCATTTAGTTGAATGAATTTGTCTAATGTCATGAATATTTTATGTCAGCTATTTCAAGTTAAGGCTTTTTATGTATTGATTTTGTGTAGCTATTTTAAATAAAGGGATTATATGACATGATATAGACATATAAAAAGATATTTCTTCATTAAACATTATATAGGTACACATTATCTCTCTATGTATATATGCTTATATGTATATATACATATACATTCACAAATATATACATCCTGAATTAGAAAAATGAGCGTAATATATTTTTATGAGTCTTTTTGAACATTCAATGTGAAAATTAAAGTTGTGAGATCATTCACATATGCCCGTCGTTGCTGATAAACAGTTTATTACATATAAAAGTGAATTTCTGGAATGATATATTGTAAAGGATGGAATCCAAAGTGGGAAGTAGAAGAAATTTTCTCCCATTAGCTATCATATATAAATAAGTTTGTGACAAATTTTTTGCTTTTCTAGGTCTCAGTTTTCTTGTCTTTATAAAACAAGTCTGGGGAATAAAGACTTTTATAGGTGATATGTAAGGATATCTTTCTTCTAATGTTTAAAGGTTCTATCTTTGGAATTCAGTGAACGTGTTGATGTGCAATGACAGGTCATGTGACTGGAGGATAGTGAGAGCATGGAGGAGATAAAGGAGGCATTAGAATTAGGTCCATAAGTGAGTGTGGCTATGTAAAAAGCACATGGGTCTTAGAATTTAGTGTATCTAAGTTATAATCCAGGCTGTGAATTTAGGAGGAACTACTTGATTTGATTTCTGCAGTGTAATTTTTAAAAAATCTGTAATCTGACCATTTCCAGTGACATACTTCCCACCTCATTCCAACCTCAGTAGTCATTGCATCTCTCAGCACTTGAGATAACTAGATAATAGGTGAAGACAGAGATGAAACTGGCTCACAGAAGTTTTGGAAATATTTCTTGTCCTATATTCCCTTTTCTATGTCCCAAAGTCTTGTTGCCCTTTGTAATACAGCATGGTGGTTCAGAAAGAGGTGCCTTTAACACTTATGAATATGTGATGTGACTGGACATTTTACTTAAGCAATCTTTGCCTCATTTCCCTTACTTTTAAGGTCACCATGATTATAATACCACCTCCCAGGATTGTCATAAGGAGTAAATGAATTAAAGCATGAGGAGCTTGGAAAAATGCCTAGTACATCTTAAGTGCTTAATAAATGTTAGCTATTACTATGTTCATCTGTACTCATTCTGTGTCCATAATATGTCCATTTCTAACTTGAGAGCCTAATTATTAAACCCAGATGATTCAATATTTCCTTTCTAAATCTGAGAATGAACACCATGCAATGTCATCTTTCTCCTTTCTCTCTCCCTTTCTCCCTCCCCCACCATCCCTCTCTCCCCTCTCTTTTTGTTTTGGCCTGAGCCTGCTGTGTCTTTTCTTCTCATGGGGAAAAGCAACTAGGATTTTTTAAGCGTCTTTGTTGAGAAGCTTCTCCTGCTTAGGATCTTAACTTAAACCAATACCAGCTAATTTGGTCAGTGCCATGATACTGCGTTGGACTCTTGAACATTTGTGCCTGATACTGTATACATTATAGGACATTTTCATGCCCCTATAATCCAAAGAGAGAATCAAATATTTGGATAAGGCACACATGCAATTGTCTTTGGTCTTAAGCTAGGACACAGTTGTGTCACACTCTCTGGGGAATCTCCTCCTTAATCTTCCAAGAATTCTGATCCAAGAAAGGAAAGAGAAGGAAGTAGCACATGGAGATGGAGATAGAGATTGAAAGGGAGACATGGCTAAAAGGTTAAGATGGATAGTTTCTAAGACTGCCTGGAGGAAAACAAAACAAAAAATAATAACCACACTGATCACATAGGTAATTTCCTATTTTTTGACAATTTTATTATGTTTCTGGCAATTTTGATTTTTTCCTGAGGATGGTAAAGGGATATGGACTTGATTCTCCCATCATCCCCTCTCTTATGCTACAATGCTTTAATTTATTGTATCATATTTTATACTACGAGCATGTAAGATACATATTATATAATATCTACACTACTTTTACCTCACAGAAGGTCAAATGTCTCATGCATCTCATATGCTTAGATATCCCTAACACACTGACATGTTTATAAAGATGCTAATACATGTTTACTGAGTAATCCACTGGATAAAAACTATGTAAAGGGCTCACGAAATCCCATGTAAGCATATGTTTTTAAACCAGATTAAGTACTGATTATTTTCTATTTTTGTTCTTTCCTCAGTGTCAAACATTCAGAAATCTATGTTTTGAGTGGATTATTTTTTTTACATTCATGCAACATAATAGTTTCCTTGCTTCTATTTTTCCACATAGAAATTTTCAGAGCATTCTAATAATAAATCCTGAGAAAGGTTTTGACTATAATGGCTTTTCAAAGCTTCCACGCAAAGAAACTCAGTTAAGACCAGGCCATAAATAAGACCTCAGTGCTGAAGCAGGGGAAGGCCCTGTATATCTAAACTCATTAAATGAATCATTTATTTTGCTACTCATCTGTCATGTTTTGAAGGTCACATAACAATGCTTATTTCTTATGGCCCATCAGCAAGCTGTAGAACCAGAGGCTGAACCAAGTCCTTGAGTCAAATACTTGAGATAGGTAATTGTATTTTCAAAACTAATACCTGCAGTTATGTTCACTGGGCAAAATCGAATCTCATGCCTTGGGAGGGCACAGCATGCCTGCAAGGGCAGGAAAAGGATTTCTTCACATTGCATCCCGCCTCTGAATAGTTAGGTCATATTGAAATATTTTTGAAATGTTGTCAGCTTTTTTGTCTCTCCAAATATAAAACCAGGGGATTTTTACAAGTTGAGGTAGCATAATCATGTAGAAAGGGTATGTCTGTGAAGCAGGTGGGTCTGGGTTTGAAACTCTACGTGGCCGCTTACATAAGGTCTGCCATTAGACAAGTTGCATGACCTCTCTTAGAACCTCGTTTTCCTTACATATAAACTAAGGCTAATTCTCTGTCTTATGAGGTGACTAAGAAGATTGGGTGATTTAGCACATGTAAAGCGATTTCCACAGTGACTGATGCATAGTAGATACTCAGTGTCTATTAATATTCAGCATTCCCCTGTTCTCTTATAGCTGGAATCACTCAGGTTTGGAGTCATCCCCAGAGCTATGCAGGAGAGCCTCTGGCAATTCTGGTAAGACTGCTGTTCACATCGCTATATGTTCTATTTATTCTTTCACACTTTTGTTAAACTTTCATTTATTAAGTTTTAACTTACATAAGGTAAAGAGCACAAATCCTGTGTGTTCAGCTCATGGATTAACATATACCCATGTAACTACCACCTCCATCGAGATGTAGACTATTTCCAACACCCAGGAGGTTCCCGTGTGCCATTTTCTAGTTGATTACACCAAGGACCAGCTGCAAAATGTGCAGCTTACAGTTCAAACTGAAAACATGGGTTTCCCCCTTGTTCCGAAAGTATTAAGAATTTCAAGGCAGTGAGAGGAGACCACTAAATTAAATACAAAACCTTTCTAAGTGTGGAACCTTATGAGATGCGTACCCATGATGCTGGTCTTGGTTAAAGTCTCCAACACCAGAGCTAACTGCTATTTCAACTTTTCTTGCTATTGCTAATGTTCATGAACTTTATATAAATGGAATTATATAGTACATATTCATTTGTGTCTGGCTGTTTTATCTTTCAACATAATGTCTGTGAGATTCACCCATGATGTGGTATGGCTTAGTAGGTTTTTTTCCCCTTGCTGTTTATGTTCCTTTGTATAAAGAAAAACCCCAATTTATTTATCTATTCTCCTGTTGATGGATATTTGGGTTATTTCCAGTTTGGAGTCGTTGTAAATAGGTGGACATATGCACTCATTTCTCTTAGGCATATGTTTAGAAATAAAATTGATGAGTTATGGGTACAACTCTTCAATAGGAACTTCATGTGAAATAATTATACATTGGGGAAATGCAAATTAAAACCACAGTGAGATCCCAGTAAACACTCCAGAATTGCTAAAATTAAAAAAACTGAAAAGTTCTTATCTTGGTGAGAATGTGGAAGAATTGGAATACTCATATGTGCTAGAGGGAGCGTAAATTGGTTTAATTGCTTTGGAAAAGTTTGGGATGGCATTTGCCTAAGCTAAACATATACCTGACTTATAAACCAACAGTGCCATTCCTGGATATATTTATTT
The DNA here is from genome assembly GCA_030015415.1 of Cynopterus sphinx. NCBI lineage: Eukaryota > Metazoa > Chordata > Mammalia > Chiroptera > Pteropodidae > Cynopterus > Cynopterus sphinx. The sequence continues at coordinate 120,918,920 of CM057383.1, forward strand.
TCTACCTTCTGAAGTCATATTGAAGAAACATTCAAAATAAATTTCAACCTGATTCTTGCTTTATTAATATGCTGCAGTGGCCATTAGCAGCTGTCAGTCGTATCTAAGTTGCTGGTTATGATAACCAGGTGTTTTATATATCTGCTTAAAAGCTCCTATTACATTATTTCCATTCCCTACTTGTAGGCAAGAGTTAGGTCAAAGCAAGGGAGCCTTGATGGGATATCAAAGGTCATCATTAAGAACTATCTTTTATTTCCCATTTTCTTATAACTTATTAGTGGAGGAAAACAATCACAAGACACATAGGAGCTTGGTGTTTTGTGAAGTGAATGTTAATGGGCCTCAGATCCATCCATGTGACACATGAGTACAAGCTGACCCACAGAATGCTTTTGGAAAGGTACCCTTCACAAATGTGACATTTTAGTGCAGCAGGCTCCGTCTCACCTACTTCCTCAGCTCTTTGGTTTCCAGACTCTTGCTCAAGAAATGTCCTGGTAACCTGAGGAGATTGTAGAAAAGTCATATTCCCTGGCATTATCCCTGCTTCAGCAGGTCTGGATTAGGACCCAGAATCTATTTTTTTTCAGAAGCTCTTCTGGATTCAGCAGCCACGCCTGGCTGAGGCAGAGTATGTAAGAATAACAATTGTTAGAACTGTAGACCTTTGCTGGAACAGAGACACTCAGCCAAGTTTTCACCAACTCCCTCCCCAGATGGCTCTACCATTTTCTTAATCTCTCTGAAAATCAAAAATTAGTCCAAAGAATAGACTAATGCCACCAGTCACCTAACAAGAGTATAATTCATCTCTTTTGCTGTATAAATCCTTCTTGAATAATAAGTGCCTAAACTCTTAAGCTAATCACCTTGCCCTTGGCCCTCTCAGGTGGCTTTGACAGAGCCAGCCTCTGTAGCTGAGCCAGGTAACAATTACTATCATCCATTGAACTTTTACTATTAAACATTTACTATGGCCTTGTCTCTTTGTACATATACTATCTCATTTAAGTTTTACAACTTCTGTGAGCTTGATATTATGCTTATTTTATGAGAGCAAAAAAAGAACAGTGAGATAACTTGCCTAATTAATACTCTAATAAATAGTTAGAAGGCCATAGCGCTACAAAACTCTTGCAGCCTGCAGTGGGTGTACATGGGGTTACTAAGAAGAATCTGGGATTTGACCATAAGTCTTTCTGACTTTCTAGATGACACTTAGTATCCAGCCTCCCGCTTCTTTTCTGCCTTGCCCAAACATTTAGATAACAACACATATTGTATTAGAACATGGCTTTTTGCTAATCATATTATAAATGTTGGATTTGGAGTTCTGGGACCCCAAGGAAAAGGGTTTTTACTCTCTGTTGTAGAATGGATCTGTTTTCTACCAGGCACGTAGAAGCACAGGGCTCAGGGGTTGTTTCATAATGAAGCCCCGTTGTAGCCTGTACATAAATGGAATTGCTCTTCTTTAGGTTTTTCTGATGCCCACAGTAGTTTGACCTAAATGAATGGATAATTACTCAGCCTGTTACAAACATTCAGATCCACTTGGTGATCCCTTTATTAAGTGAAACAGGCCCTTTATTCCTTTTCTGATACTGCCTGCTAATAGAATAATCTCAAAGCTATTAGCATTTAAAGAGGAATTAGACAAAGATGTCCTGAATTGTCCCTTCTACTGGCTCTTGGTGCTCATGGGACCCTTGCTTTAGCTAATTAGCCTGAAATGAATATTAAGTGCATTGATCTCTATCAAGCACATCCTGGAAGGAAAGCTTTTGTGAAAGTCATTTCAGTTGCAGATTTAGGTTGCCCATACAGAGTATCCAACCCCAAACAATAGGCACTGGGAACCTCACAGAATTCAAACAAAAAACAAAGCTAAAAAAAATCCCACAAAAGGTAATTGAAAGGGCTCTTACATTTCTTGAAATGCCCTTGCTTACTCCTCAAACCCACATGGTTTAGTTTTATTTCCATGGAAACCAGAGAAAAAAGTATAACATCCCTTTGCCTCTTTTCCTGCCTCCCCACCCCAGAAAGCTTATAAAAATTGTGCCTCATATAGCGTGGGGACTAAGTGTTCTGCTCTTGAAATACTCAAACCTGGGTTCAGATCCTGACTCAGTAAAATTTTTTAACACATTCCCTATGCCTTTGGGTTGTGAAATGAACAGAGTAAATTAATTAAACATATATTAATTGTTATTAATAAAAATAAAAATGGCATCAAAAAATAACAAGATTCTAACTGTTGCCAGTTAAATGTCAGGTTACCAGAGGTGAGAAGAGAGTCTTTTCTTTCTTCTTTTTGAAGGTCAGTGTGAGATGTGGCAGTGTAGTAGGAATAAATATTGAAGTTTGGTGACAGTAAAGACCTATAAATGCATCCATGTTCTGTCTTTGATTTAGGGCACATTGCTTAAGCTCTTTGAAGTCCAACATCTTTATCTGTAAAATAGAGATAGTTGCACTTACCTGCAAGTGCTATACTGTCTGATTTTATAAGGGAATGTTCATCTAATGCCTAGCACACTAATTGAGCTCAGTATATTGTGGTTTTGTTTTTTTCTTTCTTTTCTGGGGCCAGGTACTAAGGTTTCTTTCGTTGATAGAGTTGGAGAAAGGAGCCGGATAATGGAATGGTGAGGGGCACTCGGTCTAACTGGGTGTGGGTGAGGGCTACAAGGAAGCAATCAGTGGTAGAAGACAGAGTGAGAACACTTTCAACGTTATAACTCTGGTTTCTCTTACTCCTGCAAACTACCCTGAAATCCACCTGAAATAACTCCCTAGTAAACTATTTTTCAAGAAAAAACACCCCATACACACACACAGCATGCACAACATGCTCACTCTTTTGGAGTCATTTCCCTATTTCTTGTCATTTCACTTTGATTCATAAAGCAAGACTGTATGCTGTTCTGCCTTCAAACTCGCTCCTGTGCATTTTCTACAATTAGAAGAGTTGGTAGGAGAAAGAGGAAGAGACAGGACAATGTACTTGCTTCTTCTGAGGTTGGGAGAGCATCTTTTCTAATCAACAATGACAAATCTGAGGCCTGCACCCCCCCAGACCAGGTCTTTTTAGGCTTCTAGTCTGATGAAGCTACAGGAGGGCTGGGGGTGGGGAGTTCTTTCAAGATGACCTGACTTGGATATTTGCAATACCTCAGGCTTCTGAATCCTCTGACTACTGCTTAGAGCACCTTAGGGACTCAGAGCCCTCCTGCTGGCTGGCTATAGATCCTCTTTAATGTCCCTCATCATTTGAGTCACACACATCTCAGTCACAATGAGGCACCTGCAGAAGCATGGCCCTTGTCACCATGACAACCAACACAAGATGGAGATTAGGCAGGCTGCACAGAAGGAGGTCGGAATTCCTGATCTCCTGCTGGTGGTGCTGCTGACATATCATCCTTCTCACAGCTGCTCTGACACTGTCACCTCTGCTTCTGGGGCCAGGTGGAAGGTTGGTGGTAGAAAGGAAAGCCAAATTCCAGAAGCAGCTCAGGTGTGGAAAGGAAGGGAAAGTTCCCAGGTCCAGAGAAGCAGAAGGTCACCTTTTTTACCCCCTCCTGTTAGTGCTGCCTAAGTTGCTGTCTGAACAGAGGAGGTACTTTTCTCATGAGCAGGGAAAAAAAATAAAAAAGGAAGAAAAGAAATTCAATTATTTATTGAGGCTTTGATGCTTAACAAGTTGCTTGTCTTATAGGACTCTACCTCCCAGCCACCAACATCAAATGAACTGGTCTCAGTAGTCAAGTAGAATGACATATACAGAATCTTTGGAATTTGAGAACAGGTTTTAATCCCAGCTCTGCACCTTGCTAGCTATGTTTGCTTTGTCAACTCCTGACCTCTCTGAGACTCTGACTACCAATTTATCACCGATTCATTGAGGGTAAAAAGAAGGCAATAAATATGACATGCCCAGCATATCTATGGCCCGGACAGACAAATAATGGTGACTTTTATTGTATTGTCATGTACATAGAGGTATTAATAAGTTATGATTAAGATTTTGAACTTCTTTTTTTCCCCTGGAAATAGTAGGAATTGGCAGAAAGTGTATTTTCAGGATCCTGAAGCAGCTAGTATTTGAGTACTCTACCACCGTCATCCTTACGTGCACCCCTGGGAACTGTAGCATGAGCACCGACTGGCTAATAAAGATGCCAATTCCTTGGCACCACCCCAGATCTACTGAATCAGAAATCTGCTGGTGGGTCTCAACAGTCTAGGTTTTAACAGAATTAGAGAACACCTGACTCAGTGCTTCTAAGACGGAGAGGGTGCCTTGCCTCTTGTTTCTGGTGTTTAGCAGGATGGCTGAGGAGGTATATGTGCTCCACAAATGTTGGCTGAATACACGAATTTCTTGGTGTATTCTTGATGTTGGTCCAGCACTGGTTCACCAACTTTTTGTCATTGTTCCCATCCCCTATGCAACTATGAGATGAAGAAACTTGCTCCCCCTTCTAGAGTCAAAGGCATTTGTAGGGAACACTGTTAAATAGATATTGTTACCTCTGACCTCACTTTTCAGAACCTTTGATTTTCAATAAGCTTTTGTACTGTGGCTCTCCAAAAGCTTATAAGCACCAGCTCAGGCATCGTGCTGCCTTCAACACACCTTAGCATTGGACTTTGGGCAAATTTAATACTTCTCAGCCTCAGTCTTTTATTTAAATCATTATTTAAATATTTTTTATATTTAATATACTACATGCTTTGGAACACACATTACAATAAATTTAGTGAAATACTACTAATAAGCATTGAACAAATGGATTCACTGTTAATATTATTTGAAGTAAATATTGATAGGAGGGACTTGTGGTTTTATGTATATTTTTAAATCTGTCTAAGTTTCTAAAGTGGCATAATCACTGAGCTTGGTATGAGAAGGGGGTTCTTAGTCTATTTATTTTCATCATCATCATCATCAGCATCACAAGTGTTAGCATTAATTCTGCAAGACCAAAAGAAACTTGCCACACTTCAATAAGTACCATTGCAGAATGCCTGTAGACCAATATATCTAAGGATGACAACAAGACAGAGACCAACACCCAGGAAAATGAACTCCACAAGCCACCCTAAATCAAGACTTTTTATAACCAAGATGATTTTCTCAAATTAAGACAATGTGAAAGCTGTTTGGAAACATAAGTCTCCCTCAGTTCACCCTGACCGTTTTTAATGAGAAATGAAGGGAGGAGAGGAAGAGGAGAAAGAAATACTGAAAATTAGAGTGTTCGAAGTGGTTAGATAGTAAATGAAATAATCATGCTTGAATTTGGTAAAAACAAAAATAAAACAAGCCAACAGTAAACATTTGTAATAGTGAGGTAGAATAATTTGTCTTCTCTAGGCAGATGGTTGAGTTTGGTCAGAGTTCTAGTTAGAAACATCTTAAATTTCATCTTTTTAACATATGAGTTATAGAATATAAATGTCACCTCTCCCTTATTACCTAAGCATAGCATGTTTGATAAATTTTTCCTTGCAGGAAGAAACGTGTCATGTCAAAAGGTCTATGTAAAGGGAGTTTTCCCAAATAAGAAGGGATTCTATATGCTGGGGAGTCCAAATAGCACAAGATGTTACTCATTACTCGGTATTTCCAGCCCCTACAATAGTACTGATGTTCAGTAAACACAGTTGAATGAATATGTGACTATGCTAAAAGTACAGCTCCTCTGAGGTGGTAATATCAGGTAAGGCTTTCTAGAAGTTTCAGCATTTAACACTGTTTAATTTCTGCAACCAGAGAGATCCCTTTATCATATTATTCAGATAACATTGTTCTTCTACCTCAAACTCTTCATGGGCTCCCCTCTTCCTTGGGTTGAAAACTCAGGTCCTAACGGTGATCTCATGGCACTAATGACCTGTCTGACCTTGTTTCCTGCTACTGTCCTCCTGGTTTACTCTGCTTGAAACGTGTTAGCTGTGTTGCTGTTCTCAGGTCACACATGCCTTTGTCTTAAGACCATTGCATTGGTTGTTCCACCAAATACCTGCACTGCTAACATGCTATGTGAATTATGTGTTTTAATGTTTATTGTTTATTTTCTGTCTCTACTTTGGAATAGATGCTTCACAAAGGCAGGGATTATTTTTACCTGTTCTGTTTAAAAATATTTTCAGTTTACTAAAATAGTAACTGTCACATAGTAAACACTTAGTAGATATATGCTGAATGAATAAATGATTCAATTGATCAATGAGAGGTATATAGGATAACCACTCAATGAATCTCTTTTAGGCAACTTTTGAAATAGAGGTAGCAGTTAGTTCATACAAGACTGCATATTTTTTAATGAATTCTTCATTCATAGGTAATAAAGAGTGGATATTTTGACCTACTCTCCTTAAAAAAAAGATAAAATTGCTTTCATGAAAAAAAGTTTCCTATTTACCAGCTATGGTACTAGACTAGAGGAAATTCTGTTTGTGAGTTCCTGTTCCATTCTCAAAGATATTGGAAGCTCTCATTGGGATTCAGGGAAAAATTTACCTATTAAAGCCATCTAATAAAGACATTTCCCAATGAACTACTCAGTGGAGACCAAAGTCTCCAAGATCTCAATAAATTGTTATGCATGAAACATACTTCTTAACTGCCTGGGTCACTTTGCTGCCAAGATATACCATAAAGGGAAGGTGATAAATCTCACTGATTTTTCTTCTGTCTCATCCCAAGTCTCAAGTTAGAAAGAGTGTCCTCCACCCAACACTGATCAAGGTAGATTGAGCAACGATGCTAAAAGTTCAAAAGAAGTGACAGCAGCTCTTCTCACGTGGATTCTTCCTGAGATGTGAGCACTGGGGACCTTAAGTCCTCAGGATGCTTTTATTGCTAAAGAAAGTGAATTCCTTTCAAGTGTGGTTATATTGAAAAGAGGAACAATGTTGAGGAGCCATTGTTATGTCCTCCCAGAGCAAATGTGCATAGCTTTCAAGTTAAAATGGGGTATTTGAAAATCTAAAAGCTGTCTCTATGGACTTTTGTATTAAAAACTCTCTATGATATGGATCAGTGGGGTCCTTTGGAACTGCCATCCATTGTGCGTGCATGAAATAGGCCAGACCCCACTGAGAATCCAAAAAAGAGTAAACTGCTCATTCATTTGGGGGAACTAGGTGGAAGTGTGGAGGGGGAAGAAGAACTCTTTCAGGAGATGAAGGACAGATGCAGACATAAATATATAAAATATGAGGTAGAGAAAAGAAGAGTTGTTTATAATTAATATGTCAGCTATTCAGATATTTTACTTATATAGAAAAAAATCAGTATTCTTGATGTAATTTTTAATTATCCCTCTTCAAATGTAAACATGAACTTAAGTTTCATTTTATAAAAACCTTTCTGTTGCAATAACCTTCTATACTCCAAAATTTAAAATACCTGAAAGAAAAAGGGAAAGAAATGCATTCACAAAAATACATTGTCTTGGTAAGGTCCAAAGGGGAATAGTTTTATCAAATATATTGTTGACAGTCTTTTCTTTCCTTTTCTTTTTTAAGCTTATTTAGACACTATGGCATTAAGAAGATTTATTGGATCATATTTTTGTGACCTAAAATTGGTTGTTGTAAAATATAAAAACCAAAACAAAATAAAACTTGTTTCTTGAATATTATTATAAGCCAGAAACTTTGCTAAATAATGACTTTATTTCCCTGAATCTTCATGGCTTTGAGAAACAATTATCTTCATCTTTCTAAGAGGAAACTGACATGACACCCAGAGAGTATAAATTATTTTTTCAAGTTTTCACAGATTCTAAGGGGAAGGGACAGGCACAAACTCAGTTGTTCTACTGACTTCTAAAACTACATTCCTTAACTTCTACACACACACCCTCTACAATGAGAAAATAATTTTATTTCCTGCCAATAGAATCTGGCTCAGTCTATTTTCTTCCATTTTAATTGAGAAAAATAATATTAAAAATTAAAAAGAAAATTAAAAAAGCATTCTCACTACCAAAAGTTTAAAATAATTAAAGGATGTTATGTTTATACAAATATTTAGGTAAATATATTTTTTCACAGTTGTAATTAGTATGAATATAGAATTTTATACTTTGCTCTTTTAGTTTTATGTCATACATTTTACATGATGTTGCAAATTTTTTAAATGTTTTAAAAATATGCGTATAATAGTCCAATGAGTGGGCACATCATAATGTTGGATATTTTAATTATTTCTCATTGTTAGGTGTTATAGTTAATATTGCAGTCAACATCTTAATTGAAAGAAAAAAGAAAGCTTCTGATTTCTCCAGTAAATTTTCTGAGAATAGGATTACCAAGATATCTTTTTTTTTTCGAGATATCTTTATTTCTGTTGATATACATTGATATATTGTTTTTCAAAATGAAAGACTCACATAGCAATTGCACTCCAAATTGTCTGAGCTTATGCATTTTAATACTTCTTCACCATCATTAACTATCATGATTTATTTTAAAAGTTCATCTGTGTAATAGCAATGAAATGTAACCTCATTCTTTTAACTTGCATTGATTTAATTATTTGCAAGACTGAACATTCCCCCATATATTCATTTAGAAGGTTCATATTCTCTTTTTATCATGTAAATCAGTGGTATCACTTAAATATATTATTTTATTATTTCTACTATTCTCAGAGGACATATACCTAAATTTGTCTATTTATATTTCTATATAAATACTTACAGATGTATAAATATACATGTGTGTTCCACTTTCATGTTAGATAAAATCATTGTAGGACACGCAAACTATCAAATGATTCTTTTCTATGAGAGGATATCAGAAAGCTTAGTATCTTTATCATGTACTTCTAAGAACTTAAATTATTTACTTGAATGAGATAATCGATATTACCGTCCCTTGACCCTTAAGCTTCCAGTAACTCAATGAAACAATCACTCCCATCTAATTATGGAATTGTCATTAGAATTCTGTCATTTGCTGGCTGGTGACTTCCCTGTGTATGAAGGCTATGGACCAGGAATGCAGATGATAGATCCAAGGCCGTGAGTGGTGCCTTCACCCTGTGTCAGGAGAGTGGGGCACCAGGTTTAAGTCTAAAGTCTTAGTGCTGTATTTTGGCCAAATGCACAACATGAGGAATAAGTCCTGAGTCTCATTCATAGCAGCTGCTATCTAGAGACCCACTATTTAACATTTTTTAACACTATTTAACATTAGGCATTTTTTGTTCTCATAAATTTCTACAAAATTATGGCCAAAGAAAGAATTTAAAACTATAAACCTATCCTTGAAGTAAAAACAATAGTCTGTCTACTTGTTTTAAGTATATCAGCTATAGATGCAAGTTTAGATGATTCCAAAGTGGGGAGAAGGCTTGAACCAAGATAGATAAAACTTGCTCCATAAAAGGATTTAAAACTATAAACTTATCCTTGAAGTAAAAACAATTGAGTCTGTCTACTTGTTTGAAGTGTATCAGCTATAGATGCAAGTTTAGATGATTCCAAAGTGGGGAGAGGGCTTGTACCAAGATGGATAAAACTTGCCCATCAAATTGGTTGGGAAGCATAACTGCCTACTGAGCAGTATTTCAGAGGTTTTTTGACCAGCAAATGGACAATAAAGGGCCATGACGTTTGGGGAAAATTAATAAGAGCGTGTGGCTCTCACACTTCTTTTTTCCTTCATGGTCAAAACCCTTTTTAATATCAATGAGGAATGGAACACCTATACACTGCTATGCATTCCCCAAAGTTTAGATGATTTGAGAACTGACATTCTTCATTTAAAAAAAATAAGCCCAGTTATATTATCATACAGTTACTAATAAAGGGAGGGGGCAGGAAACATGCTACAACAGAAAACTTAAACTTCAGAGTTTTAAGGCCTCAATTTTCTGCCACTTATTTATTTAGTGGTTTCTGTGGATAGATAACATATCTGAGTCTGTTTCTTATATATGAAATAAGAAACTGGAACAGATTATGAGGTTTTGTCTTCCTGCCACATTTTGTGATTCTTTGGTACCTATGCATCAAGCACCTACTTCTGGCACAATACCCTTCTGGTTAAGGAGGAAAATATGAAAGAAATGTAAGAGATATTCCCTGCTGTTCCAAAAGTTTCATTCTTGTGACCTCCCACAAACATAACAGGCAGGTAACAATGCATGCAGCCAATGGAGAGGTGAATACAGTTGCAAAGCTCTGAGGGTGTCTTGACATGGGTGCGATGATGCAGTGTGTGCAGGTTAGAGAAAGAATGTGATGAGCTGGAAGCTATGCAGCCCTGTGTTCCAGATTCCACTACAGTACCTGCTCTCTGCACTGCTTGGTCTAGGTGACTAGACATCTAGGATTTAGTGTGCTTATTCATCAAATGGGAAAGTAATAATTTCCTTGAATATTTTATTGCTTTAAGACTTAAGAAATGTTGTGTGCAGAGTGTCAGTAGTTCCTGATGTGTTGTAGACACTAAAAAAATGGTAGACAAGATATGGAGAAGGAGGAAGATGTAGAAGAGGAAAAATGTGGGCAGCGTAAATAAACAAGGGTTTCGGGATGGTACTAGAGAATTTATTTTTATTTTTTTTTGCAATTTCAATGGAGTAAAAAAATTTGTAAAATGTGGCATGCATGCCTATCATTTATATCATGAAGCTTAATGTTCTAGTGGAACAAAAAAGGGGGATAAAAATAGATCATTACTGTGATGAGTTTTTTTTTTTTTTTATGGCTAGTGTACCTTGAGAACTTATGGCAAGATGACCTGATTTAATCTAATGTGTTAGAAGATAATTCTCTAAGGATGTGACCTCTGTGCTGAAATCTGAAAGATGCTAAATAGAAACTGATTAATTGATGGGAACTATACACATAAAACCCTGAAGTGGGAAGGAAGATGGCACATCTGAGCAACTGAAAGGTTAATAGAACTGGAGCAAGGAATGAAGCAAGGATGTTCTCAGAGGGGCCAGTGGAGGAAAAATGAGGAAACATCAGAAGTAAGGCGGGGATCCTTGCTAGACAAGATCCAACAGTATTCCTGCTGAAAACAGTCCAGGGTGGTCAGATAATCAGCTGAGGGATGGTGAATGATGAGGAATTTGATCAGATATTGGGGTGAGGTTGGGGTGAGGGGAATTCTTGCTAAACTGACATAGCAAGATTCTTGCTAATATGGACATTGGTATTTAGAAAAGCTTTACTAGAGTCTGGAAAATTAAAGAGTCTTTCCCAGATGTAATTATAAACTGTTTTCAATTACTATATTTGATTAGATAAGGAATAACTGAATAATATCTTTTGAAAAGTATATATTATTTTTGCACATCAAGTCGTAACATCTCCTAAAATCGTATTTTTTTTACTATTCATATACTATGCTAAGTTCAAAATGATTGACATCAATAAAGTGTCCTTAAAGTGTGTGCTAAACCTTAAAAGATAATGATGCCACCACCTTTACAGGGCTTAGTCTTGAAATAGGTGCTTGTTAAATGTGTTTTTTCCTTTGATAGGTGTTTGGTTATGGACCATCCTTTCAACAAAATTTATATAATAAACCAGCATTGTGCATCATGGAGCTAAGGGCAGAGTAGTAAACAAAAGAAATATCTTTTGTAATCTAATGGAACGCCTTCTTTACATTTTCAAATCACTGCCAAAAGCCTTTAGTTCTGATTGTAAAGCCCTGGTTCTACCTTGGCTGAATCTAAAATTTATATTTATATTGCCCTTCATACTTTTATCCTTGCATTCATATGTGATCTTCACGACAATTCTCTAGGAAAGAAGAGGCAATAGAGGGTAAAGATTAAAATTTGCATTTTATAGACAGACCAGATGGGGGTCGAATCTTGGCTCTGCTATTTATTAGCTCTTTATTGCTAAATATTTTACACATTTCATTTTAAAATAAAAAAATACCTCTATGTGAGAAATGTTGTTATTTTCATTTGTAGAAGAGAAAACTGAAGCTCAGAGGTAAAGATATTTTCCCCAGGTCACATGCTTAGCTTATTTAAGGTTAGCAACTTTCTCTTCTATAATAATTAAAAGTATTTCATATTTTCCTGACTCAAATTCCAGAAACCTCTTTAGGTGGACCAATAACTAGGTCTCTAAACACTTTCCCTTATTAAAAACCAACAAAATCTCCTGTTGAAAGAGTTGCCTAGCCAGGGAAAACATTTTTTCTTGTTTCTTAATGGAAAATCAAGCCTGCTGATTAAAACAGAGTAATAGTTTCGAAAGCCTCCTCTTGACAGAGCATTTGCTTTCTCATTTCCTAATGAATTCTTCCCCAAAGAAACTCATTATATTTCAAAGCACAAAGCTCCCTGGAGACCTCCCCACCTCCACTATTTACTTACTAAAATGTTCATCATTTAGAAACCCATAAGCCTTGCCAAATTCACTGAGTCCTTTGAATCTTTTGCTTATCGATAACTCTTTGTTCTACGTTAGGATCAAAAAAGAGTTTTGTCCTCAGCTAAACAGAAAAGGAAGACTTTTTTTTTGTACAGATAACATTTTACTGATGAGGTTAAAAAATAAAATTATTAATATTATTATATTATTGTTTTTATTATTAAAATTTATCATAATTGCAGTTTAGTTAGGAGTCTTGGCTTATTAAGGCACAAACATAAAACAACTTTATTGTTTCTAAGAACTCCAAACAATGCTCATTCAATCCTTCTCTTTCTCATAGGGGATAAGGTGCCTTTCATAATATCTAATTTCATATTTTATTTCTTATGGCTTATTAAAATAGTTTCGTTTTAGTTTTTTAAGGTTCAGACCTTTTTGTTTTAAAACTTCATATTCATAGGAGAAGCTTTCCTGCCTAGTCCTGGCTACTGATGGTGGCCATCACTCCCCAGCAATTCTTGGCCTGTATCATTACTCCAATGTCCGCCGCCACTGTCACATGGCATTTTCCCTGCATATCTCCTTTATATCTTCTAATAAGGACTTATGAAGTTTCAGGCCCATACTTCTCCTGTATGACCTCATCTAACTTAATTAATTGTATCTACAATAACTCTTATCTTCAAATAATATCACATTCTGAGATACTTGGAATGAAGACTTCAGCATATCTTTAGGGACAACATGATCCAACCTGTAACACTCCTCCTTTTGAACTCCTAGGTTTGACAAGTGATTCCCTCAGTTCTGAGAACCAGAACTAGTCATATGACCCCGTCCTTCCCCAACAGGAATATAAAGAGAAAAGTTAGAATTTCTTCATGATTATTTCATTCAAAAATGATAGACTGCTCCTTTTGCATATTTATTTTCAAACATACCATGGCTTATTTATCAATTCATCTACTAAAGGACATCTTAGTTATGTCCAAGTTTTGGCAATTATAAATAAAGCTGCTGTAAATATCCATCTTTAGGTTTTAGTATAGATGAAAGTTTTCAGTTCATTTGGGTAAATACTAAGGAGTGTAACTGATGGATAGTGCGGTAAGAATATGTTTCGTTTTTAAGAAGTTGCCAAACTGTCTTTGAAAGTGGCTATACCATTTTTCATTCCCACCAGCAATCGAATGAGACCTCCCATTGCTGCACACCCTCACCAGCATTTGGTGTCAGTGTCTTTCTGAGTCTAAGTTTTGTCTTCAAATTTATAAATGCCTAAGTATTTTTAATTCATTTTTTGAGCATTGTGTACCAGTCTTTTCAACTTTAAGGTTGTTTTGTTGGGAGGAAAGGAGAAATTTACCAGTCAACATGCTTTTTTTTTATCTTTTCTGTTTTTATTTCTGTAGTTTTGTATGAATATTGTCAGATATGTTGTAGCTATTTGTATTCATTTTGTGAACATTGTTTCTAGTGAAAAAATTCTACTCTCTTTTGTGTACTATTCTGTCTTTTATAGATGAGTTTAGTGGTGGTGGTGGTGGGAAGTAAAGGTTGACATGCCTAATTTCTCTTTTGTTTGTACAATCCTTAATTTCCCCCACTTTATACCTTATTTCCCTTTACTGTCTCATTGCTAAGGAAAACGTCCTCCTATCTTCTATGAATTAGATTACCCCCCACAAGCAATACTGATATGTAGTCACCACTACCTGCCAAGCTCCTTACCTGTAGCCAGTGTTTTGAACCACCGAGTTCTGATCTGTGCCCACTATATGGGCATTCAATGTTGGGGTTGCTTTTTCTCAGGTGATTTTGTCTGTGCTTTTTTTTCTGTCCTACATATTCTTCTTCATGAAGTCCCTTAAGCCCTCTTCTATCCTATTCTTCACATCTGCAGACTTGCAGTAATGGGCGAAAGCCCTGTTGAAAATTTTAATCTACTTGTAATTAAAAGTAGCACTGTTTTTGTTTTAATCTTCTAGTAATGGTAAAGGCATATGATTTTTGTTAATGTTGTGAGTTTCATGGAGAGAGTGTTGGGAAGATTTGAAACCAGTTACCGTTGTCCTCAGCCCACTGTAGCTTTGAATTAAAAACAGCAATTTCAAAACTTCAGAAATGATATAGCCTGGATGCAGTTTTATAAGGTAACATTCTCCTGAGCTTTCAAAGACTGAAGGCTGTGAGCCCTGTGTTCCAATACAACAAATGAAGTGAAGCATAGATGAAGATAGATGGTTAGATAAATGGATGAGTAACATATGGGTAGATAGATAGAAACATATGGATAAACAAATACATTGTTAGCATATATATTAGAGGCAGAGGGATGATGGAGAATTTTTCCCACTTTCTGAAGGATTAGCTGGTCCTGTGTGTTTACCAAACAGATGAGAATTATAAAGGAGAAAATTTCCTGTTAGAGAGAAGATGATTCATGGTGTCTCTCTGTCTCCATGTTCCAAGCAAACCAGATTAGAGGGGTAATCATTGCAAACAAAAAGGTGAAAACAATTAGGAGAAAGTAAAAAAAAAGAAGTTGTTTTCTTAGGGAAAGCAACATTTTTGAAGCATTCATCCCTCTGTATGGGTGATACATAGAGTAAGGGGTGTAGGGGTGTTAGGTCGGACCTGTGGCCCCAGCTCTGGAGGAGAGTCATGGCTTATCCAAAAGTTTCTGAGTCACTAAATTGGTAGGCTTTCCTGGTCTTGTGAGTGAGTAGCAATAAGCATGAGAGAGAAAGACCTGGGGCAGCCTGCATTTTTCCTGCTTGGCAAGGACACAGAAGTTTTCACTGGGTAGAAAGAACTTCATGAAAGACAGCAGAGCTTAAAGCATCTTGCAAATCCACTGAATGAGCAGCCATATAAGAGCAAGAGAATTTCAGTAGAAAATGGAGAAGACCCCCCAAGGCATGGAGAGAAAGAGGTAAAGATATTTTCTTTGCAGGATCACCCATGTTGGGCATCTCTTCAAAGAGAAGCTTCTTGAACCCCTAAATAATCCAAATAAGTGTCTCTCAAGATTCTAACATTTTTGTCAGCAACTTAGAGGGAGTTAAAAGCCAGGTAATGCTAGACAAGGAATTGGTGGTGATGATGGTTGTAAGCTAGAGAAGCAGATAATGAGCTCATCCTCTAGTTTGGGTAGTTATTCTCAAGAGCGGACACTGTCTTTCACAGGGACAGGCCCATTCTTTCCATTTGCCACATCCCTAACACACACACTCACACTCATGCACATGCACATTTCTGCTGGCAAGTCTTCCTAGATGTTCTGGTAGTGGACAATTGGAATGTAAAAGAAAATAACAATCCCTAGAGCTGACCAAATAACTACCCCAAATGTGACTACTTTAAGTGAGAAAGAACCAATATTTATCAGAAGACACTGATATCCAATTAGTTTTTTTTGTTTCCTACTCTCTTTCCAGGTGGTTTGTAAAGAGCGGAAGCAAAAAAGAATACCTGTTATCAATAAATAAATAAATGACATCTCTACATCTCTCCTGTATATTACATCCCAGAATTGACTCTCCCATTCCTTGCTAGTAAGCCTAAAATTCTGCCACCAAAGATTCATTTCCTTTAGATTGTAAAAATGACTAAAACCTTTCCTGTCTACCATCCCAAGTTGGTTGAAGGAATTAAAACAACGTATATGATTGCCATTTCAAGTTGTAAAATAATTGTATCACTATCAAATAATAATGATAATAGAAATAAATTAGAGTTTGTAACTATCAATTAAACCCTGGCATCTGTGTTTAAGATGTCTTATAGATTTCTAGAAGACACTTTCCTTTGTTTTAGCTGCTCTGTTTCAAACTCCTTTGACTAAAGCGAGCTGAAAAGGAAGACAGTCAGCCATAAAAAGAAGAGAAAAAATAAAATTGATTTAGAGTTATAGGTAGAAGAACATTTTTAAAAATATATGGTGGACAACAAAAGAATAATTCTACAGCAGTATAAAAAACAAAACAAACAAAAATGAGAAACGGTTTGATCTCTTTCCACTTTGATCAATCTAGCAAGAAACAATTTCTACATTACCTGACTATTTTATAGGTATGATTTCTGCTGAAGCCAGCTTGCCTACCTCTGTTGAACATCTCTGAGGGCTCCTTAAACTTCTTTGCATCACGTGTTTGTTTTTGGCGTCTTTAATATGCACTAAGCACTATTTTAAGAACTATGCATGTGTTGTATTATTTTAATGTCTAAAATGAGTAGGTACAATTATTTTTCAAACTTTAGGGAGGAGAAACTGTGGCACAGGGGAAATAAGTAACTGGCTTGTCACATCGCTGTAAGTGGTAGAGCTAAGATTTAAATTGAAGAAGTCTGGCTCCAGGCAATGATCTAAATGACTAACTTAAACTGGTAACTCTTGTTTCTGGGCAGAGGCGTCTGTAAACCATCCTATTTCAGTAATAATCTGCTTCTAAAATGAAATTTTGCTGCTTCTCTTGCTTACCTGTTTACACACACACATACTGACACACATGCACATACAACACATTCACATGCATTACCAACTTCTTTTAATTTTGGAAACGATAACTTGGTCTTTTGGGTTTTAATCCTGTGGCCGATGAGTTATGTGTCTTTTACTCTTGGATTTATTTTATCTTTAAAAATAGCACAGCTAAAAGATTTTGATTGCATCCATTTGAGAGCACTGAAGTAAGACTCATTCCATCCAAGGCCACCATTTTTTAGCTCTATGTGTCCTTGGTCCTGTGTTAACTTTCTGAGCTTCAATTTTTTTTTTCCTTAAGAAGAGATAATTCCACCCACCTCACAGGTGGTAATGAAGATTACATAAGATGCTGTACATAAACTTTAAAGACCTTTGTAAGTGAATGGGGCAACTGATAACTAATTTGTCTTCTATTTTCTGTATCATCTCTTCATCTCTCCTTGAAAAATGAGATTTCCCTTGGTCTTTCATCCCCTGCCGATACTCTAGAATTTAAGTAGATAACCTAAGTTTCTCACAGAGTAACTTCATCAGAGAAGTTAGAAATATGTATTTGAAAGTGGAGAAAAATGAGGCCAAAAAGTCACACAGGGGAATTAGAACCAGAGCTGTTCTAACTTCATAGCCTAAACCCATTTTCTTTAGATTATAGTGTTCACTTTTTCTCACCTGTGCTTTTTTTCATTTCATCATATAGCATTTTCACCTCTATTCAGAGCTAAAGAAAGAACAAATGAAAAGTAAAATTAATTCAAATCTCAATTCAACAGAGTCTTTTTCATCAATTTTCAGGTTCCTAGTTCTATTGTTTATATATAAAGTATACATTGGTAAGAAATTAAATCTCTCTAGGACTTCATTTTTTTTCACAGCACTCATATTCCCTATTTAGTATGATTTCCCTCAATAATTTGTTTGAAGATATATCAAGTAGATGGAATCATTCTTATTTTACAGATAAGGATATAGAGGCTTGAAGAAATTGAACAGGATAAACTGCCCGTTGAGGGTTGACAGGTGGTTAAAAGAAGCAACTGAGTGAAAGGAAAGATTCTAAGATAAATTAGAATGCTGCTCCCTTTTCACCTCAAGTGTTACTATTTACTGCTTGATCGGAACTATTCAATTAAGAGTTTCCAAATTTTGGCCAGAAATTTTATAACACAACAAATTTTAAAACCCAACTGCTTATTTGTTGCACTGGAGTACTTAGCTCTCCAAAGGCCAAACATTTCTAATCCTGGTTAAGAGTTTAAAGCCCAATTTGAGATGGTATTCTGTTTGGTAAGTGGTAGGTGTGTCCCCATTTCATCTGCTGACAATACCCCTGAGAGAAAAGAATTCTGTAGAAAGAGCGATTTTCAGTATGTGATTGATCATCATCACAGTCAAGTACACTTGAGGATTTGCATACAAAATTTGTTAATTAGCATATCTAATTGCTTTTTGACAGTAGGAATTAGCATGCTTGTTTGCTCTGCTTCTCTGCTCAGTGCCATTACTAAATGTGTCCCTGGATTCCTCTGGACCCTGCAGAGCTCTGTGTATGGCTTAACTCCCAAAGGTCTCATCATATAAAAGAAATGATTCCAGGATTTTAGAATGATCTTTGACCTGTGAAATCCTGGAAGAGAGCACATACTCTATTTTGGTAATTTTTGGAAAGCTTATAAATCATCATGATTCCAGTGCCTGGTAATAGTCAGAAAATAATTAGCATTTACAGTTAATGAATGTGCATACATGTTGGTATTGCATAATCCTAAACATGATAATTGTTTTAGGTGGTAACAAGTCACCATCGGGCACTGTTTTGCTGGTATGCACAAACAAAGTTCTAGCACAAAATGCTGATGAGCCACAAAATGAGGTATATGTGGTATGAGCTAGGGTCAGTCACAAAGAACTCTATAGGAGCTATGAACTTCATGTATTTCTGACAGAAGGAGATGTTGAAGTATTTCCAGGGAAAGTTTCCTGATTGCCCTGCAAGAAATCTAATAGATGAATATTACCTTAGAAGTAGAAGTCTCTTCAGGTGTGGTAGTTACTTTATATGCCAGCTTGGTTGAGCCAGAAGATGCCCAGATAGCTGGTTAAACATCATTTCTGGGTGCGTCTTTGGGGGTATTTCCAGAAGAAGTTAGCATTTGAATTCCTAGGCCCAGTAAAGCAGTTTGCCTTTCTCACTGTAAATGAGCATCATCCAATCTGTTGAAAGCCTGAATAGAACAGAAAGGCAGAGGAAATTTGAATTTGCCTGACGAATTGACTTGGAACATCCATCTTCTTCTACCCCCAGGGCACTCGGTTCCCAGGCCTTTTAAATCCAGACTGGAATCTACATCATTTGTTCTCCTGTTAGACTCTCAGGTTGAACTATACACTATTGGCTTTCCTGGGTCTCCAGCTTGCTGATGGCAGATTGTGGAAATTCTCGGCCTCCATAATCATGTGAGTCAATACTTTTTAATAAATCTCCTTCAAGAATAGCTATGTCTGTCTATGTGTATAACATAGATAAATGGGTATATGGATATAAGCAAATAGAATATATGTGTTAATAATTCCCTATTTGTTCTGTTTCTCTGGAAACCCTAATTCACACTAATACACTAAGGTTCCAGATACTTGAATCTCTTAGTTCAGAGGAGTTGAATTGGTTAAGGGAGAGCGATTCATGCTGAAAAGTCTCATAAGAGACGAAAGTATGTATACTGAAATGAAGGTGACTAGTTAATATTTTAGATAAATAAGACTTGGTCTCATATCTTTCTTGGAAAATCATAATCAGAGGCTGACTTGATAAATTTGACTGGTAATAAAAATTAGTTATAAACCTGGACAATTTAAGGTTATAATTGTTTCATGTGACAAATTTCCCTGAGAACCATGACATTAGTTAATTAATTAATTAGTTAATTAGAACCCTCCCTTTTGATCAGAGTATGAGACATTATTTGTAAAACATGGCTAAAATATTTCTTCAAAGTCTGATACAATATATGCTCATTCCCTTTAGTTTGACTGGCATCAAATCTTGATTTGGTCTGGGAATTTTTCTTTATATTAAAGGTAATTGTGTATCTCACTTAAGATGCATCTTTGGTTGATCTTATAGTTAATCTCTGAGAATTATACTTCTTTTTTCTTAAAAAATACTTTAGGAGCATCTCATTATTGTCTCACAGTTGAAAAAGTTGGAAACATTCCTATCAAAATGAAAGCCTAATAGGAAGCCTAATGTTATGAAATGATGACTTGTAGAGTAATAATGAACTGTGTGGGTAAAGAGTTTAAGAATGGGTTGGTTTGAACAAATACAACTATTGTTAAGGGTTATGAGATCTATTGGATGAATGTTGTGGAGAAAGATGAATTGGAGGTAGGTACTTGAAGATTCTAGAATAAAATACTCTGGTAAAATTCAATGTGGAAAGCAAAAGCGTTTTAAGCTCTTGCATAGGGAGGGATGAAGCACTTCTCAGGCCCATTATAGGACATCATTGATCGAGTACCACTCTATCTTTAGCCTTATTTTGGATTCTGGGGACACAGGTTAAATAGTAAAAGGAAGTTTCCTGCTGTACAATCTAGAAGGGAAGACAAGCATTGAACAATTATTTAAAAAGTCATTAAATAATCCATTAAGTGGCAGAGTGCTGCTATAAAATAGAAGTTTAGGATTCTATGGGAGAATATCACAGTGGAATTAAACAGAATCTGTGGGGGGCTGGACTCTGAAGCAACTTTCTGGAATAATAGAATAATAGATTCATTTGCTTATAATTATGAATCTACAGTTGCCAGCAGGGGATTATAATATCTAAAGAGCAAAGTGGGATACCAGTTTTTTAATGTAGGCTCCAAAGATCTAAGAACCTTTCTTTCATTTATATTTTTAATATCAGCAACATTAGCTGGTGTCCTTGGACAAATGACTCTGAGACTCAGTGAATATTAAGAGATGTCTGAGTAATAACTGGTCTTGCTGGTATTCCAAGCCAAATCTAACTCAAGTGCATTTACTCAATGACCTATGCATATTACAAATGCCAAATGCTTATTTTGAGATTTCTCTACTTTTATGAGTATGTCTGTGTCTTAGACAGAAACGTAGAAGACTAAACATTAATAAACTATACCTAATAAATGAGTAAACTTGAAGGAGGATCACACAGTAGGTGGAACTCGTGTCTATGATCCTCATCGGTTCATCCTGCAAATTGTCATCTGTGCCAAAATGTGCAGCCAACGTTTCAGTGGGATTCTAGAGAGAATGAGGTTAACAAATCATTTTCTGTCTTTTCTCCTGGCTTTGAGATGTCACCAGAGCCCTAAGACTCAACAGAGGATTTTAATGTATATTCAGGGATGTGATTCTTTTTCCTATCATTCTGATTATTATTATCATTATTCACATTCTATTAGCTTTTCACCTTGAGCTAATGTGACATTTCAATGTTATGGAAAATCAATGAGGTAAAAATCTCTCATAGTACCACAAATAATTAGTGTTGATTTAAGTACAAAGACTAAATACCATATAGACAATATGGATAAAGAGATTAAAATGCAACACATACCTACCATCCCTTATTGAGAATCTTTTAAGTGTCTTTCAAAAGTATTGTTTTCTGCTGGGAAGAAAGGATTCCTTTATTGAATGACCATAACCTGAACTGAAACTTGCTTTCAGCATAATTAGCTATGTCCTTACTTCTGATAATGAAACCAAACTTGGGATTTAATTAGACTTTAATTGCTGTTTTAAATTGTCTCCTGCCTCAGACTCTGCTTTCGTTGCCATCTCATTCTGTTGTTGTTGGTTTTTTTTTCATTCCATTTTCTATTTTTGTTCCTGAGACTACAATAACTAGCAAGTTAGGCACAAAACTTAACAAACCAGGTGGCCCTAGAAAGAATACATGTTTTCCAAGAAGCTTCTCTGACAATGATTTTTTTTTTTTTTTATGATGGAGAGTGGCTGTTTGTCAAGCATATCTTTGTTTTCTCCTGAGAAATGACTAGCTCACATTTCTTTACAGTTAGGTATGGCCATATGGCCAAGTTCTGGCCAATAGATCGTGTACAAAAGTGATCTTGCTTATAAAACCTCTCATAGGAACCTTAATCTATTTTTTCTCTTGTCTTCTTGATGGATGTTGATATCCAGGTGACCTTAAAGTTCATGTAGTTTTCAGCCCCCTGCTATGCTGGGTCTCTTCCTCCCACCCCACCTTGGATTTTCATCATGTGAATGAGAAACCATCTTCTTATGGGTTAAGCTGCAGAGATTTACTAACCACCTGTTTAAGCAGCTAGCATTGCCTTATCTAAAACATTTGGCAATGTCTCCCATGGATCATTGACTAATGTTTTGTATATCCCTGGAACAGTCAGGATTTTTCTGAGAAACAGATCTGTAGGATATCTATCTCTCTATCTCTATCTCTCTGTATCTCTATCTATCTCTACCTCTACCTCTACCCCTACCTCTACCACTATCTCTATCTCTGTCTCTATCTCTATCTCTATCTATCTCTATCTCTATCTCTATCTCTATCTCTATCTCTATCATCTCTATCTCTATCTCTATTTATCTGTCTCTATCTCTAACTCTATCACTATCACTATCACTATCTCTATATCATCTATAACTCTATTTATATAATCTATATATCTATATATTTATATCTATTTATCTATCACCTATCATCTATCTGTCTAAAGCGATTTATTTCAAGGAATTGGCTTACACAATCATGGGGGTAGGCAAGACTTACATCCTTAGGGCAGTCCCATAGTTCGGAAACTCTCAAGCCAGAGCTGATGCTTCCATCTTGAGGCAGAATTTCTTCTTTTTCAGGAAAATCTCGGTTTTGCTCTGAAGGCCTTTCTACTGATTGGATGAGGCCCTCCCACATAATTGAAGCAATCCCCTTTAATTAAAGTCAACTGATTGCAGATATTAACCACATCTACCAAACACTTTCACAGCAACACCCAGATTAGTGTTACAATTCTGGTCCAGATGACACTGAACAAACTATCATTCCCTGGGGAGGAAAACCCTCTTTACTTAAGTCCAGAAATTTAAGCTCTTGGAAATTACATAAGAGCTTCTTATCAATG
Organism: Cynopterus sphinx; assembly: GCA_030015415.1. Taxonomy (NCBI): domain Eukaryota; kingdom Metazoa; phylum Chordata; class Mammalia; order Chiroptera; family Pteropodidae; genus Cynopterus; species Cynopterus sphinx. Next base: position 120,941,927 of record CM057383.1, read on the forward strand.
CGATGGAAATATCTAAAGCTTTTACATAGAAAGCTTTATGGGAAGTACGTAATTATTATGTTAGAAAAAGTGTGTACATACCAGGAGTCACTAATAAAATCTGTGTTGTTCAGCCAGACACAGCAGGTGTATGAAGAAAGCTGAGCCTCAGAATAGGAGTGCTGGAGCCTCTGAAACTGAAGTAGGTGTCAAGATCAAAATGTTTACAACATTGTGTAGAAAAAAAAAATTGTCGCTTGGCTACATACTTTATAACCTCTAAATAGTAACATTTCTTTTTTTCCTCCTAAAAATATTGAAACTGTTGGAATTGGACGATTTCACTTGTGCTGGTGACTCAGAAAATCCACAACAGACTTTGACTTGGAAACATGGAAAATATGAAGGAATAGGGGGTAGGCAGAGTCTACTTTTCATATAAAAATGTGATTCAGGTGGGGATAAAATGCAGTGAGTTCTGGTGGTATGTGAGATCATGTGTGTAATTTCTGTGGCCTCAGTCTTATGTATCATAGAAGGCAATGATTTTAAACCATGAATACAAACTGACAGTTTGGATTTTGACTAGACAGTTGTAGAATGAGAGCAGCTTCACATGCCTGCCTTGTCCCTTACTGGCTTTGTAACCACGAACAAATCACAAAACATTTTGAGCCTCAGTTTTCTGACCTGTCAGTTAAGGAGATTGGATTCAGTGATCCCCAAAGTATCTTCCAGCTCCAACATTTGTTGATTTTATGTGTCTCCTCTGAGGAGAGGTATGTGTTCCTACTTACTTCTTGGCTAGAGCAAAGTATGTAAAAGTCATTTAGAACTTAGCCACTTTTAAAAATACATATCAGAAACAGCATCTACTAGTATTTACTGAGTGCATTTAAGTGCCTCTTTATATGCAATATCAGGTAATCATCATAATACCCTGATAAGGTGAATATGAGGAAAGCTAAGATGCAAGAGATTACGTTAACTGTTGAGGTCACCCAGCTGAGAAGTAGCAGTGCAGGCATTCACACTCAGGCTTCACAATAGCAGGACTCTGAGCCGCTGTGCTGCCATGTCTGAGAGCCCTCTCAGCCTCTACCTCAGTCCATGCAGGATGTGAATGAAGCATGGGTGTCTGCATTTCTCTCTACTCAACATTCTCTTCAAGAACCAGTGTCCACACCTGCTCTTAACGGTGTCCTTTTGTCTTCTTATTTCCCTGCCCAGACCCCTGCACGTGTCCCATCTGCCTCTGCTGCCAGTTAATAATTTCAGCCGGGATGTTTCCTGCTTGCAAACAGCTTTTCACTTTGGCCACTTTCCAGCAGGCCAATATGAAGTTTGTCGTTTTGAAAATCAGCATAGGGGCCGCACATGGGTGGAAGCCAGGAGACAGGCTGGCATCCATTCTCTTCTCTCCCTGGGACATGGTTGCAATTGGTTACACAATTTAGAGAAAACTTGAAATGAAACTTAGTAAAATAGAAAAGTGGAGAGATTGCTTCGGAAAGAAGGTGGTAAAATTGCCTGGGTCAGTGGCACCTATGAAAAATTTAATGGCATCTTCCTTGAGAAAGGCTCTTCCCTCTCTGGTAATAAGAAAAGCTGTTTCAGGACCATAAAGAACCCTTGTCTGCTCACCTAGGGTCACCCCTCCCCTATCCAGTCTTCATTTATTTTCAGATGCCTGCCCTCCTGGGGATCATACAGCTGTGGTGCTACACTGATGCAGTGATGCCTTTGTCCATTTCCTTTCATCATGCTTTTACAAATAGATTCTTCAGGCTGGTTTGTTAATATTGCTAAGATCTCTACTATGGAACTCCAGTGCTTGTCACACGACCGACTCTTCTGAGAGGCTTTCTGTGAATTCCAGCTAGACAGGGTTATGAGTAAAACCCATATATCTAGATTTTACAAGTTTGCATGGAAATTCTTACTGTTTTTCACTCCTATTCATGATAGTCTAAACCTGTGCCTCAGTTGCTCATGAGGCCTTAGATATCTTTACTAAGTTTTCTTCTTCAAGTATATCTGAGAATTCTGGAGAGTCTCTTTATATTGCAAAAATCTGTCCTGATTGTCACTTCACTTCAGATACCCTAGGGCTTGTTCCTTGCTGTATCTATAGTCTAGAAGCAGGCTTCTCTTGTCTTTGCTTGTGTATTAGTTTTCTGTTGTTGTAGCATATTATTCCAAACTTCAGGTCAGCCCACATATATTGTCTTACAGTTCAGTTGGTTAAAACCCAAGTATGAATCTTACAAAAGTCAAATCAGGTTGTCAGCAGGACTGCATTCTTTTCTGCAAATTCTAAGGAAGGGAGGATGCATTTTCTACTCATTAGGTCATTGGCAGAATTTAGTTCTTTGTGACTGAAGGGTCGAGGTCCCTATTTGCTTCCTGGCTGTCAGCTGAGAGCCATTCCCAAGTATCAAAAGCTTTTGCACTCCTTGGCTCATAGCTTCTTTCCTCTATCCTCAAAGCCAGCAACAGTGGGTTCAGTCCTTATGTCATGGCTATCTGACTCACTTTTCTGCCTTAACCTTTCCATGTTTAAACTCAGTGATTGGAATGGGTATGTATGAATCTACCAGGATCATCTTCCCACATCAGGTTTATGAAGGGAGCATTCATAGGTTTGGGAATGAGGATGTGGGCATCTTTTTTGGAGGATCATTATTCTGCCTCTTCATAGTATGTATGTATGTATGTATGGATGTCTGTATTATTTTTTATTTGATTTTTATTTTTATATATATTTTTAAGTGAGGCAACCCTTGGTTGACCTCACAGATTGCAAGGATCTTGTCAGTTTACAATCCCTTATTATTTTATTTTTTTATGCCTACAGCACCTGGTCTTCCTAGGTGGTCTCCCATCCAAGGAACTAACCAGGCCTGACCCTGCTTAGCTTCTGAGATCAGACAGGATCAGGCTTGTTCAGGTTAGCATGACCACAGACCTCTTTATAGTATTTAGACATCAGCTCAAACATCACTCTCTCAGAGGGGTCTTTTTTGATCATAAAAAAATACTGTTTTCTCAGTGATTATCATACCTCAGAGTGGAATGAAAACTCCTTAAGAGGAGAGTTTTCACTGCAATATTCCAAACACCTGAATAGTGATTGGTACATAATAGCTACTAAGTTAACGTTTATTGAATGGACAAAAGCTTGAAGAAATAGAAATGCTCTTAAAGTTATCTGGTAGAGAAGATTCCAGTTTTGAGTCTTGACATTCTCCCTAAATATGCCTGCTATCCATAATAGTTGACAGAATGTTCACTGTCTTCATCAATCCAACTCCCCCTGCCCAGAGAACATGTCTTCGGCCAAGACATCTGAGTTATTCAGTGTAGGAAAATCACTCATACAAGACTTCAGTGGAAGGTATGGATTAAGCTTCAGTCTTCCCTACCAGATTCTCTTTACATCATGAGGTGAGGCTGTGCCTCTGAGTACCTCCTGCCATCAGAGCTTCTTTATGCTAGTCTCCGTGGGTAACACCAGCTTGCTCATGCATATCTCTCAAGAATCAACGTGATTTGTGAAGGGAAAGAACAGTTTAAGCAATATTTAGAAAAGAGATATTTTCTTTCCTAAAAAAAAAAAAAAGAGAGAAATTCAGGATAGTTTAGCTGTCCTTCTTGAACTTCTTTTGTTACTATTGCATAAAGAAAGAAAATCTTTCTTTTCATAAAAGAAAAAGGAAATGTTACCCTAAAGTTAAATACAAGACTTTGTCTGAAGAAAAAGCAGGGAAAATATTTCTGGCTATAAAATGGAAGTTACCACTAAACACCACACACACACACACACACACACACACACACACACACACACACACACACACGGAATTCTGGCCAGAATTTTAAAATCTCAGGTCAGGTCTCACCAGGATATGTCTTTACAGTAACATTTATGGAACACCAAACATGAAGCATAGCCTATACCAAGTACCTTATACATATTATATCATTTAATCATTTTTTTAGTCATCTTGGTAGGTATTATTTCTCCTGTGTTATTGATGAGGGTATTATCTTAGAGAGATAACATCTAAGAGATATTTGGGATTCCAAACAGGCTGCTTGATTCCAAAATCAGTGCTCTTTTCAGGGTTTTTTACTGCTCTAAGTCTGTCACCCTTTCTGTTTCCTTTTAGGCCCTCTATCATCTTCTTCATACCTATACACATATATCACCCTTATACTGACTATGGAAGCATCTTTTTCTAGGTTACTCACCATTCTAGGGGAATATTATAATGCTCAAAAAATGCTTCTTTTCCTTGTCTCAAAACACTGCTTTCTTTAAAAGCTTGATCTCAACAAAGAATGTCTGGGACAAATACTAACTGTAAAACACTATGCTATAATGAGAAGAATATAGAACTTGATTTTGAGTCATAAATCTGCAAATTTTTGATAGTCAGGGTTTGGACTAGATATGTTTTAGTAAGGCCCTTGGGAATTGGGAGTGTCCTCTTGGGACTAACATTTATCGAACCTTTATTATAAGCTCAGGACTGGGTCTAACACACTGTTCTATTCATTAACCTATTTTATTTTATTAATTTATCTGGGCTTCAATTTATCTCTAAAATAGCATTGAGAACTATAGTACCTTTCTCGTCAGTGGTAGGCAGATGAGGTGGCATCATTGTTATATATCATGAACATGAAAATAATTTTCTAAACTGAAATTTCTGTACCAGTGAATGCAAAGTTCAAAGTTAAATGATAAAAAGAACCTTAACCAATTTTAAGTAAGAACATTTAAATCTTGCATTAATGGAAATCCAGCAGGGCAGGCTGGAAGAGAGACTTGAGAATGGCATCAAAGCACCTGGTTCTTATTGTCTTTTCCATAGTCTACCCTTAGTATTGGCTACATCTAAGGGTAATTTCCTTTATGATGTTAAAGTACTTTGCTGAAAAATCATGACCAAAGGAATTTTTTTTTCTCATCCAGCAGGGGTGAAAGAGAGACCTCTCTGCCAAGAAATGTACGTATGTACGCAGTTTCCTTTGGTTCAGTTGGACCAATTTAAGTCTCAAACCACCCCTGGATGAGAAAGAGTCACTAAAAGAATGCCATTCATGGACTAACTCAGAATAATTAGAGATGGGGTCACTTCCCAAGTCTCTTGGGGATAAGGGTTCATTTGCACAAGTTTGGAGCTGTGTTTGGAAGAACACAATTGAATTTCTGGGTAGGCAGCAAACAGATCTCCTCTCTTGGGAAACCTCTGCCCCCTCGTCCACACCTCTTCTGTGTTTTCTTTCCAGAAAGGCATGCTAATTTTTTAGTAATATGATTGACTAGAGCCCAGGATGTTTATGCTCTCATTTGCTAATGAGTTGTTTTACTGAAACTTTTTTAGACACATGTAACAAGTCTGGTCCTCAGAACAGATCAGACAGTCACACCAATTTCTTTCTATCTTTGTGTTTGTGTTCCATACAATATTCTTTTGCCGCTCCTTCTAGCAACAGGTAGAATTTATTTTTCCACCTTAAGAATCTGGACTTGCCTTTTAAGTTGTTTAAACCAACAAACTGCAGGAGATGTTGTGAGGCTTTTTAGCCTGTCTCAAAGGCATGATAGCTTCTAATTTTGCTTGCTTCCCTGGGACTGCCATTTTAAAAAGCCTGGGCTAACCTCCTTGAGGATGAAGAGACAGCATATGGAAACAAGGTCAAGCCAACAACTAATATGAACACAACATGATTGCTGTTCAAACCACCAAGTTTGGGGTGTTTTTTTAAATACAAAAATAGGTAATTATTATATAATTTATGGGTCTGATTATTTAGGAAGGGAAATTAATAAGTATACTTAAAGTATATAGTATATTATATTTAGTATAATATAACATAATATAACATAATATAATAAATATAATATAATATAATATAATATAGTTAATATAGTTAATGTATGCTTATATTAAAAAAGGATAAACCATAATATATTTAAAAATGTTTATAGGGGGAGAATGGGAGTAGATTGAAAGAGGAGGGCATAAAATCTAGACTTTTCTCTTGATTTGAATTTGGAATCATGTAAATATCACACATGATTATACAACAAAATAAAAAATTAAAAGCAATTCTGAGCTTTAAAACTAAAAGTCAATTAAATTTCTATCCAGTGATAGAACTATTAAGAGTCCCTTTAAAAGTGACTTGAAAAGTGAGAGTGATTTAACTATCCCTGCAGGAGAAAATTAACTGCAAACAAACAAACAAAAACAAACAAAAATGTGACTAACAGAAGCACCTTAAACTTTGGTATTCTGGAAAAATATCCATCTCTATTTAGCATTTGGGTCTACTATACCTTTTTCAATTTTCATTATTTTAAGTTATTTTACAAACAAAGGAGTTCAATGAATCTATATGGAAATTGCAAGATAAAATGAGTTGTATTCTATTTTTAAAGTAAATTTTCTCTTCTTATAGATTATTTCAAGAAAACTGTTTATTGGGTGAAATTCTACATAAGTAATAAAAATCTGAGTCTTCATTCCTCCATTTAATGCCTATTTCCCCTTTGTTTACAATTAATTGTATTTTGCAAAGGGGAGAATTTGACAAATAGGATAAGGATGTTATAGGATCCAAATATTTAGCAAGGGATTTTTTTTAGACCGCATCTGCCTTTAAATCAGAAATACTTGCTGTGAAGCAATTCAGCACCCTAAATAGTAAATGTTCTGTTTGAAACTCTCCTATTAGTTGCCAAAAAATGTAACCTTGTCCTTAAGAAGGTGAATTAGAAACTCAGAGTTCTATTTCCTTTACTCAAGCACTAAGGGTGGTATAGCTACGAATTTAGCATTGACAGTTTCAGCTTTGTGGACTACAGGCTTCTCTCCCTGCTATTTTAAAGTAGAATGTACCTATAAGACCTTTGGCGAGCCGAAATGGTGTAAAGTGAAGGAGCAATTACTATCAATTTGTAGGAAAAAAATTTTTTAGCATTCCCAGGACCCCAAAATAACATACAAAACTGTACCAAATAACAATATAAAACCAAAAATAACACTAACATAAAATAAAAGCAGGGCCACTCTTGATGCTCAGGGTGTGAGCCTGTATAACGACTCACTGCAGAACAAATGCTAAACATTATTTTCTTTTTCTTTTTTTTTTTCTTGGTAAAAACAAAAATCCTCTTCAGATTTATTTCAGTTAGCCAAAATAGGTACTAAAGCAAAATGGCATCGCGAACTTTTGAAAAGTCGGGGATACCTGTGATCAGAAAAATTAAGTATATATTTTTCTTCATTAAAAATTACAAAATTACATTTGTGAATTGCCTCCATTGAAACTAGAGAGTTTTTAGAATTTTTTTTTTTTTGAATGAGAATCAGAGTTTAATGTTTTAGAGCAGCTATTCCAGATTGGTTTCGTGTTTAATGGGATGAGCTGATTGAATACAAGTGGATAAATGAATATCTCTAGCCCAAAGAGTCATTATGGACATAGTGGAAGAAAGACTTTGGTAAATTAGATATTAGGCTAAAAGCAAGCTTAAAATGAATTCTAAACCCATTCAACACAGAAAGTACACTTAAGTTTGGCTGGGCACTGATGTGGAGAAAACCATGAAACGAAAATCTCTCCTTAAGAAATGACTTCCCAGTGAGGAAAAGAAACATTTATAAAAATAAAATTGACATGATGTGCCAATGATTTATGTACACACTGAATTCTGTGGTGTTCCAAGTGTTGAATGAATCAGCCTGAAGTAGTTGAATAGAGCATGGTTTCAGAGAAGAGTTGGCATTAGTGTTGGAATTTTAAGTACAAGAGCGAGTTGGCAAGGTACACCAAAATGTACCTAGAGGGAATGGAAGGATGAAGAGCACTAAGGCTGGAGGAGAGTCCACTATGCATTTGAGTAGAAAACAGAGGTCTAGAACTGTTTAAGCATGAATGAAATGTGTGAGGCCGATGTGACTGTTGAGTGGGAGCTAGGATTATTTGGGTCAGCATTCCTAGATCTGCACCTCATAGCCATTCTTCACAACTGTTCTGAGCCAGCACATTTTGCAGGGGCAGCCAGAGGGCAAAATTGGCACATATCATTTTGGGCTGGGAGTTTGGGAAGAATGGAAAGTGTGGCTGGGAGAGGTCATTCATAACATCTAATTATCACTTATTTTAGTGTTTGAAAGGCTACCCAATTAATTCTTATTTCACTTGCTCTTTCACGTGCAGAATAATAATTAGATGTCATTTTAAAAGTCTCTAATTACTAATAAGATGTCTAGGGGAGTAATGACACAAGGACTCTTTGGACAAGCTGGCCGCTATATGAAATCCATGCTTCCTTGTGGATGGTGCCAGATTGCCCTTGTAAACCTGTAAAATTGGAATGGAAGTCCAAGGGCACAAAAGCATGATCTCAACACAAATGGACCACATACCCAGATGCGACTAAGGTGTTATTTTTTAACTTAAGGGGATGGCGATAATATTAACAGCAGGAAAGGTAGAAGATATGATTAGTACCCTTTTTTCAGTATGCCTCTTGCCAGAGTTGAAGTATAGGTTTTTGAATTTTGGTTGCAAGAAGTTTTCTTTCTGACTCATTATTTCTGACCACAACTGGAAATAAAGCAGCATGTTGGTAATGAGTGTTTTTAGTTATTTTGTTTTTTGATTAGCTACTATGGTTTTGTGTACCCCAAGCACCCAGTGACTCATGCTCAATACATCTTTGTTGAATGAATGAATGAATGCTTACAGGAGTTTGTATTATACAGGAGTTTTTATATCATACAAGAGTTTTTCATACCAGACTGTATTCTATGGAGTCAAGAACCTTATGTGGTAGATTGCAAAAAAGTGGCTGAAAATTTCTCCCAACCCAGAATGCACGCCCCATTTGAAATATGTTTTGGCTCCTCTTTTCAAAAAAAGGTAGAGTGTTTTTCTTCAGCTTCTTGGATCTAGGTTGGCCTTCTGACTTCCTTTGACTAATGCAAAGCAATAGATGTAAAATTTGAAGAGTTCTAAGTCTAGCCTTAGGGGTCTCATATTTTCTGCTCTGATGCCCTTGAACATGGGGCCACCATTTAAGAAGCCTAGGTTAGCTTCCTCAGGATGAGTAACCACATGGAGAGAGAGGTCAGCACTGATATCCAGCATGTGAGTGAGACCATTGTAGACTACCCAGTCTCAAGTCAGTCCCCAACTGACTGCCACCAAATGAGTAATTTCAGGTGGCATGAGCTAACAACTACCCAGGTGTATCAACCCAAAATTACTGGCCCCCAGTAAATAAAATGTTTGGTTTAAGGTTTGGAATTTTGGGGGATGGTTCGTGATGTAGCAATAAATAACTGTTACACTTTGTATTAGTCACTGCTGGATTTCTAGAGCCTACCTAATAACCCGACACATACTTAATCCTTGTTATTTTTTGTTTATTGACTACAAATTTTGATTCTTATAAGAATCATTCTCATCTGTAGATGAGGACAAAAAAATTCAGAGAGATAAAGTAACTGGCCTTTATTAGTCAGAATGCCCACAAAAATCAGATAACACAAAGTGTAGGTTAAGTTGGGAAGGATGTAGTAAAGGGGCTGTTTACAAAGATATGAATAAGGGAGGTAATTTGCCTGGGTTGGAACATGGAAACTTGTTGCTACTATTCTAGGCTAGAGGGCAGAGAAGAAGGGGGCAGTTACCAGACCCCAGAGTAGGAGAAGCCATGTAGAAAGAACTGTTTGACAGGAACTCATAACTTTGGTGGAGTGATACCCATAGGAAGAAAAATGTAGAAATAAATTATACAATCTTACTATTCTGTCCTCTGAGTTTCTGCTGATGCTTCTTGTTGGATACCCTAAACAGAAGCAGAGGCCTGAAGAGCCCTTTAAAGAATCCACATGGGCAGGCATGGGGGTTAAACATGGAGAGTGCATCTGGAGAGGCAAGTGGCATACATGAAGCACAGTATTCAAGGATATCATCTAATGAGAATTGATGTCTGATATCTTCCAAGATTACATGCAACATGTATTTACTATTTGCGTTCAGATATCAGAGTCCTAGAATATGAAAAGTGATTTCTAACATCTCTTTTCTAAATATTTTATAAGAATAATTGGCTAAAACCTGTATGCATGGCACAGGGGTCATTCTTGCTCATTAGCAATTTAATTAGTCCCACAGTGGGGCAGGTGGGTGGAAGATGCTTGGCAAAAAGAGGAAGCCATCCTATCCATGTACACATATTTTAGTGGTATTTGTACTTCTGGTGCCCTTAGAAAGGCTGTTTCTCATGGTCAGAGATTATTTTCCTTGATAATCTGATCTTGTTTAGGTAGTTGCTCCAAAGTTGCAGAGAGGCAAGAGAAGAGGTATACTTTGGACACTATTTACTTTCTTTTTGATTATAAATTTTCTTTTATAAAATAACAGTGAGGAATTCAGGGTGAGTTTCAGCCAAGGAGAGGACTTAGTCATACAAACACAGAGAATTCCTAAGGTTCTGCTAGAAGATGTGAAAAGTTTAGTGCAGTGAAAAGAGCTGTAGGTTTGAGATTTTCGTCCTAGCCTCCCAGCTGAGAGATGTGACACTGTGGTCCAAATATTTAAAACTATGAATGATTCCATTTTCTCATCTATTGAAATGTCAAAACTATGCTAGACCATCTTTCTATGTCTGAGGTTTAGGGTGCTATAACAACCACACGATAACAGATTTACCCATAGCACATCGAAATATACAGACTCTGTAAGGCATTCTTCTTCACAAAAGTGCAAATATTATAATCTGCACCCCCTGGAAAACTCAAACAAACATATGTGTGGCTTTGTTTCTTTGAACAAATTCAGTTACCTTTGATGGCTTCCCTGCTGGACTCTGTCCTTAAAATCTGTGCATTGTGGGAAAAAGTTATGAGTTTGCCACAAAGAGCCTTGTCCTTTGTGTAGCATTCCTTTGTGCTTGCTGTCCTGGAAGGCAAAGGGGTTAAGCCATGGGTAGCCCTCAGGGATCCCACCCAGAGCAAGCAATGTTTGATTCACTGTGATCCCCTGCTCTGATAATCAGAGGGGGCAATTGAAGCCTGGCCTGGGTTACAAGATTTATGAAATACAGAATTCACTAGTGGCCTCTGTCTCCTCTTTCCTTTTCAGTGATAGGTTAAGAGCTTAGGTTAGAGAAAATACAAAGAGAAGGGATCAGTAGGCAAGTTAGGCAGTGATTTATCATTCTTCTGGCCTGAAGCCAGGTGGATATGGGTACACAGCTCAGTGTTTGCAGGGAGAAGAGAAGCCATATGAGAATGTTACAGGAGGGCCAGCCACTGTGGAGGATACTATACAACAGGGATGCCTGCAAGAGGCATTTGGAGGGAGGACAGTGACTTTGTTCTTCTTGCCCACCCTCCCTCAGTGCTCCTTTTACAACTCAGGTAAATGGCTAGAAGTAGAACCATCCCCAGTCTTAAGACAGAAAAAGAATGTTTTGTAGGGGTTCAATGTCGGATATATCGAGGAAATCTTTTAAATGTTGCTTTTATTCTGACAAGCTATCTAAACTTCATACACAAGGGGCAAATAGCCCAATGAAATGAGGTGTAGCACTTATTTACATTCCAGGCACACACACAAAACAATACCTTCTCTTATTTGCTGATTACCTGTTTTTCACCCATATCTTGTCCCATCCCAGTTCTGAATATTTGGCACTATCTAGGTAGAGATAGAGACAGAGATGTACACACGTGTATATATCTATGTGTGTGTATGTGTGTGCGTGCGATGTGTATGTGTGTTGGCCTGTGGTTTTCTGGTGTTCAGAGGCTGCCGTCCTCATAGGAGCATGACTTTATCTTTCCCTCCCACCTTTGGCTTCCTGTGAAGTTGGAGTGGATCCCCCACTTCAACTTTGGTTTTGCGGATGCCCATCTTGAATCAAAGCTAATTCAATGGCCTGGCGCAATTCTACCTCTATTTAAGCAAGAAGAATAAGACACATTAGACTTTGGAAACTATGATGACTTGTTTCTTTATGGATAGTTTTATATTTTTTAAATCTTATTTGGAAAAATAATTCAGAATATATAACTATTAGTTTTATGAGCGAAAAAACTGTAGCTGTGAAATACTTTCTTGGAATATTCTAACAAATCAGTCTTCTGGTGATTTTGCTTAGGACTTCACAGATCTCAGACTTAGGAAGATGCTTGCTACTTCTTCAGAGGAATAACAAAAGAACAATAAACAACAATTACTTGTTCAACCCGCACCTACTAATAGGCCAGGCTTACTGTGTGTGTTTGTATGTACATATGTACACATGCATGTATATGTACACACAGATGTACACATGTGTCTATACATACATACATATTATCTATATATATACATATATGTGTATATATGATGTATCTTCAGAAGTCACACAATATTACAGTGTTATTTCCTTAATAACACTGTAATCACTATGGGAAGGGAATACCTTGGAGACGGGCACCACGGTTGGCTATCCCTATAGGAAACTGTGGCTAAGTTCCACTTGGAAACTCTGAGATGTAATATGTCTCAGAATTGTCCCACAGGATCACTGGGATTCTAGGGTATTTATCTATAGTCTACATTCTTCATTGGGTAGCTGCCTCTGGGGCTTTAACTTGTTCACACTTCTGAGTTGCACTCATGTTTAACAGAGGGACATCACAAGCAGAGGCAGAGCTCCCAGCACACTGAAATCTGTCTGCCATAGCTTCAGACAGATGCAGCAGTGGAGAATGTTAAAGATGGGGCAGAAATAGCCTGTGAGAGAATAAATGTGAAATAACTAGAAATCAAGAAACAGTACAGTATTATTTTTATTGTTCTTATTTTATCATTATTATTACAATTTTTTCTTATTTATGGCAGTTATAGTTTGTAAAGTCACCGCGAACACTGAATTAACAAATACCGAACCATTGTTCTTGGGGGAATACAGATTTAGAGTCTTGTGAGCCTTAGCTCAGAATATTTTTGTCAACCAATGAATCCATAACCTTGTTTTATGTGTGTCTCTGTTGAAGATACCTTATTTAATATTTGTTTTGATTTAGTAACATCGAACTCATAGCCAAAAGTGCTATAACTTATGCCTGAGTGAAGTACATATTTTCTGCATAAAGTCTATCACAGCCTTCTTGCATTTGAGAATATTGGACAGCATTTCAGTTTGACATTCAAGGGCCATTTTAAATAGCAAAATTACCAATGAAGAACACAAAAATGTGAAAAACGTGGAATTCAGTTGACTCCAGAAAGGATATTTTTTTAGTATAAAAAATAAAAGAAGAGGGCAGACCTTTACCTTGCAGGACCTCAGATGGGAATGAGTACATAAGGCCTTTTCCTGAATAACTCTGAAAATATCATAAGTATTGCTTTGGGGTTTACTAATACATTTTACTGATTAGGTAAATTTTTAAATATGGAATTGGCCAATAATTAACATCAAGTATTGTTAGATATTTTGTGATGTTTGGTTGTATTTAGAAGGCTGTGATTACAAAGATCAATAATAACTGATTTTTTAGTTGCTTACTCCAAGCCAGTCACTGTTTTGATTGTTTTAGTTGTGTTCTATTCTTGAAACAACATTGTGAACTTGGAACTATTTTTATCTTTATTTTCCGATGTGGTAAGTGAGGCAGAGAGGGTAGTTAAGAAATTTGAACTAAGTCACACAGACAGGCATTGGAAAGCTGGATTTTGAATGCACGCAGTAAAGCATCACTTTGGAGTGGCAGGGGCTATAATGTGCCACCCTGTGTTGCCAACTGATAGCCTACAGCTGCTTAGTACCTTTCCAAGAGGTATTGTCCACCAAAGGGAGCTACCTTGCCCAAGGTTATACAGAAGCTGTTTGCATCCAGTGACTGGTCATAGTTGGGATTCAAAGGCTCAGTCCCTATGCCTCAACTGAGGATGTTGATGAAATTTCCAGAGCTCCCTGAGGCCTCTGTTTCAACCACACCAGAATACAATTTCTCTTTTAGCCCAATTCTGCTACTCTCACTTTTTTGCAAGCGTTGTTTCTGAGAATTCTCCCTAAAAAAATAATCTTCTCACACAGATGTCCATTTCAGTGTCTGTTTCCTGGAAAACCAATCTATGGCAGTTCAAATGTCTAACACTTATTCTTTTCCCTTTACCACACAAATGGATAGATTATCTGCTAATTTTATGACAATACAGTTTAAAACAATTCTGGAAATTAGTTGTCCATTTCTGTCCAGACACATTTAAGTGGTTTTGTACATCTGTGCAACTCAGATGCTCTAGGATGCTTTCTATGCTTCAGCCACAATTATGCTCCTATGTTCCAGGTCTCCCAAGCCTGGCACATTAGCAACACCTGAGTCAGGCATTTGAGCTTTAAACAATGCAGTACACCCTTGTTTAGCTGTTCAGCCTGTGAATGATCAGTGCAATGTTTTTTCTTTATCTTTTTTTATCTAGCCAAGAGGCAGTCAGTTTCTGTAGTTTACCCTGTTTCTAAATATTCAGTAACTTCATGTCTTTTGTTCAAGCAACCTTATACAAAAGTTTTTCATGGACTTTACCACTATGGTTTCAGCAATAAAAAAACAAGGCCAAAATCCCAAGCAAAAGCCCTTTGCATATAAAAGCTCTCTCTGCTCTGCCACTGATAGAAACTGACCCAACACTGAGAGAATTTGGTCAAGACCTGGGAAATGATCTATACGATGGACACGTTATCCCAGAAAAGCCCAGGACTACCACTGTTTTCGATTGCATAACTTTAGGCAGGATGATGTCCCAGAAATGATTTTACTCTCCTCTTGGAGGGCTGATTGTGGACGTTCCTCAGCTCTTGACCCCAGAGAGTTAGCCTACCTATTAGCATCTAACTGATACAGGCTTTTTTTTTTTTTTTTTTTTTTTTTTTTTTTACCACCACTGGAGAATGAGGGTTGTTCTTGCCTGGAAGTAAATGGAAATGTTATCTGTGTGGGTTTCTACCTGGCTCTCTTCCTCCTTGTCTTGTTGGCCAGTAAAAAGCAGGTGCTCTCTAGCAAGTCTTACCATCTCACACACTCTACTGTACCTTTGTTAATTTAAGCAAGTGCTATTTTATTATTCTAAGTTATATACCACTATAAAAGTATTTCTTTTTAGTGACCTAGCCCTGCCCTACCAGTAGCTACTGTTTTAAGGAAGCTTTCTATTCAGTATAGGCAGCTGCTTTTAAAAATAAACTCTTCTTTAGATATATAAACAATTTCCGTCTTCCATCTATATTTTATTTTACTGCCTCTCTTAACCTTTTGTGCTTCAACATTCTGGAATAATATTCAGACCCACCAAAGATAGAACAAATCAGAACAAGTAATATTTTCATACTACCGACATGCATGCCAAATATTGTAAGAAAGAATTGCAATCCAATGGGAAAATTGTTAGTGTAGTCATGTTAATTTTTTATAAGAGCATGATACGTGGATAAAGTATATCTTCTTAGGATGTCAAGTAATAGGAGAACTAAGTGAGCAAAGAACAAGAAGCCATTTAAGGGTTTAATGTTTTATTTATTTGGTGTGTGTGTGCATTTGTGCATGTACTTACTGTTCTGGATTTTATATTGTACACTGCAGTACTTGGGTAAGCCTGAATTTCCCATCATAATCGTTATTAAAACATCATAAAAATGCTGAATTAAGAGTCTTGGAATTTTATAAGTAAAAGGGATTTTATAAATTTGCCTTCACATTTTAAAAAAGTTGCAAAATTATCTTTCAGAGATTTGAAACAATGTACAGAATGTAACACTTTGAATAAATCAAGACTAAAAATATGTTTTTCATTCTCCATCAAAGATTTATTCTCCTGTATCATCTTTTTGTGTAAAGAGGTAGAATCCCAACCCTTCCATTGTTAACCCCTCTGAAACTCACACTGAACTGAGATAATTCTAGGAGAAAGTATCCTAGCATAATCATGACATTCAACCCAGAGTTCTGGAAATACAGTGCTGATTTCACTCAGGGTTTTCTCAGGAGGCTTATCTGATGGTATAAATTATTTTTGCTCAATTATGTCTATACTTATCTTCTTGTGGTATATTTCAACCCCAAGCCTGGGAGGGTCCCTATAAAAATGGTAACACAGGATACTTTCTCTTATTTACTTTTAAGGAAAATAATCTTGAACTATCTGTTATATATCATTAAACAAAAAATACACTGAGAGAAATATTATAGGGGTTGAATAATATATAATTATATTATTCCTTCTATTATTTTTCTGTAGTTCATCCCTT
The DNA here is from genome assembly GCA_030015415.1 of Cynopterus sphinx. Classification (NCBI taxonomy): domain Eukaryota; kingdom Metazoa; phylum Chordata; class Mammalia; order Chiroptera; family Pteropodidae; genus Cynopterus; species Cynopterus sphinx. The sequence continues at coordinate 120,958,236 of CM057383.1, forward strand.
AATAAAGTAACCACATACCTGGACACATTGTTTTTTTCTTTATTTTGCCATCCTGACATTAATTAATCTATTTTATTTAATAATATTAACTGAGAATCCTCTATATCCTTGTACTGTGCTAGGTGTTAGAAATATGTATCAGAGAGATATGCATAGTTTTCACACTTGAGAAGTTTTTAGAGAGTGAAGTAGACTCCAGTGAAATAGCAGCACAAATAATTTAAACCATATACATAAGTATAAAATTATAAGTCTTATAAAGGAAATTAACAATGTACAATGCTCATATGAAAAATGGTGTGTGACCTAAACCTACATGTCAGAAAGGCTCTCCCAGGAAAGTAGCATTTTATCTGAGAACTAAAGTGATAAGAAAGAATTGGTGCAAAATATTTATAAGGGTTAGTGAGTGTTCAAAAATAGAGTGGCATGTGTAAATTTGTGTAGAGGGAGGGAGCATGCTTTGTTTGAAGATTAAAATCAAGGTCAACATAGTTAGAGCTTTGAAACCTGAGGGGATCATGGTATAAGATGTGATGAAGTAGTATTTAGGTCCTAGACCATGCTGAGGTATATTAATTACCTTAAATGTACCCAAAAAGCAAAGAAAAAAAGTAATTTATGGAAGGATTTTATGCAGACATATGATACATCACCAGATTTGTAGGGAAGAGTGTTGATTAAGTGGGGTTAAGTGGGAATTTAAAAACACGAGAAAGGAGGGGGAATCTTTTGATAGTCCAGAAAGATGTGAAGTTATCTGGACCAGGATGGTGGTGGTAGCAGAAGTAGAAGTGGATGTATCAAGGTGTATTTAGATGTGGCATTTGGGATTTGTCCATGGTGGTGGAAAAAGAGAAGGAGTTGTCACATGTTTCCCAAGCACTTGACAACCAGAAAGGGATTAACAGTAGTGTCATTCACTGGGAGAGGGAGAAATAGATAATGATTTCAGAATGTAGGTTAACCAGTGATTCCAGTTTTGGATGTGTTCGGTTCAACCTGTCAAGAGGATAAGCTGGAGATATGGCTACTGAAACTCAAAGGAGAATTAGCAATCTCCATCAATGTAAAGATAGAGACGGAAGCTCTGGGTATAAACGAGAAGGTTTTAATTAATTTAATGTATTTTCAGATAAGACTGACTTAAGAGGAATTACCTGCTATTGAGAAAAGTGCGCAGTATTAAGGGTGAGACTAATTATATGGGGAAAAGAAGAGATTAAGTTCCTGTGAGGTCAGCTGATAATGGAAATGGAAACATAGGTGAACTGTGTACTGGAGACACACTATACCTATTTCATTAAAATGTGAGAGAGGTAAAGGGGCTCAAAGAAAAAAGAAAGTAGTCTTTGTGAGCCTGACAGTGAGATGACAAATGGCTTACATTTGTCTTTGTATTGGGCAGTGAGAGTGAGGTGAGGAGCTGGATTCTCAGTTTTGTGGGGAGCGCAGAAGTTTGAAATAATTGTGGAAAGTGAACAAGACTTTGATGACTAGAAAAAAATGTCTGATTTCAAGCAAGTGTTAAAGCCCTTTTTAACTTAAAGATCAGGAATAATCATAGCATCAGCTTGCTTCTTTGTGTGGTTTTCTCAAGCAGAATTCAGTTGCTTGGATAAAAGCAGAAGGAAAGGGAATATTTGGCTTTATTCAGGGTTGGTATTTTTAAAAATGGGCCTCATGAAAAATATGAAGGAAAATAAGTGATTGGCAGAAGTATTTTTGAAATTGTGTACCAAAGAACCTAAACTGGATAATGAGAGAACTAGTAAAAGGGGGAGGTTATTGGTGTGAAAAAAAAAAAGGAGAGGAGTCTTTTAGTCTAGGTAATATAAAGAGGTCAATTGTCTAAGCAAGCTGGATTAATAGGGGACTGTGAAGATAGAGACTGGATTTAAAGGGTTAGGGGTGGATTGTAAATGGTAAATTAGGAAGGAGTTTTTATAGCGAAAAAATAAAGATGGTACAATTATTAGGACCACAGTGTTGGATGGGGTGGGGAGATAGAAAGAAGTGGAATTATTGATTCTGAAAATGAAGCTGTCTCAATTGATAATACGTTCTAGTATGTGGCTTCAAGAGTGGATAGCTTAATCATCATGTTAGAGAAGAGCATTATTGTTCAGGAGCTCAAAAAAGTTGAGGCCGATTGTCTGAATGGGTTAATGTGAATGATGATAGAGACAGAGAGTTTTCAAAATGTGTGAAGGTCTTCGATGCAGAAGTTTAAAATAATTGTGGAAAGTGAAAAAGACTTTTTAACTAGAAAATGACAGGATCAATGCCAGTGGCAGTCTGAGGAGAACTGGACAGTTCAGTCTGAAGATGTTAGAGCCAAGTGGCTGTGGCTCTCAAGGAGCAGACCTCTTACAGAAGGATGAGGAAGAGTTTCAGAGACTGACTACCAACCCCATTTGTTCTCCTTGATCACACAATGAGACAACAGTTCTCATCTTCCCTGGAAGTTAGAAGGGGGCCACATGATTGAGTTCTGGCCACTAGTAGGCAAAAAGAAAGGATACTGTCAGTCTTGTACAGGGTAATTAAAAAACTAATATATCTTCCATTTAATTTCTTCCCTCTGACCAGATGTTGTCAGAGTTAGCCTAAAACTGTAAGATGTAAGGACCAAAAGGTGAAAACAGACTAATTTTTAAGTCACTTCTCAGATGAGAAATGTTTTAATTGCATTTATTAGACAAGATGGTGATGTGATGAATAATAAAATGCCTCCCAAAGGGAGGGGCCTGAGGCCTCTGGAAACCAATGAACAGAAAATGTCTCCAGAATGTAAACCCTGCAGTGAAGATTTCACTGTGTCTGCCTAGCAATATTGTAGAATATTTGGACTAGTGAGAATGACAAGTTTTTTTATTCTTCATCTTGCCAAATGCGAATATTTATTGCTGATGTCTTGTCCCTGTTTCTCTACTATATGTGGCATGTGCATTTGTGTGGGCAGGAAAAAGATAACATCATTTTAATCCAAAGTTTACAGGATCAGGAAAAATCATGTGCAAAGATTGGGCCTCATCTTTTAAATCCAGAAATTTAGCCAGAAGCAGTGACTGAACGAACTATTTGAGTTGTTCTGTCTTCCTGAGATAGTGAGAATTTCATATGTGTTGGAAGAAAATTGAGACTTATGCTAATTTTATGTCCTTTTCCTAGGATTGGGGAACACTAGATTTCCCACCCTTCTGGGCAATTAGGTAAGAGTCATGTGATTAGCTATAGTCAAATAAATGTGGGCAGAAATGAGGTAGACTATTTCCAGGCCTAAATTCTCAAATTGAAAACCCCTTGGTTCATTATCTGCGTTCCCAGTTTTGTGGATTAAAAAAGGATTCTGAGATGACAGAGGCCTGTGATAGGGAAGAAACAAAGAAACAAACAAACCTATGAGTTACCACTTTGAGAAAAGCTGTTGGGAAGTCTTAACATTCACAAGTGAATATGGCATAAGTGAGAACTAAACTTCTGTTAAGTCACTGAGGGTTTGGGTCCTTACTTATTTAGTAGCTGGTAGGTTTGGTCATGAGTAGAAATAAATTGATGTAAAAAAATTTCCACAAATATATGGCAATGGCTTCATAGTAGGAGAGTAAGAAGAGAGGATATGATATTGGAAAGCTTGGTGGAAGGCAACTTGTGTTGCGGTAAAACATTAGAAAAATTGTCACTTCTGGTAACTCTTTGGAGATAGATAGTTTACCTAGCTAACCTGGTAAATCTAATAAAAGAGATTTGGAAAAAAAAATGTAATTAATGTGAGTTGGCTGTTACTGCATTTGGCAAAGTGTTATAAAGGAAAGGATGGCACAATAAAAAAATTGACTGGTTTCCTAGCAGAACTGAAAGGGAATAGGTGGAGTCCAAAAATGTTGGGACTTGTAGGGTCAGAAAAATCTTTCTAGAATCTGAATAGTAAGAAATGGGATTTTTTTTTTATATATCAGAAGCCAGTTTAATTTTTACTTTACCAAAACAGTTTAGGATGAAGATAAAATAGAATGCATGGTCTGTATTCATATTTATTTCAAGAAAGTATCAAGGTAATAGTCATTAAACATAGAGAAAATCACAGCTGAAAAATTATATTTAGAAAGAACTTTGAATGTGGTTATTGGGCCATAAATTGAACAGAAGGCAAAGCCAAAACTTAATAAGTTTGGGAAAAAAATGTATTGTTAGGGAAACCTCAAGACCAGACTAAAAATCTCTAGTAATGTTCTAGCTATTAAAACAACTTCCAGTCCCTTATATTCCCACGATCAAGAAAAAGACAGTCTTCAAGGCTGCAATGCCTCGAGCAGGGCACACTAACTAGTCCTTTTCAAAGGTGTGGCCATGTAGAATAATGGGAAAGAGAACACTTCCCAAGAGAAGAGCTTGATGTCATGGAGATACGTGACCAAAATAGGTCCTTACTAAGATTAGAACCTGTTCATGGAATCTTAATTACCCCCCAGACAAAGATGATTCCCGGTGTCTGGTCCTCCGATTTCAAAATTGTGACCGCTGTGTGTCTCCTATTCTCTCCCTGCCATTTTCTTTCTGAATGGACCTGTCTGACGTGGAAATCCTTTCTATATTCTGACATTGTATATTAAAGTGAGATATATTTGACCTATAGGAAAAAAAAGCCACTTGATGTAGAGGACTAGGAATTCCCAGTCCTAGAGAACCTGATGATAATTTGGCTTTCTCCTCTTAGGAATAAAAAGTATTCTATGTGTTGGAAAAAAGATAAAATAGATATTTGTACACCAAAATATTGAGTTGTGGCGGATACTCACCAGTCTTATTTCTTCTTCGTGGGAACCCTTTCAAAGCCACTATTTCAGTTAATTTGGTACCAAATGACTGAGTTATGGATGATGGGTTGTAAGCAGACATAACCTGTCACTTTCTGGCTGAGGTGATTAAGTATCCGGTGTATATTCATATCAAAATTTTTAGTCTCCTTGCTGGCTGAAGGATGCCAAGATGACTATAATGTCAAAAGATGGCAGAACAATCCTTAAAAGCAGTTGATTTGAGGAAAGTCACTTGACCTTCTCATCAGTTTGTTCTTTGAGTGAGAAATAAATTTTTGCATCACACCCTGAAAATTCAGAATTCCTTTGTTACTGTCATTTATTCTAGACTATCCTGACTGATACAGGGAATTAATGCTCTGTGAATGTCAATGGTTGATGAAAAAGAAAACAGATCCCTCCTCAAACTTTCAAAATGTAAACTTTGGGAGACACCATCATCATTTTGGAAAACTTTATCTTCAGGAGAAAACAGTGTTTTCCTTCAAGCAAAGAAGTATAAAGAAAAAGCTAAGGAAAGAGATGGAAGATAGAAGTGAACTTGCTTATTATAGAGTAGTGTTTCAAGTCAGAAGAGTGAAAAGTTTGGAAGGGTAAACATAGTGTATAGCTAGTTAGAATCCAGAAAATACAGAGCAACTCTAAAGATTAGAGGGCCAGGATTTTAGCAAGGACTTACACAACAGGGATGAAAAGCCTGATAGGCCTGATTCTTATTGTTGGTCTAATTAAACAGCGTGGCTATATGTCTACTTGCTGGAGGAATTGTGTGATTCCATCTGCAGCGTATGGCTGCAAGAGGAATTGTGTGATTCCATCTGCAGCGTATGGCTGCAAGTTCTTTTTTTCTCTGTGCCCCTGGAGCCCGGAGTGGTGGCAGTCCCTGCAGCAGTCATGCTTGCACAGCAGTTGATGATAGCAGCAATGCTTTCAGTCCTTGTACTTGATTTCCTCAATTCCCGAATGAATTGCCCCTAACTCTTCTTTAGAAGCTATTCAAAGGTCAGTGTGTCGTTGAGATTGTCACTGGTTTCTTGAAGCATCTTCAGGCCAATTATCAACTTCTTTATGATTCCATTAGAGATTCCTGGTTGTGACAGCTGTTTCCTAAAGATATAGATATATATTTTTAATATTCTGAAACTGGAGAACAGTTTTTAAAGAGGACATGATTCCTTTCAGGCTTGTTCTGCTCAGAAGACCTGAGATTTTATTTCCCTCCAGCTTATACATCTATTCGCTAGAAAGTTTGAGAGTGATGTTGTTTACCATATTGCATAGTGCTCCCTTTATGAGAGCCTCATGTAGGAAGCCTCTGTGATCTTGGTATCAGTAAAAAGTGCTTTTCCTGGAAACTGGATTATTTCATTCTTCCCTGGATAATGTGAATTACGTATTTATGAATGGAGTTGGTGGTTAGAGAACTTTCATGAGAATCTGTGGCTTATCACTTTATGAAAAATATTTGGGTACTAACCCTATCTTTGGTTCATCTTTTTTTTTTAACTTTTACTTTTCTAATATCTAGATTTCTTTAATTTGTTTTTTAAAATGCTCTATGGATTTCTCAAGGGGCATTTGAAGACGTTTTTGATTGTTATGGCGTTAGAAAGAATGCAAGATGTAAAGAGAAAGAACTAGAGTAAGAAAGAAAAAAACACTTACTGTCAGCATTCTGTCCATATTCCCTCAGACTGTACTATTTCAGTGGGGCCTGGCTGACCTCCAACTGCTAGTATCTGCATCTGTGCTGAGATCACTTTTTGGAACAGCAGAAGGCTGTGATGTACATGTGCATGGAAGGCTAGAAATACCAGGAAATTAGCTCCCCTGGAGAAAATATCTTTATCAATGACTCTCAGGTTACTATATAAATACTCCACCTCTCTCACCCTTTTGTTGGGATAATTATGAGTGTTTTGCAGCCTTTCCTGTTTTGCATCATTTCATAGTTTACCCACTGGATTGAACTCTGGTTACTCACTGTGTTTTTGAGCTGCCTTTTCTTTCATGTATTATTTCTCCATTCTTCTATCACAATTCCCTTCAGTTCTCAAAGACATTCTTGCGTGCAAATCCTGTCAGTTCTACTTCTAAGGAGACCTAACTAACAGAGAGAAAAAAAATGGAAAGGGGAAGAGTTAGAAGGAAAGAAGAAGGGAGGGAGAAAAAGAGAGAGAGGGAGGGAGGCAGAGAAAGAAAAGAAGAAAAGCAGAGGGAGAAAGATAAAATACATATCAAATGAATACTATGTTTTTATTTTTGTTAATCAAGGAATTCTTCTTAAAGTCTTTTTATAGCTCTAAGTATGCAATTTTCTCTGTTGATGAACAAATAAACAATTTGAATCACTTTCTTAGAGGCTTGAGAGAATGAAAAAACACATACAAAAACACTCTCTAGTTTATTAATTAATATACTTTAAAATTTTATCTGATTTTGAATGCTAATTTTATTGTTTCTTTTCATACTCTTTATCAGAACCTTAACAAGAACTAACTTTATACCCAATCCCTCTCTTGGGCACTCTGACAAATGGCCAGATTCTGCCCCTCACTAAAAATCTCATTCATGCTTAGCACTGTCTTAAATATGGATATGATTACAACTATATTGCTTTAGCATTTCACAAATTCTACATAATAAAAGGTCTTAACCTGTGACATTCACCATTGAAAAGCTGCAAATAATATTTAATCCAGTTTTTGTTATGCATTTATTCTGAACAAAACACTATTGCCTAAGGATACAAGAATGCATAGTACATAGGCAACTTAAAATCAATTTAAGAAAAAAGGACTACTACATATATTTATTCTTATATTCATTTTTTAAATAGCAGCACTGAATTGGATGCTGTGAGGAACCCAAAAATGCATCAGATACTATATAACCAGTAGTATATGTATTCACCTGAAGACTGATCCAAGAAAGCAGCACAGAGCTATTTGTAACATTGCAAACTGGAAACAAGCCAAATGTCCACCTACAGAAGAATGGATAAACTAAGTGGGATATTCATGCAATAAAATATGATACAGTAATGAGCCTGTAGAAACTACAAATACATGAAATGACACGGGTAAATCTCATAAACTCAGAGCCAAAGAAGTCAGATACAATATATTGTATTCATTTGATGCCATTCATATAAACTTTGAAAACAGGCTATATTGTTATAAATCAAAACTAGATTTCCTTGGGGATAAGGGTAGTGACTGAAAGGGAACATAAAGTGGATTCTGGTGTTCTGCTAATTTCTTAATTTCTTGATCTGGATGTTAGCTATGTGGGTGTGCTAGCTTTGGAATATTTATTTATCCAGTTATACACTTGTGATTAATGCATTTTTCTCTATGCTACTGAGATATGTATGTGTATAGAGATGCAAATATAAATCAGACATTTTTGCTTAAAGTTTTCATCTGCTAGGAGAGATGTGGTATATAAATATATACCTTTAATTTCATGTTAAAAGTATTAAGAACCATAAATATGATATAAGCAAAAGGTCCTAGTTAGATTGGACTGCTCTTCTACTTGAGAAGGATCAGAAATGCTTAGTGGAAGTAAGGAATACATGGGATTATCATGGAAGGATGAGTAAAGGTTTCCATGTGGATGAAGAATAGAAGGGCCTATTTGAAGAAACAGTAAGAAGGAATGTGCTGGCATGTTCTAGGAACAAATTTGCTATATAGTCTGACCTTTAGAAGTTGTGGAAGATAAGCCAGATGTACAGATGATTAGATAGATAGATAGATAGATGGATAGATTGATGATAGGTAGATGATAGGTGATGGATAGATCTATCAATAGATAGATAGATGATAGATAACTTGCAGAAGGTCACTCAGTTAATAATAAATGACTAGATATTGTATCAAATAAGATGTTTGTAGAAAGCAAAAGGAAAAATAAGTTTGGTAGACAGATTTAGAAGTGCTCACAAAAATCAGAAAAGCTAGAGAACAGAATTTATAACATAATTTACAACATCTCAGTATCACCTCAAGGACATTGCTGAAGCAAATTATTTCTTACTGTTTAAAGTCTGCTTTGTGATAAACAAAGCTTCATTCAAGATTCAAATTTTATAGAGGAGGTTTAGGTTGGTCTTGTTTAGGTGTTGTATCTTCTTTTTCTACAGACATATGCTCGAAATCTCTATTGATTTCGAGTCCCCCCAAACTGTGTCAAATTAGAAGAAAGAGAGTCCTTCTAAAGCAGTAGAATGAATAGTCACAAATCTACAAGTATCCCTACAGGCCTAAATCCCAGGTTTTCTGTTCCCAATTCTAATATGTTTTCTGTGATAGGAGAAGATTTTTGCTCCTTAGAATCAACAGCCCTGATAACTGTAGACATATTGGTAGTCACTTCAGACAATCTGAGACACAAGCTAGAAAATTAGAACTCCTTTAAAATTATGTGAAAATGCACGTACCCTGCTATCACCACTAACCTCACCACCAATTCGGGACTACTGTTTCATGTTTGTGAGGACCAATTAGATTGTTTTGGGTCATCCCATTCTGGACAGAATGAAATACAAAGTAATTCGTAAAAGTAAGAATAAGTTATACCTAAACGATAAGATCTATTATAACAAGATAATTTGTTCTCCAGATTTAGTTAGCTTAGAATGTGAGTTATAACCTTTCTGTCAGAAAGGAGATTAATTAAATTATTTACAGAGGGATAAAAGGAGTCTGAAAATTTCAACACATATAGGTAATATATTTTTCATATTAATTAAAGCCTTTTTTCATTATTCAACTATCAGGGCCACTTTTTATTTTTGTAAGTAGAGGACTAGACAATTGGAAACAGGAAGCAAGGTAAAAAACAAAGATAAGAAAATACAGAAGGTTCGATAAACTTTAGTGTTTTGGCAGGGACCTCTATAGCCCACTGTTTATTATGTGTCAGTGTGGAGGTAGAAAACAATTTTTCCTCTACTCATCTAGGTTCTTCACTAAGAACTACTCCCTTCCCTACCCTGTAATAAAAGACAGATTAACAGGAAAATAACAAACAGACATTTAATAATAACATTTATATCTCTGGTATACGTGGGGAAATACTAAAGAAAACTTAAGCCATCACCTTAAACACCATCACCAGCTAAAGACAAAAGAAAATGTTGGGAGGAAGAGAGAACCAGTTATTATGGGAGGCTATCAGGAATAACACAATTAACAAGGCATGGTTGTCATGCAGATTTAAGTTCATGCTTTCTCTGTTGGTAGGAATTTCTAGAGAATTGGTTTCTTTTCTTTTTCCTGGTACAGAGAGAGAATCACTCTTAGGAAAAGATATTTCCCTTATAAATGTAAAGGTCTCTTACTAGAGGATTACTTTTACTAGGTTTTTAGAACTTCTTCTATGCCTGCAGTTGCTTAAAATTAACTAGCTCAAATAATCAATTTCCCAAAGAGGTACATTTTGGAGTATCGTGTTCTGTTACCCTTTACCAATCAATAAGTTTTCTGAGAAAATCAAGACAGATAAATGATCAATACATAGCCTTGAAGCTATCTGAATTATTTTCTTTATTAAATGTTTTAAATAGTGTGTTTATTTTTTCCAGGATTGGCGCTCAGAATAAATACAGTGAAGTTATTTATTGACCTACCCCTTTGCCCAAACCAATAGAAGTTATTGTGAGATGGTAAAACAGCATGTCTTGGAAGTAATATACCTGGGTTATTTGTTCCATGATATTTATGTAGCCTGGGAAAATCTGATCCTTAATGAAACCATGAGTAAAATAGTCTTCTCACTGTTAGAGTGGGAATCTGCAGATGAGCATGAGGAGGGGGATGGATTAATCCAAGTGGTAATGGGTTAGAGTTGGGGACATTGGTAAGAACTCGTGCTTAGCTTCAGATAGATATGCATGGTTACATATGGAAATATTTGTAGATATGTGTATGTACTTGACTTAGCACACATGTGTTTTTCTTTTTTCTGTCTGTCAAAAGGACCTAAAAGAAGTGAGTGTAGCTAGCACACAGATCTGGTTTCTTATACTATTTACTCGTGAAAAGAACCAGCACTTCCTGGAGAAATGGCTGATTGTAAACAATATATGAGAGGAGCCTGGAGCATCTTACAGTGACAGAAAATTCACACCTGCTCAAACGAACAAAATCATATTGATTCAAGTATGTCAGGAGCCAACTGAAAGCATTCCTAATGGCCAAAGGTAGAATAATTGGACCAACAAAATACATAAATATTGAGTCATAATTCAAAGCATAAAATAAATATCCTTGACTCCATACTGATATCAAGACTTGCTTAAATTAATAATTGAGCAAGATGAGACAAATTTTCCTTGCAGAATAATTTAAAATAAATTATGTAGATTCTCTGTCTTCAAAGGAAAGGATCGTAAATCCTCACTCTTTAATGGGGGCTGTGCACAGTGCCTTTGTTCCAGAGAATACAATATGGAAAAGGGGAAACTAAAGTAACTTTATAGTGCAGAAACCTGACAAGCACTACTTCTCTCGGATGATCAAGGTCAATGTCCACAGTTATAAAACATGTTAATAGTATGCAGTATTGATATGACAAAAATGGATAATTGAAAATGTGTCAATCATTTAAGTTTCTGATAATACTTGGCTTTATCTGTGTACCATAGATTTTTTTTTACATAAGAAAACCCTCCACTACTTTGGATTAAGTCACCTTTGATTAAATTTTCTTTAAGTTGTATTTTATTTTCTTTTAGTTGCCTCTTAACACAATGCTAAATAGGTCCAACATTATTCTGTTATTTTGTAATATGGCTATGAAACAGGTACATTGCAAATGGTCAATTGTGAAGAGTTTTCAGAAACACAATTAATTACTGTCTTCATCTGCCATAAAGAAAACCTTTCTTCCTTTTTTTTAACTTTTGCTTTTTACTAGAAAAAAAAATCTTTGCCTATTAAGAGAATCATTTCCCCCTTATCACTAAAAACAAGGGACTATGAGGGTATGAATTTCTGTTCTTTTTTGTTGGCTGTAGTTTTACAGCCATCTGCAGAAGGACCTATCAAAGAGAAGGTGCTCAATAAATATTTGATAAATCAGTACAGCATTACATTGTCTGCATTTGACTTTTAAATGCTTCTCTCTAAAGGATAAGAGGCTAATTAAAGTCATGGAAGTGGCTGGGACTATTTTGTTAAAGCAGATTTTTGGCATATCTCTGCACATTGGGTTAAATGAGGAAGAAAGAGTGGCAAAATAGGCAGAGATAGTATCAAAGAGATGGAGGAGAACTCAGATGATGTATTGTCATGGAATCCAAGGGAGGCCAACATTTCAAAAAAAAAGGTCTTCAGTAATGAGTATTTCAAAAATAATGAAGAGCAAGCTGCTAGATTTATTGATGTGGAAGACAATGATGGATTTTGAGTAAGCACTTGAATGATGGGAATAAACCACATAGATCTTAAGATGTTAGTAAGTAATAGTGATTGAATATTGAGGTGGTGAGTAAAGAATTTTCCGTCAGCTTCATGGTTGTGTGTATATGTGTTAGGTCATATATGTTGTGCTTCAAGTATTTCTTGGCACACAATAAATGGTGTTGCTCTTTTTTTATGTATTATTATAATGACTGTTTCAAAATGTCTCACTTATAATTTAAACTTAAAAGTGAGAAAATGTATATTATATATTATTTAAATAGTCTTTCTGATCCTTCACAGCTTTAAGAGTAATGCTGAATATATAACACTTTTAATAAATGATATTATTTTGCTTGTCATTTTAATGATTCTGTATTCTGATTTTTCATTACATGACATCCATGATAGTCCTACCTGTGTCACGAAATAATGGATAAATTATACTTAAATTGTATAGAAGTAACAAGTTGATACCTCTAGTTAGTAACAGAAAAAAATGTTGCAATAATTTGAATATAGAGTATAATAAAACAAAATCTATTTGTGAATACTTGTATAGTTTGTAGAGCACTTTGACTTTAGTTGTTTTTATAAATTTCAAAGCAATCTCATGAGGAAGCAGGATATGATATTATTATCTTCAGAGAAAGTAATAGCATTTACAATTATGCTTGAGTTTAGATAGCTGCTGTTGCCATTCATTATTTGACCTTAGCTGACTCACTACCTCTAGCTTATGTTTCTTTACCTGTAAAGTAGTTACATCTACTTAACAGACATATTAAGATAATTAAATGAGATAATCAAGTGTTCAAAAATCTTACCTTTCCTTCTTTCTTTCTATTTCTATACCATGCACATGCAGATATAGTTATAAACCAATTAAGAACTGTTTTTTTAAAAAAATATGGAAACAAACAGAATATGTACTTGGTAAATATAATAGCTAAAATTAAACTCAATCCTTTGAATGCTCAAAAACTTTTTATTATTCCTTCAGTCACAGTGGTATTTGAAAATGATAACATTTGGTATATCCTTTATTCCATATTGCATTTGATTTTCAGGTCCCTAAATTTATACAAGAATATTTTAATAAGTATTTTGCTGAAAATCTAATGCAAAGTTTAAGTCTCTCTAAAGGTAGATTTCTATTCTCTTCATAATAGCATAGAGAAATTACTTAGAAGTTCTTTTTATTCCACAGTATCTCAAAAATTGAGAGCAGATAATGAGAATGTATTTGCAGTCTTAATGTAGTAATACCCAGTGGAGATATTCACATTTTTAATTATTTAACGATGTCATTTAAATATTATCTGTCCTCTCTGAATATTTCATGTTCATCAAAAATTCCCTGAAAAAGTAAAAATAACCTGTACATATTTTAAAGAAGACAGTATCAATAATAGCACTCAAATGGTATTTCACTGCCTTTGGATTGAGAAATAACTTTTAATCGAATGGTTCCAATCAGTCATCTAAAATTTTTGCAAGAGTATACAGATCGAGGGCATGTCAACAAAGAGAACCTCGGAACTAGGGCTTGAATAATGAAAAGGAACTGAATACAAGCCCTGTATCATGATCAAATATTCTTCAGGAAGATGTAGAAGGATCTCTAAAAGTCAAAGCTGAGCTGCCTCTATTAATACGATCAGTTTGAACCAAAGGTGTTATGGATTGAATTGTGTTCACCCAAAATGCACATACTGAAGCCTGAACTTCCCACATGACTGTATTTGTTGATAGGGAATCTCAAGAGGTATTTACATTTAAATGAGCTTGAAGTTCTAATCTAATCTGACTGGCATCCTTATGAGAAAAGGAAGAGACAGCCAGGAAACCGAGGCCATGAGAGGAAGTGGCTGTCTACAAGCCAAGCAGAGAAGCCTCAGAAGAAATTAATCCTGTTGGCACCTCCATCTTGGATTTCTAGCCTCTAGGATTGTGAGAAAGTAGATTTCTGTTGATTAACCCAGAGATCTCCAACCTTTTTGGCAACAGGGACCAATGCTCCTGTGAGAATCTAACTCCTGATGATCTGAGGTAGAGCTGAGGCAATGACTAGCACTGGGGAGAGACTGCACATACAGATGAATCTTTGGTCACTTGCTTGCCTGCTGCTCACCTCCTGCTGTGCAGTCCTATTCTTAACAAGCCATGGATCTCTACCAGTCCATGGCCTGGGGGTTGAGGACCCCTGGTTTAATACACTCAGTAGTATTTTGTTAAGAGTAGTCCCCATGATGAATGTGTGCTCCCAAGAATGTATATTTCCATCATGACCTGTGAAATATCAAGAGCAGAGGTATAAAGTTAGACGATTATGGGAAGTGTAGTAAATAACACGAGTTACCATACAGGGAACATGTAGTATGTGCTGAGTAATTGAGACAGATACATTTTATTTCCAAATCAAACTTATAATGTTGACACTGTGTGCAGCCTCAGTGTGCAGATGAGAAAAGTTAAGGATTGGTGAAATTAAGTAACCTTTTCTAATCAAAGAGATGAAAAGTAATTATTAGAAGATTAGAATTCAGATTACTTTTTAATTTAAAGTGATAACCTTGCCATTACATCATAATGTCCCCGTCTCTTCATTTTTCCATGATCTGTGACTCTAGCTTTGGCTCTATCCCTTACAGTTCCCGCCCTTCCCCTTTCTCATTTCTTCTCTTTTTCTCCCATTCTCTCTCTTGTTCTACTCTGCAATAGTTCTTGGTCATACATTGTCTGTGCTTAGGGAATATACTGTCCTACACTAATTATCTCCTTCCAGTTCAAAGAGTATGAGAGACAAAAACGTAGAGAATAGTCAGGAAGGACTTCATTGTGCCTCTTTGGATTATTTACTGGGACAACTTGGCATTAGCTCAACCTATAACCTGTATTGCCTGCTTCTAAACAGTTTGCTTTAAATTACTTTACCTTGGTAACAAAGTCAGAAACTTTAAATATGTTAGTCTCATTGCTAACTTAATTAAAATACAGTTTCTAGTTACTCCAGAAAACAATCAGCTGCTTCTCCTTTCTCTGAGGAACTAACACACAAGTTGGAAACCATTGAAAAGGGGACCATTGGGAGAGCTTTTGAAGATTATCAGAAAAGTCGTGGGGTTTGGAAACTCCTTTTTGTGAATGGAAAATGAAACAATAGAGGGCATGTTGGCTTTCTTTTTTTCTACTCTATTCTCTCCTCCATCGTCTTTTATCCCCCTCCCTCTTCCCTCCTATCTTCTCTTCTCTCCCCTCTCCAACAATGGTATTCTTTCTTTGGAAACCTGTTTAGTTTCTAAAGAGGCTTTCAGGAATGCATGACATTGAACAATTACAGGTGTGTGATCTTGGGAATTTTTCCAAAATGTGTTTTGAACTAGAAAAATGTTTATGTGAATGGTTTAAGATGCTTCCACTCATTGATTCAGTGTTTATATGTATTGTCCCTTTTAGTATTTGTAATTACCCAGAAGAATGGGTGCATGGATTATTTCCATTTGTCAGATGTAGATATTGTGTGATGAAGAGGTTAAGTTACTTGTCAGAGACCACAGAGCCTGTAAAGGCAAAACTTAATAGCTTCAATCTGTAGACTGTACTTGTCACTATTTCTTTATACTACATGTTGACTGTCTATATGTGATGCAGTTGTAATGCTTATTTTAGAAAATGAGAAAATAACCTATTCTTAAATATATAATACACAATATATTTATTATGTGTTAAAGCTTTTCAAGATAGAATTTATCTCTTTGTTTCTAAAGTCTGATAATTCTAATTTCTTAGATGTGGGTGAATGGGTTTCTTACTAAGTCTAGATATGTCAGAAGCAATATGAATATTAGACTATCATATCTAAAAAATAAAATATGATAGCTTCTCTTAGTGCTTGACCCATGTTTTATAGTCAGGTGTGTGTGTGCATATGTGTATCTTCTTTTAATGTGGGGTAGGAAGAGATTATAACTAATGGTTAAGAGGGTCGTCTTTGTAGTAAATATGCTTGAATTAAGCCAGTAGTAAACATTTTATCTTGGACAAGCTACTTATCCATTTAGGACTCAATTTCTTAATTGGAAAATGGGAAGAATAATAGTACTTGCCATATTGAGTTCTTCTGAAATTAAATAAGAGGATACATGTAAAAATATTTAATTGTCACATCATAATTACTCATTAATAGTCAGCTATTTTTATTCCTATAGGATTTTATTGCTGGATTATTTATTCCACAAGAAGGATGGCTAGCGAGATAAGTTTTTCTGACAATGAAAAGGTTGTCATGCCTAAGGTATATGTATCCTTCAATGGCACTAAAAGGGCAAATGTTAGCAATGTCTTCTGATCATCAGCAGTTGGTTGCCAGATAGAAGTGATTCTTAGCAAAGGGCATTTCAAACCTTGAACGTCAAGGATTAGAAGATAATCAGAGTTCTGATTGTTTGTTCTTAAGTTAGAGAAAAAACTATAAAGCGGCACATTGCAGCACTGCACGGTGGCCTTCACACTGAGGTAAGGTAATATTCCATTCGAGGATCCATAAGGCACAGTGTAGCCAAGCCTTTCT
This sequence comes from Cynopterus sphinx, assembly GCA_030015415.1. NCBI lineage: Eukaryota > Metazoa > Chordata > Mammalia > Chiroptera > Pteropodidae > Cynopterus > Cynopterus sphinx. The sequence goes on from CM057383.1 coordinate 120,975,044, forward strand.
CCCAGAACTGCTACCCCATCTACATACACATATATCCAGAATATATGTGCATGGCAGTATAAAGGATATATTTACTCTGTCTGTAAATAACATTTAGATTTTCTGATTAAAAAAGTTTATTAACCCACTAGACTATAGGTAATATAGAGGAAAAAGTATAAAAAAAACGAATATTCATAAACTCACCTTCCAAAATTTCCCATTGTAGAAATAAAGACCATCCAAATGAGAACAAATAAAGGCTATTTATTCAGAGCTTGCTCTAGCAAAGGAGATAGCTACCATTATTTGTGGTTCATGGAGATTCAAAGGCAGGCAGAGGAATGAAAAAACTTAATAGTGAAAAAAGGGGAATGTTTTGGGTATGCTGTGAATCTTTTGGCTTGGGGAAACTGTAGGTGGGCCAACCAGAAGTGGAGTGTTCTAGAGTTTAGTTAGAGGTGCATATTTGGCTTTCTCTGGTTGGTCCTAAGTAGTAAGTGGGAACAAAATTAAAGAAACCGTCCTGTAGTTAATAAAATTTTAGTTGTTTGGGGCTCATTGTTACAAGGGTTATTGTATGGCTTCCTGGGTTTTTGCTAGAGATGGTCTGACTTTACAAGTCTAACTTGTAGATAGTCATCTGGCTTCCTGGGGTGGTTGCTGCTAATTGTGGGTCAGAAGTCTGTTTTTATACATGGTCTGGCCATTCTCCATTTATATATTCACTCTCTCACCATATTTAACATAGTGTTTTAGCCCCATCCCACTACCACGATGTTGTGGAGTTACTAAGCTAATTGTATAGGTAGAAAATGTGTATTCACCACTAAGTATCTAATTCCTCAAAGAATAATGTTAATGGTTCAATTTTTGCATATACAGAACACTTTTAATGTGGCAGGTTCTGATGGATCCAATAAGTTAACGATGACATGGCTGTCTACTTCTGAGATTTTGCAGAGTAGATATCATATCGGTGTAGATGTCCTGTCTGCTTGACTAGTTTTCATGAATGATGTCAAGCATTTCTGGCTAAAGTAATCATATGTTCATTCACAGTCTCTGACCCATAAAACCAGAGAGGATTATTACACAAATGGAGAAATATCTAAGTTTAAAATGTATAACGCTCAGAGTAAACAAATGTTTTAAAAAATGAAAGGAGTTCTATATTTCAAACTGAAGTAATTAGCTGTCTGAAAAGCCTCTAATTAGTATATCATTTGAATTTAAAATTAATATTGCAGATATTAAATTACTGCTTATTTCAGATGAATTTTGGTAGTTAAATCAAATGTAATTGAATGCAGTTAAATGATCTCAATGTGTTATATTGTTTTATTAATGAAAATTAGTTTAAAATTGGATTCATAATTTGCCTGTTTACAATGTTAAATTTATAATTGCTATTAAATACTAGCTCAAGAAACATCATGAACACAAAATTTTAAATGAATTTCATTTACACAGTCCCCAAATAACTCTCACATATATTAAATATGTACAAGTATTTAAACATTTATTATCTCCTTATATGTAGAGATCATTCATGTTTATTTTGAGTGATCGATGACATTAGTTTCTGAGAACTGATTATTTTAGCGTAAAAGTATTTGGACTAAGAAGTTAATGAGTCCTGAATTGACTTCTTTATTTCTCAAACTCTGTAATGTGAGTTTTTCTTCCATAGTTGAAACGTTAAAACTAAATTGTGAACATGTATGTGAGTGTGCAAACTTACACAAATAGTTGTATATGTTTAGTTTATATTTTATGGTGATATAGTCTTTTAGCACCTGAAGAAGGTAAAGAATAGCTTAAGGATATATTAATAAATGCTATTCTTAACTTTGGAATCAAGTCATTTTGGAAAACAAGACTGGCTATAAATTTTGTTGGATTTTCTATTTTTGTTTACCTTGGCACTCATGAGAGATTGAAAAAATATATAAAATTTGTTGAGTAAAGTCTAATCTATAGGATAAAAACTCAATTTATTAAAGTAGTTTAGTTATAAATATACTATTACTTCCCTAAATAAACTCATATTAGTATTCATATAGAACCACTGTGTATTTTTTTTTTGTTACTCCCAAAACCTTTTTATTAGGGTGATGTGATGAACCTCTTAGCTTAGAAGGGCTTATGATTATGAGTTTGTCTGAGTTCTGATTTCTCATTTTTTCTGAATTCTTTTCTGGTTCTGAGTCATCCTTTGAGCTCTCTTTTCTCAGTCCCAAATGGAATAGCCACTTATATCCATGTTAGTATGTTAACTTCATGTTATTCTTTGTCTCTTCCTATAATCTTTCAAAGTTGAGACATTCTGGTACAGAATGCATTTGCTACCTTATTCATTAATTTACTGTTGCTATGACACTGATTCATGTAATTTAAAATTTTCTCCAGTTGTTAACATTTGCTTTCCTTAGTTTTTGCTGCCGTTTAGGGATTCCTTGTCTCTCAGATCTGCTGCAATAAATGGCCATCACATTGCAGCCATTCACTTTCTAAAAATGAACAATTTCTAGTCTGAATGCCAGTAAAATTTTTTATTACTTAGAATTCTTATAAGGTATGAATTATTTTTTTGTGTTAATTTGTTGCCAACCCTATGGTTGACATCTGGAGTTTACCTGTCTACCTTACTGAGCTTTGTGGTGTAACTGTTTCATATGCATTTATGCATACTCATGCATGTTACTGGCCATTTTCTACTGAAACAGAACAAGATGTGGAATGATCTGATTTTATTAAGAGTAATAATTGGGAGAAGAAAAAGGGGACTAATATTTGTTGATCATTTATGTTTCTCTGGACGCTGCATTTACTTACCCATTTCTACATTTTCTTAGAATAAACCTATCAGGTATCATCAGATCCATTTCATGAATGAAGAAATAGACTTAAAGATATAAAAATTGATCAAGATTACCCAGTTATTACATTATGGAGCCTAAATTAATATCTCAGACTGTCTGTCCCCAAAGTTTACAATCTTTCCAAAATATTATATATATAAGGGCAAGACTGTCCCATCTTTTTAGCTGAAAATACCTGGCATAAGAAGAGACATGGGAATCTAGAAAAACAGATCCCAGAGGTACCGGGTCATTGGCTCAGAAGGGATTTTCAGGGATCATTCCTTTCACTTTAAGTAGGACCACAATATATCACCAGAAATGGCTGAGATTGAATCCTATTTATAATATCTCTTTGAAAGGGAATTTGATGGCATTCTCTGGGCAACTTATTGCACTGTTGGGAAATCCTTACTTTATCAATCTATAATGAATGCATCAACAGGATTCTATTTAGAGCTTACTGTATGCCAGTCTCCATAACATGCAACATTCCTAAGATGCAATGTCTTCTTTCAGAGACAATTTAGTGTAGTTGGGTGAGAAGGCAAATAAGTGAAGTGAGAACTGATGATTCAGTATCCAGGCTAATTCTCAAAAAAGCAATAATGGATTTCAGAGGATGCTGAGATATGTTCTTGAAGAGGTGGATGTTGAGATATGTTCTTGCAGAGGATTCTGGAAATAAGAGTTTAAAATGAAATTTGAAAAAGAGATAATTTCCTTTCTTCAAATTCAAGGGTGCCTAGTATATAAGACCCAGACAGCCATAGCATACCTTTGTCACTTGTATAGTAATCTTTAGCTATTGGAATGTATTTTCTTAGAGTGTAAGCTCCGGTACCTTGCCTGTGTTCAACTCCTGGCTCCACCGTTACTATACTGGAAACATGGGCAAATTATATAAGTTCTCTGTACTTCAGTTTCCTCATCTGTAAAATAAGGACTTTATAATACCTCTCTTGTACATCTGTTGTAAAGATTAAGTGATTACATTCAGATTGTTTACAAAAGAACCAGGCACATGGTAAGATCTCAGTAAATGCTGCTGCTGATGATCAGGGTGAAAAATAAGGAGAAAGAGAAAGAGAAGGAGAAAGAGGAGAAGGAGAAAGAGAGGATGGTGGAGGAGAAGCAATGAGAGGAAGAAGGTTGGAGGAGGAAGAAGAGGAAGGAAAAATGATGATGGTGATTATTCCAGCATCCATTAGGTGATTACAGCAGGCACTGCCACCCTCTCCTCACAAGTAGTAGGATCTATAAATACTTTAAAACCTTTCACTCCTAACACCACTTACCAGGATGAAAGAAGAGAAAAATCTCACCATACCAATTGCTAACAGTGTGAATACTACACTGCAGTCTCTTTGCTAACTTCACTGTGTGCCAAAAGTAGTCACTCCATGGGTCTCTGCTGCCTTGTTCTTATTCAACAACCTGGAAGCTAGTCCTCAATCGAAACCCCTTACTTGGTCCATGCTTTTTTCCTAGGGACTCAATCCTCACGGCAGTCACCCTTGTTCCCACTAATCACTATCAATAGAGATTTCTGATACTTATTCAGTACCAAGAATTGCTATTTAAAACCCCAGTGTGACACTCTACAGAGCATCTAGATTTCACTTAAACTAGACTCTTCTAAATAGTTCTCCCCATTGAATGTGGTTTTATATCATGTCCTGCAGGTTGCAGTATTTGACTTGAATTTTATATGCTTGCACCAGCTGGATGGGGGCAACCTTATGGTCACAGTTGATCTTCTGTGCCCTTACCAATGATTGCTACTTAGTGCCTTGAGCACAGAATCAGCATTATTAACAAAGTGTCCAGCTTATAATAGAAATGGTACTTATTCCTTATCCTGATAAGATTTTCCTATACTCTAATATTCTCATGCATAATATATATGTATATATTAATATATATAATTTGCACAATTATAATTTACACATCTGTATAATTTGACACATCTGAACACTTCAGCTATTAGCTTGCTCCTAAGATAACAGTGAACTTTATAAGTTGCTTTTCTCCTATTTTTGGCATGCCTAATGGGTGTCTTTGCATTGTTACAGTACCCTGGGGAAATTTGAATATAGTTAAGAAGTTAAATAATAAAGCTTGGGAAGTAGAAACAGTCCCCTGCCTTATGATGGACTACTCATAAGATGCTTACTTCTCTTTTTCAACAAAGCTGCTAATATCCTTTGCCTTAGGGTATCCAGAAAAAGATCTGAGATGAGGATTGTATGAAATTAATTAAAGATATGTACCTAGGAAAAGCCTTCAAGATAGTGGAAAGACTTGAACAGGAAGGAAGAAGATCTCAAGTCTTGGCCTCAGCTGATCCCAAAGGGCAGCCTGGAATATAAATTATATTTAAGAATTTGTCCCAGCTCCAAGAGAGAGAGCTGAGCTTTCAGAGGCTTCTCCCATCAGTCACTGGTTATAATTCACCCCAAGGGGACATAATCTCCCAACCCCTTTTGGCAAATGGCAAGTGTTCTTGTAGAGCATCACAGGGAAGGCCAGTAAACTCAAAACACACACTGATGCCAGGAAAAGGAGGCATATAGATAGCAAAAGGGAACCAAGGGAATATCTATAAGCTTATATGTATTTCTCTGCTGTTTGTATTTAGAATCAAGGAGCAGGTCACAGTATCTGAGAGGACACTAATGCAACAGTAAACAACGTTTAAAGGTGGGAAGGATCCTGGTTTCTGGGCTCTTTCATTACTTGGTGGCAGTGCCATATATTGGTTTAAGAGACTGCCATAGATAAACACAATGCCAGGAAGAAAAGAACCTTCTTTTGTCTCAGTAGTTGGCAAAAAGGTATTTTGTCTCAACATTCTCCCAGCAAAAATAACTCTTAAATCAGTTCCAGATTGTAATTCACATTTTTAATGTAATTTCCACAGGCCTTATTTTTTGTAATAAATTAACAGTTTATGTCTGCTTGCCTAGGTGAACACTGAGTGTTCTCAGGGGGAATTGAATAAAGAGAGGAAAAGTGTGCTGAGGAAAATGGTTCTCTCTGTTCTCCATCTATGGTTCTCCTTACTTCTTCAATAAGCAAACATTCACTGCTTCATATTAGTGCCAGGACCAGTGCTTCGTGCAGGAAATGAAATGACAAATACGCTATATATAATATCTTATTGGAGGAAGCAGACATTTCAACAAATAATTACAACGGGTTCTTCATCTGTAATGTGGGAATATTAGTGGCCCATTTTATTAATGTGGTGGTTATTTATTTCTGCCTAACAAGTTATCTTAAAACTCCCAGTTTCCATGGGTCAGGAATTCAGACAGAATGCAGCAGGGATGCTTGTCTCTGCTCCATCTTTTCTAGGACCTCAGCTGGAAGACTCAAAACCTGAGAGGCTAATATGTGAAGGCCCATTTGTACATGTGTCTGGCAGTGGCTGCTGGTTGCTTGCTGTGGACTTAGCTGAGGTTCTTGGCTGGAACATTCACATGTGGCCAGACTCTTATAATGAGACAGCCAGGTTCCAAGAGCAGGCATCCTAAGTGACTAAGAACTACCTCATAGTGTTACTGTGAGGATTAAGTTAATTAATGTAAAATGCTAAGATCATTACCTGGTACATAATACTTAATGAACATTAGCTGTTATTAATAATATTATTAACAGTAAATGTGCATATAAAGTATATTGATAATATTTTTACATAGATTCGGGGTAATTTAATTGTAATGCATCAAAGGAGGAAGGGCATTTATCACCTTTTTGGTTACTATTCACCAAATCAGTTGTTTATTTGGAAACTGTACCCCGATTCTTTGCTAGTAGTTCACAGGTTTCAGTGAAGAGATTTCAGCTAACATTAGAAGATGTTCAAAAGGATTGTGATAATTTTTGAGTTCCAGTGAAAGCAACCTGCCAAGAAGGATGATCGAGAGTATCATCATAATTAGAGAAATAGATAATCTGGGAATTCTTGGAACTGTGTCTCTAAGTCTTAGTGTGGTGACTGGGTCATGGTCACATACTAATACCTTAGTGGTTTCACTTTCATTTGTGATGATCTTTTCATTTAGATTTGAAATGAAATTTATCCCTGTATGAGTGTAGAGACAGGGAAGAAAAATTAGAAAGAAAACTGTTTTACTCAATGTAGGGTTGTTTTCATCTAATAAACTTCAGGTGCGTTTTATGATTCAACTTGAATGACAGATCCCTTTCCAAAGAACTCTTACAGTGACTACCTATATCTTTTTATTACTAAGAAAAATAGTGTAACATGTAGTGATGCTGAGTGAGTAAATACTTTTCTTATTTTTCTGCAAAATTCTGAAGCCATTAGGAGGATTGTCTTCTTGATGTTTGGTCAATATATCATGCTATCATTCATTTTAGTGATTTTTTCCCCCAGAGCTACAGAGTCCAAACTTCTTTAAAATGTCCTCACCTCACTCTCCACCATTCTCATCACCCCTAACAGTCCCTGATACTCAAGCTATATCTGACTTCCAACAGACCATGAATAAGACACATGATCTAACACTAATGTTCTTTTATACGTGTTGTTTCTTTTTACTGGAAATGTTTCTTCTTTATTTTTTACTTTTCGAAATGCATTCACTCTTTTAATTTGAAAACCTATCCCTTTACTTGTCTCTATGCATCTTTCTGCTCCTGCCTTTGTGCTCCCATACCTTTCTGAGCACATTTTTGTAGAACATGGGCCATTTTATTATTGCTTGCTGTGGATACTGTCCATCTCCTTATACTGTGACTTCCTCTAGAGCAAGAATATTTTACAGTCATGTTTATGTCTTTACTGTCTGTGACTTGGCCTTATGCATGTCAGATGAAATGCCTAGTGAATGTATTATTTGAATTTATGAACCATATAGTCTGGTCTGGCCTGAGGGCTACTTCTCCCATAATGTAGCCTTCCTTATAGATTGTGCTTATGTGTTTGTTTTTCTCACCCATCTACTACTGTATAACAGAGCTCCCCAAACTCAGTGGCTTAAAACAACAACAGTTATTTCTTTTTTTTATTTCTCATGATTCTGGGGATTAATTGAGCTCTGCTGGGTGGTTATTAGTCAATTTGAGGCAGTTTGAAAACTTCTGCACTCACATACTTGGCAATTGATGTTGGCTGCTGGCTGACACCTCAGTTAGGACTGTTGCTAGAACACCTACTTGGAATTATTTTTATACGTAAAATAGGGAGTTAGAAAAAACTAGGTAGAATTTACCTACTTTTTCTTGAATCATGTGAATATTTGCCTGTGAGGGTGTGTTCATGTTGTTCCCTCTACATCTAATATACATATCCACTTTTTATTTGACTTTTCTAAATGTAAATTTATTCAACCTTTAATTTTAGCTTTTCTGGTCAACCCAAGTGTCAGTTACCTTTGTTGCCTCTAATTGTTCATGACTCTTTTAATCTACCACTTTCATTCTACTCAAAATCTTATTTATGAGAAAAAGCATTTGACAAAATCCAACACACTTTTGTGATAAAAACATTCAACAAACTAGGAAATTTCATCAACCTGATGAAGTCATTTAAGAAAACCCACAGCTACCATCACACTCAGTTGTGAAAGAGTGAAAACTTTTCTTCTGAGATCGAGAACAACAAAAGAATGCCCATTGTGCCACTTCTTTTCAAAACTGTACTGAAAGTTTTAAGCAGAGGAATTAGGCAATGAATGAATAAATGAATCCAAATTGAAAATAAGTAAAACTATCTTTATTCTCAGATCACATGATCCCATGTATAGAATATCTACAATGAGATACCATTTCATGTTCACTAGGTTGGCTGTAATAAAAAAAAAATTGAAAATAACAACTGTTTGAGAGAATAGGGAGAAATTAGGACTCTCATACATTGCTGATGGAAATGTAAAATGGTACTTCCATTATGGAACTTAGTTTGACAGTATCTCAAAAATTTAAATGTAGAATTACCAGGTGATACAGCAATTTCTCTTTAACATATATACCCCTTCAAACAGAAAAAACACATTTAGACAAATATTTGTACATGAATATTCATGCAGTGCTATTCACTATAGCCACAGGATAGTAACAACTCAAATGCCCATCAATAGATGAAGAGATAAACAAACTGTATTATATATAACTGTACTATTACCCACAATAAACATGAAAAATATACTGTAAAGAAAGAGATAAGAAGGCAGACTTAAAAGATCACATGTTAGTGTTTCCATTTATATGGAACCTCCAGAACAGGTAAATTAACAGAGACAGAAAAGTGATTAGTGCTTGCCAGGGGTGTGGTGAAGGGGGAAGTAAGGGGAGACTGCTTAAAACATACATGGTCTTTTTAGTAGTAATAAAAACATCTTGAAATCACAATGCATAGCATTGTGAATGTATAAAATGCTGCTGACTAAACTAGGCACTTTAAAATGGTTAATTTTATGTTATTTGAATTTCACTGCAATGGAAAGAACTGTATAGTAGTTAAGTGACTCTAAGTAGTGATGTATTTGCTTTATTAACTTAAGCCAGTTTGTCCATTTCCTGAATGTGACAATATGGTGGAAAGAACAAAAGAGTTTGAATCAAAGCAGATTTAAATCTTTTTGAGATCTGTGTGGGTCCTCTCCTTGATGGTTGCATCTAAGGAGTCTTGGCACCATGATGTCTCTCAGATACACAATCTCAGAAAGTTGTTGGATCCACCATCCTAAGGTCTTGTTTTCAGAAGACAGAAATTATAGAGCCATTTCCAAGTTACCTCTCCTCTTCCACATCAGCATGTAGACTACTTTGATCAAAAAAAAAAAAAAAAAGAATTCCAAAAATTAGAATAATCTATTTTCCCAGAGAAAATGGTTCATTAAATGCCAGCAATATAAAATAGGTGATTATTGTTTTGTCCTGGAATTCTTTTCCTTTGGTGTGCCACCAATATTTCTGTAAGCCTCACCAGGTGAGAAACGAGATCAACCCTGAACTTGGACCTGCCATGCCTTGCTCTTTCTGAAGAACATGGCCATGTAATTTATTGTGCTGAGATAGTTTTGAGAGTGAACAGGAACTCTTATGAATTACACTGGGAAAGCAGAAATAAGCATGGACTCTTCTAGGCAAACCAGGATATATGACCTCCTGGTTTTTGAAGATATGAACAAGCACAGTGCCAGGAATTCTGTAGATCAGATTTTATAGAAGCCGATAGTTCTGAATTCGTGACTCCCACTTAGAGGCAGCTAGGTTTAGGTTTTAACACTTGAATCCTAGCAGATTTCTGATTTCTGCTGTATTGTCAGGAGTGTGTGCTAGTCTTGAAGGTTTGCCATTGGTCAAAAGCAAGAGTGAGGGGCCACCCAGGGTTGTGTTGCACATTGAATAGAGATATTCCCTTTTTTTCTGGGACAATCACAGTCATTTTGTCTTACTTTTGTATCCAAAACCACTGAGGCTGATTTTCCAAAGGTACACAGGCCTTTTGTGCTAGGGAAAAAGGCAAAAATATCAGTATTTAGATAGTAAATGAAAAGGCATGTGCCTATTTTAGGATGAGAGACTTGTAAAAGTATTTGCCATTTATGAAACCTTATATTATGTAAAAATAAGGGAATAGTCCTCAAAATGACATTCATGGTCTTTGGCAAATTAGTTCCTCTGCCCCTAGTCTAAATTCCTCATTTGTAAGAATAGAATACCCTAGGTGCCAGTCTTTTGGCGAGCATCAGAGGAGACTTGTGCATGGAAGCAAAATGGTATAGTGCTAAGTATTTTGCTGTAAGGTCAGCCTGGGATCAAATGCTCCCTCTGACAGTTATAAGCCATTCCTATGTTATTCTGTGCACATTGCCTAACCAATATGAGACTAAATTCTTTCTTTAAGCAGCAGAGGCAGCTTAAAGGGGTTGGATGAAGCTTTCTTAAAATTTGTATAGCAGAATAAATATATGAGAATAAATAAGAAAAAAGATTGGGAGAAAAAAAAGAAAAATCAGTAAGGTGTGCTTGTCCTTTAGATACCCTATTAAGACTTTGTGCTGTTGACAGAGAGATAGACTGGCAGATAACTGGGACCTGACAGATAATTCAGATTATAGCTCTGGGTACATAAGAAGGTAATATATGTAAAATTGAGAATTCAGTCAAATAAGTGGAAAAGGATGAAAAGATTAATGAATGGTGACATAATTGGATAAAAATTAAATTTAACTTCGATTTTAATATAACAAAATAAATTTCAAATGAAATAAAAACGTAAGAGAAGAAGAAAATACCCAATAAAACTCTTCCAAGAAAATCTAGTAGAGTTTAACCAAGTTTGGATCTCCTAGAGGCTTGAAATAAATGATAAAAATAAATAATTAAGATTACTGAGGCAAAAATTATCATATATAAAGTCAGCAAACAGGTATTTGCAAAAAATGTGTCTCTGATGACAAAAATGTTGTATCTAGAACTCTTACAAACCAAGAAAAAAATAACCAAACAGAAATATGGGTAAATTAAATTAACAGAAATTCTAAATATATTCTAATGACTTATAAACATATCAAAAGGTGTTAAAAATCACTGGTGTTTTGGGAAATTCTAAGTAACAATGATTTATCTATTAAGATGTAGCTGACTTCAATAAAGAGTAATAACATATTAATGGCATGATTGCAAGAAAAAAAGTATTCTTGTACATTGCTAGTATAAGTTAGAGTTGTTACTTTTTTTAGGAAAGCAAACTAGTGATATCTATTAGATTTTATATAGCATACATGTATTAGCCTGGCAATTCTACTTCTGGAAAGCTATCTCAAATAGATGAATCTACATGACATAAAGACACGTTTATAAGGATATTTATTACAGCATAGTTTATAGTGGAAGCAAAACAATGGTAAAATATATGTCTATTAATAGAGTAATAAAGGAATGAAGTCAGTGTGTGATATTATTAAGCCAATAAAATAAACAAATATGAGATATGCCTCTTGGATTTGGAGGAATTTCTCACTGAGTAGGATAAACAAAATAAAAGTAAACTGTATAAAATATGATTCAAAAGATGAAAAACTTTATATGTATGTTTATGTATTTATATATTATATTTTATTGAACTTAAAGTACTATTGATTATAAAACACACTGTAATTTCTTATAAATTAAAGAAGGCTGGGATTAAATTATGACAGAAGACGTATCACTTAGACATTTAACTTTCATTTAAAGAGCTCTTTTATATTTAATTAAACATCAATGCTAGTCTTATATAACTTTTGTCATACATAAAAAGGAACATATAAGCAAAATAAATCATTCAAGGTTTTATTAAAACTTCTTTATAGCCACAATAGGACTTTTCTGAGTCCCCTTTCAAATTTAGGTCATAGATATTGTGGTTTTCGAAAGAATGTCTTCCTTTGCAATCAAGATCATTAACATTTTTAGAATGAGAACTCCTAGCATTGTTTACAGGCTATCTTTCTGAGCTCTGAACTCCTATTCTTCAGATACTGAAGTTCCAGCAATAGATAATAGCAACTGGGTCTTCACTTGGATGATCCACAACAATTATAAAATGTATTTAATTTCAGAGACATTAAATCGTTACAAAGATTCATCTTAGAATTGATGAAATAGATATGTATGCTTGAGTAAGAAATTATATGATAATAGAGAAAACTATGGTAGAAAACATTATTCTGTTAACATAAGGTATTGGTGGTGGAGCTGGTGCATGATGTAGGTGGAGGGAGTTAAGAGTGAAAGGAAGTCACATCAGAAAGGGAAAAATACAGCACTAAAAACACAGTCACCTGACACAATATTAGAGGAGAAGAACAAAGTTGAAGGACTGACACTACCTGATTTTAAGACTTACTATAAAGTTACAGTGATCAAGGCAGTGTGGTATTGTCAAAGAATAAACAAATGGATGAATAGAACAGAAGAGAGAGCCAAAAATAGACTTATAAAGGTAGTCAACAGATATTTGACAAAGGAAAAAAGGTAATACAGTGGGCCAAAGATAGTCTTTTCAACAAATGATGCTGAAACAACTGGGTATTGACATGTAAGAGAAAAATAGACACCAGCCTTACATTTTTCACAAAAATTTACTCAAAATCGATCATAGACCTAAGTGTAAACGCAAAACTATTAAACTCCTAGAAGGTAACATAAAAAAAAAAATCTATTTTACCCTGAGTATGGTGATGCCTTTTTAGATAAAACAACTAAGGCATAATCCATGAAATAAATAATTGATAAGTAGGACTTTATTAAAATTTAAAAATTGTGCTCTGTAAATGAAAATATCAAGAGAATAAGACAAGTCACAGAATGAGAGAAAGTATTTGTAAAAGACATATCTTATAAAATACTGCTATCTAAAATATACAAAGAACACCTAAAACTCAATAATAAGAAAACAAAACCCAAGCAAAAAATGGGCCAAATACCTTAAAAGACACCCCACCAAAGAAGATATACAGATGGCATATATCAATATGAAAACATGCTCTATACTTCACGTCATTAGAGAAGGGCAAATTAAGACAATGAAATACTATTAAATACCTATTAGAAAGGTCACAAACCAGAAGACTAACATCATCAAATACTGGCAAAGATGTGGAGCAACAGGAACTCTAATTCATTGCTGGTGGGAATGAAAAATGGTGTAGCTACTTTGGAAGAAAGTTTGACAGTTTTTCATGAAACTAAACATACTCTTACCATATGATCCAGCAATCACATTCCAGGTATTTACCTGAAGGAGTTGAAAATGTATGTCCACACAAAAACTTAATCAAGAATGTTATAGAAGCTGTCTTTATAATTCCCAGAACTTTTCCTTTGGTAGGTAAATGGATAAATTGTGATACATCCACACAATTGAATATTATTTAGCACAAAAATAAAAAAGGAGCTATCAAGTCACAGAGGAAACTTACATGCATATGACTAATCAAAATAAGCCAATCTGAAAATGTTATCTCCTATATGATTCCAACTATATCATATTCTAGAAAAGGCAAAACTATGAAGGAAATAAAAAGATCAGTATTTGAAAATGGGGAAGTGATAAATAGGCAGAATACAGTATTTTCAGAGCAGTGAAAAATACCTCTGTATGATACTAAAATGATGGATACCTGTCATTATATATTTGTCCAAACCTATAGAATAAGTTCTACTGTAAATTATGGATTTAGGGTGATAATGATATGTCCAAGTAGATTCATCAAATTGTAACAAATATATCACTCTGGTGGGGGATGTGAATAATTGGGGAGGCTATGCATGTGTGATAGAGGAAGGTAATATATGGAAAATCACTGTGCTTTACTCTCCATTTTTGCTGTGAACCTAAAACTGTAAAAAAATTGAGTCTGAAAAATATATATAAATAAATAAATTTCAAAATAGTCACAATATGTGTGATGTGATTATACTTTTGCATTACCATAAAATGTGTGTATTTATAAATTTAAAAATTTTTAACTTTTTTAAATGCAAGGAAAGAGGGCCGATAGGTAGTTTAGAATGTTCCGTCTGTGTGCTCTGTATCATAGGACTTCAGGAAACATCTGAAAGGATAAATTACAAAGCCTATGAAGAAGTAGTTTTTATAGTTATTAAAACTGTCATATCATTATGCATGACAATTAAGAATGTTATTTGCTTTCCCTTCTTTAAATCCTAGACATTTCTCCATTCCTGCTCTCTTTCCCTGAGACGTGCTGAAAACATTGCTGATATTCAACAAACAATATTTGTTGATAGAATAATCAGTAACAGAAGTTGGCTGGAATCAACATTTTCTATGATAAAATTTGTAGAATGTCAATTGTGCAAGATAGTCTATGGAAAAATAAGTCCATGATTTTAGCTTGAGGAAAAATATACATATGAGTAAATCAATATTTAATGTTAATTCTAAGCTTAAGTAATTAGAATCAGAAAACCAAAAGAAAAAAATAAAAAGGCATTGTTTTCCTGGCCTTTCCCCTGCCTTAGAAATGGACACTTTAGAATGATAACCACACTGGGGAAGCCCCAGAGTGTGAAGAAGAGACTAGTAGCTTATAAATGGACACCTGGATCTGTGCGTATCTCTGTGAATGAATCTGTTTATATTTATATGGCACCTATATGGATATTTCAAGTTAGAAAATAAAAGCATTTAATAATATCTTATACACATAATGTTAAATAATTCTGGGATACTTGTAAGCCCAGAAAAGTCTATGTAAAATCAGTATTTTTACATGTGTTTAAGTGGAATAGTAATGTTTAAAAGAAAAGGTTTTTCTAGATTTTTTCACCTTTATTTAAGTTAGAGCTTTATGGGTGTTTAATTTTTACCTTTGCTTCAACCATTGACATATAATTAATACTCTGAAGCTAAAATTTTTTAAATATGGAGGAGAAAGAAGTTAATTGCTAGGTTTTGTTTTTATTGGATCTCAACAAAATTCTTCAAGTTGGACCAATAGAAGCACAGAAGGAATGAAGAATGGTATCAGTTTTAGAATAAGTTTTAAAACGGAAAGGGCAGAACAGATTCTTTTGGTCTTGGTAGAGTGGTAGAGTAAAACTCTCTCTTTCCCTCTCTCCGCTTACACACACACACACACACACACACACACACACACACACACACACACACACACACACACACAATTTTAAGCATCTGGCAGTGATAGAGGATTTCTTATTCACATATTTGTCTCCCATAGTGTAGTGTTTGACACATTTTTGAGGCTAAACTGAAAATCTGTTGATTTTATGTGAACTAGGTTAATATTAGAATAACAGATTCCTTTATTTGATATCAATATTAATAGATAAGGGAACTAAATAAGGGGATTAAGTGATTAAATGATTTCCCCAAATAACACAGCAGGGGAAAAAGTCCCAATGTCAGGGTGGAGTTATTTTTCCCTGGAATTTATTGGAAGGGAGGAGATAGGCATAATCTCTACTTTTCACCTTTCATATAGGGTTACATGTATGGGCCCAAGGAGGGGACTTGTACTGGCCCTCTATGTGGCAGACTGATGTCGAATCTTCTTGAGATATCTTTTATTTATCTGTATTTGGTTTTTAAATTATAATATATTGGTCAATTAAAAAAAAAACTCCATTTGCCACTAAAAGTCCAGTGAAGTACTAGTATAAAAATTATATGCACCTAATTATTACAATGGGATTATATAGGAGATCTTATTTTCCAAACCAGTCACCTTTCTGAGAGATTGGGCATTCTACCTAATATAAAAGAAACACAGCCTATATTTTAATACAATCTTTTTGTCTAAATACTTGACATAAATCCAGAGGCAACATACACCTGCTCATGGTATCACTGTATGTAGCTAAAATAATAGCTGTCACTAATAAAATGCTTTTTTTATGTGCCAGAAATTATGAAAGGGCTTTATGTGAAGTTCATTTTAAATTACTATGAAATAGTTACTATAATTAACCCTCTCGTGTGATGAGGCTGCTGGGATTAAGTAACATACCCAAAGTCACATGACCACTGAATGGTGAAGCAAGAATAAACTGAACATCTCAAGCTGAACCTTCTAGACCTATGTAGTGGCCATCTAAGGGGCTGGCTCTCGGAAATGAAGCCCTAGCTTAAGGAGCAAGAGTTTCGGTTTTAGTCAGTTAAATCTGAATTCCAGGCCTTAAATGCAGCACTTACTACTTGTAGAATATTGGATAAGTACCTCAACCAGTCTGGTCCCTAGCTTCTCCAACTGGAAAATGGGGATAACAAGACTTTACAGTTTTGTTAGGCAGATGAAATGAACTAATGTATGTGTTTTTGTTTTCCTGGAACATAGTAGTAGGTATGCAAAAAAAAAAAAAAAAGAAAAAAGAAAGAAAAGAAAAAAGCATTTCTAAACGTGAACTTCTTTAGGCTTAACTGAACCAAACCACTTCCTAATGCATTGTTCCGATTAGGTTATAGAGAATCCTAAAACTAGAGTGCTGGAGACTATCTTGAAATGGAAAAGTGTCTTCCATGTCCGAAAGCCTTATTTCTAAACATTTGCCCAATTGCCCCATTCTCTGCCAATAAAGAGACTCTGGGGATCAGAGCCTGTCTCTTCTGTTTTCACCTGTGCTTGTGGCTCTGATTGCCAGTGTGTGCTGTGGTGAACTGCAGTGTGATACCAAACTCAAGGTGCACGTTGAGACACTCTACAAATTGTTAAGAAACCACAATGGTATTTGACTTTTATCTGTCGCTGTATGAATTACTGGCTGGTAGTAGAGTTCACATTTCCCAGAGTCACTTTATATTCCATCCAATGGTGTCATAGCTTTGGGAAGCTGGGTTTTCAGCAGTTGCCTGTGATAAAATGCAAGCTCCACGTGAACATTCATGTGAACAGGGAACAAGGATGGCGGTGTCCGATCTGCTCCTAAGCTTTGAAACATTGTGCAGTGCCTGACAAGTGAGCACATCTCAATATTAGGCACTACTTGTAATTTAAGAAGGAAGTGAGTTAATTTTTTTTTTCAATTTATATGCATTACTTTTTCAAAGAGCTACTAAGCTCTCAGAACCTGAATACTTCTTAAGTTGTTTGGCTCAAGCTATCTAATATCGAAGCTTTTAGGTATTTAATGGTGATCAGGTATGATTTATAACCTACCTGTATAGACATGATCTAGAGAAACTTATAATACTCCTGAAATAGAATTTCTGGAATCTGCACTTTAACCAGTTCTCTAGTTAATTCTACACATGCTCAAGTTTAAAAAACACCCACCTGTATTCACATTTTTGTCCAACATCTTAGATTAGACTTTATTTACTTTTTCTGGCAAGCCTCTTTTCCTTGAAAGATCTGTTCCTATCTTCAGGCCTCCCTACCACCTACAGCTGAAGAAAAGCCATCCAGCCCTCTTTTACTTTTCTGTCTTTAAAGCAACAGGAGCCACAGAAAACATAGCCAGGAGGCTTTGGGCTGGAATCCTCAGTTCCCCCTGTTATCATTGCTTATGAGAACAGCCAGGTAGTATTGATTTGTCACCTGGTGATGTTAATTACCAGCCAAGCATTCAGATTGTTTCCTTTTTCTCAGCTCTCAGCTTGATCCCTGAAGTTTCAGCATGGAGCCTGGAAGCATTTAATGGAAAGTTAATCAGCCAAATCCTCCCAGTTTAGAAGTTACTCCCTGGCCCTGGACCATGCTCAGAACACCAGGGTATCATGTAATGGGGGGAAGCAATTATTTACTAAATGTTTCCCAGGGGCCTGAAAGAGGTAATAACCCCTAATGGGGGCCTTCTGGAGTCCCTTGGAATCACTTACATGCCACAGAGAGAATCGTATGATTCATTATATTTTTAAAGATTAGTTTATTCTTGTCAAAAAAAAAAAAAAAAAAAAAAAAAGAAGGAGCAAATAAGCAAAGAGATGCTTGCTTCTCAGATGCCAAAAAGGAGATTTCTTTCTTTCTTATTTTTTTTCAAGTTGCAACATCTTTTCTATGTCAGTGGAGGATGATGTTCTGTGTGTTTGAGACACGGGTAATCTAGATTTGATTTGCATGTTAGCTTTCTGTTTTTGAGCAATAACTACTTAACAAAATCTCTGGCTAAGCATTCTGAAATTGATTTTCAAAGAGAGCTTGCATTTGATGATTTATAGTGATTTGTACAGTAACTGCTATTTAGGGAAAGAGACAGAAGGTGGTGGGAATGCCATACAAAGAGGACACGAGTTTACTGTGGATAATGGTGCTCTCTGTCACAGACCCCGGCCTCAGATGGCTGGGACATCAAACTTTGGGAGGTGGCATCATGTGATGAAAAAGATATGAGGTAGTGGGGCTCATCTGCTCAGATTTTAGACAATCACTTTTCCTCTGTTAATCTTAGAATCTTGTATCTATAAATTAGATACAACAATACACACCACACGAGACATTGATTCTCTCCTGAATATCTCAAAACATAGTCATATCCCCCACTCACATCGTCACTTACCTTCCTTAGTACAGGCCACATTCATTCCTTACCCAGGCATGAATTCTTTGTTCTTAATTACTTGTTCTAGTTGTGCCCTGCCCAGATCCATCTTCTAAATGATAAGTAAATATAAACCTGTAAAAAAAATTTTTTTCAAGCCTCCAGTGGCTTTCAAAACAGCATGTATTAGTTCCTCTGGGCCTTAGGTTTATGGTACTGTTAGTGGTCCAGCCTCATACACCTAATCCCTCACCTGATTTTTCACCTAAGCCTGTCTTCCAGCTACACCAGAATTCTGTGGCTTCCACAGGTATGCCAAGCACATGTTTAAAAACAGGCTTCATGTTAGCTGTTTCTTCTTTCTGGAAATTTTATCCACTACTCATCGTCTGGGTATTTGCTTCTCATTCTTTCAGTATCAGAATAAAGTCACTCATTTTCTAAAATTTTCTCTTATCCGTGGAGATTTTAAGTGTTATTCTATGTGTTCCAGTATCACCTTATATATTTGATTTCTAGATATAACTTCTATGGTAGAATTTACCATGCCATCCTGTCTATCTTATATGATAGAGGCATCTCTGCAAAGTCTGGAGCTCTATACTGTGTTTACTAAAAGGTAGATTTTTATCAGTATTACTATCTAAATAGAGGATACTTCTCCATAGATTGTTGTATAAATTAAATAAGGCACTAAATGAAATATACCTGGAAACAGCACTTAACAAATCCAATTGCCATATATACTTGAAGTATGGGTTACCAGCTTATGCCCGAGCCATTATTTATTTATTTATTTATTTATTTATTTATTTTTGTTTATTTATTTTTTAATTTAATGTATAAAGTGCCACTATGTGCTGGATGCTCTTTCAGGCATTAAAGACACAAAATCAGAGAAACATAGCCCTGATTTTAGGGTTCATATAGTAATGAAAAGTCTATGTACCAGCGATATAATTTTTCATGACTGATTTTGTCAAATTCTGTAAAGTACTTTTGGCCTTGTTAGGGGGATCATGGCCCCTTGTCTGGACCCAGATAATGTTTCCCATTTGCTTTACAGACATCATATTTCCAGGTGGGTAATACTCACTGATTTTCTTCCCATGAACCACCATAGAGGGAATGGAACTGTAATCCACAAGGATTTATTAAGTAATTCCTGGGGATAGTCACTGCGGCCAGGGCTGGGGTTAATTGGTGAACAAGATGAAAAATTTTTCTTTCATAAAGCTTTGATTTCAGTGCGGGAGACTAACATTTAAAAAGATAGTTTATAAAATATATATTTAAATCACAGCTGTGATAAGTGTAGCGGCAGATTATTACAGGGAGCTAAGAAAAACAGAACACACGTGCAAAATCTCACCTGTTCGATGGGTAAAAAAAGACTAACGTGCTTATTTGAGGAATCTCATTTAAAAGGTGAAACCTAAATGTTGGAAAACATTAGCTAGGCAAAAGAAGAGCTGGAGACAGAGAGAGGATTCAAGGCAGTAGAAGAAACATTACAGGCAAAGACTGGATAAAGCTCAGAGACTGGATAAAGCCTGGAAGGTCTGAGAAACTGAAATAAGGCCAGGGTGTCAAGACAGTAGGACAGACAAGGAAACACCCCAAATGAGGTTGTCAAGAAAGGCAGAAGTCAGCCCTGCAAGGCTCGGTCATGTTCATTATTTTAGGCACTGTGCTAAGTGCTGTACAAATACTACCAAATTTAGTCGTCGTAACCTGTACACATAAATGTGGCTTTTCGACAGTTGAAGAAATCACAATTCAGGCAGCTAACGTGACTTGTTTGAAGTCTTTAGCTAGAAACAAAGGGACTGGGATTCACATCAAACTCTATTTGATAGCAAAATATATCAATGTTTATCATTATTTTTAATTATTATCATCATCGTCATCTATATCACACTGCCTCTATGCACGTAAATCATTAATGGTTTTCCCTTGTTCTCGGTTTTAACTCCCAGAAACCAAGGAAGGAAATTCGTTCTCCAATCACTTATATCACGGGACATCTGATATTTTTTCTTAATTTATGTGGAAACACACACAGAAAGGCATCTGTTCTCTGCCATGCAGAAAAACATCTGTTTTTCCTGGACCCAGGTGTCAAGGGACAGGATGAACTCTCTGCAAAGACAGCAGTCCCTCTCATCCCCAGAGACTTTGTCACCATATCAGGGTTCTGAATTCATCTGTTATGTCTCCCTGAAGTAAAATGACTTTGTGTTTTAACACCTCACCCAGGAAATTTCATCCACATTCCTTTGATATATTCAAATATATTTTTTCTTTTTCAGAGTCTCAGACTCCAGCAGAAAAAAATCATCTCATTAAAGAAAAATTATGCGTTATTCCTACTGCTCTGTGACACAAACATCTCCTTTGTCACAGTCACTTTTTTCTTTTCTTCTGTAAGTACGGGATCCAACATTTACACAAATTAAAAAAGCTGTGCCTAGAATAATAATTTCTGTAGGTTCAGCAAGACTACTCTTCACTGAATTTGTATTTGAAATTGCACTTGAACTGAGTGAACTTCCACTTTCCCTCTGACACAGCTGCTGCAGTTGTGAATGATGGCTAAATACCAAAGCATTATTTAATGCAACTAGGAAGGGATGGCAAGAATGATAGCCCATTACCACTTTACAGAGATCAGTCTCCGAGTTTAAGGCTATTCTCTTGGCCATGCCAGAAAAATTACACAAGTTGCTACAAGTTTTTATAGCCCCCTTAGGCAATGCTGGAGCAATAAATGTGATGGGAGAGAAGTCTTGCCATGTGTATCTAACAGCACGGAAGAGAGTGGCCAGCTCAGTGCTGACACAGCTCTCAGCTTATGTTAAAGGTTTAACATATTTCCTAGCTCTCCCTTTGGGTATCTCATTTGGGGCAGGAACAGACTCTGAGCTCCTGCTGTCACTCAAAGAGAGAAGGAAAACTTTATACTAAGCTTGAAATGCAGTGACATGGGTCTAATTCTATTGTCTCTGAGTTTAAGCAGGTGTACTGGGCTAGGCCAAGACTTAAATACCACTATGTTCAAATACATTCTTGAAATTTCTATCTCTAACACCTCCTAATGGGTTTTAACCACATATGAGGTCCAGATAGTTCACTGTGACCCAAACATTCATAGTTGGTTAGTCCATAGTAAATATTTGCCCCAAAGGAAGTTAATTTGCAAGTCTGTGGGGTATACTGCAATAAAAATTCTGTCGAGCAGGTCTAATGGAGATATGCTGGGTCAATCAGATCCTACTCCTGAAGAAATTATAAAGGTAATTGAAAGAGTGGCAGAAAGACCAAAAGTAGATATGAAGAGTGGATGACATACTTAGAATAATGACAGAGCACCAGATGGGAATTAACAAAATCTTGCTGTGGCAGAGACAGTGAGGTCAGAGGATATATGTTGAATATAGACCAAATGTCAGTTACTAAACTAGGTTTTCATCTTTGTAAGGTGGGACTAGATGGCATTTTCCTTTTTTATACTGCTAATTGTGCATCTTTTCTTGTGACCTTGTGAGCTTATAGCTGTGTGGTTACCCTCAGTTTTTATGAGGCCTAGAAATACAGCTAAGGTTCTATCAACCTTATTTCTGCTGGATGTCAACAGCAATGTTGCTGTGAAATACTTGTTACCATTTAATTAATATCTACTGATTGAGTAACTTAAGTAACTGTGAGGTTTTCACAATCAAAATCATCTAATTAACCCCAGAAAAAAATATGTGAAATATATAGCTCATCTAACACAGTGGTTCCTCAAGAGGGTCTTTAGCATGGAGTTTTGAGGTGAAGTTTTTTAACCCAGGACCCATGTTTTCCCCTCATAACATCACTCTATTTTAGAGGCAGGGGTGGGAGGGGAGGGTTACGTCTCACTATTGTGAGATGGTAAATAGCCCTATCAACAAATAAGATTACTTTCATGTATTTCTGATGAATTGGCACACTGAACAATCTGATACAGAGGACAAATATGCATGAGTTAGGTTTCTCCAGAATCTCCTATTGATTCTATTTCTGTGAAGATTATATATCCACAGTCTCCCATCTGCAAGCTGGCAAACCAGGAAAGTCAGTGGGAGTTCAAAGACCTAAGAAATGGAGGCTACTGGTATAAGATATAGAGTCTGAAAGCTTGAAACCCAGGAGCTCTGATGTCCAGGGGCAGAAAAAAACGGATGCCCCAACTGAAGAAGAAGGAAGAATTCACCCTTCCTTTGACTTTTATTTTTATTTAGATTCTCAACAGATTGATGATCTCACCCATATTGGTAAGGCAGATCTCTATTCAGTTTACCATGAACTTATACCTCTGGGCAGCAGAACAATAGATAAATGTGGGAAGAGGTTGGGATAGGTAGAAATATGCCCTCTAAAAATAGCACATCCTAACTGCTGAAAACTCTAAGTGCTAAAAGAGCCTGCAAAAAGACCCTGGGTATATGTTACTTAATTACAGATTGTGAGATGGGGGATATTGTGCTGGGTTATCTAACTGGCCCTAAATGGAGTATTTTCATTATATTCTAATACTAGCTCACAAGAAAAGGTAGTGGGTATTCAGTGTGTCAGGAAAATAAATTCATCAGGAGTAAGAAGCTCAAAAATTTGTAAAATCTGTTCATTCACTTAATTTTTAAATGTGAAATACAATAAATACTATCTTTTTCTTTTAGCCACAAAACAGCTCAGTTGCAGAGCCAACACAGTTGATAATATCAATGACAATAATAGCTACCGTTTCACCATTTTAAAGCTCTTATTATATGTCAGCTGCTATGCTAGGCACATTAAATTCAATCCTAAATATATGAAATAGAAACCATTATTTTCTCTATTTTAGAAATGAGAAATCTAAGATTATAAAAGGTGAATTGACTGGACTAAGATTGTCCAGTTTATAGCTGGTGGAGCAGATTTAATCTAACTGCACCCCCTCCGTCTCCAAAGGCCCTCATGCTTTTCACAATAGCATCCCTCATCAAAAATTTTTCTTCTAAACATGGTTTGTGATAGTTAAAATTAAATGTGCTAAAGTAACATATGTTATTTTTCTGGAATTCTTAATTAACAAGAAGAGAAACTTAGAACAAAGGCAATTCTGACAACTGTAATTCCAACAACAATTCAAAGAGACTTGAATAAGTGATAGATTTTATTTGAGACAGGCCATATTCTGAAGGCATCCTCTCCTGGAGTAATTGCAAGGCCTTTATTTATTTCTATATTCATTCTTGAGATTTAAGAGAGCCTGTATATAAATCTTAATTTTATATAATTGCTGTTGGTATTTATTAAACATCCTAGCAAGAAAAAACTAAGTTCATTGTTGAGTACCCACACATCTGTTTAAAAAGGCAAGAAAGAGATAGCATCTATTTCTAATATTTGGTGTCAGTTTTATAGGCCTTATTTTAATTTCAGATGTCCTGATTTCTGTTAATGATCATTGGTAAAATAATTTAAAGTAGATAAACACATAGATTTGAGCTTCAGGTCTTGCTGTAACATTAGGTGAGATTTATTTAAAAAGGAACAACTTCTATGGAAAGGTGTACAATTTCACTCTAATTTGTCTCTAGTCCTCATCTATTAAAGCTTCAAAAAGGTCCAAGAGGAGATGATGGTGATTCAGACTGATATCCAAAGGGAGGCTTTGGGAGTTGGGCATATTGGGCTGGAAGGCCAAGTTCAAAGGGGATGTGAATCTGAGATAAAGAGATGAAAGAGATGGTGAGGAAGAAAGTTGGCCTCAAAATATGAGGATCCAGGATATTTGCCAAGAACAGAGGTATGAGACATAAATGTTCTTTATTTGGAAGTTAGGAGCAGGTGAGTGGCTTGGCTGCACTGCTTTAAAGAACTGAGGCAGACACTCTTTAAAACAGTTTAGTTTAAGAATAAGACTGACAAACTCCACTTCCAATAAAGTACAACCACCCTTCAACCCCACCTCATATACCTCTATCTCTCAGAAAAAGAGAAAATAAAGATAAGCTCCATAATGTAGCATTAGCCTTGGAAGAAAATTTATCTTGCAAATGAAAGCAGCAAACTTGTTAAATTTAGACAGATTCTAAGCTGCTTATAACAATATTTGCTCATGTTATACACATCTAATATAAGATGTTACTTTCTCATTGTTTATTATGTACTCCATGCCCTTGTAAGAAGCTTAGCTTTGAATTTTTTTTCTTAACTCCAGTTCCTTAAATTTATAAATGTAATTTTGCATTAAAGGAGATTTTTCATTTAATTAAAAAGTACATTCTAGAGCTTAACTACTAATTAAAATCCAACATTTGTTTAATGTGGATAGGTTAATAATTATAGGGAAATCATATATTTTTTGTGCTTCTTGATTTCATTCCTGTTTAATTTTGTACTACTAATATTATAATTAATATATGTTGCTGTATTTGACTTTCTGTTTTATTGTTGAAAGAAAGAAAAAAAGAAAGATAGAAGGAAGGAAAAAAGAGAAAGAAAAGAAGGAAAAAAGATGAAAGAAAAAGAAAGAAAGAATAAAGTTCCATTGCTTTTAAGTAAATTTACCAGAATACCTATTATTCTGCTTGATCATCCATTGGTTATATCTGACTTTTCTACCAAACTGATATTTGTGCCTGCAATATCATCTGATCTATTTCTAAGTTGAACATCTTATACCATTGGTATCAGTCAATGTTAAAGTTTTTTGATAGGCCTAAATCTATCAAGTGTCTTTTTGACCCTTGGGCTAAATTATGTAGATAGATATAGAAATAAAAAGAAACAGAAAATTATTGTATTATCAAGAAGTTCACTGTCTACTGGGAGTAAAATAAGCCTTCAGAAAACCATGTAATGTGTTATAATAAAAGCATGAGTTATATATCTGAGGAGTAAAGGAATGGTGGATTTAAAAATTATCTGAAAAGTTATATTACAGCCACATTTCCTCTCTTTGCATCCTACCCCTTTTGTGTGACTGATTATCCTGTAGCTTTAGATTTGTCACATGGTTTTTACTCCATTTCTACTAGTGCTTTCACATATCAGTTAATTATATTAGGAAAGTAAAATTAGTTAATAATTTATATACTTGTAATTTTAACTAAGAGAATGAAATAACAAGGCACGTGGCTTATAATGAATCCAACATATTTTAACTCAGCTACCTTGTGCCTGATTTTGGGATCAGATGTTAAGCCTATGTTTGGATACAGATCAAATAGTCATAGCACCAGATGCTGCCCAAGACACCTCTATGTTACATGATCCATTCATAAAGTAAGGAGGTCTTTCCACAATGGAGAGTGACTTATTGTACACAGCACAAAAACACAGAAGTGAGTGAAGATAACTTTTTCAGACATTTGTTAGGAAGGGTGAACTTTTGAAGTATTAGTTGAAGGGGGCGGTGTCGAAAATTCCTTTCTTGGCAAATTAGCATGCTGATGCATGTGTAAAATGTGTCTACCGAAATAAAGCCTATCTCCTACCTTGTCTCTCACCTAGTCAAATAATTGTCTCTCTGGAAGTCAACCAAGCAGATGGGAAAAGCTATTTGTCTAACTTTCAACCTTCTAGGAACTTATAGCTGGAGAATATAAATGGCCTTTGAACATTTTATGTAACATAATGTAACACGTTAATAATGCAAAAATAGTTCAACATATTCCTCCAAACACACACAAAAAGAGACAAAATAAAATACTCCTTGGAGCAGAATTTAAGTGTTTTAACTTTTTTCATAAAAAAAAAAAAACTTTGAAAAATGTAGAGAAAGGTGTTTGCAGGTAAATTGTGAAGAATATATTTGAGGGGGGAAATATGTTCACAATTTGTTATGCCAGATATTATGATATTTATGGTCCTGAATTAAAAAAATATTGATAATGCTATTTGTATAAGAAATAATAGAAAGCATCCTTAGGGCCTACAGAAATAATACTTATGAGTTAATCAATCACCCAAAGGAAAATTACATAGTTATTTAAACTCATACTTTAAAGACTATGCAACCACATATTAATTTTTTCTCTTAATGGTAAGCAAAAAAGGTATGAAGTAGTAGTATATACATAATATAATTTTAAGTATATAAAATAAGAAAAATATAAAATGAAAATCAATTTGCTCAGACAACATAGTACGGAACAAAATACACTAAAATATTAACTCGTTTATAATTCATTCACAATTTTATTTGCTCACTTATGTATTGATATGTATAAAGGGACTTTATACTATGACAAATAGAGACTGAGAATATAATAAGGGTAATAAGACAAACCTTGCAACTATGGATCGTGTGCTTAGCTGATTCTGATTGTGGATAATAGATGAGGTTTTAATACACTTTTCTTTGAATTTGCTATTCTTTCTGTGAAACATGAAAATTTATCTTATAATGAAAATAATTAGGTAAAACAAAAACAGAAATATTAGCACTCTATCATACATCTTGCTAAACCTGGGTTTTGAGCATGGCTAAATAATATTCTAAAGCTATTGTTAAGTCCCATTAACATTAGAAGGGATGATAAATTATGTTGTCAATTGAAATCCCAAAGGAAACTCTCTGGCAGCATCTGATGACCTAACCTGAAATGGGTCCGTGGTGATTGTAAATTTATAGCTTAGCTCTTATGGAAAACATGTTGGAAACATTAAAAATTCAAAGTGTTGTTAGCCATTTAACCACACAGACCACTCTGACTGGCGTATATTTTGTCTCAGTAATACCAAATTTAAAATAGAAGAAAAGAAAAAAACCTCAGTCAGCCAGCTTCAAAACAGTTTCACCAATTTGCTATACTGAACCCACATATTTTTCTACCACTTGGGGAATTTTTCTACACCAGTTTTGTATTGCATCATAGACCTCTGTCTCTGTCCTGTTCTATCCCCATTCTGGTCATTTATAAAGAAGGCCCAGGTACCTGCTACATACATTGATACCTGCTCCCACGAATACCTCCAGCCTAAGAACACCAAACACTCTCTTAAAAAATACCTGTTACCTTTTCCATATTTGCCAGAGAGGTTTGAAAATATTCTCTCTCCACAGACTGAAAGTGACAGATACTAGGGTGCATCATTAAGTTCCTCGAATACTTCCCCGTCACCCTCCTTTCTTTATGCCCAGGAATCTTTCCTCTTATCTCCATGTTTCCTGAGATTAAACCCCATTTCTCTAGACACTATGATTCTCAAGTGACATCGTAAATTCCACCCATACCTTGAAAAATATGGGCTGGGGTGGGGGGTTCCGTCTCTGTTTAGTACTTCTCTAGGCATTGCTTCTCTCTTTTTGTGGAATCTCTTGCCTGCTTGAAGCTCTTCTCAAGTTTACATTGCATGTGTTTAAGCAGCTGCCAACTGCTCAGCTTAAGTAAATAAAAACAAAGATATTGGTTTATATTCCTTTCTGCTAGGAATTGCCTTTTGCTCTACATTCTGCAGTATAGCTAGGGGATATGATTTTTTCCTACTGAATGAGCTTTGAGTTAGGTCAGATAATAACAGTGCCCTGTGAATGGGCCTTTCCTGGGAGTCTCTGAGATGCATCAAATAGTAACAATTCTCCATCAAAAAGGTGGAGTCTTTTTAGGAGTTCCAAATCCAGTCTGCCCCATCCTGCAATTGCAAAAACCCTGGTTTTCAGGACTACTGTGGAGCTAGGAAGAGGAGGATGGGAATAGACCAAGTGAAAAATATCCCTGACTTCTATTTTTGCTGAGGTTTGGCGGTTTTTGTTGGATAAATGCTCCTTAGTTTATAGAAATATTTTGGTTAATTTCCAGAGTTCCAAAAAAATATTTGAACAATTTTGTTAATATTTTTATTGCTTCTATGGGGGAACAAATTTACAGAAATTCTCATTCTCTCTTTCTCAAAGTCCCTCCAACTAGTATAAAAGCTTTCTGGTTTCTGAAAAATGAAACACTTGAGCTGAGAATTTAAACCTGCTCCAGTGATTTTACAGGTAAAAAATCAGCTTCATAGATTTTATACTTTTTATTTATGCCGAATTGTTTTAAGGCCTCTCAAAGCCTTGTGTTTTATAGACATTTGATGCAAAATAGCTACAGGTGAATAATTTTAATGACTGTTTTGCCATTGCTTGCCATGAACTAGTAGAAGTTAGATTTGATGTCCTATTTGGCTTTGTTAGAGACTGATAATTTAGCAGGCGGTAGATTTCTAATAGACACTCTAATTGACATTTAGTAAATAATAACTGTCCATTTGAGGTATACCACTCATTGCTCCTTAAGTCGAGGAAGATCTAACCGCCTTTGCAAGGCAGTTAGAAGCTTGTGTTCTGGTTCCAAGTATCATGAGACTTTCTCTGCCTCAGCCACAGATTGCAGTGCTAGGAGTGAAGGCTTTTCCCCTCTGGTGTCGTGTCAATTCCTCTTTGTGCACCACTCCAGAGTTAACTCATCTTGCCTGGACTTTAATTAAATAACCTTCAAGAATGAAGTACCACAGGGGGCAAGGTCACAGGCATAGCTACAATTATTTCCTGCAGCTATTGATTTTACACTAATGATCTTAAATGATGCATGGCTCTGGGTCTAGCAATCTTACTCAGAATGGCAGGTGGGGACTTACACTTTGGTTCCCACGAGGGACCAGGGCAATTTGAACAGATTTGTATTTGTTGATGCTATTTTCTAAGTGTGAAGGAGGATGAAGTCTGGAATCTGGAGGTTACATAAATATAAGAGAGGCTATGATATTAAGGCTTTGGAGCCAGAAAGAACTGAGTTCAAATTATAGTTTTTCCCTAATTGCTTGTGGATCTTGAGCAAGTAGCTCAACCCCCTCTGAGCTCTGATTTTCTCATCTGTAAAACAGAGATAATAATGTATATTTTACATTTTTTAGGCATAGGAAATGGCAATTTAAAATCATTAATTATTATACTACCATAATTGGCACTTCCTTTTCTGTTTTTATTTAAGGCATTAGATACATATTTCCCTCTTAGGGATATTTATCTTTTGAATCTTGGAGAACTATAAGCTTTTAAGTACCAAATAAATATATCTCTAATATATTAGAGACAACACTTTAAGGCTTTTGAGAGAAAGCAGAGTGTGCCGCCACTCCAAAAAGATGTGTTCTTGGGACATTGTTTTAAGTTGATTATTTTTAAGAAATGAAAGATTCAAGAACAACTTTTTACCTCCCTCTTATCAGCCTAATGGAATTCAGATAGAAACAGCTGCTTAAAGGAAGGGAGCTATTACCTTAGCGTAATATAAACTAAGTGTAGTAGAAAGGAACCTAGCAAAGCCTGCTTGTTTGACTGCCCTCTGTGTCCCCTTGTTTCTAGATGTCTGGAAAGAATTTGTTTACCATATTTGCTCTTCCTCATCTACCCATGTATTGCCTGCTTTTCCTTTGAACTCCCAGACTCCTGCGTTCTTCTCCTTAGCTCCAGAATAGCATATAAGCATAAACTGCCCCATTTGTCCTTGGGTCCCCTATTCTTATGGACTCACCATATGTACATGCATGATAAATTTGGTTATTTTCTCCTGTTAATTTTTCTTATATCAATTTGACTATTAGACCAACCAAACCAATTTAGAAAAGTAGAAAGCAAATTATTTTTCTTCTCCAATACTCTCATCCCAGCTGTGGTAAAATAGGAAGAACCCTACCTAGACTTTGAAGAACTGATTTGGAAATTGGTTCTAACCTGCTTGTGATTTTAAGCAACTTTTGGGTCTCTCTGAGCCTCCTTCCTGAACTGTTTGAAAACTATGGACATGGATAGATCTCACCTGGGTTTTTTAATGATAAAGTAAATTAAATACATGAAAGATTTTACTGGCAGATAAGTACTCTAAAATACCATTAGACATTATCCCACAAATAATCCTTAGTGGTCAGAACACCTAAAGGACTAGAAATGGGGGTATTTTAACAGCTTTATAGAGTATTGACTTAGAAATTGCTACTGATCGTTCAGAAAATGGTGTACACATGCAAGAAGGCTTTTGTTTTTCTCCTTTTTATTTGATTTCTGAAGCCAAAAGAGACCAATAATCAAGGGGTGGAAGAAATCAAATCTCAAGATTAGAAGATTACACTAATAGACAAAGTTATGAAAACAACTATGAGTCATAGTCCTCTCTCTCTCTCACACTCTCTTCCTGCCTCTCTCCCTCCCTTTTCCCTCTTCTTCCCTCCCTCCCCTTTTTCAGGAATCTGTGAAGGTAGCTATATTCCATCGCTTTATGACAGAGTATTTCATTTTGGAGAAGAGAACCTATGTCAAAGTACTAGAGCAGGTCTTTGAATGACACGGTTTCCTTCAGTGTCATTTTGTTATGATGTTGATGAGGGGAAAAAAAGAGCTGATTCTGCCAGGGTCACTGTCTGTGTGGAGTTTGCATGTTCTTCTCATATCTGCATGGGTTTTCTCCAGGGACTCCAGTTTTTCTCACATCCCAAAGATGTGCACGTGAGGTGAACTGGCATGTCTCAGTTGTCTCAGTCTGAGCGAGTGTGGGTGTGTGTGAGTGGCCTCTGCCGTGGAAGGCCATCCTGCTGAGGGTGGGTTCCCGCTTTGTACCTTGAGCTGTTAAGAGATGCTCTGGCCACCTGTGACCCTGAACTGGAGTAAGCAGATTGGAAAATCATGATATCTTAACTTGTTTTTATTAATCTTTCTTAAATGCATCTATGGTTCACATTTATTTCAATGTTTAATATTAGAAGCATTTTGAATCTTTATTTGAAAGTTTGGTGATCTTTTTGTGACCAGAAATAGGCAGTAAGAACTTAACTCTTGTTTCTATCAATTAACCTGTGGTAAAATTGGTTTCTTTTTATTTTGTTTTGGTTAAAGTCAGATTCCAAGAACATACCAATGATATTAAGGACTTACTGTATTTAATCATACTAGTTTCTCATGTTATTTTTTATCTTCTAATTTTTCAAGACTATTTCTCCTTTAGGGTGACATACTCACAGTATGACTCTAATTTACTATCTCCAAAAGTCACATCTTCACTTATCTATTCTTTTTTTTTAAAAAACAAAGGTACATTCCTATATGGTAAAGATCAGAAGTCTCATTAAACAACTTCAAATCATTTACAGTTTGAAAAGGGAGTCAGATACACGAAGAAATAATAAGTAATAAGTAATATGACTAAGGAACTTATTCCCCATGCAGGATGTCATGGAAGGCATCCAGAAAGAAGTGATTTAAGTTGAGAACCTAGGGGTCAGTGAGTCAGGGTAGTGGTGCTGGGAATAGAGGGCATGCTTTCAAGGCAAGTTTGAAAATCTGTAAATAATTTCACATAGGTAGAACAGAGTTGGGATAGGGAATGGAGATTAATACACAAGTTAACTGAACAGGTAATGTGACTAATCATGCACTGCCTTGTGAAGGACACTGTGATGTCCACCTAGGCCTCCCAGGATTTCTCTTCCTATCTGGAGTTCTGTGGATCAATAGCTTTTACTATCAGAGAAGTGACACCTTGCCATTTAGGGATTATGTCACCTGCAGAGCCACCTTGTTCAAAATTATAACCTTTCTTAGGGTAGCCCAAGCAAAATGGTTAGTCAATGAGAGTATAAAAATCTGGCCATACCCATCCAACCTGGGACTACTTTGAAAGGTTGTTCTACTCCAGAGTTTCCTATGAAGTCGGCTGATACTTTCCTTCGTCTTGTATCACAGCTAAACTACTTCTTCTGCCCACTCTTGCCCCCTTGACCTCACTTCCAAAGGATTTGATCTTGAAGGCACTGTTTTATAACTGTTTCAAAATCCACTTTTCATGGATTTCAGCCTACTGTAGACATTGTCAAATATATGAGATTTGTTTCATCATGCAGTTCAGCAACCCTTATTTCCTAAATAGAAAATTGAGACCTAAAACAAAACAGTAATTTTTAAATAATCACTGTTAGTCATAGACAGACACTGTTTTAGAATTCAGGTATCTTGGCGCCTAGTTCAGTCCTCTTTCCTTATAATGCAAACATTATCATTTGTTTGCAAATTCTATAAATTAGAAAGAGAAAACTTTTCAAGTTGACTACATATCACTTTGCCACTGTCGTCATTCATTACTTTCTCTGCACTCTCTTACTTTCACCACAACAAACTATTTTCAGTTTTCTAAGTATGGGTGATGAGTTATTTCAGTTCTCATTATCTATGCATAATTCTTCAGTTAGAGTCTCAGTTTCCTGTTCATTGGCTGTTTTGCTATACATATGAAGCAGGAGTTTATCCATGGAGTCTCTTGCCTCTCATGGGCAGAATTAGACAAATTTGCCAGCTTCTTTGTACTCTTATAATGTACAAAACTGTTATAGAACTTATACTATTTGTTTGTTTGCATATTCCTTTTCTAGGCTTACAGTTTTTTAAAACCTTGAAATTTTTTCTCACTCACCTTTATATTTGCACCACTTAGAACAATGAATAGAAAAAAATGTATAAATAAAAGAAATTATAAATTTACAAAGGCTTCTGGGCATATATGCTCCTTCAAAATAAATGATTATGTTGATAGTAGTAGTAGCAATTACAGTAATTATGGAAAAAGCATAATATGAAATAAATTTGACAAAGACTTTATACTACTAAGAAATATTAACAAAAATGTGGAAAAAGATGACTCTATGTCTTTTCAAATTTATACTGGAATATAACAGGTCTAAGTAAGAACCATTTAGTTCTCCTAAATGAATGTACTTTTGATTTACTGTTTACTATTTATTAAAACCATGACTCTGTAAAATTATGTTTTGAGGTGTGTTTTTCTGGTAAGCATGCAAATTACTTCTGTCCAGAGGAAAAAATAATATCTATGAAGTTTATGAATTTAATGCCCTATAGTAATCTTACTCTAACATTCTTTCAGTGCCTGAATTTCCTCAGCTTTTCTAATTCTCCTTTGAACTAGGTTTATCATCTTTCTGTTTCTCTTATTAATGAGTTCAATAAAACTTTGACATGTGGTCATTATATGTTTGTATGAGATGTGTGTTTTTCATTTTTTTTTAATTTATACTCCTATAGTCCTTGATGTGAGATGGGCAAAATGGAGGTACCAACTTAATATTACAGATGAGAAACTAAGGCTTAGTTTTATTAGTATGATTACCTGCAAGGTTTTATTAGTATGTAGCAGTAGCAGGTTTCAAGCCTAAGTCTCATGAATTCAGAACTTGTGCTGTGTGTGAGAATCTTGGATATGTTTGGGAATGTGTCAAATGGAGGAAGGAGTTCCCAGAAGAAGGATTTAAGAGTGTTGATAATACCTATTCCTGAGTGTGTGGTTTGCCAACTCTTGCACCTGATAAGTAAGCTAAGAAATAGTTCAGGGCTACATTCTCTTCACTGTCTATACATTTTGAGTCTTAGGCCATTATGTTGGTGCTAAAACTTAATTTTTCTATACCCTTTTTAACAAGTTGTCCTGACATGCATAAATGTTATTAAGAAAGTAAGAAAAGAAAGGGAGAGAAGAGCTATAATCTGCCTCCTATAATAGTATTATGTATCTATTGCTCTTTTTCCTGTGGGATATTTCTATGACTACACAGAAAACAAGCTAGTGTATTGTAAGTGAGATTTGTGCGTGATGTGCTGCTCTCCTAAACCAATTAAGCATATATTTTTTTGAGAAATGATGCTTTTATGAGATTAGCTTTGTCACTTGAGAAGAAAAACAAATCTTTGTGATTTTTTATTATATCTTTGCTCTGACTGAAGAGATGTATGTTTACTAAACCTATTCCCTGGGGATGAAGGTTAAGAAGGATGTCTAAGATATTTATATAATTAATATTAGGTAAGTGTCGTGTGCCTTTAGAAACATAGAAATAATTTTTAGCCCGAGTAGCCCAACATCATTTTCCCTCATGTCACATGCATTTAATTAGTATCCGCTATGTAAAAGGTGCTGCAGGAAGAATCTACTCCATGCCTTGTGCCTTTTATGAAGTATTTTGTACATAGTATTCCTTTTAGTCTGTAAAGCAATATCATGAAGTAATGAGAGTTATTTCATTTGAGTAATGATGGAACCGAGGCTCAAAGTATTACACTGACATACGTATATGTATCTGCTACCAAGCTCAGGAAAGCTTACATCTTCTTCTGCTGCGAGCTCAGATTTGGGCAGAAAACCGATGGAGAAGTGAAGGAAGATGAAGATATCACTTTAATAAGTAACACCAGCTGAAATGACCTAAAGACTCAACATGGCAAAAGGTGGAGTATTTCGACACCCGTTCTGTCTCAAACCCTAACAGACATCCACACAATTATCATTTATTTCCTCCCTCATCACACATGATTCAAATGACCAATATGTGCTAGGCAAAGTGAAATAATACAAGTCATGTAGAATAAATTCTGTGAATACAGGAGAATTTGATAGAACCCACTGAAAACAATGTCATCCATATATGTTGAAAATAAAAGTTTGGAGGAAAATATGCCAGTAAAATCATAACCAAAACAAAAGTTATAATACTGTTAATAGCAGATAAAAATATAAGGAAAATTTATTATGCACAAGGAACAATATTTTATACTTATAAAAATGCATAATATGAAATCAAAATAATCATTCACATGTACACATTTAACGATATAGAAGAAAATAAAAATAAAGAAACAAAGAAGAGATGTATGAGGATAAATTGAAAAATATGGAGAGGGTTTAAATACATATTCCTTGGGAACCCAATTAAGTTGAAAACAGTATTATTAAGCATACACATGATTTAAAATACATAATTAGTAAGTTGATATGACATGTAGAACCTAATCCTAAACAAAAAAGTGCCATGTATTTGAATTAAGTCAGTGTAATATTTATAGAGTAATAGGCGCATAGTCTATTGGAGCAGAATAGAAAACCTACAGCCATATGGAAACTTGATATATAATATAAGTGGTACAGAGAGAATTTATTCTGTACTTCATATAATAAGTGCAAACATCTCT
The DNA here is from genome assembly GCA_030015415.1 of Cynopterus sphinx. Taxonomy (NCBI): domain Eukaryota; kingdom Metazoa; phylum Chordata; class Mammalia; order Chiroptera; family Pteropodidae; genus Cynopterus; species Cynopterus sphinx. Next base: position 121,010,897 of record CM057383.1, read on the forward strand.
TGTGCCTCTGACTGCAAATACCATGTTAATAGCTCCAAAAATGTTTATTGCAAACAAGATATGTTAAGATTTTTCAATAAATGTAGGACATTTCGCTTAAGCCAAAATATTATTTCATATCTCTCTCTCTATATATATAGATATAGATATAGATATACTCATAAATTATATATATGTTATATATATTATATATATACTCATAAATTATATATTTTATATGTAAATAAAACATGTACGTGTATATGTATGCATCATGTTTCTTACTATCGCAGGTTTTCTTTTCTGTTTGTACTACACTACTCTTACTGAGTTATCTATCCTCCCATCCATCCATTTATTATATATGAAAATTTTATCTTTTTTTTCTTCTATCTGGCAGTGATAATATTTTTAATATTCTTATTACCATTTTTTTTGTCACCAAAATACTAGCACTGACTGACAGACTTTCTTATTTTGAAAAATATTACTTGTGATCACTTTTGGAAGGTGGTATGACAAAAACAATGACATTGAAGCAATTACTGCCTGAAGTACCTGACTGAATTTTTGTGTCTCTCAGTCTGCTCCATGATGACTGAGTCCCTTTCTAAGTTGGCAACAGGAATTTTGTTGTTGATGTTTGCTTGTTTTTGGTTATTTGCTTTTGATTGGGACCATGCATAGAACATCATCCTGTTCTGCTCTAATCAATAATATAATAAATGCACACTTGTGAGGACTTCCAGGCTGCTGCTTCTTTCCAACAGATTCCTATCAGCTATTAATTCTTCCAGTACTGAATGCTTTATATATGCCAGGCAGGATCATAGGCACTGAATAGAATAATGGTAAGAATTGAATAGATTCTACTTGTGCCCTGTGCCCTGTGTCCTCAAAGTACTAGTATTCCAGTGGGGGAAGAGAGACAAATGAATAGAACAGAGTAACTTTTAAATGTGGAGTAGAGAAGAAATACCTAAACCAGGTTGGGTTGGAGATGGGGAAAGTCAAATAAAGCTTTCTTGAGAATATTTTGCCTATATTTGAAAAAAAAGTCTTTGTTACTTGATGGATAAGAGAACAAAAAGACATTCCATGGGCATGGTATTTGATAGCCTTCCTTCACAAAATGGTTAGAAAACCAGCTCAGATAAGGTGTTTTCCCTTCTAAATCTCTTCTCCTTTGACTGAAACTACCCTTGTAAATTCAAGGTTGGATTTTAGGTCCCTGCATCATGCAAAGGAGTTCCCCAAAGACACAGCTGTATCCCCCAAATCTCCCTTTCCCATTGATCATCCTTCCAGCACCATGATGCTCTGGAAGGGATAGAAAGCTATCTTATTCCATGATTATTACTTTTACTGGTGGGACAGATAAAAGAAGGCTTTGGTTTCTACTTTCAAATCTCTTGATATCTTAAATCACTAAGGGACAATGTGAAATGGAATTTCTCACTCAGATATTAGGCCTGGCCTCATCCCCAGCTGTTTTAGGGTAAGGTAAAGAACCATATGTCCCTAACAGGACTAAAACTTATTATAAGCTCTAGAAAACAAATGAGATGGAAAAATTATTTTTTCAAGTGGTGCAGGAACTCAAAATATCCACTGGCTTTCTATACAGATATTATTATTCTATAATATACAATAATCACTAATATTTTTGTACCCTCATTTGCAACTTTCATTGGCGTGGTCATATGTTATAGTCAAAGCAAGCCTGGGAGCAAGTATTTGCTATTCTATTTTGAAATGTAGAGACTGGAGTTTATAGAAAATAATCAATTAGCCTTATGCCAAATAATAATTTTGTGATTCACATCTTAAATATTGGACCTGAGTCCCTTTAAGTCTGTATCCCTCTATAGTCACTTACTCCTTTGGAGCAATCCATTAAAAGCTCAACAATAATGAGGATTTTATTAGAAAATTTTAATTTATCCTTGAAAGATCCTCAAATACATTTCAGAAAAGTGAATGATTCTCTCTTGTTCTTGTGATTTCCATTGTGTAAGCATGGCCGCTGATAGCATATCTTCTTCACTATTTCCAAATAGCTCTTTGGCAGACGTAATCCGTTTTTCGTTGTTATTTTAGCATATCTTGTCCCAGGACCAAAGCTCACATTCAGTTTGTGTATATACATATAGACAGTGATGTTATTGTCTGTGCAGCAATAGGCTTCTCAATGAGAGAGGAAATTAAAAAGCAACAGGTGATGAAAACAGAATGATTACATCTTTCTTCTCTGGGTATAAACACTGACAACCCTTGATAATCTTGAAAGACTTTTAGTTCTGTCCAATAAATATTTGTGTCTGCTCAATGAAACCATTTTTCATTATTTCTGGAGTAGTCGTGACCAGATTTTGCATGTAAGTAAATTTACCTCTTGTTAAGAAAATGAATTTGAGAGTCTGGAACTGTTAATACAAAACTCTCTTAATTGACTTCATTTGGGCTTTTCTTAAAGCTGTAGGACACTATTTTGCAGTACCTGGGCTCTTGAATTCTCAAAAGCAAACAATTTGAGGTCTTTGCATAGCATGCTCCTGTTAAACAACCTCTCTAGACTGGTAGGAAGTCTGGTCCCAGCACCAAATGTCATAAAATTTATAGTTCTTTAGTATGTCTTCTTATATAGTTTTTTTATAGCATTTCTTCTTACATCATATTTCTCCAATGGATATAATGAAGTAGCATCTCTCTCTTTCTATAGCTGGTCAGTAGGAGATGATAAAAGTTCACGAGGCAGAATCTCTCCGATAGGTAGTGTTTGTCCTTAAAGCAGGTGTTGAATGATTAAAGCCCCTCTCTCTTGTCCTTTACTGACTATGAAAAAATAAGACCCTTACTGTTTCTTAAGTTCTTTCTGTATCCTATTTTATTTAATAGTCATTTCAACAAGGTTGAAATTTAGGTTTAATTTTCCACTTTAGAGATAAGGACACTGATATTTAGAGAGGGTATATCACCCAGCTAGAAATGGGTTTGGGTTTTAGACTCCAGTCTTTCTAATTCCTAAGTCCTTGGCTCTTTCTAAAAGCAGGAGACAATTGTACTAAACCTCTGCTTTCAGTGAATCATTTTGGCATGTATATGTTTTAATATAGTTAAATGGGTAAGGTACGAGTCCTTATATCAGTTATTTTTATTGGGATAAGTGTTAAACATAATCAGTTTGACTATTTAAATGGAATCAATTGTTTCACTCAATGTTCAAGGCTTTTTCAGTACAGAAAAAGGAGAGAAGTGCAAATTATTTGTATGTGTAGCTACAGCCTTAACATACTTCACTTATGTTTGTTTTGAAAAGGCTTGCTGGGCTTCCCACTGTGCTTAGAATAACATCGGAACTTGCTACTGATATCCAAAAGCTACCATGAGAACTGGCTTCTCTATTCAATTCCATTCTTACCCTCACATACTACCCTCCCTTCTTCTTGCACCCCATGCTCATAGCCTTCCAAGTGTTTCTAGAACACATGAGGAGCCTTCTTGCTTGCTTGATATATTTCTTTCTTGCTTCTTTGCTTCTTCTTTCCTTTTTTCCTTCCTTATTTTCTCTCCTCTTTCCCTTCTTCCCATCCTTCCTGCCTTACTTTCCCATCCTTATCTCTTTCCTTCAGCAAATATTTCTTGAGAACTTTTTATGTTCCTGATAGAGATGCTAAAGCTTTCCCAATGGACAAAATAGCAAAAGTTGTGTTTGTATATCTTATAATTAAGTGCAAAGGACACAAATATTTTTCATATATTTAGGGAACATTAAAAAGTCAAAGTTACTAGAGCAAAAAAGTAAGAGGGAAACATCATGGTAAGAAACAATATAATGGGGAGAGAGGGGCCACCAGTGGTAAGGATTTTGAATTTCATTCTAAGTTACATGAGGAGGAAATGGATATTTTTGAGCAGAAAGTAGATATAAACACTTTGGCTGCTGTTCAGAGAATAAAATGTAAGAGTGAAAGAGTAGATGCAGAAAGACCAAATAAGACATCCAGGTAGGTGATAATGGTAGTGTGGTTCAGTAGAGATGGAGGTCATAGTGAGTAGTTAGATTTGGAAAATATTTTGAAGATAGAGGCAACAAGAAATTTTTCTTTGGATCTGCCTTAAAAAACGATCCAAAATTTTTGGCTATAGCAAGTGGGTGAATTTTAGAACTATTTGCCAATACTGGAAAAGAAAAATATTTTGGAAGGAAATCAAGAATTTGTTGAAGTTGAAATGTTTATTACAACATCTGAGTGCTACTGTCAATATGCCGTCTGAAATTCAGGAGGGCATTGAGAGCTTCAGTTATGCATGGAGGCTGTCAGAATATATCTGACCTTCCCACCATGAGGCCTTTTGCTCTGCCTAAAATGTTTTTATTCTTCATCTTATCTACTTGACTTTTTTTAAAACTTCAGGTCTTAGCTTAAATACCACCTTCTTAGTGAGGTCTTCCCTAACCATACCATCAAAAGTGGCCAACTCCCTCTCTTACATAACCCTGATTAGGTCCATCTAAGTATCTATCATCTATTTATCTATCTATCTATCTATCTATCTATCTATCTATCATCTATCTATCTATCATCTATATATTCTACCATCTATCATCATTAGCTACCATTTTATTTTATATTGTTGCAGTGTAATTGTTGATGATTTCTCTCAAAGAACTACTTTAAATTTACCACAACTTTTGATTATTTTCATAATTTGCTTCTTGGTTTTTTACCTATCCTCTCCTGATCATATAAACTCTATAAAATCAGGGACCATGGCTGTTTTATTTATTGTTGTATCCCCAGTGCCTAGCACAGCTCCTGCATATAGTAGATGTACAAATGTATGTACAATAATTGAACATATTTTGTGTTTTTCTCATGTCTTACTCTTGAGGTCTCTTACTACCAGTGATGCCCATATTCTGAGCCTATTCAGAAAGGCAAGCACTGTACAAGCGGCCTGACAATAAACTGCTGCTAAAGTATGGGATGGTTCATTTACTCTGAGACTGGTGGTCTGGGGCAAGGACAGCTCTGTACAAACCCTCCTACTACTCATTGAAGCTAATTATAGCCATCTGTTTGCCTAGGCTTACTGTGGGATGGTCGTGTGAACACACAGTTGCATAGAATGAGGTAACTGCTAAGTGGTGTGTTAGTACTCTGAGGATGAAGGGGAAAACACACATACCTCTGACTGGGGGTGTCTACAGTGCTTCACAAGACAGGGGAGCCTTTAGCTGAGCATAAGATGTTGAGAAGCTTAGTACATTAAAGTGGTATTATGTAGTTTAAAATGTGAGTCCTTTGCTAAAGTTATCTAAATTCAAATCCCAGATCTTCCAGTTATAATTTAAGTCACTTAAATTTTTTAAGTCTCACTTTCCTTATCTGTCACAGAGAAGTAAATATACATACTGTTCAGGGTTTGTGTGAACATTAATATGGTAGATGTACAAGCTCTAACGCTTTGTCTGGAATACATGCACTAAATACAGTGTCACTGCGGTTATCATCAATAGAAAGAATGATGAAAATGGAAGAAAATGCAAAAAAGGAGGGGAGGAAAACATACCATGTTCAGAAATGTTTGTCACTGCATCATTGTTTAATTTATACTGACTAATACACTTAAGTAATAGTTACTGCTGATTTTCAGAACAAGAACAATTCTAATAATTTCTTCTCTTAGAAGGCCCTTATAGGTGATAATTCCTCAGTGACTAACATAAAAGTAAGGCAAGAGTTTACTTCAATAGCAATAACAGTGATAGAGTTCTTGCTCTGTGAACCCTAGAAGCATGACAGACAATATAATTTTAAGACCTGATAAAGAGTTTGGGCATTTTGAATAGATTATTACAGATGAAATTAAGTTTAGCTTGCTCTTCTCTTATTTAAAAAGACTAAAACTTCATATTTAAAGCAATTAAATTTTTTTTATTTGGTGCTTAATTATTAATGCAGAGATTTAGTTGGCCTTTCTACATGATCTCAAAAAAAAATCAAGAACCTAGTGAAAATTGGAATCAAAGTTACTTTTCTGCTTAACAGGAACTTAAATACATCCTGGGTGGGTGTGATGTGGTGACTACATACTGTTCTTCATCTGACACACTGGCTTCTGGCCCCTCATCTCAATGAGTGTCTTTAGATAAGTCATCTACATTAAAAGACAGTATTTCTTAGTGGTTAAAAACCTAACTCTTAAAGCCAGACTGTCTAAATCAAATTCTGTCTCTTCTGCTTATTAACTGTGTGATCTTAGGCAATTGACTTAAAATCTTTGTTTTTCAGTTACCTTAAATGGGAATAGTAATAGATTATATGCTGTAGACCTGTAAAAATTAAATGAGTGAAAACATCTAACACACTTAGAAAAGAACCAGGCAAATGCATAGTAACAATTTAGTAACTACTATCTCTATATTATTTATGTCTCTCTGGGATTCAATTTTATTTTTTATAAAATAAAATGATTAGACTAAATGATCTATTAAAGTCCTGTGATTTGATTTTTTTCTTCCAAGAATTCCAAAGTTCTATGAGTTCAGGGCCTATGACTGTATTTGTCACTTTATATTTCCATAACCCAATGAATCCCAACACAGAAGGTACTCCATAAATATTTATTAAATACACGTATCAAGGACTGTAATAGCAGCTACAATTTATTAAATATTTAAATGTGCCACATGCTGTTCTAGGTTTATTGTCATAATAAACCAATGAAGTAAATACTATTATTACCTCAATAGTGGTGAAGAAATGACATAATAATATATTAGATAACTATTCCAGGTCATACAATTTAATGAGTGCAGAGCAGTGGAAGAAGAGCACTCGGATTTAAACATATTTGACTTCTAAATTCTTAAAGAAAACTCTTTTTTCTTAAGTACTTTTATAAAGACAATTTATAATATAATTGTGGAGGTCAGCTGCACAATCTGTGCCACCCATTAAGGAATTAATTTTTTTTGAGAACTGGGATTGTGTTTATTTCATCTCAACACCGTGCCTGACACCTAACAAGTACTGTATATGTTGATGGATGGAGGAAGGAACAGTAATTAGAAACTTGGTAGTCCCTGAGGGAAGATTCAATGGGTTATATTTCAAATGTTGTTTTATATGAAATTACCAATGTCATGATTAGATTTAATTCTATGCCAGTTTTCTTATATATCTTATTTCCTCAAGCATCAGAAAAATATGTAAGGTTAGAATTATTAACTTAATTTTACAGATGCAGGTATTGATTTTGAGAGAACAATTCACCCAAGAGCTCGACCATGATGCTGGTGAATCCCAACTGCTAGTTTTTTCTACCACATCTAGTGAGTTTTTAAAGATTTTTTAAAAGAAATAATCAGAAAACTTTTGTGTTTTCCCCATTATTGTAACTCTCTTGAGGATTGTATCATCTCAGAGAAGAGGCAGTACAAAGAGTTAAAGTACAAAGAGGCAATGGCCAACACATGCCTTCATATTATTTTTATTTTCTCTATTTGAAAGAGACATTCAATTCAATGCCTCAATTTATCAGCATCTTGGTGCTATTAGCATTTTGTGGGAGGCAAAGTATTTCCAGATATTTCATAAAGTATTTGGTATGAGACTGTGTATGGTGTATGAAAAGTTGTGAAGTGCCTTGCAAAAGGCATTCAGATTACCTATTAGGTGGGTGAGGTGACAGTGCTCTGTGGTACCTTCCACATTTTTGCCCCAGCAGTTCAGCTCAACATGGTGACAGTTGACAGAAGTTCAAAATCTCACTGTTATAAACAGGCTATTCTAAATTGGATGGATGGATGGTTTAATTGAAGGCTGGCTGAAGGTGCAGGCCATTCAAGGTGGTCAAAATGTTTGCTCCTCTTGACATTCTCTGATAAACCCCTAAATCATTTGATCATAGACCAGCATTCTGGATTAGAGAATAATAATTACGACTGGCCAATTGATAATCAATTCTCTCAGCCATCTCCCAGGGAACTTGTTGCACTATGTTGAAGCAGCACAATTAGAAAGTTCTATTTCACTGCTTCACAAAATCATTCTCGGAGTATGAGACAATTAGGTTTCATAACAAACAGAAATGGCACATTAATGGACAACCATTTTCCTGGCACTTCGTGCACTTTGCCAGAAAAAATGGCAAACTGGTTTTGAGAAAAGATTCATAGACCTGTGGGCGAGTGATGAGAGCAGGCTTGCTTTTTTTTTCTTTTCATTTTCAAACAAAATACTGAGTATACTGAATAAGAAGGATATAAACACATGTATAAAATCACATTTAAAATAGGTTTGTTGTACCGTTCTTTTCCTTACAATCTATAAAGGAAGTAGCATTTTTACTTCTTAAGATGGTATATTTCTAAACAAATCATTAATCCAGGACTTGGATTATGTATAAAGTTGATAAATGCCAGCACCAAGTCTCATTGACAAGACATCAGTATTATGTATGTTTTTTTTTTTTTTTGCTTCTTTAATCTTGCCATCCTCTTTGTATAAGCAGAAAACATTTTCCAAAACCTAGATATGAGGTTTATTTTAAAATGGTTTGAGAATATCTCTGACACAGGCATAAAGAGTTGCACCTCTCCTCCCTGTATGGCTATTCAACAATAAAAAGCCATCATTCTGATTCTGGAACTATACATTTCTTTATATCAATCTCCTTTCTAAAAGAGTTTGAGGCAGAGTGGAAAGCCAAGAAATAAAATAAGAAGAAATCAGGATGTGGAAATAATAAAGGGAGGTTCAAGAAGAGTTAGGCATTTTAGTTCTGGTCTATAAGCTTTTGAAAGATCATTAGAAATAGAACTCAGCTAAAGTTTTTCTATGAGCTGCCTACAACCTAAGCAAAGTTAGAAGATGTACAATATGTGTGAGATGAAAACACCCAGAGCTCGGCTGAAGCAAAGAATTGTTTAAATTCTGGTCACCATTTTCCAACAGCCAATATAATGATTTATTTAGACAAGCATTATCAAGGAGCACTGAACCTATTAGCTAAAATACTTTTAGAGAGCAGGATATTCACATAGTCTTAAAGTATCTCCCCATAGTTTACTAAATATTTCTAAAGAATAAACTTATCTTAACTTGGCATGATTGATTCACCAGGCACATGAACCAGGCACAGTTTATCAATCTTGACATCACGAATAGTAGGAAGACCTTATGTATATACCTTCTTGTGTGATGCAAAAAGAAGTAAATAGCATATCTGTGGAGTATTCTTACCATAACTGTTTGGCCTGACTCTAGTGATGAGGAATCACACAAATTCAGAATGGGAAAAGATCAGATTTCCTAGATATGTGTCCCTGTGTCAAAGAGAACACTTTCTGTTATGTTTTCATCCAACCTGCGACAAATGCTTGCGAATCATTGGTCTTAAGCCAAGCTTCAAGGGTGCATATTACTTTGACATTAGCTTTATTTTCAGATACTTTTTCCTTAAGCTATATATGTCACCTCTGTCTGTCAGTTAAGTTGATAAAGCACACAGACTTCCATGAAGGTGACAGATTAGGTTGCATTTTTTCTTAAACAATTGTTCTGTTTCCAACATGACTTCTGTAATTGCCATGGAAATCATCAGGTGGGATTACTCAAAAAAGGCAGATATGTGTCAGGGTTATATGGGTGTATGTTCTTGGGTTATATCCCAACTTCATATCTCCTATAGAAAACAGGGCCATGTGAGAATGGATGATGTCAGTTCTGAATGTTCCTAGAGCTCAATGCTGTTTCCTGGAGGTTATTTAGCAACCAAATGAGAAATTACTTGTCTAAAATTTTGTAAGTTTTTTTTTTTGTGATTTTATTACCATAAAGAAAGTAGCTAAATACTCTCATTGGGTTAATAGATCAAGGGCAGGGGATGCGTGTTAAGAAAATGAATGTGGCTAGGGACATGCACCACAGTTCTCTTGTCACTGTCAGTTAAAAAGTTTTCATGACTTTAATTAGATCTTTTTTGTATTTGGTAGGGATCATTTATGAGAGACACCAAATAAAGCACATACCCATTAAATTTACCCTGGGGAGACAATTTTGAAAGTTGTAATTTTCCACTCTAAGTATGAACAGCTTCACCATGCAAAGAAGGCTTCATGTGGATAATGGCAATAGTGCAGTTTAATTTTTAAGGAGCCCAGCCTGAAGGCCTCCTCAATGGGAAACAGATGTGCTGTGCATCTTTCCTTTTTTCTTCAGCAGTACAGGCAATTTATAGCAAGCTAGGGCATGAGATGCAGCTGGAGGAAGACCCCCATGTAACCTGAGCCACAATATCCGACAGGGGAAAAATCATGGCAGTAATGTTTACTGAACACTTAGAATGCATAGAGCATCTCTGTATGTAGTTTTACTCAAACCCCACATCAACACTCTGAATTTTGTTCTATTGTTACCTTCATCCTATAGTGGAGAGAATTGGGATGTAGACAGTTTGAAGAGAATTGTTCAGTGTTACAAACATTAAATACATATCAGAGAGTCTTATCTAGGGACCATGTTCTTAAGTGAAGGGAACCACCAGAATGTATTAGAGTTTATTGAGTATCTATAGGTTGATTTTCACACATTAGTCTAAGCCTTTATGATAACCATCATGGGGGAAAGTGTCATACTCAGTGTGGAAATGTGGAAACTGAGACTCAGAGATGTGAAGTAACTTGCCAACAATTATTCTTCTGGAACTTGGCAATGCTCATATATTTAGTGTTTCCTCCCAAACAGTGTTCTTTGAGGTATATCATCTCCTGTATCTTTTGCTTATTCAGTTTTTCTCTTATTGTCTGGCTTCCTCTCATGCCTCTAACATATAAAACATCATGAAATTATATAAAATATTTGGTTTTAAATTTCTATCATAAGTAATCCTAGGATGGTTAGGAAATATGATCAAAGTAAATGGAATTTATATCACACTTGGGAAGAAAATAATCCCAGGCTCCAAATATAATTACAAAAGATTGAGCTAATCTTAAACTTTTAAATGAGAATAGTCCATCCATAAAAAAGGACCATTCCTTATATGATTATCTGTCTAAAATACTGCTGTAAGCCACCTTGGCAGAAATTTTTACCTCAAATATACAATCTCTCTCCTTCCTCTTAGTAATAAACATCTTAATTATCACACATGGTGTCGTTCTTATGGCAAATCATGTGATCACCCAGGCAGAGATAAAAGTTTCAAGTTTCTCTTACAAATGGTATGATCATGTGAGTAAATTATTTGGAATACAATAGGCAGTAAAGAGCTTAATTCCATATCTATGTACTTAAAAAAAAAAAAACTGCTTATTCTCCATTTCTTCTCTGCACTTTTCTCTGTGTCTAAAACAGAAAGTTGTGCTGTGGAGCTAGAGTCATGTGATGAAACCACCTTAGCAAATAGTAGAGCAACAAGATGGAAGGGAACCAGATTCCTGAATAACCTTGTGCAGCAGAATTGCCCACCTGCTATAGACACTCCCCCAACTTCTGAACCAAAAGAAAAATAAGCATTTATTTTGCGTAAGTTACTTTATTTTGAGGTCTCTTTGTTATATGACCTTAGCATATATTTTACTATGTCAGTGTTTACTGAAAAAAAAAATTGAGATCCACGGTCTATGTCAAGGAAGTTTTAAGAATTATAAATTATTTTGTGTAGTAATCTCTATATATCCTAATAGATTCAGAGTCAAAAATCACATAGTATTATGAGATGAATTCTATTCCCTGCCCCCCAAAAATTCATATGTTAAAATCTGCACTTTAGAATATAACTATTTGGAGATAGAATCTTTAAAGATATAATTAAGATTAAATGAGGTCATTGGGATGTGCTCTAATCCTGTATGACTGGTGTTCCTATAAGAAGAGGTTATTAGGACAAACACACACAAAGGGAAGATCAAATAAAGAAACAGGGAGAAGACAGCCATTTACAAGCCAAAGAGTGAGAAGCCTCGGAAGAAACCAATCCTGCTAAGACTCCTATTCTTTAGAATTGTGAGAAAATAAATTTCTGTTGTTTAAGCCACCTAGCCTGTAGTACTTCATTATGGCAGTCATACCAAACTAATACAAATGTCTACCAAGAATTCTAAAATCTGGCAATAAAGCATTCTTACAAGAGCTGTATTAGATAAATCAGCACATGAGAAATGAGAGATGAGAAATCAATTATGTGTGAAAATTTAAAAAGCACTAGTACGTACCAGGGACTATTCTGTGAGGTGGGGATAAAGCAGTGTCCAAGACAGATTGAATCTGTCAACTTATTATTTCTTGGTGCTCAGATTTTTATTTCAAAGAATAAGCAATAGGGATTAAGAGGTAAATGTTGGAAGAGAATAGTTTATTTGAGGCATTTAGGGAGGGTATCTCTAAGCAGCAATTTTTGTGCTAAGACCTAAATGACAAAAAATATCAGTCATGCAAATGTGGGGTGTAGGGGATGCATGGACGAATTTCGGACAAAAAGAGACTGTGTGTGCAAAAGCACAAAGAGAGAGAGAGAGAGAGAGAGAGAGGCTTGTCCAAGAACAGGGTGGCCCTACATCCAAGGCTTTGAGCAGAACCTGTCTGACCTGCTGACACCCAGACTGCCACCCCTTATCCCCCACCTTTTGAAACTGAAGCGGTAACCCTGATGTTTTTTTGAATTGACTTTAGGGTCAGTCTTCACTTCTATAAATTCTTGAAGAATTTTGCATATTCCCAATGACGTAACTCTACGGTCTGTCCAGGCCTGGAAAATCCAAGAAGTCTGATAACCTTTCTTCATTTCATTCTGTCTTCATTTTCTTCAGCTCACATTGGCAGTGATCCTGCTGGACCACACTTCCCGTAATCTCTTCAAATGATTGGTCTGAAATACCTTTAATCTCTTCTGAACTTATTTTTCTCTTATTTTGCATTACGTACAAGCTGAGAATTTTCCAAATCTTTAAGTTCTGGTCCCTTTTTGTTCAAAAATTCTTTCTTCAATTCATTTCTCTCTTCTTGCATTTTGCTCTAAGCAATCAGGAGAAACCATGTCTTGGCTGCAACAATTAGCCTAAAAATCTCCTAAATTAAATATCTAATTTCATTGCTCACAAATACTCTCTTCCACAAAACACTAGAACAGGAATATGATGCAGCCAAGTTCTTTGTTACCTCATAACAAAGATCACCTTTTTTATTGTCCAGTAACCTGTTTCTCATTTCCATCTTAGATTTTACAAAACTGGCCTTTACCATACATATTTCTATCAACATTCTCTCTACACTTATATATATTTTCTCAAAGATGGACGCTTTTTCTACAAATCCCGTCTTTTAAAATTTTTTTTCCTGAGTTCTCAGAACCCTTAAAATTTTATTTTTGGAAATCTAGGTTTTTCTAGCATGCACCTCCAAACTCTTCTAGCTTCTATTCTTTCCCCAGTTCCAAAGCCACTTTTACATTTTTAAATATTTGTTATGACAGCACCTCACTTCTTGAAACCAATTTCTGTTTTAATTTGCTCAAACTAAGACCTAGTCTGCTTAGTAACAGGCATCACAGGCTGACTGGCTTAAACCACAAACATTTAATTGTCAAATTTATAAACCTAAAAGCCCAAGATTATGCATTCCACAGATTCAATGTCTTGTGAGGGCTCTCTTCCTGGTTTATAGAGACAGACACCTCTTTGCTATATCCTCACATGGGGGAGAGATTTTTTCATGTCCCCTTTATAAGACACTAATCCCTTCATGGGGGCTCCACTCTCATGACCTCATAAAAATCTAATTACCTCTGAAAGGCCTCACTTCTTAATACCATAACAATGGAGGTTAACATTTCAATGAATAAATTTAGACAAAGGGGACACATACATTCAGTCCATAGTACCAGCTCTTCATCTTTCAAATCCCAGCTAAATAATTCATGAGCAAAACTTAATTGCTGCCTCTTGTGAGGTTTCTCAGCATGTGATTATACCTTTCATATGGCATCGGTTGCATTGACATTATATATTTCTGCTCCGGAGCCTGCCTCCCCTAAAGAACAGAGAGTATTAGTGACTCCTTTTACACTTATAACCTCTATGCCTATCATAGGCTCTGGCTTCTAGTAGATTTTTAGCATATTTTGGTTGAGGGGATAAATATGATTATTATTTGTGTTTGTTATGTAGGTTATATAATACATACATTTAAAGATATGTTCACAGTAAATGATAGAAGGGACAGGATTAGAGTGGATTCAGATCTGACCATAAATGAAGGTACAATTTAAAGCCAATCAGAAAGTTAAAAGATTTCCTTGCTCATTTCCAGTTATCACTTGCAAAAGGAAAGTTTACACTAAGACACTTTATAAAACTGAGGTTTTATCCCTGCATTCTTTAAAATAAAAACCAGGCTGCTCTTATTCTATAATGTTTCTCATATGTCCTTCCAGCCTCTTCTAGCTGCAAAGTCTGTATCATACAACAAAATATTGTCTGCAATGATCCGAGCACCTCTGGCATCTTATTAAGCAAAGCTTGGTGCAGTACTTGAGGGAGTAACTCATCAAAGTCACCAAATTGTGCTGAAGGGCAGATTCAGCTACCTCTAATGTAAGACAGCAGTCTTTTGGGAATCTGCAGAGAAGAAACTAAAGTCACATCTTACACTGAACTGTCTGACTCTGAAGCTTAATTTTTTTTTTATAATAATACAGAATACAACTCATTAACCATTATGGTTCAGCAAATATTTAATCAGTAACGGATATGTGTCAGGCATTGTGCTAGGCACTGTAGGATTGATGAAAAATGAGACACACTCTTTGTTTTCATGGTCCCCATGATACATGAAGGTGAGGCCGATTGTTAAACAAATATATGATTTGGCAGAACCGTGGGAGCAGCGATTGTGTTTGATTTGTTTATTCTGTAAGAGCTTGGAATAGTTTTTGAGACAATAATTTTGAGACAAAGTTCATAAATATTGTTAAACAAATTAAAACAATATTAAATTATATATATATTATTTTATATATAGGAATATATTCAAGATTCTTTTCTCTGATAAACTCTGTTGTGAAAAAGACAGTAGGCCCAAGGGGAAGCCTGAGTTGACTTTATAGAGGCAGAGAGAGTCAGTATTTTGAAGGGCAAATAGTTGCCATGTGGGAGGATGTAGCATGAAGAACAGAGACTGGGAAAATAGAAGTTTCCAGGCACGGGGAACAATGCATGCAAATACATGGAGCTGAGAAACAGGATGGTAGGTGCTGAAAAGAAAAATGACTTACAGAAAAGGCAATAAAAGGATGTGAAAGCAATTTGCATTAAAAAGGGGGAAGGACACAGTAAACAGTGTAGGAGAATGACTTGTCTTGCAAAAAACTAGTGATGATGGCAGCTCCTTTGGCTTAAAACGATGAACTTTAGTTAATGCAAAATATGACCTTACTTCAAGGACTTCCAGAACTGATTTCCACCATTTTTTGAATTAGGAATTCAGAAACCTGGCATATCTATGTAGCAGAAGAATCATGTTTTACCAACCTCGAGAACTGGAACATTTACATTTAGAAGTGGGATGCAGACCAAAGACCACTGCTTTAAAAGTCTCCTTTGCAGAATTTCTTTCTCTGCTGAGTAAATTTAGATCTAATGGGTTTGTAGGTCAAGGAGACATTCTGAGTTATATTAGTGCTGTTTGTTGTAGTACACCTTTTCCTGTGTCCTCCGGTGAAGCAATAGACAGATAACAGGTTCCTCTTCTTTACTATGCCAGAGACTTTAAATAAAAACCGCAAATCAGAAGTGATATAATATGATGGAAAAAGTAAGGCTATTGACATAAGAAAACCTGAAGTCAAGATCCTATTTTTCTAGCTCCTGCCTAAGGCAGTCTGTGATTTCTGAGTCCATTTCTTCATATATGTGTTAGGGCTAATAACATTTGTCAAAACTACTAAAAAGTTAATATATAAATTACAAGTTAAAAGTTCATCTTAAAATATAATAATAACAATAATAACGACCATTTTGAGTGTTTGCTACATCTCCACTCTGCTAATTCTTTCATATTGACTGTCATTTCATTATTTGAATTACCCAGATAGATTGGTATCTCCTGTTATTCTAATTAAACTGTTTCAAAGAGATAAACTCAGTAACACACACAAATATAAATGCTAGCAAAATTTGTATTTATTGCTAAATCTTTATTTTTTGATCGTATTTCTTTTGAGTAAGGATAATTTAGGAATAAATTTACCAAATAAAAGAATTTTGAGTTGATTTACATTAGCCTCTAAAAATAGGTGTTGATAACTTTCTTGAATTCCTAGTGTAATGCATGCAGTCATGATGACAATATTAGATACTAGAAGCCAACACTGGCTGAGAGCTTACTGTCTCAGATAGTGGGATAAGTCTTTCACATGGGTTCCAGCATTAGTTTCTCATAACCATACTGAAATGTATTTATGTTTGATATCATGCTGCTATAGGAATAAAATTGCTACCATTTTTACCATGAGAAAACTGAGAATCAGAAGGGCAAAGAAAGCTTCCTAATTTACCAAGCAGAAAGTGGGAGAGCCAGAATACCATGCAGCCTAAACTCAGCCTAATTAGGGTTAAAGTGACCCAAGATTTTCGGTTGTGCTTTACCACATGCTGTTGATTCAGCAGCGTGGCATTTACCAAAATACCATACTCATCCCAGCGCTCTGTTCTTGCATGTACCACTGCCTATTCCATAGTAACTATTAGTCTCAGGATGGTAATTGTGCTCTTTCTCAGTGTTCCATGTGGGAGTGGAGTGGGGTGGAGAAGTAGTTTGCACTAGAAGCACGGGAATCTGGATGTAAGTGATTTGCAATAGACATTTTGTGACCCATTTCTGAACCTATTCATCAAATATTATGTCTATTAAGAACAATAGTGGTTTCCAGTGTTGGCGTCAATAATTATGTTTCTACCTTATTCACATGTTTCATACTTCCAGTGTCCACTTTCCTTGAAACCTGATCAGGAAAACAAAACAAAACACCTTGACAAACCTCTTATGCTCCATTAAATATATTTGTATTTCCATTTATAAAATTTTATTTACTTTCTTATTTCAACAGTAGATCTATAAGTATGTAGATTTGTAGGGCTTCAGGAGATCTTTTCCTAATGTTCATTCCTCTACAACCTGAAATTCTATCGTTTCTTTTTACTAAAAAGGGGCTATTACTTTGGGTCACTTCATTACCATGGTTATTCATTCAGTTGATATTTACTGAGTGCCTATTGTGTGTCAAGCAAAAAATAATAGAAAATCTGGTAGGAGAGAGAAAAAGAACAAATTAACAAGACAATTTTCGGTGAGAATAAATTCTATGAGAGGACCATAAAACATAATAATGATTTTTTTTTTTAAAGAGGGAGCTTAAGATGGTCACAGTTAAGAGGTGACATTTAGGCTAAGACCTGAATGATGAAAAAGAATCAGCTTGTGAAGATGGGAGATGGGGTGAATTCCAAGTAGAAATAGTGGCATATGCAATATCCCCAAGGAGGAAACAAGCTTAGTACATCCTGGAAACTTAAGTAGGTCTATGAAACTTCAGTGTAGACAGATGAAGACATCTTAGTAGGAAATAAGATTATAGAGGGAGGCAGGAACCAGATTTAATAGTGTTCTCTGGGTCATGGTAACATATTTTGGTTTTATATTGAGAGAATGTTAATTTTAATAAGTATTACATACAAAAATACAAATTGAAAATTGACAGCATTTTCCTAACCTCATAAAAGAATGCGGTTATCAAAATGTTTCATAAGTGAAAGGAGCCTTTTAATTATGGCAACCTGGTTGTACAGAAATAGAAAGGAAAAGGCAGATGAGTCCAGGGCCTGGATAAAGACTGTTGGGGTGAGATTCAATAGGAATACAACTTCTTTCCAGGTTCAGCCCCATGGTCCTAACTAAGTGAATTTATTTTGTGTGAGCATTCATGATTCATGTCCATCAATATTTACTTTCCCTTCTTTTTCAAATAGTACACAGAAATTACTCTTAAGAACTCTCTCTCTCACGCTCAGTCGAAGGACTTTGCCTGGTGTTGACTCCACCCCATGTCCCTGAGGGTATGGGAAGGATGGGATTTGTGATTTTTGCCTGACTAGGTGTGACATTTCATTACTCTGGCCACAAAGTTTGGTTCAGCCCCAACTAGGGCTAATGAGTCATCTTTCAAGATTTCTATTCAAACTTCTGAGAAAGAAAAAGAAATTAGACCCCAGAATGAGAAGCTATCAATCTAGAATTTCTAGTACCATCTTGCTACCACATGAAGCCTAAAGATGAGCCAAGATGGAGGAGCATAAAGCTGAGAAAGAAAAAAAAAGAAGAGTGGGTTTTAATAACACGATTTGAGCTCTTGATCAAACAGCCCTTAGCTTCTGTCAGTCAGGTTCCCAGAGGAAGCAGAATTCACTCCAGATGGTTTATAGGAAAATATTTTAATGGAACAATTATTTACAGAGGAATAAGCAAGAGTATGGGGATAAATAAGGAAGGCCGAGGCACTCAAAGCTGAAGAAAAATGAAAAGTTGTTAGTCTCCAGAGGCGAAGGGACAAGGGGGAAGAAATAGTGTTTTACCAGCTCAGTAAAAGCTGGAATTGTGAAGTGCCTTGTGTGGGGTGTATCTGTTGTGGGGAGATAGAAACTCAGCCCTTTAGAGGGTAGAAAAGAAAGGCTCTGATATTTTTCTCAGCTAGCTCTCCAATCTCTGGCTAGTAACTCCCTTGTCATCGCCAGATTGGAAGAGAGTTTAGCACAAAAGTCAGTGAGGCAATTAACAGAAATCAGCCTCCAGTGTTGTAGAGAAGGCTGAAGAAATGTGGATAATGTGTAGGAAATTGGGCAAAAAGAAAATAATTTGCACAAAATCAACGTATTATGTAACATTTCACATATAGGAGCTAAAACATTTGTGCATTCCCACTCTCTGTTTTGAGACAATCAGAATTTGGTATTCTGTCTCTTGCAATTAAAAAGATTCTAACTAATATTTTCTTTGAATCTTGAAAAATCATACCAGCCTCTTACACACACAGAAATCTTGTTGTGCTATATCTTGCTCTACAGAGGGTCAGAGCAATCTTGAAACATCCACTTATGCAATTAGTAAGGTACACATTGTTCCAGTTCTTTCTGCAGAGAGTAGCTGGGAAATAGTCAGTGAGTCTTCCATAGACATTAGACTGAAATATTATTTGAATGAGTGGAGTAGTTGGAATATTTTCATGTCTAATTTAATGTGAATGGGTAAATATTCATATCATTGCAATTTCTTTTTACACAGAGCTCAGTGGGTATACTCCTTCAAATTAAATGAGTCCAGTGGGGGCATTTAAAGTTGGAAAAGGAGGGATAAGAATGTTTCTGTAAGACATGGATCAATGATTGTATAAGCTTTAGGTCTCTAGACCCTGAAAAGTATCTCCTCTAATTATTCAAAATGGAATTTTATACTATAATGTAGGGTTAATAAAAAGACAGCAAATGAATTCTAAACTTGATGATGTGGAAGAGAGGTCACCAAGTCCATCTTCATTTTACAGATGAGGAAAATGTGAGCCAGAGAAGTGAAATGACTTGGTGAATGTCACCCAGCTAATTAGCTAGTTAGCAGCAAAGCTAGAATTAGAACCTAAACTCCCTAAATCTTAGCCTTTTGCATTCTATTCTGCTATGTAGTATTATATAGTTTAGAATGCAAAAATAAGAGGTGGATTTGAATTCTAGATCCTCAGCTTTGTTGAGGAATCTATAAACAAAGCATTCACCTTCTCTACAATAAAATATGTCTAGCATAGTGTGAGACCTATTGGTTTTCAATCATTGTCACTTATCTGGAGTGCAAGCCATAATTCTGTGGACAAAAAAGCACTTTCCTTTTCACAAACTTCCTATAATCTTGTCTGCCCTCGTTAGTCCTATTTATAATCACTGAATGTTTTTCAGTAGGGCACTATTGATACACCAAAGTATCAGAATTTAGAAGTCCCTCTACTATTCAAATTACCATCACAATTAACATAGCACCCCTCTCTGCTGTTTGAAAATGTCAGCAAATGAAGAGTTAACAGGCATGACAGTGGCCACATTTGCTTATCACTGAATTGTTCTGGTTAAGGTGACTACACTTTGAGTTTTATGTCCAGAGTTAATAAGCAGACATCGATTTTTCTCTTTGATAATTAACTATAAACTCTTGGGTAATCTAGTTGAAAAGCTGACAGTATCTGTGACCTCCACTTTTAAAAAGAACTTCCAGTATGTCTTGGTTCAGCCTTTCCCCCACCCCCTCCTCTGTTTTACCTCGAAGAAGCAATAATGGCTTGACTGCATTTACCATTTTTAGTTGCTTGGTCTCTTCTGATGTGACAGCAACATTGGGCCAGCAGGTCAGGTTTGATTTACTCTGTAATGAGGCTTCAAGGGACAGTTTTCTCTACTAATCGCTTACGCCACTTGACTAGCAGCAACTGTGGCTTATAAATGTTGCCATTCCGTAACTCCCCGAAAGACTTGCTGATCAGTGTGAAATGTCAATGTCACTGTTATTTCTTTGAACTTGAGTTATTTTAGTCTTGCACCTCAAGCCCTAAATGAAGTTCCCAAACCATAAATAAATGTAGTAATTGGCCCAAACCACAGTGACACTGGCAAGTCTTTGATATATTGCTAAACAGTCTTATGCTCCTCTGAGAATCAAAGCATTTCAGAGTTGGATGAGGCCTTAGAGGTCACTTCTTCCTACTTTTTATTCTACCCTCTAGTTATATTGCGACTAAGGTATCAAAGGTCATGCAGGCCTTTGATATTTAAAGAAAATTGGTTTGAACTGCCTTACCCCTTATTCTGTGAAAGTAAAGAACTCTCCAAGAGAGTTTTGCAAATTTTTTACATGCTCTAATTCATTCATCACCTCTTTCTACGAGCCACTTTTCTTAATTATAATATTTTTTCTTTCCTCTCTCATGCGCTGAAACATGGCATTCTACTCTTTTCCTTTGATTTTCTCAAAATATTACTTTGGAAAATGTATCCATAAATAAATGAAACTTGACTGAAGACCCCATACAACTTGTGTAACAACAGAGCAAATAATTTAGTATGGAAAGTAAGGTTCCCCCAATTTTGCAATTCCTCCTGGCATCTCTGCCAGGAGAAATTTCCCTTTGGGCTTCCTGCTCAGCCTCTCATCCTAATTTATAATGCCTTAACTATGCTTTGCATTTGATTCCACTCCATCATGAAAGTCTGGTAACTAAGACTTGTCTAGTCCTATCTCACAAAGGAATCCACAAGGGAAATGCCACCTTCAGCTAATGACAAAAGATGTTGGGATGTTGGGAGCCCTGTTCATGGGGGGTTACCAGGAAAAGCACAGTGACAAGTTTCAGGGATATGGTTGTTATGTAGATCTAAGTGCATTTAAAGTTTCTAGAGATTAGTCATCTTTTTCTTCAGAGAGGGAGAAACCCTTACAAATGGGGATTTCCTTATAAATGTAAATGTCTGTTACAACAGGATAACTTCTACTGGATTTTCAAAGCCTCTCCTGTGTCTGCTATTTTTTAAAAATAACCAGCTCAGGGTAATCCTTATGCCACAGAAACATATTTTGGAATGGCAGATTCTGCTTCTTTCAACTACAAAATTATTAAAACTAGAAAGTACAATGGAAAAGCTTTATATGCTCCTTCTTAAATTTTAATCAGATGAGAATACTAACCTTTGTATATTTAAAAATATTACTCAATTATTGTAAAAAATTATACAAATGTTAATACGTTAGACCTAAAAGTTTTTTTTTTAAGAGCAGTTTTAGGTTCACAGCAAAATTAAGAGGAAGATGCAGAGATTTTCTTCCCCCACATGCATAGCCTCTCGTTATCCACGTCTCCTACATTTGTTACAATAGACAAAATTACAATGATGCATCATAATCACCCAAAGTCCATAGTTTACCTTAGGTTTCATTCTTGGTGTTGTATATTCTAGATATTTAAAAAATGTATAATGACATGTATCCATTATTATAGTTTCATACAGAGTATTTGCAGTAACAATCCTTCATGGTCCACCTACTTCCCCTAGCCCCTTGGCACCCATGAATGTTTTTTTACTGTCTTCATAGTTTTACCTTTTCTGGAATATTATATAGTTGGAATTGAACAAGACATACTTTTCAGATTGACTACTTTCACTTATTTATCCACATGTAAAGTTCTCTAGGTTTTTTATGGGTTGGTAGTGTCAGCAAGAAGAAATGTCTGTCTGTTCTTCTGGGTTCTTCTGAGCGGTCTAAGAATTAAATTGACATGAGACAAAGATTAACAATAAAAAATAATGAAATCTAATTACATATGTACATATGGAGTTTCACAAGAATATGGGACCCAAAGGAGAGGTAAGCAGTTGAGTCTTATATCCCATCTTGAGCTATGGTCTGGTGCTTAATAGGGGAGGAAGACAATTTCGCAGGAAGATGGAAAAGTAAATGCTTGGTAAATGAATGTTTGCTGGGCCTTGCAAAAAATGGGACACAGAGTGGACTCTGAACTCTAGGCTCTGCCAAGTCTCCCCCACTACATCTAGTTCTGTAACAGAGTGAAATAATTCTATTGTTGAATCTACTTCACTTCTAGCCTTCATTTCTCTTCAGTCTAGTAGCTCCTGCTATAAACATGCTAATTAACTAGAGAAATACTGCTTGAAGCCTGAGCATTTTGAAAAAATGTCCCCTTGTGGGAAGGTGCCTCTCCAGAAGAGGTGGAGAAATATGTACAAAATAATAATTATTTATCGAAGGCTTACAGGAGCCTCAAGACCCGACTCAGATCAGTGGGGGACAAAGGGCCACTGGGAACAAAGAGATTTAGCAATTTTGTGCTCTTCCTTGGATCTCTGTGCCTAGCTGTCCAGGTCCTCTCCCACCTCTTGTCATGCCCCGCCTCTCTTCCCTTGATATAAAAGAGAGATGAATTGGAAGTTCTCTTGAGATGGATTTATGGAAGTGTTAAGGCCCCCCATCTTTTTGAGTTAATGCCTTCTCTACTAAGAAAACTTTCATTTTTCAAACTGAAATTTTGAAAATTGGATTTTGAAGTGTCTGGGACACAAAACTTGAATTGTAACAGTTCATATTATACTACAGTTATCTATGGTGATAGCTCCCTTCCCTCTATCTAAATTCTTTTATGCAGTGAAGGAGAAGGTCAAAGGTCATTCCTGAGTTTTAAGTTTCTTTACAATAAAATAGTCTTCATGCCAGAGAGACACATTTTGGAATGGCAAACTTTGCTTCTCTGCAATACTTTATTTCTTTTTAGCACTAAATAATATTCGACTGTCTGGATGTACCACAGTTTATTCATTCACCTCCTGAAGGGTATTGTGGTTGCTTTGAAATTTTGACAGTTATGAATAAAGTTGCTATATCCATGTGTGAGTTTTTGCTTGGACTTAGATTTTACTTCCATTGGGTAAATATTAAGCAACAAGATTGCTGGATTATATGGTAAGAGTATGTTTAATTTTGTAAAAAAAATCTTCAAACTATCTGTCCATGTGGCTTTACCATTTCACAATGAATTAGAGTTCCCACCAGCAATGAATTGGAGTTTCTGTTGTTCCACATTTTCATCAGCATTCGGTGTTTGTTGTCAGTGTCCAGATTTGGGGCATTCTCATACACACAGACTGGTATCTCATTGTTGTGTTAATTCACATTTTCCTGATGACAAAGAGGTGAAGCATTTTTCACATGGTTATTTGCCATCTATATATCTTCTTCGGTGAGGTGTCTGTTAAGGTCTTTGGCCTGTTTTTAAATCAGGTTGTTTGTTTTCTTAACTGTTTGATTTTAAATGTTCTTTGTGTATTTTGAATTCTTTATCAGATATGTTCTTAACAAATATTTTCTCCCAGTCTGTGACTTGTCTTCTCATTCTCTTACTATTGTCTTTCACAGAAGAGAAAATTTTAATTCTAATGAAGTCAGTCTACAATTATTTCTTTCATGGATTATGCCTTTGAAAATCTATTGAAAACTTTTTTATTCCCATTCTCTGAATTTTAACATTGGGCCACTGAGTCAAAGTGTGATTTTCTATGTTGTATTCATAAAGATGTATGTAATAAGTAGAGATTCTGAAAAATATAAATTAAATGTAAGTATTTTTATTTTCTTTGTGATTATGGATGGTGGAAAATAAGAATTAATACTTTCCTCTACAATTTTACCAAAAATTATTTTTATATTCTATCACTCTTAAAAAAAGCTTCCAATCATGTTTCATGCTACCTTTTATACTCCAAAATGCATTTCATGAAATAAGTGTCAGCGTTTATTTTTTAATATGATATCCAATCAAGGAAGCAGTGCTTATTAAAAGGGTTATCTATTCTGTGCTGAACTTTAGTGATGCCTTGGTTAAACAACCAAGTGTTTGTGTATGTATGCCTGTCTCTGGGCTGCCCGTTCCATTGGATTCTCTGCCTCTGAGAGATCTATACCTAGTGATGTCTTGCATGGATACCACACTGTCTTAAATACTTTAGGTTTATTGTAATCCTCACACTCTATTAGTTTAAGTTGTCTAACTTTGCTCTCTAACACCAAAATTATCTTGGCTATTATAGGTTATTTTATGGCCATTTAATTGTGGGTACTCTCTAAGTTCTGGGATTAGAATGTGTCCCTCCAGAGAAGACCTACATTAGCAGTTGTTTGGGAATACTACTGAACTGTGATAATTTCAATTAAATGTTTTTTTATAGCCCCGTGCCTCAGCTATATGTTTCATTTGTAATGTAATGTGTATTTTCTGTATTGTATAATAATTTTTTATTTTGCTTTAAAAGATAAGAAAAACAAATGGTGTGGATAAAACTCTTAGGAAATATTAACTTATGAGACATATTAAACAAAGATAAAATAAATGGACATTTATGTGTTGCACAGATTAAAAGGATGAAACAAACAAATGAGAATATTACTTGTAGGTAGAAAGCAATGGAAAGCAAAATAAATTAAATATTCACGAAGCTTTATCTATATCAAATTAGTAACACACTGGGAGAAAAAAAATTAACGTTTTTTGCTTGTCTTTTTTTTTAAATTTGACAAAGTCAGCCTTAATTTAGGCCTGGACACCAGTCTTTCTTTCAGATATTAAATCTCAAATAAGATTTTATTTATATATCTTCCTCTTTATAGAGAGCTCAAACTAAGTCACTCAGATATTCTTTCCATTTCCCTTTGGAGTAAAGATTCTTCTTTATTTAAACTTTATGTGAGATTGTAGACTTCATTGGTTCTCAAATTTATATAAGTGTCTTCTACCCAACTCTTCATCTTTTCTGAATGTAAAATTTGTCTCTTGACCCTGTGTGTAACCTTTAAAACTGTAGCACCTGGTTACCCAAAATTGCAGATGACATCAGAAAACCTTAATGGATGAATCTATGCTTTTTAGCCTCTATAATTTTTATTATTTTGGCAAAGATTTTATTTATTATTTACATTGAATTTTTTGGTATATTTTTTAACAAGGCAGTGACAGAAAACTAAATAAAATAAAGATGCAATGTTTATTTATATTCTGACATATCAAACACATTGTGAATACTGTTTCTAAATCACTCTTGTGGAAGTTTCCCCAACAGATCATTTTCTCTGTCAATTTTATACAATTTTTTTATGTATTTAGTAATTACCAAATAAAAAATAACTAAAAGTAAACATATTTCTAAATTTTTACAGAGGAAAATAAATGATTATAAAAACTTCTTGGTAAAATACTTATTGAAGTGAATATTGTGGCATACAAATATATGTCAATAAGAAAGACAAATACAATTTACACTATAAGAGAATCTAATTATTTTCTTTCTAAAATTAGGGTTTGTTTAAAAAGATGCCATGCAACACTTCTTAAAATCTTTTGTCCCAGTAATGTTTATAACTGTGCTCTCATATAAGAATAAACTAAAGAAAAATAAAACATGAGAAAAAAAGTGTTTTAAGTCTGCCTTATAAAAAATGAAAAATGATGATTATTTTGGAAAAATATCCAAGGAATGGTTAGAGGAGGTGCCACATAGCCCCTTCTGTTAGTGTTTGTAGTATATTAAATACATCATTCAATATTTGCTCTCATTCTGATATGTCTTCATTATGCTTTCGATAACTCTAATCTATTTTTTCTCACCATGTCCATGTAAAATTTTGGTAAATAATAACAACTTTTCATTATTATTTGTCACTTCACAGACAAGGGAACTAACATTTACAAAGGGTGCATGACAAGGGAAGAACAACATGGGAAGAATAACAAGGGAAGAATAAATGTTAGTTCCCTTCACAGACAAGGGAACTAACATTTACAAAGGGTGCATGACAAGGGAAGATTGGAAACTGAGTCTTTAATCTTAACTTTTTAAGATATAGTAGTTTATTGTTTTAAAACCCCAGAGGGAAAGGGGAAAAACAAATTAATAATAATAATTAATAATAATAATAATAATAAAACCTTTTAGGAAATGAGTTAAATTTTCACAAGCTTGTAAACTATTCTTCTCCCTTTCAAAGCAGGACATGGTTTCACGAGAAAAGTCCTCCTGGTTATCTCCATTTGGTTTGATAGGAGAAGGTTGGGCAGGTGCTAAATGAAATTTTTTGGACTACACAAAAGTATCTCGCAAGTGTGTTATATAATAATTCAAAAAGAATTGCATATAATCCTTGGGAAAAGGGAAAGTAAACATTCACAGTTGTTTTACTGATGCCAGTATTCCCAGTAGGTGAAAATCATTAAATTTATTTTGTGATTTTGTGTACTGTATGTACTAATTCAGGACACATACATCTACACTATGAATTTTTTCAACCCCTCCATGAAAGTAACAAGCCCTTCATCATGAGATCGATCCCAGAGCACTTTTATAGGACGTTTGTCTTTAGAAAAGATTCCAGCCAGATTTTTTTTCACTGATTCAAATGCCAAGAATATGGATGTTTTCTCAGCGGAGAAAGGAATCTAGGATTGAGGCTTGATTAGAGATTAAAAATAAAAAGCCAATATTTTGGAAATGTGAGAATCTGTTCATTATGACTGCAGGATAATAATTCCATTGCTCCTCTGTCTGGATACATTGAATATCTTTTGGGTATGAGATGTCCTCGAAAGGAAAATATAATATAATTCACGGCATGTAGCTGAGAGAACAGATAGAAATGAAGTTCAAAGTTGGTAGCACAATAAGAATGCAAAACAAGAGGTAGGTATTGGGGAGTGAAAATTAGTCTATGGTGGAGGCTGTCATGCTCAAGTGCATGCCTCTTCTGTAGGATCTGTGATTTGATGATCATTGACTTGCAGATGTCTCATAAAAGCTAAACTAAAGTGAGGATACGAAGTGTCTACAACTTTGGACAGAATATTCACTTAATATTTGCAGTTAGAGAAAAGACAGTCAAATGATCTAATTTATTTTTGCTCCCCATGATTAGGTATTATTTCTGAACACATTTTCATAAAGGATAGCATACATATAGAAAAATACACAGGTCAGATCTCAATGGATTTTACACACCCTTGAAGACACCTGCACAACAAGCAGCAGATCAAGAAGCAGAGTATTTCCAGTATCCTAGAAGCCCCATAGTACTCCCTTCTCGTGACTATTCTCCCCAAGAATTAGCATATCTTGACTTCTGATACTGTGTGAGTTTGCCAGTATATGAACTCTATTTAATGAAATCAAGTAGTAGCATTTTTTAGTCTGATTCTTTTCATTTAATATCATTTTTATGTTTTAATTCATTTATATTCATTGTAGGAATTTCTGCTAACCAGATATTTATTAGAGAATAGCTTTTTCAGTAATTTATTTATTTGTTCATTCAATATCTAGTTATTGGGAGGCAAGTGTGCTTGTCAGGACAAAATATAGCAAAGAAAGAAACCACGGGATTTTCCTCTGGGAGATTTCAGGCTGCAACCCGTTTAAATAGTAATAAGTTAAAAAAAATCTAAGAAATACTTTCAAAATATGCAAATGCTATTTTAAAAAAAGCGAATGGAGTAAAACATTTTTTAAAAGTAGATTTTTACTTAAATATTGTGTTAAAGTTTGAAAGTGCTTATTTCAGGCAATATTTGTATAAATATCTTAGGTGTTAAAGGGATAAAAGCTAAATATTTTTCCATGTTTATTTTTTTAATGACTAACAAAATAAAAGCCAATTATGCCCCATGCATCCTTACATTGAGTGACAAAATCTTTAGTGTTGGTCACTGAATTAAGCCAGGGTCTTGACATCCTCTCTGACTGAATTATAAAAAGTTTCATAGAAAATTACATAATGAGCTCTTTTATTTGAATAGATTTGTTTTATGTTACCAACAAATTTAGAGTTTCAAGATATCAGATTTAAATGACTTTTTTTGTCTCTAAAGAAATTTCTTTCCTGTCTTTAATTCTCTCTGAACTTTTTTCCCACATTCATAT
Source organism: Cynopterus sphinx (assembly GCA_030015415.1). NCBI lineage: Eukaryota > Metazoa > Chordata > Mammalia > Chiroptera > Pteropodidae > Cynopterus > Cynopterus sphinx. Next base: position 121,039,446 of record CM057383.1, read on the forward strand.
TTTTCTGACTTTAGCTATGAAAATTATCTTTTAACTAGAGCATTCAAGAGTAGCAATGATTCAATCATACAGGCATTGTCATGCAATATGCACATCTATGTATTAATTCTTTCAGATTTCCTATTATTATCTGTCTCTTGTCCTTCCTTGATCTGAGTTTTAGCTTTATGTTTTATATTTGAAATAATTTTATTTTTCAGTCTAACACTCTCCCAACTGAGCCACTTTGGTGTCTTTTAGAAAGTAATTTTATTTTTATCTGATTTTTTTTTTTGCAATGAGGCCATAAATATGTACCTATAATGTTTGCAGAGCTATTGTAAACATATTAAAAATCCTAAATTTGCATAGCATGTCAATATCCAAAAAGTCAGTACCAACCAATGAGCACTTATTAGTTAAACCTTGCATTTCTTAGATTAACTCTGTGAGGAATCTAAAGTTAATTGACTGAAGTTACATGGCTAATCGATAGCAGATCTGCTGTTTGAATTCAGATCTTTGAAATTAAATCAAGTATCCATCCCCATACCCAAGTAATAGTAGATTTATTATGTCCATCTGTCCCCCATAGAGATTAAGACATCATGAGAGCATGGAACACCTAGGGAAAGAGTAGGAGGACAAAGAATGTTGAGAGAAAATAAAAAAAGATGAAGGAAGCAATTCCAAATTTTAACTTTACCTAGATTCCGCTTATACTGAAGGATGATATGACATTTCCCAAACTGTTCCAGGTTTTTGGAATGTTGATATAAATAGAAAATAAAAGGAACACTAATAAAAATCGAGAGAGATAGTCAAAATATAATTTGACCAACACTAAAATAATTAAACAGATTTCTTTGCTCTAAAACATTTCTGTGACTTTAACATGACAGTGTAGAGAGAAGATACTGGCCATGAAACCCTTTTGATTTTTTTTCCTATGAGACATGTCACATAGTGTTTCACAGAATAAACCAAAGAAAACAATTCATTGACAAACTACCCATCTGTATTAGAGAAATTAGCCTACACAAATATTTATACAGGAAAATTAAAAAAAAAATACATCTATTATTTTATCCCAAACAGAATTATGCAATATGACCAGATCATTTATTATTTAGTGTTCTAACTGAAGACTATGTGCTCTGACAGAATAATCTATTCTATAACCTTATCCTCCATCAAAACTAAGCCAAAGACTTTAAAGAAGGAAACTATGTGATAGACTGTCTTTCGAAGTCTCAGTCTCTGAGTGGCTAATGCTCAAGTAGAAATCATTATTGGACTACATACATACTGAGAAAAATAAAATCTATTAAGGAAAAAAAATTAAAGATTTATTTTTGAATGGTTTTTCAAGGTAGCCTCCTTCTTTGTGAGCAAATGTTCTAAAAATTGGCAATAAGTGTCATGATCCATAGAGACACTTGACACTTTAGTTAACCCAAGTCAGTCCAAATGGGCCAATGGTCAGAGTCTTTTTGACCCCAGATGATTAAACAGATAATGTTTCTCAATAAAATACAGGGCCTATGCCCTAACCTCTCTTGTGGTTCACCAACTGTTGTTTGAAGATGCCACACTGTTTGTATTTCTGCCTGTGATGGAATAATAATATTTCTGTTCTTCCTGCTCCTCCTCCCCCATCATGTAAGTTTCCCCTACAGGAAGGAGGAAACAGCTTGTGTCTCAGGTAATTAATTTTTAGTATGCCAGATCTTTTAACAGTCTGTCTATAGTGAAGGTTATTCTGTTTCTGGGTCATTCCCAAGAAGATTTAATATAGAAGAATTGTGTAATTAAAGGAGAATCAGAAACGTTAGTGGAATGCTATTTGTCCTCCACTCAGTACCCTGGTAGCCCCTTTACCAACTTTATTGTGGCATCCATCCCCCAGGTGCTGGGAGGTTTTGACTGATGACTTAAAACTGCATTTTTTTTCCTGAAAATTGTCCTTTAGAGACCAAAGCTGCCTTAGTTATGCTTACTTCCTTGCTTCAAGGAAGGAAAACCTCTGATGCAGTTCAGACTTCAGACATTCCTGAGGTATCATGTTGAATTTAAACTTTACGTGAACCCACATTTCTACTCAACCCCTACAGTATTCCTCTTATATTCCTCTCACCTTACTTAGTTTCTCCTTAGACAGTTCTTGTAGTAAATTGTATGCCCCAAAATTAGGCTCTGCTTCTAGAGAACCTACCCAGTGTCAGATAGAAAATAGTAAGGAATGGAAAAACATGTAACTCCCCAAGTTTATCTAAGGATACAGGAACCAATGAAAATCCAATTTTCTAGTTTTGTAGGAAATTGATTCTAACAAATCAACAGACAGATGTGAGATTAGTCAGATACTTGTAAGTCATTAGTAAATGCATCAGACTGGAGACTACATTGAATTATTAACTAACAGCTAATGGGGGCCATTGCGAGAACAATGTAGAAGTGGATAAAGAAAGTTTTACTTTGAATTAAGATGTAAGAGGATATTAATACTAAAAAATCATTTGATAAAATTATAGTTATATTGGATGGTAGATTTAAGAAAGTTGAGAAGAACTCATTTCAGAAAAGAAAGAGACTGTTATGTTTCTTTCTGAAGGAAAATGTCAGGTCTAGGTGTGGGCAAGAGGAGAATGCCTTCTAGAGAATGTGTGGTGTTGAGGAGAGACATAGTAAGGTCATGCTATTGACTGGTGGGGAAGTTAAGGAGATTTGGAGTTGCAAGTACAATAAATGTCAAAGTAATAATTTTAGCTAATCTATCTATATAAATGACAGTGAAGGCAGGGCTGAAAAGTATATGGTGTCCCTATAGTCTTGAATATTCTTACTGTGCTTGGAATAAAATGGCCCTACTGGTAATCCTTGAGGTGAAAGTGTGACCTATCTGCTTCCTGGACCAAATTAATAAAATAAAAGATCAGCCCCTCATAAGAAGGACCACAGTTACTCACTGGTTGGTGGTTGGGCTGACCAGATATGCATTCAGCTTTATTAAAGCTGAAGCTCAGTTGCAGATCAACTTGACATTTCATCTTAGTTGCCAGACAGAGGAAGGATCTGACCATTTTCAGAAAAAGCAGAACAAAACAATAGCATATTTCAAATTCCTCTATTTCTCTACATGAAATATCATCTGCAATTATGAATTGAAATATGCAACAGATATTAGAATTTGCAGGCAAATACATTAAAATAATTACTCAAAAATGTTTAAAGTCTTCTATAAAAGGCAAATAGGTGAATGGATATGGATTCTCCACAAAAAAGGGAATTTGTAACAAATAAGTCAAAATTCTATAAGTAAAAATGCAATGTCTAAAATGAAAAAAAAGGCAAAAAACAATAATCACTATCTAGACTTAGTAGAAGAAGAAACACTGTAAAAGGATCAATGAACTTGAAAAAAGATCAATAAACATTAAACAGAAGCTCATAGAGCAAAAATTTTTTAAAATAGATTATAAATAACAGTGCAACAATGTCAAGCAGTCTAATATATGTGTAACTGGAGTACAGAAAGGACTAAAAAGGTATGAACTAGTTTTGCTGACAGCTTCATATGAATGACTCTCTAAGACTAAGGTCTGTTTTAAGAGATTAGTTATGAAGTAGGCAATCAAAAAGAATTAAAACCCCAGTTCCCATTAGAAGAAAAGTTTTTGAGTCTGTTTTCGCTTCTACATTGAGGTACCAAAATACATTTCCCAGTCTTCATCTGAGTAGTCTAGAAAATATTTCTTTTTGTAGTTAAGAAAAGAAAATTGAACATTCAAAATTGGCATAAAGAGAAATAGAAAAATAAAATCAAAGCCACTGCTTTAAAACAATCAGAACAAATATAGGTATAGCACAGTGTAGTGCCATCTCATTAAACTATGAGTTAGGAGATCTGGTTTCCAGTTCAGAATTATTTCTTAACTAGTTGTGAGCTTGAGTTAGAGGAATTATTTCTCCTCAGGCCCATATTTTATTCTTCTACAAGATGAAATATTTGTAAATTAATCTTGTAGTCTCATATACCTCTAAGAGTCCATGTAATAAGTAGCTTATTTCAAAGGTCAGTAAACCAAGTCTGGCTCTTTCTCTGCATTTGCAGATAAAATTTCATCAGAACATAGCTATGCTCATTCATAAACATATGTGTGGCCACTTTCAAGCTGCAAAGGCAGAATCAAGTAGTTGCACCAAAGACCATTTTCCCTGCAAAGCCCAACATATTTACTATCTGCCCCTTTACAGAAAATGTTTGCCGACTCTTGGCTTATCTAAGTAGAAAGAGAACCTCTGAAAACTATTCCCAGTGTCCTCATTCTGCATTTACTTGCACAACCTTAGGAGTCTCAGCTCTGCTTTACTAATTTCCCTACTGCTGAGAAGCACTAACTGCCCTTTTCAGGCACTTGAACACTAAATTCCCCCAAGAGAGGGTGGTGACACTAAATTGTAGTTGGAAACGATAAAAGGTGTTTTCAAGGGAGAAACAAATGCTTAATCCAGAAAAATGAATTTCAAAATGGAGAAAGTATGCATATATGCATCTAGAAAACATTTTATATAAAGTTTTGATTATTCTTAGTATTTTAAAAAATATTTTGGTTCTCCTTTCTCTAGACATATGGTAGGATTGTATGTCCTATATCAGATGCTTGGCCAGACTTGGTTCTAGTTTGGAGGCTTGACTGACAATGGATCCACTTCCAAGCTCACTTACATTTTTTAGCAGGATTCATTTCCTTGGGACTATATGGCTGAGGGCTCTGGCTTCTTTCTGGATGTCATCTTTTAAGAACTGCTCTGAGTTCTTAGAGAACTCAGCTTCTGTTCTTAGAGAACACTACAATTCCTTGTCACATGACCCTCTCTATAGATCCTCTCACAACATGGAAGTTTGCTTCTTCACAGTAGTCAAGAGAAAGAAAGAAAGTAAGTCTGCTATTTCATTGACAGTCTAATTTAGGTAGGAGGAGAAGAAGCCACTCATTCAGGCCACGAATCTCTATTCCCAGAAGTCCTTGCATAGGATTAAACAATCGTGTCCTGCATGAAGAACAACTTCAGGAGCCTCTTTATTTGCCTGGATCAACTTATTTTCTTCTAATTCTTAAAATAATTATGATCATTCTAGATAACAGTGTAGTTACCAAGTTTCTTCAAGTAAGCTGTTATTCACAAATCAGCTGTCTTCTGATTATTAGCAACATGACTAACAATTCCAAGCCACAATATTTTTTAAAAAGTCAACTAAATGTGTCCTAAATTTCTTGAGCACAAACATTGCAATGGGGGCCTTGAAGTCTGTGAAAAAGTCAGCAGCTAGCTGGGCTAAGATTGTCAACAACCATGACCAAAGACAATCGATGCATGTTTAACAATTTCAGAATGAATTTTTTTTCATTTGTTATCTGTGGGAAATGAAAAATATAAACAACCTCAAGTTTGGGTCCTGCAAATGTCTTTCATTTTGACTTAAAAGTTTACCTGCAATAGAAGTGCTATTCAGGTTCTTAAAGAATTCAACAATCCTTTCTTCTTAAGGCTTTCACAAAAACAGAGATTATTTTTCTAGTATTTATTCAATTTCAAAAAAAAATTAAAAACTTCACACAATCTGGAAGGCTGTTTAGCTTCCAGCCGCTTTCACTAAAAGTTCACATTTTTGCTTTGTTCTATGGTGAAAAAAAAGTGCAAGTGTCAATATGTTACCATAAAGGGGATGAAAAAAAAACTGTAATAGTAACAACCAAGTTCTGATTAGCCATGTGTATCTAAAGTGTCTTGAGATCATGGTTTTATAGTCTCGAAGACATATAGTTTATTAATTTCTCCTATTCCATTTTGTTAATATAATAAATATATTTTTTCAGCTGATGTTTTTAAATGGGAAGTATTTTTTTATTATTTCTGATATTTATTTTGTACCATTTCATTGATGGCAAATAAATATTAACGCTTATACTACAGATAACCATTGCTAGTTATTTTGCTGCCTACTTTTAGTTTTTTCTCTATGTGAATTGACAGTGACAAATTTTATAAGTACTTCCCTTTGCCAGGTGAAGTCATTTGCATTTATACATGTTATATTATTAGTTTGTTATTAAAATGTGCTTCAGAACTCCATAATATTGATACTATCTTTTCAATAGCGATGTGATCCAGATTTTTCAAAGCTATCAATCATCTTAGGCATGGCATATTTTTTTAATCCACTTTTTTTGTGTGTGTTTTTAGTTTCCAGGGGAAAAAAATGTAAACTTTTAGGAGAAAGAATGTTTACTTACTCTTTCCCATTAAATGTACTAGAAGTTGTGTTCTTTCAAAGTTTTTAAAGATGTTGTACATAAACTACTGGAATCAACCCTAATGTCCATTGATAGAGGGTTGCTCAAGTTAATTACAATATGGCCATACAATAAAATATAACATTGTACCATTTTAAAGTGCCATATTGTAAATCAAAAGCAATTATATATCAACAATTTCATGTGGTTTACCTAATATTATGTGACAATTTAAAGGAGAAAAAAATTGTGTGTTTATAGAGAAAAACATCCCCAAAATATGTTTAATTAATAAAAAAGCCAATTTTAGGAGGATATGCATTGTAGAATCCCATCATATTTTTATTTAGAAATAATATGCTTGCAAATATATGAATAATTCTAGAATGACAAATTCTTGAAAGTGAGACTATGGGGATCCTGTTTTTTGTATTTACATATTCATCAGTGTTAGCACAAATTAATGGCATAACATACATTTTGTAATATTATAAAACAATCAGTCTCTCATTCCTCAGTGCTATTTAAATTATGGTCCATGATGACACAAGTTTGCAAAATTTACCTGTCTGCATTGAGATAGGTAGAAAGAGAATTTCTATAGCAATTGGGTGAGTAATTTTATTTTTATTGAATCTAAAAATGAAAAATTCGGGCTTGTATTTTGTATACCTTTTAAATTTTTATTTATATAGTAGTTGATTTTCATTGTACTTTACCAAGTAATCTCTCCATGACTGATTAGAAGCTTAAAAAGATAAAAAAAATGATGCTTCACCACAAATAGATTGAGAAGCATGAGTTTATCTTTATTTTTCCTGAAACCAGGACAGGTTCTGGTAGAAAAAAACATTGAATAAATGCAAGATGAATAAATAACTAAATGTAATTGACAAATCTGAGAGACTACAAGATAATAGAATAGACGGTTTGGTGCTGCATTAGATTGATGCTTGGAGAGGAAGGAGTCACAGAAAATCCTCAGGCATTTAGATTGAGTTGCCGGGAGGATGCTGATGCAATTTCTTAAGAGGAAACACCAGAAGTGGAGCATATTTACAGATATTGAATTAGTTTTTGAGCAGTTTGACATTGAAATTATGAGATATCCAAATGGTGATGTTCAGGAGGCAGTTAGAAAAATGGATTTCAAGCTCATGGAGCAAAGTTTACGCGGATGGTGTGGATTTGTGTTGTAGTCACTGAAATGAATGAACACATTTGAATGAATGAATGAAATGAATGAATGAATAGGGAAAGAAGAGGCTAAGAACATACCTCTATGTGCCATAGGTAGATAGATGGTTAGTAGCTTTTTGTTAAACGAAGAGGTAGATAGATATGAACCTGTCTATTTTATTTCAAGCCCAAGCTTTCTTTAATAATGTCATTCTGCTCTTCTGCTCTGAAACTGCGCAGTGTTCTAAATACTAGATTCTGCTTGGCACTGGGGGTAGGGTGAGAGAAAAAATCAGAAATATACACTAAGAGAGAAGGGGTCCAGCTGTCTTGAATGCTGCTAAGAGATAAGTAGGATGGCAAAAGAAAAAGGTCTACTAGGCTTATCAACATTAAGATCACTGATGTCCTTAGAAAATATACTTTTTGGGGAGTGATGATGGTAAGAGGTATTTCAGACTAATTGAAAAGTAAATGGATAGTATAAAAAAGTAGACAATATGTCTATTCTTTATCAAGAAGCTTAGCTATAAAGATAAATCAATAAATATTAGAATTATTCATTGGTTATTGTGTGAGCAATAAAGAATGATTTATCCTCAAAATAAAACAGTTCATTATAATCTGGCTTACTCTATTTATTGTTTCATGAACAATACTAGTGATAAAAAGAATCCTAGTAACAAATAATTTATTAAATGATCATTATGTGCTAGGTACCATGCCTAAGTAGTTATTACACATTATTTAATGTAGTCTTAATAATAAACTCATTAAATAGATTTTATTCTTTTACAGATGAGAAAATTTATATTTAAAAAGATTAAATGATGTATCCAGGGTCATTAAATATTAAATAGTGGAACCCAAATGTAAACCCAGGATTGTTTCATTCCAGAACTTAATTCATATTCTTAATTAATGTTATCTTCTTGAATTTTCTAAATATTAGGAAAAAGACACACACATTATTACAAAATTATAGCCAAGTTTAGTAGTTTAGTATATTTCATGTATTAGCTCCTTGAAGACAGGAAATATAAATTCAAAAGAACCTTTAAAAATCAGCAGTCCTGGTTATTATAATATTTCAAAATTGGCTGCATTTTCTGGGACAAGTCAGTTTCTCACAGTAGACCTGAGTCACATCATTGTAAATATATGATTTTAGACTGAATAGGCCTTGATATCTTTTTCAGTTATGGAGTTCTATTATTTCTACTTATATCATTTTTTTCTATTTTTAACATTAATGTATTAGAAGAATATAGGAAGTCCCACCAGAAAGAAGCTTGTTTACATTTATTTACTAGTAGTTCATCAAAATAATTTGAGAATGAGACACTTTTCTGATCCTGTTTATTAACATCACAAAAATGAATTCATTCTGAAATCTGATGATAAAAATGTAGTAGTCATTGGAATTCTCATTATTACTATCATCTTATGGATTAGTTATACATATGAAGGCTAGCTTCTTGGGGACAGCTTTGAATAGGTGCAGTTTGATAGAGAGCAAGCTCAGGTTGAAACCACTCACCAAAGGTAGGCTGGCATGGGATGGCATTAGGTAGAGAGGCTAGAGCATGGGCAGAGTGTATAGTACCTGACCTTCCTCCCCCTCTGACACACTTTGCCTATTTATTATTTGAAATCTTAGATGTTTAAAGCTTCTGTTTTATCATTGTTGATTAGAGACTCCTGTTTCAAGTCCATCTGATTTGTTTTCCAGGAACTCCAGCAGCTAGGGCTCAAGAATCCACTTAGTTTTGGCCAGTTTGATGCCAAACTGGGAAGGAAACTTTGTTTCTTGGAATGAGTGACAGAAATAAGCAGATGTTTCTACTCACAGAGTGGATTGGACACTAATGTTTACAGTCTGAACCCTTGTGGAAAGCAGTAAACTATAACCCACGAGGACAAAAATAAAAGGAGAGACCACAGAAATAATGTCTGATGGTTAACAACTGACTTATCCAGTCAGATAACAGTTAAACCGAAATTGGTGTGGGGGAAGAACCAAAGTGGCATCACAGAGCCATTGACTGTATCAGGAATTACAAATGGAAAATACCTCTGAAAACAGGCTGCATGTGCTGCTGAAAACCATACGATTGTTTGGAAGCCTATAGAAGAGTTATATAGACACCCACATCTTCTTCCTCACCCAAGGAAACAGAATGATTCCTTAGAGAGGATAAGACAGAGAGACATGTGACATGGGGCACAGCTGAGAGCTGGGCTGTCATAATTAAATCAAGGTGGTCAAGTGGTAAATGAGGCTAACATCCTTTCTCTGCCAGGCTTCCATAATGTAGGCAGCCAGAGGTAAACCTTGCAGGCAGAAAGACAGATGTTCCTTCTCTGGGTAAACTGACTAGCTCAAAATAAATTACCTATAAAAGTAGATGAATGTCCTTCCTATGAAACAGCTCAACAAAAGATCATTCTGTAGTGAAGGCCACTGTTTGACAAGTCCAGGCTACACTTAAAATGTTACTAATGAACCTTTTCTTTTTCAATCTGAAACAGAAGCAGAATGCTAAGGATCACCAAACATTTGAGAGAATCCTGTAATATTAAAGGCAAAAATCAAACAAATATAGGAAAAAAAAGAACTCCGGAAAGAGACAATGCCAAGATCAAGCAGGGAAACACTTAAAACCAAACCATTATAATAACCATGTTGTCTCTTTCCAAGTTTCTGAACATATATTTGGTGCAGACTTAGCACCTGGTGGAGTCCCCAAAAGGATGCTGTCTGTAATCCATAGAGTGGCAATTATAATGGCAGGAAAGGCCAAGGAAGGAACATTGGTGCTAACCTTCCTATCAAAATAGCACATTTGAACCAATATCTTACCTGTGAAAAACTTGACAATTTAAAGGTGAAGAGAGAATTTTTATTAAAAAAATTTGTATAAGTCGCTATCTCAGGTACAGAGGGTAGATAATCTCTAGGGGGAAAAAAGGAAATTATTGCAAAATTTGCACTATAGGTTAGATTCTTTAGGAAGCAGAGGTTGAGATGAAGTTAAAGGTACAAAAGATTTATTGCTCTGTAATATCTGTGAAATAAAGGAGGAAGAAGCAGGATTGTGCAAGGGAATACACAAGATATGATCCAGATCTGACAAAATCTCTACCAACCCAATAGGAAGCTCTGGTCAAAGATTTCCCATTAGCAAAGTCTAGCATTGGGCAAACAGGGCCAGACTATTTTTTCACTCTCACCTGGCTAAGTCATTCATCAGGGCCACCATGAGAATAGAGTATAATCGCAGTGCAATGAAAATTAACCTGAAGATGCTACCAGCTGGAAGCTATCACCTAATCTTTGGAAGCTATCACCTTTCAGAAGAACAGCCAATCCTTCCTTAAAGAGGAACTTACATGGTCATCTCCATAGCTCCCACACTTCTCAGAGGGTGACCAATTAAAGCTGAAGTCCAGATATAGTCCTCTCATTTGAGAAATTCAAAATAGCCATTGGTATCTTGAGATAGCTCTTGATTTGATATTTTTCTTTTATCCTAATAAACTGAAAAACTACAATTATTCAGGAGATATTTGGCGAAAATGGTGGCATACCCTTGTTATAATGTATCAGGGTTATGCCATCTTGTTAGCTTGGTGTCACAATTTAGTCTGCTGATATGTTGAATAACTCGTTGACCCATAGGGCATTATATAGATCGACTTCAGTGATGATTTCATGTTGATTAGGACCTAGAAAGCAGTAAGCAGCTGGTAATCTAGATGTGTTAGGATAATGAATACATATAAGTTAGAGATAAAACCCACCATAGATATATGCCACTTCATGAAGTTTCCATGGATCCAATGATCTGGGACATGTTGAGGTATCGCCTGCAAAGTATTGAACATTGTCTCTCCCCATACTAAGAAATATACTCAATGACTGTTGTGCATTAGTGAGTTTTGAGAGTAAAATAAACCACATTTTGGTAAGCAGCTCTGATGCATTTTTTTCCCATGACCTCAACTACATCTGGTTTAGAGATGGAAAGCTAGAACATCAAAAGACAGTTCAATAGGCAAATAAGCAGGCAGCACTGCCACTTAGCCCTTATGGGTGAAGAGACCCAAGGGTGCTTGGAATGTATGGAAAGATGGAGATGCTATATGGTACCTATGGCATGGTCCAGTAGAGGATTCCCAATGGAGGCCTTTATGATTTTGGAGCAAAACCATACCATCATCTAAATTTAATTCCTATCATTTAACAGGGTAGCTTTTCTCTCCTATGAGAATCTAGACAAAGCAAACACCTAATTATGATATACCAATGACATGCAGCCCAAATTGCCCATCATATAATGCTTATTATTTGATCCACTGAGTCTTCAGACTGATGTATCTAACAATCTTTAATAATTATGTCAAAGTGATAGATCCAAATCAAGAAGGTATTGAAGACACAGAACTGCATGTATTTTCAGTGGATTGCTCCTGGTTCAATGCCATCCCATCTTCAACCTATAATCATAGTTTCATGGGGAGTTACCTGTGACCACTGGTCTAAGGAGGAAAAAATAAACAAGACTTGTTCAGACAGATCTGCATAATAAATTAGCCTCCAATGGAAGCTGACTGCTAATAAATTCTAAACTCAGTCTGTCACTGAGAAACAATAGGGAAGCAAAATCCTCCTGGTAATTTATGAATGACGAAATGTGATTTAGATAGATGGTCAAAGAGAACCAAACACTGATCCAGAATGCAGGTTCTATTAAATTGGAAACTAGGTGTTCTACTTGGCCTTGTTAGTAGGAATACCAAAAGTTGTGAGGTTCATTGGTTTACCTATCCTATTGGGAGAAAATGAAACTGCTGATAAACAAAGAAATATGGAATAGTCTAGAAAAAAAAAAGATGACCTTGTTGATGTTACCATATATTTTATTACTCCGTTCAGTGTTAAAAGTTAATGTAAGAATATAGCAAGTATATATAGAAAACACCAACATAAGCTTAGATTTTTCAAAAATAAAGTTGTGCTTCCTTAACCAGTTAAAATCAAAATGACTGCCTTGTCAAAATATTAACAACTGCATAAGGTGACCTGATTATTTCTTCTCTACTGGGTAAGGAAACTAAATGATGTGCGTGGCTTTGTATATTAACAGGCCAAACAGGTGCTGTCCACCTGTGGAATATATCTGTTCAGGGTAAATAACTCTGTTGGAAAGCTTTGGCCACTCTTAGTTCTTAGAAGCAATGATAAGGTCATTTCTCACTTGCCTACATGACATGTGTGCTCCAGAGAAAGAGAGAGAGAGTCAGGCTTTGACACTAGACATTCTCTCACCCTTTCTTTTATAGGACTTGTCAAAAGCCTAAGTTGAAGTGAAAAATAGACTATCTAGCCACAGGGTGAAAAATGAGCTTGAGGGTTATGAGTTTCAATCGACTCTGATGATGTCTGAGAGACATTTTCATTATGTAATAGTTGAATGAGCAAAAGTGGGTGCCTTTTCCTTTTGAGAAAATAAATGGCTTGCAATGGCTTTTTTTTTTTTTAGCTAAGGATCCAAGACTCTTTTAGTATTGGACATTACCTATGAAACCCTAGAGATAATTAATACTCCAGGGAAATAGATTAGAGAGAAGTTCACTTTTTAGACAGACAGTTTCTGTCCTGTGATAGCTTTAGCAGAGCAAGATCTCAGGTTTCCACTCATAACATTCTGTGTTGGATAAAGCAGGTACCCGATTATAAATCAATCTGTACTTTCTACTGGGTGCCAAGAAGAAATGAATTTCTTCCAAATAGCTCATACAAATATCCTTCTAGTATTCCATCAACTCATCTATCCATCCATTCATCTAAATAGCCATCTAGTCATCCATCTAGTCTGCCAGCCAGCCAGCCACAAAAATGAAATTCACTTATTTATTGAGGAATTACAATGCATCTAGTATTATATAAACTTTTGTTGGAAATATGAGAAATAGAATCATAAATCAAAAATCCTAGCTGTAAAAGAAAATAGATTCATCTACTCCAACATTATCTTTGTGAAGGTGAAAAATGAAGGTTTTAAGTAATAGGAAGTGAATTTTCCATATAATTATGTGAAGTTATATAAATTTTTAAAAATAATTTTGTGGCAGTTTTTATCAAGCCTTGAAGCAAATTAGCACTAGAGCCAGAGCTAAGATTTAAGCCAATTGACCCTTAAAGAAGGAATCTGTTCTTTCTAAAATTATAGTTCAACATTGGAGGAAGAACCAATATCTGTCTGTGAGACAATTCAAAACAATGAAGTGATATAGTGTTTATATAATTAGTGTCACACAGTGTGTCACTAATTATCTCATGTGCTGGTGTGTGTGTATGTGTGTGTGTTTGTGTGTGTGTGTGTGTGTGTAAAATAAATGAGTAATAGGTGTGGCATGGTTTAAAAATAGTCCAAAAAACTTCTAAGGAGTTAATAAGTATGAAAATATATAGTTTGAGCCACAGCAGTAACAGAATTAGATAATAGTTTGTTAGGTGGAGGACCATGGATAGAATGAGTGGTATTGTAGTGGTGGAGCTATGGAGGGGTGGGGGTGGGTGATTTGACCTTCCTTGCTGTGTCAAAAGGTGAGAACTGGCCATAGTTATAAAGGCATATTTATTCTATGATGAAAAACTTCACAACTCTAATCTTTTTTTTTAATCTAGCCGCTTCTATTTATTTGTTTGTTTGTTTTGGTTTGAACGTTCCTTTTATTTCCTTGAGCTGCAGAAGATCAAGGTGTCCTTGCACTAATTCTCCACATTAGGATGTTCATGCTGGTGTCTCAGGGCAGTGCAGAAAGAATTCAAACTCTCTGAATAGAAAGCTGACTCAGTCCTAGTGTTCTGATTCTTCCAGTGCAATTGGCTTGCTCTTTCTCTCTCAGCTTTCTTTGATATCTATTGACAAATCCTAACAGCTCTTACCCTTGTTGATCTGCATGGCAGACTTCTACTAATTCCTAAACTGCAAATTAAATGCTGGAGGCTGAACAGAGATCAGATTAAAAACTTCACACTTCACAGAGACCAGCTCAGCAGGAGCAGTCACTCTTTAAGCCATCTTGAAGGAGTAGAAACAGGCTGTGGTCTGGAAGCCCATTAAAGCAAAAGTTAGAGGAGCTGTAATGTGATATTAAAGCTAATTTCCTACAGGCTGAGAGGTGCCTTGGACATAATAAATAATAATAATAATATCATACCATCTTGTCAAAACATGCTTTATACACACATTAATATGACTTATTATTTAACAAGAAGAATGTTCATTATAATCTCATTGACATCAGCCAGAGCTTTATGAAATTAAATTAATATTACAATAGAATTATTTCCTAAGGGGCTTTAATGCAGAAAGAGACTGTTTATGCCAGAGTGTAAATTGTCTTGAGATATAATTACTCGTAATGAATTTCTAAGCTGTACTTGTGATACATCTTGTTAGTGAAGTCACCTCTCTTGAAAAATATAGAATAGATTAGAATTGGAAATTGGAGAGTATGGAATTTAAACTTTTGCAATTTATTGATTAATTAATACATTTTAAAAAGAAGTCACAAATGAATGTAACTGTTTCATTGTCTTTATATGGAGTTGGGAGCTCCTATTCTCTATGGCTCATAGACCTACCTTGCAGGTATTACCGTGATAAGACAAGACATAATGGTAGGATAATGGGACAGAATGGGATAGAATGGAATAATGTCAAGAAAGATGAAGATAAGTGAATGGAACTGAGTAGAATTTTATTAGGAAAAAATCAACCAAAGGTTGACTTGGTACATGACCAAAGGTTGGGAAGGAAATAGATGTAAAGCATAAAAACTGATGACTCAAGGGAATAGAAAAAAGAGAAAAATGAATTTTGTAAATAACCCTGAGTAACTCTGATTTAAGTTTCGGGCAGTGGGGGAGGAAACCATAAAGGGATTAATGAGTATCCAGGGAAGCTATGATAAATTGTGAAGCATGTGTTGGCATAAAATTAAGAGAAGAGATTGTTTTAAGTTGATAATAATTCTCAGTGCTAATATATATTGAAAAGAGATTTAAAAAATGCAATTTTTAAGGATGCTAAAAAGATTTTATAACAAAGAAGCTTTTATCCTTAGTATGAACAGGTTCTTTGAGCTCTGGTTCTGAGTTACCAACAACAATAAAGGCCAGATCTTTCTATGCAGGTGTCCAAAATGTTCATCAATCTCCCATGGCTAGTCACCCTAATAGAAGGATTTATTAAAAATACTGGATGCCAGCATTAATGCTGTGGGTTTTCCCTAGGAGCATGGAGACTATACATGAAGCAGGAAATCCTGAAGCTCCTTAATAGTGAATAGACATAATAATGAGACAAGATATAAGAAGGAGTCCAGAGGCCACAGGCTTGGATTTTAATGGCAATTCAGAATAGAAGTTTTTCAGAATCAAAAACAGTGAGGCTTAGGGAAACACAGATGTCTACACCAATGTCAGATTTTTCTTTTTATTCTATATTCTTTCCTTGTATCATCTCGTCATCATATATGATTTTAATTACTAACTTATGGTTATGACTGCCAGACTTATTCTTCCCGCCTACCTTTTGTTTTTGAGCTTCACACTCGTATATCTAACTGCCTAGAGGATATTTCTTCTTAAATGTTTCACAAACTCCAAAAATTCAGCTTCAAAATTGAAGTTGCAATCTCTCTCTTTACAACCTGTTTTTCATTCTTCCTGTCTCCATTGATATTATATTTTAATCCATTTAGTTTGCCAGACAGGTAACCAAAGGGGCATGTGTCTTTCTCTTGTAATACCAAACTTCTAACCATGAACTAATTTTTGTTGAGTTTGTTTGCTAAATACCACTCAGCTCTGTTCACTTATTTTTATCTTCTTTGACATTATTCCATTCTAGGCCACCATTACCTCTTGTCTGATATTTGCAATGCCTTCTTACTTGTCTGCCTATCACCAGACCCGATTCTTGACAATTCATCCTGCTTCATGTAGGCAGAATGGCAATTTTAACACACATAATTAATTTTGTCATTTTCTTATTAAACTCTTCAAAGTCTTTTTGGTGTTCTTAAAATAAGATCCAGCTTTATTAATTCAATCTTATCTCTACAGTATTTTTCACACTGTTCTTTCCCCTTGCTTCCAAATCATCTTATCAGCCTTCTCTCAGTTCCTCTGACTTACCATGTTTCTTCCTACCTTGAGACCACTAAATATAGTCCTTCTTCTGCCAAGAGCATTCTTATCTATGTTGAAACCATGCTTCAGTTTTTGGGGGAAGCAGAGTTCATTTCTATTCATTATTTTCTAGTTACTTTTTTTGATATGCTTTGTATTTTTTCTTGATTGCTGAATGTGACATACAGGGTAAAGTGAACTTCTATGAACAGTCCTTCAGCAATGTGAAGGAGAGAGGGAAGCGTTCTATAGTTCTGTGATTAGGTCTCAATCTTTTAGAGAGCCTATGCCTCCGGACTTTGAACTTTCCAAGAGATTGTCAGTGTTTTCCTCTCCGCTTAGGTAGGCAGGATGGCTATAGAGAAGGCAGGCATAGGGTATTTTCCTTCCCCAAGGTAAATGACACTTGGTGATACTCCAGCAGGTTAGGCTCTGGTTAACTAGTTTTTCCTCAGGACAGGCCTTCTTAAAGAACAGAACTCTGGCATATTGCAAAAACGGTTTCTGTTCTCCTACTCCTGGTGGAAGCACAAGGGGAATTTTTCTCAGATATTTACTGTGAATACCTGGTTGAGATCCTAGAGGTAAATCTCCAAATATTGTGGGGATCTTTCTGTGACTGTGTCCCCTTGGATGACCCTCATAGTTGTCACAGTGAGCTTCCAGCAATTTGTCAATCACAGTTCCAATTTCTCATCCTGACTCTGGTTCCTATCACGATTTCTGCTCCTGAGTCTCTGCTCCAGGAAGCCATAACTTCACCTGTCTCTCCAGTCTTGGCATTGGTTTGCACTGTATCTTCCCCTCTCTTATGGATCCGAGAAGAGTTGTTGATTTTTCAGTCTGTTTATCTCATTGTTAGAATAGAGTGGCAACTTTGAAGCCCCTTACATGCAGAATAGGAAACTGGAAATTAATTTTTCAGGTAAATATTCTTTGTTTTTTCCAATTTTGATTTAGGTTCCTCATTATATGTGTTTCTACTGCACCCTAAACTTGCCCTAAGAAATTCCCTTCATATTGTATTACAGTTAGACTTATTTGTTTCACTTCTATAGCTATAAGTGGACATAAAGAATCCAGACTTATTCATCAATGTATTCTCATTGATGTATATAGCGCAATAAGCAGAGTTCTCAATAAACAGTGTGAAATAACTGAGTAACTAAAAGATAGCAAACATTGTCTTGGATTTCAGAAAAGTCTAGCTATATCTTAATCCATATTTGGCATTTCAGGGCAGGCATACCTCTGCCCATCAATATCACACCTAAGGTAGGCATCCCTAACTGAAGATGTCACTCTCCCATTCTGAATCCAAGTAAGTCCCTTGAGTTCTTTTAAAAATGCAACCACTACCACCCACCAGGAGTCACCTAAGTTCATGTTTGTTGTGCTAAATTAACATCTTAACGTAACTTTGGAAGCATTAAAAAAAAACTGATACTTACAAAAATGTGTAATTCCAGAGTCTAAAAAAATAATTTTAAAAAGTCCAAAATTTTTTCAATAAAACTGGATAGCAAATTTTGGTATTCATGCTTGGACTTAGTTGCTGAGACCTTTGACAAAAAATAAAAAATAAAAATAAATAAAAACAGGTCATTAAGAACATTCATCAAATATATTCATTTGGCAGAAGTTTAGTAGTTATTTACTATGTGTTCAAAACTGTGCTGTGGTCACTCTAGTGAATCAAACATTACCCAAACCTTTGAAGAGCTCACAGACTACCAGGGAGAAAGTCTTGCAAGAAACTACCTACAATAACAGGTGATAAGTGCAGTGAAAGGGTGATGCACAAAGTGCTGTGGAACTAAATGGGAAGAACACACCAATAATGACCGAGGCAAGAAGAAATGCTCCACGGAGGACGTGATATGAAGTTGCTTCTCCAAGTGATCTTGCTGGATTTTTGCAGTCCTTCAGTCTTGTTTCTTCCTGCTTCTTTTCCTCCCCACTTTCAAATGATGACTTTAATTCCAACTTCACTGAGAAAACAAAGATATCTAGAAAAGAACTTCTGGAAGTTCCCAGCATCATTTTATCTACTGCTCCAGCACCCTACAGTCAATCCCCTTATACCTCCCTGGTCTCATTCCCTACCATTGTCCCATGCTGTGCTCACTCAACTCTTGTTCCACAGGCCTCCTCAGTATTCCTCCAACCAACGTGGCCTGTGTTCCTGTTCTGGTGTGTCTGCACTTGCTTTTTCTTCTGCCTGAAACTCTTTCCTCAGACATCTGAGGGACTGGCTCTCTCACATTGTTAAGGTCACATCTGAACTGCTACCTTATATCTAAAGTCTGTCCTGGCCACACTATCCTACATAAAACCATATCCTTCACCCACAAGTCTATATTCTCCCACTCTGTTTTATTTTCCTCCATACCTCCTAACAATAAACAACAGTCTATATTCTCTATCCTGTTTTTTTTTCCTGTCTTCCCCACTGAAAAATAAACTCTATGAGAACAGAAGCATTAACAGTCTTGTGTACTGATATCTTCCCATTGCTTAGAACAGAATTTTTTATATATTAGATACTAATCAATATTTTAAATGAACAAATGGGTTGAAGGTATAAGAGTCAGCATGTGTTACGTTCAAAAAATAATATTTACTGGAAAAAATTAATAATGGGCAAAGAAACAAAATAATGCTGGATAATTTTATACAGTGGAGAGAAAATATCCAAATATTATAATGCAACCTTTAAATGTAGGTCTTAAGCCTTATAATCTTTGTAGCTCTACTGTCTCCAATACTATCTGGTAAACAGTAGATAGGCACTGAATAAATGAATGAAAAAGAATTGCTACCCATTAAATCTATTGAGTCTGTTCAGGTCTGTTAAATCATACTTGAATATTTAATGGTATAGGTCAATATATTCAATAAATATTTTTGAGAACAAGGCATATTATAGAGCTTTCTACATGGTGTGATTCCCACATGTAAAAGAATGTATATACACATATATACATAGATGTGTGTGTATACACATATATAATAAGTATAGACACAGAAGACTAAAAGGATACATTTTTTAAATTATAACAGTGTTTATCTCTAGGCTATGATACAAAGATGAGCCATCTTATATTTTGTGCATTTTATATTTATAATTCTTGTTTTGAAATCAAAGTAAAAATGTTATAAAAATCACATTATGTTACAAAAATAGGAGTGGTAAAAGTAGAAAAAAGAAGGCAACAATTAGTGATCTGGTGTCTAAGATTATCGTTTCACATTAGCGCAGCTTTACGAACCATTTGAATGGTTGGTATTTATGTGTGGTGCACAAAGGCTGAGCTGCCATCAGCGTTTTCAGAATGTCACTTGAACTCCTGTCAAGTAATAGGGTATTCATTCATCTTCATCAGCTATAAATTTGGAATCTCAATTCAATTTAAAAATATTTATTGAGCTCTTAATATGTGCCAGGCACTCTGCTAGGTGTTGGAGCCACAAAGACAGACAAGGCACAGTCATGACCTCGAGGCTTTCTGTTTAGATAGGAAAGAGACATCTTTAAAAACAACAGCAAAACAAACACAAGCAAACAAACAAACCACACCAAAGTCAGTGTGATTATTATACTGAAATATGTATGAGGGCGAGGATTATGTCTGTCTTATCCACTTTACCTCCTTTGTGCCAAACATAGTGCCCAAATGCAGAAGATGGTCAACAACTATTTGTTCAATTTTAAGTTAAAGAATGAAGAGTGAAACTCTAGAAGTATTTTCAAGGTATGTAGTGTTGCGACCCAGAATGCCTTTTTCAAAAAGAATATTGTTTCCTAGTCTTTGATAGAATCAATTCCATGAATATTGATAATTAGGTCTGGTATAAATGTTATTTTTTTTTTTTTTTAAATTGGAAGAATAAAATCTCACATACGCACATCTCATTTGTCAGGAATGGAAGAGTTAACAACAACTGTAAAACTTCTTTGAAGATTTGCATGTAACTTAGACATGGATGGCCCTCCTTGCCATCTTATTTTATTGTATATTACATAATAGTACCAGTGGGATAGATGGATAAATATACAAAAAAGGCAACATGTAAAGGGAAAAGAGCA
Organism: Cynopterus sphinx; assembly: GCA_030015415.1. Classification (NCBI taxonomy): domain Eukaryota; kingdom Metazoa; phylum Chordata; class Mammalia; order Chiroptera; family Pteropodidae; genus Cynopterus; species Cynopterus sphinx. The sequence continues at coordinate 121,060,201 of CM057383.1, forward strand.
TGGATTTAGAGTCAGAACAACCTGAATTTTAACCATAGCCTTTAACACTGAGCTGGGTGACCCAGAGTAAATTGCTTAATGTCTCTGAACCTTGGTTTATTCATCTTTAAAAATGAAGATGGTAGATTCATCACCCAGGATTATTCTGGAAAATAAATGAAATAAGATATAAAAATTTCCATGAAAATTAGATATAATAAATGTGTATTAATTTGCTAGGGCTACCATAATAAAGTGTCACAGATTACATAGTTTAAATAACAAAGACCTAGTTTCTCACAACTCTGGAGGGTAGTGGTCTGAGATCAAGGGCAGAGTTGGTTTCTTCTGAGTCCTCTTTCCTTGGCTTGCAGATGGCCATCTTTCCCCCACCCCCCTGTGTTTTTGCATGGTCTTCCTTCTCCATGTGTCTGTGTTTAATCACTTCTTCTTATAAGGACACCAATTGTATTGGGTTAGGGCCAAACCTAATGGTTTCATTCTAACTTAATTATCTCTTTAAAGAACACATCTCCAATAGAGTTGCTTTCTCAGATACTGGGGTTTAGGTGTTCAATGTATGAAATTTGAAAAGGAACAGAGTTCAGCCAATAACATGTGAGTTTCTTTTCCTATTTTATCCTCAGTTTTTTTTTTTTTTGGTAGAATTTTTATATTCTTATTCATTGAAAACTCCTGGTAAATGAAAGATAGCCCCCTCGATTATCATAAAAAATAAACAAGGATAGAACATGACTTAGCAGGATGAAGATTATTCTTTGGGATTAATGTTGATTCTTAGATGTAACCTGGGTTTAATGTAGATGCATACATTATGATAGGAAATGAGAAGCTTTACCAGCTACTTAAAAATGTTTTGTATGTTTATACACAACCTTTAAAATGGAAAGAAGTTGGAGTTCATGGGCTAGTTTCAGCTCATCTGATGATTGTTAAAATTTGATTCTCTCTAACATGCTATATAAAACAGAAACAGATGTAATAAAACGTAGCATATAAATGCTCCATGTTGCAGGACTTACTGATTTCCCTGGCTGAGCTCAGACAGGTACAATATTACCAGCATCATTTTCTGTGCATAGTAAAATTGATATAAAGAACAGCTCAATAGAAGAGATACGGTCTGCAGTGAAGAGTTTATAACACTTGTCATAATGGATCTGTCAGAAAAAAAATGTTTACAGTTCATTGCCGAATATAAAATGTTTGCTAAATCAGCAGTAAAAGTCGAAACTCAGATAAATTTGCAGCAAGTGTAGCAACACAACACAGCATAACATAAATACACCCAGCAGGAGAACTGGAGAAAAAAATAAAACAGCAACAACTTAGTTCTGAGTAAGATTTGATTTATGTCATAAATAAATATAAGGGATATTAGGAAGATTAGTGCATTAGAATGTGAACACAAATCAAGATGTTCTGTGGCAAGCGGGATTGCTTGCACAACAATAAACTGTGCCAGTGCCAGGTAAGTTGCTGCAGTTTCTTACTGAGCTCATTTCAAGCTGGGAAGTTGGTCTGTGTGGAGTAGCAATATAATTATGGATAGTGGTGTTAGGATGTCCAACTGAAACTCAGCCACATGAACCATTGCCTGACCATTGACTCAGCTCTTTTTAGATAAGCAGAGAATTGCTGGTTCTGAATTTTGAAAAAGAATCAAGAAGGCTACAAAAAAAAGAAAGGTTCATGCTGTTTTAGAAACCAACTCTTCTTTGGTAGGAAGTTAGGAAATATATTTAAAAGTCCTGCTCCTGTCTAGAAAGTAACAGGAGCAAACCCAACAGTCGTGGTAGTCCACTGTGACTGCCACCCTGGGATACTATGTGGATCAGGAGTGACCAACAAAATCACGTTGACCAAATAACTCTTTCTACCAGGATTAGGAATTGCTTGTGAATGGGGTAGTCTCTGTGACATTAAATTTGTAATGTGCATGCTCTCTGTGACATTACATACCCTGCAGCACACCACTGGGCTGGGGTAAGGTCATATACTCTCTCTCTCTGCTTCCAAGCTATTTCCAGATGATTCTTCCTCCCACTTCGATACGAATTCCCACTACCAGCCTTGTCCTTGGTTCACTCCTTAATTCCTTGGAGACTATAGCTATTGTTCACTAACCTTACCCCATCATAACTATTAGTGATTTCTATGTTCAACTAGATGAGAATTCCATTATCTTGAGTGATCTTCACCACTCCCCAATCCCTCCCCTCTGTCAGACATCGATTTCTTTCTCTGTATATGAGTTTGTGATTTGTTTGTTTTGTTTTTTAGAATTTACATATAAATGAAATATTGTTGTCATAAATGCCAAGATTTCATTTTATTATTTTATTATTTTTTATATTTTTCATTTTTACTTTTTTTAGGTGAGGCAACCCTTGATTGACCTCACAGATTACAAGGACCTTGTCAGTTTACAATCCTTTATTTTTTATTTGTTTACACCTACAGTACCTGGTCTTCCTAGGTGGTCTCCCATCCAAATAACTAACCAGGCCTGACCCTGCTTAGCTTCCAAGATCAGACGGGATTGGTCTTGGTCAGGGTGGCATGGCTGTAGACTTCATTCTTTTTTATAGCTGAGTAATATTCCATTGTACATATGTACTGCTTCTTCTTTATTTAATCATTTATCTATCGACATGTAGGTTGTTTCTATCTTGGCTATTGCAAATTGTCCTGCAATGAACATAGAGGTGAACATACCTTTTTGAATTATTGTTTTTATTTTCTTCAGATAAATACCCAGAAATAGAATTGTTGGGTCTTATGTTAGTTTGACTTTTAATTTTTTGAGGAATCTCCTTACTGTTTTCCCTAGTGGCTGCACTAATTTATAATTCCATTGACAGTGCAGAAGGGTTTCCTTTTCTCCACATCCTCACCAACACTTGCTCTTTTTGATTTATTGATGATCGCCATTCTGACATGTGTATGGTGACATCTCATTTTCCACTTTGCCTAGACCTTCAGTCTTTTGCTTTTATCTCCTTATGTTAAAGGCCTTCATTTCCCTACTCTCTGTGTCCTCATTTTGATTCTTGAACCGTTTGGATTTCATGGCCCATTGCTGTCATTACTCCTTTGCACTTCCCATTGTCTGCTCATTTCTCACTTTATATACTCACCTGAAAAATCCCGATTTAGATTGTCTCTAGCCCACAAGTTTACTAAACCTCACAACTGAACATGGTAGAGAAAAGCATTTAACAACTCTGCATTGTCTAACTGTAACACCTTGGCTCCTACTCTCTAGTAGACTCCTACATCTTTTTCCCAGGAATCCTAACTACATTTCTCTATCCATTCACCCTCCCACATAACAGTTCTCATGTTCTCTTCTTTCTTTAAACATCTAACATCTCCTCACCACATCCTTAGATGTTTGCCTCGTGTTGTATTTCAATGAGAAAATAGTAACTAAAGATAAAACATTCACAAATTTTCACCCACTGACCTGCCTCTTTGCTCATGTATTTCTTCTTTTCCTTCTGCTAAAATGGAAGAACTGTTTGCACTCCTCTCTGGGGTCAGCACCTCACCTGGTACCTTAGTATCATCCTTTCTTACTCCCTTAAGAACATCATTCCCGTAATTCTTCTCTCTTTCATTATTAGTTTATCTTATCTACCAGATCATTCTCCCAAGCCTACAACATCTCTCAGCAGCAACAACAGAAACCTCACTTTCAGTGACTGTCCTTTCTGCTATTGCTAAAATTTTCAGATCCTGATCCTCTTCCAGCAAAGTTTATCTATATCTGCTCTCTCTAGTTCTTTTTCTCCCATTTTCTCTCAGTCCTTCTCTAATTAATATTTCCACACTACTCCTTTGCTTTTGTAAATGTCATCATTGACCTCCTTGTGGCTAAAGCCAACAGTCCTTGTTCTGGAACATCTGGTTATCAGAATTCGATGCAGTTGATTGCTACATTCTTAATTTTTAAATCTTCCCCCTCCCCACTGGCTTTATAAAGCATCAGAGACTCTTGATTCTATTTTTTTTTGTTACTGACATCTTGATCTTGGTATTCTTTGCTAGTTCTCTTTTACTTCCCTGACAACTGAAATTCTCAATTAGTAAATATTTCTACCAAACCACTCTCTCTGGATCTCATTGTTTTCATCTAGACTCGTGGATTTAAATACCATTTATCTCTTGTTAACTCTCAAATACATATCTCTATCCCAACAACCTTCTTTCTTGAAATTCAGATTCCTGTATCAAATTTCCTACTCATCTCCACTTGGATGCATAAAATATATCTCAAATTTAATGTATCTTCTTCCTATGACTTCAAAGCCACTGCTTCTATAGGATGGTAACTTTATTCTTTCAGTTGATGAGGCTATTTTCTTTCCATTTTTGGAAAGAAAGCACCAATGGCTGATTACTTTCTTCTTATTCTCAGAAACAACTGATGATTCATATCTTGACAAATGAAATTTACAGGAGTATAAAAGATCCAATTTGAATGAGGTTCTATCCAACATTTTTATGTACAGAACCAAGCACCTATATCTCATTTGTGAGACTGTTTATCAAATAATGATTAACCAATATTTATGAGACACAGCTGCATCAGAAAGTGGACGCAAAGTATACTAGCTGAAAGGACAACAGAACTGATGTTTTCCCTGAGCTGACATTAACACTTCTCATTCAGTTTTTTTCTTTTTGTGCCTGCCAAATGCAGAGTGATTTTGAGGTTTTGGAAATTGCTCATATGAATCACAAGACCTCTGCTATGCCATTGCCATGAATTCTACATTGATTCCTCTCCTGCATCTTTTGTTAAAGCAAAGTAAACATCTCCAACCAAACTAACCATGACCATCCGTTTGAAAGCAGAACAATGCTGTTGGTCAGTTGTTATGAGTGTTTCGGTTTAGAATCACATTTGACTCATTCTCTCTTCTTATCCCACATATTCAGTCAACAAATTCCATTGGCTGTGTCTTCAAAATATATTTAGAATTTTGAAAAATCTTACAGACAACTATCTTATAATACTGTAATAGTCTTCTAAAGGGTATATCTGTTCTTTCCCTGTCTACCGCCTCCTCTCAAAACTGCAGGTAAAGTGTTCCATTCAAGATGCGAGTCAGATCTTGCTACTCTTCTGAGAATCCTCCCAATGATTTTTTATTTCACTTGGAGTTAAAATCAAGTACTCATGGTAACCTTTAAGGCCCTATCTGGCCTTGCTGTTGCTCTCTCTCATCTCATCTTTTTTATTCTCCCCATATTTCTTACTATATCAGTAATGCCAAAATTCTTATTTCTTTTTATAAATAACCAGCACTCCTAGCTTGAGAACTTTGCACTACCTGCAGTAATTTCTGCTAAAAAATTCTTTCTCAGAATATCTGTGTGACTTGTCCACTCACCTCTTGTAGGTAACTTGGTCCAACATCTTCTTCTTGATGAAGCATTCCTCGATCATCCTATCTAAAGTTGCAGCCCCTCCGCTTCACTACCTTGTTTTCCTTTATTCTCCTTAACAGTCTTTGACATGTTGAGTAAGTGATTTATCTGTTTATTACCTCTCTTTCTCTACTAGAATGTAAGCTACAATAGGGCATGATTTTATATCTGTTTTATTCACTTCTGTATTCCAAAACCTCAAATAAGCCTGGTACTGAGTGGGTGCACAATAAATACTAATTGAATAAGGTAGGTCATGGGCTACTAAAGATACATGATATAGTGGATACTCCAGAGGTCCCCTTTTCTGGACCGGTGACACACAGGTGATTCCTCTTAGAAGAATTGACCTCTACCTACCATTTGGTATTGGATTGGTTACACTTGTCCTGGGTGGCAGCCCAAAATTAACATTTGATTAAATGGCAGTACAAAACGATAGTCCTTTGCCTCAAGGAAGGATTAACTCTTTCTTGTCTGGTACATTATTGTTCAGACACTGAGATCAGACTGAAGGTAATCTTTAGCTGAAAACATACTATGGTTTAATATTTTTTCTCTTCTCATATTGGTTTCTTTACTTTCCTCCTCAGTTTACTCTTTTAATAAATCACTAGAATAAGTTGTCCTCTCGAATGATACTTCTAGGGAACCCAACCTAAGATTTCTGAGAATAGGATGACAATTTATTTAAAAAAAAATTACTCACCTTTTCTTCAATCTATTTTCTGAAGAAAAATAAAGAAGTCAGTGAATAGAGAAGGTTGCATTCATGGGACATTTTCATGATCACCTATTGAAAGTGACATGTTATCATATATTATGTAAGCTGATGGTCTCTTGGTATGTCTGAAGGATAAAATAAAATCTCTCAGGCTTCTAAGTTAGTTCTTGCCTTTATTACTTGGGAATTGAGGAAAATTTACTAGCTTCAAATAATCTATAAGATCTTGGACAGTTTTGTTAGGCTCTAGAGCTACATATACAAAGTTTGGAATTAAAACATAAATCCTCAGTTTCCAGGGCTAAATTTAAAAGAATATAAGATTATATAGGTGAAACTGCATAAGATAATTTTTAACACATCACTTATAAATCAGCATAGGTTCCCATTGGAGGTGTCAGGGTGGCAATAAGACAGTGACAGTAAGGCAGATTTTACAACTTTTGTTTAAAAGTTTTTTAAACTTCTTGCAGGTTGAGTTTCTTGGAAAGTAGATTCTATGACAGAAGTTAGCTTACAATCTGTTTATTAAGAAATATTTTGGTGATTGATGCTTAAAGAAAGGAAAAAAGCAGGCTTGGGCAGAGGAAAAAGGTATATTGATATGTGGGTCCAGTGGCAGCCTTTGCCAACCTGAAGGGAACTCTGTGTCTTTAATGACCTCTCACAATTTTTCCTTGTTTGGCCAAGGTGTCCATGCCCTTATAGTCCTATATGGGTTAGTCATTTACATGACCCTGCCATGGGAATGGGTGTAACTTAGAACTAAGCAGCTCTTTGCAACTGAGGCCTGACAACATTCCCAGAAGCTGGGGTAAAATGTTGAAGGGGATTTTAGGTTGCACATAACATTAGTCCCCACAAATCTTAATATATTAGGGGAAAATAGAGACCTTTATTCTTTCATTCAATCACTCACTCAATATCTATTGAACTTTTATTATGTACGTGGCACTGTGCTAGGTACTAGAGATATGGTGAAGAATTAGATTTGATCTTTGACCTTGAAAAGTTAAGAATCAAATGTGGCAAAAGACTTGTATATAAACAAATAAATATAAGCTGGTGAGTGCTATTTCAGAAGTAAGAAAAAAGTGCTGTGGGAGCACAAAGGACAGAACAAATAACTCAGCATGGGAATTTGGGGAACACTTCACCTTGGTTTCACCACTCATTTATGTCTAAGTAGCTGAGCTGTTTCTACAGATAACTGCAAAGAAATTGCTCGCATAATATATCACTTTCAATAGGTGCCCACTGAAACATTTTAAACTGTTGTTTAGAGCAAAACTTTGTCTCCAGACAAATGTGTGCCCCACACTATCCATTTAGCTTATGGCATATAGCAAATCAAGTTTTCGCTCAAAAATTACTAAGATTTAGGTGTATGTGTCAAAAGATGTGTATTCTTTGACTTGGAAGCATTTTAAACAGCTGACATAAGTATTCTAAAGGGGCGGGGTAGGGTTATTTGCAGGGAGGGAAGGAGCAGGCACAACTTATTGTGAAACTGATTCAGTCCAATGGTCAAGTATAAGTATCCAATGAATGCTGGTTATTATTCAGTAATGAAAATTACCAATTTACTCAATAATCAAATGCATATTACCAGAGGAGTCCAGGAGCAATTGCGGGATGGTTTTATATAAACTATATAAATGTCTAAGCAATGTACCATATACTTGAAACTAATTTTAAAAATAAAAAGGAATAAATGCATGTTAAAGACCTACAATGATCAGAAATTACTGAATTTTTTTATTTTTATGCTCCTTAAAACATAGTCAGATGCCAATGATGTGATTCTTGAGAATCTGATTTGATTACTGTCTGAACAATATATTTTAATTGCTGATGTCAGTGTATATTTATGAACTTTTGGAGATTTCTTAACATAATAAGTGAAAGAATATGCTAGCTGATAATTCAAAGAAACAGAATAACTAGAGTCTGATTTGAAAATCAGCTATGGAAAATAGTGTGGAGTTTTATTAAACAGGAGCTGATATGCTATGTTTTCTCCTATATACACATACCTATGGTGAAGTTTAATTTATAAATTAGCCACAGTGAGAGTTAAACAATAACTAATAATAAAATAGAATTATAACAATATAGTGTAATAAAATTTCTGTGAATGTGTTCTTTCTCCCTCTCCCTTAACTGATCTAAAAACTGGGGCAGCTGCTAAGTAACTAACTGGTGGGTAATATATACATAGAGTGGATATACTGGACAAAGGAAAGACTCACATCCTGTATAGGACAGAGTTGGACAGTCTGAGATTTCATTATGCTACTCAGAATGATACAAAATTTAAAAATTATAAATTGTTTATTTCTAGAGTTTTCAATTTAATATTTTTGGACCATGGTGACCATGTCTAACTGAAACTACTAAAAGCAAAACTGCGGATAAGGGAGCATGACTAGACTCACAAATGTAGGTCTCTTTGCCTTTCCACCCCCTGAAAATACTTTCCAAGAAAATTACAATCAGAAGTTATAATAATTAATAGGACCAGCTCCATCAGTGAATTAAAATAGCACTTTAATATCAGTGTTCAGAAAGGTTAATGTCAATGCTTGTAAATAATAATTGTGTCAGTAATGACCCATACTGTCATTTACATAATTACCTGAGAGTAAATAAGTGTTCCTTGTGTACACAGAAAACTGAGAGACTTTATAAAACATCAGAAAGACAATGGGAATTTTTACACAAAGTCTTAAATTTTAATTCCAGCATCTCTGCAAACTAACTGTGAGACTTTGTAGCAGTAATTTTTTTTTCCTTAGGCTCCATCATTCACATAAAATTGGGGATTAAATATTTCAACTCCACAGGTTTTTTTAAGAATTAAATAATGTAATGTGCATTAAATGTTGGGTATAATAGTGAGCATAGAATCTTGTGGAACCACCAAGAATTTTATACCTGTCTCCCTTATTGGTTTCCCTACTGGCTATCTACTCTGTAATTGTCTGGGACCTTCTAACTTCCTGTTATAAATTTTTGAAAATAATTTTTCTAGTGACCCCAATCTCTTTCACAATGGGCTACAAACCTATCCACTAAATTTTAGTTCAGTTTATCACACAGCACCCAATATTGTAATTAATAATTTAGAAATGGAGTTTCAGAACATAAACAGGCATAGGATTGGAAATTGTTAAAACAAGAAGGGGCCTTAGAGAGATCTACTCTCCTTGCCTTTCTCTCTCTCTTTCTCTCTATATAATTTTTATTAAATTTATTGGGGTAACATTGGTTAATACAATTATATAATTTTCAAGTGTATAATATAATTTCACTTATATACATTCTATTGTATGATTACCACCCAAAGTCCAGTTTCTTTAAGCTAACATATATTTGATCTCCTTTATCCACTTCACTCTTTCCCTATATCTGACCCCCTTTACCCCATCTACCTCACCCCTCCTTTCCCACCCCCTACCTTCTGGTTACCACGAGTCCATTGTCCATGTCCATAAGTCTCTGTTTGTTCTGCTCATTTGTTGCTGTTAGGCTTATATCTACATTTAAGGGATATGTAATTTCCAACTTTTTCTGTCTGGCTTATTTCACTTAGAATGATTATCTTGAGGTTCATCCATGTTGTCTCAACTGGCAGTATTTCATCTCTTCTTATGGCTGAGTAATATTCCATTGTATATATGTACCATAGCTTCTTTAGCCTATCCTCTATCATAGACACTTTGGTTGCTTCCATATCATGGCCACTGTGAATAATGCTGCTGTGAACATCAGTGTGCAAATATCTTTTCGGATATGGGTTTTCAAGTAGAGAGATTGCTGGATCATATGGTAGATCAATTCTTAGTTTTTGAGGAACCTCCATACTGTTTTCCATAGTGGCTGTACTAATTTGCAGTCTACCAACAGTGTATGAGGGTTTCTTTTTCTCCACATCCTCTACAACATTTATTATTACACTTTCTGTTGATTATAGCTATTCTAACAGGTGTGAGATGGTATGTCATTGTGGTTTTGATTTGCATTTCCCTAATAACTAGCGATGTCTTCATATGTTTGTAGGCTATTTGTCTGTCCTCTACAGAGAAGCGTCTGTTCAGGTTCTCTGCCCATTTTTTGATTGGATTGTTTGGTTTTTTTGTTGTTATTGAGTTGTATGATTTTTTGGTATATTTTGGATATTATTACCTCATTTTATAGATGAAGAGACTGAGGTGATAGGGTTCTTTCTCTGCTGGGACTTAGAGTATCATTCAGGTAAGTCAATGACCATACACATGGTACAACTAACATTATCTCATGGTGAGTTTGATATCACTACAACCTATTAGGCAACACTTATTTTGTTCTTTGATTATCAATCACTTTAATGTTATAAGAAAGTTTCCCATAATTTGTGACTTCAGATACACCTGCATTTGAATATTTGCATTTAGCTGTGTGACCTTGACCACATTCCTCCTCTTCCTGACCCTTGTGTAGTGTTCATTCCACACTATTGGTCAACTTCATAATTTCTCTGTTTTTTATTTTTAATATATAATAATTATTTTGATGTCAGAGACTATGCTAGTTATTGATATCGCTGATAATTCCATAAATGTTGTTAGGTATAATTTTTTTAAATTGACAAAATTTTAATAACTGGTTACTCCAATGATTACTGAATAACAACCAACATTTGTTGAGTACAGAAGTCCTGTTAAGCTCTGTTCTTTGCTTTTCACATTTATTAACTATTTTGACCTTCATATCAATCTCCTAAGTAGGTACTGTTATTATGGACATTTCACAGATAAAGAATCTGAGTAACAGACATTAAATTATTAGCCAAAATTTCATATATGCAATAAGTGGGCATATGAGGATTTGAAATCAGGCAGACTAGGCACCCCTGGACTGAGTGAATGTTTTACTCACAAGACTATTTTTTGAAGGTTGGGAGTAAAATAATCTGGATGCATTCTCTTTAGTGTTGCTGCGGCTGTTGTTGTTTCTAAACCTTCATCATTTTTAGATTTGTTTTATTTGCCACATTATTGGAAACTAGCATGGTGTAAATATATCACTATCATTTGACCCTTGTGTAATGTTCAAAAGGAAAGTATCTGCTTGAACTAGTAGATACTATAACATTTTACTCAAAGTCCTCCCTGCCCTTGTCAGCAGCTAAATCAGCAGCTGTAGGCAGGAGTGTCGGTAAAGAGGCTTGATTAAATATAAATACGTCTATGGAGTCATATTTAAGGCACCCCTTTTAGGTAACTGCAGTTGAGAATAGAAAATGAATTTGGATTTTGAGTGTTAGATTAATTTCTAAATAAATGAGGCTGAAAAATGGAGTACACGGCACCTATGGATGCCCTGAATCCAGAGACTGATAAAAATTACTGAGAACAGTTTAAAAAACATACCATGTGAAATGTGCTATAATATCTTTTTGTTTTTCTTCCCTCATTAAAAAAAAAAAAATCCGGCTAGGAAGATTGTAAGTGAAACATGTATAATAACTTACACTAGTGGCACCACTTGAAATAGAAATTTCTTTTTCCATTCATCTAAATGTCTAACCACAAAATAAAATTAATAATCTAAACACAAGACATATAAACTCATTGGCACTTATGGTTGAAGTTTTCCATAAGCATTGGGCTTTAAAAATAATTTGAAGGGATTTCTGATCCTGGTCTAAATGAAGTAGCCTATTTCTCCCAGGTCCTCCTTCTTACAACTAAAAAACCCTGGAAATAGCACAATAAAAAAAGCACAGGAATATGAAAAAGTGGAAAGAAGGTGAGTTGCCACGAGGTCATGGGACTTGAGATAGGGCATAGTGTTGAGTTTCCTATTCCTTGTTGTCTCCCACGTTTTCCAGACAGGGTACTTTAGAAGCCTTGAATCCAGAACAGCCAACAGATCAAAAGAAGCTCTGACAAAGTCTGTTATCCCTAGTCAAGTGACAGGGGGAATGATGGCTGAAGAGAATAAAATACCTTTTTGGAAATATCAAACCCACTCAAGCCAAACACTGGTGGAAAACCTGTGACCCCCGCCCCCTCGCCATGGTTCCAAGAGGGCTGATTGAGTCAACATTCCACCCACCCAGCCAACTCTCAGAAGCAGACAATGGTGCCACGATTCCCAAACCCTGCGAAGAGAGTGCCTAGCAGTGAGCTAATCTTCTCTCCCAGCTCACTGCATGCAAGCAGCACTGTTTCTCAAGGCAGCCCAGGTAGTATGCAGTCTGAGCCAGGAGTTGGACTTCTATCCCCAACCCAGTAGGAGTAGATGGTCAGAGAAGTGCCAATATGATCCAGTGGCTGGCTGAGTCTCTACCCCTACCAGGCAGCAGCAAGACTCCACTAAAAGGTAAAAATCAGAGGGAATCAGCACTCCATTTCCTCCTTCTCTTGGTGTCAGAGGGAGCCAGTGGGGAGCTGAGCCTCTGCAAACCCACCTGGCACCAACAAGAATGACCAAGGCAGTGTGAGGCAAAGCTGCTTAGTGCCCCACTCCTGGCCACAGACGACTCCCCACCTCTGTGTTAGAGGGGTACAGTGAAGACCTGAGACTCCACCTCTGTCTGGCCTCAGTGAAGCAAAATGACCTGTTGCCCAATGGAGCTAATTAAGAGTCTTGATATCATACCCTCTATTAACTGGATTTTTCCCCTTTTTCAATTCTCTACTCCTTTACTAATGTTTCCTTCAGCTCTCAAATAAAATACTTGTGCTTACATCTTTGCTTCAGGGTCAACTTGAAGATAAGACATTCAACTAATATTTACTGAGCATTTTCTATGTTCAGAGCATTGTAGGAGTTGCTACATTCATGAAAAACTATAAAGTAAATCATTTCTACTGTCATGGAGTTGACATTTTGATTGAGGATACAGATTCACCATGTTCAGAATAAAATTGTTTAAGTGCTATGAGGAGAAATGAGGTGACATAGGGATAATGTAATACTTGTGAATATATAAGCCCCTGGGATTCATCACAATCCCATCTCAGAATCCAGGTTTGAATCCAGCCTTGTAAATAATCCTTCTTCTCCACCTCTTTCTAAAAGGCTTGTCATATAATAGGTTAGAACAACACACATTTACTCATTTTCCAAGTAAAACTTTATTAAGAGTCTAATTTGCATCAGGCACTTTATTACACAATTGATATGATACTGGTACCGTGAAGTATCAAATCAAAGAGAACATAATATCAGACAGAGAATGAAGTGTTGACTTAGAATGACAGAAGAGAGAAAACTCCTTAGTAGCTAGAGGAATGGGAGGTTTCAGCATTGAGGAAATCATATCCCCTCTCCCTGTCCCCAAAATAAGAGAAAAATATCAGGATGCAAATATACTCTTCCTCCATTTTAATAGTATAATTGAAAAGCTGAAAGTTTCATTGAAATAAAAAGAATAAAAAGCTATAAAAATGTACTTGGCAAGTACATTTCAATTTATTTCAGTTCATTATTCTTTATCTATTTTATCTAAATAGTTTCTTTAAGTTAGCAGGATAGAATGGTAAAGTATTCAAAAGAGACTGCAGAAGACTGTACCTTAATGATGGAGTCAAACTTTACCTTTACCTTTGCATATGCCCTGTTCTAACCTGCAAGACTCAGCAACCTGAATTTTCTAATGTGATTAGCAAGGGCCAAGTTAATTTAAGAACCATTGCACTAAAGAGGAAAGAGTTAAATAATCCCTTGGAGACTCAGTTAGAATAGATTCTGGTATCGGTTTTATCAAATCACTTAATTCCGTTTAAAGAGAGAGAGGACCCTATGTGTGAGAAATGTCTGGAGCCAGTAGTACTAGTCCACACAGGCTTCCCTTCTTCAGTTTGTCATCTATGAAAGGTCATTCCTGGGTCTTACCATCATTAAATAAAGTCTTATTTTTAATATCTGACATTCTGTATTTTTTTCATGTACATCTTTTGCAATGCTGAGATATTCCAAAGATATCATCACTGGTTTCTCCACCACATGTCTCCAAATCACTCAGAATCTTCCCTTGTCTATTTTAAATACATTGACCTCAATTACAATCAAATTATTAATTGAAAAATTATTATATAATATTTTTCTTTATTGCTAAAGTTTGCTCAGTTTTGTAAGAGCAGGGCCCTGTGTCTTGCTTATTAGTGAACATCCAGTTTTCAGAAAAGTGCTTTACACAAACTAAATACTTCTTGAATGAAGAGTGGAATGCTGAGAAAGCTGTCTTTATACCAAATGCATGTCAAACTTTAACATATTTTAAAATCCTAGTCTCTCTCCCCTCCCCTAGCCAGATATTTTGATTCATTAAATTGGAGTGGGGGGTGAAAATTCTCATTTCTAACAGCTCCAAAGTGATTGTCAAACAGCTGGTTTGGGCACAGCATTTTGGACAACACTAGTCCACATGATATTGGATCTCTGAATGAATGGCCCAGCGAAAGAAACCAGTGATATTTCCAAATCTCTGTTTAAATAGTTACAGCCTTCACAGCCCTTTGGAGAGATTGAGGACAGTGAATGGGGATTTTCTGGTGTCTCCATATAAAGAATGAAACTCTGTATATAATCACTACCTGTTATGGTTCTACTTGGGCCAAGAACAGACTCAGGCAGTATAAGGGACTTTGAAATTCCCTGGGAAATATTACTATGAACTTTGTTTATGTGTAGCACATATCTCATTGTGTATTCCTGAGATTAGAGGTAACTTCGTGATTTTACATTTCTTTCTGTTTCTGTCTGTGTTGGTCACAATCAAGCAATTGATCAACACTGTCTTCTTCTTATGACTTCCTAGCCACTGATTTTTTTATGAGTTTTGGAGGACAATTTTTAAATAACAGGTGTTTTATAAATAACCTGCTGTTTTCCATCATCCACTGATTGATCACCAAACACTACATGCCATTTCAAATCTAAGAGTATGTACAGTGTCTTACCAACACAACCACTGGTTCATCTTCCTACTGTCACCTCTCTTGTAATTCTCAAAACGTGATATCCAATTTTATGAAATTTAAATTCAACTCAATGATTTACTGAAATACTTCTGTGATAACTGATATTTTAGTAACTGTTTGGAACTGAATTAATTGCAAGTTATCTCTACCCACCATCATGTTGAGGAGGGGTGGCTGTCTCAAGTCTTGAGGGAGATAAAACAGTGAGTTACTTAAGGAAGTTGGAAAAAAGGAGGTAATACACTGTGTGGCATCTACAGAGAACCATTGTCATTGCTATTATCCCCATTTCCATTCTTAGAATGCAAAGGTGGGCTGAAATTCTTGTCCTCTGATAATTATATAATCTCTTCTGTATCATTACCATGATTCCCCTTTTTTTCTGGAACTGGACTATAAAGGTTACCTATTTCAGAAATTAGGGATAAGAATGAAATGACCCTCTTTTCTCTCACTAATCTTCATCTCTTCAACTTCAGACTGATTTAGAGCTCTATTATCTGCCACTTTTCCACATGAGGCCTTATGCTCATTGCCATTCTTCCTAATTATCAAATGACTTTCCTGGCTTTCATAGGACATATTTCCTTCAAATCATCTTCAAGATTCCAACTTTCTTGAAAGAAAGAAATAAAAAGAAAAACAAAGAAAAAATAAAGAAAGATAAAAGGAAAAACTCTTTAGCTAGTATTGTATTTGGCAAATAGACTATTGAAAGAAAGTAGATTTGGATTTTTTTCCCCAAAGGTTCTAGTTGGCCTTTTGATATCTCACTATGTTCTTAGAAATTACAACTTTCTTAGCCCTTTAATTAAACTGAAGTTACTACATGTTAAAAAATGTCAAGAATCACAAGTCCACCCCACTGAGAATTTTCCCATCACCTGGAGTTCTAAACTGCGAGTGTAGCCCCCACTCTTGTTTATATTTTGTGTTAGAAATGATTGTCCCTTCTTGTTATCTCTTCTAGTTCATTTTGTTCCAAATTTCCAGACTCCTAGCTATTATAAATCTTATTGGCTCTTTATACAGTCTTCAGAAAAAATGGGAATTTTCTACATCAATCTTTTCTTCACCTCTTACATTAATCTTCTTCTCTTTTTATTTTGGACATTGACAAATTGTCACCTTTTCCCCCTGAGATTTTTAAAATACATACCTCTATCTCCTTTTACTAACTAGAGGGAGAATATCAGCAGCTCCAACCCACAGAACTTGAAACAAGTGACCCTGACTTCCTGGAAGTTTTGCATGAATAAACAAATTAGATTTCTATTTCCCCATGTAATTTACTGTCTGGGAAAGGTTGTAGAAAGTAGGCGTAAAGAGAGCAGTAACAACTATACTTAGTATCTGTAAAGAGTCCTTGCTAACCAGCATCATCACCAATGTAAAGCTTTTAAATGGATTTTTCAGTAAATACTTCTTAGCTGAGGACCATAAGTGTTCTCATTAATCAAAAGACAGCCTGTGATACAGAAGAATAAATGCCTTGGTTGAAAAGCGCTAGAATAGAGAAGGTTACATCTCATATAGATGCTCAAAGAAGTATTTATTGAGTTGGATAACAAAGTAAGTGATGTAAAACCTTTAGAAAAGTAAATGGGGATCCAGCTCAAAGTTTCTCTTTAAAATTCCCATTCACCTATGCAGGTAGCACAGCCTATAGTCATAGAAAGTAAGGGGCTGAGATGTCATTTCTTCATCCCCACTCTGTATAGGCAAGGAAACCTGCCCCCCTTAGTCTAATATAGTTGTATGATAATTTGGGGAATGATACAGAGAAAATTTCTCCTTGAGGCAAGAAAACGTGTCATATTGAACCCTATGACCACAGTGCCCAGCAGTGTGTCTGAATTGTACTGGATATATGATGGGTATTCACTGAATGAGAGGAATACAGAAGGAGAAATAACAGCAAAGCCATGGAGGAACTCTCGAAATCACACCCTCTCCATTCAAATATTCACAAACTGATGAGGCGGAGAAATTGTTCTGCTCCATTACAAAACCTGTCCCTGTTCCCTCTTCACACATGTAAGCAGCAAGCACTTACTGTCAGATTGTGACCCTGGGGAAGTCATTCATTTCCACTTGAACCAGCTGTTTCAAATAACGTGTGCATGTTGCATTTACCAAAGGAAAATTATACCTTTCTCTTTTTTTCTCTTGGATTTACGGAGGGATTTTTATTTGGAAAACATTTACTTGTACCTTTCGGCTGCTGTGATAGATTTCACAGCAAGCTTCTCACTATGAAAGCGGAACCCCTGCAAACTGCTTGCCTTCTTCAAGGTCTCCTGTGCTGCCAGACAAAAGAGAACATGAAAGGAGGTGGAAGGGGAGCAGAGTGTTCTCTCCTGGAATCAGAACTCACAAGGGACCACTTCTGAGCACATTTATTGAAAAGCAGCTTGTAGGAGGGGAAGCAGCACAGGCATGGAGCAGTCAGGACAGAGTTCAAATATTAGATTCAACATTTTAAGTTATGGACCTTTCTGGTCCTCGTCCATGAGCATAAAAGAATAAGATACACCTCTATAGGATGAATCTAATATAATGTTTCCAACACAGAAGAAGTGATAGAAAATTGTAGTGACATTTTAATTATTCAGGAAAAAGAGCCTGCCCTTTTTAATAAGGAAACAATAAAACTTACACATCTCTAGGGGCATCGAAGGGAGTACTTCAGATTGTTTTTTCAAGAATGGTGATAGGATTGTACCAACTGAGGTAGCAATACTCCACGCTTCATATTCCCTTGCTAGATCCAACTTGTAACAAAAAATTTATATTTCTAGGGGACTAGTTCTTTGTCTTTGGTACCTAGAAAAGACAACTATAGTCCTAGCATACAGTAGGTACTCAGTGAGCGTGTGTTTAATAACAAAATGCATAGATTAGGAGTATAGACTGAGATGATGGTAAGCAGTAGTGCAATCAGTGTTCATTAAGTAAAAACTGATGAGATGCAGAGCTTTAGGTGCTATATAATGTTAAAATGAATGACGGAGACACTTGTTTTGCCTTTTAGTGTGATTTGGTAGTCAGGGCTTAAAGGACATGTTTCAAAAAGAGTAAGTCATTTTGTGACTGTAGCGTCAGCTTTGGAGAGATTTGAGGTTTAATGTTAAATATATTTGGAAATGTGCAATGATACAATATAGTAAATGACTTTGAATTCTCAGAAATTATCAGGAATGTTTGATACAAAGAAAAGGCTGATCAGATTGAAAGCAGTTAGGAGGATATTAAGACAGTCTGGTTTGCTAGTTTTCCAACTATAGCTTATGTGATACAAAAAAAAATGAGTGGCAGGTCTCTAAGATTCATATCCTTATTTGACCAGAGTCATTCTACTTTAAAATGGGTTATATAGTGAAAAATCAGGAGTCTTGGGAAGAGGAAGAAAGATGACAAGCCTCTGACCTAACATGTCAGAGGAAAAAACAGGTCAAATTTGGCAGGCATTAAACAATTACAGTTCAGAGTTTGATGAATAATTTCAGGGTAAAAAAAAAAAAGAGGAAACATCAAAAAATGTTTATAAACTTGCCTATGGGAGGAAGAATAAGTTTAGATGAAAAGATGGATAATACTACATATGGAATAAAGTAAAACTAAATAGTCTGTATAGAAGGGAACCAGTGACTTCATAAGTGAAATACTCTAACTCAGAGATTCTCCAAAGGTTATCTACAAACTTATGCCTAGTTGGGTAGATTAGATCAACTTGGGAGTTTTAAAAATTACAGATTCTTGTGAATTGGTATGTCAATTGCAGTATTATTTACAGTGGCCAAGATACAGCAGCATCCTGAAGGTTCATCAATGGATGAATGGATAAAGAAGAGGTGGTACATATATACAATGGAATATTACTCAGTGTTAAAAAAAAAAGTGAAACCTTGCCATTCACAACAACATGATGGACCTAGAGGATAATGTGCTGAGCTGAGTAAGTCAGATAGAGAAAGACAGATGTCATATGTGGAATTTAGATAACGGGATAAACAAATAAAAAACAGAAACAAACATAGATACAGAGAGTATTTTGATGATTGTCAGATTGGCGGATGGAGAATGGGTGAAGGGGAAAGGGATTAAGAGATACAAATTGGTATTTATAAAATAGTCATGGGGATGTAGAGTATAGCATGGAAAATAATGGTATTGTAATGACTATGTATGATGTCAGATGACTACTGAATTTATTGGAGTGATCACTTCATAAGTTATACAAATATCAATCACTGAAACTAATATTGTATGTAAACTATAGTTGAAAAAATAAAAAAATATATTTAAAAAATTACAGATTTCTGGGCCTGGCCTTTTGAGATCCTAATTCAGTAGATCTGAGGTGGAACAGGCAAAGCCACATTATTTCTAAAGATTCTGCTTTTTGATGGGCAGTAGTTGGACAGAATCATTGATCTACCCCACTGTCCTGAGATGTTCATCTAAATTTAGTGCTAATGTGGAGTGTGGTAATGGACAGTAGACAAATGACTCAAGGAAAAAAGGATAAAAATAATATCCACCAGTTTTTCCCTGCTATAGCTTTTTTATTATTATTATTTTCTTATATTGATTGAAAAAGATATACTCACCCTAAAAAGGTGATTTTTATTTTCTTTTTGGTTACTCTTTTAGGGAGGGAGGAGAAACCTCATTTCTTCATGAAAACCAACCCCTTTCTTTATGCTGAAGCCTGATGAAACCATCAATATAACAAATTTCTTCTTGTAATGGAACTTTAAATGTAAAAATTAAGGACAACCTCACTATTTTAGCTCTTAATATAATTTTCAATATCATATGGTCCAGCTATCTCATTTAAAAAATGCAAAATGTCAAAGAACTCTTTGATTTGTCCTCTAAAGGCTGCTTATAGTCCAGGATGATTTCTTGTTTCCTTTTGTAGTCTCTATACCTATTGCATTTCAGGTTTATAGTAAATGTGTGTCAATTTTATACACTGTATTGAATTACCCAAAATGTTTATTTCTTCTTTGTCTCCCTCTTACACACACACACACACACACATACAGACATGCACATGCACACACACACATATATATACTTATATTGATCATGATCTATGGTTTAGTTCCAGTAATCATAATGTCAACATTTACTACCTGCCAAAATGTGACTTAGCTGGACAGAGCCATCATCTGCATTTTCAATAGACTACTTACAAAAATTTATAATAGAGAGGTAATGAGGAATTCTTTTCTAATTTACTGTTTTCAAAGAAAGTTTTCACATTTGCATGTCATTCTTAATATAGGATGAGATGAAAATTCCAGGGTTATAGAATTTCACAGAGGCTGTCTATGAAGTTTTGCTAATGGCTATGTTGAGATTACTAATTAAATAGTTATCAGCACAGTAGTTTAGTGATATACCACAAGTGGAATTTAAAGGGATAAAATACACAAAGGATTTTTTTTTGAAGTGGGAAATATTTCAAACTTTCGTTAAACTTTGAAGATGTTTGAAAAGTTTGAATGACAGTGAACAATATAATAATCTACCTTTATAGAGAGACTTCCAATTTGCAAAGAAACCTCACAAACATTATATTATTTAATTCTTACAATAATGCAGTGTGATAGTTCTGACAAGTATTGGTTTCTTCCATTTGTAGATGAGGAAATTGAGCCACAAAGTATTAATTAGAGGCACTTGGGCCAAGTTACTTTTTATGCACTTTGGAAGCGTTTATGTACTCCTTGGTTACATGGAAAAGTCAACCTGGAAGAAAGACAGAAGAGATACTTGCCACTTTTTTTAATCACCGAGAAAGACCACCTTTGAGAAGAGACTGTAATGGTGTTACAAGCAACACACAGCCCTACCACTGAAAGTGAATCTGGATGGACTAACTCTTTGAACAGCTCTATTTTGTTTTTGAACTACATTTTTACCTTGGAGAAAACAACGAACACACTGTTTGTTTTCAGTCTGCTTTGGCAGCTTTTAGATCCATAATAGTCCAACCTAATTAAAGGCCTATTTACTTCTTCCATTGCCATTATACTAGGTTCTGGAAAGATAAAAGTTGAGCAGGGCAAATCCCATCTGAAGATGAAAAAGTCTGCCTGTTTATTGACATCATCAACTGTCTTTTGTGGATTGGGCTGGCATTCATTTGCTGAGGATTTCAAGAGTGATTGTTTGCTTAAGTCAATAGAAGAAAAATTGAAAGCATCAATGTTTACCTGACCTAAGAATCTCATGGCAGAAGCTAAGACCAAAGAGCTGATTAAAGGATGTATATTACTCACAAACTATAGAGGCAAATTTTTGGAATGTCTTGGGAGTTTAACACATATTTTATGTTCCATTGGGAACATTTAAAGGCTCTGACCTTAGTCCATAACAATCTGGGGGAAAAAAACGGGGAAATGAAGTCTGAGCTACACATCCAACAAACTGAATTTATATCTGCTAATGTTTATTTAAAACAGCATTGTAGAGTACAATAATCCATGGATTGGAGATATGGGAAGTGAGTTCTGGATGTTATCAGTACTTATTTGTGTGCTTGTCTTAAATCATCTAAGCTCTATGGGCTTGATATAAAAGACTAAGGCTAAGTACTGTTCTACTTTCAGAAACACCTCTCACCCTGTTGAATATATCTAAATCATGTGCAGCCTAAAACACTGATATTATGCCTCTGACCTAAAGCTTAAACCACATATTTTATTATTAGCCCTTTCTCTTGTGACCTCCCAGACCAGGCCAATTTGTAATTGTGAGATAAGTGTAAATCCCATTTATTATAGTGATATTAGTGACCTATTAAACCTGGGAGGCCTGGAAAAGCGCAAATTCTGACATAAAAATCCCTCGTTGTGTCAAAGTTCAACCTCAGTGCTTTCTCTTGTTCTTAATCTTAACTCACTCTGTAGATGAAGAAAGAGTGGAATGTATATAGTAAGGATTATTGAAACTTTGCAAAAATATCTGATAAAATATCAGGCATATAAAAATGTTAAACAAATTTAATAGTAATAATAATTATTATATTGTCATCATTATTATCATCATCATTAGCAGCGCAGCCCCAGCATATCATCTTAAAGGCTGTTGGAAAAAATAGTACCTGAATTAGCAACTATGATCATAGTCTCTATTCTTAAGTGACCCAAATGAGCTTTGAATCTATTAGGACATAAAAAAAATACATGTTATCAACTAAATAATCCATTGCATATGATCCCATCAGACAAGATCCACACTTCCCCCATGTAAGATATGCAGCTCTCTGCCCGTCCCCTTTTCTATAATTGACACCACATCTTCATGTGGAGCACAGATGAATGCTCCAGGTGTTGGTGTGAACAAACGGAACAGGTTTCTCAAGCATTTCCCAAAAATAAAGATGAGATCCAATTATTCAAACTGAACTAGATACCCTACAACTACCAGTCAGCTGGGAGGCCACCTGGGAGGCACTGTAAATCTGTGCCCTCTACTCATTTAGGTCCCACTTAGGAGAAAGGCAAATACTTTCTTTCCATGGACACCATGTGTGGCCTTGAGAATGCAATTTTTGTATGGAAGTCAGACATTAACTTGCCTTTCTCCTGGGAACCTGGTGATGCACTTTAGGGGTGGTCATAGAGACATTCAAATACTTAAGGAAGCAGCACCAAGATGTCATGGAACTCTCAGCTGACAGGAGAGATCTCTTTTAAGTAAGACTACCCATAGTTACTAGGGAAACTTTTTGGCCAAAATCAGTCATATAACCCCACCAAACTGTAAGGGAACTGAGAAGTGTACTCTTTCATATGTTAAAGATAGTGCTTTCCAGCTTTCTATGAAAATTAGAAAATTAGGGAAAAAATTACCTTTGTATGCCATTAGCAAAAGAAAGTCAAGACTGGGTCATTCCCTGGTTTTCAACGTCTATACAGGGAAGATAAACATAACCAAAAAATACCTTCTCCTTAGCTAAACTGGTCACCTGATTGTCCCTGTAGGTGACGAGCTGCAAGCATTGTGGGAAACTCCTCTGACATCTTTCTATGAGGTAATCTAATAAACAATGCCAACTCTCAGCCTCAGAAATATTTTAACAAATATTTCAGAGACCATATCTCTTATACGTTATCTCATTTACTCCTCACAAAAACCTACAAGTAAAATGTAAGTATGATTGCCATTTTAAAAATGATGAAGGTAGTTAGCAGAGGTCAAGTGCCCTGTCTGTGGATTCACAGCCAGTGGGTTGGGAAACCCTGGCAATTTAGCTCTTGAGTCCAGATTCTTTACCACTGTGATATACTGCCTCCTTGTAATGGCCATATATTACTAAGGAATGCATTTGACAAGTATTATTAAGTGGTCTGGGCTTTTTTTTTTTCTCCGTTGTCCTTCATAATATGCATTATAAAGAATGATGAGAAACTACAGAGTCTTGGTTACCTGGCTGATATTTGCCTTATTTCCAAAGTACACAGAAACCTTACTTATATTTTAAAACCATTCTTTCATAACATAATTAGGCCAGGAATAATTATATTTGGAGTAGTAACCATAAATTGGTGAAATATACTGGAAACACTGTTTCAATTTTACTAATACTAAAAATACAGGGTAAAATATTGGCTATATATTAAGTAATAATGATTTTTCACAGCATATAATATATTTTCAAAGCAGTTTTATGTCTGTTGTCTGACATAGGATTTCAAACATCTTGTTAGTTAGGTAAAATATATGTTGTTATCACCATAAAAGAGCTAGAGAAATTGTGGCAGAAGTTAAATGGCTTTATTTATTTTTAACACAAATTAACCATATGCTCTATAAGCCAGGTTGGGTGACAAAGAGTGTAATAAGATATTGCTTAAATGTCACAGGATGTGCAATCCCCACAAGGTGGAACCAAACTGAATCAAGTATAATTTGCTTAAAGTCCCATTAGGATAATATTTTGATACTCTGTTTCTCACCTAGTCCAATTAAAAATGGACACAAAGAGAAGATATAATTCAAACTAGTTTAGTTCATGGTTCAGTTAATAGTTAATATTTGAGACAATTAAATACATTCATGGTCTTTTTTAGTTTTGGAATCATGGTTTGGCTGTAAGCAAGTTGCTAATTAAATTGGAGCATATTTAAGAAGAAAATGGAAAAAAATAGTACAGTTTTCTGAGAGGTTGTATGATTGCCTCTATACCACCTCATCCTTCTTACTCTGTAAAATACCTATTATTATCCCCATTTTACAGATAAGTAGCTTTCCCATAGTGCCTAGTTAGAGTGAGTGAAATTGAGGACTGTTCTGATTTATTCACAGGTTTTATGACTTTGATGCCCATGACTGTTGTACCTTCTATGTGTAGAATGGTGTGTTCATTCTATATGGGTCACTATTTCTGATTAACTTTCTATTTGCTTTCACTTAATGAGAATATTCTGCCTGCAGAACTTTGTCATATTTCATCTACCCAAATAAGGCAGCATGAAGGCTTTGTCAAGAAACTTCTTTAAAATATATATCGTTTATCTTATAATTTTAATAGTGCACTAAGCTGTTTTCTGTGACAGTGCTTATATCTGTATACTCTGATAAACTCTGTTCAATCACATCTGTGTACCGTCATACAAGTAAGGCCCTGCTATTATGGAAGATGCTTAAAGTCTGTAAGGAAAATCGATTCAAATTCATGAGAAATTGATTTAAAATAAGAGAGAAGTGTAGAATTTGTAATTCTACATCTGGATTTGGGAGAATTACCGTTTTGATTCAGAGCTGGCCCTGACTCAGGAGATTAGTCTTGATAATAAGAAAGCTTTTTTATATCACCATCATCTCTTCAAGCTAGGGCGTTATTTCATCTTTCACAAAAATTGCCAACTAATAAAATCTGGGGTAATTCATCAGGTTTCTAGAGAGTTTGAATTCCTCATGTACAAAATGTCCACTTTAAGTAAGTCATGCAAAACTATTTAAATGATTCTGCCTTTCCCTGAATGTGGGAAATGGAAAATGTTATTCTGTAGTTAGAATAAAATGGTTTGAATGGTGAGGAATAGATTAAACCTGCTCGCAGTCACTGAGCAGAAATAATAAGAGATTATTTGAAAGTGGAAATAGTTATTTATGGTGGGCTTCTCTTAACATACTAGCATGTGTGCAGGCGTTAGAAAGCATGGGTGAAACCAGTGAGCCCTTCTCCCTTCTCTGTCAATCAATCATTCAGCAGGGTTCCTTCCTGCTAGAATTTCTCACACCTGCCCTGAGTTCCTTTCCCCAGACAGCCCATGAGGCACACTGAATAGAAAGAATAGAAATACATCAGTGAATGCAAATCAGGAAACCTGGTGGAAAAAAAACCCCTAAAGAGATGTAGCAGGTTGATCCCTAACTGACAACCAAAATTCATGCAAGAAAATGCTAAAGACATGGTACTTTAAACGTGTACGGCAGGAAGTTTCAAGGAACAGATCTGGTTTCCAACTCTTCTCTCCTTTTCTATCTTTCGTGTTAACCTAATTGACAGGCTCCCTAATTTCCTTGAATCTCAATTTCTCATTTGCAAATAAATAGTAATAATGGTAGTATCTGTCTCATCAGGGATTGAATTAGGCCTTATATGCAAACACATAGCATACTGCCTGGTCCATAGTAAGCATTAAATAAATTTTATTTATTATTTAAATAACAATGTTACTTGTTAACGAAAAAATCAAAACCAAAATAAAAACCTATCAAAGTTAAACACTTCCTAGACTTTTCAAATACAGATGCAATATGTTTACCAGTATTACCAGCACTTCAAATAGTTTAGTAACCAGTATTTGTTAAAGCCTTACAGTGCACCCAATTATATTGTGGTAGAAGCCTTGAAATACCAGAAACTGAAGATAAGACATACTTCCCAAGAAAATATCTATTTTTTCCTATTCTATAAAATCCATCAAATTTATGCACCTTGAAGCTGTTATATCTCACCACTTGCAAAACATGGGACTTCTCTGACAATGTTCTATGCCACAAACTTCCCTTTGCTGTATTCTGGGGAGAGGAAGAAATAACTTTGCAAATGGCTTTTTCTAATTCTCCTCACCTTTTTAAGACTACCGTTTAGTCTAAATGCCTCCAATGACTGATAAGTGTCCTTGTCTATATGCACTGGTTATTTTCCAAAGCTTCTGTGTTGTCAGGCAAACGTATTCTACGTGTTTGTAAAAATGACTTTTCTATCTAGAAAGTGCTGTTAAGACATTCTGTAATATAAGGATAAGACTATAAAGTCTTTCCCATTTGTTAGGCACCTGTTATCTGTCATGGATTTTTCTAATATTTTCCTTTAATCTCTTAGCAACCCTATGAAATAGATAATATTGTGCCCATTTTACATACTAAGAAAAGGAACAAATGGAGAAATCAAATAATTTGCCATGCAAATTAAACTTGAATCCAGTCTATATTTCTCTGAAGTTCTTGGGAGAATGTTTTCTGATTTGATATTTGGATTGTGGAAATCATATAAAGGAGGCATATTGCCTCCTGTTTATAAAACTATAGTGACATCCCTGAGCACAATGAGAACTGCAACCAATATCTAATATCCACAATGATTTTAGATTATCAAGCATCACTTCTCAACAAATGGTTCTGGATGTAGTAAGCATCAAGGACAAAATAAGTGTGATAGGCAAAATTCAGTAGTCTAGATTTCCAACCCCCTGTTATATATCCCCTGAATCATCACCTCCTCTTGAATGTGGGTGCGACTTGTGAATATGATGAATGCAAATCAGGAAACCTGGTGGAAAACATACCTGGTGTAACATAAGCTGCGATTATGTTACATTATATATCAGAAGGAATATTTCAGATATAATCAAGGTCCCTAATCAAATGACATTATGTTACTAAAAAGGGAGGTTATTCTTGGTGGGCCGAACCTAATCAGATGAGTCCTTAAAAGAGATTAGATAGATTCAAAAGACATTGCTCCTGTTTGCATTAAAGAAGGAAATAACTGTGTTGTAAACCAAATATAGAAAAAGCCTTGTGGCAAGGGCATGAGATCAGCCTCTAGAAGCTGAAGACATTCCCTGTTCAACGGACAACAAGAAAATCGGACTTTATTCAAATAACTGCAAGGAAATAAATTTTGGTAACAACCACTTACCTTGAAAGAGGACCCTGAGCCTTAGGTGAAATCACAGCCCTGGCTGTCAGTGTATTTCAGTCTAGTGAGAACCTAAGCAGAGTTTCCAGCTAAGCCATGCCTAGACTTCTGATCTACAGAAATTGTAAGACTTTACACACACACACACACATACACACACACACACAATCTTGACTTCTAGACTTACTATAAGCTACAGTAATAAATACAGTGTGGTATTGGCAAAATCATAGACAACTAGATCAACAAAACAGAAGAGGAAACCCACAAATGGATTCACATAAATATAGTCAACTGACCTTTGACAAAGAAACAAAGGCAGGACAGTGGAGAAAAGATGGGTGCTGGAATAACTGGACATTCACATGCAAAAGAAATAAATCTAGAAACAAATCTTACACTCTTATTAAAAATTAACTAAAAATGGATAACAGATCTAAATGTAAAACACAAAACAATAAAACTCCTAGACCATAACAGAGCAGAAAATCTAGATGATCTTGGGTTTGTCGATGACTTTAGTAACATCAAGGCATGGTTCATGAAAGAAATTAATGATAAGCTAGACCATTAAAATTAAAACTTCTGCCTGTTAAAGACAATGTCAAAAGAATGAAAAATGCCACATAATGGGAGAAAATTTTGCAAAAGCATATTTGATACAGGACTGTGACCCAAATATACAAAAATACTCCTGAAACTCAACAATAAGAAAATAGTCAAACTAGTTAAAAAATGGGCCAAAGATTTTAATCTCATCATAAAAGATATACATATGACAAATAAACATATGAAAAGATATTCCATATATGTCATCAGAGAAATGCAAATTAAGATACTGCCGCTACACACCTATTAGAATGACCAAAATCTGGAATTTTGTGAACACCAAATGCTGGCAAAAATGTGGAGCAACAGAATTCTCAGAGTTGGTGGAAATGCAAAAATGGTACAGCCACTTTAGAAGATAGTTCAATGGATTCTTACAATACTAGACATAGTCTTATCATATGATTTAACAATTATGCTCCTTGATGTTTACTCCAAGTATTTGAAAACTTATGTCCATACAAAAACTTGCACGTGGATGTTCATAGCAGCTTTACTTATAATTGCTAAAATTTGGAACCACTTAAAATGCCTTTCAGTAGTTAAATGAAATAAACTGTGATATATCCAGACAATAGAATGTTATTTATTACTGAAGAGAAATGAGTTGTCAAATTATAAAAAGACATGGAGAAAATGTAGATGTTTATTACTAATTAAAATAAACCAATCTGAAAAAGCTACATACTGTATAACTCCAATTATATGATGTTTTTGAAAAGGCGAAACTATGGAGACAATAAAAAGATCAAAGTTCTCAGAGGCTAATGGGGAAGAAAGGGTAAATAAGCAGAGCACATCAGATTTTAGGGCAGTGGGAATACTCTGTATGTCACTATAATGATGGATGTATGTCACTATAAATGTATCCAGACTTACAGAATTTACAACACTAAGAATGAATCCTATTGTAAACTATGGACTTGGGATAATAATGATGTGTCAGTGAAGGTCCATCTATTGTAGCAACTAAACAACTCTGGTGGGTTGCTATGGGATGTTGATAATGAGGGAGATGGTGTAAGGATGGGGGATGGTTGGGAACTCTTTGTACCTTCCTCTCAATTTTTCCGTAAACCTAAAAGTACTATAAAAAATAAAGTCTTTAATTAAAACATAAAAACAAAAAGTAAGCATGATAATCTACTGAAACTTGTAAAATGATTCAAATGAACCTGGGTGATGTACCAGCAACATCTATTATAATTACGAAGCATAGAAAAGACTACAATTTACAGCTTAATAACTCTGGAGTATTGTTGATAATATATTAAAAAATGGTAAGTTGATTAAGAAAGTGTCTTTTCATACTATGACTGCCATTCATGAAATGACTATCATGTCTCAGACACTCTTTCAACTAATAATTAGTACAACCTTGTGACATTAGTTCTACTTTAATCTTCATTTTAAACATGAGGAAATTTTGGTTACAAGAGATAAAATAACTTGGCCAAGTAGCTGTGGCCTTACGAGTAGGTGAGCTGAGATTTCAATTCTCTGAGTCAAATTGTGTCAAAATTTCACTACACTAAGCCACTACCATTTTCATTAAGTTTTGCCAAATTGTCTTAAATAACAACCATAATGTGTACAACTGAGTCTTTATATAGATGGTCTTGTTTAACACATACTTCACAGGAGTACATCTGTACTATTTTTGAGGGTTGAGGTGTATCATTTACTGTGATCTGCCAATATGCCACAATGAGACATGCTGTAATGCCCTGGAAACATCGTGCTTATAATTTCTCATTCTCTCTTTTATTATCTTTATTTCCTCTTCTTTCCTTCCTATCTTGATTTACTCTTTAACAAACTAGCATCAGATTTATGCAAAAATCATTGTGGTATTAGTGAATTAGAAAAGATTATTTAAATATGAAACCTTCTCTCTATAGATTTATAATCAATTACCAAAAAAAGTTAGATAAATGCATAAATACCATAAGCTATAAGTTGAATACTATACTATACTATAAGTTGAACTAGATTTTGAAGAATATATGGGACTTAGATTTGTTGCAGTGGAAAGACAAACCACCATAAGTGGATGGGACAGTCTGAATCAATTCAAGAAAACAAGAAAGAGCAGCTTTTCTTCTATCTGGTTAGTTCGATTTGGTCATAACAAAGAAAAGGTTAGGGAGAATGGTATATAGGTTGGGACTAGATTGTGTTCTCTAAATGCCAAGTTAAATTAAAAGTGTAGGCTTTAATTTTCACTCAAAGGACCCATTTCTAAAACCCAGTTGGATGAGAAAACTATCAGATTTTCAACAATGCATAAATGTATATTTTTACTGAAGATAATTGTCTATCCCTTGATGCAAAACCAAAGGGATATTTGAAGAGTTTATTTTGCTGTATCACTAGATACCAGAAAAGAGATTAATGTGAGTTGGAAACTCCCCTAAAATATTTCCTTGTGGCCAACAAGCACCTGTCATGAGATTGTGCTTATTTCTGATGCCTTTTTAATCTGTTTCCCAGTTTGCAGTTAGAAAACAAAGCCACTAAAGCCGCATTAGGTCTGGAAGCCCAGTAATCCTTCCCTGCCTCTTAGATCAGCATCGCTTCTATTGAACACATTTGTTTGTTTTTTGTCTCTATTTAAGAAGGGGGATAAAAATTTTATAAAATTTTTATTAAAGGCCTGAAATACCACAACAGAGACAGTGTTGTTGTTATTGTTGTTGTTGTTGTTGTTTTTTCCTCTATTTAGACAACTAATTATTCATTTGCAAGGCAGGTATTTGGAAATTAAGAACAGAAAATAATGGACAAGTACTACTAAGAGTTTCATTGTAAGTGAGTAGATGTCAAATCTCAAACTAAATCTCATCATATTAAACTGTAAAGCACCCCAAAAGAATGGATTTTTGACTGCTTTCCAGGCCTTCAATTAAAGAACCCAAAGTAAATTTCCTTTGCTGAGAAGTTCTAACACTAGAAGTTCTAAAGCTCTATGTCTGAGAGCTTATATAGAGGGTAAACATGTAATTT
This sequence comes from Cynopterus sphinx, assembly GCA_030015415.1. Lineage (NCBI taxonomy): Eukaryota > Metazoa > Chordata > Mammalia > Chiroptera > Pteropodidae > Cynopterus > Cynopterus sphinx. The sequence continues at coordinate 121,091,129 of CM057383.1, forward strand.
ATTTTCCAGAGAGGGATGGTTTGACAGGAAAAGAAGAGAATATTAATAATTATGGCGTGACAAATGGAATACATATGAATTGTCCCAGGCCAACTGGGACATGCTGTCACCTGATTTAAATGGAAACCCAAAGAAGCCAGTGGATCAAGTGTATACCCCTAAACCATTGTCAACTTTTGCAGTGGTTGCTGCTTCTAACTTCTACCAATTTCCTAGATTCTGAAAAAGATGCTGGGCAGGGCTTATTAATACCAGGGGGAGTTTGAGAGCTCTCAAATTCTCATTCTGGTCATAATTCATACTGGCTTAGGGAGATGTTCACATTTCATGGATAGATAACTTTTCCTTGGAACTCAAACTCAAGGATCATCTAATATTATTATTCCAGATAATAAAACACTATAAGAATGGTATTTTATGAATTCCCTGTATTGAACACTTTATTTAAAAAATATGTCCGTTTTGACTCCAAGTATAGAAGTGGCTCATCTCAACTCCCTTTTTTATGGTAGTTACATGATTTATGGGAAATACATCTTTATTAATGACAGAGGAAAAAGACTTTCCAGAAATGTATCAATATTGGTATCTCTTTTTTAGTGTTTAGAATCACAGGAGGGAAGCATACCATAATGGAAAGATGTTATGCATAGGAAAATTATATTTCAATTCTAGCTCTACACCTACTAGCTGAGCAATTAATTCTGTGTTAGATATTTAAGCTCTCTGGACTTCAATTTCTTCATCATCTTATAATATTCCCCATGAGCCAAGCATTCTGATAAACATTTTATATAGATCATTTTGTTCTATCACAACTCCTTTAAGGTAGTTATTAATACCGCATTTTCAGTTGATAAAATTGGTTACTTTCTAACCTATTTCTATGCTTTATTTTCTGTTCATAGCATTTTTCATTTGTATGTTTAATGTTCTAATTAGTGTGTAATTTCCAAGGGACAGAGTTTTGCCATTATTCATCACTTCAGACACACAATATACTGCTCAATAAATATATGTTGAAAGAGAGAATAAAAGAAAGATAAAAAGAAAGTTAAAAAAAGAATGGAAAGAAGGAAGGAGGGAGGGAGGAAAGGAGGGAGGGAGGGAAGGAAGGAAGGAAGGAAGGAAGGAAGGAAGGAAGGAAGGAAGGAAGGAAGGAATTAAAAACAAAGAATAAATAGTTTGCTGAAGGTGATGTAGCTATTCAGTATTTGAACTAGGACTTGAACCCGAGTAAGCGGAACCCATAGTCTAAGTGGTTCACTACTCTTCTCCATTATCTCCCTATCTCAAAGTGCCATTGCAAAAATTAAATGAGAATCCTTAAGTAGAAGCTCAATGGATATAAATTTATTTCTTTTCCTTTCTCTTATATCTGTGATTATTGATTATGCTTGGGATTTGCATGCTAGAAAATAGAAATATATTGCTTTATCCAACTCTCAAACTCATTTATACTAGAGAGCTCATTTAATGATTTATAATGGATTAATATCTCTTTCCTTGGCAGGAGATCAATTAGGAAAAAAAAAATAAGATCATTTACTTGATGCTTTTATAGGACCTGATCCAGAGAAACCCATAAAGGAATTACTTTGTGCATTGGTCTAAGCTACTTTTTCAATGTTTGTGATTACAGTAGATTTTTGATGTATATTGATGTTATTATTATCATTATCGTTATTATTAATGAAAATAACATCACCACCTTTAAAGATGCACAAATGAGTAATGGTAATAATTCGTAACATTTCCAAGGTGTGAATTTAAATTCTGCATGACAGGATATTGATATTCATGATATTTAGCTATTAAAAAAAGAGCAACATGAAGATATGGAGAAACTGGAATTCTATACATTGCTGGTATAAAAGTAAAATTGTGATGCCTCTGTGAAACAGTGTGACAGTGCCTTAAAAGCTAAACAAAATTATATGACTTAATAATTCTACTTCTAGGTATATAATAAAAAAAATTGAAAATTGCAACTCCAACAGATAGTTGTATGTCTGTGTTCACTGACACATTATTCACAATAGCCAAGAGCTAGAAACAGCCTGAGTATCCATCAACAGATGAATGAACAAACAAAATGTAGTATATACCTGCAACAGATATGATTCAGCCATAAAAATGAATGAATTTCTGATACATCCTACAACATGGATAAAACTTAAAAACATTATGCTAAATGAACTAAGCTAGGCACAAAAGTACAAATTTTATATAATGCAATTTTTATGAAATATCTAGAATTGCCAAATTCATAAAGAAACTTGATGCAAGGTTACCAAGGGAATTACTAGCTCATGATTACTGAGTTTCTGTTTGGGCTGAAGAAAAATATTTGGAAATAGGTAATGGTGATGTTGCACAATGTAATTAATGTCATGATATTGTACATTTAAAAATCATGAAAATGGCAGATGTTATGTTATACATATTTTTTGCCACAATAAAAAAGAATAGAAAGAATAGCACTGCGTCTTTTTATTCTCTTCTTATGCCAAATGTAATAACTCTCAAAATGTAATACAAAGTATTTTTTGTAAGAAAAGGACATTTTCTGAAAAATGAAATGCTAGATGGATTTGAAGAAACGTTGAACTGTGGCAGAGGAAATGCATGGCACATGATAAAGGAGAAGGCTTGGTGAAGAATATTTTACAATCAAATTTAAAACTACAGATTTCTTAGGAGATACTTCCGGTGAATGTTGTGGGTCTAGAGTGCCACAAAAATTTTGTGTAGAACTAATATCTCTGTAATAGTATTTCCAGCATGAAAAGAAACCTCACAGTTCATAATTTGAGAAATTTGAGGTTAGATTATATAGTACCACTCATTGTATTTAACATACTAATGTACATAGCAAATCATCAAGAAAAAGATCCTGTCTTCAGCAGTTCCTAAACTTAACTTATAATTCAATTTATTTGCATACATTATCAATAAGACAAATTTTATCACAAACTTCAGTCTTATTGAGGCTGCCATGTATAGCATCTACTCCCTTACCAAATGGTAAGCCAGGTGTGATAAATTATGTTTTTGATTTTAAAAAATATTCATATTCCTTTCTCCCTGCATGAGCATTTCTCTTCCTCACATTGTTGATGTCAGGCTTGCTCATGTGACTTTCTTTAGCCAAGGAAATGTGAATTGATTTTCCTGGGAGAACTTTTAAAAACGTGTGGTAATCTTCCAGACCAGTGGAACAGAATCGAGAGTCCAGAAATAAACCCCTATTTATATGGGCAAATAATTTTTGACAAAAGCGCCAAAAATATACAGTGGAGAAAGGAAAGCCTCTTCAATAAATGATGCTGGGAAAACTGGAAAGCCACCTGCAAAAGAATGAAACTAGGCTGTTTATCACCACACACCAAAATTAACTCAAAATGGATTAAGGACCTGAATATAAGACCTGAAACAATAATATGCATAGAAGGAAATATAGAAACTAAACTCAAGGACCTTGGGCTTAAAGAGGATTTTATAAATTTGACCTCGAAGTTAAGGGAGGTAAAAGCAAAAATAAATGAATGGGACTACATCAAAGTAAAAAGCTTCTGCTCAACAAAAGAAACTATCAACAAGGTAAAGAGACAACCATCCGAATCGGAAAATACATTTGCAAGCAACACCTTCGATAAGGGCCTAATATCCAAAATATACAAAGAACTCATATGACTCATATTACAGCAACAACAACAAAAAACAATCTAATCAAAAAATGAGCAGAGGACCTGAACAGATACTTCTCCCTAGAGGACATACAAATGGCCAGTGTAAATGTATGAAAAGATGCTCAACATCACTAGCAATTAGGGAAGTACAAATCAAAACCACAATGAGATACCATCTCACACTGATTAGAATAGCTATCATCAACAGGACAAATAATAACAGTGTTGGAGAGGATGCAGAGAAATAGGAACCCTCAAACACTGCTGGTGGGACTGCAAATTGGTACAGCCACTATGGAAAGCAGTATGGAGGTTCCTCAAAAAACTAAGAATAGACCTACCGTATGATCCAGCAATCCCTCTACTGGATATTTACCTCAAAGATTTGAAAATTTCTATTCAAAAAGATATTTGCACACCAATGCTCATAGCAGCATTATTCACAGTAGCCAAGACATGGAAGCAACCTACGAGAGATGACTGGCTAAAGAAGCTGTGGTACATATATCCAATGGAATATTACTCAGTCATAAGAAGAGATGAAATACTGCCATCTGCGACAACATGCATGGACCTCGAGATAATCATACTAAGTGAAATAAGCCTAACTGAAAAGGTTGAAAATCACATGATATCACGTATATGTGGGATATAAACCTAAAAGCAACAAATGAGCAGGACAAACAAACAGAGACTCATGGACATGGACAATGGACTAGTGGTTACCAGAAAGGAGGGGGAGGGAGGAGGGTGAAAATAAAAAAAAATATGTTAAAAAATATATTATGTATATATAGTATGAAAAAAATAAATAAACTGACATTTTAAAAAAAAGAATTTCTCATTTTCCATAAGGTGAGAAATATTGTCTATAGAAACTGCTCTCAGATAAATTAGTGGTAGATATGTTCTGAATGTGGGAAAGGAAGCAGGACAAATTGTTGTGATCAGGAAAGCCAACTGTGATAGATTGTATTATTGCTTAAAAATCTCTTCTACTTTTCCCTGTAGGAGGATTTCATTTCTGTGTTCCAATATTAAGCTTAACCATGGGACTCATTTAGCCAATGATGTTTGAGCAGAAGTAATGTGTATCTTGTCTAGTGAGCCAATGTATGGTGTTCCATGATTCTTTTTCCTATTCATGACATTGCCAACATTCCACATAGAGGCTGCTGAGTCAATTTGGGTTGTGTTTTAAAGATAACAGAGTAGTGCAATAGTTAATTCAGTGACGAACTGTGATATGAGTGAGAAATAAATCATCATTATTTTTAAGCCACTGAAATTTTGGAGTTGTTTGCTACTTCAGCATATCCTAGCCTGGCTAGCCTATAGATCAGAAAACCCAGGACATGCTAACTAATTATCTCATCTCCCTAGACACTGTGACTTGTCCAGGGATAGGTTTATAGGTCAAATTAGGCTAATTAACATCCTTTCTTACCATTTTCTAATTTGAAGAGTTAGTTTTGAGGCAGTGAATATTTAATCCCATTTTTCAGGAGGAAAGTTGCCCGTAGAAAATTAAACATAGAGAAGTAGAGACTATGGTGGAGAGAGATAAAGAGACAGAAATGCAATATCATTAACGGCATATTAATAGATATAATTGTTTCTGAAGTCAATTGCTCTTTCAAAATTTAGTTGAATGAACCAATAGATTATATACCCATCTATTCACCATTTTTCTTGTTTTTTTTTTTATTATTGCATTATTTTTTCATTACTAAAAAGAAAAGTGTATTAGACACAGTAGGTTAGAAAATGTTAAGTAGATTCTTTAGCTACAGGGCTTGTCAGGGCTTTTTTATGTACAAATATGCCCTGTTCCTCCAGAAGGGGGCTATATTATACATAGTTATTTTCTGACTTATTTTTCTTACAGAATCTGTCTCTAGAGATGAATGTTTTACAAAACATATTTTGGGAAACTCTACTATATAAGTAGCTTGTGGTTTCTGAATGTCTACAGTCATGAAGGGCAAAACTCAAGTTCCATGTAAGCCAAATAAATGTGTGATGACATCAAAATACTAAACAGAGATGTGTTTTCTGACCACTGTAAGTGAGTTCATGGGGACATAATTTGCCCCATGGGGACAAAATACTCATTATCATCATTTTCTAGAAAACCACAGAAGATAATGAATTTTCTTTTTAATTTTCAATTAAAGTTGGCATGCAATATTATTTTATTTTAGTTTCAAGTTTACAGCAAGATAATGAAATTCTATGGGCATATATAAGATCAGTGACTAATAGGCTCAGCCTATAGTTCTCTGAAGCTCTAGCAGAGTACCTTACCGACCTTGCTCTTACACCCCTCCCCATGAAGACCCTGGTGTTTTAAAAATTTATGCTGATTACACAACTTTATTACTATATTTAGGGGTACCTTTTATAAAACCAGTGTGTAGCCCACCCACAAATCATCTGAAATCTTACCTCTCCCTACACTTTACTGTGTGAGCCCAAACACCCGCTCCACACTTCAGTCATGATGATTGAGTCATTTTACCCAAATTGGGAAAATTGTATTATCTTTCCTTGGAAATTGTGATTGGAGTTAAGAGGCGGCTTCTGAATATACTAGAAATGTAACACACACACTCAGAAGATAAGCACATTTTTTATTCTGTGAATGGAAAACCAGGGAAAATGAAGTCTGCAGAGATGTGAGCAAATGTTTTAGGGAAGCCAAATTTCAGATGGCCTTACTTTTTCTGGTTCTAGTTCCTTTAAAATTAAATTTGTACTTATTACCACTACAATAAATAGAGCACAAATAGAGCCTTACACTATTTTCTTCTTTTTTTTTTCAGCAACCACAAGTGGGTTTCTACCTTTTCTAAGCACCCCAATAAAATTACCGGAAAAATTCTTAAGGGGTGGGGGAGATGAATTTTTGAAAAAACACAGAGAGAAAATTTTAAATATTGATTTTGTTGCTTATTTTATCTATTAATTATTCAAAAATCAAACTGGAGTACTTATTATCTATTCAAACTTTGGTATATTACATAAATTCACTTTTCATCAATTTTCTCAACTGTAAACTTAGAGTGATGAGATTAGTACCTGCATCACAAAATTATACTGAGGATTAAAAAAGTTGATACAAGTAAAATACTTAGATAAGTATCAGGCACATACTAAAAGTTTAGTATGTATGTTATTAGTTTATTTTCTGCAACTTCGTGGAAAACTCTGAAATACCTTTTGCTTTATTCTGTGGAAGCTGTTAAAATGTTATCTTTCTCAATGTTTTTAAGCAATTCTATTATAATATGGCTTATTTCGTGTGTGTGTTCCCACATGCGCATGTATGTATGTTCTGTAAGTTTAAATTTTTCATCTAATTTGGGAATTTTTTGGCCATTATAACTTCAAATATACTGTCTGCTTATTTCACATCCTTTTTCTTGTGGGCCTTTTATTACATGTATGCTAAACCTCTTGATATTTTCTCACAAATACTGGGCTTCTCTTTATGATTGTCAGTCTTTCCCTCTTTGTGCTTTCGTTGTAACTGTTTCTATTTCTATATTTTCAAGTTCACTGATCTTTTATTTTGCAATCACCAATTTAAGATTAATCTCATCCAGGGATATTCCATTTTTCTGTCTACGATTTCCCTTTGGTTTTCTTACCTTCATATTCATAGCGTTCTCTAAACTGTTGATCATATTGGTAAAGGTATTTTGATATTCCAGTCTGCCAATTCCATCGTCTCTAACATTTCTGGATCTGTTTGTATTCATTAGTTTTCCTACTTCTTGGAATGTTTAGTAGTTTTTTTTATTGAATGCTAGAATCATCATATCTTATGTTATTGGATGTTCAATTTCATAGTATTGTTCTAAAGAATGTTGAGCTTTGTTTTATCAAGTTGTTAAATTACTTGCCTATTGGCTCAATCCTTTTGGGTTTGTTTTCAAGTTTTTAAAGGTATTCTAATGAATTCTTTACTTTAGAGATACCTTAGCCATAGCTCTAAGGTATGACACTTCTATGTTTTCTTGTGAATACTCTTGGTATTAAACAAGGACTGACCATTTTGACAGGTTAGACATCATATACTGTCAAACTCTGTGCAGGCTCTTAGAATTGTGTGCTATTTTTTGAGTGTTCTTTGCCCAGCCTCATGGAGCTTCACAACCCAATCTCAAGGGGATTCCTATGTTTTCTACATAGCTCTTCCTGTTCTGGAAAGTCTTTCTATAAATTCCAGCTACCTCATTTTCTCTGCACTCTTATCTCTGTCTCCTCAACTCCGTGAGACAGCCATTTTCTACTTACAACCTCTCTCACTGCATCACTGTCCAGAAATTGCTTCAGGCAAAAATCTGTGGCAAATTTAAGGATCATCTTGTTTGCTTTCTGACTCTCAGCTATCACAATCTTGTGCTGTCATACACCGCCTGAAAAAAATTTTTTAAATATACAGTATTTTCTGTTTTCCAAAGTATTTTGTAAAAGATGGATGTCGATCTGACTTATTCCATCATTACTGGGCATAAAATTTGCATATTATTATTGCTGATTTTATATACAAGAGTGGGAATGAACATTGTTCTGTAGCCTTAAACAGTTAGTCGTGCCAAGGTTGTTCTGACATTGTCCTACTGCTACTACTGCTATTGGAAAAATAAGTACTTTAGCAACTCCATTATCTTTTCTTGGAAAAAATGTGTTTACTAGTAAATTATCTTTGTCACAAATTAAATCAGAAGTATGTGTACTCTAAGTAAACTAGCCTTCATAGGTTGTACATATTACTATTACTTACTTTATTGGGTACCTACTATGTGTCACATTTTATATAAATGATCTCTAATTTACCTGATCGGCTATATATAAACTGTTATTTATGCACTGTAGAGGTGGAAATTTTTCATTTAAAACATGTGATTAATTTACATGGCTTATAGCCAATAAAGTAAAAGGCTAAAATTTAAACTTAAGTTTTTCTGCCTTTTAATCTAGTACAGGAAAAAGAGGTGAAGCTAAGTGAGGGACTGTAGGTCCCAGTGTCACTCAAAGTGTATTCTATAAAGTGCTTCCAATTTGAGATTGTTAAATTCCCCCAATGAGGTAAAATCTTACTTTGAATGTAAACGAAGTAAGCCACTAAGTAGAGTGACAATTTTTGAAACAAAAATAGTAAATTACTATTAAAAAAAAACATTCTATTACAAGCTGCATAAAATAGTAACAAACAGTTCATGTACTGGCACTTGGAGTAGCAAAGTCATACCCGCTGGCTTCATAGAATGAATGACTCTTGTAACTTTTCTGGACTACAGTTTCCTCAACTGAAAATAAGAGATTTGAACAAGAACAATTTGAACATCTTTTTCTATTCTAAATAACTTGATGATAAGTTATTTAGGAATAAACATAAATAAGAATGACAGGATAAAGTAAGCAAATTAATAGATGCCTTTCTTTTTTTTTTTTACATTTAGGCTCTGATAAGTATCTCAAAAATATTAAATTTTTTCTTAAAAGTATTTGAAATATTTGAAGACTAAATCTCTAGATAGCATGGCATTTGAAGACACAGACTCTTGCAAGATTAACCTCAGTTCACATTCTCTTTGACATTTACTATCTGTGTGTTCTTGGGCAATTTCTTTAATCTCTGATTTTTACTTTAAATTATTTGAGATATGGAGATATTAATGCCAAAGTCACAAAGTTTTTGTGACTATTAAATGAGTTTGTGAATATACCGAGGTCAGCTCAGTGCCTGTTATAACTGATTAACGAATGAGATTGATTATTAAAAGCTTATCTGTATGTATATTCTTCTGGAAACACATAACCCTTTTGCTTTACCTATCTTATACTGCCTATATATCTTCAGCTCACATATTGCCTATTTGGTTAGTTTATCCACAGTATTACACTATAAACTTCTGAGCAGAAAACGTGGTTCAGAGAAAAATGTGCAAATAGTTTTTGTACGGTTATTATGATAGCATAAACAGATAAATTAACACTCTAAATGTATAAATAATATACTGTTTTGCTGAGCTACACAATATTGTCACTTTCAAAGGTAATTGCTTCTTACCTAAGCACAGCACAGTGCCTTAGAGAGTAATCTGAATGCTTGATATGAAAAAACCTCCATTTTTTCTTTGATTTTATTCTGCCTATTTTAGTTTGCTTGAGCTGCCACAACAAAATACCATAGACTGGGTAGCTTAAACAACAGAAATTTATTTCCTCACAATTCTGGAGGCTGGAAGCCTTAGATCAAGCTATTGGAAGATTTTGTTTCTTCTAAGGTCCCTCTCCTAGGTTTGCTATGGCCTTTTCTCTGTACAGACATCTTTCATGTCTCTCTGTCCAAGTTTCTTCTTAAAAGGACACCAGTCAGATTGGATTAGTGCTCACCCTAACAGCCTCATTTTAATTCAATCTCCACTGTAAAGACATATTTCCAAATAGAGATACATTCTGAGGTACTAGGAGTGACCAGTTCCACATATAAACTTGGGAAGGATGGGGTAAGATGACCAGTTCCACATGTAAACTTGGGAAGGATGGGGTAAGACACAATTCAGCCCATAATGCTGCCCTTTCCATCTTTGTCTTGAATAAGCTTGTTAATTAACTGCAGAGACCTGAAAGGAGAACATGCTGGCCCCTTAACCCAGTGAAATGCTTGGTCCCTGGTCTCCTTGACTCCATCTTGTTCTAGCTTGGGTGTTCCCATGACCTCCAGGCTCATAGCTCCTGCTTTGTCCTGCAATTAGCATGTCTATGCTAACTGTTAGGTCTGCTGGGGAAGGGCAGGCCAGATAGATGCCTGCCTGGAGACTCCCCAGCTTGATACCTGGAATCCAGACCTACTGAATAGGGTCCACCCTAAAGCCGTAGGCACCACCATCCTAATCCGAAGGCTCAATTAACATTTGATTAACGTTCCCCACCCTATGCTCCTACCTCCACATAACCCCATAAAAGCTGTGCCCTCCCACCCCAGGGCATGACTTCTCTGGCCCTTCTCCTCTCAGGACCAGAGAACCTCGCCCAGGAGTCCTCTCCCAATAAAAGCTTCCTGTTAAAACTTCTGTTGGCGCCTTTCCCTTACACTAATCAGGAGAGGAATTCTACTCCTGGCTGGAGTTTTACAAAAACAGTCTCTCTCATTTTTTTTTTCCCTTGAGATAAAAGCCCTGTACTTTCTTGAGTTATGTTTGAAGATTAGGTCTCCCATATCCTCGGTTGGTCCCTTCTTGATCAATAAACTATTCCTTACTTTAAACTCTGACATTTTGAGTTTTGGCCTTTTGAAGTGACGGGCACACAAACTGGACCAGTAACAGCCATATCTTTCTCTGTTGGGTGCTTGCCTGTGTGTCTGTGTTGGTCAGCATTTAAAACAGACAACTAAGGCTATGTGACTTTACAAGTGGAAATGTGAAGAAAACAGTCAAGACTGGTGTTTGTATCAAGTCACTAGTGTATTTCTTCAAACTTCTGACAAGCTGCATATGTGTCTTGGGAAGGAGATTTGCACTGAAGGTAATATAAATATCAGTATTTGAAAGAGGACAATATAAAAACTTCATGATGGTATCTATTTCACACTTGAAAATGTGTGTCAAGAAATTTTGCTTCTCAGAGGAGTAAATCTCAAGTGATACTTAAGGTACCTTCAATTCTTTGTTTTTGTTATTGTTTGTTTGTCTGAGGGTGCATTGTATTTCTAGCTAACAGACCTTTATATCTCTTCTTTGTGTGTCACGCATGCCCTGAGTCACCATAGAGAATCTCCATGATTAATCAATGAAGGCCAGAAAAATGAGAGAATAACCACTTATCCATGCTCAGTTTCCTTTTATGCGATACATGCACAGTGAGCTTGAGCCTTATGAGTGTGAAAGCTAAATTTGATTATAAGCTGAACTTTTTTATATGAGGAGCTGTTTCATCTTTGCATGTAGAGCTCTGCTCACACAGAAATTTGTTAAAAGTGTGTGGCAAAGAACTAATTAGAATTAATAACAGAACTATAACAATTATTTTTAGAGAAACATATAGTATTAGCGTAAATATATTATTTTATGGTGCTTTTAATGAGTGGCTATTTTGATGAACATTTTGAAAAGTACCTGAATACACCACTCAAATATGCCTGTTTGGCATATGTACTATTTTGATGTAAAGGCCATTGAGAACCAACAAATGCAAGAAAAGCTCTAAAAACAAAGCACTCATTTTCCTTTTGTAAAGAAAATTTACACTTATAAAAAATTTTCATCTGTAAAGAAGTCTCCCTCTTTCAGAACTGTATGAAGAGAGTTCTTAATAACAGCGCTTATCAATGAGACCAACTTAAATCTGCATAACAAACATTACTTAAAACCATATACTGGGCTTACCATATACTTTATACTTTGTTTGGTCACCTTTCCACAACTTGTCTTTCTGCCCAGAAGCGCTAACCCTTTTCCCTATGGTTAGCCTAAGATGGTATATAAGCTCAAGTTCTAACCACTTATTTGTTACTCATTTCTTGGTGCTCCCATGTATATATGCACAATGCACATGCTAATAAATTTGTTTCGCTTGTTAATCCACCTTTTGCCTGTCTAATCTACTTGGCTCCAGCTGGAGAACCTGAGGAAGGCATAGAAAAAAAAATTATTTTCCTTACTTACAATGTTATGACCATCTCAGTGCCAGAAGTTCAACTATTGGTGATTTGGTATTTTAGGAAATGAAAACAAAATGCTTTCTCTCTTCTAAAATGTTCAAATGTTTCTAACCCCAGTAAATTGAGTCTTTGTGACAGAGTTGCACTTAAAATTTCCTTTTTGAGTTTCCAGAATAACTGGAGCTATCACCAATCATGGAGTGTGTGTGTGTGTGTGTGTGTGTGTGTGTGTGTGTGTGTGTGTGTGTAGGGGGTGGAGAGGTATGGGAGGGAGGGAAGACAAGAGAGAGTCTCTCCACACCATTGCATACTCAGGTTTTCCTCTTCTTCAGTTATGATTAACGATAGTCCATTCTTTGCCTGTTTGTGATATGCTTTTATGACAGCTGCTACTCATCTTTAAATGCCACCTGGATCCCTCTAGGTATGTAATAGTAGTAGCTAATAGAGCGCTTATCAAAGTTTCATTAATGAATTTTGACGAGATACAAGGAAGAATTTTTTTAACTTTATCATTTTACCAGAGTTGTCCTAACATTACCAACTTTGAGTACAGGTTGAACTATATAAACTCTTTGGTCCTTCATTTTGATCAAATGTTCTTCTACATGTATATTTTAGGATTGTGTCCTCTACTGACTTCTCAAATTGTGATACAATGCAATTCTGTAAAAACACTGAGACAGTGATTCTTCACTTTTAGCTGACTGAGATAACATTAGGAGAATCTTAAAGAGCTATAAAACTCTTCTACAGGGAAATGTATGTTGGTACTTAAATACATACTTTTTCCCCAAAGTTCAGGTAATGGATTGTTTGATACTCTTTTACTGATGTCAAGTTAAAAACATTGCTTTGTAATAAATGAATTTAGCCCTAAGAATATTTTAGAATCACTTCTTAGGCTTGGTTTTTGCAATTTCAAATCATCAATATTACTGATTACTTTCTGTTAAAAAGTAATTATGCTTACCCATAAAACTGGAAAAACTAATCTACATTTTAAGTCTAGTACAAAATATTCTAGTTTAAAATCATTGATATAAAGCCCTGTACTCAGATCATCAAGCCTACTATAATCAAGGATGATTACTGTAGAAATAATCATGTGAAAAATAATACTGTTATTGTGTACTTTAGAATAAAAGTATATAATTTCCCACTTAGATGCTTATAGTCTGGTAAATTGTGACCCATAGATTGATATATCTTATGATATAGCATTAATGGTAATCAGACTATTATATGTTACCATACATCAAATGCCTATTTTATACTGAGGACTGATCCAGTTACTGGGAAAAGTAAATGTGTATTTGACATGACCTAAGGATTTATGGCTATTACATCAAGACAAAAATCAACTCCTAAAGCAATTAGAGAATAATTTCATATATCTAGTTGTGGGATAGTTAGAACCATCTTTTCGAAAATAGAAGTCCTAGATAGAATATTTTGGTATAGATGAAATTTGGAGAGGTGGAGAAAAAAAGAAAGCATTTACTAGTCTGGATTATAGTAATACCTCACTGAAACAGATAAAGGTACAAATTAAATGTGTTAATCCTTTGACACAAGCATATCTGCATCCCTGTCTTCTGCTACCATTTTTGTATGCTATATGCTCTAGGATATAATACCTTAGATTATAAGGCAGTTTTTTTCTAACATATAATTTGCTAACCTCAATATTGTTGGTCACAATAAAATCTCCATTAAAAACAATTATTTACTTGTATTAGTGTTCTTAGGCTGCTATAACAAAGTACCACAGACCGGATATAGTTTAAAATACAGAAATTTATTTTCTACATCCAGAAACCAGAAGTCCAAGATTAAGGTGTCAGCAGGGTTGGTTTTGATAACATCCATCCACTTGGGTTGTAGTGCCACCATCCTGCTGTGTGCTCTCTTCTTTGTACACACATGAAAGAGAGTTTGGTGTCTCCTTCTAAAAGAACACTAATCATATCAGATCAAGGCCCCACCCTTGAGACCTCCATTAACCTTAATTACTTTCTTAGAGGTCCCATTTCCAAATATAGTCATGCTGGAAGTTAGGGCTTCAAAGTAGGAGTTTTGTGGGAGGTGAGTGGGATATATGCAGTTCATAAAAATGTTTTTAAGCAAGTAAAACTGAAAGAGATGAGGGAGAGATAAAGCGATAAAAAACGTACCAAATAAAAATCAAAGATGGAGAGAATAGTAAATGTGTCAAATTTTGTTTCTCCAAAAGTAGAAAAACAAAGTGCAAATTGAAGAAACTTTAATTCGGAGAATATCCCTAAATTAAAAAAAAAAGTAAAATCCCACTTTTGCACAGTTTCAAAAATTATCGTAGAGAATAGATGAAATATACACCATCAAATGAGAACACAACTAGATAAAGCAAAAATTAAAACCATCAAAAATGGGAAAATTTTTTAAAACTCTGGGAAATAGAAGCAAATTACATACCCAGAAATTAGAATTAGGTTAACATCAGTATTTATCATCAGATACACAATTGCAAGAAGACAATAAAGTAAAAATTTTAAACTGTTAAAGAATTTGAACTATGAAATTTGAACATAAAATTATTCACCTAAATTATCATTGAAATGTGAAGGTAAAATAAAGGTATTATCAAATATACAAGGTTTTCAAATTTTTAAAACATTGAAATGTTCTTTGAACTTATTCTGAGATTAAGTAGTCTAGACATCAATAAATGTTTTCTGAAAATCACAGGATATTAAAATTTTCTGACTTGCTAAATCACATAAGGTGTTGGTTGCATATTCTTTTTATTTTTTTATGACATTTTAAAAGTATAAAAATATTCTTAGCTCAGATGTTTACCAAAACAGGCTGCAAACTGAATTTGGCTTATGGAACAGATAATATGGTTTGAAGAGCCCTAAAGGAATAGAATAAATAGAAAAACATAACATCTTCAGCTTTCTGAAACTTAGGTCTAAGAATTAAATAAAAATAAAATTAAAAGTTGAAAATTAATTTTAGAAAAGTTAAATTTGTTTTCTGTGATAAATAAAAATGTGATAATCAGCTAAAGGAATAATGAACTGAATTATAGAAGTGAAAAAATACATAATTGGGAAAACACACATTAAATACTTAGACATTTAACCTTAGAGTTATTTTTGTGGGGGGGCTAAAAAAATTAATATTTTTTTCCCACCTTCTATATTCTTCTAGTTTGGCTAATAATCAAATTAACAGAGATATAATAGTAGAAGAAAATCAGGTTTTAGTACATGTGCTTAGGAATTCACATAGGTATGAAAATTCCCAAAGACAGTGGGGCAACATTGGGTATATAAGACATTTTTGGACAAAGAAGAAAGAGAGGGAGGGTGGGATATCAGATTTCAGAAATGAGAATTGGTAATCTATAGGTAGTTGAGGAAAAGCAGAACATACATAGTAGGAAAACTCGCTCACCATTCAGAAACAGTGGGACACGGGGTGTCTAGCTAACAGGCTTGTAGGCTTCCTGACTAGCTCTATGGTGAAGACTCTTAAAATGACTAAGTGCAGGCTCCCTCCCTAAATCAGGTTTCTGTGTCTGAATCTCTTGGGTAGGAATGGGTGGCAGGTCAAAAGTTCTTCCTGAGTCTTTTGTTTCTTAATAAACAACTTAAAATTAATATCTCTAAAAACAACTTCAGGGTAGAAAATATTTGGTACCCTTTACTTCTGAGAGGAAATTTTGGTAAACATAAAAGAACTGTTTTTTGTTTTGTTTCATTTTGTTTTAGAATTTTTAGAAAAATGATAATAAGCAAATGCAAAATACACCCAACACTGCTGTTTATTTGAACATGAAGAATGTGTAACTAGGTAGGAGTAAAAGATGTATGTGTCTTTCTCCAGTAGAACTCTATAGCCCTATGACAGGATCAGAAGAAGCAGATACATAAGATAATTAAGAGACATAAATAAGATTTAGAAAATACTAAGAGGATAAAATTTTTGTGGTTCTATAGATATAAGCTGTGAAGAAGTCCAGTATTACAAAGAGTTGATTAAAAGTAATAGAATAATATGAGGAAAAGGATTTAAAGATTTGGTAATACTTCCAATGAAGGCATTTTAAAAATGGCTTTCAGAAAAGTTACTTAAAAACTACTAAATATTTTAAGTGTGATTTGTGACCGTATTAATCAGACTGTGCTAAGTTATGCAGCAGTAACAAATGATTTCAAAATTGCATTGGCTTACAAAAGCAATAGCCTCTTTTTCATTCTTGTTTCATGTTGGTAGCTCCAGGTCATCTGCAGCTCTTTTCTACTTTATGAATTGTCTTTATTCCAAGATTTAGGCTTGGCATAAATAGCCCC
Organism: Cynopterus sphinx; assembly: GCA_030015415.1. Taxonomy (NCBI): domain Eukaryota; kingdom Metazoa; phylum Chordata; class Mammalia; order Chiroptera; family Pteropodidae; genus Cynopterus; species Cynopterus sphinx. Next base: position 121,107,841 of record CM057383.1, read on the forward strand.
CATTTGGGACTTAAAGTGTTTGTGGCAGAAGAAAAGAACAAGATGGCTAACTCAAATCTTTGGTGACTCTTCAAGCTTGTGCTCAGTCATGCCTGTGTTACATCCAATCACATCTCACTGCCAGAGTAAGTCACATGGATCATATCTAACATCAGTAGGGTGGGGATGCATATTCCTCCCAATGGAGGTCCCATAAATCTCATTGCAGCAGGGAAAAATTCTGCAAGCCCAGAGTCATCTCTTACAAAGAAAGGGTGGGAAGAAAAAGCAAGACTCTTGATTCAACTTTTATTAAAAAGCGGGCTGTTTCCTCAGTGTCTACAATGATATGCACCTGTCCGTTTTGAGCCTTTGCTCTTTTTCTTTCTGGAAACCTATTAGAAATTAGGTATGGCAGCCAGCTAAGTAGCAGCATGTTGGTAAATTCACAAATCATTCATGAATGGATAAAGAAAAACAGAGTAAGCAGAGAAGTGGGAAGTAACAGAAGCTGAATGGTTTTGCAAAGGTACAGAAATAAAAGGAATCTGGCATGCTCCTTCCTGATGGCTGTATCAGCCCCGTCAAGGAGGACACTGAACTCATTGAATCATGACAGACTAACTCACTCTGGCAGTTGATATGACCTGAGATTTTTTTCAATTTATAATTGGAATACAAAACATTACGTGTTAACTTTGCCTTATTGCTCTGTTGATACTATTGACAACAATAAAGTGACTAATATTGGTCTAGCATCTCACTTTTATAATCACTGTCCTATATAGTGCAGTTTTGTTTTCAAACCTATTCTCTGTCATAGGGCTGCTGGTTATTCTTATTTTCTCTCCTACTCATTCATTCTTTTCATTTCTTTTCCCTGTTTTGTGCCCTGAGTAGGGTAAGAAAGACTGATCTATAAAGACTGTTTTATCCGGACTCCACAATGTCTGTCTTACAGTTGGGTTTGGTCAAGGAGAGATAGTGGCTAGGAGGACAGATGGAAAGGGGGATCTCATGGTCATAAAAAGAAGTTTGAACTTCATCAAGAGATTTTTCTTTGCTTACTTTTTTTTTTAATACTAAGGGCATTGTAAGATATGAGCAGCATAGAATTCTGTACATCCAAGGCAATACTTATGAAAGAATTATAATCCAACTCCTTCCTTCAGCAAAACAGGGCAGGAAATATTGAGATAACTAGATAAGAAAAAATTTTCTGCCCTTCAGTGATTATGCATTGTCTACTGGGAAAGAAAAGCATACAAGTATTTTATAAAAACTCAAATGATAAAATCCTTATTCCCACTTTTTTTAGGTAAGATTTTTCTCCTACATCCTCGCTATGTTATCACCATCACTGTCATCATCAATGCCATTATAAATATTCTATAAGGGGATGTTGTGAATTATTCCAGTTTATTGCAACACGGAAATTTGTATATCTGAAGCCTCAAAGTTATAGGTGGCACTCACAGTGGTTATCCATGACCTTTTGAATGAATAAAGCATTGGCATGGCTGCTCAAAGTTATTCAGTGTACCCCAGCTGCCATCTAGCCATCTTAGATGCCTGTGTTGCAGTCACAAGGGCAGACTTGTTCAGGTGAGCCAAGGTCTACCCAGATAATTGTTTGAATTGATCCTAAATTAATATTCTAATAGAACTCTGTGGAATTTGCAACAACCTATTTAGGGAAGGTGAGAGAAACGTTACCAATGACAGCCTTCTCTCTTATGCCAACCAAAGCATTGCAACATAAATTAGTTCCTCCAAACTGCTTACTCCCGGTAATTAACTCTGCTCTAGGAATAGCTGTTTGATAACTGTTGCAAATCAAAGTACTATGCCACCAAAGTACTCACTTGCCAGGAGACCCTGACATCTCATCCGTTAAAAGGATGATGTTCAAAAAATCCACTTCTCCTTTTCTTTTCAAAAGATAATTTCACTGAACGGACATTTCCTTGAGTTGTGTCAAGGGAAATGGGAGTTGAATCAGCAGCACTTATCCGATGTATAACTCCTATTACTCTGCTCCCAGGATCACTGGATTTTGCATGGTTTAGCAGACAGAAGGCTCTAATGATAAAACTCAAAGTGGGCTAACAACACTGGAACATTTAAGGATGTACTAGGCTCATTGTCTCCATTTTTCAGAATTCACCTCTTAAGAGGCAGACAATGCTTTTAAGGACAAGGCTAATAGTCCTTAATTCCTTGGGTGTTCATTGTGAAATGCTATTATCCATGCTAAGGGAATTTGCTATTAAAATGGATGTAATACACAATGCTATCAAAATTTCCACTGTAATGCAGCCTTTGTAAATGTCTATTACCTTTTCAACAGCTCCTGATTCCATAGTTCAAATTAACCACTTTGAAGATGAGTGAACATCATTCTGCACAGCACAGCAGTGTATAGCTGCAAATGGAGTGAGGGCTGAGGAACCATGTCTTCAACACATGGGCATATGACACATGCCTAGACAGTCTGAGTCACATGAAAAATATCTCCTAATTATCAGAAACTCAATAGCAGAATGAAACTTATGTCCCTAAAAACTTACTCATTATTTGCTTCAAATTACTGCAATCAATTTAATATATTGAGTGTATCTGGTTAGATATTTCTGGTTTGTATGCTTCTGATAATAGTAGCACTATTTTGTCCCATCAGTTATTACAATCAGGAGTTAAGAAATTTTCTGTGCTTGAAATGCAAAGTCAAGGTAATGACAAATTAATGTTAACAAATTTAAGGAATTTTAGCATAGCAATTTAGAAAAGAATTAATCTTTGAACAAAAACAATTCAGAATGCATTTAAAATCTATCTTTGATTTTGCAAATGATTTGAAGCAGGAAGCTCATAAAAAAAAGCAGTAAATCTGGGCAAATGTCTTTATTTCTACTTTTTCCTTGTTTAAATCTCAATCTTAATATTAATCTACACAGTGGACTTTTGTTCTTATACGATGGTCCATGTCTCATCTACCTCATTGAACTGAGTCCAAGGTAAGAAAGTAGCTTATTCACCTCTATTTCCCTTCCAATACCTAGCATTTTATTTTGCACAGAGTAACTATTCAAAAACTCTTTGTTGAAAGAACGTATGACTCAGCGGTGGTGATTTATATTGGCTCAATGTACTCCACAGTCTTTAAACAAATAAGTGACCGCAAGTAGAATTTCTTAAGCCATTCCCCAGCTCTATTTACATTCGATCCTAACTTTCTGAAGGTGCATTTTCACTAATGTCAGGGGTTCTGGTTACTATTGGCCTTATACTTATCATTCAAAAACTGAACTGTTGCATAAAATTTTTTTGTACCAAGCTTATAAAAGTTGACTAATAAACAAGAGATGATTTGCATACATAAATCCAAAGTGTCAGCGTTATCTAATTTTCAATATGCAGAATATACTCACATCTTGGCCTGAAAAGCAATGCAAATAGATGTCCTAAATTTGCAAATATTTACTTTGTGCTCGTATTAGATTTATTTAATGCTGTGACTTAAACACTTTAACAAATTCCCAACATAAAAAAGACAGTGAAAGAGTCTGACCTGTTCAAATAAAATGATGAATAAATAAATAAAACAACTAATAATAGAAAGAAATATGAGATAAATTGTTATAAGCTGGAAAGTAATTGTAGATGTTTATGGTTATTGGGCTGAATCTAATATAATATTAAATTTCTACTGGCATTTCAAGAGCTGTCCTAATTAATCAATTGATAATTGCAGCTATGATTACTGGCTGTGATTATGATTAATTGTCAATTGTGATTGATCCTCTACTAATTCTGGCATGTTCTTCAATATAGAATCTCTGCTGCATTAAGTAGGATTTGGGAGGCAAAGTTATTAAAAGCAAATAATCAAACCCTTCACTCTCATTATGGATCTTTCCTCGGGAGACAAGATTTGTGATGCTGGAATCATAGATTCATGGTAGGGAGAAGCCAAGAGAGGACAATGTTATGCCAGAGGTTATTTTAATAAAATAGACTCATTGTGGAGATGGAGCATATACTTTATAATGATTCATTCACTCCAGGCTTACATTCATTACACCACCTACTAGTTGATACTACTTTCATTATAACAGTATGATCTCTTTAGCCAGCCCAATTGCTACCTTTTTCAGTCTTATGAGGAGAGAAAATAAATATCTCTTGTGCTTTTCCAACTGTCACATCAGTTCACTATCAGATCTTTAGGCAAATTCCATGAACCTTACTTAAATCATGAGTGGAGAAAATATTTCTGGGATTATATCATCAATGAGAAGTTCTTAAAAGTCATTTTCTCAGAGGTTATTTACCTGGTGCCAGGTGGAGGTGCACAGCCATATTAACAGGGGAAAGTGATTAATCCACAGCCCAGAAGAGGTGTCTTGTTAGTATGGAAACTCCACTGAACCACAAGTAGAATTTCTCTTAGAAGAGCTTCACACTTCAGGCTGAAGCAATGACTTCATTGTGAAGTGTGCTCTTTGGAAAAACTGAAAATCCAACTCATTTTTAATGAAGGAAAGAAAATAATACATGCACCATAAGAACAGGGGGTGCTTGTCTTTTATGTTCTGCTGCAGCCTGAATACTTTTAAAATTCCTATTCTAGGGTAGAAATCCAATAGATAACAAATGAATGAATGAGTAAACACTTGTGCATATTCCCAATGGTAGAGAGTTGGTACGTATTAAGAATTGACTCAATATAAATATTTATATATTGCATTACCTACATTATATTGCACTATAGACATTTCATCCTAACAGCCCTACAAGGGCAGCATTATTACTAACCAATTGGCAAGGAAAGTAACATAGTTAAATCTGTATAATTAGCAATTGGCAGTTGAACAAAGGACTTGAGCTAAGCTTACTACAGCTCCAAAGCTCATGCTTTTAACCCTTATGATATTCTGCCTCATTTTCAGAAAGGTCAAAAAAGCTAGTTGCATTTTCCCTATTTGATAAAACAACAGACTGTCACTCTATTTTATAGCAGAGTTTAAACTTAAACTCAATCTGTGGTGAAAATTCTTTCTTTCACCCCTTGACTTTATCCCATCTTTACTTTCTGTGTATTCACTTCCCTGAAGAGAAAGCTCTGCTCAGAGAGCCTGAATGTATTCCAGCTCTGCATGATGCCACCCTCATTTCTAACTCTGGGACTAGTACATTGACTTGTATTCATTATCTATTGCTACTATGATGAATTACCACAAACTTGTGATTTGAAACAAAACAAATTTATTTTGTAGTTCTAGAGGCTTTAAGGTGAAAATCAGTGTCAATGGGCTAAAGATGTCAGAAAGACTGGTCCTTTCTGAGGCTCTAGGGTAGAATCTGTTCCTTTGCCATACGCCTTTTAGAAGCCAAGCACATTCCTGGCTCATGGTCACTTGTTTCTTCTTCAAAGGCAGCAGCATACTGTAGTCACATCTTCTTCACTGGCTACTTCTGTCTTCACTTTCTCTAACTCTGACTCTTCTGTCTCCCTTTTATGACTTGTGATCACACTGAGCTGAACCAGATAATCTAGGATCACCTTCTCATCCCAAGACCCTTAATCACACCTGCAAAGTCATTTTTACTGTACAAGGTAAATTTACAGGATTTGGGGATTAAGACAGAGATATCTGTCCAATAATGAGGGGCCATTATTCAACTATTATTGTGTTAGGTATTATCTGGAATATCTTTGTCTTCTCCTGGCCCTTGCCCTTCAATTTACCCAAAGCATACTCATCTTCCTGCTCTTAGGATTGGATTAATTATGTATCCAAAACCTAAAAAGAGAAGAAGATCCATCATTCAGATGTTTTTATGACAGTATTATTTATGCTTTAAAAGCCATATATTAGTTCTTAAAATAATTATGAAAATAGTGTTAGAAACTGAAGACTTCCTTATAGTTTAAGTAAAAAAAAAAAAGTGAGATACAAAATAATGTTAATCTTATAATCTCTATGTATTTGAATCAGTCTACATGAAAATATAGGAATATGAGCTTAACATATGGGAAATTATGTGCATTTGTATTTAACTTTCCACAGAATGGTTATTTTATTTACAGGTTCCTATCTCTTCCATGTGACTTCTACTAAACACCAGTCTTCACTGATATTCTGTCTTCTCTCAATTGTTTTACAAAGTTTTTTTGAAAATTTAGCTCACAGTATTACACACAGGAATCATTTCTACCCAACTTGAGGGCATGCTTTGAATTTCCAAACCACTTAGCGTGTAACTGAACATTCAATAAAATGTCTATAAATTATATCAAATTCAGCGAATATTTATGGAAAGTGCACTGTGCAATATTACCAAGTATTCTACTTTGCCTGGATTATAACAGTTATCTTGATTTCCTGTACAAATTGCTACAAGTGCCTCTTTGACTCACAAAACTATCTTTATTTGAAGGATAAATTATGTAATGCCTCTAAATACATAGCAAATGTTATGGGTTGGTCTTGGTAATAACAGTAAACCATGTTTCCTAATCTCAGAATGATCACTAGACAATTTGAGACAGTGTGACAGGCAGAATAATGGTTCCCCCAAAATGTCCACATCCTAATCTGAGCCTATGAATATGTTATACTATATAGCATAGAAGAATTAAGGTTGCAAATGGGGTGAAGGTATTAGCAGTTGATTTTAAAATAAGGAGGTTATCCTGGATTATCTGTGTTTGCCCAATGTAATCACAAGGATCTTTAAATAGGGAAGTGAGAAGTAGAAGAGAATAAGAGAGGGATGCAACATTGCTGGCTTTAAAGATGGAAGAAGGGCACTGTGAGCCAAGGAATAGAGAAGACCTCTAGAATCTAGAGAGGCAAGAGCAATCCACAGTCATTATTTCACGTTTTCACTTGTAAATGAGTTCTTTGATTAAAATATAATAGAGAATGCTGTTTTCATCCAAACCTATTATGTTGCAAATGAGGAAACAAAGTCCCAGAGAAATAAATGATTTGTCCGAAGTCACACAGTTAGTTACAACCTAAGGCTTCTGACCAGACCCAGTTTTCTTCCTATATTCATCTGTAATTGCCTTAGGAATATTTGAATAACAAAACATACCAACTGCCTAATGATCCAGGAGATTGAAAGTTTCACAGTGTACCTTATTTTATAAAATCAGAACATCATTAAATGTTAGAGCTGGAGGGATCATTTTCTAATTGTCTTTTATTATAATTAGGATCCATGAAATTTAAATGAAGTTTTTCACACTTCTTTCTTTCGGTGTCAGTTATTGTTGTCACTGTTGTTCTTTTATTATCTTAAGTGAACAACTGCATAATTATTCAGGTCCAGCCTTTTCTTTAGACAATAACTGTAATAAATATTGCTGAGATATAATATTCAAGTAGCAAAGCTTTAGTTGCTAAATAATTAAGAGATAAAAAGAGAAAAATGAGGGCTAAATTTACTTATCAAACCAATTCAATCTGCAAGAGTCCGCTAAGAGATCTGATGATTTCAGAAAGATAGAAACAAACAAGTTTAGTTGTCTTTCTAGGGAATGAGAACTATGCCATTCAGCATTCTGAGAGAGAAGATGTTGTATGTGCCTGTGTCTGACTGAAATACTTAGTTGAGAATGATTGTGGCTGGAGAGAAAACTTGAGACTGCTGTTTTCCTGAGATAAGTGGAGCCACCGTGGAGGAAGGTACCCCCATTCATTGAGTAGCCTTTTCATCTGGAACCTTCCCCGTATAAGCCAACAGTCTTCTCATGTAGTGAAGGGTTCTGGACTCTTTGATCTCCATCCTACAGGATAGGTCATCCACTTTGTCAGTGAACATGATCAGTGTTTAAAAAGAATAAGTGCTTCAAATAAGAAAACGAAAGAGACTAACATTTGGAAGGTCTTGTGCTGGGCACTTTATAGGCTGTACCTCAGTCAAAACACATAACATCTGAAAATATAGATTTTTGTATTAGGATTCTTTCTGTTGCAAGTGACAGAGAACATAATGCAAACCATGTTAATTAAACATATTTGAGAATTGAGGGTCTTATGTAGCTGAGAATTCTAGGATTATTAGAGGTCTTAAGGAATGTGAGTTGTGGACATTTTCCTTTTTGTCTCCCTCTACCTCTGTGTCTTCTCCTTCTCTTCATATAGTAGCATTATTCCATAAACTATGGGATGGAATAAGGTTTTTGCGGGACTCAAATCATGTAAGTATCTCAGGGGAAGCTGGTTAGCCTGGTTTGGGTCAGTGATCATCCTTGAACCAATCTTCCTGGCTAAGGAAGTAAATAGTAAATTGGTCAAATCTGCATCACATAAGCAATCTATAAGAGTTAGAAGAGAGCTGAAATGGACTGGCCAATGGAAACCAAGTTAAGTGAGTAAGAAGCAAGTTTCCCAAAGAAACAGGAATTCTGCTAACAGAAGAGAACTGAACTTACTGAACTAGCAAGTGTGAAAAAGTAAGTGTTCATTAGTGTGTAATCTTCCCCATGTGGAAATGAGTAAATGAAATATCAGAAAGGCTTAACTGTGCTTCTAAAGCATATACAATTAATATGTACATGATAGATGACAGTTATAGCCTAGTTATATCTCATTCTAAAGTCTATATATTCTTTCTGCCGTAGGCCTTGTGCCACTACAATATTCATAGACCCTTGAAAGAGAGAGATTTTCTTAAAAATTAGAATTATTATATTAAGTTTAATAATAGAACTAAAAATGGCACTAAAGTTGTAGAAATGATTATTCGGGGAGAAATAGAAAATTCCTCTCTGGAAATGGTGTGGCAAGAAGCATGGCTTTTATTGTGTTTTCAAATGTTTTAACATCACAATCTTTTAAGGCCATTAAATGAGTCTATTCGTGGCTTATTATAGTTTTTTTGCATAGATTGAAAATTTTTCTCACCTATATAAGCTCATCAAAAATTTGCTATCTTAACTATTCAAATGGAGTAAGACAATTCTTTTACTTCTATACAATGCTAATAGGATTTTAAATTGGTCCACCTTTTAGGTATGGGGTAATTTGGCCAGAGAAATCAAAATGAAAAAAAAAAACAAAAACAGAAAAAAACTCTGTACCATTCACTTTACGGGATTTATTCCACAGAAATAATCAGACAAGTACCTAAGTTTGGTTTCACAAGGATCATTCAAAGTGTTAGATATAATAGAAAATACGGAAAACCGATCCAAACATTAACTTATAGAGACTTGACTAAATCAGTTATTAGAATGATAATATCTAACATTTGTTGAACCCAAGCAATGTGCTAAATTGTGCACGTTATTCAAGGTACCCATTTATGTCATTTCATTCTCACAATCAGCAATCTACAAATTAGGTATTGTTATTATCTTCATTATCTTTTCAGTTAAAAAAAATAGAATAAACTATGATTTGGAGAGAGTAAGCTAAATGTCAAGATTACTTATCTTCTAATTAGCAAAGCCTGGACTCAAATCCAGATTTATCTGACTTTAAAACTTATGCACTTAACCACTGTGCAGTATTTTTATTTATCTATTTAATGGAGTTGATTATTTAGGTTTATATAGATCTTTATACACACAAGAAAATATTTTTAATGAAAATCACTTGCTTAAAAAAAGCAGGTAACAACTGAATGCATATTGAGATCCTCTTTTTTTTAAATTAATTCTACTTGTGTGTATTTACATACACTAATTCTTTAAGCAGAACTATTTTAGTGTAAGGAATACAGGCCATTTTTACACTCCTGATTTTATTGTTTTTTAATAAATTATTTGCAGTAGGTATAAAATTCTTTCTTAATTATAAGAATAAAATAATTGTTTCTATTTTGGAAAAGAAATAAGCATTTTGTCCATCATTTCTCATCTCATTCTGTCTACCTTGTTAATTCACCATGTCAGATACTCTATACATTGGGATTTCAATCATTCACTGTATGTACCCAAACCTTCCCAACAGAAAAGGATTTGATAGGTAGGATGGTAGGTACCTAGCTACCAAGATAAGTAATGTAGAATTCCTAAGGCGGGAGGGTCCAACTTATAATTAAATCTTGACAATTCTACATGAGAAACAGCAGCAAGGACAAAACACAATTTTTTGAAAATGAGCTGATCTACTAGTTTTTAACCTCCCAAAAGATGCAGGATTCATTCAACTCTGGTAAGTGATTAGGCTTTCTGCTTCATTCACTGTTGAATTTATATCTCGCTAATCCTGTGCTGTTCCCTGAGCAATTACAAAGCTCTGACACACTAATGCTCCAGTGTAAAAAAAAATAATTATTATTCCCTTGACCAAAAGTACTCATGAAAAACTGCAAAATATTTCTCTGCATTTTAAAAATGAACAAAAAAACTATAAAACTAAAATTATTAAAAAAGAAAAAAAATGGCTTTAGTTAAATTATTTACGAATTATAAGACAGTAGCAAATGTATTTCTGTCTTTTGTGTTTGTGAAATTATGAAGGCAAGTTCTGAATTTTTCTGGCCTCCTCTTTCTATTGCAGGAGGACAAGGAAGACCAAACAAGGGTTAGAATCGCATCCAAATTCAACACCTTCCGTTGACAGACAGCTAATGGATAGGAAACATATTTTTTTCATGATGAAAGAAAGCTTTCAAGCAGGATGTCTAAATGAAGTAAACGTCTTAGATTTTACAGTGACATTCCATAACATTCCATCTTCCCCACCCCCCATGACTTCAGTCCATTTTTCTCCTTCCTGATATTGCAAGTCCACAGGGATTCTTGCCCCAAATACCAGAATAACAAAGTAGCTTTTAAAATGATCTTGAAGTTTTTTGGCCTAGTTGTTAAATCTGCTGCCATCATTTGGTGACAGGTGAAGAGGAGAGCAAGGGCATTCATAGCTGTTAAAGCTCAGATCCCAATTATATTTATAAAGTGACAGAAAAATCCCCTCTGCTCTCTCTAACACTGGTGCAATCTTCAAAGCCAATGTACTTAACACATTTCTTTCACAAACATGTAAGTGCTCCCCACCAGAAAACCAACAGAATGAATCATATTCTAGTTGGAGATTTATGGTCAAATTTGAGATATGTTGATTTAGAAGAGGAATGCACAATAGACTGACTTGTCAACTTCTGATAAGATGGAGGTAATTGGGGTCAATAAATTATAGCTTTTTAACTGAAGGGTTTGCAAGCACGTTCCCATTGTGTGCTATTCTGTCCACCAAAATTTCTCTCAAATCTTGACTTTTCTACCCTAGACATCTCTTTACCATCTAAAAATTTCTGACTTTGCACATGCAGCAGGGAAAATGGTTTCTTTGCTTGAGAGTATTTATAATAGAGGTAGAGCATAACTGAATCACCAATATCAAATCTGAAAGGAACTTGGTGATTACTCCATTTTAGCAACGTCAAAACCTGTGAATACAACTACTTTTTCCCAATCATTGAGAAATTCAGGACAAAAACTAATATCTATTAATTGTCAATCTCACAACCCTCTTTTTATCTTCTTTTTGTCCAGCTGTTACTGAGTTAATATAATGATATATGTTATTTATCAACTTATCAATTTAAAATCCAGACTAAATACAACTGGCACTTAATAAAGTCCAGTGTTCATGTAGAGTCAGCCCAAAGGAGGAACAATCCAGTAGAAAACTAAAGATTAAACAATTCTAATGTTTACTTGGTTTGTGGAAAAAATGGCAGAAGATGGAAGGCTGAGTGGTTGAGGGTGAGTTATGAGCAAGGAGTTGAGGAGAAGACATTTTTAAGCAGTAGTTCTAAACTCGTAAAAAATTGTCTCCAAGAGATGATTTGGCAATGACTGTAGACATATTTGTTTGTTACAACCGAAGGGCTGCTACTGGCATCTGGTAGAAAGAGGCCTCAGATGCCTCTGAGCATCAGTGCACATGATAGTCCCCTACAATAAAGAATGATCTAGTCTAAAATATCAGTAAAGCTAAATATGAGAAACCCTGGTCTTCAGTATATTTTTTTAAAATTCTCTCTCCCCATTTCTATTTATATCAACTGTTGTGCTCCCATAAATCTTCTTCACTCCTCTTTTAATTCTTACCATTAATTTCTTAATTTTAAAATGGGATTATTCTTTTATACCTCCTTCCTTCAGTTTTCTATGTATTTTGATTTGAATCATTATTTTCATATTTCATTTCTCTTATTTGCTTCCTTTCACATTATAAACCCCCCTAGACCATGGTACAAAAAGCAGAAATTCTCTTAGAAAGACAAAGGTAGAACTCTCTTCATTTGGCAAAAGGAAGGTGAAAGGTGTGGACATTTACACAGCAATTACCTTTATCACTTTATTATATCAGTAAGTTTACACACACCATACACATCTTAAATGACCGTGCTAAGGTGAAGAATCTCTATATTTTTATATCTTGACACCTGAGCATAGCTTTGAAATTGCAGACTAATTCTAGAATTTCCCAGCAGATAGAAGAAAGTTTTCCTTGTGTATGTGCCAAACTGTGGAAAGAAATCAAGTGAGTAGAGGCAAGCATTTACCTGGTGATTTTAGACTAGATGTAAGGATGAGACATCCAAGACTATGACCTGTGGTAATATTTTGCTTGCTCAGAAGATGACCCTTCACTGAGCTAGCTCCACTCCTACTCATACTAGGATTAGGATCAAAAGTTATCATCTTTAGGATTAAGAAACAATAACTCCACATTCTCACAAAACATAAAAATAGATAAAGAAGGGATTTTTATGCATCAATACAAGTGGACAATTATGCGGAGATAATCAAACTTCATTTCTGGAAGATAGATATGTGTTCTTTGCTGTCATCAGTAAATCAGTAATACAAAACCTATGAAACAGAGACCTTAAAATGTTTATAAACCATATGGGCCTACTAATAGGTAAACATTTCATATGGCCATTTTAATATTTTATAAAAAATGTGCTATAGAAAGTTTTGTTTATCCAGTGAAATGATAGTTTAGGAAGAAAAATGTGAATGAATTCACTATCTTTAAACCTGCTAACAACTTTTTGATATATAAAACATTCCAATGTGTATATATGTATTATTCTGATATAATTCTAGAAGTCAGGGCTTCTCTTTTTTTCTCTTATTATTCTTAATAGATTTTTTTGAAACAAAGCATTTTACATAAATTATGGATTATTGGAATGTGGAATTTCAAACTTACTTTTGAAAAGCCCTTTCTAAACAAACTAAATTTTAATTAATATTAACAGGGTAATTAATAAGTCATTACACATATATTTAACAGATTATTTTGCAGATGTTAAAAATCACATTTTTAAGTATTTTAAAGAAAATGGGGAAAAGGCAACATACAAAAATCTGATTCTAATTTTATTAAAAATACACTTATATTTAGAAAGAAAACTTTATAAAACTCTAATAATGTTTATCATTATGTTGTATGGTTATGAATAATTTTTATTTTATTTCTATATTTCTAAAAATTTTCTGCAAACAAAACTTTACTCTTAAGAAAAAAAAAAGTACTGTTTTTAAAATGGCCCTATAGAGAAATTTTTTCATCTAATGCTAAAACCCTATCAGTTCCATTCACTCTATCCTAGAAAACAGGAAGGAAACTGTGTTTGTAATAAATGAAGGCAGCAAACAAAATATGGCCAAATCCATAAATCACCTTGCTTATCAAGCATTTTGTGGTTGCAACAGTTGGAATAAATCATCGTAGACTTTCATCTTGTAATGTCGACAGAACCTCAACTTCTAGAGTTAGAGCTTGGGACAAAGTTACTTAACGTTGTGTGGAGGGGCTCAGAAAAACAGAGTGATTTAACCAGAAATGGCTTCATTTCACAAATCATTATGCTATTATTACCTGATGCTTGATGATCAGCAGTTTAGGCAGGGTCCTGATTTAGGAGTCTCTTGAGACTCTGCTGTCTAATTAGCATGGCTCTCGAAAACTGAGCTCAGCTGATTTCTCATTGAGCTATAGAAAAAAGGCATGTTGTTCTCATAATGTCTGCATTTTGTTAGTTTTATTAGTCCTGTTCTATTTGTATTACAGATAGGAATTTATTTTTGGCTCAGAAAACTCAAGGGGTAGAAATTTGGCCAAGATAGTGATATCTTCCAAAGTGTCAAGAATAGCCCAACTTTCTAATTCTTAGAATCCATATACAGACCATCTCTCACATTTTAGTTTTGCAAAACTTTATTTACATTGCTATTATAAAGCAGCAGACCCAGCTTATCAGAGTGGTCTTATCAAAAATTTTTTTCATTGCAGATGTCACCTGGTCATTCAAACTCTGGGAAATGTTGCTTCTAACAGTAATTGTCTTATCATTCTTTGGATCTAGGGAAACAATTAGGGACAGAGAACTACAGAGAACTGCTTTGTAATAAACCTACCCACATCTGAGTAGGACAGCAGTGCAGAGTTCTCTGCTGATTTACAAACACTTAGACTTAATGGTTTACTAGAAATCTCCACTTGAATGTCTCATACACAAGTCAGATTAACATGCTAAACCTTAAACTATCTTTCTTTCTTTCTTTCTTTCTTTCTTTCTTTCTTTCTTTCTTTCTTTCTTTCTTTCTTTCTTTCTTTCTTTCTTTCTTTCTTTCTTTCTTTCTTTCTTTCTTTCCCTTCCTTCCTTCCTTCCTTCCTTCCTTCCTTCCTTCCTTCCTTCCTTCCTTCCTTCCTTCCTTCCTTCCTTCCTTCCTTCTTTCTTTCTTTCTTTCTTTCTTTCTTTCTTTCTTTCTTTCTTTCTTTCCCTTCCTTCCTTCCTTCCTTCCTTCCTTCCTTCCTTCCTTCCTTCCTTCCTTCCTTCCTTCCTTCTTTCTTTCTTTCTTTCTTTCTTTCTTTCTTTCTTTCTTTCTTTCTTTCTTTCTTTCCTTTTCAAAAAATTGATTGTGGTAAGAACACTGGACATGAGATTTACCCTCTTAACAAAATTGTAAGCTCACAATGCAGTATTGTTAACTGTAGACACAATGTTATAGAACAGATCTCTAGAACTCATTCATCTTGCATAATGGAAACTATGCCTTTTTTTTGGTATTTTATTCATTCATTTCATTCATTTCTTTTTTTTTATCACTCAAGCAAGACTTTGAAATTCTTGACAACTTCACTTCTATTAGCACCTATGTCCTTTATCAGCAAGTCTTTTTGATTTTCCATCTCTTCTTTTATTCTCTTGCTTGCTTCATGCAATCATCATAGCATCTTTAGCTATATAATTGGACGTTCATTCTTCTCCCATTCTGATCTTTCCCCATAAGCAGCCAAAGAGTTTCTTATAAATAATGGTACAGATTCAAGCACGCCTCTGGCCGCAACCTATCAATGTCTCCTTATTGATAAAACTCCTTCAACATATGGCTCATTATGACTTTGTCTCTATCTCCTTTTAAAAATGGCCCTGTTACCACTCTCCCCTCTATATCCCACACTCCAGTCACCCTCAATCATAGTCAAGTTCTTCCAACATTGAGGTTCGGCTCCACTTAAGTTCTTGCCTCTTAGTTTTACCAGGCTAACCATTTGCCTATTCTCTAATTCATATCCTGGATTGTTACATTTTAGACACAGCCCCAAGTGAATAAGCGAATAAATCTCTAGGTTGCAGAGTAGAGGGATAACCTGACAAGGAGCCATCAAGGAGGCTCCTTATAGATCTGCATGAACAAAATCAGGAGCTGAAACTTAAACTTGAAGCCTCTCTTGAGTTCCTGCTTTAGCTAACCAATTTCCACCACTATAACACCAGAGGCAAGGCTCTGATAAGTTCTTGGACTCATCACCCTACCAGGATCATGCAAATGTGACTCCTCTTGGTATTAGTGATCATTTAAGCTTCTTTTTACACTGCAAATCAAATCTGGTGGCTCAAGGAAAATATAAACTCTTGGTACAAAGTCTGCTTTTATGTGGTCTTCACTTTTTTGCAAAGTGAGCCAGAGTGTTATTTTAAGGGCTTAGCTACTACATTTAAGCATGGGAATAACTGTAAAGTGTGCTTTAGCACCTAGTGAAATCTAAGCCTCGATATTATCTAATATTTGATTGACCATCATAAGTCACTCTCATCGAAGAAGTTACTTTGAATTATACAACCTGCAGAGACATGCCAGTAGCGCCTACAGACACAAAGATATTTTTACAGTGTTTCCCTTCTGTATTATTTCAACTCCTACACGACTTACATATTTATAGAAGCCTCTGGTGATTCTTAATGATGTTGTTCAGTTTAGTTTCTTAATAATTTCCTTGGTTTTATGCTAGCATTCCTGCTGTTGATTGTTCTCTTATTTTAATTATGCTGCATCCCAGTGCTTCTGGGAGTGGGTTGAAGTTTTTACTGCAGTACATTACAGGTGAAAATAATTTTTAAAATTCCATTAGAATAAAATTTCTATCTTTGGCACTTTGGCAGGGGTAATTAGGTAAGACTATCAACACTAGAAAAGTTATATCACTTGACTGTAACAGCTGATGGCCAGCTGCAGTGAGTTAGCAAATAAAAAATTATGGTACCTAACATGTATCGAACATATATTACTGGGTTAGCTGCTTTCATTCATTCATTTATTTATTTCTCACCACAACCATATGAGGTATGTGTTATTAATGTTCCCATTTGACACACATGGAAATAAAAACCCAGAGAATGTCAGTACTATGTCCAAAGACATGTATAGTCAAGGAGGTAAGAAAGGAGGCTTTGTGTGACTCTACAGCCCATGCTTTTCATCACTGTGCTGTTCTTTCCTTCAAGTAAATTTTAACTCATAAAAATAGGAACAGAAAAACACACCTGTTACTCTAATTTTTTCTTACTTATAAGAATCAGAGATTTTTAAAAATTATTTTATTTAGGAATTAATCATTTAAGAAGAGAGAATGCAGTGTTCGAGGCTGAAGAGAAATCAAGTTGTTTTTACTCAAATTTAGATAAAATATCATGTTCATAAGAACATAATTTTGAAATCACAGAGTACCTATTTTGAGTGCTGTATTACTATGTACTCTTGATGACATTTGAGCAACTACTTAAACTCTCTGAATCTCAATTCCTATCTCTGAAGGTGGAAATAATAATAATAATGAGATAGATGATAGATTAGATAGATTGGTAGATAGATAGATAGATAGATAGATAGATAGATAGATAGATAGATAGATAGATGATAGATAGATGATAGATAAGGTAATGCATAGGGAATGCTCTTGACAAATAGAGCAGAGTGATAGTGTGCAACTACTGAGACTAGGTCATAGAAGGCATTGGGGGAAAAATATATATATTGTTCTTGATTGAATATTCTTCAAAATTATCCCTCTCTTCATATATTTATGCTTTGTTTCTTCTCCTAACTATAAAGGGATAGGCATTGCCCATTTCTTTATCTATGCCTTAGCATCCAGCGCATGACCTGGCAGATAGTAAGTCTCCATCATAGTATATTTGATTGGTCATTATCTCCATGTTTTTATGATAAGAAAAATAGCTTCATAATTATTTTAAATGATGGTTTTTTGGGGGAGGGCCATTGTGCTGAATTTTATTGGGTTAAAAATAAAGACTTGGAGGAAAATACCAAAGAACTTAGAAGTGGGAATCAGAGGGCTTTATCTCTATACATGGCCATGTTTCCTTCCCTTCCCCACCCCCCACCACATTTTCTTAAAACATAATTGACATACATCATTGCATGAGTTTCAAGTTTATGGCAAAAATGTGTGATATACATATTTATGAAATAATTACTATAATAAGTTTAGTTAACATTCATAATCATATAGATACATTAAAAGACACGGAAAAGAAAAAATATTTTCTCCTTGTAGTGAGAACTCATAGGCTTATTCTCATAACAACTTTCAATATGTATCATACAGCAGTGTGACTACAGGCACCATGTTTCACGTCGTATCCCTAGTACTTATTTATCTTATAACTGGGAGTTTTATCTTTTGACCACCTTCTTCCAATCCTCATTCCTTGCTTTCTTTCTCAAATAACCACAAACTTGAACTCTTTCTATGAGTTAGGTTTTTCTCTCTTTTTTTTGATTCCACATGTGAGATCATACAGTATTTTTCTTTCTGCCTTCAAGGTCCATCTATGTTGTAGCAAATGGCAGGATTTCCTTTATTTTTATGGCTGAACAATATTCTATTATATATATATATATATATATATATATATATATATATATATATATATATTTTCCTTATCTATTCATCCATCAATGATCACTTAGGTGGTTTCCATGTTTAGGCAATTGTAAATAATTCTGCTATGAACATGGGGTGAAAATATCTTTTTGAGTTGTGTCTTCATTTCCTTTAGATATCTGCCCAGAAGAAGAAATGCTGGATTATATGGTTGTTTTATATTTAATTTTTGAGGATCCTCCATACTGTTTTTCATAGTGGCTGCACCATTTTACAGTGCCAATAACAGTGCACAATTTCCCTTTTTGCCACATACTTGTCAGCATTGTTTATCTCTTATCTTTTTGGTGATTGGCCATTCTAAGAGGCACAAAGTGATATCTCATTGTGGTTTTGATGTGCATTTTCCTAAGGACTAGTAATGTTGAACATCTATTCCTGTACCTGTTTGCCATCCATATATCTTCTTTGGAAAAATGTCTATTCTATTAAGTAGACCCGGCCATATTATGATTGGCTGACATCGAAGAAATGATCCAGCTGATCTGCAAAGCATGTAGTTCAGAGCATAAGATCTGAATCTCCTGTCTCTTCTACTGTTATGTCAGCATGATAAAAATAGGGTTACCTTGAAGAAAAAGTAAGATAATCCTAATGGAGTGCTCAGTAGATGTCAACAACTATGATATTTATTTTCACCTTTCTCTTTCAGCTTCTATTTTCTCCACTAAAGGACACCTATTATCCTAAATGTTGCTCTAAACATCTTTTGCAATAGTAGTTTCTAACCACTAAAGACCTTTTGAGCACATGGAGAGACCCTTAATTATGTGCGATGTAAGGAAATAAATGATTGAGATCGACGTATTCATGTGAGCCTGAAATGAAGTCTCTGAAACAATATAACCAGGAAGATGACATTTGATATGCTTCCAGAGCTATAGCCAGTGTTTGTTTAGAACATGCCATGAGCCAAAGAGAGGAGAGGTGATTAGACATGGAGAGAAATTTGAGGAAAAAAAAATTCTTGCACACATGTTTGTATTCATGAAAGTTTTAATCCTCTGGTCATCAACATCACAGAGGAATCATAGTAAGCATGAAGCATACTATAGGAATATTTGCATTTTTATATGAACAATTTTTAATGATGTCACAGAGAAACGTTAACTAATTTTACTTTTAATTAGTTTCAGGGCATAGAAGAATTAAAAGTGGTTATATTTAGAACATATTTAATTAAAATGTATAAACTATATTTCAAGTGCATAATATAGATAATCTCACTAAGTTCTACTCCTGGCTATGCTACTGACTTAATTAATAGGAAAAGTTGGAGCATATTAATGAGAAGAAAATAGAGGCCCTTGCTTTTTACCTTTACTGTGATTTTAAGCCATTCCAAGTTCTTGGTAAGTGGATAGTTGCTATTGAAGGCAGGAAATGTTTATTATTCAGTGCAGTAGGCTGCAGTGACATTTCTTATCATTTCAGCATAACTGTGCCAGAGGGTCTGTAAATAGTATTTGCCAAAGGCAATTTTACACATTCATAATATTCTTTGATGTCTGGGCTGGGCCCAACTGACAGAGCCCCTGAGGCTATCTTTCTGCTACTCCTGCAGGCTGATAAACCTGTGTGGAGTTTATAGAGAAACAAAACAAACTCAAGGAATTTTACTTCATAATTTCTGAATTAAATTTATCTTAAGGAAGCCAATGTCTGGCAGATAGTGTCCATTTTATAAGTAGTCACTAATTGAGGGGCAGGCCAACTTGCATCAAGGTTAAAGAGAATAGAAATTTTACCTTCAGGAGCATTCTGGGCAGATGCGGCTTTCTATTCTGATAGGAGACAGGAGACAGGAAAACAAAACCCTCATTCTCAGGAATGTGAATAATACTTAATCATGAATTAGCATTTATTGAGCTCTTACTTTGTTAATCAGTTAAAGAAATATTGTGCATTTATTTGTTTAAAGACCGCAACAGACCTAAAGGAAAATGAGAAAACTGAGTCACAGGTTAAGAGCCCAGATAGCAAGGGGTAGAGCATTAAAAAATAGAATGCTACACATATTTCTATCATTTATCAATACTCTATTATGTTCAGGTCTCAAATTACCTTATCTACTTCTCCTGATTCAGTAACTGTTTATAAAATTACTCTGTGCTTTTTTTTTTCTAAAATACATAATATCTAAAATCATTATATTTATGCGTTTATTATTTTTAATTTGTTTTTTTTATATTTATATTAATTATTTGTCTCTGCCAAGTAGAATATAAGTGCTGTGAAAGTAAGACTGTGTTATCTTCTTTCTCTATAACACTGGAAATATCTTCCGGCAAAAAATAGGCTGTCATTAAAGATTTATTGACTCCATTAATTAATGAGTATGAGTATAAAACTGTTTCAAAAAGTATTCTTAGAGGCAGGATGAGTGTTCTTTTTTAATGAAAAATAAAATGACAAGACACAAAATTTAATTCTCAAAATAATGTTAAAATCTGAAAACTGTACTGTGCTCTAAAACAGTACCAACATTCTTGTTTTTTTTACCACCTCTCATGCAGATTTCCTAACATCCTGACAATGTGGCATGGTGGCAAAAGAGGCACTTTGGAGACAGATGTGGGTTTGATCCCCAACTCCACTACTCCTTTGTTCCATGACATTGGAAAATTTCTATAATGTCACCTTTTTTTTAGTCTTAGTTTTCTTTTATGTGACAGGTGATTTTAGAAATCCCATCTTTCCCATCTTGGCAATTTATTCAAGAAAATGATGATTTACAGTCTTATACAATTTACACTCTATCCCTCTACCAGGTTAATTTTTTAAAAGCCCCACTTTTTATTTTGAATGATGTTCAGTCTCTTCAACCTGAAACAAGTCATTCTGTCATTCGATACCCTTTTACCAACTTGATTTGCCTCTCTCTGCTGTAAGACAAACACCCTACTATCTCCCCTACAGATGACTCTGTCATCTGCCTCATTCTTGTTGATTCCATTTGTATTCATTGCCATGTCTTTTATATGCCTGTGGCACCAAGTTTTTTTCCCTCTGCTATCACTTTGTAGCATTCTGCCTTGTGCTTTGATAATGTCCTATGAGTAAATTTATGTCTTAAACAAAATGTCCTATACTGGTTGGGTTTTCTTTCCACTGTATCTCTTGTGGTGTTAGACGTAGAATACATTACGAATAAATAATAGTGAGTATTCCCTGTTAGAGTGAAGGATGCTGTGCTGTGTGCTGCCCAGACCTTCCTTTAAGAATGATAAACTTACTCTCCCAGTTGCTGAGAGGCAGTGGACAGAGAATTGTGGCTATTGACCCATCTCAGAGATTGCCTCTACTGATGAGAGCCATTTTCCCCAAGGAGACATGCCCCTTCCTGGATGGCCAGTATACATGACTGCTTTCTATAGAAGAATAAAAGCATAACACCATTGCTCCACTCAGAGCAATTCTAAGAGGTCATTCATGCTCTAGAGCTCTCGTGAAGCCTTCATTCAGATTGCGTGGCAGCTCGTTTTCCCACTGTCCAGTCCTGCTTTCTTCCCATCTCTTCTGCAGATAATTCCAGGGCCACTCTTTAAGGAATCTCCTATTCTCCTATAGATTTTTCAGCATCTGGTTCTCAGAGAACCCCAATTGGTGACACTCACGAAACCAGACATTTCATGAGAGCACATTGTTGTTTTCTTTTTTCTGATTTTGAGAAAAATGTAGTGTGAATAATATGTTGTTCAGAAGAGAGTCAATCAAAAGTGACTATCAGAGGGAATCAGTGAACCATATATTTGCATATTATAGAAAGTTTTGTTTTGTTTTGCTTATTTAGTGAGACCATCTGAATAAACTGTTTTACTCTGCTTTCTTTAAATTAGTATCATCTCTACCAATGTAGATGGTGATCATTATTGTCTTTAAAATGATAGATAGGAATATATGAGAAGAAAATTAAAATGAGAATTGTGGTTGAATTGCACAGTTGCGATGAATAAAACGGGACATATTGCTAGTCCTTTCCTTATTAGAGAAACCAATCTCCAGCCTCAAGAAGAGCTGATGCTATCATTTATTTTATCCAAGAAAAAGTAGGGAATATATCAAAACTGCCTAAAACTACTCTCATATGTGTTTTTATAACCCCAAACTTGAACACTCGAAATGCCCTGAAATAGAAATGCATCCGTCTTCGTCTCTGGGACTTAAATATCTGTTGTTTATAAAACTCCAGCAGCATACATCATTATACATTTGCCTCTCTGTGAAATCTACTGTGTGTAGTCACTTTAGCAGCGCCAACTAATTGGCGTGGTTCTGCCAATAAATGCATTGTCAATGATACCGCTCTCTAGTTTTATAAACATTCAAAAATTTTCACTCAAATTGGCTGGCTTCCTAGCAACCATCTTTGTAAAGATGAACACCTTTGGTGGTGAGAACAAGCATTTCAACTCCTTGAAAATAACAGCAGAGGTGATTTCTTCTCCTGTCCCTCCCCAATGAATATTAAGCCTCTTTATCTTGAAAAGAAAAAAGAAATCAAGCACAGAATTTTCATTTCTTAACATGTTAGTGGCAATAGTGGGCCGAAAGTGACTTTTGGGGGCAGGCTTGATGCTTGTTTTTCTTTCTGAGAAAAACTGCATTAGACCAAAAAAATGCCCCTGAGATTTAATTATCTTTCTATATTACTTTTTACTACAAAGACACTTACTCTTTTATTGCATTGCTCTGTTGAAAAAAAAATCTTTAGGAGATGATATTTTTTTCTAATGGTAAAAGCAGTGTAACTTCAAAGATGGAATGCTCTGCCTTTCTTGTCTTTGACAAAAGTCTGAGTTCTTTGAACAAATTTCAAGGTGACGTGAAGGTTTGTGGTCAAGAGGGGTACAGAGAATATCTGGAATAAGAAATTTAGGGTATTGCCCCCTCATACTCTTTCCTCTGTCTTTAGTTCTATTGTGATTTCTGGCAACATAAACCTTATGCATTTAAGAGATCTTTTTTATAAAAATACATTTTTTTTTCACAGACCTATAGGATAGGGATGAAAATGGACATCAGAAATAGACTAAAGCCAAGGATTATAACACAGTAGTGAAGTGAAGAAGTTCTCTTCTTATCTTTCATCTCTTCTCTTTGCACATCTGTTGTTTTACGTTTCTCTCTCTCACCAGGTTTCCCATGGCTCCTGGTAGAGATGACCCCATTGAACTTGGCTAAGTTTGACTTCATCACTTGGCCAGGCCGAGCCTGTCAATACCCACATTTTTAAATTTCAAGAAAAACCTTTTGATTGATCCAGTCTCCAGTATCTATTGTTAGTCTGTTGTCTATAAACTACATCCAGGAGTCAGGGTCAAGCCAGAGAAACTTGGCAGCTCCCTTTTAAATCATGTGGATTGGAAGGGAAGAGGTGGAGAAAAATGGTCAAGATGGTCACCTGAAACATAGAGATTGGGCAAGAAGGGAGGTAGAGACATAACACCAGCTGTCCGTATTTCTACTGGAGTCATGATTGTCAACTATTAATCTGAAAATAGGGAAAATAATCGGAAGAAATATTTGAGGTATAGATCTAAATAATTTAGTTTCTACATTTTGAGTAATATATGTTTGAATCTGTCATTAGGCTGTTAAAGGAAGCTTCTGGATACTTAGTCCATTGTTAATTTATTCTGTGTTCCTCTGTTTGTTTGTTCATTCATTCATTCATTCATTCATTCATCCATTCAGTTGTGCTGTAAGTTCTTTTGTTTATTTGTTGAAGAGATGCAAAATTCAAAAAAGATAGGAGCATTTAAGCAAGAAATACATCTAGAATAAATCTCAAGGATAGAGGATGTCCTGGGCAGAGTGTATGAACTGCACACACACACACACACACACCCTTAATCTGTGATGGAGAATTCTCCTACATGTCTATAATTAGGAACTCAGACTCTTTCTAACTAATGACTATCCTGTTCCCTGCACCCCATAATGTTCTCTTAGATCCTCTGCATCTAGCCAGCTGATGAATGAATAGAGAAAATAGGAAAATTTCATGGAAAGTTTTGAATTCCAGGCCTGGAAATGGTATGTTGCGCCTCCTCCTCCATTCCTCATGTAGCTGCACCTGAGTACTAAGGGGCTGTGACAAGGAGCTGCACATGCACATAGGAAGATGAAGGACTAGTACTGCTTGTAGAGCCTGGGCAAGAGAGGCCCCTGGCTTCAGCCTGGCCTTTCAGCCTTTTAGACACAGATACTCTCAGGTATTCTTCCAGCTGTACCACTGCCTACAGGAAATGAGACCATGGGGGCAGGTCCAAGGGTGCCTGGGAGTGCTGGAATTTTCTGGGAAAATAAAAGGCTTTGTAATTATCTTTGTAGGCATTATTTTGGTGCTCCTCCTGGGTTTATTTTCCCAAAGGTTGACGGTGCTTCTACATTTATATCCTGAGGTCTCAGGGGTAGCCATGGGCTCGCTGTTTGTGGGGAATTTGAATGAAATTTGCATGGGCAGACTGGGTGTACAGGATGCCCTCATGGTACAAGATGGAGCCCAGCTGGGCTGAAAAGGGGGAGGCTGTGATGGAGACATGGTGCCCTGGGCCATCCCAGGCTGCCATTTTTTAGCACAGAACTCTGAGGAGTCCAAGAATTCTAAATTCAAACTTATTTTCCTGTTTCATTATGGATGTATATGATAATGTAGGAAGTTACAGTATATTTTATTTAGCAGGTCCCCAGCTTGAATTCTAATATTGAGATGTGTCGTATGTGGGTCTCCACCTGTGCTTTTGCTCTGGGTCCCCAAATTATTAGGGATGCTTCTCGTGGTGAGTTGTGGTAGTCTCTGACACAATGCATAACCAGTGTGATTTTATGTTCCACCTTGTATGCTTCTAAAATGAAAGGGAAACTCAAAATAGCTAGCTTCTGTTAGATAAACATCAAACTTTAATTACTGTGTTTCACCAAGCCATATTCGGTGGACCATTTCTGCTTGTATTACCTTAAGCACAAGTAAGTTCTAAAAAGCAAGTAATGAACACTCTGGTTTCATTTAATAACAGCTGCTTTTTTTTTTTTTTTAATTCTTAGTATGTGCCAGACACTATGCTAACAAATTACATGCGTTATCCCACTTAATTCTAACAACTATGTTAATTATTATCCTTATGTGACAGATCAGGAAACATAAGCTGAGGAAGGAAGTAG
This sequence comes from Cynopterus sphinx, assembly GCA_030015415.1. Taxonomy (NCBI): domain Eukaryota; kingdom Metazoa; phylum Chordata; class Mammalia; order Chiroptera; family Pteropodidae; genus Cynopterus; species Cynopterus sphinx. The sequence continues at coordinate 121,133,226 of CM057383.1, forward strand.
CAGATTTAGAATTCAAATGCAACTTTAATTTAATCAAAAGTTTGCATTCTTTCCAGAAATGGTATACCACTGTCTTAGATTGGAATGAGTCTTAGATACCAGAAAGCTCAGTGGCCTGTATGTTCATTTTGATTCTTGTATCATCTGTTTCACAGTCTAGCCAAGTAGTTAATTTGTCTGTATATGGACAATTCCAGTGTCAAGTTCTTTTATGTATTAATATGCTAAGAATATTAACGTATCAAACAATAATTTTTAAGTTATGAATCATGATGCATTTATGTGATGCTTACAGTAAGGAAAATAATGGATGACATTGTAGCCAAAGGCCTCAGATTTGTACATAAATCACAGTCCATCTTATTTGTATCACATGCTAAAAACTTGAATATTCCAATGTTAGTGAGTCATGCAAATGAATATTAATTTGGGAAAAATAACTGTATTCAGAATTTAATTAGTTAATTATTTATTATTTATTTTTATTTATTTTTAAAAATTTTTTTTGGCTAAGCAACCCATGGTTGACCTCACAGAAAGGCAAGGATTTTGTCAGTTTACAGTCTCTTAGTTTTAAAAATTTTTTATGCATACAGCACCTTGGTGGTCTCCCATCCAAGTACTAACCAGGCCTGACCCTGCTTAGCTTCCAAGATCAGATGGGATCGGGCTTGTTCAGGGTGGCATGGTAATAGACTCTTCTCAGAATTTAAAGATTCAAATTTGTTGTCTCTGTGTTTATTTCTCTTTCTTTTTATTGTGTAGATAGAGTAATTAGGGAGACTCTTGAGTGGTACATGGACATTTTTTTCTCACGTGTGGCCTCAAACCAGTTCTCCCTGGAAAGAGGTGTTTGTGTATGTGTGTGTGTGTGTGTGTGTGTGTGTGTGTGTGTGTGTGTTACAGTAAGGAGCATAATCCTCAAGTTTATTATTGATACTGAGCCACTTTTGAGAATGAAAGGGGTGCTATTGATAATTATTCATAAACTGAAACAGTCCCAGGAAAATAATGTCTATGTTGACCTTAGTGGTTGCCAAATGCTGAAGGTGAGGTGAAAGGTTGACAGCAAAGGGCACGAGGAAGTTTTTGGCGACGATAGGATTGTTCTATGCCTTGCTTATGGTGGTGGTTACATAAGTGGGAACAGGAAGTAGTTAACTATACTTTCTTCATATTCATTCATATGCATCTATCACTACAGATCAGTGAGGTCAGCAAAGCTTGAGTTATCTGAGACTTCAAGTGCATTACACAAGAGCATCTTCATCGTCAGACATCTTCCTGGTAGTTCATATAATTTTCATACTGGCGATATCACTACTATTCAATTTAAATAATAGTAGTTCCCCAGATCCTTAGAAAAATGCTTCTGTATAATTAGCATTAGTTCAATTTTGGTCCACAATTGCTTTATGTTATATCTTGTCCTATTTTTCCACTTCAAAGAGCTGTGTCATTAATTTTCCCGGGGTACATTATATTTGTATTTAAAAACCCAAACCAACTTGGTGGCATTAATATTCACAGAAGGTAATACACATAGATTAAGAAGAGCTTCAAATCCCAGCCCTCCCCCAGACTATGGATAAACTTAAACACCATTTCCATGTGTCTTTAAAAAAAAAAAAAGAGGAAACTTATAGTACTTTCTTATAGGTATAGGATTATTGGAGAGATAAAATGAGAAATCCATTCTAAGCACTTGTACCAGCTTTTAGCACATGGCAAGCATTCAATCAGTGCTGACCATATAGTGGAAGGCCTGAAATAAAGACACAGGATTATAGCTGCCTTGACATCTGTAACCAAGAAGGCCTCAAATGACCCTTCTCCCACAGAAGGTCCTATAGCCAAACAACTGTCTTACCCCTGAGTGACAGGCTTCGGTTTTTTGTCCCTCTGCAGAATTATTCAAATAAACCAATTACATCCTTTTGCAGGAACCAGGGGTTACCACACCCCCGCTTGTTCACTCTGTTCCCAAATGCGACTTTCTGGGGGTTAACCCTGTGTGGCCTGCAGCGTCCACCACCGGGCTCTGAGTGTATATGACTAATAAACTGTTGTCGACCTTATCTTTCCAGCTTCAGGTGTTTAGTGTACAGCCTTTCCTAAAACAGGTAAAGAGGAGATCAAACAAGCTCTTACTAAAAATGATGAATAGTAACATTAGGCATGCTACTAGTTGCTGCTGCTATCACTGTCGATGTGAATTCTCTAAAATCCTTAATGGAGACAGATAAGTAAGCACAGGTCTGCAGCAAGAGACTGATTAGTATAACTTCCTGTGGACTTAGGCATTGGTATAGATGCCACTATACCAATTTCCCCCTAAAAGTGTCTCTAACATAGAAACACATTAGCAGATTCCTTGAGGGATATTTTCAGCATCCGCAAAGACCATTTTTGGGAGCCTGACTGAGAACTGCAGCTCCTCCCTAAATCTTAAGATGTTAGGGAACATTGTCTAAAGATTTTGGTAAGTATATGGAAGCTACTTAGGAATTTTTGCACGTCAGCTACCTAAACTAAGCTCAAGGTCAACGGAATAGAGATCAAAATGGTAATAGCTGAAGAAGTCCAGAGAGGTGGAGGAGATGATGACCCCAATGATTGAGTACACAGCCCAAATATTCTCAGGCCACATCAGTTCTGAGTGTTAATCATGTCATATAAATTATATCACACTGGTTTGGCTCCTATTTGATGAATTCAAAGTCCCTGATTAAGTAATTTAAGGTTTTTGAGACATCATATTATTATTCTCTGTTCTCTTTTCACAACTCTCCTTGGCCATTTACTCTCTCATTGCTGCCACTGCTGTTTCTGTTATCTTTTACCTTGTTGAAGTATATTTCAAGGCCACTAACTTGACACTTCCTTAATTGTATAACATTGAAACAGCCCCAAATTTCCTGGGGTCTCTCTCTGGTGAAGCCATGCTAATTTCTGCAAGAAAACAAGATTTTTTTCTCTTCTTCACTTTTTGCTTGTGTGCATCAGGCAAACAGTACCTTCTTGTGTTCTGAGGCCTCTCTGACCACATTATCGTGGGCATTATCATCATCTACTCTTCCCCATTTTTCTTTTGTAGGGAAGAATTGACAGTCACGTTTTTCTCACTGTGACAAGGTTCCTAAGCAAACCAAATTCTAGATGTTCATCCAATCAATTAACTAGACATATACAGACATGTGTAAAAGTTATATTAGTTTCAAGCCAGGATCCCTAATATGTATGATCAAGGCATGTGTATGAGGAGGGGAGTACAGACAGCTGTATAGGCAATGTGTTCATTCAAATACTCATTCATTCATTCATCTACCATTTATCCAGTCAGTCGTTTTTCTGTAAACATACATTGAGCCCCTTCTTTCTAAGAAGCCATTTGTCAGGCACTGAAACACAGTTGTAAACAGAACAGACCTGATAAGTTTATCTAATTTACAATCTAGGGGAGCAGTTTTGTGAGTGGCTACATTAGGAGGAGATAAAGCTGGATCCATACCTGACTCACTGAATCAAAATCTCTCTACCAAGGGCAGGACATGACCTGGGAAATGGGGTTCCTTTATTCAAGAAAAAAGGTTAATTCAAAAATTCCAGAATTACAATAGTTATGGAGCTCTTGGCTAGAAAACCCAAGATGTGAGTTAATACAGAAATGAGAACTTGCTTAAAGAGGACATTCAAGTCAGCCAAGTGTGTGAGACATAGAATGGGACAGTTCAGAAATTTCCTCACAGACACATTGAGGTATATCCTGATCTCAAGGTGGAGCAGGCCTTGCTGAGGCTTAGCAAATTTATTCTAATCATTTGTGCCTGCATCCTTAGAAGAAAGTATTGTGAAGGTGACTCGAGATCAGATTTGTCAAAGCACAGAGTACTAGCCCATTGCCCCCGCAGTAACTCTATCAGATCCTCTAGGCTGGGTGGTCTGTGACCTCCCTGCTCAGGCCATGGGAAGGGATAGAAGCCCTAAGGAATGTAGTCTGAGAGCTATCACTGATGCTTCTCCCTTCACCAGCTGGAAACCCTGGCTGTCTCTCAGGCAAGACACCTGACTGATTTTTCTATCACTCTTTAATAGTTAATCCCACCTTGTCAGTTAAAATATTTCAGCAACTCCCTTAGGCCAGATAAATCCAAGTAGGTTTAAATTAGATGCCTCAGCAACATCAGTCATCAAAAAAGCTTCCAGGTAGAGCCAGCCACACCATCCCCCTCACTACAGACAGAGGGTCTTGAATGCAATCCCCTAATGGGCCTTCTCTTGGCTCTGGGGCAGAATGGGATACATTTGTGTAATACCTCAGTCAGGATATTTTTTTGGAACCCTTAGGAAGGATATATTTTACATTAACATGAAGCCTCAACATTTCTCAACACATTGTAACATTCTGCTTTTAGCAGAACACTGTTAGTAATACAGAAATCCCATCATGTCACTCCTCTGCTAAAACACTTTCCAGGGCGCTCGCCACCTGCTGAATTGTGTTCTACCCCTCCTGTGAGCCTTCTGGAACTTAGACACTCCTTTGCCAGTCTCACCTCCACTTCAAACTCCAAGTACTTTACTTCTCCAGTCAATCAGCTCCATGTACTACCTTCCAAGACATGCTTTTCTGAATTCTTATCTCTGCCTGGGCTCAAGTCTGCCTTTCTGTCAAGAATACCTTCTGTGCCTCTCATTCTCCTTACCCATCTTTCAGAAGCTTTCTCAAATACCACCTTTCCCAGTATGCCTTTCCCTATGGTGGACAGTAAAAGGAGTTCTGTGGGAAAGTTACCTCATAGAGTGATCTGAGCATAAAATCCTAACTGGGCAGGTCATGGTGCAAAGTCATGCCCTCGGCATATTATTACTTCTTTGCTAAAAGGCTTATCTTTGCCTCAAGCAAGCCTTGTCCATTGTTTCTGGGCATCTAAGTTAACACACCTTTGAAATCCCCACTTTCAGACCCTTCCTTCTAAATCTTAACCAACCTCAAGAGAGTACAGAATCATGACTATCCTGTGACCTGATCCCCCAGCTTGCTTTTTCCATTTTCATGTCACCTTCCCTTCATTCCCTCCTTAATCTCAGATGCATAAAAGAAACTGCAAACTGTTATTCTCCAAACCGTTTTTCTTAGTCTCTTGAGGTCTTGCTTCCAGGTATATCCTCCTCTATTTGTCTCAAATAAATTTTTATAAAACTTCTCTACAGGTTTAGACATTTTTACATCAACAGTACTCGCATATGGATGGAATATCTCCATTGTATAAATTTTCATAATAGCCTTTATTTCCATTATATAACCACAGATATACAGATTGCAACCGAATAAGGCCTTCTGTCTTCATCTAGGTCGCATTCATGGCTTCTGTCACCTATGTCTGGATCAGTGCCTGATATACAATAGCTTCTCAATAATACACATCTGATTTCATTTATTTCTTCTCTCTTTTTTAACCCTAAACTCTCCTTTTTACCTTTTTTGTCTCTTCTCTATGCCAACTATCAAATCTACTTTCAGTCCAATGAGAAAGTTGATTTTCAAACAAATGCCAAAGTCTACCATAAACTTTAGGGGAATAAAGTTTACTTTTAGTGGGTAGAATTAGAGAATGTCTGCAAAGGCTTTTGGAAGAAAAAATCTCCCTGCACATGTTAATTCCTGTTTTTGTTAGTGATTTCCATTCTTGCAGGAAGTCTTTGAGTATTATCTAACATTCACAAGAGAGTCTGCCTGGAACACTCAGAAACTTCACTCATGGAAACTGGTGATGAAATTTTAAATGGCTGAGTTATCTTGGGTTCTGGGTTTAACCCTGAAGGTCATGAGTTTTCATTCTAGACATCTGGCCAAAATGGCAGTGGCTTCTGCTTTGAGAAAGAGGAAAATTTGGATCAGTTGTTTACATCTGCCCTCAATTTTTGCTCACTTTCACAACACTGAAGCAATTAATTAAGTTTTATCTTAGTAGATTTTCTTTCTTCCCAATTTCTTTCTAAGCCAATTTTTAAAAATACCTAATGATAAATGCATGATGCTAAGATCATACCTCTATCTGAATTCTATTTGTAACTTGCCTCAGGAGCCCATTTTCTGAAATTGTGCGGCAAGTATCGATTTGAAAACTGCATAACCTCCTGTGTGCTTCCAAGGGGGGCAGTGCTGAAATTGGGTTGAAGGCCCTTATTTATTTTCTACAAAGACAGTTAAACAGTAGGCATCAAGATAAAGGAAATGTGACTGAAATAAACCATGAAAATGTGCTTTCAGTTCCTTCAATCTCTCTAACTCAAGAGATTTAGACAGTTGAAAGCATAGCAATAATCTTTCTCAAAATATGATAATTCCTGTCAGCATCTATTTTGCAGAAACTTCAGAACATAAACAAGTGAAAACACAATACATTGGGGACAGCCAGAATCCAAACCATAGAAAAATTACAAAGAAATTTAGCTTTACTATTTTTCTATGTACAAAAATGGATAAATTGCCTATATACAAAATATTTCCGATTCCAGATTAAACAGAGCCTGACAACTAAACAGATAGGTTTCATTTATGATTCAAACTTTTTATTTTGAAAATGTCTCTAAAATACTAAGGAATTTTTATAGTTTTGAGTAGAAATTTCCTATCCCCAATTTTTAAAATAATGTCATTATTAGAGTACATTGTACTTGAAATACAAAAATAAATTTTAGACCAAAGATAATTCAAACACATTTTACATTAAAAGAGTTCAATCTCAATTAATTTATATAGTAACATATATTTAATTACATTAATTTATTAACTTATTTAGCAAATATACACCAAGAAATGTGCTAGTTGCTCAGATTACCGATAAGAACAAAAAAAGTATTGTATCTTGCCCCTCAAGAAGCCCAGTCTAACTCTAACCTTAAACTTAATCTTTACCCTGCACATATCCTATCACAGATAAACTACCTATTTGTCAACTGTGACAAGGTATAGGAGAGAAAGAACAGGATATAGTGTGACCCATGGAAAAGAGTTTGTGTTATATCTACTAAAACAATGGACTCCAAAATGGAGTGAACCATGTGCCTATAGATGCTCAAGATATTCCATTGAGGAATGTAGGGACCATCTAGTTAAATTTATTTTTATCTTATTAATTTATTTTGTGTGTGTGTGATTTCTAATGTGCACGTTATATAAAATACAGAGGTATACAGTTTATGAATAAATAATAGACATTCTGAAAGTGCTTTCTCTTTTTATTTTTAACTTATGGTATACACAATATGAAATTTGCAGACTACCTCTCTTGGAATTGTCAAGCCTCTGGATGATTTTAAGATGGCAAGAATATAGCCTGGTTTATTTTTAGGAAGATTACTTGGTGACAGTAGAGAGGGGAGTGCAAACTGACGAAGATGTACGTCAAAGATGACTCATATCTGAACTAAAGTAGGTAAAGTAGAAATGAAGAGTAGAAGACTGATTTAAAATATATCAGTAGTGATGAATAAATAGGACTTAACATAATATGAGATGTGAGGGGAAAGGGTGTTTAGAGAGACATCCTACCTGATTCTACATTTGGTGATATGATAAATGGTATATATTTATTGAGAGAGTTAATAAAAGAAAGGCTTGGGCTGATTCGGAATAAGAGAAAACATGAATTTGATTTAGCATTTGAATCGAAGATGTGTGTGGGACATCTTTTTCAGAAGAGATGTTCAGGTAGCAGTTGAATAATTAGATCTTTTACTGAAGAAGGACCAGATGGTAGCTGGATTTATGAGTGCTTTTAAACATAGATGGTAGTAGAGTTGTTTATTTTTTAAATGAGGAAGCCAATTTTAGATTTCTTGGAAGTACTTAAAAAATTATGCATGGGTGAAATAAATAATTGTTCCCATGAAAATCTCTTTGTTCTAGGAAATTCTGAAACAAATTGTTTGTTGCACGGACCTGTATTTGTAGTCCCAAAGGTAGGAATCATGGAGTACACACATTTGATAAAATGAGATGGCTGGTTAACCTGTAAGATAGCAGCAGAGATCAAAACAGGGCCAAATATAATTGTAGCACAGGGCTTACAAAATTCACAAAGACCACAGCAATGGGCCAAGGATAGCACAGCACTGTCAAGGACCCAAATTAAAGTGGGGCCATGATAAAGACTTAGGGTCGAGACAAATATAAGAGGTGTGCCTATATAATGAGAGAAAAGAGATGAGTCTTGAGCTTAATTGAGTGTCTTGTTCCTTTTTGTAACTGCCCACATTTTGGAGACAGTCTGCTATGGCACAGATTTTGATTACTGTTAGTGTTATACATAGGAAAAAAATGATAAAATATGAAATGAGAATCAGTTTCATTCTGATATTATCAATTGATGGATAGTGGATTTTGAATTACAGAGTTGGGTCCCTTGGCTTTTCTCGTAACTAAAGGTTATATTCAAGGAATACTACAGTAGATTCCAACAGCTTTAAAAAATTTTTTTAAAACAATTGGGTTCCCAGGGATAATTACAGTTAATGTTTTTGTATACTACCTTCTTTGGACCTTTATTTATGTGTGTGTATGTGTGTGTGTGCATATAGTGTTGAATTTATATATAAATACTGTAAGTATGATAATACATATGTCCTATATTTTTAAATGGCATTTTATAAACTTATACTAACATGTTGGCTTCACTCACCATCCCCCTACTAATTTTAATATAGTTCTTATTTTTAAAGGCTGTATAGTATTCCACACTGTAGGGGCATTATAATTTACAAAAAAAGTGGCCATTCATATGTCTCCAATTCTTTCACAATATAAAAAATGTTTCAGTGACTCAAAGGATAGTTTTAAAATTATAATTCCCCCCCAAAGGAAGTGTATTACATGAAAAATACTTATTTAAATTTATAATTATCAATATAAAACACAGTATGAGATGACTATACATACTAAAATCATCTAAGGAAATAGCAAGTTTACAACTTGCATTTATTCTGGAGCAGGCAAAATAATTTGAGCAATTTACATTGTATACATACATGCATTATATAGATGTATGCATGTAAATATAAAATGTGTGTGTGAGAATGTGTCTGTGGCATATGTTTCTATGTGAAAATAATTGAATTTGTGTAAGTCAAATGCATGGATGCACCTGTAATATGATTAGTAGGCTTTATCTCCTCAGAACTATGAATTGGTATAAGACATCATAGTGTTGTCTAAACAATACCTAAATTCAAGAAACTTAAGCTTAAGAAACATTTTATATTTTTAAAAATATATTCTTTGTTACCATTGAAAACCCAAGGAACTATCTTAAACTATATATACAAACTATACACTTTAGAAATGACTTTCAGTGAGGGCTGGATTCTGATATTCAATGATGTTATCAGTCTCTGCTTTTTCTCAGTTTTCTTTTCAAAGAGACTTTCCCTTTGGGTTATGTAGAGATTGGCACATAATAGCTGCTTTACAAATATTCTTTGAAAGATGTATATGATCTTCTCTGTCCTAAATGAATTCACCACCTGGTATAGAAATTAACCACTCAGGTATGAACTGGTAAATTTGATAATATCTACTCCTTAACTTCTGGGATTTCAAGGACCTGTAAGTATACAACATATTACCTGCAAATGAAGCTATACCTCCCTGTCAAAATCCTGTGTCAAATTTCTACTAGAAATAAAAAAAAAATGTTTGATGCTTAATTGTATAAAAAGTGATGTTTATGTATTTTGCCTTCTAGATTAATCATTACCACATTTCTGTAAACAAATTTCTGCAAAGGGTAGTTCTTTTAAAAGTCTAATATTTATTGTGTCCAGAAAAAATACAAACTTATAAAAGTCTGCTTTTTAGATAGTGTAAAAATAACAGTGCAATGAAATATTTGAGGCAAATCCGAGATCATGCACAGAGAGCTTAGTTTATTCTTCATGGTGAAGACATATGTTCTGACTTTGCTGAGTTACAAGTGATAACTGTCACTATTGAGACCAAGTGCATGCAGTTATTTGGAAAGCCAAATAGAACTTGCTGCTTATCCTATCAACTTTTCCATCTGTGAAGGTCTTGGCTTCAGATGTTTTAGTGATAATGCAAGAAAAAAATGTATCAAGAATGTAATTTGGTTTTTCACTAACTGGTTAGAATTGACAGAAATGATGTTTTATCTATCAGCAGAGCTTTTGTACTGAAGGAATTAAAGTTTACAAGTTGACCTCTATGATATTGCCATTTTTAGGTCAATACTGTTAAATATCAACCCATGACTCAATCTAATAGATAGGCAAATAATAGCTATCAAAGTACATGAATAGAGAGGACACAGTGGAAACAGATTAATGTGTTCCTCTTCTGTTGTTTATACTCCTATGGAGCTTTGCTAACCCTTTCTTCATTGATAGTATTTGGTATACTTTAGCTCAAACGCTGTAGCTGAAGTAGCACAAATATTTAATTAGTGTGGCCCAAATTAATGAGGTTGAGATTCTGCCTCTTGCCTTGGAAAACACATACATTGAATTTTTGTGGGAGGAAAGACGCCTCATGCAAGGACTTCTCCACCTCTACCCAGTTACTTCAAATTCAAATAATACTGACTTTAGTATCTCATCAGGGGAAATTGACATAATTAAGCACTCTTCAAAGAAAAATAGACTCTGATGTCTCTAATGCTATTAAATATTTACTGTGCACATCACTGCAGTAAATTCCCTGGCAGAAAGTGATTCTACCAAAGTAGATCAAATGAGAACATCACATTGCCTTGTAGCAAGTGTATACAGCTCTATGAATTATTAAATAATATATATCTATATGCATAAAATATAAATGTAGTAGCTGCACAGTGGGAAGACTGAAGAGTTCATGAAAGTGTGTTTGGAATATGTTTCCTAATATTCCCAATTCTCAGCTCAGACTTGAAGCTTGCTATGTTTGTCTCTGCATGCCGAGGCTCCCTCATACTGAACGTTCACCCCAAGCTGGAATTAGAATTAATAAAGAAAATAAAATAATAACTAAATTATAGTGAATACAGTTTTTTGTAAAAACAAACAATAAGTAAATAAATTAATCAAAGGATTAAAGGAAGAATCCTGAATTAGAAAACCAACCCAAGTTATGTCAGGTCCCAGATTGGCCTTTTTACATGAAACTCAGCTTAAATGGGCGAAAGGGAGAAACATTACTGGCTTATCTCTGGTGATATCTTGTATTCTCACTGTCCAGAAAGACTGGGGTAATCTGGAAGGCTAAGCCAACAAGAATGGCAAAGTTAGCTTTCATAGAAATACTATTAAATTTTAACTTTTGAAGGTCTCTGGGTTCCAGATGGGGGAGCAAAGGTACTAGGCACTTTTCAAATTGACTTCATTTAAAAAAATAATAATAATTTTAAACACCCAAGACATTTGGCAAAGACTAAGGAGGGAATTTTAACTCCTCCAAACTCTATGTTCCAGTTGCTCAGCTGGATAAACATTTACCTTAATCATTCTCAAAGAGAACTTGCCTGATTATGAGGTTGACCAGTCATTGGCATGGTGATTCAAAAATAATATCTTCAGAACACCAGAAAGTACAAAAATATGTGGAAGAGAAAATTGAAATATTATGAATATTGCCCAAACATCTACCAGATACTATCATAGATGTTTATCATAAAGGGAATTTGAGCTAAGTCATACCATCATCCCTTTGTAAAATGAGAAAACTGAGGTTAATGAAGAAAATTTTAGGGCTTGAATGCAAATCCAGGCTGGATTCAAAGACTGATGCTCTGTTCCCTACATAATGTTGCCTCTCTAAAATTCAGTGGAAACAATACATGATTAAGTGACAAAATGAGTGGTATATTTCAGAGTTCAAGTAGAAAGATACAAAAAATAAAATGATTATAAGCAGAAGTTTGCAAGATCTCTTTCCAAGAGAACTTACTAGGATATCATATCACACTTTCTTGTCCATACTATCAGTTTTGTCATTAAAAGCAGGTAGAGTTAGAGATAAAATAAGAGACTGTGTTTTTTGTTCATTTGTTTTTGTTTCTTTTTTTTAATTTGTGCTTTTTAATTGTAGTTGACATTCAGTATTATATTACTTTCAGGTATACAGCATAGTGGTTAGACATTTATATAATTTACAAAGTGAATGCCTTGATCAGACTAGTGAATGCCTTGATCAGGCTAGTACCTACCTAGCACTCTACAGAGTTATTACAATATAATTAACTATATTCTCTGTAAATGTACTTTACATCCCAGTGACTCTTGTATCATTATCAATTTGTACTTCTTAATCCTTTCACTTTTTTTCACCCCCAAGGCCCCTCCCATCTGGCAACTATCAGTTTGTTCTCTGCATCTATGATTCTGTTCTGTTTTATTTGTTCTTTTATTTTGTTCTTTAATCTTAGAATTCTAATCTCAAAATAGCCTTGGCATTTTCTATTGATCACACTGAGATTGGCTTCATTGCAACTTTCTCAATGTAATGATGATCTGGCTGGTTCTATAAATTTTGTTTTTTAATAAATAGAAAACCTTTACTAATGATGATTCTTAAACATTTTGGGATATCTCCAAGGATCTGAAGAGCTTTATGAAATTTTTAGAGAGATAATTAAATTTTTTCTTTAGCTTTCTCTTTTATGGTAAGCACTTTTAAAAACGAAGATTTTGCAAAATGAAGATAAGGCAAATTCCCCCCAAAAATTGTAAATTATTTTCTAGATACTTTTTGCTTATTTTACTAGATAGTGTTTGTTTCTTTTATAAATAAATTCACATGGATTTATTATAGAAATTTTGATTAGTACAGTAAAGAATGTAAAGAAGCGGAATAAAAATATCACCCATAAGGAAAATAATTCTCAGCATTTTTGTACACTTATTTTTTAAAATTTTTTATGTTTATTTTTGTATACTTTATATATTTATGTATATGTGTATATATGTAATTTCAGTTATCTAGCATTTTAATTAAATGTGAGAATTTTTCCAAGGTTACTCTCAATTTTTGTAAGCATAATAATTCGAGCAAGATTCATTAATGTTTAGATGTGAATTATCACCCTAATGTTAGAAAATATATTTTGCCAAATGCAGATAATGCTTTGATCAAAATCATTTTGCAAAATTATTTGTCTGCACTTCTAATGATTGCCATAGCTTTGCTTCCCAGAAGGGAACTAGTTAAACTAAGTGTTAAGAGGTTAAAAAATAAGTTCAGCATTTCATTCTGAAAATTGTCAAGCTTGTATAAGAATTACAAGAATAGCATCATCATCACTCAACTAGCCCTTCACCCATATAACACAATTATCAATATTTAATCTTCTTAGGTTGATCCATTCTTTTTCTCACTCTTTTTATTATTTTTAGAATAGGTTTTGCAAAGCATTTTAGAGACAATCAAAATATCATTATTTTTCACCATTAAATTTTTTCAGTATTCGTTTCTTAAGAAAAATAAGAAAATTTTACATAATGACTAAATTATCATTAAATCTAAAAATTAACAACACCTAAATCTCTTCATTTATAAGTTTCCACCTTTCTATCTTACTTTCCTGTGCCATTAACTGGTTAAAGGAAATATGTCAATTTCTCCGTAGAACTTCGCACATTCTAGATTCATTTAATTGTTTATATATGGCATCTTTTAACTTATCCCTATATCTTGTAAACTGGAAGATGTACCTAAAATCTTGGCAAGATTATTTTCTAGGTGCTTTGTCCTTCATATAACATCACATTAAGAATCACGTAACGTCCTGCTTTTGAGAAGATTGATTACTGGTGTCAGCCCAACTCTTTTATTATAAAGTTGCATGTTTCCTTGTATGATAAGCAAGTCATTCATGGAGTAATACTTTATTTTCTGTAATAAATTCTCTGTTTAATTTTCTCTAGATATGTTAGCAACCATTGATGAACATTGCTTAAATCAATTATTACATTAGGGATTGCAAAATGAAAATATAAGCCTTTTTATCCATGTTGCTTAATTGCTTTCCTAAAAGATTTCATAAGTGAAGTACTCATATCAATATATAATTATATCTTTATCAACATGCCCTTGTCCCAGGGAGTATTATTTTAGAAAAACTATTTGTTTACTTGATAGATAATATATATATATACACACATATATATATACATGTATATATATATACACACACACACATATATATAAATACACACACACATACATATATAAATTAGTTAGATCGATGGATTTTTTAAAATGGCTTCAGTATGTTTTTCCTTTTCCTGTCTTCAATTACCACATCCTGTCATAATTTAATTAATTTAAACTGACAATAGACAAAGCTTATGAGAGAATTTTATTTTTAGATTATATATTAAACATCTTTTCTGATTCGTGATTGTTTTTACATTCGGTTGTCTAATTATAATTGCCTAGGTTATTTATTACAAACTGTATATTGCTCACTGTGTTTTATTGTCCTCATAAGATTTTATGATCTATGACTTTAAACTTTGCTACTTTGTTATTCTTTGCTCTCAATAATAACAGCCAATATATTGAGAATGTAGTTTGTGCCACGTGCAGTTGTAAGGACTTTATATAAATTATGTAAATTATTAGTCATGTCGTCTTCATTGTCAGCATCATTTTGGTTAGAAGAACATCAAGGTAATATAGAATTAATGATAATCTACACTTCAGAGCCAGACTGTCTGCTTCTAGACCCTGTACACATAACCAAGATTTTGTACTGTTTCTTAGCTATGATACATCTTGAAGTTTTTCTCAGAAGCTATTTAAATGATCATAGACATAGAATATCACAATATTACTATTTGTTATCTTCACAAATAAGTGAAAACTTATCTGGGTATAAATTTCTTAAATCACAATTTTTATTCCTCAAAACTCTAGAAAAGTAGTTTTAAATAGTGTGCCTCTTGCATAAAATAATGTATTTTATAACCAAATAACGTACTGTGTTTGTTTTTGATTTATTCAGGGCTTAGCAAACTTTTCCTGTAAAGGGCCAGATATTAAATATTTTCAGCTCTGTAGGCTATGAAGTTTCTCTTGAATTTACTTTGATGCGGTGTGGAAGCATTCATAGACAATACAAGAAGGAATGAGTGTGGTTGCATTTCAATAGATCTTTATTTACAAAAACAGGCAGTGGGTCATACTTGAATTACAGGTTGTAGTTCTCAGATCTGATTTTTTTCCCCTACTGGGTTTTCAGAATATTTAATCTACTATATATTATTATTCTTCAAATGGCTTATAGAGGTCACATTTTACAAATTCCTGGGTCTTAGCCTCTATTTTTTTTTTTTTTAGAGTATCTCATGAAACCAATGTATGCTTTTTTATCTTTTACTCTGGTTTAAAATTGAAGATAAGTTTAAAGCTAATCCTACTTGCTTCTCTAAGATCCCTCTCCCTCCTTTTCTCCCACTTTTTGTAAAAGAAAAAAAATTAATTAAAATTTGTGGAGTACTTACAAATTAAAAATGCTTTCAATATGTGTGTAAAGTACTGCTATGGGACATAAAAAATAAACTCCTAATACCTGTCTATGGCTTAACTCAATAAGTGTCTAACTCTTACTGGTATGGTGCAAAACACATTAGAGAAAATAGGCACTTGTTTACACTATTCAAAAAATACAAAGATACCAGTAATCAGGCATTGATGAGGCGTTCTGCTCTACCTTGTCATTCAGAAATCCAGAATTTCCCACAAACACAGGTCATCTAAATACACTCAGCCAAAAGATGGGAAAAGAAGAGACTCATGAGGAGAGTTTTAGAGACCAAGCCTGAAAGTGGTGTAAATTACTTCCAGTATCTTGTTGGCTGAAAGTAATGTGGCCTCCCCTCACTGCAGGGGAGGCGAGGTAATACAGTGTTTCCAGTGTGAACGAGTTTTTGATAAGATAGCTGATCCCTGTGATATCATGTCCAGAGCATGAGCCAGTTTTCATATATTATGCCTGGAAGACTCTTGAGTCTTTCCTTTGTACCTACAGATCTTTTCTAAGTTCAGTAATATATAAGTATATGTATTATTTATGTCTTCTGTTGTTGTATTAGTTTTCTAGTTCTGTATAACAAATAACTGCAAACAGTGCTTTAAAACAACTTCTATTTATTATGTCATGTTTTCTGTGTGTCAGGAGCGCAGGCACAGCTAAACTGTGTTCTTTGCTTAGAGTCTCACAAGTCTGCTGTCAGGGGTCAGCAAGCCTTTCTTATCTGGAGGCTGAGCTGTCAAAGAATCTGCTTCAAACTTACTCAGATTGTTGGTAGAGTCCATTTTCTTATGTCTTCAATACAGAGGGCCTCAAATTCTTGCTGATAGTTAGGTGGAAGCTTCCCCTTGACAATTAAAGACCACCACAGAGGCAGCCCCAGTTTCCTGACACATTGGCTTTCTCAACATGGCAGCTTAATGTATCAGCCAAGAAGAAGAATCTCTAGATTAAGTCATATAATGTAATCACAAGAATAACAGTCCATTACTTTTGTATGTTCTTTCATTTAGAAACAAGTCCCAGTCCTGCCTGTAATCAAGGGGAGGCGATTATACAAGGTCATGAATACCAGGGATTAGGAATTGTGGGGCCACCCAGGTTCTGATGTGTGCTTTCTCTTTAGACTTAATTGCCAAGTACCAGGACTTATCAGACTTCTGTGGGACTAAATTTTAGTCTTTTTTTTTCTCCCCCAGAGTCATTTTGTCCAAATGAGAACATTTCCTGGGGACCACCTTAATTTCTTTAGAAAATTAAACCAAGTCCTTAAGGACATGCTGTTATTTGGCTTTAACCCCATGTTGTGATTTACTTGCCCATTGTTATTCCAAATACTTTTTCTTTAATTGTATCTTTTATTAATTGGTGATGAGAAAATGTTGCATCTTTCCACCCAAGTGCAAGAATTTCTATATTACCTTTTTTTTTTCCTACCAATTATACTTGATTGAAAACCTGCCTATTCTTTTCTGAATATATCTCTTTTCAGTACCATGTTATGTGACCTACTAACAATTAAGAAAAACTGGTAAAAATCAATTTTGCTATTTCACATTAGCTTTGCCCAAATCAACTTTGCCTAAAACCAAAAGATTTTTTTTCCTTTCAAATCTCAGGCAACGATGTCACAAAATACTTTGCCATTGCATAACACTATTAGATGGAAAGAGAAAAAAAATGGAAGCCAAGAGAAATTATTTTTGTAACCTCTGTTAACAATTTCCTTACTGCTCAACACCTAACTCTAAAGCTAATGTCACATATTTTGGGTGTTTTTTTTTTTTTTGAAAGTTTCCCATACTTAGGTATAAAATTTTATTTAGTCATTTTTGATTTATTGACAAATGACCTCAAAATCTTAGGCTCTTAGAAGAAGAGAAAAAGTATAATTCTTATAATATGTAAATTGAGAATCAGTTCTGAATCTGCCTCTACACAACTCTTGTTCTTTTCCTGTGCCAGGCAAAATTTTTTATGTTGTTGCTAATTCTTCAACATGATCTTAATATAAAGAAAAAATTTGGAACACAGCTGAATTGAAAAGAGCTGTAGCTGAGACTTCATCAGCTTGCAACTAACATGTAATATGTGTGAGAAATAAGTCTTTGTTGTTATAAACCACTGGGATTTTGTGGCCATTTTTTTTACTATAGCAAAGCCTGTAAATACATAGTTGCTTAATAGATGTACAAAATAAGGAGCCTGTAGGAAATGGAAAAGGAAGTCTGGGGCAAATGACAGAAAGGCATACATCTGACTTTCAGAAGTTAGTTTCCATGCAGTTGATAAATAGATATAGGTGGATTTATGTGCGTTTACCTGTATTTATGCATATGATTATGTATGTGTAGACAGAAAGATGGATATAAGATAGGTAGGTACATAGATAGGTAGGTAGAGAAGTAGATAGATAGATGATGATGATAGATAGATAGATAGATAGATAGATGATAGATAGATAGACAGATAAATGATAGATAGATGATAGATAGATAGATGATAGATGATATAGATAGATAGATGATAGATAGATAGATAGATAGATAGATAGATAGATGATAGATAGACAGATAGATAGAGAGATAGATAGATAGATGATAGATAGATAGATTAGATTAGATAGATAATTTTGTTTCAGGAAAGCTCCTTTGCCCCAGACTTAGGAGCAGAATGGTGGAAGTAGGTCAATGAATCAAAGTCTTTTTATGGCCATATGGGCTATTCTGGTTTAGGAAAAAATATTTATTAAGTATTTTAAAAATAATCTTCTTATCCATCTTCATTGATTATTGTTATTAGAGATTTCCCTTATACATTGCCTTATGGTCTTATCTTTCATTTCATTGCTAGCTTTTGCTCTTTTTTATATCTTCATGGGTATTTTTAAGGACTTATATTAGACGGCATTTTGCAAATTATTAGTGTTCTGTATTAAGCTAGATTTATTTCTTCAATATTTTGGGACTGGTGTTTTTGTCTTTTTTTTTTTTTAATAGTGTAAACAGGACATTGTGCATTTTCCCTAATGTGGTTTGCTTACTTAGAAATAAAATTAGCCTTTTGGAAACAAGGAGATATTAGTTCAGTGAGATTGTTGGTGAACATAACATAACTGTCTCTCTTAATCGTTGGCACATTTTGGAACTATGTAGGGCAAGACTCATTTGGGGAGGACAGATCAGAGCCTCTGGTATTATAACACTCCCTTCCTCTCCCCAACACATTTTATTCGTGATAAAGAGGTGCTCTATGTTCCCTTAGCCTTTTCTTCCACCAGGAGACAGTGTCATACTGTACGTCAGGGAAGATTTATAGCCTGTTAGTTGAATTCACCTGTTTTTTCCCCTCCAAGAGCTAATGTGAGCAATAAAGAACACAAGCTCATGAAAAAACATAACTCTTTTTGTCAGCCATGTCACTATGATTCAATACATTCACATACAAGAAGACAGTGGTGTCTGTTACAGTGGTACAGCTTTACAAACTCTCATTGTTCTCCCACCCCTCACCTGCCCAGAGAAATAACAGGAAACATAGCCACTTTGTCATATTAAAATTTTACTACAACAGAGGACACATTAGCTGAGAAGCTAAATCTCCCACAAAACTCAATTTTGTCATTAGCTGATTTATAGTATTTTTTCAGCATTGAGATTTTTTTTTTCTGAAGGTTGGGGATAAAAGTTGAATTAACCTTTTTCAGATCATCTTTTAACTTGTTTATATTTATCGCTTAGAACAAAGGATGATATCAATAGATGAGGATGAAAAACACAAAAGTTTTATCTTTTTCCCCAGCAGGTACCTAGAAAGAAACTACTTATTTATTGGGGAGAGGCATAATTATTGCCATCTTCTCCCCTCCCTCTTGCCACTTTCCTCCTTCCCCTTTTTCTTCCAGCAAACAGAACTCTTTCTAATAAAAAGACTCTTTTTAATTATTTCTATAATAGTTGTTTTGGTAACTATACCCATCCTCCATTGGTAGGTAGTTCAAGAAACACGTCAATAACAATCTGGCATAGATGAAAAATGAACTGCCTGTTTCTCTAAAGGTGAAGAAATTTATTTTCTGCTGAAATCACTAGAGGCATGTTTAAAGCGAAAATGTTTTAAATTCATGATAAAAATAAATATATTTAGGAAAATTTTCCTTAATGTGCCCTGGAGTAAAGGCAAAGAGTAAACTATTATTTATAGTAAAGGCTAAAATTAGAAAATTTATAAATATATAGCATGCTAATGATAAAGAAAAGAGAAAGAGAAGGTGAAGAAACTGTACAGAAATAAAAAAACTGACCAGAGATTTCTCATATTTAAATGAGTGAAATATTTACAAAGTTCACAGTGCTGAGTAGGACGTGTAGCAAATGGTCTGTAAGTTCATGCTAAATAAATACATAAAAAACTCTGTACCACTGGACTGAGTGGTTAGTGATAGTAAATCAAATAGCAAAATCTAATTGATATTGGGAGCATTATTCTCCTTTTCAATCTTGGACAGCGGTTATCATTAGCACATTGGAAGGAGTCTAATTTTTTTCCCTTTTCACCTCATCTTGACAGAGCCTATTGATGATGATAAATTATGTATGCATCTGTTTTCCTTTTGGACCTTCATTGCATATTGACAGTCACACATTTTTTGCTGTATTTTAAAAATTTGATGTCAATGAGTGATGCCCTTGTTGATAGCACAGTTGCTTCAGTTTTGAAATATCAAATAAAATAATGAGACCCCAGGAGTCACTGGTGGGGAGGAGAGGAGATTGAATGGGATGATGGCTTTCCCTCTAGAGATTCTAGGTAATTAAAAAGCTGCTTAAATGTTTTTTTGATAACGAATCTGATTTTTTCTGGGTTTAAACCATGAACCAAGAATGAATTTGGCATTTTGTAATGTTTATTAAAAGGCAGTGTATAAGTTTACAGTGAGAGAAACTAACTTGATCTTTATAAGTGGAAATGGGTCAACAGTGGGTATCTGGGAGGGTGACAAAAATCATTGAGAAAGACGTATACAATTTTGCCAGAGTAAAATGAACAGTCAAAATATTGGATGTAATTAAGCCTTAACTGACACTAAATTCAGAAGCCTTTTCAAAACTCTAGATGTTTGCAAAAATGGATTAATACCATGGATAGTTGTTGATCTGTCAAATTAGAGTCTTCATTCAATTCATCAAATGTTCAGAGCATTCTGAAGAATCCTTGTTCCAACATATTAAAGATAAAAGTGTGCATTGCTAATGTGTGAAAATTCATCCAGGCCCTTATTCCACACTGATTTGGGATACCTGGATGATGTTTCTAATATGAATTGACCCTTTACCTGAGTGTGAAATGTAGCAGATCAATTCTAACTGGGATTAGTCCTGACATATAGATTTATGGAGTTAATATCAGCTCAGGAGATACAGGTGTGGCAAAGGATCTTGGCAAGAGAAAATGTGATTTAATGTTTACATCTGACTTTTGTCACTTTTAATTATGGCCCTGGATTGCTGCTTACCTTCTCTGACCCTCAGTCACCTCATCTTTAAAGTGGGTGTAATAAGATGTCATCACACCCTCTGAAAATTATCCTCAGGATCAAATAAGATGCTAATAAATGTGAAAGCAATTGAAATGTCAATTATGAAGTAGTGTATATATAAATATTAGTCTTTATGATGCATTAATAAACTTGCATAAAGTGTCAGGTTTTATAATAAAACTAGCAATATAAAACTAAGACTCAATGTCTACTCTCAAGAATAAACACATAATTGTTAGTAAAATAATCCAGTATTTGAAACTAGTCCTATAAACATCATTTCAAGGTATCATAAGCAGTGAAAAGAAGGACATAATCTTTTAAGTCGTTCTTTTAAGAT
The DNA here is from genome assembly GCA_030015415.1 of Cynopterus sphinx. Classification (NCBI taxonomy): domain Eukaryota; kingdom Metazoa; phylum Chordata; class Mammalia; order Chiroptera; family Pteropodidae; genus Cynopterus; species Cynopterus sphinx. The sequence goes on from CM057383.1 coordinate 121,154,635, forward strand.
ATTTATATTTTTGATAGAATAAGTGCTTAAAAGAAGTGACAGCTTCTTCCTAAGGTATCGATTCCCTCCACCTTTTTATTTCTACGTGCAGACCACACCAATATAGACATCATTCCCCTCATTCGTGTAAAGTGGACAGAGGCCAAAAAGACAATGGTCACTGTCTTCTATAACACCAAACATAATAACTTCTGCAGTTGCCAGATTACATCTCTTCACTGCTCAAAGCCTCCATTGACTGCCCACTGGACTTAGAGCAAATGTCACTATATTTACTGTCCACCTTGCCCCAGTCACATTGGTCTCCTCCCTGTTCCTGACACAAGCCTGCTTCAGCTGAACCTCTTCCCTTTCTGTCAAGAATGCAATGCCTTGGACATCCCAAGTTTCTCTTCTCCACTTTCCTCTTAGGCTCTTTAGAGGACCCGTCCCCAGAAAGACCTTCCCTGTCCCAATGCTTTTTCCCCTTTTGCATGCATATTCACTTCTTGATTTCTGATTTTTTTCTTTTTAATTTATTTTTATGTTTTCAAATTAATTTATTTTTTATGGTGACATTGGTTAACAAAATCTGATAAGTTTTAGCTGTACATTTTAACAGTAAGGCATATATGTATATGTATTTACACTGTGTGTTTGTCTCCCATAGTTAGATTTCTTTCTGTCACCACATATTTGACCCCCTTTACTCCATCTACCTCCTCCCTCCCCCGCCCCACCCTCTGGTAACCACTAGTCTATTGCCCATGCCCATGAGTTTCTGTTTGTCCTGTTCATTTGTTGTGTTTAGGTTTATAGCTCACATGAAAATGATATCATATGATTTTCAACTTTTTCTGCCTGGCTTATTTCACCTGGCTTATTATCTTGAGGTCCATCCATGTTGTCACAAATGGCAGTATTTCACCTCTTCTTATAGCTGATATTTTATTATATTATATAAATAATAATTATATTTATTATATATTTTTTAATTCTTCCTCCTCCATGCAGTGTCCTCTACCTATAACTTGCTATAGATCTTGTTCTACATTTAGGACTTAGGCTCAAAGAAGTCAATTACCTACCTCCCTCTAAATAATACTGGGGAATTATACCTGAGAAAAAAAATCTAATCTTGAAATATTGGCTATAATTTTGTAATTGGTAATACAAAGAAAGTGAATTTGAAGGGCTTTGTAGTTTTCTAGATTGTTTAAGTATAAACTTTTGTGCTCATCGAGCCTAAGCAGTCTTTATTTCAATGCTATCTTCCTCCCTATAGTCCATAGAAATTATTTCCTTCCATAGTCAGTAGCACTTCAACTAACAATCAGATTCCTAATTTACATATGCATTTAAACTTTACTGCAGTCCAAGGCTATTCGTAACAGTATCTTGGGTTTACAGATGAGGAAACAGATACAGAGATGCCCAGTAACTTACGTAAGGCAAATCGTGGGTCAGAGTTCAGAATCCACCTCTGTATGGCTCCCAAACTTCTACTCTCTAAATTATGTCATAATTTTTTTCCCTTACTTATATTTCAAAATTATCACATAGTTATGGCAAACATCAAATAAATTATTAAGGTAATGAAGCCAGATGCTGGCATTGCACTATCTTCTATTTGAACAGTGGACTTAAGCAGTTTCAGACACTGGTGGGACCAGGCCTTTATGCTTCAAATAACCCTGCATCACAGAAACCTGGCTAGAAGAGAGAGATCATGCTTTATTTCCCACGACAGGATTATGTTTAGATTTTATGTTGATGCATCAGTTAAGTGCTCACTTTGAAAATCAATACAACACTGTGTGCTTGGCTAGCTCAATACCCCTCAGTCAACATTGATAAAAAACACCAACAAAACAATACACTGTATCTTTTCATTGCTTATTGTCCCTAGATCTCCATGCCTTTGACAAAAATTAACTGATCATACTTATTTCTTCTATAGTAGCAAGTGTTTAGTTGATGTAATAAGCTGGTAAACTGAGGCAACTGGGCAAATAACAAGACTTAGCCATACACCTCTGTCCCCACAAAGGAAAATCAGTACTTCTTGGTGAAGGTTGACATTGCTCATACAGCACTGAGCAGAAGTCAGCTCCAACAGAACGCTCTTCTCTTTTCCCCTCTAAGATCATGATTGTAGAGGCAGCAAACACGAAGGAAGACCACAGGCCAATAAACTTTAATTAACAACTGTCTGCTATCCCCAAAGGAAACAAACTTCAACTTTCATAGTCACAACAACAGAAGACTGAACACAGAGCTCCCTCGATGAATGCAAACCCAAACTGTGCTTCCATTGAAGACAAGTGCAGGTCTGCACAAGTGATCAGTAAGATTCCTAGGTCTGCTTTCTTCAGTAAGTCTGGGTCAGAGTATAAATGCTGAGAGAATGTGTGGTGGGTAGGGCACCTCACACCGTATGCTGTGCCTCACTCCTGTCAGTTACCACAGTTTCCAGTTTAGAACTGTATTGATTATAAGTTGTATCACCAATTTAATAAGAACTTTGAGTAAGGAAAAAAAAAACAGAGGAACACTAACACATTAAATGAAAATATTGACCATCAGGTGATTGATTCCCAGTTTAAAAGAAAAAATTTATATCTGTGAATCTTAAAATCAAGGAAATGCTACAACAATGCCTGATTAACAATTCCTGCAAAAATTCTTAGTAGAAAGTCTTGGAGAACTAACAGTTTTATCTTCAGTTATTCCTGGTTTACAGTACCTATATGAGGAGTCATTTACTTTGATCCACATATTAGCTTGCAACTGTTTATTGAGTATTGAGTATAAATGCCTGATACTGCACAAAGTCTATTTAATTTAGTCCCTGTATTAACTCTGCTTGGTAAATTCTTTAATCTCCAGGTGAGGAAATTGGGCTTAGGTAGAGCAAAGCACGTGCTGAATATCATGCAGTCAGTAAGTGACAGAACACATATGTAAATCTAGATACAGGGATTCTGAAGTCTTCACCTGAGCTTTGCTTCAATTAATTTTTCTTCATCATAAGTGACAAAAATTGGCTATGGCTAACAGAAGCAGAAAATTAATTAAGGGAAGGAATGAGAAGCAGAGAACCCCTGGGCATCCAAGTTAAAGAAACTGTTAAACAATACCTCTAGTTTCTGTCATTACCATGAATCCACTGCAAACATTTCCAGCCTTTTAGCTGCTGTTAAAAGTTTCAGAGAAATAGCAGAGAGCACAAAATTGTCCACCTTCCTGCAACTTAGTTCTCAATCAGCAGTGTACCATACCTGATAGTCCTTCCAAATGGAATCCAATGGTGGGATGTAAGTGGTACCCAAAGCAAACAGTATGTTGTTACTCTAAGAAGATAGAATGGAGAGTAGACAGGCGGTAAAGATCAAACGACCACTAAAAAGTGTTTGTTGGAAAGGATCTCTTTTAAAGACTACAGATTTGTATTTTGTCATGGTAGGAGGATACAGATTTAAATTCGAACAAAAATTATGTGGTATATTTTGACCCGAGTCTTTATACCATATCAATTTACCAACACGTCAGAAGGCCAGCCCTCCTGCCACAGCCTGACTTTCTTCCCCTTCACTTAATGTTCTGGTTCTACCTTCTTGTTTGTACTTAGATCTCCCAGCAGGAATGACTACTGTAATAAAATATCTGAGTTGCCCTTCAGTTTCTCCTTTAATTTATTTTTTATCCATTAATTATTGATGATCTAGTAGATGCCAAGCAATGTAATTGGTTATGAATAGATTTAATCCCTTTGCTTATGGAGCTTGTATTCTAAAGATGTTAAATAAGAAAAGCCCAAGTAAATATATAATCTTAAAATTAATTATTAAATTAAATATGTTGGGGACAGCCAAATTAATTTCATCAGAGCATATTATTTTACCTTCATGTAGTTTGAATATTGGAATTTTTTTTCCTTCTTTGGAGTCATTAATTTCCATTTCTTTAATAGCCTATTGACCTTAATTTTCACCTCTGGAGCAGATTTTGTATATGTAAATGTATCCCTCATCCGGATAAAGACCTGTAGGTAGTAAAGACAATTAGCAAGTTATGGGTACCCGCAGTCATACTTTATAAATACATAATTTTAAAGCCAGTGAAATGTAACATCAAACTGTTTCCTTAACTAAACCATTGGCATTTAATGCAGATTCAGTGCATAAAATGTATTACCATCTTTTATAAAGTGCTTTGTCAAATTTTTGACTAGATGACCTGCTGAAGGCCTCTGAAATGCTAAAATCATTTTACAAATTGAAAAATCAGGATATTGCATCAATTGACCTTTAGCGCTCCCTCAAGTTTCAGAATTCCATGTTTTTCTTTTTTTATCATTGTTTCTATAGTAGAGTTACTTAGCAAATTAAATTGCAATGAGATCACCGATACCAGAAAATTCTATAATCTTACAAGCCAAGACAATAGAATGGAAGAGCAATATAAGTAAATTAATTAATCCATCTGTTCATTCAGCAAATATTTATTGAGTTCTAACTGTTTGCATAGTTTCTCAGGAAACAGAGCCTGAATGAACTCACACATAACTCCAAGAGAGGACAATTTTGAAGAAGTAAAAGCTATTCATTAGCTAATGTCCAAAATGCGAGGTATCTGGAGAGATTTATATTTCTCTTAGATGTGAATACTGGCTTGGGAGATGCTTGCTCTCTATTTGTCCAACTGATTTTGATGTGTGTTGCTAATTGTTTTATGGCTCTTATCTGTTGGAGGTTGCTCAGTAAGTCTTCATAAATGCCTTAGGGATGACATTCTTCTTTCCTTAAAAAGGACACTATAAAATGGAAAAATTGGACTATATATATTTTTTATGTTCCTGGCCTAAGAATGATTCCTACTGAGGTAAGATCATAAACAAAGTACTGCAACTTATTACAGAAAAGAATGTGAATTTCTAGTAAAGATGGCAACATGTATTCAGAAAAATAAAAAGAGCAGAGAAACTTTCTTCTATCTGAATGAGATCTTTAGCCATAGTATACAATATTTTTTCAGCTTATCTAATACAACCTAAAGTAAGATAGATTTTATTTTCCTAGGGTTTAGAATGAAAACTTGTCCCCATGTATAGTATTATTTTCTCCTTGAAAAAATTATTACATATCAAATTTCTAACTTCTTAGTCTTAATAACTACATATGGTCTAAGGTAATAGTAAACAAGCTGTATTTATCATTGGATATTGACTGATGCTATGTTTGTATCAGGACCTGCGTTGGAATCCTCAGGTTCTGGATTCTAGCCACTCTCCTCCTATTAAATCATACTTGGCTGCAATATGATTGTAAGATGTTGGGCAGATGTTATCAAATATGCTTCAATGAGAGGGGATCATAAAGCTCTTAAGTCATTTATCCTTCTAAATGTCAAGTAACTAAATTGATATCCCCATCTGCTTAAAACCTTACTGGGGAGAAAGGAAAATGAGGAATGGAAATTCTAATTTTCTTTTAAAATGACTTCAGTGTGTTATCATGCCAGGGACATCTATTTTTGATGTTTCAAGTTTAGAAAAAAAGGAATGGATAACTTTGGTGGCTCTTTTAAATTTTATTTCTTTGAAATGCCAAATAATTATGTGCATTCTCTACACCCGTGATTGAAAGCAACAGGGTTGTTTTTTAAAGGAAAAAGTGATAAAATGTTAGGTTAAAAATAACAACCGATCTGCCATTGTTATGAGTTTCTTATGTACTTGCCTTTCTTTTTTATTATCACAGCTGAGGTCCTCTTTTTCCTTGCTTTTGTCCTCCCCACAAGCATGACCTCAATTTTCATCCCTGGGTGTGAGTTCTATACTCTATTAATCATTCTGTAAGTTTATGCAACAAATAGTTTAGAAACATAGATGTGTCCAGCATTTTATGCTTATATATTTACATATTGCATCTTTTGTGAATAAGATGCAATATGCAATATGTTTACATATTTAATTGCATTTAATTGCATTTAATTAAAAAATACATATTGCATATTTACAGCATTAAAGGGATAGAAACCAAATCACTGAGATCATTATTTCTGGCCTCTAAGACAGTGTTTATAGCTAATATATAGAAAGTAATTGCCATTGGTCAAACACTACTCTAAATGGCTAAGCTGTATTTAACTCTTTTAGCCTCCTACCACCACGAAGTACGTAGTATTTTCATTCTCATTTCACAGATGAGAAAAATGGGACATGGAGTCATTAAGAAAGTGCTCCAAGATGACAGAACTAGTCAGTGGCAGAGCAGGATTTGGAACTTAAGCCTCCTGGCTCTTAGCTTCTAGCTCGTAGCTTCCTGTTGCTACTGTAACATTTTTTATTTTTTAGAATTTGGTGCATTAAAGAATACATTATTTTATAGTGCTGGAAATCCGAAATCCGAAATGGATCTCCCTAGGCTCAGATCCAGGTGTTGTCAGGGCTGTGTTCCCTTCAAGGCTCTAACAGATAATCCATTCCCTTTCCAGCTTCTAGAGGCCACTTGCGTTTCTTGGCTCATGGTCTCCTTCCACTATCTTCACAGCTGGCAACAGCATTGTCAAGCTGAGTCCTTCTCATGTTGCCATCTCTCTGGTTTTCTCTTATTTTCTCTTCCACTTTCAAGAATCCTTTTGCTTATATTGGGTTTACACATATAATCTAGGATAACCTGCCTATTTTAAAGTCAGCTCATTAAAACCTTAATTCCAATTTCATTAATTCTCCTTTGTCATATAACATAAAACATACACAGGTCCCAGTGATTAGGGCATGGACATCTTTGGGATGCCATTATTCTGCCTACCACTCTGCTACAGACTGAAAATTTGTGTTTCCTCAAAATTTATTCATTGAAACCTAATCCCCAATGTGAGGATGCTTGAAGGTATGGCCCTTGGGAGGTGGTAAGGTCATGAAGGTATCGGTGCCCATATAAAAGTGACCCCTGAGTGCTCCCTTACTCCTTCTGCTATGTAAGGACCAATGAAAAGATGCTGTTTATGAACCAGGAAGAGGACCCTCATCAGACACTAAATTTGGTGGCATTTTGACCTGGGACTCCCCAGCCTCCAGAATTGTGACAAATAAATGTTTATTGTTTATAATCCACCCTATCTATGAAACTCTGTTGAAGCTGTCAGAAGGAACTAAGACACAGCTTTTATCATTACATCACGCTACCTTAGTAGGATTGCTTTAATAATATTAATTACCTTTTATAGAATGGGGTAGGTTTTATTATATACATTTTTACTTGGTCCTCATCGAAAGCAGGCAGCCTTCTTTCCTGTTAACAAATGAAAAAATGGGCTCAGAGAATCAATTCCCTCATGTATATGTAGTAAATGTAAGATACAATGTGAGGTTTGAATCTAGATCTATCCACTTCACAGCTCTTGTTTTTTTGCTGTACTTTGAAAATTTGACTAACTTTCTATTCTCTTGCACTAGGATTTTTAGGTAATAAAGTTATGGGAGGATTGATCAACCTAAACTATCCCTTTTAAAAAATATAATTGTTGCCTGTTGTTGCAAGAGCCTATTCTTTGCTTTGTTGGCTGAAATTGCTATGCTGTATTCTAGTGCAATGCTTCACATATTCAAAGGTCTCAAATAAGATTGGATTTTTCCCTTGATAATGCAGGAAACTATAGTAATGTGGAAATAGCGCCGAAGGTTCGAATGCATTATGCCATACTTACCCTCGTGTTTCTTTTGCACATTTCATATTTTTTTATCTGTTAAATGGGTATAACATCTACCTTGAATGGTTGTGAAAATTACAGATGATACGTTTAAAGCCAACTACCTGATGAAGAGCTGATTCAATAAATAGTATCAATTAGCACAATTTTAAAAAGCATATATCTGGTACTTTGGTTTCTTTGATTAGATATTTCTCTTGATAGGGTAATAATAAAAATCCAAACATTTGTAAAGACAAAATTAATAAAGTTTTGGTTAAATTTTTTATAAATAATTACTATAGAGAAGACTCTGAGGAGGGATCCAGGCAAACAATAGTAGAGACTATTCATTCAAGAGTTTGTGAGATCAGTGGCCCATATTTCAGGAGACCCATGACTCAGGTCCATGTAGACTTCAGTATGAAGTTCAAATCCTTAGAATTATGACAGCCTGTAAGACATTCATTCACTGCTTACATCTAACAGCTCCTTTCATCTATCCTTTCTAGCATAGAAACACCATACTCTACCAACAAAACTCTTAACCTGATCTATACTCCTTTGTCTCTTATCTTGGAAAGAAATCTTTCAGGAATGAATACCTTTGGTCCCTGAAGCATTGGAGTGGTATGCTCACTCATACCAACAACTTTGTCATCATTCTTGACAAACTCCCAAAGTCAGCCTTGTCTCAGACATTCCCCCCTTCATTCTATAGACAAATCCTAAAAATTTTACCTTCAAAGTATCCCAGAATTCTGTCTCTTTTACAACCATGCCATCCCTTTGATGTACGCCCTTGGCTAGAGTCTGTTTCACTCTGAGGACAAGCTGAAGTCCCTGAGCCCTCAGCTCACATTCTTTTCACTTTTCACTCCTTCATCCTGCTTCAGCCACATTTGTCTCCTTGCTGCTTCTTAAATACACAAGCCACACTGCTTCAGACCTTTGCATTTGCTGTTCCATCTAAGTGTAATAATCTTCTCCACATGTTTGCGTGCTCAGATGTCATGCTTTCAGAGAGCCTTCATGCTATTTAAGTTTATCCTTTCCAGGACTATAATTCTTTCCTGCTTTTACCCCCATAGTATACCATATATTATCAGATCTTAGACATCAATGATTATGATATGCAACATTTCTGTGTGTACTAGAAGACAAAAAGCAAAAATGTGCATTTTAGAATAAACAAAATACAGTTGTACATATTTTAATTATTTATTTTGTTTATATTTTGCCTCTTTCCACCATGAAGTAAGCTCTATTGGGATAAGGATATCTTGATGGGTTTATATTATTTCCCTATCATCTAAATCAGTGTCTAGAGGATAGTTTATGTTTTATAAGTGTTTGTTGAATAAATGAATGAAACTAATTCCTAGGGGCACCTTGCCCTCTGAGTTCTCTGCATAGTATTTAAATAATAAAATAGGGACCATGTAATAATAAAATTTTCTTGCATAGAACTTGTCATTTTCTCAAAGCAATTCAACACATTGTCTCCTTTGCTTATTACCTTCATGTATAAAATGGTGTACAGAAAGAAAATGCCTTGCCCAAGATGTAGCTATGGTCAGACGAGGACTGGATTCCAATATGAAGACAATCTTTTCTTTCCCTATGATATATAATGTTTGAAAATTGCAATGGAAAATAAACTGAATAAAATATATTGGTGAATTGATTGCTGCATTGAATTAGCTAGTCTCACGGTCTGACAGAGTGTGCTGATACTGATGGATGGTTTCAGGGGTATGATTGACTGTGGTCAATTGTTATAAATGTTGACCTTTATGCTTAGCATATGACCAGCTAGAGAACTGATGAGATATCGTGGTCATGGAAAGCAACACATGACCAACAGAGAAGCCAAGGCAGGCCTATGGCAAATATGTTGGAAGCACACTGGAAATTAAAAGACTTAAAAAAAAAATTGAAAGACAAATAGTTGCATACAGTTATAATTAAAAGAAAGATATACATAAATATATATTATTGTATAGTATATATAAAGAACATATAACAAAAAATATTTTTATACTTAAATTTTTAAAAAGAGATTTTGTAAAAAAATTATATATGCACAGAATGTTGTTCATCTTTACATTCACTGGCCTGGACTCTTGAAAAAGCAGGGTGGGGAGGTGGCAGAAAGATAGCCTAGATTAAAGAAATGATAGGGGCAAAAGGGTCGAAATATAATGTGAAAGCTTTGTTTTGTTCTTGGATCAATACAGCAAAAAAATAAACCAGGAAAACCCTTGTCGACAACTGGAGAAATCTAGACATCAACTAGAGATCAGATGAAACTAGGAAATTCTTTGAAAATGTCTTAGTAATAACATTATGGTGATTATATAATGTACTTATGTAAAGGAAAAAAACAGCTCCCATGTGTCTTCTCTACCTTCAATATTTCACTTCATTTCTGGTCACCAAATGTGAGGGTTTTTCCCAAATCAAGCAATTCTGCAATACCAGCTGGTGTCCTATAATTAACTCAGTTCTGACACAACGCACCTGGAAATAAAGTTAGCTCCCACAGGTTAAGGAGTTAGTTTCACAGAATTGTTCTCCCTCCTTTCCCCACTTCAGATGCCAATCACAAATTCTGTTTGTTACTTATGGTTCTTACTGACTGGCTGGCTATAAATTGGAAGTTCCCACAACCCCCACCTTAAGTTCAATTAATTGGCTAACACTACTCACAGAACTCAAGAAAAGAGTTTGCTTACCAGATTACCAGTCTATCATAAAAGGATATAATTCAGGAACAGACTGATGGAAGAGATGCATAAGGCAACGGATATGAGAAGGAGCACGGAGCTTCCATGCCTTCTCTGGGCATGCCACTCTCCTCACATCTCGACATGTTCTCCAATCCTGGAAGCTCTCAGAACCCCTCTGTTCAGGTTTTTATGGCAGCTCCATTGCTGAGGCACAATTGATTAAATCTCTGGCCATTGGTGAGTAATTAAAGCTCTACCCCCTCTCTCCTCCCTGGAGGTTGGAGAAGGCTCTGAAAATCCCAACCCTCTAATCACTTGGTTGGCTTCTCTGGCAACCAGGCCCCATTCTTAGAGATTCCTAAAAGTCATCTCCTTAACATAAACTCAGGTATTCATAAACTTTATGAATAATGAGACACTTCCTTTTCCTTTTGCATTCTGGAACTATTTTGGGAACTGGAACTATTTAAAGACAAAAGACCAAATATAACAAAAGATTCTCACTTTGCTTTTATCACTTAAGAAATTACAAGAGTTTTAGGAGCTGTGTGCCAGGAATGGGAATGAAGACCAAATATATATGTCTTATTCTAAATCATACTATCACTCCTTATTATTAGAAATTTGAAGTTGGTAGCATTGTGTCATAACGATTGAACTTTTTTCCCAAGAATTTTATCAAAATGTGTGTACGTGTGTGGAGAGAGGAATACACACATACATACAAAGAATGTTATCAATTTTTTGTTGAAAGTAGATGGAGAGTATATGAGAACATATTTTTCTATACTTCCACCTTTTCTGCATGTTAACAATGTTAAAACAGTTTGGGTAAAACATGAATTGTTGGTGTTTAAGCATGATATCAATGGTCCAGTTTGACATAACACTATTTTATTAACTATAGGCACCCAATAAAACTAAAAGAAAAATATAAAGTTCAGTTTAGCTAGGCAAAAATGATAGAGGTTTGAACTAGTTGCTCCTTGTAGGTAACTTATTCCTTTGGATCAGTTCACAGATTTTGGAAAGTTATTTTAGTTAACTCTTCCAGATCAGTTTTTATTGTTGTTTTTTTAACACTTAGCAATCATTTTGATAAATTGATTGCCCTAATTATCAGTGTCAGTTTTGTCTTAAAGGGTGGAATGCTTAAGTCTGCTTTCTAAAGTTCTAAAATTGCAGCCAAATCTTGCAATTTCATTTATTTTACTTTGGTCATTTCTGTATGAATCAACACAGTTGTTATGGAAACTATGACCACTTGTTAAGGCATTTGTTTTGTCTGAGTAGGATGGTCTTATAGTATACCTGGGAGGTTACCTGCCAATTTTTTTTTGAAAAATGGATTTAAGGAATTCACAGAAGGTGAATGACTATAATATATTAATAAAATTCAAGAAGTTAAGGTAGATCTGAAAATAAGGCCTAGTGATTTAACAATAGCTACAGAAGTGTGAGCACTGTAGAAATTACAAAGATGCTATGTGCCACTAAAAGTATTTATCATTTCTACCAATGAAATAAAAGTAAATTATCTTCCATTCTGTCTTTTTCTCTTCTTCTCTGAATCTTAATTCTTCTCTTCTCTCTCTCTCCCCTCCTCCGTTTCCCCCTTCTCTTCTTTCTCCTTTTCCTTACCTCCTAAAACCAGCTTCGGGCTGATATTCTTCCTGTAACCCTTAACAACTTGCCCAGGGTAAAGTGAAAAAAGTAGAATTTTTTTTGTTCTGTTTTGTTTTGAGGAGAAAACCTGACCTTCTCTATTTATTAACTGTATGTTTCAGATTGAGAATTGATTGCAAAAAAAGTATCATTTAAAATTGGGCCAATATGAGTTTTGTAAACAGAAATATATGTATTTTCAACGATAAGAAATAAATATCAGATTTTTAAATGTAATATATTTCCAAATTTTGACCTTTTAAAATGGCCTGTCAAAATTTGAGTGCCCCCCCCAAAAAAAAAAACCATACATATATAATTCTGGATTCTTTTTTTTTAATCTTGAAATGGAAATTATTAAGATAAGGTTATGTGATAAACTTGGGATGGTAGTAAGTCTATTTGAGAAATGGGAAATGGAAATAGAAATGAATTCCTTTAATCATTCTAAAAGAAAATTAATGTCTTATTATCTTGGCAGGATTCTAGCCCCAGAATAGTAATTGTTCTGTTCTGTCTAGGCTTATTCTTCAGTCCCCCAGCTGTGACATCCTCTGACTCTTACAAATGTAGGTGTCTTTGCGTTAAAGAGACGTGTGTCTGTGCAGGCAGGCAGGTCCAAGACGTATTGATTAAAGTGCCTGGCATCTATTAATAGAATTGCAGATGGGGACAGAAGTGTTTTAACTCAATTATGCCTCAAGACCTAAGTAAGTGGCTTGTATTGATTCTCCCAACTGGCACTTGAGGCTTTAGTAAATGGAAACACACACACACACACACACACACACACACACACACACACACACTTTTTTCTCCATTGCTGGATTCTTTCATGATTACTGTTGATTGAATAAATGCCTACAATATATCAGTTTCTTCACGTTTATCCTAATAAAAATAGACAATATTTTAGTAATAATATGAGTAATATATTGTTGATAATATAAATAATAGTTTTCCAATTTTATAAATAATAGAGAAAATGAAAGATGTAATCAATAAATTAACTTCTTCAATACTTCTGGATGGCAAATTGTGGGGTGTGTATAAGAGTAAGCCCCAACCCAGGCTCTCTGCCTACTTCCAGAGAATGCCCTGAGTCAATGGGAACTTGTAATTCTAGTCCAACTGTGTTGGTCTCTGATGGTAGCAGGGTAGGTGGAATGAATGCTTCACAGGTGGCAGGTGACATTGCTCTAAAGTATAATAGTCATGACTAAAAAAAGCAAATAAATATTGCAAATGGTGCTTGCATTAGAGTGAATGAGTTAAAGAATTACAGTAATCTTCTGGGAATTTTATATCTTGCCTTACAGGGCTCTCAAGTAAAAGTAATTCAATTTATGAAATCATAGCATTTTCAAACTAAAATCACTTTAGGGAGACTCTAGTTCAGTGCTTCAAAACATAGTCAAGTATGATGATTCTTTTTTAATGCCAACCCACCAACTTAATAGGATTTGTATTTTTATTGCATGGTCCTATAAAAGTGCAAAATAGCGGGAATTGATGTAATTGAAGAGGTCATGGAAGACTTCTGGAGAAAGTATTATTGAGCTGACATCCATAATAGTAAGAGGCAACCAGCCAAAGGAAGGGCAAGGTGAGGAAGAAAATTCCCGGCAGATGAACGGTAGTGTCCCCATAATGAGAGTCAGTAAGGCACATCCGAAAGACCGATGGACCAAATAGCTATTGTCAATGTGAAGCTGAAGGGTTAGGGAAGGGTCTGGAGACCCAGGGCCTGTGGACCTGGTAAAGGATTTACTATGTAATCCTAAATGCAATGAGAAACCTTCGAAATGTTATAAGTACGATGGGAAAAGGTCTAATTTGCATTTCAAAATCATCATTCTAGCTAAGGTGCTGAGACTTAAAGAGGTCAATACTATAAAGTGTATGTTTAACTTTTAAGAAATAGCCAAAGTGTTTTCATAGTCTTAAGCCATCTCATTTTAAATAGCTGTGTATGAGCATATCAGTTGTTCACCATCGTCTTAAACACTTGATGTTGTTATTCTTTTTAATTTTAGCCATTTCAATGAGTGTGTAATATATTTAATTGTAGTTTTAATATGCATTACTCTTATGACTAAATATGTTTAGCAGTTTTACATGTTTTACTAGCTTTTGTATATCTTTTTAGTGCAGTTCACCAATTTCTCTCTGTCTCTTTGTCTCTCTATGTCTCTCTATGCCTAACTCATTTATTCTATTGTGGGAAAAACACTTAAAATGTGATCTGCCTTCCATTAAGTGTGAAATATGTTATTGTTGACTATAGGTACAATGTTCTTTAACAGATTTCCAGAGCTTATTTATCACACTTGACTGAAAATTTATGCACAATGATCACTAAATCCGTATTTATCTCTCCTCACAGACCTTGGCAACTATCACTCTGCACTTTGATTTTATGAACTTGACTATTTTAGAAACCTCACATGAGTGGAATCATGCAGTGCTTGTCTTTCTGTGATTGGCTTATTTCACTTAGCATAATGTCCTCAAGGTCCATCCATGTTGCAGAATTTTCCTTTTTTCAAAACTGAATAGTATTCCACTGAACGGTTTCTTCATTCATCTGTAGATGAACATTTGGGTTGTTTCTACATCTTGGCTGTTGAATATTACTACTGTAAACATAGGAATGCTTGTATCTCTTCAAGATACTGATTTCAATTATTTTGGGTAAATACTCAGAAGTGGAATTGCTGAATATTATAGTAATTCTATTTTTAATTTTTTGAAAAACTTGCATAGCAGCTTAACCACTTTGCATTCCAACCAACAGCATGCAAATGTTCCAGTTACTCCATACTCTATAGCCTCACCAACACTTAGTTTCTTTTTTAATATATATATATTTGTAAGGTGATATCTTACTGTAGTTTTGATTTGCATATTTCTAATAATTGATGATAAGCATTTTTTAAATACCTGTTAGCCATTTTATGTCTTCTTTAAAGAAATGTCTATTCAAGTCCTTATGTTTTAAATTAATAGTTTTTGTTTTCATATATATATATTTTTTGCCATTGAGTTGTAGGTATATATTAAAGGTATATATATAAAGGTATATATATAAAGGTGTATATATATATACACACACACACATATATATATACATATAAAGATATATATATATATAAAGATATATATATTAAAAATATATCCCTTATCAGATACATGGTTTGCAAATATTTTCTTGCCTTCCATAGGTTGTTTTTTCACTATATTGTTTTCTTTACAGAAGAGTTTTAGTTTAATGTAGTTCTTCCTGTGTGTTTCTGTTTTTGTTTTCTGTGATTCTGGTATCACAGTCTTGAAATAATTGCCAAGGCCAATGTCATGAATATTTTCTCCTATGTTTTCTTCTAGAAGTTTTACAAGTTCTAATGTTTAAGTATGTAATCCATTTGGAGTTGTTTTTTTGTGGATAGTGTCAGATCCATTTTCATTATTTTGCATGTAGATATGCATTTTTCTTAGCAGAATTTGTTTTGTTTGGTTTGGTTTGCTATTTTATTTTTTAATAAAAATTGTATATATTTAAGGTATACAACATGGTGATTTGATATACACAGTGAAATGATTACTCTAGTCTAACTAACATATGTTCTCATATATAGTTACTATTTTTAGTGTGTGATGAGAGCACCTGAATTCTAGTCTTTTCGTAAATTTGATTCAGTGTTATTAACTATAATCATCATACCATACATTAGATCGCTAGACTTCTTATTTTAAAAAAAGCAATTTTTTACCCTTTCATAAACATCTCCCCAATTCCCCCACCTCTCATTTCTGATAACCATTGTTCCACTTTCTGCTTCTATGTTTTTGACTTTTTTAGATTCCACGTATAATAAGTGAGGCCTTTCAGCTTTTTTGTTACTGTGTCTGACTTATTTAACTTAGTGTAATGTCTTTCGGTTTTATCCAAGTTGCTGCAGATGACAGGATCTTTCTTTTATTAAGGACAAATAATATCCATTGTATATATACACAATTTCTATCCATCCATGCATTAGTAGACACTTAAATTGTTCCCATATCTTGGCTATTGTGAATAACACTGCTCTGAACATGGGAACACAGACATCTCTTCAAGGTTCTGACTGTATTTCTTTTAGGTATATTCCCAAAGGTGTTTATATAGATACCTCTTAAAAGAGAGCTTGCTGGATCATGCAGTAGTTTTAATTTAATTTTTTAAAGAACTTTCATACTGTTTTCCCTAGTGGCCACACAAATTTATAATCCTGCAAACAATGTATGAGGTTTCTCTTTTCTTCAAATCCTCATCAACACTTTTATTTTTTTTTGATAATAGCCATCCTGAAGGGTATAAAATGATATCTCATTATGGTTTTGATTTGTTTTTACCTGATGATGAGTGATAGTGAGCACTTTTTCATGTACCTGTTTGCCATTTATATGGCTTTCTTCAAAAAATATTTTTCAGGCTTTTTACTCATTATTTAATTGGATTGCTTGTATTTCAGGCTATTGAGCTGTATGAGTTTCTTATGCATTTTTGGATATTAATGGAATTTGATTTTGTAACATGCAACTTTACTGAGTTTATTAGTTCTCATAATTTTTTTAATGAAGTCTTTAGAGTTTTTATGTCTAAGATTATATTATTGGCAAACAGGAAAAATTTTACTTCTTTACCAATTTCAATGGTTTTTAGTTCTTTTTCTAGCCTAGTTCTGACTATAATTTCAAGAACTATCGAATAAAGGTGGAAGAATGGGTATCTTGTCTTGTTTCTGGTCTTAGAGAAAAAGGTTTCAGCTTTTCACCATTAAATGTTATGTTAACTGTGAGCTTGTCACATAGGATCTTTATTATGCTAAGATGCATTCCTTCTATTCTTAGATTGTTGTTTGTTGAGAATTAATTTCATTAAAGGTATTGAATTTTGCTACATGAATTTTGTATCTATTTAGATGATCAAGTGATTTTTATCTTTTATTCTGTTAATGTGGTGTAGCACATTAATTGATTTTCATATGTTGAACCATTCTCGTATTTCAGAGTAATACCACTTGGTCATGGTGTATGATACTTTTAATATGCTATGGATTCAGTTTGCTAATTTTTTTTTTGGAGAATTTTACATCTATAGTCATTAGAGATATTAGCCTATAGTTTTCATATGGTTTCTATATCTGGCTTTGGTATCAAGAGAATACTGGTCCCATAAAATGAGTTTGGGAATTTTCTCAATGCTTCACATTTCTAGAAGAGTTTGAGAGAATTAGTGGTAATTTTTATTTAAAAATGTGATAGAATTCTCCAGTGAAGCTGTCTGGTCCTGGGCATTTTTTCAGTGAAAGGATTTTGATTATAGATTTAATCTCCATACCACTTACTTGTCCATTTAGACAATCTATTTCTTCCTAGTTTATTCCTGGTAGGTTGACTGTTTCTAGGAATTCATACATTTCTTCTAGGTTATCTGGTTTGACGTTGTCTAGTAAATTTTAAATTATGTACAATCTGGAATTCCACAGCAATAAATATGTTACAGAAATATTTACATATAGGAACCAAGGGTTAAGTTCAAAAGTATTTATTTTATCATTCTTTATAGTCACCCCAAACTGGAAACAATCCAAATGTCCATCAGAAATAGAATGAATAAATACATTATGATATGTTCATTGTAATATACTCATACCATTAAATCCTAGAGAGTAATTAAATGGATAAAACAGAGCTCACATGACAATATAGATGAACTGCACAAATGTAGCACTGATGAAAAATCCAAACATGCAATAATTCCTGTTGGACAAATTATTTAATATAAAGTTCCATGTGAAAGAACTAAACTATTTATAAGGATACATACACATGTGGTAAAACAATACAAAGAGCAAAAGATTAAGTAGTTTAGATATCAAGATAGTAGTTATGTTTAGCTGGATAACAAGGAGTTATAAGTGGGAGGGGTTGAGGGCAGTATTGTTTGTGGAATGGTGTTATTACTTGGTTTTCTAATTTAAGTATTGGTTATCTGAGTATTCCATTTGTAATAACATGGTACTGTGTAGATTCTCATTCTTTTCTGTGTGCATGTGATATTTTATAATTTAAATATTTTCTTTTATATTAAAAAAATTAAATGTAGGAAGTGCAGTTAGGAGGCTACTGTAAGGGAAAGATGATTGAAGAAATTGAAGTAGAATAGAAGTAAAAGAGTTCCAGAGATACTATGAGACATTTAGAGGGGGTAAAGAATGGGGAGAGCAAATTGTCCTGTTTGACGATGTAAGTTGCCACCATTCATGCTGTACTAAATGGTTTGAAATGTAGGCCAAGTTTTATATTTTCCTATATGGATACCAAAGTAACCTAGTATCATTTTTTTAAAAAGTATTTAAACTTCAAATTCACTATATGAGTTAAGATTTAATACAGCTGTGACTTTACAGATGAAGAGACTGAATCAGAGTGGTTAAAATTTTTCAAAAGAGCAAGACAACATAATAGAAGCCTCTACTTTCATTTACAACTAAAGACTATCAGTAATAATGGTCAGTACTTACTGAATAGCAGTGTTTTGGTGCATGAGATAAGATCCCAAATTATCTCCATTTATATAAGAGGAAACCAAGTCTTAAAGAGATGAAGAGGTAGAATCAGGTCTCAAACACAGATCTATCACTTTCCAAAACTCATCTCTAAATTATTAATCTCTACTGCTATGGAAATATGCTAATAATGATCATAGATTTGAAATTATAATTTTTACTTTTCTATTACAAAGCATTCACAGGTTTTTCTTTGTGAGTTTCAACATAAATAATTCTTGCATCATTTTTTTCCCCTAAATTACAAAGGGAAGAGATAGGTTAAAAACAATGTAAAGGCCCTTAATTTGTAATATTTCTTTTCCTACAGCAGCTTTTTATAGTCTATAACTTTGACCAGTATTATTGTAATGTGGATATTTTAGTATTAAATTTATCTAAATCTTTTAATTCTGCTTTTTTCTCTTTGCTGCAAAATTCTCTTTTCATGGCTCAAGATGCAAATTCAGATTCAGCCATTACTAAGAACTCACTTTATGCTTCAGCTACAAAGATGTTAATATGCATAACTAGACTTTACTGGTTTCTATCTCCTGTTTCACTGATTTTGTTGTATAACTCTGCTGCTTTGGCTCTCTTTCTCATGGAATAAATCCCTGGCATTCCGGTAACTTGCCAATATTAATTCTTTGTCATTAAATACATTTTATTTCCCAAGTGATGTTTTTCTTCCTGGAACTCTGACCATTGAGACCCTGCTGAGCTCATTATTAGTGCCAGCAACAGATACCAGTGCTCATCAGAATGCTCTGACAGACACTTCCTTTTTGCTTGACATCAGACATTTCACTTTCTGACATCTACAATTTTGTGAGAATTTCAGTGGCTGCCTCAGAGACTGCATTTCTTCTCCAGTAATGGCACCAATGTGAAGCATACAAGAATGTTTCTCTCTGTATAGTTAAATCATTAATCTGTCCTTTAGATACATTTTTGTTGGTGATATTTGGTGATTAAGATTAATTAATTTCACATAATTACTAACACTACTAAACTGCAATATTGGATTATCTTTTCATGATGTCTGTTTATATACGACCTGTGTACTGTATATGGCCCTTCAATTTATATTGTTACTTATTTTCTTATTCCTTTAGCAAATACTTAGTGAGCACCCTTTCTTGTGATATATCATGAAAAGTACAAAAATGGAAAAATCAACAGAATAACAATAGTGCTTGACACATAGTAGATGCTCTGAAAACATTTTTTGAATAAATAAATAAATGAGTGAATGTACACAATGATGACATAAATATTGAATAATTGCACACTTTATGGACAGTTGACTTGACCTTCTTATAGGAAAAATCCAGAAATCCATTAGTTCAGGGACGTTGGTTACTGGCACTAATAAGGGAATGTGCAAGGCTTACCTGTGATACTAGACTGAGAAGCAAAGGAAATTACATCTGAACCCCTGTTGAGAGTGAATTTTGATGTCTAAGACTGAAGAAGTGGGAAGAGAATAAAACAGTGATCTATTTGAAGAATTACAGAAACAAAACAGAAAAAGCCTGATTCTATGGTGTGCAGAGAGGGTGTTAGTGGCTGAGCTGGTGGAAGAATAGAAACTGTTAAGTGTGTGAAACTAATTTAGGCAAACGCAGGGAGTTCCACAGCCCTTGTCATTTCCCAGTATTCTTATAGAACATATAACCTTTTTTCTTTGTTTTGTATTACTACAGAGAAAATGAACCATTACCAAGATGGCTGAAAACATAAAGTTTAAAATGTAACTAAAAGCAAGTAAAGACACACTGAGGTGGCAGGCATAATTCACATTTAAAGCACTTGAGGTCCATTCCCATCAATGATTCTTTCCACAAGAGTCTGAGCTTAACAATCACCTCTGGGCAAAAGCGCCAATTGCCTATGAGTGGATAAAGGTAAAAATGGTATCTGCCTACTCTAGAATTTAATCAATAGTCAGGAAGCATATGTATTGATTATTTATGATACTTCCTCTGGTTGCATTTACTGCTAAACCTACAACATTGAGCTTCTGATCCCAATGCTCTGCTGAAACAGCTCTCATAAAGGGTTTCAGTAACTGTTTATTTGCAAAATTCAAAAGCATCATCTCGATTTTCATTTCTTTTGGCCTCTCTGCAGCATTCGACACCCCTGACTGTTTCATTTTTCTTAAAACATTTGGTTTCCTTGGCTTCCACAGCTGCAAAGATATTCATCATTCTATTTGGCTGCTTAGCATCTGAATCCCCTTCCTTTATCTGGAGAAGCTTCAATTTTTGAGGTACTGTCCTTCCCCCATTTCAGAAACTGAATGTGTGAGACATTCATTTTATCAGCTTCCTTGGCAACTAGGAACCAAGGGCATGTTCAGTTCCTACACTCATACATAGCAGCCCTAGACATTGAATCAGAATCAGTGATGCAAACCAGGAAAGAATTCACAGAATCAGTCTAAGGGACAAAGAGTGGCAGAGGTGGCCTTCCTCTGAAAGTTCCAGGTACAGTCATTGCAGAATATCCAGTGTCCTGTGCTGAGATTTTGGTGGTGCTCAGCAAAATTTTTGTAATGTTGTCACTCAAAGTTTGGTGTAATTGTGATCTTTCTTCACGGTTATACTTATCAAGTTACATACCATGCATCACACAAGTTGCCTTAATCAACTCTTCATCAAAAATGCCACAGTATTATAACACATTGAAATAATTGCATTTAAAATCTATACTAAGAGAGCAAAATTTCTCTTTTTAACAGTCTTCTTCCGCTCCCCCTTTATATTAAACATTTCGGCTATATATATTTTTTGGTTATGATTTCCGTGATATATGTGAATTATTTATTATTCCTTATAATTATTCCTTAATTAGCATTTTATTAAAGAATGAGTTAAGACTCTAGCTTGGGTTAAATCAATTGAATCCTAGAGTAGAAGCAAATCTTAAGGTAAATTTAATTCCATCTCATATTTGATGGTTAAATCTCCTATAATACCTCCAATGCATAGTGGTCCACCTAGTGCGTAAGCACCTCAATTATTATAACTATTAATAAAATTAAAATTTTAGATCTGGAAGTAACTCTTAAAAACTATTATAACAGTACACCTTTACAGAAGAACAAAACCAAGGCCAAGAGAGGATAAATGACCAGCCTGTGGCCACGTATTCATTAGCGGTTGATCCCTGTCTTTGGGTTCATTGGTTTCTTCTCAGTATCTCTGGGCTCATTCCCGAAGCGTCTATAGCTGACCCTGGTATTAGGACATTTTTTTTTCATATAATGAGCCCAAATTTATCTCTCTGAAAACTTCTTGCTCCATTGATCCATAAAAAATGTAGAGACATAAAGAATGAGGTTAATCTCTCTTTGAGAAGACCACTATTATTTACTTTGCTCCGAGTTTCTAATAACTCTTTTCCAGATGAGGGTTTCCTTAATTTCTAAAACTTGGTCCTCATATATTGTCACCCTGTAAGTCACCTTCACCATTCTTGACAGTCTTCTGGGCACACTCCAGTTTATTTTATTGAGTAGTAAGTGGTATTGTACAAGATATTTTCATTGTACTCTCACCAGCTTAGAATTTATCTCATTAGTTCTCATGAAGAGTGAACCATCTGAGTCTGAAGTGACTTGTAAGGTCTTGGAAGGAATCTTGGTACTCTGGAGATAGTTTGCTAAACATGGTACCTGGAGAACTATCTTTGAAAGAGATGAGTGAATGCAGTCCCATCAAGTCCCAGCTGCCTGAGGCATACCAGAAATCTTTTTCTAACAACTTGCAAACTTGAGGGGAGTCATTGAAACCCTCTGGGCCTGTGTTTGAACATGTGTAAGATAAGTGGTACGACTTAAGTGACCACTAAGAAGTTAGCAAACTTCTAGAGGAAAAAGCAAGAGGGCTTTGATTGTGAGGATCAGATCCATCCATAGCTTAACTGTTATTCACTGGCTGTGTAAATTTGGGCTGCTAACTCATGTATCCAGCCTGCTTCTCCTTCTATAAAATGATATGTAGTAGGGAAGCTGACGAGAAGCAAGTAACTGGAATTTTATGGTGCTTAAGGTTATAGTTTACCCAATCAACAAACAGAAAAGACTTCTGTTATTCCACAATCCACAGTCCCTACTCAACTGTGGTATTTTGAAAGTCAGAGCCTCCACCTAATGTAGAACAACTGAGGTCCTGGTTTTACTAGATGGCCTCATTTATTTCCTGAGTATTCTGCTTTTTCTGGTTTAATTAGTCTTTCACGGAACTGATGGAATTATGTATTATGTAGCATTTCGGCAAGCTTGGGAAGCAATTCCCTTGAGCTGCTATCATGAAAAGCCAGCAACCAAGACTCCTCACCACCTTCTCTTCTAGTAATGAGCTCTTTCTAACTTTATCCACATCACAGGTACTCACAGCAGAAGCTGGTTTCGAAGAGCAGATTGGAATATCAGAGACCACTATGTGTGGTTTTTGATTTTTCTAAAAGTTGTATATGGGGATTATCCACCCAGAAAGTAACAAGCAGGCAACAATGAATTTTTTTCTTCAGTTGAACATCAAGACATCCCAGCTTATGGCACAGTCATTTGAAAAGAGGGTGTTATTGTATTTTTTAACAACCCAAAGCAAATTCTTCTCAACCATCTCAAAGTAGCTGCAACACAGGGGAGTAGCCATAAATTATTTACAAAAAAGCACATGCTTCCCACTTGTCTTTTTCTTCAGCTGTGACTAGTCATGCTCCTTCCTAGAAGTCAGAAGAGAAGCAGGTTTCACAATTTTTTGTAATAATGTCCTCCAGGGACAGCTTTATTTTATTTTTTCCCTGAGAAAATTGCCCAGATAGCTGAAGCTTGACCAAATATTACCTTACTGACTTGTAGTTGCAAGAAATCTTCACCAAGGCAGTAGTTTGATGGCTAGTGCATTTATGTTTCTTTGAGCCAGAAATAAAAATTTTAAAAATTAAAAAAAATTAAAAAGAAAACTCTGATGGAGATTGGAGTATGATATACATTTGATTCTTCAGTAATCACAATCAATTCAAAATGAGAACTGATGTTAATTCAGTGCAGACTATGTGCCTGGCTCTGTTTTAGGTGTTAGTGTTACCTGTTACTTCCCTAATCTTTACTACTCTGACCTCACAACCAAGCACTTTTTATTCCCATTTTTAAAATAAAGGGATAATAATATCAAGGAGGTTATCTAATATTTCAATAGGGCCTGAGACTTTACAAAAAAATACTTTAGAATAATCAACTACAATTCTTCTGCATAACATATAATGCAATCTTAAATGGCCTCATTTTATAAGTGAGCAAATTGAGAGAAGTTTTGCATTGGATAGCAAGAGTGCCTAGTATTTCTGATAAAATAGTTTGAATGACCCCTTGTTGAGAAACTGTTATTCATAAATTATTCTAAGTATCTTTCCTGTCTTATCCTATTGACCTTCCAAGCAATTATGCAACACAGATATATTTTTTAACATTTTATTATTCTTTTTTTTTATTTTTAACATTTTATTTTTTATTTTTTTCTTTCATCTGCTCCCCCCTGGTAACCACTCATCCATTGTCCATGTCCCTGAGTCTCTGTTTGTCCTGTTCATTTGTTGCTTTTAGGTTTACATTTCACATATAAGTAATACCACGTGATTTTCAACTTTTTCTGTCTGGCTTTTTTCATTTGGCAGGATTATCTCGAGGTCCATCCATTTTGTCACAAATGGCAGTGTTTCATCTCTTCTTATGGCTGAGTAATATTTCATTGTATATATGTACCACAGCAACATAGATATTTTTATCTACATTTTTCATACAAGGAAACCGAATCTTAGTGAGGTTAAGTATTTTCCTGAAGATTATCCAGCTAGTAGGTGGTGAAACCAGGATTCCAATTCAGTTTAGCAAGACTTAGTCAATGCCTGCGGTCTTCTCTAAAAATACCCTGTCCTGCAGAGTAGGTAATAATACATTTTCTGGCTTCATCCATGACTTAATCCTCTTAAAGGTAGTGACACTTTCATTTTAGTGGTGTGCCACATTCACATTCCCCTGAAGGATAGAAGGGGGATAATAATAATATCTACTGCATAGGGCTGTTGTGAGGATTAAATGAATTAATTATAGAACAAATACTAGCTATTGTTTTTGCCTTTGCTGCTATTGTTTTCATTTCTCTCTAAGGCAATACAAGCTATGATAAAAATCTCATTTTCTAAAACCCTCCTTGACTCTGGCAAGAACAATTTTGATATAAATGTAGGCAAAACTTATTACATTTATGGACAAATGCTAGGAATGTGAACCCAATCCTCCAACTTTTCTTCCTAGTATTCCCCAGGTCTCGAAGCATAGGACTTCTCAAGGTGGACTTGTTATCTACTTTTTTCTTTTCCACAGCTCCTTTCTGAGACCCAGTTGTCACAATGACACTGACAAGCAGTGACAGGCTTGTAGGCTTCCCCTGGGAGTGTATTTAGCCAGCTAGGGCTCCACCATGAACAGTCACAATGTTGAGTGCTGAATGTTAGCTCTCGCCCTCTGGTAACAAGTCAGACAGGCCCTTGCCTCGTGGCCAGCCATTCCTTAGAGTCTGCAAACTGACACAGAAGAGCAGAATACCTCTCTTGGCACAATCTAATCAAGCCAAAGGCCCTAACTATCAAATTAGGATTCTTCAGGCCTTGAGCGGTAGAACTTATTTTTCCCTGCTCACTCTAGGGCATTAACCTGCCTGTCACATCTGCATATGATAATTTTCACTTAAGTGTCAGGAAGATTCTTCTGGGAGAGCTGAGTCAAACTGAAGGGAAAGTAGACGGGTGGTTAATAGTTCAAATGAATTCTCATTTACCCAGGGAGGTAGCAAATTTTGCTCTTAAAATCATGGAATGTCCTGTCACTGATGCCTTCTAGAACTTAATGTATTATGACCTAGGTAACCTGGTGTGTCAAATAACGTCAGTCTAAGTAGACAATCTAATATTTTCACTACAAATAGTTGGGAAAACTTTTTGTGACGTCTTAATCTATGCCACACAATTTCTCTTTTTACCAGCACATCACATGAAAAAAGTTTAAGGTTTAGCATAGACCTCCCTGAGGTTGAATCCTATTTCTACCATTCATATCACTGTAACTCTAGGTCAGATAGTCTCACATCTGTGAAATATGGATAACTCTTATATTCAGAAGATGTTTTGAGCATGAAAAGTGGTGATGATTTCAAAGAAGTTAGCAAATGTTCTGTCTTCACAATTGGCTCAAATATCCCCCTCTCCATAGAGTGTTCCCTGATTCTACTTCATGCTGCCCTTTCTCCTCCATCATGTTCTCTCTAATTTCTGTTGATGTATTTCATCGAATCTACCATTATCTGAAATAATTTTGTTTTCTTTATGTGTTCGTTTCAGCTTGCTTTTGTTCTCTCCAGTTGGCATCATTTTTGTTCCTGGTGTTCAGAGCGGCACCTGGTACTGACAGGCAATAAATAAAAGCTGTGAATAGCTAAATAACTGGATTAGTTTCTCATGGTGGCTGTAACAAATTACCACAAACCTGATGGTTTACAGCAACACAAATGTATCCTGTCAGGGTTCTGCAGGCCGGAAGACAAAAATCACTATCACTAAGCCAAAATCAAGGTGTAGGCAGGGCTGTGCTTACTCTGAGCCTTTGGGGGAAAATTAATTCTTTGTCTCTTTCAGCTTCTTGTGGCTGCTGGCCTTCCTTAGCTTGTATCCATGTCATCCCAATTTCGGCTTTCATGGTCACATTGCTTTCTCCTCTTCTGTCTGTGCCAGCTTTCCCTCTGCTCCCTCTTAAAAGGATACATATGATTACATTTAGGGTCCACCTGGATATACCAGGGGACTCTCAAGATCCTGAATGTCATCATTTCTGCAAAGTCCTTTTTAGCCAGATCAGGAAACTTTCATAGGTTCCAGGGGTTAGGATGTGGATAGCATTTAGGGGAGGGGCATGTTCAGTTTACCACAATGACAATTTTTCATTAAATTTTTAGCAACTCTTCCTTCTATCTTGTCAAGCTTTACCTTTTGACTTTCTCCATGACTTATCTTCTCTACCCTGCTTTGTTCTTCCCTTCACCCATCCTTTCCTCTTTTTTTGCTTTCTTCATTTCTTTTTTTTTTTTTTCTACAGAAACTACTGAAATTTAATAATCAACATAAGGCCCTATTTTCTCTCAGGACTTTCCCACATGCTGTGTAAAATAACACAACATACAATATGTCCAAGAGAAAGTTCTCATTAAATTTGGGGGGAGTTATGTGGATCTTTTATTTCTTTTGATTCTAAGGCTATGATTACTGTTTATTTTTAGTCTTTAATAGGCCTCCTCTTAATAATGCTCAGTGAATCTATAAGTAATTATCAAGGACAACCTGTGTTTTGGTGAAGAGGACCAAAATAATTATAACACTAATATGAGATGCCAATTGCTAGGTAATTAGTCAGCTATCACCTGATAATTAACCTGTATTTACCTGTATGATAGACCAGCTAACATTTCAATTAGAACCTGAAATAGGTTACTCAATGTCCTTGAAAATTAAAAAGCAAAATACAAAAACCCACCTGCCCCAAAGAGTCTTTAGTCATATTTAATTTATTAATCATATTAGATTTGATGCATAGGACTCTGGGTCATTTAGATAGCAGCAGGTATCAGCTGGTTTCAATTAATTTAGCACTTTTTAAGACTTGAGTAAACATAACACAGAGGTAGGTGTAAAAAGCACTATAAAAAATACGGCAAACTCTTTTATGTTTAGACTGTTGAAGCATTTTCCTCTTATAGAACACTAGCAAGAAACTCCTACATAGAAATCTTATTTCTCCTAGTGCAAATCTTGACCACACTTTGTGTGTCCTCTGGCCACAATTTCTGAGAAGGTGGTATCATTTGATGTCAGATAATTAAGTCTGCAAAAGTTTCTAAAAGGCAGGCAGTTTAATGTCACTCAACGAGGCTAAGCTGATTTGGATTTGTCTGTCTAAATACTGGGCTTAAAATAAAGTGCTAATCAAGCATCTTTTAGATAAGCTCCTCTTTCTTCTGTTTATTTTTGTCTGTGGGGAGATAGAAATGCAAAAAGAAAAATTAAAGAATTATCATTTCTTGATGAAATGTTAGGGGCCCTAAAACTGCTCTCTTGTTAATCCAGTGGATTTATTTCCATTGTAAGAAACTTCACGTGGGAATATAGGCAGTAAGAATGGGCATCATGAAAAGTAAACTTGAGTCCAAGGCAGTTTCATTGAACACAGTAAAATGGAGGCTTTGGGTTTGCTCAAACAGAACTCTGAGAAAGATGGGAGGATCTTTAAGCTAGTTCCTGACTATTGCCTTTGATCAGAGGACAAGCAAAGTGCATTCTTAAGGTCACAAATGGCTCTAAGGAAAATGTGAACTGTAGGTTATTATCCAGTCAATTCAGGCCAGTTTTCCTCTTGAATAATGTAAATTAAAGCTGTTTAATTTATTTCTCTCTCTGACCCTACTTTTAAAATAGTATCTAGCATGACAAGCAGAAAATAATAGCATACAGCATAGTAAGCAGAAAAAGAAAAATGACATCAATAAATTTTATAAGATTATCATTGAACATGTCACAGAATTCTATATCAAATTCCAGCTCTGCCTAGTACCAACTTTGTGACTTCAGATAAGTTGTTCAATCTTGTGATTTCTACATTTATAAAATGTGTATACAATAGTACCTACCTCACCAGTTACTCTGAGGAGTTAATTGGTTAATGCGTAAAAAGTTAATACACATGGCCTATTTAGAAAAGAATCTTCACAGAAGTGCTCAATTCGTGTTAGCAGTTGTTGTCTTTGTTATTTCCTCATCTGTCAAAGAGAAAAATCTACCTATCTCTGTGAACTGTGACATACTTGAAATATTGATCTGACTATTAGAGAATAAGAGCTTAATTCATGACATGTCGATTCTATAGCCAGAAGTATATGTAGAGTTTTACTGTGTTGTTGTTATTGTTGTTGTTGTGTTAGTACTCTTCCACTCTCCTAAAAGAATTTTTCCATGTAAAGTTTCTAGAAAAGTCAACCAAAACAGTGATCTGGAGTCTCCCTTAAATACCTAAAACCCTAAGACTCTATATTATAACATATATGTTTAAGTTGAGGTTGGAGAGGGAGAAGATTTGAACAAAGACTTCTAGCTCCACCTCTGACTATCTATAACTCAAAGTCTATACTATGACTTTCACTTCTCCCCCAACGATCTACTGATAGACTGGAAAAGAAGAGCAGAGAGCAAAGCAAGACAAAAGTGATTGATCTCCCTTTGTTTGCTATGGTCCAAGAAACATCATAACTTCTCCAGCCCTGTGGACTAGTTCCAAAAGAGGCACCAAATAGCTGTGATATCCCGAAAAGACTCCAACCAAATCCACCCGGAGGAGTCAGAAAAGAAATGTTTGAGCTAGTCTTGAATAAATCCAAGTTCAGATGAGAGGGAGGATATAAATGTTTAGTAATGATATTCAAAGCATGGAGGGTACAATTATGCCTTCTTTCTTCCATCTTTATCTTGGAGAACTTACAGCTATTTTATTTCTAAATGAAGTAGGGAGGATGACACAGGCAGATATTCCTGAAAGGAAATTCCAATGGGATTATACTGACATCACTGGATTATATGGATGCCTTGAGAAACAATTTGTAAAAGGCCACTTTCGAGGCACTTATAGTCTAACACTGAGTACAGAGAAGTAGGAACAATCATAGGTGATGGGTGTTAAGAGAAAAAAAAATACAGCATAACGAGGGAACTGAATCTAGCCTCTAAGTCAGGCAAAGCCTATCTGAAATAACTCAAATTGAGGCTTGAATAGAGAGAAACATTAAAGAACACCTCAGTCTCCTATGGAGCAGCTTAGATGATATTTCTATATACCTAGTCATAAGTTATGCATCATAAATTGCGTATGAATGTCGTATAGGTGTATACACTTACTTTTAAAGTTTGAGTGGTGAACTCCACTAATACCTCCAATTTTGGTAGGAAAAATGCTAGAAAATTGGCATCTATGAAGAGCTAAGAAACTAAAAGTAGACCTTGCTTATTATAAGTTCTGGAAGAAGATATCTAAAGTTTCTTTCAACAGTAAGATTTTACAATTCCTAATTTAGTATCTAAAAAATGATCATCATTTATGTGCATTTATATATCATTTTATAGGAAATATATCTATTTTTTCTTAATTCCTTGAAATCTTCTTACCATTAGTACACATAAAAATTCCTGTTATTTTAGGGAACGTCAACAGTTGTTCCTTTAAACAAATGAAGACAATATGGCAGAATGATTCAGTGTATAAATGACTCCAGGTTTGGACTGCCTGGGTTTGAATCCTGGTTCAGAGACACATATTGTCATAAAGTCTCTAAGCCTCAGTTTCTTCCTCTGTCTGAAAGGCATAAACATATAGTGAACAGCAAGAGGATCCATATAGAGGTCTTCATCTATTGCCTAGCATGTCATTAGCAATTATTGTTCACTCCCCATACCAACTCTGAGCTAAATGTATCTCTCTCCTCTACAAATGAGAAAATTGAAGGTGATAAGTTGTCCAAGCTCAGAAACTTCTCCAAGGTCACAGAGTATAGGAAGAAGGATGCAAAATCAGGTATTCGGAGTCTAAGTGTATTGCTCTTTTCCTAGGACATCTCTGCCCAACATGGAGTTATGATGCTGTCTGATAAAATCAAACTTGCACATCCTTAATGTGGTCCCTGCTGCATGCTCCTCACTTTGTCATGCTTTACTGAAGTAGATGGAAAGAAGAATCTGTTTTCTTGTCTTAGAACATTAAAAAACAAAAAGTTTTCAGCCACAACATCATGATACAATAGTATGCCTTGATCTCCTATAAAGTGTGTCCAAATAGTTTGTTCCTGATAATAGAGTAGTAAAGCATGTGAACATCATGCATTGTTTTACAGGAAGCAGATTCCAGGTTATCCACACAATAACCTTTCTCTCCCTCACTCGCATTCAGATATAATTTTCTTGAGTGGTTGAAAAAGTGTGATAATTGGAGCTAATTTGGGAAATTGCAAATGACCACCACATGGACAGATGTCAGTTGTCAGGTGTGTCTGATAGTGAGAAAAAAAATAAAAAGCACAGAGGCTTTAAAAGGTGGTGAGAAAGGAGCCAACCTCTTAGCAGCTCAGCCTACTTCTCAAGAAGTACTTTTCAGTACCTTGATTTTAGGGATGAGTGTACTCCCTGATCCCATTCATTTTTGCTGAATTAATGGGAACCCTCAGAAAAACCATGGCCCGGGGCTGCTTACTCTGACCAGGCTGCTGCTGTTGCTGCAGTCTCTCGGCAAGATGTCCTTGTCAAAGCTCAGTAAGACAGATGCTCCTGGTGGACTCAGAAGGCCAGCCCCTTTGGCTCCCTGCAAGCCTGACATGCAATGGCAGAAGCCTCTGGAAAAACAGTGGTGGTAGTGGGGGTGGGGTGGGGGGGGCAGGGGTGAGAAAGGAGGGAAAACAGAGTTTTATACAATATGCACCAGCTCAACTCCTTGAAATCCCACTCACAGGCTTCCAGAACGAAATTGAAGTGACAGGGAAGAGGCTGCTCTGACATGCATCCAGGAGGTGCTTTGATGGTGACTGACAACTTGTTATGCAGAGGCTTAATTGAACCGGATGGCCTCATAAATGAAAGCCAAGTGCTCCAAGAGGAAGGAAAGGAAGTGGCCGTTGGGTTTGCTGTCTTCATATTCCAAACAGTGGCCGACAAATTGCCATTTTAAAGGGGCATTTCCTGCCAACTAGTTTCCTGGGTTTTGCTGTTTCCATAATTAATTCCTGATCCTAGAGCGTCTGGCATTTACTTTCCAAGATTCTCTGCAAGAAGTGGGTTATGTGAAATAAGGCAACAAGGCCAAGGGCATGGATGGCAGCTGCTTTAAGGGAATATATACAAAGAATAACCCAAATGGACAAGGCATTCCACCTTCCTGAATCAGAGCCTCTCTGCAGAGGGAGCTCTTGGAAATTAGAAAACTGCAGGAAAATCTGGGAGAAATCCTTTCTTCTCTGACAATAGCTATCCAGCATTTATTTAAAACTTGCTGGAATTATGTCAGCTGCTTTACATAAATTATCTTTACAATCCGTCAGGAAACTAGAACCTGAGAATTCTTCTACCTATTTTAGAGATGAGAAAATGTAGACATAGCTTAGATACCCAAGGATATTTGCCCAAGGCGAGTGAACAGTGGGATGGGGACTGTTTGAATTCCAAAGCTGTGCCTTTTGTACTGTCACACACTGACAACATTTGTGAAGTACTTGCTCTGGGCTGGGGATTATGAGAGAAGATGTTCCAGTGATGCTCAGAGACTCCGGTAATTGTATTCATATTGATAACTATGACGATGATGGTGAGGAGGAGGATGGGCATGACAGTGACAAGGACATAGCATAATGTTGTGAGATGGAAACTCATATTTATTTGCTTTACTCTTCCTGAATTTCTTCCTTTCTTTTCTACCCCGGCAGAGTGCCTCCTGTGTTTTTTCCTCAATCATGGGAAGATTCTGTGCTGAAAGCAGAAATCTTTGCACTTACGATTTAAAAAATAAAACTACCAGAGAGGGGAGAGGATTTGAGGTACAGAGAAAATGTCTTAGCCATGGGAAGGAAGAAATTATCACCCAATGAAATAAGGAAAAGAGAGAAGAGAGAAAGCAGAGGGTCTCTACTCAAACATGGTATGATGGTGAGGGGTCAAGAGAGTTGGCAGTGATACTCCAGAGAAGGAATGGCCACTTGGGGTACCTAAGTGATGGTAAAGGGGCAGTCCAAAACTCTATGAAAAACTGTACTTTCCTAAATCCCATAGAAAACAAAGGTACCTTCGCTGAGCAATAACTGTAGGCATTAATTTCATTTATTAGGTGGACATTCAGAATAAGAAGTATTTGGAAAAACATATTCATGCAAACATTTGGAGGAAAAAAAGCTTAAAATACTCTTTAGGTTTCAATTTCTTCACTCAAAAAATGTAAAAGTCAATGTCTGCTTTATAGGAGGGTTCTTTATTCATTTCACAAATAATTATTAAGCATCAGTATTTATTGATTCAGTATTTATTGAAGTATTTATTGATCAGTATTTATTGAAGGTACAAGAGTGGAAGTAAAAAAAGAAAGAAAAATTGCTCATCTCATGGAGCATATTGTTTGGTGAGCTAGACAATGTTTGTAAAACCAAATGTTCATGATAATTAAATAAATGTGTAATTAAGAACTTCAAAGTTTTATAAAATATTAAAAGAAACAGTGCACAAAATGTATTTAGCCTAGTGCTAAATTATTAATAATTTTTACATATTAATTCTCAACAAATGGTGGAGGTAGTCAGGGCAGTGTGGCAGTTATGACCATCAGGGTGAAATTCTTGCGCAAGCCCAAGTTCTCCTGGAGCTTGGGATGTTTTTCATTTCTCTCTCTCTCTCTCTGTGTCTGTCTCTCTCTGCTTCAGGTAAGCATAAGGACACTGACCAGGTTTTGAAACAAGCGGTGAGTTAATAATGAACTACACGTTCTTAACTATCTGGATTCGTCTTTCCTTACACCTCACCGAGTGCTCCTGTGCCAAACCAGGAGGTGGTCTTCATGAAAGAAGGCATCTCTGTAAAAAACTTCAGGCCTGCTTTTTCAGTCTGAGCTTAGGGATCAGGAAGGAAGGGGATCACCATAGGAGTAGTGTTCTGTCTACCGTGTCTCTGAAATTTCCTTACCATTTGTGTTCCATGAAACCTGGTGGGTACCCAGCATCCTCCCAGTGAGTAGTCTCATGGGATATAAATCACACTGAACTATCCTGGGTCTGATAAGTTGATATGTTATAATGGGGGAGGGGAGGCATTGAAAAAAAAGTGATAGAATGCTTTGATTTCAAGATACTATTTCTATCCCCACTTTTAATACATACGCTACTATTGCTGAGTTTTAACTTTCTCATCTATAACATAATGAGGTTTAAGGCTAGATGAATAAAGATCCTCCCCATCTTGGACCATCTAACGATTGCATGACTTCAATAACCTCTAAAATGTCCATATATGTACCAGAAATACATACTTAAGAAAATAATTGTGTTTAAGATAGACACATGCCTAAAAATTCTCGTGCACATCTTCCCAGTTCATTCTTGCTGTGAAAACTTGGACTGACATGACATTGATGCTGAAGTTTCCCAAGGAGAAGAACTTTGAGTCAAACTTGCTATTTTAATTTGAAGACTACATATACATACATTATAAAAAGTATATTGCTGTGGCAGCTGAACTTCTAAGTGTAAAATCAATGAGGCAAACCTGTTTTATTGAGTTATCCCAATAATACTTATTTGCTTTCAAAGAGGCCTTCATTTAATAGAACTGTATAGCTGAGAAGAGTAATAGACTTTATCAAATTTAAACCATTATTTCACAAATGTGAACATTCTTCCCTACTTTTATCCTGTGTCAGATTGGATTTGGTTTCACCTGAATGTCTCACTGTTTTGCTGTCACTATTATTATAGGGTGAAAGGAGCAAGCATTTATCGACCACATACTATGTTAAATACTGTGACAGAAAATTGCATGTCATTACATTTGTACCTCACAATTTCACAGCAAAGTAGATATTAATACCACCTTTCTACAGATAAGGGAACTGAGGCTCAGGGTTCACAGAAGTTGAAACACACATAACTCATGAGTGGCAGAACCAGGGTTTGAAACCACCCTTAGTTATTTTATTTATTTGATATATATATATATATATATATAATATGAATACTATATTACATACATGTATCAAATATATATATTTGTAATATATATGTAACATTTCACACACACACACACACACACACACACACACACACACGCACATATTATTATTTCCCCTCTGGAAAGAAAAGCATACTGCTTTACAGCAAACTTTTTTTTATAGGTAGAAACAATATACTCTAAAATAACAATAAAAATATGGTATAGTCATTACATAAACCAGTAATATAATTGTTTATTTTTATTATCGAGTATTATGTACTGTACAAAATTGTATATGATATTCCACACTCATTAATATGAAGTACTTGGTAATTGTTGGAAGATTTAAAGCAACTGCCCCAAAGAGTTCAGCAGTTGCATTTAGAAAGTGGGGCCTCTGATTTGTATCTAATCTTTAAGGAGCCCCATTCTGGCACTTTCTTTAAGGAGTGCGGAAACAATCAATTGGGGCGATGGGAAATACTTGCCTGAGTCACACTTCAAACTACCCTGTACCCTCCACCTCATTGACCTCATTCCTAAGTCTGTCCTCTAGGTAGGGTTCATGGCCAATGTGTATATATACTGGACTC
Organism: Cynopterus sphinx; assembly: GCA_030015415.1. Taxonomy (NCBI): domain Eukaryota; kingdom Metazoa; phylum Chordata; class Mammalia; order Chiroptera; family Pteropodidae; genus Cynopterus; species Cynopterus sphinx. The sequence continues at coordinate 121,189,729 of CM057383.1, forward strand.
GAAGGATAGCCACCAAGCTGCTGCTTGCAAGAAGCCGGGGTGCAGCTTGGAGATGCAGGCAGTGGCGTCTACATGTTTGCATGTGAGGCTGCTCACACTGCACTTTGGAACGAGGGGTAAGAAGAAAAGGAACTTAAAGCTTTAGGGGTCGCTCATCCTAAATTAAATTCACATTTTCCATGTTGTGGCAAAAGTGTATTTGTTAAGGTAGTACAACATAAGTTATTGAAATTTGTTAGTTTGATTGAGACATATATGGCTCTCCTGTTATATTCTTGCCTCAGGCCTACAAATGGCAGGGGTCAAAAGACTTCTTTTCCAAGGGGCCTCTCAGCCACCTCTGAACTTCCATCCCATAAGCATAGGCCTTGCCTACTCCATATATCACTTTTAATTGTAGGTTTGGGATATTTATGAATAGCCATCTTCATTACCAAACTCTAAAATTTTTGAAAGCAAGCTCTCTATGCCAGATTCATATCTGTGTTTTCATTGCACCTACTTCAGTATATCTTATAAATTATAGACAATTAATAAATATTTATTGAGTTAGTGGAAAACTATCTTAAAAAAGTGTTGATTTGCCCTTTTCTAGTATGTACCAGGCACATGGTCCTTGCTCTTGTCAAGAACTTTTGGTTACAATAAACACATTCAAGTTAACACTATAAAAAATTCAAGGAGTCACCCAAGATCTCATGGGAATGAAAAAGAATGGGGACTCATAGGCACTAAAACTGAGGGTTTGAGAATGTGGCTGTTTTCTCTAAGGCTATATGACTGCTCCTTGCTGCTTCTCTAAGACGTTATTTTTTTCCCTTGCTCATTGGGTTTCTGCTCTACTTACTGTGACTCAATCTCTGATCCTTTAGTTTACTGGAACACTGCTCAGTAACAGCCAATTTTCAGCCAAAAAACAAAAACCAGTAGGAGATACTTATTAAGAGTGTCTTGTGAGGAACTGGCTTACAGGGTCATGGGGGCTGGCTGGGCAAGTGGGAAATCTATAGAGCCCACCATCAGGAAGGGGAGGCTGGAATTCCTGGGGATGGTCAGTTGCCATATCTTACTGGGGGAATTTATCCTTCCTCAGGGAAGTCTTAATTCTGCTCTGAAGGCCTCCCAACTGACTGAATCAGTCCCGCCCAGACTATCAAGGATAATCTCCTCTATTTACAGTCAACTAATTTGGGACTTTCATCACATCTACTTAGTCACATCTACTAAATACCCTTAAAGCAACAACTAGATTCCTGTTTGGTTGAGTAACTGGGTATGTAGCCTAGCCAAGTTCACCCATAAGGAAGGCTGTCACATTGCCTCTGGCTCTTATCCAACCAGATCCTTTGCTTAGCTTCCCAGAATAGACTGCCCTATTCTTTTAGTTAAACTAATCAAAAGGTAGGGTTTATCAATTTCTGGCAATCAATGGTATCACCACTTGGTAAGATAGAAGAGGCCAAGAAAACAGAGTATATAGATCTGTTTCTTCCAGAGTCTTTCATGGATGGGTACTCCAGAAGCTGTGGGTGTGGCTACCAAGAAGGCCATGTCCTAGATTGTCTGCTTTTCCTTGGCTCTTTTTCTTAAAACCGCGGAAATCAAGAGCAAATATGAGAGGCATGGCATTCTCACTTTTACAGTGAATGCCCTTATCTGAAGGAAGTTTTATATAAATAAGTTTAAACTATACACCAAGAAAATATCTATTCATCAAATTTTGTTCATTTGCAAATGTATTAAATGTAGAGGACAACCAAGAAAATGTAGCATGGTCAGAAGAATCACCATTTGTTTCAGATGTAATAAGATATTAAAAAAACACCTGAGCGACTCTTTGGCTATGTTTTTCTCCATGCATCACTGACAGTTTAATTCTGTCTTTTTTTTTTTTTTTCCATTCAGAGTTGTATTCACTTGCAAGGTACATTTCAACTTGGCCTCACAATTCTGAAAGTATGTTACTTGGATGCAGATTATAAAATTGTGCTCACTTACTAATGGCAGCTTTTTTCTTCAGTATATCCAATTAAGTTTTCATCCTAAAGCAAAGTCTTACAGATCACAGTGGAAGCAAACAGTTGTCACAGGCTGTGGCAGAACTGAATGCTAATCATGGTTGGCTTCCTTCTGCCCCACGAAATGTGTATTTTACAGTGACATTCAGAGTAGTATAAATGAGCTATAAATTGTATTTTCATTCTCCAGGCTCCATTTTATAAGTTCAGTAAATGACTCATGCATCTGTTTGGTTTCCTTTTGTTGCCACAGATTGCTGTGTCCCGTGGTTTTATATACCCAGGCTCTCTTGCTCATAAGCCTCTTTGTCCTAAGTGGAAGAGAGAAAGGACAGAAGTACAGAGGAATATATTTCTGAAAGCATTCAAAGGGGATCCATAAGAGAAAGTGTTTAAGGTGTGAGTTGGTGTTCAGTGTCATTCATTTGTGGCCTAATTTGTAAGAAACCTCCATTTTGTAAAAGACATAGTGTGAAGGACTCTGAAGAATGCCATATCAAATATAAAATACAGCCCTAGCATCGAAAGTTCACTAGATAGTCTTAAGACAAGAATAGGAAGTATTAAATTATTATTTAAAGCAAACAAAGAGAAACACCCTGCAACATTTCATGAACGTGCAGTGGAGGACCAGATTGCATCCAGTGGAGAGGGAACATGACATCAAAGAGGAATTTTGAAGGACATTGATGATGGACTTGCTGAAGCAGTAAGAAATAAGAGATAGCATGGGCAAAGGCAAAATGTAAGAAAACAAAAGGTGGGTTTGAGTCCAGCAAGTCAGGCACTGCCAAAACAATATGGCTGGGCCCAGATTATAAAAGAATTTGAATGCTAGGATAATTTGCATCTTTATTTCTGAGGAACGCAATGGAGAATCCTGTGGACAAGTGTAACAAAAACTTTAGGACAGAAGTGTATCCAGGCAGGGACTTGCCTTCTGACACATCATTTACGGTCCTCAGAGTATATAGTCCAAGGGCCTTTGCTGGTCCCTTGTCTGTTTGCTACTGGTTCATAATGAGATCAGCACATAAAATGAGGTTCAATACTTAGGATTTTTAAAAAATGATTTGCCATTAAAGTGCATGATTTAGTATTTTTCAGTCCAGAATGAATTAAAAAAAAAAAAGGGCTTGGTTATTAACCACAGACAATCTGAGAGGTACCCCAATGCCTCCCTAACAGGGTGTTTAGCCTACAGACATGTTTGTGTCACAAATGGAGTCAGAACTGTTGTGTCTGTCTTTCTCTTGATCTTAATTTTTCTTATCTCACTAGACATTTTCTTTAAATGCATTTTGATCTTGACATTCTGATATCACATCTTAATTTTGACCTATTGAAGAAGAATAATATCAGACCATAGAAATTAACTCCATACAATCTATAGCAGGAGTTGGCAAACTATGACCCACAGTCAAATCTATCTCTCTATCTCTTTTATAAATACAATTTTATTTGAACACAGCCAAACTCGGTTTGTATCCATTTTATCCATGGTTGCTTTTGTACTATCCCAGCAGAGGTGAGTAGATGCCACAGGAAAACTGTATGGCCTTCAAATTCTAAAACATTTACCAATTAGCTCTTTGCAGTAAAAGTTTGTATGGGAAGTGATTGAGTCTTAGAATGGATATTACCTACTAGGTACACTAAATTCTTATTTTTCTGGAAGAAGTTTGGGCTTATACTGAGTTTCAGGAAGCCACTGAGAAGAAAGAAGGCTCCCGAATCACATGTTTGCACACATGCTTTGGACAGGTATGAAAGAAAGCTCAGAGACTAGGCTGCACTAAGTAATCTCTTATACCAATATTTTAGCTTAGCACAGATATGTATACAAGCTAATGAAATTCAATGGGACAGATTTCATTCTTGGTACTGACTTTAAAAGACCCCATCAGGTTTATATCCTAGACAGGACAATACCCAGATAAATATGGAGAAGTTAAAGTTATGTAACAATTTCTTTTAAATGTATTTTATTTGTTCCTTAGACTTCTAAAAGCACAACCCAAAAAAGATTTTGGCCTGAGAGGAGTAGTTTCTTGGGTTGGCATATCTGAAATTATATAAAAAGGAAAAGATGTTAAGAAAAACTGTTTCTTCTTTTCCCTATATCTCTTGCTAACATATTTGTGTAGTGGTATGCATTGTGGAGCACATCCACTGCGATCTAATACACTGTACATGTGTCTGTACTCTCAGGAGAAAAATAACTCCTGAATAAAAGGAAAGAGGAAAACTCACTCATTGCTTAAATTCTTTGTAAAATAAGGAAGGGCCTGTTATTCATCTGTAAAATAAACTTACGTGGTAAGCAATATCACCTCTACTTCACAAATAAAAAAACTGATATTTAGAGAAGTTATATAACTTGCCAACGTCATATAACTAGTAAGTGAAGGAAAGTGTATTTTAGTCTGAGTATGTTCTCCCTGCTCTCCTAAAGTTTGATAAAAAATAAATAGCATGCCAGAATACAAATTTAGGTGCAAAAGAAGGAAAATGAGAAAGATTGAGTATGCAGCGGTTAAAAAATCCTCAGGTCAATAGAGACAAGATCAGGTGGGAGAAGAATGTGAGTGAGCTGTTTGTATGGATGTGAGAAAAAGACAAGCATGAAAAGAATGATGTTGAGTAGACACAGGATTAGAGGCATATTGAATATATTTTGAATAATAAAACAAGTTTCAAGTTTTCAAGTCTCTGCATACATATTTATTTACAAATACATGTTATCAATAATGAAACAAAACATTGGCAACCCACGCACAGCAGAATGCAAGGGGTTGTAAATAGTCCTTTGGTTCACGAGGGTCTGCTGGTATTCAAAAACAAATTTATGAATTAATGTTTTGTTGCTGATAAATCCAGCCACAGGTGAATAATGTTTGTAAATCACTAATAACTTGGAAACGTGTACTTACTGCACCAGAACCTGGACTACTCAAAGTCATTGCAAGGAGATATTTTATTTCACTATCATTTAGGGAAAGGAATCTTTTTTTCTATTCAATTGTCTTTCAGATAAAGGATTCTCTTTCTCCCTCACTCCTCCCTGATCCACCCTGCTCCTTATTATACAAGTTCTTAATGTCTTAAACAAACCTTGATACCCATTTATGTATGTGAGTAAAAACCCATATAATCTCCATTCACCATTTTTAGAGAGCTTTTTTGACCCAGAACACAATAATTTTAAAAGATGGTTTTGTTTGCTTGTTTCTATGTTATATTGATTAACGACTGCTTTTTGTTGATGTTCCTAAGGTCAATTCCAAGATTAAATGACATAGTCTCAGGGGATAGGAGGCAAAACCACCACTGGTTTGAGATGTTTTGATATAACATCAAATTTAAGACAGTTAACATCATTCTTCTATTAAGGACTTTTAGATATTATATTGGGAAGAAGAAGTTCTGATAATGTGTGTGTGTGAATGTGTGTGTGTTTTTGTGTGGGGAGTCACACTGAGATGTGTAAATGGCATAATCCTTGAGCCCTCTACTTAAGGGCTATTTGGCTGACTGTAACAAACATCCAGACTGGAGGATTCTGCCTCTTACCGCTATTTTACTCTTTACCAAGGATAAAAATTGTTTTATTTCTCACTAACTTTACTGAGCTCTTATAGCCACTATTTGCCCATGCTTACTACATCATGGAAGCTATTATGACACATTTACAGATGGAGCTTTTCTCTTTTTCCCCCGCCTTTTTCCACCTACCTGTCATTGCGCCAGTGAAGGAATTTTGACAGCCTCTCAAATGAACACATTTATGTGTCTCATGTAAAATAACAGCTGCTTTCACAAACTGACACAGAAGAGCCAGGCCTTTCCTGAATGACTCCCCCTTCACCACATACCAACCTTCTGATGCTTCTAGGAGAAACAGGTTATTGATGCTGGAGCATGTTATTTGTTTACACTGATAATCTAAAGAGCAACACAACTGCCCAGTAATTGGTTTTATTGGCTCCTCCAGAGTGCTGCATGAAGTGCAACCATCAGAAAGTGTCTCTCTGCTTCCAACGCAAATTGCTTTTAATTTTTTGGTTACCTGATAAGATAGTGAGAGAGAACTATATTAAGCACATTATCTGAAGCCCATCATTAGAGGTAATTTTATTTTCTTATCTGCTGGCATTCATTTCCAAGCAGTTTGCACCTTTAATCAATAGCTATAATTCCATGTAGAAAAAAATATCAAGACAGTGTTTTTTTGTTGTTGTTGTTCGGATATATTCCCCTTCTTTGTAAGATAAGCTTGTTGAATGGGTCTGTGATATACATGATTTCTGGGGACTACAAAGGAACTTGACCTCATCATACCCCCAATATTTTGGTAATGTTCAGCTTAAAGATATATTTCTTTCACTAAAATTTTGGAAAATGAATGAAATCTGAATGAAATATGCTGTATTGACTTAATAATTTCACAGAGTCATTTGTATTTGATAGGAGTAAGAAAATAGCATAAAGAGTATAAATCGACTACTGCTTAATAGAAAAGAGGGTTCTGGAGAGTGCTAATATCATCATTGCTTACTTAGCGGGTTGTCCATAGCGAGATCCAAGTATTAGTTACATTTCATTAGGCCAAATTAGGTATGTATGATTATAGATCTGTAGGGTCTATATAATTTTAATGGGTAACTTTCCTGTTTTGTTTACATATGAAAATTATATTTCTGACTACCCATACTAGGAAGTAAGAAATTCTCTATATCAGTAGGTAATTTCTCTATTCTCTTTTTTTATTACCTTATTCCCAAAGCATAGATTCGTGCCTAAACACAGTGGGTCCTTAGCAAATTTATTTTGAATGAATAAATGAATGAATAAATGAATGATAAGAATAATACAATCATTGTTTCTTTCTATTCTCTTTAAATTATGGTTAAATTTGGGAAATCTCTCATCAGAAGAGCTGCCCATGAAAGCCCTGTTTCAGATGTACAGTGCACCCACATGACTAATTTTCATTGTACCTTGGTACTCCAGGGATGTGTTGTGTTGGAAATCTGGGTTTATAGGCCTAAGGGTTGTGTAGGAAGTGGAAAGTATCCAAACTTCTGAGTCCTTGCATGTTAGTCTGTATTGTACATCTGCCTCTCACTAGCTTTGGGAACTTAGACTTCCTAAGCCCTAGTTTTTTCATGGATAACTAGCATAAACTGTGGATTCCCTTTTTCAAACAACCTCAGAGAAATGATGCATTAAAATATAGATCTGAGGGTTTTATAAAAAAATCACTGGGGACATCAAACACTTGTGTGAACTGATGTGTGGCAGGTGGCCCTTTGTGGCACTTAAGGTGTGATAATAGGAGCAGCAGAGAGGTTGTGGATAGCATCGAAGGTCTTTTCTGCCTCTCATCACTTGGCTTGGGAAGATTTCTGGCTGTCCTGTTGCTCTAGGAAGTCAATGGTGAGTAGTGATTGCTCAGGCTGCCTAGTATTGGTGGTGCTGAAGCCCAGCTCAACCCCTTGGGAATATGTGGACAGCTTCAACCTCTCTAACAGTCACTCTTTCCTCCCTCTCCCTTCAAACTCCCAGCCACAGTGCATTGCAATCTAAAGCAAATTTTTTCTCCCTCTGCCAGGTTGTTCAAAGGATTTAAAGGAGAATGCCTGGTAAAAAAAGTTTCATGATAGAAAGGAAGCCAAGTGGGTGTTTGACAGTAGTCCTGAGGTACCTCCCCTCTTATCACCTTACGTTCACAGGAAGAGCACAGACTACTTGCTTCTCCTTTATACCCAATAACACACAGATTTTTCTGAAACCTCCTTGGGAGACAGAACCTCTCTACCAAAATAACCAGATGCTTAAGAAACATGATCGCTAGAAGAAAACATAAGAAAGGATTATCACATAGATTTAGAAAGTCAATTATTTAAATTAATCAAAAATTTATACAATGACATAGGGAGAATATTGATGAAATTAAGCAAAACAATGAATAAAAATAGTCATAAAAGGTATAGTAGTTTTTGCAGCCAAGAGCGCTCTAAATAGACATAATGATTAAATGTAATGTGATATTCTGGATGGGATCTGGAAAAGAAAAATGAAAGCAGGTAAAAACTAAGGAAATCTGAAGTATAGATTTTATTTAATAATATTTTGTTAATATCAGTTCATTAATTTTGACAAATGTACCATATAAATGTAAGATGTTAATAATAAGGGAAACTAGGTGTGAGGTATATGGAAACTGTATGTACTATCTTTTTAACTATTCTATACATATAAATTTATTTTAAAATAAAAGATTTATTTAAAATAAGTAAGTACTTTTGGTTTCTGATTTGTCACAAAAGGAGCTTGAAATTTATCAAACTATCCTAACAATAGGTAAAAAGCTAAAAAAACTTAAAAGTCAGTGATTCTTCTTAGATACTTCAGAAAACTGAGGTCACAAAGCAAACCACAGCCTCTAACAGAACAGGGAGAAAAATACAAATCATCATAATTTACCAGTACAGGAACCCAAGAACAGAAATCCCTGTAGGAACCAGTGCAGGATAGAAAAATCTCAATTGTAACTGTAAAATTGTTTGAGGTTCAGCATAGACAAGTCTAAGAGTTTAAAACTTCAGAGAAGCCCCATGGTAGACAGGTCCTCACACTTTTGTGAGTTTTATTTCCAGGATCTTGACCAGGTTTTCTCTCTGAATATTGGAGAAACATCTCTTTGTGCTTCTTGCTAGGGGAGGGGAAAAGTAACCACTTATAAACATGCCAGAGCATCCTGTTTTTCTTAAAAAGGCCCACTCTCAGGAAAAATTATTTTATCAGAACATAAACTGTTGGGTTTTATCAACATCTAACTGATCTAGAGGATGGAGGTACCAGACTCCTGCCCATTCTAGCTATTCTGTCCCACTGAAAAGAGAGAGGGGCCGACTGAGAGCAAAATTGATTAAAAATTAAGAGCAAATCATAAGACTACAGAATGTGCCATTTCCCTACATTACTGAGGGCCTACTTATGGCAGTTCCATTAACCCAGTGTATTATGGCCAGTTACCAAGAAATGACAAAGCATACTAAAAGACAAAAACCAGTGTGAAGAGATAGAACAAGCATCAGAACCAGACTCAGATATCGCAGGACATTGGAATTATTAGACTAATAATTTAAAACAGCAATGATTAATATGCTGAGCACTTTAATGAATAAAGTAGATGGCATGCAATAATTGATAGGTAATGTAAACAGAAAGATTGAAATTCTATGAAAGAAACAAAAATAAATATTAGAGATACAATAAAATACTGTACCAGAAATAAAGATTACATTAAATGGATGCATTTGACTGAACGTGTCTGAGGAAAGAGTCTCTAAGTTTGAGGATAGGTCAATGAAACTTCCGGAACAACAACAAGAAAAAAGCGAGCACAAATAAAAAGTTAGGAGAAAAAAAAGAAACAAAGTTTATATATATATGTAAAAAGTGGGACATACATGAAATGGAAATACAAGAAAGAAGAGAAAGAGAGAAATAAACAGAAGGAATATTTGAAAAATTAACGACTAAGAATGTTCTCAAGTTAATGTCATATACCAAATCACAGATCAAGGAAGCTCAGAGAATGCCATTCAAGTTGAGTGTCCTGCAAAAAAACTACACCCACGCATATTATATTCAAATACAAAAAATAAAAAAGATAAATTAAAAATCCTAAAAGAAGCCAAATGAAAATATCATTTTACCAACCAACATAGGGACAAAGGTAAAAATTACATTTGACTTTTTAGAAATTATGTTAAGCAGGAAGAGTAGAGTGAAATATTTAAAGTATTGAGAGAAAAAAAATCCACCAACCTAGAGCTCTGTACCCCATGATATTATCCTTCCAAATTGAAGGAGAAATAAACTTTCTCAGGCAAAAATTAAAAATGAGGGAATTTGTTAATAGTAAACAAGCACTCCAAAGAGTCTTCTCAATACATATAAAAAATGAAGAGCATCAGAGACAGAATAAATGAAAACAAAATACAAAAATTTTATTGTTCTTATTCTTAATTGACCTAACAGATAACAGTGTGTTTAAAATAATACTAGCAACAATGTAGTCAATTATATATATATATATACATATATAAATGCATTCCTGTATATATGTATATATGTGTGAATATATGTTTAAATACACTTACTTATTAATGAAATGAATGACTGCAGTGATACAAGGGAAAGTGGAGAGGAATTAGAATTATTTTCTGATTATAAAGGTATTTTGCCAAAGACACATTTGATAAAGGACCATTATCCAAACTCTAACTGTTAAAACTCAACAAAAAAACTGAGAATTTTGTTAAAAAAATTGATAAAAGACCTGAACAGTTACCTCACCAAAGAAGATATACAGATGGCAGATAAACATATGAAAAGATAGCCAACATCAAACATCATTAGGGAATTGCAAATTAAAACAATGAGATACCACACACAGCTTTAGAAGAGCCAAAATTTAAAACACTGACAACAGTGAATGCTAATGAGGATGTGGAGCAGCAGGAACTCTTGTTCATTGCTGGTGGGAATGTAAAACAGTACAGCCAACTTTGGAAGATTACAGATATCAAAATACTTAATAAAGTTTTACCTAATAAAAACTACAGTATATTAAAACAAATGTGATCATCATATTTTACCCAGATTTGTTTTTTTGTTTTATTAGAAAATTAATGAATGTAATTTCACCAGATTATGAACCAAAGAAAAAAAATAACATTTGAAAAAAAGGCTTGGTATTTATTTCTAATTTTAAAGAAACTTTTTACATTTTAGAAATTTTCTTAACTTGGTTAAATGTCATTTACTGAAATTCTATAACATATTATTTTTGATGGATAAACTTAAGACATTGTTTTTCATTGGAGATGAGTCAGGATTGCTCAGAGGCAACATCTATAGAAGCAAAAGTTACTGCCTGCCCTGGCACAAGTGCAAGGATATCATTCATGTAGACCATGATGTGCATGGCCCTGCAGAGGACTAAGCAGGACACAAATTATACAACGCTATGCAGTGACACTATCATTACTACTCTTTTATATACTTCTGGTAGACCTGTCAATGTTATGCACTAGAAGCGAAGAGATAAGCGAAGAGAATGTTATGCACTAGAAGCGAAGAGATATTTTCAGAAGCTAGAAATGCCTTAGAAAAATCAAGGAATAAAATAGTTTAGAAAGTTTGCTGGTATAAGATTTGTCTTACACAAATAAACTCAAAAATATAATAAAAATAGCATACTATACAAAAATCAACATAAAATATCTAGGAATTAACAAAGAATTCATGATTGTATGGAGAAAAAAATGTAGTTCTATTACATGACAAAAGGAGAAAATCAAAATAAGTGGAGAGACATTCTAGTGGGATAAAAACAGCCCATATTCTAAAGATGTCAATTCTCTTCAGTTCATTCCCTAAGCTAAGTGCAATTTCAATCAAAATCCAATTTGTATGAAGTCGAGAAATTTATTCTAAAATTTACATGAAAAAATATGAGTCAACAAATGGCTAAACCAATTTCAAAAGATGAAGAAAAAAAAAGAGGACATACTACAAATCTATTGTCTATTTGTCTGTCTATCTATCATTTATCTATCTATCATCTATCTATCATCTGTCTGTCATCTATCATCTATCTCTCTGTCATCTATCTATCATCTAACTAAACAGACTGGGATGTTTTGGGTGCAAAACTAATATACACAAGGCAGAATTCATGAGGAGTCGTGTTCATGAGGAAACATGCTGTAAGACAAATACAGCTCCACAAATCAATGAAGAAAAGACAGACTGTTTAATAGATAGTAGTGTGAAACACAGTTCAGAATGTGGAAGGAAAATGAAATGTACTCTTTTGTAATATCATATATAAATGTGTACTCCAGATGATTAAAAACCCAAGTGTGAAATATAAAACTATAAAGCTAATTTAAGAAATTGAGGAGCACATGTTATGATCAATAAGTCAAGACTTTTTATAAAAATAATAATAGTATAAAAGTACAAATTACATGGGTAAAAATTTAATTTATTTCCTTATACCAAAATTAGAGAATTTCATTTTGTTAAGGAAATGCAAACAAAACAAAGATAACAGATTGGGAGAAAAATTTAAATAAACTTACAAACATTTATATCTATAATGTATCAAGAATTCATGCAAATCAAAAGAAAAATGAAGAAAACCCAATACATAAAATAATAGTAATACTACTACTAATAATAATAATTAACAATAATAATAGTAGTAGTAGTAGATGCCCAAATAGATCATATGTATACGTTGAGTCATTCAATAGACATTTACTGAGAATCTACACAGGCCAACAATACACACCCAGAAATACATCATACAACATACAGACCTCAGAAATACATCATTAAATGCAATAGTCAAAAATCCCTGTTTTCATAGAATACATACAGTTTCAGAATTAATGCTAGCAACATACAAATTAAAACAGTATAAATTAGTAGTTGATAGTTTGGCACTGGGATGGGGAGCATGGCATAGAAAGTGTAGTTAGCATTAATATGATGGCTAAGTGGAGGGCCAGAGAGGGAGGGAGCAATTGGGGGATCATTTTATGAACAATATAGATGTCTAACCAATGTACTGTATACCTGAAATTAATTTAAATAAATAAATTTATTTTAAAAATATTGGCAAATAAAAATATACAAATTAAAACAATAAAATATCAGTTAGTATGAATTAGATTGGGAAAAATTAGAAAGCTGAGTAAAGCCACAAGGGGGCATGGGAGTGGAGTTATAAGAATCCTGAACATTACTTTTTTGCATACAGACTGATGCTGTCATTTTAGTCAAATGACAAGCAATATTTAGTCCAATTTAATGTGAATATATCCTATGGCTAAATAATCCTCCAGAGAGGAACTTATGTGTGTCCATAAGGATGTGTGTATGAGGATGATCGACACAATTTTGTTTGGAAAGAATGAAGCTGTAGATGGTCTAAGTGTTTATCACTGGGGTAGGATAATGTGCAACAGATATACACTCTGTAAATTATGGAGCAATTAAAAATTTAAAAGCTTAGATATACACATAGCGCCATGCATCAATCTTAAAAACACAGCACTGAAGGAGAGAAAGTTTGAACAGAATGTGGTCTGTTGTACAATACTGTTACGTAAAATAAAAATGCATACACACAATGCAATACTACGTGTGACTCATAAAATTAACGGGTGTGTATTGAACATATTACAATACTTGCAAGGGAGGAAAATGAAAGTTCAAATGTTTTAAAAGGAAATAAAAGAAAGAATAAAATAAGTAATGACAGCAATACGCTATAACTGAGTGTTTAGGAGAAACACCTCACTCAGAGGGTGGGGTTAGAATCAAACAAGTATACGTGAATGCTTGTCAATTGTCAAGTGCACATTTGACATTGACACTTACGCACAAATGAAGATACAGCAGTTCTGGCTCATATTTTTTCTGACTTAGGATGACTGAACTCTTGCCAGGATCAAAGATAAAAAAAAATTTTTGGCCCCTGTGTCAGGACTGTGACAGGTGGAGTGCCAGGATCTTGTACAAGTACTTTGACTTGGATCTTCTTGGTTGTCCCTAGGGCTTCTGAGTTCTGTGGCTTCAGCCTGAATCTCTAATCCCAGCCTTCTGATTTATGCAGTGTAACATCTGGAAAAGAACAGAGTGTGGGTGATTCTGTGCAAACATGCCCATGACTGGAAATATAACTCACAGGCCTAAAGCAGCAGGGTGAAGCTGGGTTATGGAGATTGGAGACATGACAGTGAAGCATTGATTACTTGCCCCCTTCCAGCACTGCCACTAGTCATTTATTAGGGGTGGCAATCAAAAAGTGTTTTAACTTTAAGTCTAAGAGTTATTTGAAAGAAACCAAACTTACACATGAGATATTTGAAAACACTAATTATGCTCTGTGCCAACAATTGCACAGTGATATAGTATCTATTGCTACTATATCATAGTTAACATACATATACAGAATAAACAAGAATTTTAATTTATTTGGCAGAAAGAGCATGGCTTATTTGGCTTAGTATCAGACAGATATTGGTTGAATTCAGACTCTGGGTGAGCCAAACTGAACTATTCTTCAGTTTTCTCATGAGTAAAGTAGGTGCAGTGGAATCCACCATCACATTATTTTGTTCATCTCTTTGTCCTGGTGAGAATTGGAAAGAATAAACTAAAATACTTAGCACAGAACCTGCCATTTATGATGTGCTCAATAATGAGTTCTCTGCTATTGTTATGTTAAAGAAATTTGATAAGTTCAATTCTTTATCTAGAGGATCTGTAAAATTTCCCCTACATGTTTTAAAGCCTGTGACACTAAGATCCTCTGATTTATCAGATGTTAAATTATTTAACAGAAGGCATGTATTCGAGTCATAAATTGTGAAGTTGTAAATGTTCCAAAGAGAGAAAAAAAAAAACAAAAAAGCTGTAGTTATTTTCAAAAGGCAAACGAGATGCAAAGGAGTCTTCAGAATTTCAAGTCTCAAACTCTGATCTGTTTGTCCTCTAGAGTAAAGCTCTTTCTGTAGCATTGATTGGTAGTATTTTGGGTTTTGTGTAGGTTTTTTTTTTTTTCGTATATGTTCTCTGCAAGGCACTGCAGGTGCATCAGACAGAGTCAGTTAGTCCCCTCCACAGTTAGCATGTTAACAATCTAGAAGGATTAAAATGGGGCATGTACAGATCATTCTAAAATAAGTAAGGCTTTAGTAAATGCCATGGTAAATAGTTACAAGTAAGGAGTTGCACACAGACTCAAGTGTTTGTTAAAGGCTTGTGGAAGACTAAATATATCAACTAATTTTAGAATAAGGGCTACTTATGAAACGCATAAAAAATGAACGGAAGAGAGCATTCTAGGCAGAAAAGAAATGGAAAGAAAGGGCAAGGAGGTTGAAAAGAATCAAATATCACCAATATTATAGTGGTCAATTTTCCTGTTGGCCTTAAGAAGTGTGTTCTAGACACTAATCGGTGTTTTACTAAGGAAGGAAAGAAAGGAAGAGAGGAGGGTGCTGGTGGAAGGAGGAAAGAATGATGGAATGGAGGGAGGGAAACAATGAACAAATAAATGAAAAGAAAGACCATAAAAACATTTAAGTGTCAGGCCAAGGATTTGAAATTTATCCAAGACAAATGGATTTTATCAATGCTGCTTCTTTTCAAGATTTTATACTAGCTTCTCTCTAGATTATTCAGTTCAGAATTGATGGTCAAAAAAAATACAGAGCTTTGATTTTAGTCACATGAATGCATGATTTTTGCTGTTTCTTCCCTGGGATGATAATCTGAAAGCAAAAGCAAAATAAAAGCATCATGTACAGAAGGCCTGACACATTATAAATTCAGTCAGAACCCAAGCAAAATAAACAATGTTTCTGAAACACAAGTCATGACCGAAAAGAATGGATAAATTATTGCACTGACATTTCCTTTGTTATTTATGTCCAGAAATCAATCAATAGCTGAAGGAACAGAGTAATTTATAAGTCAGGTGCTGTCAAATATCTGTGGGTCTCAACTGGTATAACCTATCCATGAATTCCTATGAAAATTGATGACAATAGAAAATAATTTTATTTCAAGCCAGGCATTTATAATTTGATGCACATTATTCTAAGATAATATAAAAATACAAATTAAAACTACAATAGTTGCTGAAAACAGAAGTGCCTACTGACTGTATAAAACCTTTCCTCCATCTTTGCCACACCTTGTTTAATAAAAATAGATGTAGGTGATGGAACATTTATTATGGAAACAAGTTAACCAAAAAGACCTGTCACTTTGATGGAGGAGGTTATTTGTTCAACAAAATATCCAAACACACGAGGCAATCTGGAAATCCAACAGGGAAAGCAGAGACGCCCCTGCTTTTGCTTTTTTTCTACCTGCCTCCTTGACAAGAAATAAATGTCCAAAGAGAACTGATGAAAAGTACAGACACAGTTTTATGAACATATTTTGCTTCATTAGATTCAGAAGAACTAAGAGGTGATTGGTCACCTCGTGAAAGCAGAATTTAAATAAAAATCCTTTTAAAAATAGCCAAGCAATTTCTCACTCCCTCTTCTTCTTTCTCTCCCTCTCCCTCTCTGTCTCTGTCTCTATATCCATCTCAAAAGCTGATGTGTGACTTTCCAAACCCATTTTAGCCAATGGACCTACACTCATGTGGTCAGACTCTCAGGGCCAGAGCTACATTAATCAAACAAATAGAAACCTGATGAATAATTTAGAATGCCAAGGAATCAGTTTAATAATGGAGAAATATAATCGATAGGCAGAGAGATGTTTCATAGTAGTGTATCATCTTCCTGCAGGCCAAATAGTAAGAAAAATTCTCATTGGAAAATATTTTGGTAAGGAATAATCAGATGAAGAGAAGTTAGGCAATATCAATGGCTCATGGCATCAGAATGATTACTGATGAAGTTATTTCCACTTCTCAGGTGACCCTCAGAGGACCCTCTGCCCTAAAATGTGTCAGACTGGACTCCCCGCAACTTCTAGCATGAACTGTGTATACCATGGTTCACAATCATGCCTAATCTCGGGAACTTAAAATTCTGCAGGTTTATTTTGCACTCCTATGACACATCCAAGTTGAGTTGGTCTTTGTGGTTTCATCAGGGACCCATGAGATGAGAACCTCTGCAATCTGAAGCCTCAGCAGTCACTACATCACGAAAAAGAAAATAAGGCAAACTGTGCACTAGCTCCTGTGAGGCCTTCAGAAGTGAAACACCAGGCTTCCTCTCATATTCCATTGGCTAAAGAAAGACGAATGGTTGTGGTTGACTTCAGGTCACAGGACATTCCGAACGTATTCCATATCTTAAAGAATGAGAATTGGAATATCATAAATATCGTAACGTCTCCCAAAACACATGAACAGATTCTTACTTTTTAAGTTCACCTTTTCTAGACATATTTTTCCTGCTCGGTATTAAGTTTTACCAGTTATCTGTAATGTCCTTTTATATTTGCTAATGATATACATTCAAATTCTTTTAAACTTTGTTACTTAAACTGAAATGCATTTGGTCTGTAAACCCAGCAACATATTTATTACTTAGTGGAGGTTACTACTTCCTTAGAGAACTGATCTCAATCATTATTTGTTGACTTTTTCAGGTTCTCAGTCTTTATGAGTCATTATTAGTCTGCTTGCTGCCATTACTCCCATGTACACATACCAGGATTTATCCCCTAAACTGTTTTGGATTAGTAGCCTAAACTATTTTGCATAAGTAATTAGTGTTGTCCTTCTGGAAATTAAAATCCACTAAGATTATGTGATAACTATTTGTTATTTGTCAGTTGTGCCAAGTTCAGGCTAATTTCACAGAAGAAAAAAAATCTTACCTAGCATTGATGGTATCTCCGATTTAATGAGAAGTGATCTGATGTGGTAGGTAAGGGCAGGGACTTTAGGATCTAGGTGGCTGGATGGGCTACTTTGGGTGCCAACCTCTCTTAGCTTCTTTTCCCCCATCTACAGAATGGAATAATAATACTCAACTTCACGTTTTGTCATTAGGTGTGTTACATTTGAAATGTATCCAGCACAGAGCCTGGCCTAGTAAAACACTACTTCAGTTTAATATAATAATGTTTGCTGTTGCAATGTTCTGAACACAGTGCCAGAGGACAGATCTGAAATAGAGACTTTTCTCCTAAGTATGTGTGTACTAACTTCTGCTTAGTACAATACTTAACACTGTGCCTGGCTGAGTAAATGCTAAACAAAGTTATGCCATGCTTGCCTGCTTTGCCACTAGACGGTAATTGAAGTAAAAGCAAAATATTTTCTCAGATTTTTTTTCCATGTTCAAAACTGGGAGGAAATTATCCACAAAGCATCGTGCAGGTTTGTTTGTTTGTTTGTTGTTGTTCTTGTTGTTGTTGTTGTTTTCACTAGATGAGTAAATTAGACGAATGAGCAGTATCAAGAACAGGGGTTCTATAGTAAGTTCTCACCTAACAGTCTCCATGAACCCTAATAGACCATAAAATTCATGTTATTTAATGTAAATGATTACAAATGACTAGGTTTGATTCACAGCTAGTGTAATTGAACAATTTCAGCTCTGTTTTTGTGTCTTTATGTTTTTATAGTTTTTGTTGGTCAGTAAATTATTAACCAAGGAAAGTTAAATAAAAACAAATCAGCCACTATTAGAACTGCTTTTATTTTCATCACCACACAGCCACCCCTACCACAAACATTTGCATCTTTAAGTGGGGGAAAGTAGGTTTGTTGATCTAAATTTTATCAGGAACTGGGTTTTACCTACACTTTCTACGTATGCTAAAGCTTTTTATTTTATCCTTTTGGGTAATATGTTATAAAAAAAGACAATTTCTTAATTGCTTATTTTTTATTTATCTTTTAAATTTATGGTCTATCTTCCTTCTTCTTTTCTTCCCTCCCTCCCTCTTATTCTTCTTTTTTTATTCCTTGATCAAATATTTATTGAATATCTTTTATGCATCAGAAAGTGTTCTAAGTACTAGAAGTGCAGCACTAATATTCTGCCCTCAAAAGGATGAGAAGAAAAATCATAAACTAAATGCAAAAAGTGATGAGCTATGAAGACAAACCAAGTAAGTGGTGACCCGGATGGCTCTATTTTAGATCTATTGGTCTGAGAAGTAGGCATCTGAGATGAGACCTGAGTTAAACCTGCTTGACAGGCAGAAGCTCAATTTGACTGACTATAGTGAGAAAAAAAACAGGAGGTTTAAAAATGACACCAGTGAAGTAACCTAGAACTAAGAGGCAGTTTGAGTAGGATCTTGTGGACCATGGCAAAAGTCTAAATTTTATTATTAATGCGAAGTCAAGTCAGTGAAGGGTTTTGAATAAGTGAGTGGTATGGTCTGGTTTCCTTTTTAAAAGAATCACCTTAGCTGCTCTATAAAAAAGAGACTAAAGAGGAAAAGAAGTGAGACCAATCAAGACATGACTGCTTCAGCCCAGGGAAGGAATGACGATGGCATGGACCAGAGTGATGTTCATGGAAGGAGTGAAGAGGCATTGGATCATGGCCTATGTTTTTCTAGTTAAATAAAGGTTAGATATAGGACTTGAGATAGGGGAGCATGGTCCTAGTGATTTTGTCACATAACCCCCCTTGACAGATTGAGCTCCCTAAGAATGCGATTAAGCAAATGGTCAGTTCAAAAGGAACCCCTTGACCATTCTTCTGCATTTCTCTCTGCCATTGAGAACATATGTTTAGCAGGATTTGGATTTCTTAAGATCTGAAAGTTCAATCTCCATTTCCTCTGTCATTATAATGGATGGCATTCTCCAGTGTAAAAGGTAATTTCATCTCTAAATGCGAACAAATAGTAACCTCCAGTACCTTTCATTCACAGTAAACAACTAATGATAAGTGCTGACTATTAGGATGTTCATTACTGCAGATCCAGGGCCTTGACATATATAGCATTGTCTAGAGGCTTTGAAATCACTGACCAACAGGAACGGCTGCTCTAGTTAATATAAATCCTCCCACTGCTGATTTTCTAGAGATAAAACCCCATTCTCTTGAGGGAGGTAGAAATTAAATCTTGTTATAAATTATGTGCTATCTGAGACTGTATTCTGCTCTGATCCCACCCAGGCTGCCAATAAATTATAAATAGAGTTATAAAATGTAGACTCTGTCAGAGACTCAGAGCTCTATTGCCCACATCTCCTCTCCTTTCTCTCCTTTCCATTTTATTTTTCTCTTGAGTTCTTTAAAAGAGAACAATCCCTACTGAGTTCTTTTTGTCCCTTACCATTTCTTTTTAGAAGTTAATAATTTGTGCAAAATAGGCTCTAATTTTTTCCCTAAGTATTTAGCAGGACAACTAATCTTGATTTCAAAAAGCTGTCTAGAGTGTTTTCTCTTTTCCTATTAGTCTATATAGATTTCATTAGTAACAATAACATAAACATGCCAACTACCCTTGGGCTCTAGATTAGTGTGCATCTAAAAAGCATTTCTTAGGCTTGGAATCACCTCTGAATCATGAAAATTGAATAGTCACTTGATTTATACGTAAGGGGATTAAATCTTAGGTATTTCTTTAGAACTTTTGCTAAGACTCTTTTTATTCCTATTAAAGATTACCATCTATTGACCTTCCTCTCATTCCAGCTCCTTCTCACTTATCAAGAAAGACAATGACAGCCACCTCAGCCTTTTTCACTGCTCTGACTCTTGTCATCAGCCTGAATGACTTTGCCATCTATATGTTGAACAATTCCAGCACTCTAACTGCTTATGTCTTTCAACTTTAATACTCCATGTTGAAAGAAATGAAAAGCTACATGTGAAACATCAGTGAATATGAAGAGAATTCATATGCTAGAATTTCTAAAATGAATAAATTTATTAAGCAGACATTGTTCGCATTTTACGACAAGAAACATGGAAGACTCTGATGTATTGGCTAGATCATAAAATCTAATGTACATGCCCACTGATAATGACAATGATGATTTAGTGTCAGTTCAAGGTTGCTTTGACTTTGGTTTACTAATGAAGTAAGAAATGATGAAAAGGAAATATATGAGTTAAGGATACACATGGATGTAGTTCCCCAATGCCTTGCTGGCTCTTCACAAAGGGGCACTTGAACTTCAGTGGTCCAGGCAGTCTTCCAGAAGAGGGCAAAACACCTCTTCAAGTCCAGAGCATTGTATGTCATCTGGTACATACCATTTGGCTGGTTCAGAGATTACATCAATACTCAGGGTCCACACGAATACCATAAAATGTACTCCTCATGATGTAGTTACATACATCAGTAGTAAAAAAATGCTCACAAACCATCAGTATTACAAAGTATTATGAAAAGCTCCATTAGAGCTTTCTTTCATTTTGTTCAACACTGAAGACACAATGTTTAGCAGTGCCTTGTTAATAAAT
This sequence comes from Cynopterus sphinx, assembly GCA_030015415.1. Taxonomy (NCBI): domain Eukaryota; kingdom Metazoa; phylum Chordata; class Mammalia; order Chiroptera; family Pteropodidae; genus Cynopterus; species Cynopterus sphinx. The sequence continues at coordinate 121,210,757 of CM057383.1, forward strand.
AATACTTAATAACATTTTTAATAAAATGAGATAAGATTAGGCCAGAATAAAATTCATTTTTATTTCTGAAAAATATTGCTATATTGACCATGTAATTATAAAGATTCATTATTTCACAGAAGGATTTAGAAAAATCTTTTCAGATATACCTGGGGTGAGGATAGATAAATATATTTGCAACCTAACATTTAGTATTTTTATAAAGTATGCTCTAAAATCACACTTCAAAAAAAAAATGAAAATGTGTATACAAAGAAGTTATTTCTTAAACCACTGTTTTGATTTTCATTTTTAATATATATTTTTAATGTTTTATTTAGATATTTTCTTCTTCTATCCTCCTCACTCTAGAATATAAACTCTATAAGGTCAGGAGTAGTGTCAGTTTTGTTCACTGTTTATTTCCAATTCATAAAACTCCACATAGCTTACAGAGGGTTGTCCATAAATAGTTGTTTAAAAGGGTGAGTAAATATTATTTAGACAAAATATAAAGGAAGAAAAATTTTAAGTAATTTAACATTCTAATGTGCTTTAGGAATTTAGAAAAGTATGCATAATAGGAAGAATTTATCTGTGTCCATTGTCTGATGTGATCTCTTATGAATAGAAAGGAAAGATGTAAAGATTCTGTATTTCTATAATATTCAGAGGCTTCAGTGAATTAAATTTATTATTTAATCATGAAGAAGAATGAAAATTGAAGGTGAAGTAGTGCCAAAGGAATAAAAAAACACATAAATAGATATTTGAGGTGAATGACTGCAATAATGACCCAGTCCTATTGAAAAGACCAAAACAAAATAGATTTTTTATCAACAATTATTTATCAAATCTTTGTTATTGGAAGACATTTTTCTAGAACTTGGAACCACGTAGATAAAAATCTAGATGTCTTACTCTCGAGAAACTTATGTTTCAATTAGGAAAACAAAGATATAAACCTTTATGTAAAAGAATATTGTTTTAATAAAGATTTGGATAAAAATGCATGTAAATAAAAATGGGAAAAAATACCCCCCAAAACCCGAAACTTTATTAGCATATGTTCTAACAAGTAAGGTCAAGAGAAAGATGATTAAGAATAAAAATGTATATAAAAATTTCATATAAAAATTGATAATCTTTTTAAAGAAAATATAGAGTAAAATAATATGTATAGAAAATACAAGTTAAACTCCTGGCCTAATTATGTCATCTTAGACAAATTACTTCAGCTCTTTATCTACAAAATTGGGCATTACACTAAATAATTTCTTAGATTTTCTACAGCCTTTATTATGACCAGTACTTTTACAAAACTGTATGGAAAACCCAAGTAATAAACTAAAATGAATTTATGTATGATTTAATCTTGGTTTGTTTTTCAGAGAATTATTCTCCAATAAACAAGAAACTTATAGTTTTTCAGTTGATCAATTTGTGTATTTGGGAAGTTTTATAATTTTGGTTACTGAATACTTTATTCTATATCAGACTGACAAATACAGTGTTCCCCCTTATCTGTAGGGCATACATTCCAAGATTCTCAGTGGATGATTGAAACTGAGAATATATATACATGTGTGTGTGTGTGTGTGTGTGTGTGTGTGTGTGTGTGTATACTGTTTTTTCTACACAGGCCTATGACAAAGTTTAATTAATAAATTAGTCACAGTGAGGCATTAATAACAATAGCTAGTAATAAAATAGAATAATATACTCCATATTATTTTTTATGTATATACATATAACAATATACTGTAATAGAAGTTATGCAAATATGGTCTCTCTTTCAAAATATCTTATTGTACTGTACTCATCCTTCTTTTTGTGATGATGTGAGATGATACAATGCCTATGTGAAGAGATGAAGTAAGGTGAATGACAGGCATTGTGATGTAGCATTAAGCTACTAGAAGGGTTACTTGGAAACAAGCAGTGAGATACTGTAACGGCCATTCTGAGAACTCAGACAGCTACTAAGTAATGAATGGGTGGGTTAGGTATACAGTGTGGATATTCTGGACAAAGGGATAACTTATGTCCTGGGAGTGATGAAGTGGGATAGCAGAAGAGTTTGTCACACTACTCAGAAAATTATGCAATTTGAAACTTGTGAATTGGTTATTTCTGGAATCTTTTATTTAATAATTTTGGAATCTCTATTGACAGAGGGTAACAAACCACAGAAGCAAAACTGTGGATATGAGAGAACTACCCTAGAAATAAAGTCACCATCACTTGCCATGCCTGACATCTCCTTTATTAATAACACTTATTGATACAGGTAGAAATGGCCCTGATTTCAAAAATGAAAAAAAAATAAAGGAACCGGATTTTAATGTCTACTATCTATAAGTATCCTATCAAAATTCCATAAAATATGTCAATTTTAGGAAAAAAGAAAAGTCAAGGCAGTTTGAAAAGTTACATGCCTCTCCCCATAAAAGAATGATAGCCATCGTAATTGAACATAGACAAGACTGATGGGCAAAGCAACCGACTTCCTGATGAAATATTTAATGGGATGATTACTTAATAGGAAGAATTGCTGATCTGAAGATGCAAACTCCACTGAGGAAAAGCAGCGTGTATTCTGAGTTGCTTTTAAGCTGCTTAGAAGCTTTTCTCTCCTACAGATTAAGAGAGAAAATGTAATAATTTAGGAGAACAAAGTTTTAACTGTTCTTTCCTTTTCTTTCCAGGATTCTTTTTTTGCCTCCTCCTTTTTTGTCTTATATTTAAGAGAAATGTTTAAATGATGACAAACAGAAAGTGGAAATCCTTCATGTGTCGATATTCATGATAACTTTAAATGCTTTCTACTTTTTTAAATGCTAAATCATTTTGAACATTAATTCTTGAAGAAGCTAATTAGTGAGTTTCACTAAACAAGAGAATAAATAGCAGAAAGTGAGGATTATTTTGAACAATCTGGATAAGAAAGGTGTTGGATATTTTGTGTACAGGAAAGAAGTATATGTTTACATCTAAAATGAGAGAATTGTAGATTATATTATTGTACACCTTAAATTACTTCCTTTTTGACCTCTTATTCATTAGCTTTTTATATAAACAATCCCTAAATATTGGTGGAACAACACATTTCTTTCTTATCTTACTTTTCGATGACTATGAGACACAGGCTACTTTCTCTAATTTATTCTATCCTGCTCTGTCCCATGCATTTCCTCACATTTCCTTCACCAGGTCCAAGTCACAGTGAGACATTAATAACAATAGCTAGTAATAACATAGAATAATATACTGTATATTATTGTTTTATATGTATACATATAACAATACACTGTAATAGAAGCCAAATCCCATGACAATAGGGTATGGAAATATATTCTGCATAGAGAATATGGAAAGGGAAGGGATGCAATCTTTCATACAACCTATACCAGGCGGAATCATGACTCCCCAAAGGCGCCCATGCCCTAATTTCTGCTAGGATTGCTTAGATTTTGGTCGAAATGAGGGGTGCGAGCCATAGGAGAGGGAGAGGAAGATAAGGACAAAACACAGTCACAAGAAAGCGTCTATGAGAGTCATTACTAGGTGAAGAAATGGAAAACCAACATTTATTTTTCTGCATTGTTTTACTCAAGCCACGAACGTATGCTTGTCTGTGTAGGTATGATGTGTACAAATATATTGCGTGTGTGAATATTTGTATGTTCACATGCATACACATACACATTCACACATGCACATATGTATATATTTCTTCCAGTTATGTAAATGTTTTTGTAGTGCTTTGTTTGTTTTTTGTAATCAAATGTAAATAAAATTTTATAATACTCCTTATAATGTCTACCATTTGCCAAACATAGACTTCTCACTCTGGGACCTTGGTTGATTAATTTACATGAACAGATATTGTCTCTCATGTAGAAAGGCAGTGATATTGACACCAATAACTAGAGCATAGATTTAGAATTGCTATTCTAGAAGCTTTTGCATGTGTTTACAAGTTGATAAATGTAGCGTAACAGTTAAGGTTAAGGCTAATTTCAAAGTAAAATTAAAGAAACCTATGTAATAACAATGGCTAATGTTATCAAGACTTTACAAAATGCCATGTAAATAAATATTTTGATTATTTTATTTGATTTTCCCAAAACTCAATGAACTGCTATTATTATCTTCATTTTATAGATGAGACTTGGAGAGCTTAAACAGTTTCCCATGATGACACATGTGGATAGAGAGAGTCAGAGGTGTATAAAAATATGTCATCTTATTCCAAAGCTGATTTTTAAACACACACTATATTGGAGATGACCTTAGGCCAAGCAACCACTGAGATTAACCTTCCTTAGAAAACATTCTACCTGATTCAGATCAGGATAAACAGTCCATGAAACCTGTTTAGACAAGAGGAAAAAGGAGAAATACATATGTTAATGCAGTATTCACAGCAGTGTAATGACATTGCCCAGGGAAAAAAATGAAAAAGTCACATCAGCATTCACAAACCTTTTAACTATAATACTAAAATACATTTCTTGTCATTCTTAATGATTCTCGGCTGCCCCTTGGTGTGAGTGGAGCTTTATCTGCAGATTTTTTTGTTGTTTAAAATTGCTCTCTCTTTTTTCCCCCCACCAAACCCAACAGAATCCACAAAAAGCACTAGCTCCAAAGCCCTGACATGGAGCCAAAGTAATACTAAATAGCAGTAGCAAAGGGAATAAGAGGCAAAGATCCCACTGCAACTGAAATAGCAGATGCGCACACAGGAAAGGAGGCATGTTTCCTTAATTAGAGATTTTAGAAAACCTGGTCACTCCTGTAGAAATTAAAAACTTCTTGACATTCTATGCGTGAATGTCAATGTCCCCTAAGCCACTATTGAACACAGTTGACCCTGAACATTGTGGTGACTGGGGCACTAACTTCCCATGTAGTAAAAAATCCACATATAACTTTTAACTTCTCAAAAACTTGAGTTGTCCTGCAGTATCCATGAGGGACCACTCTTCTCCTGCAACTACCAAAATCTGTGGATGCTCAAGTTGCCTATGTACAATGGAGTAGATAAATGCATACAGTCAGCCCTGTGTACCCTCAGAATCCCAACCATGCACTGAAAACAGTACAGGTACTTACTGAAAAAAATCCACATATAAGTGGACCTGCGCAGTTCAGTCATTTCGTTCAAGGGTCAACTTTACATTATTAAATGTGGGCAAAACTTGATTGCAATTTTTTCTAACACTGTCAGTAAGCCTGGTTTTGTAATCTCTGCAATGCAAGGCTGTATCTTAACTCTTTTTCTAACTCCAGTGAGCGTTCCTCAGGCTCTGTCTGCAGGGAGCATTATTTGCTTCATAGCTATGCTCTTGAGAGGCTGATAAACCAAGGGCTAAATGATTTAACTCACATCACTTTTTTTTTTGTAGAGTATACATATATATTCTCAGTATATGTATATGTAGGTGTCTATCACCTATCTATCATATATTTATCCATCATCTATCATCTGTGTATCTATCATCTATCTAATTAGCTATCATCTGTCTGTCTATAATCTCTGTGTCATTGGTCTATCATCATCTATTTATGAATATCTGTGCTTTGGAATAACAAAGATGTGCTGATTCTTTGTCATTGTCCCTTTACACATTTATATTGTTTGCCTGGTACCCTTATAGTCACATTTGAATTTGTAACTGTAACTTTATATATTTCTCAAGTCATTTTAGTTGGAATTATTTTGTATCCTTAACTAGATGAGTTCAGGACAGGGTTTCTCTTTTTTATTTTCTTCAAAGTACAAGTATATCAATTCTCGAATTTGAGAGCAAAATTCTTTGTGCTTTTATGTTTTTAAATAATTTATCAGATCTTCAAAGGAGCCTATTACCCCCCAAATTTTAAAAGTCCCATAAAGATATCTGAGTTTGCATTTATTATTTTATGCCTTCAATTATTTTATAGCCAGGTGAGAAGTCAAGTGTTTTGGCCAAGGTCTATACTAATTAATGACAGACTTGGACTAGAAGGACATGTGACTAGCAGGAACAATATCATTTTCACTCATTAATCTATGTTTGGATTCTTGATCAATATTTGCTTCAATCTTGTGTGCCCTACAACTTTTGGCAATAGCTCAATAAAAGAATGATTAACTAACTCAGTCTTGATTTTTTTAAAAAAGCTATTTTGAATCATTTCTTCTGAACATATCTATATTGCCTGATTCTGTTCTGGATTTGTTGATCTGAGTTCATAGAATAAATTTAAATGACACCGATGACAAACATCCCAAGGAAATTATTTGGTTTTAAGACAAATGATGCTAGGGTATACTTACTGCTGGTGTCTTGCTTAGTAATGCCTTTTTTTCTTCTTCCAAGTTACTGAAGTTAGCCTCATCTTAACCTTTTCTCAAATAAAAATAAATTTCAGAAAAATGAGAGTGGTAGGAAAAGAATGAGGACTACTGTCCACTTTATTTTATTATTATTATATTTTTAGGCGAGGAAGCCCTTGGTTGATCTCACAGATTGCAAGGACCTTGTCAGCTTACAATCTCTTATTTTTTAATTTTTTACACCTACAGCATCTGGTCTTCCTAGGTGGTCTCACTTCCAAGTACTAACCAGGCCCGACCCTGCTTAGCTTCCAAGATCAGATGGGATCAGGCTTCTTCAGTGTGGCATAGCCATATATAGACTATTGTCCATTTTAGAGACCATCTGGTGCAAATCCAGATGCCAACAAATCTGTTGACTGAGAATTTTTGCTTCAACTGTAATTTTTCTTTTTACCTGTAACTCTTTTTCGCAGTTTTGCTTCATTCATCTTAAATTGTATACACATTGGATTGTTCCATGTGCCATGGTAGTATATTGAGAAAATAATTCTTTTTCAGCACTCTTCAATCCCAAGACAAAATAAATGTCATATCAATAAGCTGCAGTCTTTAAGGCATTGGATAGTTTTATGAGTGAAGAACCGTTTTTAAGCTCATCTTCCCAAATAAGAAAGTAAGTTCTGTTTCACAAGTCCCACCCATCTATTGTATTTTCTTGAAAAGTAGAAAAGATAAAAATAAGTAGACAATCTCTTGAGAAAACTGAGTTTGTCATCTATTTCCTACTGAAAATGACTTTTAAAGTAAATTGAGTCAGTTTTGAAAGGCAAAGAAAAATTCCTGCTTCTTCTCAGTCAACATTACTTGTGACTTACCACCTCTTATCTTAATGTTTTTTATACTTTTCTTTCTTTTCCCACACTCTGCCCCCTTGGGGATCAAAGTCCAATTAGTCAAAAGCTATTAAAGAGAAACACTTGTAATTTCCAAAAGGAAAATATACATAAAGAACAAGAATATTTAATGCATGGAAGTAAAACTGGATGAAGCACAAATTGAAAGAACATAGATATTTTGGACATTAGCAAAGAAAATAAAAGTCTCAAAAGGATTTTTTTTTTTTCAAAAAATAAGTGAGGCAACTCTAAAGTGCTCAAGAGTTTTATTGAGTATCTACTATGAGCACTACTCGGTGAGTATATTCAGAAGAAAATGCAAGAGAATATAAACTAGACAAAGTCAAATCCTTAAGTCACCATTTATAGGTGAGGAAATAAAACATAGATGTGTGAAAAGTAAATTAACAAAATGACAAGGAATTTATATAGACAAGAAGAATTAAGGGAGGTTCCAAAAACTTCTCTAAGGAGTATATAGTATTTTTAGTATTAGCAATTAATTTTTTTTATGCAAACATTAAAGTTATAGAATTCAGCTCTTTGATACCAGTGGGGATGACTGGACCTGAAATAACAGATAACAGAGATCCTTTGACTTATTTTGTGACGTGAGCTACTTTTTGGACCTAGAGCCCAACTTCTGAATATCAAATGTTTTCAGTAATGACTGCCTCTGTCTGCTATCTAAGCTCATACACTGCAGAAAAGAGAATGCCCACGCAATGTAAGGACTGTTGGGTACAGGATCTGAATTTTTATTGTTACTCAGATGCTATTTATTGATGTTATTTGAGTGGAATCATATGAGGGTCAGTTAATAAGTGGAATCTTTGTCTATATCAGGCTCTCAGTGACCTTCCAGGCCCTTTGGAACCACCCAGTGATTGTCCCCCAGTTTCCAAAAGTATAATTGGAATGGACATCCTTGATCATTTATACAACACTTATGTTAGATCCTTGGCTTATGGATGAAAAATTATTATAGTACAAAAAATCGAGTAAATTTCTCTGAATTTGAACTTTGATTCTGATTTGAATACTAGACTATATTTAGTTTTATAATGTTCATACAGGTAAAACCTTAAACAACATAAGTGGTAGTTATTTTTTCAGTATACATAATGCCTAAAAGCTTAAGATTTAAAGAAAATAAGGACGTCAGAGACTAGGTCACAGTTTTTGCTTACCAGTTGGCTGGCCTTGGTCAGCTTTATCAAACTTTCTGTGACCTGGTATAGCCTCACCAACATTACCTAACTCATAGAAATAGTTCTAGAATTTAGTCGGAGAATGTAGTATTTGGCACAGATCCAGCACAGTTAACACTCAATACAAGAAATTGACCATTGTTATTATAATGATATCATTTTTATTATTATTGTAGTAAGGATGGCTACTATGTAGTAACCATTTAACAATGGTTTTTATTACTGTAATTAATTTGAGCTATATCCATGAGAGGGAGCATCAGCTTACAAATATTGGAATCTGAACAGGAGCATGCTAGCAGACCAAATGAGGGAATGAGGGCTCCACTCTCCTAGAGCTCACATTCATACACAAATAGGTACCCTACTATTGCTTCCAACCCAGTGTCTAATGGGCCTGGACATAAATTGCCTGAGGGTCCAACAGTGCTGAAACCCAACAAAGCTGGTGCTGAGCAGACAGCAGGATCGATTGCCTCTGGCACAGCATGAGAGCACTGGTAGGCTGAGTGGAGAGAGGGAGCAGAGCAGAATGTATTAATGATGAGCCTCTTGCAAGAAGGGGAGAGATCAGGGAGAGATTAGCGGAACTGCTGATTGTGCACAGGGAGGCCAGCTGTGAGAGGTTAATGGCACATTAGGAAAAGAAAGGAATCCAAAGGCAGCTGGCTGCTACCTGGGATGGTGGCTTTGGGTCATCAGATTTAAAAGCACCACACAACAGACAGCCACAGCTGGAAGTGGAGTTTTGACCTCAGGCCCTGCAGGGTTTGCTGAGAGGGCAGTTGATACAGGCATGCTGGGGATGAAGCTCCAAGAGACAATGTGCTAATTCGTTAGGTACTGTAATACTTTAGCTCTTTTCCTTTTCTGAGGGACAAGCATCCCACAGGATGGAAAATGATCGAGGATTTAAGGTAAAAAAAGAAAGGTTTTCAGGTGTTCCTACTCACATTTCCTCATGCCAAGACCTAAAGTCTCTAGTGTTGATCCAGCAGAAAAATGAGGTCTTGAAATTAATTTAGCATAAGTTTTTCAACAATTTAAAGAAGCAATTCTCAAACTTCTATTTGCTCTTCCGTAACTGACTTGTCAGAGGCCTTTACTCAGGCTTGACAGTCCCCATCAGAATAAGTGGACCTTTGCTGCTTTGTGGCTGCAGCATCCTCCATTGAGACCATAACCACCTTCTGAAGAGGCATCTAGTTCCTACTGGGTCTAGTTCACAAAGATCACATCCAGTTGCCTGGTTCTCATCTGGGTAGGGACTAGCATGTACTCAAAGTAGGCTGCTCGTTAGAAATTAAAACTAAGGCAAAATTCTCAGAAAGCTTGAGATTTCATTATGTCCCAGTGGAGTCTCAACTATGCCTACGAAGAGATCACTGTTATGTTTTTTTGCTTCACATTTTCTTTAGTTGCCTTTGTTCTTGCAAGTTCTAAAGCTTGGTTCTTTAGTCTCTCTAGAAATTGTGAGTTGTCAATATCATTCCAAGAATATTTTGGCCTTCAGCCTAGGACAACAAATAATTCTCAAGACACTAGATACAGTTTCACATTCCTTTTTCACCTCTAAGAAAGTATATCTGAATTCAAGTGAGTGAAAAATAATTTCAGGAACGACTTTGAGTCCACTGCTTTCATTTTTTTTTTTAAAGGAAGACTCCTCTATGCTTTATTACTTGATTGTCAGGACAAAAATTGATTTTTTAAATAGTTCACAACTGATTATAATAAATCTGTGGTAGATTGTTTTTCAAAGAGGGCTTCAGTAAATCCTCCCATCTTTGTATGCGCACACCTTTGCAATTTGGCGACCTTTCCATCAAAAGAAGAATCTGTGCTTAATCATGTGACATTTTGGTCAATACACTACTGGCAAATATTCCATAAGCAGAGGTTTAAAAGGTGTTTGCACATTGAGGCTTAGCCTGTTTTTGTTTGTTTGTTTGTTTGTTTGTTTTGTAGTGGGACCACACAGTCCCAGATAGCAGTGAGCCGTGTTTAACCAGCTGGAAATGAAAAGACAGAGATGCCATAGTTGACAGCTCAACAAACACCAGGCATATGGGTGTGGCCATTGTATATCATCCATTCACAATTGAGTCAATATGTAATTACAGCCTCATGAATCACCCAGGACGAAGCCAGCCAAAAAGCCACCTAATTGAACTCAGCCCAAACTGCTAACCCAGAGAACCATAAGCAAATTTAGTAGGTGTTTTACCTTTTGCTTCTGGGGTTGTTTTTCACGTAGCAATAAATAATTGATACAGAAAATTAGTACCAGAACTTGTATGGTGAGTAACAAAAACATAAAATAGTTTTGCTGGCTATGATACTGGTTAGAAAAAAGAGGCTGGCAAGGAAACTGTTATTCAAGGCTCGAAAACTTTTAAACTTGTTATTGGAGGCTGAAAAATGGCAATTCATGTTCTGTACCTTTGAACCAATTGTAAACTATTGTCTATGGTAACCTTGGGTTTCTCTGTGATAAATATTTGCAAAGATGTCCCCATCAATTCCACCTAGCTCTTGCACACGTGATCCTCTTTACATCAAATACTGAGTCTGACTCTCTTCCCCTTCATTTTTCTCTCTCTGTACATTAAGCTCCAGAAAGAGAGAGACTAAGCTAAAGAAAATGCTGTTCAATTTGCAAGCAGAGCTTAGAGGAAATGTTAGAAGCCAGGACTTGTTGAGTTGGAAAATTTAACTAACCACAAATCTGTTCTCCCTAGCTAGTGAAGGGAACCAAAGTTTTGCCACTCAATAAATGTGCCTTTTGGGCTATTGATTTTAAACTGGTTATTAACAAACAAAAGACTGATAAAGAACCTCTTTCCTTTTTCTACCTAAGATATTGAGATGGAAAGGCCTGCTCCAGGAAGGAATTCTTAGCATATTCACCTTAACATTAGGTAGAAGGAGTCTAAACAGGGCCTATTAGCTGGATTCCTTCTTTATGTCCCATTGTTTCTGGGTTGCCTAACAGGAATTTATCATTAGTTCAGCTCTTCCTGTAATTTGCCTATTTCTTCTTTGCAATCCCAGAGCCTGCCCCTTTTCTCTTTTGTCCATAATTGTAGATAATCCTCAACCTCGCAATGTATTTGAGTCTTATTCTTTGGCACTCCTGAATGTGCATTTATATAATAAAACTTGGACATTTTTACTGTAAATCTGCCTCTGTTAACTTTATTATTAATCTGCTTCTGTTACCTTTATTATTAACCCAGCTAGAGAAATTAGGTGAGAGAATTATTATTAATTATTATTATTATTATTACTACTACTACTACTATTATTATTTGCATTCAAACTAGAAAGGGTGTAAAACAGAAAGCCAAATGTTGTCTTTGGCTTCCAGGAACTCACAGTTTGGAAGGGGTGGGGGAGCAGAATAAGTTTATTTCTATTTAAAATAATGTCTAAAAGAAAAAGGCTAGGATAGATAACTTGTTCTTCTATAAAGGCAGAGCTTGCACTTTTCCGAACCAACGTGTCTCTCAATTAACTGTGATTCCTAATTGCAGGAATTGTAAGATAAATAATGCTGTATACATTATTATTTTTCTCATCATGAAAAAGAGATGTCTTTCCTCTCAACTCCAGAGCAAGGAAAGAGAATCACATTACTTATAGGCCTAAGAGATCCCAAATGATTTTTATGGCTACTACCTTTCCAAGTGTAAGAAAGACCACAGACACTTCTACCCCAGGCATTTTGACTCAGATTCAGTCATCGTTTTAACTTGGTAAAGTTTCTGTAAGCTAAATTAATTTAAAGTTGCCAAAGCCACATCATATGAGACTTAATATGTGAAGCACCTAGAGAAGCTCTCAGAACATGGATGTTTAATGCAAGTTAGCTTCCCTTTCTTTTGTCCTTCCAGCCTTCCAAGTCACTTCCAGTGTTTAAAATAAGGGCAAATATTGAGTTTTTCAAAATGAGTGTCTTTATTGTTAGCACAGTTTGGTAGTTTTAGAGAAAAGTAGTCACATAGGACGTCCTATCTATTGCTATGTTCGCAAATGCATCCTGGGTTTGGCCGGGAGCAAGGAGACTTTGATTTTAGTATCAAGAGCACAGGACACCAGACAAGTTCAAGAAATGTTACCCACATATCTGCTCAACCATATTCACAGTTGTAAGAGTGAGCACCACTATTCAAAGAGGGGCAGCTGATGAATTTCATCATTTGTAATAGGATGGGGAGCGGAATGGGCAGCCATCTTTATAGGTGTAGATGTCTTTCTAGAAAAGTTGATGGTAAATATGCACCTGCTCTATATTTTTTTTCTTAGAACTGGTTTCTTCTTAGTCATATTCTGGAAATGTATTATATTTATAAGATGCCTCAAGAAACAATTTAATAGGACTCATTCCATTAGACATCAGTTGCTGATGATGACAATAGGTTGGCTAACATTGATGGGTAGTTGTTACATATGAACACTGTTCTATGAACTCTATATGTATTTACTAAAAACATCCAAGTATTCTTTAAACTAAGATTATCATAATTCCCATTACATAATTGAAAAACTAAGTTTTAGAAAAATTATATAATTTGATTAAGGTCACATAGTGACAAAAGGTGTTAAACCCAGGATGCCTGGCAATGTTGTTTACTGATGTGGTTTCTAGGAAAGTCATAATTAATTTATTTTATTTTTACCATCCTCAGGAGAACACAAAGAAAAATCTTTTTTTTCCTCACTCACGAGGATAACATCATTTGAAAAAGAGAAAGCACTAGTAAATGACATTATAATATGGTGTAGGAAACTCATTACATAAAAACAAAAAGAGCATAAAAGGTGAATTTGCACTACAGTCTGCTAGTCTGTTAAATAAATATATAAAATGGGGCTTAAAATATGATCCTAAAGTCAAATACCTTATGTTGCAAACAAACTTGTCGCATCAGTGAAAATGCCCAGCTGTTCTCTCTTTTTCACTCCTAACACCACCCATCTGTTCCTGCCAGCCAAGGGGTTTTCATCTTGCTGTCTTGGAGAGGGTTTCTTCAAGACCCTTAGGTACAATAAACCAAAATCTGGCCAACAATTAAGAAAAGAAATATTTTGACCTTTAGAAAATATTTTTTATGCTTTTTTTCCCCTCTCCATTCTCTTACCCCTCATATTCTACTTCTTATTCCATACTGAGCTGTTGCTTTTCACCACAGTTGGGTAGATAAAATATATTTAATAATAGCTAAAACTGTATTTAATATTTACTTCAGTTTTAAGGACTTTTTACACATTAGCTAATTTAGTTCTCACAAAAACTTAGGAGATACATAATATTATCATGAACCTTTCATAAATGGTAAAATTGACACATAGAGAGGTTACATTTACACCAATGAAAAGATGTTGGATAGGATTTGAACTTAGGTAGTCATACCCCATCTTCCATAGTCCAACTCACTCTGCAATACTGCTTCAAAGATAAGTAAAACTCTCATGCAAGTAGAAAAATTTACTTATTGAGTACATTTTAAAGTTCATAAAGATGACCATTGTTCTACTGATATGAAAATGGACTCTCAGAAAAATTGTTTACATACAAAAAAGAGTGATTTGGTAAAATATTTTATGCTTATTTTTTGGTACAGAGGAAGTTTAATTTGAATCTAAATTTTATTGTGTCGATAGCATTTTCTCTCTTGTGAAATGTGATTCTCAATGAAATCAGTTTTGATCAGTTAGCAACCCTAAACTAAATGCAGCACCCCCAATGCTCAGACTCACCTCCAGTTCTTGACTTCAAATATTATATCCAATTATACCAAAGGGCACTGGTCAGCCCAGGATATGTTTTAAAAGCAAGTTCATGACATATATACTTCCCTTATTTTTGAATCTTTATTCCTTTGGTCTTTAATTTTTCCTCTAGAAGTAGAAGTCATTATTTAAGCTGAAACCTACATGCATTTTTATTTATAATAAATTATTTTAGGCAAAAATTAAAATTATGCTTACTACATATCAGGAAATTTATTCTACCAAGTTAGCCTTGGGCAGCAAGTCTGTGTCACATTCTGGAGTTGTGTTAGATACTCAGTAATACTTGTTTATTAATTGACTATGGGTGTTTGTTTGTTTGTTTGTTTGTTTTTTAAAGTTTTTAACTTTTTTCTTGCTTTGGTTTGGTTTGGTTTGGATTGGTTGGTTGGTTAGCTGGCTGGCTGGTTGGTTGGTTTAACTAGACCATTTACTCCAGGACTATTGCTATTGCCGTTATTTCCCACCCCCTGCCTTTTTTTTAAAAAGATTTTCAAGCATTATTATCTTATGTATAAGAAAGACCAGAAAACACATCCATCATTACCAAGAATTATCAATTTAGTCTTTCTGTTCTTTTGTAAGAGAAAAACAGGGATTTGACAAGGTGGATGAAAGAATAGGTTAACCTAGAGTAGAGGTGAGGGAAGGAGAGAAAACATTTGAAGCATGAAAGAAAGATGATGAACAGCTCAGTCACATTCCCTTAAGGCAGACATTTGGCTGTTTTCTAAATTTGAAAAAAAAATGAATATTTCATATATTACCTTTATGATAGTAGAATTAATTACACAAAATTTAAAATAAAATAAATGTCAAAATTGAAAATTATTCTGTTTTGGGAACAGTTTTGTGTTTGTTTATCATTCAGCTACATATATAAGCAATAAATTAGTGTGCTTCTTAATATTTTAATGTGTTTTGTTCCTAGATTCTTTTCTGTCCTGAACTTTTTGTACTCATGTTTGGATCATTTTACAGTGAACATTAAAAGAGGATTTTTACTAAAACCACAGTAAACATTTTTAATTAATTTTATAATTTTTTTTATTTATCCATTAGGTCTATTCAGAAAGTAGACTGTCTACATACTGCCCACAATATTGACAGTTTCTTTGAGAAACTATCTCTGTCTGAATTATGTGATTTGATATTTCTGAGCTATGTTACATGGATCTGCTAGCATTGCAAAAAGGCACAAGGGAAAAATTAGGAGGTAACAATTACATTTGGCTGTGCCATGCAATCAATAGGAGACTGGGCTCAGGAGACAGATTGTCTGGATTCCAATCCACACCATGACATTTACTAGTGAAGAAAAAGTGAGGAAGTTGCATCAATTCTTTGTGCTCACTTTGTCTCACCTCTAAAATAAAATTTATTACAATAATCATAGTTATCCAATTAGGCTTGGTTTGAGGTTTAAATTAATTAATACATGTAAACTGATGACAGCAATTTCTGGCACAAGAAAGCACTCAAGAAAAGTTAGCTATTATTATTTTGCATTTGGGTTATAATTAATAGTGATTAGATTTTGTAAATGGTATGAATTATGTTAAACTAGAAGCAACTCTTAATCAATGGCTTATTCAGATAGTAGTTTGGCCTTTTTAAATAGTGAAGCTAAAATGGTTCTTCTAAAAAGTACTTCTTGTTAAATAGCAGAGAATGAAGCTGGCATTTTTAGGGGTATCCTGAGGCAGCAACAGGAATTTTTTATTTTGTTGAACCCGGTGATCATTTTATTGCTCAGACGGAGGAAATTAAAGTATTCAGTGTTAGCAGAGGTTGTTCTAGAACCAATATTTTATGATTTCCTGCTCAAGAATTTTTTTCACAGTGTTTTACAGTAACCTAAAGGAGCCCAACGGCTGGCTCTTTGAATAGTTAGTATTCTCTTAATTTGGGGGAAAAAATATTTAAATTGAATAAAGAAGATAAAGGTGATTAAGTGTGGTTCAGAAAGCAGCACTTTCTGAATAAATTTATGTTGTTTTGAAATATAATTTTACACTTTTAGGTCTAGCTGAAAAACACTCTGATCAGTCCACCCACCATCTTCAAAACAAATTGTTTTTAGTAGCATTTCTATCTTGGATTAACAGTCTCCCTTTGCTTTGGTGGGCAGCGGAGGGCTCCAGTGACCTTATGTATCAATTAAACTATGGAGTCACTCATTCAATAAGTCTCATGGCATTCAGCAAGTATACTATGTGTGATTTCATTTGCATTATATCTAATCCTCATACCAAATTTTACTCTATGCATTTTATAGATGGAGAAATTTATACATTCTAAGATTAAATAATTTACCCATGACTAAGCAGATGAGATACATGTCTAGTATTTAATTCTGGTGTTTCTGGTTTCAAAGACAGATTTCTTTCAAATATACCACATACAACAAAATTTCCATCGGTCACTCCCAATGGGAATTGACAATCTTCTGACTTTGGAGTTGCAAACAGCAATTTTCCTAGTGCCAAAGTGTAGCCATGTCCTTGAGAGAATGGAAATATGTAATTAGAGAAAGTTACAGACTGCCTATATTCAGCCCCAAACTTCCATTTCATAGTCCCTACAATTTTTTACTGACAGATCGCGATTGCAACACTGTTTATGAATTATTAAGGTGAATAATAGAATGTTTATTTTACTGATATCTATTGGAATTCAGAGTCTTCTTGGCTCCATATTCAAAAATTTTCTGAATTTCTGACTTCATCAAAAGCACTTTTTTGTAAGGATTGGCTTGGGAAGTTCTGTACTGTCTCACACTGCTTGAGATCTCAGCTTTAAGGTTTGAATTTTTTGGTGACTCTGTATTTTAAAAAGAAAAATGGATGTCACTAAGTCTTCATGAGAAAGTCTAGGCCTGTATGTGTGTGTGTGTGTATGCTTGTGTGTGTATATATACATACACATATACACATACATATGCATATACATATATATTCATATTTTTTGCAAATGTGTGCTAAATATGTCTTGGTGATGCTCAAATATGCAGTAAATGCTACTGAAATATAATTTTTCACACTTCTCTAAATGTTGAAAATTGAGGTTTTAGGAATCCTAAAATATAAAGATTATAACTAGACCACACAATATTCAGAATATTTGTTTCTCTCTTTAGCAATTCAAATAGCTTCTCTCAGTTCTGTTTAATGTCAAACTGGCTACTACACACTGGAAGCTTGGAGCTTGCCCTATGTGAGGCTAGTTTATAAGGTTATTATACCACTGGGGTGCAAGATAGAAACATGATGCCATACATTTACAACAAAAACTTTAGGAGAGGCCAGTATTTTCAGTGGACTCTAATGCAGGGAAGGAAGCTGCAGTATTGTTCTATGCCATAACTTTAATGCCACCTGATGTGGGAGGCTGTCTACCCACCCTACAGCTACTCATGGTGACATTGCTATAAAAAGTACATTAATTATTTGCAGCTGAAACAAAGAAGGCTTTGGAGAATCACTAGGTGTGTTTTCTATTCTGTGAGAGAAGATGTCACATTTCTAATCTGCATTAGATTCATTCTTTCATTAGCAATATTAGGATATTAGGAGTCTCCAGACTAGGTCTACATTTCCCTGACGTTGGGGTCTCTCTACAGCTTTAAGTAAAATCAGCAGCAACAGTAAGTGGGATTTATTGGTTCACAAAACTGAAACAGTTTAGAGATATGGGCGGTCCCTACTGAAATTTGTCGTGGCTACTCAGTGGCATCCTCATCATGTTTCGGCAGGGTCTCTTTTATTTTCAGGCTCCATAATGTATCCTATGTCCACTTGTATGACTCAAGAGAAGAGAGAGAAGGGCCCCACTAAGCTTCTGCTCAAATGTTTAGATTCAATCTCTTTTATTGGCCCAAATTAGATCATGCATTGATTCCAAAATCAATTACTGTGGGAGACAAAGGGAATAAAACACAAGGATTAGTTTAAAACAACCAGGCTCCACCCTTGAAGCTAAGAGTGGAATCAGTGCCACCAAATTGTAAGGCATTACACAATGGTAGAGGAGTCATTTGTGAAAAAAAATCAGAGTGCTATAGGCAAGAAAAAAAAAAGGAAATGGAAGCTAAGGAGACAGTCAATAAATGCCTATGACAGATGCAACCCCAGATTTCCTGCATGAAGTTAAAATATTTACCAAGAAATGGAGCAAAGATAGCCTTTCTTTGGAGCTACTACTCTGGGCACCAGAAGGTCCAAGAATCCAAGATCAAGGTCTGAGAAAAAGAAAGTATACCCATGTTTTCCACCCAATGGAATGCCTCAGCAATATCAAAGCATTTTGAAAATGGAAATTATTGAATTTTTTGTATCATGAACCCACAATGGCTTTCTGTTTATTTCTGAAAAGTGTTCTTTTGAGCAGAAAAGTTCAGCGAAACTCTAATTGTTTAACTTTGCATCACCTCCTGGCTACCCATTTTGGCTTTCCTTAGAGACTGAGACTTGCAAGGAACCCAAGACCATGGAAATGTCTTCTGTTTGTTATTCTAAATATAAGACAAACCTAGATTCCAAGTATAATTGGCCAGGGGCAGACTGAGCAGCATCAGAGAAAATATTAAGATTTTGTGGCAGTGTTATATACTAGAAAGACCCAGACTTTGAGGTAAGACAATTTTGAATTCCAACATTCATTTCATCTATAATTGAGGCATGACTTCCCTCAGGCTCAATTTCTTTATCTATAAGTGAGAATCATATTACATGCATCATGGAGGAGAAAAATTACATGTGATTATATATATATCACAATTATATATATTTAACCCTTGAATAATGTAGGGGTTAAGAGCACTGAAACCCCACCCAGTCAAACTCCATGTATAACTTTTGACCCTCCACCATAACTTAACTACTAATAGCCTACTGTTTATGAAAAGCCTTCTCAATAACACAAACTGTCGATTAACACATATTTTCATTATGTGCAGTATATATTATATTCTTACAATAAAGTAAGCTAGAGGAAAGAAATTGTTATTAAGAAACTCAAAAGAAAGAGAAAATACATTTTCAATATTTATTGAAAAACATCCTCATAAAAGTGGACTCATACAGTTAACCTGTCAACTGTATATGGATTGAAGCAATATTTATCATACAAGAAATGAATAGTACTCATTTCTTAATCTCCCTTTGCCTTTTCCTTCTTTGTTCCTAGAAAATGTTTTGAGATCATCCTTGTGTGCCATCTTTGACTTAACTAATAACAATGAAAATGATACCTCGCATGTATTGAATGCAGTCTGTACAATGGTTGAAATACAAACTATGAAGCCGACTGCCTGGGTTTGAACACAAATTCTTCCATTGATTCATTGATGACTTTGGGCAAGTTTCTTGACTTCTCTGTGCTTCAGTTCCTTATTTATAAAATGGTGATTTAAAAAATCTGATGTTTACTGAAATGCCAGACATTTTTCTAAACCTTACTATGTATGAACTCAATTATCTTCACAATAACCCCCTCATAGGTACAATTACTGCCGCTAGTTTATGGATGAGGAAATTGAAGCACAGGAAGGGTAAGTAACTTACCCATGTAAGTAACTTTCTAAGCTCCAGCTGAGATAAAAATCCAGAAAGTGAAGCTGCACAGTCACTTGGTTAACCACTAACTCTATTATTATGTATCTTCATCCCCAAACTCTTCCCAATATTCTCTCATTGACCCTACTCCAAATTGAAACAGCCTAAAACGTTGCTTCTATACCTCTAATTTTCAGAGGACTAAGGAACAGTAAGATGAAATAACTAGGTCAAGTTTACAAAGCTGGTATGTGTTGTTGCCTGGTTTTGAAATCGATATTCTTAAAACCTAAACCCCTCAGCCTCCATTTTAATGATACCTAGAGAATGAGAATTTTGTACAAATACACACAGTCCCTCTGGTCTAATTGGAGAACTTGGAGTTCAAGAGAATTCTCTCCTTTCCCACGCAATTCCCATTACATGCCTTGTTGCCTACTATATACTTGGTGTTTTTGTTCCTGGAGTCTCTGTCACTCCCCCACGCCTCCACTGTCACTGGCCTGTGGTCTCAGAGAGCTATATGTGCACCCTAATTGGAGTGATTGGCAGAAGATGGATTATCACTGGTGACCTCGAAGCTTTTCTGTGCCAAGACTTGCCTGGCAGCAAGAAGTTTTAAGTAGCTGCAAGAAAAACATATACAGGTTTTTTTTTTCTTTTTAACTTTTCCATGAACTATACATTTTGCAGTCACCTACTCATATTTTTTTATAATGGTTTTCCCATTACCTTTAAAATTAATACACATATATCATGGAATGTTGAAACATACAGAAAACTGCATGAAAGATATTAAATAGATTTATGTATCTTATCATCTAAGGATAGCTGTGGCTAACATTTAGTATTGGTTATAATTTTTCCAGCCGCTTTGATATATGTAGATAAAGTGGTGTTTTCTGTGGTCTGAATTAGCTCAGGCACAAACATGAGTTGCATGATTTCTATCAAGTGTTTTATCCAATTGAGTTTTGTCATCTCTTTTTTTTTCCCCTTTAGAAGAGAGCACATAGCACATCCCTTAATAGCACCTTGGAGAGTCTTTATATGTGAAGTAGTTAATGAAAGATCTATTTAGTTTAAAAACTTCAATCTCATATTCACAGGCTTTTCTTTCCTTTGTGAGGGGCAGGGAAGATTGAAGGATCTGGTTGCTGTTGTAATTCTTCCATTATCAGCTGCTGACAGCTTTTTGTTTATGAAGAATATTAATCATTTGTTAAATAAAGTATACTCATCTTTTTAATTTATCATTTGTCTTTTAAAATTGGCACAGTTATTTTTATAATTTTTGAAATAATTTTAAAACACTACATGTAACTAAATCTAGCCAAATTTTCCTATGAATTCATCCTACCCCATCCCAAAGTGAGAAAGTAGGGCTTGAAGTCACACTTTCAACCACTAATTTTGTCATTACATATCTTTACCTCTAAGTCCTTTCCATAATATATCTTACTTAATCCACATCTAAGACATTGTTTCTATTAGTACTTCTAAAAATTTTGGATATTTGTTTTGTTTTTCTTTAAGACATTTTACATTTAGGTCTGTAATACATTTGGGATTCATAGTGTGTATGATGAGAGAGGGGGATCTCAATTTTCATTTTGTTTTGTTGCTCTAGTAGTTAATCAATTCTCCAAATAATTATTATTAAAAAAGCCTTTCTTTCCTCATGGGATTAAACTGTCAAATTTACCTTCACTAGGTTTTATGAGCTATTTTTGTATGTTCTTTTATCTGCTTGTTTGTTCCTGAGAAAATATCACAAGTTTAAATTATTATAGAATATATACATATAGTTATGAAACATAAATAGTTATAAATTTTGGACTATTTGTTCCCTCACATTAGTCTCTTTTTTTCCAAAAACAGCTTAGTGATCATTACCTTTTTACTTTTTTATATGTTCTTTAAAAAAACTTTGTCAAATATTTTTCAAATGACACAGGATTATGATTTCAGTTGGAATCATTCTGTAAATTAATCTATAGATAATTAAATGTCTCTAAATTTATTAAGAGGTAATTGAAATATTGAGGCTATTATACAGAAACCTGTTGTTTACTCCTCATTTATTTAAATTAAAAGTTACATCCTTCAATAAAATTAGTTCTAATAATATGAACACTGTTTATTTTATTATGTTGACATAATGGGACTCTTTGATTCCTAACTTTAAGGGAATAACACATATATTCTTTCTTATGTGTACTGTTGGTTTCCTGGTGAGAATGTCTCATTCTCTGTACTACACTTTTCATTTACAAATAGTTATTATGTCAAAGTATTTCATTTGTGAGAAGTATATTTATTTTAGCATTAACATATTTATTGTTAATGTAAACTTTTGATATTAATTTTGTTTCATTGTAGGTCACATACTTGAATTTTTTTGTGGGGACTAAGTATATGGTCCATTTGTCAAAATTAAATTGGTTGTAGGATAAATTGTCAATACTCTAAATATAGTAATAATAATAACTAAAATATATTATACTCTTCTGTATCTAGCAGCATTCTAAACATTTTTTTTCTGTATTATATCATTTAATATTACAATAACCCAGGAAGTTCTTTGTTATTCTTTTCCAAGTGCTGTAAATATGAAGTGAGTGCCTTCCAGAGGCAGACTAACCCAACCAAGTTTCTTCCATTGAAATTTGCACATTGTAAACTGAAAGTTGGGACTTAAATGTATTTTAGTTTACTTCCAAAGCCAAGTCACTTAGCTAATATATTATCGATTCAAGCTTTATGTCATTTTAACAAATTTCTGGATCTAATAGAAAAGTTTTTCCTGTATCTTACAATAATGTACTGTACATGTAAATATGAAAGATAAGTTATGTCTTTATATCTTAATTTATTTCCATTTAATGCTTTTATTTCTATCTGAAATTTTACATTATATGACTTTAATATTGCTTCTATTGTATATATTTGTGGGGTTTTCTCTTCAAAAATCTGTCCAAAATTTTGCTTGTTAAACTTTGTTTCATTTTGTTTTAGATCTTATCTTATAAATAGCATTCATATGATTTGTTTCATTAACAGAAAAAAGAGTATTTGTACTTAAAAATAGTTTAATTCTCGTTTAATTCCATCATAGCTGATAAAGTTACACTTTTTATATTCATATAGGTCTTTTATTTTCTGTTTGACTTCATGGCTTGATTATTTTCTTCTCTTTAAGTTTATATCCTGCTTAAACATTTTACTAGTAATTATATTTATTTTAAAAACCATATCTAATTATATGTTACTTTTATGTTTTTATTAGGAGTGATGCAATAATTAAGGCACTCTTTTATTACATATGAATATTTTACTATGCTATTATCTCTCTTCTTACCATGTTTCAAAGTCTACTCATACGTTTTGGAACTAAAGCCCTAAAATATGGTGAAGTTTTGATTTGTTGGGTTTTTTTTTTTTGTCATTTTTTCTTGAAAAAGGTATTTGGCTTTCAGATGTACCTAGAGTTTATGTTTACCTTATGTAGCAGCCATCACAGTCCTTTGGTGATTCACTACCCAACTCACAAGTTCTTACTTCACCTTCTCCGATTGACTCAAGTAACTCTTCAAATCATTGTTTCCAGAAGTGCATATAAACAGTTAGTTTCTGGGCTCTTGAAAAACTGAGAATGTCTCTACAAATGAACTTTGTCTTGTTGACTGTTGAGGAGAAATATGTGTTTGGTTTGATTTTGTTCTTTTGTTAATAAACTTTTCTTTCTTCTTTAATTCTTATAAACATTTTGTTCAACTCCAGGTCTGGGTCATATGGTATCCTAATTAGGGGTGGGATGATCCAAATTAGTAAGGTGAGTGGAGATCATTTAAAAATATTTAGAACTCATTAATTTTATATTATTTATTATTAAATTTTACTAAATCTTACTATAATACAAATTATAAAGAAGTATGTTAGAGAAACAATTGTCAGGGACAGAAAACAAAGGAAAAATAATATAAATAAGGCATTCATATCCAGCAAACAGCCTTAGCCAAGATATAAAGATAAAAATAAATAACATACAAAAACATTTTTGACTTTTATAAAGTCAAGTGGGTGGATGTCTTGGAATTGCTAGGTGATTGAAGAAGGAAGTGGAAGACTACAGACATTTGCCACTACTTAAGAAAAAGATGTAGAAAAAGCAAATCCTATTCAGTGCCTGGAATACTCTAAAACTGAAGAATGACAGTGTCTGAAGAGCATAATCAGTAATGTTGGCCTTAGAATGCCTCTAGCTTTCAAAACTTCAACCGTAGTTTGAGAATCCCCTAGGAAACATTTATCCGGCTTTAGCAATTATGGTAAAAGCAAAAACTGCTGGTAGGTATAAATGCTCACTCACAAGAGAATTGGTGGGTGTTTTTACCTGAAGTAGAGGCTCCCTCAGTTCCCCATGAAGATGCCAGAGATATGGGGACTAAAGAAAAAATGAAAACCAAGAGATAATATCCTGGATGAAAATAAGTGACAGCTTGATATGTGGTGCCATTTTTGCAAATTTTAAGGGTTGATAAAGTAAATTATCATTAAGATCACTATGCATGAAGAGATACTTTCAGTTTTCCCCCAGACAATTGGTAAAATAAATGGAAATAACCTACTGATGGAAGATTTCTCCCAACTAAGAATAAATTCACAAGTGGTGGTCTCCAGGGAGACCTAAGTTGGTTAGTGTTCTGGCAAATCCAATATCAGCAAGTGTTCCTGTCTTCCAACTCTCAGGCATCACAAAGTCACTGCAATTAAATACTTGATTTCAGAAATAGAGATTCCTAGATAAACTACTGCGGATGCTAAGAATTGACTTTCTTTGTGTGTGTGTGTGTGCTTGTTTGTTTGTTTTCTGGGAGTTGGAGCAGTGCTTTGATGATATTGTTTGTCTTAGAATCCCTTTGGACTCATAAGAGAGTTGGCATGAAATTAATTAAGCTTTTAGGTCCTGAAGGATTGCATTATTTCAGGCTGAATTATGTTTCTTCAAAATTGAGTTATTGAAGGTCCTAATCCCCAGAACCTCAGAGTGCATACATTTGGAGATGAGGTTTTAATGAGGTGATTAAAGTAAAATAGGTCCTTAAGGTGGGCCTGGATCCAATATGACTGGTGTCCTTTTAAGAATAAGAAATTTGTACATACAGAGAGACACCAGACACGTGCATAGACAAAGGGATGACCACTTGAGGACACAATGTGAAGGAAAAAGACCTCAGAAGAAACCAAACCTGCTGATACCTTGATCTTAGACTTTCAGACCCCAGAATTGTAAGAAAATATTTTTTTGTTATTTAAACCATCCAGTCTGTGGTATTTTGTTATGACATCTCTGGCAAACTAATACATATAGCTGTCTAGTGGAAAACAGTGACTGGACTGATAATGACCAAACTTCAACTCTACCAAGTATGAGGAAGTCATCTAGCTAAGAGAAAGCAGAATAAAAAAATTGGCAAGGACTTTAATTCTTTAGACTTTAGTTTAAGAATGCTAAACCATTTTTGTCCTTTAACTCTCAAGAACAAGATAATTTCCTTTGGATTTGAATTTACAACAGCAAAGGAACTTAATTTTGAATATATTTATTTTAAGTAATTTAATTTGGGGAAGAAATTTACTTTCTACATTGGTGCATCTCTTGTTGAGATTTTATAATAAGAATATCTTCTTCTGTATCAATTAATCTTACTATGTAATGTCTAAAGGTCTTTGAGATATGAAGCTGGATTTAATTTGGTATAGAAAGTAAATCTGAACTAAATTTTCATCTTTGAGTTTAGTGTGAGATTGTGGGTAACTTAATTAATATGTATAGAATTATGTACTCCATAGTTTTCTGGAGGCAAAATGTGCCCTACCCACCAGTAGTCCCAGAAGGATAACCAAAGAGCAGTTGTCAGATACACACACACAGGAACACATATACACACTTATTTATTGGTATTAAAGCAAGATAGACCTCTCAGGAAATCTCTCAAATGTTGGAAGGACTACTTTAAAAAGCTACTTATTTGGAAGGGGAATTAGTGACACCCCAAGTTGTATATAGGGAATAAAGACTGTTAAATGTTCTTCTTTAAGGAAACTAGGTATGGTTAGCTACAAGGTATTTGATTGGTTAGTGAGTTTGTACCTTTGGAACCTAAGCTGAATTTCTAGTCAAATAAAAGAGAGCCTGAAAACTGTAAATAGTGATCTTCCTTTATCATCCTTTCCCCTTATTCCATGTAGTATTTCTCCTTCTCTGTAAATAAGTGTCAACAATATTAATAGCATATATATTTAAAGAGATATCAGACTACTCTAGCCTGTCTGCTGTAACCGTATGGACTGGATCTTCCCTGACAATGAAGGGGAGAGGCATTTAGATATTGAGACTTTTTCCTGAAATACATTGTAATGCCATGAAACCTTAACACAACCCATACCTCAATCCAATTCTACAATGTAAGGGCAGGGGTGGGGAGCTAATTATTGAGTTTTAATGAGTGTAAAACATTTTTAAAATTAATTTTCAGGCAGGGAATCCAGTATACCACAAAATCTAAGACTCTGAGGGAGAATATATGAACATGGTTAAATGGGGTTGATTAAAGTCAAGAAACCCAAACTTTCTCTGACACACTAAAAATGCTAAGAGTGCTAATGACTGGTGATTTCTTCTTATCAAATAGGTAAGCCCTGGGCTGCATGAAGGCAGTTTGTCTAGAAAACTCCAGCAGAAGATTCCATCTAACCCACCTGAGGTCTATGATGTCCAGCTTCCATGAGGATCTCCATTCAGGATTCTTGCACCAAAATCAAATATACACTACAAATTAGCTGGCTAGACAGCCAGGTCAGTGTTCAAGTAACTGCCATGTTGAAGTCCTGCATTGTTAGTCTTCATATCAAAACTATGAGATGGACCAATTCAATATTTCATATTATAGCCAAGAAACTTATGTTTAAGAAAGTTAAATAACACATCTAAATCCATACAATTAATAAGGGCCATAGCTTGCAACCAAAACTTGTGTCACTCTAAAACGTATCACTTGTCAAGACACCACTGAATCTTTCCGTAAAAGAATTTAGAGACATGTTTACATGGAGTCTTAGCCAATCTCAAAGGCTAGCTCAGAAATAATTTTTAAAAGTTTGTTAAATGAATATATCAGAAACAATAATGCTTTAAGAAAGACAACTCAGAGAGGTAAAGGAAATATCTATAACACAAGTATAGTTTTACTCTTTACTTGAGAAAGGACTTAATTAATTCATGATTTATGTTGAGAAAGTCTTAGTTGAAGTTTGAGGGCACAACCCTAAGATGCTCACTCCAGCAGTATTTATTTAGCACATCCTTTGAATTTCTTGTGTTTTTTTTTTCCTATGAAAAGCCCAAGGTACAGTTCAAAGATCCTTTTTCTTTTACTTAAACAAAAATACACTGCAGACATTATAATGAAGAAGAAAAACCAGGAGAATATAAAACTAAAATATATAGGAAAATGGCAAAGGGTGTTAGAAGAGGTCATTTTGATTGAAAATGATAGTCTGGTGATTAGATTATGTAATCTAATTTAGCTCTTTTACATACGAGCTAACATTGTGGCCACACATTAATTGGGCATTTAAATTTCAATTTATACTGTGTCCTTACACTATCAAATAACCTCTCCCTTTTCTTTTTCTTTTTACTTCCTTCTCTTTGTTACTTCTCTCTTCTCATGGCCAATCAATGTCATCTGTTGGAAGGGTGTGAGATTGCCTTGTGATATATTTGATTTCAATAACTCCAAGGTAACCAACCTTTAACTTAATGCTAGGACCTACACACTAAAGGTCACACCTTTAAAAACTGTAATCTCTTTTCTAGCACTCTAAATGTCCTTCAGTTATTTATTATAGTACAAATGAATCTCAGATTCATTTATGAGAGCACATTTTACAAGGAAAATCTAGTCATATGCCAGGCATCATCCTAAATTCTTGGACTGCTATCTAGTTTGTAACAGAAGCAGCCAATTGTGTATAGAAATGTTGGTCATTCCCAAAGTCAGGACTTGTTTCTTTTCCTGAATGACTGGCTTTGATATGTCTGAAATAAATTAATTTCATCTTGGGATCTCTGGGGATCTTACTGTTAAAAGCTGATGGAACACAATTGGTTCACAAGCTTATGTAACAGTCAGCATTTGTATCAAGTACAGAAGGACATGATGAGAGCTTAAAATTCTTTACTATGGGAGAGAATGAAAGGAGAATGAGAGTCAGTAAGAACAAGAGAATGAGGGAGGAAGGAGGGATGAATAGAAGGAAGGACAAAATAAAAATGAGAATGCAGAGAAAGAGAGAGGCAGAGAAAGTGAGAGACAAAGGGAGAGACAGAGACAGAGAAAGAGACAGAGACAAATAGAGGGACAAAGGGTAGTGGTGCACATGGCAGAGAAGTGAATGGGTGAAACATATGATCTCATTTTCTTTTTCCAAAATGCTTTTGAATTCATGCCCTGCAATTTCTGCTTTGTAGAAATATTCTGAAATACTCATTCTACTTAAGCGTCCTTAATAACACTGAATGACCATACAGGCCAATCTCAGTTGCATATAATTCCTTAGAAAGTTCTTTTTTTGCTTTATTTCTTGTCTAATTTTCTTCTTTAAAGGAAGAGTACAAAAAATTCAGCGTTTCTCCCTTCATTTTGTTCTGTCTCTCATAACGCAAGTTATATTTTTGATACAATAATGGATTGCAAGCTATTGAAGTTTGAAAAATGTCAAAATGCAATTTTAAATAATAGTCACAAACAATGGCAATTCTCTTTCTATAACACTGTTACTACTTCAGATGACACAGACTAGGATAATTTGCATTTAGCTATTTTGTTGTTCTGGTACCTTATTTTTTTTTTTTACTACATTCTATTGCAATATCAACCAACAAATTATTTTGGAACAAAGTACAAGATATCAAAGACAGAAAAAAAAAGAGAGGCAATAGGAGAGACAGACAGACAGAGGAGCAAAAAAGGAAAGAGAAAAAGCATGAAAAGCAGAAACTCAATATTTATCTATGGTCAACGATTACTACTGCTGTCACCTATTTAAAAACAAGTACATCCTCTATTTTTGCTAAGGCTAAATAAAGTTCATAAATAATTTCCCTGGGCCTCAACTGTCTCATTTAAAGAACTATGAGTCACATTAGATTGTCTCAAACCTGAAATCTTGCTCAAATGAGTTTTGTGTCTTGTTGCCAGGTTTCTGCCCTAATGGATTTTGTGTAGCAGCTATCATTATAGAGAAAGAATTGTTAGTAGAGCAAATGGCACAGTAGAGCTTGACCACAAGATAAATTACTCCTCTGATTTCACTTTCCTCTGGCTGTTTGGGTATTAGCTATGGATGTACCAAAAGACTCTAATGAGACCAGTTTAAATAAGTAAGTTGCTGTTGAAATGTCAACAAGCAAATTGGTGTTATTGTTTATCACTTAGACTTAATCTGTGTTGCTTCTATATAAACTTTATTTTAGAAAAATAAGTGTAGTACTGTTCCTTATTTTTTATCACTCCTAAGTTGATAAGAGATCTCTACACAATAATTGCGAAGTTCCACAGAACATGACCCCAAATCATTGATGGCCTTGTCATGTGCAAGTCATCTTGCAGCAACAGCGTTTAATGATAGCTTAGAATTTTTGTCATTTTACTCTTGAGAAATGTAAATGTAGTAGGAAATTTTTCTTAGGAAAGCATACACACCAATTTAGCTATAGTTCTCTGTGGCCTACATATAAATAATGATCATGGAACCTAGCACAGTGCCCGGCACATAATAGACAGTTGGTAAATATTTGTCAACAAGTGAATAAATGACCTTTTCACATCCTCGCTGAATTTTCTTCAAGTATACATACCCTCGTAAAATTAGTAACAACCTTATATGATTCCTATTCTAAAGATGAAAGATTGTAATTAGAACTTAGATCAATTAAATAAGGGATTGGTCTTGGGCCCTAGTCAGTATCACATTGCCCCATCTGGAAGTCACTGCTGGAGGATACAGATGTATCATTTGATAAAATCTCAGTTTTTCAAAAGATACTGAAGAATCATGAGAAAACTTGAGCACTTTTTGTGGGTTTTTCTCCAGCAATGCCATCCATCACTGTGGCTGGAATGGAATTGTTTTGCTGGGGTGCTTCATTAGCAGCAGCTTCATCCAGCTCTCCGAATCTTATGCCTCCACAGTGTTCAGCTGTTGTTCCCACCTGGCACCAGAAATGCAACTCATGAAAAGAAAGAACAGACGGGAAATAAAACAAGGACAAGAAGATGGGATCGAGGCCAGATGAGGTGGAATGAGCGTGGGCGCTGGGAAAAATGGAATCTGAATTCTAATTTATTGCCACATTGCCACAATCTGTTGCTGAGAGGGTTGGCCCCATCATTCTCTTGCCTCTCAAAAGTTTGCCTCTCAAAAAGATATGGAGGAAAAGAGAGGAAAGAAGAGATGGTAAAAGTGGTATAGAAATAGCAATTTAAGCTAACTGTTGAGTTAAGTGGAAATTCAGTTAGCATCAAGAGGTGGTTTGGAAGAAGTGAAAACAAATGCTACCCTGAAATAGACTGTGACAACTATACTGCCTTTTTCTGCCTTTGAGTGAGGAAATCTCTGACTGGGAGATAGAACTTTCAGAGTTTAAAGAGGATAAAAAATTCAGGAGCTTTCTGATCTCATGCCTCATTGTTCCTGAAGCTTTAGGTGGCCAACATTCTTTAAGTTTTCTCTGACTCTGGAGCTTACACGTTTAATTATTTAGAGCTAGATTGACTTGTCTGAGATTTGTTCCTGGTACATAAAGAGAAAGGAGAAAAAGTATTGGAAAGCATTGAGATAAACCAGTGCTGTTCAAAAAAGAACAAAAAAAAGGGAGGGGAGGGGATTTAGGACATACACATGATGTGACTTCCATAGTATAGTAGAAATGATCATTATCTAGACATGTGATAGCTTTATGAGAATCTATCTATCTTTCAATCTTCTATCATCTATTGTTGTCTATCCATCATCTATCTTTTCTCTATATAACACATAGACAATATATATTCAGTAAAAATGTATAGATACTATATATATTACATATATTTTTAAAACTGTTCAAAATTGTACATTTTAACATAAGTGTACATTATTAATAAAATTTATATATATAGCAAAACCAGAAAAATGTATATCTGTACATTATAATGAAACATTTAAAAACTATTTTAATCAACATTTTTTGAGAGATAATCTGCATGCAACAAAATCCACACAATTTAAGTATATATTTAAGCTAGTGACTTTTGAAAAAGTAAATATCTGTGTAACTAGAACCCCAATCAAGATATAGAGAATTTTCACTTCCCAGAAAATTATCTTTTACCCTTTTGAGGTGAATCTTCTCTGTGTTGCCTACTGAACACAGAAAACCACAGATAGGATTTTTGATCAGGATAGATTTTTTTTTCTTTCTATTTTTGAACTTGTTGTAATTGGACTCTCTTGTGATCAGCTTTTGTTTAAAAAAATATCTGTGATTCATTCATGTTGTTTGATTTATAGTATTTTATTCATTTTTATTAATTTTATTTGAAATTATTCATTTCTGTATAATTTTTTATTAGAGACCTGCAAATTCTCAAGAAAAGTATGTCCCTCTTAAAAAGATATGTGCTTCACCAAAAGTAGAGAAGAAATCAATTAACACAAAGACATGGGGTCCAGTAACAGTGAAGGTAGTTAAAATTACTTCTGAAGACAACGCTGAAGATAACTAATAACCTGGAGATAATACAGGGTTTCATAGGGAATTCTTAAACAAACAAACAAAAAGTTTCTTTACCCATTCAGTTGCCTTAGCAACTTTGTTGAAAATAAATTGAATTAAGATGTGAAGGTCTATTTCTATACTGTCATTTTTGAGGCATCAGTCTATAAATCTCTCTTTGTGTTAATGCTGAATATCTTAATTACCACAACTTAATTAGTGTAAGCCTTGAAACCAGGTAGAGTAGGTCCTGCAACATTGAAATAGGAGTTACTTTTTTTTACTCTGGATAAAATTATTATTTTTTATTTCTGGATTCCTTACATTCTGGATTCTTTACAAATTTTATAATCAGTTTAGCATTTCTTATACAAATTCCTGATGGAGTTGTGATTGGGATATTTTGGGGTCTTATAGTTCATGATTATGTTATATTCATCCACTTAGTTAAGTCCTCTTTAATTTCTCTCAGTAAATTTTTGTAATTTTAAGCATAGAGATCTCAGACATCTTTTGTAGATTTGTTTCTAGGTATTATATACCTTCTTAAAGTTTATTTTCCAATTGTTTGTTACTTGTACATAAGAACGCAATTATTTTTTCACATAACTTTTCATATTGTGACTTTGTTAAATTAATTTATTAGTTTCAATAGTTTTGCAGATTTTTTGGGATTTTCTATGTAAGCAATTATATTAAAATATCTGAAAATAGGAACAGTTTTTACTTATTTCTTTCCAATCTCATGATTTTTTAAGTGGTGAAAGCAAGCATCCTCACCTTGTTCCAAACTCAGGGCCAATAATTTAGTCTGTCATCATTAAGTATGAGTTTGACTGTAGTTTTATTTCTAGATGCCTTTTATCAGTTTCAGGAATTTTCCTATTATTGGCTCACATTATTTTTAATCATATTTTTAAAATAGTGCCAATAATTTTAATTCACTTATTAAAATGGTAATATATATTTTTTTATTTCACTAATATAATACATTACTGGGACTAATTTTTGAATATCGAACCACTCTTGCAATCTTGTAATAAATTCTACTTGGTCATGATATATTATCCTCTATATGTCTGTGTCATGTTTTAGTATAAACATTGCAATGAAAAATAATTACTTCTCAATTTAAAAAAATTATATAAGATTTGTATAATTTTTTTTCATGAATATTTGATAGAATTCACTAGTAAAATTATATGAACCTAGTGTTTTATAAGAAAGATTTTTGAGGGCAATTGTAATTTTCTTACTAAAAATATCACTATTTAGATAATTTTCTCTTCATTTAAAATAAATGAGATATTTATCTATCATCTATCTATCTATCATCTATCTATCTATCATCTATCATTTATCTATCATCTATCTATCTATCTATTTATCTATCTATCTATCTATCTATCTATCATCTATCTATCATCATCATCTATCTATCTAATCATCTATCAATCTATCTATCTAATGAAGCATCGTTAAAAATCACTGTTTAAAGTTTTTGTCTGATAGTTCCTGTATCTAATTTATCTTTGGTTAGCATTTATTGGTGGTCTTAGTCTTAGATAATCAGATTCCTAGTTCTCTACATTCTGAGCAATTGTGAATGTTGTGTTGTGTAAATTCTGGGTCCTCTTATTTTCCTTTGGAAAATATGGATTTTTTTCCCAACCTGGTTAGGTTTAGGCTGTAAGTTATATCTTGTAGTCTGTGGGTGATGACTTAAATCTCAGTTCTAAGCCTTTGCTTTACTGGCTTGGATCTACCGCATACACATGCAACTCAGGGGTTAGACTAAGTGTTGTACCTGCAGGGGTTCTATTTCCTCATTCTTCTAGTCAAAAATATGGAGTTGTATTAGACTTTTAAAATTCCAGGTCACTGTACCACTCTGAAATGAGATTTACTTTTAGGACAAAACCAGGGAAACAAATGAGGTATTTAAATTATATGGGTTGCACATACATTGCTTCTTCAAGCTCCAACTCTGCTTCACAATCACCTACTTGTGTTTATTTTGTTGCTGTTGTTTTTGATTGTGTATTTTGTTCAGAATTGTATTTAGTGTATTTATTGGCTCAATTTTTTTTGTCGTTAGAGATGAGCAATAGTGGGCTTACACTGTTATAGAAAAACTGGTACTCCCTACTTTAGCCATCATTGTTTTTTGAATATACATTTTATGTCAAATAACATTGGTGAAAAGTCTTACTACATTTGTTTATTTTATTGATGTTCTTTTTTTCATAAGTACGTTGTCATAATCTGAATGGAATGACAGTTTTATTCAATTTTCAATTCTTAAAACTTTTTAATGTAGATTTTAAACCACTCTATACTTACTTTACTTATAAATTGCCTGATTTTTATCTTTCCACTTTCTAAAATTTGAAAATACCTCTATCTTTAGGTTTTAAGTGTGGCAATAATAACTACATAGTTGAATAACAAAAAGTAACCTGAGGATCTTTGGTTTTTACTGATTAATTTAATTCTAATAAACATATAACATATAATATAATAACATTAATTTAATTCTTATTGTAATTACTGATGTATTTTGATTTATTCAAACTGTTATATTTTATTGTTTTATATGTTCTGCTTTTAATCTTTTTATATCCTACTTTCTAACTTTGTGTGAAATTGAGGTGTCTAAGTATGTATTTTTCATTCTATAAACTTGGAAGTTATGCACATTCATATTTATTCTTTAATCATTAAAATGAGAGGATAAATATTTAATTTAAGAAAATCTAAATTTATTCCATTTTTGTTACCCTGCTTCTAAATAATATGAGAAATTTTGAACACCTAAATTTCAGTCTTGTTCTCTTCATACATGCTATTTTTGTTCAACATTTCAGTTTTTTTACAAACTTTTAAATATCTAAATTAGACTATATTGCTATAATTTTGTACAGTCATTATACCTAACATCCAGGATCATTTTCTCTCTCTCCAATTTTTCAATCGTATTTTAACTAAAAGTTACAATTCTAAGTTAAGAGATTTTTTGTCTCAGTAACTAAAAAATATTATTTTACTTTCTGGTTTAAAATTTTTTCTTTGATGTACATCATCTTAATTGCTTTACCTTATACATTATCAGTCTATTTGTCACTGGATATGAGAGTTTCTCTTTGTTTTGGGGTTTTGAAGTTTTTCTTGCAATAAATCTTCTGTAGATTTTTCTATTTTTCATACTTTAGATTTAATTATGCTTTCTGAGTGAAAAGACTTGTATAAATTCTTAAAATGTTTCTTTCAAAAATATTACCTCTCCCACATTCATTAATTTTATTGTATGCATATCTACATTTAATGCATGTTTAGACCTTCTCATTTTATTCTTCTTGTCTCATATTCTTTTTTTTATATTTCTGTTTCTATGCCTTGGGTATTCCCTACTAGAATCTAAGTGTTTAATTTTGAATTTTAGGTTTCTTTGAGCTTGAATGGGAAAAAATTTGGAACTGAGAAAAATCTTCAACCAAATATCAAGATTATATACACAGACCAAGAACTCTGCCTTCAGATATCTCATAGCATGGCCAAGAAGACAGGAAGAACTTACCTTAATGACAATGCGATGTAATTACTAAATGCATGTAACATGTTTGGCAGTGAGTGCACAAAGAAAGGAGTATTTACAGAGAAAGTGAGTGAGTGGCTTTGGGAGCATTATTTAACTTTTTTACAAAATAATTTCCTTATCTGTGAAAATTGATATGGTAATAATAACTGCATGACACTTTGTGAACACTAAGAAAATATTTTTAAAACAGTAAGTATCATATCTGGCACTTTGAAAACAGCAACAAATAGGGATTGAATTGGAGATTATAATAAAAACAACACAAAAAACAGTAGAAAATCTTCCTGGAGGTACAGATGAAAGGATACATATGACCAAGGTAAGTAGGAGTTCTCTAGAAGAAAAGTAGAGATGATGGGGAGAATACCATTTTAAAAGGAGGAAGCTGGTAGCTCCTAAAGAGTTTACATTTACTGAGCACTTATTGTGTGCTAGGCACTACACTAAGGGTCAAAAAACCACAGCACCTGGGCTAAATCCAGACTGTTGCCTATCTGTTTTTGTAAACAATGCTTTGTCAGAATATAGCTGCTATTGATCCTTTGTTTACATATTGCCTACGGCTTATTTTGCACTTAGATGGGGAAGTTCAGGACTTGCGACAGAGACTGAATGGCTCTAATTATACACAAAAACATTTACTATCTGACTGTTTACATTAAAAGCTCATTAACCAAAGATTGAAGAGAAAATTGCCTCACTTAATCATCACAGTATTTAACTTTAGGGGGAAAAAATGTGGTCAGTTAAGACAAAAAAATTTTTCAAAATTGGCTTAAGTATAATATTGGGTTGGGCAGGGACTGTGTGGTGAAAGATAAGAATTAAGGTGAGAAGGGCAAATTACAGCCAGTTTTAAAATATTTCATTCATTGGAAAATAGTGGCAAGGAAAGGGGGAGATTAGCTAGCTTAAATAGATTATAGACTATTCACTTCCAATAAATGTGCACAGCTACTTGCTTAGGAGGCAAAGTACAGATTCTCATTTATTATTTTTTTCCCATTATAAATTAGTCTCTCCTCACCTATTTGCTATTTGTGTATCACACCTTTTCCTTTTTGTTTAGTGTCTAGCAATATGTCTGTGATTTCTAAGAATTAAGCTCCAATAAGACTCACTTGTCTTTTCCAGTGCTTTTCACAATACCCCTTTCTTACTCCCTACCATCTCCAGGATTTCTCTGTGTGAAAATTTTCTCCCTTTGATTATATTTTATCAGAGCTTCCTAATTTGCAAACAGCCACAACCTATAGAAAGGCTGACTTTTGTTCTAACCTGTCTTCTTAAGATTTTTTTGAGCTTGTGAGTCAATGTTTAAAATAATCTACAGCAATTGGGCTGTAGATTATTTCACACTAAGGAGAGGATTGCTCTTTCCTAAGATGCCAGACTTGCCTAGGTCGTGAACATCAGCTCTCATTCCCCAAAGCAAATTTGTTTGCATTGCAGTTCATTTTCAAGAAGGTTGCAATGAGTTTACCTCAAGAAGCTCCCAGAACATGATGTTTAGCATAGATATTGAATTCTCATGAGTGAAAGCAGTAATCGAGTCATAGAGATTATGCAGATTTAAAGAAAATAAACTAACAAACAAACAAGACATTCTGGCCTGGTCGGGAAAGTCTTAAATGAAAGAATTTTACTTTTAAACTGGAACTGAAAAGTTCCTTATAATCAGGTACAGCTGGATAACAACACACATGTGGATAGATTGCCTCTAGGACTAGTGAGGAATGAATGGTGAAAGCACTGAATTCTATCAGAGTTGTTCGATTAATGCTTAGCCCTTCTACTTCATTCATTAAAACACTGCTATATTTCTCCTTTACTCTCACACAACTTCCTATAGCAGATGTGTGGGTTTTCCACACATTAAGCCATTCTCCAACACCAGCTGAGTGTTTTACAATTTAATTCAGTTCTGACACAATCTGCCTGGAGTTAGTGTCAGATCCCACAGGGTAAAACTCAGTCTCATAAGACTGCTCCCTCTTCAGGCACCAGTCACAAATCCCAGGTTGTCACCGGTACTTTGGACTGACCAGCTATAAATTAGGGTTCCCATAACTGCCTCTTTGGGTTTGATAATTTGCTTAAATGGTTCTCAGAACTCAGGAAACATATACTTACATTTACAGGTTTATCATAAAGGATATGAATGAACAGATGAAGAAATTTATAGGATGAGGTCCAGAAGTGTCTTCAGCATAAGGTGCTCCTGTCATGTGGAGCTGGGGTGCGCTACCATTGCAGTATGTAGATGTGTTCACCAACCTAGAAAATTTTCTTGGAGTAATGAAATGTAAAAATTAGGAGCCAGCAACCAATACAACACAACTGGGGAAGCAATTCTTTCTTATACTTGGGCCCATTTACAAATACTGCTGCAAATATTTTTACATGCTGAAACTTTTTATCTATGATCTCTAAATATGGCCTACTTTTTAGTCTCTACTTTTATGGGGAAGATGATAACAAACATTTGTATGATCTATTATCATTTCTAATACACTTTCAAGCTCCATTTTCTGTGTTCTTCCTTACAACTATCCTGGGAAGCAGATATGACTATTAATGTATTTCCTCAGATGCGAAAACTGATGCTCAAAGAATTTAGTTGATATATTCAAGGTCACACATCCAGGAAGTGGCTGACTTCAAACATGACTCTTTCTATTGTACTTTGTTGCTAAGAATTAGCAAAACAGATAATTCATATTCTTGCTCCAACATTTATTAGCTGTGATTCTGAATAAATTAACATTTTTACTCTGTTTTCTGAAAGTTTAGATAATATTGGATAATTTAGGTAAAATGTAAATAATTTCAGGTCTGTGAGGATTTTATGTCATCATCCCACTGAAATATTGTGATATAAAGTCAGCCACCATGCTAAAAGACATTGTCTAAATAGAATAACATAAAATAGCAAGGCCAGGAAAGTTATTTTTTTCTCATGTCATTAATGTATCAAAGAGAGTTTTAACTTGGCAAATCATTAGCACTGATTAGCGAGTCTCACCCTTAAATAGTTAACCCTGTAAAGCTATTCACCCGTTAGTATCAAATCGGTCCTCTTTCCTTATTCATATCAACACATATTTTGTTTCTTTATATACACAGTCATTTTCACCAAGGGTTCAAGGAATGTTGTCACTGCTTACTGGTGACACAGTTAATTTGTAACCCATTTTAACTCTTGAAAGTTTCAGACCCTCCTCTAACCTCCCTGTAAATGGACATATTGTTTTTGTTTCTTCATTTGGGTCACCCAAACCCACAATGTGAATAAGCTTGCTTTTTCCACAGTGCCTTTTAAAGAACTAATTAGTTGATGTTTGCAGAGTGTCTCTAAGATGACCAGTACTGTTGAGATGCGAAGTGCCATTATGCATGAAGCAATGGCTGTGGGTTCCTCTGGGATGGAAATTTCTTGACAATGTGTTGAAGGATATGCTGAATGAAATGGAGTAGCAGTCCTCCCTAGAAAGCAGCAGCTTACCTCAAGGAGGCAAAACTTTACAAAAATAGCCTTGAGATAACTTTCTTTGAAGCAAGTAAAACTTTGAGAGTGGCCATGGCTAAATAAAAAGTAGAATATCACTCTAAATCAAGTGCGTAATTTCCTTCTACTGCCTACTTCTTTAGGGAATAAGGAGAAAATAAGCTCGGTAACTATGGAGCTCTGGACTTTTTAAAACCAAGGAGATATTTTTTTCTTTTCTGTATGAAGACTTCTTCTCATTCTCTGATATGAGAACTCCTTGCCCTGACCTCAATTCAATCTTCACTTGGCAGAACCAGGATATATGTATTTCTGGGGCTGTTAAAACACTGTAATGACAGAGCAGGCATGAGTGCCTTATCCGCAACATTTCCTCCTTCCTTCCTGATCCTCTGTATTCTGTTCTTCCTTCCGTAAGTACTACTGAGTTCCTACTACTTGTCAGGCACTGTTGTAGGTAGAGACCTGATAGGGAATAAAGAAGGGAGTTCTTTTATTTCTGGGTACCTACACATTCATCTCAATGTCAAGTTCTCTCCTAAGTGCCTGTACGTCTACTTTAGATTGAATAATAGGTTTATGAAGGCATAGTATATTTTGACCTGAGAGGCTTTGGAGAACCTTATTTAGCAGATAAAGATACTGAGGTATGTACATGCGGGTATGATTACCTTCACCTTTGACTACTACCAGTACTGATGATGATATTGATGGTGGTGGT
The DNA here is from genome assembly GCA_030015415.1 of Cynopterus sphinx. NCBI lineage: Eukaryota > Metazoa > Chordata > Mammalia > Chiroptera > Pteropodidae > Cynopterus > Cynopterus sphinx. Next base: position 121,250,176 of record CM057383.1, read on the forward strand.
GATGGTGATCATGATAATGATGAATGATAACAAATACTATGAACCATGAGGCCTAGATTTAGGACAGGTATTCTTATTTTATCATTCTGTACTGAGAAAGCTTTTCTTCATTTTCTAGGGGATAGCTATCCTGAAGCACATATCTTCAGATTACACCGTATAGCAGCTCTTTTATGTAAAATCATCTATAGACCTCTTGAACATCTTTTAATCATTGAAGGTGATAGCACTGGATCACTATCATTCTCAATGATTAAATATCTATACAGATGATCTTTCCAGCAATTTAGTGCTTCAGTTTTGATTGCCTCAATTCAAATTATATTTTCCTACATACCACCTTAGTGCTTTTTTCAATAAATATAGAGTAAACATTATTATTATCTATAGTTGTATCGCTTCCAAAATCTTGCTTTCAAACGTCAAAATCTATAATAACTTCCAACTAATTTATTTTGGCCCTCACACTCCAGTTGTTCAATACACTTTTAGTCTAAATCATTGACATTAATATTTATTTTACCTACCATGAACTCCATTGTCATCAACTCTCTTATTCTACAGTACACGTTCTACATTCCAGCATGAAAATCAGTCTTCTACACATTTTAACTCCCATTTCAGCTTCTTTGTTTTCATTTTCTTCTCCTTTTTCATTTTATTTATCTGACAAAATCTAACTGTCCACCTATTTTTTCCTATTACAAAACAAAACTGAAGAAAAACATATAACTATGCCCTCTAGCCTTTTAATTTATAACAATAAACTACAAGTAAGATCTCAATACTTCCTGGGAATGCTCAGTTCAGCTTCTCATTTTCTCCTCACAGTTGACTGGCAGTCTTACCTTTAATTTCCCTGGGAAAATGAAAGCAATCATAAGTTAACTATTTTGTCTACCCACCATAACATTTATCAATGATTCTGCATTTGTACCAATATGTTTATCTTTATTCTTTTTACAGTCTTATCAAGGATATTTTCTACACTTGTTCATTGGATCCTCCATCATTACCTATGCAAAAACTTTGCTTCTGAAATCAATTATCCCCTTTCTATTAGTTTATCCTTTTCTACTGGATTATGTCTGTCATAATGCAAGCCCATGTTTCTAATGGTTCTTCAGAAATAAAAAATGCCTAAATCTTCTTAAAAGTATAAACAGTAATCATCTTCATCTCACATTTTCTTGTGAACCCACTCTCTGCAGACTTTCTTCCCCACAACTTCACTGAAATTGCACTTGTCATAGAGACTACCGTATCTCCAAACTCAAAGATTTTCTTAGTCTTGTTGACTTCTCAATCACATTTTATGCAATGAACAGCCTTCTTGAAACAGTTTTTTTTTTTCACTTGGTTTTTGAAACACAGAATTTTCCTGATTTTCATTATATAATATCCTTAGCTAACCTCACCTCCTTTTCCTGAATGATAAATGTTATATGTTCCAGGATTCACTCTTACAATTTACCTTTCCTTTATGTTCACTATCCACTGAGATGACCTTATCTAATTTCATGCCTTCAAATATTGAGTGAACAGAGTTTGTCACCCCCAAACATGCCTCTTTGGGGGTATTAATTATTCTAAGCTGGCTATTTTCAAGAAACAAAATACAAGAAAAATGATCTTTGACTGTCGCCATAATTGTCTAAAAGAATTTAAGGACCTTTTTCAGGAAGGGAGTTACCATTATTGATAACTACAGTTAAATATGAACCAAGTATGATAAAAAGAAACCAAGCAAGGTCCATTAGATCAAAGAGCCTTATGTGTCCCATGGTTAAAGATGGCCAGGCAACCTTTTATTTACCAAACATTTGCATTTCATCTCCGTGTGAGTTGCCTTCCTGTCCTTGGAGTCCCAAACCACAACCCACCACTCCCCCTTTTCCTTAGGTCAAGGTGGCATATAAACCTTAATTTCCCAATCCATTTTCTGGTTTATTATCCTCATGGAATCCCCATACATATATGTAATAAATTTGATTATTTTCTCATATTAACCTGTCTTGTGTTAATTTATTAGCCCAGCCAGAAGAACTTTCTAGGGGTAAGAGAAAAATTTATCTTTCTTCCTTTATAATATCATGTATATACTGACCATATAAACTGCAGATGTGTACTCTCTCAAACTTGAGGCTTTTATGTATAACTTCCCATCTTAGCATCATACAAGTATAATGGCCCTTTCAAACATATTACTTTTAAAGCAAAGCTCTTGATATCCACTTCATTTTTTTTTCATATTCAATGTTTCTCATTTTAATCATTGGCACTATCATGTGCTCAGCTACTTGGGCCAAGAACCTTGTGTCATTTTTAATTTTTCTCATTTTTTAACTATATTTCTATTCCAGGCAAGCTAAAAATCCTCCAGCTTTACCTTCAAAACATATCCTGAATCTATTATTTTTTTGTCCTACTGTATAAAAGCTGCCTTTATCTATCATGAATACTGGTATGTGGGTCTTTGAACTGCCTCTCTGCCTTCAGTTTTCCTCACTACAATCAATTATCCTCAAAGACACCAAAGTGAACTGTTAAAATTTATAACAGTTCATCCACTCCTCTCCTCAAAATCCTGCAATGGCTTTCCATACTCTCTTGAATTTTTTTATGTACACAGATGCTTGAAAGATCCGATAAATGGATATGTTCAATTTCAGCTTCTACTAATTTAGAACCTTGGCTTTATTTTTGTTCTTCTAACACACCAAACTCATTCTTGCCTCCAAGATTTTGTCTTGTTTTTCCTACTGCTTTTAATATTCTTTACTGGGCTAACCTTAATATGCCTCTTTCTTTGGCTTTATTCAGATATTTTCTCAAAAATCACTTCCTTTGGAAATTTTGCTGTGACTACCCTATCTAAAAACATGCCCCTATCAGTGATTCTCCATTGTTTCATGAAGCTATGTACTTTTTTCATCCATGACTTTTATTACTAGCTATTATTATATTATAGCCTTATTTTTTATGAACAACTTCCTGATGGAGGGATTTATTTATTTAAAATTATATGTGCATTTCTATAATCATCTGGAATAGTAGCTGGAATATTGTATTCTCTCAACTAATTCATGAATCTTAAAATTCAGTCTGTGAGTTACACTAATTTGAGAATAACTTCTATGGATATGCATAGATCAAAGTGAATTATCAGAAGGTGCATGCTTCTTAATCTTTTAGATATTATGTTTTTTTAAAGCAATTTTTCAGTATTTTAAGTTTTTGTAAATACAACCCACTTAGAGGGTTATAAAATCAGTTTGGTGACTGTGACCAGTATTTTTGAATAATTAAATAGAATAGCAAATACTATATCACACATAGTAATGTTCCATGAAATGTTTCATTTGATTCATGAAATATTTGTTTTAGTTATATGCATACATATACATATTTGAAATAATAGTATAAAATATTTTTATTGCAGTTTGCAGTCAAAAATTTGAGTTACTCTAATGAGATTCCATTGCAGCAGGAAATAAAATCTTTTCCATTTCTCCAAGATTATAGTGAACCCAAGCAGCAGGGACACTCACTCTTTATGAATGCTATGTAGTGATCAGCAGCAGAGATTCTAATGTTAAATGACTTTTTAAATTGTTGCCTTTTTGTTGTTGTCGTTCAAAGACAAAAAGCCTTTAAACTCCCATTAAACTTGTCTTGAGATTCCTGTGTATATCATCTTTAATACTTTCCCACACCACTATTTAAATTCATCTTTTACTCAGAAGGGAGTAAGAATCTCTCAGTCACCTTTCCCATCATTCTGCCTGTGTGTTGGAAAATTGAAAACTAGGTGCCAATGCTTGTCCATTTGTATCTTTCTGATAAATGCCCACTAAATTCTCAAGAAAGAGGCATAACAACCCAGCTAAGCCATGGCCTCTGTGTTGGAGGTCTGCTGAAAGTACTCTACCTGCCAAAAATTCACCTTTTTTGTGCCTTTTTTTGTTTCTCAGAAATTCGTAGAAATTGACTACCTTTCCACATTTTTTCAATCTAGACCCTCTCAAGAGTGTCTTTTAGAATCAACTTCAAACCTCCAGAGAAACTCTGGATGAATGGCTACATTTCCAACAATGCCACACAAATTTTAGTATTGTTTGAAAAGGAAAGGAACACTAACATTTATTAAATAATCATTTTGTTCTGGAATCTCCATATATTAAATGTAAATTAACTTTGTTTGTTTTACTTGCAGTGTCTGTCTTGTAGTATTTTAAATAAATTTGATTTAGTTGTCAAGATTTTAAAAACGTGAGTTTTAGGTTAAAAGATAAAATCAGGCATATTAAAAATGTTAAAGTCTATTGGAGTAAAAATTGATTCGAACTGGGGTGCACCAAACCAGAAGTAGCTAGGAACACTTCACTGATAAGAGCCAGGGATAAGACATATGAAGAATGTGTAAAAGAAAAGAAAAAATTATTTGATTGGCTATAGCCTAAAGCCCAGTTGGCTGTTTGTGATTGGTTATGCTTAGTGTATTGATTTCAAAACTTTGAGGCATTTACAGGCTGAGATTTTGGTTTGCTTATGTAGGCTGCCACCTCACCAGAGTCACCTCAGTCTAATAGCCTCCTTATTTAATTAGCTTAATAGGGCAGGCACAATTCAGTCTATAGCAGTCTTCATAGTAATAATTGATTGGATCTGAGCCATAGAGATTTGCTCTCCAGGTCACTGTAATCTCCACTGCTCCCTATTGTGTTTCTGAACCTGGGGCTGAGTATCAGTTGCCATTTTTTCATAAAAATGGCCTTTTAAAAAAGTACATTAAATATATTTTCCTAAAAATATTAAAAATTTCCAACCTGTTTTAGAATCCCACTGGCCTCACTTTGAATTCCAGTATAATCCCTTCCTAGGTAGATTTGGGAATGTTTCATAATTCATCTGAGCCTTAATTAGCACACCTCCAAAACAGGACAAAAATATCTATGAGTGTGAGAACAAAGTGGTTCAGAGTAAAATTTCTATATATACTCTTCCGTCCTTTTCCTTGTTCATAGTCCTTTGATACGCTTATCAGGATGGTCCCCTAAGCAACAACCTCAGCATCATCTGGGAATATTCTAGAAATGCAAATTCTAAGATCCCATCCAAGACTTACTGAATCAGAAACTGGACATGGAGCTTAGAAATCTAAGTTTTAACAAGACTTGCAGGGATTCTGAAAACTACTAATTTGGAATGTAAATTTCTGTCATAGAGTCTCTATGACTTCTCATTGGCTTCCACATTTATTTGGTAATCAAAAAAATAACAGATAAAATGCCCAGAAATTTTATTTTCACATATGCAAATGTTGCATTGACAACCTACATCATGAATATTTGTTTAAAGAATTATCATCATGTTCTGTTAGTATTACTAAATACTAAATTAGTGATACAAGATAACACAAATGAAAGCTATAATAAAAATAATTATACATACTTTGTTTCATATCAAAAGGAAATAACGTTTATTCACTCTACTTGGTTTTCCTTGTTAAATTACTCATCAAGTCTCTAAACAGCTGCCATACCTTGCAAAGAGAGATTTTACATCTAAATGACTTATCAAAATTGACAGTAAATGACATTTTCATTTACAATAGAAAACAGAACAGTTCCAGAAGCCCAACCAAATTTAATCCCTGTCCAATATTAGAGCAGAGGGGAGACATTTTTAATAAGGTATAATAAAATGCTCTTAGTGATTTAGAAATTTCAGAGGATGGAGGCAAATTCCTATTCTAAAGGGTTTGCGCTAGAGCTGAGTGCAATGGATGAACCTCTAAAGTCACTTTCTGTTGCAAAAAAAAAAAAAAAAAAAAAAACCCAGAATTATAGCTTCCCTGAAGGATAAGCCATATCTGGTTTTCAAGAGACCTAACATCTAGTTCTGATACTACCTAACCCTAACCCTGGGCAGATAAGTTCTTTTTTCTATGACTCAATGTAGGTATCTGTAAAATAATGTCTAAAATAATAATAGTTACTACTGCCATGCAGTCATTGCTTAAAATTGTACTATGCTAAATATTTTACACACATTATCTTTTTTATTCACATGGTCTCCTTTAACTAGATATTAGTGTGCTTATTTTATAGAGGAGAAAACATGTCTCAGAGAGCTCACACGCTCTGGTCAGAGTAACACAGATATATATTGAGGGGGCAGTTAGAAATTCAAACAAATTATGATTAAATCTAAAAATGGTCCTTTTAACCAAGAAGCACTACCAGCTTTGGCAAGAAACTGAATGAGGTACTATATCAGATCTTTGGAATCAGATGGCTATTGGCTAAAGTCCCTACACTATTTGTTAGTCAACCTGGATCTCAGCATCCTCTTTGATAAAATAGAGATACATGCAGCACCTCTGACATAGGATTATTGACAGAATGAGAGAATTATTTATATATTTTAACTTCTTTAGCACAATTGCCATGTCCCATATATTTTATTGACATTGTTGTTCTTTTGTCATTAATGTTAATAAGTTTCCATCCAGCTCTCAACATCTATGATATGAAGAAGAAAGTGAAGCTCACAGTAGTGACCTTGAAGAAGATGCTTTTAACAATGTCTTAAATTAGATCGAAATAGATAATGTTGAAGACACCTTTGTCATAGTGTCCTAGTTACCAAGATGAAAATTAAATCCAAGAGGTCGGGGATTCTGTCTTCATTATCTCTACAATCACAGAATCTTATAGAGAATTTATTTTATAGTGGGAACTTAAAAAAAATTACTTGAGTTATATTGAATCCTATGCTTTAGTTGCAAAGAGATGACTGGATTTTATAAAAATGTTAAACATGCATTTTGAATTAAAAATGCAACCACAAATATAAGAGCATTTGACCTTAAACTAAAAAATAGAAAAAGAAGCACACTTCTAGACAAAAGTGATACTTGAGTAGAGATCAATTAGTGTAGGAATTTTTTTCTTTCTTTTTTAAAACACCTTCTGTCTTCAATAATATTCAAATGTAAATAGAGTATTTTTCATAGACTTGAAACCTCAACTCTCAGTAACTACTCAAGAGAAGGGATCAAAAGCAGATTATCTGGTTTTGAAATGTTGGCTTTTTGAACTTTTTATGTAAGTTTTTTCAGTGCATTTAGTCTAAAATATTATTTAAACGCTATTAAAAGTCTACGGTTTTTCAACTGATGCCAAATTTTGCTTGTCTTTAAATACCTACTCTGTCTGCACAAATATTGTCTCCTAAGTGTCTAAGCCATTTTCCACTGTCATTAAAAGAGAGAAATAACATAAAATATGAGTCTTTCCCAGTCATTACTTGAACCTCAGAGCAAACTTGGGGCTTTTAAGAGGTTAGAAAAAGTTCAGCAACATTATTTCACAAGAAAAAGAAAATTGCAAGATTTGGGTCTGTCCTAAATATCCTTCCATATTTTATTTATCAGATTATATTTCTTGCATTATCTAATTAAAATAACTTTATAATTACAAAGTAATAAATATAATAAACAAATAAAATCTACAAATTTATGCTTTAAAAAGTGAAACTTTTATATAGTTGTACTCCTATAGATGCTGTTGTCAGAATATATTTCCAAAGATCTTAAGTTCCTTGAACACTTGAGCTTTCCTATTTATTGATTTTCACAGATATGCTTATATTTTAATCGTGGGTGTGTAAACATATATAATATAGTCAAATGTATCTATTTTATCTTTGCATAATTTATTTTGCTATTTCAAAATTATTCTTCCCAGATGTGAAGAATATTCTCCCTTTTACATCAATTTTTCTGATTTGATAAACAATTCTTTTATTTATTCTAATTTTATTTAGATATATTTACATTCTTTTTAATTATTACCATTTCATATTTTTATAAATTATTAAATAATTATTTTAAATAACTGTTAAGACCTGATTTATAACACATCTACACTTTATTAAGGCCATCCAATTCTGAACAAAAAGAACCACATGGATAATTCTTTCTAAATAATACTTTTGAGAGTAAATGTCAAAAATATCTCAATAAGACAAAATATTATTTTTATTAATAGCATCACTAATTATTTATTTCTGTTTTTTTTTTAATTCAAACAACACTGAAGCACATATTAATCGAACTGGAGCGGGCAATTTGTAGTTTGGAGGTACAAGACAGTTTTCTGATGGGCCTCATTTAACTTAGGGAGCAAATACTGAATACACCAACTTCATATGCAACTTGACGTCTCTGTATTAAAGTCATCACCATAAAGCATTTATTAATTTTTTTAGAAGAAAAATTAAACATGAATCACTTATGTAGATGATAAAACCTAGGCAATAGTTCCAACAGAAACTTTCCATGCAAAATATAAAAAATATGAAGATACAATATCTTATAAGTCATATTAAAGAAGCAATTTAATGATTTTAAGTGAGTTCTGAATCCTTTTTCCCTGATGGACTTTGAAGTCTTGGAATTTGGACAATCTAAGAATTTGCAACCTGGTGCTACTATTCCTACATATTAATGGTTTTTTGGTTTTAGAAGGATCTTAGTTATCAGTCCACATTTGCTGTTTTTTTGTGGTAAAAAGTGTTGGGCAGATGATGGTTACTTATTCCCTTTTTCTCTAACTTTTGAGATTTGACATCAAGGAGCAGTTATAAACACAAAGGAAAAGTCTGATTGGAAAGAAACCAGAAATAAAATTAATAAGCTGCCTCTATTCTCTAAATGAACTAGTTCTCTTGGGAGATTCTTAGTCTTCCCAAAAGGTAAAAGGTGACCACTTCATACTGACTTTATATGTGCTTTTATAAGTAATGAGCCCAATTATTTCTTGCTCATGAGTGCCCAGTTTCAACCATTTGCTGACTTGAACTAAGCGAGAGATCCAATATAACATTCTCTATTAGGGAATAGAGTTTTCAATTTCGTTTGCCCATATGTAAAGAGGTGACATTTATTTGGAATTCTAGGCAGGCAAGAATGCTTGATAATAAACTTTTAAAATTTCAGAAAAAAATTCAATACTTTATTATCTGACTTTCTTAGAAGAATGTCAATGCATTCCATTTTCAATGCATGTCATTGTCTTTTTTTCAAAAAACACTTTATCAAGATATGATTGACATAAAAAGAAACCCTATGTTTTTAATGTTTACAACTTGAAGAGTTAGAAATGAGAATATATCCATGAAACTACTGTCTATGGGGATATGCAAAGTATATATAAGAAGCAGAAACAGTTTAAATTGTGTTTTTTTCAACCTAAGCACTAACATAGTTTCCATTTTTACAGGTTTTCTATGTTTCATATGTAAAATAGCACTGGAGTGTTCTTGTTTATCTTGAAATCTGTTCCTAATTCCTATTTCACCAAGACCACAGAGATGTTTTCAAACAGGGAGTTTCTTTGCGTATGTTGTTTTTAGATAAACGACAATAATCAAACCTGGTTTATAGTAAATTAACATTAATCATAGTAATCACAGATGTGCAATTAGCAGTTGGTCTCTACATTTGCCCAAGAATGCAAAGAATTTTAAGTCACGAAGGAATTCACACTTTTTATTTTTTTTTTGCATGTTCATTTGTTTGGGGGAGTAGGCTGCTGATATGAATTTGAAATCAAATTCTGGCCTTTACATAAATATTAATGTTTGGGTTTCCTAGTCACAACTTTTTAAATCTGTAGCTAATATACAATTTCATAATCATAGCTACTTGGAAAGGAGTCTTGTGTAAAGAAATGTCAGGAGGCGTTCTGGGCCTGCACAGTTGCTTCTTGACTTAAGATGAGGTTACGATCCTGATAAACTCATCGTAGGTTGAAAGTGTTGTAAGTCAAAAATTAATACACTTAATTTACCAAACATCGTAGTTTAGCCTAACCTACCTTAAACGTGCTCGGGACACTTACACTAGCTTACAGTTGAGCAAAATCATCTAACACAAGCAATACACTGATGTGGGTCAGTTGTCATTTGCTTTCCTGATCTTGTGCCTGACTGGGAACTGCAGCTTGCTGTCCCTGTCCAGCATCATGAGAGAGTATCACACTGCATATTATTAGCTTGGGAAAAGATCAAAATTCAAATTCAAAGTATGATTTCCGCTAAATTCTTTGCCTTGGCACCACCATAAAGTCAAAAAATTATAAGTCATACCATCGTTAGTTCTGGGACCATCTTGATTGTTTTCTCTTTGAGGCAAATGTAAACCATAGGATAAGACCTGTGGAGGAACGCTTATTCATATTGTTTCATTTAATTTTTAACAATTCTGTGAAGCTTGTTATTTTATTTATAATTGAGGAAATAGGGCCCCAGAAAGATTAAATATGTTGTCTGAGGCTACTAGCAGGATTTGAACATCAAATCTCATGAATGTCTCGTTGTGTCTAAGAACACTGCCCTTGACAAGCTTCTATGAAGGAATCGAGAAGTTGGCTCAGATTTGGGTCCTAACCACCCCTCCCTGTCTCTTTCTGCCTAAATATCCCTACCTTTACAGGATGGGGCTGGATCTCACTCACCTAGAGTGGCCTCAGGTAGGATAACATGGTTTATATTTTCCTGTTGGAACATCACTTATACGTTCCATATCATCTAGTCTCCACAATTCACCAAGTGTGAGTTTGATCCTATTCCTTTTGTGTGTGTGTTAAAGTCCCTAAACAGTTTTAAATGACAAATAGATCAATATCTTAGGATCTGAAAGGTAACTATGAAATGAGAGACATATCTGCTCCTTCTAACTCTTCCCCTCTTCCTTTAATCAGTGACCTCCTGTTATTCCCTCTTCTTTTACCTTCTACAAATGGACCAGTATCATTCAATTCCCAGAGCCTTGGCACTTGCCATCCCCTCTGCTGGAATCATCTTTCCTCAGATCTGTGTGAGGCTTCTTCCACTTCATCAGGCAGTTTTCCACTTACATGTCACCATTTCTGAGAAGCTTGTCCTGACCACCTTAGCTAAAGTGCTCCCCTCTATCAGATTTCAAACCAATGCCTACTTTATCATTTTTATTTTCATCACCATTTTCTCAAATTATCATTTTTGCTTTATATTTATTGTTGTTTTTCCACACTAGAACACTGGCAGGAAAATATTCCTGTTCATCACTCTATTCTCATGGTTAAAGGTCAAATTTTCCTTCTTATTTGGTATCTGGGCACTTTTGCTTGGCCACCAGACACTGAATTATATATACATATCCTCAGTCCAACTAGAATTTCATGCTTACTCGGGTGTCATTGGTGAGAGATCATTTTATTTTTTTATGTAGATATCCAATTATCACCATACCATTTTTGAGGTGACGTTCATTTCTTCCATGGTTCAACAGTTCTTTCTTTGTCATAATTCAAAAATCCATATGTGCATATTGTTTCTGGACTCTCTCATCTATTCCATTGATCTGCTTGTCTTTTTTTCCCCCAATATCACATCATCTGAATTACTGTAGCTTTACTTAAGCTTTACAGGAGCTTAATTTACTGTGTAAGACTTTTTATACAAAGTGTTATAACAAGTAGCTTTATAATAATCTGATACAGCTTATATTTTATTCAAGAATGTTATCTTCAAAAGTGTATTCACCTAATAATCCAAGACATTGCTCACTCTGAACCCAAGTTCAGCACCACTGAAGTGCAGTATATGTGACTACAAATCAGATACAAATAAAACTACTTTTCTGCTGCCTTGGACCAACTTCACGATATGCTTTAAAATATTTAGAAATTTGTAGTATTACATTTCCTTAAGGATCTTCCTTTTAGACAGATGTAGAGTTACCATAAACATCTTCTACATCTTTGTAAAATATGAGGTCACCTAAATATAATTTTTGTTATCAGAGGTCACCTAAATATAATTTAAGCTTCACAGAATTATATAAAAATTGTTTAAAATTTTTTATACTTTAATATTTCATGTTTAAATGTGCTACTTTTAACATCAATTACAACTAACTTTCTAACTTCATCAACCCAACCCTAACAGAATTTGATTTTAGGGATTACATCCTTTACCCAAGCACAAACTCAGAGATATAACAACAAAAGTGCTATCTTTATTAGTCCCCTAGTTGGTTATTTAAAGTTGCAAGAGCCACTGTGTAGCTTGAAGCATCATTGCCATTAACCATCTACCAGTTTTATTCCAGTCCTACTGCTGGCATCAGCACAGTCTCAGAGTGCAAAGTTAGAAGTGTCATGAAGATTGCTGCTCTGTCATTGGGAGCGGACAGTCTTAGAATAGTAGTTCAGGTTGCAGAACTGCCTAAACCTCTTGCTCCACTAAGTGGGCAAAGGGATTTTTATCTATGTGAATGCACATGTGCTCTTTGCAATCTCTCGAGGTCAGAAAAGTCTTGCAGCAGATTTTGCAGGCAATCTTTGCTCCCTCTGCAACGGGGCATTACACTCTGATCAGGCTTACTTGCACTTGGACAGCAACAGATATCGTCATCGCAGAGGTAAGGCTAAGCTGGCAAGGATGTTCTAATGAGGATGCGGCCACATTCATTTTTGCCTGGAAGTGGCAGAGTTTTCAGGATCTACAATCTCTTGACAGAAGTTACAACTACCTTTGAAGAGTTTATATGGAAAGTTATGGGCTCTTCCTCTTGGGAAATTCGTCATTACCTCTAAGAAAGAGAAGCAGAGGCCCAAATCAGGCCTGAAAAAATAGATTCGGAACTGTTCATGGCAGCCTACCATTTCCTTCATAGGCATAACAAAATGGAATCTGTCAGTTCATTGAATGGGTTCTTTATGTGAGACCGAGGGACACACGAAAACCAGCCCATAGATTCAGCTCCTGGATTCAGTAAACAAAAAGTCTCACCCTCTAGTTTGCAGTCACTAGTGATATTTGCTACATTACTATTACTATTACTATTTATTTTAAGATTGATCTCAAAACATATTATATTCTTGTCCACATTTCCAGAGAAAGAGGTTAACGACAAAGAGATACTGAGGATTGAGATGACATGAAAACAAGCATAACAATATAAAAAAAAATTTAAATCAAGTTTGGATACACAGTAGGAAAAAAAGAAAGCTTCAGGGTTGGCCTTGATTTATTCACCGATAAGTCAGATAAAGCCCTTCAAAACCAAGATAACTCACTAAAATGTTCTTAGTCCTTTTAGCCACAAATCCAACTTCTTCCATGTAGTCTAACAGAATGCAAATATATAAACAGTGAAAATATGTTTCTCTATTGGTTTCACAAAATTGTACAACTGGTGGCTTATAACCACAGAATAATTCTTCTGTTCTTTATAAGAATATTTAAAATCCTGAAAATAGATTTATGTTCTAGGTTATTTGTGACTTCTAAAATATGAATTTAATCTACCTGGCCAGGGCTAAACTGAAGATTCAAAAAACTGTGAGGCTTGTCTTCTGAGCACTGACCATTTCTCTTCCCACTTCCCCAGATTCACTACCTTCTGCTTATGAGGTTACATCTCTCACTTCCTTCTGAGGCTCAGGGAATCCGAGCTTTCTGATTTAGTTACCATTCTCACATACTTCTTTTCAAAAAAGTCAACTTCAGAATTCTCACACTGAATTTCACTTGTCTCAGCTGCAGCTCCTTGCTCAAAACTTGTTTCAACCTGTAATGCTATAGACAGCTGTGTCATATTAACAGTACTGGTATCACATGAGCTAGGCACCTAGATAAACATCTTGAACACTTGAAAGACTGGTAAAATGTGACAATATTGTCTTCTTTGTTATTAAATATGTCATCTGACTTAAGGTTGTTCACAATTTACAGTGAATGGGGAAGAAGGAACCCCCAAAATGAACTTCCATGTCTCACTCTCTAGTTTAATAGAAGACAGATGCCTTCATGGTGCATTGGAGGTGCTAGCTGGCTTCCTTTTGTATGAGTAATTATGCTAATGAAGGCATGTAATTGGAAGGGTGCACGCTGGTCCAAGTCACTGCACACTGATGAACTCATGGCCGTTGGCTGCCACTTGCCATTCTGCATGGAGGTGTTGACTTAGCTTTGATGCTTTGCCACAGCTTCTGCAGCTTAAATGAGTTCTTCATATGACACTTTGCTCCCGGACCTACCATTGGGAAAAGACGTGGACAGAGTTCTTGTTATTAGGTACTGTTTACATGCCTTAATAACAGGGTTTACATCATATGACTTAGTGTGGCAAAGGCATTCACTGTCAACACCTTGATACCAGCCGGGTCATGTTCATGATTTGATCTTCCTTTGTTACTGAGAATAAGGTTCAGTAACAGAATAAGAATAAAAATTGTGTTCTGCATGTTAACAGCACAGAGCAGAGTCTACAATGGTAGCATCACAGAGTTGAGCATGAAGTCTGTGGTCGTTTAGTTCCTCAATGATCTGTGCAAAGTGTTTGAGAGAATCAGACTCTCTTCTTTCTCTTTTGGAGAAGGCATTGACCCATCTACAAACAGATACAGTGATGGGAAGAGGTAGTGAATATATCCATGATGGATTTTTCTCTTCTCCTCCAACCTGTACTACCAACCTTTATTCTCCATTCTTCAGCCTGTTTATGGAAGGGCTTTCACCTTCACTTTTGAAAGATATTTACACTGGATATAGCATTCTATTTATTTAATAATATAAAGATGTCTCCTCCTTTTGTCTTTTATTATAAATAGCTTCTGATATCTGCTATCCTTCTGAATTTTGCTCTTCTGTTCTTTTGCCTTCATGGCTGCTTATTTTAAATGTATTTGTTTGTTTTATCACTGGTTTTTAGTGATTTGATTATTCTGAGCCCTGGGTTATTTTCTTTATGTTTATTAAACTTGTGTTTTATTGAATTCTAGTCTTTGTGGTTGCATAATTTTCATAAAATTTGGAAAGATTTTGACCATGATTTCTTCTAATATTTTTTTCCACTCTTTCTCCTCTCTTCTGGATCTCCAATTTCACATGTATTTAAACTTTTGATACTATGACACAAGTAATTTTTAATTTTTTTAGTCCTTTATTTTTATCTTTGTGCTTTATTTTCAAATAGTTTCTATTGCTATGACTTGTAAGTTTATTTTTCTTCTGTAGCATTCAAATTTATTATTACATCTTCAGCATGTTTTTCTTATTTCAGACACTTTTCAATTTCAGAAATTTTATATAGGCCTTTTGTTAAATCTTTCAATTTTTGTCATTTTTATATCTTAATCTATATGTTGAACGCATGCAAATATTTATAATAGCTGTTTTAACATGCTTGTCTACAAATTCTGTTATATCTATCCCTTCTAGGTTGGTTTCTATTGATTTTCTTCTAATTAAGTTTAAAATTTTTCTGCTTATTTGAATGGCCAATTATTTTTAATTGGATGCCATACATTGTGAATTTTATGTAACCGAGTGCCAGATTTTGCAGTATTTCTTTAAATAGTGATGGACTATTTTGGGATGAAATACAATTAAGTTATTTGGAATTAATTTTATGTTTTTGAGTTTTACTTTTAAGTTTTGTTAGAGCAGGGACAAAGCAACCTTTTTTTAGGATTAATTTAGTCTCATTATGAAAGTGATATCCTTCTGAGGTCTCTTTTCTCTGCCTCATGAACTACAAAGTCTACCTACTCAGCTGGAAGAAACATAAACTTTATAACTATCTTAACTTTTAGAATTGTGATTCTTCCACTGTCTTGGGTATTTTCTCTCATGCTTATACAAATCAGCACTCAGCCAAAGACTTGAGGGGACCCCCATGTAGCTCTTTAAGCTTCACTCTCTGTCTCTTATTTCTAAAGCCTTTCTCGTAAATTATAGACATCTTTTCTTCTGAATATTCCACCCTCTGAATCCTCAATGCCATGGAAGAATCTAGTTTGTTTAAATTACACCTCTCTGCACTGTGGCCTGGAAACTGCTTCCATACATTGTTTGGGAAATAATCAGGCTAACCTTGTTTAACTTTATCTCAGGTATCACAGTTTTATGCTGCCTGATGTCTAATGTCTGAAAACCCTGGTTTTATAGATTTTGCCTTTTATCTCTTGTTTGTTTGTTTGTTTTTAGCAGGAAGATAAATCTAATCTCTGTTATTTTACCATGGCCAGAAGTGTTAAAAAATATTTGTTGAATTAATGAATAAATGAATAAGTCAATATTATTTTATAGTTTGAGTTCTCATTTTCTCGTAGGATATTATTTTTGTTTTACAGAGGAAACACTGATCTAGCTAGAAGTTTTTGGTGACTTGACCAGTTTCTCTATTACAGCTCACAGTTTGTCACTGTTTAGCAAAATTATATAAATTAAACCCCGGTGGTTCTAAAAATTGTTTGACCTTGATGATGGTTTTTATAATGATGAGGAAGAAAGGAGATACTCCAGAAACTTGAAGTGTTTTATAATATCTACAATTAGATGACATAACATTCAAGGCAATGTTCTAGTAGGAAGTGATGGACTTGAGTATTTATGCTCAGATGGTATTGAAAGCTTCCGTCCCATCACTCTTGGCTCCCCCCCGCATTCACTTACAGAAGGTATTCTGAAGTTAGAAATCTCCATAATATAAAAATTCAGCTGAAGGAAACTTAGTCAATTTTTAAATTAAAAAAAATATTAAAACATTTCTAGCCTTAAAAATTATTGTCATTAATCAGTACTAGGAATAGTAGCAAATAATAAATGAACTCAGATCACCAATTGCAAAAAAAAAGAAGTTTATGACCCTGATCAAGAAAATTTGTCCTAGAAAGTTTTCAGCTAACAGAGGAAGAATATGCCACTTGCCTCAGGACTTGGAAAGAATGGAAACAAACAAACAAACAAACAAAAACCAGAGAGCATTCTGAAAAATCACCATCTTAAATACATTCCTATACATGTCAGAAATGGAAAATCTTTCGAAAGCTATTACCTGTTAATTGGAAAATCATAGAGCAGATGGAACCAATTAATGTACAATTACAGAATCATGATAATTCAAACAAAAATAATTAATTCAATTGCAAGATATGAGCTTTTTAGAAAATTTTTCCTAATATCTCTAAAACTGGGCAAGAGGCACAGGTTTTCATTGCCACAGGGGAGTTTAAACTATCCCCAGGGACTAAATTTTCCTTCAGAATAAAAGAGGGGTTGGTCTTATTGTGAAATGTACAGTCCTAACTTCAAGTGAGATAGAGATAAGTGTGTTAATACCATCTGTATAAGAATGTTTATTTTATATCTACTACACAAGAGGGACTGTGTTAGTTGATGATTATAAAACCCTAGCCAACAAAAGAAAAGGGTTCTGTCATCATGGAGCTTACAGTCTAGTGTGTGACAAATTCCAAACCACCACCCAAATAAATTCAAAATTGCAATTGTAACTGATGCTGCAAAGAAAGGCTACATGGTATAGTATGAGCTGTAGTTTGAATGTGTCTCCCTCAGATTCATATATTAAAACCGAGTTCCCGATGTAATGGCATTTGACATGAAGCCTTTGGGAGGTGATTAGCTCATGAAGTTGCTGATAATATAGTAGTATTGTTTTTAATTCTTTTAGAAGCATTCATATTGTTTTCCATAGCAGCTGCACTCCCACCAAGGACTGAGCAGATATTTCATTTAAAAAAAATATATCCAAATGACCAGTAAACTTAGAAAAACATGCTTAACTTTATATATCATCATGGAAATGCAACCTAAAACCACCAGAATGACTAAATAGATAAAATAGTGTGATAATTCCAAATGTTAAGTGAGGTTGTAAAGCAGATAAATCTTCATAGTTTTCTGGTGAGAGTATAAATTAAGATTGCCACTTTTGAAAATGCTTTGTCAGTAGATACTGAAACTGAACTAAGTCATAGCTTAACACCCTGCAGTTCTATCCATTAGTGTATACCCAACAGAGGTGCATAGATATGTTCATCAAAAATATGACAAAACAGTACTCACGCAGCATTATTTGTAACAGATTGATCATAGAAACAGCTGCCAATAGTAGAAAGGATAAACACAGTGAAATAGTAGCCAGTAGTGACAGTAAGTAAACTGTAACACCATGAAGAAATATGGATCAATCTCATAAACGATTTGGTGAGAAAAAAAGTGAGACATAAAAATAGTATTTACTAAATGATTCCATTTATATAAAAGTAAAAACAAGGAACATTATTTTGTAGTGTCGAAGTAAAATAGAGGTTACTCTTGAATGGCTAGTAACAGAGATGGGACATGTGGGTAACTTTGGGGATGCAGATGAAGCTCTGTTTCTTGACTTGGGTTCTGGTTACATGAATGTGTTCACTTAGTGAAAATCCATTGCACTGCACACTTAAGATATGGACCCTTTAATTATGTTATACTTCAGCAAAAAAGACAAAAGAGTAACACACAAACCCAAGGAATCCTATCTTATTAAAAATAATCGCACATCATTTCATGAATGATTTAAGTCTCTTTTTAGAAATTATCTGTATACTTTGGGAGATCCCAGAGTGGGTGCTTTAAACTATTTTGTATTTTACTATTTAGCATAAGCAAGTCAAGACTCTGAGAAAGAAGGAGAAAGTTAAAGAATAGATAGAAGTAAATATTCACATGTAATAAAGAAACATTCTGTGCCATATTCAGAAGTGATACCAATATAACTTTTTATCCTGGAGAAGACTAAATTAAATCAAAAAGTACAGTGCAAGTTTTCATTTTTACAGTTATTTATATATTTACTTGTGTGTTCTTAAATATGCTTAAACATTTTTTTTCTTCTTCTTTTTCTTCTCTCCTTCCCTCTCTTGCTACCCCCTTCTCTCAATCTCTCTCCCCTCCTTCTCATTTTATTTTATTTTAATCCCTCCCCCTTCCACCCCTGACCTATGGATGTTGCCATTTTCCCCTTAAGAACTGGATATGAGAAGGCAGGATGTCTCCTCCCACACACTTGCAGTGTGCACCTAGGGCCTGGTGTACCCAGGGTGTGGTTTGTGGCTCCACTTGGGGTGCAAGCCCAGGACTTTCTGTGTGTAAAGCAGATGTACTAACAACTACACTATAGAGTCACCCTGCCCCTGCCATTTAAAAAAATCAAGGAACACTGTAGTTGAGTTCCAATATATCTTGTTTATAGGAACATCATTATCTTTTAGCTATCATCCTAGTTTCTCACAGGTCAAGTCAGCCTTAAATTTATTCTGATTTTTGTCCAGCAAATGTTGTCACTTGTAGTCTGTAGTCCGAAGACCTTATCTCCACAATACTAGAGATGCCAATTATATGACAGCCTCTCTCGCTATCAAACACAGGCAACACCAAACATTCTCAAACATTTTGATGTCTCCTTCAGCACTGTATTTTTTAAAGGCCTAATATAGAAAGTATCTGTTAGGTTCTTGATACTAAAACTATGGTTCCCACACTACCAGACCAATCTTATGCCCAACACAGATATATTACATCAGAATATACATTTTGACAAAATCTCTGGGTATTTCAGATGCACATTGAAGTTTGGGAGACACTACCCTAGGAATTCCCTGGGGAATATGTTCAAGTAATAGGTTCTTAAGTCTTACACAATAAATCATTTCTAACAGGCCCACTTTCTTGAACTTCTGGCCTTCTTTCATTCCCTGACAAGAATTTGGTACCTCAACTTTATTGACTGTAAACTACCATCATATTCAAGTTTTTAAAAACTATTCTGATAAACATTAGAAGCATCTCTGGCTGTCCTGAATGTAATACTAAATCCTAAGTCATAACAGATTTAAATGGTATCAATAAATACTCCCCTATCCACAACCCAGCTCTACCAGTGCAATGCCCTCAACACTTCGCCTTCGTTTGTCAGGGCCTACGACTCCTTTAGTAGTTGGCTGTTTCTTCCAGGAGCAGAGTTGGCATTTTCTTGCTAAGGTTCTAGTAAGACCAACTCTGGTTTTGATTCTAGAGACAATGAGAAATGTTGGAGTAACTTGAGGAAGACAAACATTTTGAGAAACAACTGCTCCAAATGTCGGATTGCCAGATAAAATACAGGCCATCCAGTTAAATTGGAAATTTAGATAAGCAACAAATTTATTTTAGTATAAAGAAGCCTTGAATATTGCATGGGGCAAATTCATACTAAAAAACATTTGTTGTTTATCTGAATTCAAATTTAACTTTTTTTCTATTTAAAAAAAAACTTTATATTTTAAAACATTTTTAGATTTATAGAAAAATTGTAAAAATAAGAGTTTTCATATGTTACCCACACAGTTTCCCTTATTATTATCATATTACATTTGTATACTACATTTGTTACAATCAATGAACCAATATGGGTACATCTTTATTAACTTGAGTCCATACTATATTCAGATTTTCTCAGCCTCTGCCTAATATTCTTTTTATGTTGCAGCATACCTCAGGGTACCACATTACATTGACTTATCATGTTTTCTTAGGTTCCTCTTGGCTGTGACATTTCCTCAGACTTCACTTGTTTTTGATGACCTTAAGAGTTTGGAGGAGTATCAGTCAGGCATTTTATAGACTGTCTTTCTATTGGGATTTGTCTGACTTTTTAAAATCATGATTCGACACGGGTTCTGTGTTTCTGAGATGAAGATCACAGAACTTAAGTGCCTTTTTTGTTATATGATATCAGAGGTATATACTAACAGCATGGCTCAATTTTGAACTTTATTTTTTTTAAGGTGTGTATTTGGAGTCACTGTTTTCTGCAAATACAAAAAACGGGGGCACTTAAATCTCAATTAGACCCTAAAGTATCTTATCTCAGTTTGTTGCAGAATTTTATGGTTGGTTTGAGGAATGAATCATCAGTGGACAATCTTATTATAGAAAGTACCACATCTAAAACTATATTATTTCAACAGCTAACATTTATTAATATGTCAATCAATGGAAACACCCCAAAGGTGATTTTTTCTATTAATTTTTTTATCTATGAATTTTTCTAAGTGTTACAACAATTTTTTCTGTCTTTTTAAAATAGCTGCACAACGAAGAAGAAACAGAAGGCCTTGAATGTTGGCTTGCAGATTTCCCATGTAATATCAAAAAATAAATACCTATAAAATGATGGTTAAAGAGACCATTCATAATGAGTTTTCCAGACAGAGTGATTTCCACTTTGGGCAAGTTGCAGTCACCAGGATCAATAGCCTAAATGGGTCTCCAGGGGCTTGAAAAATTGCTGGTCTGGGGAAATATTTTGAATGCTAATATTGACATTTCTTCTTCCCATTGCTCTATACAGTTAGTATAACCTCTGTCAGTTTAGCAAATATTTATATTTTTATATATTTTTGTTTAAGTATTCTTATCCTAGATAACAAAACCCGTAACCCTCTGCTGTAATATTTTGCATATAATTGCCAATAGTTTTTTAAAAATATGGTATTTTTCACCCCAAGAAACCTTATTCTTGTCTGAGCTTGTCACAACTTTCACTTTCACAGCTTTTTCTCGTTCCTTTGCGGTCTCTAAGTTTCTGCTTATTATTATTAAATACTCTGTACCCACTGTTGAATTAGGCATTGTTAAGAAAACAAATTCGAAATCATTAAAATAATAGTTGTTAAAACCCTCCTATGCTAGCAGAATGGTAGACTCAGATAACAAAAAAAGGAAGAATAAATTATAAAATGTATCAGAATATGAAAAAAGAGGATGGTAATGGTAATGGTCAGCCACTTAATTAGAACAAAACACAATGTGCAGAGAGGAGACGTAAAAGACAGAACTATAAAGCTAATATCAGATTGTACTGTGAAAGGCCTCGTTTGTTTCCTAAATGTCATGAACTTTATTTTAAGCACCTGTGTGCTAAGATTGAATCTTGACTTTCTGAAGACTTCACTGCTGGCTATAGAGAGAAAAAGACATAAAAGTGAAACGGACTGCCCTGGGATAAATGAAAATTTACTTGAGAAGGCAAGACTTATGAATATAAGATAAGGAATAACTCAAAATGAAGTATGCACAAGTAAGCAAATTCTAGTCTAGAAACTATATGATCCATAACTTCTAGTGTTTCTTTAATTCATTTTCTTTTTTCCAATTAGTTATCTTGTTAAAGCAAAAATCTAGTAATTTCAACTTCTGTATGTCATGACCCCTGAAATCCTTCAATGATTGTCTATTATTTATAGAAAACAAAATTAAATTTCTTTAACAAATCTTAAAAATTTCTATCCCACATTTATAATTGAGTTTTCTCATTTCTTTTTCCTGCACTTCAACCACACTGGCTTTTGTAGATCCTACACAGCAGTCAGTATCTTAACTTTTTGAAGCAGTATTTACTTTTACAATAAAACTGTTCCCTGTGTCTCGAATGCCCTTTCCATCGTGGCTGTTTTTTCTTCTAATTTAATTCTAGGCATTTCACCTCAAGAGGTATTCCCTGGAAAACATTCATTGTTTCTCTAACTTGTGCAAATCCCAATTATTTAGTTTTATATTGTATCAGTCAGAGTTCTCCAGAGAAACAGAACCAATAGGAGATTAGATATAGAATATATATATTATAAATGTGTGTGTGTGTGTGTGTGTGTGTGTGTGTGTGGAGAGAGAGAGAGAGAGAGAGAGAGAGAGAGAGAGAGAGAGAGAGAGAGAGAAAAGATGTATGATGAGGGATTGGCTCACAGGATTATGGAGGTTGAGGATTTCTCTGATCTGCCTTCTGCAGGTTGTAGGCCCAGGAATACCTGTGGCGTAATTCCAGTCTAGTTTCAAAGGTCTCAGAACCAGGAGCACCTGGTCTGAGGGGAGGGGAAGACATATGTTTGCCCTTCCTCCTTTAACTTTTTTTCAGACCCTCAGTGAATTGAAAGATGCCTACCACATTGCTGAGAGGGATGTTCTATACTCAGTCTCCCAGTTCAAATTTTAGTCTCTTTTGGAAATATCCTCACAGACATACCAAGAATTAATGTTTTGCCAGCTGTCTGGGCATTTCTTATTGCTATGTAACAAACTATATTGAAATTGAATAATTTATAAAAACCATTTTGATATTTACTCAAAATTCTGCAGTTTGGGTTCTACTTGGCAGAACAGTCCATCTCCACTTAAGATAGTGTCAGCCCATGCACCTCAAAGAACTGGAGACTTGTAGAAAGAAGTGGACTTGGGTCATCTATCTGAGGCCTCAATTATCACTGTCAACTGAGCATTAAGCTGGAGCCATTTCTGGGGCATCCTAGCTCCCCACCATGGGGCTTGGGCTTCTCATGGCATGGCAGCTATGTCAGGGGAGGATGTGTAAATTGCCTGTCCTCTTTAATCTTCAGACATTCTTTTGGATGTTTCTCTTGGTCAAAGACAAATACAAAATTAACTTAGATTGAAAGAGAAGGAAAATAATCCCTTTTCTTTAAACAAGGAGCATATGAGGAGTGGCACACCCATTCAGATAGCAGTGGCTGTGAAATGGGAAGTTGTGTGGGTCTTCTTTGGGGACACCCTATTGTAGCATAAGCCCAGCTTAATGATTTTTATTTTCTAGTAGATTGTCTCAGCCTCTGAATGATACCAAGTAAAGTTAATAATTTTTGCGTCTCTACTCTTTTAGAAGAGTGTTTCTCATAGTATGTTTTACAGATTTGTTGGGAGGCAAAGAGGCCTAATAGAGTAAAGTTAAAAAAAAATTTTTTTTTTAGTCAACTAAGTTTGTGATTAACCTAGCAAACAGATTTCCCTATCACGAGAATTATTAGAATTTATAATATGCTAATATGCATTGTAAACCTACCAGTGACAGGAGTAAGGGAGTTGGGTAGAGGATGGGAAAGGGCACATTGTAGAGTATTTTCTAATACATTTGACACGGAACTCTTTACATGGACAATTTCAGGAACAAATCTTCTATAATGCATGCTTTGGAAAACCCAGCCTAAACATTTTTTTACAAGCTTCTAGCAGTCCACTCAACATGAAATATTATAGTTATTTGATTGTCTCAATTTATATGTTATACTACGAGTTCTCCAATCATGGGATTTGGGGGGGAAAGTAGGGGCTTGTTTTATGTCCAGCTATCATAAGAATGAATACATAGTAGTCATTTAGCAAACCTTTCAGAAAGAAGAAATAAAAAATAAAAAAGGCAGGGAGGAAAAAGAGTTTTAAAACCTGCACATGTATATGTAGCCTTGTATGTAATCTGGCCATTTATACAATGTCTAATTCGTTTCTCAAAGTTTAATTCTTCTATGAATATTATTTAGGGGGGTTATTACAATTCAAGATGGACGAAAACTGTGTTTCTCTTGCATATTTCCACTGGAGTAAAAAGAATAATGCCCCTCCACCTGAGAGAGAGAGAGAGAGAGAGAGAGAGAGAGAGAGAGAGAGAGATGGATGTACAGAAATAGATATATATCATAATCTTTAGAATCTGCAATAATTGGGTTACCTGACAAATGACATTAAGGTTGCAGATAGAATTAAGTTTGTTAACTGGACTTAAAATAAGAAGATTTTTTAATTTTTATTTTTTTAATTGTCTGAATTAGGGCCAGTATAATCACAAGAGTACTTAAAAGTGGAAAACGAGAAAGGAGGCAATGAGCCAGGGAATGTAAGTGGCCTCCAGAAGCGGGAAAAGGCAAGAAACAGATTCTTCCCTAGAGTCTTCAGAAGGATCACAGTTCTACTGATACGTGATGTATGACTTGAAACCCATTGGATTTCTGACCTCCGGAAATATAACATAATAAATTTGCATTACTGATAAATTTGTGGTAATATTTTACACCTGTGGATGGTGGTTGTATTTTCTGGTTGACTAGTAAATGAAAAGAAGTTATATAAAAGTAAGAGTTGTGCAGTCCTGGCTGCATTTAATTTATTTTCATAGCTTCAGTTTTAATTACTTTGATGCTGCTCAGTGATATGTTAGTGAATACACCATAGCTCACTTTGTAAAATTGGCTAATCTATATTAATAGATGTTCTCAGTATGGTTTTTGGTTCTAGGCTAATTCCACTATAGCAAAGCATGCATAAGTATTTGTAGACTAGGGAAATGGATATTCTTTAGGTTATATAATTTGAGAAATGTTGTGCTTTCAGTATGATTTGCAGCTTACAGAAGCAGAACAGACAGTGCTTTATGAGAAAAAAAATGTCAAAATATGAGAATTTTAATGAATATAAATAATTTACCAAAAGGATGTTTGTTTATTTAAACTTTATTTTATTAAGTAGTCACTAAGCATCTCCTGTGTGTCTGTAATGGTCTCAGATAGTGCAATATACTAGTAAGTTAACACATGATCGCTTAAGGTTCATATCGTTCCTTGGAGAAAACTGACTAATAAAAATTTAATATCGAATCAATGTGAATGATGCTCTAATAATAAGTAGAAAGTATTAGAGAAATACATATGAGAGTGTAACTACCAAATTTTAAGCAAAACCTTACCAACCAATAAAAATGCAATGTGCCTTTAAAGTACTCAGATGAATAACAGATGAATAAGTTAGAATAATTAATTTCAGGAAGGGGAGGAGACACGTGTAAAAATATTTATGTATAAAAAAGTGCATTTGGGTGAGAAATGGGAAGTAATTTGTGGCCCTGGGATAGAACTTATGTGTAGAGGATGAAGGCATAGGGAAAGTAAGGAGCATTTTGAAGATTTTTTCTCAAACACCGTGTGAAGACTAAGAAGGTGAGTCTTCATAAATGTACCAAGCATGTTGAATTTCATCCTTAAGGATGTGAAAAACCATTTAAAAATTTTAAGCAAACCTGTAACAGAACAAATTTACTTCAGAGAAATCTAAAAATGAGTGGACAATGGATTGGAAAGATGTTATTAAAATAAATCAGAACAACATGACTAGAAAAATTGTGGTTTGTTAAGATTATATGGAGATTGGGATTTTGTGAAGTTTAGAAAACTGAAAGACACCTAAAGAGTAGATTCTGTGGGATTTAGATTGAAGTGAAGTGGAATAAGAAATAACTCTATAGGTTATATTTAGGAAACTAATGAAAGTGATCTTTCTTATTCAGATACCACAATAAGGAAAACATATATATCATTTATCATAGTTGCAATTCTTGTTGATGACAATAACAGAAAATACAAAGTGAACTTTTTCTGAAAAATAAATTAGTACAGAATTTCACATACCTAAATTGCATTAAGAGCTTTGAAAAGGTTTGATGTAATGAGTAGAATAATATGATTCCAAAACAATCTATATCTCCTTTCAACTCTGCTTCCATCGTCATTTTGCTTAAATTCAGAGCACTCTCTAACAAGAATTTTATATGACAATGCTTGTTAAAAATATGTCTAACTGATTGTTTTTAATATTTCACCAGCTTCAGATAACAACAACAAAAAAACATATCTTCTTATTCTATTTCTTTCCAGAATAGAAAATAAATGATTAAAATTAGGAATAAGATCTTCATGAATATATTAATTTCATATTTGAGATATTATATAAGTAACTATATAGTTTTACTATTAAAGCTTGCATTCTGTTCAAACTCACAAGTACTTTGCTCAAATCCTCTGTTACCTTTGTAGAAAAAAATTTTAATGTTTTTGTTTACAAATTTTGTTTTTAATAACTGCAATTCCTTAAATCTTAAACAGCTGAAGTTATCTGTTCTTTCATTTCTTGAATAAATTGATTAAAGATTTCAATTGATTTTGAACAGAATGGAACCAAAATTTAAAGATCTTGTTTACAAAACCAGTTAAATACTGTGTAAAATACTTTAATTATTTTTTAAAGTAATTCTTGAAGTGTTAAAATATTGCTAAAATCCAACTGATGAAGGGCAGAAAAGAGAAAGCACAAATTCATATTCTAACGTTTTTTTAAATGCAACATCAACTTAAACATATACTTATAGATCTTTCACTTCAGTAAAACCATTGTTTTTGCCATGACACTGATCTTTTTTACCACTGCAAAAAGTAAATATTTTAGCTCAAATGTCAAGTATTTTAACAGCATTTACTCACACTGCTATTATATATTTTGCTTTCAAGAGAATAAACTTGTAAATCTTTACTTTGATCCTATGAATTAGATAAAAAGTCAAACTATTATTATAGTTAACTTATTTACTACTTGAAGCATGTGGTAACACTGATATAACACTTACATTATTTAACTCTTTGTGAGTCTTTCTGTTAATGGAATTGACAGTGTCATCTATTCCTTGACTTTTTCTATCTTCCCAAGAAAACTTGAATATACTTGCTTAGAAAAAGTCAGTAAATCTAAATTAAAAGTCATATTTTATAGAATGGTATATTAATGCTCCTTCTGAAGCTGGACACATTTGTCACTTCAGATATAATTCATTTTAAATAGATAACATTGTTGGTGTAAATATTGATGTTTCTTCTGCAGAGTCATGTCTTCTAGTTTTCCTTTCCTGATAGTAGATGGTAATATCAATCAATATATTTTTAAGTTAAACATTTGTAAGCATTTCAAGAAATAAAAATTCTGAAAATAATTAAAAAAATTTTAAAGTATCTAGCTTATTGCTGCCAAAATTAATTACAAAAATGAAATAAAATCCTAGAAAACAATAAATTAGATAAGTATCTATAAATTCACAACTCAAAAAATATCAAAATTACTTAGCAAAAAATATTCAGACTACTCCAAAAAGTTTAAAAGGACTATAGAGCTACTGTTTTCTGTATAATTTTGAAGTATATATCAACCTATAATTTATATTGTTCTGATTAACTGGAGGTCTTATGGGTTTGGAACCTCCAAAACAAAGGTCATAGCATAAATCTTTGTATCAACAGCTGGTATTAAAAATGGCCAACAGTGAGCAGCTGGGTCAAAGACTTCTACTCTTACCATTCTAGAACTCAAAAACGTAGCTCTCTTTTGTAGTTCCTATCATAATTTTATCAGAAAATATTCTGATTTCTGCCCTTGAAAGGAAGTTGTTATATTGCATTTGGAAAAGGAGAGTAAAAAAAGACCTGTAATCCTCCAGCTAGCCATATGTTAAAATTAGGATTCAATTCATTGCACATGAGTTTCATCCACTACTGTACAAGATCGTGGCAGGAGCTAGAAGTAAAATTTTAATACAACTAGTTTTAATAATGTATTACTAAAAAGTGAAAACCCTAGGACAAATGTGGAACTGAACAGGACTTGAGACAATATTTCAAACTCAGACAGGTTCAGCCATATAGTATGATACTACTATGATTATCAATTCAGACAATGCATGTAAAACACACTGTATAGGTTAAAAAAACACTTAACCTCACATTTATGTTGACAATACCTACTTTTACTATTTCCATTGTGATAATATGGCTCATATTTCAAATTTCCAGATCAGTCTGAAGCAGATGTACAGCCAAGAGCATATTAATGGAGCCTTATGGAAAGAAACTGAAATCAAATTCTACCAACCTTTAGCTCTGTAATCACTGACACATGAACGACTTCTCTGAAATGAAATATATTATAATATAGGGATAATATTACCTCCATTAAAAAGATTTTATAATGATAACATGAGTGAATAATAGCCAAATGCTAAATTATTATAGTGGCTCAACAACTTATTTTCCCTCTGTATGCTCCACTTCTTTCACTTCACTTTTATGTCAAGAGTGTGAAACTTTTAATCCAATCACATTAGAAAGATTAAGTTAAAGGTAGTGGCTATTTAAAAAAAAAATTTCCTTTTCTAACATTTCTAGAATGGCAACCCATTTGGGTACAGGCAAAATAATTTATAGTCAATAAGTGCGGAATATAACAGTTGGTAGATTCAAGGAAAAAATACAACCTTTTAAAGGTCTAATGTTACGTTTTAGATCCTGAGACTCCCAATGTGAATCTTGGCAATATCTGAGACTCTTGTTTCCAACTGTGGGTATGAGGAGTTTGGAGACCAGTTTAAAAAGAAAAAATACAAGAAATGTGTTTGAATATCATAAAGTTCCATAAAGATCCTTTGATGAAACTAGTGATCAGAAAGAGCAAAGGAACAGCTCTTCCATGTTTCTCCAGAGATTGACTATTGTTGAATCTAAATGACCTTGTAACATATATCACTATTTAACTGCCAAATATATAAGTATCTCATAAAAATCATCAGTAAAATAAAGTAACTTGAATGAGAAAACAAGGGTTATGAACATGTCATTCATAGAAGAGAAGCCTTGAAATGCAATTACATGTATGAAAAACTTCTCAGCTTCACTGATCTAGGAACTGGAAACATGAGACAAACAAAAATGAAATACACACATATGGCAAACCTTTCATACCCATTAGATTAGCAAAAATAAAGTTTGACAGTAACAAGTGTTAGCAAAGATGT
The DNA here is from genome assembly GCA_030015415.1 of Cynopterus sphinx. Lineage (NCBI taxonomy): Eukaryota > Metazoa > Chordata > Mammalia > Chiroptera > Pteropodidae > Cynopterus > Cynopterus sphinx. The sequence continues at coordinate 121,279,508 of CM057383.1, forward strand.
GGAAAAAGAAAATCACAAAGTGAAGTTAATGGTTTGGAAAGCAAGATTTTGAAAATGTTCAATAAAATTGTCAGTGTGTAAATGCTGTGACTGGCAACTGTATTTTAGGGTTTACAGAGTGTGAAAATTCTCTCACATGTATAATAGGAGATTTGTGCAATGATATTTGCGGCAACACTGTTAATAGCTAAACACTGAAAATGACCCCAATCTAGTACTAGAAAAATAGAAAAATGAAATGTGATGCATTTGCACAATTTAATACTTGACGTCAATTACAAGAAATGAATTAGACTTCTGTATAACGTATGCTATCTAAAAAAAAAGTTTTGAGATAAATAGGCAATTTGCAGAATTATACATAGAATATGTATATATATATGTATATATATATAATTTTAAAACCACATACAATAATAAATAGGTCTACATAAATGTGTGTATCTTTTTACCTATATATACCTCTCAAGAATCTTTATATATTCATAAATCTATCCATCTATCTATCAATCTATGGAATGCACACCTATTTTTAAAATGGGCTAGAATAATACACATCAAATTTATATACGTAGTTGCTGCAGTTTTGCTGGGATGGAACTATAATCATCTCAGCAAAGTACATTTTAACTTCATCCATAATGTATATCTATTTATAATTTCAAAAATAGTTAAAGCAAATTATACAACATGTAACCAGTATTCATTTTAGGTAGTATATGCAATTAGAGATTATACCATTCTTCTTACTTTTTTATTTTAATCTTCTTTGTTGCCTAAAAGTAATGTCATAAATGAAAAATTAAATATATGTAGTGCTGGATTTTTAGTCCTTGACATCTGAGTTTATTTTTATTGACTAGAGAAGGCAAACATGGTCATCTGTGTGCAACATCTGTGTGCAAAATTCATAAGGGAATGGAAACCTCCATTTGTTGTACTCAAATATGTCTACAGTGAGAGAGGTGGCTCTGAGAAATGAAGTAATTAGAGAATGTCAGAAGATTGGGAGAACTTAAGAAGCCATGTAGGAAGATCCTGTCATTTGAGTGATGAAGAAACTGAGGTTCATGAAGGGGAAGCCACTTGGCAAAAATTACAGATTTTCATCATCGGCAGTCAGTTCACCGACTTCTAGTTGAGCACACTGCACAAAATTATAGGTGCTCCTTCTGGGAACTCAAATTACTTTTTTTCTGTTCCAATGACTTTTGCTTCTGGGCAAAAGCAATGAAGTCAGAAGAAATACCAATTAGCCATTTCTGTATTCTGCCCTGAGCAACGTATCAGGGCTGCGAATGTTCTGCAGGGATCTACCTCAAGGTCTAGGCTTTCATCTGTCAGTTGCCAGGTCAGCAGACCCTCCATCCCTTGTCCCTACACCCCACGCCAGCTGTGCTTCCCGTGGCTTTGCCTTCACTCTCATTAATATTATGAAAACTCAGAGGGAAAGTTTCTTCTTGAGAGAAGCAGTTTTGCAGGACTTTGGAGGCTGGTAAAAGGCTTATTAATAAAGGCTGGAATAAATTAACAGAGAAGGTCACAGGGGTTTAACCACCTATTGCTCTGGAAGGACAACACGGCACCAAATGAGTGACTGTTATTGATTAAGAATTTCGATTGCCTGCCTGGATAGTCAATCAATACTAAAGAGTCAGATTCTTCAAAATATTAAATAAAATGAAGGCATGGTTTTTAGCTTGGAGCCTGAATTTTTAATGTTCTGATAAAAGTTAGAAGAAACCTCTCTGCATCCAGGTGAATTGCAGGAGAATAAGTGAAGGTGGAGTGATGGATTGTTGAGCTGCCTGAAAAGCAATAGTTGCCGCCTGTGGCTTGTGTAATTCATTCTGGAAACACATGTCCTGAGGCTTGTGGTATAAGTAGATCATATGTAATAGGTATTTTTTTTCAGTATCAGAATGTAAGGGATGTTTTTCTTTCAATTAAGGACAGAAAAGCAACTTCTTGAAGGCTCCATTTCAAACATTAAAGGAGGTAGTGACCATTTATTGTTCTTGTTTTATAATTGAAAATAGCTGAACAGTTCCAATAAACAGTACTTCTAAGGTCTAAAAGAGAGGCCATGTCAGAACTGAAGGATTGTGCCATTTCTACCCCTGGAGGCAAGAGCTTGCAATTAAGTGGTGCTTAGTGAGAACCAAGGGATGTTGACTCATTTAACTCTCACAATAAACCTCTGAGGCAGGTAGTAATATTACTTTATGTTATAGTTTATATTACAGATTATTTGCCTAATGTCACCCAGCTGTTAATAGCAGGGCTATGATTGGAATTGAGGAAGTCTGTATTCCCAAGCACCAAGTTAGTGAGTGATTTTCAAATTTTAACACACATTAGAATCACTTGGAGGGGTTGTTAAAACTCAGAATGCCTGGCTTCACACCAGAGTTTCTGATTTAGCAGGTTTAGGGGAGGGCCCAAGAATTTGCATTTTTAACAAGATCCAAAGTAATACTCTAGTGCTGGCCACGATTCAGGCTTTGCGAACCACTGCACAAGGCTATAGCCCTTGACATGTCACTACTTTCCTGCCTAAGATTCCACAGCATTCACATTGTACACAGTACATATGTGTGACTCTTAGACTGTCAGTTCTTCTCACGTGTGAAGTCATAATTGGTCACCCAAAAAGGAACTTTTTGATCAGTAGACTAGGTCAAAAAGAAATACAGAAGCACCAGTCGAAGGTTAAGTATACCATGTCTCATTATATTTGTGATCTAGACATGATGTGTCTAAGACTAAGATGTGTAACTTGTGAATTGAATCATGCATATACCTGAGTGTCTTCTTCTATTATTTGATGGTATTTGCCCTGTGAAAAATGACATAAGTGAAGCCATTTTAAAATGGAACCAGCAGCCATTCCGGAGGAACTGCCTTATGCATCTTGCTCCTTGACCTTTTTGAATGTCTGGATTGAGCTAAATGACTTTTGAACTGGGTCAAAGCAATATTTACATCCAAAGAGCTGTTTATAAAGCTAACATAAAAACAGACATCTTGACCACGAGAACTGATAATTATGCACCCTCTTTAGAAATAGTAAACAGCCATATATAGCTAAAAAGTACCTAATTTGTTAACACCGATAGAAACTTCTATTTATGTAATTATGTAATTATTTTATTTTCTTTTTTTTTCATAAACCTCCTTGGTTTTACTCTAAAATTGGAACACACTTAGAGTTCCTGCTTGAATCTGTGCCCCTAGATTGCAAATCTTCGATCTCAAATAAATGTTTCTTGCCTTCTACTTTGGCTTTTTATTTTTAGGCTAACAGCACTAAACCCAATTATTTGATGATGGTCCCCAGTGAATATTTTCATACCTTTAAGCTGTTTCATTTGACTGGAACGCTCCCCTGTCACTTACAGGCAGACATCCCACTCACCCTTCAAGGCCCCACTCAACCTTCACTGTGAAGTGTGAAGTTTCTCATAGTTGAAAAGGATGTGAAGTGATAGCTATTCCCTCGGCTCATCTGTAATAAAGATGGGCAGAACTACAAGTCAGTAGCTTCAGATCAGAATCTAATCCTCTTTGCTGATTCCTCTTGGCTGCAACATCAAGATATCCTAATCTCTGTCATTGCCCCTTTCCTGTGTTTACTCATTTCTTTTTGGCAAAGTTAGATACCAGAAGAATGCAAAGAATCCAAGACTGAGGCCTTGACTTTCTGAAAGGTTGTCCACTGTGAGTTTCCAGAAATAGGTAAGCAAGATCAGCCTATGGCACAGTTCTAAATTCACAGGAACTTCTCTAGAAATTTCAACTAATAACAAAAGGTCTCAATTACCTTTGAGGTTCAAAAACCTTTGACTGTCTGGCAAAATCAAAGCCATTAGAATATGTAAAACTCCATAACAGCTTGAGCTTGCTCTGTATTTGAGTCCTCCATGGCCCTGTTCTTATGGTGTTCCACAAACACCCTCTAGCTTTGGAAGTTTATTTTAAAAGAACATGAAGACAACTCCAAAATTTTCTGCATAAAGAATAAAGGTGGACAGTGTTGCTGCTTGACCCTACTCAGACAAGGGGCAGGGACAGGTGAGTCTCTTGAGATCTACCGCCCTCCTTCTTTCTAAGACACCTATGTTGCTCTAGAGTTGATAGGATGTAGAGTCAAAAGAAGAAAGAAATTAGCCTCCTCCACATCTTCTTCATGGAAGCCAGGCTTCCTTGAGTTCTGCAGGTAATTGGGAAATTAGTAATAGACTACCCTGGAATCCAGAGGCTGTAGGCTCCATAGAAGGAGGACTTGTCATGACAAGTGTTGACCATGGCAAACCCCAGGTATAACTTTTACAGATAAGGGTACCTGAAATTTCAAGTGGCTGAGAAAGCAAAGGCATGACAGATCCAGGATTCTAAGTTAGGCACTTCAGATTCTAGATTCTATGCATGCAGTCTCCCTCTGAAACAAAACTAAACAAGACAAGACACCTCTATAGCACCGCATTAATTGCAGAGCATTGCTTATACTTCTAAAGATGGCCCTTGTACTTAGATGATTTTATGGAAAAATTACATAATCTTTATGGACTTCTCTCTCAAACCCTTGCTAATTCACTTAAGGAATGCCTCATCTCTGAATTCCTCTTTCACTTTGACATTTATTGCGTGACTTCTACATGTTCTGCACTGAGGTAGGTTTAGAAAAAGGTGTGATAGTGAAAATAGTAGGGGCTATGAGGCCCCACAGCCCTGTTTCAATCCTCCATCTGCCCTTTTGGGTAGTCTTATGAAACGACTTTCTCTCTCTGAGCATTATTTCCCCCCACTGTGATTGTGAGGTTGAAATGAGATAATGTATATGAAAGTGTTTCATAAATTCTAAACAAATAAACAAACAAAAAAACCCCAGTGGATTCCACTTTATTAGGGCAACTGCTATCACTATCCTTAATGGAAAGAGAGAAACCTCTTTCACACCAGGCATTTTGTCTGAGCATGTAAATAGAGTATTAATAGAGGAGGAAATGAGCAACTTCTTTAGGCCAGTTCCCTAGAGGCAGCAATTACTAAGAACAATAAACAGAGTTTTTACCCCAGAGGCCAGAAAGTTCTTCTGACTCACAGCTGTTCACTGGCTCTGACATGGATTCCGCTGACAGGTTTAGGAGAGAGGAGGATTACCTGGCAGTTTCCACCTGGGACTGGGATATCTTAAGCTGCAGCACTTGCAGTAGTGCTATTACAGCTCTCACCAGCCAGTGCTGAGCTCAGGCAATTGGCTTTGTCAACATCTCATGAATCATGGGGCTGCTTGTTTGGAGTTTCATAAGCATCTTTAGATATGTTAGCACCCCAGTCAGGGTTACAGCCAGTGGATCTCGGTTTCTAAATACAGCTCTCAGGAATGGAGTACCTACTATGAGCCAGGCATGACATAGCATACCAGACTTCAAGAATTTTCTATCCTCTTAAGATTATAGTAAAAAGTTGACTGTTTGTGGCTCCCCAGTGGTGTAAACATAGCCCACCACCAAAGAAATAAAGAGGTTTAGATATTCCTTTTCCCCACCCTCTATACATATAGTACAGACACATAAGATAGGCTTGGCCAATCAGATATTTCTTCCTTTCACTTTGAAGTAGAATTCATAATTGAATAAAACATGATCGTTACTAGCAGCAAAGAGGCACTCACCATCTGGGGTCCCTGTGGCAATTGGACTGGTGGTGGCTCCCAGTCGAGGAACTGTGCTGTCCCTATGGTGCTGTGACCATAACTGTAGTGCTAATCTTTTTAGCTTCCTTGGCATTCTGCACTTTCTTGATCTTCAACAACTGAAGAACTTTCCTTCATTTCTGATTATTCTTTATTTTATGAACTACCCATTATGCTTTTAATGGATGACCCTTCTGCTCACATTAAGCAGATTTGTTCTCTATATTTGTAACCAAGATTGATACAATATTGATAGTAATATTGATATTAGTAATCCCAAATTAAAAACAAAATGAAAATAATGATATGAAGAGAAATTAAGAAGCATTCCCATGGACATGAGCCTGACAGATGAAATATATAGGTACTTTTCTTCCTTCTAATTAGAGCCTATATTTTCAACAAAAACATCTCATAGGTTAGGAGATTTTGTAAAGCAGAAGGAAACTTAAGGCTCATATTCTCTAAATAGCCCATTTTCAGGGAAGGGTGTTCTGCCTTAGACAGGGCAACGATAGCAAAACCAACTCTAGAAAATAGAAACCTCCTTTTCCCTGGCTATGTGCTCTTTAAGATACAAAACTGGTTTCTTGAATCTGAAAGTAAGAATCTTAATAGAAATAAAGGTTGATATGAAATAATACATTTTTACTGACTGCTTAAAACAATGCTGCTCCACAAGTAATGAGACTATAGAGATGCTGGAGAGTTTGGACTTCAGCATGTAGGTTGTGGTGATTCATGAAGGAACAGGAGAATGATCTCTTAATAATGTTATTCCACTTTACATTTATATGGTACATTATAGCTTATTAATAATAGTACCAGGAGGAGCAACAAATCTGCTTCACTGCCTCCATTTTCCTTTTCTGACTCTACAGTTCTGGCTGGTGGGCCTCTCTCTGATCTATTACCTTGTCGTGCCCCTAGGAGAACCTATTGAAATGTGTTCTTCCAATTACTGCAGGGTCCACTGTGAGCTTCTTGAAGTTTTCTCTAGCTCCATTCCCTTTGTTCTAGACCCCACTGACAATCTCCAAACTAATATTTTACAGCCACATGATAGACGTGTTAACTATATATTAAATGAAAGAATGTTAGAAGACAGATGGAACTGAAGAAGTATATTTTCACTCAGCCTAAATCAGATGTGCAATAAAAGTAAAACCCCTTCTGTTCTCTTGCTGACTTCTAATTCACTGATAATGTCAAGAACTTAACTGTCTATAATTCTTGTCTCTGGTTTTAAATAGAAGAGGTGCTTTGTTCATATACTCAGTTTTTTTAGGGTTTCTTTTCTTTTCCCTTCTCCTTTCCTTTTCTCTGTGTGACATATCCGTACAAGCAGAAAACTCAGTCACTCTCAAGTGGCCACGTTTCTCTGCTCTCTCCATGTATCGTGGGCTTCTCTCTGCATTACAGATGGGTTTTGAGAGATACATGATCCAGAGAAGATACATTCCAACATGCTACAGGTGTCCTCTGATCTACCCTTTCTAAAGTTACATGATGTCACTTTCATCACATCTTTTCTATTTCAAGGAGACAGAATTAGACACCACCTCTTTATGGAGGCACATGCAATATAAAGCTTAAAATTAAAAACCAGTGCTATGTGCTGTCTTGACATCTGAAGGACTTTGAATTGCCTAACTGTGAGTATCCCTCCCTAGTCTGCTTTCACAGATAAAGTCTCCTAACCAAATAACCTCTTTACCAAAGGGGCTAGGCACAGCTTGTACTTATTTCTGAATAGTATGTTTCAGTTCCCTGATAGCTTGCAAAATTACTTAAAGAAGCCAGCAACATCTTTCAGAAAATAAAATAGGGGTCATATTTTCTTCTTCGTACTACAAAGTCTGAATTGCAGGCCCTAGTTTTTCACCTCCTTTCACTATGGCAGTACCTGGCATATGGTATTCTCCTTTCCCAGGCTGTGAATGTGCATGACAAATAAGTTGCTATTGATCTCAACTATCTAGTGTTGGATGTTATTGGTTCAGGCATCTCCATAACCCTTGGGTGAGAATTCATCCTAGCAAATAGCGTAAATAGGAGTCAATTAAAACAGCATGGCAAAATCACTAAGTGTGGTCATCTTTGGAAGATACGATCTCTTGGCAACATCATGTTTTTTCCCCTTCCTCTATGGGATAGAATTTTCAAATATGTTTCAATGAATTTAGAGACCACAAAGGAAATATTGTGATTGAGAATCAACTCTTACCATTAAACTACTTGAGGAAAATAATTTCTGTCCCAAAGCATCATTCTGGCACTATGGAACCCATGTGGAAAAATATTGACATGTGTGGAATATTTATTTATTTTTAGGTCAGGCATGCTATTCTACTTAAAGAATTTTGTCAATTCAAATGAAACTACACCTAGATAATTCAGAAGTTAATATATTCCAGATAGTATCCTAACATAAACCAAAAGTTGTTTTTTAGTGACTTTTTACTTGGCCAAGTCTGCTTTAATTATAGATTTTAGAGGGTTTTTTTTTCTAAAGCATTTTAACTGCTTTAGTTGTATTTTCTGTGGGAATTATCAAATTTGGGCACATATAGGTGTCACTTCTGTTGAAAAAGCCATGAAGTCTTACAGGGAGCTATATGGTAAAGACAGGATCATGCTGAAGTGTTAATATGACAACATATGTTCATGCAATTTATAGTCATTAAGTTAGAATTCTCTAGAGAAAGAGCACCAATAGGATATATGCAGACAGATTTATTATAAGGAATTGACTCATGCAATTATAGAGAAGTCCCACAATCTGACATCTGTAAGCTGAATGCCCAGGAGAGCTAGTGCTATAATTCTGAGTCTGAAGGTCTGAGATCCGGAAATATCAAGGGCAGGAGAAGATGGATATCCTAGCTCAAGCAATCAGGCAGGAAGGAACAAATTCTTCCTTTCTCTATCTTTGTGTTATTCAAGTCCTTAATGTGTTGGATGACGTCCAAACACATGAGAGAAGACAATTTAGTTTACTGAGCCCACCACTTCAAATGCTAATCTTATCCAGAAACACCCTCACAGACACACCAAAAAATAATGTTTAATCAGGGTATCCCATGGCCAGTCAAGTTGACACATAGAAAAACAATCATAGCCATTGATAAGCAAACCTGTGACTTTTTTATTTTGGTGATAGTGATAACATCAGGTTGTCTCTCACTCCTGACTCCCTTTTGTGTGGTCCCCTCCACTCTCTAGGTCTGCTCTCCATGTCCTGGGTATCCAGCATCAGCCACTTTATAGTCCAGTCTCCTGCTCTTCTCAGCCTGATGGATCCTCATTTAGTTTCCTTTGAACATAACTCATTCCTTATATTCTTTTAGGATTCATTTTTAAAGTTTCTGCTCTCTCTCTATATCTTGCTATCTATATTTTGCTTCTTGTAGGAATTTCCTTTTTGTTTTTCAATAGACTTATTTTCTCAGAAAATCCTATCTCATGTAAATCAAATCCTTTGATTTCAAAGCTATTGTTTCTGATTTGAAAGCCTATATTAAAAATCAAAAGCTGAATGGATTTCCCTTTGCATTACTGACATAATAATCTAATTCTTCTTGAGTTTTGTTATGGTCTCTAGTACATAAGTGCATACTCAATGCATTTGCTATTATAAACTATTATTATTATTATTACTGATGAATGACCTGTCAAGTATTTAAGGATAGAGGCAAAGTATAAACTCAGATTTATAGGTTCTAAGGCTAGCAATCATTTAACAGAAAGAGATTGTTTTAAAATATTTTGACAGAGACATGCTACATGGACTAAAGGAAATGGAGAAAGGAAAATATCTCCATATAGAACCTGACATATGAGTGCCATGTGAGAAATACTTTGTAAATGTGGAATAAATAAATGAATTTGTGCCAATAGAAGGGAAATGCAAAAATAATATTTAGTGAGTATTAATATTTTATGCTAGTATAAGAGAAAAGCAAATTTTAGTTTTAGATTATCACAGATATACACACAAACATACACCCATATACACAAACAGAAGAAAAATGCTTCATTGTAGACACGTCAGCTCTTGCTCTCATAAACATGTAAATAAAAACGGAAAGGATTTGAAAAACTAAGAAAAGGTAGAAGAGGGAAGAAGAAAGATGAGAGGAAGTAATAAGTAAAGAAATAGGAAAAGCAATGGAATTTAATAATTCCTTAGGAAAGTCTCACAACCAAAATTTCCCTTCCAAATATTAGAACTTTCAATATTGTATTGATTTTCTATTTATATGAATGTTTCCTAGACTATAAGCTCCTTAAAGACAAGCAGTAGCTTTGCTATGTTGACTTTTGTTACTTCCTACTGTGATGCATGGACTATGTGTTTAATCAATTGAAAGAGAAAAAATTAAAGAATATAAAAATAATTGATTAATAAATGAATGCATGAAAATAAGTGACAGATTAGAAAATATAAAGAATCAATTTTCTAGGAAGAAACTATTACCAAACTGAGACAGCCATGAGTAGGGCCAGGGGCCTTTTAAATGTGATCTGAATCTCTTCTGCAGAGTTCTCCAGCTCAAAAAAAAAAACCTACTTCACTGTCTATCAAAAAGCTTGAAGTTTCCTATTAGAATTCATTGCTTTGGCCTCAAAGGCTCTTCTGCCTTTAAGGGTTGTCTGTTAAATTACAGGTATCTCTGGGATATATAAAATGTGAAGTTATTATCATCTGGAGCCCCAGGGAGGATTAGTTCATGGCTGGTTGTTTGGAAGGTGTGTGCCTTGGAAGAAAAAAAGAAAAAAGGAAGGGAACTAGATTTGCTGAAAGTTTAATATGTTGGATGTTTTACATATACTATATCCATTAATTCACAGAACAAACAAACAAACAAACAAACAAAAAACACATTGCATTATTATTGCTATTATTACATCCATTTTTTCCGGAGAGGAATTCAGTCTATAGAGATTAAATCATCTGCCAGTAAGGAGTGGAGTTAGAATTTGAACAGAGATTTGTCAGGCTTCTTCTTTTCTCTAGGCAGTGCCTAATGCCAAAGGCCAGGAGGAAATTTCGGGTTCTGAAAAACAATAATTTTATTCAGTACTGGAAATATTTTGACATTTCCAGGCTTCTTTTTTTGGAAGGAAACTAATCACTTGTATTTCATTTTCTAGGGCTGCTGTTTTAACAAAGTATCATGAACTGGGTAGCTTACAACAAACTGGGTAGCTTACAACAATGTAAATTTATTGGTTCAAAATCTGGAATTTAGAAGTCCAAAATCTAGGCCATGCATCCTCTGAAAACTCTAAGAAAGGATTCTTCCTTGCATTTTCTAGCTTTTAAAAGTCACAGGGGTTTCTTGGTTTGTGGCAGCATAACTCCGATCTCTGTCTCCATCTTCACGTGGCCATTATCACTCTGTGTCTCTCTGTCTTCACATGTGTTCTCTTTCCTGCATCTCTGTTTTTTCTTCTAACAGGGAAATCAGTCATACTAGATTAGAACTCACCCTATCCAATCTGACCTCATTTTAACCAGATCACATCTGCAAAGAACCTATTTCCAAACAAGGCCACATTCAGAGACATGGAGGTTAGAATTTCAACATGACTTTTAGGGTTGGTGAGATTCAGCGCAAACCACACCAAAATGTGACACTTGGGTCTATTATTTCAAATTAAAGTTACTTAAGAAACAACCAGTAAAAAAAGAAAAAAGAAAAAAAAAAAGGATACTCTGATCTTCCTTTGTCCCCCTGAAAGCAGAAAATACATCTTTCATGTGAAATGTACCCTCCTGTACTTATATGTAAAGAGACATCCTTATTGCCAGAGATAGGAAGTTCAAGGCCAGGAAGGCTGTATTAACAAACATTATTACTTCATAACTAATTTTCTATCCAAAGCCCAACTTCATTGTCTTGTTAATTCTTCACAAATTTATTGTTTCTTCAGCTGAAAAGTATAAAAACAGCCTGTTCTGATCACTTTTTGAGTTTCATATTTCTACAAGCTCTGATACATACAAAATTAAACTTTTTTTTCCTCCTGTTAATCTATCTTACATCGATTTAATTATTAGGCTGAGAAAGTAAAAGAGGAAAAGAGATAAGTTTTTCTCCCCTGCAGGGTGCACAGTTGAACCCACAACACCATTTATTTCACTTGATTTCTTCTGTGATTAAAAAAAAAATTATGTTACCAAGTGACTCTGTTTCAACGAAAGGCAGGGAAAGGAAGGAACCAAGTAGAAGAAAGGGTTAAAGTTTGTTTCTTTAAAGAATATAATTTTATTGTCACGCTGGAGGCCAGAGTCACCTGCATTTGAGTTCACTCTAAGCAAAGAGCTCCAGAGAGATTAGTGCCTCTGAAAATCTTGACTGTGTTTACTCTATGAATAAAATGTTGAGCAAAGCCTTCTCTGCCATATTTCCCAGCAAAACAAGTCAATACATTGTCATTTTCGAAATGAGAATGCTTCAAATGAAATTACTTCTGCATTGAATTTGGGTTGCAATTGGAGGTGATTTATTCCTTCAAGTGACCAATGTATTTGCAAGACCCTTTAGAGTCACTGCTTTTCTGTTGCACATTTGCTGTGTTTTTAGTTATGGTAAGCAAAGACTTTCATTATCAGACCTAGACCAAAGACACTTTCAGTTCTGCATTCAAAACATAGTCTTAAGGAGGCCTAAGGCTCCTTGAAATTTTAAAATTTGCTTAGATTTCTTTCTTTCTTTCTTTCTTTTTTTTAATTAGTGGTGCATAGATTTTAGTCTCTGATTCTGAATCCTGGCTTTATTCTTTCACAATCACATCATTTACAATCAGTACCTTTGGGCTATAAAATTGAGGGGATAAGTAATATAGGAGTTATTTGCTGTGTGGTCCTTAATAAATAGACACAGCATACAATGGAACAGTTTCTGGGGGACTCTCCTGTAGGTCCAGCACATTTCTCCATCCTGCCACACCTTTCCCTGCACAGGTCTGATTTCCAAGATGACATTTGTGAAGATGATGGAAGCTCTGTCTCCTGATCAAAATGCACTCTTGGTATTTCCATACAGACTTTCTTGCTTTACTTCCTCTTTGACAGAGGCTTTTTGTGAGAAAATGACACTTACTTCCAGAGAAATGTCAGCAAAATAGGCAATTAATGTGAGTTGTCAGCACATCTTGGGGTCAGAAGATTCGAGTGAGTTCTTCAAGTGTTATTAGAATTCTGTCTCTAACACTGCACATGACAGAGAGCAAATGAGCTCTTCAAAAGGGACAGTAATGGGAGAAATTCAGAAATAATCCATGCACCAACACACACACACACACACACACACACACAGACACGCATGCACACACACAAATTATCATTCTCTGGTATTTACTTAGAGTTAATACATACTTTCTTATTAACTTTTAATTGCAATGCTCCATGCACGAGGTAGGCAGATCTCAGGTCTTCACAAAGCTGACAATGCAGCATATATATATATATATATATATATATATATATATATATATATATATATATATATCTGTCTGTCTATCTATCTATCATCTATCTATCAATCATCTATCTATCTATCTATCTATCTATCATCTATCATCTATCTATGGTTCTAAAAAGATAGAGTACAAACCAAGGTGGTTTTAACTTTTTCCTTGGTTGGACTAAACTTTAGATGGGTTTCTTTGGGCATCTATGCCCTGACTTCCCTCTCACCCTTACAGAATCCGGATGACCTAAACACAGAGATCTCCCCACTCCTTAGAACATTTACTTTAGAAAATTTATGACTGACAGTTATTTTTCTATCTTTTTGAGATATAACTCTTTTTAAAAGTCTCTCACCAGTTTTATAATCCATGACTGTTTCAAGGATTTGAGAGTCATTCCTTTGAAATATAGTTATCAAGGAAGATAATGCCCCATCATCCAATATCTGTGGGAAGATAGAAGCATAACTTCCCTGCTTCAGGTTGCAAAATCCCTCCTGTCATGAAGATAAAAGTTTACTTTTTCTCTGGGTAAGGCCAATTAACAACAAAGATGCCCTACAATCTGCCCCTTCACTCTAGTTCTTAAAAAGCTCTCCCATCCTTTGTTTCAGTGGAGTACTGTTTAGATTGTATACTGGCTTCTTTCTCCTATTGGAATAGACTTTAATTACATTTTTCTCACTGTTCAACTTTATTCATTGACATTTTTGCTTTGATAGGACTAAGGTATATACTCTGGAAAGTTCAGTGTCAGAAGAACATTAAAAGAACTCAAACCAACTCTGAATTTTAATAAGTGGTGTTTTTAGAAGGAAATGTGGGTAAAGAATATGAAGAAGCAAGACAAACAATCATAGAAAAGTATTCCTCAATTGGCCAAACATAAATTCGACATACAAATGAAAAAATTGTTAAAGCTCGGTTTTGAGTTCCTAGTCATTCACACTGGGTGCAGGCTGTGACTACCGAGTCCCATTGCTGCAAGACTCTGGGCTCTCCTGGTCTCCTCACAACTGCTCTCTACCTCAGACTGACTATTACTTTTCATTCATTTTCTCCTCAATTTTTCTTCTACCCCTCCACCATCTCCATCTCTCTACATCTAGTTTCTTTCTCTGCACCTTTAGGTTCCTCTCTTACTTCCTGGACATGCCATGTGTCCCACATGTAAAGGGAGCTGGATCAGATTGGGGAAGAAGAACTCATAATTGAGTCTCAGTCACTGCTCCTTAAAGAGGGTAGAAAATACTGAGCAAGGATAATGCACAAGGTTAATACTGAGTATGGGGGGATAAAAGAAAGTGATCAGTATAGAGAAAAGAGAAGGTACTTCCAAATTAGGAAAATTCAAACAGACTTGTAAAAAGGGACGATTTCAAAGGTGTCAACAGAATTCAGGGAAACCACAAAGAATAGTGTGTATCCTAGGATGAGTACCCCAAGAGTAGAGTATCACACTTAGTCCTGAAAGTTTAAAAGGAGAGAAAAGTTTCTGGAATCTGCAGATGATAGCATTGTGTGAAGAGAGACATCTGACAGGAGCTATGACTTTTGGTATATGTGTAGTGCCAGCCGTAGCTGCCATGTAGTAATAAATATTCTGACCTCTTTCACTTTCTTTCACACGCTTGCTAGTGTTTCCCATAGACATAACTCTTCTGAAAACCAGAGGTCAAGAGAGCCCATTGATAGTGTCTAGACAGCCTCAGAGTAGAGAGGAGAATAAAGAAGGGAAAACTTGATTAGAAAGGACAAATGGGAGATGTTTGGCATAGGTAAAAAGTAAGAAAACAGAGGCAAAGAGAAGAAAGACAAAGGGGTTGAAAACCCATATAGTGCAGGGAACATCAAGAAGCTAAGAAAAAGGGGATAAAGGACAAAGAGAAGGGAAATTGAAGCATAGAACTAAGAGAAACAGAGGGGCACAGTTTCTCAACATGGGATTCAAACTCCGCAGCCCTCCTAGAATCTGTCAAACTATTAAATAAAGATTCACATAAAAATGGTAAATAGAAACAAAGGAAAAAGAAGTCTTTAGGAAGTCAGTATCTTTGGTGACTTTGGAATACTGTCATTGACAATTAACTTTTTAGCAAATGGAAAATGCTTTCAATAAACTGATTTTCCTCACATTGGATTACTACCAAGCAAAGATTTATAATTAGAGAAGTTTTAAGAACAGCAGGTTTGGTTTGGCTGAATGTTTAGTAGCTGATAGGAAGTGGTGGTGTGTTATATAGAGAGAGACAGGGGCCCATGTCAATCAAGAGGCTATCAGCTTCTGAGTACTTGATTCACCCATAGACTTACTGCATGATCACAAATGATTGGGCCAAAGATAAGTATGGAATTTAAGCAAAACAATTTTATTAATAATGATATCTAATATGCACCATGTGTACTGGGTACAAGGAACTAGGCTAAGTGCTTTACGTAGATTTCTTGTTCATGTACTCCTCATAATAACCTATGCTAATTATTGTCAGTTGGTCTCCCCCACCCAAGTTCATCTTTCACCCTGTCCTATTACTCAGGTGATTGACTTCTACAGATTTCATTTCTTATACTGACTCTATTAAGTTTGCATTGGTAGAAGATATAAAAATTGAGAGGAGCAGAATTCAGAGATGTAGGCACACCTTTGTGGACCCTGCTTTCTGTAAGCCTCACCATCTTTCTGGCAGTGATTGGGTTCTGTAAGTTCTTATGGTATGGTCATTCTTCTGAACCTCCAATCCTCTCCTTAAGGGGATTCTGGTAATGATATCCCCTTAAGGCCAGAATAGGAAATAGAATTGTAAAATAAAATCTTGTCATTGTTTCTAGTTGATGGAGGCTTCACCATTCTCTGCTGATTCTCTTAACCTGCTCACCCTTTCTGTAGGTAGTCACTTTAATAACCTCTCATTTGAGTGTACAATTTTACCTACTGCCAAGACCTTGAACTGTACATGACCAGTAATGAAGAAAAATACAGACCTTGTTTTACATGTGAGAAAACCAATAGTTAAAAGTATAAAGTGTTTTCATTTTCCAAGACTAGCTTGCCAATAAGTGATAAGGCTAAAATATAATGATAAGGAAGTGTATCAGTTTGCAGAACCATTGATAATAATTATTATCTTACATACCTTCTCAACAACCAGCTTTTGAAGTATGGCATTCCCCAGTTTTCCACCTGACTTTTAACTATTTTCTAAATCTGTACTATACAATATGGTAGCCACCAACCACATGTGGCTATTAAGAACTTGATAAGTAACTAGTTCTACATGCTGAAATGATAATACTTTAGATATAATTTAGACATAATACTATATCTGTTTATTTTTCCTTGTTAAAAAATAAGGCTACTAAAATTTTTAAAAATCATTTATGGGGCTTGGATTTTATTTCTATTGGAAAACATTAAAAAGACCACATATTGACTTTTGTGGTGGCTTGGCCTGGTGATTTTTCTCTAATGTGAATAGTCCAAAATAGGCAGAAATTTGATCAACTAGCTCCTGCCTCAGAGAGCTTTGTGTGCATGACATACAAGGCATAGCAGAATTAAGTAGCAGAGGTTAAAGCCAAAAGACACACAGAGAGAAGACAATAAGCAAATATGAGAGTAATTACGATTTACTAGATGCGTGAACCATGCATCAAGTTATCATGCATCAAGCATCAATCGTGCAGTAGAGAGAGTAAAGAAAACTTAGTTGGTAAAATATTATTATTAAAAACAGATGCAGAGATGAATTACCTACCATAATGAAGAAATGGTATCAGAATGGAAAGATGGAGAAATTTTTGTTGCCAAGTAAGAGAAAAGATAATAACTTGTTAATAAAATCAACTACATTTTTTCATGAACCATATTTTGATTCTCAATAAAATCTGGCCTTCAGGAAATTAACACTGTTTTCTATACTGTTTTACTTCACATGTATCCTCACTATCAAGCTTCAGTGATTAAGGGGCTTTATTGTCTGTCCTTCTGTCCTGGGAAAGCCTAGATAATAGAATCATGATGGAGAACCTTGTCTACAATAGTCAATGATGGAAGGTGGTACAAGTTTGTGGCTCTCCAAGACCACCCTAACTTCTGACACCAGTTTCTAGTTCAGAGCTTCCCAGCACCACACTTGGGTTTGATAATTAGTTAGATGGACTCACAGAACTCACTGAAAACTGTTATTCTCATAGTTATACCTTACTACAGTGAAAAGATATAGATTAAAATCAGACGAAGAAAGGACATAGGGCAGGGTCCTAGAAAGTTCTAAACACAGAGTTTCCAATTTTCCTCTCCCAGTAGAATTGCACAGACAATGTTTGCTTTTTCCAGGAATGATGTGAATGATGTGAAATATGCGTGGAGTATTGCTCATCACAGAAATTCACCCAAACCTTGGTATTGAGTGTTTCTTGGGGCTTGGTCACATAAACATTGTTGATTACACAGAACTGACCTTAGCCTTCAGCTGTTAAGCTGATAACATGACCCAACCTCCCCCCACTCCAACCATAAATCAATATATTGATAGCATCTGATATAAAGACCCAGGCTGGACACACCAAGGGCATAGAGATTAATTCTCAGGAGTTAAGACAAAGATCCAAATATTTCTTTGGAGTTAGTCCTTTACTGAACAAAGAACACTGAGTGCAATAATGACTACAATGGAGAGCCCTGAGTGCAATGACACTTCTCGGTACTTACTGGAGAAAGTAGTGGGGACTATTGATAAATGGCTTTTTCCTCAATGCCAATATTGACATGGGAAGAAAAAAATGCATTTAATCTGCTGTGTTGTTTCCTATGCATTTTATTTTCCCTATGTTATCCCTCCATTAATTGCCCCCTTCTTATGTCTATTTTCCTTTTGTCAATAATGCATGTCTTCAGTAACCTTGAACTCTTTGTGGTTGTCCAGTGATCTATGGAAGACAAAGAGACCAATCTTTGTCTTCCTTGTAGAATATTAGAAAATGCTTTTATCTTATGCTTTTGGCCAATATTATAGGAGGAGGAAATACAGCCTTTAAAATGCAGTTTAAAGACAAATTTTCCATGTATATTGGCCAATTCCTTTTCTCATGATAGTCATTTCTCTCTTAAAGATTCATATCTGAAGAGATGAACAAATCCTTCTCTCCATTTTCATAATATTTTATCAAGGAATCATTCAATATAAGAAGCGTTGGTATAAAGCAGTCAATTAGCATAAAATAATCTTTTAATTTTTTGAGTTTTAAACCCCAGGTATTTTGCTTTGAATCGCAGATATTTCCCTGTCCCAAATTTCAGAGGCAGTAGAGAAGATATGTACCAAAGGAGTTTTCTATATTCTGAAAGAAAGAAAGAAAGAAAGAAAGAAAGAAAGAAAGAAAGAAAGAAAGAAAGAAAGAAAGAAAGAGAAAGGAAGGAAGGAAGGAAGGAAGGAAGGAAGGAAGGAAGGAAGGAAGGAAGGAAGAAAGAAAGAAAGAAGGAAGGAAAAAACAATCAGCTCTATCTTACGACCCATGAAGCCTATGAGATATTCTAAGCTACAAGGTAATGTAGACTATCACTGGGGATGTTAGATAATAAAAAAGGGAAAGAAGCGAAACCAAAGAGTCTAGAATAATGGGAGCTCTACATGAGGCAGACTAAAGTGAACTCTGTACTGCTCAGCCTTATTCCATTGGAGGATTCCCTTTCCGAGGTCTTCTTTCAATTTTATTCTTCCTTCTTGAAGTTATAAACCTTATGCAATGCAGTGATTATTAATACTGCTTATTAGCCATTTTTTTCTCTTGAAATTCGACCTCATTGAAGTGGACCCAGAACGTGATCATAGCTTTTAAATTACATCATTCTGTAGATTGTTAAGGACTATTGAAATGTGTGGAGATAAGATCAATACATCTATCTGAAGTATTTTAAGAATCCAGGAGAGAGGGGTATTTAAGGTGAATGAAAGTGTTATTGGGTTTTTATATTTCTTTCAAAATGGGTATAAATGAGTTCTTAGCATTGCCCATCTTCTGTTAGCACTGCTCCTGAATATTTTGGATCTTATTTTAAGCATTTTTTTCCCTACTAATTTTCTTGGAGCATAATTTTTCAATATATTTAAAACTGATCTTGTATTTGAATGATTTATTTTTAAGATATTTCTTTAATTACAGTTGATGTACAATATTATATTAGTTTCAGGTGTACAACAGAGTGATTAGACGTATATATACCTTACAAAGTGATCATAGCGATGAGTTTAGTACCTATCCAACACCACACATAGTTATTACAATATTATTGACTATATTCTTTATGCTATTCACTACTTCCCCCTGACTATTTTGTAACTATAAATTTGTACCTCTTAATCCCCTCCCCTCTTCACAATATCCCCATTCCCCTTCCCCTAACCAGCAACCATCAAAATGCTGTCTGTTTCTATGAGATTGTTTCTGTTTTGTTTGTTCACTTATTCTGGTATCTAGATTCTACATATAAATGAAATCATATGACATTTGTCTTTTTTAGTCTGACTTATTTCACTTAGCACAATATTTTTTAGGTCTGTTCATATTGTTGCAAATGGCAAGATTTCATTCTTTTTTATGGCTGAGTAATATTTCATTATATATATGTAACACCTTTTCTTTATTTGTCCATTGATGAACTCCAAGGATGTCTCCAAATCTTGGCTACTGTAAATAATGCTTGAGTGAACATATGGATTCACATGTCCCTTTGAAGTAATATTATGGGTTTCTTCGAGTAAATATCCACAAGTGAAATTAATGGGTCTTTCTTTGTCTCTTATAGCCTTTATTTCAAAGTCTATTTTGTCTAATATAAATACTGCTACTCAGCTTTTTTTGTGTGTGTTTCTATTTTTAGAAAACATTTTTTTCCTCCCTTTGCTTTCAATCTGTGTGTGTCTTTTGATGTAATATAAGTCTCTTGCAGGTATCATTTTAAAATGTTTTTTATTCATTCAGCTACCCTATATCTTTTGATTGAAACATTTAATCCATTTACTTTTAAAGTAATTGTTGATAGATATGTAGTTATTGCCATTTTATTATATATTTGTTATCTTTTCTCTCTTTTTCTTCTTAAGTCTTTTAACATTTCTTGAAATACTGGTTTAGTTGTGATGAACTTCTTTAGCTTTTTCTTGTCTGAGAAGCTCTTTATATGTCCTTATATTTTAAATGATAGCCTTGCTGGGTAGAGTAATTTTAGTTGTAGGTCCTTGCTTTTCATCACTTTAAATATTTTTTGCCAATCCTTCTGGCCAGCAAATTTTCTGTTGAGAAATTAGCTGACAGTCTTATGGGAGCTCCTTTGTAACAGACTGCTTTTCTCTTGCCACTTTTAAGGTATTTTTTGTTTGTTTTTAATCTTTGATATTTTAGTTATGATGTATCTTGGTGTGGGCCTCTTTGGGTTAATCTTGTTTGGGACTTTCTGTGCTTCTTGTGCTTGTCTATCTTTCTTGACAGGTTAAGAAAGTTCTTTATCATTATTTTTTAAAATAGGTTTTCAATTCCTTGCTCTCTTTCCTTGTAGTATTCTGATAATGCAAGTGCTAGTACGTTTGATGTTGTCCCAGAAGCCCCTTAAACAATCCTCATATTTTTGGATTATTTTTTCTCGTTGCCATTCTGATTGGGTGTTTTCTGCTACCAAATTTTTCAAATTGCTGATTTAATTATCTGCTTTATCTATTCTATTGTTGATTCCCTCTAATGCATTCTTCACTTCAGTTATTCTTTGCTCTTCTGAGTGGTTCTTTTTTATGTTTTCTATCTCTATTTTTACGCCTCCTTCTCTTTGTTGAAGTCCTCATTGAGGTCATTGAGCATCCTTATAACCAGCGTTTTAAACTTTGCATCTGGTAGATTGCTTGTCTTCATTTTGTTCAGTTTTTTTTTTTTTTTTCCTGGAGCTTTGGTCTATTCTTTTGGGACATATTTCTTTGTCTCCCTATTTTGGTTGCCTTCCTGTGTTTGTTTCTACGTATTAGATAGAGATACTATGTCTCCCAATCTTAATAGAGTAGTTTTATGTAGTAAGTATCCTGTGGGACCCCAGTGGCACTGTCTCCCTGGTCACTTGCTCCAGGTTGTATGTACCCTTCTGCTGTAATTGAGGTTGATGGATATTTGCACCTTAATGGGAGGGATCTACTCTCAGGCCAATTTGTTGTAAGTACTGGCTGTGACTACAGTGGAGGAGCTGTTGTGTAGGAATTGACCCTACAGAGGATTTGTTTTAGCAGGACTCTTGTGCCTGCTCAATCTTCCCTTTGGGTGTGTCTTTTATGGAGGTGATTGGGCGGTGCCCTGGAGTGGTCTCAAGCTGGGCACTAGGTCTTTTCCTTCTGAGGCCTCTTGGAAGGGGCTCTGTTTGCAGACCAATTTCAGCTGCTGCCTCTGCCTGCCTGGGGCTACTTGGTGTAAGCTACTAAGTGATCTCCAGATGATTGCCACTTGTGCTGGGCTTGGAGGTGTCTGAGCGGCGCTAAGCTGTGAACTGAGGCCAGCTGCTACAATTGTTGGGCTTAGGGCTGCTTAGCAAGAGATATGGAGCACACCAAGGCCAAATGCTGCTTGTCTGGGGTTTGTGAACCTTTGAGAGATTTTAGGAATATCCACAAGATGAGCCAAGACAGACTGTTTTATGGAAAATCTACTGGAAGAGACTTGGGTGGGCCCCCAAATTGGGTAAGGTAAGGTCTCAGAGAATCATCAGGGCAGGGTGAAAGGTGTTTGCTAGGTTAATAGAAACCCAGACATAACAGCCACATGCATCTGCATGCTGCGTGGGGGGAGGGCTCAACAAAGGAAAATGGTTTCTGTGAGCACTGCTGCCTGGAAGAAAGCTGCCACTCCAGCTCTTGCCCAAAGCTAGACAATTTAGTTTCTCCCTGTATGTTCTGCATCATTCATGCTGCTGCCCCAGCACTGGAGCTCAGAGCAAAGTCCATTAATAAGTAAGTCCATATGTGGGCCCTCTATCAGGAATGTCTGGACTCCAGTAGCTCTTCATCTCATTCACCCACCATGTCCACTGGTTTTCACAGCCAGAAGTTAATGGAAACTTCTCTTGCCAGCACTGGAGCCCTGGACTCACTCCTTCAGGGGGAACTTCACAGCCAAGAGATCCCTCCTGGTTTGTAACAGCTGTACGTGGGTGTGGGACCAGACCAATCCACTCTCCACCTGTCCTACCAGTCTCCATATGGCTTCTTCTGTGTATCCTTTGTTAAAGGACTTCTTTTAAGCTAGATTTCTGGTGATTCTCAATGATGCTTCTCTAGCTGTAATTTTGATGTGGTCGTGAGAAGAGACGAGCACAGCATTTACCTACTCTGCCACCTAGACAGAACCTGATTTGTTTATACTGTTAGCCTCCTTACAAGTAAGAAGTTGAAGTAGCAAAAAATCAACTTGGCAAGGAGCTAGTCTTTGATGGGGAGATTCTTCTCTAGAGAGACAGCCCTAAAATCCAAGGCATAGTGAGGTAGACTAGGAGAATTGTGATAATATGACCAGTAAGAGCACGCATCTCTTAACTCAGATATGTTTAGAGCACTATTACAGCTTTGTGTAGGAAGGAGTATGTGTGTGAGCAAAGTGAGATGTGGTTAGATGTAAGGGTATTTAAAGTGAATAGATCAAGACAGAATTTATGAAGCTTTTGTGCTGTTTGATCTTAGGTAATGGGAATTCCCTTTTAACCTATGCAGTCATCTAATAAAATATTTAAATAGCTCTACATAGTTTTGCTGTTAAATTTAGCAGGCATCTGTTACCACATTTATTCTATTTGTAGATGCCAAGGGGAAAATCTGCATATGCATTATTGCTGAAACAGGTCTCTTTTAAGGCTCCCACAGTTTCAATATTGTGACCCAAATCAGGCATTTAATGAGTAATAATGACAAACTGTGGATATAGCAGGTGAGCTGTGGAACATGCTGCATGATTAATGACAGGATTCCTGGGATTGGTGGGATAATGTCATCATTAAGAAACTGTCAAACGGCCCAGAGATCAGACCATATGTATATTATCATGTCTGTTTACAACACTATCTGGAAACTCGTCTTGTAGAATTAAAGCAATTGTAATAAGTAAATGAGGGAGAAGACCATAGAATAGTAACTATGGTGAGCTTTCCCATCAGAGGCAGAGGTCTGGATCTCTGCACTGTCATCTTCTAATACTAAGATATACACAATTTCATTCATTTAATAAATATTTATTAAGCACCTACTATGAATGATTTTTTTTACTTGGCATTAGGAATACTTTATGGAACCAAACATACACATAAGCAAGAGACATTGTCCCTGCTCTCACTAAGATTAATATGGAGAGACATCAATCAAAGAATCTACAAAGAAATAGCCTCAACACATAAACATTACCAAGAACAGTATATTATTGGAGGAAATGACCTCATCAGACTCTTTTCTGTAAAATAGGATGATACTAATACCTATCTCCCAGGATTACTATAAGATTAATAGAGATATTATATATTAGTAGTTCACATAAAATAAGGGCAGCACACATTTTCCCTTTCTGTTTTCTTTAGTCTTCTAAATGAAACTAAATGCAAGGCATTAATTTGCAGATGATTTTTCCTGCTTACTGCTGGATTCTGAAGTATTATGAATGGTCTTTATTAGAAAGAAATGCTAATGGTAATGCATATGGCACTCTTCGCTGGTCTTGGCTGGTACACGCTCCCCTCTCTCCCTATTCTCAAAGCTGTATTTTTTTAGAAGGCTGCCATTTGGCAAACTCATTTTCCCACCCTCCCATACAACAGCATTTAGATCTCGCCTGAACATATGTAAAATAAAGAAAAACTTTCAAAGAAAACTGTCACAAATATATTTTACAAATACAGTATCCAAAACAAGACAGAAATTTTACAATTAAACATAGTATAAAAAGAGGAAAATTGCAAATGTGTGGAATGTATAAGAAATGAAATTTTGGAAGCCAAACTAAAACTCAATGGTAGAAACACAATTCTCATTTGACATATAGTTATC
Source organism: Cynopterus sphinx (assembly GCA_030015415.1). NCBI lineage: Eukaryota > Metazoa > Chordata > Mammalia > Chiroptera > Pteropodidae > Cynopterus > Cynopterus sphinx. The sequence goes on from CM057383.1 coordinate 121,303,745, forward strand.
TCTGAAGTGAATGAATAATGAAACAGCAAATGAAGAAGTTTAATAACTTACTTTTTAAGAATTTATGGGTGTTTCTTGGAGAGAATAAAAACTTGTAGTTTTTAAAAAGAGACCTCCTTTACACTTTTATTTTTGGAATAGTATAGGCCACATATTATACTGATCTAATAGTCACAATATAGAAATGTGACTAAGTTGCTGATGGGTGGGAGTAGTGTTCACAATATAAAAAGGTGACTAAGATGCTGATGTGTGGGAATAGTGTTTGGGAAAGATAGTGCAGTTGAGTATTCTTTGGTCTGAAAAACTAAGGATTAAGTCATGCTCTTTGTTATTGACCCTTCATGTTTAGGTACTGTTCTGTCCATGATAGCTTGTATTTTCAGTGAACGCATGGCATGTGAGGGGACATGCACTAAGGAGATGGTTGGCTGGTGAGGAGGAAGCTAAACTGATTTTCTATACATCACAACTCCTTCCTTTTCTATGGTGATTCCCAGGGTTATAGGAATCAAACCTGCAACCTAGATGTCATATACTTATATGGGAATGTCACAAGTATGCATGACATCATATATATGCATGGTGATTACTGTGGATATAGGAATTGAACTTGCAACCCAGATGTCATCCATACCCATACCTTGCTCAGGCTAATTGAATTAAGCAGATTCTGAAGCCAGAGGCCCAAGAAAAAATATTTTAAACTTCTGGTCAAGTGAGGCACTTGCAAAATAAGTAAGCCTTAAGGGAATGTCTTCTGCTGGTGGGGGGAAACATAGTAACTAACCCAAAAAAGCAGTATTCATTTTCTATATTAGTGTTCCCAAAGTATGGTATGCCTTAGGGAAAAAATGTGAAACATAAAGCAGGAAAGAATGAGACTTTTTATGACAAGATGGTTTAAAATGCTTAAGCTCCTAAGGGAAAAATCTGGGAAGAAAACAGTATAAGACATTTAAGTTTTACTTACTCCCATTTATACACTACCCTCTGTCCTTTGCACTAGGAAAGGATTCTCTAGGTTGAGAGAAAAAATGAGATTCGGGGTTTTGAAAAATAAGACAGAATTCAGTGTAAATCTCAGAGAAAGGGACCCTGTGCCCACTCCTGGGCCATGTCTCAAGGTCTGGTGAACCAACAGAAACAAATTTATTAGAATAAAAGCTGAGAAGAGATGCTTGTGTCCAGCAGGGGAGAGTGAGGGTAACTATGAGAATAAAGGGGTGTATTGTTGGAAAAGGATTCAACAACAGCAATGAAATTAACTAGAAGCCTACTTTTCATTATCGCTACATATTGCTTATTCTAAACAATAATAAAATCTAATAAAATGCTTTTCCCAGATAAAAATATTTTCTTAAGCTCTGAATGATTCTTACAGTTAGTGTTCAGTTTTACTAATATATGTGAACTTATAATTAGTTCATACTTTTTTTAAAAAGTGATTCTTTAATAAATATTATATTCTATTCAGAAGTTATTTAGAGAACTCCTGGTTATTCAAGTAACTTCTGTAATAGGTTAATAGTGCCCCCCCCAAAAAAAGATACACCCATATCTTAATTCCAAGAACATGTGTAAAATTTGAAAAATGGTCTGCAGGTGTAATTAAAATTCTTGAGATGAGACCATCCTAGATTATTGAGGAAAAATTTCCAAGTCCAGTGTCAAATACACTTAGAGAAGACACACACGAGAGAAACACATAGAAAAGAGGAGAGGCCACATGAAGACAGACACAGAGATTAGAGTGATGTAACCCTAAGTCTAGGAGGGCTGAGAACCTCCAGAAGCTGGGAGACACAGCAACAAAATCTCTTCTAGACTCTGGAGGGATGTAGCCCTACCAATAACTTAATTTTGGATTTCTATCCTTCAGAACTATGACAGAATAATTTTCTATTTTTTTAAACCACCAAGTGACTTGACACAAGTAGCTCTAGGAAGCAAATAGTGTCTACAGCCCATATGCTTAACTGTAAATGAATTCATTCCTAGAGTAACTTTGTGAAGGTTCAGTCATTTCAGCTCCCTTCTGTATCAGTCAATGGCTCCAGACAGTGCATCAAAGCATAATATTCAAAATAAACAATGATAGCACAGTGATTACAAAGATGAGAAAATAGAACCTGAATTATTTCACTTCAATGTGTGTCTAATAAAATTTTTATTTGTGCTTAAAATTTAAAAGAGTTAAATAGAGCATGAACTGTGAGATATATTTTTATTGGTTGAGTATACATTTTGGTTCATGCATGAAATACTTTACTGAATTTAAATTATATCTTTAACAGAAATTTTTCATCTTTTTATTGTAATTATTATTAAATTACAATAGTTTTAATCAGAGCAGTAGGGCACTATTTATTTTAAATTTCCTCCAAAGAAACGTTAGTGTAATTAGAAAGTACAAATTCATTACTTATTTAATATTGTTATATTTTAATTTATTTCTTACTGGTATGATTATGCATACAAGATTTAATAAAAGGTAATTTTTTACTGTCACATTTGTTTTCTGATCATTATTATTATTATTCACATATAACATAAATATAAATATATTATTCATAAATATTACCGGCAATAATTTTGACACATAAAGGAGGAGTTTATGCACAAGATCTCTTGGCCACAAACATGCTAGGCAGATAGGCATGACCACTGCTGGCCCAGTGGTAGGCAACACTGCAGAAGAAATGGTAAATGTTCTACTGGGTAGACAAGGTTAGAGTGTCACAGAGGATCTTTTGTCCCAGCATGTTTGGAGTCAGGAAAAGAACTTCCATGTGCCTCATCAGGGTAATAATATAGACTTAAAATAATATAGACTTAAAAAAGTCACCAGATCTATAGATAGCTCAATGGTCGTTTCTGTGAACCAGAGTCTAAAGACAACACAAGCCAGGGCTGGCCTAAGCAGATGCTGGTCCAGACAGATACTTAGAACCACTCTTCTTCATTGTTCACCACTGACGCCTCTTTAAGCCTTCTCAAATTTCATAAGAAAGACAGTAGGATGGAACAGCCAACTGACAGAATATATTTCTCCCTTTTGCAGAAAGAATGCTAAAAGTAGAAATTTAACTAACTTGAATTTCAAGATTCTCACCCTCTTTCCTGTGTTAGGCTTTTGCTCCGTGAACTGCTGAGACTTCTGATCCATTGAAAAGAACAAACTGGGATTATTCCAGGGGGTGAGGCAAAGCGCTGACCCTTAAGTTTTAGGAAAACAATTTCCTCTGAAATTTTTGGCTATTTTTATCCTTGGCTTATCTTGGAGAAACAGGATGGCTCAGGGGCAAGCTGGATTCATACACAGATGGCTTGGAATCTCAGCTCCATCTCTCATTCCCAGTGACCTTGGGGAAATTTCTCTGTCTCTCAGTATCTATTATTTTCATCTCTTATATGAAGAGAGAAATAACTCACAGAGAATTGCAGATATTTAAAATTGTAAATATAGAACTTCTGAGACATAGTAGGGCATTATTAACTGGATCTATTTTATATTATTTTTATGAAGACACAGGATTCCAGGATAGTTGTAAATGCACTACCACTGCACACAAAGCCTCTGATAATTAGTATTTGAAAAAGTGTGTTATAACTGAGGACTCCTGTTTTTATTTATCCGTTGACTTATTGTTTATTTTTGCTGATGATGTTGAGTATCCAGGCCTGCCTGGTCGATACAGGGAAAGGTTCAAACTAGACAGGGTATTAATTCCCATAAAATTCTCTTTCTGTTATAACTTACTGATACTCTCAGCATGAAATTGATTAAGAAACTCACATCGCTTAATTTTTTTTATAATCACCTAGTGTGAAACTTGCAAAAAAGGACTTTTTTTTTTTTAACAGGTAATGAGCCAATCCTTTCTTTTAAAATGTCCAGATAAGCAGCATTCCCCACTGAGCTTCACAGATCAGAATTCTGAACATCTAATGAGTTAGTAGAGGCAGAAAATATAAAGGATAAGAGGTGGAAACAGGGAAAACAAGTTGTGGAAAAAGGGAAAATGAACAAAACTAAGTCCCCGTGGCTGTTTCTGAAAGAAATCAGTAGAATGGGGGCAAAGAATGAATATGAGGGAAGGCTATTAAAAAGTGGCCCTTTAAAATATTTCTGCAAGAAAATAAAGGAGAAAGAAAGAAGTAAGCAAATGTTTCTGATAGAAACTTCATACCTCTAAAGGTAGTTTCCAAGAAGGAGAAGAAACTTTGGTTTTAGAGATAGACCTGGAACTGAGTCTCTTCCAGATAATTTGTGTGTGACTTTAGCTAGCTACTTAACTTCTCTGAATCAGCCATTGTCTCTTCATCTGTTGTTAGGTATGTTCTTTCTTCACTTGTTGTGAAATGATGAAAAAAATCTGATTTTCAAGTCAGAATGGTAGTCATACAATCAGAAGTGTAACATTTGGTAATTGTGTGTCTCCTGAGAAAGCACTAACAATTTTGACTGTGAGTTTTGAAAACAGGTATAATAATTCTCCCATATTAATCTACGAGGTGGCTTTGAGACGTATATGAAGTGATCATTGCTGTGTTCTAGAGTCAGGCTCTAAGGAGAACTGAACTGAACCAAAGAAAAAGGAGTAGCCTTGTAGTGAGTAAGTGGTACTTAGTAAATATTTACTGGTTTGCTGGAGTGTCATAAATGAAGGAATTTCTGTGGGATGCAATATGTGGAGCAGTATAAAGGTGTTTCCATAGGTACATAAATTAGGGTAGATTAGAGAATATGAGAGAATAGAAATTAATTCCTCTTAGTCAAGTGGTTTATTTCCATACTGCACACTGGAACTAGAATAATTTTCCATAAACACGATGATGATCATACTAAATGTTGGAGAGTGTACTCTTAAAAATACATGCTAACACTTGGATTCATCAAGTTTTACTGTTATATCCCACTTTCCTTGTTGTTTCTTGCTGTCTCCAATTAGAACTTTTCTGTTGTCCACTAGGATTTTTGACACATTATCTGGGGAAGATTTTCAATATCATTCTATGTTTGTTTAAAAGTGAATCTATTTTAGAAAGAGAAATAAAAGTTAAGACACATCTTATATGTATTCTTTTAGGTTTATTAATCTAAAGCATTTATATAAATGAGCTTCAAAGTATCATTGATTTCATATCATATTGCATTTCTTAAAATTGAAAATTACTATTTTTAAATTTTCTGCCTCATCACCTTATTTAAGACTATCACTTCCTCACAAATTAAAAATCTATTATATTTTGTATTTCTCTGCAGTGTTCTTTTTCTACTTTGACTCTGCTCTCAGTGCAGAGGAAATCCTCAACCTTTGGCTAATGATATGCTTTGTAGACTTTCTCTGGGATTGCAGGGGGTTGTCTGACAACTGAATGTTAGAAAAAGAAGGGAAAGTTGCTCTAAGGAAAGTAGATTTTCCCTAGGAAGTGTATATGTCACTTGATACTCAATTACTCACTTTTATGTGTGCATAAATTGACCTAATAGTCACAGATCCATATTTCATGTAAGATAGAGATTATAATTTTAAATGTAAAGAAAAGAAAGTAGACTCATTGAAGTAAGTTGATTTTCTCAGAGTAACACAGCTAGTATGTGAGATAATTGGGGTTAGAAATCCCAGAAATATGTTTCCAAAACTTTTGACTTTCTAACTTGCACAAACCTTCAGTGGGTATTTACTCTCTGCTCACTGTCAATCTCCATATCTAAGTTAGGTCTATATTCTTTCTAAGTATTTATCAACTGAACCTCTACAAGCAAATCTAGAGTCTTTAGCTAGTTGTTATACAATTATTATTACATTTTGATAGTTGTCACAGGTCATTTTGTCAACTTTCTATTTGAGTTAATGTACATAAACTTGTACTTGTGCATCTAATTTGTATTTGAGTTAATGTAGATGCTCACTAAAAAAGTAAAAAAAATGTGTAGGATGTTCCAGGATAACTGAATTATACTGATTTATTTAAATACAATAACTGCAAACAAATGGGGTGTTTGCTGAAATAAAGTCATATTTCTTGGAGGTCACTTCCTGGTGAAAGGTTAAATACTTTATATATAATATCAATTATAGCACTGCCAAATGTCAAACTTAGAATGCAGAAATTAAATAAATAAATAAATAAATGTAGATTTTGAAATTTGGCCATAAATTCTGATGTAAAAATATCAGTTAATTAATCTTTCTTCTTACATATATGTAAGGCATGAAAAATATATGCAATGAATAAATAATTCATAAATAAATCCGAGGTGTAATGAAGTTTCTCCCATGTTCAAAGGTTTCACTGTCTTCCCATTGTATATATAATAGAAATTCTTTAATTTGGCTTATGATGGTCTTCATAGTATAACTCCTTAGTTTTCCAAATTTGCTTCATTTCTCCCTTCATCATGCTCTATCCTTCATTTTATTTGATAGACTAATTATAACTTATTGTCACCAGGGTCTTTCTGGCTTCTGAATTATTTTCCCTTCATCTTGGTATAAGAGACTGCTAGTTTTTCAACAATATCTATTCCACTCTTCTTATTGGACACATTGTTGCTTAGTTAGATTGTATTTCCCACTGTCTTTGCAGCTAGATAAAGTTGCATAGCCTACTTCTTGCCAATGGAAAACGAGAAGAAGCAATATGTGTTGCTTCCAGGCCTGAGTCTGAATACACTGGGTATGCCTCTTTTGCATTCTCTTCCCATTATCCACTGGTTGAAACCCAGATATTCGGTGACCACCTTTTACAATGATAGATAGCAACTGTGCCTTAGAAAGTTGAGAATCAAAGACTTGAAAGAAACTCAAGTCCATAATTGACAATGAGAAGAAGAGTTGTGTTGATGACCAAGGCATCATTTTGAACTGTCTAGGAGAAAAAATTTCTTTGTCTTTTAAGTTATTGTATTGTTGGGCTCCTTTGTTGGAGCATCTTTGTTTAATGAAGAAACAATCTTCCTTTTATGTGCTCTGTGCTTTGCTTGGGCAATTCTTATCTTTAGTATCTGTTTAGATATCTTGCCCGATTGACCTCCTGTCCCAAATCCAGAGGCAACACCTATGTTTTTCCAATGAAATTTGGATCTTAAAAATATTGCCTAATATTTATTGAACATATGCTATTTGCCAGGCACAAATTAAAGCATACATGTGCATCTTAATATAATATAATTAAATGCTGGAGGAAAGCCTTTGATTGAATAGGTATTAATATAATCTCCATTTTATAGTTTAGAAAACAAAATTACAGAAAGATTAAGTATGGCTGTATTTTCAAAAGTTACCTTCAATGTTTCTTGTCTTATGTGCTCTTTGAAATTTTACTGCAACACTTCTCCCACTGAAATGCGTTCTGTGTTTCCTGTCCCTGAATATGGATGGATTTGTGACTATGGAAGAAGAGATGGTCTCTAATTCCTAAGGTTATATTAGAAATTATATCAATGAATCCCATCTCGTTCTTTTGGAGTGCTCACTTTTGGACCTCTCAGGAACCAGATAAAAGATCTGAGGCTGCAGGTGTGAGAACACCTACATAATCAGGACCACCCACAGTATTCTGCAGACAGCCACAGTTAAAGTCTTAGCCAGCATCTATTGTTAGGCATGTATGTTAAGATGCCTCCTGATGATTCCAGCCCTGAGTCATCCTCATCTTGAGCTTCCAAGCTTTCCTAGATAAAGCTCCAAGTATATGGAGTAAGAGTAAGTTATTATTATATTTCTAAATCCATGATCATGAAATCCGTGAATGTAATAAAATAATCATTTAAGCTGTTAAGTTTTGGTCTAACTGGAACATTGACCAAAGTAAAAAAATCTAGTAAGTAGAAGCTCTAAGATTCAAACCTAAAAAGTCTGATTCCAGAGCCCTTAGATGTTATATTCCTTGGGCTTAGTTTTCTATACAGAAACTGCTCATTTATTTGTTTGCATTCTTCAGCTAATTGACAAACTCCATTAGATTTTTTTTCTTATTCATCCAAGAGAGCAAAGATTTTTACCTATTTTGTTCATTTCTGTACCCCATAATCCAGCACAATGGCTGATACATAGTAAGTACTCAAAAATTCGTGTTTGATAAATGAATAAATGATAGAGTCTATGATTGCAAGTTCCGAGAGCACTGACTTTATCATATAGAATTCTACAAGCTACTAGGATAAGCTAATGTTCATTAAGCATCTACCAGTTACTTGATACTAACTGCTTTACAAATGTTCCTGTTTAGTTCTCACATCCCCACAATGGAGGTGCTATTAACAGACCTATTTTACATAGGAGCAAATGGAGACTTCAAATTAATAAATGACTTACTCGAGGGTCCTTAGTTAATAAGGGAAAGAATTTGGGTCTGAACTTTGATCCCAGCATATGCTGAATACTCTCTATTTGCCTGTTCTTTTTCTCTACCCTTCTCTGTTTGACACTGTAATCTGGGAAGCTGTGCTCTATGTATTGTAGTAACCAGGTTCTCTTTCCTTCTGGCTTCTGATTAATTTTAGCCAATAAAAAGTACCACCAGGAGATGAGAGGAAAGGAGGGAGAAGTATGTGGTATTCATTTACCTGTCTCTGACAGACTGTGGGTTGTCAGTGACTGCATTCTTCATATTAAAAGCTATAAATGCTGGAGAAAAACTTTTTTCCTTAGCTGATTTATTTCCAGGTTCCTTGCCCTGAAGCCTAGGAATATAGTAGATTCTGGCCATTGCTAGCAACTGATTTCTCTTAATCCTCTAACACCTTTGTAAACATTCCTTCATTAAACTCTCTTTAGTTATCCCTATGAATGTGTCCTCTGAGATATTCCCTAATGTATGTGGGGAAGGGCAGGGGAAATTGAGATACACATATCATATGTCATGTATCATATGTTGACATATAATATATCAAATATTTATGGGATTGAAATCATTCTACCATATTGGTTACAAAATGTTTCATTCTCCTACCTTGACTGGTCTTTTTAGAGTCCCATACTAGAATATGAACACACTTTGGCTTGTCTCCCTCTTCTCTTTCTTCTAGACAACATCCTGCACCTTGAGGAGCCTCATGCACATATGTGTGGACACCTTAGTCCTTATATTTAAGCTCTATTTGCAAACACACAGACATCTCTTTGCCACCCACTGAGCTTATGGGTTTGCATATTGGTGATGTATTTTGCATTTGGCAAGTTGAATATTCTGAAGGGGACTTCATGGAACTTTCAAGTGGGTACAGGCCTTTTGGACAGGAAATTCCAGGGGAACCAGGTACCTAAAGTATGTTCTAGAAAAAGGGACATATCTCCTGGAATACAAAACTTTTTAGGCCATAAAATTTTTGTCCTATGAGAAAGGATGTGGTTGAGAGGATTTGAGGAGGGTCCTATAAAATAAGGGACGCTATGACAGTCTGTAGCAAAATAGTTCATCTCTTTTCATTCAGGGCATTACTAATGCATCATGTCCCACTCACTAGGTTTCATAGCTTAGGAATGTAATTTTTATTAGTGAAGTCCATGATTGATGTGATATCTAGATCTTCTGGTGAAAAATAATCTTAGTTTACTTCAGGATTTAAAAATTAATATAGACAAAGAATTTTTCCTTTTACCTTTGAGTTTAGAAGTTTAACTAATAACTATCCCATAAATGTCTTGGATAATATACCATTTGCTGGAAAAGTAATTTTATTTTACATAAGTAGGCCTCCCTGAGATAGAAGAAAATTTCTGTCAGAAACTTTGCCAGGACTCCCGGAGACAAAGTGAGAACACCTACTCAACTGGGTGGTATACGCCTTCTTATTTCAGAGGAACCCTGACAAAAGCAAAACAAGATTTAAAAAAAACATATATGGCTAGTCCTGAGATACAGAGTTTGAAATACTGTGTTTTATAGTCATTATTAATAATTTGGAGTCTTGGTTGATAGATTCTTCCTTGTCTAAAGAATTTGGTCTGTTTATCCAGTTAGGCTTTTCTGGTAGAAATGAGACTATCAGCAGTTACTCCTAGATTAGCAATCAGCACCTTTGACGACCTGTGAGACAGGTCATCTATCACCACCACTTTCAGATGGAGAGTGCTTACTTACATAATTCATAGTAGCTGATCAGACAAATACTAATGATCTAAGTTAATTAAAGTGGCAGATAGTAAATAAGTTATATAGCAATGCTTTATTATACATATTTTAATTTAAAAAATCAATTATATAAGTTTTAATTTAAAAAAATCAATTATATAAGTTTCTTTTCCTGCAAAGAAATCTATATAGTTCTAAATTTGTAGAATGGCAGAATCACTAATCTAGAAATGCAGAGATCAGTATTACTCTACATATGGTCCATGGACTGGCACCAGTCAGAAAATTGTTGACTATTGGTCCATGATGACATAAATATAGTTTTCTATTTCATAAAATATTGAGAAGAATCAGCTAGTCTTTCACCATAGGTAGTTTGAGTAGAATTGCTCTATATTATATACATATAATTATTTAATCATCTATTCTGTAAATAAAAAAATTTTTGAACATCCACTATGTACTAGTCACTATACCAGAAATTAGAGACAGACTGATGAACAAAACCAGATGAAGCCCTCAATAAAGCTCAGAGTCTAATTGAAGGGATACGTATTAATTATAATTTTTACACAGATACAAAATTTTAATTCTGGATAGAAGACATGAAAGGATTTCCTAAAATTAATCTGAGGACATATATGAGTAAACTTGGCAAAAGAAGAAAGGTGAGTATTCCAGACAGAAGATACAGTATAGGAAAAACTCCTGGGGCAAGAAGGAGCATGACAGACAAGAAGAGACAATATAACTATTTGGTTTAAACACAGAGCTGGTAGGGGCCGGAGCATGGTATAAGAGGTATGCTAGAGCAGAGTAACACATTCCCTGTGGGCTATGTTAAATGAGTTTTGCTTTTGCCTAAGACCAGTAGAATAGCAAAGGAGAGCTTTAAGCAGAGAAATGAATTGATCATATTGAATTTTGAAAAATTTACTCTAGTTACAGAGTAGAAAATGGATTCCAGGACAAGCAGAGAGAATCAAGTAGACCAGCTGCAATTCTGTCATGAATTGAATTGTGTCCCCCCAAAAGATATGTTGGAGTCCTATCCTCTGGAATCTGTACCTCAGAAGGTGACCTTACTTGGAAGTAAGGCTTTGCAGAAGTAATCAAGTTAGAATAAGGTCCTTAGGTTAGGCCCTAATACAGTATGACTGGTGTTCTTATTAAAAACAGAAGTTTGGACACAGAGAAAGACATGTACAAAGGGGATATAATGTGAGGACACAAGGAAAAGACAGCCATATAACTGGAGTGATGCATCTACAAGACAAAGAATGCCAGAAATTTCCAGAAAACACCAGAAGCTAGAACAGTAAGAAAAGATTCTTTTCTAGAGCCATCAGAGAGAGCATGGTCCCACAAACACATACATATTAGATTTCAGGCCTCCAGAATAATGAGACAATATATTTCTGTAGTTTTTATGCTACCCAGTTTTGGGTTCTTCATTAGAACAGCCTTTGAAAAACACAGATGCTATTGCAGAAGATCAGGTAAAAGGTGAAAGTCGCTCAGATTAAGATGAAAATGGCAATGAAGCAGAGAAATAGTTCTTAATTCTCAGAATACTAATGTGTATTTAAAAGGTAAAATTGACAAGGATAGATAACTAGATGTGATATGGAGGATAAAAAAAGAAGATATCAGTGATGACACTTAGGACTCTAGCTTGCTCAACTAAATGAAGAGTGGTGCCATTCACTGAAATCAGAAATGTTGGGGAAATGCTGGGTGTGTGGAGGAAGATCACCAACCCATATGCAGTTGGTGGTATTTTTATGAAACCCAAGAGACAGTGGCATATAAGGCCTGAGGTCAAATGAAAGGTCTGAGTAAGAAATATAAGTTATAGAATCATCTTCATAGAAGTACAGTTATTGAAAAAAATATATATAAGGGAAAAGAGAGCAGAGGTTAGGACTGAGCCCTTGAGGAACACAAACTATTAATAGTTATGTACAAAAGTGTGTATTATCTCAATTCAACCAAATCTTAAGAAATAAGTTTCAATAGATAACATACAGATATACACATTTCAAACTTCAACCATATGTATTTATGGATATACATATTAATAAACTTAGGGGTAATCTATTTCAGTGGAAGCTGAAGATATTTCACTACTTCAAAAAGAAGTCTGGAAATAAACAAAGATTAGCCAAATGGGAAAAGCAAAGGCTTTTTAAGAGCTTGCTATATAGCAAGAGAGTCAGCTACTGTTATTTGTGTTTTGAAAGAGACTCAAGGGAGTGGTCAGAGTTCAGATATATCTATCATTAACATATGAATGCTTCTCCAATATTCTATCTTATCTTTCTACTTTTTTAAAACTAGGAGAGGATCCAATTCTACATAGATGAGGTGGAGAGTCATCTGATACGGGTATTTCACTTGTTTGTACCCTCAGTAGGACTTCTTAAGCCAGCTGGGCTGCATCTCATACAAACTCTGGATATTATTAATGAATTTATGAATTCTACACTTCTATTTAAATATCCGTATCTAAAACAAGATCTGTTAAAATTAGATTTATATGCCAGATACTATTTGAATAGTATAATATAAGACCATTCCCTTTTGTTTTTCCATCCTTGAGCCCTAAAGATGTAGGACTCATATGAACTCTCCATGGTATGGGCAACTTGTCTTTATCAATTATATTTAAATTTTATTTTGGCTCGTTGTAATTGTTGGCTTCTGAAATTCTACATGGGAAGAAGTGAGTGATATCATTCAGGTTAGAGGGCATGGTGCACAGAGCAGGAATTAGAGACTAGAATCTGCATTTATACACATTTACACTGTTTTGGAATTAAAAGTGATTCTATAATTTTAAAATACACATGTTGCATAAGATTTCATAAATATTAATTGTTCCTACCAAAGATTATTTATTATTATCTTTTTGGGTGAAGTCACAATGGAGGCTGATGAATTTATAATCATAAATTGTCCAACTCTGACTCCATCTTTTGACTTTCAACACCCTCCTACTCAGAGGTGACTACCTATATCCTGCCTATAATTAGGCAGAATTTAAAATATTGTGAGCCAGGTCTCTTACCAATAATAATATACTTTATTAATCAACACAAAGTGATTTAAGCTTCACCAACTAAAAGGTACTATGTAGAAGACACTTGTGCACTGAAAAAGGTTAAGATTATCTTTGGTTAGGAAAAATTATTAATAAATTCATGAATTCTACACTGTTATTTAAATATCTATATCTAAAAATATTATTTATTAAAAGTGCTTTCTCCTGTCTGTAATAAAGCAGAATTTGCTGAACCAAGATCCTTGGTAGGAAATGTAAAATCTGCAGAGATGCAAATACACTTTCATTTACTAGTGGCCTTTTGATATAAATGCCAACACAGTGCCAGTTTCCAGGTTCATTATATGCTTAACTCTGAATAGGATATTTTCTTTGACCACATTAAAACCATATTCTATAACTATTTTTTCCTGTTATTAACTAGATGTCAAAAGTATTCTAAAATTATATCAGGTATGTACTGATAAAATAGACCTTATTTTTCTATAAAGATGTGAATCGGAATGTTTAAGCTGTCAGTCAGTCTTCACTTTAAGGACAGGATAAAGTAAATAGGTAGATAGGTGGAGGGAAGATATACAGAGAGAACCATAACAGATGATAGATAGATGATGATGATAGATAGATGATAGATAGATAGATAGATAGATAGATAGATAGATAGATAGATAGATAGATAGATGATAGGTAGATAGATGATAGATAGACAGATAATAGATGGCTAAAAGGATGGATGGATAGATAAAGACTTTAGGAAATATATTTAAGCTTAAGAAAGCACTTTTTCATAAATTTTACATTTGATGTCCACAAAAACCTCTAAAAGTAGCAATTTTCCATTTCAAAAGTAAGAATACTGTAGTTCAAATAAATTAATCATATTATCCAATTCATAGAACTGAAATATTTCCCCCAGAAATCAAGCCCATTTCTTCTCTCACACTATTGATTCCTCTGCCCATCCTAATACCAGATACTGTGTAAGGATAAGAAGAGACAAACTTGACAGTGGGTCAAGTGAAACAAAGAGTCAATGTACAATGTTATGTAAGAGAAGGTAAAAGATGTAAGGACCATGCTTTCACAACTCTGATGGGACACTTTTGGAAAAGTAGATCTAAGTAGTATCAAATTATCTAGCAAAATCTAGGATGAATGCTCATCTTTAATAATAATGAAAACCATGAGGTGTATATTATATCACATCAAAATGTAACATATTCCAATATATCGTATTATAGTATATCATGTTATTACATTGTATTACAATCTGGTTTTGCAGATCTACTGCTCATGAAATGTTTGCCTACTACCTTCCACCTTTTCCTCCACTCCTACTCTGGAAACTGCTCCTTCTAAGAACCAGTTTCCTTTAGTGAGAATTTATGGTCATTGCTCTCAAGTGGTCCAGAGGGGAGTCCTGGAAGCTCATTTTCCCTGACACATCAAATATGTACACACCACAAAATCAGCTACCCAGTGAGTTAAAACCCCATAATTGCAATAGTGAAAGGAAAATTACTCAGGCAGATTTGGTTAGCCACAGTAACAAGACTTATAACCTTTATGAAGGCCTTTGGGCCCTAATTATTCAGCAGCTGCTGCCAGGCCTAAAACATACCCCGTCTACAGTAGTTAATTTGCATTTCCCTTCCCCTTAAGCAGGCTGTCTCTTTCTCTTGTTGTACCTGACCTATTTTTGAAGCCCTCAGCCCCTATCAATAGCAAAAGTCCCTCTCTTACTCTCCATTTGAAGAAGAAAAGTTGTGCTGAATAACATTTAACAAATCCAAGCCCCTTTAAAAATAAGATTAAAGAATCATATAGAAGGGTAAGCTCTGGCTACTTTCTAGCTGAGTAGTATATATATTATGTCATCAAGCAACTCCTTAATGTGCTAGGTTTTTAGAGAATTCTAAAGTAGTCACTTCCATTAGAGAAGCTTCCATGATATATGATTCATCAAAGATGGTTATTCAAACATTTTGCTTAATTCCTGACCATCTGTTAGTTACTTCTTATTGTGGGAATGTCAGAGCTAAGAGTAGTTTTCTGCCTTTTGTCATCACCTTGATTAGTCATCAAAGAATTAGTTTTGAATTGAGCTCTTCTATAACCATTTCTATTTATTTATTTGTTTGTTTGTTTTTGCATGGATGTGGTTTGTAGGCTAGATTATTACTCAAAGTATTGTACAGATGTTTTCTTGAATGATACAAACTCCCACCCAAGGTTAAAACGTTAAATCCTGTAGTCACTAAAATGATGATCAGTGTATTTTGAACTATAGGAAAGTATCCATAGTCAAGAGACAACGGGAGTACAAATATAGCACTTTTCTTTCCTCTCAAATGTTTCCTCAAAAAACAGATGCTCTGTTCCACTCAATAACACTACTTTCTCTTTTTAATTGATTAGGGAAAAAAGAGAAAAATTGAAAA
The DNA here is from genome assembly GCA_030015415.1 of Cynopterus sphinx. Lineage (NCBI taxonomy): Eukaryota > Metazoa > Chordata > Mammalia > Chiroptera > Pteropodidae > Cynopterus > Cynopterus sphinx. The sequence goes on from CM057383.1 coordinate 121,319,336, forward strand.
CTTATTTGATGTTTGCTTTTGTTTCCTTTGGGGAGATTCAACAGTGAATATGCTTCTGAATATCTTCACTGATAGATATTTGAGTGTATACAAATACATGCACACGTGGCGAGCGATTATATTATTATATTGATATTTTTTCATCTATTGGCAGGAATAGGTACATAATTTATGAGGTCTAGTACAAAATCAAAATGTGGGACCACTTATTAAAAATTATAGGGAGGTAGGAGAAGGGTGAAGTGGGTAAAGGGGATCAAATATATGGTAGCTGAAGGAAACTGGACTTTGAGTGGTAGACATACAATAGAGTATACAGATGTCAAATGATAATGTACACCTGAAAATTATATAATTGTATTAACTAATGTTACCTCAATAAACTTAATAAAAATTACTAATAATTTCAAGATATGATGACAGAGCATTTAAGCATCTGTGGGACTACACTAGACCCACATCCATACAGCTGGGTTGTGTGTTGGGTGCTCAGTAGTATCGTAAGTCAAGGAGACTGGATCAGGTCAGTCCCTCTCTCTTCTTGAAGGTTGAATAAAGTGAGATCTGTTAGCAATCCGGCTCATTACTAACATGAAACTAGAGCATTAAAAGATAGGGAAGAAAATGAAGGCCCTTTTCTAATTTGCAGTGAGAATCGTATTTGGTGACTGTAAGCTGAATGCAAGAAGAGAGAAAATAAAGCTGGTGCTGCCTTGTCAGTGATTTAATTATTTTCCCATCTACACTTGTTTTTGAAGCTTATCAGAGCGAAGTACTGTGGGCAACCCAGCTGTCACTGTTATCATTGTGGCTCTGAGTCTTGGAGTCCTGGTTCCCATTGTAATGCAATTAATCTTTTGCTTTGCGCTAATGGATGAACAAGCATATTTACTGCAGCATAAAATCCTAATTATTTTTTTTTTGAACAGATGCATAAAGGGAATGCAAATTAGTGGCAAATGACAATAATGATAAATGTGCACTATATCTTTAAATGTCAGAGTTCCTGTGATATAGACTGAACCCTTGCATGCATTCAGAATCTCTCTCTTGCTTTTACCTATTAAGGAGGCACAGTCACCATGTTCAAAATCTATTCTTAGAGAGAGATTTGTGCTTTTAGACCACACTGAGTAGGAATTCACAGTACATATGTTGGCCAGGTTGTCCTTAATAGAGTGGTATTTCTTGAGCTATTGCTACTACTCCTGATTTTAAAAATTATTTCTTTATTGCTTCTTATAATCTAATACCTATAACAAGAGCAATAACTATTAATTCTGTTTTTTTTTTCTGTATCTAGCATTACCCTATTTTCACAAAAATTCTCATTAAAAACCTTCTCTGTTGCAACAATGTAGAGAAATTTGACAAAACTAATTTCAGCCAAAGAAGTCAAGTAAAAAATTTTACACTGTATGATTCAATTTCAATAGAGTTCAGTTACAGTAACAACTTGTTTTTCTGTGGGGAGTTTCTCTTGGACTGGTGAGTGATTGAGAAGGCGGCTTTTAGGGTCCTGGTAATGATCTATGTCTTGATCTGGACATTGGTTACACAGATGCTTTCAGTTTGCAAACATTTATTGAGTAGTATAACCGAATATGTGCACTTTTCCTTATGAATATTGTACTTCAATAACAACTTTAAAGTAAAGCCTTTTCATGTTTTAGCAATGGTATTGATTTTAAAACTGAGATGCAGAGTGGTTAAACAACAGACCAAGGTGAAAAAGATAAAATGAGCACAGAAATGCTTTGAATTAATGCCTTCTTCAATCTCAAGGATAACCCCCTCCACTATAAGGTTGAACTCTGTGCTTTTTTCTCTCTTTGCAGGCAACGATCTGCAGTCCCCAAAGGGTTTAACACAGCATCCTGTGCTTTGCATAAAAAAAGTGATCACATAGTTGTGGGGGAATTGAGTCTGCAACTCCACTCCCCGCCCCCAAATTCATCTTTAAGTTCTATTTGCAATATTATTTCAACACAAGAAAAACAAATGGATTTGTGAAGGGGAAAACCACCACCTCACTTTGCTGGTTCATCCTTACTGAGGTGAAAATGAAAGGCTTTCCATCCATGATTGCTCTTTCTGGTATAGATGGTAGTTTGTGGCTAAATAGTCATGCTATTACTACTTTTGTGATATAGCAGTAGAGTCATAAAAAGATTTTGTTGGGAGAAACCCAATTAAATTGTTGCTTCCTTTTGCGCATTTTTACTGTATCAGATTTTTGGAGTGTGCCTCAAATTCTTATTTCACACTGATGTGTTCAGGTTTCTGCCATATTTAGTCAGCTCATGCCTTTCTTGGTGTTTTTTGCCCTTCTGAATGCCTCTATTACCTTTAGATGACCTTTTTCAGTCCCAACTTAATTTGGAGTCATGATAGGGGTAACCCATGGATTGTCTGAGGGCCGTTCATGTTAACCAGAGCCCTGAGGAACTGTGAACAAATTTGCTTTGATGAACTTACCCTAGGATTCCAAAAAGTCCTTCTGGCTAATGTTCCTTCTACTGATCCACATCCTCCTTTCCTGATTTCCTTCTCAGTCTTTGACACTCAACATCCTGTTTTTTCCCTTCTTCCTTTTAATTTTGTTTTGCTCGCATTTAGAGATTTTGATTGCACAGCCTTACTTCATCTGAACAGTGCTGCCTCTACAACACTGCACTGCAAACTGGCTGGGGTGGGGGTGGACACCTCTTTTTCCCCTCAACAGATGCAAAAACAAATGAAATAACACAAGTGAGAACGTCTGACATGACAATGTGGACAGTCTCAGTACTTTTTTTTCTTCATTTCAGGTGATCAACTTTCGTCCTAAAGAACCCTAGCATGATAAAAGTGGAATAGGCTCTGTTTGTGAAAAACCACAGGATTTTCAAGAGAAACTGAATCCTACTCATGCTTTGGTACTAAGCAGAAATTACTGAAAACAACTGCTTCTTCCATATGGATACGCCATTCCAAATTCAGAGAAATGAGCCAGGCAGTGAAGTGGGTTGCAAAAATGCCCAATAACACTCTGAAAAAAAAAAAGCAAAATAAAGTACTACACTGGAATGGAAGTCATTCACAAATAAAATGGCCATATAACTTTTCAGTGAGTTCTTGACTTCAGCCTTTCTACTAAAAACTCATCAGAGTGAAATAAATTATTTCACCTGCTACCTTTTAACATTTCAAATGAATTTAGAACCATTGAGGAAAAATGAAAAATCCTGTCAGAAAAACCTCAAATTTCAACTTTTTATTGCTCTATCACATCAAATAAACACAACTAATGTGTATATTGTATATTCTTTGATGTATTTGTATGTTGATAGTGTGACTTAAAATTTAAAACACTGATATTTTAGTTAACAATATAATTTATATATTACAGTATTCAAAATATTAAAATATGAATATAGTTCTAAATTAGAGAATACATTTCAAGAGATATTTATAGAGCTTTTAATAACAACAAAAACACTAAAAACATAAATAAAAAAAGCAAGACAAAATGTTCTATATACAATTTCATTATATGTCAACATATGTACACAACATACCCTTAAAGATGCCACACCACATGTTATTACCTTGTATGGTATGATTATAAAGTGAGATTTCTTTTCAACATTCCTGTGCTTTTCTGTACTTTCTAAACTTCTACAATAAGTATATATTACATTAATAGTTTAAAGAAAAAAGAAAAACAGGCAAAAATTATTGATTTATGTATAGAAATAAAAATTTTTATTGCTAATTCTTAGTTACTCTGTCACACAAAAAGATCAGACTGTGTTTTGACATTAAACTAGGTATTTTAGATTTTGCAAATAATTTATGGATACATATATTGGTGCTAACCCCCCACTTTGCACTGTCCTCTTAAAGTAGACCTCAAAGTAATAAATTAACCTTTTGTTAAGGCTCTCTTGATACCCAATAAGGGAATGAGGACTCAGTGGAGAATACAGAGCTTTCTCATATGAAGTCACATAAATAAATACTCCATGTATTTTAGAAACATAAATCACTGTTTCTAGGACTTAAATGCTTATCAGCCACATTTAGCTGAAGTCTAACTGCAACCCAAGTTTAGAAAGAAGGAGCTGAGAAATGAATGTCATATGACTCTGGACAGAAATAGTTGAATTTCTTGTATTAAGAACTTAAGCAAAATAAGTGGTTATTCTTTGAGGGGGTGCTTTGATGTTATACTTGGATGAAGTCTTCTGAGAGCCTCACCTGAAGGGACCCTGTGCTCCTCTAGTCAGGTAGCTCCCTGAGATGATAATTTGCAAAAATTAGACATAAGTGAAACTTCAAGGTCGGACTTTAGTTCTACATTTGAATGTTAAGTCACTTGCACCTCCACAGAAGAGTCTTCCACCAGTGGTTAAACTAATATAGAATAAACTGGCCCTTCTGTGTGGAAGGGATGCTCGTGTCTTTTTTTTTCTTTTTGACCGGAATGCTCAATTTTGAAAGAAGAAGATGGATATTATCAAGTTTAGTAAGAAAGAGTCTCATTGAATAAACATTGTTCTATCATTCTGTTTCTGGTTTTCTTTTGCAGAATGAATCCTTTGTTATAGCAAGGGTTAATTATTACCTAGATTTTTATACAGGTGGCTCACAGATTTGGTTATTGTCAGGGTTAATTTGGAAGCCTCAGTGCTTTCTTCTCAGTAATAGATAAACTATGCCCTTCAGGCAATAAAAGGTATTTTAGTTTCAAACACTATGTGTAAAACAATGACTGAGAAGATAAAGAAGATACTGTGTGGACGATGGCCTTCCCGAGACATTTTCTTGCAGGAACAGGTGCATGAATAGTTTATACTTTAGGTGCTGACCTATGAGAGTCTGGGCATTTAAAAATCAGGAGGAAGCTGACTGAAAGATGATGGTTCATAGGTAATTAAAAAAAAAAGAATAAGTTGTCTCATATAATCTGAAGGAATTTATAATTGAGGTTAGAAAAATGAGTAGTAAGTGGGAAAATGTAGTTTTAGTATCTTTTATGATTGAATGGGAAGTCCTAACCATTTTTTCCTAGTTAATGCCTGTCACTCAACTTGAAATTGCTGACATGTGCTTAGTATGAAAACCAGGTAGAGCAGTGTCTAAATGGATCAGCGGTGCAGTGGTTACTTGTTTCATTTATACAGGCTGACTTCTAGGTTTTTAAATACATCAAACTTTATTATACAAATACCTCGTTTCAAAGTCGTAAATAAAATTCTTACAAGTATGAGAGGATAATAGATTTGTTGACTACTGTGGTTTGCCAAATGAGATAAAGAATTTTCTCCAGAAACACAAGAGAAAGTAGAGAAAGGTTTTCTCTATGAATTCGGCAAAAAGATAATTCGTTGTATCACACTAACTTCTTTAATTTTGTAGATGTAGGCCCATGACAAATTCAGAGGGTCACACATGACAATTTGGTTAAACAGATTTTCATTGAGCATCAACATTTTTCCTGTTTCTAAGTCAGAGGCCAGGGATTCCATTAATGAGTGAAGTGTGGCTCTCTATCTTGAGGAGTTTACAACCGGACATTGTACCAAAACCTTAAACTGAGGCTTGAGAAGAATGTATGTACCTACTTGTTTCTGACTTGACCTTAGCTGCATTCACAAAGTGATAAATGCACAGTGAATATATTGTAAGCCACTTATAAATATTCACTATATTAATTTGCAGAAAGGTACAATAAAATTGAATGGGCAGATATCAATAGCTAAGGCCATATTATAACATGAATTATAAAAAGAGTGTTTATTACATCTTTAGGGCCTTTCAGTCACTAGTTGATATTTGTAAGTAGATGCAGTTATAATCCACTCAAAAACAGAGATAAGCAGCATGAATTTTTTGCTGAGAATAGTTACTGTTAGATAATATTTTCTTGGTTACATAATATAGACTATGCCCATAGTTTCTGATTGTTAAATACTAACAATCTCATTAATTCTTTACCAATAAACTCTCATAAAATACAAATTTCAGGGTAATTCTTTTTTCCTTTTTCCTATATATTTTTAAAAATTAGGTATAGAGTGTTACATCTATATAAACAAGCCTTTGGAAAGATGTCATATTACTTTATCACATATTGATTTATATGTTCCAACTTCATGAAACCCTTTAGGAGATCTACTTTATAAAGATTATAGCGATATCAAAACACTTATATTTCATCCATCCTATGAGTTTAAGATTGAGCTTCTAAAATATAACCTCCAGAGCAGATGTCAAACACCAAGGCTTAACCTCAATTTCATATAATAAAATGACTGTCAATGGTTTCTGTTAGGGGAACAGAATCTGTCTCTACTTTTGTGACACTGTGATTTCAGCGGAATCTTTTCCCTTTCCTTCTGCAACATTTTGTCATTCACTGTCTCCCCTTGGTGCTGTGTGCACAGAAAAAACATTTTGCCTTACAGCACTTTTCATTTACCTTACTTCCAGTGATACTTAACCAACTGGCATGCAAAGAAGAGGTTAAATAATTTAACTATGAAAGATGAGTGTTCATACGGGAAACTTACAACACCTAAAATAACTCTTCTAGAAGATTTGTACTAATATGGATTTTGGAGCATTAGATATGAATTTCAGACTTTGAAATAAAGTACTAAAAAATCCTTTATGAAGTGTTATTGAATTATTGAAGGAACAACAATAGATTTGGACATTTATGAGACTAGTAAGTAAAGTCGTATACCAGACTGGCCTCCAAAAGAGCCCTTCAGGTACAGTTTACTAACATTTACCTATAAAAAAACTATTTCCCTTTCTACTCCTCGCTGTCTCACAAACTGTTACAGGTACACAATAAAATTCTTTAAGGCATTTGAAAAAAACTCATGTAGGTGACTCACAAACAAGTTCGTCATTCAGTTTCTAAAATGGTTCAGGAAAAGGAGTTTATATAGCAAAACTTATGTGCATATAATTAGACAAATGTGTAATTCATAAATTTTGAAATCAAAAGAGAGAAATTTGACATTTCTGGAAAGGCAAATTGGATAGATTTTTCATGTAACATATGCAACAGATGTATGGAATCACTCATAATGTGTTGAGTTCCTATTTTCATTCATTTCTTTTAAATTTCACTCATTTATACAGCAAGAACTTTTGCACATCTACTATGGACTGAGGTCTGTGCTAAGTTCTGGAGTCCCTGTGAGTCATGAGCCAATACCAACACGGTCTCTAACTTCATACATTTTATAACCTATAACCAAGAGTCTTCACTAAAAACTCAAGTCAAATATATGATTCCTGTTGTTACAGTCATGGACACAGATACAATAATGAAGATACAATGAAACATTTCTGGGACATAAGAGATAGTGTGAGAGTATAAGGTAGGTATTTTCCCAGCCTAGAGATTTTGTAGGAGACTCTCTGGAAGAAGTTGTCTGCATCTTTAAAAAATTTTAAGATACAATACCATACATTTACCTTTTCATTAATTTAATGAACATTGATTGTTATGCTCAAATTATTGTGCTCATAATAGGAGAACATAGGAAAGAATAAAACAAAGTATGTACCCTGAAGAGTTTCATAGTCCAATATGCCTAGTTTAAGGAGACAGTCATGAGAGGAAAATAAATTACAATAAAAATGCCTGGGGACCTACAGAGAAAGAAGTGTCACCATCAGGGGAAATGAAGTGTTTGGGAGATTTACAAAGGGAAGTTTTTTCCATTCAAGTCTTAAAAGATAAAGAAAACAGAGACTTTTTATTATGGAAGAATGGTGAGATGGAGTAAACGTCTTTGCATTTTAAAATATTCCTGCAAGAGATGAAAAGACAAACTGTAGCCTCAGAGAAAATAATTGCAAACTTCACATCTAACAAAAAGTCAGTATATAGAATGTATTAAGAATTCTAAGAACCTAACAGTAAAAAAATTTGAACAGTCCAATCAGAAAATATACAAATGACAGACATACATTTCTCACCAACTCACCAGATGGCATGAAGATGGCACAAATCACATGAAAAGATGTTCAACATCCTTAGATGTTAGAGAAACATGAATTAAAACCATAATATATATTATTAAATACCTACCAGAATGACTAAAATAAATAAGAAAGCAATACTGGCCACAAATGCTTGTGAGGGTGCAAAGAAACTAGATGCTCATATATTTACTAATAGAAATGTAAAATGATAAGGCACCCTATTAGCCTATTAGATGAGATGCCCTATCAAAATACAATAGACTGGGTGGCTTAAACAATAGAAATTTGTTTTGTATCTCCAACTATAGTCACTTTGGGGATTAGGACTTCAATATTTGAATTTTGAGGGGACATGATTCAGCCCATAGCAGACACTCTGCAAAACAATTCCACAGTCTCTTTAAAATCTAAATCTGCATCTGCCATATGATCCAGCAATTATGATCATGAGCATACATTCCAGAGACAGGAAAACTTATATTCACACAAAAACCTATACATAAATGTTGGTAGTAGCTTTGTTCATAATAGCCCCCAAATGCAAACAACTCAGAAGTCCTTCAATGGGTAAAAGACTCGGTGACATGTGGTGACTCCATCAGCAGTATTACTCAGCAATAAAATGGCATGTAGGAACAAGCTTGAAACATATGAAAACTTGTATGAGTCTCTAAATTATTTTGAGTGAGAAAAGCCAATCTCCAAAGTTTACAAACTGTATAATTCTATTTATATAACATTTTTGAAATGACAAAATTATAGAAATGGATAACAGGTAAGTGGTTCCTTTTAACGAGAAACCAGAGGAACAGTGTGATAATGGCTGTAAAAGGCAACATGAAAGATCCTCAGTGATGAAACTGTTTTCTATCTTGACTGTAACCACATCAACTCCCCATTGTGATTTTATAATATAGTTTTGCAAGATGTTATCACTGGGAAAAGTTGTAAGAGGGTATATAAGATCTTTCTTATTATTTCATATAATTGCATGTGACTCTACAATTATGTCGAAATAAAATGGTTAATTTTAAAAAGTAAAAGAAGATAAGAAAACCATGTCTAGCAGAGAAGGACATTCCAAATAGAAGTAAAACAGAAGTTAATAATATTTTAGAAAGGATTTGAAAAGCATGATGAAATAAATAGATGATTGCTCAATATATGATGTTGGGGGATGATTCTAGATTCAAACTGAGAGATTGTGGCATGGCTTCTTCTCTGAAACAATACACCGTCTAGCAGTGAGCATGAAGTAGCAGAACTAGAAGAAATAACTTTAAATTAGTTTTGTTGAGGAAATGTAAATCTGAAAATTAGAATCAAGGTCAGTAAAGTGTTCTGGCATTATACTGACAGCCTTCAAATTGATTAAGCTTAGAATGATTGAATATTGGTGAACCTCTTGTGCTAAAATCAATGCTTAATCCTATGTATTATGTAAAGCTATACAAGTACATAACAGTTTGATAACATTTTGTATCATTCTGAACCATAAGATAGAGTATGAACAAATTATCTAACATTCTTATAGTGCTAACAGTTATATTAACGGTGCATACAAAGAAGGTACTAATTTATTTATACAAAATTCTGATAAACAAAGATTGTGACTGATGGCTTATTAAAATGTGCTTTTAGGTACGTTTTCTGGCTTTTAAAAAGTCCAAATAAAAATAACAGCATTGGCTTAGTCTGTATCTAAGCTGAAGCATCCATCCATCCTTAAGAAGCTGAGTTTGCAATCCAAAAATTAGTCTTCCTAAGCCACAAGGCTCCCCAGTTCACAGTGAAGCCGGCCAACAAGTTACCTTTGGTCAAGTTGCAGAGTTTCAGTCATCAGAACTGTGCTGACAATTCTAATGCAGAATGGAATTTGGTGTAACCAGCCCATTGCTCTTTAGAATTTGCAATGCTAGCAGGAGCACAATGTCTTTTTGTAGGTAAAGTCAGCAATTGTAGCACTAAAGTGCATTTGGAATGAATAGGAAAGTGGCACTTTTGAGACCATAACTGCATTTTAATGATATAAATTTCTGCTCTCTAAGCAAAGGTCAAATCTGAGAATCAAAACCAGAGGGAAATATTAGAAGAGATGGTGGCATCCGTAAATCTTATGTTACTTATGAAAGAAGAACTTAGGAATTGAGTATATATAATATCATAAGCTCCAATATTATAATATATATTATATACATATAAGTCTAATGTCAGAAGCTCATATATATGATCACAGCTGTACTATGTAAGAGGCATGCTCTGCTCATACTTTTATGCTCAATTATACTTACAATAAATAAATAAAGCAATCTAAAAATGATAGAGAATTATTACTTTAGTGAAAAGTTGTGGTATGTAAAATAAGTGAACTGAGTTGTGATTTGTTGTGAGGAACACATGGTACCTGTTAATAGAATATCTGAGAGTGATTTGTGTATCTTCTTAATGAATATTACATCCACAGTGAGGTCCCTGGGCCAGCAGCCTCCATGTTGGTGGGAGTGCATTAAAGACTCAAATTCTCAGATCCAATCTCAGACGTACTGAATCTTAGTCTTCATATTAAAATCTCCAGTTTGTTTATATGTTAAGTTTTAGAAGCACTATTCTCTGTTGCATATTCTTGATCCATAATCTGGAGATCATACTTTTTTTTTTTTAACTAAAGTTATTATAGTGACATCGGTTAACAAAATCTAATGTTTCAAGTGTATCATTCAACAGAAAGTGGTATAAATACTGCATTGTGTGTTCACCACCCCGTGTTAGATTTCCTTCCATCACCAAATATCTGATGCCCTTTACACCTCCTTTCCCCTCCCCTCTTCCCTCTGGTAACTACTTTCTGTGTCCATGACTCTCAGTCATGATTATTGTTTTCAGTTTTACATCCCGCATTTAAGGAAAAATATCTTTATTTCAGGATGTTTATGAGTGACATTATGGTAAAATATCTGGAAGTAACTTTTCAGTTTAAAGGGATAAAATGAGCAATGGAGAGCAAAGAAAAGATAAGCTATTTGTCTCTGTTTAAAAAAATAAAAATTAGAGGATGCATAAGATTGGGTCAGTTTCTAAACCATTGTCTTTTGGCTCCAAATCTCTGTGGTGCTGGCAATTTCTGTGCCAACTGTCTAAGTTTCTCCCAATCCAGAGCACTCTCAGGATGTTGGAAGGTTGGATGAGGGCAGAAAGAATAAATACTTTTTTTGTTTTCGTTTCTGTCAACATCATGTCTGTACCGTTTACCTCAGCAGCAGCTGTGGTTTCCAGCCTCCAGCTGCATCTTTTGATTTGATTTTTTTTTTTTTTAATTTGCCTTCTCCAAGTGTTCATAACCCCAACCTCTGCCCTTTTACTCCCAGCCTTAGGGATATTAGCTGCTTCTTGTTGTTATTATCTCTGGTTAAACTTAATGCTTTCTTTTGCTATTTTGCCCTCCAAAACAAACATATGACTGCCTAGATTAATCAGATCTATTGAAATGCTTCATGTGGTTTTGGTTTTCTTGAATAAATTCTAACTGATATAAAGGTCAACAAGCTGGAATAGCTCATTATAATACCTGGTGTGTAAACATATCTTTTTCAGAATACCTTCAAATGTATTATGAATCTTTACTTTTGTAGGATTTGTGGGGTTTTTTAGAATTGTAAATTTTCTCAATCTTATCACATATTTTAAAACATTTTGTTATCCTTTAATATACTCTTTGCTACCAACTCACTAATAAAATAATGGTAATAACAAGAACAAAAAGAATAATGACTGACATTTATAAGCACTTATCTTATTCCAAGTACTTTAAATAGATTTCACATTTAATCCTCTCCATAGTCCTATAAGGTAGATTCCATTATAACCCCAATTTAATAAACTGAGGCTTCTACAGATTAAATAACTTGCCCAAAATCACACAGAGAAAAAGTTGTAAAATTAAGATTTGATCCATTTGTCTGACTACAAAGCCATGAGCTCCCACAGTCTTTTCTTTCAGCCTTGCCATCTTGATTTTTGTTACTTAGCCTTATTAATTCTGCATTTCAACAAACCACCCAACCCATATTAAAGCTGTGACTATTATGCTTCAGGCATTGGAGATACAGAGATAAATTAAACATGGTCTCTGACCTTAAGAATTTACTGCTTATTTGGAAGAGATTTTAATTTAAAAAAAGAAGAGTAAGAGAGCAGTAGAATGGCTTATATACATTGCTGTGGGGTGTACAGTGAGGACAGATTGGTCCATATGTACCACGCTTTGTGCGAAGGTCGAGCGTTCTTGCAGGAGAATGACTTTTCTGAGGATATAAAGGCAGCGGCAGAAATATTCCTCAGGTTTGGATTCTGTCCCTCCACATAAAGAAATAGCCTCATTTTTGGCTTGCAAGCCAAGAGAACCCAATGTCAGTAAATCTTTTCTTAAATCGAAATTTATAAATTTTGGTGTAATTATAATATAAATATTCATAGCATACTTATTATATTCCAGACATTATTCTATTTATCTGTAATCATTTATATTTTTTAAATTATTATTACATAAAAGTTTTCTTTATTTGATAGATGAAGAAATGGAGGCACATGTAAACTGAGAAACACACATAGTCACACAGTTAATAAGGGCTACTAAAGCTCCAGCTCTTAATCACTGCTAACTTTCCAGAGCAGTGATATATATCATCGTTAGGTATAAAAAGGATAGGGTCACAATTAGAATTGAATAATGCAGGAGTGGGAAGATCTTATCCGTCCTGGACAGTGTCACTGGCAGCTGCATGTCTCCTTTTGGGAATTTGGGGAAGTGAAGAAGTTTTTCTGTGATATTCCTTCAACTGCTTCTCTCCTTTGTTGTGTCTTCACTTCCCACAATTTTTGTATACTTGGTTAATTAAACCCAGAACTAAATCTAACCTTAAAAGGTCCTGCCGTGAATTTCTGTGCATGGATGTGCACATGCGAATGTGTGTGAGCAGAACCCACACCTACGAGGAATACTGCACTCCTGTCCATCTTTTAGGTTGAACTGCATGCTTTTGCCTTTCTTTCATTGCCTTGTAGCACTGTTCTTCTCTTCTATGAGTTAAGCTGTCTCTTTCCTTTATAGAAATCAGCAATCTGTTTTAGCCATCTTATGAAAAGGAAATTACTTGGATGGATTCAGTAAGATGGAAGAGCCTTCATAAATTAAGCTGCTTTCCCCACCTCTGCTTCTCTTCTATTTTCTGGATCTACCACTGTGTCATCTTGTTGCCAAAGGTACATTTGGAATTTGCTGAACTAGCTTGAGAAGGAGCTAGAGAGAGATGCATGTTTCATTTCTGTCACCCCCATTTGGCTGACCCTTTTTATGCAGGTCACCTCATGCGTCACCTAGATGGTTACTGATGAACCTTTGAAAAACGGGTCCAGCACTCATTAACTGGGTGGATGTGCAAGCCTCTGAGAGGCCTCTTGGTGGCATAGCTCCCAGTTTCCTAACAGTATTCCAGGGGGTTACCAAGGAACTAGAGCAAATGCAAACCCCTAACTAGGTAACAGTCTTTCCCCTGCCCCAGCTTCTACTACTGGTTAGACCTTGTCACTTCATTCGTAGCTCTGCAGGCTCTAGTAGCCAACAGGCTCTGGTAAGCATCTCCTGTCTATGAAAGGAAAATGCCATGATTAATATGAGGAGTACAACCTGAACTGTCCTCCCAGCTCCACATAAGGGAACCTTATTACTTTTGTATGACTCCACTCAAATGCCACTTCTTCCATGAAGATGCTTGGTGAAAGAGACAAAGTGAAATTTTTCTATTCCACAGAAGAGGTCCAAACACAATGAGAGGAAGCACGGTTTGTATTCTCAGAGTGTTAGGACAGGAACCAGCATGGCTTAGGAGTGCAAAACATGTTTGTTGATTGAAAAACAAATGAGTGAGTGCAACTTTTTAATTTGGTTTAGTTAATTTATCTTAATGTGTTTTGTTAGGATTTAGAGAGCAATGTTTCATCGTGACTTCTATTACCTTATTAGAGAATCTAACTTTGGTATTCTTTTTTAAATGTTAAAACAAAAGAAAAACAACATTCATTTGGGAGTTTGTATCCATTAAAGCATGTTGAGCTTTAATGATTATTCTTTTATTTTCCAATTACATGCAAACTATGGAATTAATAATCCATTCAGAAATTTCCAGGGACCAATTCTAGGGTGTCATTTATGGCAGAGTTAGGCATTTTTCCCCCATCATAAAACAGCATAAATAATAATATGCATAAGGTACACTGGGGTTAACAGAAGACTCTGCCCCAGTCCCTTGGCTGGGGAAAGAGCATATCAATACACCCATCACCCACTGCAGTAGTATGCTGAGCACCCAACTGGGAAGATTTGATTATATTATGGACAATTTAGAACCCTGCCTTCTCATATATATTTTTACAACAAGGAACTATTTATTATTCAGCCACCTTTAAATAACATTAAGTGTCAAATTTAGATGCATCTTCCCTACATATAGTAAATGTGTTTCAGGAAATCGAGAGCAGCACGGAGGAGCCAAAACCTGGAGGAAGACAAATTTCTGAATGATCCCTAATTCCCAGCAAAAACTTTTACAGGTAATAGATACTCAATAAACACTGGTCGACTTAAAGCACATCATCTGTCCTAGTGATTTCCCATCCTGTTCCTCTCTCTTTTCAGGCCGATAGAATTGGCTATACCCTTTGTATCGGCCCTAGTGCATTGAAGATATCTTTAATTGTGGACCACTTATCTATCATAGGGTGCTCCAGCTTTGCCATTTATACCTGCCATTCTCAAGTTTTTGTTTTGTTTTGTTTTGTTTTTTAAATCAGACATGCATGGCCTCATTCATTTCTGTACTCTACTCTTTTTCCTCTTACTCAGGGTCTGTGGTAGGCACTAATTGTTTTCATATCCCACAAAAATCTCCCTTCTGTCTTCTTCCTTAAAACAGTCACCTGATATTTTTCTCAGAAGAGGTGGGCTAGATTATTGCTCTAATAACCTAATAATCACTATAATGAAGGGAGAAGCTCTCTTGGGAAAGACTTTTGCTCAAAGGAGGTGAGAAGAAGGAAGTGACTCTATAATTTCAACCATCCTGTGCTTCCTGCTTTTGAATACAATGTGAGGATGAGACGTTCAGATGCTGCTTCTGCAATCATTTTGCAATTATGAGGAAAAGGCCAAACAAATTGCAGATATGCCATTGGAGGCTCCAACTTTGTTGAGTCAATAAAACTTTAAAAGCAGTTGTCGATCTCCAAATGTTACATTAGATGAGAAAAAGAAACCACTATTTTCCAGGTCCTCTTAGTCAGATTTTATGTTATTTGGAGCCAAACCACATGATGATTAATGATGATGTATGGTTTATATAGTTAATATACTATTTCCCTACAATCTTTCATAATTCATGATCTTTTGTATTTTAGAAACTTTAGATTGAGATTTCTTGATAGGCATTGACCACAAATTTTTAAATTTAATTTAACAAATGTATATTAAAATTTTAATATTTAATTCAACTGTTTGCTGTATCATTTCTTTGTTAGACTGTGAGTCAATAAAGAACGAAGTCTGACTTATCTTTTCATGTCCAGTAATATAATAAATATTCAGTAAGTTTTTCTTGAATTGACTTGATTTTCTTTCTGTGTGCCAGACAATGTATTAAATGCCATGGACACTAATAAGAGTATAACATGCTGACTTCGCTTTAAAATGAAGTATTTCATAACTTAGATAATACTTGTACTTTTTTTCCCCCATTTCCTAGATGTTATAAAAATAATTTGAGGGCTTGAGGGCAGAGTCTGTGTCTTCTTCATTGTTATAGATCATAAAATTCCTGGCATACATAGGGTCTTACATCTCTAAAGTCCTATAAATATCCAATGAAACTTAATAAACATGGGTCAAATATCTCCATAACTGCCCACCCCATTATTATAGCTGGTTCTATTTGGTTGAGTTACTTTTATCATACTTCTCCAATTTTTTATTTTCATATTTTCTTTCCTCTTATATTCATTTAAAAGCTTATCAGTCTATTTCACATACAGTTTCGATTTCTCTCTCTCTGACAAGGATAAACATTTCTATGCATAGTCTACATCTATTATTTAAAGTCTTAGCAATGATATTATTTGCCTCATAACGTAACATTTCACAAGTGCCTTTTATAGCTGTCCTTTGAAATCAGTATAGGTAAGTTAGAGAACATAATTTTGTTTCCAGTCTTCTTCCTTGGGTTTTTACATGAACCAAACACCTATTTTTATTATTTTGTTTTTTTGCCAAACCTATTGCCCTTTACAGTTGATAAGAAGCAAGGCTAGTAGTTGTCAGTTCTATGCTGAAAAATGACCGGAGTGGTTTGAAATGACGTTTGATTATACTAGTCTATTATAATAAAAATAAAAATAAAAATAAGTTGTCCTTACCAAAAGATGATTGTACCTGACAAGTAAAGCTTGTGGCTTATTAATAATTAAAAATATTTCTGTGTTCTGCTACTGATGGAATATTTAATCGCTTGTTCAGTCAATACCAATGTATCATTTATTATTCATTAAAGATAAATGTAGTGTAATGGTCTTGAATTGCAATGCGTTGCAATGAGATTACGAAGGACATAAAGTTGATTTATTATTTAGGAATTGATTAAAATTCTCTACTGATCT
Source organism: Cynopterus sphinx (assembly GCA_030015415.1). Classification (NCBI taxonomy): domain Eukaryota; kingdom Metazoa; phylum Chordata; class Mammalia; order Chiroptera; family Pteropodidae; genus Cynopterus; species Cynopterus sphinx. The sequence continues at coordinate 121,336,028 of CM057383.1, forward strand.
CAATGACTAGGAGAAACCACCAGCTCTCCATAGTGACAAAGAATTTTAATTTTAAAATGCTATTTAACTACCTGGGGACTAGTTTTAACTAGTATTTAGGTAAAGACAGGAACTCCAAGGCAATGAATAAAGTGAAGGCTGCGCTTCAAGGGTTAATGTGAATTTCTTAGAGAAGATGCAGCACCAAGAATGAAGCCTACATTTTCCCAGCATGCTTCATTTTTAGTGCGAGACTGTCTTAGGCTCTTGCTCTTAGTGCACACTGTGCTGGGTTGTTATAGTTCAGCCAAGTTTCATTCAAGAGCTTTGTGTTCAGATGACATTTTCCCATCTCAGGTAGAGTTGGTTGAGTTTTTTTAAGGGCCTTATGAATGATTCATTTCCTTTTCTCTGTGCTTCTTTTGACTCATTTTACACAGATTATGGCCAAGTATCAGGAATGGATAGGTTTTTCTTCAATTCTGTTTCTTTCTCCTGTCTTCTGTGCTACCAGAAGTGGAGACTTACAGCTGAGAAGTCACTTCTCCCTTCTTTTCAGGACCTAAACAGTTGTTTCATTACAGATCATGTCAGGTAGCTAGTCAGACATGAACAATAGGGGAAACAAAGGAATAGGGGCCCAGCCTAGAGACCACCCAATGGTAGTAGAGTTCTGGGTAAGTGCATGTGCACTAGGCTAAGTGTTATATAGCAGCCAAGTGTCAGTCAAAATAACTTCACCTGACAATCACCTAGGAATGCTTTTGGAAACACTCATCATGGCTCAAATATAAGGCAGATATTCCCACTTCTGGGGGATTGTTGTGGTGATGGTTGTTGTTGGCTGTTGTTACAATGCTCTATTACAGCTCTTTGCTAAAATCATATGCCTCTTTGGGGCATGCTTTAGATTTCTGAAATATAACTTTAATAAATCTTTTCTAAATCTCACTGACCTTTGATTCTTCACTGCTTTAACAAGGAAGAACCAAGGAAAAATTCTCACTATGCTTCTGTGACAATATTCCTGACCCCCTTGCCATGGGGGTGATACCCAAGTTCAAACCGACCCCAGTGGTAAAAACTATATCGTCTGCATACTTTAAAGGCATTTTACTCTTTCTATTCAAGTGAAGTCAGAAGATATAGGGAGAGAAAGGAATACAAGATGTCTATCCTAAATAAGGACAGTCTCCAGAATTTCTCCACTGGATTCATGTCCTATTTATGGCTGATCTAATAAGACTGGGTTTTGATTTAAGTCAAGTTCTATTGTCTTTGAGAACAGATGGACTTGAGCCTTAGTATGTAATAAAGAGGACTTCTCAGTATCCCAGGGCATTGAAAATTCATAGTAACAGTTGCAATCAAGAAGCTATGTTCCGGTGCATAAATAATCATATGCTTATTCCTTGCTATGGGGAATCATTTGTGTGTCTTTGGAAAAGAGTTCAAATGGCACTCGACACATAAGAATGATATAATGGGAGAAGACTAGCATGCCTGGACTGTCCCCAAACTGTCTCTTAATAGCAGTAATATATTAAATACAAGGCTGGATAAGAAATTTATGATTTTCGAAATATTTATTGAGTGACTACTATATGCCAGTGTTAGACTTGAAGCCAATTATGTGATGACGATATGACTTCATGGAAATAAAAAAAAAAACCAAGGAAAATAAAGGAATACTGTCACCAATAAAGAGACAGATTTTATGTGACAATTCTCCAGTGTTAGAATATAAACTATTTTAAAATGAGACAATATTTAAAGATATTGATGTTTGCTAGATATTTATTTTGTTAGATTTAGGATGTTGTATGTAATCTCTGATCTGTCTTACTCTAAGTCTTGAATAAATTTTGGGACCTGTAGCAGATTTGGAGGTAAGTATCCTTATGCTATTCTGGGTTGCAACTAATTATCCTCATTTTTCTAAAACTTTGCTTCTCAAAGCAATTGCAGGTACATGCTTATAACTGAGCTCTCATCAATGTTAAGAGAAAAATGCACTTGCAAAGCAGTAAATTCTTGCAATAATTCCCTGAAAGAGATCAAATGTTTGAGTTTGTTTCACAGCGATTTATCTAATATTCCCAGGTGTGAATCAGGATGCATTTAATTGATTCAGAAATCTTTGATACATTACATTTTAAGCTGCTTCTCCTGCCCCCTGTGTTCATTTATTCATTCCAGTCCAAAAGAGTTGACACAGTTGGTTAGCCTTCTATTGTGAAGATTACCAATTAGATGCTTAAATTGATGACTCAGATTCCTTTAAAGCCATTTTAAAAAATCTTTTGTATCATTTAGGGTTCCAAATATTCTCTGGAGATTGTGTGAGGACTCGGTGTAGGTCTCGCTGTACCTGTGCCAGTCTCAGATACAATGGATCTGCTTTCATAAGATAAACTTTATTTTCCACCTATTTTACATTCTTTCTTTGACTAAGAGTCTTAGAGTTTCCAATGAAGTGGGATTTAAAATTACAGTCTATCCCCATAGCTTGGATTATACCTATTCATTAAATAATAAGTACTGTATTCCTTTAAGGAACCAGGTACTGTGCTAGGTACAGTCATATAGCTGTAAGCATGGAGGAAAAGTGTTCCATTCTTAAAGAGATAATCATCCACTGGAAAAAGACCAGAAGCAGTGGAGAAAGCCATCAGATGTGGCAATTAGAATTTTTCATAGAGTGATGAATCCTATGAAAATAATTAAATCAGAATGTGCAGTACAGAGTTGTAGGGTATTCTTTTAGATTTAGTAGTGAGAGGAGGCTTTTATGAGACAGTAATACTCAGAGAAATCAGAATGACATGAAAGAGCCATTCCTGCAAAGATCTGGGAGGAGATAGGTCAACATGTGCAAGTGCCCTAGGATAAGAACAAGTTTGTATGTTCCAATGACAAATAAAGGAGCAGTGTGGTTAGAAAAGCATGAGTGAGATGGAGTGCTTCAGTTTTGTTCCCAAGTATCAGGCCCTGAGCCAAAGACTCTGTGTATGCACCTATTATAAAGTGAAAACCTGGGGAGCAGAAGTCAGGCAAAGGAAAATGGAGTATGGAAGGCAGGAGAGCCAATGCAAGGATGTGTTATTGAAGCTGACTGCTAAGAGCAACTGTTTGCTTGATCTTGAGAAATCATATAACACATGACTTCAAAGAGAGAAAGATGATCCACCAGCAATTGATTCAGGGTTTATACCTTGGTATTACTCTCCTCACTTCTGGGATGTAATGTACATGCTTAGGCAGTAAGAGGTTGTCTTGTTTTCTCACACTTCAGCATTCAGTGAGAAGTCCTGAGGCAGGAGATGTGAGGCACACTGCGGGGCATGAAGAAAGTTGCTGTCGATTTGCTCCTGTGTGAATTCTATCAGGGCCCACCGAGAGCTGGTGTCCACCATGATAGCTTGAACACGAGACAGAAAGGGTCAGAAGTGGCATACTTGTCATTTGTTTCATAGAGTGACATTAAATGACTTAGTAAAATTAATCAAGTGCCAGCAACTTAGAGTCATGGTACAAAGTCTTAGAAGTCTAAGACATTATGATACAAACTGTAGATTTTATCCTAAGTGTGTTAGGTAGAAACTGGAGGTTATTAATCTGGGTAGTGGCACAATCTGTTCTGTATTTTAAGCGGCTTACTCTGGCTTTCATGTGGAGAATTGCTTGTCAAAGGGTAAGAATGGAACAGTTCAGAGCGGTGGTCAGCAAACTATGCACCATGGAGCAAATCCTGCCTATCTCCTGCTTTTGAAAATAAACAGATATTGGAACACAGCCAGATAATATTTCCATATTATCTATGGTGTGCTTTTTTTTTTTTGCACTACTTCAACAGAGTTGAGTAAGTGCGACAGAGATCATATGTCCTGCAAAGCCTAAAATACGCATTATTTGAACATTCACAGAAAGTTTGTGCACACTGAATTATAGAAATCTTCCTGCAGCATAGTCTGCTCATGCCACTCTCCTGCCTAGGATCTCTCAGTGGTTATCTGCTCTTTAGTTTGGTTTTAGGATGTATTACTAGAATGACATTGATTAGTATATAAAAAACTTTGCTTGAAATGCCAATCTTTCTTTTTCAAATACATATAGTTTTCTACCTGCCGTGTTATTTATCTTATCCAAAGTTCAACAGTATAATAAACAGTATTTTTAGCGCCTTGTATGTTAAGAGTGTTAGTTAACGTTCTTACTGTTAAAAAACATCTTGGTCTCTTATAAGAATAAACATTTCCTTTCCCTCACAACAATCACCAACAGTCATGGCTGAAATGCTGAAATTCTGACCCATGCACACTCTTATTTTGGGATCCAAGCCAAAAAAAAAAAAAAAAGTCACCATTTGGGATATACTGCTTTTCTGGCTGACAGGAAGAATAATGACTTGTGGAAACTCACAAGGCTTTTTAAAGCTTTTGTTCTAATGATGCACACATTGCATCCACTTATATTCCATTGGCCAGTGTATACCAGATGACCAAACTCAGCATCAATGGGGAGAGATGTGCACTGTTTAGTGGTGAGGTGGACACTGCACATCATCACATTTTAACAGTTATACTCGTTCAACAGGAAAGGTCTGAGGAGCGAAATTATTGATGTGCCTGCTACCAATGTTGTCTTAGCTCTAAATCTACACTTTGTTGCTGTACTTCGTGCTGGATGCTTGATGCTGAAGGAACCCTGCAAGCATTTCTCTTTGGCCAGCGAACTCAATGTTAGGAGTTGTCGATAGAGGGCGCTGGAGGGACACTGCAAAGCCGTCGCGGGAGCAAAGGGTTTTTCTTCCTGCACAGGGAGGCCAGGTTTGGCAAACAGAATAAAGGATGCCCCGTAAATTTGAATTTCAGATAAATAATGGATGACTTCGTTTGTAGTATAAGTACGTAACACATATTGCATGGCATATACTTACACCCAAATCCGATCCATTGTTTATTTGTAAAATTCACTGGATGCCCTGTATTTTAATTTCAACTCTATCCTGGTTCCAGGGAACTGATTTTGTTTTTTGTTTTGTTTTGTTTTGTTTTGTTTTGTTTTGTTTTGTTTTGTTTTGTTTTGTTTTGTTTTGTTTTCGGTGTAGCAGACAGAGGATCAGCATGTTGGAAGCATGGCAGCAATCACAGCAAAGGCTCATAGGTCAGTTGCTACCTTCCCTCTCCTGCTACTTAGTGGCCTGCAGGATTCCTGGTAGGGCAGCCACATGCTTTCAAAACATTTGATCCCCGTCTTAAGGTGAATGTCTCTTATAAGTAGTTTCTTCCTTGTTGCTCTCCCCCAGCCTAAGAGGTAGTCGGTGCTGCCTGCTTGTGCTACTTGTATGTCCTTTAGAGTCTTTAATCCTTTTTCATTAAAGGTTAACTACCTTTTGCTAATTTACAGTTACTTATACTAAATTTTCCCTGTTCAAACTACTGGTGTGGTTTCTCTGTCTCAGAAAGACCCTGACTAAGACAACTGGAGACAATAATGAAACTACCACAGAAGATGCTTTAATGACAACCAGTCTATGAGGAAGTATTTTATCCCATTGTACAGATAAAGAATCTGAGCATTAAGGAGTTCATGTAGTGAATGAATGTTGCAAACCGGTTGAGTAATGGAGGTTTGATGCTAACATATGACTCGAGGTTATTCTTTTACACCTTTAATTTGTCCTGTCTTTTGACTCCAAATAATTAATATGCATCTTCCAAGTTTTAGCTGGTGAAATGATGCCTGCTCCTGTGTCCATGCCTAGTAAATGTGATTAGTCATTGTTTCAGCTGTATAATTTTCTCATTTTGTAGGTGGAAGGTTTTGAGTAAAACGTAATTAATTATTAAGGGAAAATTACTGTTATGGGCTAAATAGTGCCCACTCTAAATTTCATAGATTGAAGCTCTTTTCCCCAGTACTCCAAAAAGTAACCTTGTTTGGAGACAGGATCTTGTCACAGGTCAAGTTAATGGCAAGTCATTAGCATGAGCCCTCATTCAACATGGCTGGAGTTCTGAAATAAAGGAGAAATCTGGACACAAATATATACATAGAGGTATGTGATGTGAGGAGACATAAGAAAAAGAGAACCATCTATAAGTGATGAAGAGAGACCTGGAGAGTTCTTCTCTCAGGACCCTTACAAGGAGTCAATTCTGCCAACCCCTGATTTGGGGTTTCTAGCCTATAGAACTATAAGGTAATACATGTCCATTGTGTAAGCCACTCAGTCTGTGAGGCTTTGTTATGACAGCCTCAGCAAACTACCATAATTACTACCAAGTATTGTCCTTTTTTATAGGAAGATGTTGTTGAATTTTCTCTTCCGATATTTTTCTAATAATGGAAAAGACATCAATGTTGTTTTACTTTTCTTTTTTTTTTTTTTTAATGAAAATGGCACAGATTATAACAGCACTGGCTGGAGACATGTGCAGTAAGACCACATAACCCCACAGTAAACTTGGAGTCTGATATAGAGATTACATTTTACTAATTAGAGTCATAATTCTTTTCTCAACACCTTTGCCATATCATAAGTGGGGTCCATAAACCTGAAGTATTAGCATCACTTGGGACTTCATTAAAAAGGCAGAATCTCAGGCCTCACCCCATATTAACTGAATCAGAATCTTTATTTTATCAAAATTCTTAGATGATTATTATTAACATTCAAAATTCTGAACACCAGGCAAAAAAGAAAAAAAAATTTCTTAGAATTTACTTTTTTTTTTGAAAATTCCTAAAGTGACATTTTAGATTGCTGGAACTAGCTTGTTGGAAGCACTAGAACTGTTTAGCAGGTCATGAGTATGTATATTTGATTCACAGCTGGTTTAAAATCAATTACCTGAAGCTGAAATGCCTCTCAAAACTCACTAATGTGATAATTGCTCTTAATTGTTTCACTGTGACTTTCTCATGCCTACTTGTAACATGCTTGGATCTTAATAAATGGGCTCTCAAAAATAGGAAGAGCCTTCCACTTTCCTACTTCCAGATGCAAAAAGACATATGTGACATCAAATTAACTTGTAGTTGTAATATGTGGATATTTTTTTGGTGAATAAACATCAATTAAAAATGATGCAAAAGAAAAAAACTAAGGAACTTCCGGCTCCATTAACCTGCATTGTCACCCTAAGATTCACCTTTAATAATATTCAGCAGCAGAATTCTCACAAAAGACAATTATTTTCTGTTGAAAGTAAAATTTGAGTCCATTTCATTTGTGTCTTTATTTCAGATTATTTTTTTTCTGATGTAAGAGGAAGCTTACTTCTTTTTTGTCATTGAAGTTGTATGTTTTTGCTGGAAATGGGAACATGGAAGGGTTGTCCTCTATCCTCTGGTTGAAAAATACATTCAGAAAAAGAATTAAAACCTCAACATTTTTACCTATTGGATTTAGAGACACAGAATGTTGGGAAGAAGACATTCTCATTCATTACTACTCGGGGTATAAATTTGTAACAGAAAAAAAGGAAATCTGGCAATATTTACTAAATTTATAGCTGTACATGTCTTTTGATACTGCAACTAGACTTCTAAATGTATTCTATAGATGTACTTGCATAGTCAAAATTACATGTGAACAAAGTTATTCATTTCAGCATTATATATAAAGTCAAACATTTAGAAAATCCTATATGATTATAAATAAGAACTGGTAAAATAAATTTTAGTAAACTAAAAAAATAAAATACATTTACATAAAATGACAAAGTTCAGTACGTAATGTTTACTGGTTGTATGTATTTTTGAGTGAAAAAAAATCATAAAATCTGTTTTGTATAACACTGCTTTTATATAAAAATAGATTGTGTCATTGTAGCTCCTCATATATGCATGGAATATCTGGAAGGATACAGAGGCAACGAAAACAGGTAGGGAGAAGATATAAATAAGGATGAGAATATTACCTTTTACTCCAATTTGCTTTTGGTTTTGGAAACATTCAAAGAGAAACTTAAAAACAACAACAACAACAACAATTACATCCCATAGCAATAGCTACAAAACCAATTATAACATTTTATAATACTGGATCAGGATTGAAAGGCTGAAAAATAATAGTCTAGTTGCTGCTATACAGTCTGCTAAAGCCGATGCCAAAATTCCACTAACTTAAGTTTAATATTGAAACTAAGCAAGGTATTTATTTTAAGCTTTTCACAGAGTAGATACACATTGCAAAATATTCTGGGATGACTTTACACTTGTTCTGAATTATAATGAACATAGCCATCTTAATCCATTTTGCTTGTTCGGTTCCTACAGTGTTCAATGGCTGCACTACCAAGCTGGGAAAATTCCAGTGGGGTGAACTGCATGAATTGAGAGAGATCTCCACTATCCCAAAGAACTTATATGTGGTTCTGTTTTATGCCTCAAGGCCCCTCGGCCAGTCCCTACCCTCTAGTAATTAAATTCTCAACATGCTTTCTTTTCAGTATGGCAAGCTGCAGGTGTTAGCCACCCACAGAACACCCTCCTGCTGATGATTAGCCAGCACTAATTTCCTGCAAGAATATTCTCCATAGATATGCAGGTTATTAATTCAGATGGAAATATTAGACTCTCACTTGAAAAAAAATGCTTTCTAATCATTTCTGAGTACTTGGAGAAACAAATCAAAACAGAGTAGGGAGATAATGTAATAAATAAACTTTTGTGAAGGTGCTGTATACAATCTTGGGTTTATTCACTGATAGAACTATACAAATCCCCTTCTATCCTCCTTACATTTATGAAGACATAAGTTCATACAGACCGACTATTTTCTCTCATTCAAACATACCATGCTGTTTTGCCTTTCTGTGTATGCCTTTAAGCATTTCTTTACCTCTGACTAGAAAGCCTTCCTCCTGCTACCCCACCCCCCATCTGTTTTCCCAACACCTACTTATCCTGCAAAATAGATAGAGCCTTCTCAGTGACACCTTCTGGGATCAGCTCCTCTGTGTCGCCCATGGAATCCATTTCTCCTTTCATCTGTGCTGTTGCTATTTGAACATACCTTCTTCTTGCAATGATGGCCCAATATTGAAATTATTTGTTTCTATACCTTGGGAACACATTTTTATAAATCTTTGTATGTGTTTTAATAAAAAACAATTTTCAGATTTGCACATTTGATTTTTAGAATCAAAATAGGCTACAAATATGAAACCACATTGTTACACAGTCCCTGATCCACTCTTAATAAAAAGTACACTTATTTGATACTGAGACTGTCCCATAAAATATAAATTATATCTTATTGTAGCTTAAAGAGTTTATTAAGGGGTGTTCATATCTAAGAAGGAGTGTGCTTTCAAGACCTTTCATACATGCTCCCATCTCCTCTTCTCTTCAAGTAGAAGGGGCACTGTTTTGATTGGGGAGACTCCAGAACATACATTGTGCCATGTATAAGGCAGTGTGGATCACGCTGCAAAGGGTCAGCACATAACAGTAGATTTATGTTTCTGCTTCTTCTTTGTTTGAACTGGCATGTGGCGAATGCCTACATTCTAATTTAGATTTAGTCCCTAGGCTCATTTATTGAGCCTAATCTGACTCACAAGAGATTTTCATTGATTAGTGGGGTTGAAAAGTAACTTGGGAATTGACATTAATTTGCTCTAATTTTTTGTGTTCTATATTCTTTGAGAATCATGTGAGGCTGAGGAGCAAAACAGCCTGAGACAAGAATCTGAAACTTCTGGCTTCCTTACATGATATACTCCAGTAGTATCTCATTCTCAACCTTCCTTCTGAAATATGGATAATTCTTTAGTCTCTTAAATGAGTATTATAGAAATTTTTTATTACATTTGTTTCTTCTTTAAAATATTCTCATGCCATCAATTCATATATATATTTGGAAACCTCTTAAAAGTTTGAGTTGGCATGGGCACCTTCAGGCTAAAATTGTCCATTGAGCCTATCACTGTTCATTGGCCTATGAGTGGAAATTCAAGATCTGCAAGTACAGGGAGGGATTCTGTGATAGTATAGTAGTGCGGTCAGAACATTGATGCCTGGGATAGAAATAAGAACGGGTGGACATAGAGACCTCTCAATTATACATTATTCATCAAGGAAACTCTCAAATTCTTTCTCAAGGCTTCAAGGCCTGAGAGTTGACAACAAAGGTGATGTCTTAAATTCTAGCACAAAACTGAGCACAGATTAATCATTCAATAAAACCTTGTTTGTTGATGGATTGCAGAGTTGAATGCTTTGTCTTTTTAATCGCTGACACAAGCAAAAGAGGGTACTCTAATTTATGAAGTTTGAAGGGTTTTGTTTTTCTTTTACATTCTCGAGGAACTTTGCTGAGGAATCTAGAAAATTTTATTCTAAAAACTTGGAGACGATTTGTACCACCAAAATTCAAGTTGACTAATTTTCAAAGAGATGTATAGCACTGGTGAAACCCTGAAAAGAATATGAAACCTGGAAGTGTGAAACAAAGATGTGTTTAAAACTTAATCTTGTACTTATTTCCAGGAGTCTGACAATAGCATCATTTTACAATCAGACATACAAAGTTTTTAAAAAGCCCCTACAATTAACTTTACACCCAGGCTGATCCATGTAGCTCACTTTAATATCAAACTTCAGATGTAAAAAAGTTTTAAGCAAATATCAAACAAGAAGGCACTTATAAACAAGTCAACATGCAGGATCATATAATAAAAATATTTCTTCAGCAAGAAATGGCCTTTTTATGCAGAACTCAGAAAGACACATACCACATATTCTTAACAACAGGGATGGCTCTGTCTCCTCGACATGCATGCGTCTAGGTTAACAATTTGAAATTACGATGTTTTTCCAGAACCACATATCTGTGTATATTCACTCTGCTGACTTTAGAGAGACACTGACTGGCAATCAGCACTGAAACTAATTCCTTTGACTTTGAGTGGAAAAGAATGTTCATTGCTTTCTAATAGCCATTTTCTCACCTACTCAAGAAACCAATCATGTTGGCCATGCAACAAAGTTTTGATTGACAAAATGCAATCATTTTTCTGGACTTCTGAGAAATCTTAAAAGTGAGACATGCTCAACTGACACACCCTGTTCATTTTTGCCCCTTCTCGTCTTCCTATCTGGAGTATGACCTTGATGGCTGGAATCTTAGCAGACATTCTGTGATCATAAACTGACAAGCACACTCTTAAAGAAGTATAACGGGACTTCTCACTTTATGTCAGCTCTGAAATAACTGACTCTGTTTCCCTCATTGTATGAGAGAAAAAAAACAGAACTTCTAAAAGCCACTGTTAATTATAGGTATCTGTTTCTAGGAGCTAAACTCAATCCTTGATGGGCACTGTCATCTTGCCTCTGGTTACCTTTATGATCTTAAGAATTTATATTAAAAATTAATACTATTAAATTTTTACTATACATTACACAATTTAAACACAGACTCACATTTAATATTCACCTAAAATTTGAGGCAGAAACAGACATTAATGTAATAACTGGTCTTAGAATATTGAGAAAATTATTTTAGCTCTTTGTGACTCAGTTTCCTCTGTCTATAAAAGGAAGATTATAATATTAAGCTTTTTTATATGATTATGTTGAGGATTAAATGAGCTTATCTATATAAAGTCCTTAGAACACTAAATTAATGAGGACTGTGTGTCAGAAATTATTAAGTTTTCAAATATGTTTGACTACAAAATATTTTGACCATCATACTACATAATATGTTACCTTTTCAGAAATTGTCTTGATTCATAATGAATATTTGCCCTCATTTTTCAAGAGAAAAATGTAGAAGCTACCATTGCAATGAACCAGGTACAACATTTGGTACTTTTATATATTTCATCTCATGTTTTTCAAAACAACAAACTAGGAGTTATAATCTCCATTTGATACAAAACAAGCTCTATGTAATTAAGTGATTTTTCTAAGTGCTAATAATAAGAGGTAAAACTGGTTTTCAAACTAAGGTCTGCTAATTTTGTGTTCAATAGTTTTTCCCACTACACTACAGTTGCCTTAGATTCTGTATACTGAACTTGGGTGTACATGGATGTGTGTGTGCGCACACACAAACTCACACTACGGATTTATTAAGAATACCACATTTTAGAAATAATTTTTTTAACTAATTTTTAAGGCAACCAGTATCTAAATTACCTCAAGTAAAATTTCTGCAACCATAAAATTGTTTTAGGTTTAAATTCATGTTCGTATTATCCTCTTCACTCTTTATATTCATAATTCCTAATTTCTTCTATAATCCTTGAATATCTTGTATCACCTTACCATTTTAAATTTCTATTCATCTTATTTTGTAATTAGTGTATGCATGAGAACTCTCTCATTTTATCTATTAGACATATGACACAATAATATGCATGCATTGTCTACATTTTTTTTCTGGTAAACTTATATAGCTTATATGAGAAATATCAGGGCTTTTTTTTTCTTTTTTTATTAAGAATGGACCCAGGGATTTTCTTTGGTCTGATCAACACATATTGGTGCTGGTAGCACAGATAAGAAACCATGCAGAAAAGAATGCCTTCTTACTCATAACCCCTACTTCCCCAGAAGGATCATGTGAATTTTGTTTTTTCCTGGAAAAAAGGCCAAGAGACCAACCTAAGTTTCAATGTCAGTATAACCTTATGAGTCCTCTGATATTTCTCTGACAGCTAGCTTCCCATTTGTAATTGGAGTGAGATCTATCTCTGTCATTGCTCCGTAGGCAGGATCCATGGAGAATTGTTCAAATTGGAAAAGAGTTTCCTCTCATTAAAAGCAAAGCAAACCAACTGTAAATAGCATGGCTGTTAGGAACAACTACATGCATGATTCTTCTGATCCTGAGGGCTATTTTCCAATTCCAAGGAGGGCAGAGGATAGAGCAGGATGAATATCTCTTTTCTTTGGCTATTAATATTCAACTCATAGGACTCCCTAAAGATGCAATGATCAAGACAGAAGTCTTTTGATGACAAGAAAAGAACACTGGTGTGAAAAATATTTGGATAAGATACCATGGAATTAAATCAATAGTCACTTTCCCTTTAAAATAACTCTTCAGTCTCTATATTTTCCTGTGCTTAAATAGTATTATTCTGATTCATAAGTATAGCTATTAATTGAGAACCTTTCATGTTCCTGTTACTTTATAAGCATTATCATATTTAATTACAGCCATAGAAAGTGAGAAACATGTTAAAATATTTAAGATCATGGACTTTAGAAGCAAATTTCTGAGGTCCAAATATCTGTGAGATCTTAGCAACTACTTATGTATCCATCTTAATCTTTGTTTTCCTCGTTGGCAAAGTTGATGTAATTATGGTATTATTTACATTATAAGGTTATGATTCATTTGAAATGAAATAATCTGTGTAAAATATATAGAGGAGTGCCTGAAATAGATTAATTACTTTAGTTATTTTCATAATTTTCATTATACAGATGAAGAAATTGTATAGGTAAGTATATAAGAGGCTCAACCTTTTCCCTAGATCAGACAATGAGTTGTGTTAGTAGAGGATTCAAACATGGTCATTCTTACTTAGCTATTTTAAATTCTATTTTAATTTTTTATAGGATGTTGTAAGGTTTAAAAGATGTAGTAGTGTGCAATTTAAGTGGTCAATAGAGGCTAATTTAATCATTTGTCTAGCTGAATCCATATAGACTCTCTCCTGCAACTTTAAATAATTCTTCATTACAGAACTCTCCATATTTTCATTTGTATCTCTATTACATTAATATGATGGTAAATACAACTCTTCCTGTGGTTTTAGCTGATGCAACAAAGGTCAATAAAGCAATTGGTAACAAGTTTCCCCACTTTCCACAGTGATATGATATGAAAACTTGCAAAGAAGGTAGGCCAACTAGATCTACCAGCATCAGGCCTTTATATATTTCCACTGTATATGTGAAGTAAAAAGATGAGTTACCTGTTAGCTGAACACCAGAAAGGCTTGGGGACCACTCAAATATTTTATATACTAGGAAAAAAATAATCAACAGAATGAATTTATATAAATAGTAAAAGAAAGAATTCAGCTGTTTTCTGTTAAAATTCTTCCAAAGTCAGCCTACGTGATAAACTGGTTATTTTCTCATCATTTTTTGTCCTATATTAATTGTCTCCACTGAAGTATAGACTTTCTGGGAGCAAGAACATGTCTTCTTTTTCTACTGATTTTCCAAGCTTGTGACAGAATCTGTGTTCCATTAATATTACTGAGAGGCTGGACATGTGATTTGCTATTCAGAGTTGTCTAGACAATGATCAACTCACCAATTAGACTATCTTGGTGATCACTGAAAAATAGTAAAACTTTGACATGGGTTATAAACTACTGTGAACATATCATGGTTTCTGCTTCAGCATCTTATTGGACCAATTGCATATATTCACAAGCAACTCTGCCTAACTTTGCAAGTATGTGCATAAAACTAATTGAGGACAGAGTCTTGCCCTCATATCATTAACTCAATATTATACATTCCATGTATTTTGTCTTTAGATATTCATTCTACCACTTAATTATATAAGCTTAGAGAAAAATTAAGTTGACGGATGATTACATCATAATTGCCTTTCATCTGAGTAGAAAGGGAACAACATTGGTAACTTCAATATTGTATAATTGGTCAAACTGTGAACTCTGTGGAGAAAATACATCAGTAACAGCCTGGGGTTCAATAATAATGCAACTAACATGGTGAGAAAATTAATGTAATAGTTGTGCATAAAAATTAATTAATGTTTAAAAAGTGGGAAATTTCACACAAACGTTGAGATATTCAGCATGGATCTTGAGTCAAGAGTTGATGTGTCAAAACATTTCACTTGTTTTTCTGGTCTCTCAGAGCGTAAATTAGAATAGGATGAATTACAAGTGACAGGTGTACTACTTCTCATAAATATGCTCACTGAAAACATCACTAATACCTTACAACACTGATTCTTGTTGAGTCTAAAGGTGGCTTCAGAATTCTTCTTAATCTTAGTGACCAGGAAGTTTAACTAAATGCCCAGAGTTGACATATGCTATACATGAGTTATATTTTGGCATGTAAGCATATTATCACAAACTTAATGACTTAAAACAACACATATTATCTCAGTTTTTGTAAGTCAGGAGCCTGGATACAATTTAGCTGGGTCTTCTGCTTCAATATTTTATAAGGTTTGAATCAAGATATCAGCTGGGGCTGGGTTCTTATCAGATTCTGGAATGAAGGAGGATTTGCTTCTGAGCTCAAATGGTTTTGGCAGCAGTCTGCTCCTTGTGGATCATTACACTAAGGTTCCCAATTTCTTGGTATTTTTTTTGCTTGGGGTCACCATCAGTTTTTTGACACATGGACCTTCTCAACATGGCTGCTTGTTTCCTCAAAGCCAACAAAAGAGACTCCTCACAAATGGGTGTTACAATCTTAGGTAATGTAATCATGTGTACATAATCATGTATATTCTGTCACTTTTATCACATTCTATTGGTTAGAAGCAAGTCAGAGGCCCCACTAGGCTTAAGGAGATTACACACAAGAGTAAATATTAGGAGACAAGCATCGTAGCAAGCACCTTGGAATCTGTTAATTACATGAGGTGAAGCTCCTTACCACCCTTGATTAAAATTCATGAATAATAGTTGTAAAGAGACAGATTTTGAGTTGGGTTGACACAAATATTATTAAAAATTAAAGCCACTTGTGAATTAAATGTGAGACATGGGTATAGTTCAAATATAGAAACGTGAAGCAAGGAGATCTAAGCATTTAATGAAGTGTAGAGGGGCTGAGATTTGGTTACTTGAAGTTGGCTTCAAGGCCCAAAATTCTGTGTTATTTATGAGGATTGTAAAAGTCATGTATACTGTATGTTTAGCATGGGGAAAGAAGACAATATTTTGTAAATGTTTCATATTCATAGCTTCCTGTTTATTCTTTCATGTGTTGAATACAACCACAAACTAAATTAATGCCTTTGACAAAAATCTTCATAATTACAGAACCTAAGAATTTCTAAGTTGAAAATATTACTTTCCAAAAGTATTTATTGAATATCTACTGTATGAGGCTGTTCTCACAATGAGGAATAGAGGAATAGCAAAAGAAATATTTTCTTGCCTTCACAGAGCTTACTCTTGGACTAGAGAAATGGGGCTCACAGGTAACATTAATATAGACTAAAATAGAAAAAAATTAAATCAAATGTCATGTTGTAATAGATGCACCCTTGTCTGTCTCAGTTTTTTCTTTCTGTCTGGAGAAGTCAGAGACTATATAAACATCAAACTTCAAATCTATTAATATTTTCTGCTACTGCTAATGGCTTCAACAGGACATCACTAAAATAGTTGGGAAGCATGCCTTTACTGCTATGCCTCAGCAAGTTCCATCGAGACTTCATGGAAGATTCCAGAAAAAAGATAAAGATTTTTATTTATTTTTTATAGCCAATTTATCTTGTTATAATACACATAACTTTTGAGAGTTTTTTTAAAAAGAAAAAAAGAAAGAAAATGTATTAGTCTTTTCCAGCATGAAACATTTTGATTCTTATGCATTTTAATTCCTATTAAAAATTCAACTAAGCACAAATAATTGGCATCCAAAATGAATAGCAAAAATAGAAAAATAAAAGAATAATCAGTGAAGATTTACATGGGATGTAAGCTTCATGAAAGCAAGGACCTTTATCTGCTCTTTGTTTTATTTTATTATTTATTTGTTTGTTCGTTCCTTTATTATTCATTTATTTATTTATTTATTTATTTATTTGTTTATTTATTTATTTATTTATTTATTTAATGCTGAGGTATTTCAAGAATCCAGAATGTGGCTAAGCATATAGCTGTTGCTCAGTAAAATTTGTTGATAAAAGAAGAGGCTGAAATTCTCTGATTTCTCTTTGTCAATGTTGGCAGTGCTAACCTCTGTGTGGGAAGAAAGACATAGATTAGTGAAATTGAGAATCTGGGGTGGTTTTACTCTAAGAGTATTATCTTGAGTCTAATTTAGAATCTACATTTCTATTTAAAGGTACAGAAAATGCCATTTGTTCCTTCACATAATGTACTGAAACCTGTGTTTCTGAGTCTATAATTAAATGTGCCACTTATATTAATGAGCACATGCCACTCTTCTCTTTGTATAAAGCCACTTAACACAATTGAACTAGTGCAGTGATTGCAAAGAGTAGGCTGTAGAATCCTGTGTATCCCTAGGATTCAATTAGTTTCTGTGACTATGTAGATATATACATATTTTAAATTGTGTGTTTATCTTCATGATGCAGAGATTAGCGTTGGCAAGTGGCTCCAGTTCACAGAAAATGTTTCCAATCCCTAATGTCACTTAGAGAGGAATCAATGGTCACAAAGACATAAGGTCCTGTATGAAACTAAAGAAGGCTAGGTTAACCTTAGGAATTCTTGGACTTCTCTTAAGAACAGCTCCAAACTTAGGTACCCACCTTCATCTCAGAATTCAGTGATACCTTATAGGAGGTAAATTGTGTTCCCCCAAAAGATATATTATTCAGTTCTTAACCCCTCATCCCTAACAGAATGATCATATTTGCAAATAGAGTCTTTGCAGATGTAATCAAGTTAAAATGAGGTCATGCAGGATTAGAGTGGGCCCTAAATCCAATGACTGATGCTCTCATAAAGAGAGAGATTTGAACACATGGAGGACACAAAATGAAGTATGGTATGCTATGATGGAAGCAGAGATTGCAGTAGTGTAGCCACAAGCCAAAGAATGCCAAGCACTGTAGGCAATCATCAAAGGCTAGGAAGAGGCAAGGAAGGATTCTTCTCTAGGTTCTTCAGGGGAAGCATGGCCCTGCCACCACCTTAATTTTGGATGTTGGCCTCCAGACCTCTGAGACAATAAATTTCTCTTTTCAGCCACTTAGTTTGTGGTAATTTGTTGCAACCCTAGAAAATGAATACAGCCCATCAGTTGGAAAAAATGAATCCTAAGCTTAGGGTACTTTCTCTGCTTAATCTCCTTCTTCTCAATGCTTCAAACCTACTTTTTTTTTTTTAATTGTGACTCTGGGGTATCTTATTTCAGGCATGCTTGCAGTAACAAGAGTTTTGATCCATTTAAAAAATAATTTAGAACAAAACAACCCCATTTTGAAATACAATATACTGTGATAAAGGCTAGCTAAGCCTAAAAGTATGTGGTAGGAAGCTGGAAAAAAATTAATTGGGATGACTTTTTTGTTTTATTTTTGAGAGGATGCAAAATAGCATAATGTGCTAACATACTTAAGTACTTAGAAGCCTTTTAATTTTTAGGAAATATCACTACCAAATTATTAATAATGCACTCGAAAATGTAGCTACAGTTGCTTAGCACCATGTTGTTTCTAAGAGTGAAAAAGTGTAAACAATGGACATGTTCAGAAATATCAAATTATTAAAATGGTTTAGCATACTAATAAAGTGGGCTATCCAACAGCGATTTTAAAGTTGTGCTTTGAGGAAGATGAAAGTATCTCAGGGGCATTTCAGTGGCTATTTAAGGAGGTCAGGTAAAGTCAGGGTCAGCTATAATTTGCCTCCACCCTCACTTAACCAGATCTCAGTTTTCTCTTTTTTAAATATTGAATTTCTGAGTAAGATGCCATTTTAAACAAAACAAAATGTAAAATGGTCCTTGTTATGGGTTGAATTTTATCTCCCCTAAAAGCTGTTAAAGTCCAGTCCTTCGAATAGGACCTTATTTGAATAACTTGCAGATTATCAAGTTAAGATGAGGTCATTAGAGTAAGCCTTACTCCAATATGACTGTGTCCTTTTAAAAATGAGAAATTTGAATAGAGGCAGGTACACAAATAATGAGAACACTGTGAAGATGAAGGCAGATTTTGGAGTGATGCATCTACAAGAAAAGGAATGCCAAAGATTGCCAAAGAGCCACCAGAAGCTGGGAGAGAGGCATAGAACAGAGTCTTTGTCCCAGCTTGATGAAGGGAACAGCCCTGCCAACACCTTGGTCTTGAACTCACAGCCTCCAGAATTGTCAGAGAATAAATTTCTATTGTTTAAGCTACTCATGGCAGCCTCAGGAAGTTAATATAGTTCTATTGCTGAAAGAAAGTTCAGCACTCACATGTTAGAAAGCAGTACACACTTTTAACATATTCTGCTTTAGAATAAGTTTATAAGGTTCGCCCAGGCTCCCCAGACTCAAGGACATGCTAAGTCTTCCTTAACCATGAGATTCAGAAAGAAAGGGAACATGAGGGATCAAGTAGACTTCTTTCATGTCACCCAGAAAAAAGGATTTTAACTCTCTGTTTTTATAATCCAGTCTATCCCTGAGAAAAGCATTACCACACAACGTATAACAATAATCAATTGTACCCCAAATAAGCCAGTGCTAAAAGATGATGATATGTTATTAGAGAGGCAGCCAAAGCAGAGGAGTAAAATGAATAGAAAGAGTGAAATATAACTGTTGAACAAGAAAAATGACAAATGAAACAACAAAATGCATAGTGATATTCACGTGCTGTACAAAAACAACATTTTAAGGAAAAAAATGATATGATACACTTATGGCCCAGAAGATAAAATGAAAAAAAGTCTTAATCTATAAAGCAAAATTGAATAAAGACATTAAAAATGAGAGAAAATATAAGATACCTGCAGGGTACATCTAGGAGAACCAGAAGACACCCAGAAAGAGAGTGCTCCCAGAAAGAAAGAGATGAGACGTAGTCTTGAAATATATAAAAATAACCCTAAGCTAAAATTATTATCACATTGTTCAAATTTACCTTAAGTTAAAAAAAATGATTCGTCAGAATAATAAAGCTCACATGGCAGGCTGAGTTGATAAAAAAAGATACATCTAATCATAACTTTATACATTTCCTGAGCTATAAGGATAACGAACAACTCTTGAAAGTGCCAAGAACACCACTAAAGGCCGAATTTCACTAGGCATATAGGCATATGTTAAAATTAAAAAAGAATGTAGCTTCAGGAGAGAATGAGAGAAAATTTCTGAAAATAAATCTTTCAGAATTAGAAGCAAATTTAGTTTGTTTTTAAATCTACAGATCCCCTTCTACACCTCACAAACATACATGTCCCCCCAACCGCACACACAGGCATAGTCACACAGATACTCTTATGGGGTCTGAAATACTTCTAAAATGTTATGTGTAAAAGATATTTCTGCTTATGCAAATCCTCCTCTGTGACACATTCTGCTTTGTGATACGATTGGGATTTCATATTGTTGAGCTACCATATGGCATATTAATTTTACAAGGCTAATAAATTCATTCAAGTTCCCCCTGCCAATGGCCATCATCATCATGATACTTATTGATTTCAGGGGCATAGCTACCAAAAGGGAGTCCTGATATAAATTGGAAATATCTCAGCCAATAGGCTCTTAGCAACTCTAAAATTTTCAAATATTTTTAAAGCTCAAATCCAGGACACTTGCATGTATTCATGTTGAATTTTGATGTCTTGAACCGGCTGTTTTATTAATTTAAATCTTGATTCAGTCTTCATCAAAACTTAGTGTCATTCAAAGCATTGTTTATTATTCTGCATCTAGTTCTGAATTCAGTCCAGAATATTTTAAGCAGAATAAGCCAAGGAAAAAAATTGTAAGATAACGCACATGAGACTTTCCATTGATTGACATTCATTACCCTCTAAAATAGCAGTTATTAAACTTTATTGTTCAAAAGTTTCATACAGAATCTTGCTAACACCCGAGATTCCCAGTCTAAAGTCAGATTATCAAATTATGAGCAAGAATTGAAAACGTACATGTTTAAGCAACTGTTTTTTTTTTTGTAAATGCTTTGTGTACTTGTGTGATTTATTCCTCAAAGGGAAGTGCTTTATTTTTATATTATTATTTTTAAATTTTTCAATTACAGTTGACGTTTATTATTATTCTATATTAGTTTCAGGTGTACAGCATAGTGGCTAGAAAGTTATATAACTTACAAAGTGATTCTTCTGTTAAGTTTATTACCCATATGGCACTATCTATAGTTATTACCATATAATTGACTATATTTTATATGTTGTACTTCACTTCCCCATGATTATTTTGTAACCTCCAATTTGTACTTCTAAAGCCCCTCCGCTTTTTCACTTAACCCCCCTATGGTATCTATCAGTTTGTTCTGTATCTATGAGTCTGTTTGTTTATTTTGTTTCTTAGATTCCACAAACAAATTTCACTTAGCATAATACCCTCTAGTTCCAGAAGTCACAAATGGTAAGATTTCATTCTTCTTTATAGCCAAGTAATATCCACTATATCTATCTATCTATCTATCTATCTATCTATCTATCTATCTATCTATCATCTATCTATCTATCTATCATCTATCTATCTATCTATCATCTACCTATCTATCTATATGTACCACAACTTCTTTATCCAATTGTCTATTGAAGGGAACTTAGATCGCTTTCATATTTTTACTATAGCAAATAATGTTGCAATGAACATAGGGGTGCATATATCTTTTCAAATTAGAGTTTTGTATGACTTCAGATAAAATAGCCAAAGTGGAATTGCTGGGTCATGAGGTAATTCTATTTTTATTTTTTTTGAGTAACCTTCATATTGTTTTCCATAGTGGCTGCACCAATTTGCCATCCCGCCAACAATGAATAAGATCTCTCTTTTCTCCACAAATTCAATAGTACTTGTTGATTTATTGATCATAGCAATTCTGACAGGTGTGAGGTGATATCTCTTTGTGGTTTTAATTTTCATTTCTCTGATGATTAGTAACATTGAACATCCTTTCATACCTATTCTTTAAATGGATTGCTTGGGTTTTGTTTTTTTGGTGTTAAGTTGTATGAATTCTTTATAAAATTTGGATAACTCCTTATTTCATGTATCACTGGCTAATACCTTCTCCCACTCAGTAGACTGTGTTTTTATTTTATTAATGGTTTTCTTTGCTGTGTAAAAACTTTTTAGTTTGATGGATTCCCATTTGTTTATCTTTCCTTTTGTCAAAGAAAAGTGCTTTAGATTTAATGTTTAAATTTAATGAGGCAGACATCCTTCTTGTTCACATCATCATACTCCACTGCCACTCTATCCACTACCTAAGTTTTTAACAAAGTTTTTTCTGTTTCCTCTGCTCCTTTGGGATCTTGTTGTTCATTATCTTGTTTTATTTATTTATTTATTTATTTATTTATTTATTTATTTACTTACTTACTTACTTACTTACTTACTTACTTACTAGCTTGCTTTTTTCCTTTCTTTTGAGTTCCATAGCTCAAGTATCTACTAGAATAAACTGGTGGTTGAGAAGCATTTTTTATGTCTTTATTAGTCTTGGGCTGCCATAACAAAATATAGACTGGGTGGCTTAAACAACAGAATTCATTTTCTCACAGTTCTAGAGGCTAAAGGGTCCAGATCAAACTCAGCTTCTGGTGAGGGCTTTCTCCTGGCTCTCTGCTATGTCCTCACATGGCCATTCTTCAGTATGCGTGAGTGGAGAGTGCATGGTCTCTGGTGTCAGTATGGACATACATTTTTTTCAGGCTCAGCCCCACCTTTATGACCTCCTTAACCTTAACTTCCTTAGAGGCCCCATCTCCAAACATAGCTACTCCAAGGATTAGGGCTTCAACACTTTGTCAGGGGATGCAAACAGTTAGTCTTAACCATGCCATTCGTCTTTTCTTCTATTATTTTCTAGCATGGAATCCTCTTCTGTCCATGGAATCCACAATGAAGACAGAAAATAAGCATATTGTATGCCATGCAGGCCCTTAGCTCTCCCTTACAGAACAGACTTTCCTCAGCTTACAATCTTTATGCACATTCAAAATCATTTTGGATATTTATTATGCTTTGAACCTCTTAAAAAAATTTGACATCTGTCATTACCCTAACAATTACTTTGATTTGCTTCTGTACACTTCAAAAGTATTTTAATTTCAGGAAACATATTTGATCTCTAGTATTTCTATCACTTTTCAGTGGCTTGCAAGCTTTTGGCAGATCTCCAGCAATTATATTTATTCTGCCAGATGTGAGTTTTAATAAGAGAGTTCCTAATTAACTAAATATTAAATTGACTAAATATATACCTCAGCTGCTCCATTTAACCGAACATGATATTTATTTGCATATATATATATATACACAAATAAATATCATATATATATATATATATAGGTATTTATAAACACATATATATATATATATATATATATATATATATATATATAGGTATTTATAAACAGCGATGCTTTATTTTTGTTTTTCAAAAATGTTGTCATGCCAAATCCCCCCCAAAAGTACATGTCTAGAAAATTAATGTTACATATAGGTGAAGCAATCACGTATATATAGGTTGGTAGGCAAAAAAAGTCAAAGCCTAGGTTGTCATACGAGAATCTGAGGACATTTGGAGCCTGGTTAAATTATTTTCAAAAAATATTCCTGACACCAGGAAGATTCCAGAGACCTACATTTTTCTCTCTAGGTTGCTAGTCATTAGAAGAGAGATGTAGGGTAAATAAAAAATTTAATTCTTGACTTTCTTCATTTTCAAAATAAGGGTGTTAGCTTAGATGTCTCCAAATTCTTTTAAGCTTTCAATTCTATATTTCCGTGATTTTATGAACTATGTATCTATGCTAACTGAAGAAAGAGAAATCCATAGGTGAATTTCTATGCACCCAACAAAATTTGCCAACCTGCCTTACATCGTAAAAGTAAAGGAACAACATTAATATTTCTAGTAATTTTCATGCATGTGGTAGAGAAAGAGAGAAATATTAGAACAACTTTTAAGCTTCATTTTAAGGGATTTCATTCCCATAGATCATAGCCACAAGCTTTTCTGACCATAGCCCCAGTGATTGGACATGAACTTTGTAGTAGAGTGAACTCTTTTCTGAGGGGTGCAGTGGCAGAAACTGGAGGGGATGAGAAAAGCAGGGCTAAGAAAGAAGGCACTCTGGGCTCCATATGAAGACTCTGGGTCTGTCTGATCATTACACAGTATTATAGTGATTTTGCTATGTACAGAGAGACTTCTTGTTTTTATTTTTTTAATGAATTATTAGTGAATTATTTGTTTCTATAAAGGAGTAGAGTTGTCCATGAGCTAGCATACTGTGGTTGTATGTGTCATCAACAGAACTACCATAAAAATTACCTTCCATGGAGCACATTTAGGCTTTGACTATGTCTTGCCTTGAAATTTACAGCAGTCTTTCTAACCGGTTTGTGTGACTCCTGTCTCTACTCTGGCAGAGGTTACTTTCTGAAACAAAGCTGTGATCATTTTAAGAGCTACAGAGAAATTCCACTGTCTGATGGTGACAGTAGAAAGTCCACACTGGCCAAATGACATTTTTGACTGTTTATTAATCTATTCATAAAATTGTTATTAAGTGCTTGATATATTTAGGCTGGGCCTAATCCAGGCGTCTAGCCACAATAAAACAACTTAAGTATATTTAATGTTATTTTTATTTTGTAATTTTTCTTTCCTCACACTGCCCATCTTTTGACAAATTTTCTTTCATCTCCACAGCAGATGCATAACTACTTATCTACAAAGCTCAATATAAATGGAATGTATGTATATTTGAATCACTTTCTTTGGTTCACCAAACAATAAGTAAATTAGTCTTTCTAATTAATTTTGTTTTTAAATTATAAGGCGATAATACATTTTTTTCTGCAACAAAAGGAGTGGTAGCATGTGAAAGAAAAGTAGAATGTCCTCCCTCATTAATCTTCCCACAGAACTTTTAATGTGAATTTTGTTTATGAATAGCAATCTTACAGAAAATACATAAATCATGTCTCAAATTTGGTCAATTTTCACAAAATAAACATACTTAGATATCAGGTCCCAGATCAAGAAACAATGTATTGGCAGCAAACCAACAGTCTTTTGTTTTGTCTACTGTTGCTTTTCGCCAAGGGTAATCTCTACTCTGATTTCATTATCTTAGATTAGTTTTGTCTCTTTTGAACTTTTGGAATCATATATTGTTAATTGTCCTGAGTCTAGCTTCTTCTGCTCAACATTATGCTTGTGATATTTATCAGTAGTCTTGAATGCATTTTTGTGTGTAAATATACATGCATGTATATATACATGTATGCATACATGCATGCATGCATACACATATACACACATACACACATACATATATACACACATACACATTTTTTTAGGGTCTACAACAAAAAATCAAAGTGCTAAGTTACACAAATAGTGAATTGTAGTGGATACTGCCACTAGAGTGATTGAACAATTTACATTCACAGCATCAGTTTTGTGAGTTTTGAGTTGCTCAGGTTGGCTGGTTAAAGGTTTGTGATACATGTTTCTCATTCTTACTGGATCAGTGGGCTACCCAGGACACTTACTTCTTATGGTTATGAAAGCATTGCCCTAGGAATAAGTGGAAACACACATTATTCTTCAGGCCTTGGTTGAGAACAAGCCTACTGACTTCTGTCCATATTTCATTGGTCAAATATTTCATATGGCCAAGCCTAATGTTAATATATGCCTCCTCTTTAGTGGAGAGAGCTGAAAAAAACATATA
The DNA here is from genome assembly GCA_030015415.1 of Cynopterus sphinx. Classification (NCBI taxonomy): domain Eukaryota; kingdom Metazoa; phylum Chordata; class Mammalia; order Chiroptera; family Pteropodidae; genus Cynopterus; species Cynopterus sphinx. Next base: position 121,361,626 of record CM057383.1, read on the forward strand.
ACAAATACATCGATTCAGAGAAAAGTGAACATTGGAAATACCAATGCAGTCTATCCCAGTTGGCTCTCTTAATGACATTTATTATACACTCAATATGTACTCACTTCCCAAGACACTCCAAAGGTCTTATCTGATGTTGGTACTAGGCTCAAAGATCAGATTTTATGTTTATGTCAGGTTAGAATTTTTCTCCTATTTAAAATTTTTGGGAAACAACAACAAAAGACAAGTCAGCCCTATACATGATTAATACAGGGACAGAATAAACCACATAATATAGCAAAATAGATTTTTTAAAATAAATTTTATAGAAAAAAGCTTTCAACTTGTATATATGATGGAGTAACTGGTAATAGACCAGTGTATGCATCTATAACAAAAATAAAGTTGAACAAAGTACAGAAATCATCTGTTTGAATGTAATAAAGAGACAACGACACAATAAAGAATGACTAAGACTTAGTAAAGAAAAAAACTTTTCGGAAATAAACTGACCCCAGAAACCATTTTTACCTCTGAGACATTTAATGATTCTGGCTATGAGCAGGAGGCCAAGAATCTAAGAGTTAGAGCCCAGAAGGCCTTTGTTGAGCCACAGAGAAATAATAAGCTATGGCAGATATTAAAGGGACTGGAACACATGGCTACTTATCTATCCCTCAGTATATTTGCTAAGCTCGAGTTTTGCTTGTAGGGGAAAGCTACAATAAAAGTAGAAATCACCTAAAAAACAGAGCAAAGCAAGGTTAGAGTTTGGACATTGTGGATTAAATATTCCATGCTGATGTCACCTTAATATGCTTTGAGGAATTTTTAAATTTTACTTTATAGTGAATCAAGATGACCATGCCACCATTACAAAAGTCAGCAGGTATCCTGGTGACTCCTTTTGCTATGGTGGTCCTTACTCCAGCCAGTACTTTTAAGAAGTTAGATCACAACATTAGTTTTATCAATTGAATGTTGCTATTTTTTTCCAGGACTCTGATACTTAACCTGAGCAAGGCAAGAATAGAATTGCTGGCATATGTTCATTTTGACATTAGTGTGAGGAGAAGATATAAGAACAGTTTCTGGTACTGAATCTTTCTAGAGTTTCCTACTGGAATTCGTTCTGTGGTTTCTCCTCTGTATTGGAAAGTTCACCACTATATCTTTTCAATAAATTTGCCTTTTTCTTTACCTTTGTTAAAGAGTCAATGTGCTCAGATACACACAGTGACACATCATCGGTCATTAAGCTCCATCCAACCATAATCATAATTGCACATTATCTTCTTCCCTTCCAGAGCAAGCAGAAGGAATCACAGAACACAGGTAATAGGACAGGAATATTCTAATCACTGGAGGGGAAAATGACAACTTCAGTAGCATCATCATTCTTTATCATCTTTATATTTATAATCTCCATCCTTCATATCTGAATAAGGCATAATAGTTTTTAAACAATTTATTGTAATTAGCATGTTTCTTCTAATTTGTTAGCATAGAAATCAGTATTTATTTATAATGTACAGATGTTAAAACATGAATTTTACAGTCCAGCAGACATGTAAAGATTGAGTCTCTATGATCTCAAGTTTTCCTTCTTTTTAAAACGGTAGAGTCTTTATCTTTAAAAAGAGGATACTTATTTAATAATATTATGAAGACAAATTAAACAGTATACATAAGATGCTTGTCAGAGAGCCTGCCATGTGGTTAGAATTCAAAAATGCTAGGTATTACTAATTTTTTTTTATTCTTTCCATTTGACAGTTAAATAAACTAAAGCTTTAGAATGTGAAAGATGTATCCAAATTCACAAATGAGGTATGTAAAAGAATAAGAGTTTATTTTGAATCTGAGTTAAGAATTCCACCCCTTTTTTCTTAATATGTTTTTCAATTAATTGGCTATCTTTAGTGCATGGGAGAAGCTGTAAAATTATATTAAAGAATGAAATAGTTTCCCATGATAATTATTCATTGTTCCATGTAGGACATAATCTGAGAGAAATGAATTTTAAGAGAGACATTGGTCCTTACAGCTTCATTCTGATTATTCTCCAAGGAAAAGACAGTATTGAGTTTTGCTGAATAGATCTGGAAATCCCTGTAAATAAAATCAAAGCCCTCTAGAACAACTGTACCTTTTGAAATATGAGACAAACCAGAACAGTCCTACTTTGAATGAATGGTTTTTAAAATGCTTGAGAGGGGGGAGAGGAAAAAGAAAGGAAGAAAATAAAATAATAAAGTAAAAAAATAAAATGTTAAAAAATGTGTTTTTTTGCATTAGTAAGCATCTAAGCAGAAAAAAGGTGGAATATTCATTTGTATAATTTGAAAAGATTTAATAAATGGATTATTATAAAAGTAAAATATAATAAATACTTGAGAAACCACAAAACTTAAAAGTACTTCTAAGTATGAGGAGGGAGATGTATCTAGTGCATAAAAACCATACATTTAATTTACTGTAGAGGAGAAAATTTTAAAGATTATAACTTTGTAACTAATTTGAATTGACCTTTTAATTTATTTCAAAGAAGCCACTGAAAATAATAAGCCCTTGTAATAAAAATAGAAAAACAGCATGAGTAGGTGAGATATAGGCCGTGGGTAAGAAAAAGGGACAGGTTAAGCTCTGAATTTACAGAAAATGAATAATATCTTCAGGAAATCTTAGAAGCAGAAAAATTTAGAGATGTTAGTCCTATAAGAGATGAGAAAATGGATAATTTGAGAGGTTCAATATTTTCAAGATAGAGGCAAAACCAAGCCAAGACCTTATTCCCATACTATTATTTTTTTCATTTTTCAACAGTGCTTCCTCTTTTAAAATGCTTATCTGTGAACTTTGAATTCCAGATATAAAACCCTAATGACTTTTAAATAGCTTCTTCATGAATTTTAAGAAGCTTAGTGAATATTTGTTCATATCTGGTCCCAAATGTGGTAGAACAGGCATCACATATCCAGATGTTGTATATTTTCAGCAAATGAAAACAGTTGTAATAGGAATTCAAGTATATTTGAAAACACATGCACAATATTTAGATAACAAGTGTAGTTTAACAAAGTATAAAATGAAAAATTTTAAATTTCAAGGATAGAGAAAGTGACACTTACTGGTAACAGTTAATGTCCAGTGACACTTAAATTAATTTACCCAGTCTTCTCTTCTGCACAAAGTAATAGTGGACTTACTGAAAGGTCTATAAGTAAAATCTGTATGCCCCTTCCCACTGATGAGCTCTGACAATGTATGCTAGGTAACTTAAGAAATGAAGATTGATCTCTCACAGCACCTGTGGAGTCCAAGCCACCATAACATTTCACCTTTTCCCCTGGCTCCCATCATCTCCCTGTAGCTAGTCATCATTTAATTATTCACATTTAAACATATCTTCCCTTGGTAAAAACAAACAAACAACAACAACAACAACAACAACAAAAAAACATTTAAAGGCTCCGGTTGTTTTTTAGTTGTGTATTTGCTGCTCCTACTGCCTAGATCATGATCAATACATGATCAATACATGGCCCAATTTTTCTTTTTGTTCAGGTCTCAACTCAAATGTCTCTCTGACCATCTGACACCTCAAGACATTTTCTACCTCATAGCTTGTTTTATTTTCTATATCACTTACTGTTCTCTGAGATAGTCTTATTTACTTCTAAATTTACGTGTATTTTACCTTTCCTGCTTAGGAAATTATAATGATTCATGAAGCAAGAAACTGTGATTTTTTCCTCATGGCTACATGCTTTGTACATAGCAGGAGGCTCAATAATATTTGTTGCAAGAATAAATTAATTAATGAATATTTGAGATGCCTGTGGTTGCCATATCATCCCACTTACTTCTTTGGATATTTAATTTACAATCTTTTTTACCTTTTTAGAGTATTGACTGCCTTACTTAAAGAATTGGTAGGTGTATGATTAATAGTTGCCTCAGAAGAAATTCCTCCCCATAGGCACTATATATTTTAAGAGAAAATTGAGACTACAACGTGGTTTAACTGCCTCCTGTAATCTCCCTAATTACATAATTATCAGCTTTTTGGGTTTTTCATTTTGTTAAATTTATTCTCTTTGAACATCTACTGGCAAATGGACTAAGGGACATTTTAGGTAAGACAATATTCATGAGGAAATACAGAAAATAAAAGATAAATAGGATTTGATTGAGGTCTCTCTATCTTTAGTTAGATAATCCATATCTATATTTGTCTCCCAATATTCTAGAAGCAGAGCGTATTAATTTCCTGTGGCTGCTATATCAAATTACTAAGAACTGGGTGGCTTAAAACAACAGAAATTTATTCTCTCACAATTCATCTATGATCAAGATGCAGGCAGAGCTATGTTCCCTGTGGGGAGAATCCATTTCTGGCTCCTTCCAGCTTCTGGTGGCTGTTGGCATTCTTTGCTTTCCACATGGCCGTGTGTGTGTGTGTGTGTGTGTGTGTGTGTGTGTGTGTCTAATACCCTTGTGTCCTCTTATAAGGATATATATGATAGCAGTACTTAGGGCCTACTCAGATAACAAAAAATAATCTCGAGATCCTTAACAATTACATCTGTAAAACTTTACCATGTAACAGTCACATATTTCAGAAAGTGAGATCTTTGAAGACTACCATTAAGCCCATTACATGGAATTAGAAGGTATAGTATTAGAAGTCTACTAGAATCCCTTCCCTGATGTATGAATATTTATAATGGCTTTCTCGGTAAGTGGCTTGTTGAGAGTTTAACTAAGATCCTCTATGATATTGCTGTTTTGCATCCATTTTGTTTGGCCAGGTGGCCTGTGGGAGCCTTAATCTGACACTAGACCCCTCATGCAAGTTCATGGCCTAGATAAGAGCTCACAGAATCAGAAGCAAATGTAAATTCCTGATGTGACTTCCCCAACAGCCCTATGATCAACACTCTCCCCTGCCTCCTAGGGCCTCCCCCTTGTGTGCCCCTTAGATAAGACTCCCACAAAGCCTACAAAAACTCAGCTCTTCTTGGTTTGAATTGGCCAGCCTGGCTTTAGTCCAGGAACACCAAAGGACTTCACCCACAGACACTAATAAAGACATGTGCCCCAGTTCCGACTATTCTACCTGCACACTGCCTTGACCTATAGGCATGTAGTATACCTCCTCCAGGACCTGTGAGTAATAAACTTCTCTATTTTAATTTCTCTTGCAGCCATTTGTTGAACGATGCACACCATCCCACACCCTGTGCTCTACTTAACAAATGCTAATTTGACAGTCATAACATTGTAATGTCAAGCTTCTGCTTTGACACTATATGACACTATCACAATATTATTGACCATATTCTCTATGCCGTACATCACATTCCCATGACTTATTTGTTTTATACGTGGGAATTGGAACCTCTTATTTTCTTTTCCATCCCCTACCTTTTTTTTGATTTTTCAATTACAGTAACAGTCAATATTATTTTATATTAGTTTCTAGTATACAGCATAGTGATTTGATATTTATATAATTTATGAAGTGATCCCCTTGACTTGTTCATTCTTACTGTTAAAAAAATAAATCCTCAGCAATGAAGCTGGCTTTTCCTGGTCTCCCTGCCAGTTCAGCTACAATCACAAATAACTTTCACTGTGTATCATCTGCTACCCAAAGCCAGCAGTCAATTTAGTCAGCACTGTGAGACATGAGCATCCTTAATACTACATTACAGTGAGATCTAAATAGCACTGAAAAATGTCTGAAAACCAATATGGCAAGTGAGTCTGCCCTGACTACTGTGTGTTGGGCCAAGCCATGTGGGTTTCTGCCTTACTTTTTCCATTTAGGACTAACGTTGGACTTAAACCTTAGCTCACTTTGATAAAACCTTGACACCTTTCTGAGCTTGTATCTTTAATCTTTCCCCAGAGAATTGAATCTTTATCCTCATATGTGCCTTCTCACATGCTTCTAAGCTGCTGACTTGACTCTTGCTCAGAACAGACAAATCATTTGAAAATACCCACTCCCCACCTCTCTCCCTTTACTGCTCTCTTCTCCTCCTCTTTCCTCTCCTCTCATCTTCTCTCTCTCCCTTGCCCTCCCCCTACTCACAAAAAAAGAAGATTGTGTCTAACTTTGATGGCTCTGATCTATCTGAACACAAAACCAAATCCTATCTTAGATTTTCTTGTATCTCTGTCATTTCTGTTATTTAACTGCTGGGATACCCTGTTCTCTTTTGAGAAGTGTCATCTCATCATAGCACTACAAAACATGTCAAACTGAGGATCTTCGAAGGTGAATTAATTTTGAGGAAGGAAGTCAACATGAGCTGTTATCCTCTTCTACAGCAATATTTCTCATTTATTATAGAAACCCATTCCTTTTTTTTATAGTGCTTCCTAATCTTTCCAAGCTAACATAATTTCATTGTAATCATTCTAACTAAGCTAGCAAGTTAGATATTTGTGTATCTATTTGTATGATTAAGAAAAACTCTTCACTTTGATTTTTGATAGAGGGTTTTCTTTAAAATCCAATGACAACACTTCTTTTACAGTTCTCTGGGGAACCTAATACAGTTTGGTAAGTGAAAGTCAGTAGTCCTGATATGAGAGGGATTGAGACAAACAAGATTAGCAAGAGATGGAGACAGCATGCAGCTGAACTTGTTTTGGTTCATGTGTTTAGTATCTCCAGACTGACCTCTAGACCCTTATGTCCAACATGATTTAGAAGCCTACTAAGCATCTCAAACATGACTAAACTCTTGATTCTTGCCACATAATGTCAGTACAGTTTTCCCCATCCCAGTAATAAAGAATCCATCCTTCTAGTTGTCTAAACAAAATTTTTGAAGTTAACTTGATTTCTCTCTTTCTCTCACACCACACATAAATTTTGTCCATAAGTTCTGTATATTCTAAGTACATCTTGATTTTAAGCACATCTCATAACCCCAACTGCTACAACCCTGATGCATTCCACCACCATCTCTTACATAGACTATTTCATTTGTCTCCTAATTGATGTTTCTGCTTTCACCCCTGACATCCCCTGTCACTTATTCTCTGTACAGTAGCAGTAAACATTTGAAATACACACCCTCGTAGAGTAATTATATTTGTTGTTTCTCCTGCATAAAATACTCTTATTATGCACAAATTGGCATGGCTCATGTATATTTCTAGAAGCACATCTTTCTACTCTCCCCTTGGTGCCACCCTATAAAGGGTCTCCCATGACAACCTTATTGAAAATAGAATGCCCTGTCACTCTCCATGCACCAGACTTTATTTTATTTTGTTTTTATGGCATTTATTACCACCTGAATAATTACATTTTGTTTATTTGTTTTCCACCCTCCCCAAGATGATAAGGAACATGTCTGTTTTATATTCTGTTGGACTTCTAGTTCCTGGAATAGTTCTGTAATCTATTAGATACAGAATCATTTTTGTCTAGTGAATGAATGATAATATAATAAAAATCTATAACTTCCATTGTCTACAATTGGAATGTGGTAGTATGAGAACAGTTTACAGTTTACAGAAAGGGTTCCCAATCCCTGGCTTGTGAACCAGTATTGTACCATGGCCTGTTAGGAGCTGGGCCACACAGCAGGAGGCGGGCAGCACACAAGTGAGCTAAGCTCCTCAGCACTAGCATCACTGCCTCAGCTCCATCTCACACATCATCAAGCATTAGATTCTCATAGGAGAATCTAATTGGTCCCTGATACTGAAAAGGTTGGGACCTCTGATTTACAGGATCAAGAACTTATGAGTCCTTTCTTGGTCCTGCCCACATTATCTTTGGCGAGTTCATTAACAGTTCTGAGCCTCATTTTTGTAACCAAAAAGATACACACACACACACACACACACACACATATACACACATACACACAAACACACACACATATGTATGTATGTATATAAAAAGACAGAACTACAGATGAGTACCTGATGGTGATGTACTCTTGGGTTTTGCTGCACAGAAACATGTGGCTTGTGCTTCTCAGGGACTGGTGGTCACAGTTCTCATCCAGGCACTACACTGTAAAGCTATTTGTTGGATTTCTTTGGAGTAGTGGGAAAATTATATATAGAAAAATATCTTGCTCTGATAATTGAATATATTCAAGAAAATTAAACACACGCACACACATACTTGTTTGCGCATGTGGGTGTGTGTATGTGTGCATGTGTGTGTGTGGAGTGTGAGAGGAAAGAGGGAGAAATTAATAACAACACATGTAAACCACTTGACATAGTACAAAGTCCCTGGCATGCAATAAAGGTTATTTTTAGTTCTGCCCTGTTTAGCCTTTCCATCTCTCTGCATCCCACCCACCTTTCCTAGATGAGGTCTGCTGAAGAGCTTCCTTGCTGTATAAACAAAAACAGAAAAACTAGTTGATACCCATAAGGCTCCCACTGCGGAAGTAATTGGGGTGTCTGTGCCTGTGCTTGTTTGTAAGCTTGGCTTGTCACAATCTGTAGACAGGCTTTTCAGCAGATGTTTGACATCATTTGTCTCCCAGCATAGACGATATCCACCTTGATTTGTGGTGAGATGGAGATTTGGGTTAGGAACTGCCATCCAAATTAGTGCTGCATGAGGTAGTTTACCGGCAGCCTCATGCTGCCACTCGTAAAGGGTGACTCAGATCCTTGCGCTGTGTGTGGGAGGGAACATGACAGCTTAATTTAAACACCTCTGCTGAGGCACTCAGTTCTGAAAGACATTCACTGCTGCTGCGTGCTCATGTTCCTGCTCTACCTGTGCAGTCTCAGTTGCATTCTGACGGAGAGGGGAAGAGATGGCCTATGCTCTACATCAACATGCTGTGTCACCCAAAGAGTGGTTAAGAGCTTGTCTTCTGAAAGCAGTCTGCCTGAATTTGAATCCTGACTCCGTGTGGCTGAGGCTATTGACTTAACCTCGATTTCCTCATCTGTAAAATTCTGATAACGTGCATCTCCTTGAGACATTGTGAGGATTAAATGATATCTTTCCTATAAAACACTTAGAACACTTCCTAGAGTGTAGTAAGTTTTAATAAGTACTGATGATTGTTATCAGGCATAGGATTAGGTTTAAGAGAGACAATAGTTTAAAGAGTAATTCGAAAGGTTATTCAAAAAATGCAAATAACTAGTTTAGAGCAAGATGGAATCAGAAAACAAATGTACATAAGCAAACACCATGGACTACAAAAGAAGAAATACTTCATGGGTGTTTGAAGATGGATCTAAGGACTGTTTCATAGAGGAGGAGCTGATTTAATTGAGATCTAGAAACTAAGTCAGACGATAGTTGACATTCTAAGAAAAGAATGTGTCCTTTTATCTCATCTGAAGTGTCTTGAAAGCTTATACGTAAGGAAATAGTGTTCACATACAGCCATGGTCACAGTGAGCTAAGGGCAGGGAGCAAAAATAGCATTTGTTGAACACTTACTATGCACTGAGCGCTGAGCCAAGCAATTCATTCTTAACCCTGTCATAAGTGTTCTGGAATGGGGGCAGAGGATGTTGTTTCCATTTCATAGATAGAAAATAGGAACTCAGGAGGGTTTAATAAAACAAGTTCCCCTTAGCCGGTGGAATCTGGATGCAAACCCAGAGTTTCATTGCTATAGATACTATTTTATTTCTACGTGGTCTTGCTACCTGTTGCTATTAGAGACCCATTCTTTCTGAATGGATGTACATTTTAGATTCCCTCTTACTAATGAACTCTGGGTGTTGCATCTTTACTTTCCTGTCATGGTGCACAAAAAAATCTGGCAATGTTTCTTATGCACACTCGCACACTCAGAAAGCCAGATGAAGCTGCCTCTGGTCCCTGGCTCCCTGAAGTCCTGCCTGGCTGAAGAAATGTGTATCTAAAAACACCTTTGATCTTGTTACACTTGTATGTTACAATTATGGGTAGAGAAAAAGACATTAAATTGAACCTTTTTTGCTGCTTCTACTCCTATCACTTCCTTTGAGTTTCACTCAACCACAGGAGAACCAATGGCATGTGAAGGTCAATGGTACAAAGAGCCCCACCACCAGTTCTGCTGAGGAAGCCACCAGCAATTCTCTTTTACCACATGCCACATGAGTGACAGCTCTCTGCAAAATGCATTTCAGAAAACGAGCATTCTCTACAACAGCATTCTACATTTTGACTGTGCCATGAAACACCATATGTATTTATATCACACCAGTGTTAATGTTTAAAAGAAAAACCTTTTAAGTCAGTTTTCACATTATTCCGAGTGATGGGAAAAGATCATTTTGTTTCTTTCTTAGGTCTAGGAAGGCAGTCTTGTTATTCTTCACCAGTCGTCAAAAGAACCTGGTGTTGCTACAGTTGTGACAAGTATCCTTTAGGATGTGCAAAGTGTCTGGGACACATCTGGTTAGATCAGCAGTCCTTATGCAACTGACTCAGAATGGTGTGGCTTTCTCCTTTCTGGCTGAACAAACTTAGCATCCTTCCCACTTTTCATTTGAGTATATTTATAATCCTGTATCCAATTGCTTCTGGGAATTGTTCCATGGTCTGTTCTCTGAGCCTGATTATTTCATCAGGCCTATTCTGTAGGGTCAGTTCTTTTCTTTCAATCCAGTTATTAGTCTTTGACACTTATCTGCACTTCAAATTAAATCTTATGTTCTAGGCCTTCTTTTATCCTAAACTCTTAGAAACTTGTTCTGTTCTAGGACCTTCAGACATGTGCAGGCACATGCTAACATCCAGACATGCATGGCCAGCAAGGTTCTTTGAAATCCAGCCTGGACAGAGCTCCATATCCCCTGACTACCCAGGCAAGTAGAAGAGTATATTTAACACACACTTTCTCTCTCTCTCTCTCTCTCTCTCTCTCTCTCTCTCTCTCTCTCTCAATTATATATAATCCCATTGTGTTTTACCTATAATCAATTTTACTGTTGAGATTAATGAGGCTCAGAAAAGTTAAGAAACTTGCCAAAGGTAAGAACAGAGAGGACATGAGCCATTTCAGTATTGGCAGCTGGGTAGAAATTGTGGGAGGTATGTGGGCTGATTCCCTATATATCACGGCTTCTGACTCAAAAAGAAAAGATAATGTAACTTTTATACAATATGCTAAAATTCATACAGTGCTTCTTACATCCTACCATCTCTTTCTTTTGAACATGAAAAAACTGGGTTGTATATATCATGGGAATTCAAGAAGAATACTCTCTCCATGGTACTGATTCTGTGAATTATAAATACCCAGCGCTGGCTACAGTCTTTCAAGAGGCCAACATTCTAGAACTACTGCTGTTTCATGCATTATCATAAGCTTCCAAGAAGGGGAGTTATTGTCTAAACTAAGAGAATTCAGACAATATCTGAGATGGCTATATGGCAAGTTTAAGTTGCAGAAAATGCTAAAAAAAATATTCTAGTGATAGTTGAGAAATGGAAAGGGAATAGGGGTCTAAAGGGATTATGAAAGAGGGTGAAATGCAATTTAGTTGGACACTAAATGGGGGAAAAGATCCTTTGGTGTTCTTGTCAAGAAAACTGACAATAAGTTAAGTGGAAACTACATATTAATAAAGGGCATATAAAGGGATCAAATGTTTGTAATTATAGCCCACAACATATTGGGTTATGGAATTAAAAACAGTATTTTGATATCCAGAATTGACTAATAATTTGGTAAGTGGCAGAATTCTACATGAGGAAGGAAATACTAACCATGCTTGAAAACCATTCTTCCATACCCTTTCTGAGTGAGAAGGAAGAATACAAAAGAGATTTACAGAACACAAGCCTTTGCTATCTACATTCTATGCATCCCAGGAGGCTCTGTAGAGTATAGAAGGTGTAGGTATGCAAAAAATATTCACTATTATCATCTATTTTGGGCTAAAAGGCTAAAAACTATTGGCTTTTAGTCTTTTTAGGAGAAAGCCTCTCCTTTTACACAACTCTTCATCACCTGAGGAGGAACAGAATAGTAGTCTTTTGATAATATATTTTCTGGTTTCCTATTTCAATGAATCCACACAGAAATCACACACACACACACACACACACACACACACACACACACACACACACACCCTTCTTGCTCACATAGACATCTGTAGATTTCCTCCTACTTAGAGAGGGAACATTTTCAGTCTTTAGACCTTTCGACTTTTCAGTAATGTGAATTCAAAATGAGAGAAATAGGGACTTCCATACTCCCCCAAATTAAGATTTGTTAAAATGAGAAAGGATATGTAAAAGGTAGGTGCTCTTCAGAATCAGAAGGCCTACCCAGTTTTAAGCATCATAAATGTGAGCTCCACCACCCTGGCCCAAAGATCAGGAGACAAGAAGGGTTTGGGCTCTTAACATAAATAGAAAGAAGCCTCAGTCTATTTCTCTCACACTTTAACTCTCCATAAACTTTGTGCATTCTCTATTATCCTATGACTTCCAGTTCCTAAAATCTTCTCCGTGTGTCCTCCGGAATTACAGTCTATTATTAGCAAAGCTTCCTGTATTGTCAAATTGTTCTGTGAACATTCCTTTATGTTCTTGCTCTGAAGGAACCTTGAGTGTGCTCTGAGAACACTGCTTCCCCTGCCATTCTCATAAGTGTGGCTATTTCTCTCACAACTCTCAAACCACGGGTCCTAGAGATGGGGCAGTTATTTTCCCCTCTCCACTTAAGCTTCCAGATCTAAAAGCCCCAGCCTGAAATCTTGTGTCATCATAGTATATCAGCTACTTACCACCCTTCACTGGTGTTCTTGTTTTTGCTTACTGATCTTTGAGCTATTTCCTTTGCTATATAAATGATTTTAGTTCTAGGTTGAATGATATACCATCTTGTCATAGCCTCAGTGCCTTGAACTCCTCTTCTCCAATGATCTGTGTCTCTATGCTACCTTAGCTCACATGCTACTATTTTAACTGCAACCTTCTTTTAATTTTAATTACTTGTGAACCACTACATAATAGTTATCATTATTTTTTTTCCAGATCAATCCCTCTATTACTATAATTCTAACAATCACTAGATCCTACTGGGACTTCTGTGTTTGAGCCAACCAACTAATCACTGTCTGTTATGCTTCTCTCCTGGCTTAAATTTCATCGCTCGTCTTTATAGTCATGTGTTCTTGCTTTCTTCTTCAATTCCCTTGCCTTTCCTTGTTTATTCATATTATTTGACAAAACAAACACTTTACATAAAATCCAGTTTCTGACCTATCTAAAGCCTCTGTCCATGCAGCTGACTGTACATGGAACAAAATCTCTTGATCATACTGGCTGGTCTCACTTTAAATAATTACACACTTTAAGTGAGCCCTAAAAGGTACTCAGCAATCATACTATTTGGTGTTAATGACACACTCTCCTATCTCAATATTCTGCTGATGACTTTGCTTCTTACTTCACTTAGAAAGCTGAAGCAATCAGAAAATAATTTTCCACACACTTATCACACACATGGACCCAACCAAATTATAAATCTTGTTGCTATAGTTGAGCTATTCATTTCTCTATCTAAAAATCAATCCCTCTATTTGCTATCTATTTACTAAATCCTATCCTTTTTTGCCTACTCAAAAGATGTCATTCAAGTCATCATCCCCTTTCTATTATAAGTGATTTTCCTCTCTCTACTGGACCATTCCCATTAACATTCAAGCATGCTACTATTTTTTCCCCCTTTGAAGAAAAAAACTCCTCTTAGGCCATTTCCCCAACAGCTTTTATATCATTTTCTTCTTCCCTTTGCAGTCTGAGTCCTTAAAAGAGTTGTCTGTTCTGTCTGCTTCTGATTCCTTTTTTTAAAATCCACTACCTCAGGCATCTGTTCCCTTTAATGACAATGTCATTATCAAGGTCATTATTGTGCTAAAGCCAATTGACTATTCTCAGTCATCATCATATTTGACATAGAGTAGCACTTGCTCATGGTGGTCACTTCCTACTCCTTAACACACTCTGATCACATCATTTTTATGATGTTATTTTCTTGGCTTTTCTACTATCTCACTTTTCTTTCCTTCTCAAATTTTCTGATTTGTCTTCTTTTCTGGGACCTCTTACAGATGTTCTGTTTCAGGGTCACTCTTAATCTGTTGTTTTCACCACCTATGCTCACTCCCTTGGTGATATCAGGCTGGTTTCCATGCTAGTGCCATGGTCTACCAGATTTATACTTCCAGACAAGACCAAGATCCTGAACTCCAGGCGGACAGGTACAACTACCTGTTCAACATTATCCACTGCATGTGGAATGCACGTCTCAAACTTAATGTATCCAAAATTAAAATTCTGATTGTCCTCTGAAATTCAATTTCTTTTCTAGGCTTTATCAACTCAGTTGTGAAAGTTTTAGACTTCTAGTTTCTGAGAACAAAAATCTTGGACAACTCTGCATCTGACTTTTTCTCTCTCAAACTCTACATCAGGAGTTTTATCGCTTGTTATCACCCTATGTGAGCCTTCTCACAGGTCTTTTGAGTTCCACTTTGCTCTCCTAAACTTTATTCTCAATATAACAGCCATAATGATTCTTTCTAAGTCAGATCATGTTATTTCTTTGCCCCCAAATCTCCAATGGCTTCCATCATATGCAGGGTAAAAGTTAAATGCCTCTATTAGCCTACATTGCTTCTTCAACCTCAAATCCACCACTTATCCCTTCACTCATTCTCTTCTAGACCTATCTGCCTCCTTGCTGTTCTTTTTCTTCAAATATGGAACACACCCACCTGTCTAATTGTCTTTGCATGAGTGATGCCCTGTTTTACAAGCACTCTTTCTCCAATTTCACCTTTCAAACTCCCTTGCCTTCTTCAAATATTTGTTTAAATGTTACCTTTACAATTTGTCCTGCCCTGACCACTCAATTTAAAATCGTGTCCAGTCCCCATCCACTATACAAAGACGTCACACACTCCATCCCCTTTACTCTGCTCTTTTTTTCCCTCTTAGCACTTATCACTTTCTAACATGCCACATATTTTATTTTTAGAAAATTATATCAATGTGGATTATATATCTCCCTTCTCTGTAATGTAGGCATCATAATAGCAGCTTTTTTTCAGTGATATATCCCAATTTACCATAATAATGTATGACATATTAAGTGCCCCAAAATATTTATAGAATAAATGAATGACTGAATGAATTGATGAGCTGGCTATTTTTAGCTTTGTTCTAAGCCGTCTTCTATGTAGAGAGAGAATACAGTCTTTGTCATTTAAAATGACTACATTTGAGTCCTTCTGTTGATATTTTTAATAGTGTGAGCTAGTATGTTATTTAACTTTATCAATAAAATTGGCACAATGGTACACACTTTTTAGGTTTGTTCTAAGGTAGGACAAAAAGAAATAAGTTGAACATCTATCACAGCCTGGCATAATAAATGTTCAATAAATTGGGCAATAGCTGTGTGCTTTGTAAATCGTAGCTGCTTTCATTTTGCATCTCCTTCTTGCTTCAGAGATAAGTAAATAGTAATTGTGTTCCTTCGTGACACACATTAGCATTTCTGAGACATCTGGAGCTAAGACTGGCTTCTGATCAATGTATGAACACATTGTTTGCACCAAAAAAAAAAAAAAGCAGTTATCTCTGTGTGATATTTATGTCTGATTAGGAACAACAATTACTTCTCCATTTTTAGATTCTGGTTCATATTGAAGTACTGTTTCTACAGTATGCATTAGATGAAAATGAGATCAGGTTTCCTTTCTCTGACATGCTGAGTATAGGCCTTTTAAAGGCAAGAGCAAAGTACTCCTACGTGGAACATGAGTTTCATTTCTTTTAACTGGGTTGTCACAATACAAAGGGCATAAAGCAGCTCCAGTAAACAACATATTTCAGAGTGTCATAGGATGGACAGAAGTGAAGAAATGCATTCTAGTAAATGGGAGTCAAGGTTAATGGTAGTAATCAGTGAAAAAAAAGAAAAAGAAAAGAAAAGTGTTTCAATTGGTCAGGCAAAACATTCAAAATGGAAAATGTTATAAATTGAGGGATGCTTGCTAGGATTTCAAGACAGTGTTGCTTCTAAAGCCTCTATTTTGTTTGTTTATTTATTTTTAAATGTCTAATTCTGAGAGATCATTTGAAGAATAAATAAAAGAGATAGTAAGACATTTCTTTTTCAGAAAATTATATGAACAAAAGTTTTCATTCAAGTCCTAGGCTTTGGTCATGTTAATATGTGACAACAAATTGTGAATGTAATGAGAATTAGACAGAGATTTATATATATTTACTTCTCTGAGTTTGGCAAAGACACCTTAGTGAAAATGACTGGCTACAGAATACAGAAAAAAATGACTAAGAAATATGTCCATAGAACAAAAACAAATAATAAAATTTAAAAAGCAAACAAACAAACAATTGAAAAAAAAAGAAATATGTTTTTTCATGGAACCAAAATATATTAGAATGGAAAATTGAATGTCAGCAGTTCTAAATGTCTTATGCAAGGTCACATGACAGGTAGGAGAAGTGCCAATATCCCTGAACATCTAATCCAGAATATTGTGCTCAACTAATGCTTCCTTTGCTGGTGCATCAAAAGAGAGGTGGTGACACTACCTTACTGACTTCTGAAATTGGCAAAAAATGACTAAATGGGAAAAGTGTTCTTGAGTTTGGAGGAATTCCTTAAGCATTGGTCATGAAACCTCCATGTTAAAGCTTAAGAGAAGAAGCAAATTATACTCAGAAGGAATTTTGTCATAGCTAGACTAGAATCCAGGCCTTTAGAAAGGTTGCAGTGTGATTGCAGAAAATTTATCATGAAATGGAGAGAAAGATTTGTAGCTCAGATGAGGGATGATGTGACTCATTTAACCTTGTACCTGATACACAGGATAAGCTTAACAGATGCACCCTGACCTTTGCTTGTATACTCTTTCTACTACATCACAACTTGTTTTTTTTTTTTACTAAGGTATCCCTTGAGAACTTGAAGCCAAGCCAGATAAAAATTATGTTTATGTCTGTATTATTCAGTGTCTTGGTAGCAAAGAGATGGAGTAATGCTTTAAAACAATGTATTATTAACAAAGATGGAGTCAGGGTTAAAGGAAACCAACAAAGAATGCTTTAAAATGTCCAAGACTAACCTTAGCAAGCAATTGTTATCAGCAATAGACCTGGAACAAGGGAAGGAACAGTCATTATAGTTCAGAGAAAGGGGAGCTGGCTAACAGGAGGTATACTTTTTTCAATTAAACTGTTTATTTGGAGGTATTTGTTGATTCATGTGCAATTATCAGAAATAATACATAGAAATCCCTTGTGCCTCATACCCATTTCCTCTAGTGGTAAGATCTTGCAATAATACAATATCACAATCATGATATTGCTATTGATACTGCTAAGATATGAGACATTTCCATCGCTGTAAGGAACCCTCATGTTGAACTTTAACAGCTCTATCATTTTCTTCTGCCACCCCTTACCACATGTAACCACAGGCAACCACTAATATATTCCCATTTCTGTTATTTTGTCTTTTCAAGAATGTTATCTAAATGAAATTTTGCAACATGTAAACATTTGAAATTGATATTTTTCACTCAATGCCTCTAGCAGAGATTTATTTAGATAGTTGGGTATAACTATAATATATTCCATTTTATTGCTGAGTCATTTAATCATTCCTCTGTTGAAGGACACTTCTATCTTTCTAGTTTGGGGCTATTATGAATCAAACTGCTGCGAACATTCATGCTTAAGTTTTTGTGTGAACTATAGGTATGTATTCTATCTCATGTTTTAATATGCATTCCTTGAATGGCGAATGACATCTTTTCTTGTGCTTATTAGGCATCTTTGCTTTTTCTTCATATATGTTTGCCTACTTTGTAATTAGATTGTTTATTTTTTAAATGGAATCTACATATGTTTGCACATTAAATCCTCAAGTCAACTGGAACTGAGTCGATTTGATTGCATAGCTATGTTGGACATTGACCCCAAAAGTGAGTTTGTCTATGTGAGAGCTCTTACACTCTTATTTCCTGGAATACTCAACTTGACATTCTTGAGAGTTAAAGTCTGAATCAAGTTCTTTTCAATGCCAAGAGAGTACTAGCATAATTTGCAGAAAGGGAAGTTCTCCCAGAAATAAAGCACCTGGGAAATTAGGCCTTCTTTTTAATTTAGAACTTCAGTAAGAGTCTTACAAATGAAATATGAATTTCAAAATGTCCCCACTGAAAGAGAGAATGTTCCTTGCTATTGTTTAAGTCTATCTCATATGTTGCTTACACTTTCTTGATTAAGAAAGATGAAGAGAGCCTGTCAAATCTTTTGATTAGTTTCATTTTATTTTATATCACATTAAGGACAGACATGGAAGAACACATCTAGTAAAAGTATGCTTAATTATGCAGGGCCATTGCCTCACTCCAGTAATTCTTTAGGAAAGAAACTGTGTGGGGACCTATTTATAAGAAAGTTTGTTTTATTAGGTGCCAAAGAGAATACTGGATATTTATTTATTTATTTATTTTTTATTTATTTATTTAAGTTTATTGGCGTAACATGGGTTAATTCAGTTGTATAATTTTCAGGTGTACATTATCATTGACATCTGCATATTTTATTGTGTGTTTACCACCCATAGTCCAGTTCCTTCAGCTGCTATATATTTGATTCTCTTTACCGACTTCACCCTTTCCCTATCCCCCATATTTGACCCTCTTTACTCTATCCACTTCCTTCCTCCTCCCCCACCCACTAATAACTACTTGTCTATAGTCCTCTGGTAACCACTACTCTATAGTCCATTTTCATCAGTCTGTTTGATTGTCTTGCTCATTTGTTGCTTTTAGGTTCATATCCCACATATAAGTGACATCATGTGATATTCAGCTTTTCGGTCTGGCTTATTTCGCTTAGCATGATTATCCTGAGCTCCATCTGTCATTGCAAATGGCAGTATTTCATCTCTTCTTATGGCTGAGTAATATTTCATTGTATTTATGTACCACAGCTTCATTAGCCAATCATCCATTTCAGGACACTTAAGTTGCTTCCATGTCCTGGCCACTGTGAATAATGCTGCTATGAACATTGGTGTGAAAATATCTTTTTGGATATGGGTTTTCAAGTCTTTAGGGTAAATACCCAGTAGAGGGATTGCTGGATCATATGGTAGATCAATTCTCAGTTTTTTGAGGAACCTCCCTACTGTTTTCCATAGTGGCTGAACCAATTTGCAGTCCCACCAGCAGTGTTTGAGGGTTCCTTTTTCACCACATCCTCTCCAACAATTGTTATTACTTGTCCTGTTGGTTATAGCCATTCTAACAGGTGTGAGGTGGTATCTCATTGTGGTTTTCATTTGCATTTCCCTAATAGCAAGCGATGTTGAGCATCTTTTCACACATTTGTTTGGCCATTTGTATGTTCTCTAGGGAGAAGTATCTGTTCAGATCCTCTGCCCACTTTTCGATTGGATAGTTTTTGTTATTATTGAGTCATATGAATTCTTTGTATGTTTTAGATAGTAGGCCCTTATCAGAGGCGTTGCTTGCAAATATATTTTTCCATTCAGATGGTTGTATCTTTCTTGATGATTTCTTTTGCTGAGCAGAAGCTTTTTAGTTTGATGTAGTCCCATTCATTTATTTTTGCTTTTACTTCCCTTTCCTTTAAGGTCAAATTCATAAAATCCTAAGTCCAAGGTCCTTGAGTTTAGTTTCTATGTTTTCTTCTATACATTTTATTGTTTCAGGCCTTATATTCAGATCCTTAATCCATTTTGAGTTCATTTTGGTGTGTGGTGATAGACAATAGTCTTGCTTCGTTCTCATACAGGTGGCTTTCCAATACTGGATATTTAAAAGCAGGCTCTCTCTCTCTCTCTCTCTCTCTCTCTCTCTCTCTCTCTCTCTCTCTCTCTCTCATTCTCCCTTCCTTCCTTTGTCTCCCCACCCTACCACCAAGATATACATCTCCAAGAGAAGGCTAGGGAAATTTTCCTTCTTGCTAAGAAGAAAACTAACACTGAAAAAGATTTTGTGACTTGCCTGCACAATCCATCCTGACTACAGGTGATTTGGTTATTATTCTAAATTATAAAAATAGAAAAAAATGAGGGAATTTTTCTTCTCAAGACTTCAATGATTGTAACTTGCCTACAGGGTGAAATCAATGCCCTCTATGAGGGCACTCAGAGGCTGCAAATTGAGCCCATCCTGGCTTTCAAGTGTCTGCTGAAACTGCATCTGTCAATATTCCCTATGTGTGAGCACACTGTGACACTTATCTACATCTTTGTGTATTTGGTCTCTTCCTTCTTTATGCTCAGGAGCATCCCTAACACCCAGGGGTCCATGGCCACAAGGACAGATCCTGCCATTTTAATTTTTTCATTCAATTATTAAAATGGACTTTGGGCACCTAGATTATCTTATATTTCCATCCATATCTTGCAAATGCCTAAACTAAATTCTAAGAGAAGTAGAATTAGAATCAGGGCCATAAAATAACTATGTTCCCTTCCTGTTTGCCACTGCCTAAATTGCCACTGTTATAAAGTATCAAGGAGTATATTTTGTTGGACTGTGGGATATGTATTCATAGGAAAGTTAGCACAGATTATAAAGAAAGACTATTTTTTTTTCTTTGTCAGATAATGTCTTCCTTGGAAAAGGTGATACATCTGTCTCATCTGAGTTTTCATCTAGAGATAACCATTGCAATAGAAAGGCAGAAAAAGTGTCTAGCAGGGATGCTTTGTAATTAAGGATTCATAGGCAAGTACTTTTCTTCTTAAATTAGTTATTTTCTTGAATTTTGTTGAGGAAAAGAGGTTCTGCATTACACCTTGTTGTACAATAATTGAAAGCATGTTAAAAGCATATAGGTAAATATAACAAATTCAAGAATATAATAAATCAATAAATGACGATTGCTCATATGATTGTACAAAACAGACATAAAATACAAAAATCTATTTAGATGGTACATGAGTTAAGAAACAATGAAAACAAAAATGATAAAATTTTTTTCTAAAATAGGGTTCTATAATTAATATTAGATCTTCTGTGAAGTGACAAAATTTTTTCCCAATCCCAAATTTAGTTTCTGGATTTAAAATCACATGTTAAGTACTCTATGCCTTTGTTTTCTCATTTGTAAAGTGGGAGCAACAATAGTACCTAGCTAATAGAGTTATTGTGGATATTAAATGAGTTAATGCAGAACCATGTCTGGTATATAGTAAGTTCTACATATGTGTTTAATATTACTAGTATTAGCGTTACTCTTTTTGATCCCTTTAAGCAATTCACAGTTATTCACTAGCCCCAGAAACTCAAGATTAATGAAAACTTTTTTCAGTACTAATATTCTGAATGTTACATGAAATGTACTTATCTGAAATCCAAATTTAACTGGGAGTCCTATATTATTATTTGGTAAATCTGGGAATCTTAGACTTAACTGGGCTTCCTGAGCTGTAAAATGGGGAAATGATGCTAATTTCATTGGGTTGTTTTGCATTTAAAGTGCATGGTACAAAACTGCTACTCACTTTTTTAGGTCTTTGCTTGAATTCTACCCTCTTACAAAGACCCTTGGCTATCTTATTTAAAACTTTAAAAATCTTCCTGTGATCTCATATCTTCCTTTTCTGCTTTTTTTTTCTTCTTAATTCTTCTACTATCTAATACGCTATATGCTTTTCTTCTTTGCAGGTGCATTATCTGTCTACCCTACGAGAACATGGATCTACAAGGATGAAGACTATTGCATGTTTGGCTTGCTGTTGCACCCCCAGTGCCCAGAAAGTACCTGATGCATAGTAGGCATTCAATAAATAATTGTTGCTCAAATCAATGAATGAACCAATCAATGAATCAATGTTAATTTTGCTCCCATAAACTTTTTATGCCACACAGCAGAGGATGTAAAGTACTTGTTCAATGAATGAATTGATTCTGTGAGCCACCAAAACTTGTGGACAGAAAAGCAATGAGGTAATAGACATATTACAGATAGATCTTTCTGACAGCCCAGGCACAATGGCTTGGAGGGAAGGAACTGACAGAAACCAGAGTGACAGGTAAGGAAGGGGAAAGAATATGGGTATAATGTAGTAAATATAGAAGATCTGAAATCACCATAGGCAAAACTAGTTACCATTTTAGACCTAGTCAATTAGTCATATGACTAGTTTCTAGAATAAATGATTCAAATGCACAAACTATTTTTCAGTTGAAGAAATTGAAGATAAGACTGATATGAGATTTGTTGGAGTTCACAACCTAAACAGGCTCCAAGTCCACCCTTCTTTCAACGACTGCACAGCTGCATAAACCCTACAAGGAGCTCTGGAACAAATTTTCCTCTGGCCTTGGGCAAATTCACACGCCTACATTTTATAAGGTCCTTACCCATAAAATGGGATAATGCTGCAATCTGCCTCCTAGGGGCCATTAAAGAGATTTATTGGTCCAGTTTGCTAAGTATTTTGGAAATAAAAAGCACATTACTGCTTAGTCACAAGTCATCATTTTGCATAACTTAATGCCTGCAATCCTCAGGTTCCTGTCATTTATTTTACACTTGTTTGACCAATGAGCACTGAGCTCCACCCTTTCTGTCTCCTGGCAAAAGCATGTCTTAGAAATGCAGAATTATTTATACCTGAAACTAAGCTTTCTGCATCCCTCAGTGACATGAATCGTTGTCGTATATAAAGGATTAAATATATTTATATATTCAATATACAGTAATTTCTTTGAGTTCTTAATTTAATTTATAACCTTCAGACAGTTTTATAAATGTCTCTGTCACTTTTCCAGAATGGATAGCCTCTTTGGAACCATTCCCTGTTCCTGAATTTCTCACTAATTCAGGCCTCTCTTGATTGTACCTAGTCCTGACCATCTTAATGTTCTATATTGAATCAGGATAAAGTTCTTTTTTATGTTGGGCTACTATGAAATGTGCTATCCATGTTAAATGAAGAAGCATAAAGGGGACAAGAGGCTGAGATGCATGGTTGAGCGATAGAAAAGTTAGGTCACTTCTTTGTATCTATGAATGATATGATTAAATAAGATAGAAGGATTTTTCATTTCAGGTCCATTTGACAGAATAATTTTCTCTTTTCTCTCCTCTTCTCTCCTCTCCTCTCCTCTCCTCTCCTCTCCTCTCCTCTCCTCTCCTCTCCTCTCCTCTCCTCTCCTCTCCTCTCCTCTCCTCTCCTCTCCTCTCTTTTTCTTTCAATACACTAAAATTTGGCTTTTACTTGGAAAAGAAAAAATATTAGGTCCACCTCTAAGAATGACTGTTCATATGAAAAAAAAAAAAATGTCAGGGACCTTAACTCCTTATATGTCATAATCCAATGAGTAAATCTATTGTTAAAGAATTTCATGGCATAGATTCTATCATAAGGGTGAAAATGTATTTATCCTGAATAAAGTTTATGTGCATCAGATGAACAAGCTTGGTAGATATAGTATTAGTAGCTAATTTTTATATATGAACTGTTTGCCAAACAATGCCCCGAGTTCATTCATTAAATCATTTAATCCTTTGAACCACTCTAAAAAGTAGAAACAAAATTGCTTCCATTTTACAGAGGAAAACTATGGCACAGAGCAGTTAAGAAACTTGACCAAAAGTGTACATCTAGTCAGAAGTAGAAATGGGGTTTGAATTCAGGCAATCTGGCTTTTCATTCACTGTGCTATATTGTTTAGGCTATACTAGCAGGGAAACTCCTTATTGCCCTAACAAAAGTCAGTTCAAAAGACATCAGAGTGTCTTTTATGAGACCTTAACTCTTAGTGGTCATTGCCAGGTGAAATTCTGAGTTTTGGGCAACCACTCACTGATTTGGTTCCTCCTAGGTTTTTTTATTTTTAAGGAAATTAACTAAAAATAAAATTAAGTCAATCTATTTGACTTGGCTTTAATTATTTCTTTTTTATAATTCAGCAATGGAAATAATTTTGTTAAATCACTATTCTAGGTCAGAAAATCTACTAAGGGTCCTCATAAGACTGTCAAATGGAATTGTTATAAAAGACTTCAAAATAAGGTAAATAAATCTGAATTAACTTGATCAAAGTCACATACCACATAAATGATAGGATTGGAACTCAAAATCATGTCTTTTTGGCTCCAAGCACATGTTACTAATATGATGCTATAAAACAATATGAATACACACACACACACACACACATATATACATACATATATGTAAGTATATATGTAATGTGTATGAGTGTGTATTTATGTCATGGAAACTAAAACACAGCATAAAATGTAACTCAAATATTGGCAGCCTTTTGGTATGCTTCTCTGCACCATAACTGTGTATCAAGTATTTTTCCTCTTGTACCATTTGTTCATAGGTGTTTCCATTTTGAAGCTACAGGACACCTGGCAACATGAAGGGTGGCCATTTTTGTGCCTCCTTGTCCCAAGTAGTCCAAGTATGAAAATTTTTAAATTTATGTTTTCTAATTAATTTTATTAGGACCTTTGTATTCCATGGCTTATAGTCATAACAACTTGTCAAGAATGAGGGCTGTGAACTATCTTATAACTATTATTTTACTATATTATGTCATGAATCCTATTTAGTTAATAAACTATTACTGTGGAAGAGAATAAAAATGGAGTCATGAAATATAACCATTCCAATATTCCCAAAAGGGCAGTCGCTTTTCAAACTGGAACATCTCTCAAAATTATGTTGGTGGATTTTGCATTTTCCCTTTTAAATTTTCTTAAGCCCGTGCTTATTATTGGTCATGATAATCAATAACTAGAATATATCTACTTGAACTTACCTATCATATTTTTTGTTACTTTGCATCTTTCTCTAAAACCTCTTTAAAAGAGATTGTACCTCTTTTCTACTAAATATTTAAAAGAAAAACAGATAACATTTTTTAATACATTATGTACTGATTTTTTTCCATCTGCTGAAGGTAGCATTCCTTAAAATCCATATTCTCCCCCTGCCCACCCACCACCTTCTGCCTCCCGGGGTATCATGTGTGGCAGAATTAGGCTTGAGATCTTTGGATTTGCCACCTTCAGAAACTTTATTTTTGGTAGTTCAGTTTTCTTGGAATATGTTATACTAAAAAGATGATGGAGTTTCACAAATGTGCTTTATTAAATCAGAGAAAATCATATTTAATAATAAAATACTGAATACCAGTATCTATATCTGAAACTTCAGAGACCTCTTTGCAGGCCTAAAATAGTGACAGCTAAGTTTTTGTCTCATGTTCCTACTCTGATCTACTGGTACTATCCTATTGAAGCACAACATTGAGAAAAATTCTATGGCCAGGTCTGGGCTCAATGGGAGTCCCAAGATCAATTAGTGATGTCTGTCACAATTATGAAACTGGGGAATAGTGACACCGATGTCAGATAGTTACCCTATTCAGGCCGAAAGCTTTCTACACAGTGACTTTCTGTCAATTTATTCCTAAAGGTGACCTGGATAATCCTATACTGTCATAACCTTTATCCACATTCAACAAGAATTTTATTATTTGAGAGCTCCTGCTAATGTCCAACCTGCATAGATTTGTTATAATTCAGATCTACTTTATCTTGTTCAGCCCTATTCAGAAGTAGATTTGCCATATAATAACTCTTCCTATAGGTTGTTATTAAAGAATGGTGCTGGCGATTGTCCAGAGAGAGATGGAGGCTGCAAATTGGGACAAGTGCAATTGGGTTGTGCATTGTATTACATTTCCAGGCTGAGATACCCATCTGTTTTCAGGAAAAACAGATATTCCTGTTTCATCACAGCAGGAACAAGAGGAGCTTTCTGAAAAGAAAAGAGAAATACAATAGCACTGACTTACACAATGCAGATTCATAATGGAAAACAAATTTGACCCATTTTGTAACAAAGAACCCACTCCCCTGGATGCGTCCCTGGTCCCATTAGCTGTCACTGGGTTCACAGAAATTAGCTACACCATATTGCCCGATTATTCTTCACTCTCTTTCATCAAGGCCTGTCCAGAGTGGTCAGAGTTCACAAAATGCTCATCATCAGTTGGACCCAGATTATGTAGATGGACAGAGAGATATAAAAAAGAAAATTCCAAGATTTTGCTGGGAGATAAGTGATGCATCATTTTATCCTGATCAAATGAAATATGATAGAAGGACCATGATTTTTATCCTGCTGAATAGTCTTTAAATCATATGCAAGGGGGAGGTGTGTGGGGGGAAAAAAGGGTCTTTGAATTGTATGATAGAGGTTTCAGCTTAAAATGGAAGAGAACTTAGATTTGTTAAATGCCTGCCCCATGCCAGGCACCATCACATATTTTCTCTACAGTACTATTGGTGCTAAAAGGGGCCTGATATATAATATCCCCTCCTTTTTTTTCCACTTGAGTTCAGTAGCAATTGAGAGTTAGATGTAGGAGATTGACAGATGGAGATGAAAATACCAGGTTTATGACTAATGAAGCTGTTGAAAAATGTTATGTATGTATGTATGTATGTATGTATGTATGTATGTATGTATTTAAATGCAGCCAAGTATAGCTGCAAATAGACCCCACCAAAATGAAACTCTTATTCCAAACTACAGGCTTATTCCATAGAGGGGAGAATTAAGAATCCAGAATACTCAATGAGAGAGAAGAGAGAGTGAGAAAAAATTACTGAACTGTTTAAACCCAGGTGATTCTTACAAAATAACAGTCAGAAGACTAACTATACTTTAGGTAGGTTAAAATAAGTGAGGAAGTATGTGATGTCACTCTACTGAAAGTCCCTTCCCATGAAAACACAAAAAGTGAAGGAAAGGTGTTCTATGTTAATATTTTAAAATATTGTTACAATTAAAAAATATATTTGTTAAAGGCAAAAATTTATACTTTTCAAGCACCACATTTCCATATATGGAGACAAATTTCCACCCATGTACTGGAAGAAAAAATGTTAGAACATTTTTGGTCTCTCTTCACTCTCTTCTATTCCCTAGTTCTTCCCCAAAGGAGAAGAGGTGATTTACCTAGTTGGTGAATTTAACTTAATTTAACCTCTTTTTTGTTTGGATATGCTTGCCTTCAGAGGTGTGTATGTTGACAACAACTTACATGAGTAGTACATTCTGCCCAGGGAGTCCTGAGGCTGTTCTCTCAGGCCTCCTCAAAGGACTAACAATGGGTGGGTTACGCTTAATGATTCAAGGGTGAATACCAGAAAGCACATTGTGACAATATGCCTAAGTATACATCCTCATTCTGCTTTATCAATAATCAAGCTGATGTTCCTAGCATTTTAGCATCATTTTAACTAGAGTGCTTAACTTGTAATCGATTCAACTCAAGAGATAATGAAAGAACTATGTATGTATGGGTGTACATATGTATGTTTGTATGTATCTGTGTGTATACATCTTGAGCCTTTGTTTAGTGCATTAAGAAAATGGCATTTGGGGACTAAAATGGTACCAATTTGAAAGCTGCTGATATAACTGTGAGTGGGGACTTCATTTTTAGGATTTAGTCATGGATGACACAAGACCACCCACTTTGATAGGTGAGAGCTGCTAATGGCATCTCTTTTCTATAGATACAGAGATAACTTTTAATAGGAAACCAGGCTTCTTGAGCCTTAATGGGAAGCAACAAGGCATTGGAGAAAAAGCTATGATACTAACTGACCTGAGCAGGAACTAATTTTATCTGAGTGAAGCAAACGCCAAGATTGGAATGAAGAATAAGACTTTTATCACTTGTTAAAAATTCCAAACTAGTAGAATTTTAGTACATAAGCCTCTGGGTTTGCTCTCTTGGTTTGAGGAAAATTGAGCAATATTTTGCTGTTTTTATTAGATATTTCATCTGTGTCTGCAAGCTGGAATATGACACTACAAAGGCAGCTTTCTCGCTTCCACAAAAAACTAGTGTGTGGTTCCTGCCAGGCATAGTAAACAAAACTAGATCCAGTCTCTCAAGTACTGGTCCTTTCTATATTATTTTGGACAGCATTTAGAGCTAACAAAGGAAATAGAGAGAGGCGTTACGTTCTTTGACTAGAGGACTTTGTCACAGCTCAAGGCTTAAACCTTCACCAAATAGTCTCAGATTGGCTCCAAGTACATTAATTAGATAGTCTTTGAATGTAAATTAAAATATCAAGAGTTTTAGACTGTGGTTTAACTTACTAGAAGGTAAAAATCTTATAAAAATAAATGAAGGTTCTTATTATAAACAGATTCTGGCAGTTTGTTTTGTTTTTGAACTGTAGAAAAGCAACTTCATGCATTTTTATTTTGAATTCAGTGGCTAATAAGCCAATGAGGAGGGTCAGAAAGGCCTAAAGTTGAAAAATTCTCTCAAAGGATTCATTTTGTTTAGGAAATCAAAAGAAACTGTGTTTCTTAGAAAAAAATGTAAATTTTATTCTAAGTATTAGAATCAGAGTAATGAGATGATAAAAGAAAAAGAAGACACATAGCACGATTAAGCTTAAAGAAGAGAGCTATTTCATAGGTGAAAGATTGACTAGTATATTTATATATGGAATTAGATATTAGAAACCTGGCTAGATGCATTTGAAAGAGAAAAGAAGATTCAACCCAGTTGGAGTGCTTTTAATAGGGGAACTAGACAAAGGAAAAACATTCTAGTTATCATTATATAAGAAAAGATGGCTAGGATGAAAATAAATCTAATAGCAGAGGAGAGACAATATCTCAGTGAGAAACTGAGTCGACTCTCCCAAGGATCCTGAAGAAATCATTCAGAAGCATCACTTAAAATTATAGTTAGAAACTACAAGAGCATCAAACCATTGCATGAAGAATAATTTAAAAATAAATAAAAGAAGGAAATAGAGAGATCTGAATCAAAAGGGTAAGTGTGGATGATCTCACGCTCTAAGAGATGACCGTGAAGTTGATATATATATCCTGAGAAAAGATAAAGGTATTCTTTATGTCCTGAAGGAATATGTTTGAGAAATGTGTGGAGTTACAACTCTGTGGAACTGCAGAAGAATGAAACATTACAAATGGGGGTCAGGCTAGGCAAACTTAGATCTTGCTGACTCCTGGGTTGTTTTTCTGCAGGGAGAATAACTTCCTGACTTTTTCCACCTCAGAGAGTTGAACTTGGACAACATTTGTTTAAGCAGTAAATTCTTTTGGTAGGCTCCAAATTATCAATTACTACCTCTTTAAATGGAGGATGAAACAGGACAAAATCTAGAGAAAAAATCTCCTAAAAAATTTAAAAATTCAAAATGAAGGCAGGAAAGCAGCACAAAAGCAAAGAAAATCAAAACTTCTCAGATCCAGCAATTAATATTAGCCCTATCTGTAGGAGAGAAGGAAAGAGGCAAGGAAATATGTGAATGTCTCAACTCAAGTTCCCCACAAAGTAATAGAGGATTGACAGAAGAAAAAAGACCATTAGAACTATTTTCATATTCTATTACTGTGGACAATATGTTGAAAATATTTTGGCACCCATTGAAGTAACATAAGTTTTTCAAATCCAGAACATTTAAAAGTTGAGGAAGGGAACAGTACTAGAAAAGAAAATATAGCAAAGGTATTTATTATTGTGATACCACTAGGGTTTTAAGTACTGGAAGCATTAGCAGAATGTGTTAAGTGTTGCAGGGGTTCAGAACAAGTCTCCTCAGAATGTGCTAGCCTGACAGGAGGATTATATTGATCTCAAGATAATTAAGGTCCAAAGAACTCAGGAAGGAACTTTTATTTCCCTGTTAACTGCCTAAAAGAATTTAGATAAAGGATCTCGTACAGGAAAAGCACTACCACCAGAGATAACTACAAAGAATATGGGCTCAATATAGTGGGGGAACTTAACAAATCTTGGAAACCAAAGTTCTCAATGTGTCCTGTTGTCTCTGCATGGCATAGTAAACATTTATATTTCATCTCCATATGAATTGCCTTCCCCTCATGTGAAGCCCCAGACTCCTACCTCTTCTTCTTAGTTCAGAATTGCATTTAAGCCCAATTGCCTGACTGCCTCTGGGCCTATATATTCTTATGGAGACCCCATATATATGAAATTAAGTTTCTGTTTTTTCACTTAATCTGCCTTATGATAATTTATTTATTAGATGAGCCAAAGAACTAGAAGGGTAGAAGGAAAATTTTTTCTCCCCAACAGGGTGATCCTTCAACAAAACTTAAGGTAAGCATGAAGTGTAAACTTTTCCCATGAGCTTCTTCACAAGCTCAGGTCACACATAGCAAGAAATAGTGGCAGCAGTCACATTAACACCAGACCAACATTGCCTGCTTAAAAGTGATAGTGAAGACCTTGACCCTCTGTTCAGTACTTAGGGTGGCAGAAATTTAAGACTTAAGGGGTAAGGAACACTAGAGTTTTAGATGTCCTGAGTAAGAAAGAAAGGCAACTCAAAAAGCAATTTTTTTTGGCTGGAGCATGAATGCCACCATCACCAGTCTTTAAAATGTCTAAGGAGACAGTGGACAGTGTATAAGTAGAGTGCTGTTTGTGTGTGTGGTTTTTCTCCTTATAGAGTAAATGTAAAACCATCCTTAATTTTGTGAATAGAAGTTTTTGAAAATTAAGTTTAAACTCACACATCAGGGATGGATGATACTCATTGATTAGCACCTTAGAAAGAAGATAAAGCTTACTTCATCTACTCAACTTGCTTCAGGTAGAAGCAAATCTCTACTTGATCTTTGGCAAAAAAAATGAGTTTAAATTATAAAATATTAGAGGCGTGATGGCATCATTTTTCTTGGAAACCTATATGAGTTTTTGCTTATGTTTCTAAATACAGTAGATATAGGTTGGTGCTGTCTTAAACTTGTATTCCCTATAATAACTTTGTACTCTTAAAAAGTAAGGCACCCTGATATGATGCAACGAAAAAAATATGATGCAATAAGAAAAATATAACCTCACTTGTTAGGATTCCTGTATAATGTATAATGTGAATTTAATCATTAATAATCTGTAAAGGACTTAAATATCAGAGACAGCCTACAAAATCACTGGCCTATAATCATCAGAACTGCGAAGGTCATGAAGATAAAAAAAATCTTTGAAAGACAAAAAATATGAAAGTCAAAAATACATAAAAGGCAAAGAGAGACTCCAACAGGCTGAAGGAGATTTAAAGAGACTGACAACTAAACAAATCCAGGAAAAAAGATATTGGTGAGACAACTGTGAAGTCTGAATAAGGTCAATACATTAAATAATACTATTGTATCAATATTAAGTGTGTGTGTGTGTGTGTGTGTGTGTGTGTGTGTGTGAGAGAGAGAGAGAGAGAGAGAGAGAGAGAGAGAGAGAGAGAGAGAGAGAAATGATAAAACAAGTATGATAAAATGTTAACATTTGGAGAATCTGGGGGAAGACTATATAGGTAGGGTTATCAGATTTTGCACATAAAAATACATAACACACCCAGTTAAATTTGAATTTCATATAAACAATGGGTATTTTTATTACAGTTTTGACCTAAATATTTCATGAGATGTATATTTAAAATTTGTTAAGTATATAAAATTTAAACTTATCTGAGTATCTTGTACTTTGTTGAAATATTCTAGACAGATGTATACTAAAGCAATTATTCATAAGTTATATGAAATTCAAATTTAACTGCATGTCCAGTGTTTTTCTGTCGGCGCTACATATAGCATTTCTTTGTGCCATTTTTGCAATTTTCTTATAGGTCCTCGATTCTTTCAAAATAGAAAATAATTTTAAATGTAATGTAATAAGAGACTGAAAGTCAAATTCACTATGGTTTAGTGATTTTAAGGGACTTATTACATTCATTCCAGTAAAAATAAATCCAGGTTGCTACCCAGGAAGGAGCTTCTTTCTACCTACAAGTTTAAATAATCCTCCTACCTGAGGCTGGGCAAAATAGAAGTTGGGAAGGACTATAAGACATGTGAGATTTAATTAACTTGGGTCTTAGCATACAGTTGTGTGTGTTTTTAAATCCCCACTGGAAATGTGATAAGGGAGGGAGGTTATATTAAAGTTGAGGGTGTTTTTATTTTGCTGGCATTGTATTACTAAAGTTTATTTATGCTATCACTTAAAGTCATTATGTAACCTCTGGTAAAATATATGGGACAGCCCGACTGTGCCTATGTTGAGATGAGAAATGGAATTGAGTGTTAATTTTCAGCCTAGGGTACAGGACGGCCTTGGAGGTAAGTGGTGCGCTGTTCTGAAATATTTCTGAGCTTTCTGGTGGCAGGCAAGGTACAGACTGCTGTCCACTAGAGATCCTAGAAGAGTCACCAAAGGAACTGTCGTTGGTATCAGAGGAGGCCTGAAGTTGTTCAACATGATGGGGCTGGTGAATCTGTCTCATTGAGGCTGAACTGTTAACAATTGCAGCTTCTTATATAAACTGAGTCCTCCAATCAGCATCATCAGTAACAAGTGAAACCATCTTCGCTTTCTCAATTCTATGTTCTTTCACTTTTTCACAGCTTTATTGAAGTATAATTTATAACCCCCAAATCTGCCCATGTTCAATGCCTGGATACTCTCAGCACAATCACGGTAATAAACATGTCCATCACTGCCAGAAGTTTCCCTGTTTCCCCCCTTTTTTTGAGGGGTGGTAAAAACACTTCACATAAAATCTATACTTTCAACAGAATTTTAAGTGCACCATACTGTGCTGTTAACTTTAAGCACAGAGATCACAGCGGATCTCTAGTACATGTTCATCTTGCATAACTGAAACTTCAAACCCACTAAACAACAATTCCCCTCCCTCCCCTGCCCCCAGGCCCTGGCGACCACCCTTCTGTTCTCTACTTTTGTGAACTTGGCTGTTTTAGCTTCCTCATATTAGTGGAATCATACAGTATCTGTCCTGAGACTGGCTTATTTCACTTAGCATAATGTCCTCCAGGTAGATTCTGTCTTTCAATCCTAAACTTTGGATGGGGAAGAAAGGAATATTACTTTATCTCCTTCCCACTCCCTGATCCTTAACAATATCTATGGTTGAGGTGAGTGAATGTGGTTACATACCTTTCCCCAGCTTACATTTGTAGAAATACAGATTAAAATCCTAGTTTACCTTATTCTATTGTTCATACTATTTTCATCTCTGTGACCATAATTAATTAAGAATGTAATAATATTATCTGATGTTTATGTAGTAATTATGACATTCACATTCAGAATTATCTAATAATTTTACATCCGGTATCAATACCCATTCTATTTCCCTATACTATATGGCTTCTCTTTAGTCAGTATATATTGGTTACAAATGTGCAATATTTAATGCAGAATCATAAATGAATGAGATACTAAGTGCTTAAATAGTTTATGAACTGCTATTGACTAATTCTATTGGTAGAGTGGAAGCTATTTATTTTAAATAATTATGATTTGTCTCAACTTTACAAATTAGCAACATAAAAACCTCAGTTTACCCATCCTTCTTCCAATTATTTAATTCCTCTATGACAAGTTATTCTAAGATTTTCCTTCAAGTTATGTGCTAGAGGTCAGACTTCCCATCACTTATCAAATCAGTGTATTTTTTATGATAGGTAACTGAGTACTATTCAGGACACACTCACCTGCCTCAGCAAAGCCATCTCAACCAACTCAGTCTTTGGAGAGAGGAAGAGAAGTGCTTGTGGTGGGCCACTAAGCTTTTATAGTGATTTGTTATGCAGTATTATTGCATAGTTGACTCGTATAAATTGCTCCCAATCTTGTTTGAGAAGCCACTAGGGAAAATGCTTTTGTAAAGAGCTTGTATTAATACACTCTCTCTGTTGCTCTAATGTTTCCAACTGCTGTGTATCGCAGAAAGAGTGAGTGAGTGGAAGTATGTGCTGCGGTAGAGTGAGGGGGTGGCTCTCAACTGCCTTGCATGGAGAAGTACATGATGGATGGTGTTTACATGAAAGGCACATTCCCATAAGGGTCCCTGGGAATTCTTGGCAAGGTAGCTGGAACTCTACCAGCCCTTTCTCTCTAATTCCCAGTAGCATATTGTAATATATGTAAAAGTGAGAGTGATATTTTTTTACAGAGGTACTATCGAATCTACTTTAAAATGTATTTTAAAATAATTGTTCATAAGCATTAGTATTTTAATATTGATCTGCCTAAACAGCCAATCATGACTTGAACCCTGTGTCATTATAGTAAAGAACTGTTTGTTGACTCCAAACCTCATTCTTCTCTTATTCAATGCAAACCTGTTATGTTGTACCTCAAGAATCAAAATCATGCATTATTTGTTAAATCACATACTGTTGAATCTAGTGTACAGTATACATGCAATAATTTCCAATCCCTTCCCTGTCCTCTTGTTCTTCCCTTCAGTGGACTTCTAAGGAAAAAGATGTAACTACCACCATCAGTATTTGAATGCAAGACACTGATTTTAACACCTGAAACTATATATCTCTAGATAGATATACATTACATATATACATTATATATATATGCATATATATATATAGTTTTTTTTAATATACAATCTCATAACTTGGATTTTGTGAAGAAGAAAGTGAAACTGCCATTGTTTTGGCAGATCCCCTTTCTTTTTGCAAAGTGTTTTTCTTAATGACATCTTATTTCATTCAGTATTACAGCATCACAGGCACTTTTGGTTATTAAATAAGACATTTCAAATATCACAACTGACATAGTCTGGTCTATTTAAAAATTTTATCTTCCGTGGTTGTATACATATCTCTTATTCTCCAATGTATAGATTAGATTTGTGGTTCAAGTCCAGGGCTTGGAATGGTGAAGGACCATGTACATCTCACTTTCTGTTCCTAGCTTTCATGACTTGACCTTCTTTTCTGTGTTTACTTCTCTGATGTCAAAATAAGGGAGTGAGAGAGGAAAAGATGGCATTATCTAATGGCAGGTTAGCTGTCTTTTTCTTTGTCAGTGGTAATGCTATTCACTTCAGTGGCCATTGTTTGCTTCGAGGCCTACTGAAGTCACACTAACACTGAATGGCTAAGCTTACTTTCCATTTATGCAAAAAGCATTCAACTTTTGGTTCTTTCTTGGGGATACATTTGTTGGTTCTTTTGCATAGTTCTTGTGATGGTCTCTTCCTTCTTAGTCCCTCAGCATGAAATATCTGACTGGGACTCAGATTCTTCACCCCAAACTCACCTTTCCCCTGACTACAGTTGGTGTTTTTTTAAACCTTCATTATTGTGTTCTTCTGATTCTAAAGATGCCCCCTAGGGGCCGCAGTGCAGTGCAAGCCCCAGTTCCCTGCAGCTGTGGGTAACAGGTCATGCCAAATGGTGGAAATATAGCCTGTTTCTTTAGCTCTCTTTCTTAACTCTGCCATGTCCCTCGTATGCTCTTCTGTCTGCTCCAGCCATGTGTGGGTAAGTCCACACACTCTGAGTCCTAATGGACAGTGTGTCAGTGAGTGAAATCCTAGGCTTCCCTTCTTGAAATATTTACCACACTTTGCTTGTTCATTTCTAAGATTCTCCTTTTCTCAGTTTCAGAGTGGGTAACAAGTTGTGTGTTCTAGGGTTGCAGTTTTTCTCTCAAGTCTAATTTCTTCTCTTTCCTAATTCTTCTTTTTTAACTGTCCTTAGAATATACAGTGAAAACAATCTGATGTCTTGAGCACTTGGGAAAAACCTAGGATTTCAAGTGAAGAACCAAACCTTCTCCAAACACTGCCTAGATTATTTAATGACTAGGTTTCTAATAGGTTTTAAATCTCAACCATGGTGAATTACATGACTGTTCAGCAAATACTCTTCCTTCCTGCTTCCATAAGGAGTATTCCTCATCTTCACCAAACTAACCTTAAGCTTGGTCCTGTAATTGTTTTTGGCCAATTGAATGTAAATAGATGTGATCCAGCAGAGGCTTCAAATGCAGTTGTATAGAGTGGCCCATACTCTTGCCATTGCCATGAGGAGACTCTGCCCAAGGAAGCTGTGCTCTTTCAGGCTTGGTTTTAGAACAGAAGACACAGAGACCAGACTTGAACTCAAGTCTAGATAAGCTACTGTTGATGCATTGCCCAAGGAGTGGGATGTGACTGTTGCTTTAAGTCACTGAGATTTTGGGGTTGTTTGCAAGTACTACTGAGCCTGGTTAATATGTCAAGTCAAATCTCTACACTGTTCTATAATTTCTAGCAGTATCCCATGCTAAATATTTTATCTACTCAAGGTCAGCTTCTTGGATGTGTGATCTGTGTATTCGCACATGGCCTGAGACTTGGTTTAATGGTCCGCTGTCATCATCACAAAGTTATTAATTTTTGAGTGACAGGCCCCATATTCTTATTTAACACTGGACCCCATCAATTTGTGTAACTGATCCTGTATCTGATTTAGGTGTTTCAATGGGAATTTGGCAAACGGCAAACCACAGTCTTATCTAGTTACATGATAACCCTGGCTTATGTGTTTTGATATGATACACACATGCATGTGCATACATACACATATGTGGACAATATTAGTTTTGGGGCATAACTGTTTTTGATTATGTTATTAGTAATTATAGAAGCTGGAAAAAGTTGCTTAACTTCTCTTACCAAAAGCTGATTTAATTGTAAGATGGTTTGTATAGCAATACTTATATTGTGGGGTCTTCAACTGGAACAAAGCTCTCGAAGATCATTGACAGATGGACACAGCTAAGTCAACCAATAGAAGGCAGAGTTTGGCAAGATAGAAGTAAAACAGTTTAAAAACTTGATATTTTAACTTTTGCATTTTTCTCACTATTATATAATAGTCAACAAAATGGACCAAAATATTCCTAAAATCTTTTCAAAAGAATTATTCCCATAACATTTTTCTAGGTTTAGATTATAACCTGTATAAGATAGGATTAAAATTTACTCTGATGCCTTCTTTAAAGACATCATACATAAATTTGTTTGTTTGTTTGTTTGTTTGCTTGTTTGTTTAAATAGCAAGCAATAAATTTAAGCCATAACATTCAGGTTTTTCATGTGATTGGGAAAAGTGGGTGCACATAAGTGACTTGCTTGTCCTAGTATTTAGCTGAGCCATTTTATTTATTTTAGAGCAGTTCACATTATTGTGAGTGAGAGCCATTTTATGTCATTACTGCTGTCAAGTGTCATTTAAGATTGCTGTGAAGTGTGGGTCTGTGAAAAACTTATTTAGAGCTAAATTCATCTTGCAATCACCTCCTCTAAGACATGTGTACCAATTGAGGAGAATGAATTGAGTGCAAGATTCAAGGAGTGAGCACTGGCTGAGAGACTAAGAAAAGGGTCTGCAGACATAGATTTTATCTAAATATACTACATTAAGAGGAATTTTGGTTCTGTCTTATGTGTTTATTCAATCTAAAGATATTTACTAGATGGCAAGCACTGTTCTGAGCAGCAATGCTATATGATGAGCAAAATAGCTTAATCTAGTAGCTGTTTTGGCAAGGAAGAGGAGGGCAGTGCTTAGCCTGGAATGTATAAAGAAAACATGTTTTAAAACTCTAAGCTAATGCAAAAAATATTTATTGAGCTCCTGCTATAGTAATAAATAAACTATTTGCAACATTATAGTTTACATGTTATAATAACTGTTTATATAACATTTGACCATGATATTTTGTGAACCTCCTTTAAACATTGACAGATGAGAAAAAATGATGATAGGTGTGCAATAAATAAAAAGCTGTTATCTGGTAGAAAAATTTAAATTAAACCTCTAGGGCACAAGGATCAAGGGGAAGGGTGGCAGCTACCCAGAAACACAGGGGGTCGTCCTAGAAGGTTGTGAGTTGTCTGTTCCCAGGAGGGTGCCCAAACAGAGGGTGTGCATTCAAACATTAGGGGAGCAGACGCAGCTTCACGTTCCTTTCACACTGGTCCTATATGTGTCTTTTCACTGTCCCCATGGTTTTCAAATTTATGTGTGTTTCACAGATGACTTAAGAAGCTCAATAAAAATAGAGATACTTGGGCCCAACCACAATATAAGGAAACACAGTTTACAGCAGTAGGGTTCAGGGCTCAGTATTTTCATCAAATCCCTCAGGCCTTCCTGATGTGAAGCAGAGTTTGAAACAGTTGTACTGCACCAAATGTTTTTACTTGTGTTTTAAGAAGTGCTTCAAAGCAGTGGATTTTAAATTTTTATTTTTTTAAATTCTTAAAAATTATTTTGATTGTGGTAAGAACACTTAATAAGAGAGATTCTATCTATCTTTTTAACGATTTTCAAAGTACAATATATTTTCAAAGACACTATAGACATCATGCTGTCCAGCAAATCCAGAGCAAATTTTTTTGGTTGGGAAACACGATAAAAAATAAAGTCCATGAGTAAGTAAATAATAATAACAATATTTATCTTTACTACGTATAATGAAATTTAATTTTTTTTTGCATTTTGTAAATGTACATTGTGACTCAGTAAATTAATGTCACTCTACACTCATAGACCATGACCCATAATTTGAAAAATACACTTCTAGAGAAATGGCCTCAGAGGCACTTGAAGGTGGGATGAAAATCCACATATTCTATTTAAATTAGAGTAGTTTTCTCTCTCTCTCTCTCTCTCTCTCTCTCTCTCTCTCTCTCTCTCTCTCTCTCTCTCACACACACACACACACACACACACACACACACATAGTCACCTTTTTATACTTCATTATACATCAAAAATAGACATCTTCAATGAAGGCCATCTAGGTTCTCATGAACTTCTGCTTTTTATTCATCTCAGTTATGTAGTTAGAAAACCCAGTTTACTTGAGAATGGTGAAAAAGGTCAAGTAACATATATTTTATTATGATATGTTTTCTCCAAAAACCATACTTTCTTAGAGACCCGCCATACTCAGTATCTTCTGCAATTCCTTATAAATTTCAATGGACATCTGGCCAGTGGAACATTCTGTAATTCCATGAGTTATTACAGTGCATTTCTGGGGCTATCTCTGAGAGTCTGCATTTTTAAACTCCTGTTCCCCTTTGATTTACTCTACAGGGAATTTTTTACAAAGTCAAATGTGTTCAAACTTTTAACATGTTTATTTTTATCTTTGTAAAATAGTATGTTATTTACTTTATCAACTCTTCATGCCAAATAAAGGGCCCTAAAGCATTGTCAACTGCCAAAAAGTTAGGTGAAGCTCCTCTTCTCTTTCTAAATCAAGTCATTTGGAATCTTGAGCAAACACAATGCAAATGCAAAGCTATTTTTTGTCACCAAAAAAAAAAAAAAAATTGTATTGTGTTCTACCAAAATTTCTATACTAAAAAGTGTTAAAAAAATACTTTTTAAAAACTCTATTAGCAGTACCATGCTGTCTATTATAGGCTTGGTCCTAAAGGAGATAAGAAAGATGAATAAAACACTACTAACTCTGCCCTCAAGTTGCTTATCATATAATTGATAATCTGTGACTAATCCATGCAAAGCAAATAGTAGATAATTAAGTGTCAAAGAGATATGGTAGAATACCAGAAATATCTCGGGCCTGAGAGTTAAGGCATTTGATTTAAAATAGTTATTGAACTCTCACTGTGTGCCAGGTTTTGTTCTAGGCATTGGAGATATAATGATGAATAAATCATGGTTTTTACCTTCAAGAAGCTGATAATCCAGAGAGAAAAAGAATCAAACAGTCTTTTATACTCACATGTGATCAATACTATAAAAGAAATACTTACATACCCAAAGGAAGGACCCTAAGCCATTCATAAGAGTGAGAAGGAAGAAATTTCTGACCTTGGAAATATAAACTAGAACTACTGTGGAGAAGGTACCCAGGGACAAAGAGCAAAGTACCAAGTGCAGAGGTTCAGGAGCAAGTGGTCCAGCTTCTGGGGGAACTGTAGGTAGTTCAGGAAGGCTAGAGGCTGGGGGGAATGAGAAAAGGCTGGTAGAAAAGAAGTTAGCAGGATACATAGTACAGGGGCCTTGAATGGCATGTCAAATAATTTTGACTGTATTTTGAGTACTTTGGGAAAGTCATTCAAGTGTTGCCATCAGCAAGAGAGTCAAGATTAGAAGTGTCCTTGTGGAAAAGTACTTGGACCTATGGGTGTAAGCTGGAAAAAGAACAGTGAGTTGTGGCATGTTAAAATAGGATCGTGCTGTGGTTTTGAAGAAAGAGGAAATTAAAACATAAACTGGGCCATGGGCAGTACGAATAGAAAAAATGAGTAAAAATATGAAACTAAAATTAAGACAAGACCTAATGACTGAGTTATGTTTTAATTTTGATTTTGCTACTAACTAGAAGTAATATCTTGGATCAGTCATTTAACCTCAGTGTTTTCCAACGTTTAAAATGAGGATATTAGAAGTACTATTTGTCAGCTTAAAATTTTTAAAATTAAAAAGTTTTCTAATTAATACTTTACCTCAGTTAAGGAAAAAGATAAAAAGTGGTACCCAAGACTACAACAATCAATTGTTTGGTCCTGAAAAAGGTTGGTTCATGTTTTAGACTTTAATGAAGATGGGTGTGAGACCTGAAAATATGTCATACTTAAAATATATTAAATTTAATTTCTTAAATAAACTTTCAAGTGTCACTTTACATGTAGTTACAGGTAGGAAGAAAAAATATTTCTCCCCAATCCCCCGCACCTTTTGCAGAGCTGTCTGAGTTCTGTTTATTCCTAATTTCCTCATTGGAAGCTCATTGTATTTGAGCCTTGCACCACTAAAATCTCATTTTCTGTACTCTGATATTTTCCTCTAAAAACATGTGTTGTGATTGTTGGATAATTTGTAGCTCACTGTAGATATTAACACTGCTTGTCTCTGGTAGTTGACTAATGTGCTTATTTTAGGTAGCTCATTCCTTTGATGGTAAAGATTATGTGCTGAGAGATATTGAGTGCCAATTTTATAGAGAGATATTGCTTATGCTAATTCCTATGCCTGGGCATTTAATTTTGGTGCATTTACAGTTCAGCAAAATTACTTGGTTTTTCTTTTGTGGTTCAAGGGGAAATA
Source organism: Cynopterus sphinx (assembly GCA_030015415.1). Classification (NCBI taxonomy): domain Eukaryota; kingdom Metazoa; phylum Chordata; class Mammalia; order Chiroptera; family Pteropodidae; genus Cynopterus; species Cynopterus sphinx. Next base: position 121,402,617 of record CM057383.1, read on the forward strand.
GATTTCTATAGAGCTTTGACTATTATTAAGGGTTATAGGAAGTAGAAACTAATAATAATAATAATCACTACCATTTATCAAGTACATACTGTGTGCCAGAAGTTATTCCAAGTTTTTCAAATAATTTTTTTGCACATATTTTCTTATGCAATCCTTTTAGCTACTCAGGAGGGTAAGTACATTATTATTCCCATTTTAGAGCTGAGGATACTCAAGCCCATGAACTCACCTTCTAGTCTAGAATAGATATGGCAAACCTCTATACTGGGTATTTACCCCAAAGACTTGAAAACCCATATCCAAAAAGATATTTGCACACCAATGTTCATAGCAACATTATTCACAGTGGCCAGGACATGGAAGCAACTGGTGTCCTATGATAGATGATTGGCTAAAGAAGTTGTGGTACATATATACAATGGAATATTACTTAGCCATAAGAAGAGGTAAAATACTGCCATCTGCAACAACCTGGATGGACCTCGAGATAATCATGCTAAGCAAAATGAGCCAGACAGAAAAAGGTGAAAATCACATGATATCACTTATATGTGGGATATAAACCTAAAAGCAACAAATGAACAGAACAAACAAGTAGAGAGATGCACATGGATAATGGACTAGTGGTCATTTAAAAAATAAATAAATATGGTGAAATATTTATGGTGAAATAATTAAAAGGCATAATTCAATTGTCCATTTAAGTGCCTTTGGCTTTCAGTATATATAGTATAAATAAGCCCCTAAGGGTTTTTCTTCTGTTTTCTTCTTGTCTCTCATTCTAACCCCATTTCCACCCCCACCCTCTCTCATTGCTGGCTTTGCCTTTAGGAGTGAACTCATTGCCTTATCCGTCATCCAAAAGGGCTTTTTATAATACCTATCACACAGAGCATTTGATTAACTGTGATGCTGGGAATCTTAAGGTATTGAAGATGAGAGGGGTATTTGGGGTATCAAACACAATTTATAGAGTCTAATTTGGCAGTTTCACAAACAACTTTGACTTTTAATTTCCAACCTCTTTTACAGGCTCCTAATAGCAAATAGATGGTTCTTACTTCTAGATCTCACTCCCAGATGCTCTAGCAATGCTCATCATCTCATTTCTAAGGTAGTAAAAAAAAGTGAAAAAGAAAAAAGGCTTAGACTTGGATATATTATTTTATTGGGACCAGACTGACAATGGTCAGAATATTTGTCTCCTACCCGCATTCCTGCCACCACCAACTAAAATTCTACCATCAGATAAGTTTGTTTGCCCTTAACTGTAAAGGGGTTGGTCTTTCTTCAAATGCAAATATGCTAGAGATGAATGACATCAAAAGCTGAGAATTAATATATCAGGCCCAGGCAAGCCAAGAATTTAACTGAAATTCTTCTAATACAAGGTAACAGAGAGGCAGCAGGAGGGCACAGTGTGCTGCTCCTAAGAACGGAATCCTCATGGCAGAGGCAAGCACTGCATTGCAGATGAGCTGGAAAGGAAAGGAGCCTCCTGCAAGCCGACAAACTTCCCAGTTACCCACAGTAGGTTCTGTGTCCAGGGTCAACTCTAAGTTGTTTTGTTTGCTTTTAAACATAGCTTTCTAAAATAAAATAATTAAAATAAAATAAAATAATCAATGTATTTATAGAACTGAAGTCCTGAAAAGTAGATAATCCTACTTTGTAGTGTTGGAATGACCAGATAGTCATTTATAGAAAAAAGTATTTATAGTGGATGAGGACAAAGACTTTGCAATGTCTTAGTTTGTTCAAGCTGCTATAACAAAATACCATAGCCTGGTAGTTTATAAATAAATGATAGAAATTTATTTCTCACAGTCCTGGAGGCTAAAAGTCTGATACTAGGGTGCTAGTGTAGTTGGGTGAGAGTCCTCTTCTTGTTTAAGCAGGGAGCCCTGGATTCTTGTTTATAAGAGCACCAATCCCATTCGTGAGGGCTATACCCTCAAAACCTAATCATCTACCAAAAACCCCACCTACTAATATCATTACCTTTGGTGAGTAGCTTTTCAACACATGAATTTGTGAAGAACACCAACATTCAGACCATAGACAAATCCAACTGTTTAAGTTTAAAATCAAGCAGTGTAATTTACAGCTACCGAACCCCAGGCCCATGACTGAACCTCTCCAAGCTTTAGTTTCTCCATCTGTGCAGTGGGAGCAGTCGCAGAATCTCACCAGTGTGGATTTAACACAAGATTACTAATGTAAAGTAGCAGATATAATGAGTGAATAAACATTGATTTTTACTGTTTTCATTAAGCTATTAGGTTCAGAAGGAAAAAATGCAGGGAGATTGGCTGATCTGGAAAGAAAGCACAACTGCCTTATTGTGTAATCAACCTCATTCTGACTAAGCTGTGTCTCCTTAAAATGAGTTACCCCAACGTATCTTCACATGCTTCTGAAATAGGATCTTGGATCTTTTTGTTTTGTTTTGTTTTAATAATGTACTTTATTTTAAGTAATATAAAGAACATAACCATGGATCTAAATTTGAAGGAATTTTTATATGCAAATAGAGCTCTACATACAGCATCTTCTGCCCTCTTCTGGCTTCTCCAAGAAACTGAAGCATTCAGATAAATTAAATAGAAAGTGCATTGTTTTTATTTTATTTATTTTTAGTGGACACCCACAGTTCACCATCTCCCCAGTTCTAGGCAAGAAAAATACCTCCATCATATTTTGTGTATGGATGGGAGTTATCAGAAATCTTTCAAATTTTTCTCAGCAATTTGCTTCTGAAATGGAGATTTCATTCTGTTATTTTATTCAGTTCTATTCTTCTGGTGCCAGTTCTGCGTATCGTAACTACTAAATAAATAATTAAACTGTGCCACAAATTATTGCAGGGACTAAAATATGAGGTTATTATAATTCCTAAGATAATTAATCAGATGTTTTAAATAGAACTGGCATGCAAGAACCTTTGATTATAGAAAAAGCCTGGGGCTAACAGCCTCGCTTCTATTAGAGACTGTATTGAATTTTAACTCATTGTTCCCCAACCTTCAAAAATGAATAAAAGCTTCATTTTTAAAGGTAGGGTAATTCAAGCCAACTGACAACTGAGGGCCTTCTATCTGTCTTTTAGACGTGTAGACTGGATATCAGTTTGCTGTGCCTTTGAACAGCAGCGTTTGTAGTTATCTTCACAATCTCCCGCCCAGTCAGAGAAGTCAGGGCATGGCAAATGATTTTCTGTTAGAATGTAACCAAAACAGAAGTTTGTCTCGGTCACTGAAAGGTAGCCAGAGGACAAGTTTGATGTGATGGGGAGGGCCACAGTTTTCCACAGAAATCATTTTGTTCAAAGATCTATTGCTAAAGGAGGTCTCACACAACTCAGGGCCTCCTGAAATTGGAAGGGATTAGCAAAACAGAATGAAAGGGACATTGGATGGGAAGCCCAGGTGTCAAGAGCAGAAAAGGGGAACAAATAACTCAAGATGTCAGCTGCAATTTTTCCTTAGATTGTGTCATTCAGATGTCACCAAAGTTGAAGTCATAATCTGGATTATTATTTTCCAACCAATTTTAAACTATTAATGTCTAGAATTTACATCTTGCTTAGGTTACCCTACCCACAAAGAACTAGAAGCATTTTACAGCAAGAAACCTTACTTAGTTATTAAAACAAATTACTATTCATAAGAATGAGCAGGTGCAAATACTTAAATAGCCTGGACAGAGGAGCATCATGAAAGCATTTCCTTTACTGAATTTTCAAACATATTGGAAGGATGCAATTATTAAAAATGTTGTACTGACTTCAAAAGCTACAGAGAATAATTAAATGAGAAATAAGGGAGAAGGACAAATGCTACTCTCTGACAAATATATATTTAGGAGAAAGAAGCATTTTTTTCTATTAATGTGACTGAGATAATTACTGAAATTTTGGGGAGAAAATAGCAAAGCTGTAGCTAACATCACATACCAAAATAATTTTCAGGAATATTAGAGAGTTACATGTATTTTAGAAATGGAATAATAAAAAAAGACTTAAATGTACAAACATATATTGTTTTTTATACATACATATATGTGATGGCATATTTTATTGGCATTTTTATTCAAAATTTATTGACAAAGGAATAAAGGTGTGTCATTCAGAATTTATAGCTACATAAAACAGAAGCCTCTCTTAGCTATTTAAAGTACAAAATAAATTTACTAACGGGTATCAGTTCATTGCATCTCTAAGACAGTCAGATAATGACTTGAAACCATGCAGCCAAGCAAATGCCCGACACATGCTATATCATTGGTGCAGACACAATCCTACCACCCCTGAAAATGATACCAGGTTTTCTCTGAGAATGGGTCCTACCACTGAGCCACTACCACTGCTGCTTCCAAAAGCTCCATTCCTCTTGGCTCTGCTATGCCAAGAAATGGGTGGATTCTACATGGAGTCTCCTTCCTTATGTCACCCTCTTCCAGATGGAAGATTGAAGCATCTGATGGAGATTAGATCACCTAGGCCATGTCCTAATTGCTAAAAAGGCTGGGGAATTGAGTCAGGTTAAAATCTTGAGATCTTTCTAGTGTGTATACAAATCAGATTCCTTTATTTTTTTAACATGCATTATGGAGATCTTTCCAAGTCTCAGGCATTATGTTTCTATGGTTTCTCCAGAGTTGCCAAGCAGTTGTAGGTATTTACATTGTGTGGCATCCATGTGTGTCCATGCAGACTGCCAAAGGCAGGCTGCTCAGCTCAAGGTTAAGGAATTACCTCTGAGACTCATTGTCCATGCTCTATACTTTCAGAAAAGATAAAATTAAGGAAAGATCAGCTTTCAAATGAATTAGAAGGCATTGGAGGCTTTTGAAATTACTAAAACCTTTCTATATTAACCACTTACTGAGTTATTGTGTATATTTTAACGGGATCAGATGCCACTTGAAGTGATTGTGTTTCTGGTCTTTAGACAGAATGTGGATGGGATTGTCAGTGGACTGGTAATGAGCACCTGTTTTTAGATTTTTTCTAAATGGTGTCCTGAAGGAGATTTGACAAAGTGATAGTTCAATAATGTCTCAAATTTCCTATTAAACCCAGAGAAGTTATGTAACTTTCTCAAGGTTACAGAGCTCGTTGGTTGCAGAGATGAGGCTTGCCAGCTAAAAATACACTGCCAACAGAAATCGTTTAAAATAATTTATATTATTTTTTCTTTATTCCTCCAAATAACAACACATTTCAATTAGATTCATGTCAGACCTATCGTGCATTCTACCCCCACAATCTGTCTTTCTCCGAATTAATGAAATGTAAAATGGGAAAATTATAGGTTTTATAGTTAGAATCTGTAGTGCTTAGGGTACAGTATAAAAGGCCCTATATTAATTACATTCATTCTGGCTAATTATATAATTCTGCCTTTTTGAAATAGGACTTAAAATTGTCATAAATGCTGAGAATTAAAAAAAACACAATCATTAATGTCATTCTTAGATGTAATTATATTCTTAAAAAATAATGTGAGTCATGTCGTACACCCCAGTTTTTATAAGATTTATACCTTCTATCTTTTGTAACATATAAAATAGGCAATTAAAGCATAAACAATATGGCCTATGATTCTGGAACTAGAAATTACTTAGTTTGTTAATGCCCCAAAGAGCTTCTTGGCATAACAACCAAAACAATAAAAACTAACACTTATATAATACTCGCTGTAACCCAGGCAGTGTTCTGAGTACTTTACATGCATCATTTCAACGTTCACAGTCACCTGTAGGGGCTCTTAATGTCTCATTTCACAGGTGAGGAAAATGAGGCACAGAGATTGCCACTTTATTTGGTCCTAGCATCCCTAAGCTGTTTTCTAGATGTGGAGTTATGTCTGTCCCATCCATAGTTTTTAAATGCAGCCTATGTGGGTATAACACCTAAGTGGTTAAGCAGTTTCTCCTCACCCAGCTGCAACTGTACTTGCTCAGATTGTTTTCTACCTCTTTTTCTCCAAGTGAGCTCCTATGGAAACTTCAAGGTTCACAAGAAATATACCCTTCTTTTAACGTTTTTTCTCCTAGCAAACTTTCATTATTTCTTCATCCAAGTTCCCATGACCTCTGTGTCATAACTCTGCCACTCTAATTTGAAACATCACTGACTTCTTAACCAATCTAACAGACAATTTTTATTTACTAAGTTGTTAATGCCTTTGTGATATCTGATGCTCTTAATGACCCCTTCTTCTTGAAACATTTTTTCCCTGCACTTTTAAGGCACCATCCACTTTTGTTCTTTCTCCTGGTTTTCTGGGCATTCTAGCTTAATCTTCATATGTTCCCCTCTTTCTCTGTTTGCCTATTAAATGATGGGAGTCCACGCCTAGATCCTAAAACAACTTCTGGGGATAACAAAAGAATAGTTTTATTGTATCAAAAGACCTCAATAAGTATTAGCTGAATAATTTATCCTTATGAAATCTAACCCATGCCTATGGTTTCAATGATGACTTGTGAACTAGCAAATGTGAAATCCAGAATTCAAGGTTACAAGTCTCCAGTCCAGATCTAATGTGGTGCTTTCTGTTACTATGCTAATTTTTTCTTTCTCATCTTTTTTTATCTGATGCTTCATTCTTTTACTGACTATTTTACATGTGTACACACACACACATACAGAGGCCTGTGGGATGCTGGGCATTGGGTTAAGTGTTGGGTCTATGGTAGTACCTTCATGACAATTATTGTCTTAGTGAGGGTACTAACTTATTACATTGTTTTATTTGTTTTTTTCTCCATCACTCTTCACTTATTTTTCACATTCATGCTGACGTATTCTTTGAAAAATATCTAGCTGTCCCTATTTAAATTTTTTTAATGGCTCCACATTGTATATATAATAGAGTTTCAACATTTTTGATTTCTCAGAAGGAACTTTATAATTTGATCCCTGCCTATATGTCTAGCATTTATTCCTCCACTCTCCTGCTTGTATCTTGTATTCTATACATAACAAACTCTTTGGTACTCGGTAATCTTTCAATGGCTTTGCTCATCTAAGTGCCTTCATACATATCACCTTGCTGAGATTTTTTGGAGAGTAAAGGAAGCAATAGATAATAGTCCTCTTATCTGCTGGGGTTTAGGTTTAGTTAAGGTATGTAGAGAGCAAAATGTCCCCTTTATCCTTCCCATGTTTATACTATAGTTTGCAGTTAATTCCATTAGGAAATCACACCTCCCTAAATGAAAGAATAGACAATCTTAAACTGTCTTCTGATCAAAGACAGCATGGGGAAATTTTAAACTCACCATGTTGGAAAACAGTCTTTTTTGCTAAGCTCATTACATGGTTCAGATAGGAAACACCAGGTCTCTGAAGGCAGGCTAGCTCTAGAATGACAGAAGTTAGTGCACAGCCAAGTTCTACTTCAAACTTATCAACAGATGAAGCAGCTCTTTCCCTCCTGTGGGGAGTTAGTGAGACAACAGAGAAAGAACAGGAGTGGCATGAACATAGAGTTCTTCAAAACTTTATACATTTTTAAGGGAATAATGAATATGTATCAAATATAAGCTGAATTCATCAGGTCTTTTTCAATTTTAAGTATAGGGGAATAAAGCACCTCTTTTCCTTAAACCAGAAAATGGAATTGACTAGCTTACATAACTGAAAAGCATGACCACAGAATTTTCTTTGAGTGTGGTTGAGTCCAGGTATCTAGCTGTCACAGACTTAGTGTCACAGAACTTGGTCTGTGTTCATCTCTGTTTTCCTCACTCTTGATTTTATTTCAGGCAGACCCTTTCCTTGCTGATATTAAAACGGTCATCAGCATCTGGAAACTATCATACAAGCTTAACTATCCAACTGAAAAGAGAGCTTCACTTGCTTAATAATTATAACAAAAGGCCTGGAATGAATGTCATTGGATATATTAGATTGGCGAAGTAAATATACTTTCCTTTCCTTTTCTTTTCTTTTTGCTAGAAATGATCATGCGCCCCCTCAGAACTTTGGATAAAGTCAAGGTTATCTGAAGGATTTAAATGAGGAAGAAATTAATGTTTCACCAAAAGGATATCAGAGTGTTGGTCAGAAGAAAGAGGATCTATTCTGGGCAGGCGAAAACAGTCAATGTCTGCACATGCATAGTTCTATAGGTGAATGAAATGATGAATCAAGGTGGGCAGGTTGTTTAGCATCAGGGACAATGAGTCTAGGTAAAATAGTCTTTTCTAAATTATACTTATTGTTAAATTATAGTTCTACATGGTGCTATTGCAGCCAGCCAGGAGATTGCACTCATTTTTTGTTAGCCTAGAGATCGGACTTTCTTGAAATAGGTCAGTTGGGAAATCTCTTTGCTATACAGAAAATATTGTTGCTGTGACAGTTGTTGGAATAGAGGCCCATTGGAAATGAGCATGGAAGTAGAAAGAAGAAATAAACTCCAGTCTCTGCTGTCAAATGAAAGGAAGTTGCATGCAGCTATGAATTTTTCTATTCTAGTCTAGTTTCTCTTAGAATCCGACATCACACAGACACTAGCACACTCAAATAGGCCAAATCATCATCGCACCCCAAAATGATAAAATAAAAAATAAATATGTCTGTTTCTATCCAGCAGAAATAAAAAATACCTCCAAAATTTCATCCTAATGGTACACGTCAGACTGTATTGACTCACTTGTGAAAGAAAAACTGCAGTATTACTCATTCTGATTTAAAATATATTTAGAGGTCGCCATGGTATGTGATGATCAGCAAAAATGGACCTTTTGTACTCAGCTGAACACTGGCATGGATGCTTGTGTCAAGTTAGCCAAAGGCCTGGTTGTATTGTTTATTCCAGTATACCTAATTTCCTCTCTCTCTCTCTCTCTCTCTCTCTCTCTCTCTCTCACCCCCAACACCCCCCCCCTTCCTCTTTCCCTCCTTCTCACTTTCTCCCTCTCATTCTGTGTGTTTGAAAAATACAATAGAATTGTCTTCTCAGCATGGGGATATCTGCATGTGTTAAAATTACATTTTCTATTTTAAACTTGTAACTTATTCTTTTTAATTTAAAAGGACTTGTCATAACATGCAGTTTTGTTTTGTTTTGTTTTCCCCTCCTAGAAGAATAAGAAATATACAAACTTGAGATCTCGCAAGAGTAAAAAGCCAACTTGTAGGGGAAACAAGCAAACAAAAACAAAACAAACAAAAAACCATGCGAAAATCTGGCTGATTCTATTTGAGTTGAAATCTCTCTGGGGTTTTGACAAGAACTGTAGCAGAAAGGAATACGAGCAAGAACATACATGTAGGAAATAAAAAGATTTTCTTCCCATCTGGAAATCATTAGGTAAGGCATTAAGTTCTTTTTACCTCAGTTTCTTTAAAATGAAGTCTCCAAATACTAATACCTATGTGCAGGTATACTGAGTCAAAATAATGATCATAGCTAACATTTTTGGAGAACTTTTGTGTGAAATGATACGCCTCAACTATAAATATAAATATAAATATATCTCCCAACCCAGCCTCACAGAGTGCTTTATTTAGAGTCCTCCCTCATACATAATTAACCTCCCTCACACCCTCCCCCCATCAACTCCCTGTAAGAATAGGGTGGGTCCTTACGTCCATTTCACAGGTGAGAAGACTCATGTTGGTTTAAGATTCTGGGCAGGGGTGATGTACCACCTAAGGCCTCCTTTGTGCCATGCCATTCCCTGGTGACCCATCAAGCTCACAGCTGAGTTGCCCTTGCAGAATGCCCTGTACCAAAGAATGTTTCCTTGCCCCAGGTTACAACATGGCAATTCTCTTTCTCTGATTGGTATGTGAGTAAATAAAAGGGTCTAATCCTTGCCTGAATATGGAGGCATCTCTGGAAGTGTGCCTCAGCCGGAGAATTCTTTGAAGGACTGGCAGGTCTCTTGTTAAAATCAGATTGCTATTTCATTTTCCCCTCTGGCCTATCCCGTTTCCACCTCTTGTCATGGGTATTGATCAAGAGTACCTCTCAGTAAACCTTCTTCATACATATCTTTGTCTCCTGGTCTGTTTCTAGAAAATCCAGCCTAAGGCAGGTACCCAGAATAAATGCCAAGGAAATGTCTGATCTTACAGTTATCTATCAGAGACACCTATAGTAACAATAAAGGCCATTCTACAGAGTCAATTAAGCAAAAGAGAAAACGTAAAGTCTTTGCCTTTTTATGCTAATACTTAATGCATTGTTTGGTATACTTAGCTATCTATACACAATAACTCATCACTTAATCTATAGCTGACTTATCCATGAGATATGCACATATACCGTAAAACCAGCCCTGCCCCAAATGCTGTTGGTTCACCAGTGACTTTATTGGTCTTTTTTTCTTGTGTTATGCAATGTATAATAAAGGAATGTGTGGTCGTCAGTGCCTGAATGCCACTTTCAGTAATAGAAACGCCTTCTGGGGAAATAAGATTGGTGCCAAGACTAGAATATGGGAGCAAACTTGAAATTATTTCACTTCTATTTCAGAATGGTTTTTCAAAAAAGGAAAAGGCAGCAAGATCATTTTCGAGGGCTGCCAACCACATTGAGGCATTTGAATGGAAATACAGCTCTCTGTAACCTACTAAACAGAAATCAAGAGTTCTCAGATTGGCATGTCAGCCTAGGTTTAAACTAGGGCTGAATTACCTTTGCATAGTGTCAGCCGCAGTGCTCCTTCATGAGTCCTTCATATTTTTGCCAAAGCAGACGTAGCAATTCCCTAAATAAAAATAAAAAGAAGCATGTAAAATAAAATAAAATAATAAAATGTTGTGAAAGTAAGTTCACTTTAGCTAGACTTTCTTGCTGATTACAACCCCCAAATTTAGATAAAACAAAATTGAAGTTAAAAAAACAACCGGACAATCTGAAAATTAAATGAAAGCAGGTGGATTGGGCAAGGGAGTCAAAAACTGAACAAACATTTTGAAAGATGTTTCCTCTGCCTCATTTTTGTGTCGATTAGAGCTGTGGCAGTAGTAGAAAGAACAGTAAAAATTTGAAAGAACCCCTGATTTGTGATCAGAGTTACAAAAAAAGGAACCCCTGAAACTCAAAGAATGTAAGCAGAGAAAAGGCAGCTGGAAAATGAGATTCCCAGCATCAAGTCTGAACCTGCATAAATCCTGAGTTCCACACTGGACTTCATGTGCAGGAAAAATGCAAATTAGCAAGAGTTCCTAGGTCACCAAAATCACTACTTATATAAGAAGAAAATTAAGATAATTCAACTGTATTAAAATGAAATTTATGGTCTGTTAAAGACACCATTAAGAAAATGAAAAGACAAACCACAGACCGGGAGAAAATGTTTTAAATTACATATCTGAAAAGAAATTGTATTTAAAACATGCACAGAATTATCAAACTCCAACAATAAGAAAACGGCCAACTCAGTTTTTTTTTTTTTTAAATGGGCAGAGGAAATATACAGGCATTTTACCAAAAAAGATATTTTTTGGCAAACAAGCACATCTAAAGATGTTCAACATCATTAGTGGATGTTTTAGTTTCCCAGGGCTGCCTTGGCAAATTACCACAAACTGAGTGGCTTAAAACAACAGAAATTTATTCTTCTATAGTTGTGAAGGCTAGAAGTACAAAATCAAGGTCAACAGTACCATGCTCCCATTGAAGACTCTGTGGAAGAATCTTTTATTGACTTTCTCTAGTTTCTTATTGCTAGAAATTTTTGGTGACATCATCACCATCATCTTCATTATTATTTTTTTAAAAACTGACAGTGCCCTATTTTCATGAGGATACAGAGAAACTTAATTTTTTGCAAATTGCTGGTGGTAACACAAACGCTACAGCCATTTGGAAGACAATTTGACAACATTTCGTGTAGACGAACATATTTATCCATCTTTCTACATATTTACCAAAGAAAAATTAAAGTTTACATCCATACAGCAACCTTTACTTACATGCCTATAGTGAAATTATTTGTAAACAACTCAGATAACCTTACAGTGATTAATGGATAAACAAGTTACAATGTATCAATACAGTGGAATATCATTTAGCAGTAAAAAGAAATACGATATTGATATACACACCAATATGATAAGACTCAAATAAATTATACTAAGTGAAAGATAACAAATTCACAACATACTATATAACTTCATTGATATTCTGAAGAGACACAATTATAAGAAATAACAAGTCAAATGAGTGGTTTCTAGTGAGTGGTGTAGGTGATGGGAGGGGTGGACCACAAAAGGACACAGAAGAATACTGGTTTGATCACGCATGTATACATCTTGATTGTGGTGGCTGTTATCCTATACCTTTGTCAAAATTTATAGAACTCTACATCAAAAACGAAGAATTTTACAGTATATAAATAAATGTAATTCAATAAATAAATGCCGATGTCTGATATCTTGTATAACATATGTTTTGGACATAATAAATGTTAATTTTCTTCCCCCATGCCTAAAGAATATCCACTCTTATTGCTATTTTATTTGTTTGCTGGTTTAAAATATTTACTTTCTTTCTTTCCTTCCTTCCTTCCTTCCTTCCTTCCTTCCTTCCTTCCTTCTTTCCTTCCTTCTTTCCTTCTTTCTTTCCTTCCTTCCTTCCTTCCTTCCTTCCTTCCTTCCTTCCTTCCTTCCTTCCTTCCTTCCTTTCTTTCTTTCTTTCTTTCTTTCTTTCTTTCTTTCTTTCTTTCTTTCCTTCTTTCTTTCTTTTTCTCTCTCTCTCTCCTTCCTTCCTTCCTTCCTTCCTTCCTTCCTTCCTTCCTTCCTTCCTTCCTTCCTCTCTCTCTCTTATTTCTTTTCTATAAAATGCTTTTCTTCTCACCTACCTCCACTCCTGGCAACTTTACTAACTCTTCTCATTAGACATTTTTGCTGTGTCACAATTAACATTTCTTTGTGTTATGTCTCCTGATGCTGCATCATAGGCCTGAGTCTGGTCTTGTGTGGCCTTCCACTCTTGCTGCCTTCCTAACTAAACTTCTCTTGTAACCTGCAGATCACCTGAAATGTATTCAAGAAGCCCTTTCCGTCCTAATGACAAGTCCCATGTCATTTTCCAAGAGTCTGTATCCTTGTGTTTGTTAAGCATCAACTGCTGGAGCCGTTCTTTCCTGAGATATAAAGCTGAGCCTCTTCCTCATAGGGCCTCTTTGTTTTCCTCGCATTTAGCAAAAAGTATCTCTACCTGGAGTACTAAAAGATTTGTGAGACTGACACTCAAAACTTTAGACATTATTCACCCACACACTTCAGTGTTTCACTGGCCCACCCATGTCTGAGGTAAATGGCAGCCACCCATACAAAGCCTGGTTCCTATCTTTTCTGTACTTTCAGAGATTGTCATCTCTTCTCTCTTCCCATACCTCTCAGGAGTGTAATCGATTTCTTTTCTGGTCTCATGAAAAACCATTTCTCTATTAACTTTTATTTTCTTGGTTTCTGCTGGTGTCTAAGTCTTCAAAATCTTCTCCTCTACCCTGAGCAGCTTATCAAGACAACTTCCCAAAGTCAGGTTCTTCCCAGAAATGACTTTTATTTAAGTTGTTTTGCTGGTTAAATGTACACTTTATTACAATCTATGGCAGCTCTTATCACTAAATTGTAAATGTTTATCTCTTGTCTGTTTCTCTCACTATTCCACGAAATATTGAAATCTTCAAGGGTAGGTTTCATCCTCTGCCTCCCTTTCCCCAAATTTTAGCATAGTGGTGGGTATATAGTAAAATTCAATAAGCAAATGAAATGTCTTAGTTCATTTCGGCTGCTATCATAAAGTTGCATAGACTTTATTGCATAGAGTGGCTTATTGTGAAATAATAGGAAAAAATATATATTGGTCTCTACCAGGTATTTCTGGCACACAGCTCCTGCAGCCCTTGTAATTTTCTGGATAATAAGAATGTCTTTTGTTCTAAAGAGGCAACTCTTTGTGGGTTCATGGATGAGACCTGCTGGTCACCAGTAAGTCCAAGCCATGATTAAAAGCTTAGAGATTTCAGCCCCATCCCTTCTATTTTCTAAACAGGAGGTAGAACTGGAAATGGAGTAATAATCACCCATGCCTATGTGACAAAGCCTCCATAAGAGACCCAATAGTATGTGGTTCCAAGAGCTTCTAGGCTGAACATATGGATGAGCTGAGAGAGTAGCATGCTCAAAGCGGGCACAGAAGCTTTGTGTCCCTTCCCATAAACCTTGCTCTGTGCATGCCCTCCATCTGTCTGCTCCTAGGTTATATCCTTTTATAAGAAACTAGTAATCTGATAAGTAAAATATCTTCCTGAGTTCTGTGAGCAGCTGAAAGAAATTAATCAAACTCAAGAAGGGGGTCCTGGAAACCTGCAGTCTATAGCCAGTTTGTCAGAAGCACAGATGACAACCTGTAGTTGAAATCAAGTAGGCTGACCTTTGTTAGAGTGAATCTGGGCAAGTGGGAAGACCAAATGGCTCTCCTGAGTTCTCTGTCTAATAAGTATCTTCCCATTGCTGTCAGATTACCCGGTATTTTCTTTGTCTCAAAGACCCTTTTAAGTGCAAAAAATATCATTTACAATTTGATTTTTTGGAAGTTATCAGGAGATTTGATTAAGGTGGGCTTTTGGATTACTGAGAAATAATACTTGAATTTCTATTTCATCAAAATGACAATAAAATATTTTAAAAGCGAATTTAGGAGGTAATATGATTGTAAAGAACCTTATTTCTATCAAAGTTGAGAGTCTTGGTTATCTTAAATAATCAAGGGCATAATAAAGTAAACATAAATTATGGAAACTTTCTGTTATAAGACAGAATTTTTGTCTCTAAGGCAGATTACTCAGAAAATAAAGTAAAGCCTTTTACAACCTCTTAGAAGGACCAATACCTTAAGAAAAATGGAAACACAAACCCTTTTTGATAATCTTATAAATAAACTCATTGTATATACCTTAACCAGATTTGACCAATACAAATAGAATTTCCTTTTTATGAACTTCTGACAACTTTCTATGTCCTCTCCTTCTCCTGAAACAACCAGTCATTTTACTTTAAGACAAAGCTACCCTCATTTTTAACTTAATGAAACCATATCTCTTACAATGCAATTTCTCAAAATGTCAAAAATGAACACATTCATTAACAGACACAAACACAGAGAGAGTCTCTCTATCATGTAAACATAAGACAAAAAGTATATAAACTTAAAATTATGCTTTGTAACCAATGGTAGAATATTCTATTTTACTTAAGAAAATTTTAGTTACCTAATGAATATCCATTAATTAGCTCAATTTAGTAGAAGTCCAAGATTTTGGATGACCTATGGAAACTGGAATTTGCCTTTAATCTTACATATTGTAAAATATAATTACCATTGAAATAAAGTTTTTCAGTTTAGTTAAAAATAATTCAGTTTGGTTAAAACTAAATTTAAATTTTGATAATCATAATAAGTAGAAATAATGTGAGCTGATTTGATCAGTAACCTATATTTAGAAATAACATACTCCAGTAGAACAGAAATGTATACTTGCATTATAATTATAATACTGATAACATAAATAAAACATAGTTCTTTGTATTACACTTAAGTTATTAAGCTAGTTTTATTTGCAGAAGTTTAACCTAAGTATGTAAATACAAATTTTAAAAATGTTTCTGAATTAATTTCTATAAGAATCCCTTATAGAAATTGAGATTACTTGAGATGCAATTTCCTTAATTTCTGAAATATTGAGAATGGCTAATTATATAAATATTTGTCTATAAACCTATAACAATAGAGCTTCTTTAATGTAGGGGATTTACAGTCTAATTGAATAGCACTCTACAGAGATAAGAAAATTTTACAAATTCTCATAGAGGGAAAGACTTTTCTGAATTACAGACATATAAATTTACAGACAGATACAGAGAGCTTATAGTTTTAGTGTTGAAATTTCAGTCATTAATGTAGCATAAACAAATACAAAATTCACAGGTCCATTTCAAAGAGTTGTCTTTACTCAGTAGGCCTACACTTTCTGAATTTATTTAGCTTGAAAACAAACAAACAAACAAACAAACAAACAGATTCTCTGTTCTTTTTTACCCACTAGCAATAAGATCACTATAAATCATGACTTTCTTTATAGTGATCAACAGATTATCAGACCCAGGAGAAAGGGACTCTCCCAAGAGCCTCATGGAAGTTGTGAGTTGAGTCTTAGGATCTGGATGTTAGTGTGGTCCTTTGAAATTAGCTGTTTCTCAGAACATAAAAGGATGGGAGAGACTTCTTAACCACTGCTGCTTTCTAGAAGCATTCAGGTGAATTCAACATCATCACAGCTCTTTTAAGTAGATTCTGTTATAAACCCCATATTCTAGATGAGTGAACTGAGGCATAAACAGGTTAAGTAACTTGCCCAAATTCACATAGCCGTTAACTGGAAGAGGTGGGAATCAAACTCTTGAAATCTCAAACCAAAGCTCATTACATAAACTCTTACACTGTGCTCTAAGAGTTTACCACAAGGTTAAGACGTTCTCTTCCTAGTCCATCACAATTTCCCCACAGAATAATACTCAGTAAATATCTGGTGGAAGAATAAACAAAAGAGGAGAGTGAGTCATAAATAGGGAAAGAAAAAAGAGTGAGGCAAAAAAATGAACACACAGAGAGAAATTAAGAGAAAAAGATAGCAAATATTTGATGTTTGTTTGTTTTCTACCCTAGGAGGTATATATAAGTCCTGCCTCTCCAAGACACAAAGGGAAAAAGTCTTCACCTAGACCTTTTTTCTCAAATATCAATTCATTCCCAGGAAAAATTTTAATCATTTAGAAACATGCGTTAATTAGCCCTGACAATGGAGATGTACATAATTTGACATTGTTACTGATAAACATTAAAGAGCATTGACCAATTTGGAAGTTTAATTACCTACCTTCTTGTCAAAAATTATTTGATTTGGGCTCATTCTAATCAGATATTTTATCATACCCATTTTTGCATCTTTATCAACTTACATAGCACCTGAGACATAGTAGGTATCCAATATAATCTTTAATAGAAAAATAAAACTTTGTAAAACTACCTCTCCCTTTGAAATAGGGGAAATAAAAATTAATTCCACTTGATGTAATCTAAGTACAATCAAAATAGAATGATCAAATAATATATGTTATAACTTCCCAATTGAAATTTACAATGATTTCTAGACTGAGATCAGAATTTGTAGTATAAACGATATTACAACCCATATGCATATACATATATAGAAGTCAAACTGAATCGACCTGATGAAACATTTTGATACTATTGATCTCAGCTAGTCTCAAATAGACAGATTATTATACATTGAATCAGAATAAACTTCAGAGAAAGGACTCAGCTAAGTTTTGGGAAAAAAAATAGAACTATTAAAATATTGGGTTTATTTTTATGATTACCACATGTTAGTTGAACAAATGTTCAAATAACTATTCTCAGTTATTTTTGATACAGTGGGATGGCCTAGTTATTTCTAACCCTGGTTCTTGTGTTGGCTATACACTATGGTACTCACTGGCTGTATCTCTCAGATTCCCAATTAGGTTGGAAGTATTTTAGGTTTGTTCTTATAGCTTACTTTAATATGAACAGGAAACATAATTAGCATTTTATTCATTATTGTAATATTTATAGTAATATTTATAATGGTATTTAGTAGTGTTTATAATGGTGTTTATACAGCTTTTATGTGCATCATAATATTTGATTCCTACTGTAGGCAGGTGCAAATATTTCATTACAAGCATTTCATTACAAGGCTTTTGATAAGGAAACAGAGAGAGAGAAATATTTTATGTCTGCTAAACCTTAAAGACTTGACTCCTAATTCAATGATCATATTAATATAATGACCCAGTGTGCTTATGCTCATACTTTTAAATAAAGCTACCACATAACAAACTAGTTAGGTATTGTTCTGACATAAAAATATATTATGACTTAGATAATGTTATTTGTGACAAAAAAAGGCTAAACTACTTGTTAGGGGTAGGAAGTCTTTCCTCAGATTCTAAAAATAAAAATCAAAAGTATATTAAAACCACACAGCATAAGCTGTGACATTTTTTCTTATTTCTCTTGGGTCTGAGATGTTCCTCAAAAACAATGTTGTTCTTAGAATATCTTGACCTATGTCACGGACGATTCTAAATGCCTTACACTCTTTAAGTAGGAATTATTGATCAAAAGTTTGATGAGACAAATTTATCCATTTAGCCCTTAGAAATAATGGGAAAATGGTAACCATAGCACCAAAGATTGGCATTGAAAGAAAAGATTTTAACAGTAATCAGCTTTTGGGATTTAGGACTTAACTATATATCTTTCAGGATAGGCTGAGGACAAACAGTGGCCTAGCTAATTATCTGGACAAAAGAAAGGCCAATAAAAGGTATTTCAAATTCCTCTTCACAGCCACACCACCAGCTGAACAGAGAAGCCATAGAGAAGAGGACTTTTCTTCTCATCATGACCAAAGTGTGCTTCATCTGTGGTGGCTACATACAGATCTTGAGTCAATCATGCTATCACAGAGTCTTTTCACAAGTGCTAGTTTTGAAGCCAAAAGAGGTGGATGAAAGAATGTCATATGCCTATTTTTTGGAAACTGCTTTTGAAGGAAGGCAACTGAATAATCAGACCAAAGCAAGTCACAGTTATGTACAAAGAGAAAGAGTGTAGACTTACATAAGTGAACTCAGGAGTTCGTGTAAGTGCATGCAGAGATGTATTTCAACCTACTTTGGTTAGAGGAAACTATTTCCTTTCTAATGGGTTTTCCTAATTTCTTAAAGAAGTACTCCATCTGTATTTTTATCAGCTAATATGATGATGTTACTTATATTATTAAGAACCAGAAACATAAACTGTAAAAACTGTTTTAAGAAAATATATTAAATAGTCATAATCCTGAAGACAAAAGAGTTGTCTCCAACCCCAATCGCTATAATGTCAATTGATGCTGCATTGTTGAGTTAGAAGTTTAGGAGACTCTTAGAGTTACCCCTTATGCTCTCTATCTTACAAGAAGAAAACTGGTAGACCACTTTAGCAATTGCAATATGAAGGAAATGAAGAAAATTCTGAGTAGACCTGAGTATGTGCTTAGTATCTGATCTTTTACTTAGTGAGTAATGCTTTAAGTTGAATTTGATGAAGTAAGGACGCATTTTTAGTTTCATTAGAGGCACGAGTATACAGATTTTTTGGTAGGAGATGAGGTCATCATTAGCAGTGTAACTAAATATTTCTGGCTCTGTTTACCATGAGTATGGTAGAATGGTGCTTCTCTTCCCCTTCAAAGTTAGGTGTGGAAATAGAATTTGTTTTTATACACAGATTATGAGTAGAAATAATATGTGTTACTACTTGGCAAAAACTTTTCTTGCTTATTCAAAGGTGGTTATAAAATCACCTGCAAAGGTGAAGACCCTGAGTGGCTACAATGAGTTGTGCTTTTTTTTCTCAAACCTGCAATGTATGCACTCTGTGAGCAAGACATTTTTTGGTTGTTTCGTTGATTTCTTTTTCATCACCACAACATAACCTAGTTTTCCCTTATTACAACAGGGAAGGATTTAAAAACTCTTCTCCATACAACACTAAGAGTGAACAGTAATATAAACTATGAATTTTGAGTAATTATGATGTGTCAATTTAGGTTCATCAATTGTAACAAATGAATTACTCTAATATAAGGGGCTGTGCATGTGTGTGGGCAGGGAGTATATGAAAAATCTTTGTACTTTCTCCTTAATTTGCTATAAACCTTAAATGGGTCTAAATAAATAAATCTTAAAAAAAAGAAAACAAACAAACAAAAAACCTTCTCCAGTATTTATCATTATGTTAAGTTGATGAAGTTATTGAAAGCAATCCCTATGGACAAAGTACTTGCTCTGGGCATCTATCCATGATCAATAATATATCATGTTAATGACCTTTTAGGTTTTGACACACCATCTTACACAGTACAGGCAAGAGTGTGTCAAATAGTGAGAGAAAAACTAACAATGAGCCCTCCTATTTATTGAGACTAGACTTGCTCCTCACTTAGGTCCTTTGAACTTGCACTTTCCTCTGCTTGGAATGCACTTCCCCCAGGTCTTTGGATGGCTGGGGCTCATCATTCATATATCAGGTCACATGTCACTCTTTGAGGGTAGACTTATTGACTACCCTACCTAAAATAGCTCCCTATCTCATCACTGTCCATCATATAACCCTTAAAAAACCTAAGATGTTTCTGTGTATGTTTGTTTATTAGTTTATTGGCTATAAGATGTTTCTGTGTATGTTTGTTTATTAGTTTATTGGCTATATTCTATCTGCCAGTAGAATGGAGTCTCCATGATTGCAAAGAAGGGGTCTATTTGGTTCATTACTGTACTCCCAGCTCAAAGAAGAGTGACTGGTTGGTATAAAATAGGCTGTCATATAATTTTTTGTTTGAATGGGTACTTACAGACTTCTAGCCAAATCACAGTAAGAAGAATCTGCCCCCACTCTTTAAATAGTTAAAACAATCTGAACAAAATATTTAAAAGAACAGTTTCATTGGACAAGTGTTACCACCAGTTATCTCTGAAATAAATGAAATAAGCCTTATCAGTTCTCCAGCTTACTGCTTTTACTGCTTGGAGAGAGCTTCTAGGCTAGATAGTAGGGAAGAGCCAGGTAGAGTCCAGCAGTCTCCCTGAGTTCAGGAAATAAGGGTTGGAGTCCAATGGAGCCATCCTATCTAGAGTTCACAAGGCAGAGTTTCAAAGGGAATACCCTACAGAGTAAAAAATCTCTGAAGATCTTCACAAGGTCCATATTAGTCTTCATCTGAGGACCAATCAGGGTATGTGGGTGAAGAAACAACCAACACCAGAAAAAGACTCCCTAAAAGATCAAGGGGAATAATTTCTAAGGTTCATACCTGGCCAGGAACATTTTATATTCCTATCAGTCAGAGTGGAACATGAAACTCAACAACATGGGGCACCAGGTGGAGAAAGAAGAAGGCTGTTGCTTTAGTAGTGGGGAAAAATTATTTCTACACTAAAAAATCTGCTTGTTCTGCCTAACAAAGTTTAGAAGTAAGCAATGAAAAATCTTGAGTATCTTCCAAATAACTGTGTTCTAGAATAGTTATGGAATGTCTAGTATATCAGGAATAGTATTTTTTTAAAATTGATATCCAACAAAACAAAATAAAAAATTTCTGACATACAACAAAAATTACCAAGCATACATAGAAACAAGAATCCACAAACCATACTGAAGCAAAATTAATCAATTGAAACCAATCTAGCAATAATGCAGATGAAAGACTTAATAGACAGGATCTTAAAACATATATTTTAATTACATTTCATACTTTTAAGAAAGTTGATAAAAATATAAGAATGTTAAGGATAGTCATGGAATATATGAAAAAGACCCAAAATAAACTCTTATAGATGAAAACTACAATATTTGAGATAAAAAAAAACACTATATGGAAATAATATTTGATGCTATAGAAGAAAAGATTAGTGTACTTGAAGACTTAGCAATAGAAACTATGTAAAGAAAACAGAGAGAAAAAAGACTGAAAAATGAAAAAGAACAGGGTTTCAGTTAAATATGGGACAATATCAAGTAGCAAAGTACACATTGTAACTCTTAAAGCAACATGCACCCAAAATAAAAAAAAATAAAACAAAGGAGCATAAAAAATAAACCAACAAATGAGACAAAAAAAATTATTAAAAATATTGAATCCAAAAGAAAGTAGAAAACTAAGTAAATGAAGAGAACATATGAAACATAAAGTAGAAGTGTCAAGATAGCAGATTTTATCAAACTTTATTAACAATCTCAATAAATTTAAGTGGTTCATCCATATTTAATTAAAAGTCATATAATGTCAGATTGGGTAAAAAACAAACAAACAAACAAAAAAACAACAAAAAAACACACAAGACACGGCTATATCTTGCCTAAAAGAAACCTAATATAAAGACACAAATATAAATGTAAAATGATGCAAGAAAGTGTTACACTGCTAACACAAATTAAAAGAAAGCCGCAGTGCTAATACTAATATCCGACAGAATAGATTTTCTAAAAAAGAATAAACCCAGAGAAAAAGAAGTATATTTTATAATAAAAAGGGTTAATTCATTAGAGGACATATTAAAATTTCAACATTTACTTATTTAGTAATAGGGCTTCAAAAAGCACAAAATAAAAGCAGATAAAATTGATAAATAAATTAAAAATTGCAGTGAAGAATTAAAGTAATAGAATAGACAAAAAATCAGTAATAGACAAACTAAACAACATTATCAAACAACTTGTGACTAATTGAAGCTTATAGAAAACTCTATCCAACAATAGTTGAACATACATTATTTTTAAGAGCACACAGATCATGCTCTAAATTAGGCCATAGAACAAGTCTATATATTTAACAGGATTCAAGACAAAAAGATTCTTTGACCACAATGTAATTAATTAGTATTTTAAATCAATAACAAAAAGATATCTGGTAAATCCCAAAGTATTTGCAAACAAAGTAACACACTTATAGATAAACTAAGGACTAAAAAAGAAACCAAAGGCAAAATTTTAAAAAACTATTTTGAACAGCATGAAAGTACAAACACACATATCAGAATTTATAAAATGCAACCTAAGAATATTTTAGCGGTAAATTTATTATAGTAAAATCTTGCTTTAGAAAATGATTTGAAATCAACGGCCTAAGCTTCTATTTTAAGAAAGTAAAAAATTAAAAGCAAATTAAAAAGAAAGAAAATAGAAGAAAAGAAATAAGAACACAAATTAGTGAAGTAAACTGACAAAGAGAAAAAAATCCATTGAACAAAAAGCTTACGCTTTGAGAGGATCAATAAAATTGATACATCTCTATCCAAAATGATTTTAAAAAGTGAATGCAAAAATTTCCAATATCAGAAGAGAGGGGACAATCACTATAGATCATACAGATATGAAAAAAATAATAAGAAATTATTTTGAATTAGTAAAGAAGAGAATGATAAGAAATTATTTTGAATTAATAAGATAGAAGTAATTAGACCACAATTAGCAGGCAATGTATGCACAGGCTAGTGTTAGTTTATTTAAAGCTGAGGTTGAAAATGTTACCAGAGCAAAGGGATCCATCTGCCTGCACTCATCTAAGTCCAATAAGATAGGTTTTGCAGCAAAGAAAGTTAAGGTTTATTGTAGAGAGTTGCAAGTCCCAGAGGCACAGGTGAACTACTACTGCTCAGAGACCTGGCTACCAACGGCCTCTAGGTTATACAGAGGAAGACTCATTAGTCATAGAAACTAAAGGAGTTGGGGTGGAGGGTGCTGCTAATTAGTGGGGCTGGGGTAATTGATCAGGTTCTGGAGTCAGCCATGGCGTGGTCCCATCCGACCCTATGAAAAGGAGGTAGGTGGGGGCTCTTCCACCTCAATGCGGCTGAAACACACCTGAAGCCAAGCTGTTAACCTTTCTTTAACTGAAACTCATTGTTCACATGATCAATACACCTGAGGCTTTATTCTTAAAAAGTTTGGTGCAGGCCTGAAAGTTTTGTCCTGAGGCTTAATGATTAAGGGAGTAGGCATGCTAAGGTGGAAGGATAAGGGCGGAAAAAGCAAGTGAATCACAATGCTATTATTGTATTAGGCAAAGCTGCTTGAGTCAGAGAAAAAAGCTATTTTAAAGAAATGAAGTCTGCAGTTACAAAAGAAGGAACCTCAATCAGTGATATGATATATTAAGTCCCTGAGTTGTTACGTCTAGCATCTTTTCATTAATAATAAAAAAATATTATGTGGGCACTGAGGTTTGGAGGGAGCTGTGTTAGGCTGTCTCTAGGCAACAAAGAGGTCCTTCAAAGACACATTTATGTATATGAAATAATAAAGGAATAGTGTTAAGTGATGTGGGTTTAATACGTACTCTTTGAATTGGTGAGAAGGAGTAATTAGAAAAGTCCAGGCAGACCTCTTGGAGAAATTGACCCAAAACAGCTCAACTCTTATGCTAGACTTATCTAAGCTAGTAGCTGCTGGATAAAGGAAAAAAAAAAAAAAGCCTAAATAGTATGAGAAACATAATGATGCCCAACCTGTAATAACTGGTTGGAACACTTTAAATAAAAGATCCAAGCTAATTTGAAGAGATAATTAATAAAGACTTCCTGATATGGAATAGAAAGTAATCTTTCAAGCTAATAAACTAATTTAGAACATTTGGGTTACAGGCAAACCAATTGTCAAATAAGCCAAGGAGAGAAATCCTGAACCAAGTTTCTGTTCTTAGGTTATGTCAGACCATGTGATATAAGAAGCAAGCAAAAGCATGGTGACGTGATATAAGCAGACTGTGTTTACAACAAAGATTGAAATTTTCACATAAGAATTTTGAGGCTGGTGCAATCATTTTATACACAGTACTAATGTCCCCAAAATAAAACATATCCATATTAAAGTCATACATTTATCTACCGTTCATGGTAGCTGTTGATTCACTATCCCAGACCAACTTGGGGAATTTATTTTATTTTGCATTTTTTTAAAATTGAAAATTACTGGAGATTTAGATGCCTTTTCCCCCCTAATTTAAATGTATGTTTTTAAATTCCCACATTACCTGGATGCTTTAGAAGTTGAGGAGTTCTGATACCAACACCTTCTCCTGAAGTTCATACATATCATGTGTCAGTTCTCTATAATATGCCCCCTGTCAGGTTAGAACTGGGGACTACTGCTGATACTGAGCTTTCTCAGAGTGAGGGAGCAGACATTTCATTTAAAACAGAAGTCAGAGTTCAAAGAAACTGTTCTTAAACTTTAGTATAAATATTTTTCAAACTACTCTAGATTCTTAGGATGCTGGATGAAGAACAATAGGTACACTGATGAGCCCTTTAATTTTATATCTCATTTTTTATCAACCAACGTTTCTTCAAGAGACCCAGAAGGGAATTTCTATGTATATTGATGCCGCTTGGTGGTTGGAAGAGGTCATCGCGAGGACATGACCTCTGGTAGACTCTTGAGCTAAACCTGGGCAACTGGAGGCTCCTTACTCCCTCCCTTGTGCATGGAAGATGCATCCCACCCATCATTCCCACAGCTGAGCTGTTTCAAGCCTAGTGAGAATAGGTGGTGTTGAGACCATCTGAATAGGATAAAAGATTGAATCCAGTTAAAGCCTCTATTTAACCATTAAAGATACTGGTGGCCGGCTGCAGAGCTTTCGTCTTTCGGTACCCGCCAAGCCCGGTAAGTTAATTAATTCCCTTTACTTATGAAAACTGCTACTGACCAATTTGGGGTGGTCTGCCTTTCTTACTTCCCTCGGTGTAAAGGGGCCAGGTGCAGGTTTCACCTCAGTAATTCCCAAGGATTGGAACCAACAATGGCTGTATCCTTGGTATTCTTTTTCCTTGGAAAAAAAGTGTTTATTAAGTATATAAAAATTGTTCGATAAAATTCAATATCCAAGCACCCATTTTAAAAAATGGTAATCTAAGCTGCAGTGATAACCTGCTGTAATGTGCTGTGGAAGTGCTACATTTCAAAAATGCCAAAGGTCAATTGTGGTTGTTTAGCATTTACATTTTTTGTGCTTGATGGTACTGTTTGTTTAAAAGCAAGTCTTGATGGGGAAGCAGTAAACTGCTGTCAGATTTTTTTTTTCTAAATATTCTGTTTGAGTCAGAGTGACCTCATGATAATTAAAATGATTTCTCTGTTATAGTGAGTCTTGGAGAGTGTAGATAATTGCATGAATGTATTTGGTGTATACAGCAAACTTTAAAAAAGTGGGTCAATAATATTCAACTACAAGGTTTACAAAAATAAGATCAAAACAACTATTTGTAAAAATAATTTGAAAAAGTCTTTTAATGTCAAAAGTATTGATTAAATGATTGCACTTATTTTACCTGGTAGCCAACAAAGACAGAGCAAATATAGTAAAAAAAAAACTACTTGATTTCTAAGACATATGTAGTACTTATAGGTCACTTATGTGTCAGGAAATATGTTAAGTACATAATAAATATTAATTCATTCCAGTCCTCACAGCAGTCCAATTAGGTAGATATGAATGTCCTGCTTGCAAGTGAAATTAAAACAAAAAAATTTAGGATGAGAGAAAGACTCAGAGACTAACCCCCGGATACGAGGCAGAACTGAAATTTGAATTCACGTCTGTCTATCTCTTTTACTGGCATTTGGCCCAACTAGGCTGAAATTTAGTGAGTACTAATTAATTGAATCTAGATAAATAAAGGCTAAGATGATATGCTAGGTTATTAAAACATTTCACATATTAACATAAGTGGAATTGATGAAAATGAATCACAATTCTTTATATGTTGTCTATATGTCACTCTTTATTCATAATGTTCAACTCCCAAACATGAAGTTCTTTAAATTGATTTTTAATAAATATGATCAAGATGAAACAATTACTGCTTTAAAATAAGGACCTTAAACAAACATTTCATATATGAATTTTAATTACATAATTTACTTGCTCCAACTTATTTGTTTTTTAGCTTAATTTAGTAGTTGCTCTATTACAAACAAGAAAATATTTAAATGCTATATTTTAAACACTCTATTATAAACAAGAAAATATTTAAATGCTATATTAAATCCTAGAAATAATATTAGATGAAAATCTAATGTTAGCCAGTGGTGTAGTTTTTTTTTTTTTTCTTTCCAGTATTAACAGGTAATATTTTAATACTGGAGTTATACAAAAGCGTAATTTGAGGAAAACATTTGGAAAAAAAATAAAAGGCAAGTTGTTCAAGTTCTTATTTGCACCTTAGATTTTATAAAGATTCAGTACTTCAGATTAATGTTATAAATTTTATTAAAACTTGTGTTTGCTAAATTAGGTTAAATGTTTACATTTGGTAGAATTCTTCTATCTGTATCATCTTTTGTGACATCTGCTGGCAATACCTGATATTACAATGCTCTATAATTTACTCTTATCTGCCTCTTCCAATTGTCCAGTACTCATTTATTCAGATAATGCCAATTTAATTCACCTTCAGGAACTCATTTAGTATCCTTGACTAAAGAAGTGGTATTGTAATGTGAGACTCAATCACAGAGGAGGAAACTTTAGGCCTCCAGAGGCTGAGAAAGTATATGCTTAGCATATTATGCATATATTTTCTTTCATGTCTTGGTACTAAAAGAGATATAATACTTTTTTCCCCCTGAAAACTCCAAACTTCTTCCATGTAAGTGTTACATATAGTAATACTTACTGTTGATGATTACCAACCAGTCCCCTTAAGTGACAGTGTCACTCAGACATTCTGTACAATTTGAGAGTTATGTGATAAAAACTGTGCATTAGAGTAAAACTGTGAAGGAATAGAGTCTAAATCCTTATTAAAAATGAATAAACTATACCTAGATTCCTGCACACTTCGGGGGTATGGCTGCAAAGCAGGATGCATGAGCAAACTTTTTATATTACCAGGAATCCATTTATCCAGAGTCCCATCAGTCAAATTCAGATACTTGTTGCCAGCTCCAAGATTTATAAGCTGGAGCTCGTTTTTGAAATGGCTTTGTATTCCATTTAACAGCCAGGGCAGCAGCATGTTAAAAATTTGCCTTGGTCTCCTTGGAGCCTATTTATAAAGCTAATTTGTCTCCCTGGACATTGTCTCTCTCTCTCCCTCTCTCTCATTCAAATGCCAGCCCTAGGCTTCTCAACCATCACCTCCCTTGCCACCCCCTCCCTTTCTTTTTTTCTTTTTTTCATTCCAAACAAAATACTGTCACGGACAATGCCATTGCAGGACAGTGATGATTCCGATGATGATACAGTCCTCCCAGGCAGGACACAAGCCATCTCGCTTTCCGGCCAGGGATGGATCCACTGCCCTCCCTGCGGACATGCAGGCACACACACACACACACACAGCCCTGGGAACTAGCCATTTACTGTACTGCATGCCCACCGCCTGGAAGAAACTGTAGCTAACCACCTTATTAGTATTCTTGCCTCCACCGTGTCTCACTTGCAGCATCAGAGGGCTGAGCGAAATGCAGTAGCACAGGGACAGACACAGCTCTGGCAAAATCATCTCTATGCAGCCTGCCCAAGGTTGGGGGTGGGGGATGCAGCACATCAAGATTAATAACCTTGCCAGAATCCGGGGCACCCTGCAGGCAGACACCTCTGCTGATTGACCCGCTCCTGGCTTGATGAATCTGCCTGGGGGGAGAGGGAGCCGGAACCTACCTAGTCCTGGGGGCCCCCCCTGGTTTTGGATGTTCTTTTGATCCTACACCGATCTGGGAAGGTAACAGTGAGCCACACCATCTGCAGCGCACAGCAGCTATTGGAGGTTACTACTGACAGTTGTCATCGCACTGGTTTGTGTGAGCGCGTGTGTTTGTGTGTGTGTGTGACTGTGGGGGGCCTGCTTTCGCGTGCAAAGAGGATGTGTGAGTGTCCGCGAGTGCGTGTGTTTGTGTGACAGCCAAAGCAGGTGTATCGTACAGTAGAATTCAAGGCGTGAAAATATCCTCTGGGTACTTGGACTCACAATCTGTAGCCCCCCACCTCTCACCCGCCTGCTTTCTTCTCCGCTCCCTCCTTTTTTTTTTTTTTTTTTTGGCCTTTGATGAGTTTTTGGCTTACTTTTTGGCGGAGTCTCTTGGACACGTTTTTGCTGGTGCTGGATGATCAGATAAATGGAACCTTTGAAAACTGATTATTTTTCTCCTATGTGACTTTTAAAGAAGAGAAGAGAAGAAAATAGAGTAGTGCAAGACAAGCTAGAGGATTTTGAATTTTCCTTGAACTTTGAGGATCCATAAAGAAGGTAAGTCACGGGACTGCTTAGATCTGAGTCCCTGTTTCCATGCAGTGTTTGTGCTTTCCTGTTTGTTTTCGAAAATCCACATGCAGTTTACAAGAACATCTTTAGAGATTGTCATGCTCAGAGGAACTCGGTGTGTGGCATTTGGGGGCTATTTTCATGCCAAGGAGATTATTTCCATTTGTATAACAAACCCCCATCCTTCTCCCCATCTTTATAGCTCTTATTTATCAAACATTTCACAGTGAATTCTGCATATATAAAATCTGAAAAAAAATTAATCTAGCCTTCTCTCTCCTTGAAACATTTCCTAAATTTGAAAGAGAGAGAGAAAAAAAATCAGAAAAGCTACTGGCAGAGGCTCTGAGTTAGAGCAAAGTGTGTTAGGGTGGGGGTTGGGATATAATCTGGACTTTTATGATAACTTAATAGGAGACATTTATTTTTCCTTAATTTTTTTTTTCTTTGACTAGTTAAATCTCTGGAGAGTAGCAAATGTGTGGAATACAGAAAACCTGCTTCAACAGATCTTAATTGGAGCAAATGAGAACAAAGTGGAAATTGTTTAGTATTTTGAACCTCTCTTTTTTTGCATTGATTCTCTTGCTGTTGCATCTCATTAACCTTTCTGAATGAAGTTTTCCCTGATTAAGACTAGTGTCTCTCATTTTGAAGCATCCCCTTACCCTACAGGGTCCCTAGAGTAGAGAACGTGGTTGCAAATTGCTCTTAATTGTCTACTCTTGGCTGTAAAAACAAGTAGGAAGCATCAGGGGGATTCAGGTGACTTTAGTCAAATATCTTGCCTAACTCAGTCTCAGTATTTCCCAGTGGTTAGCTACGCATTTTATTTTTTTTTTCTTTGCCTTTCTTTCAACATGAAACGTAGGTAGTACTTTACCTATATCCATCTCGAGGTTATTTAATTAAAGTGAAATATCATTTCATCGTCACAGTGTCTGTGTCCCTGCATCTCTGTTTTTAATCTCTCCGCATTAGCATCGCATAGCTTCTCCCAATAAGCACAAACACTTGTAAATATATTTCTAAAATGCTGAGACCCCCAAATGGAAATAATAGAGTTTTCCTCAGTCAATGCAAATGGCATCTGGGGGCTCTTTTCTAATGCATATGGGTGGTTTATCCTAAAAAAAAAAATGGTGATATTTCATGGGATGTTAGCCAACTCAGAACTGTTACTGTGAACAACACATCCATGGAAGAGATGACAGGTATGTTAGTTAATTAGGCATAGGTATTTCCCTCCAAGTGTTCATGTGTGTTTAGAGAGATGGAGCAAATTGTCACATAAGAGACTTAGAGACAATTGAGTGGGTTGAAGCTTTATGAGAGCATCCAAGTTGAGACGTTAAACATCATACTTAAAACACTAATGCTATTTCCTTTTCTCTAAAAAGAGTTGTTAAAAAATCCTGAGCTAAAGAGAAAAAAGAAAACTTAAAGATGGGAGTATATGCTGGTATTACCATGGGCCATCTCTTTTATGTATTTAATGTTTTTGCATAATGCTGTTAGGTAAAAGAGAAAAACTGTTAAAAGACACCCCCCACCCCCGCATCCTGTAACTGATACTTATTCATGGTGCTCTTGGTAAAAATACTATGGAAAACTCTCCTGTCAGTATAATTTTTGATATATCTTTCTTATCAACTATTTCTGCTCAGGATACTTTCATCTGCCACTCAGATTCCAGTTACCTTTCAGTTGTCAAGAAAGGAGCTCCCCCGCCCCCTTTTTAAATGACTTGGACATAGAAGGAACCCCAAATAAAATTTGATTTTCTTTGCAGAGAAAACAACTTGGAACTTGTGAAACTTGAAGGTGAATGTAACATATATGAACGAGAAACACAAAGTTTGCTGTTTGAAGGAGAGTACCCTAATGCTCCAAGTGCCAGCAGGTTATGTCAGGGTTTTAGAGGTTTTTAGATTTTTGCCTGGACAATCAGCATTCCTTTAAGTTGGTCAGCTCTTGGTTAACCTGCAGCTTTTAATAACCAGTACCAGGCACAGAAAAGAGTATTTGATGTCATCTATTTCGTGTTAGGACAGTTCTGGGTAAAGAGAAGCCCTTTGAAATTCTTGTTCTGGAAGTTGGCAAATTAGTACCTTTTTTTTTTTTTTTTGTCAAGACTTTTTAATTTTGACTGTTCCTCCCTCCATTCACATTCTCATCCAGTGTGAGTATAGTTAGACTTGTGGTATTGGAAAAATTTAATTGCATAGATTATTCTTAACACCATCTTAAAAAAAAAGATAACATCTTGGCTTTTGTGTATTTGAGATTTTTTTAATAACTGTAATGAGTGAATCTAGTAGCAATAGCAACATTTTCATTATCACTCATTTTAGGCTAATAATAGAAGTGGGGTACAAGCCAACTCAGGATTTTCTGATTATAGCTCATGCAAAGTGCAAAGCATCTCTCTGGTATCTTAAGGGTTCCTGATGGTGTTTGAATGACTGCAACTTTGTGTCTTTATTGTCAGCTCAGGTCTGAGCAATGGTAAACAGTTTTCAATCAGAACTGTCTCCAGATCCATGAATTTCTTTTTTCTTTTTGGGCTCTGTTTTGTGACAGGGTGTTTTGGAATTTAATGGGACTGGCTTTCTTGCTTCGGGAATTCAGAAAAGAAAGGAGAAGGAAGGAAGGTAGCTTTTTATTTCAGTGCAGGTAACATATCAGAGTTGCCAAAGAAATGGCAGAAGTTCTCCCTAGAAGAAATGAGTGCAGGGTTATATATTTAAAAGAGTGAATCGGTACAGGATTGCCTTGAATTTATTACATTTGGGGAGAAGAAAGGAAATTCCAATTCTTTCTCTATTTAGTTCCAGTCAGTTGGCCAGGCTCTCTGTGGGCCTTTGCTCAAAAAGGCCAAGCAGGCCCAACATTCTTCAGCATGTTTTTGTGTTTTTAAGACCCCAAGCACTTAACACATGAATGGCTCTTTCCTTCTGTTACAAACATAGCTGTCAGCTGGAAAGTCAGCTACTGAGAACCTTTAAAGGAAGCCAGAAAGGTCTCACAGCACAGTAAGTTGAAGAGCAAAAAAGGAGCTCTTGGAGCTCTGGCCCTGAGGGTGGGAGGACCAGGTGGACTGAACTCGAAGTTTTGATTGCTGAGTCATTATAACAGCCTGGAGCTCTGTGCTAGCTCCAGGAACTGATATTGACATTGGGGCTCATGCTAATAGGCTAGAGCATCAGCCTACAGCAGTAAAAGCAGACTGTTGGGATGAGGAAAATATACTGTTTGATGATAGTATATCCACAGATATACAACAAATAGCAATTGTTTTTAATCACTTAAAAACAAGGCTTCAGGGTCCCCCAATAAGTTAGAAAAGATGGATTAATCGAAGTGCAAATAGGACAGGGACTTTACAATTGACTAAATCAACTCACTCAGTTAACTGTATACCATTTGGGACCACTCAGTAGTCGCAACTGAGATGAAGGTAGAGTGGAGGATAGTGATAGAATTGAGAGAAGAAAAACCCTGGAATAAGAATCAGATGCCATCAGTCAAGCATTGATAGTGCTGCTTAATGGTCAGTAATTCACTCAAAGTCTCAGAGCCCTGATTACCTCTGATATAGTTTGGAAATAAGAATTTTTAGCTTATAGTGCTGTCATGAGTATTATGATGAAATATTGTAGAATAAAATGATTTGTAATTATACATTGCTGTAGAAATGTAAGGTGTTATGGTAATAATGACTTTATATGGTTCAAGACTACAAAATGATTCTTCCAATATGATTTCAAATTAAGTTGATTAAGCAGAACTGGTCTTCATAATGGGTGATCAAAATTTGCTATGTTATAATCTGAGTCTTTTCCAAGTCTTTTTTCCAAGTAATTTCTGTGATGCATTTGTTATTGGTGGGTTTGAGTGTGTATGTGTGTGCACACATGCATATATGTGCAAATGAGCATGGATGCATATGCAAGTAATGACCAATCTATGAGAAATATAATTTTATTTTTATAAAAAATAAAAAATGAAGACCTAAATCCATTGGCATTGGGTGTCCAGAAGGACAAGCAAGACTTAGAAAGTCAAGCAGTTTTTAGTGGGAATATGCAAATCATTAGAGTTTGTAGGCTCCAGAAAATTCCAAATCACAATGAGACTATTAATCAGAATTTGAGTTTAACTTGGAAGTTCTATCAATGGTGTATTTACTTATAATAGTCGCAGAGGTCATATGATTGTCACACCAAGTCACATTTCAGGGACAGGTAGGTAGGATTAAAAGGCTGAGTTGGAGATCATCATGGCAAGAGAAAGTTGTATTGATGAGCACTGGCTTTGGAATTGGACAGACTTGGTTATACCTAATCTCATGGAGACTCAGTTATCTAGTCTGTAAAATGGGGCAATTGGTTACAGATGGCTTCTGTTATGAATACATGATTGTATATATAGAACTTGGTAAAACTGTTGAAACAAAATTGGAAGTGTACAGGTAATTCACATATATTTTCTCTCTTCCCTCTTCACCTGGCTTAAGAATTAGGAAAAACACCCTAATTTAGTCAATGTCTTTACATTTGGGGCTTTTGCCAACCTGCATAAATTATGTAATCTGAGATATAAGTAAAACTATTTCTGTAAATGAGCTCATTTCATGTACTACGGTTTCATCAGGTCTTTCCTCAAGTCTCCCATGGTTCCCTTTCCAGAGGTCACCTCACTTTTGCTCACAACTTCCAAAATGATACCAAAAGTAATGAGAATCATGGGCCCCCATATGTGACTGCAGAAACACAATTTACATGTCAGCCATGGTGTTCACATGGCTCTTTATCTAACATCTTGTTTTGCTCACAATCAAAGAAAGGATTCATATTTATCAAACACCGACCTGGAACAAGCACTGTGATCATTGCTTCTCTCTGCTGCTGTCCCTGCATTTGGATGGGGCATACTGCAGTCTTCAAGGCTGCCCATTGGAGTTTGGACTTGATAGTGAAATATAATTAAAATTCTTTTATAAGAGTCTGACCTATATGACCTTTATTTAGTTCAAATACATACTGCAAAATATGTAAAAATCCTTGTTCTTATTAATGAAGTCTAGTTGAGCTGTCAGTGATGAGTTCAGTTTGCTTTGCTAACTCTGCATGGCTGGTACCACTTGGCCCAGGTATTTCTGTTCTGCAAAGTCAGCCCTTCCCTGTGTACGAAGGGAGCAGGATTTTGTCCTTCAGATTGTAGATTCTTTTTATCCTTATAATGAATAGATGAAGTCTATTTTATGCCTTGCTGAGAAGACAATATTCATGTTCTCTGCATGCAAAGGCCCCATTTCTTCAAATATAAATCTAGTAAAGTAAGAAAGAGAAGAGGGATGTCAACTGCTCAAAATAATGACCATGAGCTCACTTGTCTCTATGGCAGTCTCAGGCATCAGGATTTGTGCTTAGAACACTGCACCGAGCTCAGGAAATTCCCTCTATTGTATACTGTGGGTTTGATTGCCAGCAATATCATAAATTATAATTAATTCTTCTATGTTTCCAACAAATGCGTCCTCTGTGCTAGGCACTCTGCTAAGTAGGTTAGATTATTTGTTTGTTTGTTTGTTTGTTTATTTCTCAAAGAGATGATGAGATAATATTATTCCCACATCACAGATGAGGCAAAAAGTGATCTATCCCTTTGCTTAAAATTCTGACTTATTTGAAAGCCCAAGAATATTCTTCTATACTATGTTTATTTTTCACTTTTACGTTGCAAACCCAGTGCTTCACATAAATCCTCGAATATAGATAGTCCTGAGCAAGCCTTCTTTAAATGCAAAATCCTATGATAGGACTCATTTTAAAAAGATATGGTCTCAGTGTTTCTAAGGGTCTTCTGAAGAGTCACCTCCCAGAACCAATGGGTTTCCTGATATAGTGCATCATCAGTTTTGTGGTCTTTGGCAGCATCCATAGCTTGAGGTAGAACTCTACTTAACTTTGACAATTGGAATGTTTGATATCACGTGGAGTGTTGGCAAGGGTATAAAAGTATTGTAGTTATAGGAATTGGAACAAAGTAAAGAAACAAAGGTCTCCTCTGTAACATTAAATAGTAAATAATACAGAGAAGTATTTCTAGAATGTACTTTATGGGTAGTTTCTCCCAATATGTTTATGTAACTTAGTATAGAGTACTTTTGTACCCATAGTTCCTTATCTTATCTTGCAGGGTTGTTGTAAAAAGGTTAAGAAAAAATAATACTTACAAAGGACTTAAAACAGATTGGAATTATTTGGTGCTCAAGAACAGATGTCATTATAATCATTATATTTATTTACTTATAATAATTAGTAGTGGTATTAATTATGATAGTAATTTAGCAATCTTTTTTGCATATAAACTTTCTTGTACTCCACAATGCCAGAGGTTATACAAATTATCACCTCACATGACTAAATAGAAAAGTGAATATGTGTGTCTATTTGACCATAAAAATATGAAATAGGAGAAAAATTACCTTTCAGCAATTTTGATGTCAGTGGGGAACATGTTAATGAAAAAAGAGTAATTTGGTGCAAAGCATTCAAGGAAACGAGGGAAACAAATAGAATCAAGTAAGAATTTCATGAGCTGAGAAATTTTTTTTAAATTTAGATTTTAAAATGCCATGAGCTTGGAAATACAGCTCAAAGCTTGGTTGTATACAGAAAGAGTCACATTTGAAAGCTTTCTTGATAAGGGAAGAGTTAGCAATCTTCTTTTGCCTTTATACTGTCAAGGAAAAAAAAAACAAATTTAACTCTACCTTTTCTTTCATCCCTGCAAAATTGCTCTAGCTTTTGTACATAATGTAGACATTTTAGTGGAATTTTTAATATCAGTTTTTGGTGTTCTAGCTATTTCTTTCAAATATATGTATATAAGCAAACAAATCATCATTTTAAATGTGTGATGGTAAGCCATTCCAGGATGGGAAATTTAAATCCTTTAGGTAGGACCTTTTGATTTTGCTTAACGTTGTAGGTTACAAGTCACAGAAGCAATGATCAAGTGAAAATACAATGATTCAGGGTCTACTTTGTTGGAAAAAGTGTGATTGGAATTAAAATCTGTGACCTTGTATACCTGGAACCTAGTAGATGCTCAATGTGAAAGAAGTGTTTCAGTAAAGAAAAATTTTCCATATAAATTGAGATAAATATTTGGATAACACAGTCAAAATAAGTGTGAAGTGCAAGCATTTTGAACCATAACTTTAATAAAGGCAAACACTTTCCTGAAAATTTGAAAACAAGCAAATAATAATAATACAGTGGGTGAATTTGCTCTTTCTTTCTTTCTTTCTTTCTTTCTTTCTTTCTTTCTTTCTTTCTTTCTTTCTTTCTCTCTCTCTCTCTCTCTCTCTCTCTCTCTCTCTCTCTCTCTCTCTCTTTCTTTCTTTCTCCTATTGGAGACATTCACTACATATAGTGACAATAAACATACAGAGTATAGATACACACAAGGGCAAAACTCCATTCACCCTTCTTCAAAAGAAAAACCATGTTTATATGTGTGTGACTTTTGCTCAGAATCTTTTATTGACCAAGGAACCTGAATTACTATTAAGTAGTAAACATTTTATCAATTAACCTGCTCTGATTATAGTACCCAAAGTAAGAGCATATATGTAAACAGTCTTACATTTTTTGGAGGGTCTCCTGACTGCAAATATCCCATGAACTGAAGGCTACCCTGCTTATGAATGGTTGAGATTTTCCTGTGTTCATCTTTCCTCTTCCTTGGCCTGTCTTGCCTTTTGGCTGTGATTCTGCTGGATGTGTCTTTGCCCGTTCAAGTTTGATTTTTATCTCTTCCATCATTATAAGTACAGTAATATTTTTCTAAACTTTCATTAAATGAAATTCTATTCTCCCTATTTATGCTCCCCTTCAAAAAAACCCATTTGACTGGATCAAGGTCAAGATAAGATTTGCATAAGTAAATTAGAGTTCTCAACATATGCTCTTGAGGATAATCTTTTGTTTCTGTGGTCACTTCAATAATGTCATTTATCTTACATGTGTTTATTAAACACATACTAGATCCAATATTAAGTCACAGAGTGTGACACAGAAAGTTGTAAACAAGGTGGCTTTTTTTCCCCTCAAATATGTTAATATCTTACTGATGTTGTTACATTGGTAAAGGAAAAAAAGACTTGCTAAATATCCTGCATAGTGTTTAGAACCAAAAAATAATGTAATCAATATACACAATTCATAGAATGGAGTTACCTGGGGAAGTTTGTGGTTGAGGAAGTTTTAAGGAAGAAAGCAGAACTTGGGTTTGGTTCCAAATATAATGTGAAGCAACAATGGTATTTCTGAGGAGGAGATGGAAGAAATTAGGACTTTGCATATCAGTATGAATAGATTAAGAAAATGCATCAACAAATAGCCAGTGGATAAGAATAAAGATATGAGGTGAGCCCTGTAGAAGGCCTTAAAAAAAGCACAAAATTAACACAATAGCTGCCACATAATTAACACAATAGCTGCCACGTATTTAACATTGTGATATTTCAGGTGGTATGGTAGGAACTTCACCATTGTGAAAAGGAAGTGTAATATTTTCAGAATACAGATGAGGAAACTGAACCTCAGACAACTTGTGATTTGCTGAAGGGAATGAGTCATTACATGTAGCACATGGTGTCCATCTGGCTTTAGACCTCAGGTCTGGACTTGATTTCTCCCATTCGGAGCTTTATCCTTCCAAACTATTAATAATGTACACAGTGTTCTTTATTTTACCCTATTTCTTTTTAAAATTTTCTACATTCTTTTGGGTAAAAATTATTTTCTGTTTTGCTGTCACATTTTTTAGCTTAAATAATTTTCCTGGACTCTTTTCTTCCAATGATTGCCAAAAAGAAAGTTTAGGAACAATAATAGACACAAAGCTCATTTATCTAATGTCTTCACTTTCAGTCTCTCATCAACCTCTGAGTATGTCCCTCTTCTCTTCGGTTTTCTGTAAGGGGAACTAATGCTTTATACAGATGGTCTGTTGGACAAGCAGATGGTCCCAACCTCTCTAACTGTATGTTCTAGAGGGAAACATGTCTGTGAACTGCTGGCTCAGAATGGAACGACACTTAACCATGAAGAGTTGATGAAAAGGCTGTTTTTTGACCATCCAGTCTCCAGCCCAGTTACTTAGCTTAGAGATCTTAGAGAGATGAGAGACACATATCTGCTGTGAGTAGATGGTAATTTCTTTTTCTCTCAAGCCAGAGGGGTGATAGTTCCAAACAACAAATTTAGAAATTGGCCAGGGAGCTTTGTAGAATGTCATTTTTCTTGGCTTGGGTAAGGATCCAAGGGAAGCAAAAGGCAGAATATTAGCTCTAATTCTGACCATGTTATCTACTTGACAAAGCAGCACAGGTTTTTGCTCATCAAGAGGAAGTCACTCAGACTGATTCTTTAGTCCTAACTATCTGCCTCTATTATTTAGACCTACATTTAACAATACCTTGACTCTTTCTCTTGGTGAGAGCAGAGCTATGAGATTCAGAAACAGAAAAGGATTAATTTCATTTCCTTGTCTGGCCCTGACTATGGTTCCAGGAAAATTTGTCCTCCTCAATATCTCTCACTAACCTACACCACCTCCCCTACTGATTAGTGAGTGATTTGAGGGTCCAGAATATAACTTTCTCTCCTGTCATCTTTTTTCAGGGTTCTTACCAAGAGAAGGCCACAGAAGGTGCAAAAAAGACCGTGTCAGACAACAGCTACTATTTCTGACATTTACTCAGACTCTTATCTCACCTGTTAGCTTGACAGGACTTCTTGATTTCCTGCTTCCTTCTTTCCAGCATTTTGTATCTTTACCTTCACACTCCAGTACCAAGTTTTCCAACATCTACCTCAAAGGGTAGATGGCATCTTTAATTGATTTCGTCTTCTTTTTTTGGTGACATCTTTAATTGATTTCAAATCTGTACCCTTTTTAGTATCTGTTCTGTACACTTAACATGATTTTGAGCCACCTAAGTAAATCTTCAGATTGCAGGCATTATGTCTGCCCATCCCAGCCTTGAAATATTGAGTCACAATATTCAAACTTTCCAGCTAGAATGAGGAGCAGACACTGCCTTTACATAATGACTTCAAGTCTTCCCAATCCCCAAACCCTAGTTACATATTTGACAAGTATCACATTTCCATGTCATTTGATGTAAGGATCTCTAGAAAAGGACAATGTTCTTATCTGCCAAATTGGAATCATGTTGACAAGTAGCATTTATTCAGTGTTTACTATGTGCCTAGAACTTTATACTCTTTTTTAAAAATTTGATTCTCCCACCTGAGAAGACTATGAGGTAGATATTATACAATTTTAAATATGGGAACTTTTAAGTTCTGAGAGGCTAAATAAATGGCCAAAATCACATAGTAGATGTGTGGATGAATCAAATACTTATGTTTGAAAATACAGTGTGCTGTTCTCTAAGTCATTTTTAAAAATATCTTTTGTCACAGGAGAATACATGGGATTTTGTGTTTGGGTAGGTAAAGAAGAAAAAGCTTTGTAATCTATAAAGCTCTATGCAAATGTTAATTGTTGCTGTGTTCTATCCTAAAATTTGTTATGGATGACACCACATATATTTATGTAGCTTAGTTTAACAAATAGCTGATTAAGGAGCAATCATTTTTCAATTTTAAAGCAGAAATATTGTGGATGCTTATGAAATAGAGCTCCAAAAAACAGATGCTTGCAGCAGCCCGGGTGGTGTGTCTGGTGAAATACAGTAGAACCTGACTAAATTACACTAATGAGTTGGAGACCCATTACAAATTATCACATTTGCCCAATTAGTGAAGGAGTAACATAGAGAAAACACTAAGGAAATGAAGCTGATATAAAGGGAAGACAAAACTTCAAGTAAGCCAAAAGGATGTTAACAGTACACACCCCACACACATACATGTGCATGGATGTACTCACACACACATTTACAAGAGGTCAGGTTTCTAAAAATTATGAAATATGCTTGTATTTGTACAGTGTGAATATATGTGTATGTATGGATTGCTCAGTTTATTCCCCCACCCTTTCTCTCACTTTCTCTCTTACAGGGAGAATAATGAATGGAAGTTGATTGTTTTGAGGTTCTAAAAAACTATTTTGTGTTTCTACTGAATATGAATATTCAAAGTAATCCAAATTTTGTGCGACAGTTTGAACATTATTACATAGTAGATTGTAGTCCTATATTTAGTTAAATTGTATCATATGCTTGGAGGCTTGTTTTACTGTCCTGGGCATGCCTTTGAATCTTGTCAGTTATAGTATTTTTATTTACTAAGTTCTTCTTAGAAGTCATTCTTCACATATTGTCAGGGGGCGAGTAGCTTTCTTCCCCATTCTCTCAACAAACTTATTTTGCAGACAAAAATAAAAAGCAAGTTATCTGTCAATCTCCTTGGGATATTAAACTCAATATTTTAGAGCTCAAAGAATGACATGCACTTTAAATAATTGAATATAGACAATTTTTCATGGAGTTTTAGTAGTTTCAAAATATGGGTTAGTAGAATTTATATTCAGAAACTGGTAATTGCTTATTTATTTTAGTTACATATTTCATTTCTACTACTTATTGAATATTCTATGCCAGCAACCGGAATGCACATAGATCTCGTTTAATTATTACTATCAACAAATTTAAGTGACATTATGTTTAATTTATGGATGAGGAAACTGAGGCTTAGAGAGCTTAAGTAAGTCATATATGATTATACATCTAATAACTATCAGTCAAGATTTTGAGAAAATGCAGGTCCTATTTCAAAGAAACTTACACATACCAGCATACATAGCATGCCTTATATTAAATTTATGACTTCTAAGCCCAGATCTGCATTATTAAAATAATGGTCTACTCTAATTGCCTGCATCCTTTTCTCTCTTACTAAACTTCTCTCCATTCTTGGGCTTTGAACAGATCTTTAACATGTCCTTTTTGCCTTAATTTTAATTTTGTGCCTTTAGGATTCCTTTGCAGTTTACCCTGTACCTAGAACTTTACTTACTAAATTCAAAACAGACTTTTGGTGCATATCATGCATATTTAATCTAGCAAAAATGTACTTGTAGCCCTTTAGGTAAGGAGAATGAGCACACTTCTCATTTTCTGTTGTAAAGAGAAAGAGATGGCAACAAATTTCATAGATCTTGGTACATACATCCTTTTGCCATGTAATTTCCAGGAAGAGGTGGAGTCTGTTTTCTTGTATCTTGAGTAGTTTTGTGACTTTCTTCGATAGAATGTGAGAGAAATAACATTACATATCTACAAGAATAGGCCTTAGGAAGCTGGTAGCTTTCATTTTTCTCCCTTGTTAAGCTGCCCTGAGACCACCATGAAAGAAGCCTTTTTAGCCCACTGGAAGTCATGTAGAGAAAAACTGACCCATTATTTTCTTCATTCTCCCAAAATCATGTCATTGAAAGCCAGCTACCAGTTGTGTAAGCAAGGCCACCTTGAGATTTTCAGCTCAAGCTATTCTCTAGCTAAATGTAGCTGTATGAGGAGTGAAGGTGAAAGGAACAAAGTAACTGCCCATCCAAGACAGAATGGTTAGATCCAAGAAATCTTTAAGTCTCTGTAAATTGGGATAGTTTATTACATAGCAATAGTTAGTTGGAGCAGGTTTACCTATTACACAAGCATTATTAATTTCTTAAGATTTAAATTGGTGGGGGGATGGATTTGTGAGTTTTCTCAAGTTGTTGTCTTTCTCTACTTTCTTGAAAAAGAGTAACCTGGTATAGTAAATACAGATCTCTTAACTGTAGAGCTGGTTATGTAGTAATTCTAGACTTTGCTTATTGGAAGCTTGCCATTCATTCAGCCTCTTTTTTTTTTTTAACATGTTTTTGAGTTAATTACTCAATAGATAAATATTTAGAACCTACTGTTTGTTAGACACTGAACTTGGTACAGGTAATGTCATTTTCATTATGAACAGCTTCAATATAGAATGGAAGTGAATTCCCCCCCCCAAAAAAAAAACATTTAAGATATTAAGTTTTACGCGCGCGCACACACACACACACACACACACACACATACACACACACACTCACACTCACACTCATTCATACACTGGATTTCTTCTGCTCAGGTCTTTATTTAAAGAAAGAAAAAAATTACCTTTTTTGGACCATATCATAAAATAATAATTTTGTTTTATTCACATATATTGATATTTAATTCTCCCAGTAACTCCTTGAGGAAAGTGTTATTTTTTCAATTTTACAGGTAGGAATAGGGAAAATTAAAAGACTAAATGAAAGGTTCAACATTACATAATAGGTAGATAACTCAAAATTCAGACACAGGTCATTCATTGTCTGCCTTCCATTCCAAGGATTTTGCCCCTGCATCGTACATCCTACTCCATCCAGGGGTATGATGCCAGCCTCGGTGCTTTTACCTGACAACCTTTTGTTTATCTTTTCCATTTTCTCCTCTTGTCCCTGTCACTCCTTTAACCTTAGCCCTTCCTGGAACTGACTGATAGTTGGAATTCTCCTGTACTATATCTGTTAGCCCTTTTTACAAAAATAAAACATTGCTCTCTAGATACAAAAACACTTGCTCTGTTTTGAGGATTGCCTTAGAACATCCTTTGTGTGGTGACATGGGTCCTGATTTGCTTTTATTGTTTGATTTATTTGAAATTAAAATGTCAGGAGTATAAACTCTGGGGAAAAGGAATTTTCTTATTAACCCTTCACGAGTTATTTTTTGGGAGACATACAGTGTACTCTGTATACAACATCT
Source organism: Cynopterus sphinx (assembly GCA_030015415.1). Classification (NCBI taxonomy): domain Eukaryota; kingdom Metazoa; phylum Chordata; class Mammalia; order Chiroptera; family Pteropodidae; genus Cynopterus; species Cynopterus sphinx. Next base: position 121,445,336 of record CM057383.1, read on the forward strand.
TCTTGGAACATGTAAAAAGAGATATAGTGAACCAAAGGATATGTGTTAAATCTAACATTCTGCTCGTCCTGAGGTGTAGCTTGCAGCCAGGTCTAAAAGAGATAGAAACTGAATAAGCCTTTGTATGCCATATGAACAAAATGCCTCAATTTTATTTTCTTCTTCCTATTTCTAGACTTAATTTTTTTCCCATCTAAAAATCTCTTCACTTTACTTGATTTTGTTCTCAAGTTTATGCAGCCAATGTCTTTGCTCACACACCATTTAGTTAATTTAGACAACTGGTAAACACTCAGTGATACCTGTAACCTGGACATCCTGTTTCAACGACGACTCTGCTAGATCACTGAGGAGCTGCTGTGTAAAGGTATTACACATTATTGCTACTTTTTCTCTTCGAAGCCACTGTGCTCTATAGCTACTAACCTATTTTTATAAATATTCCAGAGCATTAAAAGTTTACAAAATTCTCTCTCATTTATGGAATTTACTTTTCCCCTGCTCATTACAGACTCTGAGGATTCCCTGAGCTTTTTAATTCTATTGCACTTTGTAGCAACAAATGCCAATAATAAATACAAAGAAAAATGCAGACTCACTCTTAAATCTGTTTCTTTTCGCTAATTGGTTTCTTCTTGGCCTTTCTTAGTTCTTTTCAGGATCAGCTTTCCAAGTTAGGGTTGATATTGTGAGGTTGGCTTAGCACCTATGTTGAAGCAAAAAGTAATATGTTGAACTATAAAGAGTCCTGATTGATATCAGAAATTTAAGTTCTCTCATTTTATAGCTTTACAACTTTGGGTGAGTCACTTGCACTTTCTAAAATCAGCTTTTTTCTTTTGTAGAATAGGGATCGTACCTGTCTCAAAAGCATTTTTCTTCAATGTAAATTGTTCTGCATATATAAGGCATTATAGTTGTTAGGTAGCATTTTGAAGATAGATGACTATTTCAGATTAGACAGTATAGAAATCTAATATTCAGTTTTATAGCAAGAAAGAGGAAGCAAAGAGAGAACAATGTCCAAGAGTTTCTTGAATTGAAATAACCACTTAAAAAAACCTGATGAATCTAATCTACTAAATTAGCAGTTGTTTCTTGACATTAATACTCAGTATAAAAAAATTATAAGAAAAGTGATACATTCATACATTGTTGGTGAAGTGTATATTGGTATAATAATTTCTGTAGCAATTTGACTTTATGTATTATAGGTCATAGAATTGTTCATTTGCTTTGATCTCCATCTAGAAATCTATCCCAAGGAAATAAGAAAAATGCAAAGTACACAAATATGTTAACGAAATTGTTTATAGCTGTAAAAAATTTATCAACCTACATGTTAAACAAAAGGATATGAGTAAAATGATTATGCATAGATACAAGGCAGCTAATAAAATTTATAACCTGGAAGAATTCATATAATTATAACTATATAGAGAAAATATGCAAGCATATGTAAACTTAAAATACTGAATTAGAACACATTGAGATACTGATAACGGTTTCATTATGAGATTTTTTTTTTTTTCTCGTAACTTCCATAAGTGGTTTTACTTCTGAGGGCAGAGGATATTTGGACAAATTAATATGATTCTTGCCTGTAAATAACAGTAATTTGACTACAGAAGCCTAAATGAATTGGAGTTCATTTTCTCCACTTAACAAGAAGCCCAGGGATTGTAAAGCATGGTTACATGACTTAATTGTGTTTGGGCTAGGGATTCTGTTAGTCTTTATCTTTTGTTTGCCAGATTATTGCTGAGGTTCTCATCATCTTGTTGGTATTCAAGGCTGAAAGAATGAAGAAGTGGAAGACACAAGTCAATTATATTTCTAATTTAACAGCTTAAGTTTCTGAATAAAGATGAAGTACAGATGGATATTTCTACCTGGAATAGAGGCTGGGAAAATCATGTGAGAGAGGGAAAGGGGAAAAAAGGGTTAGAAAGCACTTGGGAGTGTTTGATAAATCTTGTTTCCCATAATCGTCAACTATGGCACCAGGTGCTGGGTGGTCCCAGTGTGAAGATTTCTAGAGGGAGTCCCAGTTCTTCACTCATGTTTATGTCTCAGCCAATTTGCCTTTTAGTGATCACTACTTTTTTTTCACCTTACTTCAACCTTCCACCTAGGTCTGTGGGATCAACAAAGAGAAACTATATGGGTTGGAAAGAGAAGCAAGTTTGAGGCTTTATCCTTCATTCAGGATTCTTGAATCTGCTCAAAACACTCTTCACTACATTGACACATTCATTAATAGTCCTGGCAAAAATTTAACAAGTACAGTTGTCATGGGTCTTAATTCCCATGCAGCTCCAAAGTTGAGTTTGTCCAGTGATGCATATTAAATAGTCATCAAAACAGAAGGAACTGTTCCTTCCCTTACTGCCTCTGAGAAGACTGGCTCTTCATTTATTATCTTAGCATTATTATAACAAATGAGTTAACTAGCATCCCTCCATTCGACAGCAACTTTGAGCCAGAGATGTAGTCTTAGACTGTACTTAAATGTAATGTGTCACTCTCCTGATAGCTGTTTGATTTTTAATGGAATTCTTTTAGTCCTGAAAAAAGAAAAGAATAAAAATGGGGATGAGAACATAGATAAATACCTCTAAAATATATCTGGAATCTTTTTTTTTTTTTAATTGTTATTGGTCCCAGATCACCCTCATCATTGGCTTACACCATATCAATAATGTTTCTTCCCACTTTTCACTCTTCTTTTCTTTTAATCCATTCTCTATAGTGTGAAGAGAGTTTTCAAAAAATATCAATCATGATACACCTCATTAACAAAAAAATAAAAATTATATGATCACCTCAATAGATGTAGAAAAAAGCATTTGACAAAATTTCACCTTTTTAAAGTAATAACTCAACAAAATGAGTGTAAAGAGAATGTACTTCAATATGATAAAAGCCATATATAACAAGTTTACAGCTTAAGTTACACTCAATGATGAAAAACTAAAAGCTTTTCCTCTAAAATCAGGAACAAGACGAGGGTGGCCACTCTCATGACTTTTATGCAACATAGCATTAGAAATCCCAGCCAAAGCAACAAGGCAAAGAAAAATGAGACAGCCAAGTTGGAAATGAAGAAGTAAAACTCTTATTACTTGTAGATGACATAATTTTATATGTAGAAAACTAAAAGACCCCACACATAACCCTGCCATCTTAAAATGTTCAAACTAATAAATTCGGGAAAACGTTACAGGATACAGAATATAGAAAAATCTGTTACATTTCTATAAACCAACAATGAACTACTAGAAAGAGAAATTAAGAAAAAAATTTTATTTACAATTGCATCAAAATAATAAAATACCTAGGGAGAAATTTAATGGTGAAAGACCTGTGCATTGAAAACTATAGGACATTGATGAAAGAACTTGAACACACAGATAAATGGAAAGATAGTTCATGCTCATGGATTGGAAGAATCAATATTGTTTGAATATCTATACTACCCAAAGCAATTTATAGGTTCATTATAATTTCTATCAAAATTCCAATGGCATTTTTTAAACAAAAATATAATAATTCTAAAATTTGTATGGATTCACAGAAGACTCTGAATAGCCAGAGCAATCTTAAGAACAAATCTGGATCCATCACACTCTGATTTCAAACTATATTACAAAGTTATAGAGCATGAAAACAGTATGGTATTGGCATAAAACACAGATCAATGGAACAGAATGGAGAACCCAGAAATAAACTCATGCATATATGGTCAATTTACAACAAAGGAGACAAGAATATACAGTCTCTTCCATAATTGGTGTTGGGAAAGCTAAACAGCTGCATGCAAAATAATGAAACTGGACTACTATCTTACATGCAAAAATTAGCTCAAGATGGAATAAAGACTTGAATGTGACTCAAAACCATAAAACCTCGTAGTGAGTAGGCTCCTTGACATGGTCTTGGCAATGAGTTTTTTGTATTTGACTCTAAAAGCAAAAAGCAAGGAAAACAATTGAGTGTGACCATATCCAACTAATAAGTTTCTGCTCAGCAAAAGGTATCAACAAAATAAAAAAGCAACCTACTGAGTGGGTGAAAAGATTTGCAAATTATATATCAGATAAGGGGCTTATATTTAAAATTTATTTAAAAAATACACAGCTCAAAAGCAATCTGATTAAAAAAATGGGCAGAGGGCCCAGATAGATATTTTATCAAAGAAGATATATAGATAGCCAACAGCACATGAAAAGATGTTCAATCTCACTAGTCATTAGGGAAATACAAATTAAAACCCCAATGAGATATTGCCTCGCACCTTTTAGAATGACTATTATCAAAAAGACAAGAAGCTAGTGTAGGTGAAGATGTGGAGAAAAGGGAATGCTCATACGCTCTTGGTGGAAATTTAAATTGGTGTGGCCACTATAGAAAATTCCTCAAAAAAATTAAAAAGAGAATGACTATATGATCTGGCAATTCCACTTCAGGGTATTTATTCAAAGAAAAAGAAAACATTAATTAAAAAGATATCTGCACCTCCCATTTTATTTCAGAATTATGTACAGTATCAAAAATAGGGAAAGAACCTAAGTGTTCATTAGATGAATGGTCAAAGAAGATATGGCATATAATGGGATACTACTCATCCATAAAAACAAGAATGGAACCTTGTTATTTGTGGCAACATGGCTGGAAACTTGAGGGTATTATACTAAGTAAAATAAACCATAAAAAGACAAATTTTGTACCAATTCACTTATGTGTGGAATCTAGACAAAAGAAAATAAATAGAAACCTCAAGTTCATATATATAAATAATAGATTGGTGGTTGCCAGAGGGGAGATGGGAGTGGGCAAAATGGGTGAAGGGGATCAAAAGTTACAAACTTCCAGTTTTAAAATGTTATAGGGATGTAGCATATAACATGGTGACTATAGTTGGTAATACTGTATCACATATTTGAAAGTTGCTGAGATAGTAAATCTTAAAAGCTGTCATCACAAGAAAAAAGAAAAAAATATAACTATGTATGGTGAGGGGTGATAACCAGATTTATTATGGTGATCATTTTGCTGTGTATGCAAATATTGAATCATGTTGTACATCTGACAATATAATGTTATCTATCAATTAAACCTAATTAAAAATAATTCAATTGCTAAAGCATAAAAATATTTTAAATACCAGCCAATTAATTTAACACATATCTTTGTATTTAGAATAAAATCAGAGTCCTTACCTATGGTCCTCAGGTGTTTATTCAATGTATATTAAAGGAATCAATGATAAAGTAATGAGAAAAAATTAGGTCTGGACCCAGAATTTAGAAGACCCTGAGTAGTATCTCAATTGCTTTGAAATGTACTTGTTTTTCTTCATTTCATCACGTGCCATTCTCTCTTTTCTCAAAAAGTTCCAGGCTTATTAGTTTTCTGAAAGTCCTTCTTGGTATTAACCTTGATACCCTTCATTGCTGCTTCTTAGTCACTATCAGATCTCAACTTATTATCTTCTCAGAGAAGCTTTCACCACCCATACTAAATAAGGACTCCCTACACAGCTACCATGTCTGTGTGATCCTCTATCTCAGTTCTTTGGTGGTTTTTAGAAATTCTTATTATATCATTTATCCATTAATTATCTTATATTTGATCTGTTTGTGCTATTAGAATGGAAGATCTATAAAACCAGGAATCTTTTTCACCTAGTGCCCTGTCAGTGCTGAAATACAATACTTTTACTATAAATATCTGTTTAATTATTTAATAAATGAACTACATTGCTATGAAGACCAAATGATACATTAAATCTAAGCTGTGAGTACAGTTTCTCTTACATGTTATTGTAATTATCTTTCTTCCCCAGGTCCAACATATGCTCTGGAACAAAGAAATCAAGGGATTTTGTAAAATACAATAAAAGAAATTGATGGAATCAATGATTGAGTGAATGGCAAGAATCTTAAATAGATACTGAATTAGGAAAGAATACATTTTAGGGAAGAAAGTCTTGGAGGTAAAATGTAGAAAAGTGTTCTAGTATCTGTGAAGACATAAAATGTGCCTATCTTTTTCCTGCCCCCCAAATCCCTATTAAATCTCTGGTTTTGGAGAACAATTTCTAGAGAGAGAGAGAGGGAGGGAGGGAGAGAGAGAGAAAGAGAGACAACAGTTTGGGAATTATATTGGAAAAAGTAAATGATAGTTTCAAAGTGCCTAGACTGAACAACTAATTAGTTTGACATTTGTCTTGTCAGCAATAGGTGACTGTGAACATTTTTTATTATGCTGGAAGTAGTGAGTTAACTCAGAGTGCTGTAGTAGAGTGAGGAGTAAGAGTTGGTTGTCTAATCTTATGCGTATTTCTGATGCTTCACTAATATTTGCATTTTCCTATTATGTTGCATTTGGAAATAGTGTTTTTGATGTGAAAAGGTTGAAAAGAATTGAGTATTTTATATAAGAACAGATAAACTAACTTAAAATATTTGCAGGTGGTATGGCACCTTTTCTTTGGTCATTTATCATATTTTGAAAGCTGAATTTAGAATCTGAATTCAACTGGCTTTTGGAAGTAGAAGTTAGTTTCCTATGATAGGCTTCCTATGATGATTATGGCCACAGAAAAGGTTTCTGCACAATATCAGACAGTAGAAGCTGGTGACTCATTTCTGTAAAAGGCCCTCTGCTTTTCTGGCCAAGTTCATACAGATTATTGCTGCTGTGGGACATGGACAGGGTAAGGATTTCTTTATTCAAGTAGTTTCTCCACAGATGGTTCTACGTTTGTGTAAGCAAGATCTGACCACAAGATATTAGGATTATTTGCAGAAGAAACAAAATGAAATAAGAATGCTTGTATTCTCAGTCTGGGAGTGAGAGTACCTGCTAAAAAAAAAATGAAGTTTTACTTCAGGTTTGTTACAGCGTTTAGTTCACCTTCAGGAGCAGATGCCAGGGGCTGGTAGGCAAGCATGGATTCTTAAAGTCATAATAAGCTCTGGGCCTCTAGCCTCTTTGCCATCAGTTTTTTCCCCTGGTCCTCCTTAGTCTTGCCAGAAATTCCTGTTTTGTCCTTAATGCCTGTGAAAACAACAGAAAGACCAGGGAGGCTAAATTATAAAAACATCAGGATAAATAACATAGTCCTGCTTTTCTGGGTACTTTTAATGGGGTTGTGTTCACCTTAGAGATTTGCCATGAAATTCACCTTTTTTTTTTCAAAAAGCAGGATATTAGTATGTATTTGGAGAAGAACTCTTCCTAGGTCTTATATCTTTGGCAAACATTTCATACTATTTCTTTTTTTTTACAATGATAAATAAAAATTAATATTTGAAGAATTTGAGAGTCTTGTTTAAATTAAGCAGCCATATTTAATTTTATTTAATTCAGTGCTTTCCAAACCCATTTGACTGTGAAACACTATTTTTTTTTAATGAAACATCTGTTAACATTTAGCAAATTATTAATGCTCTATGAGATGCATTTGGGAAATGATGACCTATGACATAATTGTATTATGAATGGAAATATATTTATCGATAAATACCCATGTGGCTAAAACATTTTTCTATGGCATAACTTTCTGAGGAGCATAAGATTTGGTATATACTCATTTAAAATAATGTGTGAAGAGTACCAGGTTGAGTGTTTTACTCTTAGCAGATAATTCAAAAACGTTAACCACTGTTTAATCACTAAATTCACATTGAGAAGTCAATGCCCTGTGATGCTAGTATAGGTCAACTAGTTTTCTTTTGTAATGGAATATAAGGCCTGCTGGGGTCTGATATTTTTTGTCAAAGCGTGAGAGGGCTTCGCTCTTGAATCTGTATCCATCAATTCTCCTTAATATATGGTAATGTTTTACATAGTAACAATAGTATCTCCATAAAATAATACTGGAGTCCCACTCTAATATCTTTCTCATTCTTGTGTTCTCTTGCACACATAGCATATTATATGCAATAATATTATCTTAGAATTATAGCATTATCTTTAGTCTTGCAACAGCATTAGTACTTTTGGTGATTGTGATCACAATAAGGGTCAGCACTGATATTCTAGCTAAATGAAAATCCAGGAGCCAGGACCTTGTAGACTTCTCATTTCCTCTCAGTTTCTTAAAAGTTGGTTGCCTTGCTGGCAGATGGGGCCAGCCTCTTCACTGCAGGGGATTAAAAGGATTCATTGGTTTATAAAATGCAGGATCACTGGGAACTGCGTTCAGATACTGCTTCTTTCCCTAACACCTCAGTCTGAAAACAAAACAAAACAAAAAGCAGGCAAGAATAGAAGGAGTATTCTTAGCTGAGCCAGCATGATATGAATGCTGTATTACCAGCTGCTCGCTGAACCACAGCTGAGCAGATCTGCAGACTTCAAGCTGTCCAGCATCCTCCTTCCAAAACGAAGGGAGAAAATCCCTGAGTACTTCCCAAGCAAAGAGTCTCACTTACCGAAGCTGACTCTAAGAGAAGGGCAGTCTCTTTCCCAGTCTTTTTAAAGAGTGGAAGCTACTAGAACACGGATGGTAAAAAAACCCTTGGGATTATCAGAATAGTAATCATTTTTTTTTATTTGTAGCATTTGCTTATGTGTGCATGTGCGTGCATGCATGTGCATGAACTACTTCCCTGTGCATTTTATCACCTGGCACTTAGATGACCCTGTGAAGATTATTTGGCAAATACAAAAGTCAGGGAAGCAAAGTGGCTTGACCAAAGAATTTGACCATGCATCATCAGACTCAAAATCCCAGATAAGTAAATAGGAGTAAATAAATAAGGGTTTCAAATGTCATTGTTTCTCAAAAATTATCTGAGAAGGCTGTTAACAGATTTCTAGGCTTTGTCTTCCTTTCTCACCATAGATGGGGAGTCTGCAAGTTTTGAGGTGAGAGGAATCAAATAATGAGGAGACTTATATAGTATCTTTTAGCAACGCTTCCCAAATTATAACATGCTTGCAAATAACTCAGGGATCTGGAGAGGGGCCTGAGATTATACATTTCTAGAAAGATCCCAGGTGATGGTTACCACAGCTGCAGGACTGTGGATCATAATTTGAGTACCTAGGCCCTAAGTGATTCTGACCAGGGTGAACCTGAGTCCTCACATGCAGGAAAACTATGTCAAAAATTTTTTAACTTGCCAATTATTTAGTGAGTTGAGTAATTTTGATAATACTGGATCTGGTAAGCTTTTTCAGACTGTGAAGGATATTAGAAATAGAGAACTGTGGATAAGTAGAGACAATTTTAGAGAAGAAAATTACAACCATGAAAGCTTAGTTGGGAATTTGTGTTTATTTTCTTCTTTCTGGGTTACCAGTTTTGGTTCAAACATACCATGAAAATTGCACAGAAATTAACAGTGCCAGGGTATGACTAAAATTTTTGAGGGAAAGAAGAGTGCTATATGCTGTGGTAGTGATAGTTTTCTCTTAAAAAGCTAAAACAGAAACATACTGTTGATGAGCTGGTAATACTGGGATACAGGATTCACCAGAAATAATGGCATCAACTTTCATGTATCATGTTCTAACATTTTCTGAAAGTTTACATTATCTCCCTCCTCTGATATGTTGGGGCAGTATCTGAGAACATTGGGATGTTTTATTGGTGCATTGAAAGGAGAGGGCACAATGTGACCTTCTATAGAATCTTCATCATCCCTCTGAACCCCCTTCCTCCTGACACGATTTTTTATCGGAGAAAGCAGTTGAGGTATACATTTGACATCCTGCTGTTGTTTCTAAATAGAAATCTTGAGTAGTTTCAGGTACAGGTGGGTAACTTGCCACGGGTTAGAAAGTTCTTTGAAGAATATTTATGAAGATGGTTAAGCTTTGTTGCAATACTTCCCCCTTCTCTGACATCAAGAGAAAAAATGATGTCAGCCCCGATTTTGGTCTCATTACAGTGTGTTTAGATTTCATTAAAGCAAGAGCATTGAATTTTAAAACTCTTCCAGTGTATTGATCATATTGATCCTGAGGATGGTGTTACAAGGAGGCTTCATGTTTATGCATGTGCACATTTTCCACTCCTGCCTTCCTTTTTGTTCTTTTTCTACCACTTCTACCACTTTTAGGATTACAGAATGGCCTCTGAGCCACTTGTTTTTTCAAAACACTGATACTTACAATATCTTTTAATAATTAAAATTAGGTCATTTCTGATGTCATTGTAGCGAATGACAACAATATCTTTTCACCTACTCAGGAAAGCATTGCTTTATTTTGTTTGTTCGTTTGTTAGTTTGTGTTAAATGTATTTATTTAAATTAGTTTCAAGTATACAGACATCTATATAATTCATAAAATGATCCCCCCAATTGCTCCTTCCTTCCCCTGGCCCTCCACTTAGCTGTCATATTAATGCTACCTGCATTCCCTATGCCATGCTCCCCATCCCAGTGCTCAACTATCAACTACTAATTTGTCCTCAGGAAAGCATTAGTTTAAACCTTCCCTCCTACACTTGCCAACTTCTACTCTTGCTTATCTCTAGCTTTGACTGGCTGATTTGCTGATATAGGTTCTTGTGTCATCTCTTGCAGGAAAACACACTTTGATGTAGAAAGAAAAGATTATGTTAAAGTTTTCACTGCCTAATGTGGCATTTCTGACATGATAAAATCAATGAGATAGTCAGTAGTCTTTTGAATAAAGGAGGACTCCTGAAATCATGCCATTGTTCTAGATTTTTGCATTGTTCTAGATTTCATACTCGTGGACTCAACCACTAGATGTCTCTGTAATTACATGTTGGACCAAATCAGACAGCAAGGCACCCCACAGAAACAAAGGTGGTCCTTAAAGACATATCCCCAAACTCCAAATACCTATTTGCATTAAAGTAGAATGCTCTTAAGAAAAAATAAGGCAGTGTCACTAAACAATAGGTTATTTGATTATTTGATTATCTGCATGTATTTATGCAACTTAATATAAACAGAACTTGGTCCATTGATCCTTAAGAAAAGATGTGGGTAAGCACTAAAATTCTGTGTTTCAGCTGGGCATGTGTGTGTATGAGTATTTATATGCATGTGAACGTGCACACATGTACAAACACATGCACAGACTCAGAAATCTTGCTTCTTGCAGGTAGATGGAGACAGAACAACCAGTCTGAGAGACTCACCACCATAAGCTTGTATAACGCTAGGGTTATGAGTTCAACTTTCAAAATGAAGCATTATGACCGAAAGAGAAATTGTCCTGAGATCTCTGCACACAGCTGCCTGTCACATGATGCCTTTGTTAGTGGACCAATCAAGCTTAGAAAAAGCCTTCTTCTTTCCTTTCTTCCCCCCTTCTTTCTTCCCCTATTCCCTCTCTCTGTCCCAGCTTCCCCACCTTCTTTTACTCTCTTCCAAAATTAACTATTTCTGCAAGTGTCCAAAATTATGAGACTATTAACACTTTTCCCATTGTACATTACGTTAGAGACTGTAAGTGGATGCAAGATTCTATCTTAGTCATCTTTAACCCTAGTATTTAAGTACCACCTCACATGGTAGATCCCCAATAAATGTTGATCGGTGAATGGAAGAAGAGAATAATGTGTTTATGTGGTAGTCACGTGAAAATTCAGATTAGTGGTACAATAATATGGATAAGTAATATATAAATTTATGTAAATACTTTAAAATTTGGAAAGTAATATGATTTTATTTTTTATTGAGTAATTCAAATTTATTTGAAATGCTTTCTCTGATTAGTTGAAAGATGTACTGCAATAATTCATTAAACTTTCAAAAATATTATGTATGAATCTACCTATGAGAATGTATTACTTATGTGAGTTCCACACATCATTTCTATAGTACTGAGGGAAATAGAATATGGTGAGAACAACTAGTAATTAGATGCTCTTAATGACCTACTCTCATGAGTTAACAACTTATATATATAATAGGTGCACTCAAAGTGTTTGAAAACAGTGTCTTTTTAAATTAGGTTAATACATCCCCATTATTCTCAGATTCTTTCTAGTTATGTACTAGCAAGGCAAGTCCTTTTCTAAAAAATAAATAAATAAACAACAAATTGAGCTCTGTTTTAATCCAGCATAAATGATTACAGATTCCACATGAAGGGAGGAGGATAAAACATTTCCTTGTTATTCACAGAGTCTTTTATTTTGGTGATTCCCTGTGCATTTGGTCAGTAGCTCAGTATGTCACTATGATCTCCTTTGAATTCCTGAAATATAGCCATTGCCTGAGGGTGAGTACAATAGTTGTCTAGGAATTGGCACACAGAAGTCTGAGTTCATTCTTAAGCTACAGTTTCCTTTGACCAAACAAATGCAGTGGAATTGATGTTCTTGGCACTTTCAAGCTCCGTCTTAAAGAATACTGGAAGCTTCTGCTTCTCTTCTGGGCTGGACTATCAAATGATGAGATACCATGTGTGACCCAGGAGGATGATAGACTATCATGAATATTCCAGCCCCAGCAAAGCTCACTCTAGTCTAGTGAGTAAATACAGTCAATATAAACTGAAGCAAAGAACTTCTTGGATGAGCTCTGCCAGAATTCCTGACCCAGAGATACTTGGGGGATAAGTGTTGTGTTAAGCCACCACATTTCAGTGCAGTTTGTTATATAACAACAGATATCTGAACCATATAGCTAATACAAAAACAGAACAGGAAGAGGTAGAAACATATGCAGCAAGCCTGCTTGTTTGGAGAAGAATATAAGTCTTGCCTAGTCACAGCGTTTTTATAAACACAGTGTGGGCTGCATAAACAGCCAAAGGAAACATGAACATGTCACTGTCAGTTTGCTGTCACAGCCCTAAAATATAAAGCTACTGTGGGGACCATATGTATGGTGAGGTTTTCGCACAGAATTGAGCTGGCAGAATGAATTCCAGGTGTGGATGGCGTCAGCTCCAGAAAACAGCAGGCAGGTAATAGCTTCAGTTCTCCGTTTCAGTTCAGGATGCCAACTCATGGAAGCAGGCTGAGAAGTCACCAGGGGACACGAGGCATCAAAAGTTATAGTCTATGCTAGGTACCAAAACACAAGAAGTAGAAAAAGAAGTCAAGGTAGTTAAGAGGCAGGAACCCGAGAAGAAGTCACTAGTGTGTTCTGACTGCATTCTGCACTGTGCTGTCTTCATTGCATGGATCCCATAACCATCCTGAGGGAACCATCTGGAGGTTAGCCATGTAAGATATATATTTCCCCCAAAGTGGCCCCAGTTTTCCAAATTATGGAGCCACTAAATCTATCAAGATAGAGTTTAAAAGAATGTTCAGTTTTAGACTAGCATTTTCAATTCAGAAGCTTTTAAAAAATATAATTGCTTTCTGAAGTCTTGAAAAACTAGAGAATAGAAGACAATTGGGCTCTAATTGAATGACAGTGACCCACTCACTCACCTCACCTATGCTGCCACTCATGAGAACAGCTGCTTGGAATCCACTGTCCGGTTTTTTCCAAATGGACCATGCTGATTTGAGCAAGCCACCCTTCCTGATAGTACAGCTCCCCCATTTATAAAACTGGAGTAGAAATTCCTTCATCATAATGCTAGAATGTAAATGAAATAATTAGTAATCTGTTAAACACTTTGAATATGAAAATGCTAAGTATTGTTATTATTTCAAGGGTAATTTATTTCTTCTGATTTATTTGTAATTATTTCATCAAAACATTATTCGGTAAGAGCTAGTTGATGTGTAAAATGTCTTATGGGACTTCCCTATAAGACTTCTGTTATCCAAATTTGATGGAGGCCTTGCCAACTGGAGCTCATTTGCACCCAAAAGCTTTGCAATAGTGTAAGTCTCTAATCTCTCCTTTATTGAGCCAGAGACTATTGAAAAATAAAACCCAGAACATTGATTCATCCCTGTGATTGCCTATAATAGTCTCATACCCCCAAATCAAGTAAGGACCAAGGCCAGGTCCAGGTAGCAGCTAGGAACCTAATCAAATTTGGTTTTGTCCCTTTTCTCTGACCTTTGCATCATTTTGAGAATTCCTGTTTCTTCATTTCAGGTGCCTAACTCAATCTTGCTGAAATTTACATACAACTATATGTCATATAAGAAAATTGATCTGATACACTGATTTCCTCAGTAAAATTTAATCATGATGGGCCCTGAACAATATAGTTTTCAAAGTTTTCAAAGTACTTCTTAGAGCAGAGGGGTCTGAATATTTACCACTTAACAGATGTGAGTCATAACCTGAAGGAGCCACTGAATAAGGACAAAATATCCTTGAAGTCTAGCCTTCTACCTTAAAAAAATTTATGTAAATGTTATTTTTTTTTATATATTATATTCTTATTTCAGTAGAAAATTAATGTTTAAAATCATTGGTTAGATTATATTATTTCCTCCCATTTTCATTCTTAATTACTGGTTTTAGAATATCTATCACATTTACATGGTGTCTTTATAAATCCCCAGACTTACTCTAGGGGTATCAACACTGAGGATGGGGACACATGACCTTAAAGCATCACCAAACTGAAAGGACTCTTGAAATATGTCTACCTTTCTACAGGATCATAGATTGATTAAAAAAAAATCTACTGTGTTACCACCTGGCTATCCTGTAAGAAGCTAAGATAAACACATTCCAAACCCAAACTGAGAGTTTCTCTCAACTCCCCTGTTGGGTTTTGCTTCTGTAACCCCATTTTGGTACATGGTTATTGCCCCACACAAGCCACAAACTAACTGGGAGCTATTCTGAGCTCTGCTCTTACCCTCATGTCAAATTTAGTTACCGAGTGTCATTGATTTTTACCTTATTTTAAATCCATTTTTTATTAATTCATTACTGTTCTCTATTACTTAAGGTACTTTCAGTTGCAAGAGAGAGAAAGCTCAACTCAAAGTGTGCTAAATATTAATGGAAACTTAGTGGCTCAAATAAATGAAAAATCTGGAGGTGGTAAGGATTTCAAGTAAGGTATGTTACGCTAGCTTAATGATATTGTCAAAACCTAGCTTATTTATGTCTATACTTTCCCTTTCCATGACACTTTTATTTTCTGCCTGTCTCCCTTCTTAGTTATGAGATGGCTTGTTTTAGCATCTAGGACTATGTGCTCCCATCCTGCAGGGAAGACATCACTTTTCCTCCTAGCTCTCAATAAAATGATGAAAGTCTTTTCCCCTCAAACAGCAAGAACAAACAAACAAACAAAAAACCTTTATAGCGAGCAAATACTTATATGGCCCAATTTGTATCATAGGACTATTCTCAAACCTATTGTGGCTGGGGAATAAGATTTTCTGATTGGCTTAAGTTAATCAGATGCTACCTGGAACTGACATTGGCATGGATTATATTTGACTATAAATAGAGATGCACTCTCACTGTTCCCCACCACTATTTAGAAATGTGATTACCATAAAGGATGGAGGATGGAAATTGGGTAGCAAAGAATGTGTCAGTTCACAGTGACTGCCTTAGATTGGGCATTTGATAACTCTTGCATGGAGTATTAGAGACTTTTGGAGGTTATATTTCTAGCCAGGATCCATTTCCTTTTTCTGAGCTTCCGGTCTCTAATTTTGTTTTCAAATACTTATCTTCTACGCTGTCCCCAGAATAATGTTTCTGAGACATCATTATATTTATGTGACTCCTATGGTTAAAGCAATTAGGTGATACCCCATCATCCACAAAAGAGTATCTTCTAAAATGTGCTCAATGGGTTCAACCAGAAAACTCTGGTATTATCTGTTTTAATATTTTAGACACTACCTTGTTTGAAGGAAAAAAGTTAAAGATAAAAGTTTAAAAGTCAGTGATGCACAGAATAAGTTCAAATTCTTTAGCTTGAGCTTTTATGATCTGGACGCCTACATCCTCCTTATCTTAGCTGTCAACTCTCCCAGCTCTTCTATGTTTCATAGATAAATAGTAACTAATTACCTGTGGGTTTTCAAATAATTCATCTCTCCACCCAGATTCCTATACTCCACCAATTCTGTTTACTATCTCTAAAATGTCTATGTTCTTTCTTTAAAATCCATGTCAGCCATTATAGCTTGAATACCTAACAGTAGTTTTGGTAACTACTGTTAGGTATCAATACACAGGTTATTTTTACTTTTATAATGTTTATACTCCTAGTACTTAGTATATTTTCTGGCATCTAAAAACTTCTGTTTAATTAAATAGAAATTAATATATATGTAGTGATGAAACTGGCAATTATGCATAGTGTAGAGAACACAGGCTTTTTAAAGTCAGTCACCCATGGGCATTCATTCCAGCTATGCTGGTTACTCAATGGGTCAGTCTAAAAAATTATTTTTTTTAATCTATATTTTCTTGGAGCCTCAGGGTTTTTTTGTTTGTTTGTAAAAAGAAGAAAATGCCTACCTGAAAAAATTATTATGGATATAAATTTAAAAAACTATATGAAACATTTTTTTTTCACATTGAGTAGATAGACTATTGCTTAAGATAATTTACCTGTGTTAAAGAAAAAATTGAAAAAAATTGCTTTAAAATGAGGAATTATTATATCACATAAGGACACAGCCAGGGGTAGGGTAGTTCTAGGTCTGGTGATCCAGGAGAAAACAGACATATCAAGGAATTAGGTCTTTCTCTCTTTTTTTTTCTGCTATTTTCAGCATTTTGACTTTCAGTCTAAAGTATGTGCTTTCATGGCCACAACATGCTGCAGTAAATTCGAAGTATCACCTCCTCATGTGGTTATTTCCTCACGTGCATCTTTTTGGAAAAGTGAAGAAACTTGTGCAGATGTACCCCTGGCAGATCTCCCCTCAAGTCTCATGCATAACAACTGGGTCACAAGTTCTTTCCTAAACTAATCACTGGCACAAAGTGATTATCATGGTTGGTTTAGGTCAACTGTGGTTTGCCCATGAAACTTGGAAGAGCTTAGCCTCCTCCCAGGGTCATCAGATACCTGAATAAAATCAGAATTTGGTTAGTATAGGAGAAGCAGGGCAAAGTCGAGAGCATGGACAGCTGACTGTGACCTTTTCCTCCAACTTTTTAGTTATTCCTCTAATCTGGGGAAGAAAATACCTTCTCATGAAGGCAGTTTTCTTCCTTACACTGACTCACTATGTTTATTTATTGTTGATTTCATTATCTTCGCTTAAGTATACTTAAGGTCATATAATTGGAAATATTTATTCATTAATAACATGAACCTCAGATACAAAGAAGGATAAGAATCTTTTGTAAAACTGAACAGGTATCAGCCTCACTTTGCTTCCGTCTTTCACCCTTGAACCCTTTTCTTGTTCATTAAAACTACAAAAGAACCGTATCCCTGCAAATCAGTTCAACTTCCCAATCGACCGTGGTGCAGATTCCACATTCATAATTAATTCTCCCCAGTGTTAAGAATGGAGACTTGTCTGATTAAGGATTCTCAGTGGATTATTGCAGATGTCTGAATTGCTGAAACAACGTGCAGCCATGCAATGTCTTTTTGATCTACATAAACGTGGGATGTGGAAGAAGAAAAGAAACATTTTTCTTTCCCCTCCAGAAATCTCACTTGACATTTAGCAAGGGACATTTGTTAGAATGTCAGTTTGATAAAACTGTTTGCAAGAGTCGTCCAGCATTTGCTACTGAGCTATAACGATTGTTAAGAGGCGTAATTACTATGGGCAGGCTTAAAGAAAAAAATGTTATCAGAACATTTGGCCAAAATACCTCCAAGCAAGTAGCCATGCTTCTTTCGGCCTCTTGTTGAATTAGTTTCCCTGACACTCCCACTGAATCTGAACTCTGGATTAGTAGCAAAGTGAACAACAGTTGTCAGGGCAGATGGGGTACACAGCACATACCAGGGAGATGAGTGGTATGATGTCTTCAAATATAGAAGACGTAAAGCCTAGGAATGAGACTTTATATCAGGATATTATTACAACATGTATTAATAACGATTAATAATAGCAAACACTTGTATTGAACTTATTATGAACTACTTACTGTTAAGTTCATAATTTTAATTCTATAGAACAGGGAGTATTATCTCCATTTTAATGCTGAAGAAATTGTGGCACAGAAATTTGCTAATAGTCATTAGATTTTGAACAGAAAAATATTCTAGAACCTCACACATAACTGTTACATTCGCTCCTGATGTATCTTATATATTTAAGTACTTTATAGCATATCTGTGAGGGAGGTTATGCTTCTATTTCCTTATCTATTGAATAGATGTAATAACTATTTTATCGACAACTTGCTATGTGCCAGCACTTTTAGGAGATTGTTAATGTCTTGGTTAATCCTCACAGTGACTCTGTAGAGCAGGTATAATTATTAAGATTTTAGAGAATCTCTTAATTTATGAAAATAAATTAATTCACTTTTAATTAGAAGGTTGAGATTAGAAACAAATCTGGTTTCAGAGCTTGGATATGAATGATGCCTAGCTTGCTCAATAATTGTAAAAATAATAGGATACATACACACATTTTTGATAAGATGAAATAACCAATAAAAAAGTACCCATTTTTATTTGGGGAAGTCAAATATACTATTAGCAATATGCTTTGTTCTTTCCTATGTTTGTTCCCTCATTTATTGAGAGCCATTTCTTAAATAATTTTTCATGTACAGCAACTTTACTGGGCACTGTGTATAGAAAGGTGAAAATCACATAGTCCTTCCTCTCTAAGCCTTACAGTTGAGAGGAAAAAAGCAGTCATAGAATCACACAACTTACAATACAATGGCTACTGACTGCAGCAACATGTATTTATGCCCCCAGAGGTCTTTCAGGCCAAGCATTTTTCCTCTCTTTGTGGCCTAGTGAGGAGCGAGAGGCTGCATTACCCCTAAATCTCTTTGGAGAAATGATGTAAACAGTCGTAAGAGGATTCCCATGGAGCACTTGGAAGGTTCTAAGAAAAGTTGCTTCATTACTATTTCAAGGTTCATTATTCCAAAATGCCTCCTCAAAAATCCATCAAAAGCTGATCTTCTGAAGTTCATTCCTGCTCTGCACACAAAGCAGGCCATTCCCTCAGAGGAAAAGGGAGTTCTCTTATAGCATCAAAGGCCTATGGTGTTGCTGATGTTCATACCCTTTTGTTTAAAGCTGAAATATATTTCTGTGTTTTATAGTGTAACTGTGAGGAGGGTTCTACTTGCATTTCCTTATCAAATAGTTGTAACAAAAGGGTTAGTATTTACCGAAAGCTTATTATGTGCCAGCCCTATTAGGGGAATATTCCCTGATAGGTACAAACTTGTGTGTTAGTTTCTTTCTTGCTGAGTGAAGGAAAGGCTCATTTAGACCACTTTAAGATAGAAGGCTCTTTATTATTTGGGCACAAAAGGACTGTGGCAACAGTAAAGTATGACAGGATTGTAGGCTCAGAAACCAGAAAGCTGGGGTTTAAATCCTGACTCCAATAAGCAATAACCTTGAAACGAGCAAAAATTACTTTACCTCTTTGTGCCTCAAGTTTCACATATGTTAAATGAGAAAAATGACAGTAATGAGTTCTGAGAGAGCTTTGCGATGATTACATGGATTAGTATATATAAAGTGCTAGAAGAATAACTAGCACTGAGTGAGCCACTCAAGAAGGGGTAGCTTTTATTATTGTCAGGAATTTGAAGTTCTTGGTTCTGGCTCTCTCGTACCTCCTCACATTTTTTATTTCTTCATGTTTTTCTGCTTAGCTATTTGTCTGGTGTTTTAAAATTCCAATACAGACTTGCCCTCCCCCATGGTCTCAACCCTGTCTGGGGCCTCCTTCCATTTCCAGGTCCCATTGGCAAAAGAACCAGTCTTTCCTTGTTTCTTAGTTCAGATTCCTGAGAGAGAGAATCTCTTGGCTTAGCTCACTTTCTTTAACAAAAGGCCTTTAGCTTTGCACATAGCAAGCAGTGTGGCTCATGGTCCAGTTGTCTGTGTCATGGGTTGGTATCTTAGGCTGTTTGGGCTGCTATAATTTAATACCACAGACTGTGAGACTTAATCAACAACAGAATTCTATTTCTTACAGTCTGAAGGCTGAAGTCTAAGATCAGGGTGCCAATCTGGTCGGATTTTAGTGAAACCCCTCTTCTGGCTGGAAGACTGCCAGGTTCTTGCTGTGTTCTCATATGGAAGGGCCAGGAAGCTCTGTGGGGCCTCTCTTATAAAAGCACTAATCCAAGTCATCCTCATGGCCTAAGCATCTCATGAAGGCCCACCCCTAACACCATCCCATTGGGGGTTAGAATTTCAACACATGAATTTGAGAGGGGCATAACATCCAGACCATGACGTTGGAGTTATTTAGGACTGCTTGTTTGTTTTTTGGGTATTTTATGGGTCATTGTCTCTCAAGGGGGGGCAGTTTAAGGTATGACCTGTCTGATTCAAATACAGTCAAGCAGAAGAGCAAAGTTGGGGTCAGAAAATATGTTCTTAGTAATATTATAGAGGGAATTGTCACTCCTGTATATTCTTCATTTCTTTATTACAAGTCCTCAATTCTGCCTTGTGGCTAGGTATGCTTCAACTTTGTAGCTCTCGAACCAAGCTTAGCACTGGACATATTGGGTGTTTAAATACCTATTATGTGTTTAGTAAATATTTGGTAAATGAATGAATGAATAAATATCAAGTATACCCTCTCTTTTTATTTGTAAAGATGTTTAAAAGTAATACACTACTTACAACTAAATTATTTCAATAATTTAACTCTAGACTCTATATTATGACTTTAATTTATGCTATATAATTTTCTCAGTGACCCCGTGAGATAAAATTTATTGTCCACATTTAACACATGGGAAAACTGAGCTTTAGCAAGTAATTTAGCTGGACCCACATGGGTATTAAGCAGTAAAGCAGTCATTTAAATCTTTTTTTTTATTTCAGAGCTTATATTTTTCATGCTATATTATTGTATGGTTGTTATAGTCCATGTTGTTGATATTCGGCCCACTTTTCTAGCTGTCAAGATCTCTTTGAATACTAATTCTCACATTTGCCTTGTTTTCTACCTCCTCACCTCTTTGTCATGGACAAATTTACAGGGTACACATTCTGTTAATATTACAAGGTCAAATATGTAACCCAATGACTCAAGTGTGGAGCCCTTCTTAAAGCTTGGTGCCAAAGAAATTAATCAATTTTCTCTGAGTACAATGTTCAGAAAGTCACCAATCTACTTAATGGTACTGTCAATCAGCTCACAGTTCTTCATCTTGACCCGAAGTAGGTCACAGAGATTCTGTTAATACCAGAGGAAAATTAATTTACACTTGCGTGCAAATTCCATTTTCTTACCACCATCTTCCAGGCAGTGCCTGCCTATAAGGCACATCTATTACTCATCACCTTGTTTTAAGTGAAGGTTCAATATTTCCTACCAATGGCTGATTTCATAAGGAAGACAATAATGGGAAATATTCTATTTATTTATTTTTATTTTTTTATTTTCATTTGTTAGGCAAGGCAACCCTTGGTTGACCTCACAGATTGCGAGGGCCTTGTCAGCTTAGAATCCCTTATTTTTTACATAAACAGCTCCTGGTCTTCCTAGGTGGTCTTCCATTCAAGTACTAGTGAGGCCTGACCCTGCTTAGCTTCGGAGATTGAATGGGATTGAGTTTGTTTAGGGTGTCATGGCCCTAGACGAAAGGTTCTGTTTTAAAAAGTTCTCATCATTGGAAATTTGCATTCTTTCAATGCCTCTGAGCACAGTATTCATTCAGTGAGAGCTCCGGCTCTATTACAGGAAGAACAGAAGGAAGGGCCTAACTGTAAATTCATTCCAACTTGAGGGCATACACATCTAGTTCCTCTTTTTCACCATTTAAAAACAGATAAGCTCATTGGTCCCAGACTCTCACCCTGCATCATAGCAAGTCAAGACTAAGGGGACAGTGTTCTGGCTTTAACTTCTGAGATCTTTATAATTTGCTAAAGAGATAGGGAACTTGAATGCCATGATTCTGAAATATTATTGACCTGGTGGTATTTGGAGGAGGGCATTATTTTCTATTTAAGTATTTCTTATCTTAGGAAAAAAAAGATTATGGGTTAGGCTGACATGAAGACAAAATATCATCACGTTTTATTTTCCAAATGATCATAGATTTAATCATAGATGGTTTATCAGTTGTTTGTAACCAACCTTTTGGGAAATCATGATGACATCATAAAAACTTTGAGAATATAAGTACTAATCTTTTCCCCAGAAACTTATTACAAATAAGATACACGTGCACACTGACACACAGAGTAATATATCTAATTTCAAGGTGTTCAAGAGCCAATAAAACCTATTCTCAAGAACCAACTCAAAGACACTTGACCCTTAAGTCAAAGAGTATTCAAAAAAGATGTAATTTGAATTCCTCTTTGAAGTTGGTGTGATTAAGTAAATTAAAAAATTGTGTAATAAAAATAGATATTATAGAACTCTTAGTTGATTTCATTGCAAATCACTGTTTATTCTCAAAACAGCTACAAAATATGTGTACATGTGTGTTTTCAGAATTTGTTGTTCAACAGCAGACCTGAAAGATTGGCATGCTTTCCCACATTTTTGAAGACCTTTTGAAGACACATTTCTTTCTCGGGAGAGAACAGATCAGATTTCAGATGTTCCTGTGTAAATCTGGTAATTCCAGGTAAAGGTACATCCCTTAATATGGCAGTATTAGATTTTCAATCTCGGCTAGGGCAAGAATAAAGCTGAAATTAAGGAGAAACATTTGAACTAGCCAGATAACTTTCTAATAGAATATAAGAGCAAATATACAGCAAATACATACAGTTCTTGTTCAGATAGAAAATATTAGATAGAGCAGCCACAGTGTTTTCTCTCCATTTTCACAGTAATAAAGAGGAAAATGTAGAGATTAAGCTGTATTAATATATGCAATGTACACAAAATGGAATTTGGGGCCCTTTTAGCAAATAAAAGATTATTTTATTGGGAGGGGGTGGAGTAGTGAAAGAAATGGGTAAAGGCAGTGAAAAGGTAATAAACATCTATTAGGATACTAAATAAGTTCTGGGGATGTGATATAACAACACTGTATATATATATATATGTAGATGTTAAAAGTTCTCATAAGAAATGTAGATGTTAAAAGTTCTCATAAGAAAAAAATCTGCAACTATGTGAGATGGTTGATGTTAACTAAACTTACTGTGGTAATCATTATTTATATGGGCTCATACAACGTTATATGCCAATTATATCTAAATAAAACTGAAGGAAGTAAAAAAGAAAGTTAAATCTAGTACTGACTTGCCTAAGTATATAGTTTGTATTTAATAATGAAACTAGGCAATTTGAGAATGGGAAAGCTGGATGTTGATAAAACCCGAACAATGGATTCCATTTGGAAAAAAGCCAGAAGACTTTCAGAGCTGGGCATATTTATTTCAAGTCTTCATCTAAAGAGCCTGTGCTAATTTGCTGATTTGCAGATCTGCACTGTTGCCAGTCACAACTGAGAAAGTAAGCTTAGAGATAAGCCAAAATCTTCTGCAGTGTTTTCTAGTCAGAAACTTGCTGTTTCAAGATGCTAGATAGAGACAGGATACCCTGCTATTCCCTGCATTCAAGCTCCTCTCTTATTTCTGAGTCTAGGCTGATAAAAGAAAGGAAACTGTTTGTTTACAGCCAGCAACTGACTTCCTCTTTGGTCAACCACTTTAAAACCCTGCCTCTGGTTGACACTCAAGGCCTTATGGCTGATTGTTAGCTCACATTTTTTCTAGTCATACCTTCTCTAATTTCCTGCAGTTGTAACTTACTGTTTTCTTTTTATATCCTATATATGGGTTTTAAGGGTCATCACTGAGTATTTCCAGTGATTGCTGGCTTTGCAAAAACAGTCAATAGTATTGGCAGCTTTTTCTCACAATTTCCTACATCATTGTGCTATTTTAATTAGAGTGTGGAAAGACCTATAAATGAGTTGCTAGACTTTTACTCAGTAAGGAGTATCTATTTCTGTTTTAATTCACTACTGATATTCTCTAAGGAAATGCCAAAATGCTTTCCATCTGGAATTAGGAATCCTTTATTTTCATTGGGGAAAGCTCTGTTCCTTGGAAACTCTTTAGTTTGGCTCATTACTCAGTTGCCATGCTTCAAGAGATGGAAATGCATCAGAAACCTAAACTTCTTAAATTGGGGGTTGCCAACCTCTGGGCTACAGATTGGTAGGGGTATGTGAATTGTTAGGAACCCAGCCACACAGCAGGTGGGTAGCAGGCAACTAAGTGAAGCTTCATCTGTATTTACAGCCCCTCTCCAGTGCTAGCATCACCTCCTCATCTCCACCTCAGATCATCAAGGATTAGATTCTCATAGGAGCACCGGTCCCTGATGCCAAAAAGGTTGGAGACCACTGTCTTAAGTGACACCAGGGCTAGGTAAACAGTTTAAAGTGAATTTGATGTGTTCCTACAAATAAGATGTTAAAGTCATATAATAGTACTATGAAGTAGTTGGGTCGGTACTAATATTTGCAGCTCTTATAAAAAAGAAAACCATTTAGACATATCATAGTTTTGACTGTGACTTCAGTGAAGTCACTTGATATGCTAATGTCAGAGCCAGTGCCCTGATTTCAAACTCACACTCCTTCTACTGAGCACAGTGTCCCTTAACCATGAGAATCTGAAGAGAAAGGGTGACAGCAAGTACTGGAAGCAAAGCTTACCTTGCTTTGTTTGGACTGGGCATTATTGGTTCATTATACTTAAATCAAAAAGCAGTTTAGGGTTGGAGGAAGTCAGTAAGTTTAACTCAGAAAGCCTGATTTTTTTCACTTTGACCTTTGCCACCCAAATTTTGGATATTTGTGCACTTACCTTTTTGGCCTCCATTTCTTCATTTACAATTAGGATTAATAATATAATTTGTGGAGATAAATGAGATGTTTTACTAACAGACCAGTTTTCTGAAGTACACTGTTAGGGAGGGTTTCTAAAAGCAGCCCAGATACCAGAAAAAAAGGGGGCGCTATTAGTAGTGGGGGGTTATTTGCCTAAATCCTTCTATTTATTCTTATCTCTAGGGCTCTAGATCATGGAGTACACATACTCATAAATCAGAGAAATGAGACTGACAGCTATATATAAGTCTTTCTGAAAATGACAAGACTAGAGAGTATAATGGAGATTCCTGTCCTCCCCCAAACCTAAACTTTGAAGCCCAGATGATCAGAATCAGGCAGAGAGAAGCAGAAACAGAGCCAAGACCTGGTTGGGGTCTCTGCTAATACCTACTGCACCAAGCTTTAGACAAATAAAAGAAAAATAACCTTTTTATTCCTTACAGTGCACAAGAGAGAACTCAGGAACACTGTTTTCATCTTTCACTCCCCCGTTATCCTAGCAGGTTAAACTAACTTAATGAAAGTTTTCATTGAAATATGTTGTATATGTTAGGGGGTTTGGAAACATTCATTAAATCTCAGAATGTCAGAGTTGCAAGACAAGTTAGTGATCATCCATTCCAGTGATTTCCTTACTCAATTAGACATGGAATTGTTCACATCTCATCAAAGTCCAACATCTAAAATGAATGAAAACAGCATTGTTCTGAGCTAGAGGAGAAGCTCAGAGCTTTTACCTGTACCCATTGGGGACCCACAGGACCTTCAGAACATACTTTGAAAACCATGGATTTAATCAAACGGCTCATTTCACATTTACAGACCGAAACCATAAACAGATTAAATGATTTTCCCAAGTCACATAGTGAATTAACGGTTAAACTTGAACAAAGACTTCAATCTCCTTCCTCCCAATTTAGAACACTTTCTCATTCAACATGCTATGCCCCTTTTCTCAGTTATTCGGGGACTCCTCTTTGAAAATTAATTTACTACGAAGAGGCAAACCTAAGATCTCTTGCTTATTCATTCCTTGGACCATTCATCATTGTTGCCTGCTGGTCTCACCCATGTGTGCTGCCTGGCACTCATAGGAAGCATTTGCCCACACAGGCTTTGTGGCATGGAATCTTGGGGAAGAATCAGGGTGTGAAAAATTTACTTCTGATTGATACGCCTTAAATCCTTCTAGACCCAGATACTTCTGAAATTAAGTTTTGCTCATTATTTATGGGAATCTTGTTTTCCTGTGAGCATATTTTGCATTGAAAACAAGGCGAGAGTCATTTCCAGCAGATGCATTGTATGTGAAAAGAAGATTGTGTCTAAATAGGCTACTTTTTCAAGTTTTAATTGGCCTAATTACTTCATGTTTGTAAAGTGCTTTGAAGAAGAAAGGTGCTATATTAGTGTTGCTTGTTATTATTTTAGTTCCCCAGCGGCATTTGCTGGTTTCTTAAATTACCTCTCTTGAAGTGACCCAATAATCAAATTGCCAGGGAAGACTTCTTTTAATTTAAAAAAAAAAATCTTTTTCTTTTTTTAGGGTACCATTATTCAAACATACGGAACATTGGGAGACTAATGATATACAGCACAATAGTTTCTTTTGACTTATTCGACGTTTTTAGTATCTTTCTAGAATTGAGGATGAATTGAACCTTTACTCCCTGCCTCCCTCCCAAATCCATTTTTATCTCTTGGTTCCCTACTTGCAGCAGCTATAGGGGAGGTGAGAGAGACTGCAGGAGGACGTCAGAACTTGTTGATGCTCTTTGTGAAGACTGTACTGAAGGGCTATTTTCTCCCTGTGACATCAGACTTTTTTTCCCCACTTGTAAAATAGATTTTTTTCTCCCTAGACCTGTGATCTGGTAAAGAAATGGCTTAATTTTTGAGAAAATATCCTTGATTTCTAAATTGGATGAAAAAAATAGCTTGTTTGTGGGGTTGGAGAATCCTTGCCTATTCTTTTACCCAAACACAACATTCAGTTCAACCTCAGAAACAGGAAGTAACACACTTATTAACAGTTGTCATGCCTTGAGAGCTTTCTATATTCCAAGAAGTGCGATAGACATTATTCATAGTTTCACAACACACTTAGTCTGTTTTTGCAAGTGAGAATGTAGGAAGTCAGAGAAAATGGGCACTTGCCTGAATCACACTGGGAGGAAGAGCTAGACTTGCAGTCCAGATGTGTCTGACTGCAGAGAGCACTGAAGCCAGCTTCTTCAGAGAAAAGCCCTGAACGTGTTGCAAGCATCACTAGGAGGTCTTAAGTTGGATATCTCATTTAATTATCACCCTAGCTTCAGTATGAACTTCATATGTTTCACATGGATCTTGGCCTAGGAAACAAGCTTAGAGATATCAAGTAAAATCATTCAAGCCACATATCTGTTAATGGCAACACCTCATATTTAATTCAAGTGCTATGCACATTTAACTTTTGAATTTTATCATAGATTTTACTAACAATTCTGTAGTTTACTTTTATGCTATAGATTTGTTTATTTTTTTGAACAATGTCAGTCGATGGCAATCCAAGGGTTAAATTACCAGCTAGACCAATCTGTCCAAGAAAGATGAAGAGACTGAAACCTGGGGGAACAGGTGACATGGTTTGTTGATTAAATTGCCAAAACTTCCTAAACTCAGATTCTTCTGAGGTTAACATCAGAGAGTTACCTATGACCATATTGTTTTATTGAGAATAATAGTAATAATAATAACTACACTAATAAGAAATAGCTAACAATTAACAATTGCTTACTGTGTGTTGTTCCCAGCACTTTTCATACTTTTCCTGAATTAATGAATTTAATCCTCAGAATAACTCTCATAGTTGGTATCATCATTAATCATACTTTACAAAAAGGAAGCATGATTCAGTTTAGTTGAATGAAAGAAAAACTGAGTCTAAATGTAAAATGGATTTGGGAGCACCGGTCTTTGTGGAGAGAACATCCCTCTGGGAAAGTCAGACTTTCTTTGCAGAATTGTATATAAACCATTGTATTTTATGATTTGGGGTCCTGTAGTAAATCAAACCACCCCTATTCTCTTCATGCTGTATTGATTTTACTATAATCAGTTGGATAAAACTGAACAGCAATAAAATTAATAAAAATAAAAGAAAAAAAGAGCATAGAACAGGGCCACCACACAATCTGAAGGATGAAATTATCAAAGGCAGGACAGGCTGGAAGAAAAGGAAGAAGATGGTTCTTGGTGGTAGATTGTGCAGATCTGTAAAGAATCTCCTGTCTCCTTGAGAATTTGTTCTTTTTCGAGAAGTGCCTGAAGTGCCTCTCTATCTCTAATCCATTTCTTTTTGAGTTTATGTTAAATTTTCCTATCATCATGGAAGTGTAGTGTTCCTAGTGTAAATACTGAGTTTTTAAAACTAAACAGCCCAACCTTTTAGTCTCTCAGGCTGACTCAAAGGCTGGGGAGCCTTAGATTATTTTCCAATACAGGTAAGTGGCTCATAGGTCTTTAGTTGATTTGTGAGCAAGTCACAAAGGATGTTTAACAATTTATTGAAAAGAGGAAAATTGTGATGCTTTTTATTTTATTTAATATTTCCCAGTTTATTTACCATCTATTTTAGGGTGGCAGGTAATTCTAATAAAATACTGGTATTTCAATTTTATTGTAAAGCTTTTTCAATTTCATTGAAAACTTTCATGTAAATTAATTTTTTAAAATAGAATCTTGTTTTCATGTGGATTTAATTTTAAATCTAATTTTTTCTCCCTTTTTTATTTCTAAAATTACATTTTTTATTTCATATTTATCTCCACTGATTTTTGTCTCCCACCTCTTTTGTCAAATGGGATATCATTCAAGGGTGACCTATGAACAAGTACATAGATATTTTCATTGGTTTACTCATCTAGTTTAAGATCTCTTTTTTGGCACACAAGATTGATAATTGATGCTCTGTACTTCCTGCAGGAGGCACATGATGTCTGTACTTTGAGGATGTTAAGGTTGATAAGTGGGTTCAGATGGTCCTCAGGCAGGACCATCTGTTAAAAGAATTCCCATCAGCCATTCACCTAATAGATTTTAGGTGATCATTGTCTGGATCCATTGTTTCTTTAGAAGTTTAAAAACAATGATTTTTCCAGTTCTATCAAGCATTTAGCATTGATTAACTGCTATTATTTTATGAAGAGAAACTTTCCCAGTATGAAAAGGCATTTGAGAACTGAAAAGGACTGAGAGATATATACTTTTGCTCACTTTAGTGATAAGGAAAATTGAGTGTTATGACTTTGGAAGAAATGTGATGTTTTGCTCAAAGTCACATAAATATCTGCCCTCTGGCCAGAACAAGGGTCTAGTACATCAGTTCATAATAAGAGGCTTATCCTACATTAGATTAGACATCTCCAGCTCTACTGTCTGTCTATAGATGTCAAATGAATGAATCAGGGCTACATAACAGTGGGTACGGTGGAACTTGTGGCCAAAATAGGGCTATTGGGAAAGCCTTTAAATTCTCAAACTTTAAAACTCTATGCTGGACAAAAACACATTATTGAGTACAAATTCTAAGTAGATGTTGAGACTTTATTTTTTTCTAACAGTACAAATGCAGATATCTCTCATTGCATATATATCTCTCATTGCAGTGATAGAGAAATGAAAAATCAAGGCTTAATGGACAAACTAACACAAAGGTAGCAGTATGACCTGTTAAGGCAGTGACTATAGAAATAGTCAGTTCATTTTTTCCCCCTGTTTCTAAAGTTATTAAAGGGATCAGTCATATCTACCAAAATCAACTTTCATAGAAATGTATATTATAACCACTATGAGGAAGATATTAGCTATATAGACCAGAAGAAAAAATAATGCAATTATAATTGCTTTCCATCTTTATTGCTACTGTTTTGGAGTGCTTCTTTTTCTTGCTATGCAATTCCCCAACTTTAGCATCCTATTCTCAGCCATATTAGAACCCAGTAGTTAAACATTTAGACTCTGAAGTTCCAAATAGATCTGCCACCACCTAACTTTTTAACCTTGAAAAATTGATTTAACATCTCTGTCTCTACCTCTTCAATTTTAAAATAGGAATTGCAATAGTAAATGCCTCATATTGTTATTTTAGGAATTAAGATAATTTCATGAGGCTTAAATAAATAATGCATGTAAAGTTCTCTTTTTCCCATTACAAAATAAGCATGAACATACAGTTCCTATTTTACATATCGTTTATTCCAAATCTTGGAAAAAAAAAAAAAACTTTTCCAAGAGTTGGATATTTTGTTACTTGTCAGGCTTATCTTTTGCAAGTTATTTCACCAGTGTAAAACTTTTACTGAGGTGTTTTGCTGACTTAAAAAAACAAATGTAATGACCCAACAGTCACATTGATAGGAAAACCAGCGTGAATCCCCACAGCGCAAGGAGGTTGCTCCTGAATGTGTCCTGGGAAGTGAGTATGTGCAGAGGGAGGGGCAGGGATCCCTGACCCCAAAAAAGGGCAGGTGCTTGCAGTGCTTACTGTGTGACCTGGAGTCTGAGCCAGCTGGTCGTTCTGTTCTACAGGTTGCTCGAGAGCATGCTACATTGCTTTTAGTTATACTCCACTTACCTGTGATCATAGGTTGGGCTATTGAAGAAAGCTTCACAGACCTTTCACATTCAGTTAGGACCTTGAGTACGTGCACACACACACACACACACACACACAAACCCTAATATTTGATGATAGATGTTAGGAAAACATTACTTTCTAAAAATACCTTACCACACAGTGATTGTAGGATTGTTCTTATCCATTCTGTAAATAATCTTTTTTCTTACAATTATTTTTTTACATGCTATCAAATTAATATTCGAAGTTACCAATTATTAACAGTAGAGATTAATCCAAATGATTTTCCTGATTTATCAACTTTAATATTTATGGTAAAGATGAAGCATGTTCCATTAAATATCTTGAAATCTAGATACTACTGTAGTAAATGCTTGAATTATTTAATTAAATGTGCAAGTATTTGTGTGTATGTGGTTAAGGTAGGGGGGAGGAAAGGGGAACTTTTGTAGTTTGGTGGAAGGTATGCTGAATCTGGTCCTCACAACACCAAGTAACCTAAGATAGCTGGATTCATCCATCCTCAGAGAAGTCTCAGTAGGAGGCACAATATATGTGGAGTGATGGGAAGGACACAGAATTCCTTCAGACTGTAAATTTCCTAAGTATATGGCTTGTAGTTTGTTCAGGCTGCTGTAACAAAATACCATAGACTGGTGGCTTATAAACAACGGAAATTAATTTCTCATAGCTCTGGCAGCTGGAAGTGTAAGATCTAGGCACCTCCAGATTCAATGTCTGGTGAGAACCTGCTTCTTCATGCATGGCCATCTTCTCACGGCTGTGTCCTCACATGGCAGAAGTAAGAGGGAGCTCTCTGGGGCCTCTTTTATAAAAACGCTAATCCCATTCAGGAGGGCTCCACCCTCATGATCTAAGTACCTCTCAAAGGCCCCTCCTCTTAACACCATCACATTAATCATTAGGGGGGCATATTCAGCAGAATCTTATTCTTATTTAACACTTCTCTTAACACCTAGCACGTACATGATCCTAAAGCACTGTTTGGGGAACTGTATTGAAAATAAATTGTATATTTCCTAGAGTCAAGCCAGGAAAGAAAAAAAACCTGAATCAAATGATTTAAGAGGTGGAATTCTACTCTTTCTAGAGAAGAGCTTTTATTCATGTTATAGTTTACACCTGCCATTACATTTTTATACCTGATTTATACCAAAATTTCCACCTTTTCTAATGCTACCTAACTCTCCTACATTATTTCTTTGATATTAATACCATAAAAATACTGATAGTATTGATGGTATGTCTTCACCTAGTCAAACAATACATACATAGCCTCTCTAATCTTACCTCAGAAGTCTGCCTCTCTGGTTCCTTTACCATTTTCATTGCTTTTTTCTGGACTTCCAGCTTCATTACATTGAATCATTGTAAAAGCTGCCAAAATGGAGCTTAGGATTCCTGAGCAGCCCTGTGAATGAGAGGCGTTTGTTTGTATCCATAAAGCAGCTATTAGAGCATTGTATCACTAGCTTTCCTTTTATATTTGCATATTTATTTCTATTATATTTATATTTATATATTTTATAAGATTGGGCTCTTGCAAGACAGATCAAGGTTAATGTTCATGTTCTCAGTCTTAGAGTGGTTGAAGAAGCATGACAGGTACTAAATAAATGTTAACTATATAAATACTATATTTGTATCACTGTTTCCCCCACCTTATTCCCCACACTACACTATTAGAAATGATTTGATCTGGTGCTTAATGGCATGACTCTTCCTTTTCCTTGTTTCTATCCTTGTGTATGATTTAAAATAGTTCCAACTCTGAGCATATCATGAAGATATAAAGTAAACCTCTAGTGTAAGGTAAATTCTCTTTTATGTCCTTTAATTTCTTCTCCTTTACCATGGTACTTGGTTTGCATATGGTTCTTGTTTACTTTTACTTTTCCAACAGTCTTACAGAGACTGGAGAAGTAAGCTGGAAAGATTCAATAGTAATCCATATTTTTGTACCCTTCATTTTGCATTCTTTTTTTTTCTTATTTTTGTATTCTTAGATTTTCCTGCTTTGACACAGAGAATAACCTTTCTGGACAATGTTTAAACAAGAAAATTAAATGAGAATATTTATTTTAGTTATTTGTGTACTTTATTATTATTATTTTTGTAAATATACCATACATATGAAATATATATTCTGAGATGTATGTCAAGAGGTCCAAAAGCAATGACAGAATATTTTAAATGACATCTTCCTGGATCAGGAGCCCTGAAAACATCATATGTTTATTCAATTATAAATTTATTTTGTTAGAAAACATCATTACTTTTTCCAAAGAGCTACAGTCACATATTTTTCATTTATCATTTAATATTTTAGGTGATAATAAAGCAGATATTGCTGTACCATATTATCACAAGAGATTTTGAAACACTGAGTAAAGAAATGTTTTCTATATTATCTGAATATATATTCAGCAGTGACAATAAGAACATCCTCCAATTATTTCAAAAAATAATCAAGGTGCCATTTTTATATTAGTTTTCTTAAATTATAGCCACTTACTTATATGTTAACACTGCTTGTATGTCTTTTGTCTCTAACTGGTTGTTTGAAATATCCTAAGAAT
Source organism: Cynopterus sphinx (assembly GCA_030015415.1). Classification (NCBI taxonomy): domain Eukaryota; kingdom Metazoa; phylum Chordata; class Mammalia; order Chiroptera; family Pteropodidae; genus Cynopterus; species Cynopterus sphinx. The sequence goes on from CM057383.1 coordinate 121,478,395, forward strand.
CCATGTCTAACTTAAGTGTGAAACGCGCATGTACTTTTTTCTCTAATACGTTTCTCTAGCTGGCGTCTGAAATAAGAAAATAGCTGTCATCACCATTGTTGAAACTACAGTCTTGTCACTATGGTGACATGGGTCCTGATTTAGTTTCAAATGAATCATGGGAAGGAATATGTATCTAGCAATGATAGCACAATGTTTCTGTGAGTTCCTTATACACATCCCTCATGATGTCAGAGACCTCGCCCATGCTGCCTAGACTAACTCTGGAGAGACTCTAGCCCTCTCTACTGATTTGATAATTAGTCACATTTGAAAGGTGCTCGGTTTCAGTGACAGCTTGTTAGAAAGCAACCCTGACCTTTATAGATCTCCACTCCATTTAGAGCAATTAATATTAAGAAGCTCTTGCCTTACGCATGAGTTCATTGCTTGGGGAAATTTGGGGGTTTTGTCAGAAAGGGATAGAAGATGGTGGGATGCCAGGGAAGGAACAAAAGGTTGGCATCAATCAATCAGCAACCTAAGAGAATGACATGGGTGAGTTCCTTTTAACTTTCTAGTTGTCAGATATTGGAATAAATGACTGTGCCACTGTTGGCACCACCAAAACGTATCTTCTGATACCTTTGGCAATTTACCTCTCAACTGTGTTCCATTTATCATTTTCAGCCTACATGGGGGATGTCTTATTACTGTTGTGGGGTTATTGCCAAGATGTGAATATGTATGGTGTGTTTGTATTCACATGTGCATGGATGTGCATGTATGCATATGGTTCTTGCTCTTTTGAAATGAGCAGTTCCCCAATAGTAACAGCATGAATGCTTCTAATTTCTCTTTTGGAAGTCTCAATTTAATGTGAACTGAATAGATAATGAAGAAGGTAAGAACACAATCGACAATGAGTGACAGCAATGCTGTTCTCAAAAGCAGGTAGCGGGGAAGAAGACAAAAATCAATTCTCATGCTATGTGTTAATTTCTATGTTGTTGAAATACAATTATATATCCTGGCAACAGCTTCCTCAGGACAGAGCCAAGTTTCGGTCAGAATCCCAAGTTGGCCAATTTGGTCTTAATCAGTTGTTTGTCACTGCCTCACATGATATCTTGTATAGATATCATACATTTCCTTTTTGGTGGCTTGCTGCCATAAATTTCATAAAAGGAGGTTCTTTGTCCTGGGCTTTAAGCCTGCGAGTTCTCTGTGGTTATAGAACTTAAAAATAAACACTCCTGCCATTATTTGAATTCAGTAGTTGATTTTTCTGTCTCTTCCTCTACCATCTTCGTTAGGTTTTTGCTGCAGGTTCAGATAATTGAGAAGTATAAGTCTGGGCATTGTGTTTTATCATTCCAGGTTTATTTAGTTTAACTTGTGAAACATGACTGAACTGAATTTGGAATATACTGAAATAATTTTTCATCGATTTAATTTCTTTGAAATGAAATTTTTGCATTATTTAAATAGATCAAGCTTTTCTAGCCCAGCCTTCAAGACTCTCAATTATTCGGCTTAAACAGACTTTCTAATCACATATGTTAGTACTATCCTTTAGGTAACCAGCTAGACAATCTATGTTACTAATAATTAATACCTTGTTGAAAAGACTTTGATGTCACAGTGTTTTGAATTTGAACAATGGTGTAAATATATATTAACTTTGTGACCTCAGGTGAGTTAAATTCTCTGAGCTGCATATTTTAAATTCTCTGAGCCCCATATTTTTTTCTATTTAAAATGGTGTAGTAATAGTCATATCATGGTGTTACTGTAAAAATAAAACATTTTACTTAAGTTACACAGCTTAGTGTCAGGCTCATCGTACCTGCCCAATGAAACACCAGCCAGATCTTCTGGTGTTTTCCTCTTTGAGCCTTACTTTTGCTATTTATTTTTTTTCTGGAGACATTCTTCTCTGTTTTTCATGTCTATGCCCTACTATCATAACCCACCAGAAATTCTACCTGCTGTAGGAAGCATACTGATTCTACTCTTTTGATTTCTTAAAACACATTGAAGACTATCTCTTTAGTAGAACTTAAAAAATGTATTTACTTAGAAGTTCACTGAGGGCAAAGAGCATGCCATACATTTTTGTATCCTTTCTAGCCCTTAATATAGTGCTCGTACAGAGTAGCCATTCAATAAATGTTTGCTGAAGAAATGCTTTTATTTACAGATGTAACAAGCTTGACTTACAATAGGATGCTTTAGGTGGATTCTGATCCATCATACAATTTGAAATCCTTAATGTGCAAATGATGCCAATTCATCTTCTCTCCCCGAAGCTTTGCTTTTTTTGGTGAGGGATGTATTGCCATTTGATAGATTATAATTAAGCATAGCTTTATATATAGTGTGCAATGCTTACATAATTGAAGACACGTAATCAATGAAATGCATCATTTTATCGATGAGTAATGGGGCAAACTATATTCTTTGAATGATAGTTAGGTCTATTTCCTTTTTTTTATTCCATAGACCTTGTTGCTCACACTTCATCACATTGCATTGTAATATTTTTGTGTTTCTGTCTATATCACTAGATTTTTCAAGACAAAGCTGCGACATTCCCATTTATATGTCTTTAATGTGCCTATTACACAGCAAGTGTTCAGGAATGTCTATTGAATGATTGGATGAATGAATAAATGAGGTGATTCTCATAACAAAGAGAAAGTCTCAGGATATAATCAACATGAAATGAGTAAGAGAAAGCAATGGCATTCCTTTAGTGAAAAATGAAATGGTCAAATGGGTTATATTTTAACCTGACATACAATGGCTCCAAATATTCTCAACATTGCATAAGCACATGAAAAATATTCAGGAAATATTTGTTAAAAAACCAGTGAAAGAAGAAAGTTAAAATGAACAAGATCCAGAGAACTAAAGTCACCTGTTCAAAATTGCATAACTAAGGGCTAAGCAGTGTTTCAAATCCAGGTTCCTTCCTAGTTAAACATTATATTACTCCTTCCTCACTGTTTTTAGTCTTTTATATGTCTGGTGATTGACTTATAACATCACTTCTATTTGCATATTATTGTCCATTTCTCCCTTCCACTGAAGAGCCAGAATTTTGCTTTAGTCATTCCTGTAAACCGAATATTAAAAAGATTAAATGACAGCAAATAGTCGCTAGATAAATGATATAGTAGAAAATTCCTCCTTTTTTATGTCAAAGAAAGCAGAACCTTCTTTATGATGGTTATAGTCTGATATACACAGTTGCCTCTAGCTTTCTGTGTCTATTGAGTACTTCAAATGTGAAGAATGTGAATAAGAATCTGAATTTTAAGTGTCATTTAATTTTCATTTAAAAAGCCACCTGTGGCTACTGTCTGTTTTATTATATAGCACAACCTTATGTAACACTTGCTTTTTGGCTGCCTCAGATGGTCTTCATGAGGACACACTGAATTCCCCTTCCTTCTATTACCACATCATCGACACACAATGAAACTTGCTTCACTTCTAGAATCATTCCTGCCTCCATCATCTCACAATATTTGGCTTTTATTCTTGTTCCGTGCATGATGCCCAATTGTTTTAAATTTTAATGTAGTTTTAAATTCTGATATTGACCCCATTAGAGGCCATGTTTTTCATAACTGCCTCCTATTTCTTCTTCTCTTTATGATTTCCTGGACACATCTTTTCTTCTTAATATCCATCACATTACCAACATCCCTATGCCTGAAACTGAGAGTAGGGTCACAGAAAGATGACTGAAAAGAATGGTCCTCAAAAACCATGTTACTGATTAGAAAGAGAATAATGAAGGGAGTGCAAATTGTTTAGCTTCATCATAAGGTAGGAGGAAAAAAGAAACTGCCAAGGAGAAAAGTGAGGACTTATGTCAAACAATTAATAAATGAATGTTTACTAAATGTCAGGAAATGAACTCAACACATGAGATGCACTTTTAAATTTAATGCATATGAATAGAAAGTTTTCATGAGATTTATTCCTTTTGACATTTTACTCTTCTGAAACTAAAACCCAACAGTCTTAAGTTACACAGAGTAAAAATGACTGTCCAACACTTTGAACCAAGGCTGCCTGCCTCATCTCTTAAGCTATAGACTTTTTGTAATTCTCTTATGAGACATTCCTCAAAATTGACATTGAGTAATGAGTAGTAGGTTCTTCATAGCCTCCCTCTCTTTCAGAATTTTACTTTTTTTCATTATTAAGTCTTAGTGTTCTGTTATCCTTCCAGATCCTTCTGAATCTAATCTCAGTTATTTGTCAGCATAAACTCTTTTTTTTTTCACATAGCACAGCCTTACTCCATTAAATGGAGAATTGTTTTTCTGTGCAGTTTGCATCAAACAACAAATCTTTGGTTGGTACAAAATTTGTCATTAAGAATCAACCATCTGCTTCTCTAATCTCCTTAAAGTGCCATATCAAATTGGCAGACACTATTGAATTTTTAAGGAAAAGATTCTTAGTGTGAAGGAGTGACATTAAAGGTTTATGTCCTCTTCTTGTGGCCCAATAAGCAGTATTAAAGGCAAAGCATGCAAAGGATTAATAGGTCCTCCTTGCAGGAGGTGCAGTTATAGCAATCTCGAGAAAGTCTGCAGGCTAAAATATGAGCCCTACAGTACCTTTGCAGGCATAAATTATTCGGTTTTTCTTCTCCTTGAAGGAGAGCCTGTCACTCTAATGACAATTTTTCTCTTTGATCTTTTGTACTGTAATTTCATGTACTCATTACAATGCACCTTCCCACATAAAGCATGTTCTTCTCTCTCCCCTTAGCCTTGCAAACCATCTCTTTCCATCTTTCCTCACCAGCCACTCCACAAAAATGAACATACTTCTAAGGAAGTTACCATTTCTTTCCCTCTGTGTTTCAAGATATGTTCAGGAGTATTGTCTAAAAATATGGTACAGAATCAAAGCAATATCTGAATGCAGGAGTTTCTTAAGTAAGTGCCTTTAAACCTTAAACAGTCTCTGGGAGGAATATTTGCACTTACTGATCCAGCTCTCGTGTTTTATAAATAAAGAGACTGAGGCCCAAACTTATAAAGAAGCACAGCTAGTGATTCACAAATTTCAGATGCTTTGGCTATTTATTTCTAGAATGTTCTGGATTGTTTATTACATATCTTATTTTCTAGGCATGTGACCTTAATCCAGAGATCTTTAGAAGTCTTACCTTTATCTAGACAAGAATAGATTTGATTCTAGTCATCAAGCCTTATCAGATAAACAGGCAAAGTAGATGACAGCTGATTTTTTTTTTCAGAGTGCCCCATATGGCTCTCCTATACAACTTCGTTGTAGGACCATCTTAATTTTTTAAACATTACCCTTAAAAACTCGATGGTTTAAAGTCTGAGAACTTAGTGTTACCTTAGGGGAATTAGGCTTTGTGTCATTATTATTATTATTATTAATTATTATTATTATTATTATTATTATATAATTATCCTCTTCATTAATGTTTCTATTGGCAAGTTATTTACAATCTTTAAGATTCAACTTTCTTGTTTTCAAAATGGGCACAATAATAGAGATCATGGAGAACTGATATGAAGATTAACTAGAGAGATCACTTATATAAAATGTCTAGCATGGGTCTAACATGTAGTGATCACCCCCTAGCAAAGGGGTGATGTTAATGTTTTCTAGAAATGAATAAACATTTCAACTACTAGGACAGAAATGAAATGTTGAAAAGCATTTTTTGTTTTGTGTCCTAAAAAGGATTTAATTAACTAAATAAATTACAGCAAAGATGCAAGAACCATATCTGAAGAAGCAGCCCAGGAGTTATCCAGAGGAAATATGCAGAAGGGAGAGAGTATGTTAGAGGACTTTCACTTTAGTCACATACTTGTAGATGGGACTATATTTGCAATGTGAGTAAATAGAAATTAAAATTTTTGCAAAATACCACTTGGTTGGCTCTGAGGACCTGGGCCAATGGCTCTTAACCAAGTATATTTTCACTCCTGGGGGAATTTGGGAAAGTGTGAGGGTGTTTGTGTTTGTCATTTGGCATTTGGTGCCTACAACTAGGAATTCTAAAGGTTTTATATTGTGTGAGCCAACCCCACACATTTAAAGAATTATCCACCCATAAACATCACAAATGCATCCTTTTTTAATGTAATATGGAGATAGTGATAATGTAATATGGAGAAGGAGAAGCAAAGCTAATGGGAAAACTAGAGTGGGCTGAGATCAGGGACCCTTTTATATGCCATGTAAATAAAAAAAAATAGAATGAAGAGAGAACGAGTTAAAAAGGCAGTCATTTATGGAAAATATGTAACAATTTTTAATCTTCTGTACTTTTTTGGACTTCTACCGTGAATATATTACTACCTATTTTTATTCAACATTAGCAAAAAATTTATAGACTCTAGTCCTATAAAACTAGAAAACACAAAACTTGAAATTACTATAAATAGACTATTTGAGAAGTTAGAATTTAGAAATACCACTATTTAGTTTTTATTCACATCTATATGTGTTTCAAAGCAGCTTAGCATAGCGATCAATTCTGGGATCTGGATTAAGGCAGCTTTAGTTTGTATCTGGTGTCACTATTTGTCTTGATGATACTGATGACTTATTCCTTATTTACTCTTCATGTAACTTAATGGTTTTCTTTTAAAAAAATATATCTTTAAAGGGTTAATGAGAGAATTAAATACATTAATATATATTAAGTGCTTATAACAGTTTCCACATTAAGTTGAGTGTTCAATACATTTTACCCATTGTTATTATTCGTGAGTGTTCTAAGTGAGGCAAACTATTAAGAGGATTTGTGGAATGTCTGCCAGGTCATATTGCAAAGATCAGAATATAGAGGCAATAAGAGAAACAAAAAGATGTGACATAGAAGTCGAAGATTTAGACATCATCCAATCTCAAAATGACTGTTTGAAATGCATGTTTAATCAGCATTGAAAATTATCAAGAACATATTCTAGTATCTATCTTAATTTAACACAAAAGCTGGGCCCCATAGATTTCTGAAAATGGCTCCATAACTTCCTTCCTGGAATGATTTTAGATCTCCACTCCTCTCATTTTTTCTTCCCCACTTTTTCCTGCCACTATTACCTTGCTTCCTTCATTATTATCTCTCTATGATCTTTTAATTATAAGCAGGGATCTAGATAAGACTTTCCAAAAGTGAAGAAACAAAGAAAAATATGACTACACTTTATTCTCTGAGCTCTAACAACTGCAGCCTTTTTGATTAGAAAATTTGTATTTAGTGTCTGTGCATGTGTTGGAGGGTACAGGGATTGAAAAACAGGAGCTGGACAGATTGGAGCAGAATGGAAACATTTAGATTTCACTGGCTCTAAGACCAATTGTATGGTCAAGGGCCTTAGTTTTATTAAGTCAGTGGACCCTGAGAGGTGCGAACCTCTCATGGAGCCAGATGGCACTACATTGACTTTGGTCATTCTTAGAACCTAGCTGCTATCTGTTCTCAGCAGCAATAGAGGGAAGACTTCCAAAGAGGTCCATTTGAGTGTGAAATGCTTCTCTGCCTGGGTGCCATTTGCTGTGATATCATTTCCATTTTTCATTTTTTTTCTTTTGACTGAGCAACTGAACACAAATGTTTTGTTTGAAGATTTTCTTACTCTCCTGCATACCATTTATGCAGATGGGAAGTCATAGTTCTCTTTGGCTGGTGCCAAACCAAAAGCAACAAGTATAAAACAGCAGCAGCACTAACAATGCTAGAGGCCATAATATCAATAAGAAAAATAATTGTCATAATAATGGCCAGCAGTCAATTTATGAGCATGTATTCAGCATTCTCCTAAGCTTTGCATTTATTATCTCTTTCAGTTCTCACCTGCCTTTGAGGCTGTTTTTTTTTTTCCCTTTTTTACAAGGATCAACTGATCTTTCTTTCTCCTTCTTTTACTTGTTGACAAGCTGATTAGAGAACATAGCTTAGCTCATCTTCTAGGCTGGCTTCTTTAGATATCTCTTATAAATTAGAAAGAGGTGTCTACTACCATGCCACCCTGAACATGTCTGATCTCAGAAACTAAGCAGGGTTGGGCCTGGTTAGTACTTGGATGGGAGACCGCCTAGGATTACCAGGTGCTGTAGGTGTTAAAAAAATTAAAATAATAAAAATAAAATAAAATAAAATAAAATGAATTAGAAAGAGGTGTGCACCCAGAGCTAGCCAGCTTCAAGACTCCCCCAAGAGATGATCAGGAAGGGCATAGACTATTTTGAGTCACCTTTGCAGGGTGACAGATTTGGAAATGGAAAGAGGAAGGGGTTAATGGGGCTTACCCTGTTTCTTCTCCCAAATTCACCAATTAGATAAATCCCCTCTCTCTTTTCCAAGAGTGGAATGAATGAAGGGTAGAGTCCAAATGGAATGAATGAAGGATAGAAACAAAATTCTTCCACAGACTTCTATCCTGGGCTTGGACTGAAAATTTTTTTTTCTATTGTGGAAATCTGAGAAAAATAGGATTAGTGCTCACCACCTCACTACAGTAGCCACTATTACCAAATCCATTTTACAGATAAGGGAACAGACTTTGAAAGTGAAGTTAACCTCTAAGGTGACACAGATAAAAAGTGAAAGACTGAAGGTTTTGAATTCAGGTTACCCTGACCCCAACATCTATAATCTTAACATTCTCAGCAACACCTCAATATATATTTGAAGGGAGTAGGTGGATGAAGGAAATTTAGCTAATTTCCAGATTTCTAAAGATTACTTTAAAAATATCACTGGATTAAACATGCCATAGTAAATAACCATGTAGACTAATTGGCGAGGAGTAAATATATTCAGAAAAAGGGATATTATGGAATTCACTTGCATATGCTAGAAGCACTAATACGATTTAAAACATGCCCTGTTGCTGTTATAAATGTGTGATACAGTATTTCCTGAATACAAAATGTGGCAAGATATTCTGTGGGAGAATAAAGCATAAATGTGGCAGTCTCATTTGCAGAGATTTTGGCAAGTCCTCAATATTTCTCTTCAAGTTCATTGCCTCTAACTGCAAAGTATAACAACCCATAAGGTATATGTAAACTGTGCTGAAACTCTTCTTGGGCACTTTAGTGTTTAAAATTTAATGTTGCAAGATTGTAATTATTCCTGGAAAGAGAGATCTGAATGGGACAGGTTGTTGCTTCTCACCACATACAATCACACATCTGTACACACACACACACACACACACACACACACACACAATTTCATTGACACATTGTACATGGATCATTCATTCTTCAATGTCACCCAGCTCTGGAAACTTTTCTAAAGATATTTTTGCAAAGCTCATTTATAGCAATATCCAGAGCATACTTTTATCCCTAACCTTAAAGTCAGAGGGCATTGCTGCTGTCACAAATCCCTCGAGTGGTGATCTCAGCATCTCTGGAGATACACTTTGGCAACTGTTTTCATCTCTTCTCACAGATGAGTCCCATGAACAATATGAATGGCACTGCTTTTGGCATATAAGTTTGGCTAATAAAAAATTATATCTGAAAAACATTGGAAGTTTTTGAAGTTCTTCTTTATAAACTCCTAAATATCACGGGTTGCTTATTTGAAGGAGTCACTACTTGAAGTGACTTTGCTTTCATGTGTCTCTATTCTTTAAAATCATACCAGACGAAGTTGTGTTGGAGCAATGAAAAAAACCACAACGATAATATAAGTACATTGTCATAATGACCTTTGACAGAGGTTTAGCTGATAAAAATTCTGTTTTAATTTCTTAGGGTAGCCACCAGAAATTATTACAAACTCGGTGGCTTGAAAGAATAGAAATTTCTCCTATAGCTTTGAAGGCTAGAAGTCTAAAATCAAGGTGTCATCAGGGTCTTGCTTCCTCTGAAGATTCCCAGAAAGAATCCTTCCTGGCCTCTTCCTGGCTCCTGATGTGCCCAGGCAATTCATAGCATTCCTTGGCTTGTAGCTACATCATTCCATTCTCTGGATCCATTACAAGGCCTTTTCCCCTGTATCTTCAAATAACATTCTTATAAAAACACCAGTCATTGGACTTAGGGCTCTCTGTAATCCAGTATAACCTCAGCTTAAGTAATTATGTGTGCAAAGACTATTTCCAAATAAGGTCACATTCTGAGGCCTCAAGTGAACGTGAATTTTTGGGGTATACTATTCAACCCAATACAAATCCTAAATTCAGTTAGTATCAAACAAGGCTTGCCCATAATTACTTGGCTGTTCCCCAATGGTATTTCTTTGCAAAGGAACTATATTGAGCCAAATGCCAGTGAGAATAAGTTCAGATGGAACATTAACACAACAGTGGGTGAAGTAGATTAGTATTCGGGACACAAGAGGAAAGAAATCTTGACAAAATTTACTTCATGGCTTACACTATGCATGGGAAACAGAAGCTAAAGTTGCTAAAGTCCCCTTGAAAGTTTTTCTACTAATAAAAACGAAACAGTCTCATCTTGAATTTCCTTATAAATATGTTGTAGTGCCCCACTTGTTTTTGTATTTTTCCCTTTCAAATGATTTTCTATTTCTTTTGTTTTATATTCATGTTGAATACTTAGCACTGACTGCCTCATATTGAAGCTATTTATATACATTTATTTTTCCCTTTTATCTTACTAGCTAGGTGACTTTAACCAAGTTATTTATAAATAATGTTATTTGTTCCACAGGATTCCTATGTAATTGAATAATTAATGAAGTATTATTTTATTGCATACTAAAATAATTCCTATGCTTAAAATCACAGTTCTTATTGTAGCAATAAAAATTAGTAAGCACTAAAATATTATATTAATTTTTAGAAACCTGAATAAGTGTTCATAAACATACGTATGTGAGAACATGTAAAAATGTTTCAGTGCTTGATTTTGGCAGATAGCATACTAAATATGCAAATAAATAAGAATTATAGCATCAAATGTGATGTAGAAATTCACCAGCTCATTATTTATTGTAGTGACTTTCAAACTTAGGTATCATCCATGTCTTCATCATCTTATGCTATGCCTGTCACATATTAGGTGCTCAATAAATATTTGTAGACTTAATTATTTTATTAACATTTTTTGAGGTGCTTGTTATTTGCAGATTTCAGTACCCATGTCAGGCTTACTGAATCTGAGACATGGAAGGTATGGGGCAAAGAGAAATACAATGTTAAACAAATTTTGTATTATATTTATGAACCCCAATGTTTGACAGTTACTAATTTAAGGCACTTTGCAAATCCCTTAATAAAATCTATAGAATAAATGATGATTTCTTCTATCTTCAAAGTTTTTACCAAATGGATGCTATTATTTAATGACCCAAGATACCTTTTTATTTTGTTTTTAAAGCCAATCTCAGCCTTTCAATTGCAGTACTAAAACATGCTAATGTTTTTATTTTAAAAGTTATGTTCATTTCTTCACTCATTCAATTGAAAATAATTTTTAAAATAACTACTATATTTCAGGTACCTGACTAAGAATACAATGACAATAAAGATAAGCTTGACTATTGCTCACATGGAACTATGGTATAGTGAGTGGGTAGGGGAATTCATTGAACAAATATTAAACAGATTAACATATATGTATATATATGTATACATACATATATAATGTACATTGTATATGTACATATATATTACAATAATAAATGCTATGAAGGAAAACATGCATGTCCTGGGATTCATAGATGGGAGATTTAAAGTGGAGATGATTAGAGAAAACTTTTCCAAGAATATCACAATTATTTTGATACCTGGAGAATAAGTGAAAATGAGCCATAGAAAGAAAGGGAGAAATGTGTTCAAGATAGAAGATTAACAGATACAAAGGTCTTGAAACAGGAAGAGTTTAGGAGTATTTAAGAAATTTAAAGACGGCCAATGTGACAGGTAACATGATCCAGAAAGGAATTGGTAGGAAGTGTGAATGCTGAAATGTGTGTGGGTACCAGATTGTGTAAAAGTTTGTAGACTTTGTGATGTAGTCTTTAGGACAATGGCTGTCTTCTCACACTGACACACTGAAAATATCCCCAGAACCCTGAGCCAGGCATTTGAAAGCTGGGGTCAAAATGTCTCTCCAGAATGATTCTTCCCTCTTGGTGTCCTGTAATGTTCTCTCTTTTTTAAAGGGCCCACTAACTCAATGTATGGAGAAGAGAGCAGATCCAGTTTTCTCAAACCACCAGACAGGTCCACATTGCACAAATTACATTGCAATGAAAATAATGAACTTCAACAATGTTGTTATACAGTTTCATACATATTCAGTTTTATTACATGCAAATTTTAGACAGACATACTTAGAACAGGACAAAAACAGGACAGAAAGTGTCCTCGTTATCTTGGTAAATAATATGTATTGTGCATCCATAGTACAATTTCTTCCTTGGAAAGGTTTCTCTTATTAACATAGTAAAGCATATTATAGTTTAAGTTTGTTAATTTTGGGATATGGTCCAAACGAGCAAAATATTCATATCCAGCATTGGTACAATCAAAGATATTCACAACATCATTCAGTGCTAATTGTGGAAGGGCGGAAAAGTAGACTTCTAATTAGCAGAGACCTGGTTATGTGTTTGCTGCTACACGACCGTCATAGGCCAACAGTCCGGCCCAGTTGTTACTTCATCACAGGCAATTAAAAACAAGGCAGGAGCACCTCATCTTAAAATTTTCCCTTGTGACTGTTTGCTTCTAGCTCTCATGTTGGATTAGACTGGTTGCACCCAAAATTGCAAAGTCAGGACATTTTATCTTTGGTGCATTTTTATCTTCCATTTAGAGATTTCTCTTGACTATTGTTTCCCACACTCAGGCAGCCAGTGTCCTCATGCTATCTGTTGCCTATTTTTTCAACCACAGTATTATCCATGGCCTACATCTCATCATGCTTTGTATCTTATCTGTTTCAGGTTCTTCTGCTTTTTTCCTAATGAGATACCCGTGGTGTAAACGATGGAGTCTTGGAACCAGAATCAGGGGCCCTGGGTGCTAATCTATTCACTGTCTTTTAACTCTTAGAGCGTAAGGGTTTTTTTGTGTGTGTGTGTGTGAATTAGAGTCCAGTATATCTACATCATAGCATTTTGTAGGACCTATTTACATGTGAAGGTATTTTGTAAGCTGCAAAATTCTGTTTAGATATTTTGTATCTAGAAGCCTAAGCCAACCATTTGAAAACTGAAATCTAATTGTTTCTTCTAAATGATTCGTCCCTCTTAACCGAGTGTATGTAAGTATGAATTAAACCTGTCTTTGCTCATGAATTAGTTAACTAATGGATAATTCACTTACATATATATTAATATTTGTAGTTGTTTTTTTTTTTTAAAGTGTAGCCAAAATACAATTGCTTCAGAATTTAAGTAGTACTGGATTAGACACAAATTCCCAGTCCTACTAAATATAAACTTTTGAGGACTGAGCCTGATGATCTGCATTTTAACAAAGTATCTAGTGATATTACACTTGAATGTTTGGGAACTGCTGCCTTTTGGTTTAGTTTTTATGGCATAGAAGCACACTTGTTGGCTGGTATTGGTAGGTTAAGGTGACCTTTAGCATTAGAGATGCCCTGCAGTGGGGACTTCCTGAAGTTGAATGTCGAGTGTGGGGTTAGTGCTAGTTCTGTGATAGGGTTTTGTGTGATCAGTTGAAGGATACTTTAAAGGGTGACTAAAGCAGGTAAAACTAAGTGTTCTGCTTCAAAGATGATAGTAGGATCTGTGCTGAATGTGTAATATTTCTGCAAAGTGATAGGTCAGTTTTACTGTTTTTCAGCTTCTTGAGGACATATCTTGGAGGAAAGTAGAAATTCAGGGCTAGAGGGGTAGTTCTTTTAAGACCAGGAACTGTGATATGCTGTATTACTCTTCCATCTGTTGCTCCACCACTATCACGTACAGCTTCCATCTCATGGCCCAAGATGGTTTTTTGAGCCCTCACCATTAATACTTTATTCTATCATGTTGGAAGAAAGAAAAGCAATTAAGTGTATACCCAAGTAGCACTTGCTAATTTGCATACCATCTCCTTTTATATCACATTGCCTATATTTTATTCATATGAATATATTTAGCTGCAAGGGAGGCTGGTAAATGAAGATTTTTATTAGCAAAGACATATGTCCACCTAAGAAAGAAAGGGGAATTACTCTTCAGGGAAAACCAGCAGTCATTGTCACAGTATCCTATTATCATGAAAAGCATATAACAAGTTAAATCTTTGATCTAATAAAAGAGTTTTCCATAGCATTTGACTGGATATACATGCATGTGTATGCATAGTCATGTTTCTAGAGGCAAAATAAAAGCACTCACTTAATTCCACCCCCCACCCCCAGAAAACAGGTCATTTAAGTCACTAATGATACAGTTATAAATTTATAAGGCACATCTATATAGTACTTCTAATGGACCCTTTAAAATAACTTCAATTTTCTTGGGTTATAAATATTACTGATCTTAAATATTTCTAATTGCCACTGATTTCTGCTTTAACTACTTTTCAGTAGCAAGAAGCAGAGTCACTTAGGTTACCCAAAGCAATGATAGGCTTATTTTGATAACTTCCATAGAAACAAGACAGGGATTACAACTACTATAATCCAGGTTCAGTCCTACAGTTGGGTCCCTGGAGAAGGGGATGTGGTTTAAGAATCAGAAGACAGTTCAAACCTGAAGGCAGCACTAGAAATTCTATAGTCCTTAGTGCAGAGTTCACTGTCCCTGGGTCATTATGTGGATTCTTATTCCCCTCTGATTTTTGTTTTACATTATAGTATCTGATCATTTGCTTTTTGTCTTGTGTGGTTTCAGCCTACATTGGTGGTACTTCTCTCTGATATTCTTTACTTCTATTATACATGCTACTAAACAATTTAGTGTCATTTCAGCTTATAGTTATGTTACAGTGACAGAAAATGCAGTTGTCTTAGCTGTTAGTGTCACTTTTAGAAAGTTTTTTTTTTTTCTTTTTAAAATACTATGTGATTTTACTCTTTCCTGGCCAGATTACAGACTGGTTATGTAAAAGTCATCGTGGTGTAAATTTCCTATGAAAAAGAGGCTGGATTTCATATTTAGACTTATGCTTTCCAAACCTAGCTGCACGTCAAAATTACATGTTAAATTAATTAAATATATAACTTTGAGTGCACAGCTAGGTTTGGGAACTATGACATGTTTATTGGCACTTAAGTGACCACTAAGGCCATGCTATTCATCAAGAGACTACTGGTAGAGATCATATTTCTGTTTTTTTTTTTTTTTTTTTTTTATGTGTGGTACAGTTTCTATGGCTCAGGAAATACATTATACTGGTTTCTTGCTTTATCTCTCACCACTGATCTATCAAAATGTTTTGTAATTTTTTGACATCTGTACTAGCTCACCAATAATCTTTCTGTCCATTTGCCTAAAGCAACTCCTTCATCAAGACAGTTCAAGCATACCAGCTCTTGTAACTCTTCCTTAGTGACATGACCTGAATGGCTCCTTCAGCTTTCCCAGAGTAGTTGATGCCTTGCTGTTATCTCTGTACTTGCCACATCCTACCATTATCCTTTGTGTATATGTCTCTCTCAGTACATTGTGGATAACTTGAAAGCAGATCATTTAAATTGTCTTTAAATAGGAATATATTAGTAAGTAAGTGTTTATTTATGGAACTAAATTATCTGGTTCTAGTAAATATATCATCCTAGGTGTCAGGTCAGTAATTCAGATTTTCAAGATGTTTTCACTGGCACTCATCACTTTACCCCCAAATCATCACAGCCCCCACCCAACAGGACCAAACAATCAAAAATCTTGCTCTACCTCCCATTTCTTTGTCTATTATTCATTTCTTTCCTCTCAATGCACAGTAAAAACCTGGGACATAAGAAGAACTGAACAAATATTTTCTAAACTGAATGTAAGCACATATTTTTCAAATAGTAGACAAACTCTTAAGACAGTGTTTAAAGTAAATTATACAATTTTGTAAAAATAAATTTATTTCAATTCGCTTTCTACTCCCTCAATCTGGTATCTTTGGATGCCCTTTAGAGCACATTTGATGCATTTCTCTGTTGGGTTATGGAACAAGAAGCTTTTTAAAAAAGATATCAAGGAGAAAAGAGTAGTGAGAATGGAACAAATGTGTCAAATATTGCATTATCACTGGAAAAGTGATCTACCGAGATGAACCTGGCATACTTCATTTATGAAGAATGGTTTGTAACTGTGCTGAAAGACACTTATCTTGGTCAACAAAGAGGTTTTAGGTCTTCAGCTATTGCTAACTGCCACTTTAACTGTGTGGGGTAATGTTGTATTTAGGAAACTGCCTAGAAAATTTTAAAGGGTTTCAGGGAATCACACATGATATTTTGTCTAGTGATCAGGGTGATATATGAATAGCCACTGCTTCTTGAACATTTCTATTCTGATTTTGTTAAGTACACACATTCAGTAAGTACAAAGCAGAAAATAATTTCCAGCTCTTCTCCAAAAATACCCTATTTTCTTTATCTCTTTGAATGATGTAAATAGTCATTTAGTCTTTCACAATTGAAGTCTCATCTTTATTTTGTTCTGCCTTGACTTTTTAAATCACTGCTCCACACCCTTTAAAAACAGACATCAAATTCTGTTGATTCTCCTTAGAAAAATCCTTTTGTTTTAAATATTTCTTTCTAAACCTACTGCCACTGAGTTATTTTAGGTGCTCCTCATTTCTTATCACCAGTCTCTCTACCTCTAACCTCTCTCCATTCTAGTCTTTCTATCTCTACCTGCCCTGAGAAGTATCTCCTTAAAGGAATAAAATGATTATATTATCTACCTGCCTTAAAAAACATGTTAGCTCATTCCCTACAAGATATTGTCTAATTTTCTACAAGGGAAAAAAAAATGAATTCTTTTATCAGTTAATAAAAACATTTAGCACCAGGAATCTGTTTTGCATATAGTCATAAAATTTTTATGTACTTGAAGAAAAACAATGTGATTAGCCTAATGCTACTGTCAAGTAGTATAGAATGAATATATATATACCAATTAATGATTTACAGGAAATGAAGCAATTCTCTGTAGAATTGAATGCTATAATATTGGATAGTTGATTTTAAAGCAAGTATTAGTTCATGAATCTCTATTGTACTGGTCATTTTCCTGCTCCGCAAAAGAATACATATATAAAAAAAAGAAAGCATTTTCATATAGTAGGGTTATTTCTATGGCTTCCATAGGAACTTTGATTGTCAGGACCATGTAAAATCCATTTTAGTGTTCTGTACAATAGTCATTCACACCTTGATTAAGGAGATGGAAAGGTTAGCTTGTGGGGGAACAGTGTGTTCTAGGTGGAAAAGAAAGTGTACAATAAATCAAAGTAATAAAAAAAGTTATACTCTAGAAATGGTAGAAACTTAAAACTAAATACTTCCAGCACGTGGTAGGCACAATAATTATATACTTGGCCAAAGGTAGAAAACTGATGATCACATTCCAAAGGTATCTCTGTGAACATTTTAACACATTTTTTAAAATAATAAAAATGTATCATGAATGGAAAAAGGACATACCTGTAATCCAGTCAATAGAATTGTACCAATGTTGATTTATTAGTTTTGATAATTATAGCATGCTTATATAAGTTCTTAACCTTGGGGGAGGCAGTGTGGTAGGGGATATGAGTACAATCTGTGCTGTTTTTGCAATTCTTCTGTAAGTCTAAACTTATTTTTAAATAAAAAGTTAAAAAGTTAATAAATTTTGGAAAAGTACCCATAACATCAGTTCTTTAGGCTCAGCTCTTGAGTTCAGCCTTGCGGTTGTCAGTTTGCTCTGGATGTGAGTGCCACCTGTATTGTCCCATTTTCTTCAACTTTTTTCCCTTGAAGCATTTGTTCACTATAAATTAATTGAATGCAAACTTTAGTGAAGAGTAACTTTTTTTCTGTACATGTTGTTTTTTACAGTTAAAGAATCCTAAGGTAGCTATTTATTAATATCAACTTCTTAAAAATTAAATATATATGATATTATGAATATTTTTTATTACTTTTCAATTAAATTAATTAATTATTTTTTAATGACATTGGTTAACAAAATCCAGTTTTAGGTATACAATTTAACAGTAAAAAATATATATGTTGCATTGTGTGTTTTCCTCCCAAAGTTAAATTTCTTTCTGACACCATATATTTGATCCCTTTTACCTCATCTACCTCCCTCCTCCCACCTTCCCGCTATTCTCTGGTAACCACTAGTCTATTGTCAATGACCATGAGTCTTTGTCAGTCCTGTTTGATGGACCTTGAAAATACCACTTTTCTTAAAAAAAAAATGTATAGACTTCGAACCAGAGAGAGAGACCACAGAATATTGGAACACAAAATTTTCAGTCAGGTTACCTCAATTTTGTGAATAGAGAAATGTCTTATTTTTATAACTTAAAAGGAATGGAAAACCATATAAAATTGTCTGCTCTAGTGATTCCTAATGGCCAATCTAAGACCTGGTGCTGGTCTCTGGCAAAGTTTTCTTGGCCAGCAGGGAAGTTATCTTTCCTATTAGATTTTTATTTTATTTTTTCTCCTCAAATATTCTTTTTTTCAACTTTATTTCATATTATAATTTTATTTTATAACTTCTTAATTTTAGAATTCTTTCCCTTTTTTAAATGCATGCCAGACTATAAATGTTCTTCTAAATATTTAGCTGTATCTCCCAGATTTTAATTAGTATGTTTCCATAATCATAAGTCTTAAATATTCTTGTTTTTCTGTTTTTAATTCTTTCTTGACCAATGAGCTACTTATGCATGCATTTCTGAACTTCCAAACATTTTTCTACTTATTTTTAAAATTTTCTTAAATTTATTGGGGTGACATGTTTAGTACCTATTTTTTCTTCTATGTATTTTATTGTTTCAGGTATTAGAGTTATGTCTTTGACTCATTTTGAGTTAATTTTAGTAGATGGTGACAAATAGCAGTCTAGTTTCCACTTTAGTTATTTATTTTTTCTTTGTTGGTTTCTTTTTTCATCTAGTCTTTTTCCTGTTTACCTTTCTGTTAACTTATAGGTGCATTTTATTAGCTGTTTCTTATAATTTTCTCAGTTGTTGATATTAATTTTCTTTAACACATTTAAGATACCTATTTCAGGAAAGGATTAAAGGTGTGAAATTTTTTTCCAGTTCACCTGTAAATTTTAGCATCCCTCACTTTTTGAAGACATTGAGTCTATTTTATGTGCATTCACAGCTCTAACTGAAGAAAAGTTTATATCTACATGTCATCTTCCCTACAAGTATGAGAAGGAATGAGGCATAGAAGAGGGAGAATGTTTTCTCTGTAATTAATAAACAAATCAAAACTACATTTGCAATTCAGAAAAAAAAATGATTCATTTCTCTCTGGTAGCTGAACTATACACAATGCATTTCTCCTCTCACTCTCAATTACTAAGAAGTGTTATGTTGCTGTCACCTACAAAGCAGAATATCTAACCTGTGCTATAAAGGGGGACCTCATTTAAAATCTTCCTCTATTCACAAAGACCCTATTTTAAATAAATATTTATTTTTTTAATTGCCTACTCTAAAACTATGGTTCTTCAACCCTGAATTACTTCTTGCCAACCTTGCTCCTCATTTAACATCATTAAAGTTTCCCAGTGCACAGTGATCTTGTCTTATCTTCTGGATGAAGTGTCACTCAAGAACAATAATAGCACATGCACACGTGCACGCATGTGTGTGTGTGGGTGTGTATGTGTATGTGTGTGAACATCTAAATGATGAAGCAGGAAGCCTTGTGGGGTAGCTAGTTTTACCTTGCCTTCACTGTTGGAAGGAAGGAGGCCCAGCTGGTTTTAGACAGCAAGACTAAGGAGAGAACTAAAGTTCATACTGAGAATAATTAGGAAGATGTAGTTCTTATTTAATTATTTCAGTGAAGTATCTATATTCACACACAGCATTTATTATGCCTTTTGAGTCCTTTATTTATTGGGGTTATTTTTACATTTCCACTGGTACAAACCTGGGCAGAGACTCTGAGACAGGAACATTAGAAAACAATTCCAAAGGAATGTGACCATGCCTATTATCAATTTTGGAGGTAGACAAGAAAGCTATTAGAAAAGGCTTCAGAGGAGTTTAAGTCTGGTGGAAGGACCTTTGACCACTGTCCAATGACACAGTTCTTTTATTCAACTTAACTTTACGTTATGTATACAAAGTATCCTATGCCCAAAGTAAAAGCTTTTCTAAGGAAAACCACAGCAATCAGTTCTCTTCAACTGTGAACTTCCTGCTAATTACCAATATCACCAAATATCATCACGTTGGCTTATGAAATTATATCTCCAAATTTCATTCCTACCACACTCACCCTATGATTGTACTATCAGTAAATGTGAATACAGAGCTCTACAGGAAGGATTGGTAACCATGGTGATGGGAGGGTGCTTTCTGCAATAACTCCAGTGTACAAAATAATTTATGCATGAATATAAAATCACAGATGTTTTGAACCATATGCAGGCTATATTTAACCACAGTGCAAGTGACAAGCTACTTGGAATTTAGTAATCCAGAGAAGGTGGGTTCCAGTCAGACAATAATTCTACTTTCTTGTCCTCATTGTCATAGTAGAAGCCTCCTAGGTGAAGAGCCCTGACACTTTTGGATTAAAGTTTGAGGGTATGTGTTAATGAGTATGTGTGTGAGAGAGTGTGTGTGTATGCACATGCATAAGACAGGAGGGTATATGAAAGGAAGTGTACAGAGGGGAATACTCTAAGATAATAAGGGAAGAGAAAGCCAAGATTATATTAGAAACAAACAAACAAACAAACACATTTTCTTCTAACCCTGTTTCTTACATTGTCTGTTCCTATGGGTCTTGATTACAGTTGTTAAACTTTAGGCATATCACTACTATTTGAACTTGAATTTAGGGAATAGAAAGACTTCTACATTTAATTTATAAGCTGGAAATTAGTACCCTTGTTTATTGGGAATAGCTCTTAGGCTAGTTAGATTTTCAACTCAGTGAAACTATCTTCATAGCAATCATTTAATAGTTTAAATTGCATTTCATATAAAATTCAAGGAAATCTATAATGCAAGTTTGGTAGATTAACTTCTAAAATTTCTATTCTTTTTGTCTGAGTTCTCAAAGGTATAAATCCTTAGTTACAGGAAATCTTTTCCTTACTTATTCCACATATGCCTTACTAGAGTTGGCTCCACAAGTTACGTAGTCTTAAGTAAATAACTCTAAGTTCTGCTCTCTACCTGTGAAAATAAATACTGCTTTTAGAACAGGTTTTCTAAAAGAGAGGCCTTTAAATCACAAAATTAATGTAATGCTTTGTGGAATAAGGCTCTTTTTAGTTTAGTACCGCTGGCCTTCTGGTCTTCAGAAACAGAAGAAAGGAACATAAAATGAAAACAAAGTAGTTTGTATTGTACAACTTCTCATTCGCCATGGCACCTTGTGCTCATGGTGGTCTGGTTTTCTTCATGCCAAGGTTTGTTTGTTTGTTTGTTGGTTTTTATCTCTTAGTAGAATGTTGCATCTGCCTCTCTTAAATTAAAGTTTTCCTGTACTTTTGCCCCATTCCACCTCTTTGTTTACTGCTTTTGTTGCTGTTGTTTTTGCTTTCCCATTCTCATTTTAATATAAATTGCCTCGCTAGAAATTAAGGGAATTTCTTCAGATACAAAGGAGATTCACCTTAATCAATTGTTTCCCCCTGTCTGAAGCATGAAAGTGTAATTAAATATTAACTGGGAGCCTAAATATTAACGCAACTTAAATGTAATAGGAATTACTCTACAATTCATGGGGGCAATTCATTTTTACCTTGACTATTCGTAGGTGCTCTAGAATGTACAAAAGATGAAAAGCTGCTATTACAGTAAAGCCCCTAAGTGGCATTAGAGATAATAGACCTCTACTATAATAGATGGTTGGTTCCCAGAAGGCCACACCAAGGAATAAAACACTACAATTGGTAAAAACAAAAAAATCAAGGTTTTCTAGATAGCCCTGACAACTGCCAATTTCAATATTTTGTATGCAAAGAAATTACTTAACTTTTAGAAAGTCAAGAAATTTTGCCTTTGATACTTATTTCTGAAATTTAGTTTTCTCCTTTTGAATGATTGTATACTATGCCATGGAAAAGAAAAAGATTTGAAAGTATTTAGCAACAGGCTTATCTACCTTACCTACCTTCTTTTCTGTGGTTATTCAGAAAGACTGTAAGGCCATGTGACGCTGTCCATGGTGCTAGTAACTAAACGCAGACATTCAATCTTCACTACATCTTGGGCTGTTTATTAGATAATTGAAATGCATATTTTTCTGGTCTTGAGAAAGTTAGTGATCAAGGAGACTAAAAGCTCCCTTTGTGGGGAGGGAGAGGATGGGTTTGTATCTCTTGTTATTGATTTAACTATAGATTTTAGTCTGGTGCTTGACATACACAGTAATTATTACTAAAAAAAAAAAAAAGGAGAACTTAATGTGAGGTTAATTGAAGGAAACTATTTCCTGAAACCACTACTGCTAAAACTCAAAAAGCTAAGCAAAAATTTGATTCCCAGAATTACTCCAAATATCACATGAGTCTATCTTGGACTTGTGGCCCCCCAAATATGCTATTAACAATTTAGAATTTAGAAAACTGGAATAGTAGATTAAACCTATTTTACTATTACAGATTTAATTACCTCTTCCTTTTATAATTCTTCTAGAGAAAATTAATTTCTTCCGATCTTCCTTTAATTATATACTTCCTGAAGACTCATGCTTATGTCTGTTTATCTGTCTGTCTCTCTACTCCACTCTCTCTCTTAGAAAAATATAAATAAATGAAGAGTATGATAAAATACTTAAATCACTCATATCCCACTGCTCAGAACTAACCAATATTTTATTAATGTATTTACTATATACATATAATATATAAATACAAATATATATATATTATATATATAATTTTCTTTGTATACTTATGTTGCATATTATATGCATATACTTATTTTTAAATTACAATGGACATATTTTCATATCACTAATAAGACTTCATAAACATAAGAGTATAGCTAATATGGTCCTTTATGGATATAGTAATTTATTTTACCATTACCTTATTGTTGGTCACCTTAAGTATTCACAATTTTTAACAGTTATCATAATTATATGATCATTATTCCTGTTGAAGATAAGATAATTATTTCCTAGGGGCCCAGTATTGCTAGTCTGGTCATTAGAGAGGATCTACTTTTGCAAAGCTGAGACCTGTGTGTCATCTACTTCGATTAACCTATCAGCCTCAATTGTAGACAGTTGGACATCTGTAAGGCTGCAAGGCAGCTCAGACTGTTATTTCTTTCCTCTACTAGCAAGCTCCTATTTGTGCAGAGAAGCAAGAACAGCAAAGTGACATATTCTTAGTAAATTCATTCCCCTGTGGCTAGGCAAAGAGGAAGATATGAAAGAAAATTGTGATCGGTATTTACATTAAAAATTCCTTGGGAATTCAGTCCATTTTTAGTGTTTATAATTTTTACTTGCTTTCCCTGCATGGTAAATTTGGGGTGAATTTTTTTACACAAATAAAATTAATAGTAATCTTCTTATTGTTAGATTTCCATGACATTTAAAATAGTTTTGATATTGTATTAAAATAAATTATCAAATTGTAAATGAATTCCTTAATTTGACATACAAGACTTCACACAGTCTGATGCAACATTTTCTATCTAGCATCTTCTCTTATAAGTTTATTCAAACCTCATACTAAATTTCTTAATATTCTTGAAATATCCTTGCTCATCTCTAGGCATTTCTGTGTATTATTTCCTTTGCCTGGGATATGTTCCTTTCTTCTCAACTGATCAGTTCATAAGACACTGCAGACACACAGGCAAAACTAGTTACTCCCTCTTCTATGCCATCATAGCTATTCATTTATACTCAGAGTATAATACTTCTGTAGAATTGTGATATATCAGTTTGACTGCTTTTCTGCCCTTTTGATCTGGGTCAGGCAGTAACTGTGTCCTGCTAATATTTATATCATGATAGATGTATGTAAAACATGGCACTCACATGTTTCTTGGATTAATAAATGAATGAATAAAACACACTACATGCTGGCCATAAATATCCACCATAGTACATGGTTCTCCTGAAGCTATTATGTATGTCATAACCTTGTATCTTAGTCTTAAACTGCACTTTTCTGTGTTTTCAAGTCACATCTAGTCACAACAGTTCAGTTTAAATATGATGTGTCTATCAGTGCCTATCTTCTCTATTCCCCAATATAAGCATCATTGGTGATAAGAACATGTGTGTGTCAAAATTTCTGATTTCCTGCAACTGGCATTAGGATTTTTTTTGTTTTCTTCCATTTGATTATAAAAAATGTTCTAATATATAAACTAATAATAGATATGAATATTTAAGCCTATCACCTAGGTTAGAAATTTTTGTTATTTTATCTTATTTGCTTTAATTATTTTCCTGAAATATTTTAATGTGAACTACACATATCAAATAGTTTTAACTTTAAATTTTTCCAAATGACTTTCTCAAAGATAAAGACATTTTTCTATAGAATTATATTATCCCACAATACATATTAACTATGATTGCTCAAAATCATGTAATGCCCTGTATGTATTCACATTCCCCTAGGCATCTTCAGAATGTATTTTATTTGTTATTTGTTTGAACTAGGATACAATAAATGTCTACACATTACGTTTAATTATATTCTGTATTAATCTATAACAGTCTTCCCTTTATTTCCTTATTTTTTTTTATTCTTGACATTAGTGTTTTTAGATCATATTTGTTGTCTTCTATATTCTAAGTGTATATGATTATTTCTTCTTGGAGTGATTTACCTAGTTCCTCTTTCTCCTTAAATGTCCTACAGATTGGAAGTTAAATCTGTGGCATAATTATATTTAAGTTAATCATGTAAGATTTTTCTTAACTATTAAATACATATTTATTATTTTATTTTTCCTCTTCTAATATGCCTAAAATCAGTAGATTTTTACATCTGATATGGTTGTACAGCGTGGGACCATAATATCTCATAGTGCTTTTTGTAATGCTGGTGATACAGAAGATTGCTCAGTTGCCATTTCCAAGGATCCCATTAATTAAGGAGGGCCATACAAATGGTTCAAGGCAGTTTGAATCCAAAGTCTTGATCATGTAGGTAAACAAGGGATCCAGAGAATGCTATTAACATTCTACTTTGACTATTGGAATGACAATTTTCAAGATTATAAAATTTGACTATAGGTAAAAAGAGATAATGCCATACTGTTGAGCATGACTTCTGACTGACAAAATAGGCAAGATATTGATATAAATGCATGCATGTATGTTTATTTTTAAATTATTTTTTTAAATAGGAGATAGGTATTCAGTTTGGTATTATCAACACTTAAAAACAATATATTACTAATTATTGGACAATAATAAGAGCACACTAAATAGAAATATATTTATTCTTTTATTTAAAAATCTGATTATGTGTATGAATTTATATCCTAATCTGTGATTCTAAAAAATATCTGCTACTGCTTGTAAATTTTCATTGATCCTATAAGTTTGCGGCCTGTGTTTTGTAAAAGGAGTTTAGACTCTAATTATTTTTATATTTCTATAATTTAGAACTTCACACAGTGAAAAGATCATGAGCAATTTTCTAAATTAATGATTTCTTAATAATTTTATTTTTTCAGCCATGTGACATTTTAAAAATGAATGTACCACATTTAGACATACATGTACATATAAATATATTTTAAGAAAAAAGTGTTTAATAAAAATTAAATGCATTGCATTTTTTTAAATATGGGTCAAAATGATTTTAGCATATCAAGTACAATATATTTTTGATGCTAAAAACACTGAACATATTGGTAAAATATTTAATTTTGAATTCACTGTGTAGTGTTGATATAAATTCAAGAGATGATGTTATGTTTCAAATAGACTTCATCACTCTAAACATCTCTCAACTATGGTTGGTCCAAGGAAAATAATAAGCTTTCAAAATATGTGTTAAATGGATAATAAGTTAGCATATTCTTAATACTACAAAAAGAAAAATATATTTTTCCTCTATACTTTTAAACAGAAATAGAATAAGTTTTATTAACAGCTAAATTTGTTTAGTGATTAAAGTAATGAGAGATCAAGACCATTAAGTTACAGTTAATTTTTGAGAAAATAAAAATTTTACTCAAAGTGATTTATGATTTTTTTTGGAATATATGATAGTTGGAAATGTATGACTCCAGGACTTCTTTTTAGGTGTAAAAAAGCTATGTATATCTCTAACCCCAGTTCTTTTAATTGCCTTTCCTATTCCCAAACACTTCACTAGTCAAAATTACCCTGTGCCTGAATCTAAGTAGTACAATGTATATTAGAAATGGGGTTAGGCTCAGAAATGAATAAATATAACTGTTTCTCCATTAATAGTTTAATAGTTTGTAGTTTGGATAATGTTGGAAGGCCTACTTGTCTAAATTAGTCCTAACAGGAAAGACATGACAAATATTCTTGATTTTAAAATAACCTGCCAAATTAATAAGACTGACTGAAAATGCATGTACCAGTGATATATGTATGACATAGTCTGTTATTAAATTTCACTAACAATCAGTTTTCTTATGTTTCAAAGGGCAACATTATACTCTAATAAATAATTATTTCAGATGTTTGTGGTGGGGATTAAATAACACAATATGCACAGGAAGAGTTCAGTAAACATGATCCATTTTTTTCCTGCCACTTGGCTACCTCTACCTTTGTAAAATTTAAATATAGTACTTCCAGCCTGTCACGGTCAAGTGTGTAAACTTTGTCAGTTTCTATCAGTCTTTGGGGAAATTTATATGGTAGGAGTTAAATACATTAATTTGTTGTTAAATACATTAATTTGTGTCTGTCTTGCCCAGCAAGTTCTTTGAGTAGGCTTGAGTGTATATGAGTACAGCAACATCCTGATATGTTCTTGGTGTATTTGTCCCTATAAATACTTATAGCTATTTGTGCTTCATTAGTTTAGAAAAACTTTTTGAAGAGGCTTTGGTTTTTGTAATGCACAATGTTGGGAATTATCCTCACTTGATAATCTGGGTGATTCTGAAGGCCAGGATTAGTATGTTTTTTTTTTCTTTAAATGGGCTTCCCCATGTTTTTATTCTCTAGTTGTGTTTCACCTCCGCCCCTCCACCATTACTTCAAGATTAGTATCCCACCACTCAGCCACAGGGTGGGTTTTCACATAGTAAACAACATGGATTTTACTTCCAACAAACAAAACCCACTTTTCACTCATATTTTCAAAAGAATCAAAACCAGAGTTTTTCTGTGTCTTTAAAGATCAGAATCTGGCTTCCCAATATAACTAAAATCAGAATCCCAATACTTGAAGAATTTGAAAAGTTTTATTTTGTGCCTAAATCTATCTTCCTGTGGATCTAAGATGGAATTTCCAAAACAACACAGATGCTCAATCAAATGTAATAAACTGTTTGGGACATTTGATCAGCAACCGTTCCCAAGAGTGATTGTTAATATCACATGATCCCTGCTCAAGTTTTAGGGCTTCAAATAAGATGATGGAGGCATGTGAGATAAATTCAATATGTCAAAGACCTTGAGAACCTTTCTGAGAAACAATACATATTTCATGGAAATTGGTTTCACTTTTAATTTCGCTTATTTTTTTAGCCAGCAGGGAAATACTAATCTTTCTCAGCAAGAATAGTTCAATCAGGGTCAAGAACAAGCATAAATGTTTTAGTAAATGAGTAGTAAAGCTGACATTTTTCTTCCTCTCAAATGGAAACCAACACAGGAAGCGAAAGTAGCAAGCAAATTACTCAACTAAGAGTTGTTCTAGTTTATTATAATTTAAATAGTGTAGAATTATCTAGTCTATCTTACTTTTAAACGTTATACCAGATGAGGTTTACAAATGTGAATTCAAAAAAGTGCATGTAATAAATCTATAGAGATGTTGTTCTTTCTCATTGACTTGTATTGAGGAATGACTGACTTTGCAAGGGAAAAAAAATCAAACTATTTGTTGAATAATTCAAAACGTGTTTTATATATTAACATCCTTATTGAGAGTTGAAGTCCTCTTCAGGTTCCATCTAAAGTATTACAAGAGCCTTTAAATTAGTCTCCTTACACCTAGTTCTTCTCCCTTGGCAGAACTATTCTCCACAATATTTGCAGAGTAGAACATCCAAAACACAAGCAAAAATATGTCACTCTCTTGTTTTGAACTCTTCGTCTGAGTGCTTACCATTTCTGTATAATAGCATTCTTTCACTTTATGATTCAGATACTGCCTTCCTCTTCAACCTCATTTGATCTACCACCGTGGTGTTTCTACAATACCCAAGACTCTTGTGATTATAGAATCAGCAGAATCCAAGGCCTGTCCTGGTATCTCCAGCTCATGTTCCCCATTTCCTCATCCCCTGGCCCCAATCCTAGGTTTTTTATCTTGATAAACAAACTCTGATCTCAGTCATTACTTATTCTACATTTTTTATACCCATAATTCCTACCACCAGGTTGGACTCAATGTTTTACTATAATTCTGTAACATTCTCTGTAAAGCTCCAAAACTGCTACATTGTACTAAAATTATCTTTTTTTCCCCTGTGAATTTGTCTCTTACCATAATGTAAATTCTATAAGAAAAAGAGTATTTTATCATGTTTTATTTAGCACTTAAACTTTTGCTTAGCATATGATTGGTGTTCAAGTAATATGTATTTCTTAAACAAAAATGACCTAAAGTTCTGTAGGAGAGGATGTTTTACATTTAAATGACATCTTTAGAGAAATATGTATGCGGGATTAGAGAATAAGAAAGTATCCTTCGAAAAGTAGTCAACTTTCTTTGCTATTTAGAAGTGAAAACTCAGACTTAACAGATCTGCCTACATATGGTTTCTTACAATAGATATTTAGAATGCAGGAGAAAAATGCCTCCAGCAATGGATCATAAAGAATGGCTTCCAAACCCCAAACATGCTGTGTAGCTTTACAACTCAGCAGACAGATGTAAAATAGTCTCTAAGTTTCTTTCTATTTTCCCTATTTTGCCCCCTTCCAAGGAATATTAGATGAACTATCTCTGCCTTAGGTAGAGAGGATTTTTCCATATGCTTTATGGAAACTGGCATCGCCATTCATGATTGTTGGCAGACTAACATTAGATAATAATTCATCTCAACACAAAGTTTTCAGAGCTGTAGCTGAAAGTAGTATTCTCAAGGTGTTATTTAGAATCTTGGGCTCATTCAGTTTAGACAAGACATCATTACCTAATTTAGTTTGTTTGATAAGAACTCAAGCTATTTGCTTATTGATCTCTTGTCCCTTGTTGGTAAGGATTTGTTAGGAGGAGATGCAGGATGTCTAGGCATTCAAACATAGGTTCTATTTAACTGTTATGAGAGTGAGAAGGATTGTGCAAAAGAGAGCTGAGGGGGAAGGAGGGTTTTTGAAAGCACTGAAAGGCAAACAGATTGGACTTTGATTGTTTAAGATAGAATGACAGAAAGAATAATGAATGCATCTCATTCTGTTGGGTTGGCAATTTATTGGAGTATAGGATTGTCAAGCTGATTCTGGCTTTCAACTATCTGAAACAAAGGAGAAGAAATTTGCCATGATTGGTGCTTAGATATCTGCCATGATTTAAGGCCTGGGATCTGAGTACCCTGAGAAATATCTATCAGAAATAGATGAAATGCTAACTCAATATGAAGTTTTGGCTCATCACATTGAAAGTAATTTCCCAAGCACTTTGTAAAATTACTTGGCACATTTTGGCTGCAGACTAAGGGGGAAAATTTGCTGTTGGTCCAGAAATCTGGTTCACATAAGAATCTAAATATCCTACTGGAATAATTTTCTTCCTGGGCTGATAACCTTTAAAAGAAAGACCATGTATCATTAAGGCAAATGTGAACCTAATAGCCTGAGTAACTGGGAATCCATATGGCAGAGAGGCCTTTGGGTGCTCTTTATGGCTAGTATTTGCCAAAGTTTAGGGATCCAGTATAAGTCAGGTTGCTGAAGAGTAGATGCCTCAGTCAGATTTTCAGAGAGTTGATATTCAGTGTTTAAAAGAAAATAATCTCAAGAAGGCCTCTATATGTACAGTATATACACATGGATACAAACATACATACATATACAATTGTCTGCAGTGGCCATCATCCTTTATTTTACATGTGTAGAATCCAAAACTCAGAATAGTTCATTATAACGCAGAGCTAAGATTTAAGTTTATTTGTGTCTGGTTCGAAACTCATAGTCTTTCCACTGTATCCGGGTTCCCCAATGTTGTTTAGTTGACTGTATCAGAATCATCTTGGAAGCTTCTTGAAAAATAGGACTTATTCAATGCAATCCTCTACTTTGGTCAAGATTCTAATTTAGTAAGTCTTAAATGAAGACCCTGGTATTGGTATTTTTTAAATATGTCCCAGAAAGTATGGATTTTTATCCAGTTTTGGATATCCCAATATCACATCATGTGATAAAGATGAGGAGCATGGTGTAGGAATGGAGACATGTAAAGTCATGATTCTATGACTACTTCTCAGTCAGTTGACTGCACTTAGCTGAATGAAGACTTGTTTTCTAGTCAACAAAAGCCTTGACACTCTGTGTCACTCCCATAATGGCACCATCACAATATCTTTGAATTACTCAAATAGAACTGTAGTGAGGTGAAGAGCACACAGGCTGTCATTAGAAATGCTGATTCAAATTCTGACTCAGGCTCTTGCAAACTATTAAATAAAAGAACTCACACATTTATCAAGCTCTGTTAGCCTCATCCTTAAAATGTTCATGACCCATTGTATTGATTTTCTAGGGCTGCTTTATCAAAGTACCACAATCCAGCTGATTTAAACCACAGAATTTATTTTTCACAAATCTGGAGTCTAACAGTCCAAAATCAAAGTATCAACAGGGTTGGTTACTTCTGAAACCTCTTTCTTTTCTTTGTATATGGTTCTTTCTCCAGGGTCTTCATTTGGTCTTCCCTCTGTGTGTATCTGTTTCTTCATCTCTTTTTTATAAAGTCACCAGTTATATTGGATTATGTCCCACTATAATGACTTCATTTTAATTTATATATTCCTTCAAAGACTCTATCTCCAAATACAGTCACATTCTGAGGTACTGGGGGTTAGGAATTCAAAATATGAATTTTGGAGGGACACTATTCAAATGATAGCATCCATATTCAACTTAATTTAAGTAATTATTTTAAAGAGCTAATTAAATAGCACAAGTTAACATGACATAAGTTAAAGACATTATGCAGAATCTAAACTTTATTTTTTAAAAATAAAATTTTCTGTTGGATTGTTATATTAGGGTTGTTTCAAATTACTCACATAGTAGAGCACAATTATCAAATCTATGTTGTCTTTTCTTTAAGATAAATTATTATTCTCTTGTATCAAAATAGATTGTTCTATCCATATTTTTTTGTGTATGTGTGTAGAATTAAGATTAATTAGCAACCAAACATGTGTAAAGTGGACTAGGAGGAATAAGTAATTTGATGTGGTAGCCTGAATTAGGATATATATGTGTGCATGTGTGTGTATATATACACACATGCGCACACTCACACACAAATATCTTCATATAATTTACTTCATATAATTTACCAAGCAGATAAATAGACAAACATTTCTAGCAGCTATTTTGAAAGCAAGGATACTAAGTGGGCAGAAAAAAATTATAAAAGCCTTATTGAATTCTTATTTTATACCAGACATTATTATCAAGAATTTAACATGCATACAGTATCTCAAAAAATTCTATCCCAAACCTATGGGTACTATTTTGTACCAATTTTAAAATAATGATAATAATAATAAAAGAGAAATATTTTTCTAAGTCACATGAGTAATAACTGGTAGAGCTTGAATTCAAATTTAGTTTTATCTGCTGCTTGAGACAAATTTTATTAATTAAAGACATAACCTTTTACTAGATATCCCATTCTACAGCTATATTGGGTATTAAATCATTAATTGTTCTAACTGGGATTAGCTACAGTGAGAATGCTGGCTCTCCAGTGTCCAGGGTAATGCAGTTGTGTGCTATGAGGTTTTCTCTAGTTATACACCAGAAATTGGATGCCCAGGACCCAAGCATATGATGAAAACTCAGAGTTCAGGCCCTGCTAGTCTGAACATGACCATATAAATGGCTTATAAAATTCTATTTTACCTTTAATTGTTTTTCAGGACAGAAAGGTAATAAAATAGTAGAACATAAATACCATATACATAGCCCATGTCCTTCTAGATTTAAATAATATTGAAAGAAATGATATTGGACAATTTTGAGGGGACCAGGTTAGTCACATATAAAACTTAGATATCAGCCATGTGCAAAGATTTGAATTTAAACTCTTAGTACTTTTTTATTTGGAGATTTTATTTCACCAGTTAATTTCACCTTATATCTAGATGAGATACACTAAGATAAAGCAAACAAGCTTCATTTGGACTCAGACATAGAGGATTTCTTAAAAAATAGAGCTTAATTTATTGTTTTGAACAATTTTAAGCAAAAACAAGTAATAAATTTTGTTCTGGGCTCTTCTCCCTTTTGTAACTGGCTTATATCATAAAGCTCTATTTCACGTCAGTGTTCTTATTGTAGTTGGTGATCAATCATAGTCTTAAGTGTATTCTCTCTCATAAATACCTTTTTTTTTAAATATGTGGTTCTAAATCAGCTTTTTTATCTCTTTTTGGTTGTGCCTTAAGATTCTTAAACTAAGTTTAATTCTAGTTAATAATAACTAAATTTTTGAGTGTATACCATGTAGCAGACAAGGAGCAGAAAAGCAGCTTTTCACACTTAGGTTTATCTGCACAGTAACAAACTTCTCATGTGACCTGAAAGAATTTTGAGGCATCAAGCTCTATGATTGTGAAACTACATTTTTTTCAACTGCCTGATCACTTTCTAAAAAGTTACCTGCTGGAGTAGAACTTTTATTTTTAAGGTGTGTGTGTCTGCATGCAATTTATATAACTCCTTATGGGGTGTTGAATGAGATTCCTTTATAAATTTTTGTATGTTTTCTCTCATTACTAAGGCTAATGTTGCGGTGATCACAATTTGTTAACTAAAACATACGTCAGGCAAGAGCCAGACAATTCATTAGGTAATAGACAGTACTGTATAGACAAAGTAAACAATCTCTGTTGTTTTTGGGCTGGGGAGTATAAAAAATGTTATAAACTATATTCTAACATTAGAAAATTATTTCCTGAAAAACACTAATCAAGAAATACCCTCCCTCCCCGCCAATAGGCAATTTTCTTTTTTTATTGATGATGTTTGTGATGATGTTTGGAGATGTTAAAGTGATTAAACAAGAAAGCCATTAGACTTGGGTGGCTCTCATGCCTTGATTTTGAACCAAGCAAGTAAGCAAACCAAAACCTAAGCCAGAGTCAATTCCTGTAATTGCACTTATATCTGAGAAAAAGAAATTTAAGAACAACAAATTTCAAACAATGGACTAACCTTTCCCAAATAAGGCAGCTGATTAAACTGGAACCACTCAAATAATTTCCTTGCTCTGCTTCGTCACCTACTCTGTGAAAGCATTTTCTTCTGCAGCTTTAGTTGATGGAGCACTAGGAACCACTTTGAATCTATGTTTGCTCAAATAAACTCTTGAAATTTTTAATGTACCTCTCAGTTCATCTTCTAACAGAAGCATGATTTGAAGAGGAACTTAGAAGAAATTACTGAAATAGTAAAGCACCTACTTGGTCTAATTCATGCTACTAGACAGCTAAGAACCTATGGTCTTAAGATCTAAAAAGGTAAATTTATTCAGTTGGAGTATTTACAATAAGAAAGCAGGGCGGAGTTGAGGATTAGCTCTGTAGGTATTCAGAGAATACTTGCCACCAGGTTCCTTTGAGATTTGTTAAAAGGCAGTGGTGTTTGTCTATCTGAAACTCTCAGATTGGATATTTTGCTTTCAAGAACTTTATGATAAATATTTTGAAGAGTAACTTAACTAAAGTTAAAGAAACAAAACTCTCCACCCTTAAAGCCTCCATCATAACTTCTGGTCCTATGAAAAAATATTATTGTTGTACTTGAAGATAACTCAGGATTGAAATTATGACCAAATGAACTGACAAATTGTTTGTATCTGTCATAGACACCTGAAGATTCAGGTAAAAAGGAAGCTCATTTCAACCTGGCCTGTCTGAGGCAATGAGAGAGAGAACAAGCCTAGTATTGGCCCAGAGAAAAGGGAAGTGGCTTGGGGACAGCTAGAGAAACAATGAGGATCTTTTCTGTTTACTTTTATTATTAACAGTGGGCTGTCAAGCAGAGTGTTAACTTGTGGACATGGGGCTCAGAGACGTACAAGCACAGCATCCATTCCACTGCCTGCAATAGGATGAATAATGGACCCAAAAGATTTTAGAACCTAACCCCTGGAATCTGTGAATGTCACCTTACATGCAGCAAAAGAGATTTGAAGACGAGACCTTGAGATGGGGAAATTATACTGCAGAAGAGAAGGCCATGTGGTAGAAGTAAGAGCGGCAATAGGAGAAAGAAAAGATGTCATACAATTGGCTGTAAAGATGGAGACAGTGTCCGGAACACAATCCCAGGACCTTAAAAAAAGCCAGGAAATGTATTCTTGCCTAGAGCCTACCATAGGAGCATGGCCTGCTGACACCTTGACTTTAGCTCTGATTTCAGACTCTGACCCTCCAGAACTGCAAGAGAATAAATTATGTTGTTTTAAGTTATTCAATTTGAAGTAATTTGTTATTGTGGTAACAGAAAACTGATATATCGCTTATAAAAAGCTTAAATGAGAGTGCCACCCCTCCCCCACCTTCCCTGATTCTAAGTGATTCTGCAATACTGACTAATCTTAATCCTGATTATAGGTGGGCAAGGACTGAGAGATGGAAGAGGGGAGGGAGTGACGGGGTGGAGAGAAGGTAGAAGAGAGAGAGTTTTCAGCAAATTGGGCACTCAGACTCTCCATCAAAATCAATTTTTGCTGAATCTGTATATGTGCTTGGCATTCAGTCTGCTGCATTTTTCTTTCTCTTCTTTTGCATTTGTTTTTTACTTTTTCTGATTTTTTTTTTACCTCCATAAGTCAAGAAAATGTTTCTTTAGCTATATATGAAGCACAAAGCTTGAGAAATCTGCTGTTACTTAGCAAAAAGATGTGATTTGTGAGCAAGCAAATCTAAAATGTGTGAGAGACGGGTAATGAAAGTGTTGTGAGATGCTGAATTTGCAAAAAATGGACTGCCTCCCGGACCTTCCCCATTGGAGTTGGCACTCTGCTATGAGCGATGAGTGATTTTGTCCACATATTAATCATTTTAAATAAAAGTATAGCTTTATTTTAGTTTAAACTGGATTTTCTTGCTTTTTGTAGAAACTGGTAATCTGAAAAGTATATATATATATAAATAGAAAGTTTATGTATGTATATGTGTATATGGATCTTAATATACCATGAGTGCTATCAATTATTCTTTGTCTGAATGAGTCTTCAATGAAAGGTATTTTCCATAAAAATTTTGCTGATTCTCATTATAGTATCTTCCCTCCAGTAACTCATATTAGATGTGGACCAGAACACAGAAATTACATAATAATCAGTTGGCACTAAAATGAAATTATGCTCAGAGAACTGTATTCTAGAATTATTAGAGCTACACCATTTTTCCTAATGACTCTAAAAATATGTTTAGTCAGTCCCTTTACTTACAGACTCAGGAATTCAAAGGAGAATTTAGAGATAGAATTTAAATGATATCAATCACGTATTGTAGATACACATTGTAATATATAATTTTTACCTTCATATGAAGTCACTGATAGGACTTCAAATCTCTTTTTTTAATAGTTCACACATAAATCTAATTTGGATCATTGTAGAAGTAGCCTTTCTTTCTACAAAGAATTAAATGCCTGGGACAATCTGGACAGTGTATTTAGAAGAAAATGTTATGCCAGGTGCTGAAGTTTAAGACAGTAGTGCACATGGGCAAATTGTGTGAAGATCTATACATGCCGTTACTTCTAGAAATGCACTACCTACAGAAGATTATATATTTGTAGAAAGAAGGATACAGAAAGTTGCTATGTATTTTCTCTTAACAGAAGATAAAATTGATGAAATGGTTGTAGTTTGGATTTGACATATTTTTCTATTATAACATTAATGAAAATGGAAACACTGAATAAGGTGATGCCAAGATGCCTCTTTTCCCAATGCAATCCAGGGACCTGGAGAAATACTTTGTCTGCTATGGTGACATTACATATTCGTGAAATAGATTTCTTCTCATGCCATGTAGTTGTGGTAACTGTCAAGCTGTCGTCCTGTTTTAAATCCAGGGCTGTATGTCCTAGAAAATTTGCTGGTAAAAACACTGTGCAATTTTTAAAATTTTTACTTTAATATTAGTTTCAAGTATGCAGTACTTTGGTTAAATATTTATATAGTTTATGAAAAGATCCCCCTGATTATTCTATCTTCCCTCTGGCTCTATACCTAGACATTACCTTATTGCTGACTGATTTCCTATGCCATGCCCCTCATCCCTGTGATCATCTATTAACTACTAATTTGTATTTCTTTAACCCTTCA
This sequence comes from Cynopterus sphinx, assembly GCA_030015415.1. Lineage (NCBI taxonomy): Eukaryota > Metazoa > Chordata > Mammalia > Chiroptera > Pteropodidae > Cynopterus > Cynopterus sphinx. The sequence goes on from CM057383.1 coordinate 121,515,200, forward strand.
CCCCATTCTCCCAGCTCTCCTATCCCCTGTTCCTCTGGCCATCACCAGATTGTCCTCTATATTGGCAAGTCTGTTTTCAGTTCATTTGCTCTTCTTGTTCCATAGATTCTGCATATAAGTGAAATCATGTTATTTTTCTCTGTCTGACTTATTTCATTCAGTATAATAACCTTTGGGTCCATCCGTGTCATCGCAAATGGCAAGATTTTATTTTTTTTAAATTTATGGCTGAGGAATAGTCCATTGTATATTTGAACCATAACTTCTTTATCCACTTGTCTGTTCATGGGCATTTAGGCTGCTTCCATATCTTGGCTGTTGTAAATTGTGCTGCCATGAGCATAGGGATGCATAGATCTTTATGAATTATTGTTTTAATTTTCTTTGAATAAATACCCAGAAGTAAAATTGCTGGGTCAAAAGATAGATCCATTTTTAAATTTTGAAGGAGCCTGCAGACTGCTTTCCATGGTGGCTGTACCAATTTGCAATCCCACCAACAGTGTATTAGGGCTCCTTTTTCTCCACATCCTCACCAACACTTGTTCTTTGATTTATTGATGATAGCCATTCTGACAGGTGTCAAGTAACACTTCATTGTGATTTTAATTTGCATTTTTCTGATGATTAGTGACCTTGAGCATCTTTTTATATGTCTATTAGCCATCTGTATTTCCTCTTCGGAGAACTATATTCAGGTCTCTGCTTATTTTTTAATTGGATTTTTGTTGTTGTTGAGTTTATGCATTCTTTATATTTTGGATATTACCCCCTTATCAGATGTATTATAAGCGAATATCTTCTCCCATTCAGTAGATTGTCTTTTTATTTTGTTTATGGTTTCCTCTGCTATGCAAATCCTTTTTAGTTTGATGTAGTCCCATTTGTTTATTTTTTCTTTTGTTTCCCTAGCCCAAGGAGATACATCTGAAAATAAATTACTAGAAGCAATATCAGAGAGATTACTTCCTATGTTTTCTTCTAGAAGTTTTACAGTTCAGGACTTACATTTAAGTCTTTAATCTATTTTGAGTCTATTCTTATTATATATGGTCTAAGAAGGTGGTTCAGTTTCTTTTTCTTTTTCTTTCTTTTTTTTTTTTTGCATGTATCTGTCTGACTTTCCCAACATCATTTATTGAAGAAACTATCTTTACCCCATTGTATATTCTTGCCACGGTTTTCATATAGTAAATGAGTATATATATGTGAATTTATTTCTGGACTCTCTATTATGTTCCATTGATCAATGTATCTGTTTTTATGCCAGCACCATACTGTCATGATTGCTTTATGTAGCCTTGGAGTATAGTTTGATACCTCTAACTGATTTTCTTTCTTAAGATTGCTGTGGCTATTTGGAGGTCTTTTTATGGTTCTATATAAATTTTAGCATTATTTGTTTTAGTTCTCTAAAAATTACCATTGATATTTTGATAAGGATTCTATAGGTAGAATGGCCATTTTAATGATATTGATTCTTCCTACTTATGAACATGGTATATGCTTCCATTTATTTGTATCTTCTTCAATTTCTTTTTAAAATGACATAATTTTCTGAAAAAAAAAAAGGTTTTTTATGTTCTTGGTGGTTAATTTGATTTCTATGCATTTATTGCTTTTGATGCAATTGTAAATGGAGAATTTTAACACAGACTCTTTTGATTTAGACTGAAGCCATTTATATTTTATAGTGATATTATAATTGATTTTTAATATCAACTTGTTTAATGTCCCTGGTGCCTAGCATTGTGGTAGTCTCCATGGAAGAGATGAATAAACAAACATTTAAATGTATCTTGTTCAGAAATTTGTCATTAGGAGTAAATAAGATTTATACATGTGAAAGAGAAAATGATGCAAAACAAAAAAGACTCCATGTGAGTTACCCTTACTTCCTCTCTCATCTCTTCATGAACCACCCAGTAATCCCCACTTTGTACTTTTTACACCCTCTAACTTTACCTTTACTTATTCCACTTATTGATTATTTGCATATGCTTCTCCTCTGGTCAAATATTCTTCTCCACTCCTTGCCAATTTATTTAGTTAACTCCTTCTCTTCATTCAATCTCAGCATAAGCATCACTTGTTTAGTAAATTCTTTCATGATCTCCCCACTTCCTCAACTATTTTATCTTAAAACTATGTAACTCTCTATTGTAGCTCACATTTCAATTTGCTATTAGATGTTTGTGGCCTTTAGAAAAAATTATGTTTTTTTTCCACAAGACTATGAAATCCATGAAAGTAGAAACTGAGTTTATTTTGGCCCCCATTTGATTCCAAGACCCTTGCAAATTCTTTAGCTAAAGGTAGATAAATCATAAATGTAGGTGAAATGATTGAAGCCCAGCAGTGTTATGGGAAGTTAGAAAGTGGAACTTCAGTACATACAATGTTAATGAGCCTTGAGGTGGTTCAGGAGGTTTGAGAAGAGATACCTAGATAAAACATGATTTGAGTGTTTCAAGCTTTAGAAAAAGTACAGCTGAGATTCTCAAAATAGTGAGGGAGCACAAGAAATGTTTAAACACACAGGTTTTGGAATCAGAAAACTTGAGTTCAAATTTCATCTGAGCCAGTTACCGGTAAGCCTTGGGCACTTTAATTTTTTTCTCTATGATTTGGTTTCTTTAACTCTGAAATAAATGTGGTAATTATCTGCTTCATGAGTTGTTGTAAAGCAGTCTTTTCCAAGTTTTAGTTATTTGCATTCTATCTTTATGATTTTTGGATATCTGTTTCACCAGTATTCATTTTTATCTTTAATTTTGGTTTCTCTTTCATCTTTTTTTAATTCCTCTCTTTCTGAATTAAAATATCTATAAAATCATGTTTTTGTTATGCTAGCTGTTTTTTTTGGATATATATTAAATAAAAGCTATTGGAAATGTTCATAGTATATCTGCAAACCACCCATAATTATTGTGTGCCAACAACAATATAGAAAAAGAACACCAAAACAAGGAACTTAGAAAGGCAGGAAATACAGAGAAGACAGCCAAATCCAATCATTCTAGCATTTCAGCATCAAGTCTTTTATGAGACCTTGCCCTTCTCTGAGCATTGGTCAAAGGTGAAACACCGCAACAAGAAAACAGAAATGTTGATTGCTTGACTGAAATAGAACTTTCAAAGACAACATCATATATTATAATTCTTAAAGTGAAGGGCCTGTTCATAATGCTCCATTTCACATTTAGTCATGATCTTGCATTTTCACCTTGATTATTAACTACTACCCCTCTCTACACTACTAGCTAATATGTACCAAAAAATTAAGGACTTTATCTATATCATAAACATTAGATAGGTATTAGTTTTGCTACTAATTTATATGGAGAAAGTTCAGAAAAGTTTACATAGCTTGCTCTCATTTATGACTCAGGATGGGTGACCACTAACGTAATACTATTTTGTGGTTCTTTTCTTTAATTGGCCTAGAGCCCAGTTCTTGTGTGTGTGTGTGTGTGTGTGTGTGTGTGTGTGTGTGTGTGTGTGTGTGTCTGTAGGGAAAATCAGTACTGTTGGCAAATGCTTTTTGGAAATTCTGGGTTAAACACAGTAACCACATTAATTTAGGACCTCTCAGAGATGTTAATATCCTCACTTTTATTCAGCCGTCAATGGAATCATTCTTGAAGAGCTTGTTTACAGTCTAGTGACTCGTAAAATATAATTGGGGGAAATGCTGGCCTGATGATTTCTGTTTTGCATCATCTAATCATCAGGTATATTATTCTAATAGCATACCTCTCCCAAAAGAATAGATGGAAAATGAGCATGCTTTGGGGTTTTCTTGCTCTGAATTGTGAAAACCCAGAAATAGCAGATTGGCTACTGTGAATGCAATATTAAGAGAAGACAAGGCTAGTTTTCACCAGTATCACATCATATCATTTAGAAATGTGCTCTCCTTCATTCAAGATGTCCAACATTCCTCTTCCTGACCCTATCTCTAGGGAACTGAGCTTGGAGGATGGAGGATTAAAGTCACTCTAAAAACAATACTGAGAGTTTATGATCAAAATGTGGAAGATTTTATATAAGCCTGAGATTTAAAAGTAGTCAGCCAAAAGCACCTAACAGCGCAACAATTGTGCAACTTATGCCCTACACAAAGGTGCTTTTCCAAGATGGTAAATTGGGCCTCCAATCCATGAGTCCTAGCCCTAGACTACAGTCTGTCAGGAGTCTGGAGAAAAACATGCCTTTTGTAATTCACCTGTCTCCAAAGAGTCTCCTTTTTATAATTTTCACAAAGTCACAGTATGTGCTGCCAGTAGATATGGAATCAAAAAAATTGAAACTAAGAGGATAAACAGTTTCAGATCACACAGGGTGGCTAGAATGCCATTCATAATGTTCAACATGTGTTTTTGTACTTTTTGACACATGCTATGGGAATGAGTTAGCTTAGCTTAAATTACTGGAAAAGGGTTGGTGTGCAACAGCATTTAACACCAGTTGAGTATAGCACATAGTGTGGGTAGCTGTTTTCTGGCTACACATTCAAAACAAACCTATACTTTGCAAAGTAACAGGGTGAATGGTATAAATTTATGGCAGCCCCAGAAAGTTTATTTGAATTATTTTGCTATACTAAAGCCAGTTTGATTATGATGTTATTTCTAGTTATTTAAATATTTGAATGTAGATAAACATAGGTCCTCTGATTTTATATTAATTATGGCACATTTTCAAATCCTGCATTACAGTATCTTCTTTTTAAAAGTATTGTTATTTTAACAGGTTGGGGTAAGTATTCTCACCTTTTTAAAAGCATGGCTCACCTATAAGTTTAATCATATGAAATTGCCAATATTTAGCTGTATTTAACCTAATAAATAGCTATTTTACACAGCTTGATCTAATGGAAAGAATTTCAAAGGACCATATATGGTCTTTCTCTCTTCAGTTAACACCATCCACCCAAATAAAAGCCAACAACCACATTCCTTTGAAGGACAAAAATATCTCATTAGTGTACATGAGTCATGTCATATCAATGAGAATATCCTCTTGACATACACAACTTTGGAAGAATTAATAATACGAACAGTTTTGATTCACCATTAACATATATTGTTTACTTTTGGGATACATAGATTTATGTTATACAGATTGGAAATTCTGAAGTTTGTATCTTACAAAGCAACAGAACTATCTGTACACTTCTGCTTTTCAGCTTTGTTTCATGATGCATATACTCAGGGGTATAATTTAGACCCACATTTCTGCTTATAATGCCTCTGTGAAGGATAAGGTACATTTATTTTCTGCCTCCTTCTTCTTGTTCCCAAATTATTAATCAGGTATTTATAAGGTGAAGATGAACAACCTCATCCTTTTTCTTAAATCCCTATTCTCCTTTTTTTTTTGTTTCTTTTTCTCTTCCCATCTCTGTCTGTCTTTCTGAATTATTCATGTTTCTTGGCTGAGGTCATTCAACACAGAACAAATACTAATGCTATGTCACATGCTGTGTCTGCCACCATATTTTGTACTGGAGTTTCTCTTAAGTTGTCCTCTCTCCCCTGCCCAATAATGAAGGGATATTGAAGCTTAGAGCTTTTAAATTTCATATCTTCTCTCTGCATTTGTGTCTAACCTGAGAAGAATAAAATAAATGGGAGTGAACAGGGAAAAGGTCAAGCTTGCAGAACTCTAAGAACTCAGAAGAGAGAAATTTACTATTGTTCTTCTGAGAGTAACACTACTTTTTTTCTCTCCTATTCAGTTCATGACATCTTAATCTTGGAAGTTCTATGCTTTTCTTTGATGGAGTGAGTTGGCAGAGCAGAAGCATATTAAATCCCTGGTAGTTGGTATAATTATGAGATACACACACACATGCACACACACATATATGTATATACATACATACATACATACATATATACACATATATACACACACTCACATATATATAATGTAATATACATTCTTTATATAATATATATTTTTATATACAACACCCAACTTTATCTGATTTCTAGAAAGAAAACCAATCTCTATTTCATCATCTGAGATCTCTGATCACAATGAATTGAGTTTTGGCTATCTTTTATGGAATGGAGTTACTTTAAAAGTACATTGTGGTAGGAGAATAAAGGCATTTACTCAGAAACAGAGTAAATGGTGTGCCTTTTCCAGTTCCTGATGGACTTTCTTTGTCACTTCTGGGAAATCTCTCAACAACTTATTTAGGAAGTAGCAGAGAAAAACTCATAGGCTTATAATTCAAGTGAGACATCAGTTATAGTCTTGGTTCTACCATTAGTGAAGATGCTCTAGAGATTCATAGAAAACTGTGAAGGTATATACATTGAGAGACAATGATCACCTGGATGACTGATGCCATGGCCAAATCGGTAAACTACCTTAGGCAAAGCTCTTTATTTTCTCTTGGCTTTATTTTTTTCATCAGCGAACAATCGGAATCCATAGTTTGAAAACATGCCAGTGTAACAGAAACTTTTTCTTACTGCACATAAACTCTTATATGAAGCTCCTAATATGAAAAAAGATTAAAAAACTGAAAGTTCTTTTCCGAAATGAGGATAGGAGACCTGGACTCTCACTCACTGCTCACCACTGTTTTTATTCTAGGATGCCAGCCGCATGAGGCTATTTCACGCAGCCAATTTTTAAAGACCGTTCTTCTCAAAATCTTCATGAAGCCCTTGCATTTTTACAATCCTGTTAGCTCATTTGTAAAATAATAGAATCTACACTTTCTGTACTTAGTACCTTTACAAGAATCTGTTGATATGGATTGATGTTTATTTTGTGAAGAAATGATACCTATGAAGTGATCTGAATACTTAGACATTTTGTATTTAAAAATTAGACCCTTGAAGTTTGAAAATTAAATATTTGTAGCCTTCCCTTTTTTTGACGAACATATTCAAGTTGATGTTTATACCATCAGGACATAGGAATGCCATAGGGGTACTGTGTGTGTGTCCTGGCTATGACATCAAGTCACTCCCTTGCTATAGCTTTTGAAAACTAACACTTTAAAACTCTCTTTGAATCCCTATATTTATTAAGCAAGTGGGCATTGTTCAGTGAGTACACTGGAAGTGGGGTATTAAGGTAGGAAGAATGTCATTTAAATAATCTATCAATTATGAACAACTGGGTATTAATACTCCTCTGCTGTAACTTTCAGGCATAGTTTCCTTAGATGGGCCTGAAGTGCTGTGTGTGTGACCATATGTAGGAGATAAGGGATAAACGATCCTTCCAATAGATGTATATGGCAGGCTTTCCATTGATTATGGACATGTATACTTTTCAGAGTCATTGGTGTCAAATTATTTTTGTCTTCCTCTGGTGTGACAATTTTATAATCCTGAAGGACAGGACAGAATTATCTGCATTCTGGATGTTTTCACACATGATGATATTAATGTCTGGCATTAGTTATAAATTAAGTATTTTATATTTGGGAGTGGATGATAAAAAATTTATCATAAACTTATTTGACCATTATTCTATATTGCCCCTTCTCAAATTCTTTAGTCAGTTTGCCTAGTGTATACCTCAATTGTTTGTCACTATAATGTGAACAAAGTGCCACATTCAGCCAAGTTTAAAATGCTACATTAAACAAAGTTAAATAGGATTCTTTATGGAAGAACTTTTTAGAGTCTTTTAAAAGTGAAATTGTGAAATTCTGAGAGAGGAATGTATTTACAGTATTTTATAAGCTTTTGATCACAGAATACTGTTTCTTCCAGGCTATCTTATGCAATTAGTATTCTGATAAAAATGCTTGCAATATATTGGCTTAATCATTTTCAAGGAAGATTCATTTTAGGACATCACCATTTCTTAATTTATCCCAATCAAATTTTACTGAACCAGAAACAGAAAATGAAATCAGGCAGAGGTGTGATTTTTTTTTTCTGGAAGAGTGAAATGTAGGAAGAATCATCCTACTGGGAATTCACAGTGAGAAAATTCTTTCCATGTTTGTTGAATCATTACTTCTTCATGGGGAAAACTCTATGTGCAGGGTTTTAGATTGCAAGTGCAGGATGACTAGAATAGATTTAATTTTTTATTGGAGGGTCAGCAGTCTCTTTTTTAAGGAATACCAACTTCTACATCACATTAAGTATTAACAACCACCTGCAGTTCCTCTCTTTACTGTGCTTTGTTTTGGTGTTCTGCCAAGCCAGGAAGATGAATACCCCCTTGGGGCCTGATATGGAATATAATTTGCTTGGTGATTTTCGTGGTAAATATGGTAGTAAATTAGAGGGTGTGATGAATATGTATAAACATCTCCCAAATCCTCCCTCTACCCACTGTGTGCCTCAGAATGCTTAGTTGGCAACCCTTCAAATTCTCTAAGAAAATACATGTGGACTGTGTTAATCAGAGTGACTTTAAGCTTGCTTATATTTCTTCATTAAATGCTTCTTTTTAAATGGTTTATTTTACAAATGCCTTTTGAGAATATCAAGATATCCTAGCATCCATCAGGCAATTCTTTTTATTTTTTTAATCTGGAGTACAAAATCCTCTGGGACTCTGCTTTTATCATTTCTAGTGCAGAGACTCTGAATGAGGTCAGAGAAATCTGCAGGGGCCATATCATGTAGGAACTCCTCAGCCATGAAAAAGAATTAAGAATTAAAAACAGTTGCAGTGACAAGTTTTTTGGTTGATTGAAGGAGGAAAATGTTTGCATCTTATTTGATTCTTAAAGAATCACTCTGTCTCCTGTGTAGAAAAGGGGCTGTGGGGAAGCAAAACAGGAAACCAGGAGACCAAGTAAAAGGCAAGTACAGTAACCTGCCTAGGAAAGATAGTGATTTAGATTGGACCCCACCAAACCGTGATCACCATAATGCCATAATGATGTTTAATTTTATTAAATTCTATATATTCAGCAATTAGAATATGATGGAGACCAGAACAGAATAAGTTGATTTTTAATTTTTTTCAAATACAATAAAAGATCCATATAGACAAAGATAATTATACTTTATCCCTACTACCTGCCATTCTCCATTTTCACCTTTCTGAGTCAGAGATTAGTTTGAACCAAAAATTGTCTTAAGTCTTAAAAATATTATACTTAATGAAACAGCCAACTTTCTTCCTAGGTTTTAAACTTTAGTGACAAAAAGGCAGAGATAGAATACAGTACAAATCTTAGTTTAGCCTTATTTTCATGACAACTGAGCCTTTTTTACTAGAATCTTTACCTTAACTGTTGCCTAGTGGTCTCTGTTTTGGTGAAATTCTGTTTCTAGGTCAAGAGGAAGACACAAAACCCTCTGGGGTTAATAGTAAATACTGATTCTTAGTTTAAGTTTCCACACATCTTTCAATGCAACAGAAGCAGTGGTTAATTGTGTTTAAACTATCCAGGCCCCCAATTCTACTTGTTCTTGGTTTTAAAAAAATATATTTCAATCTGCAACTGAATAGGTTTAAATAACCACTTGCTCATTTTGGAATTATATAGACAGTGTGTATTGAGCAGTATTTTTTAGTGTTGTTTAATGTAGAAACAGAAATTTAGAATGAGCCGCTAGACTTTAATCAAGATTAAAATCCTGAAAAAAATTGTGCTCTTTTGTACTACAGACTTCCTTGAATATAGCCAATGGTCAGCATGCTTACTTTTGTTTTAATCAAAACATTAATGTTGAGAAGTAAGGAAATTTATTGATATGAGGAAGGGTTAAGATAGAAAGGCTTCAGAGAAAAGTTGAGGGTGAATTAGTCCCAGAAGAGTTATTGGGTTCCAGAAAGATTGAAACTATGTGGACCTGCTCTATAGGTTCAGGAGAAATGTTCTGCAAGCTAAGGTTGGGGGTGGGGAAGTGAATAATGAGATTATTTAAGGCGAAACCAAAGGCATTTATTGGACATCAGAGTAATATGTTTTGTTTGCTTACTTAGTGGAAAGCTCTAGAAACAGGAATATCAATTAAAATATATTGGAAATTCAGAAGTCACCTATGTGGTCTAACACTAGTGGAAATATTTTGTTTCAATAAGATTTAAAGTGACTATGGTTCTCTAATTGGAGTAAAGTACAGGCACCTCAAATTTTGTTATCTGATTTGTTTTTAGATAATAGTTGATGCTTATTTCCCTTAGGTACAATATTATAAATTTTGACATTTCCCAGAACATTGTTTCATACTATAAAAACACCAAAATCTATCATAATACTTGAACATTAAATATGCAATTTTATTAATATTTATTTAATAAAAAAATAAAATAGTATTTAAGCATCACTGGAAACATTTCCTTAGAAAGAGTTTATTTATTTATTTATTTTTCTGGGCTGGACTAGCAAAGCTTTCAAAAACATAAGAATACACATGTTTATTGAAGATTTTTTTTTAGGACAACCTATCTGTAGAAAGAGAAGATGTTCATTGCTGTAAATATATTTGATTTGTATCCAAAATCAATCTCATTTTTCTTGGAAAGTTTCTTATTTTAGCATGTATGTATAGCTCATGAAATATTAGAACAATACATTTTGCTGAAGGGGGAATGTTTTCAATGTCTGCTTATTTTTTCTCTTTAATCATTCCTTGTTCTTCTGTTGCAATAAAATCAGTTGAATTAGAGCTCACACCTCAGTTATGAGATAACTTGATGCAGAGATGATATGGTTATATGCACATGGGTATGTGCATTTTGTTCATCAATGGTGGCAGGAGTTAAATTGTGGACCCCAAAAGATAGACCCAAGTTCTAATCCCTGGTATCTGTGAATATGATCATATTAGGAAAAGGACCTTTACAGATATAATTAAGGATCTTGTGACAAGCTCATCCTGGATTAAGTGGTTGGGCCCTTAATTTAATGACAAGTGTAATAAGAAAAGGGAAAATACACAGAGAAAAAGTCCATGTGAAGATAGACACAGAGATTAGAGTTGTGCTGCCCCAAATCAGGGAATGCTTAGAGCCACCAGAAGCTGGAAAAAGCAAGTAAGGGTCCTCTCATAATGCCTTCAGAGGAGGTATGAGCCTGTTGACACTCTGATTTGAATTTCTGGTATCTAGAACTGGGAGAGAATACATTCCTCTTATTTTAAGCCAGCAAATTTATGGTAATTTGTTATGGCAGCCTAGGAAACTAATACAAATGGAAAGAAACTTCTTATTTATAATGAAATAAGCCGTATGTAAGTTTTTACGCCAAGATTTTAAGTGGAGGTCATTTCTAATTAATCCCAGGGAGAAACTATAAATTGGAGGACAAAAACTGGGGTGGGGTCGGGGAGGAGAGGGGTGGAAGGGAGGACACCTTTAAATACTGTATCTAAATTTGGTATATTTAGTGCCTCCACATGTCTAATGATTTAATAACATAATAGACTTCATCTGAACTAATGTATTCTATGAATGTAAAAGTATACAGATATGTAATAGAATCCCTTAATATTTAAAGCAGTGTTGTCATTCATAGAAATCAGAGTGGTTTCCTCTGCATTTGGGAAGATTTGATTTCTAAAGAACAAACGGGGACTTTCAGGCATTTATCTCAGATAAAAAAAAATCTATTAGAATACTTATATTTTATGTTTGTTTGTTTTTTCCATTCTCTATATGGTGCCTCTTTGTAAGCCAGATAACTGAGAACTCATGCTATTTTTAATATAGGATGCTTTTAAGAAAAGTGCTTAATAAATGAAAATGTCTTTAATTTAGGCTAATAGGAATGAAAGAAGGCATGATACTTGACCTTATGGAATTTACTCTATTCTAGGGAAAGATAGTAATTATCAAATAACTATGATGGGGGGAAGAGTCATGAAGAAAATAACCCAGGTTCTGCGAGAGTTCAGAATCTCATCCAAAAAAATGGATATAAGGAATGATGTCCATTTATCCTACTTAACTCAAATGAGTTTCTGATGACCAGAAGCAATCCATGGTGTGCTTGATACCCTGTCTCTCATTTTTGAACTATTTTTGTTTTTTACATTCAAAATCATTTAGTACATATATTCCTTAATTTACTTTTTATTTTTCCGAAGAGCTGCATCATTGGAAGTGCTCCAAAGAGAGCTGTCAGTCTTTTTCTCTGGTATTTGTGTTAATTCTTTAGTAACACCTTCACCTGATATATTACTATCTTTCACACCTAGCCTGCCTCCAATTTCTGCAAGACAACATAGCAGCTGCACGCACAAGTAAAACTGCTTTTTTTTCACCTCTTTTACAAACATTTTTCTTTCTACCTTGTTATTAATTTCTTCTCCCTGAAAGTGCTCTTTCTGAAACATCTGAATGAAAACTTGGTGATTAATGGTGAGGGAGACACAATCAAAGCTTCAGGTTATGGGCTTGCTTTTATTTTTTTCTGGATTCATTGGCCATAATGAGTTAAGTGCACCACATTTAAACTCATAACAATTTCAGAACTGAAATAAGTATAGATTCCATCCAATAATGCTAACTAGCATTTACTGACTGCACACTATACCTATATGAGGTAGTACTCTCCTTAAAAACTTCTATAAATGTTTTTTATCTTCATAATAATGCAATCAACTAAGTCTTACTGTCATCTTTACTTTTTTAAGGAAAAAGGTGAGACTTATAGACTGGAAATAACTTTTTTTTGGCTTCATTACTAATAAGTAGCAGAGTAAGATTTGCTCTTCAACTCGAGTCTCTGAGTTGGTTCTGATAAAGGCTCTGAAGACAGAAATACTATATAGCCCACGCCTTCCTTATCAAAGTGAACTGTCTCTTTACCAATCAGTTAGTTCAATTGAGACATTTAAACAAAAAGGCCCCTGACCAAGATTAGTGCAGAGTTGAAACTAGAATTCAAATCTGACTTTCAGTGAGGTCTTCTTACTTGTGGCTAAGCTTTTAGAGATTTAGAGTAATAGTTCTCATGCTCCATGTATTCTCTTGTGAATCATTTTCTCAATTTGTACAAAAAAAACCCACAAAAAAATGAATAACTAGCTAGTGAAGGATTTAGCTTGTTAATTCCTCTATGCTGATGTTTTAATCAAGAATAGGACTATTTCTTTGTGTAGTATCTTTATAAAAGCAATGTCTAAAAAAATCAGAATCCCTGTTTTGCCTCTAGTATTTTGTCTGTATAAGGTTGAAAAAACCAGTCAAACTTTTACCTTCAATTTTCCCTTTCTGAAAAAACAATGAGCAAAAACCGCTTTACAGGATTATTATGAGAATTAAGTAGGAAAATGGAGCATATAAAGAGTGGTAGTTACATTTAAACGATCTTTCCCTTCTAAATGGCTTCTGTTTAACAAATATTTACATTAAATATTTAGAGATTTTCTTCTGTAGAATCTTTATGAGGTTCTTGAGCTAACCTCATATTTGTAGTCTTCCATTAGAATTTTTTTTAGGCTAAATTTTAGACTTTTCTCAGTTAAAAGCCATTTGTTTGAATTTCACCGAGATTGAAGACTAGTGGATTACCTTTTTGGGAATACTGCTCAATAGATAAGAAATGTCCTGCATTGTTAAATATCTTCTAATGCTGTCTTTTTAATTCTGAGTTACATATTTGCACTCAAAGTTTCTGGAGGGAAGAGAGCTGAGGATACTCTGGTAAAAGTACCTAAATGGGTTACCACTCCAGGTACAAAATACACTTGTGTAACTCAAACTGTTATGAATGAGCATCTTTTCTTTAAAAAATAAACTTGCATGTAATTTTTCATTTGCTATGGTGGGAGGATGGATAAAGAGTACTTTAACAGACCTTTGGGTCATGGCAGTATTTTATAGTCTCAGTCCCTAAGGTCTTTGATATTGAACTAAGCCCAAGTAGCTGAAGAAAGAACTCCTGTTAGGCAGCAGGAAACTGCTTTTACTGTTTAGTTCCTAGAGTCTAAGAGAATCTGGTGCATTGATGCAAAAAATTGCAAAACAATCTTTGCATTTCATTTAGCCTCTTTGCTGTTATAGATATGAAATGGATGTCTTTGGGAATAGAGTTTATATGTCCAGTACCTATCTCAAAGAGAAGGAATTTATTAAATAATGATCTGTGCTTTCTTGTGAATTTTCCTAATCTCGTGATTTATTCAAGAACATGGCCATTTCTTATGTAGAATCTTGGTAAAACTAAAGATGTATAAAAGCCCAAGTAAAAATTTGTATTCTCCTTTTAATATTTTATCTGTCTAGGGTTGAACAATATCAGTGAAGTCAAGACAAATTAAGTGATTTCTATTCCTTTCCTGTGTTTGATAACTTTGTGAATTAAATATTTACATAAAGAAGAAAGATACCTTTGCCGTTTTAAAACATTATGCTTCATTTCAAAGATGCTAATCTACTAGAATTTTGATACCAGCCACAATTTATTCAACATTTGCTATGTGTCACACATTCCTTTAATTGTTTTATTTGTATACTATCTGATTTTATTCTAATGAGCTTTAGAGGGGATATTGCTGTCTCAATTTTATAGATTAAAAAACTGAGTCTTAACAATCTGCTGTTAAACAATGTGCCTGAGGTCATTAGATAGTTTTTTTTTTTGGAGAGTTGGAATTCAAATCAAGATTCATCGTATTATATAAACTTTACTTGTTTGTCTTTCCTCATTTGTATTTGGAGTGCTTAGTACAATGCCATACTCTAAGATGGGACTCAATTAAATTTGATTTGCCCATAAGACATAATTTTAATATTGAATGGGACTTGCTTCTGATATTCTATATGCTTCCTTTCACAAAATGTATACCCATTTCTTACTCCTTTTTGTGACTTAATTTCCTTTATTCTTTATCTCTGCACCTCTACTTATCATGCAGCTATCAAATTGGATTGTTGTAAAGATTAAACAAAATGATATTTATTAAAGCCCCTAACCCTATGTTGAGGTCCAACATAAAGGTTATAGTAAATAAATGCTAGAAACCTTCTCTTTCTCTTTGGGCTGTATCCAAGCCCTTCTTGGGCAGCCCTAAGTCTTTGAAGAACTAAATCAATAATGGCAATGCCAAAGGAAAAGAGATATGACAATGAATGCTTAGAATAATTTCTGCCTCCCTTAAATAGGACATTAACATTTTATCTCTACTATTAATGGCCTCTTTGCTTCTGTTATCTGCACCAGAAGAATGAATGAAAACTGAAAGATATAAGACGGGTACAGAAATTCCCAAGCAATGCCAAACCCTCACCCTTGCTGGTTGATTCATTGGCAAAATAATGAATCATTTTTCTACTATATTTAGTATTTGGTGGTAGCTCCTGGCCTCACCAAGAGTGGATACTTTTTTCTTCACTGAATATACTGGAGGAGGTTGAGTTTTGGGGAAAAGATTTTGCATACACACCTATTTGAAACCATTTATATGTCTTTGAAAACCTGTGCAAGAAAATAATATTTTAATTTTGCTAAGTTGATACACATTTCAATTATATTGAAAGGATCACTTTATTCAAATAAAGAAAGCTACAATTCACAATGAAGAATCTTTTAGAGTAATTCTTTTAAAACTGATTAACTTCCCTTTTTTCTATTAATTTAAAGTTTTATATTTTGGATTTGCTTCAGGAAGTGCTACATCTAAACTGTATGTTCATGTTTGTATGAAGCACAGATGTCTCAAGTGCAAAGCCTGAAGGATGCCAGGTAGGAAAATATAGGCACTTAGGTATGAGAAATAGGCTAAATTTACTCCCTAAATAAATGACTGTTTCTTCTTGATATGTCTGGTCATTCATTTCTACTGTTAGGAGTGTCTACAATGAGCCAGATACAGTGTGAGACTGCGAATATGAATGCCATGCTTCATCTCCGCCAGCGCTCATGATTTAGTGAGCAAGACATATTCATGCAACAGTAAATACAATACAATACAATAAATAAGTTCAGAAAGGATAAACAAAGTTCAATGCGGAAAGAGAGGAGAGCAATTGTAATGCATCTAGGGGAAGCTTCGCTTCCTAGTTTATTCCTTTATTTGTTAAACAATCAAAAACTTACTGAAGACCTATTATGAATCAAAGACTATTGTAAGCACAGGTTCTCTGGATGAAGTGGGGAATACACAATAGGTACCTGATAGATACTTGTTGAATACATGAGTTAATAAACAAACAAGTATATACTGAATCACTGTCCTTTTGAATTTTGCTTCTGTGGAGGAATCACACAACAAATTAGAATAAATACATAAAACAATTTCAGGCAGAGATAAGTGCTATAATGAAAAATAAAGCTCAGTAAGAAATTAGAGAATAAAAATTGAGGTGAGGTAGCATTTTCACATCTTAACACAGTTTCATAGAGTCTTAAACTTTCCACCTGCATTTCAAATTTAAGTAAAACCTTGGCAGATAAATGATTTCATTTATACATGGAATCTAAGGAACAAAAAGAACAAATTAATCAAAAATATAGTGAAAAATGTAGACTCACAAATAGAATGGAAAATTTGGTGACAAACAGGAGGGGAGTTGGAAGGCTTGGAGAATGGGGTAAAGGATTATAGAAGTACAAATTAGTAGTTGATAGATGAGCACAAGGATGGGGAGCATAACACAGGGAATGCAGTTAGCATTGATATGGTGGCTAAGTGTAGGGCCAGGGGAGGGAGGGAGCAATTGGGGGGATCATTTTATGAACTATATAGATGTCTAACCAATTTACTGTGTACTTGAAGGTAATTTAAGTAAGTAAATTTATTTAAATAAAATCTTGGGAGATACAAGGACAGTCAAATTTTTCTCTTCTCAGTTCTACTTGGGTGCCCTCTGCTCTTCTACCGCTCTAAGGATTTTAAGTGTAATGGTCTGCCTTTACCAATAAGAGGGAGTTTGTTAAGGTAGAAACTATGTCTGGTTTATCTCTATAGTCCAAACACTATGCTTAATATGTATTAGGTCCTAATAAATGTTTGTAGAATCATCAGTTTGTACATAAGTAATGACGTTAAAGAAACAGAAATTTGAGGTGGCTGAGGGTGACTTTGGAGATTTTAAATAGATTGATGTGATTGGATTATAGGTGTTTGGAGATGATACTGGGTGGTTGATTATTTTATTGGAGATGAGCTACCTTGGGGCCACTGAGAAGACTGATGGCCTAAAAGTCAGACTGAAGGGTTCGAATTTAAGTAGAATGTCATCAGATACAATCTTTGAAGGAAGAAGATTTTAGTTTTATAATTGTATTCAGTGAGTACCAGAGCATCTAACAGCTTTTGGAACTGGAAGAACTGGGAGAATGATAAAGCATTAACTGGGATAGAGAACATAGGTGAAGGCCAGTGATTGTCAGGGAAGATGTTACTCAAGCCCCTGACATTAGGAGTTCAAAGTTTTAAACCTCTGAGCAAAGCCAGCAAACTGTAAATGTAATACAAAGGCATCTGTGCAGTGCTAATGAAATGAAGAAAGCCCCAGGAGTTTGGAGAACTGGCCAAGTCTCTTAGAGGCCTCCTTTTAATTTTTATTCCCCCCACCTTCCCTACTGTAACCTCCTACCCCCACCTGTAAGCTCTGTGTCTTTACTCATTAAATAATTTGTTAATAAAAATCTGAAAAGACTGAATTTCAGACAAAGGGAGAAAGAGGGGTGGTCAAGTGTGAAATGTTCTAGAAAATAACCTGAGATAATTGTAGTTGGAATGTAGAAGTGGGGGTGTCCAATTAAATAATAATGAACTTTTTTCAGAAATAGTTTTCTCTTATTGTCATAGATTGACAAATGAAATTAACAGATCTAATTAGCATTTTCAGCCAACTGCTTGATGCCAACCAAGGAAAAGCAGATAAATGTCGATCCTGTAAAAAAAAAATCAGGCTGCAGAATCTCACATGTAAATAACAGCCTTTTATTTCTTGTGCTGTGAAGGGCAGCTTTAATGTGCCTGAAAAAGCATTGTCAAATAAAAAGCCTTTTAGTTCACTTGCTTGAATGCCACTAATAGACAAGGTAAGGCTTTTAAAAAGAGTCAGCTAGTGTATAGACATTTAGAGAAAAGGGGGCCTTTCGAAATTTTCCATATTCATGACTTTCAGTTAGCACATCTGTTATTGCTGGTCGTGGACAGCTAGTATTAAAACTTTTGAGCCAGGCGAAATTACTTGAATAATAATTCTTAGAATATGCAAACATATAAAACAGACTCTGTCATTCTTAAAGCTTTATTATATATTATTTAATGATTTCGCTGATGTTCTAGTTCATTCTATAATCAAGCAATGTAAAGTTGAGTATATTATATGCTTAAGGGAGAAAAAAAATCTAGGCTTTTAAGGATTCTGCTCAAAAATTTTATTTTTACCATCTCTTTAAGAAACAATAGAAGTGATGCTTGGAATTGTTAATTATAAAGTATTCAGAGAAAACATTTTTTTTTAATAGAAGCATTCTCATTTCTTTAGCTTGGTCTTTTCCTATTAAAATGGTGTATCTTAATTTGTTAATAGTTTGTTTTTTCAAATGTGGTTTGAGTAAGATATTTTACATTGTTTCACTAAGTACACTAAGTTTACCTTCAATTTTCTTTCTCCTGAATTCATAAACTTTTATAAGAGAAACTCTTGCTTTGTTGAAATCAAATATGTGTCATAAATTGTCCCTGTGGAAATAGCACTGTAACTATCAGCGTTCAAACTGAAGTTCATATTTTTTTCTTTCCTTTCATAGTTGCATTGCTGTCAGTCCTTCCATCACTATACCGCCTCTCTCCCCAATAAAAACAGACACACACAAATCTAGTTACTTTATGAGTAAAAAATAAGAAAACTCATTTTCTCAATTTTATTTCTCCTTTATATTTCACAAAATGGAGAAGAATCTTAGAGTTTCATTCTCTGGAATTTATCCAGAAAATAAAACAAATTTTTAAGAATACTCTTTATGGCATTTGTAATGGTACACTGATACTCTAATATATCTCTAGACTGAGTGT
Source organism: Cynopterus sphinx (assembly GCA_030015415.1). Classification (NCBI taxonomy): domain Eukaryota; kingdom Metazoa; phylum Chordata; class Mammalia; order Chiroptera; family Pteropodidae; genus Cynopterus; species Cynopterus sphinx. The sequence continues at coordinate 121,534,129 of CM057383.1, forward strand.
TCTATATAATTAAATGCTCATATGTTTGATTTTGCCAATGGGGCAGCCCTTTGCTCCACCTGACTCTGGTGGATTTGACTGGCTGATCTAATAGCGAAGAAGCTGAGACCTAGACTCACTCATGTTCACAGCCTCCTGATTTATTTCCTACAATTGATAGGCATGATGTGAGGCTCATCAAAAGAACTTAACTTTCAACTGCTAAATTGGAAGTCATTCAGCTGCTAAGAAGTAGAGTTGGGATTTTTATTCATGCTGCCATATGTATTAGAAGAATTAAGATTTCCTCTTATTAGGTTTGATCAAATCTTTTTAGGGTCATTGCTAAATATGTAGCACTGGGTAAATCCTAAATTGCTAACAGAACTCTAGATTAAAGAATAAACTACCATCAGGTATTGGAAGAAATGACAAAAGTTAAAAGTATTATTTTTATAAGGAAGGCTAATTTTAATCCTCGTGGGTTAAAATGACCAATTAAACATGATTTCTAATAGAGTTTTGATAAAAGTGCCATGCATTTTTTTTTGTACTGGAAAAATGTCATAAGCAAAGAATAAAAAAAAGAATTTAGTATATTTTATATTTCTAGTCTGAAATATAAAAACACTCCAAGCTGTATTTGAGATGAAACTCTTAGGAGTCTATATGCTTGTGGCCATTTCATTTTCTGTACAATGTGTTGGTTTGGTCAGCTAATATCATACAACTTAGAGAAGCAAAGGTGAGCAGCCTAGACATTGACAGAATGCCTTGCAAATTTCAGGTTTGGCTTTGTCATTCTGCTATTTGGACGTTTATGGAGCAAGTCATTTCAAAAAGAACCTCATAATGCTGAAGTACTATATTATATAAGTTTGCAGTACTGGGAAGAAATGGTCTCATAACAGAAATGGTTCATTCAAAGCCTGAGTCTGAAATGAATAAAATCCAATTATTTTCAGATTTTCATTTGTTTTTTTCCCCCTTCAGCTCAGGATTTCAATACAATGATTTTCAATAGACTCAGGTTGGATCCTGGGATTATTTCTTTAGTTAATACAGTGCCAAGCTCCTGACTATAATCCCGGCAGACTTTATCCAAGGAGGACTCATGCTGTTGTCTGGAAAGAGAATGAATATTGGCTAGCTGAGCACCAGAAATATTTATTGTAATATGCCAAACAGAACAGAAAGCATGTAAGACACATTCATATATAATTCACTTTCTGTCAAGGACAGGCTTTTGATAAGTTTGGGGACTGAAAAAAAGTTACAGTCATGTAATTTTAAACAGGAAGATTAGCATGAGCAAAAACCAATCTATATTTGAGGAGAAGCTCTGTGCTTTTAGAGGAAGGAAGGATGAGAGAAGTAAATAGGGACCAAATGTTGGTGGCCTCTGATGCTATGCCACATTAGAATCAACTTTAGGTAAATAGTTTTCAACAAAAACAGACTAAACAACACTATTTTTATTAAAAAATTTGCAACACTGTAATTACGAAAGTTAAATTCATAGATAATATAATCTGTCTATGTAGATAATGAAAAGAAAATAGCAAAATAGTGCCCTTGATGGTTGTGAAAAATAAAGGGTATTTTATCATAAAAATATGTATTTCAGTATATAAATCCTTAAGCATAATTACAGCGATAATGAGTCTGATGCTCTCACATGTACTCATGAGTGCCACAACTGCAAATGTACACAGATGCAGGTTTGCCTTGGCAACTCCATCACTGTTACCATCATGGCTGTACTGGTGTAATTTTCCAAAAAAAGAAGTCTTCTTGGTAAGTTCCAAACAAATAATGTTTGATTTTCTCTCAGTTTCTCTCAAGTACTGGCATTTCTGGAAAATGCAGAATATAACATGCAATTCAATGGTTTTCATAAAATGCAATTCAGGTCCAGGGTTAGATAATGATACACCTTTTTTTTCACCTCATTAGTGTCCACTGGGGTTTCAAAAGTAGTATGGGATTAGCACAATTCCTGCCATGTAGAAATGTCTGTTCATTGCAAGATTTCTATCAGCCTTGCCCATTAAATGCTAGTCCAGTCTCTCATGACTGTAATGACAGAAAAGCCCTGCATTTCCAATGCTCATGCAATGGGTGGAATTGCACCTTTTAGGAACTTTAAGTGGACATGATGAAGGAATGGCCTTCACTAAGTATGCTTTATTATGCGTTTCAATTTGGAAAAGTGATTACAAGGAATGGGGAGTCAGGGAAACTGCAATCAGGACAATAAAAATAAGTATAAAGAGAAGAAGACATGGTTGACAAAATACAATCTGGAGACTGATTGGAAGTGAACGATAAGGGAAAAAGCAGAGTTGGAAATATTTGGGTCATGGCTACATTTTGTGACTGGCTGACTAGGTGACATTAACCAAAAGTGGTACTATGGGAAGCAACATATTGCAAGAAGGAGAGATAGTAAGCAGAATCCTCCTCCACATGTAAAACTTGATGTACATCTGGGTTTCCACATAGATATGATAATTAGGTGGGTAGGAGTTTGGGTCCAGAGCTCAGAAGAGAGATCTTAGCTGAGAATATAGATTTGAGTTTCTTCAGAATATAAATATTGAATGGAAAGAACTACAGCTATTAGGAAGAGGTCAGAGACAGAGAGCCTGTTAGAATAGGAAACAAAATTTAGAAAGTTAGCATATTATTTTTTGTCATGAGTTACCGATATGAGTCTTGAGGAAAGTCTTTCTCTAATCACTCCGAATTAAACAGGCCAATGATATTTAAACAATAAAAAAAGTAATGCTTGTTGCTTTTGTCATGCATGATTCATGTACTATTCTTCAGTCATATAACGTGGAACACACATTCAAAGCACATTCAAGCTTGGATGCAAACCTCAGTTTATATCTTATTTACACATTTTTATCTGGAAAAATTGCAGGAGACTAATGGGACTCAGTTTTCCCAAACTTAAAAGAAGGATAAAATATCCAAATCACAAGATAGTTCAGAAGATTCTATGTGAAAATACCCAAGAAATGAAAGCCCATCGAGTATGAGAGATGCTTAGAAACATCTGATGACCAGAGAAAGGAGACTCTCTGACAGGCCTGTTTATGTCATGCTGAAGAGTCACTTGTGTGCAACCCCAAACAGGAGAGCCTGCTGGTGGTTAGGAAGTACCCACCATCTGAAAGACTACCAGGAATGGAGCTACAGATGTCTGTGTGCAAGGGAGCCAAGGGGCCACTCATAAGGGGACTGACTCCAGCCACTGAACTAAAGGGGCTTGGAAAGGTAATCAGGACTCATAAAGCTATTGTCACAGGTGTCATGTGGTAGTATTATCTTCAGTATATTTTTAAGTTTAACTCATTCTAGATACACTCATGCACACCCCAACATGCACACACATGTGCAGGACCTAAGGAAAGGCTGGGCTCAAAGTAAAACCCAGGAGAGCTATTCTAACAGTGAGGTCCAAAGAGCAATGCTTTGGGACACACCTCAAAAGAAGTAATGGGAATGGGAGCTCTCACTAGGGAAGGCAGGTACTGACGCGACTCCCACTCTTCTTGTAAGAAAAGCAGCTGCATTGGGGCCTGCCTGCAGAGGTTGTACTGTCTGGAGGGGCAGGAGGGAAGGAGACTGAAGGACTCAAATAGTCCATTGGAGGAGTCAGGCATTACAGTGGTACCAGCAGGAATCAATTTGCTTTTGGTCACACAGGAGACATCCCCTGGGACTCCTAGAAGCACAGAGAACCACCTGTCAAGACCAGGATACGAGGCCCACAAGTGGTAAAGCATGAAAAATAAGACCTTATGAATACTAATACTTCTACTAAATGGATATTTATATACATAAAGCACTTAGCTTAGGCTCTGATGTATAGTAAGTATTTAGAGTAATAAAAGCCAAGTTAGTATTAATTATCTACATTTCCTACATTGGAAAGGTTTATTTGTAGACTTGGGTGTCTGCCAAATTTAATTCAGTGATGAAAAGAACAACAAAGGGTAATAAAATAAAAAAAGAAACCCATTTACTGCAACACTAATATATCAAAGAGAGGTTGAAAGTAGAGCCTCATCATTTTTTCTCAGGGCGGTGGCAGTCCCATCAGGAAGGTTCTGGCTGCTCCTCAAATGCTCAGGCTACGTACAGTACGCTCTTATAGACAGTGGCACACTGACTACATGGTAATTGAAAAATCAAGGTAGATTAGCCCTAACTTTTCATAATTAGAATAATACTTATGACACCCAGACCATGAAGAAGGCAGGTCACCTTCTCTTCAGAAGACGTTAGCATACAAAGAAAGAAATGGATGGCATGAGGTCTGTTACATTTGACCTCCTTTAATCCCCATTCTTTTGTACCTCAGCTTCTACTAGACCTCTGAAGCTCATAAATAGTTACAGGGATCCGCTCATTGACAAGGCCACTGTAGAAAATGGATTTCTTGCCCTTGCTGCATATTATGATTGACAGTATAATCTCAAGAATGTTGTGGTGTAAGGAATACTTTGATATATGTGATTGTCTACCAGACTTCTCTTAATTGTGATAGGCTATCAGGAGTTATAGTTATTGAGATGCAAAGCTGCATGTTAGAACTAGCTCTTTTGTTTGGCATTTAGAATATGAATTGATCAGAGTGCACTGCAACTTGAAAGGGTTAGTATTGTTTGGTGAGATTTTTATTTCAAGGGAATGTGTGTACTCACATGTTATGTCACAGAGCAAAAACTGTATCTCACTGGGAATCATGGCTAAAAAGATAATTGAAAATCATTGCTATTTGATTGATGTAATAATTTTGTCACAATGCTTTTAAAAAATCTATGTAAATTAAAGTTATGCAACTCTTTCTGAGAAAACCCATACATCAAATTTTTTTTTAATACAATCTCATTTAGTGTCTGGTTCCCTCAATAAACAGACAGTCTTTTTTTTTTTTGTAATGGAGACCAAGAAAAGTTATTCCCTGTACATGAAAAAGGAGGTTGGAAAGGTAACGTAACATCTTTTTAATAGATTCCCTGTCTCTCTCCCTCTTCCCTGCACACACCCCAAAAGAAAAAAAAAATGCTATGAAGACAAGAATTTCGTAACGAAAACATAATTTGGACAAACAATTGTTATCACCTCTATTTTATAGGAGAGTAAATTAATGACTATACAATCCCTATAACATTGTAGTTGTTCAAGAAATTCTGTAAATTAAATAAAATCTTGTATTTGGACACAGAAATCAGAAGATATTAACAACTACTAGAGAAATTAGCTATAATCGTGGCAAGAAGTGTAATCAAATACTAGTGAGAGTTCAGTGAACAGGGAATAGAATGTTCTATAAAAAATCCATTCACAAAAGTAACTGAATGTGTGTTTTATGTGATGCTTGATGTGTTGCTTTCCTCCATCACTTCCTCCACTTTTACCCATTATTTTAAAATAGAAGGTAAAACAATCTCCTAAGGTAAAAATCATTTTTTGAGAAATGTTTGGACATAATATACATGATGTCTTTCAAATTTTATAACCAGCCTTAACACAATCTTGGCTTTACTTACATAACATGTTGTGTTATGGTTTTTAGATAATTTTCATTTAAAATTAAGACATCACCATGGACAGAATTCACCTGAGCTCTAAAAATGATCTTGGCAAAGTTTTTTAAGTTATGCACTATGCATGTGCTTTCAAACAGAGTAATCAAACTTCTGAATTAAATTAAAGATACAGGTGTGGAATTCGAAGATGTTACTGAAATATCTTTTTAAGAAAAAAATGCACAGTGAGAGGAATGAAAAATTCAAGGAAAGGTATATTGATAGCCATAGAAAAATTTATTTCTTTTTAAATATATTCTTTAAACTTTTTAAATTTTTCCCACATCCCTGCCCAAACTGAAGACATACCTGTTCACTCTGCCACTTCACCCCACTGACACTTGGCTTTCTGACAACTTTGGGTCTTGTAACAGAACACCTGTTCTTATTGTCTGGAAGACATTTTAGAAAGTGCTAAGAGTTATTAAGTCTGCATGGTGCAGATAGCATGTCATTTAATCCTTACAGAAATTCTCTGAAGTATTAATATCCTTCCACTGCTCATGTCTCTAAAAAATTGTTTTACTGGCTTAAACTCACCTGCCTCCTAAAATAATACTTCTCACATTAGCATGAAGATATCTTCCCTAGGGAAGCTGAAATTTGAAAGTACTGCTCTGAGCTATGCATCTTAAACAAGCTCACCAAGTAATTCTGGTAAAGTAGCTTCATAGACCACAGTTGAAGAAGCTCGGTTTTAATGTTTGTAGATATCTCTTAAATACATTGATATCTATTAGAATAAAGTCTGTGTTTGGTTTCCATTTTACATTGCAGCTGATTTAGAGCATTGATTAAAATGAAATTTGTCCCCTCACATAAAATATAACTTAAAAATAGAGCACTTGCTTTGAAATTTGCTTTTATATATAAACTGGATTCCAAAATGTTCATTTTTATCTCTTCATCACAAAGTCAAACTTCCTTTTACAGCTTTTTTTTTTTTTGAGTCATTCACCAGGGTCTAGTCATGAAATCTCCCCTATGTACAGTGGGTATGCTTTAGTCATAGCAGTGTAAGTAGGGCTATAAAGAAAACTCATTGATTTCTTACAAGTTTAATTAGCTATTTTGCCAACAGTCTGAATAGGGAATGGATGAATAACATTCAGCAAGTCCATTTTTCTTTTAGTGGATATTGTAATATATTTCAGATTTGGAACAGATAACCTGGAATTCCCAGAAAACCTGTGATTTTTTTCTTCATTTTGTGTTGACCACAGCACACAGTGGCATGTGCAGTGTAGCACTATATGGTGTTTTCATCTCATTTTCCCTTTTCCCATAACTTTGCTATATTCTTTAGATTGGAAAACTTGTATAGATTTATTTTATCCCGTGATGTCATCTTGGAAAAGGTTGGAGAACAGCAGTCTACACGTCATTGTAGTTCATAGACTTCTCAGCTGGGTGACTCAGAGAAATATATAGTGACATGATCGTCGTCAGCGTTGACAGAGTCTCAAGCTGTGTTGACAGAAGGGTGGTGTTCAGATCACAGGAGACAATGGACCAAAGAAAATAAGAGATGCTGTACATATTTTTTAAATGGAAGAACACTTTATAGACTCTGAAAGACATTAAGCAGCATAACCTGGTGTAAATTAATGATACTCTTATTTTCTTTATTTCACTGTTCTATTTCTCTTTTTCCTTTTGAGTATTGTGATACAATGGTACTTGTGTTCAAATCCTCTTTGAAATTAGGCAGGGTCATGCAGCTTGATTTGGCTAATATATCTGAGCAAAAATGTGTGTGTGTACATACAGTGGGCATGTGCATGTGTATTTTATTGCCAAGGATAAAGTTTTAAATAGCATCCAAGACTCTGTTATACCCCTTTCTACCTGTCCCATTGATAGTAAAAGCAGGTTTTTAGGTGGAACCTTCTCAGTTTCTTTACTGTGTGATTATGGTGATAAAGAACCCCCTTTCAATTCACACTAGATATAGAACACAATAAAAAAAAATACTATGTAATGTATTAAGCATCTGAGAGTTGACAGGGGGTGGTTATATTGCAGCATAACCTGACTTATGACGGCTGATACAACTATGTTCTTTATAAGCAGTTTAAGAATTAGCATTTTGGGTTGCACTAGACACAATACATCTGAAGATATTCAAGGATGAAGTGTACAGCGTTTAGATTAGTAAAGGTTTTGGAGCCCACACCATAAGAGGAACTCTTGAAGTAGTTAGGGACATTTAGTTTGGGGGAAAGGTTTAAGAGAATCTTGAGAAGGGGTTTAAGATCTTGATGGTCCACCAAATTAAAAAAAAATAGAATGCTAAAATGTATTTTCTATTTTTGCATAGGGCAGAACTAGACAAATTAGTATAAAAGTGTAAATGCCAAGTAAGGGCAAATAATTTTTCTTACAATTACAGATGTTAGAAATCACAGTAGAGTACTTTGCAATATCTTGACTTTCTTCTCAGATGTGGAATTAAGGGAAATACTGTATGACTATGACTGATAGAGTAAAAGAAAGGTTAGGATGCAGGCTCTGGAATGCCTAGGTATAACAACAGCCTGAACCATTCACTAGAAAAAATTACTTAACCTTTCTATGCCTACCTTTTTTCAGATAAAATGGTGTTGATGACAATAGGGGTATCTACCTTAGTCTCATTGTGATGATTACACAAGGAAAATAAAGTGAAACACTAAGAACAGTGCCTAGTACCAGGTAAATCATTAAGAGCTATTAGTGATGATTATTATTATGTTTCAAAGAAATTTGTAGATTGTAGTTTGATAAAGACATAGATAAATTCTACAATTCCTTTGAAACCAAGAAAACTATTTTTTTTGTCTTTGAATAAATATGTCATACAATAGTTCTGTAAACTGAGGTTTCCATAGATCCATCCTATTGGGCAATCATTCTTATATGTTGCCATGTGCCTTAAAATTTTGTAAAACTGGATGGATTAATTTCAGTAAGGTAGAATTCACTTGGCTTTTTATTACTGTGGTAGACAGACTTCTATAATAACTGCCCTATAGAGCAGTGGTCCCCAACCTTTTTGGCACTAAGGACTGGTGCTCTTTTGAGAATCTAATGTCAGATGGTGTGAGGTGGAGCTGAGGCTGTGATACTAGTGCTGGGGAGTTTCTGTAAATACTGAAGGAGCTTCACTTGCTCACCTCCTGCTATGTGGCCAAGTCCATGGCCCAGGGATTGGGAACCCCTGCTACAGACAGTGAACATTCTCTCTTTCCTCTGTTGTTATTCTGCAAATGTTAAATTCATGGCAAAAAGAATTTTACAGATGTAATTAAGGTTACTAAACAGTTGATTCAAGAAGATTATCAGGGTGGATCTAGCCTAATTGTAGGAGCCGTTTTAAAGCAGTTTTCTCTGGCTAATTGCAGAAAAGGAAGGCAGAGTTTCGAAATATGGGAAAGACTGTGCATAAGGGATCTTGTTATTGGTTGTGGTGTGAAAGGGCCTGAGTAAAGACACACATAGAGGAACTGTGTGCTGCCTCTAGGAGATGAGAGTTGCTTAGCTACCAGGAAAAGAGAGCCTCATTCCTATAAACACAAAGACCTGAATTCTGCCAATAGCCTGAATATGTTCCGAAGCGATGTTTTCCCCCCAGACAGCCTCAGATTTAAACACAGTCAGTTGGTATTTTGAATGTGAGATTCTGAGTAGAGAGCCAAGTTTGGCCTTGGTGGACTTCTACCCTAAAGAAAATGTGAGGTAATAAATGAGAATTGTTTTAAGTTTCTAGGTTTGTCTTACTTTCTTATGTAGCAATAGAAATTAATATAGCTACTAAAAAGAGATAGGTGGTTGAACTGTTTTGAAAAGAATCACTGTTTATATGACAAAGGTTAAATGACCACTTGTTATGGCAAATGTGTGTCTAGGTCTAATGAAAAGGACTACTGTAATGTAAATAATGTACTATAGATATCAAATTAGAAATGGAAATCACCATTCTATTGGAAGCATTCAAAATGAGTGATTTACCATCTGAAAGAACTTGACCTTTTGACTATGAGCTACTGAACCATTTTCCTCAAGATTTGTTCCCTCATTAGATCCTTTTTTTTCTTCTATGTATTTATATGTGGATTATCCCTCCCTAAATGGTAATTAAGGTCAGTTGTGAATCTAAAGTTTGAGGAAGCATGCATATGAAACACTTCTCTTTAAAAAAAAACACTATTTAAAGCTATAGAGATGATAATATATATGTGAACATTAGCCTAAAGACACTATGAAAATTAGATTTTGTTTGTATTCTTGATTGATGCCTATAGTAAATGTGATAAATAAAAAAAGATTTTGTATTATAGTCAAAATTACAAACTTTTTTACTTATTTAAAAAATTCGGAAAATTAATGTTCCAAATCAAAATTTAGTTGGCAATGAGGTTGCGTAGGGTATGTTTAAATTCATTTTGTGTGTGTGTGTTAAAATATGGACTATTCCAGTAAAACATGGTTGTGTCTATGGGAAGACCAATTTCTCTCAAATGAGAAGATCTCTTAAAGTCTAACAACATGAATGTCTAATTTTATAGATATGGACATTTTCTAACAAGTATAAAATGATTTGTCAAAAGTTACTGCATGGGAGATTTAAATCCAGAATTTAAATTTCTTTTTAATTCAGTATTATTTTTATTAAATAGCATATTATGTCTTCTTGACATAAATGTTCTAGTAACACTACTTAGTTATTATTTTTTCTTATTTAATAACAATAACATGCCTGGTTCATAGATAAAGTCATTTGACATAAGGTGACATTACGCTCTCTCAGAAGTCCTTTATTCGTTGGTAGCCAGTCATCTTCAAGACTGTCACAGATATTTGAGATATAAAACAGGTGTCTAACCGTGTCTTCTGACTTATTATGGCTTCATAAATCTGTGGGAGAGTATAAAATCTTTGTCTAAAATTGGGGTTCACTTATGTTCAGATTTTAAATGGATTTAATTTGCAAAATATGGGTGCTCTGTAAAAAATTACTATTACTGAATTCAGGTAGAATATGAAAGAATTGGCAACAGATGCTGGGTGTTCAATATCCATGAGCTACAGTGTGAGATAGCATGTGACAATCCCTAAACTACCTATCACCCCACTAGCTTCTTTCTGGAATTCTCTAGATAGGAAAGGTTAGTGAAGTGAAATATACATGCACATACACAAACACACAATACATAATCACAAACTCACAAACAGTGGGAAACCTCTGTAAAAAATGTAGTCAGAAAGAGCTGAAGGGGGAAAGATGTCAGATCTTCATTTTTTGAGAGAAAGTCCCTAGCAGTTTGAATAGCAGACTATTGACCTCACAGCAAAGTGGATAATAGAGTTGAAGGATGGTGAGAAAAGCAGGCAGCAGTATAGAAGGACATAGTGCTACAAATAGCAGCTCTGATTATGATGAAAATCCCTACCCAAATCTCCTGTGAGAAGTGGGAATGATGGTGAAAAGGGATCTGGCGAGAATACTGAAATCATGGCTCTGAGGTGTTGTATTTCTATCAATATGAGCCATTTGCACAAGCAGGTGAGGCTAAGGAGAATGTGGTATGACATAGAGCTAAACTTTTTATTTCTAGAAAAAAAGTATAGATAAGCCAAGAGAGGAAAAGTTACATCAAAATTACAACTAAAAATATCTATGGTTAGTGCATTAGTATATAGTCTTTATTAGTAAATACCCTTATTAGTGATCATCTTCATTGGTAAATATTCACAAATGGATTATGCTTTATATATTGTTTTGTTACTTGATTTTTACAATAATATAAAATGGACTTCTCTTCATGTTGTTAAATATTACTTATAGCATTGCGTTAATATCTGTATTGCATTCTACTGAATGCATATTCCACTCTTCATTGAATCATTCCCTTATTATTAAACATAATTTTTTCTCCTATTTATGATTCTATGAACAATTCTATACCACATTATCTTTAAAGCCAAATTTTTGAATGCACATTTAATCATTCATTCGAGATAAATTTCTAGAAATGGACTTACCATTTCAAAATACTAACATTTTATTTAAGGCTTTTGTTAGGTGAATGCCTAATTTGTCTTCCAGCATGATCATATTGATTTACAATTTATGAGAGTTCTAGCTACTTAAAATTTAGCAAAGTAACGTTTTAGTTTTCATTTTTTTCCTGTAACAATGTTTTGCCTACTGTGTTGCTTAGTCTTATTATTCTATAATCTTTGTGCTTGACAACTGGTTCTTAATAATATTTGCAGAAAGGGGGCAATAACAGCACAAACAAAAATAAATGTGTCATTATAGACATAAGAAAAAATCTGAAAGAATATGCTCAAAACCACTGATGAAGTTTATCTTGGGTAGGAAATAGGTGTGAATAGAGGAGCATGGGGTAGGTAGAAATATTGTGATATTTTAAACAACTTAAACAATTCCTGAGTAGGTTGCATTTTCCTCACTAACTCACTTGAAAAGTTATACTTAGTAAAATATGGCAATATAAAAGAAAGAGAAAATTATCATATATTATATGCAAGACTTGACACTATAAGTTAACGTGCATAATATTATTTTCATTTTCATTAACCTTTTAAATAGGTAATATTCTCCCCCATTTTGAGGATAAGAAAGCAGTGGCCTGGCAAGGTTAAATGATCTGTCCCAAGTAAAATAGCTATGCATCAAGGAAACTAAACTCAGGTTCACCTGATCTAGAGTAATTTGCAGTGAATCCAGGAGTTTGATACAGAAACCTATGTTCTTTCTTCTGTGTTAAGCTATCTATCAAGGAGCAGTGAGCAGACTTCTGAGATCAAGATGTCTGTGTCCAGAAAAGGAACTGTTGGCTCCTTTGTACAATCCCAGTTCTGAAGTTAATGAGTTCGAGTGTCTGGGGAAACTGACTTCTCACAAGGTCACACAGCGGGAATCAGTGATTTCTGACTCTGCTTATCTAGGACAGTTCCTTGCCAGTTCTCTAGGAATCAGTCTTGTAGTTTCAATTTATACTGATGAAGACAAATTTCAGGATCTGATGTCAAATGAGCAAATGGAAAAAAAAATGGTGGCAAATTCTGATATACAGTGGCTCCTGCCTTTCAAGTGTTAAAGTAACTGTGTACTTTCTTATATGGATAGCAATAGCTTTTTTTTTGTTACAATAAATGACAGAGACACAGTGATGGATATTTAACAAAGCATAATTATGATGAGAAAGCAAGAGAGTAGAAAACAATAACTCTAAATATAAGGAGTCTTCCAAAAGGAAGCAGTATTTAAATCTGTAATTCTCAATCCAACAGAACTGAAGTTCCAAGAAACAAGACTTTCAATCCTTAAAATAAACTCTTTTAAATTCTTGTAGGTAGTCTATCAACAAGAGATAATAAAAATATAGAGATGGCATTGCAAGAGAAAAAACTAACAGCAGCTATTTGGGGATGGGAAAATTTTCTTATACTTCCAAACCACTGAATAATTAATCATATTTTTAGATAGATGGTAACAACTGTTTGGATTACAGAAGAAATCACGAATATACCATTTCCTAAACTAGATGATTTGTATTTTTTAACTGTATTAGAGTATTTAAATTCATAGTACTATTAATGGGAGAAAGCAAAGCTTCTTTAAAAAGCTTTTATTTGAGTGTGTCCTGAGCACCCTCTCTGTTACTAATGGCTGTCTGAGTGAGCATTATGTTGAGAGTGACAGACAAAACATACCTAACATTAGTTAACATTAACTCTGTTTTTCTTGCTGGTGAATTTTAATTTGGTTGAACTGTTCATCCTCCAGAGTCCTCCCCATCAGCCATAAAGTTAACTCAAATATTGTAGTTTAATTTCCTTGCCAGTGTCAGGATTCAATTTGACATCAAGTGGGAAGATTTTTCCAATAATTTCCTTCATTAATTCAGAGTAACAGGTGGAAGACACTGTTATTTGCTGGACAAAGTTGGTTCCCATCATATCCATGAGATGAAACAGCATTGACACATTGAGGAGGTGCAAGTAGAAAGGTGAAAAGCACCTATGACCCTGAACGATCATAGAAATTCTGAATTTAATCAATCCTGGAACTAGCCTACTGCCAACTGGATGAACTAAAAGACAAGAGGTCCATGTGTCTGTGATTTCTGAAATATACTTATCTGGAGCCCCCAAGGCATTCAATTGCTTTGCTACTAAAGCTCTATAAGCTCAGAAAAGGAGGTAAAGCTAATTATTGCCTTTATCATAGTGGATTGCTTCAAGGACATTGCAAAATGGCTCCAAAATGAGTTTGCCATGAGGAAGGCCAGATGCCTTGGGATATTTGACATGGACTCAAATTAATGGAAGTATGCCATTTATACTATCAAAAGAAAATTTCCCTAATCCAATTCTTTTCTTGAGAAGTATAAACGTGGGACCCGAGGCTGCTATAACCAAAGAAACCAAGTGTGTCCCTTTCTTACTACTTGTAGACTGCTCCCTGTCCCCGACTTGAGAGAACAGAAGAGTGACTAGAAGTCAAGAAGAAATATCCCATTTTGCTTCATGTTTCCAGTTTATGCTTCTGTTATTTCCTTGTGATTCTGAGGGAAATGAACTATACAGTATAATACAGAAAAGCCATCAGGATATAATAATAATGGTTAATGTTTATTGAACAAAGGTCACATTATGTCAGGCATAGGTCTTACTGATTCATATGTATTTAACTCAGAAAATCTTCACACAGAGATATATAGGAACCCAGGAATGTTAAGTGGATTTCTCAGGATCACTGCTACAGACTTAAGGTTTGTGTTTCTCTCAAACTCATGTTAAAACCTAATCACTTATATGTGGGGTATAAACCTAAAAGCAACAAATGAACAGGACAAACAGACTCTTGATCATGGACAATGGACTAGTGATTACTCGAAGGTAGGGAGGAGGTGAGAGGGGGATGTAAATGGGGGAAAAGGGGTCAAATATATGGTGACAGAAATAAATCGTACTATGGGAGGTGAATACAAGTGTAAAAGTATATATGCCTTACTGTTAAAGTGTATGGCTTTGGATTTCATTAACCACTATCACCATATAAATAAGATAGATAAATAGATAGATAGATGATAGATAGATAGATAGATAGATAGATAGATAGATAGATAGATAGATAGATGATAGATAGATAGATAATAAATATTTAGATACTTAAAAAACAAAAAAACCTAATCCTCACTGTTGTGGTATTAGAAGGTAGGGCCTTTGGGAGGCAATTCTCTCATGAGGGTGGATTCCTCATAAATGGGGTTAATGTCATTATAAAACAGACCCTAGAGAGCTCCCTTGCCCCTCCCACCCCATGAGGATCGGGTGGGAAGATGGCCATCTGTGAACTAGGAGGTGGGCTCTCTCACCAGATATTGAATCTCTTGGCTACTTGATCTTGGACTCCCAGAACCCAGAACTGTAAGAAATAGGTTTCTCATTTTATTAGCCACCCATTCTTTGGTATTTTGTTATAGCAGCTCAACTGGACTAAAACAATCACACATTAAGTGGCATATCTGGCATTCGAAGACAGGTTGCTCCATAATGTGAACATTCAAACATTACTCTGGACTGGTATATACTGCATAGCACCTCTCCCTGCAATGATTTAGAACTGTTATATTGGCAGAGTCCATACAATTGGTTTTACCCTTTACATTATTCAAATGTTTTATGGGAAGATATTTTTGAAAGTCTCTAGAAAAGTGAAAGCTAGCTCCCAGACTGGGTGAATGGTGAAATTTTGAAAGGCTTACATATACATTGAGCCACTTAAAAGATAATAACATCTAGAAAAAGGTAGAGGATATGGGGAATATAGGAAACCCAAGAAAGATACATAACCAGACAGAGTAGTTCCTTGGGTTTTTTTTTTTTTTTTGACACATACTTAGTCAAGAAAGAGAAAACAAGTCTTCTATATCAGAGAGGCACAAGGTTCATTCAATGACTAGAATTAAAGCTTCAGATAACTTATAAAGTGTGTCTATCTTTGAGATGTTCCTGCCTCATTAGATAGCTACCTCCTAATTCCAATATACATATATCTGCCTGAAACAGTAAAGGTGATGTGGGATAACAACCACAGACTTATGTTATAATTAAGAAATGAAAACCCATATTTGCACTGATTATCATGAAACAGGGAAATGTGGGGGATGGGCCACATGGGAAGTCTATGATATGTGACAAAGAAAATAGAAAGCTGAAAAGCCTATTTAAGATAACTCTAATAGCCTTATATGTTTTATGTTAGCTAATACAATTTAACATCATTTAGTAAATGATTTATTCTAGTTGGTAAAATAATGAGAAAGAGTTGGATCATTGCCCCTACAAAGAATTTCTTTGAGTTTAGACAGATGATTTAACTCTTAAATGCCAAAACATATTTCCTTATTATGTCACCCCAAAATGGCTGACTTTATGCATGAGTTATTAATAATGCTTAAAAAGAACATGGAGCATATATTTTACGTCCTAATTAAAAAATACAGTGAAAAAGGGAGATTTATTTTTATAGAAATTTCAATGTGATCTGACTAAAATACATTAACTAATGAAAGGTCATAAAACAGTGTTTTGACTCTTTTTTTTTTTTGCCTTTTAAATCTGTTCTCATTTGTTTCAATAAAATGCTGAAGAACCCTGAGAATGGCACTTCATTCTTTTGGTTTCTGCAAGAAGTGTGACATATCAAAGAAAAAAAAAAGGTGAAAAATGCCAAATATGCATGCCACTCTTAGCCCTATCAGCACTAAAAACTGATTCCTTAGTTGATCATGTTTCCCTGAGCCTTCAGAATCACCATCCACACTAAATATAACAAATAGGGTTCCAAGGCATGGCATAGCTTTGCTGACTGAGGTCATAAGGAGATTGACAAGATGAACTGGAGAATGCTGCTAGTATCTGAGTATTTTTAAGCACAGATTTTTCAAAGAAACTGCAGGATTGAGTCTGCTTGCTTTCACAGTGATGAAATTGAATGTGAATCAAATGCCTGGTCACTTGGCTACTGTTAGACATAATACTCCTGAAGTCTGTGCTTGACACAATGTTTACATTGTCATTTAAAATGTATCTCCAGCCTATCTCTGAAGTCAAAAATATACTAGAACCTGTGTACTGAAGGTTTTGTTAGGTGCAAAATTGCTTAGGTAGTATACAGAGTTATATTTCAACTTTTATCTGTATCTAACAGTGGAAAATATTTTAGGTCCATACCAACATGCAAAAGGATAAACACGATGTTGTTCTTTGGATAGTATTTTTCTTTTCTATTTCTTATTCTCTTTTTCTAGACTAGTTGCTATGAATGCTTTAGTAAAAAGTTATAATTTTTCACCTAAGGTTAGAAAATCTTTCATCATCATCACCATCATCATAATAACATTTCTTGGTTACTTGTTAAGAGCCCACATTAGAATTGTCCAACAAGTAGAATTGTCCAGATTCTACTGCTTGTGTTCTTTTAGGCTCTAAAATGAGTTCAGTTTATTTAATCTCCACATTAACCCTACGAGATATGTGCTATGATTCACCTGTTTGATGGTATTAAGAATTTAAGAAACTTGGTCCAGATTCTATAATGAATAAGTGGTAATGGTGGGGTTTGAACACAGTCAGTCTGGCTCCTAAATCCATACTATTTATTCAAGGTCAATATTGTAGGAAGTTCCTATTGCCTACTTGCTTATCTCCTGGGATGATGACTGAATACCCACATTGGTTTCCTACAGGTAGTGAGGATCCCAGGTTTTATAGAGAGATGTAAGCCTACTTGAGGGCAGTGGGACACAGGCCTCTGTCCTGTAGGTGTGTCCATCAGCACTGTGGTCCTGCGGGTTCTTTGCAGTACTCTACTAATAAGAAAGTCTTCATGCTTTCATTTCACCTTTTTGATTCCTATGAGGAAAGTGATTCCTTTTGTTGCTAATCTTTAAGATGCACATGGGGAAAGGCGAGTGTCTGTGGAAGGGTGACTGCTTGTGCAGACATCTAGGCCATGCACCAAGTCGCTTGGTAATGAGATTCTCCACAGCACCAAACTGCACTGTCCATTCATGTTTTTTTTCCACCTGTCCCCACAGTAGTGTCTGTTTGCTCAGCCCACATGCAACAAGGCTGTGTTTGTAAGTCAGGGCCCATTCACTGGCTATTTAAAAAGCATGACAGTAAGTCCCATGAAAAGCTCCTCAATTCAAATTCCTCTGTGATGACTTGCTCCATTCACCGGAGACAGCCAGGGGAGGGTACGTGCGGCTTCGCTTCTTCCACTATGGAAGACAAGAAAGTGTTTTTTTTTTTCTTTTTAATAAAGCTCCTGACGTGCCATGATTATTAAATATTAAGTCATAATAAATGATTGAATCTGAGGAAAAAATCTTTTTTGGAAGAAACTTTTATCTAGCTCACAAAATATATTATCTCCAACTATCCATGGTATTTTAATTTGAAAAATCTAGTTGATCTTTATGAATTCCTTTTGGCTCCCTCCTCCTCCACAGAGGATTAGTTAGCTTGATTGGTTCCTTCAATCATATTGGGAGAAAAATATATTTGTAGTTACTCTCGTTAACAAAGCCAAGGACAATGACAATTGTCCAGATTCTACTGCTTGGGTTGTGGTGTGGTTAGCTGAGGCATATAGAGCATGGGCATATATCTCTAAGTATTGTATTTCTCTTTTTTCTATCTCTGTATGTCTTCTTAATTCCTCTCTCTATATGTCTTCTTAAAAGTAGAAGAAATTCATTTAGTATTAGAAAATCAACTATTCAAACATTCTCTAATCGGTGCATTTTATATGAAGATATCAGAGTAGAACAAACCCAGAGGGTTCTGAGGCTTGCTCTAGGTATTACCTTTCTTGAGTTAACTTGTTCAGACTCATCCAGAGTCAAAGCATTTTCCTATAGATTCCTTTAATGTACTTTTTCTTTCGTATCACTCATCACAATCAGGAATAACACTTAATTCTTGAATTTCTCCCCTGTAGAATGCATTATCCATGAGTTCAGGGACTGTGTCTGACACATCCACTGCTGGATAATCTCTACCAGAATAACACATGGCATATAGTATGTGCCCAGTGAGTATTTAAGTGAATGAATGACTAATTCACAGTCTGCCACTCTTTATATTTCTAAAGAGCCCCTTACAAGAATTTTCCTAAGTAGAAAATAAATTGAAGAAAAACACAGTGAAATGTCAATTTACATGTAAATGTTTTGCTTCTTATTTTTGTTTTCCAACATTAAATCTACATAAGAGAGTACTGCATAATGAAGGCAGAAGAAAGACACCACCAGCTTTCTGCCCTCAATAAACTTAGAAAATAGTAGTGGCACTAGAAAAGACTGAATTATTGAGGGTTATAAAAAAGAGAGAAACAAAGAGCTCTGGAATTTTAGATGTGAGAAATTTTACTGTTAGCTGTGGGAATCAGGACGTTGTCCTGAAGGAGTTTCTAGAGTAAACACGTGAGTTAGTGCCCCAAGCACTAATTTAAGTGGATGTCAAAATTTCAGTAATCAAGATAAATAATATTTTAATGCAATATTCTAAAAAATCAATATTAATACTAATAATTCTCTGGTGACCAAAATAGTAAAATCTTAATAAAAACTGGATCAGTTTTACTGATTTTTCTTTTGCCTCAGGCTCTAATATGATTTGACATGGACTTGGTGGCTAATATTTAATATTAAGGAGATGAAAGTTTTGCCAATTGAGACTCAGGAAAGTTCACCATTCATGTTGAAGAGAAAAAGGTTTCGGGGAACCACACATGAGTGGCCTGATTTGACTAGACAAAGAACCATGTAGTAGGTGATAGTAATATTCTGGGTCACAAGTCAAAGATTTAGGTTCTAAATGTAGGATAAGACTAAATTATAAACAACCTAAAATCTCTGAACCAAAACTTGGCATTATTATTTAAACAGTGCTAAGCTGTTGAAGACTTTTGAGCAGAGAAAGTAATAGTTTAAAATAACCATAATAAATAGTTTTTAAAGTCTTGTAGGAAGGCTTCACAGTAGGATGGAAATCTCTTCTGTTGTCTTTATCTCTTTTTTAAACAGGCAATTTATCCAGATTGCTTTATTTTGCCCTTCCTTGTGCATCAAATTAAAAAACAGCATTTGTTCCTTGATCTGAATATTTACTGACTTAGTTTAAAAATCGGTAAAGTGGATGTCAGTGAAATGCCAGTGAAACTCTGTGCTCAGTGAGAGAGCACTACCTACCTAGACAATGCTTAAATAGCACTGCCAAAAGGGTCTTCTCTCTTGGCTTTGAGCTTCCATGATTGCGTAGCCTCTCTTCCCTCATTTCTGAGTGATGCATTTCTTCTCTAGGATATATTAATGATTTTAATAAGGTTTTACAGTCAGTCCACTCTTCCTTTTCTCTTCAATGTTTGTCTAAGATCATATTACTGTTATTATCTGTTATGTGTTAATTTCAAAGTTTAACTCTGAGAAGGCTCATGTTGTTTCCTAATTTCCAATTTTTTAGTCATTTCACTGTCAAACTATTCAATTTTGATCAAATTTGACAGTGTTTTTTTTTGTTTTCTAAATGAATTGTGAACTGCATAGCACATTATCGTATGAGATTAAGGCTAAGTTTTTTCATTTTGGTAGGGGTAAATGGTCGTAATGTCTGCAACTTACTCTCAAATAGTTTATCAAAAGCAAATAAACACAAATAAATAAACATAATGGCATAGAGTAAAAGTAGTAGAAATGAACACTAGAATGAAAAATTTGGAAAGCCAAACTGGCAGGTGTCACTACCTGGTGAATCTAGGTGAAAGGTGAAGAGGAGTTTATTGTTCTTGTCTTGCAAATTTTTTGTAGGTTTGAACAAAGACAGAAGTGAACTAGCCTTTCTGGAGAGGTTTACCATTAAGGGAGAAATTCTCTCATCTAATAAAATTGGGAGTTTTGGGTTGGGTAAGTGAAGCAGTTGGTAAGAGGAAAAAATTGTAAGTAGTTTAATACCTAATGTAAAAAGCACCCCTTCACTAATCTATTGTTATAAAGCCACAGCTTTTCTTGGAGTTTCTGACACCACTTAGAGTTGTGTCATTGTGGTTACATAAACTGTTCCTAGAACATAATATTAATTCCCTTTTCAGATTCTTTAAATTAGAGATATTATTAAAAAGAAACACTTGCAAAGCAATTTGAGTGCAAAACTCATTTATTTATTTATTTTTCAATATTGTTTTCTACTTTTTAGGGTTTTCTCTTCTACGTCAATTTGACAAGGCTTTAGTGGCTTACTAATGTCAAGTCTTCACAAAGCATTCAATATGATTTGGTTTTCATAGAAATTGAAAATTTTTCAGTTAATAATTATTTCATCTGTTTATGTAATATTTAAAGTATAATTAATATTTAATGATATTTAAATGTAATAATTACAGTAACAGGTACATACATTTAAGAAGAGATGCACTGGCACTTGGGAAATATTTAAATGTCATAATTACAATAACAGGTACATACTTTTAGGAAGAGATGCACTGGCACTTGGGAAATAGGCAGCTCAAATCATGGGATCAGAGGTGCATGCACCTATGAGAGCATAGTAGCTAATTTAGTGTGCGGTAGACCAGGACAACACACTATAGAGAGAATGTGAGCTAATTGAGAATATCAACTAATCTAGCATTTTCATTAGGTTGAGGACATTTGAAAGAGTTTCTACTGCATTCTTTTATTGTACTAATAACCAAGTAAAAAATTTTTTTTTTAAATCACAGATTTTAATCTAAATTTGTGGCCTTTCAATGATGACCCAAGACTAAATTCAAATTCCACTCTCTCTCCTATAAACCTCTGCCTCTCCTCCATCCCACCCCCATTTTTTAAAAAATAGATTGGATTCTGGGAACTTAAATTTTATCTGAGATGTACCAGTGGTAACTTTTATACAAATGTTAAACGGGGAGAAAGTACTGATATACTGAAGCTTTCTAGGGCAAGAGCATAAGCAAAATTTAGGTATGTGATGGATCACTAACTGGTTTGTACCAACTGAGACAATTGAAAAATTATGACCAGTTTTGGGTGAATGATGATGAGGAGGAGCATGGTATTGGGGCAAAGGGTAAAGAAATTTGTAAAGAAAAAGGAATTTTCTGTCCCCAAACCATTTTCCTCCTTGAAATTCTGTGAACTTAGAACAGAGAAGACAAGAGTAGTGGAGAGAATCTAAGAATTGTTTCTCAAAATTGACATAACATTCTCACATCATCAAATAGAAAATATTAGTGCTAGATTTCAGTGACCAATGAGAAAAACATGTGATTCAGGGACCGTGAGAAAAGTTTTGATGTCTTGCTTTTGAGGAACCTAGAATTCATAGAGACAAAAAGTGATGCACATTTCCCAAGGACTCGAGTCACAGAAAATGGCCTGAGACCACTAGAGGAAGTCAAATAAGTTAATACTAGCGTAAAGTGAAATCAGTTAACATTTTGGAGAAGATTCCAGTGTGTTAAGACTTCAGGAAGTTGAATCAGTAAGTTTTTATATTAGATGTTCCTGATGAAATTCTCCAGTAAATAAAAGTAATCTCACAAAATTTTACCTGCAATTAAAGCTGCCAGTGTTAGAAAATGGTTTCTCTGATGACTCTTCAGATTCTACATGTTGAATTCCATTTTATCTTATAACATTTGTTCCCACTGTGGTTTCATTTACTTGTGTTATCCAGATCTGTTCATGGTCCCATCATTTTAGACAAAAATGTTTTTCATTCCACCTAATAAAAAAGTTGCTCCAAGACTATGCACCCATTTTGTCTATGGGACACTTGTTCGATTTCAAACATGTTCAATCAAAACACTGTTCTTACCTAAATGAACCAGACTCTGCTTTTCTATATTTATCAACCATCGCTCCTGCTTCTCTTGGTCCAATAAAATTAGTTTTTTCCTTTTTGTATATGGTAATCTCTCAAATACATGAAGAGTTATCAAGTATATTTACTGATGCTGTCTTATAGAAAAATACATTCTTTCTGGAAAATGTTGGTCTCAACAAATAGCATTAGGTTATTTGAAAAATTCAATGTTTACTATTTGAAATGAAGATTTATATTTCATTCAGCTTGTCCCTGCTCATTTTAAAATGCTTTTATATTTCTAAGCTTTTGATGGACCAAAAATTGACAGTAGGAGAGAAAGCATTTTGAAAAATAATCTTGGTTATTCTTTTTCTTCTTTTACATAAATATAGTGAATCATAGGAACTGATGGAGACCTTCAATCATAGGCTATAGAATAATAATATAACAGCTACTAGAAAGTCTCTAAGATGCTATGACATTTTGACACAGTTGAGGGGGGTGAGGAAATTAAGAGTAATGAGATAAATTTTAGTACATTTGTTGCAAAATGAGTGAACAAACGATGTGCAAGATTTGATGCAATGTAACCTTAATGAAAACAACTCTGTACTTGATTAACATTCTAAGAAAGCTCAATATTCTTCTTTTATTTAAAAAAAAAATCATTCTCTTTATTTTACTGCCTGCTCTTAACTTATTTCACTGCTTTTAAATGGTTCCGAGAGAGAATAAAAAATAGTGAAGAGAAAAAAAAAAAATCTGTATTTTATTTTTAAATTTTATTTTGGCTTTGTCATTTATAAACTATATATTGAAATCTAAAGAGCCAAGCACTCAGATGAATATGGAGAGGGACAGATAATGCCTGTCTACACAATATTGTATATACAATACTCATTCCTGCTGCTTCTTCCTCATCAATGCAATGATGATTCTGTTTACATCACAGGTAGCAATGATCCAGCTTACAACAAAACAAAACAAAACTAGTTTCTCAGACTTAAATGAGTCTAGGGATTGTGGTGTGGCACACTGGACAATGTAGTATAGAAAGAAGTCTCTAGAGAACATGTCCTCTGGAATGAAAAGAAAGAGTTTGACTAGGAGAAAAGCTTTCTTTCTTTCCTTCTTTTATAGTTTCCTCCTGTCTATAATAAGTAGTTGAAGCCTGGAACCCCAGAAATCATTTTGGTAACCAGATGAGGATGTGACAAGGATAAAGACAAGGGCTCACATACTAAACATGAATGAACAGAAAGACTGGACCGTGGGTTACTGATGGCACTGCTGAGCCACTGTACAGGCTCTGAAATGTCTATTCTAAGGTTTATTGCTGCTGAAAACAAATGTATTTCTTGTTGGTATAACTGTTAGTTGATTTTCTCTTATTTGTGGCTAACTGCATTCCTTACTCACACAGAGATGTGGCTTTCTCAATGAAAAATATTACTGGTTATTATACAGATTACTAAAAATTAAAAATAATGATGGAATATATGAACTTTAAGATTCCTGTCAATCATCTGTTATCCTTAAATATCAGATTCTGAAGAGAAAAATATTTACTGATCAATGTATGCCTACAACTCCTGCTACTATTTTAGAAATGTGTTTTCATAATATGTTTTTTTAAGATGTTTACTTGCAGAATTTTATCACTTTTAGATATCAAGAAACAACAGAATTTTAATTTTTATTAATATTATGAAATATATAGTAAATATGCAAGGAATATTTTTCATTTATCTCTGAATTTGGAGGATTGGAGGATTATCGCCCAGTATAAATATAGTTAATATTTTTCAACAAGGTTAAGGACATCATTTTATATTTTCACATAAATGCTTTTTTTTCCACTTTTTTGTTTAAAAAAATCTAAAGTTTTTACTCAATAGCTAGCTCACTCCCTCTTGTTTCACGCTCCTTAATAAACTTACTCTTTTTACCCTTGGCAGAAGAATCAGGAATTTAATTAAAGCATCATTAACATATTCAATTAATACTATCTGTTATATCACTGAAAAATAAAAAGAAAAATAGAAATACTGTAAGCCTCACTACATTGATGTTTTAAGTAATTCTTCCAGAGATAGGCGCAGAGTGTGAGAAGGTACTTTTATTTTTGTGCAGGTTTAAGAAATAAAAAGAAAAAAATATGCTATAAATTTTTATTTTCTCTAGTTTCTTGGCTGAAGTCCCAAACTGAAAGAAATTTGTTTTGGATTTGATCT
The DNA here is from genome assembly GCA_030015415.1 of Cynopterus sphinx. Lineage (NCBI taxonomy): Eukaryota > Metazoa > Chordata > Mammalia > Chiroptera > Pteropodidae > Cynopterus > Cynopterus sphinx. The sequence continues at coordinate 121,558,841 of CM057383.1, forward strand.
TAGTTTTCATTTGTATGCCTCAAAAAAGGAATAGCATAATTTTTCACCAGTGATAACACATGTATAAGAAACAGGAGCAGAGAACAACCACCAGAACCTCTTTTGAAGGTGGAGGAGATCTTAGCTGAAGTACAGTTATTTCTGCAATGCAATATTGGTACTGTAAACCTGAGTACTGAGTTTCTGTCCCTCAAAAACTTAAATTTTTTTTTTGCTGTTTCATATAAGTATGCAAAATATATTGATCATTATTCAATTTCACCTTCTCTTAACTTTTTTTGTTGTTGTTAATTTCAGGAAGTGAAACAGAGGAACTCATAGTCTTATAGGAACATGGGACTTTGAATTATTTACTGATTTTGCTTTGAGAAATATCTAGCAACATTAAAGTCTGGGAGGTATAGCTAACCCTGGGTTCGGTGTTTTTTTTTTTTTTTTTTTTTTTTTTAAATCCTGTGTCACCTCTCCAGAAACCCACTTGACTAGGGCTTAGAAGAAATAACATTCTAACTTGACATTAGATATCAAATTAAAATCATTCAACCCAGTCAACCACAAGCTCTTTTCTCCCATAATCACTTGACTTTAAGAGAAAAATTGGTTAAACTCTAAATGGATATAATAAAATGGCAGATTAAAACAGATAATAGTTGATGTAATGTAGTCTGTGATATTGTTTCACTCTAAAGAAAATATTGGCTTATAAATCATGAACAATAAAGTTCCTAGGGTCAAGGTTATATACTAAGTCCTGGGATATTTTATTTTATTTTGTTTTATTTATTATTATTACTTTGGTAGTCTCTTCTCAAACATAAATTTAAAACTAGTCCTGTGTTTTCTTTTCTGTTCAGTTTTCTATAATTACAAAAATAAAAATAAACAGCAGTTTTCTGAAAGAAAATAAACCATCTAAAACCCACCATCTAAAATAACCATCTAAAAAATAAATAGAACTCTGAGTCTATCTAAGCTTCTTTTGTTTTTCATTTTGGCCCACATGTAAAGATGTTCTACCTTATTGAATCACAACAAAGATTTTATTTTGTATTCTGTCTTTTATTTTCATTTTACATTATATGACCTATTGTGTCAGTAAACTTTATTAGACACTAAAATATAGGGATGTATGTATGTTCTTAAATGTCATTAATATTTATAATTATATTGTGAATGGTCACAAACTGCACATAAAATGTGATAGTCACTGTAAATTTTAATAATGCTCCCTATTTTTTGGATTTTTATCTTGGTTCTAATGTTTCATTATTTTAGACAATACTACAATGTTTTATGTCTCCCTCTTTGACTTAGTTCTTCATGATAAATCAAAGGATGAAAGAGTGTGGACATTTCATGGCTTTGAGTACATATGACTTATATGCCAATTTAAAATGTTGGCAACCATGCGTAAGTGTACTGTCAACAACTAGGTCATATTTTTAATGCATTTGTTTTTTATATTCACTGATATATGAAAAAAATAGTGAGAGATTATTATACTTAGACCTTAGCTTTCTCAGAGCCTTTTAAGAATTATATTCCTTTAAGTCATTGCTACATTAATGATTAAAAACATTTTTAACTTTATAGACTGTGTATATTATGACTCAGTTATTCTTATCCTTGTTAACTCTCTTTCTCAGCCTTAATAGTTTTATTAGGATGCATTATGAAACTGTAGAACCATAAATAGCCGTGGATCATATTGCATTCTGAAAAGAGAGAGTTCACTGAAATATAAATCTAAATAAAAAGTAAAACATTGTACATATTTTAACATTAAGGAAATGGAACAATAACATAATTTTTTCTTCTGAAACTTTTTCATTGTACATTTTTACAAGTAAAATGCATTGTGCTACAAAAATCAAATGGAAATACATCTTTCTTCAGATAAATCATTTAATTATTCATTTACTCACATTTGTAGGTTACCCCAAATAACCTTTGCTTTCCTCAGACTGAGTGGGAGAATATAGCTTGTACAGTGATAAATGAAACTGAGAGTCAAAACTAGCCAATCCAAAATCACAGGCAGAATGAGTAAGTAAGAACCTCAAGTCTCACCTCATTCTGTGTTACGTTTTTGTCTCTCATGCTCTGTAACCTGGATGCTCGAGACATGGTCCTTTGTTTTTCCCTCAAGTGATTTTTATTTTCAGGTTTAAACATTGGACCAATGTCTAAGAAATGTAGGTATAAGAAATACATTCTCTTTTTGAAAATAAATGAGTAGATACATGAGAATAATCCCAAAGCTAAGAATAATTCCAAAATGCTGATAGAAGTTGGCTTGGATATTAGTATCTTACTCTACTCTGAAGGATTTTAAAACTGACTATGTTACCATTCTATTGAAATAAGGCATCAGGGTGTAAGAATGAGGCCAAGTTCAATTGTCTCTCATTTTACAAGCCTCATCATATGTATGTGTGTGTTTAATAATAATATCAGTAAAGTTTTTTAATTAAAGATTAATACATGCTCTCAGGGAAAAGAGATGATACTAAACTACACAGACAGGAAGTAAAAGTGGTCTTCTCATTTGCTTCCCACAAATATTTTAAAAGTTAATATCACTTGGTTAACTAATAGTTTTGTATACCTCTTTCTAAAGATTACTGTATCTAAATATAATTGTATAGTATCATATCATTCATGATTTTTTTCAATCAATAATATACAACAAAGCATTATTATCTCATCATAATGCAAATTTATAGCAGAGAGTATTGAAAATGTAGATAAGTATAAAGGATAAAAGGAAAGAGCCTATTTATACATTATCAGGCTTTTATTCATTACATTTTTTGACTATCACTAGGATCACACCACACATTGTACTATAATATGATTTTTATTTTAATATATTTTGAGCATTTCCCATAGGATTAAATGTGATATATTCTGGCTGCTTTTTAAAAAATATTCTAAAATTTATTTAACTCATCTTTTATTGTTAGATTTTCAGGTTGTTTTCACTATTTTTTTCAATATTATAAGTAATGCTTGTGCATAACGATTTTTGCATAAGTTTACTAATTATGCTGTTTCTTAAAGTTCAAATTGCTGACTCAAAGCATTTGAAATATGTTGAAATACTACTAAATTCCATCCCTAAAGAAATTTTTAAATATATTCTCTCAACAAATAATTTACAAGAATATCTGTTTATAAAGAGATTATTGTTGGACTCTTGTTATGGTCCAAAGCATAAGCTGAGATGATACATAGACCATAAATGAGCTGAACCACTAATTTCAAATTAGTTACAAATGATCTACTGGTATAGCTCCAGTTAGCTATCAATTACTTGTCAAAATTATTTGCTACATCTCTAATACAAGAGTATTAAGTCTATCAATACTTTTGAAATATAATATTGAATATAAAATATAATATTGAGTATAAATAACATTTTTATACATTCCTACCATGTTTTCTGTCATTCTATTTATCATCAGGATAGATTGGGATGTGCTATAATAACAAACAACTCCAAATGTCAATGATTTAAACAAAAAAAGTATTTTTTTTGTTTATGCTGCTGTTTGCTGTGGTTGTCTGTGGTTCTGCTCTACTCCATATTAACTCTTCAGACCTGGGCTGCAGAAGCAGTCCTTATCTGCGACATAACTGGTCCTGTGGCAGAGGCAAAAGAGGCGTGGTAGAGCTATAAATAGTGTTACATTTGTATTCAGGAGAGGCACACATTACTTCTTCACAATTCATTAGCCAAAGTAAATCAAACAGCCATTCCTCACATTTGTGAGGTGGAGGCCTATAATTGTCTCATGAGAAGCAATTCAAACTATATGGTCAAGGCTGCCATCAACACAGCAGGAAATTCAATTCTCTCCCATGGAGTAGCAGTGACTATTGTAGACCAGAATAGAAGCTACTACATCCTGGTTCTGGAAGGGGTATAAAATTTGAAAAGGTCTTTGACATGATCCAGTGCTATATTGCAGTGCTAGTACATGCCTCGGTTTGCTCAGTCTTCCAAGCCCTTGCTCTGGAGGTAAAAGACAAAATGAATGATTTCATATGAAGACGTCTCTACAGTATATAGTATTTAGAGTATGTAAATCTTTGTCTTGCTCACACACACTTTATAAATTTTAATCTTCCCATGTCTTTTTTCCTGATTTCTATTGTAAATCTTCACATTGTAAGAAAGATTTGCAGGGTAACTCTGCTCAAATGTGAGGTCTTTGAAATGTCTTCTGTCTCTGTGTACATCTGCAAATACCCTTTGTAGTTTGGGGAAGAGAAGAAAAAAAAATTGTAGGCCTCTGTAATTTTAGATGAAAAAAAATTCTCTAAGTACTTTTATGTTAATTATAAAACCAACATCCCTTTCTACAAAATCCAGTTTTTCCTGTGGATGTTACAACACTGAATTTTGAAGTTTAAATGTTTTATGTTACATGCAGAGATTCTACATAACCCAATATTAGACAGAAGCACAGAAATTCTTGGAATATTGTAGTAGGTAAAATGGCTTGCTGACATGAGAACAAAAGTAGAATATCTATGGTCATATGAATGTATGATGTGATTGTTGGCTTTCAATTTTTATTTATCATTCCTGTATCTCATAAAAAACAGCAACCCCTCCAGTTACAATGTCTAACGCTAAGTTATACCCTACAATTCTCTGTCTTTATTAGGTGGTGAATCTAATCTCTTGGCTCTTGTGTAGCTTGAATGCCTGAAAGTCTTTGAATCATGTTTTTAACATGCTTACACCTTGCCATTACTCTCTGTAGAATTTTCCTTTTCTCATATATTAACATGTTTTCATGAAGGTAAATTTATTTTAATTTTACCTTCAATTCACACTAAATTAATAGTGTAAATTCTCTGTTATAATAGCTTATTCGCTTTTCTGTTTGCTTGAGTTTTTGCAAAGTTGGTATTTAGAATTTTCCCATATTGTCACTTAAAATAGCAGAAATGCAGTCACTTGGCAGTGTTGGCCCTTATTCTTCCCAGGGTCCAGGGAAAACTAAGGTCATGAACTTCAGTAGCAGTGTCTCCCCATCATCTAGGTCCGTGGTTAATGATGATACTTTTCATTAAATTATACTAAGGCCTTTGTACATTTTTTTTCTTTTTCAATTTTTTTTTTTAGGTGAGGAAGCAGTTGACCTCACAGATTGCAAGGACCTTGTTAGTTTACAATCCCTTATTTATTTATTTTTTATTTTTACGCCTACAGCACCTGATTTTCCTAGGTGGTCTGCTATTCAAGTACTAATTAGGTCTGACCCTGCTTAGCTTCTGAGATCAGATGGGATGGGGCTTGTTCAGGGTGGCATGGCCATACACAGCCTTTGTACATCTTAAGCTCTCTTCATAAACCTATGTTTATGTCCATTGAAGGTTGAATATATCTACAGTAACATCATTTTCTCCAGGAAAGGAATCTAATAACGTAGAATGAAGAGAGAGATAAAAAAAAAATAGTCTGATTAAGCTTAATACAGCAGACTAATATAGACAGTCATATCACACTTTATTTTGGGTATTGGAATGTGTCTCAGAGATTTTCACACTCTCTGGTGTAGAAATATGAATGGACTTGGAATACATGTTCATGAATTTGCCTACATGTGAATAGTATACATTCAGGAGTAAGCATAATGATGGTCAATGCTATGTAGTAAGTGTAGAGAAAATATATGTGTTTCCAGAATGGAGATCCCTTAGCTCACCTACTCTTCATGTAGTTTATTCACTGCTAACTCTCAAGAACTTGCTTAATGTATTGCTATTTCTCTGTGGCTCCTCAAATTGCTACACTAGTACCACAGTTTTGTGTAACAGGCCTAGGGGAGACTATATTTTTCTTCCTTTCTGTTTTCAGACCATTACTCCTTTATAATCATATTTAAAGTAAAACTGCTTTGAAGCTTATGCTATCTTCATGAAGGAATTCTTACTTATTTGCTTGTTTACTGAAGTTCTGAGTTTATGATCCATTGTCTCTCTCTCTACCTAGACACTTTTCACTATTCTGAACACATTCATAAAATGTGTGTGAAGAACACTGCAATACCACAATGGTACTGTTAATAAATGCTCACTAATATGATAAAGGAATGGCCAATTTATTTTGGTGACACACTCATGAAACACGATAAAATACTTGAGATTGCTTCACTTATGAAATCTAAATATATGACTATATGAATACAACTTTGTATCCTCACAGTTACCTTATTGTTTTGTTCTCAATACACCTAATTTTTAACTGCCATTTATACTTATTTTCTTGTCTTTAATTTTTTTGTGAATTTTATTCCGTTGTCTACATTGTCCTTTTGAAAGTACCTACTTTCTTAGTTTCTGTGATGCCATTTATATCAGTCCATCGAGGTTGCCATAACAAAATATCACAGACTGGGGGTTTTAAACAAGAGTTATTTATTTTCTCACTACTTTGGAGACTAGAAGTCCAAGACGAAGTTGCCCTCAGGGATGGTTTCTTGGCAAGGCTCTCTTCCTGGCTTGTTGATGGCCAGCTTCTTGCATAGTCTATTCTCTTTCTATGTGTAGAGAGGGAGAAAGATCTCTGCTGTCTCTTTCTCTTCGTATAAGGTCACTGAACCTGTCAGATCAAGGCCCTGCCCTTATGGCCCATTTAACCTTAATTACCTTCCTAAAGGTCTTCTCTCTAAGTATATTCACATTGGGGATTAATACTTAAACACATTTATTTGGGGGAGACATAATTCAGTCCAAAGGATAGTCCCTTACAGGTTACAGTACAAATTTCTTAACCTTCCCTGAGAAGTAATCTTCATCATGCTTATTTTAAAGATAAGGGAATGTATTGACACACAGACTCACTTAAAGTCACTTATCATCTGTAAGGGATTATCTGTATATTCATTTAACAAAATAAGGGATTTCTTTTTCTCAAGTAATAGGAATTCCAAAATTAAGTTTAGGCCTCATGTGGTGACTAATAAAGTCATCAAGAACCTAGACTCCTACTTTTCTGCCTAACCAACCAATATAGTGTGTTTATTGTCATGCTTGTTATCTCATAGGATACAAGGTGATTGTCTACTATTTCATCATATGTAGATAGGGACAAATTTATTTCTTCCTTTCTGAACTACATGCCTTTTATTTCTTTTTCTTGCTATATTGCACTGGCTAAAACTTTAAATACTATGTGAAATAAGAGTGATGAAAGTGCTTGAAAAAAAAAACTTGAAAAAAAACCTTTACATTTATCTGTTATTTTGAATCTGCTTTTGCTGTTACTAAGTTACTTTCTTTTCCTTTGGGATGCAAATATAAGGAAAACTTATTGAACCAAAAACTTATGGAACACATCATCTCTGCATTCTTATCACATGTGTTCATTCCACAAGCAATATTGAGTAAAAAGTCACTATCTGGCTCTGGCCCTGGGGTCACAGCAGTGGGATAGAGAGATTTTAAAAAAATGACAACAACAAAAAAAGAGTGGCGAGAGTGGACATCCTTCTCTTGTTCCCAGTCTTAGGGGAAAAACAATGTCTTTTCGCCATTACATATATTAAATCTTTTTGTAGATTATCTTTATCAGGTGGAGAAAGTTTCCCTCAATTCCCAATTTTCTGAAAATGTATATCATGAACAAGTACTGAATCTTGTCAAATACATTTTATTTCTGAAATAATCAATATGACAATGTGATTTTCCCCCATTTGGCTTGTTACTATAATAGATTACATTAAGTACTTTTGAAATATTAATTCATTCTTGAATCTCTAAAATATACCCAATGTGGTCACAGTGCTTAATTCCTTTAATGTATTGCTGAATTCTATTAGTTAATCTTTTATTAATATTTTTTTTGCATTTATATTTATGAGGGATATTTGTCTATAGTTTTCTGTTTTTAATTATTATTGTCAAGTTTTGATATCAAGTTAATACTGGTATTCTATTCTCTACTATGAGAGTCTGGGAACTTCATTTATATTCACTGTAGAAATGATTCTAGACAATTTTTTTCCCTCAAGTGCATGGAAGTTTCTGAACCAAAATGACATCAAATATTTTGACAAGAATAAGAGTGAGAGTGGAACTTAGTTATTATTGAGCCAGGGTCATTATTCTTCATCCTTGAATCCAGTGTATTTCTTTTAGAAAACTATGACAAGTTGTAGTCATTTATTTGACTACTAATTGACTGTGCCTTGTCATAGCTTATAACATCCACAATGATAAGGAATATGTCTAACTTTTCCACCAATAGCTAGAACTCAACACAGAGTAGCTCAATAAGTATTTCTTGAATAAATAACCCATCATTTAATGTGCCTGGGGTGCATCCTGGACTTCCCTCCTATGTTACATTCCTTCCCCGTGCAATCAAAAAGTTGCTGAAAATGTACAAATCATAGCCTGACTCTTAAGGTATTTATAGTTAGTTAATGTGAATGAGAAGTCATTAATAAGAATCATTAAACAAATGATACATACATTTTAGAGAATGAGTACTAATGAGTCAGGGGAAGGATTTACTCATGTGGGCTGAAGAAATCAGGAAAAGATTCATGAAATAAGAGAAGGAAAAAACAGACTCTTAGAATATCAGGCCAAGGCTTAGGAAGAAATAAAGTTATTATTAAAAAAACTTTCTAGGAAATTATAGAAACCTAAAAATCTAGTCATACATTCATGAAGCTAGATAATATTCTACTGTACAAGTAAGAACCCAAAGATTCCAATAGTTTTTGTACCTGACTATTTATGGACCATTGGTTTCTACCTTTGGAGTAACACACCTCCCTCTGTGACACACTCACACACACACATGCACGCATGCATGCATACACCCTCCATTGTCTTGTGTTTTGGTTTGACTTGAGGATTTTATCTTTTCTAAAAAATACAAAATGACACACTAAGTATTGATTTGATTTTTCTTGTTCTAAGTAGTAACTAGACTATGACCAACTTTTTAAATGATTTTTAATGAGATCCATAGACTTGGATTACACTTATCATAACTGATAATGTCTTGTCTTAATTAAAATTGTTAGGTTTCATTCCGTAATCAATTCTCATTTCATTGTTACTGTTGTGAGTAGAACAAAGGAAAATCCATCAAAATATAAATTAGCAGTATTTCCAGGCTCTACTGGTAATGTTTTTGGTATCTAGTTGATCAATGCTTATGATTCATTTTACCTTATGTAATTCCTTTTACCACTAGAGTTTTGATATGGAGTTCTCTAGTGGTGAGGCCATCTCCACTCTTTTCTTTGTTAAAAGCAAAATTTTTCCTAATTTCTAGAGCTGTAATACTTTATGCTAGATGTTTTTTTTTTTTTAACAATTATTATAACTATTTACTTGTTAATAGTGGAGAAGACCAAATGTTTGTTGAAAGGTGACACTACTGATTTATTTCCTATAGGCCGTGAATTTGTTTTCATTTTACCCAGTTTTGTACATGAAGATCAATGAATGGGTAGATGGATAGATGCATGGATAAATGAATGGATAACAAGATGGGTTAACTCATGATAGGGCTCATTGTGTGATATCTACATGCTAGACATTGTCCTAGGTATTTGAGTTATTTCAAACAACCTAATTATTTTTCCTGGGGCCTCTTGCATTTATCAGTATGTTCTGAGGTATAAGCTGCCATTTTGGAAATAATACCCTCCCATTTATCTAGAAATAAATGTTTATTAGGGTCCAAATCACCTGTCTTAGCTATGAACTTACACTAGCAGAATTTACTTGTACAGACATTCACAGTTTTGTTTCTTAGTGTTATTTTCAGGTATAGTAGAAAATAAAGAATGGTGTATGTAATTGATATTTCAGATAAAATGTTGGGGGCTAATCAAGGGTTTTAATAATTTGTAACTAAGGATTAGTGTTCAACTTACACATCTCCAAACTCCTTTCCCCAGGAATCCAGTCACATACCCTAAACTGACCTGAAAGTTCCCTTTTTCTTTCTTTATTGACAGATAGGTTGTAAGGATGAGGAGAATTTAATACAGAATAAAAACACAGCTGTCTATGGGGAGGGCTACTGGAGACAAGTGCCTAGAGCAGAGAGTCTGGGAATGAAATTTTCACTGTGGTTAATGAAGTGTACTGTCAGCAGAAGTCAGTGGGAATTATCAGTGTGTAACATGGGATGAGCTTGAGTAAACTTGTCGTCTCACACTTCAAAGTGACCAGCAGCACAGGTAAAGATAAAGCACGTAAGTCTCACTGTTATCTTCTGGCAAAAAATATTACTGTGAAAGATTTGGTGACAGTGTGTGAAGGAGCAGAAGAATCTTTGGGTCACAGAATATCATGGCCATTTGTGTATTTATTCCCTGTGTAAAATGCACTTTCACAGAACTGTTTCCATAGTTATAAAAACCTTCACCTTTTTATGTTTATTATTCTTTTACTATTATATAACTGAGTACATATAATAAACATGGGAAAACAGAAGAAAAATCCCTCTAGTTAAAGTTAATCGTTGTTAATATTTTGGTATATTTTCTACCAGTTTTATGTGAAGGTTTTATTATTAACAGTTATAATCACATTGTATGTACAATTTTATCTGATTTTCCATATAACATTTGTGCAGTTTTTATGTTAGTAGAAATGTAGTAACTATAGCTATTTTTCACTTAATCGGTGCTTACTTGTTATGGAACACAGCTGTAAGCACTTTATGTATTATGATGAAATTATTACAATGATCCTAAGAAGCAGGTACTATTATCATCTTCATTTGCAAGTAAGGAAATTGAGGCACAGTGAAGATAATTATCTTTCCTAGTGTCTCCTGAGTAATAAATGCCATTCTCAACATTCAAAACCAAACAACTTAATTCCAGAATCTGTGCTCTCTTCCCTTGACATGAGACCAGTAGTGAGCAGACTTTTGCGGTAAATATTTGATGCTTGTGTGTCTTAGAGTCTCTGTCTCAACTACTTTACTATGCCATTGTAGTAAGATGACAATAGATAAGATGCAAATGAATATACGATAGGCATATGAGTGAGCATTTCTTGTGTTCCAATAAAACTTTATGGATACTAAAAGCGAATTTGCATTAATTTTCATGGGTCAGAACATACTATTCTTTTAATCTGCTTGTTCAACCATTTAAAAATGAAAAACTATTCTTAACTTGAAGGCCAAACAAAAATAAGCTGAAGGCAGTAGTTTTCATACTTTCATTTTCTTAATTGTTGCATTATTTCCCACCTAGTAGCATCCCAGTGCTTGGATACTTAGGTTGTTTCAAATAAAAAATGTTGGTTTCAAACAAAAATTGACCAAGATCAATGATGCTATAATAAATATCTTGGTACACAAAACTTTTAATAATTTTTATAGTATTTTCTTAGGGCATATTCTCATAATCTGCTCAAAGAGCATGAATAACTCTATTACTCTTGAATTGTATTGCAAAACAGCTAGGTATCAGGGATGTATCAATATATACCACAGTTCTAAAAAGACCACATATTTCGTTGATGCTGTTGCTGAGCAGATACTGAACTAATGCATTTGAAATCATAGGAAACAAAATAATTATAATTGTTGAAAAATATAAATAATTACATTTAAAAATGAGTTAAGACAGTTTAGTGTTTTTCTTAAAATATTTGAGAAAATTATGAAAATGTCTCTGTCATCTCCGAGTGCCATATTAATATGGCATGTGGAGATAATAAGCCATTGGAGAGTGGAGACATTTTTTTAAAAAAATGATAAATTTGATAGAGTGTTCTTTAATTTTATCCATATCAAATCTCCAACCTCACTCCCACTGTTAGTTTTGGTTTGATATTTCCTAAAAGTAGGTTGATGGAAAAATGTTAGTTTTCTTGAGTAATGCGTTAAAAAAAATTAAATAAGTGGCATTTTATTGCTTTCATTATAATAGGATAGGCTTGAAGTCAGAGAGCAAAAGCTCCTTAAAGTCCTGGAAAGTGAAGGTGTTTTCCAGGTAGCCGTTGAGGCATGTGCCAAGAGATGACGATATGGCTAGCAGTCATTTTGGCCACCCCCCCCTTTTAATGAAATATAATTAACATATGACATTATATTAGCTAGTATTGCTTTTAAAACCTAGTGAAAATGGGGGGGAAAAAGGCAGGGTGAGTGCTGGCAAGCTGGATAGTAGTTGTCACTATTTGAAATGGCAGAACTACACTTGTTTGGCTGCTATGGAGGCTTAAGATTTAGAGGCCCAGGTCCCTTACCTCTTAGAGGCAACATGTATTTGCTTAGCTTTATGCCCTAAGTCAGTTCCTTTAGTCCCCTGGTCACTGTTGCTAAACATAAAGAAAGTTAGTAACCAAGTATGAAAAGACATTGGCCAACTGGTCCACATCACTGGACAAATATCCCAAAGGTCCATTCACCTTTTAGGAGTATTGTCTTTACATAAAGATTCAGATTTTTGAGGTAATGAGTATGTGTTAGTTGCTAGGGTTCCAGGAATCAGTCCTCCACCCATTTGAATTAATGTGTGCAGACACCATAATGAAGTGATGAGAGACTTTAATTCACAAGTGCACTTCTATATTAGTAGGGGTATTTTAAGCTCAGCAGGGATTTCCTTCTACCAACTCTGACACCTCAGTGGTGAATTTAATAAATTGACATTTTTTGAACTGACTGCCTTTACCCTTTATAACCATATGATTCCAGATGAACAATTAATCTCCTGTGCACCTCAAAATAACTTCAATTTTCTACTTTTCCTAGTACACTTAAAATCTCAGACCAGACTGTACATTTTATAAAACTGCCAAGGGAAGTGTTAATCCACTTATATTTCACGAATGTTCCAATCTTTTTCAGGTCCACACATGTTTTTGAACATGAGGCACATTTGGCTGGAAATTTCCTTTTGCCTGACCACTGTGCTTCCTCTCCATCCACCTAAAACACCCATCAATGCCTCTGAGATATCTTTATAAAATAGAATAATCTGGTCCTTCCCCTTTTTGTGTTCCACTATACCTTGGGGAAAAATCTACTAAAATATTTGTGCTATGTTCATTGCAGGTTTTTATTCCTTTTTTTTTTGTTTTTGTTTTTGTATTTTCAGCCCAAGCATGATGCCCAAGAGTGAAACTAAAGTTAGTTACAGTGGCTAGATGTGTCTTGCCATTGACTCAACCAGTGGTTCTTGACCCAGGTGGAATGTGAGAATCACTTAGAAAATATTTTAAAATATAGATGTACAGGTTTTATTCAAGATGGGTTAAATCAGAATCTTTGAGCACAGACTTAAGCATTAGTAGCTTAAAAACCTTCCCTAGGTGATTCTGATATGTAGCAAGTTTGAAAACTAATAGCCCAAGCCAAAGTCAGGAGGTCAGTGCACAGATCCAGCTGTGAAATTCTTCTCTGACATAATCATACTATCCTTTTTCTCATCCAGTGACAAGCCAAGTGTATCATGTTTGAGACTCCTCTCCAGCCCTTTTTGACATTCTGCCCATTTCTAATGGAAGACTGAGTGCCATGCAGTCTATTTCCAGAGCCACCATGAATATTTATACATTCCCTGCATCTTTACAAATGATAGAGTAGCAAGATGAATGAGAGTAGTGAATCAGAGAAGACACACAGTGTGATTTGGGCAGAAATTTACTATCTCATTTCTATTTAAATCCTGATGACTCAGAGAAGGAGGCAGTCCGCATCCATTTCAGTAAATTCCTTAATGCTCTCCAGCATGGCACTTTGGATTTTAGCACTACTGGAGGTGAATTGATTTCTTCCCAGGAAGAATGTGCCTGTGTGTGTGTGTGTGTGTGTGTGTGTGTATGTGTGTGTGTGTGTGTATTTAAGTTAGATTATTTTAAAATACAGTAGAAAAAAAGGAAATCACTAGGCTAAGTGTTAATTATTTTTATTAAGCTTCATTTTCTATGCTGTCTTGATGAGGAGGATATACCTTCAACCCCTAATGAATAAATCTCAAGTCTGACAAAATGCTATTTGTTTCTAAATTGATTTTTAATGTCTTTGGTTTGCATTTTGTTACTTAGCTTTCCAACAATTATTCATTAGATTTCTGTGCCTTTCTTATGCTCAAGTTCAAAATAGATTTTATGGAAGACAAGTGTCAAGATTTATTGTGGTAATGTTACAATTTGACATTTCGGTACTAGAAGTGCACAGAGAGAACAATAATATGCATCCTTTCATTGTAGTCTTTGATTATCTGGCAAATGTGGAGCCATTTAAAAACTGCGTATTATAGCATAAGATGAAGAAAATTTTTTCATAATGGTATCCACAAGCCTGTATCACAGACACAGTGGCACAAGGCACAAAGTGGGTTGAGGATGGCTCATGGTATAAACTCACATTTTGATATTATTAATTTTGGACCTTTACTTAGAAACGTAAATATGAATCATGAACACAGGGTTCCAAATTATTCTTCTGGGCAAATAGATACTTAATTCTAAAATTTCCTATTTCTTTCCTTGTTTTTTGCTACTTAATCTTAGTGAATTCTTCTATATAGTCCAAGGGCTGAGAGGACACTTATTCATATTTGTTCATGTGCATTTTTTGACTTTTATGGTGAGAACTTGGAAGTCTTTCACTCTTTCAAAAATAGCCATTCTATAAGGCATGTATTCATTCAACAAATTAGTATTATGTCCTTACTTTATATTAAACACTATATCAGGCATTGAGATTAAGTCATTTCTTACTTTTCTGAAACTCACAGTCTGTCAGGGAGACAACTTATTAAATTAAAAATAACATACTATTAAATATTTACTAAACACCAAGAAAAGTACTACGTTATTGAGGTAAAGGGAGTTATGACGACCTTAAACAGAGAAATCAGCTTTAAACTGAGGGTCAGACAAACATGTGTCATCTCAGAGGAAATAATGTTTGCATTCAGATTTGAAAGACTTTATTAACCATGTTCTTATCAGAGTGGACAAGGGGGTTGAGAAATCATGGCTAGCTACATTTTATATCTGAAGGGCCCTAGTGTCCTAACAGAGACATTATATTCATTTTATGTTATTCTAATTCTGATGTCCAAGGGGCCAGGTGGTCTTAGGCATATTGAGCCACTCACAACAGTTAGTAAAGCCTATCTGGGTGGGACATTACCAGCTCTACTTCTGCAGTGATTTCCCTGTACCAGTAGCAGCAGGACCTGGGGATCTGATAGAAATGCAATTCCCAGATCCCCCCCTGCAACATACTATATAGGAATCTTAGTGGGTGGGGCCTAGCACTTTCCATTCTAACAAGCCTTTAGTGTGACTCCAGTATATGCTCAAATTTGAGAAGTATTCTCCTGCAGGAAGCTTTTAAAGAGCTGGTAGAAAGTTTAAAGTCCTCATTAAGCCTGAACAAAATCAACAAAGGGAGGCAATAGTAGCCAAATTTCTAGTTTTCTAAAAAAGATTCCTATAGTTGCAGGCAGCATCTTAAATGTCACCAATGGATTTGCAGGTACTGGAATGTCACTTGCTTTGTTTATTGATATTTAATTTTCTTTTGAAGCCTAGTTCTACCTTCAGCATCTGGGCTTGTACCTTATGCTTCAATTTACCACTGTGTTGTTGGAGAACTGACCTGGTAAGTAGGTCAAAGCAGTAACAAAGACTACTGGTGCAGAATAAAAATGGCAAAATGAGGGGATGATTAATCTCGTGTCTTTATTTTTGACAGGATAGAAATCTATTTTAGAATATTGTATTCTTCCCAGAAGTTTTAGATCTTTAAAAAGAAAAATACCAAATATTTGTTCTTAAAGTTGTGTGTAAATTTGGGTGTGATTTTAAAAACCGAGTGTAACTGCAGGGGATGTTCAATTTATATAAGATCGGTAATATATGGAAAATTTATGTAAGTGATTTAAGGACTGTGTAGAGGATCATGTTTTTTAAATGCTCTTTTATTTATGACTTTAGTGCTTACCTCGTGTCTTTTTTAATTGGGCAAATTGTTCTGAGAGTAAATATTGTTTAATTTGTTCAAACCTTCATTCAGTGAATATTTGTAAATTGCCTACTAAGTTCAAAGCTCCTTGTTAAATACTGTCAACATAATATTGAACAAAATTGATAAGATCGATGCTTTCAAGCGGTTCACCATCTGTGTTAGTTTTCTGCTGTAACAAGTTACCATAGCCTTAGTGGGTTAAAACCCTGAGTAGCTGAGACTAAGAGACAGGTCTTATGAATTACAAAATTTACCATGTTCAGAAATAAAAAATTATTAGTATTGATATGAAATACTATCATATCAATACTATAGTATTGATATGAAATACTATCATATCAATACTATATGTCTTCAGGCTAACACTTCTATCTTTTTAGAGTTAAATTTGAGAACCACCTGTAACAAGTGGGTAGAATATTAGGTTGGTTTGTATTTTTAAGTTTTCTCACAGTTTTCTATTATATACATTATTTTTTTTTCTTTTATTCTTTCACATCCTCACTTTAAAAACAGCATTTTGTCATGGGGCTAATATATTTTTTCCTTATAAATTTATATATAAATTTTCATAAAAGTTATTTCTCTAGCCAAGAATAGTCATCTTTAAGATATGGTGTATAGACTTAGAGATATTTTTCCTGTGCACATATGTATTAGAGAGCATAATGCTTTAAATGATCCTTGGTAACCTGATTTTTTTCTCTTCACAGTATATAGTGATATCTTCATGTATCAATTTTATGTAATATTAGTATTTCTGATTTTATGGTAGTTATTCTAATAATGTACAATGACTAATACTGACTCTGTCATTCCCAATATTTTTCTATAACAAACAGTGTTGCAGTGTGCATACTTGTATTATCCTACACAGCATGTTATGTTTTCCCTTGGGATAATTCCTGGCAGGAGAACTGTAGGGCCTAAGGACATTTCTGTTCTTTGTCTAATTTATGCTATTTTGACAAATTTTATACTCCCAGGGAGCTGCCTTAAAATCATTCTGAGCAAAGCAGGGTAATTAATTTAAACAAACAAATAAGCAAGAAAAAAATATACCCCACTCAGATTGGAGAGGGTTTGCTAATGGGCCAATGTGGAGAATAAAAAAGAGAGGAAACAAGGATGATTTCCAGATTTTTGGTTTGAATAATCAAAAATTGGTATCATTTACCCAAATGGAGATATTTATCCTTCTATTTAAACAAAAAGCAAAAACCCCCAAAACTATTCAGTGAATGATTGCATCTTTTCCAAAATTATTGCCTTTTCATATACAGAACAGTGGGGTATATTTTTTTCTTGCTCTTGACCCTTTTCCATTTATTTTGAACACAGAAGCCATAGCTATGCTTTCCAAGCCGTGTCCTTCCACTATTCAAAAACATCACTAAATTTCCTTCAAAGGCAGAGTGAAATCCTAGGCCCTCTTTCCGTCCACTCAGGAGATACAGTTTCTCAACCAGGTTGTCTTCCTAGTCTCTCTTTTTACTTTTCTTCCCTACACTCATTCCTCTCCAGCTGCACAAGCCTCCCTGAGGTTCCCTGACATGCTAAGCATGCTACCATGTCAGGGAATTATATTTCCTGCTCCCATTTCTAACTCCCTTCCCCAATTACCTACAGGTTTTCCTCTCTTACTTTTCCAGATCTCTGCTCAAATGCCCGTGGGCATCTTACCATCACTCTCCAGCTCCTCTACTGCTTTCCTTTTATTTGATAGCACTGACTGCCTGGTGGATTTGTGTGTTCTACCTATCTATATGTGTATGTATTGTTTTCTTCACCAGAATATGAGCTCTGGGGGGTGGGAGGGCAGGTACTTTGTTTCTATTGTCTGACCAGTCACTGGTTCATAAAAAAGTCTTAGTAAATACTTGTTGAATATATGCATATGTGCATTAACCAAGTGTCAGGCTCAGATTTAGTTAGGGCTGGTCGGGTCACACCCTTAATTCCTTTCCGTACTGGGAAAGGAATATGCTTGGGACTTGAATAAGTCATGCTACTGGATTTTAAATAATGATGTAAGAAACAAATGCCTTCTAAATTATTAGTATTTCTGATTAAGTGTGACATGAATGTTCAAAAGTCAGGTAAGGTGAGAGGAGGAAAACTGGAAATATGCATATCTTTCTTCTTTCTTGAAAGATAGGGGCTGGGGAAAGCATCTAGTTTCTCAAGAGAGTAATTTCATTTTAATTCTTCAAAACATTGTTTCAGCATTTAACTCTTTTCTTTTTATTAGTGTTATGATTTGTGTGTGCATGTGTGTTTCATTAATAAACCAAAGCAGCTAACATAGTTTGTAAGGGCTCTTCCAGCACAAAGAAATCCTATGTACCAAGCAATGACAGTTTTGTGAGTGCACCTTACAGAGTTGAGAAAATACTTTAATCAATTGACCTTAAATTTAATTTTATTCTCTGTACTGGTTTAAATTCTCCTGACTGAAGTACCTGAGATTCTGTTTCTCTGCAAGGTTGATAGAGATTAGAAGCGTGTTTTGAGAAATGCTAAATGTAGCCCTGGATAATTTTGTACAGCAGCCAGAGGAGGTCTGCATCAGTTCTTAACCACCCACAAAGCTAATTAAATTTACCCATGTGAAAAGCAAACACCCACCCCAGTTATTTTGAGCTACCTTGTTCAAACACTGATTCCTTCTGTATACCAGCACTTCCCCTTCCCCAAATCCACAGGGCCTGTAGCATAGCCAAGAGGTCAATGTAGACCATCCTTCTTTTTGGAAATACTTGAGAGAAATTTTGTTTACAAGCTATGACATTCTTATCACCAGTCAACGTTTATAATATGCTTTAATGCTGCCTTAAAACTTACTTTCCTTATACCTTCCTCTGCAAAGTAGAGTTAATGAAAAGAATGTGAGTCTTAGATTCAGGTAGGTCTCTGTTTGGTGAAAGCTTCATTTTTTTTTTTTATTTAGGTGACTTTGGGAAAGTCACTTAGCTTCTCTGCCCTGCACACAAGAGAAATAATAGAACCTGCATCGCAGCATCAGTGTGACAATTAAAAGAGCAGGTATACATAAAGAAATAATAAAGCATATGGTAGTTGCTTAATTATGATTACTACCTTCCTCTCTGCCCCCTTTTTTCTTTGAAACATGATGATGTTATTCTTTCATTTGTTAAACAATTCTTTGAGTACCTATAGTGTTTCAAACACTGGTGTTATGGTAGAGAAACAGTAAAAAAATAAAATGGTCCCTTCCCTCATGCCACTTACATTCTAGTGGGGAGAAGACAAAGAACATAGAAACTAATAGGTAATACAATTTAAATCATGATACGTCCTTGAAGAATATAAAACAGGTTCTGGAATAAAGAGTGACTCTGAGGAGTGAGTGCTAATTAATGTAGTTTGATTGGGGACAGTTTCTTTTTGAAAGCGACATCTGAATAAAATGTGAAGGGCACGAGCCATTCTGATGCTGAGCAAGAACCAGCTTGTTGGCACTCCAGAGGAAGAGAAATCCAAGAACAGAAAGTGTAAAAATCTTTCCATGTCATTAGGGAACAGAAAGAATATAAAAGTGAAGACAGGACAGTAGTAGAAGAAGTTGGGGAGTTTAGGTCCTATAGACTCTACCCTATAGAAAAGGACTTTTGGTTTCATTCTGATCTGATCTGCATTGGATAGCCTTTGGGGTATTTTGAGCAGAAAGATGAGATGATCAAATGTATGTTTTTAAAGATCTTTAGTTTAGACTTATAATCAATGGACTATGGAAGGGCAAGAATTAGGAAACCTGTGTGACCTTTATTGTTAGTACATGAGGCAACTGGAGTAGGTTGAATGATGTCCTCCAGAATGCTGTGTCCTGGCCCTAATCCTGAGTACCTGTGAATGTGACCATGTTTGCAATAAGGTCTTTACAAATGTAATTAACACAAGGTTCTCAGAATTAAATCCTCTTGGATTTAAGATAGGCCCTAAATCCAATAACTGGATTTATGAAAAAAAGGAGTGGGATGTTTGTGACACCAACACTCAGAGTCAGGAAGGCCATATGATGAAGGCAGAAATAAAGTGATATATCTACAAGCCAAGGGAAAACAAAGATCCCCAGCAGCTGCCAGAAGTTAGCAGAGAGTCTGGGAATGGATGCCACCAGGAGGAGCCACCCTGCCAACACTTGGTTTTGAACCTCTGGCCTCCAGAATCATGAGAGAATACATTTCTGATATTTCTGAGCCACCAAATTTGTGGTAATTTGTTAGGGCAGCCCTAGAAAACAAAGCAGCTAAGGCATCATTTATACAAAGAACATGCAGAATACCTATTTGATGGCCATGGAGCAGTAGATTTTAGGACTGAAGAAGAAAAAGAAATTGTCTTCTGTAAGCCACACTGGAAAGGTGTGTTTTTATTTGGCAGGAATGTTGAAACTTTGACTGAAAGTCTCTTCTGTGGGGTTAGAGGGGTATCTGAGAAGCAGACCCCAAGAATGAACTCTGCTTACTTGAGTGGACCCGTTCCATTCCCAAAGAAAACCCTCCTTTCTCTATGAGGGCTGACTAGAAGCTAAAGCCAGTTCTCTCACCTACTTGACAGTTATTTCTAATAGTGCGTTGTCACTTGTCAATACTGTAATACTGTTATCAGTAGCCAATAATGAGTACAGCAGGTTCTCAAATAATCCTGTTTTGTTCAATGTCATTTGGTTATAGATGGGATGTTGTAGGAACTTAACTCTTGTTTATATCAATTGGTTTCCTTATACATGGTTTTTCTTCAAGTCGCAGAACCTGTTGACGAGGTTGAATGAGGACTTACTGTGTCCTGATATGGGGCCACTTATTTAATGCAAAAAACTTTGTTACCTGCAAAGCTGTCACAGACAAGGTGATACTTACTAATAGGATATGTACAGAGTGATATTTTCTACTTAAGTAGAGTGACCAAAATTAAAAGCTGTGGCAAGTATTTGCCTTTGATATTTCCCAGATGATCATAAAAAGTGAACATTTAAAGAGTTTCTAAAAGGTGGTAATGGGCTCTGCTATCACTTTTACATGAAATTCTTACAGTAGTTTCCAAAGATATATATTAATCCAATTTGAAAGATGAAATAGCTGAAATGCAGAGAGATTCAGCCATAACCTACTAATGTCTATTATTATATAAAAACAGGTTTATATATTTAGACATCTAGTTAGCGACTGGAAAAGCTAGGGTTTGAACTCAGTTCTATCCAAATGAAAGCTTCTTTACACCTATGGGTTATCACAACTTAGCCAGAAATATTGCACCATAGTCTTCCTTAATAGCAGAGAGCTATTGTTTTAAATTTGGGTAGTAAAGGTCATCTTGACCATAGAGATTGATGCTGAAGACACTCAGGGACATGCGGGCACTTAGGCCACTGTTATGATGGAGCAGGATGATGCGGGAGTGGAGGAAAAGACACTGTTTGCATTCCTCCTGTCATCCTCAGTAAAACCAGCATGCATTGGGTACGCCTACAATTGACACAAGAGAGACAGAGACATTTGTTCCATCATTGGTCCTCGTGTTCTCTCTCCAAGCCTGGCGACCCTGACCTGACATTGGAGCCCAGTCATTAAACAATAATTAGATTGGCAGTTTGCTCTCCTCCTAGTTCAAGTCTTAATAAACCATTCCCTTCTCCCTCTATTTTTTTTTAAATCCCAGACAAGGTCATCCATTTCTTCTCTCTGTGGCTTGAACTATCAGTCTGGGTGTGTTGCAGCTGTGGGCAAGATGATTTAGATGAAGGGGAGAAAAGGCCAGAGCACCTGGAGTGATGAACACACTCCATAAAGAAAAATATTTATGTTAAAAATAAAAAAGAGCTAGGTTTACTTCCCTGACACTTCCCACTTGATTCTCCAAGAACACTTTGGGTCTCATGCAATATAATTTGCCTATTAGAAAATCAGAAGCATGGTGTCTGGGCTCAATTAATTTGAAAGTACTTTTGGATGAATCACTTAAATAGTATTTTATCTTTTATTTCTAAGGTATCATCAGGCTTCAACCTCTATCAGCACCCAGTACTCTTAACCTACTTGGCCACTTTGGTTCTAAAACATGTTCCCTTTGGGTTAAAAGAGAACGAGTTTTCTATCCATACTTTGACCATGAATAATCCCGCCCAGGCTGGAGTGAGTAGATGGAAGACAATGATTTTCTTTAAAAGACTAGATACTTTTTGTATGCACAGCTTTGAGTATTTTATCTTCTTTTTTTCTTTCTATGGTTTTTTTTTAGATATCCATGATTATATATCAAAACAAGTGTCAGACAATCATTATAATATTCTTTATTATTATCAGTATTAGATACTAAGGAATTGAGATAAACAAGTCCATTTGCATATTATCAATTGCATCAATAACCAAATTCTAAATTAGTTATTATTAACCAGGTACAGTTTGTTGGTGTATATTGATATATATTAGAAGTGGTATTTGTACACCAAAATTATTTATTACCAGTGTCTATGTGGATAAAGACCAATTTTTGGTCCAGAAAAGAAAGTACTACTCTGCGTTAAGTACTATATGCAAAATGATGCAGAAAATTTAAAATAAATAGTTTCTTATGTGTGGAGTCTGATTGCTCTAAATAGGTATACAAGTATTTTCCCAAGTGCATTCTGCAGTATTTCATTTGTGACCTATTATTTTATAACAACATTACTACAGATCTAGTGGCTTAGAATAAGCACACATTTATTATCTCACAGTTTCTATAGGGCAGAAATCCAGGCAGACCTTAGCTGAGTCCACTACTTTGGGCTCTCTCAAAAGGCTACAATTAAGATGACTGCCAAGACCGAGGTCTCATGTCAGATTCAGCTGGGGGATGATCCACATCCACGGAGTGGCCAAGATCAATGCATATCATAGGGAAGGCTGAAACCATGACTGGAATGCATGCAGACCCCTAGCAAGCTTGGGGCTTTCTAAGAAAATTGCATTAACCTCATCTTATATGAAATCACAACACAGATTTAAGAAATTTGACATTGTGTAGTACAGCTAGGCATTCAGCATTAGTATAGTACAAGTTTTAAAAAATAAACATCTGTCTGCACAATGGCACAGTGAAAGGAGCCTGAAGCAGTCTTAGAATGATATAGTGGCTGCCAGCAGGGTGTGAAATACTTTAAGAACAAAATTTTGGCAGAGAATATTTGAATATTATTTATATTATGACTACTATAATGAAAGTAACTAAAAACATTAAGTATGTATACCATTCCAGACACTTAATTATTATTTTATCCTGATAAGGCTCTCCCTATTATTATTATTCTTTTTATAGATAAACTGAGACATACGTAGGTAGATATGGAACTTATCTAAGATCACACAGTGAGAAGGGTAGAGCTGAGAATCTTAAGTCCTCTAGTTTTAACAGATAAAATATATTGCAAATCCACATCTATGTCATACCAAAAAGAAAAATAAATTTGGTGTAGTTTTAAAAAAATATACAAGAAAATTTTTTTGGAGACCCCGATAGTAGAGCTGTGGGTGGCAATAGGCCTTAACCATTTATGTCTGGCTGCTTTTCCACCTGTTGATGGTATTTGCAATAGCCCTACAATGAAGATATTAATGGGAACCTTCTTTTTTTGGTGAGCAAACTGTGGTTTGAGAAATGATCACTTCTCTAAGGTCACAGAACATGTTTTAAATTATGTTTATCGGATTTAAATATTATCTACATTCTTTACACTACACCGGGCTGCCTCTTCTAATTATTAGCAGGGAGAAAGAAATCTCAACAACAGGTTACTAGTGGATTCTAGTAACAAGTCCCTTTCTCAGTTCATGTGCAGATATTAACGTCATATGAGAGAAGCTGCCTTAGGTACTGGTAAATTAAAGCAATTTTAGTGTAAGTCTTCTCTTTTATACTGTTTAGTGAATAGTACTGTCTGCTAACACATACTAACATATTGAGTGCTGAAGAAAATGCAGAATGAAAGCCAAAAACAAATGGAGTTTCGGGTCCTGCCCAGTGTATAGAGTCGTTTAACCTTTGTGAATTGTTTACTGGAGTATTTTTTTTATATTGCTTTGTACAGATCTACACTGTTGAGCAGAAATGATGATCCACTTTCTTTCCCAAGAGGTGAACCAATACAACAACATGCATATATTTCATATCAATCATTTTTCATTCGGTCATGCACTTGCCTAAATTAGATGATTGTTAAGCACAGGAAAAAAAACAAGAGAAAGACTTGTTCATATAGGCTACTGATAGGGAGAATCATTTTGGCACCTAAAGAAGTCAGTCATTTACATTTTTCTGTGCTGGGGGTTTAAAGAAAGAGATTCAAATTACATTAAGAGGATTTTAGAATCAAGATAAAGCCTTTTCTTATGCACCTGTGCCTCTGGTAAGAGATCATGAGGGGGGCATAGAGTATTAAAAAGGATACCCACTTCTGTTCCATTTATACTTAATTTTGCTCTTTTTCTCCCATTCTTAATGTTCTATTTATTCTTTGTGAATGATTAAACCAGTAGAAGTTTCGAATCCTTGCATTTTTTTTTTCCTTTGAACAAATTCTTTTTCACCCAAGAATAAGGATGTGAAGGTCAGGATTATGTCCTTTGATGGTTTGTGTTTAGCTATAGTCATAAAATTCTATCAAACTTAAAGAGAAAAAGGCAAAAAAAAACCAAAACAAAACAGGCCTTTTCTATCCTTAAGAACTGTTGGTATCGATAAGCTTTGTAAGGGAGCCCCGCCATATCTCAGTAGAGATACAAAGTGTCAGAAATCCAAATTCTATGTTAGAGGTTATTTCTCCTGAACTAATTAAAATGAGTATTGTCTTTGAGAATTTTCCCATGTGTTTAGTCTAATATAATTTTATTCTTCATTGTTGATGGTGGTAAATTCATGATAATATCGAGAATATTAATGAAAAATTAAACAAATTCTATCCCAATGAAATAGTATTATTTGTTTATGTTATAGTTCATGAATAATGAGGTTTATTATTTTTCTTAACTCTTTCTTTCAGCCACTCTGTATTATGACTAAGCAAAGAATATTAATTGATTTTCTTAGATACTGTCTCTCATAAACCAAACCTTGGGGGTCATGGAAAAGAATTATCAACTGTTGAAAAGCATAATAATTTAAAAAAATGCCTTCTACATCACTGCTTCTAGAAACAATAATGAAATTACATTATTTTCAGGAAGTTTGGTGTTGCTAGAAACCCATGGGGAATTTTGGCATTGTTCCTAGGTGTAATGTAACTTGGTTGGGGATGTATAAGTAATATACCACTCTTCTTGACTGAGCCAAGACAGACCTAACCTACATTCTAGGATATTACTTAAAGGTTGAATGCCCTAACAGATTCTATTGTGCTAATGAGAATATATAAAGTTGCTATTTATTTTCTGACAGCTAGGTTTTTCTTTTGCTTTTGCTATTTCCTCCATTATTCTCTCAATGAAACTAGTTAGTATTGTTTAAATTGAGCTAGAGAATTGGTAAAATTCTGCCTTCATGTGTCATTCCATGAATTTAACAAGGACTCCTTGCTTTATTCTGCTTTGAGGGCAAAATCATTGATTCGATTTTGAAGGTTCCCAATCATTACTCTTAGGGTTCTCACCCAATCATGCTTCTTCATTCCCCCAATCAGCTACTGCTTTAATCAGCCCAGTATTTACTGTTGCAGAGGTTACTTTAAGTGTTGGCCATGCAGTTCACTGTGACATGTCTTTAATTTTCTTGAACACTGGTTTTCTCCTTTGTAAAATGGGCAGGATAATATTCTTGAACTCAGTGTTATTATGAGGGCTGGATTAGGTATATAAAGAGTTATTACATACTACAAAATATAAAATATTAGTCATCAAAATGATGTCATATTCATTCTTACTTGTAAGATATTTGGTCATCTTTTGACTAGTCGTCCATTTAGTAAAGTTGTGGAACTTTATACAATTGTGTCAAACCTGTATTAAATACAATAAACTAAAAGAAGACTTATATCATTACCTTCACTATTTTACCTGGTAGTTGGTAAACAGAGGTAAACAAAGTATTCAAAGAGACAGGAAACTTGCATTCTAGTTTCTGTTGAGACACATTTCTGTGACCTTGAACACATCTGGGAAGTTAGATGTCACACTATATCATTGCACTGTTCTCTTTTATAACAAATATTTGTACATTTATGCCTGATATGTGATAGTGTGTAAATGAACCAAAATTTAACTTTGTTATTATTTCTAAAAATATGTCTTCTCTTTGTAATTGGATTGTAAGCTTATTGAGAGCAAAAGCCAAGCCTTGGAATAATGTAAAACCTTCACCTCCACTCCAAACCCTACTGGAATATCTAGCCCATATCTGGTACAGAGTAAATATTTCTTGCTTGATTATTTTTCATCTCTACAAGCAAATAATATACATTCTTTCAAGTTTGGCAACGTTATTTTAAGTGTTTTTATTAACCTATTACTACAATAAGAGATTGAACATGAAGATGTGGGTCTGTATGCATGTATATGACTTTTCTCTTGTTTTGAGAGCAGTCTTCCTTGCCATTAATTTCCATATCAATAGTTTGAGCCATTTGACACTATATTAGGCTCCTACTTGTAAATCACATCTCTTTTGTAAAGGGCGATTCATATATATCTGAAACTATTTAAAAATAATTATTTGCTATTTTTGTATTATACTTCTTCATAAAATATAATTACCGCATAGATTCTGAATGATAGACAAAAATAACTGCATGAAGGTTACATAAATCACATCTTTCTAGCCCCTCAATTTATTCCACAATGCTCTCTCTTTCTCCTAACTTTAAATATGACCTCCCCAGTTTGTTGCATTTCTTCACCTATCTGTTCAATCATTCTTACATACATTGATAGATATAGTTATTCATTTATTCGTGCACTCAATATTTATTGAGTCCCCACTATGTGTTAGAGGCTGTGGTTGGTCTCAGTCAATAAATACTTTTAAGTACCCTGTGAGCAAATAGTTGCCTGTTACCTGCATGGCCAATCTTACATTGATCTGCCTACCCCCAGGCTTCTTTCTTTCCATGTATTTATGCTTCACTCCTCTCCAAGTGCTAGCAGAAAGTAATCATTTTGACAGAGCCAGAATAATAAAAATACAATCAGGGTGTGTTTCTTTCCTCTTCTTCTTTTAGTTATTCTTTTTCTTTTTCTTTCTTTCTTTCTTTCTTTCTCTCTTTCTCTCTCTCTCTCTCTCTCTGTCTCCCTCCCTCCCTCCCTCCCTCCCTCCCTCCCTCCCTCCCTCCCTCCCTCCCTTCTTTCTTTCTTTCTTTCTTTCTTTCTTTCTTTCTTTCTTTCTTTCTTTCTTTCTTTTTTTTTTAAATAAAAGGCCCTTTACTATAACTCCATAGACAGATTTTATAGAATCTATAGTAATAAGTACAAACTGAAGCCCTTTTAATACCAGACTTTGACCTCAAAAAGCGAAAATTTCATTTTTTGACTATTTATATTGAGAGAACACTCACTTGTTCATAATTCTTAAACTGCTGATGTGACTTTTTAGTGATGAAGGTACAGGTACTAATTTTTTTCAAGTTATTTTTGAGCCAAAGAATCAAAAATAAATATTGATGTAGAAGGGCTAATTTAATTCCAAGAGTATAGGTTTTTCACTTGCTCTGAAAAAATGATGTCCAAACCTAGCAGTTTTGATTAGTAAATTTCATCCTGGCACAATCGATGTTTGAAACTTTAGGTAGAAGTGGGGAATGGAAATCTACTGACCTCTTCAGGTATTTCTTCCTGTATGACCAAAAAATGGGAAGTTTTTAATTTGTTTTTTAAGTAATCAGTTCACATGGAAGCATATTATAAAACATGACACTAAGAGACAGTACAATATGGTAAGATAATGTGATGTGAAAGCAGCTGAACAAGAAAGATACTGATAGAATGCTATATAGGATTTTTCCCCAAGAAAAACTCTTAAATCCTCAGGCCTGAAAATGAGTGTTGGGCTCTGTCACTGAGCTCCTCTGAGAGCCACATTTGCTAATAGGCCTCACGGATGAGTGCACAGATGTTGTTACTTATAAAACACTTTAAGAAAACTTGTATATTTTGACAATTGAGCAAAAACTGTTGAATAACCAAAATAAACATTATAAAGATTTTCTTTGCTTAATTTAAAGCACAGACTAGCCACTGTCTAGTTTTTGTCATTCTGGCTTTGAGTAGGATCATCCACAATCATTTAGAAGAGGAAAATGTTCTGCCAGTGTCGAACTCCAAAAAGAGATCCTCTCAATTTTGCCTATCTCATCATTTTCTTGCATAGAAGCACCCATTGCTTAAAATGTATTCAACACCACTACGTTTCTAAATTTTTTAAATCAACTATGAATGTTCATAGTTTAGAGTAGCAGTCAGCCAGCAAACGCTTTTCTCTGTAGGACCAGATAATAAATATTTTAGGCTATGTGAGCTATATGGTCTCTATTGCACCTATTCAATTCTGCAGCTGTACTCTGCAAGCAGCTATAGATTTACATAAATAAATAAATAAATGGGTGTGGCCTAATTCCTAGAAAACTTTTTTTTTTTTTTTGAGTAAAACTGAGCACTAGAAAGATATGGCCTGCATGCCATAGCTTGATAACCCCTGGGTTAGAAAGTAAAATAGTTGTTATAAAAAATAGCACTTTCACCATTTCCTACTCACTAGCGTCTGTGTGTTTCATGATTTTAGCATATTTTTTCAGAATTTATCTACATATTTTTCAATAGCATGCCAAATTCTTAGGTTTTGTCTTGAATTTTTTTTAAGCATTATCTACCAAGTCTCCCTATAGAGGATAAAGAACTTCTTCATCCTCACTTCTGATATGCACACTTCCATTTCTCCAAATATCTTTTTTTAAAAAAAGATTTTATTAAAACATACCTAGCATACAATATTGTATTAATTTCAGGTGTATACCATAGTTATTCAATACAAATGTCTTTATTATAATTTTAATTAGATTGCTATTTAGGTTTGACATTCTTTTGGTTTGCAAATGCTATTTATAACTGAAATGTGTTGCCTATAGGCTTCACTACAGAGTTAGCTGAACATGTTGTTTCTTTTAGGAATGTAGACAATCAACAGCTTCTTTATTTATTTTTTCTTGAGTTCTTCAGAGTCTCGCAGAGAAAACTTTTAACTTCTCTCAGAGAAGCTTAAGTCTGGCTACTAGAGTTCCAGGAATAGGACTACAACTCCATAATTTCCAATTTGTTTGAGATATGTCTGCTTTATACTATATTTCAAAAAAAATTATGATTGACACCCCTTTTAATTCTCAAAAGCCCTGCAGTTGAGGTGGTAAATTATATCATGCTATCTAGGAGCCAAGTGGGGAAAGAAAGTTGGAGGGATCTAAATGTTTATGATATTCAATTTTAAACTTCATTTACACATTTTATTTTCTAATTCATTAGCACTCAGTTAACTAAATTTCTCAGTTTCCAGTTTGGTGGCCTACTTTCAAGTCTGTCCCATGTCTCCCAGTGCTGAGACCCTTTGTTTATACTGGTCAAAAATAAACACCCAATCATATGCCTATGATGAGAAGAGGGTAGTTGCCAGGCTGTGATGGCTAAGGGAGGATCTATCAACTTTCTACACAGACTTTCAAGGAATTTTCCTGGTTTTAGTTCCTGCATTAAAACTTTGAGGTGCCTGTCCACAGGGAGGTCTGTGGTGTGAATAAAGCTGTTCATCAGTGCTTCCTCCTGCTATTAAGGTTCAGCTTTTCAGTCTGCTTGTCAATCACCACTTGTCTATCTGCTTTTTCGCTTCCTAAACTTTGTTTTTGTTATCTCTCATTTCCTTTTTCTTTAAGGATTATTGTATTTAAAAACAATATATATATATGTATATGTATATATACATATATATGTATATGTGTGAATGTGTATATATGTATGTATGTGCATATATATCACACTTATAGTGGGTTTAAGGAGGAAACAGGATTAAGACTATACAAAGCATCCTTAACTGGGAAATCATACAATTGCTGTCTTTCTTACTGTTTGTCTCTCATCTTTGTGAGTGGAAGGAGATGGTCAACATTTTATCTCTTTATCTTTATTTCTGAAGAAGACAATTTCAGTTCCCTCCCCTCTTAGTTCTCTGCTCAGTTTCAACTGATCTAGTTCTTTAAATTTTCTTCACATATTCTTTTTCCCAAGCTATAAACTTTCCTTGTGACTCTCATGAACTTTTGTGAGTTCTTCTTAATTTCTAAGTTGTTATATGTAGGAAAAACTATCTTTGTGTTATATATTTTGGAGGAGTGTGATCTATGAAAGAGAGGGAAATAGTGGTGAATGAATGACTAAATGAAAGGCATATTTCTATGAAAAGGTCCTTTTTATTTTTTCTTTTCCATAAAGGATAAAATTGCTTTCTGGAGGGGTTAAGAAATTTGCCCAAAGTTACATACCTATGAAGTAGTAAACCCGGAATTTGAGCCAAGGAGCATCAGGATTAGATACCAAAGTTTAGTCTTTTCACTGCACCATAAAATTCAATAAACTTCATGTTAAGCTTCATGCAGAAAATGAGATTCATAAAGACCTTTAGGCTTATCATTGAACAATACCTAACAATTTATAAAGCATCTATATTCTTTATCACACTTGAATTTTTCAAAAACACCATAAGACAGAGGAGTTTTATTACACTTTGCAAGGCGAAAGTGAATTTTAGAGTTGGATAAGCAAATAGTTCAAGGTTATACCAGCAGTAAGTCTTAGAGACCAGTCTGGAACCCAGGTTATTTGACTAGTGCCCTGAGAATGTTCTTCTAACCTTATAAACCAAATATAACTATGTCCATTGTAGTACACAATAGAATAACTGATTTTAAAATATCTAAACTGCGCTTGTGCATACATGGTCAAACAGTGGTTTTTTTTTATTTTTTTCTCGTACATTCCATGCTGCCTAAGAAATAAAATTTGAAGAAAATAAAAAGAAATCTAGGTTTTCCTTAAGGTCAAGGTTTTAGATAGAATTATTTTACAAAATACATCTGGATATAAGAATAAATAAATCTGACCATGTATATATTTCCAAAATATGTAGGGAATAAAAACACTTTGATAATAATGTGATTCTTAGATAAGCAGCACAACTATGTCCACCAGGAAATAACAGAAGTTAAATCACATGTGCTGGTCTTTTCTTATAGAAAAAAAAAATGATACAAATTACTAGAACAGAGGTTTAGAAATATTCTTTATGTGGGAAAAATAAATTTAATTTGTGACCAACAAATGGTCTCTGGATTACCTTTACCTGAGAAATTAGAACTCCCTAGACTTTTAAGATTCTTTTTATGTAAACTCTCACTGCCCTCAACATAATCAGTTGTTTGCCACTGATGAATCTTTTGCTTAGTATGTAATGGAAAGATTAGGGAGATTATATCTTACTTCTATGGATGCTTCTAGTCAAGCAAATTACTTCAGTATCACTTCTTTCTCTATAAATGGTGAGCTTGCAACTTCTGGGCCATATTACTTTATTCACAACTCCCAGCAAAAATGGAAGATATGCTGATTTCTAGATTATCTGCATTAGAAGCAATGAGGGTTTTTTGTTTGTTTGTTTTATGTTATTTTATTTTATTTTATTTTATTTTATTTTATTTTATTATTTTATTTTATTTTATTTTATTTTATATTTTATTTTATTTTATTTTATTTTATTTTATTATTTATTTTATTTTACTTATTTTATTTATTTTATTTATTTTATTTTATTTTATTTATTTTATTTTATTTTATTTATTTTATTTTATTTTTAATATAGCCAATTCTGGTACAACTCAGTTCTATCAGCCAAAGACAGACTTAATCTAGCATCAGGGCATTCTAATTTCAAGTTTAATGTATAACATTCCATTTTGTTGACATGTAAACTCTAATGTTGCCATTCATTAGTTAACACTTGTTTGTTTTACTCAATCACAGTGAAGTTTGCTGATTTTTATGTCAATTATAGTTTTTACTTAATTCAATTCAGCCAACAATTACTGAGCCGCTCTCATAAAAAGCTCTATAGTTGGAATATAAACATGTCCTTGTCCTCAGTGGTTACATATTCTAGCAGGTTAGATATTACAAATGATTATAATTTTTGAAAAGGCTAGAATAATATAAAGTAAAAAGATTAGTTGAAGACATATCAGGATGTCATCTTTAATTGTTTTCCTCATGTCCCTGGATAATATAGATATTAAAACACTTTTGAAAGTATATCAAACCAGATTATTCACCAATTGGCTCAGCCTACATCTGAGAGAGAAGATTAGATGACAGGAAATAGGTTGCCAAGCTCTTGAAGACCTTGTGGAAGTTAATATATCCCGGTATCTACTTCTCTTGCAGATATCAAGACTTCTCCAGCTACATTTCCATATCCAAAGTGCTAACTATATTCTAAAATATTTTTTGGAAAATATATTGACTCTTCAAATGTGTAATTATTCTGCACATCATTGCCCAGGAGAGCAGGGATCTATATACTCAGGTTAAAGCCACCACCAAAACTCAGACATCATATTTCAATCTCATGTGCTGAAATCTGCATCCTGTTATTCATTGTTTGAATAATGGCTGCTGTTTTGTTTGGTCCTTCATTCAGTTTTTCCATACTAATCTAGGAGTTATGTTTTAGAACTGTTTATTCTAACCTAGTCCATAAGGCTTTGCCTTCTTTTTCCAAATAACACACTATTTTAACCATATAAACCAATCACTGACAAATTGGTTTACAGATAGAAGGAAAGAAAACAAAACATATTTATCACACACTTCCTACAGGAAGGTCTTGACTCACTAATTTCATATGAGGACGAATCAGTAAGCTTTTATGGAGAAAGAAGAAGCTAAAATGGGTTCAGAGAAGCAATAAGAGTAAATATTCTGGAATAAGCAAAGTCATGGATGCAGCAGCAAAAAGGCCTTGGGTGGCATTAGTTCATATACCCACTCTCTTCTGATTGTCTCCTGAAATTCATTCTCTACCATTTGGCTCCCCAGGCCCTCTGAAATCCTCTTGAGTTCTCCCACTATTGGAGCCCCATTGGTAGGAAATGGGAAAAAAGGAGGAGAGCAAGGCAGAGATAAATCAATAGCCAAATCATAGAAATCTCTTGGTGTTTTGAAAACTGCCATCAAACAAGGAAGATAACTAGTGTTTTGTTATTAGCCTGGGTACTGAACCATACTTGTAGCTCTCTTAAAACTGGCTACAAACTTGTGAATCATCCCCTTTTAAACTCTCCTCAAAAACTGTCACATTTACCTAGCTGACTGTGCCATCTATTTCCTGTGGGGAATGTGATTGAGTCTCAGCCTGAAGGTGACTCTGCATTTCGAAATTTGTTCTTTTGTTTCTAACCACCACTTTAACTTTTTACCAGTGTATTTATTTTCTTCCAAGTTTTCCACCGTTTTTTTTCCTACTTATTTTCCTACTAAACTATTGGACCTTATTTTATAATACTTTGTTCTTTAATTTCTCTGGATCTTTTGAAACTCTAGGTAGAATGGGACCACATGTTTTACTAATAACAATACCAAAGCAAGAACAAGCCCCTCATACATCATGACTGTCATGGTTGTTTGTTATTTACTTATGAATGTCCCTTTTAGATTGGCCTCCACCTCTAACCCAATTTGTGAGTTCTTAAAATACCAATAACCCATGATCATCTTGAATT
The DNA here is from genome assembly GCA_030015415.1 of Cynopterus sphinx. NCBI lineage: Eukaryota > Metazoa > Chordata > Mammalia > Chiroptera > Pteropodidae > Cynopterus > Cynopterus sphinx. The sequence goes on from CM057383.1 coordinate 121,592,632, forward strand.
TTTTATATAATGAAGAGTGATTTGTTCTGAGGCTCTCTGGAGTTTGTATATACTCTTCCACTAATTAGCTAAATGAATATTAGAAGTCATCCTTTGACTTCAGTTTCTTGGTCTATTACATAAAAGAGGTTTCTGTTCTATAAAATTTTATAATCTATGGGCTTATATTGTAGGTTTTTGAAGTGAACTAAATAGACTTTAGCTAGTTTATCACACTGCAAAACATCACATTCCAGAATGAGAGGTGTTTATTTTTAATAAAATAGTAAAATATTTTCTATAAATCCAATAAAATATTCCTCTGGAACTGGACAAACCTCATTTCTATGCATAGGTTAATTTGCATGGATAGAGGCTGGTTATTTTATTATTACTGTTTGATTTTTACTAATCACTAGGTTTGCTGGATACATTTTCTTTTATTTTTGATCTCTAACTCACTACTACAGAACAGATGGAGCTTTGTGTAACATAGTGGGTCTTAATACCACTTGATGATTGGAATGGTTGACTAAATAATTTCATTATCATTCAGACTACCCACATTGGTAGTAGAAGGGAATAACTGATGGGTTTACTGATTTAGATAGAGTTTGATAGAATAAAACAATAGTATGTTACTTGCCCTCGGGTGGGAGCATGCTGGGTGAGACTTGCTCATTTTTCTGGATTGATTGATTGATTATTCTATACACAGCACTTAGTTATGTTGTCGCTCGGAGTGACTGAGCCATGCATGAGTGTTGGCAGTGATATCCTGTTCCTGTGGAAGGTGAGAATGCTTTGGATAAAGAAACAAACATACAGAGCCAACCTTTTAAAAATCAAGCTGCTTTCTATTAAACTACCATTTGGGATTTCTTTTTTTGAGAGAGATTTTATTATGTTCAGTGTCTTGGGCTTTTATGTTTCTCTTCTACTTCTTGTTGCAGGTGCTCTAAAGAGGCTGCCTTTTAGTATTTTTTTTTTCTAAATGCAGCCTTCAATTTGATATCTTCGATGTCATCAAGCTACTCTACTTTTTGAAGTGGGAAAGGAAATTGTATTGGCTCTGAAGTCAGGTTGCTAGTATGGACTGATTGTTTGGAATGGCCCAGTCTAGAAAATCAAGGCATTCTTACCTGACCCAGATACCTAATTAGTAGCACACTAGTATTGAACAGAGCTGTTGAATCTGTGTTCTAGCATTCCCTTCCACCCTACCAACAAGTTTTTCCAGGCTATCAGGAAGAGTGAAGTAATACTAAAATAGCTGCAATTCCCCTAATAATCTCTTTTGCAACCTCACTTTGGGCTAGCAAAATGATTTTGCCTAGCATGTGACATGCTTTCTGGCACAAAAAGATGAAAACAGAAAAGGATCCAAAGAGATTAAAAGATCAATGGATTATCCATTAAGCAATCAAGTCTCAATATGTCTCAGTTTGTCTAGGTTATGATTTATTGTCTGGGATAAATCAACCAAGATCTGTGAGTATATTCCCCCAGGGTTCTCCTCTTTCAAATCTACTATAGCCATTTTTTTTTTAAGCCCTGGTCACTATTGTATAACTTTTACTAGTTAACAGTATTTTAAATTGACTTTTAAGTATCATTCAGCTCAGATCATTTTAGCTGATAAGGGCACAAGGTTAACTGAAAGTCAAAAGCAAACAACTTGGGGAATATAATTTGGTAAATATGGGTTAAAGATCCATCTGAATTGTGGGCCATCCATGTGGCAGATATTCAGATAGCCTGTTCACTGGAACACTATTGGGAGAAAAATGCCAAGATTTGTTGAGCTTTCAGGGAATGGTACAGTATTTTAATTTGTCTATCCTATTTAAATTCTAACGTGTTAATTCCATCCTGGCATCAAATTTAGGAAAATAAGCATTTTCCTGTGAGTGTTAAAAACAAAGTAGCTTTATTCAAACAGTTTTAATATTCTAAAATGTTCTCAAGCTCTGATGTCATACATTTTGGTTTTCCACTTGGGGAGTGAGGACAATGATGCAATCAATTGCGTGATATATTTTATTTGTCAGTTTTAGATGATAAAAGCTTCATCAATAAGCAATAGTCCACTAAAACAAAGCCAGAATGGTTAAAAGCAGTTCTAGGGAAATAAGCTATGCCTTTCCCAAAGAGTGTGCATTTTGGAAAAATTCTATGCCATTTAGCATGTACAGCAAGTCTCATTTGTGGCTCTTTCAAACAACCCCTCACAGAATCTTTAGATATTGCATCTTAGCAGTAAATGGTCTTACAGTAGAGAGGATTAAAAAATAATAACTTAAAGATTCTATTAACTATTAATCCATGCATACTCCTATCAGTTTCTTCCTTTACTTCAAAACACAGTAAGTGGTTAATAACACAAATTCTGAAAAAAAAAGAAACATGGTCCATTTGGATAACCAGCTAAGGGCACATACAACTCATGAACAAAGATGTCTGTCATTTGAGCAATTCTGACCCTCAGGTATATCACAAAGGATATGTTCCTTTTTAGGTGCATGATTCATTTTATTCAGATTTAGCTTTTGAATTTATATTTTCCCAGACGTTAAGTGTGATCTATGCTACATACTATTTCAAAACTATGAAAATATTTCCCCCAGAATGTGAATATAAGTCAAATTCATGACAGACCAATGTATGTAAACCAGTGATTTTCAACTTTGGGAAATGAGGGACGGGGAGTAGTTGAGAATTTATTGTAAAGGGGTTCTTCATTTTATGTGCAAACCAGGCATTACATGCCACTCGAATAAGTAGTATGTTGACAATAATTTTTTTTTAATATCATGGAAAATATGTGTTGCTTAAAGAAATGAACAAAATTGACACTTAGAACCTCAGATGTTAATATAGGTTTTGGCAACACGATCATGTCTATAAATTCTCCATAGAAGGAGTTTAGACAAATTAAAATTACCTTTGGCGGTTGCTAGTGAGTGATTTTTCTGGGATGGTAGATCCTTATTCTAAAACTTTCTGTATTTTAGATTCCACATAGAAGTGAAATCATATAGTATTTGTCCTCTGTCTGACTTATTTCACTTAGCATAATACCCTGTAGGTCCATCACTGTTGTCATTCTTTTTTGTTTCTTTTAATATCCCATTGTGTGGACACTAGGCTGTTTCTACATCTTGGCTATTGCAAATAACGCTCCTATGGGCATATGACCACAGTGTCCTTGATGATCCCCTTAGTTTGACTAAAGTATAAATAGGTTTCATTCTGACTATAGGCCCTGACTCCCATTTACTTAGAGTGTTACTTATGAAAACTTTCAGCTATAAATTCTTTCCCTGCTCTTTGGAATCTAAACCTTCTCCCAGCCTCTTGCCAGTTTTACAACCCACAAATGTCTTTCCAAGGACCAGGGAACCATTCTTTTGAAATGGAATTGTCAAGAAAGATAGAGCCCCTAATTCCCAGTTTCTGTGGAAGGGTAAGAGCTTACTTTATTTAACAAGTGGCAAGAGCAAACATATGTGGCCTAATAACAACCTCCTCCACCACCACTTGTAAGGATTAGGGTAGTAATAAGGATGATATGAAGTTCAAAGTTCAATGCAGCAGATACCTTTCTACTTGGTTATCACAGACAAAGAGAAAGTAGGGACACTGAAGCAAACACTGTTCTCAGGTGAGGCAATGAAGGAGCTGTAATAAACCAGGCACACTGATTTAACCTGTATTCATGTTTTTTTTTTTTTAAATAAAAACTCCAACCCTCTCACTTATATTCTTCAGTATTTTTTCCCTAGCTCACCCAACCACTGAAACCTTTTGCTTCAGTGAAGTTGAGTTCAATCTCTCCCCTCTATTGCAAGAGTTCCTCTACCTTATTGCAGTAATTTTAAATAAAGATTTTCTTACCTGCTTAACTCCATTTAGTACAAATTTTCTTTGACATCTTACAATCTAAAGAAACATTGTTTTCATTTTATGTTCCTGTTCAGTCTTGTTTATCATAAAAACATGGCATATATATCCTCAGAGCATGCATACATCTTTTTTTGATTTATCCTAAATATTTTTTCGTGTTGCTCTCTGATGGTCATAGTTGTTACATGATGCCCTATAAATATAATACTTTTATTTTATTTTATTTTTCTTCTTGAGACAAAATGCGAGCTAACCAGCATACCAGTGCACAATCACAAAGTCTCCCCCCCGCCAAATGCTCAGCTTCTATCATCATGTAGTAGGGTCGCAAGAGTGTATTTATTTTTGTGTTATTTTGGTAATACTAAGGTCATGAAATTAAACTCATCTGTAGTAAGGAGGCAGAGAATGATAATTAATACTCATTTTTGTCACTCAGTTCTGGTAGGTTGGCTTTAAATTAGTCCAGGCTGTTTCACAATCTTTAATTGCTTCCTACAAAATATGATCATGCACATTTGGCTATATACTATTGAGGATATTGTTTCCAAAAATGGATTAGGCTGTGAGTGCTAAATGACTCTCAATGATACAAAAGGAGAAATATGTGATAAGCAAGGGGAAAGAGGACAGATATTTCAATATTAATGGGCACACTTTGTACAGGGACATATTCAAACATCGAAAGTCAGGAGACAATGTAACTTTTGGGAGAAAGAAATGTTGAATAATAAGGGTCTCAGGTGGTAGGTGCAGGCAATGAGCTGCACAAAAAAGAATTAGATGTCGGTGATGAGGTTTAGAAGAGAGTTCATGTTGTGACATATGTTGCTTGTGTCCTTATTTGTGCAATTTTATAAAATGAAACCTCCTTTTTAATGACAAACCTAAAAATTCCTTAAGACATTTTGAATTCAAAGGTGGTGGCATATCAAGTTGCCGTTCAAAGGTGATCAAAGCTTTTATGAAAAGAATATTAAATGATCTTAATGCCTTTAAAAAATTATTTGGTTTCCTTTTTTTATCAGTCTAAAGTAAAGATACAAATAAGTATTGCAGAGGTGAATAAAATTTGGCACACCTTTTTCAGCTCTATCTTGTAAAAAAAATCAAAGAAATTTATAAATGTAGATTTGACATAGAGAATGCTGTGAAATATTTAAAAGAACTTGCTGTACTGTGAAGACTGAGTCATAAAATCAGATTTTGTTTAACAAAGTTAATACATTTCAAGCTTCCTCTGTCTCTAGAATTAATAAAATGAGAATGATGAGTGATTGTGGAATTGAAAACAAATTGGCTTGCACTTTGAACCACGTCAAGTTTGATTTAGCAGAAATGTTAATCTGAGGTGATTTTATATTGCTAGTTATGGGAAAACATTATTGAGACCAGAATACTCAGCCAGAAGCATTGAACGTGTGCCCTATGGATTCACACAAGCCAAAGATGGATTCAAGCCAGTTAAAATGATGCTATGTCATCACAAGCCTGTGATTCTTGGCTCTCTGCCTCAGTATCTCAGAAAGCCTGAGACATCAAATTTTCTAAATCAATATTTCTTAATGATTATACAAGACTCACTTTCTATTATGTCAAGAAAAATTTTATTTCAAATATACATAACCTTTACAAAGTGTCACAAGGTAGTGTCACAGGGTGTGATTGATGTGACCCTGTTCTCTCTGCTGAGATTGCCCCACAAATTTTATATAGTTGACATCAAGAGGCTCCCAAATTTTGTTATTCTTAATGTTTTTTGGATATTCTTCTAAATCAGGCAAGGACACTTCAAATTTGTTGATTCTACTCATTGTTGCGAAGTAACTTTTCAAGCAATTCTGGAACTTATTAAAAACCTTATATGTGTCAGGCACTGTTCTAGTCACTCAAGATATACGTGTGAACAGAAAGAAGTCAGCATTATGTTCAAGTTTAATAAGGAAAAATAACTAGTAACAAGTACAAAATATGTCATGAAGAAAAAATTAAGCAGGATGAAAGGATTAGTTGTGATAGAGCCAGGGATGCTATTTTACATGGATCATGGAAAGTTTTCTAATAAATATTTTAACAGAGGCCTAAAGGTAGTATGTGAAAGAGTGTTCTGAAGACGGATCACTCTCTGCAGGGCAAGCAGTTAAGTGCAAAGGCCCTGAGAAGAGAATATACTGGGGCTGTTTAAGGAATAATGAGCCTAGTGGGGAGCTAAGATGAGAGTTTGAGAACTAGTAGAAACAGATAGTAAGATGCTGTACGCCATGGTAAGTTATCTAGAATTCACTCCAAAGAAGATAGGAATACATAGATGGGTTGTAAAGAGAGAAATCATTTGACTTCAGTTTTTGAAAAAAAAAAAAAAATACTCTGGCATCTATATGTCAAATACAACCTAGTTGAAATTAAGGGCCATAAGTCTCTTGCAAGAGTCTAAGCATGACCAAAGAGGTAGCAGTGGCAGTGGCAAAAGATGGGCAGATTCAGAATATATTTTGAGTGTTAAACCAGTAGTAATTGTAATTGGTTGGAAGTGGAATGTGAGAAATGGGAGTAAAGGCCAAAAACAAAGTTTTGGCCTGGTAGGATAGAATTGCCCATTAATAAGATAGAGAAGACTGCATTTTGGATTGGAATAATTGTGTGTGTTTGAGAAGTTTTAATTTTAAGACACTTATTAGACTTTTAATTGTAGTTATTAAATAAAAATTCTGGATTTCAGGGCACCTACTGAGACTAGAGATGCAACTTTGGTCATCAATACGTGGATGGAACTTAAGGCCATGTTATGGGATGAGAACAGCTTAGGGAGTAAGCATAAGACACAGAAGAGAAGAGATTTGTGAGTGGATCTTGCAATATTCTATCAAATATAAATTGGGACAATAGAGGAGACCCAATCACTGGAAAAGAATGGCATTTTGTGGTTGAAGGATAATAAATAAAAGGAATTATCTTAGAAACCAAGTTAAGAACAACTTCTAAGGAGGAGGGAAGAATTAATTCTCTCAAGAGTTGCTGATAGGTCCAGTTAACTGAGGACTAATAAATGATCATTAGGCATTTCAAGATGGAGATCAGTGGTGATTTGTTGGAATTATTTGTGCGTAATCAGAGGGCAGTGGCCTGTCAAGAGTGTGTCTAAAAGAATAGAAGAGACATGCAAGCTGTTAAGATAGATAGCTATTTCCTGGAGTTTACAGTAAGGAGAAAAAATAAATGCTGTGAATATTGGTAAAGAAGGGAAATTTTGTTTGCATATTTAAGATATCAGTTTGGGGGTAGGGGGAAGTAGATGGGATAAAAGGGGTCAAATACGTGGTGATGGAAAGAAATCTAACTATGGGCTGTGAACACACAATGCTATATATATCTATGCTATATATATCTATATAGATATGCTATATATATGCTATATATATCTATATAGATATATGTGCTATATCTATATAGATATATGTGCCTTACTGTTGAATTGTGCACCAGAAACACCGAATTTCGTTAACCAATGTCACCATAATAAAGATAAATTTTAAAAATGAAGAAACACACACACAAACGATATCAGGTATGAAAAGAAGGATAGTTTATTGTAGAAGTCTAAACACTTGATGAAAATCTAGTTCTTGACACCGTTATTTCTCTTATAACCTCCTTTCCCTTTGCCTTCTGGTAAGTTCTCAGTGCAGTATATCCAGCTTGAATGAACTGTATCCTAGGCTTTACACATCCCCACGACTCTCAGACTGCTTTTGATACTGAATTGGGCAACCAGAATCCAAAGAGCTTACCACCAGACAGGAAAACATGTCTCATGCATCATGATGCAGTCTCTCTCAGCCTCAAAATGATCCAGCTTAGAACTTCAAGTTGATTAAATGGGAATCAAATAGACTCATAATTCTGCACAGCAGCTTTCTGCACAATGGAGTTAAATTTACTACAACTCAGCCAAGGGTAGCACATGCCATATAATTTCCTTGCCCACACCTCTTTGGGTTTTGATTTACTAGAAAGTAGATTGTTGTTGACTGAAACACAAACAAATGTTCCCTTTTAAAAAGTGTGTATAATGATGGCACTTTTTCCTCCTTCTCACATATGCACCCTCTCTTTTTTAAACTTTAGTACCTCTTCTGAAACAATTAAGATAATTTGGCTATTTAAGTACTAACAGCCACAGCGGTCTTGGAACCACTTACTTTTTTAGTACTAAAATGCAGTAAAAGAACATTATTGCTTATTGGAATTTTAATGTCTTTTTATTGGGCTAGAACTATAAAGAGCATTGGAGCTGATTTTGTATATGTTCTTAAGTAGACATTGAAAAGCAGGAAGAAAGGAAAAAAGTTTATTAAAAGTTACCTCAAATGACTCCAATTTTAAAGCCACCTTGGTGTGGTGTCTTTTGAAAACAGTGTTTTGTCTTGGACTGAGAAGCTTGTGGGAAGCCTGAGAGGGATTTTTTTTTGGGGGGGGGCGCAGGGGAAGGAGGTAGATAATGCAGTGAGGAAAAGGAAGAGACTTTAGTCCTTTCAAACTAAGAGCTTTCTCTCCAAAGATGAAAAATTTACTGTATTTCATTTTGTGGTTGTCATGAAGTCATTAATAACTGAGATTCCCATCATATAGCCCTTTAATACTGTAGTTAGCCTCCAGGAAGCCAAGTGTGCCCTGCTCTTCATTTGTAATGAAGGCTGTAATGGGAGGGCAAGGAGGGTCAGAATCCCTTCACCCTGCAGAATGGGCAAGTGTCCAAGTTTGCGATAAGTGGCATTTTTGGGTATGAGATTTTGGGGGAGTGAACATTCAGAAAAGTTGGTTCTGAAAAAGTTGGTTCAACATTATCACTTTATTGGAATAAGACATGAAATCATGTCTTAGCGTGATGGTAGACTAGAGATAGCAGTTCTAGGGTTTCTTACTAGCTGTGTCATTTATTAATTGTGTAAACTCTCTGAGCCTCAGGTTTTTTTTTTCAGTAAAATGGGGATAGCAATAAGAAAGAAAACAAGAACACTGACAGCAAACACATATAGGACTATAGTCGAGCACTGTTCTAAATCATTTGCATCTATTACCTAGCTTGATTCTCAAGAACTTAGTAAAAAGATGTTAATTTTACCCTCATATTGTAGATTAGAACACTGAAAGATAGGAAAGTTAAACAACTTGTGCAAGATCTCAGAACCAGTAAGAGGCTGAAACTAGGTTTTAAACAGGCAGTGTGATTTGGGGTTCTATTCTTTTTAACTACACCTTGATTCTATGGGGCTGCAGGTGGGGGTGAGGTTGGGGGTGGGACTATGACAACTAAGTCAGACAATGTAGGCAAACTTCCTGTCATGCTATAGGTGTTTAATAAATGCTAATTATTATCATTGATGGAATTCAGATGTCCCATTAGCTTTTATTTTCAGTCAAATTTTAGCAGGCCAATATGATAAATAAAACGCTACAACCTAGGAAGCAAAATTAAGAAACTTAAGACAATTATCTAAGAATTTCAGCTAAAAAAATAAGTAAATCCAAACCAAGAAGAAAAGTTTATAATTCAAACAGCATAAGAGTGTTTGCTCTGCTCCTTTCTTGCCCTTGGTAAAATTGCTGTCTTCATTCTCCATCACTGTGCTTTTGGGTTCATAAATGCATTCAAAACCTTCACTATTATTTTTCAGCATCAGTAGCTATGTCAGCCTCTTAGGTGGCTTCAATATACTCTCTGTTTCACTTTCTTTGACTTCATCCGAAATAGCTGTTACTTACTAAGCTTTTAGAAAGATATTCCCACAACCAATAAAATGGGACTCTATTTTTTTTACACCTGGCACAAAGAATATCGCATGTTTGTCTGTTTATATCTAGGTTTACAATTCCCAGGTTGGTAACGACATCAACTGCTTGACATTTTAAGTATTTTTTTTCTCCTTTTCCCCCTCCAGTTTTTGCTTTTATTTAACAAATAATGTAGTAGAAAAGAGTTTCTTGAAAATAGCATGCTGACATGAAATATAGGCCACTAAACCCCTGAAGTCACCAATTTTGCCTTATTAGTGAAATTATCCATTGTCTTCTTATAACCCGACTATAAACTGAGTTTGCCTAATTAAATAGGGGACCCTTTAGCCTGGTAAATAGACAAATTTATAGGAGCCATTTGTTTAATAGAAATCAGTCTGGAGCTGTACTAGGAAATGCAATTCTAAACCTTTGATTTTGTTATGTCTTTTAGTAAATCACTTAAAATCCTTGGAACTTTATATACTCCACTGTAAAACAGAAGTATTAATTTTTACCTCACAGTGTGTTGTTATGAGGCTGAAGTATTATGTATATAAAATATCAAAATTCAAGTCCAATGTCAGCAACCCAGTACTGATAAAGCAACTCTCAGAAACCCTCTCTCTTTCCAGCTCACTGCTTCATCATCTCTAGGGTGTGCTTCTCATCCTTTGGCCCAAGATAGTTGCTAGGACTCCAGCCATCATATCCACCTCCAGGCAGCATGGTGTAGAAAGGTTAAGAAAGACTGGTCTCTAGCTGTCAAGGCAATTTCACCCAAATCACATGCATCCAGACTTTTTAACATTAAGGAAGGAGAAATACTGATAGACATTAAGAGTATCTGCTACAGATTGCAATTATACCTATGATTTTATCCTTCAATTCGAGCTTTAAAAAGTGAAAGTCTTTATTGAAATGTTTCTATTTCAGTGCTTTCTCTTTTAGCTTAAACAAGATAATTAATGGATGTGGAAACTTAAAATGTGTAATAGAAGAAAAATGACTTAATAATTGTAAAGAGGGATGTTTTTATTTCCCTGTTTTATAGTGAGTGGTTTTGTAACTACCTGTATCAGGATATTAAAAAATCACCGAATCATGAGCTAAAAGTTAATTTTACATAAGAAAGTCAGAGATGTTTTGGAAACACAGCTAAGCGGAACATCAAAGGGAACTGACATAACCTTTGATGGTTGAAAGTAGGCACTTTTTGAGGCTAGCATAAAGTCATAATTTTTGATAGAATATGCTTTTATTTTCTGAAAACAAAATATTTTATTCTTTCACAAGTCTGATCATTAAAGTCATTCAGTGTTGGACATAAAAAAAGTTAAGAAAGTTCTGTATATAATAAAAATAGGATTAAATAAGTATAACATATTGACATTTTACAAATATATATTTAAATATCCACAGAACAGCCTATGATAGACCAGGTGTAGCTTGTTTCCATAATTGAAACTGGCATGCTATGTAATAGTTTGTCTCCATGCTTTTATCTCTAAAACACAACTAATAGTAAGTTGCTACCTCCCTAGGTGATTTTATGGTCAAAAAAAATAGATAATAGGTAGATAGATGGATGGATGGATGGATGGATAGATAGATAGATAGATAGATAGATAGATGATAGATACATAAAGTATTAGCTCTTCGTGCATGATTAACAATATCTTTTGTATGATGCTTAATAACTAATAACTCCTATTGTTTTATTTTGTTCTTCACTCTATAGTTGACCAACATGTATACAGCATATCCAAGTTCTTAACAGATGTCTTTATCTGACTCTTTAGAATTCTTTGCATTTTATAGATGTTGTACATCTCTTGCAATCTTTCGTTTTTCCTCCACAGATGGCTCAGCTGACTCAGTGCATGCCTGTAGAATATATGGCTGTGATTCCCTCATGAAAAATTTCAAAGGAAAGAGAAAAATATATATAGAAAAAAACTAGGATATGTTTAAAAGTGTGTGAAAAATTTAGAGTTGCTCTAAAATAGTGGTTGTACCCTAGAGATAATAACTCAATATCAAAGTTTATAGGTATGGCTAAGAAAAAAAAGTCAAAACTGGAAAATCAAAGTGGTATCCTTATTTTTATTCTAGTATTGTATCAATGTAAAAGTGCCACAATCTTAAATGGAATGGCTCAGACAAGCCAAAATACTACATTTTAGAGAGTTAAATCAGAATGGCATCTCCTGAGAATGATACTGAAAGGGAGAAATGATTATGCTTAGGACTAGACAATTTATAAGAAATTTGGCCAAAGAAAATGATAAAGTTGGGGGCACATTTAAACGACACTTTCTTTATTAGCCAAACATGGGTATTAACATAGCAGAGCCAAAAAAAAAAAAAAAAAAAAAAAAAAACTTGGCTAACAGTGTGAATCTGGAATATTTGAGGACTTTCTAGTCTTAATAAAGAGGCTCACTCTTACTGACTGGACACACTAAGCACAACTGAGAAACGAACCATTTCTTCTTTTGAAAAGATCCTCTCCACAGACCAGAGAGAAGGAAGCAGAGAAATACAAGGTTGAGGTTAAACCTAAGTGAGTTCTTTCAAATGAAAAACGACGCTTCCCTGAAAAGTCAAATCAACCATCACCATCATTATCAAGTTCATCTTCTAAAGTTATAAAGCAGGTGTTGGCACAATTTGAGCTCCCAGACTATTTAACTTTTATGTTCTATCCCCTAACCCCTCTGACCCTGCTGTTGTTTCTTGTATGAAATTCTTGACTCCCCATTGGTTTGTTGGTAATCTTTGTTTATTAAACCCCTCTTGCTTTCCTACTATCTCCTATACACCTGCTCTTGAGGTGGCCACACCCTTAGACTCAGTCTTTCTTTATCCACATTTTCCACATTCAGCATGTTACATGGTCACATTGAACAACCACCCTGGATGGAAAGTGCTACTGCTTCTACAATGGATTGGAACATTTCAAGGAAGATCTGGGATAAAATGGGTTCTTGAGAAGTTACTATCTTTCCTGGGTAGCTGCAGAAATCTACTGTGATCAAACAGATATTTGAATAATGCTTTAATTTGGGGAAAATAAACAATTCTCCCATGCACTTTTTCATGTTAAAGAGACACCATTCATCACTATCAATACTATAAGGTACTTGGGATAACCACTAACCTCATTTAGCAGCTTAAAAAGTAAATTATACAAAAGGTAACTTAACATTGTTAAAAACAAGGTAATTATGAAACCTGGGCAAAGGCCCAGGTCTCATGACTTCCAGTCCATGGTTTTCCACAAAAGCCTAGTGCCTCCTCTGAGTTTCCCTGCCAACAGTTCTGGAACATTGCATATATTTTTGAGACTGTTTCCATTCTAAAGAGAATAAAGTTTGGTGTTTCACTATCTCAAAGCCTTAAACATTTTTTGGTGTTTTCCCCTCCCAGTTTAATGAAAGTATTGCCCTGCGGCAGTCACACCATGCATATCCTGCAAATTCCTTCCACTCTCTCCCATAAAAGCAAAATGTAATACATCTCAGTTACTCACTTAGAAGATCTTCCTGATGTAGTCTTTCATGGCCTCTACTTCTATCAGTTAGGAATCCATTTACACAAAACAGTGGCTTGAAAAAATTCATTTTGGCGTCTAATGCTAGTTTTCCCCACAAGTTAAAAGGCAGCCTTGCTTAATGCAGATTCTCACATATATAAAATCAAAGTGCTTTTAAAAATAGTATTCCATTACACAATTAGAATAATAGCCTCTTTCTCTTTGTTGTTTTTGTTTAACATCTACAGAGAAGAAACTTCTCCCTCAGTGATTTGTGATATTTTAGGTCATGTGTTTCTAATTTGATTGATCTTCTTCCCAGTCTGGTCTCCTCATGCATTTTATCATTGTGATAGGGGCTCTCTGCATTTTGCTGATTTCTTTATATGTTCCTCAAAGCATGGCATCAAGAATTAGTTGCAGTAATGCTTGAGGATAGCTGCAGTTAACTAAGACATGCTTCAGGCAACCGGAGCTAATTTAGCCTAATAACCTGCAAATCTCATGATATACAAAACCTAAAGTTATCCATTTTTTTTCTTTTGACTGTGCTGACACAAGACTGATTTCAAGGACATACTTTTGAAGCTGAAGTAAATGCTCAGTCTAAGTTTTGACACTTGATTTAAAAAAAAAATAACGATCTCTTCTTTATTAACTTAAAAGAGTAATACTTTTCACATGGACACACACATGTATGTTGTTGGCCAGAATGGGTAGAATTATGTGAGGTTCTGATGTTTTTAAAAAAGATTAAGACAATTTTGTCGACTAGAATTGTGCCTAACAGTCATCAGTGAATAGTCGTTTAGTGAATTAGATGGAAAGAATAGATGATAATTTTTCATTCATTCAGTCAACAAATATTGAGGTTTCTTTATGTACAAAGAACTATTCTAGGTGCTAGTGATATCACAAAGCACAAAATACAAAAAATTTCCTGACCTTGGAATTCATATTCTATTGTGATGGAAAAGTAAAATAAATAAATTAATTATAATATAAATGATAAGAAAAATACTAAAATAGTGTCATCAGGATGTCATGTAGTGTATATATATGCAATTTTAAATAAGATGTCCACGTCTCAGTAAGGGGGTGACATTATGGCTGGTGAGAAAGGGAGCCGTATCTACCTGGAAGGAGAGATTGCAGGTGTAAGGGATAGCCAGTTCCTAGGCCCTGAGTTGAAAGCATGGCATCAAAACCAGTGTGGAATGGAGTGAGTATTAGAGAAGGGGAGAGAGATGGGATGTATCAGATGAGTCTTTGTAGAGTATTAATAATATTGTAGTAAGTACTCTAAGTAAAATAAAAAAACCCTAGAATATTTTGATCAACAAGAAATCCTTTCCTATAATGATCCACCAGGTTGAGACATGGCCTCTCTAGGCCATATATATGTAATGGAGAAGAGGCATTCTATTCCTGTGAGCAGCATTATAGGCTGGGACCATGCAATTCAAGTCTTCTGTTTTATAGGTTTAAAAAATGACAGAGAAAAGATATGATTTTTTATTGAGTGATATTGCTATTTCTGTTTTTATGCCCAATATTGGATTGTTATATGATGATGGTAGAGTCATGAGGAGAGATTAAATTCTGGGTGCTAATTTCATTTGTTAAGGCTGAAACTTTGTGGCATAATATATCTCCTGTATATCTATATTTTCACTCATGTCCAAAAGAGAGAAGTTAAAAATAAAGATTATTAGTTCATAGTTCCTTCAACAAAGAAGGCACTAGACTTAGTGGCTAAAGTTTGGATTTCTATTGCAGCTTAATTTTAAAATCCTGATATATAACTTAACTAGTTGTTTATCTAGTATCAAAGGCAGGTGGCTTGACTTCTCAAAGGCTGAGTCTTGTGATCTGAAAAGTAGAGATATTAATAGTAACTAACTCATAGATTTTGAGAATTTGGAGTGAGTTAGTGCTCAATAATCTTATCTAAGTTTTTGATATGTTATTTTAACTATTATTAAATATAAGTCAATTAAATAAACATTTATTGTTGCCTGTATGTTACAGCTAGTTGGGCACAGACATGAATAGATATCATCTTTATCTTCAAAGTAACATAATCGGTAAAAGAGGTGCTGTGACTCTCGTATTGTAATGCACTAGCTGGATTGCAATAAAAATCTACAGGAAACTCAATGAAAGTGCAAAGAGAGAGGTTAATATGTATATTAATGCATCTAAACATTGTTTAAAATCAAGTAGAAATTAGGAAAATTAGTTAAAAAGTAGTGGAGTTATCAATTTCTTGGTGGGACATGATCTTTTTTTTTTAAGAGAGTGATAGTTGAATTAAGCCATGAGGGTTATTTGTACACTTGAAATTAAGAAGGAATATTCAAGGTGAAAAAGTGCATTAGCAAAGAAAAAAAGATATGACAATAACAGTCGTATAAAAAACACAGCAGTAGTTTAAATTCACAGAAATACAAATTTCCATGTCTTATCCTAAATATTTTAGCTCAGTTAGTCTGATCAGCACTAATGAATTTAAAATTTTAACAAAACATCACAATGATCAATACTGGTGATCCATGAAATACCATTTAAGCAAAACTAAGCTAGAGTCTAGAGTCCTCAAAGAGAATTCTTTTGAAAATGAAATTGTAAAGGTGGGTTGAGCTTGAATTGTGGGAAGCTTCCTAGCAGCTTTAACTGAAGGATAATATTTAGGTAATTAACATTTAAAAAAAAGACAGTGAAGTGATAATTAGGAGGAAAAAATATTGAAAGCTCTGCTGACACTCTACGGGAATGCAAAAATTAAAAAGAAAAATCCAGTGAATCAGGGCTAACACCTTTCTTTCACACCATCAGCATTCTTCAAGACAGGAAAGTTTCTTTGAGACATGATGGTGCCTTTGTTTCTTGCAGGAAGGTATTTTGTGTCTTAGAGCCTGATGTGTCATGTGGTAGTTGCTACGGTAACTAATTTAAGGAATGTCATCGAGTTAGCAAGTAAATAGTCTTGTAAAGCAGATATTACAGCTGACATGTAAATTAAGGCTGCCCTGTCTTTGTCAACTTTCCTATTCTGAATTCTCTTGCTTTACATATTTAAGAGAGGATTCCTTTCCCTGGCAAAAATCTCACTTTCTTAACTAGCAGAGCATCATTTCAATACACAATTGACACTCCAGTTTCTTACTTTAGTACTCCATATCCAGTATTGATTTATCAATACCACTCTGAGCTGACAATAATAGATAATTAAATAGACATACATAAGCCAAATAAAAATTATTTTTGATGGTCAAGGTGAGCAAATTGTAGTTCCTGCTCTAGAAATCCTATAGGCTAAAATCTTCTTGATGCTTCATGGTGCCAACAGCTATGACTTTCAAGTATTTATTAAAGCATTTGAGTCAACTCCAATCTGGTTAATTGATGTTTTTGAGTCCTATCTTCGCAAACCCTCTTGGTTCACCTTGGGGTGTACAAAGGTGACACGCTTTCTGAGCGAGCACTTTTGTCTTATAACCTAATGGCTACAGTTGTCACTTCACTCTAAAAATAGAGCACTTGTTGGTCACCTTTTATTTACTAAAATTGTGCTTGTTTCAGGTACTTTACAACAATGTTAATATCAAAATTATTGATGTTTGGCTTCAGTGTGCAGCTAGGCTGAGATGATTCGTTTTGGAAGAGTAAGGATTCATGAAAATTGTTCTTTCTTCTACATTTTCTCATTTCTACTTCCAAACCAGGTCAGACATTTAGAAAACAACATGGGTTTGCCTTTTCTACAGAAGTATTTTCATAGTCCTAATATACAATTTTACATTTTTTTTGCCAATGTTCACTATAAGAAATAAACACATGGAGAATAATTTATATTTTCAAAAAAGTATCAAAAATATCAATCATGATATTCCCTTACAAAAAATTAATGAAATCTTTCTTTTGGATTCTAAGGACTGGAATATATTTAACAGTATACAGATTTGGAGTGTATTTTTTTATTAGTTCATGAGAGTTTTATAATCTTTCACAGTCTGCTTTCACCATGTTCCTTTTGCATGGCTATTGCAAAGTTAAGAGCTTAGTTATTTATAAATGCAATAGATTATCCTAGACTCCATTTTTTATTGATTTAAGATAATTATCTCTCTATTAATTAATTATTATTATTATTATTTTGGCTATAAGAAGCAGAGATTCAAGAATTGTTTAAATAAAAAGTAACCAAATTCCCCTTTTAGAGGAATTAGGAGGTGGCAATTCAGGCTGATAACAGTTAGTTGCTTGATACCATCAGAGAATCAGATGCTTTCTGTCTTTCTGCTTTGACTGTCTTAGTTCAGGACTTCCATATTTAAGGTCACCCATGTGTTAGTAGATAGATGGTAAGGTTGCAGCTGACCTGCCTAGGTTCCAGAAAGAAGGTAGTGGAATGATGTAAATTAGAAGTCAAATTAAAGCTGAACCAGTCTTTGTTTTTTAAAGTACCTTCCAAAAAATTTCACACAGAAAATTCTATTTTATTGGTTAGAATTTAATTAAATAATGAAATGCGGGGGAGCCTGGGAAATACAGCCAGACACATTGCCATATAAATTCAAAGACCCATTAGAAAGACATAAGAGGAGGGTAGTTATAGGACAGGCAGCTATAATATCTATCTCATTTCATAATTCATGGTCTTCATCCTGATTTTACTAGTTTTAAATTTTTACTTTTTAAAAATTGCCCTTTAATTTGTTTTGGAGGCAGCTGGTATCTAAAAAACAAAAAAACAATTTACTAATAGCACTAATAGCCTATGTGTGTATAAAAACTATGCTAAATATGTTACCTAAATGTTCTCACTTTATCCTTGCAGAAGGATGATGAGATGGATTCTACCTTTCTCTTCATTTTGCCAATGAATGCTTTGATATATGAGTTTAAATAACTTGCTGAGGTCACTCAGTTAATATATAAGAACATTTGGGTTTTTAATTCATATTGTTTTCTACCAAAAGGCTCATCTGTTCATTAGTTTGTATATTCTTCCATCCTACATATGAACAAGTTGATCTATATTCCCTTACAGGTTTAGCTAGGGGAGAGAATATTTTTTCTCCCACCTGGGCTGAACCAGATAAAAACTTCTCAACATTTCTTCACCTTTCTCTCACATTTCTCCCTACCTATACTTTCATTTCATATGAAAACTTCAAGCCCTAGATATGGGGGAAGATAGTCCACATGTTATGTTATGTTATGTTATGTTATGTTATGTTATGTTATATTTATTATATTATATTATTATATTAATTATATTATATTACTTATATTATATTATATTATAATATTATAGTGTCACAGTGTATTTGGATCAATGCCTATAAACTCATCATGTTTGTAGTTATTATTTAATATCTAACCTCCTACCATATTGAAAACTCTCTGAGAATAATGATGGTGTTTGTACTTGTCACAGTTTTGGTTCCCATTCTACATAATAACTAGGATTCATTTCATTTCTCCATTCATTTGACATATTATTATTTAACAGCACTGTTCTAGAAGCTGGTGTCACAGCAGTGAACAAGAGCCCCTGTCATCATGAAGCTTATGATATAGATGAGTTAAAGGTAGGCTAAACAAATACAAAGATGTTTAATATTTCATAGGGTTCTAACAGTAAGGAGAGAATGAAGGGAAGATAGAGAGAAGTACTGGGATGGGGAATGGAGCGAATAGTTAAGTTTCCTTGTTGTTAAGGTGATATTTGAGGGAAGAGCACAGGAGATTAAGGAGCAAGCCATGTAGTTATCTGAGAAAAACATTTTCAGAAAAGGGAGCACTAAGTGCAAAGGCCCCATGGAGATAGTAGTGAGGTAATACAAGGAACAACAAATACAGAGAATATTCTCAAGAACACATTGATAAATCTGAGTAACAGGTGTAGAGCTTGGAAAAATAAAAAAGAAATCCAATTCTGAGCTTCTTATTTCTAGTCCAAGTCTTCACATAGATTTCAAATTTTATCTTAGAAATAATATAAATGATGCAAAAGCTAAGAAACGAATGAAAAGCAACTGGTGCCTGTGATCTACCTTTCAGTCTCATGTCCTCAGGCAATCATTACCTTACTCACTGTGAGTATCCTCTTAGGTAATAAAAGGCAACAGGTCCTACATGATTATGGCAAAGCAGATGGGAATCACTATGTTAGAGGCTTTACATAAAATTATGATCCTAATAAATTCTTTCAAAAAAACTTTCAAGGTAAAGTAGCTTCCTCTTTTTTACAGGTGAGTTCAGGGAGATTGTTTTCAAGTTCACAAGAAAATACTAGCCAGAAACATGTTAAAAATTCAAAGGTATGCCATCTTGAAAATTAAATATTCCCCAACTTAAGACAATGTTATATAAAATAATTTACAGAAAGAATAATTTAAGACATAAAAGAGATAGTTTTGTTGGCATTAGTTTTACACTTATGGATAACTGATAGATGATAGATAGAAAGATAGATAGATAGATGATAGATAGATATAGATAGACAGAATGGAAATAGGAAACTAAAAAAAGCACGATAAAAATTTAAATGATAAAAAATATTATGTTAGAGGTCATAATGGATTCATCAAAATCAGTGCATATCTATTGAGTATGACTATGTATCATCAGTCAGTTGTTCCAAGAGGTAGAAGTACACAGTGTATAAAACAGAGAAGGTCCCTGCTCTCATGGAGCATAAATTAAAAAAAATAACAATTGCAAATAAATAATCAGATATTGTTAGGAATCAGTTTTCCATTAAAAAGAGGCAAAGTAAGTGGATAAAGAAGCCAGGATAAACCTTTCTGAAGAAATGACCTTTTAGCAGAGATCTGAGTAGATGTTAAGGACAAGCAATGTGATAATCAGGGCAATTGCTGTTTATGCAGAATGGACAGCAATTATATAGGCAGAAGCATGTTACACATGGTGCTTGTTTGGAAAGGTTGGAGTCCAACTAACCAACCTTTTCTTTTATTTATTTATTTATTTATTTATTTATTTATTTATTTATTATTTATTTTTACATCAAAACTTCTGGGGAAATTTTTTTGAGAAGTTTAGAATTAAATTTTTTAATTAATGGGAGAAGAAATTAATGCAGGTCTGTAATATGCTGCTATAAACCTAATTACAGATTATGGTGAGACCACAAAGTTTATATCACTGTCTCTTGTTAAAGTGTATTTTTCTGTAACCAACTTTTTTCCTCTGTAAATGCATTCTTTCAAATTTTTATTAAAATACCTATTGTTTGCCAGGCACTGGCAATTTGCAAATTTATTAACACTTCTATTTAGATAGTACAGAAACATGCATTCTGCTCTCAGAAAAGATTTCATCTGAGTATTAAAGAACTCCACTGGGAGGCGAAACATTTACACATATAACTGCCATGTAAAAGAGAAATGTGAAGCATCCAAATAAGGCTGTTATAAGTATATACTTCAGTCTTCAGATACCGAACTCTTCCTAGAAGAGGAAGAAGTTAAGCTTTTGTAAATCTTCTAACACTGTTTGTAAACATTTTTTTAGACATTTGTTCATACATTGATAAGTGAGTGTTTTCTAAGAAGTGAATTTTAAAGGAGTCCAGAAAAGATGATGGCAAATTTCAAATTTATGATGTCTTATTTTACGTGCTTTTATCTTTTAGTAGAGTATAGAAATTAAAATTCACAAAATTGTTTTTTTGTTGTTGGTTTCTAAAACTTCTGTCAGAATAATATGAATGTATATGGTGAATAAAATAAAAGAAAGCTTTTCTGCATTCTCAAATCTGAGTAGTCAAGAACAAAACCTTTGTTTATTATTTGTGAACATGTAAAATAATATGTAAAATAACAGCTATTGAAGAAAAAATACTGAGATATCTAAAGAAGCCATAGTACCCTTTTTAGTCCTGCCATCCAGAAATAATTATTAACATTGTTGTGTTAACGATTCTTCTTTTGATTCTACTTTAGATTATTTGCACACTTGAATTATCATATGCAGTAGAAATAAAAAGACCTTAAGAAGACATTTGTTAAATAAATGCCTAAAGGAAGAGCAGTTAAGAAATATAATGATTTTCTTTTTATTTGACTTTTATTTCCAAGACTCTTTGTCAACATAGTCACTTGTTTTGACAATTACCCAGGAGATTATATTTTCTTTAGGTTAAATGCAGAGTTGTTGAAATTCAAACATAAGCTCATTCAATGAAGCCTCCTGTAATTGGCAAAAGTATTGACTTAACTAAACATTAGCCTTGGCAAAATAAATTTGAACAGGCAGCCAATTCACAAAACTACTAATTGTTCTTACTTGACTGTGTATCTTATTTGGCATTTGGTCTTTCACTGTGACATTCAATATCTATACAATCAATCTCATGTCCTTCGAATACTATTTAAACTTTAGCTCTCTGAGTTACTCAAAGTATAATTCACAAGTCAAATATTTTATGTTTAAGTTGTTTAAAGTATAACTTATGATGAGGTATCAAAAATAAAGATACACACACACTGTTGAGAAAATAATTTTATTTGCTATGTACTCATTCAGTCAACTCATGGAATAGAGGTGATGGCCTTGAATGCAAGACTTCTGAGATACGGTTCCTATCTTACAGCAATGGTTCTCAGCCAGAAATGACTATCTCCTGACCCCCTGACACATTTGGCAATATCTGGAAACATTTTTGGTTGTCATGTATGGTGGGGTTTGGATGCCACTAATAATATCTAATGGTTAGTTAGAAGTCAAGGAATCTGCTCAATATTCTGTATTACACAGGACAGCCACACAACAATTATCTAGTTCAATCTGTTAATATCGTTGAGGTTGAGAAACTCTGTCTTAAAATATTTCACAATCTTAGGGTGGGGGGCAGGCATGTTATTAAAAATGGAATTAGAATTATAATAAGTACTAAGTATAAGTGTGTCTGGTGGAGATACATAGGATATCTACTCTCCTTGGAAAAGACTGAGAGATTTGAGAAAGTGATGTTGAGTTGCAAAGGGGAAGAGAGGGCAAGGAGAAAAAATTTCAGAGAAAGGCAGTAGCTTGAACAAAGTAATGGAAACATAATGCACACATGGCTTAATTAAGCTGTAGTAAGCTGAAATTAGTTCAAAGCAGTGATATTGAGTCTTGTGAAGATTAAATCTAGAACACTAGTCAGAGACTCAATTATTAAGATTCAGTTTTGCAAGGTTAGACTTTATCCTATTGGCAAACTAAATCCATTGAAAAGATCCATAGGATCAAAGAATATGGATTAGTTATTTAAAAATAAAATTAGTGAAAATACTTCTGACAGATAAAGAAAACCAGAAGAGAACAAAAACTCTAAGTTAGAGGCATGGATGTCAATTTGACTAATAATGAAATAGTACAAGTTAAAAATCCCGAGAGGCTGATCTGTCTCACTAGGAGTGAGACAGATAACTCACTAGGATGTTTCTGCTAGCTGCTATATAATGGAAATACTAAGGAGGCTGAATGAATGAAATTTGCCTCTCTGCTGAATATGGGGTGAGATACAAATAGAAGTTTGCAAAAATGAGTTACATGAAACACTGGAAGTAAACTAGTTCGTTTAAGGAGAAAATCAGAAGGGAAGATTCTCTGAACATACCAATATTTATTTGTCAAGTGGAGAAAAAGAAATAAGCTATTATATGTTAGAATATGTGGTCAGAGATATAATGAGAACAAAGCATCATGAGACAGAAAGAACAAGGAGTATCTGGTCAGTATTTGAAAGTAAGCTGATACAAAATTTCATTTTTTATTCCAAATCAATTAAGTTATAAAATAAGTATTTTTGAAATAGTTAACTAGAGTAATAACCAAAGAAGGGAAGCTCAGATTCCAGAATTAAAAAAAAATAATAATGTAAGATCAATAATTAGAGGCTCCAAATCTTATGGAGATACCAGAACTGGTAAACAGAGCTTAAATGCTGAATCTATCATTTTAGTACTCTCAGAGGGGAGCCAGGCTATGGGCTCCATACACAAGAAGGCTGGATATATACTACCTGCAAAAAGTTTTGAGACAGAAAGTTGTTCTGCTTTGTCCTTGAATGTAGGATTAGAGAAATTCTGACCACTAGCCACAAAGGTAAATGTGTCATTTTTGAGAAACTGGCAATAACAGTCTAAGCAAAACTGTGAGTTTCTAATTTGCATTACTTATGTGGTGTGAAAATGGCAAATGAAGCTGATGACCACAATCAAGTGAGTACGATATGGTACTCTATGGGTGTTGCTATAAACTGGGGTTCCTAAAATATCCCTGTATTAATCAGCTAGGACTGACGTAACAGAATACCACAGACTGAGTGGCTTGAACAGAAATTTATTTTCTCACAGTTTTGGAAGTCCAAAATATGTGTGCCATCAGGGTGGGTTTCTGGTGAGGCATCTCTTCTTGGCTTGCAGATGGCCGGCCACTTTCTCTCTTTGTTCTCACATGGTCTTTTCTCTCTGCACAAACACTCCTGAATCTTCCTCTTATTATAAGTACAGCCATACCATTGGATTAGAGTCCTTACCTCATGATACCATTTAACCTTAATTACCTCTTTAAAAAACTCATGTCCAAATACAGCCACATTTAGGGTTAGGGCTTCAACATAGGCATTTTGGGGAGATAACAATTCAGTCCAAAACAACCTCCATGAAGATGACTTTGGTAAAATAGTCAAATCACCTATGGAAACTCATCACAAGAGAGAGTTAGAAAATTCAACAAATGGGAGAATTCACCCCATAAATAGAATGGAACCATCCAGAAGGGACATTAAAAGAATGTGCTTAAATGTTTAAATGGAAAAGGAAAAAAAATTAAAAAAGAAAAAAAATTGGCAGCAACTAGAGACATCAGGGAAGGACTCCAGTCTTGAGCTGCATGATTTGGATGAGCTGTATGATTTGTAGACTGTGAGAAGATACGTTGGTAAACATGCAGATAAGTGTTAATAAACATTTATTACTTGGAAATAGGACTGATTAAATTATCAGACATGCACCATAGGTGTAGAGATATGTAGGAAATAAAATGTACTACAGAAAACATACAAGAGATATTTTAGCAGAGAAAGATAGAGAAAAATAAAAGATACAGGGGCTCAGAATTTGTGTGGACTGAAAAAAAAAGTTATCAGTCTTCAGGATGATTGTGTACACTGCATCCTTGACAGGATAATTAAAAAGAAATCTATACCTAGGTATCTTGCAGTAAAACTTCAGAATGTACATGAACAGAACAACAACAACAGAAAAACTTGAAAGCAATCAAAGGGAAAATATCTATTACAATAAAAAGAATACAAATTATAATTACAGAAGATGTCTCAGTCATGATGGGAATAAAAAGCCTGTGTAAATTATACCTTTAAAGAATATATGGAAAATAATGATCAACCTAGAATTCTACACTTAGGCAATCTAGAATTAAAAGTGAATCTAAATTTTAAAAAATGCTCACAAAAATACTGTGGAAATTAACAATTCTTGGACTATTGCTAGTTGAAAAAACTATTAGAGAATGAGAATCATAAGAGAGAACTGAACTTATCCCACCAAAATAAGGTCGCTATAATGAATAAATAATTTAATAAACTATGTAAGTAAATGTACATGAATTTTGACTGTAATAAATAGCACAGATGGTAGATATAATTAGATAAATAGATAAATGATAGAGGATAGACAGTTTATTTTACTAATTTTTGGTCATTTAAGACAAGATATTTTACAAGGCAAAAACAAGACAAATTAATGTGGTAGAGTACAAGAAGAAGTTTAGAGTGAATACATTTTAAATCCCTATTTGGTTTGAGAGATTAGATATATTGATTATCTACAAACTCTTAAATATATGTCTTAAAAACCTATTTGTGAAAATCCAATGGAAAAAACAATGTTATATCCAGACAAAGAAAATGAAAAAGAGGGAGGAATAAAGAAGACTGTATCAATCTTGTAGTAGGATAAATAAAAGATATGAAGGATAGAGACTGACTAAAGGATAATAGTTTTCTCTGGAGAAGAAACAGCAAAAGTAGGGGGGATTACAAAGTGGGCTTCAACTCTTTCTAATAAAATACATTAGTTTTGGAAAAATAAAATAGTCCAATAAAGCAAAATGTTAACATTTAGAAAATTAGTAGACAGACAAGATTTGTTGGTTATAAACATTGGGTTTATTTTTGTATGCTTGAAATACTTAATTATCATATTAAGAAGCTAAAAATTGCACATTGGTGTCAGATAAAACCGCTTTCTTATCCCATACCTCTTACTAGGAAACTTGGGAAAAGTTATTCAATTAATTTCTTAAGTTTCACTTGCTTAATTTTTCAGTGTGTAAAATATTATAATATTCCCTAAGATCCAGGTTTTATTGTTAATATTCTATGGTGAAAGGCACAATACTTGAGGAAAATATGTGTCTAATACATAGTACAGGTAGAAATAAAGAGGCAGCAGCAGTGTGAAACCAAAGGAGCTGAATTTTTTAAGAGGGAAAGAAGTCTTGTTTTTTCCATATGCAAATAAAATCTCCAAATTACTGGTATTGACCACTGGATTTCATTCATATGAGCCCACTGAACATTTACCTGAGCAGTTTGGGAAGATTGGTAAGAGCAGAAGACTGTGGGTTTGGGTTGAAGACGGGTAAGAACAGATGAGAAAATGCTTGTATGCTTGCAGTATATTGTTGGAAACAAGGAAGGGGTGGGGGGAAATCACATACTTATTTATAGAAGCAAGAGAGAAAACGGGTTTTAAAAATGGAAGGCTGCCAACGTGAACTATTATAAGTAGTTTGGTTGTGGAGGAAAATAGGTCAGAGAATAGAGGTAGGGTGTGTGTGTGTGTGTGTGTGTGTGTGTGTGTGTGTGTGTGTGTGTGATGGTAAAGATTTTAATCTGTTAACAGACTGAAAGGAGAGGTCAAGGAGCAAGCGGGGAGGTGAGAATAGAGAAACCAAAGTAGAAAATGATGGATCACAGTCCTAGAAGAGACTGGAGGGGTTAGAACCAAGAACACAGGTGGAAGAGAGAATCACTTGTTCTGAAATTAGAAGGAAGAGGGAGGTAGAAGGCCTGAGAGTTGACAGTGGTAAGTGTCTGCATGTGAGGGCAGGACATTGAGGGAATTTATGACTGTTAGCTTCAAATTTGTCTGTGAAAGATCTGAGGCAATGTCCTCCAAGGAGAAAGCATATGTCCTTTTGTCCTTTTTATTATTTTTGTTGTTTTTGTTTGTGTCCTTCTCTATCAAGAGTGAGGACTTAAGCCTTGAAATACTCCACGAGGGAAGTTTCCTCTGATGTAAAAATTGAATTTAACCCTAACTCTCCTCCTCTAGAGTAGGTTTTTTGTGTGTAAACAATCATTGTTTGAGACTTCATTCAAATCACCACACTCATTTCAGAAAGTCATGAAAGGTCCACAGAGGGGAATGATGTGTGGGAGTTACTGGCTGAGGCTTTTGGGAAATAAACAAGAACCCAAGACTCCACATTTCCATGTTCTCTACACAATCAGCTTTCCAAAAATAGACTCATACAAGCTGTAGTCACAGTTGAATGTCATGTTTCTATTATCGCGGTGACATAAAATCATTAACCTCTGCTAGTAGTAAAAGCAGTCACGTCTGGTAATAGAGTTGCTCAGTGACCATTCAAAGGGAATTGCATTTTAATTGATGCATGGAGAGCCATGTTCTCCTGAGAGGAGTGACATGGACTGGGGTTTGACTTCCACAGTAATTTATTAAATATCCTCCTTTGATATCACATCAGTACTCAAGCTCTGAGTTCCGAATAGTTGTATCAAACTAGCTAGAGTGCATTAGCACAGGCCATAAACAGATTTCAATTTTTTTTGAGTCATCTCCTAAATATTCATCTTTTCAATATTTAAAGTAATTGAAAAATATTAAAAGTTGCTAATATTAAGACTCCCCCCCCTTTCCAAAATCTCTCAAGGCTTTTTGTCTAGACTTGTCTTTACATCATGTATATCGCATAAGCAGAAATATGACTACCTAGTATATGTCAGGCATGGTGCATTAATTAACCTTCTCAAAACCCAAAAGGTAGACATTACAAACATGAACAAATAAGTACACTGACACAGCAAACAATGAATTCAATCTCCCCAAGACCAATTGAGATCTAAATTCAGAACTAAGTTAAAAAAAAAGAGAGAGGTTTAAATGTGATGTTGAATCAAATGTCCCTTTTAAGTTGTGAACCTTCTTAAAAATGGATTGAGAAACACATTTTGTATTTCATGCCAAAATACATTTTTCTATCATTCTTCTAAAACTGGTCTTTGGGGTCTCACTTGATGAGAGATGTAGTTACAAAGCCAGTTAATTCCACAGAGAGCCTGTCCAAGAGCAATAGTACAGGTGAGCTGATTCTGTCCAACAGTGGTCCCCCACCTTTTTGGCACCAGAGCTCAGAGCTGCTAGGAGAATCTCATGCTGATCTGCCTTGGAGCTGAAGCAGTGATGCTAGCGAGAGGGAGCGGCTGCTAATACAGATGAAGCTTTGCTCTCTCACCTTCTGGTGTGCGACTCAGTTCCTAACAGGTCACCAACTGGTACTGGTTGGGGACCCCTGTATACAATACAGCCATTCCTCTTCTTACGGGGAAAAAAGTGGTCAGAGGCATAGGACTGGACTCTATCCAACACCTCCAAGAGAGGTTATCAGTAAATGGATGGTTCCCCCTGACATCCATGACATCTCGTTCTCTTACTTTTATTAGTTTAATACATTTAAGAGTCTCATTCTCTTCTTCATAATGAGCTTCTTAAGAATAACAAGACTGTTGATCAAATCAGGACAAAAATACCAAAAGCTCACAAACTAGGACATGATGCAAGAACACTGTGTCAGAGGCATTCACAGTGTTGGTCTGTGATCTCTAGTGTCTCATTGTCCCCTGGAGCAGCACGCAGACATGTAGCAAATCTAAAGATCAGTCTCAAGGAGGCTGTGAAGAAACTAATTAGAAAAGCAATAGCCCTTTTCCTGGTGAGATCAAGAGCTAGACTCCACCAACTATGTGTATGACATAGTCTTAGCTCCAAGTCCTGTTCTGCTAATTTGGACATTTGTAGTTGAGAGACATGAGCCCCTTTTTGGACAGGGTCCACGTGCTGGAGTGTAAGCCTTAGAGTTCCAGCTCTTGACATACTCGATCATGACTAAATCTGTTACATCAGCATTTTACTGGAATTGCTTGATTAAACATTTGGCAGTAACTGACTTCCACATGATCTGCAGAAAGCCAGTTCCTTCTTTGAGAGGCTGGAATGTAGGGGATAAATTTTAGACAAGCCAATTATTTCTTTTCACATTGGCCTTATCTCAGCATGGTGCTTAGTATAGTACATTGGCCTTATCTTATCATGGTGTTTAGTACAGTGTATTGCAATATGTAACTGTTAAAGAAAGGAAATAATGCATTGATAAATGAATGAATGAATGAATAATTGTGTAAAGAAATGTAGCTGATTGGGCTATCTTTTTCTTACACCACCTCTCCATTCTGCTCCTTTCTGAGTGCTGCCAACAGATGCCGAATCACTAATTAAAAGTCGGCTTCCCAGCAGTAGCCTAACTCTCTTCTCTATGATAAATATCTCTTCTCTTTGATCTGAAACTCAGACTCATTCAGTTGTCAAATAATCCTTACCACATCAACAACAGAGTCATAGACTGTAGAATAAGGACTCTATATCTCTGAATGAAAGTCCTCAAGTTTATTTTCTAGTTTCTTTTGAGGTATGATAAGACCTTATTTGTACTAAAAAAAAATCCCCTGAAATTAAATCCTAAATTTTAATAATAGCTAGCATTTTTGAATGTTCACAGTGTGCGGGTGCTGTGACAAGCACTTGACATAAATTATCTTATTTAATCTTCACAGAAACCAAATGAAGTGTTTACTGTCATTATCCCTATTTGATGAAGAGGATACTGAGGCTCACAGAGAATTAATAACTCGTCCAAGATCATTTAATGTCGAGTAATCAAGAGTGAATGACCTGAAAGCACACACACCAGCTGGGACCAGTTTTTTATTGAGAAGAAAACTTGCAGAGACAGAGCAATAGCAGGTGAGCGATCTTAAAGCCAGTTGCATGGGGAACTGGTGAGCCAGACATCAGACGTGAAAGTGGCCCCAGTCTTGAGCTAATCATCTGTATGGCTGAGGGAACACCAGTCGTTTTATGATGGTTTGGAGCCGAGATCCAAACTGTGTGGGCAAAGTTGGAGCTTCCAGCTTGATCTTTAGCCTCAGCATTTATAACATTTCTTGGTCTGATAAGAGTCTAGGACCCAATCCTTGTGTTTATAGTGTATGGTGTCAGAGATCCTTGACCTTTAGCTCTGTTCTATCTCATTAGCATTCTATCAGGATGTCAGCCTTAAGCACACAGTTGCAGCCAGTTTCCATATCATCTGGGTTTTAATTTCTAAATAATCCTGTTTTTTAAGGTGAGACAGAGTGGCAACTCTCTCTCTCTCTCTCTCTCTCTCTCTCTCTCTCTCTCTCTCTCTGGGAAGCAGACCTACTGAGTATTCAGGTTAGGTCAATTAATCCTTGCCTATCACCTTTATTTAAGTACTGCTGCCTGATGCCAGAATCTCCCCATTCTTAAATCATTTGCAAAATGAACTTGATATAACTTATCTATATATGTGCATTTCAAGTAGTACTAGAGTTTGTAATACATATTGTATAATATTGTAGTATAATATTGTCTTGTGCTCCCAGTTGATCATCTGGAAATACTTTTGTACTATTCATCATTTGTAAAATTCACCATTCTGGTACTTTCTGCTTCATTAGAAAAGGAGATATAGTTTGGCTGTGAAACATCTAAAGAGGATATGTTATTGATCATGGAATCGGTAGACTTATTCATTGGGTTGTGTGTTTGGAGATAGATGATGGGGAGATCCTAAGAGGTAGGATGCTTTAGAAAAAATACATACAAGTTCAAAGTTTGTGACTGCTGTGCTATGTATGTAAACTGGAACTAATGATATTAAGAGTGTGTCTCGGTGTCATTTGGGTTATATAGTTACATAATTATTTGTTATCTTGAATTTTATTTACATATGATATAATTTCTAATTTCACTCTATCCAGTATTTCTAGTTTAACTTTATAAGTAAAAATATCTTGAGCTAAGACAGATCATCAGCAAATTGTGGTAATGTCTTTATCACCAAATATAAGGTTCATGAGCTGTGATACATTTTGTTGATTGTTAGAGATATGCCAGGCATAGATACTAAAACAAATTTGTTGTTCAATGAATATTTATTGTTTGAATATGTAATGAATGACGCTTTTGCTATAAAAATTATTACAACAGTAGAATTTTTTTGGGATATTAATGCATTGCTTTTAGTTAGGTTTATTTATTATATTAGAGGTGAAAGATTTTTTTAATACTAAGAATTCTTTACATATGAACATAATGAGATGGGGAAAAATGATCATTTGCCCTTATTTTGTCACATCCAAATCACTCGGTTTCCAATGGGAAGATCCAATATTTTCAAAATAATTGTTTAGTTTTTGTGATTCCAAGTGCTTTCAGGTGTGCAGAAGTATGTACATATGCATGTGTATGAATGGGGAAGGTAGTTAATGATTTGAAAAATAGACTCATTTCTGGTGATCCTCCAGTGTTTTGAATAATTATCAGTGTTTGGATAATTACCCCTGTTCACTGAGCCCTGCCTAAAAAAAAAAAAAAAGAAAGAAAGAAAGAAAGAAAAGAAAAAAGAATAAATAAAGGAGAAAAAGAAAATGTTAAATAAGAGGGAACCAGAGAAATTCTAACTTGTACAGCTCTCCCTTGTAGGTAATTATTTCATATTACTTAAGAGGTGAAGCCTTATTTACTAGCTGTATGTTCTTGAAGAAGTTGCTTCCTCTTTCTGTGCCTTGTTTTTCTCATAGACAGAAAGAGAATAAGAGTAGTCTGACCATAAGTTTGTTGTGAAGAATGGGTAAATTAGTCCACGTGAAGCACATAGACACAGT
Source organism: Cynopterus sphinx (assembly GCA_030015415.1). Classification (NCBI taxonomy): domain Eukaryota; kingdom Metazoa; phylum Chordata; class Mammalia; order Chiroptera; family Pteropodidae; genus Cynopterus; species Cynopterus sphinx. The sequence goes on from CM057383.1 coordinate 121,623,930, forward strand.
GTCTGGTGCCAAGTAAGCAGTCAATAAACATTATGGTTACTATTATTTCCATGTCTTAATGCACAAAATATTCTTTTTTTCAGGCTACTTATGCAAATTGGGAATGTCATGATCCTTGATCTTTGCTCCAGAGTTTTATGACCCTATAGAGAGTCTTTAAGACTATTTGTCTCTTAATAAAAACCCAGGTCAAATCAAATCCAAACACATACATGGGAACCACACAATGCTTGCCATGACATTGAACTTGTGTTTCCTGGGACCCCTCTAATCCCCTTTGATATGCTTTCAACTATGAGAATGGCTTGGCTCCTTTTGTCCTGTGTTTTGTTTTGTTTTGTTTTGTTTTGTTTTTGTGTTATACTACAACTAGCCCAATACTGGCAATGGTGGCAGATGAGGAAACATTCTCTGATTGCACCTCGAGTTGTCCAACTGTACATGCAGTCTCAATTTAGCAGAGTTTACAAGGAGCAGAATGAGGTAAATACCTGATTTTTCTCCTGCCAACATTTCCAGGCTAATATTGTAGGCAGAATATTACGGTAGAACGTGTGATGTTTCTGCCAGACAATAGCACGATGGCAAATAAAGAGAAACTCCTTCAGGCCATGAAAAATGTATCTGTTCTAAATATACCTACACCTTTATGTGGAAACACACATAAACACCCAACTGGATTTCAGGACTTTTTAAATATTAGTTGAAAACAGTCTTCGATTTTAACTCTGTAAACTTGCCTTGGTGCTCTTCTTTCTTCTTTCCTGGGCTTTATCCATTTGAGTTTCTTCTCAATAACCCACTCTCTGATTTTATTCAGATAATTTGAAAATACTGACTGTACTTATGCCGGGGGTAGAAGGGTCTTTATCTGCACTGAACTCCAAATAGCAACTCTTTTTTCATTCTCGGAGGAATTTTTGTAATCATCTTATGAATATTTCTGCTGTACTATAATGTCTACAGAAAAGAATAATGATCAAAGCTTCTCATTAAATAAGTTTTAATGGGCTTTGTTAAAAGTCAGCTCATCCCAGTCTCAAAGTGAAAACAAAAACAAAATTCTTGACTTGATAAATGGAATATGCATGTAAAAGTTAAGATGATGTTTTGGTCAAAATAACATAATGAGAACAATGTAGCATCTATCATTGTAGTTGAAACTTTTTAGATCTAATGACTTTTTTGAGTAAAAAGCTAAAGAACTCTGTTCTTACAAAATAGACATATACAAGAAAATTTGGAAGATAATTTATATATATATATACATATATATATATATACATATATGTATATATACACACATATATGTGTATCTGTCTATCATCTATCTATCTATATCTATCTATCATCTATCTATCTATCTATCTATCATCTATCTATCTATCTATCTATCTATCTATCTATCATCTATCTATCATCTATCTATCTATCTATCTATCTATCTATCTATCTATCTATCATCTATCTATCTATCTATCTATCTATCTATCATCTATCATCTATATCTACCTATCATCCATCTATCTATCTATCTATCTATCTATAAATAGAAATGTACAGATCTCACATTCAAACTCCTACGTTAACTTAGTTTATTGCCAGATCCTTGCAATCAAAGTATCATAGGGTCATACCATACAGTGAATGGGTTATCGGTATGTCCAGATCATAACCTATTTCTGTCTTTGGGGCAGCAAGATGGGGTCATAGATGACCAAAACAATGGGGTTTTTCTCCTCTCATTGTGAGACAGTGTGACATTTTTCTTCCATAAGCCATACAAATATGATGTTAACCTTATTATGAAATAGGCTGAACATACTGCAAAAGAATTGCTCATTCATTCTTTCAGTGAATATTTACTTAATACATCTTCCTGACTGTGAACCAGTGTGTTATTAGATATGGGTGAGGTAATAATGGGGACTAAAGTTTGTTCTCTGATCTTGAGAAAATTATCACATTAAAGGGGAGATAGATGCTCACATAACTAAGTACACTACCATGTACCATATATGTGAATCTAATAGAGCACAAAAGAAAGTCAGCTTAATTTTTTTTTTAGAATAAGAAACAGGATGAGGACACAGACCACCAAAAAAGTAATGTTTAACTAAACTTTGAAGGTTAAGTAGAATTCCAGGAAGATTATATATTGTACTATTACTTTTCCAATAATTTTCTATTACCACATCTTTAATGATTGCATACTATTCCACGATGTGGATATAACACAAATAATTTATTTGAGCTCTTATTTTGGTCATTAGACTTGTTCCTTTCTTTGGCAACTATAAACAGAATCAATATAAAAAATTTTTTGATAAATCATAGTACATATCCTAGTGTCTCTTAAAATACAGTCCTAGATGTAAAATTACTGGTTCAAAAGATCAGCACATATTTAAAGCTTAAGTACTTTTTTTCAAGTAGCATTATAAAAGCGTAGGGCTTTAAGGTAAGACAAATGATTTCAAAATATAAATATTACTTTTGTTGATTATTTGACCTTTGGCAAGTTGCCTAAACTTTATTACATTTAATTTTTTTTCTTCTTTTCTTTTTTTAAGAGAGGATCATGATACCTTAAAGTGCTGCTTTAAAAACTGTAGTTGAAGTTAATAAATACTTATTAAATCCCTTTTATATTTTTTGACAGTAGGTACCAGCTAGTTGCTAAACTCTTGCAATGAAATTCAAGTGTTCTAAATATTTTAGGTTAGTGTCATTAATTTCTAATAGGAAATGTGCATTGCCTAAATAATTGTGTGGAATAGACATAATTTATTCTATGTCCGCACTTCAAAAATTTTGACTCATTGTCTATATAAACAACATAAGATTGCTGAACTGTGCTCAGAAATTTGGTTTGAATATTGAAATGTTCTAGTATTGGATGAAGAGATAGAAACCTGGAATTAAATTCTTATTCTTCCACTTATAACCTGTATCACTTCTGTACCATTTAAACTCTCAGACCCCCTCCTTTTACCATCTGAAAAATGAGCAAAGGTTATAGTTTTTTTCCCAAAGAACCAAATGAGTGATACAAATTTTAGATAGGTGGATGGACAGATGGATGGATGGATGGATGGATGGATGGATGGATGGGTGGATGGATAATAGATAAATCTCCAAATTGTTATTTTGATATGAACTATTATTATTGGTTTTTAAATCTACCGTGAATCTTTACTTACTGCAAAAGAATAGGCACCATACAAAATTTTTCACTTCTCTCATGCTAGTGAGTGTATCATGAGGTTTTTATGTTATATTGATGTAGGGCATTGGCTTGAAGGATCTGGATTTATTTTTGAGCTCCTGTCAGCACTTTATAATTAACATCGCCCAGAAGAGAAATGCTATTTTGCCTCCTGCATCATCAACACAACTGTCAGCAAATAAGGAAGGCATAGTTTTTTTTTTTTTTTACTATTATTACGCTAATGTATGAAGCAGAAAAGAACAGCTGGATTTTCACACATTGGGCCATTAGAAGCTCTGGCATTTACTAAAATCTGTTTTCAATTTCTACCTACTTCTTTTTGCTTTAAGAATGTATTTAAAGAAAAAAATATCATTTATATCCCAAAGCTTATTTTCAAACTGTTAATTTGGTATTTTGTTGATCTCAAAGTTGTTTATATCGATGTCATTTTTCCTCTTTGGCAAGAAAATGTAAAGTTAATGTTGATTACTTAGTGACTATGTTAACTTATCTACATTTACTTCTCTATTTTATCTATGTCCTAAATTTCCTGTGTTTTATTTTCTTTCTCGTCTCTAATTTTGCTTAAATTTGTAATGGCAATAGGTAGAAATAGTTTTTTTTTAATGAAGTGTTGCAAGGGCTAAATCTTGCTGCAATAAAAAGACAATACTCTAGCTCAGACAAAAAAAAATGTAGTCTATATATATTTACAGTGTGCCAAAATTAAATAATCTAAGGTAATTTTGTTAAATGCTTTGTTTCTTAGTTATATAAATGGTAGGATTTTGAAATGGTGCAGGCCTTAGTAAAGAAGCTTGACAGTTTCTCAAAATGCTAAATGTAGAGTTACCACATGATCTAGAAATTCTGCTCATAGGTGTACACCCAAGGAGGTTGAATATATATCTACATAAAAACTTGTACATGCATCCTCATAGCAACATTGTTCATAATCACATGTGAGTAGAAGTAACCCACATGCCTATCGACTGATTAATAGACAAATGAAATATAGTGCATCATATGATGAAAAATTATTTGGGCACTAAAAAGGAATGAAATACTGATATATGCTACAACATGGTTGAACTGTGCAAACGTTATGAGCAGTCAAAGAAGATAGACACAAATGGCCACATATTATATTATTTCATTCATATGAAATGTCCAAAATAGAAAATTCTACAGAAACAAAAAGTGAATTACTGGTTTCCAGGTGTGGAGATGGGGGATCCTGAGGGTTAATTGCTAATAGGTATGGGATTTCTTTGTGAAGTAATAAAATTTTAAATTAGATATTGGTGATCATTGCATAACTATATATAAACTAATACACTGAATTATATAATTAAAAGGTGTGAATTTTTGGCATATGAATTATACTTTGATAAAGCTTGTATAGAAAAAGTAACATGTATTCATTAATAAAAAATAGATATTGGGAATGGTGGAAATGAAGGGGGAAATCACAACTAAACAATTTATCATCATAAGCTTTTCATGTTAAACATTCTTTATGAACATTTCTATTTTATTTCTATTTTTATTGACCAATCTTTTAACTAAATTAACAATTTATTTAAGCATTTCTTCAAGAGTAGGTGATTGCCAAATATTCATATTTTTTTTTCTATTTTTATTGTTTGAAGACCAGCCAAGATTGTCTGTGGTTACTGACATATGCTTGGTATAGAGATCAGTCTTCTAGGACCTGGATATGTACTTGAGGAACTCACTAGCATCTGGCAACCTGCTAATCCTAGGGGTCATTGTCGTCTCACTTGGGTCACTGCTGTCATTATAATTCAAAGGAGCAGACACCAACAAAAAATGTCCAACCATGATTAAAGATGTCCTTCATATATACTTCTTATTTGGAGGAAAATGTAGAGGCCCAATTTTTCCCATTGAAAACAAGTTTTAAGGCTTCACCTAGCTAAATATGGCAGGCAGGTAATTCACAGACTTGTGGACCACTAACTCTGACAGCCCAGGATGGCAAATGAGAAAACAGGTTAGTCTAAAAGCTTCATGTGTCTTTTTACTAATGCAAGATTTAGTACACTTAAGGATATTATAATAGATCAAATCAAATTCATAGCAGAATGAGCAAATGGGAATAACAAATGGAGGTCAAAATGGGCTTTCACAGTTCTATATTGCACCAGTTAGATCTACAGTGAAGGGACTTAATGCAAGTTGATGTGTGATTGTTCCACTTTTAAAAGAATGTAATTCAGTTTCTGTCTGGTTTCATTAAGGCTGTTGGGACAGCACTTGAGTAATTCCAAGAGAAGAGAAATGTAAAGTGTACTGAGTGTGTGTACAGAATGTGTATTTATCCTGCAATTTATTGTTATAACATACCTGCATCTATTAGCTCTCTAACATGCAAAGTTCATTATTATTTCATCTTGTATAACTAAGCTAACAATTTTGCCACTGAAAGGGGTAATGTGATCAGTCCAACGTTATAGCACTATTTTGCAGTGTGCAACACCTTTCCTAAGTGGTAGAGGATTCAGTGATTAGGGTTAGACATGCAGTCATGTGACCTGCTGGTTAGTGATGGATGCTTAAACTAAATTAAAATGAGTGTGCTAACACTTTCTCTGTCAAATTGATTTTATCTCTTCAGCCTCACAGCTATTTATAAAGAGGAGATATTTGTATGCGAATAGGTCCCAGTGGGGGAATAATGCCCACGTCCCTACATAATTTTACATAAAATAACAAACATTATCAAAAGACTTGATATGTTACCAAGTCATTTCATGAACTAATTAACACATATCCTGTCATAATTTCATGAGAATATTTTTATTATATGGTTTATAATATATGGAAATTGAGAATCAGAGAGATTTTAATTTTAGTAACCAATGCGTAGAAATAAAAGTTGGGAAAAAAAGTAAGAATATTAACAAACATTTATGAAGCCCCTATTCCAGCACTATCCAAAAAGATTCTAGAATGTTAACACATTACATCTTTCAGAAATCATAGAGGTGCTCTGTTTTCTCAACTTCACAGAGAAGAAAGCTAAAGATCTCAGGTCATAAGCCTGGTTTATTAGCAGATCTTCATTTCAGGGCAACAGATTTTAGAGATTATGTTTTTACCTTAGACCACATATTTTAAACACATCATGATGTTGGGAAGATATTTAGCTTTTGCTTTTATTATGAAAATTGAATCATTACTTGTAGGCTTTGATTAGTGTCTTAATATTTCAGTCAACCACACATTTTATTTGATCCACATATGCTTTTGAAAAGATTACAATTCACTCTTGGGTCAGGGCACTGGAAAAGCCCAAGATCAAAAGTAATCTTGATTAGAATAAATTGCTGTGAAAAGGAAGACTGCTTTCTTCCAATGTTCAATATTTTTCCTGGTGTGGGACCAGTTGTAACTCTCCTCTGTTCTCCCCAACATACACACATACTTTGGTCACACCTTATAGTAAACAAACAGGTGAAAATGAATTAGCTTCATAGTATCTAGAACGATCCATGGACTCCTAGAGAATGAGAGTGAGGTAAGCCCAAGTCTGGCCCTTTCCCTGTGATGGAGAAATGAACAAGACTGTTGTAAGCCTCATTATTAGGGTTCTATCTCCAGTATTTTCTAAATATTGTTTCGTCCTATCATTTAACAGTGTATAAATGATATGTGAGGCTCAGTTTCTTTCTAGTCTTTCAAGCTCTTTCTCTTCTGACAGACTCCATTCTTAGGCTGGCTTCCCTAAGGGCAGAGAAATAGTTGCCAGTGGCTCCTTGACCTAGAGTCTTTCCCCTCACATTCAGGCAGGAAACATCTTTACCAGCCAATGGCCCACAACAATCACTGTGACCAAAAGATGTATTAGTCTGCTTGGGCTGCCATAACAAAATACCACAAATGGGGGGGCTTAAACAACAGAAAATTTTTTTCTTAGTTCTGGAGGCTGGAAGGCCAAGTTTAAGATTAAAGTGACACCAGGGTTGGTTTCTGGGGAGGCCTCTCTGTGGCTTGCAAAAGGCCACCTTCCCTCACTGTGCCTCCTACGGTCTTTCCTCTGAGTGCACTCTTGGTGTCTCTTCCTCTTCTTAAAAAAATTAAGAAGTACAAATTGCCAGTTATAAAAATAGTCATGAAGATGTAAAATACAGCATAATGAATATAGTCAACAATATTGTAATAACTATGTATTTTGTCAGATGGGTACTAGGCTTATTTGGGTGATCAATTTGTAAGGTATATAAATTTCTAATCACTATGTTGTGCCCTGAAACTAATATAGTATTGTACATTAATTATAATTTAAAAATAAATTTAAAAAAAGACAGCAGTCCTACCGAATTAAAGCCTACCCTTTTGATCACATTTAACCTTAATTACCTTCTTAAAGGTCCTATCTCCAAATATAGTCACATTGGGGGTTAAAGCTTCAACATATGAATTTTGGGGAGGATACAATTCAGCCTTTAACAAATAGAAATATGTTAATTTACTCAGAGGAGTTGTATTCCATCATGTAGGTCTTCACAATTACTAGGGCAATGGAGAGAGGACCTTTAAAAAATAAAAGTGTCCAGACCTACCCTAAAATAATTAAATCAGAATCTTTCAGGCCAGGGCAAAGTATAAGGGCTTTTTAAAAGCTCCTTATTATGAACTATAAATTTTCATCTTCTATTGAAAATCACAGAGTTAAGCCATTTAGGGTCTATTGGCATAATCCATAATGCATTTAGAATGTTGTGAATCCTACTGGAAAGAAGAAAATGGGAACTAGTGCCGCATTAGTGCTGTTATGCTTACAAGGAATATAGACTGCACATTATACTTATTTAAATCTATATACATTATGTGATATATCAGAAAACATCTTTATACTGCATACCCTAGGAAACTTTCAAACATAGGTACCAGCTAATAAAACTCTAGAATTAGACAGCTAGGGTTCTAATTCTGATACGTGCCCTTAACATTCCTAAGAAAACTAAGAATGATAATAATAGTAATTTGCCTTGGCTATGAGATTTACTAAGATTATACATGTAAAGCCTCAAATAGTCTATCAATAGCATTATTTGCATTAGTTTAAGAAATCAGAAGGGAAGAAACCTACAACCATTTTCCTTGGAGCAAGAGATTCAGCAGTGTGCCCTTGCAAAGCCTAAATTAGCTAAATTTTACATATCAAAGTGGGGGGACTTGGGGCAGTCAGAAAGCATATAAAAGGAGTGGAATAATTCTAAAACCAGTTGTTAAGATCTCAGTAGAGATACTGAGAAAACTGTGAGCAAAGTTCTAGCTGTTCAAGGTGATTTTGAAGTTTGTGAGAAACCTGCTAGGGCCCTACCAGAGAATGAAGGCAAACCTTTTTAGATCACTCCTATTCTGTTGGACTATTAGATTTGTATGTGTGTATGATTAATTTCAAGGCTCTGCAAACCCAACTTGTTGAAAAATTTCAGAAGATATCCAACAAACGTGTTTTGAGTTGATGCTGCTGGTGAGAAACAGCTTTTTCTAAAACACCGAACAGTTCAGTTTGGCATTTCAATCTGTCTCCTTTTACATTTATATTAGAAAAAGATCTGGTAGAAATGTTGATTCTGAGAGTTGAGAATGGTTAAAAGATACATTTTTTGTTCACTTTCTTTCAGAGATGTTTCCTTATTCTCCTCTAAAGTGTGTGGGAAGCCCTGCCTGTCTAATCTTTAGCATTTTGATGAAATTGCCATAAAAAAGCTTTTCTATGTTTTGTGCAAATGCTTAACTGGAGGTTTAAAGGGGGTTAATGATGGCCTTTTCCCCCGGGTGTGCTTAAAGTATACTGCTTCAAGGTAGAACCACCGGCCAGCCAAAGGAGTTTAACCTAAAATGGCTCACTGGTTAAGCACATGGCTTCAGAGCTAACCTGCCTGGTTTGAATTTTTTTTCTTTGACATTTACTAGTTTAATTTTCCTAAGACTCAGATTACTCATCTGCAAAATGAGGATAATAATAGCATGTACTTCATAGAGTCATTATGAAAATTAATTTTGCTAACGCATAGGAAGCAGAACACTGCTGGATTCATCACAAGCATCACTAAGTGTTAGGAATTCCTGAAGCTTATTTGAAGGGTCTTTTGCCAAATCCACTAAAGAGGTACCAGCCTGAAGTCTGTGAGAAAGAAAACTTGCCTCTAAGCCACTGGTTTGAGTCCTGACTCTATAACTTAGAAGCTGAGTAATTTTAGGCAACTGTCACTAGTAGCTTTTGTTAATTAATCTGTAAAATGGAAAAGATACCAAGTCTTCTTTGTCTTTTTAGTCTTATCATTTCAACTGTCTGCTGGGGCTGAGTTTGAGCCACTATCACCTCCTGCCTTCATGATAGTAGCAGTGTGACGGTTGGTCCCACAGCTTCCATTCTTACCCATCTATAATTCATTCACGAAGTAACAGTTTAAACAATATAAAATACAAATTACATCATGGTACTGCCTTGTTTAACATGTTTATTGATTTTCTAGCATTTATAGAATAAATGCCCATTTTATAACCATGGTCTCCATGGCCTTGTGCAATCTGTTCATGCCTAAGTCCCTGAGCTTATCTTGAACACTGCCTACTCTCTCATTCACCACTGTCCAGTCACTTTTTTTTTCTTTTTAATTTCTGGAATATACCAAGCTCTTTCCTACCTCAGGGCCTTTGCATGTTCACAGCCAGCATTGGTGTTCTTCTTCAGCCAGTATGTTCTACTCAAAGTTGTCTCGAAAACACCTTTTCTAACCATCTGAACTGAAGTGAGCAACCCAACCCTCCAGCATGATCTGCCTCATTTCTCATCTCTTTGGTATATGTTGTCACACTTTACAATTATTTAAGTATCTGTTTATTGTTAATTGCTTCTTTTTCCTGACACTTGCAGGCCAGGACTTTGTCTAAATTGATCACCATTGTATTCCACAGTACCTGGCACATAGAAAGTTTAGTAAATACCATTCCAAGAAAAAAAAGGGCAAAAAGAAAAACAAAATGATAGCATATAAAAGTGCTTGATATATTTTAGCAATATTAAAGAAAGAAGTCATGTTATATACCTTAAATATATCTGATTTTTGTCAATTATATTTCAATAAAGCTAGAAAACAAAGGAAAAAAAGAGAAGTACTGAATGGACAATTTTTATTGACAATTAGATAATGTCATTCCACAGAGTCTTGACTCTGAGAGCAAACTTCTAGGAGGGAAAAAATAGAGTATTTCTAAGCCACAAGTCTGAGAATGATCTCTTTCCCAGGAGAAAATCAGAAAGCACTATCTTTCTCCAAGCAGTGTTCCTTGGCTGTCAGTCTCTCGTTTTGTCCATTAGCTAAGCGCTGGGCTGGCTGGAGGTCTACCACTGCGTAAAGATGCGGATGCCAATGTGCTTCTGCCACCATTGTGCTACCCGCAAGATATTAAATATTCAAAGCAGGAGAAGGTGCCCTGTCAGCTCTACCCTGGACTCAGCAGGCGAGTTGGCCTAGTCAGGATTTGGCAGGGATATCTTTGCTTTATACCTCCCATCATTTCCTCTTCTACTGGGCAGCAAAATGAGTATGGGGATAATCTTAATTCCTTGCAGTCTTCATCATGGCATTTCTATTTCTAGACGACTTGGATAGTACATTCACTCCAAATCTGTTCTTGAAGGCTCTTGTCTCACTGAAATTGCTTTTCCTGTCTCTACCAGCTGGACACTGAAAAACATTATCGCAAGAGGACCTATTTTAGTTTTGCCATCTATCATCTGGAGAAAAAAAATGTAAGGACTCATGTTGATCTAACAATTGCATGTGCCTGCTTCATAAAGAGAGAGAGTGAGAAAAAAGGGGAGAGAAAAGAACTTATCTGGTGAAATGCCTTCTACTTCTCATAAACGTCACCTGTCAGTGACTTCTCCAAAAGATGTTCTTGTACAGGCTGTCTTGAACGGCAGGCATTTTGGGCTGTGAAAATTGTATATACATATATATTCTCATTGATACTGATACTGATATTCAGCTTCGATTGCTTATCTTATTCTCAGTACCATTCTAAAAGCTTCCCATGTATTAGGTCAATTGCGATGTCCAAGGTGACCTCTGAAATTGTAGAGCTGAGGTGTTAACCAGGTAACCTGGCTTCTCAACCACTAAAGTCTATTCCCTCCAAGGCAGAAGCTTTGTAGTCTTTGTGTTTCTGGATCTGAGTCTGTAAGATACAGGAATTCTCTCACATATCAAAATAATGTTTGCAATTTTATTAAAATATTAATCATCTAAAACCAATAGCTTCTGGAAAAAAAATTGCTTTCTATTTGCTTCTAAGCAAAATTTCAAGCTTGTAATTATAATTTTACATCTAAGGCTGACCAGTATTTGAATTTTGGTTACCAAAGCAACTGCCTTTTCCTCAGCATCTTAGATGACATTTGCAAAACTAAAGGTTTTATATTCAAAATGGTCTAAATTTTTGTTATGGGCTCTCAAGTATATGTGATCTTCCAAATGAAAGCTGTGTAGAATAATTGCCCATTTTGTCTGTCCAAGTTTCTATTCCTCCCATCCTCAAGAATATAGGAGAAACTGAAGACAAAACAATGGATGGACTGAATTTAAGGATTCCCTGAAAAAATAAGGCCTTCTACAATGAGCATAGCTTGAGAAGCTGATGAAAAAGACCAGTTTTCAAAGCAGGGATTTCCAATGATTTAGGATAAAATATATATATATATATATATATATATATATATATATATATATATATATACACATATATATATATGTATATATTATGAATCACTGAGAGATATAGATTAATAATTGTTTGGGAGAAAATAATCATTATACCAGTTTCCATTTTCAACTCCCAAGTGTTTAAGCAGAAATTCAAGGAAAGAATCCTAGAAACAAAAGCATCTCTACCTCATCTCTGCTTTTTATAAGCTGAAGAACATCAAGCAAGTTACTAAGCCTCGGTTATATATCTAAAATAGGAATAACACACTCTATTTTGAGCTCATTTGAGCATTCTTAAGAAAATATATGCAAAGTGATTTTAGTGTCATGCCTGTGAGATAGAAGACACTCAGTAGATGACAGTTAATAAAAGGAATCATTATATACAAATACAAAAATCCTTAGTTTCAAGATTATGGCTAAACTTGAAAGGGAGCAGCAAAATTACCTCCTATGTTGACTAGTGAGCTAGTGCTAGCATTATATGGATGGGCAATACAGAGATGGTGGCAAATCCTAATGATTCGCTGTAATCCTTCTCACTGTCACTCTGTGCACCAAAAAGAAAACAGCTGAGTTAGTGTCACCAGAGGGCCCTTGTGGACATGCCCATCTTTAAACTTAACATTTGGAGCCTTTCAACACCCAGCTAGTGCTGACTCGATCAGAATAATTAGATATGGAGGAGGCCGTGAAATATTGGCACTGTCCCTTTAGGGAAGGTTGGTGTGTCCAAGAGGACATCAAAAAATGCTAAGGGTAGTTCAAGATGATAGGGTACCATAAAAAGGCCAGGAAGGCTTCTAAGAGGAGAAGATACCAAAGCTAATTTTTTCCCCACTTTGGCTTAAAAACTATGCGTACTGCATTTGCTGGAGTTTGGTGTGTGTGTGTGTGTGTGTGTGTGTGTGTGTGTGTGTGTGTGCACGCGCACATGCAGGCAAAGCAGCCAAAAACATCCTGGATACTTGAAACTCATTTTGGTTAGTACCAAGAAAAAAAAAGTGCAAAGCAAACAAAACCAACATGGCTTATCTTCATATAAACACTTTTGAATAATTAACATTTTCCAAGAAAATTTGCCAGGGCTAAAATCTTAAAAAAAAAACTAATGAATAATCTCCTTCTGAGATACTTATCAATTTTTAAAGTGGAAAAAAATTATTAGAATACCAAAAAAAGGGCTTCAGGTTTTAGAATTTGTAAATAGGCAGATGTTTGGTAGGTATAGGAAGGTTCTTCATGGATTCTTAGAAAGAGACAACTTATACAACAGGAAAAAAAGTAGTTTGGATGCTGTCTTCAAAACTATGGGTTAACCTTTTTTCTCAAAGAATCTGTTCTAATATTTAATTCTTCCCAGAAAATAAGTAAGTTTTTCTTCCAGAGAAGTAAAATTAGATTGACCAGGAACCAAAGTTTTAAAAACCTTGTAGATGGGTATTTCTATCAGGACCTGAAGGGTTAATCCTACAGCTGCCACTAGGTGTCACGTTGGGATCGCTTTTGGGAACACAAACTCCCTTATTGGTTCCAAACAAGAAGAAGCACTTTCTTGGTTAATTTCAACTACTGTTCAGTTTCTTTAAATAGAGACTCTTACTCTGCACATGTCAAATCTTCAGTGTCTTTTGCTTTGTCTTACAGGTATTTACAACCATTTAAACTTTTCACCCTACCACGCAGGCCTAGAGAAGGTAGATTTTGAAAGAGAGAGGTTTGACTTAATGGGGACACGTTGTAAAGAAAGAGATGTCTTTCCTAATCTTATATCACCCATAATCTTCTTTAAATCCCCTATTTTATGTTTTATGGCACCTGAAATTAACATTCAAACTGAGAAATAAAAACTGCAGTAAGGATACAATTGATTCCCACCCCAGACAAATTTGATATATAGAAATTCTGGAGTTTGCACTGTTTTTGTCTGTTTGTTTGTTTTTGTTACATGGCCTCATCCTTCAAACTCCACTCCTTTCCATGTACTACCCTTCTAGCTGAGGTCCCCAACATTCTTCTCCCTGGGTGGTTTGAATCAATTTTTTTTTTTAAACAGAATGGTCCAAATTGTAGTGTGAATCATTTGCCAATTTGCCAATTCCAGAAATCTTGCATTTTGAAAGAAGATAGTTTAGGAGGGTGATGTTTTGACCACAAAGAATAATTCACAATTGAAACAGGTGATGATAGGGGAAAGAGGATAGTTGGAAACCAAGGGAGTGGTGATTAATCTCTGTTCTGGAAACATTTCTTATGGTTACCTATATTGCTATAGGTAAAGCAAGTCCTCTAGAAATGCTTAGATATTTAGTAACAATTGTAAATATAAACTGAAACCTTTTTTTAGGATAAGATAGGTTAACCCTGCCTGAGTAAAGTAAAATAAGAGAAAGTGTGCCAAAGAAACCCCATGTTCCTGAGGGAGAACAAATCTCTCTGAACACATGAAAAGCAAAGACATAAGAAAAATGCAGAACCAGTTAAAATTCTAGACGTTCAGGTTTAACAAAGCAGTCATAAGTTGCTAGGATTTGAACACCTGTTCAAAGCTTCATTCTACTATAAATGGAGTGTCTTTTCACTCCCTGGGAATTTTCTGATCTTTGACACATTTCAGAATAATTAATTCATACCATCCTTCCTTCCTTCAAAATTCCTTAAAGTGCCCTCTAATAGTCACCCTTATTTTGGAAATTAAAGATATAATAAACAAAATCAAAATGAACTGTGTCCCTACTTCTGTGAAACTTATATTCTAATTGGTGAAGCAGACATTAGAGAATTGAAACAATAAATTATTTCAGAAATGAGAAGTCCATGAAGAGAGAAAAGCAGGGTTAAAAACAAGAAACTCGGGGGCAGAGGGGAAGGAAGAGAATCACAGGAGACAACTCATTCTTTAGTATCAGCTTTTATAGAAGTAAACAGGACAATGAAAATAACCAAGAAGGTTTAAGCTCATTGTCTGTATAATCTTGAGCAGGTTACAAAGGCTTGATTTACTTATCTTCGAGAAGGCGACTCTGTGGCCAAGATCTGAATTCTGAGGAGCCAGGCACAAAATCTATGGAAATGCTTTAAAGAGAGAAGATCTAACAGATATAAAATTTCTGCATCTGCAATTGTCTGGGTTCTAGAAATCACAGAAGGGCCATTGTGGCTAGAGATTCACAAGTGAATGATAAAGATGGGGGGTGAGGGAAGATGAATTCTCTTGACAATGATAAGAATTTAGATAAAATGTTCCAAGTAAAAATTTCTAGCATAAATTGCAGCCAAAGCAGATATCCAGAAAACATACCCAGAAAGTCCCCACTCTACCTAAAATCAAACTCAAACTTGTTACGATAGCCTACACAGTCCTATTGATTTTTGCATCCTAAGTGAAGTCTTGCACATGGAAGTGCCCAGAAGCATTCTGTCCAATTGGTCTGGAAACCTGTTTAGGAGAGGAAACTCTGCTAGTCGCCTGCTATACAGGCCTAGTTCCTTCTTGTTGAAAGTGCCTGCTTCCCACAATGATGGTTGAAATCACCAGCTTTTCAGTCAGCTCCCTGTCTCCCTTTTTGCTAAATCTTGATAGACAACCCAGTTCTGGCCAATGAGGCATCAGTGAATACACAAGAAAGTTTTTCTTTGCTAATGAAGAGACGCACTGGAGGCCGGCTGATCCTTTCCTATTTTTGAACAGTAGTGTGAGGTGAGGCTGTGATGACTGGAGCTGCTGCAGTCATTTTCTGATTATTAAGGATTATTAAACCTAGATCTATGGAGACATAATGTAACCATTAAATACATTTGGGAATAACCACTTCTCGATTTACTGGTTTGGAAATTACTAAACGCCTTGCTGTTCAAATTTGCTTTTTTTTTGAGACTTTTTATGCTTTTTCAGAATATATAATAGCTGGTACAGGTATCTTTCATACTGCTGTTTTCAGTGCCATGTGAAGGCAAAAACTCTACACTCAGTAAACATATACTTGTTGAGCAAACTTACCAAGACTTAATTCTTCAGTAAACAACTACTACCTTACATATTCAGAGGAATTTTAATCCAGGGATGAAATAACTAAAACAGTAATTAGGACACCCAAGTTCCAGATTTTATTCAACATTGAACTAACAATTGAGTAAAAATTTAGAGCTTCCAGGGGATTTGCTTCTACTCTATATATTTATTTGGTTTTGGACTACATGTGTATCTCTTGATTAGTTCTCTCAACTCCATTGCATTAATGTAATCGCTCTTCACCAATATATCAGTACCTAGTGCATCTTGAAAAAGACTTCTGTGAAAATTGACTGGCTTTTCCATAGACCAAAATTGGCCATAATTTTTATTTACTATCACTCTCCTTCATATCTTATGTTTAAAATTCTCTTTTCAGAAGGACTCCTCGTGCAGAGAGGAGATGCATTTATGTTCTTGGTTTGGATTCCGATTTGCAGTTAGGTTCTCAAATTCTTGCCTAACCTCCTCCGTGAAGCAAGTGCCATACTTTGAATGCAAAGTGTGTTTATTGGCATTTTCTGCATTTTGAAAATATTGATATAAATAATAGATATATTTTTTTAATATTTTACTTTCTTGAAAAATTAAGACTATTATTAATTATAGCTGGAATTATGTTTTTAACCTGGGTAACTGTTATAATTATTTGTAACAATATAGATTTCCTCCATAATATTTTAAATGGAAAAAATTAGTACAGAATCTTAAAATAATATATAGTTCATGAATATTTTATGTCTAGGGATGACAGAGCTAAGGCACATACAATGGAAGAACAGTATAAATTGAATAATTCAAACATCTGTGGACTCCTTCATTACCAAAGTTGTTTACTATTATTCATTAGTTTTGTCATAGCTTACCATATATTTTAAATTTGTCTGTATTTTCAAAACCATTTAACTTTTTTTTCACACAAGGTTTTCATTTCTATTTTTCTTGGTTAGGGAATAAAAAACAATGATAGAATGGTCTTGAGCTCAGCTGCTGCTGCTGCTGATAACAACAGAGGTTATAGGTGAGATTGTGAATTTTATTGTTATCGATATCAACTCTCATTTATTGAGCACATATTATGTGCCAGGTGTTGCAATGAGCTGTTTACTTATAAAATATCACTGCTATTCCATGAAATGGGTATTGTTATACCACTCTTAACTGAAACTAAGGCTTAGAGAAACTAAGTGAAATTCTTATTTTAAGTCTGATAGAAATAAATCTTGAGAGAAGTAACTTGGACAAGGCCAAGAACAATGAGTATCTGAGATGAATGAGAAGGATTTACCACCCACTAGGGCATATAGTACAGAAGGAATGTCTATTGTCGATTAAAAGAAATCCCATCTCTATCTGGATAAAAAAAAAAAAAAGAAACTATATTTTACCAGTAATCAGGTGGAGCCCTTAAAACAGGTGCTGTTCAGTATTTCTGGGAATAATATCACCTGCAAATCCTCCAGAGAAAACACAATGTGTAGGACAAGCAAACAGATTTTCCTTTCTTGTTATTTTCCAGAAGTTGTTTTATTTTATTATTTTTTTTTTAGTATGGTACCAGCTGGGTTTCACAGCCCAATAAAATGATAAGCCTATCTTCCAAAATGTCAGTATAGGTGTCAGGATCCACCATCGCAGGCATCTCTTAGAAATAGAAAGCTCTGAATCTGGGCTTTATCAGATAAAGGGCTTATTCCCTAAAATAGTGTTGTCTTACTTCATATCCATGAAGAATGCTGGTGTGTACAGAGTTCTGTGGATGAATCCACTGACAAACAACAACACAAAATCCTTACTTTATTGCAGTTATATCACTTGAAGTTAAGTGTAACTATAACTTGTTTGCTGTTTGAGCAAAACGATACTTCCATGTACAGAACTTCTTTGATTCAGTTCAGTAGCTCAGCTTCTTATTCCTACTTAGCGTTTGGGCCAGGGAAACAACCAAAGAAATTTTAAGCTGAGGTAGGAAAGACTTTAATATCAATCTTCCTTTCAATCCTCTGCTCTTGACTCAAGAGAATAAAGTTTTTTTTTGTTTGTTTTTTGGTTTTATCAGACATTTAAATTTTTACTTGCAGAAAACTAGAGATAGGAGTTATTAAAAATTGTAATCATTAAATAAGTAATTAGATCTTGGCATTAAATGAATTGTCAGTCTCTGGTGAGGCTGGCGATTTCAAAGAAAAACTTCAGGTATGTTGGAGAGTCACGTGAGATGAGGGGCCCTCTCATCCATCCATCCATTTACTCATCCACCCATCTAGCTATCCATCTATATATCCTTTTGCTCACGTATGTATTTGTTCACTCATTGTAGAAACACTCAAAATTGAGACCTTCTGATAGTGCTGGGTATTTATTAGTTAACAAATATTGAGTTCTTCTTTATTTAAAAATGTGTTCTTAGTCTTTTAATTCCTCCATCCTTACCCCCAGCCTGCTGTGGCTTAAAGATTGAGTCTCATGGACTTTGATTAAACATTGTAAATTGTTACTGTGTGAGTTTATGATACAGATTCTCATCTTCACATTACTATTGATGTTGATGAGTATCTTTGGATAGGACATTTAACTTTCCTATTATCTAGAAAATAAAAGAGCCAGTCTAGTTGAGGCAATTTCTAATAACGGTTTGTTTGTTTTTAAATTCTGTTTTTTATTCTGTTCTTTCCTCAAAAGTTAGGTGCTAATATAAGGTGTTTTTCTCTTTGAACAAAACATTCTAGATCATCGTGGAATATGTACATATCACGTGAGGGAGACATGCCCTTAAACTTTTCAGGTGGAGGTGCTGGTACACTGAGGGTAATACATTCTGACAAATATTCAAATAGTCATTTTCAAATATCATGAAGTTAATATTACTTAAATATAGAGCAAATGTAACATGTTACTTTAAAAGCTCAGAAAAAAAGGAGCTAGTTCGAATTAGCAAGTCAGGACACCTAAGAGAACTCAGATATGGAAATTGAGTAAACCTGTGACACAATTCCCTAATATCCTTGGAAAGCAACTTATTATTTCTTTGGTTTATTTCATGGGTAAGTAATAGATTAAGAGGTTTGTGCCATAGGCTTGAGAAGAGATAATAATTTTTCTCTTCATATTTTCAAACTCCATCTACATTCTGAGGCCCAGCTAAAATTTTTACTATGACAAAAATTTCTTATAACTGCTCTCCCTAAATAAAATATTTGTGTCTGACTTTAACCTGTTATATTTTTTCTTTACATTAGTGTTATTTTACTACTTCCATGGGATAATTTACCCACTTAATAGAGAAAGAGTTAGCATTCATCTTATTTCTACCATTATAACCCAGGATAATGCCTTGCACATAGTAGATAATTAGTGAAAATTGATTAGCTGTCCTAGGTACGTGATTGCCAGACTTACCGCCCTCACATGAGATTACTTATGATGCTAAAATTATTTATTGATAATTTTTCCATGTGTATCATTGTGTTTCCATGGAATCTTTATTCAAAGATCTTTTTTGTTTAATGGACAGCTTGAGATGTATATTTAATATCTACTTTTAATGAGATTCCATGGGAGATTTCTTTTCTAAAATTCATCTTCCTTTCTGTGCTTCTTATATCATCCTTTTACATTTTTATACTTTAACCTAGGATAGAAGATTTATGTAATAAAAGCATAATTATAGAGCTGGAAAGAAGCATAAGAGATCATCCCTCTGAAAGAGATGATTAACTGCTCATCAAAGATTTGTGTTTCCTTTCCACAGCACAGATTGTTGGTAGAAATGGCTGCTCTGCTTAGATCTATTTTTCAGCCTCTCTTGAATCTTGATGGCCATGTGATTCATTCCTTCTAATAGAATATGAGCAGAAGTGATGGGTATCATATTCTGATTGAAAAAATTAAGAAATACAAGGGGTTCCACCTTCTCTTTTCATCTGCTGGCTAGAAGGGAATAATTCTGAAGTTCTGGGTGATGTCAGAAGCACAAAATAAAATGAATTTTAATAACTAAGCCATATATAAAAATTTAATCACCAAAGACTCTAATATAAACTATTAGATGAACAAGAAACAAACTTTTTATTTCAGTAAGCTGCTGAGAGACTTGGGAGTCTTTTTATAGATGCTAGCTTTATCTTATCTAGTCCAATGACTTTTGTAAATATGTTAGGAAAATGAGCTTTGGAGATGTTAGCAGGTTTAAATAAATCTCAAGGTGCTAGCAAAACTGGCATTAGAATTTACAACTACGGAAATCACCCATTCTAGGTGATTCAAATAAGCAAAGAAAGCAACAGATTAGGAGAAATTTTAAAATTTCAAAAATGTCAAAGGATAAAGAAAGGACAAAAACCGATCTCATTGATGATTTTTTTTTGAACAAGAAAGAAGTGAGTCTTTTTTTTCTCTCTTTTCCTCTTCACGGGGTGTAATTTCTCTGTTTCTTATGCTGGATGCAGAAGATTAGCTTAGTATCTTCTACATGTGACACGTTACCTGCTCTGATTCTGTATATACTCTAACTTAAAGGAACACAAAAGTTAGGAAACTTAGAGATTTATTGATTAAAAAGAATAAAAAAGCTTGCTCCCTTCATACTTTTAGACAACTTGCTTACTTCATTGTCCATTCAAGGTCCCCTTCCTCACATATAATGTAAGGTCTCTTTCTGATGTTATCTGATTATTCTGCATCTGACTTCATGAAAGTATAAACTAGGCCCGTTACTCATGTTACTCCTATCTCCAACACCTTGCTATTGGAAAGTTTTATGTGCTTTATTTTTTGGGGGAAAACTATCTTCATCCAGAGAGGTTTCCTGAAGTCAAAAGACAGAAAGACATCTACATATCTTTTGGCTGAACTTTTCTCCAATGTATTGTGCCCTGTTTGACAGGTATACAGAAAATTGACATTTTGTGGACTGTTAATAATTCTGATATTTTGAATGGTTTCATCTTTGTGGACTAATTAAGGGCAACTATTTCAATGGCTACATTGGTTTATATTTTGTCAAGGCAGCATTTGTGAAAAGACCATGCCAAGTTTTGACAAAACTGATTTCAATAGTGTTTACATTGGTGTGCGGTTTGCAAAGGGCATGTTCACACAATAGGCTTTGTTTTGTTAACCTAAAGAGTAGAAAATGTTGATTGATACACCTGGGGAAATAAAATCAAGAGAGGATAGATGGAAAGACCAGAAGTGCAAAAGAGAAACTATGTCTGAAATTCATCTTTGCTCACTTCACAGCAGTTTGATGAAGCAAATGTATAGCCCAGTAAAGCATCAGTTATTTTTTGTGTGTTTCTTAAAGAAACTTTCTCCTGTAGTGATCTCTGCAAAATTAGAAACCCTGACTGCAGAGGCATGATTATCTCCTTCCATAGATATTAGGTTCAGTGCATGTGATAAACCTGCCATTACAGCAAAAGGCGTATTTCATCCCTGTATCGGTTATCTATTGTTGCATAGCAACATTACTAGAAACATAGTGATTTAAAACAACACATTTATTATATATATTTTTGTGAGTTCAGAGTCCAGCATGATTTAACTGGATTCTCTGCTTCAGGTCCTATCTTACAAGGTTGCAGTCAAGGTCTTGGTTAGAGTCGTGGTCTCATATGAGGCTTGATTGAGGAAGGGTCTACTTTCAAACTCACATGGTGGTTGGCATTCAATACATTATGGGCTGTGGGCTTCAATTTCTTGCTGGCTGTGAATCTGAAGGCAGCCCTCAATTTCTTGTCACATGAACCTCCCTAACATGGCCTATTGCTTTTTAAAAGCCAGCCAGGGAGAGAGTCTCCTAGCAGGATAGCCATTATGATGTAGCTATGTACATCCTGTCATCTTTGCTGCATTATATAAGTTAGAAACAAGTCACAGGTTTCACCCACATTGGAGGGGATTACACAGGACATGAACACAAGAATGAAAAGATAATGAGATTTACTTCTGAATAATTATATGGTATAATCTCAGCTCTTGAACTTCCTTGATATAAGTACATTCAAACAGGTCCAGAGAGGTGAACTGATTAACCAAATGCCACCCATTAAGCTAGCAATAACAACAGGACTAGAATCCAGGACTCCTCAGGATATTTTAAACCCCTTTTTCTCTTTTTTAAAATTTATTTGCTAATAATAACTACTTCAAAATTTGGGGGGAATAAGAGGTGCTCATTCATTCAACAAATATATATCAAAAGCCTACTGTGTGCCAGGCACTCTTCCAGTCCTATCAGGAAAGCAACAAAAAGGAGAAGCCTTTGATGTTATCAAGCTTAGATAAAATTGTGAGAAGATAACAATGAACTGATAACAAATGTTAATATGTAGCAAGTCAGGTGCTGTGGAGGTAAATAAATAAGGTAAAGGGCTAATGGGTTATGGAGTTTCAAATTGATGTTCATGGAAGTCCTCTGATAGGTTGATGCTAAAGTAGAAACATTAGTTGAAGTGAATAAAGTCCCATGCAGTTATCTGGGGTCCAAGGGAATAATAAATAAAAAGGATCTGAATGATATAGATACAGATGTAGATATAAATAGATCTACTTATAGATACCAAGCAGATTGTATCTACTTAGACTAGGGTATACCATTGCAGGGTTAATGTCTTCCTCTGATATGAAAGGTAGATGTAGTTTGCAAAGTCAGACAGCAAGGAGATGCCATAGAAGTTTGAACTTGTGTGTTTGATTCCAAAATCAGGGTCTGTGCCCCTGAAAGTGGTTACTTCTTTTTATCTGCAGAACCCCTTTTCAAATATATCTTATGCATCAATAAATAACAGGGATAAAGGTGGAGCTGCTGTGCTTGATGCAGAGGTAGGTGGGAGATATCCAAGCCTCATGTTGTCTACTCCCCATTTTGAAGCTCTTTAAGGTTTAAATGGCAGAGCTCAGCTTATGAACCCCTTGCTAGACCTCCTCTGGGGCCACCCTCTGGTTAACATGACCAAATATCTTTGCCATGAGTTCTTTATAAGGCTGACATATTCACAATTTTACAGGGTTACTACAACATCAGTTATGACAGGAACTGGTGTTCTTTTTTGCTTTTCTCTCCCATTTAGGGATATTCAACAGGCTGAAAGGCAGATGGATTTAGCTAAATTGGCAACAGGGTGGAAAGGACTGTGTGTTTAATCAGGCAAAGAGACTTCTACTATAATTGGTCAAATCTAAAGCCAATGAAAGAGCAGGGAATATTTTTTATGGCATAAATAAAGTAACCCACAAGAGGCTCTTGGCACTCAATATAGATTATCTTACATTCAATGTAAATTATAGAAAATTTCAGGTAAGCTATGGATCTAGGGAACTTTGGCTTAGGTATGTCTATCTTAATTTAAAATAAAAATAATGTGTGGGACCAAGTGCAAACCAGTATTCTTGAAATGAACAAGGCACTATTAAGATAAACTTATACAGACTGCAGAATAAAACCACTTTGCCCTTAAGGAGAAAATAGCTGGGGAAAAAGAGACCAGAGAGGGGTGAAGACAGATTACAGCGATCAATTATTAATACAGATGAGCCAAGGCCAGCTGATGCTATCACACTTCATCATTCAAATTCTCATTATTGGAATATACAACAGTAAGTTACTGCAGCAGTACTCTTCTCACTGTGGCAAGAGGCGTTAATTTCTAAGGAGCCAAACAAGTGACAGTGAGCTTCAGAAGGGGATCTGCGCTCAATGATTGGGTTGTAATTATTCTAAAAGGGCTTTCATCATCATTACCCAACATTCTGCAGATGCAGCATGTTTGAAAATAAACTATGGCCAAACTAGTGCCACATCCTTTCAGATTTAAACATCAAGCCTCTGGTTTGCTGATATATTTTTGTGTATGCAAGTGTAGACGAACACAAATGTACTCAGTCAAGCATACATCATTTTAAAGTTGTTGAGCCAATGCATCTGCATTGGTGCAGACTAGGAAATCTGTAGGCACAGGTCTCAGTCAGCGATGAATGCATTCATTCCTTGTTTCATTCATTCCTACAACCTTAATACGTTAAGCACCTGGCACTGTGCTCTTACAAAAATTAACAAGAGGAATAAAACCGGGCCCAGGAGGCCTTTTCTATCCATTGAATTTTTCCAGTAAATGTTTGAATTTTTCTCCTGTTTATACCCCAAAAGGACAAGCTAATTATCTGTTTACTTTGCCAGTTTGCCTTAATTACAAGGCTTTCAAGGCCATTAGCTGATGAAGCTGTTTACATTTCACAAGTAGGATTGAATTGCACCACTCTGGCCCTTCACCCCTCTTGCCCTCCACCTGGGGCAACAGGATAAAAAGATATCCCTCTCCACATTTATAGAAGAAAAATAAAGCAAGTGCTCTAGCAAAAGCGTCAGTAGCATAGCATTACAGGGAGAGTACTAAATGTCAGGCTTTTGCAATTGTATGTAGCACATGTTCATGTGTGATTGTCTGTTTCCTGCTTTTCTGTTGTTTGCGATCTAATTATAGGACATTACCTACAAACACTGATTAACTGCAGTCCTAGGTACATTGCCAAGAAGAAGCCCAGTGAGTGAGGCTAGCGTTAAACACTTCGAGCCATTCTGAGAAGGGGCATGTCAAGTTGAAGGTGTGTAGCTGCTTTGTGAAAGTAGAGAAGTGAAATGTGAGCTAGCCAGGTAGAATTGAATTAGATTGAAGGGTGGGAAAATGTGTTATCCTGGGAATTTATTTTCTAGTTTCCCATTTCACTTTGGTCTTTGCCACCGGCCACCCCCCTTCATCCTCTTCTCATTCTAATTTGAACACATACGTGTGTGTCTAAGCATTTCTCTTCATCTCTCTACCACCTCCTTGACACAGGCCATTATCTTAATTAAAATAGCCTGCTAGTGGACTTTTCCATTAAACTTTCTCTCTTTAATCTGTCTACTGCAATCTTAATTCTGCAGCCAGCTTTTAAAAATGTAAACAAGATCACATTATTCTTCTACTTAAACCTTTCCATTGCACCCATATCCTATCTGCTTATCATGGCTGGGGGACACTGCATGACCTGGTCCCCTGTTGGCTCTCCAACCATGGTTCCTGGGACCTACATTTCCTCCATGCATTCCAAGCTCACTGGCCTTCTCTTGGTTCCTGTAACTCAGAAGGCCTTTCCCACATCAGAGCCTTTGTCCTTGCTGAATAATGTTAAATTTATAATGTTATGTGTATAATGACAAGTAACTACATCATGAGAGTCAGAATCACTGAGCATATTTTGTAAGTATTAGACAGTAGGAAATTATATCTGCATTTTACACAAGAAGTCTTTAAAGGCATGATAAATGACTCAGCTAACTTACCCAAATTCTAATTAAAAATTCTAGAGAGCCTAACAGTATCCTTTCACTTTCATAGTACTTTCAACCATAAAAGAGTTTATTATTATCAATAATGTACAGATGAAGACACTGTGGTCCAGAGATTATGGTGTTTATCTAAGATCATGCACCTGAGGTGGTGGCAGAGTCAGAATTTGATTTGAACGTTTTCTCACTTGAGGATGTGGTAATATCTCACTTGAATTTATACTGCATAAATTAGAGAAAAGTGTTATTTTTTATATAATCTAAAATGACAGAGATACTCAAATTTCTATTTCTCTAGTAAAACTAAACCTTCAAAATCTCATTACATGGGGTCTTTTTACTATAATATAAGATTGGATGAGTGAACACAATCAGAAATTCTTTTAACAGTTGGTTTTATATTGTAATTGTGATGGCTGTGAGTCAGTTGGAGGATATGAATGGTATCAGTTGGCCCCTTATTCTCTATTAGATGCTATTTTGATCTCCTTCATCTTTGAGTATCATTGCTTTAAACATGGATTTTCATTATGACTCATTAAGTGGTTATATTATTCTAAAATAGTTAAAGGAAGAATACATCGGATGTAAGTGTTAGTCAGTTGGGGCGGTGAATTGGGAAGCATGATGGTTGCACTTATACTGAAATTATTCTTGCAAACTCCTTTGACTAGTTTTACTACTGCTAGAGTGAATTTTTAGGTAATAGCTCACAGGGAAAGAATATTTAAGTAAAAGCTTGTATTTTTTTTAAAAAAGAGATTTATTAGCATATACTAAATAAGCTGGATATGTATAGGCTAGATAAAAATCTAATGAACATCAGCAAAGTGGTAGCGATTGTTTAGTATTATTAGTTTAGCTCATACTAGTGGGAGATGGTCTTGGAGGATTAAAGAAGTGGGTCGGAGTGTGGTAGTTTATTTGCAAGTCACAGCTAAAGCAGAACTGCTATGGATGTAGAGAGCTGACTCTCTTTTGTTCTACTATTAACTTACTGTAATACTCTGAAGGTATCCATGAAGGCCAAGGGTTGGTCCTCAGCATTTCATTGATAAGTTTAATGTCTCTCTTTTAACTCATTAGGTTAAATATCAAGACAGCTTTCTTAAAGGAGCTCAATAGAGCTCAGGAATTTTATGTAGCATCATTTGGTTCTTGAGTGCAGGGGAATTTCTTCTCTGAGGGCTATTCAGTGATACCAGTGGAAGTTCAGGAAGAGAGATGAACCTTGAGAATATAGTTCTTTGTTACTTGGCTTTTCTGGGAGATCTAGTTCATTCAGAGATCACTTTTTTTTCAATATTCATCAGATTCCCCTTCCTCCAAATTCAGTGTTTAAGAAAAGAATCCGTGAAAAATCCTTTAATGCTTATTTTGGCAAGGTTGTGTGTATGTGTCTGTGAGGAGGAGGTAAGGGTAGAAATCTGATAATCACACCAATGGACAATAAGAAGAGATAAAGCAAGAAGATATCTCCCTTTTTACATGGCCAAACCAAAGAAGAAAACATTTTAAATAAAAGGGGAAAGTTATTTAACTTCTTGAATGGGAG
The DNA here is from genome assembly GCA_030015415.1 of Cynopterus sphinx. Lineage (NCBI taxonomy): Eukaryota > Metazoa > Chordata > Mammalia > Chiroptera > Pteropodidae > Cynopterus > Cynopterus sphinx. Next base: position 121,650,792 of record CM057383.1, read on the forward strand.
ACAGTTTGTTCTGTAGCTATTAGTATTTTACAGTTTATGAATGACCAAAATTTCTACAAGCTCTTTCTCTTAAAGATAAGAAGTGATGACTGAATCTGAGCGACAACATGTCTCATTGGTGATTATCAGCTCATGCAGTTGTTGAGCTGAAGTCTAAACTTTATTTTTTCTCATCACCTCTTAGTTTATCAAATTAGAAGTTGATTATTGGACCACTTTGTTGACTCTTTGCAACAGGCATTTTCCGATATCAAAAGTTGTATTACAATAAGGATAATAATTAGTGATTGGATAAGAGATCTGTACGTGGGCAGAGTTCCTGCAAAATATGGGGAAAACTGAGATACGATACTATGAGACTCTGGCTCAGCCCTGAGTGGCTTTAATTAGGTCATCAGTACTGGGTGGTCATTCTGAAGTCTCAGTAAATGCCATAGTAAATTAAGCACTTACAGCACATACACACATATGCACACACCCAAATTCAAATTTTGCTTCTGACTCTTTGAAAAGAGAAGACAGAAGCAGATGATCTCACATTCTCATTTGTTTTAAATGTGAGTTAGTCTTTTTCTGCTAGTGACCTCAGTTTTTAAGTTTTTTTTTTTTTTTCCCCTCAGAGTTGGGGAGGAAACAATGCTTACATATGAAATTTATTGAACTAAAAAAATACTTTTTCTTTGCATAGCTGTTGGAATTATTATTTTGTCTTCTCTCAAATTCTTCTCTTGAAAATTACCTTCCATGATGCCAGCAATAATCTGGTGGCAAGTTGGATCATCTCCAATTTACTCACTAACACCTACAGTATCATGATCTCATCACATCCTTTTTTTCCAGGTTTATTTCCTGCCCTCTTCTAGCTCAAGCTTTCATTGCCTTGATTCTTTTAGCTTTTTTTTCATCTCAGAAGTTTGCCTATGCTTTTAGATCTTTCTACAACATTACTGCATGCTTTCTCCATAATTAGGTCTCCACTTTAATGTCATTTCTTGAGAAAGTTTTCCAGATATCACTGACTAGGTATGTGTATCTTTCCTATATAGATATGCTTATCCCACAGTCACCCTCACTTTTCCTATATAGCTCTTATTGCAGTTATTAATTATTTGATGTTCATGTTTTTGTTGACTGATATCCAGGAAGAAAGAAAACATGGCTTGTTGCTACAACCACTCAGAAATGTCAAGAATGTAATAGAGACTCAATAAACAATTTATTGTTCAGTGAATGAATGGGCGGCATCTATACCATAAAGTTAATGTCACACTGTGGCAGGAGTTTAGTCTTGCAGATTTCAGAAGTCATGTTCTTTGCATTGCAGGGCACTGTTGCATGCTTCTTTCCTGGCAATGACTTTCTACCTTGGGGAGAACTCAAAATCATTTGTAGTTGTAGCCAAAAACAGTGTTAAATGAAACAGGGTCTAAGTGTATCTGTTTTAAGTGACTGTAAGAAAAGAGACATAAGAGAAAGGAATGAAAATGTTAGGAAAGTAAAGAGTTGTAAAACCGTTGTTAGGGGTGAACCAGATAGTTAATGAGCAGGAAATGACAAAATTAGTGAAAGTCAACACAGGCCAACTGACATTTCCAGATCAGGCCCTCAGGCAGGAAATGTATTGCTTTGGTGGACAGGTCAGTGTAAAGCATCCAAAGCAGCCATGATAACCTTAGCCAAGTCATGTAACCTCTTTGTTCTTGCTTTTCAATTTTGTCATTTGAGTGTAAGATTACATAAACTCTGAAATCTTCTCCATCTGCAGACCCAAAATCTGTACCCTGAATGCTTTTGCAGTTCACAGAGAACTGGATTTCAAGGGCCTGACCCCCATACCTAAGTTAGAGGAAGAGTGTGGGGATTTATTTTTCCCCCTAAATGTTCATCTTTTCACCATCTCTTCCGTACCTCATGATGTATGTTCTATGATCAGGAATTCACCTCTTAATTCCAATGGTATCCAAATTTGTCAATACAAATTTGTGGATTACCTTACAAGCTTGTAAGCATGCAGATAGATCCCTGAGCCTTACTTTCGGATAATCTGATTTCGAAAGGCTGACATGGGGCTGCATGAATCTGAATGTTATGAAACACCTTGGTGCATTGAAGACAGGTATCTGATGGGTCAGTGCTTAAGAAATACTGGCTTTTTCCTTTTGTTACTCTGCATTATTAAAAAATATTTGAATTAACTTAATTCTTATATGGAAAGGGGTCAGCAGTAAAAGCGTGTTGGACTACATCCAGAAAATATTCCAGTTCAGTAGGCTAACATATGAAGTTTGGTTGCTATTTTTATGCTTCAGCGGCATAATGGGCCAGATTGACACTGGAGGCATTAATGCTGGAGCCTCTAATGCACTGTGTGGTGACATGTTTTACAGAAATGCAGGCATTGAACAAGGTATTCTGGTTTATTCCAAATTTGAGCTACATATGATTTCTTAATATGCCTCCTTTTTCACCCTTCACATTTGTCTGTAGCAGTTGTTAAAGTGTTTTTCTGTATTTCTTGTTATGTTACTGTTTGTTATAGAACAGTGACAGTAATCCTCTCCACCCCAAACATGACTGTGTTTTAGTGGTGGGCAATGTAATTGCCTGTATATAATTGTTAAGGCACTTTGGAATACTTTGGGAGAAATATAACTATATAAATGGAAGTCATCATTGTTGTACTTAAATTGGAATTTCTAGTTTGAGTTTGTGAGGTGGGATGGAACTCGCTTCTGATTGCAGGGAAATCAACATTTCATATCATTAGTGAATTGACTCATCCAAATTGAAGCCTTGGTTCTGAACATTGCTCGCATAAGTGTCAAAATACCCATCCAGAGGTGTCGGAAAGGAGGAAAGAGCATACACGCAGACTGATGAGAAAATAGAACATTGAGTTTCATTATTGTGACTTATGATGCCAGATATGATCATACAAAGACCTCAGCAGGTCAGCTGGAGTCATAGTGTTGTCTTCTCTAGGGGTGCTGAAACAAATACCAAATGGGACTATTCAGGACTTGTAAATAAGAAAAGTAAGATCTCTACCTTTTTCAAAATGTCAGCACACTTTAATCTTGTCATAGGTTAATCAACAAAAATACTTCCCCATGCTATAGTTTGCATGTTGCTACCAGGTTAGTTATAGTAAATGCAAACTCTTTTAAGACTCTCTTTCAACCGTACTTCCAACAGGTCCTGAGCCAGTTGCCAGTGGGGCCTTTCTATTTAAAATGCGCTCTTATTTTCCCACCTCTGGCATCTCCCAGCCCTTTTCTTCATGTATGTAATCTTCATGATATTTATCACTATTAGACATAGTATAAGAATGATCTACTAATTGATTTATTATTAATTTTCTTTGTAAAGCATAAAAGTTTGGATTTTGACCTTTATTCATTTACTAATGGTGAGTAAATTTAGTATCTAATACCATTCTTGATACCTGGTAGTCATTTAATAAATTTTCTGAATGAATGAATGTGTGACTGATGAATCAGCCAATATGATAAATCAAATTGCATGCAAAATAACTGACAGGGACTTATCATCAGAAATAAATAAAAAAAAACTTGTTTAAATTGACCTTAACTTTAATTTAAATTTTACTTTAAAGATATTTATCTTTAGGTGGTTCTCCTTATTTTTGTTAAGACCTTGAAAAAGCTTCCTTTGAGTCCATATACTTCCAATATATTGACCTAAAGGTATCTCTTGACTGTTTTACAAATCTACTCCTGAAATTACCCAGATTAAAAAAAAATAAGTGGGCAGAAAATGTTGTGTGTTCATTTCAAAAATGTGTAATAAATGCCCACTTTGGGTCAGATATTTATGAAAGCTATGATAATAAAATAGAAGCTAATTATACACATATAGTCCCTGTTATTGTGACTTCAATATTTATTTAGTTGGTAAATGTGCAGTTAAAAAGTCAGTTAATGTGAAAAGAAAATCCCAGGATACTCTAGAAGTACATAGACTTATTCTTTAACTATAGAATGTAGAAATGCTTCTGCTACTGAAACTAGAATGGGAAGGAAGAGCTGGACAGGCTGAGAGGAGGAAATAGGATCCAGGCTGAAGTAGAGCATGTGGGATGGTGATTGCTATTTAAGGGACTGAGAGAAGAGCAAGACTGTGAGAGCTTCAGCTGAGTAGACCAAGTGCGTGCAAAGAAGCTGCACAGGAAGATCTGGGCCTTTAGAATTGCTTTGAAGTGTTTGGATTTTATCCTGACAGCAATAAAAGCTGTAAGAGTCCTTAATGCATTCACAAATATTCTTTTCACTTCTCCTTTCTTCAGCATTTGGAAAGATTGCACTTTCCCACCCCCTCTGAATTGCAGAGATGGCCATTGAATAGCTCTGGTCAATTAAATGTGAGTGGAAGTGCCATGCTTCACTTCTTGGCAGAAGCCTTACTTATAAGTTAGTACTTATCATTCTCCCTACTGCTAAAGTGATCCAGTGACCCCTGAGGCCCCATCAGCCTGGATCCTTGAGTGCCAATGACAAGCAGAGCATCCCTGCTGACCTACATTAGACATGCAGTTTGCACGCAAAATAATGTTTTCTTTGGTTAAACTACTGACATTTGGGAATTATTTGTTTCTACAGAGTGATCTAGGCTCTTGGAAATGACAAACACACCCACACACACACATATACACACAAACCCATTAGCAGGTGTATAATATAGTATAACAGGTTTTTCACAGATTACTTTGGCTGCAATGAGAAAAATGTATTGGAGTTAAAATAAGGAAGTGGCCTAGAGAGTTGTTTTGAGGCTGTTGTAATAATCTAAGTGGGAGAAGGAATCCTGGTATCTCACCAACATGAGATAGAAGAATGGTGTCCAGGAGCTGGGCCTCAAGTATCCACACTAAGAATGGAGAAGAATGGGTAGCTTCAAAATCTACATGAGCAGTAGAACCAACAAAATTTGATGACTGGTGGGATATAAAGACGTGAATGAAGAAAGATATTAATGAGACTCTCCAGTATCTGACTGGTATAAACACATGTACTCAGCAGTATGCAGACTATTGAAGAAAGAGTATAAACTTTGGGACAATGAGAGGTAATTAGTTTAGCTTTAGATACGTTGTGATTGAGATGACTGTCCAAAATTCAAGTGTAGGTACAGGTAGACAGTTGTTTAAAATTGGAGCTCAAGAGAGAGATCTAAGCCAAAGGTTGAACCATGAAGCACTAGAATATAGATAATAGAATGTAGATGATAATTTAAGCCATAGTTGTAGATGAGATCATCCAGAGAGTGGGTATTCTATGACAAAATACAATCGATCATCTCACATAATGCCCTTGTTTAGTTGCTAGGAAATTGCATTGTGACAGAAAACTGCCTGGCCACATAATCCTGAACAATAAAAGCAGATAAAAAGTTACCCAAAGCAGATTCGATTTTAAACAACCAGTACTGAATTTGGGAGTCTAGAACAATACTTACATTTTGATTTATTTTTCTTTTCACACCAACGACTAGATCAGTTATAAGATAAATTTTATATTCAGTCTCCAGGGATAGAAAACTTAACGATCTACTAATTTTAAGTGCTGTGACTTTTATGAAGGAACGTATTTGCATCTTTATTTGATTCTGTATGTGATTCAGTAGCCAGGAAATAAAATCTAAAATTTTACCTGGAGATAAACTTTTCTTCCCATTTAATTATTTTAAAGGGACCTTAAGTGATAAGCTTATTTAGAATGCATAGCTCATACATAAATTACTTGATAAACTTAGTTCACAAAATGAGCTCAGTTATGATGTTGCTGTTATAAGTTTATTTGCTTGTTCATTCAGAACTATCGTGTGTGTGTGCACCCTTACGAAAAGGGTAACAAAAGGGTCAATTTGATTTTATCATGTGTAATGGAATAAATTATATTGATATGACGATCAGGTATTCTATAACAAATTAATAGCTATCATGGCACAATTTATATTTATTTAGGCATGCAAACATTATATCTCAGAGAAATATTTATCTCAAAAAATAGTTTAGAAATTTAGACATTTTTCTGAGAACAGAATTTCCTCATCTTATTTGCTTATATTGGCTTGGCCCATTTCATAAGACTATGGAAAAGTCCACTGGCATGGCTATCAAATAAAAATAAAAACATTCAACATAAGACTATACACTGAAGTTAGAGAGAAACACTTATTCTGTCTTGAGAAAGCAGGAGTTTCTTTGCTGCAAGTGATTTTCAAGGATGAGTATGAACTACCTAGACAAACAAGGAGACACAACTATTTTAGGTAAAAATGCAACATGTGCAAAATATCTAAAATACTATATGGTCAATTCACTTTGGGGATTGCGAAGAGTTGTTTGATAAGCCTAATGAGAAGTGTGAACATGGAAAAGTAGAAAGTGATGAGCCTGTAAATGCTCACCAAAATTTCAAGTTTTTAAAATGAAGCTTTATTTAAACTTAAATTGCTCCCCTCCCTACAGAGTGGGCATTGTAGAATTTGTATTGTGAAATCTATAGCTTTTAGATTCCAAATTAATCATGTCTCCTAGTCCAGGAAGAGCTTTGAGTTAGCCCTATCCAGTCATCACACAGTAAAGGAGAAGCCTCTTTACAATTCTGTAGTAATTTGTGTTTTCAACATTTCTCATAGAAGGAGCTGATTTTCCCAACTGTCACTACTAGGTTATTTAAAATCAATTCAAAAGGGGGCCCAGGAGCCTAGACCACTTGGAGAAGTTATAGGAACCTCATATATTTCACACATTTCAAACAGTACAATGTTTTCTTAGAAAAACCACTGGAACCACATCTTAAATATCTGGCTTCTGCCACTACCTATCTGGGAGAACTTGGGTTTCTGGACCCATGCCAGCATCTCAGCCTAAGTCTCTTTATATTTAATATAAAAATATTACAATAAATAATCCCTAGGTCTCTTCATTTTCTGTATTATACAACTTTATGATTTTACTCTCCTGAGGATTCTTAATTCTCTTGGACTATAACAATAATAACAGGAATTATTCATATATTGAACCAATCACTTTTTCTGTCTACATTTTATGTTTGGTTCAAAAAATGTAATATTGAAGAAAAAAATACAGCAGAATTAGTCTTTCTCGGCATGAAATTTATATCCTGATTGGAAGAGAGAAATTTTAATGAGATAAACACAAAGATAATTTGTGAATGTAAAATAAATGAGATAAGAGCTGGGACAGAATAAAGAAAAGCTATAAGGGCTGTATGAGCAGACAGCAGGATGAACGGGATATTGTCAGCCCAGGGACCAAGGGATATAAGCGCTGGGCCCTGAGCCTTGTCAGAGAGGGCCTCTCTGGAGAAGTGACCTTTGGAAAGAGGAGATGGATAAGATTCTTCTCAGAATGGTGTTGGGATTATGGTCAGTGCTGGGGAATCAGCAAATTCCTCCAAAGCATATGGCTTGTGGTATATAAAGGTCAGGAAAGCAAATTACAGGACAATATTTTATGGGTGCACTAGAGTTGTACAATTTATGGTGTGGCACAGATTTTATTTCACATCATGAAAACTGATATGATGGCATTCAGACTTCCTTGATTAAGAACATGAAAGCAGAATTGCTCTTTTTGTAGCTTGGCACATTGACTATTTCTCCAAGTTACATTTCCGGATAGCAAGTAAGGCTGTGTACCAGGTCCACCCCTCATCTGTTAACACCAGGCTAATTTAAGTCATCTCAGAATAATTACACTTATTCATGTTTTGGCTCTCTTGTTGCTGGTTGATTATCTGCCTTTTGCCTCTGTGGGGCAAGTCTGGATGAGATTTAGGCGGTAAGATGGAAGCTTATTGTTTCTGAAGAGAGTATTAGTCAGAATTGGATATGATGGGGTGAGATGTCATAACCCCAGCAGCTGTCCTGGTGGTTGTGCAATGGTTTCAGAGTGACATAAATGAGAACAAGAATGCAGCACGCGGCTGACCTTTAGTTTGACTGTGTTAATCAAGGCCAGATTGATTTATCTGCTAATTTTACTTAAGTAAAACCCACCAACCTAAATATTAATAAAAGTACTTCATATCAATTTTATTTAGAATTTTTTGCCATGTGGAGTTTGACATACTTATAGCTCATGCAAATAAAAATATCTAGTATGCAAATTAGTTTGAAAATTAAGCTGAGACTTGCTATCAATTAAGGAGTCAGGAGTGTATGTTGTATATGAAGCTGTAAAGATGGTTGAGATCACCCAGGTAGAATGTATTCTTCATCAAATTTGTTTCAGAAATGATCCTATTTTTGAGTAATGTACCTGTTTTTACTGGACAGAATTACCTTAAATTAAGAGAAAAATGTCTTTCTCTTTGACCATTTATGAATGAACTGAAAAAAACATTTTCAAGTCTTTTCTAGTGATTTATATTTGATTCAATACCTAATCATAATCAAATACTTATATTCATTTTAAGATGGAAGTGAAAGGACACTGGTATGTGTAGTATTAACTTTCTTTTGTCACATAAAACATAATAAAGCCTACTTTTCAGTTGCTATCTGGGATCTCTTTGAAGGCAATAGTCTTGTCCTATTTATTGCTATAATTTCAGTGCATTCAATGTTGAATGTAATTTATTTTTAATTAAAAAAGTCATGCCAAAGGATTTTTTCACTATGATATTTAATGAACCAGATAGAATCATGTTAAATAAAATATATGCAGCCAAATATTCTAACTGGAGGATCTATCTCAATTCTCTTATTTACTCATATCCTATGTTTCTGCTCAGTGTGTGTTATAGATTTGCCATGTGGGGCAGAGATGTGATTGTGAGACTAGATATAGAAGAAGCCTCTGGTATTTTAGGATACCTAAATACCTAAATCTTATGGATTGGTGTGCAATTACATGCGGATGAACTAAATGAAATTGCTGTAGTCATGAGATATAACTCTGAAGAAAAGGCAGACTCTAGCAATTTTCTAGGCTGTGTTTTAATTTGAGGCTTTTTTTTAGTTGCTTGCCCTCAATGCTGGAAAGATGTTACAACATTAAGGAGAGATTGCATAAGAAATATATTGAAAAATTTTATATTCTCTTAATTTGGAGGGTGTTATGAGGATATTTATAAGAAATAGTTGGAAACCTTCAGAGGAAGATTTAAGAACTTTGAGGGCCATCTAAATTTGAGTTGTAGCTTTGATTTTTACACTCTAATTGAGCGAGTTAGGTACCATGTCAGAAGTCATTTTCTTCTTTGTAAAATGAGATAATACTAATTTTCTTAATGTGCTTGTGAGGAATAATGATTATGCACTTAAAGTACCAGCACAGAGTTTTGTTATATATGAGTTATTTCTGTCTCAGATTTGCTTCAACAGTGGTCTGGGGTTTGTAGTGATGAAAGAAATGATTTAACTTCTGTGATAGTCATTGGCTTTTTGGCCTAAAGTGAGATTTCCCTGCTTTAGACACTGTTAGAAGGCATTTCTACTGATGGTTTTATTATTAACTACTCCATGGATCAGTAGCCAATTGAAAATAAATCTTAGTCATTTTGTTAGTTGTTTCAATTCTAAAACTTAACAGCTTAGATGTCTAATTGAACATTTCCTCAATCTTCCATGCCTTTTAAATTTGAATTCACATATTTCTGGATCAAATGGCAGCCTATCCTAACTTTGGCTTAAATTAGTTGATGATAATTTCCGAAGTTAAAGTTATCATTAAACTGATATTAGAGATTAGTAACAATTCTTAGATGGCAATTTCCTCTTATAACTACCTGGGAGTTTCCACTGCATAAATTCAACTATAAACATTTAAACATGGAGAAAAGTAACCTACTGAGGGATATCCTAGAATTTGAAACCAGACATCTTGGGCCAATTGTACACCTGCCTCATGGCTCATCAGGTGTAAACTGTTAGTCAAGTTACTTAAACTGTCTGTGCTTTTGCTATCTCACTTTTTTTTTTTCAAAGAGAGGTTTATATAGATTAAGTTAACTAAACTTTTTAGGGACTTTAAAGCAGTGCCTTGTATATAGATGGTCAATAAGTGCTAGCTACCACTAAAATGTAAGCATTTTATCCATAGACTATCAAACAGTCACAGAACCATGCTAATCAGATGTCTATCTATGTCTTCTGGGGCGACTGTCTTAACCACTAAACACATGATTTGTATTTTTAACAGGTAGTAAATTTCTGGTACATACAGTCATAGTTGAGAAATAATTTCCTGTTGATTAGACAGTTAAATTACTTGAATCACCTCTCCACATCCCATTCAGTACATAATTACTGTTTATTTCAATTTGGTATTCATTATGCAAATTCATTGCAGAAGTGTGTGGCTCATGGTATTTTATTGATGGTCATTGGAAAGAAAGATTGGCAGGTAGTGAGAAGATATTCTGCTTAACTTAATTTGGATACACTTCTGTATTTTGGCACAAGCATTGCTACCATCACATGAGTTTTTATCACTATTGTTAATTAGATGTGGGTGTCAGAAAAGTGTTTCCAGTCGTGGAGTTGATTCAATGATGAAGTGGTTCCTCACAGCCTGATTTGTTTAAGCCAGATGGGACAAAGGTTTAGAGTCAATGCACTCTGGAAGAAGTGGTGTGAATTAGGTGATTCCATTGTCTGCCACATTATTTGATAATAAAATGTGCTGATATGCTGGTACCAGAGGTGGGCTGTGTTCTCTCCAATGAATGATATACTCACATGTATTATCACAGTCATAGTCCAAAAGAAAAAGCACCATCAATGGTACCATCTACTCAAAGGGATTAGCAGGAGAATTGACCTTCTGTGTTGGGTTGTTGTGTTGGAAAAGAATTTTGTTTTCATCCCAATCCTGCCAACAACTTTATTCACTTGGCCATTTGAAAGATCTAGTAAAGTGATAGGTGATGTAAAGTGACATTGCTATTGAAGTGTTTTTGTTATATATTTTCTTTCAGAAAAAAAAGTCTATTTATCTGTTTATCTTTCTAAGCAAAATGTACCTTATTGATTTTGCTGCACCTAGTACACAGTGATAAAAGTCACGGTCTTGCAGTAAATACATGAAATGAACCCAGGATTTGTTGCTAATAACTGATGGATAAATGCTGGGCATGACATAACTATTCTAAGCTTCAGTTTCCTTGGAAGGTGTGGGTGGCTAATATTGGACATCACATGGCATCGTGACAGATGGATTGTAATCGTGTCTGTACCTAGACTAAGGTAAGCATCCTGCACTTGTTGGTTTGCCCTCATTTCTCTGACATGATGTGGCACATATTCAGTCAACTCAATTTGATAAATATTGATTACCTCCCCCAAACTGTGCTAGATGCTGGGGGAACAGTGCCAGATAAGACAGATGTGACTCCAATCCTGCAGGCTTAAAAATTACTATGAAGACACATGAATGAAAAGAAAACATGCTGGGTGAGCATATAGCAAGGGGACTGAGTGCCCAGTGTTCAGAGATAGCTTCCTTAAAGTATTTTTAATGTGGGATATGAAGCTTGAGTAGGGTAGTTAGACAAGAGGAAGAGAGGGGTCAGGCTAGGAAAGAATGCATTTCTAATGGAAGGCACAAATTATACGTACCTTTGAGTAAGTATATTTATTGAAAATAAAAATCACATTTTTATTTTATGGAGGCATACCCATCCACCAATAACAATTCCATATTCACTGGCCTGAACACTAAGCATAAATTTAAAGGTATGGTTACAAGTGGTTCCATGGCCAGGAATGTATTTTATATTAAGCAGTAAAATCAGCATGATAAATAAACTGAGTATTTTCACCATGCATTTGCTCATTTTGAAGAACAGTGATGCAATCTTCTCTTGGGACTAGGGAAAATATAACAAGACGTGTAACTTCTCCATCAGCCTTTAGCGACCAAACAGATTTATTAAATGCTTTCTATGTGCCAGGCTGTATGCAAAACACTTTATATGCAACATCTCATTTTAATCCATGAGGTTGGGGCTGTCATTTACTTATTTTTTTGATAAATAAATGGAAACTTAAAGGTCATATATCATCTGTCCAAGGTGGCAAAGCTAGAATGGGATAGAAACCTGGAGAGACTTTGGAACCTTCATTATTAACTATTAAGTGACTCCAAACTTCTAGATGTCCAATTTCCTACCAGTTAAACATTGTAGGGACAGAAATTACATCACTTAGTTTCCATAGAAATTCCAGGTGATGAATGGGAAAGAGCCTGGGAAGTAGAGCAAAGAATTCAGAAGCTATGTGATATGGTACAAGTTATCAAAACTCTCTGAGCCTCAGGTTGTTTTCAAAAGGCAATATTAATAATTTTCATTCTCATCTAGGTTTTGATGATGAAATAAGATATTATGTGTAACATGATAAGGATATATCTTGGCACAAAGGAAGCTTCACTTCCCTTAGCTACCCAAGCACTTGAATTTTCTGAGAGAAAACTTGTGAGATCCTTCACAGTGCATTATGCTTCCATCATAACTACACATATAGGAATCTCTGAGGGGGACTAGTAAAGTCTGTCTTCTCTGCCTAGGTTCTGAACTAATTAGAAAATAAGTCAAAAATAAGATAAAATTTCAAGCATTTGGAAGAATAAAATAATGCCTTTATTGGTGATAAAGACAAGATTGGGGAACATAGCTGAGACAGTCAAAAGGGCACTCTCACTGAATCGTATATTGGACAGAGGCAAGGCTCACAGTATAGAGGAGCCACTATACCTTCTAGAGTTGATCCCCAGTGTCCTGGTAAGTATCTAGGTTTAGCAGCATATACTTTAGAGAATCTTATGGAATGTGTGAAAATGACTATTATAATGCTTTTCAAAGTTCTACTGGTAACCTCCCTCATGGGATGGAACATACTCAGGAAAACAATCAAACAAAAATAAGCAGGATGCAGTCTCTGTGATTAGATCAGTTTAGCAAATTTCTTTGCTGTGAGATTTCTCACAATGTTTACTATGTTACTGTTTTAACTTTCTGTTTAATATAAAAATTGTGACACACATGGTATACTATTGCTCTTCAGGAATGCCGCTCCATTTAGATGACCTATAGTGCATGAAAGCAATATGCTTAAAACTAAAAGTATGAAACCACCACGCTCCTCACAAGACAATATGAATATACCTTTATTTCCTCCATCTCAAATAATGGAAGCAGAAGTAGATGTTTTGTAAGCATAACACCTGAGTCACCTTCATTTCCTCTTTCTGCCTCCTTTTCTCCCCAGTCCAGATGGTTGGCCACCGTATTGTGTTGATTCTATCTCAAAAAGGAAACTGAACTTTCTTTTGTAGATACAATACTCCTTTCTTCAGTTCAGACCCTTACTATCTCTGTCCATGACTAGAATTTCCTCCTCTGTGTTTCCACAGCAAACTATACAAACTTTTATTAGAACACTTAGCAAATTGTATGATGGTCACTTAAGTGTCTGTTTCCTCTGCTAGACAGTGAATTCTGAGAAGGTAAATACCAGGTATCATTATTTTTTATTTATTCCTACCATAGAGCCAGCCACCTGCACTATACTCTACAATGTTAAATAAATGAATAAAGACACACATGAAATTCACATCTTTTCAATCTTTTAAGATTATTTGGAGATCAATGAGTGAATTGCTGTTGGGGCACATACATTATTCTTCAGATTGGTGACTCATATTCAAAACAGAATTTTTCAGTATAAATTGCTAAAGTTTTTGAATAAATTGGTAAAAATCTTTATTGAGAAAATGTATGCAAAAATCTCCAATATATTCTATATTTTAACTTTCTATTTTGATGAGTGCTGTTCTGAAAGTCTCACAACAGAAGTACATAGAGTAAAATTCGAAATCTGAAAATTCTAGTCATATGTTAATGAAAAGAGAAAATTCTGGGAAATATAGATAAGTATGATCTATTTATATAAAACAGAACTGTGGGTGCACACACAAACACACACACATGCAAAAAAAAGTAAAACAATAAGAAAAGTATTATATAAAAAGTGTACATCTGTTTAGAGGGTAATGGAGAATGTGATGGATGCTTCTGAGTCAATCTTTTTCTAGAGTTTGCTCTGACCCTTAGCACGCTTGAACACAAGTTTTGTTCCCTTCTTCAACTCACTAATTTGCTTATCAGCCTTGTCCATTCTGCCATCAAACACAACTATTGAGCTTTTAATTGCAGCCGCAATCATGCTTCTAATTCCAATATTTCCTTTTTAAAAAAATTCCATAAAAGCCAGTTCTTGTTGTATGAATATGATCAGCCTCTTAAGTGTCTGAGAACATAATTTTAGTCCTTTCAAAGTCTTCTGTTTGCTCTATTAACTCTGTGGTCTTGCACATTGTATTTGTTCCTATGCATTGAGTTTGATAATTTTCATGGTGATTTTTTTCCAAATAGTTGGTAATTCTGGATTGCCTACTCATCTCTAGATTGGAAAATAACCACTGGCTGATGCTGAGAACTGATTTGCCTCTGAGACTGTGTGATGACCTGAATGTGGGAGGGAGGAATGAATGATAGTCTTTGCTCTGCATGTGAAGGTCGCTTCCCATTCCTATTTTCTTCTCCAACACTGATTGCTTTCATCTGGGACAAATATGTCAGTTGCCTTTTTTGTATACCTTTCAGAAACACCTCAGCCTTTCTTCTAAGTGACATAGCATAGCATGATAGTTAAGAATATGGGCCCTGAAATCAGGCTGACAGAGGTAGGATCCTGAATCTACTGCTTACCAACTGTGTCAACTTGAACAGTTAACTACTTTTATCAGTGCCTCAGCTTCCTTTCCTGTAATATGGGCATAAAAATAATGATATCCTTCTCATAGGCTTGTGGTCAGAATAAATGTATTAACTCAGATAAGGAGTACCTGGCATACAACAACCACTCATAAAAGGCTAAGTATTGTTATTCAAATTGTCAAGAAAAAACATTTTCTTCCATTTGAAGAGAATTTAGAATTGCTTCTAGTTGCCTGGACTCAGTCTACCCACTTGAAATGATTATCTTTTAATCTAATGTTTTAATTCTTATTAGCTACATGCAGAATAGAGCGTGCATATTTCAACAATGATATTAAAGGCCAGTAAGAAAATGAATAAAGCAGTGAGCTTGTTTCCCCTTCTGTTGAGATAATAATTATGCCCATCCCACAATTATAGATATCATAAGCACAAAGCTTTGCAAGATAGGTGGACTCTTTTAATGTGAGATTATAGGAGTCCAACATATTTTATGTTACTTCTGCCAATGGTAGCTTTAAGGAGAGTATATCTTACTTAGGAAAATATTGCATAGTTAGGTACAGAGACTAATGTACAAATATTTTTGTTTAATGAATTCGATATTGCTATTTTTTGCTGTATCCACACAGCTTTAGTGTTCTGCCCTTTTATATTTCTCTAACATTCTTTAATTGTGCATTCACCTTCTCTTCCATCTGTTCAATCAAAGTGACCTCTTAGCTAATCTAAGAGGACATCCTCCTTTTATAAGGCCTTTGCTTTTGTTCTTTCCTGCCTGAAGCACACACCCCAGATATCAGCCTTGCTAATACCTAGCTTTTTTCAAGACTTGACTCAAATCTCACTTTCTCAATAAAAACCATTCTGGCTACCTTGTTAAATAATGGAATTCCTGCCCTGACTCCTTTTTTCTTTATCATACTTTTTTTGTTTTCCAAAGACCCATCACTGTATAACACCCTAAATAATTAACTTATTTACTATGTTTATTGTAATATAAGTGACACTAAGGTTATTTGCTCATTTGCTTATTTATGTACATTCCGGGCCTAAAACAGTGCCTAGCCTACAGAAAGTGTTTGCAAAATGATTTGTAAATGATGGAATGAACAGATAGAGTAATGACCAACTTACTAATGCTGGATATGAAATTCTTTAACCTTTTTTTGGAAGAGGACAATCAAAGTGTTGACAATGGCGCCAATTCTACCATCACATTGTGAGATGATAGAGGGACTGAGCCATTTTAGTTTGCTTTTAATAAGGAAAATCTTCCATATCCAGGTATCTTGGCAAGAAAATTAGTGACACATTAAAATTAAGGTGATAATAATGGCCATTTGTGCTCAATTTCAGGGTGTTGTGTTGGGTAATTATGTTCTCTTGCAACTTAAAAATATCAGGAGACCTTCCTTCAGTGATGCTGGGGCAGACATGCATGTGCTCCATTCCTTCTATTGCTGAGATCTTTTCTAACAAGTCTGTTTATTTTTGCTTTGCGTAGATGGATCTGTGGGTTTCACAAAGAGTCAATTCAGATCGTTAAATCCTACACAAAGCTGAATAACAAAACAGAAAAATCTGTCCACAAAATGCTAAAATCCTTCCTCTGACTCAGAACCTTGCTTTTCTCAGTCTTTGAGTCATCACATGGAAGATGGCTTTATTTGTTTAATTCCAAATTTATGGTGCCATTTTCCTGAAATGGATATGTGCAAGGAGGAAGAATTTATTGGGTGAGAAAGATCAGGTTTTAATTTGGAAAGCCATAAAAAAGCTTAAATGGTTTTCTCAATATAGAATGTGTGTGTGTGTGTGTGTGTGTGTGTGTGTGTGTGTGTGTGTGTGTGAAAGAGAGAGAGAGAGAGAGAGAGACAGACAGACAGACAGACAGAAAGAGAAATAAGGTAGGTAGTTAACTATGTTGAATATTCTGTCTTAAAAGATTTTGTGAGTTTTTGAAAAACAAAAAAATTTTTCTTTAGCAATGCTTAACATAAAAATAGCAAATGTAGGAAAAGCAGATGAAACAGTTCTGCAGTAGTCTGCTTTAGTTAGATGAGGAATAGATATGTCTTATGTTATATCACTCCCAAAGCTCTAACTGATATGGACCCATTATATGAGGAGGAAGAGCAAAGAACTACCTTTAAGAATTCTATGGAGTGAAGGAAGATGTTAAACAGTTCCTATATTTGAGTCAGGCAACTTGATAAATCTTCACCAGCTTATTTTAATTCCCCCAGTAGTGAACTATATTGAAACAGTATATGCTTAGTGTGCAATGAAGTTACAAGATAAATATCCCAATAAACATACGATCTGTGTAAAATATGTTCTTGATAATGGAACTTAATGTGAAATCTCTTAGCCCCATTTTCAGTAAGCTTGCAGCTCAAGTTCATGGTGAATAGAAATTCTGGGGTTATGACTGCCCATGAAATGAGCATTAAGGTACATCCTACAAAGGTATTGGTAGGAATCAAGCAAAGGATCCCCCTAAGGGTGTGGTTGGAAGTGGTGTGGGAACTAAGACTCTGGGGCGTGCACTGCCCCAGAATTAAAGCTCAGAAAAAACACAAAGTTTATTGATTCTCACCACAGATTTACCAATTTGGAATTACTCATTCAGACTTTCTAATATAGTTTGTAACACAATCAAATAAAATGTTGGTTATCACCTCTTTCTTCCACTTCATCACTCCCCTCCCAAAACTACAGAACCATGCTTCTCACCTGCTCTGACCCCAAGCTGAGGCACTTAGCAGACCAGCCATTAAATATAAAATCATGCCATTTTATCGAATTGTCTTCTAATTGAAAATCTTAAAAAATTCTGTGACAAGACTTTATATTCTGTTTTATTTTTTTGAAACTTTGAAATGTCCCTTCCACAGGGAAACTAGTCCCAATGAGCAACTGATATCATGTCATACAATTAAATGATTCAATACATCTTAAGATGATAATGGTCTGATTTTTATTTGTCAATAATATCAATTTGTTCTGTAATGTGTACAGTTTTAAATGTCTGAATGTTTACTATAATATTGTTAGAATTACCTCTTCCAGAAAGAAGTATGAATTTTTAATTTATCTTATATGAAGCCAGACCAAAAAAACCTATTCTTTTGAAAAGACTTTATTGAAAATTTATAATTCAATTTAATTTATTTTACCAAGTATTTTCTGAACACACATTCTCAACCACATGCTTTGCAAAGTCCTAGGGAAAGTGAAATGCATAAAAATTGGTTTTCTTATTAAAAAATGATAGATCTAAAAAAATTATAAAGTGATAAGGACTATAATAAAATTAAGTACAAGGATCAGAGATAGTCTAGAGGAAGACATAAAAATTGTACCTGGTAAAGGATGATGGGACAGGAAGTTCCACAGAAAAGTTTCTTTTCTCTTTCATGCTTAGCATCTAGCACAGTATCTATATACAGTAAACTAGAATAATGAGTAAGTTTTAAAAGTAAGATTTAGCTTTATGAGTATATTAGTTTCCTATGGCTGCTGTATCAAATTACCACAAAGGTGATGGCTTAAAAAAGCAGAAATGTGTTCTCTCAAAGTTATAGAGGCTAGATTCCAAAATCAGTGTAAGGAAAAATTGATGTGCTGACAGGGTTGTACTGGTCCAAAGGCTCCAGGGAATGACCTGTTCCTCGCCTCTTCCACCTTCTGGTGGCCAGTGACATTTCTTCACTTGTGGCCACATTACCTTAATCTCTACTTCCATAATCACTTTGCTTACTCCTCTTATGCATGTGTCAAATCTTCCTCTATGCCTCTTTTGTAAGGACACTTGCAATGGCACTTAGGGCCCATGTTGAATATCCAGGATGATCTCATCTTAAAATCCTTAACTTAATCACACCTGTGAAAGAGTATTTCCAAATATGGTAACATTTACAAGTTTCATGGGTTAGGATCTGATATTTTGGGGGCTACTATTCAACTCACTAAAATTGGAAAAGCAGAAAACCCTAAGGCTAAGAGACTATTATTATGCTGGGTGTGATGTTAGTGTGACAAAAGAAATACTGTACCACAAGATACCATTTTTAGTAAACTAATTTGGTGATGTTGGTAAATAGTTAAACACAATGCTCTTCCTATCCAGGGACAATTGTATAATATTTACTTCCTAGAAATTCATTCTATATTTATTACAAATCCTGCATAGATTCAGCATTGTACTTAATACCCGAGTTTACTCAGTTTCCCTTCAATTAAGTAAAGAAATCTCTCTGCTCTCTTCTTTAAGATTTGAATCATTCATTCACTCACTCATAGATTTATTCAATACATATTTACCAAGTCAAAAGTATGGCCCATGTACTATGTTCTAGGCATGCAAAAATGAGAAAAAAAAAACACTCTCAAGGAGTATCCAGCTTAGTTGAATAGTACACTCAATATCTAGTAAATGAAGAATGTGCAATGAGCTATGGTAGCTTCAAGTTTGGTGTAGTTTAGTTGTGCTGTTATGGAGATAACAGTTTTCATTATATTCTTTAAGGGCAATAAAGTTTCCAAGGCAGCACTGAGGGAAGGGAATCCCAGGCAGCTGGAGCAGTATGAGAAAGGGCCAGAGTCACTAAGAATAATGAAGCTGGGAACCAACAACTAGATTGACTCACATAGAGTATAAAATGGAATTAGTAATGGAAGATTAAGATGGAGAAGCAGGCATGAGAGAACCATAAAAAATCTTACATTTCATGGGTAGAAATGAATCCTGAATATTAGAGTATAAGACAAACTTAATCTTATTACCTCATCTTATTGGAATGGGTTTATTGGTATCAGAATTTCCCTCCTTTTCCCAGAAAGAAAACAAATTCCTTTCAGATAAAGTGATCTTGCAAAGATGGTCCATTCTGTAGAGTTATCCTTTGACTTTGGTCATTTCTCTCTAATTGTGTTTATGTTATCTATTTATGAACCATAATGGTGCTCTAAACATTCATTAGTTTGATATTAGAATGTTAAATCATGTAAATTTCTTGAAATATTCTGTCTCACATTTGAAAATATTTAGTGGCACTAATATATGCACTTTAGAGGTGAATTACCATGTGTACATTTCATAGACAATGTTTATAGGATTTTTTTTTCTATGCTAACTGGACTTGGGTGTATAAAATTGTAGTTTCTCCTTTGGTAGCTGAGATATTACTAATGCCTCCCACTGATCCAGGAGCAAATTTTTTTTTTTCATGGCTCTGTGGGCCATCAGGCTATCAAGGACTTCAGAGAAAACAGGGGTTGAAATTTGGATTTTATAGACTGGAAGAAGAATCAGTACGAGGCAGCAGGCTGGTGTGGGCTCTGATTTGATATAAGCCTGAGTTGAAATCTGAATTCTAACATTTGCTACCACTGTGGGTTTGGAGAAAGTATCTTTTCTCTCTGAGTATCAGTTCCTTATCTGTAAATGAGGATAATCACGCAGTATGCACCATCACAACTAGTCACATAGGTGCACATAGGATACAGAGAATCTACAGTGTGTAGTGGCCTCAACCCTTTTTTACTGCCTATGGACCTAGAGGTTAAGTGAGTGTAATGGTCATCAAAATCTGAAGTCATAGAGAACAATGTGGAAAACACTGCCTTACAAGCCCTGTCCAGGGACTCAGCCAGCTGTGACTACTGTAAGAAAGGAACCAGGAATATAAATACCCTGACCTTTCTCTTCTTTTTTCTGATATCCTGCCAGTTTTCCCCATTGGCTGATCCCAAATGAAAGCTAGAAGACAAGGGACTCATAGTCCATACATGTTCACAGATAAAGATGGGAAAGGGTGGATAGCAGATATATCTGGGCAAATAAAACTGCTCTTCATGTAGTACTACTTTGTGGGAGCATTTGAGAATTAAATGAGATGATATCTATAAAGCATTCTGCACTGGCCTTAATATGTTAGACATTATAAAATCGTATAACCACATTTTCTTTTTTTTTTCTAATTTTATTGTTAAAAATTTAGATGTTAGCAAAATTTAGTCTTTTTTAAGGTGTAGATTTGTATTTATCTATGTAATTGTTTGCTGGAGATCTTTATTAGAGTCTTAAGTATAATCTTCCTTTGTCAACTGTGTGTAATGGTTGTTTACAGAATACAAAATCAGAGGGACCTTCCACCATAATTTTCCATTGTAAAAGGATGCACATCAACAGTCTTTGTAAGTTTGCTATAGGCTTTCACGCATATACTTGCACCACACCACATAAATGTCTACCCTGGGTATTCACTAAATTGTCAATTTTTTTTCTTGTGTGGATGCTATTTCCTGTCCACTTCATTGTGACTCAAATTATTAGGCAAGAGGATATTTCTCCAATTCCTTCAATGCTGCACATTCCACCTAAAAACTGAAACACTCACTGTGCTTTATCTACCTTTTGTATAACAAACCATGATAAGGTCCTACGCTCAGAACTTAGCTGACAATTTCATTGGTGATAAACTAAGCAAAGGTGAAACTAGTTCAAGTCTTTCTTAACAAAAAAGTCTCCTGTGGAGTTAATAGGTAGCAGAAATTTGTTAAATCAGCAGACATATCTCAGAGACCCAAATGGCAAAGAAATATTTTATTAGACGGTGTGTTATGTGAAGCTAAATGATGGTTGTAAAAACTCACTAAATTGTATTTGCTTTGTGCATGTGACTGTGTGGGGAGGAAGCTATGAGTTTTACTTGTACTTTGGTGGTTAGATTAAGAGATTTGGGGTTTTCTTCCTTATCTGGATATTTCTCTCTCTCTCTCTCTCTCTCTCTCTCTCTCTCTCTCTCTCTCTATATATATATATATATATATATATATATATATATATATATATATATAATATATATATATAATATAGATATATAGATAGATATATATAGATATAGATATAGATAGATATAGATAGATATAGATATATTCCTTTTTTAATAAAGGAAAATAATAAAGTCATTTTGCTTTGTGCTTTTAGTAGGAAAAAATAAATCAGAGAACATGCTAAAGAAATAATAGAAGAGATTTAGATTGCATTTGGAAAAAAAAAGAAGTCTATAAGTTTGTTAAAAATAGTTGATATTTATATGAGATAAAATGTAAAGACATGTTCCCAGCATGGAAAATTATGACATAACATCATTTTCTAATAAACAAACTTCTTTTGAGAACCTATTGTAATTTTTCTACTGAAACTAAAGTTCAAACAGGCATTAAGATATGTGAACAAATATTTAAATTATACTAGTTTTTTAAACTAAGTAGAATAGAATAAAAGAGAAAATGGTAATTAATTTTTGCTGGGTTTGTCAATGGAAAATGACATTTTTAGGGGGACTTGAACAGGTCTGATTTTGGTGGCGAGCATAGGGGAAAGGCATTTTTAGTTAGGGGGAGGGTTTAAGCAAAGGCTTGATACAGTAGAGATATGTATCACCTATTGTGAAATTTGTTAACTCCTGATTTTTAAGACCTATATAAGGAAAATGTATTATTCAGGGATGACTTACATGTAGCCTTTTATGAAAGGAAGATAGCAAATTAACACCTCTGTTGAAAAGAAAACACAGAGACATAGAAAAATATGTAATTGTGACAGAAAGTTTAATTGACCTATTTTTAGCTAAATTAAGAAGAATTCTCTGTGGTCAGGGTGCTTTTTTGACTACTCTTGACTTTTCTTTTTCTGATTTTTTCCCTTCAATTTCGATGCCCCTTTGTCCACCAAGCACCTAAACTTATAGAGCTTTAGCTCTCACCATACCTGCAGAATAAGGTCAGTCTAGCAAAACTCTCTTTCTCCCTTCCCTACCCAATTTACAGTTCTTCAAGAAGGAAGATAGACTTCTTTATTCTGCAGATTTCTTGAATTGGAACCAATTTTACCTTTCCCAGGGTTACACTGAAGCAATATTAGGTAATGGTTGTTTTCTTCACCACTTCAGACATTCTCTTGCATATTCTTTAGGTATAGGCCCAGGACCTGAGCTAGCATGTCAGGGAAGGATGCGGATCTAGCTTGTGCTGTGACATTATCATGGCATGGATAACAATAATAACAGCTAGCTTAATTATCATGTGCCAGGCATAGGACTGAATATTTTGTATAGAATGCCCCCTAGGAGGTAATTGCCATTCTTTTCAGCATTTTTCATCTATAAAGTGCAAAGGATGAAAATTCTTTTATTAATGGTCAATTCTTTTATTAACGGTCACCAATTAGTAGGTGATGGGACTACAATTCAAACACCAATGATGAGCTGTTACATAGTATTCTGTACCAGGCCAAAGAGCTTGTCTGAGACTGAGTTCTCTTCTTATTTTTTGAGTAGCTTACTGATGGTATATGATACACATAAAATAAGACTATTGATGTCATTTCTATCTTCAACTTTGCATATAATTTTCCAGACTAAGGTCTTACAGACATTATTAGTTATTGAGAATTAACTCCATACATAATCCACACACCTCAAAATCAGGTTGGGTATTTGATTCAATTTGCACTTATTAAACAAATGATCTTGAGCATCCTTCATGCATTTATTTGCTATCTGCATAGCTTCTTTGGTGAAGTATCTAATTAACGCTCTTTCAGTATCCAAGTATTTGTTGAGTCTAAAGTTGTAATAGTCCAAAGCCAGTATGTTTGTAGATTTAAACACTGAAAATTCTGCTGTAAGTACCATGTCTCTGACATCTCAAGGCTTTACTTCTCTAGATCTCTTCTAGATCAAGGAAGAAAAGCAATCAAACATGGAATAGGTCGCTATTGTTGTATTGAATAGGTGGTATTGTTCTATCGATTCTACCAACCAAACACTGGCTCAGATGAACATACAGCTCAAGGGCCTTTGATTTTTATGTAGCTACATGCATTTGCTACCCTACCAAGGGTATTTTCCTTAATGAGAACACCTGAGAAGAAATTGAATGCTCTGGAATTTGCCATTACTTCAGTAAATGAGGACATCATTTAGAGAATTACACACACTCACACACACACACACACACACAAATGATATAAGCAAAAGATAAAAATACCCAAAAGATAATAACACACTGATTTCTACAAATGTACAAATGCAAATGTATTTCCATTAAGACAATTACTAACTGATTGTTTTAAAAATTGAAATCACCCATGTTCAGTAAGACAGAATAAAGTAAAGGTTTGGATGAGACCACACAATCTTCAGTTAGATGAATCCACTTTCAACCATGAACTAAGAATTTTTAAAGTTGGTGGAATTGTCTTATGGTAGTTTCACTCCACAGATGAGATTATCTCTAGAGAGACCAAGTCTCTGTGTGCCCTTGGGCACTTCATGTAGTAGAATGGCATGTACTGTTGGGCCCTCTCTCTGTTTATTTGTTTGATTTTCCCCTGGACAGAACACTTTTTCAGATGTATCACTTGGGAAAAAAAGAACATCTATTTATGAAACTGACTCCTTCATTCTGAAAGATAGATTTTTTTGAGCGGGTGAGGGATCTTCTAGTATTTACCATATAGCTTATCACATATCAGGCCCTAATTAATTATATATTAAGTGCATGACCTGAGGAAACACAATGACCAATTTTCTTAACCACATTCTTCCTTCTCTCCCCTAAACAATGCAAAGAATTAGAGACATAGAATTACTGTGTTCATTGCTCTTCTCTTTAGTGGCAGATACCTTTTTAAAAAGGAATTCTAGAATTCTAATCAAATGAATGTTCACTCGTGTTTAGAGAAATGTTACCTGCAGTGAGAAAGTAATGAGTTAAGTGTCATCCACAAGCAGTCTCTTCAGTTAAGCATTTGACTCCAAGGTGGACTGATGGAGCTTTTAACCTTGAGAGTTGATTAGGAAATATTGTTTTGTGGTTAAATTAATGCAAAGGAAAGTTAAATGACCCAGGCTAAGACTAACAATGAATATATTTCTCATTCATTCATTTAATGACTAGTTAATACAAGGCTACTATTTTCTATATGCTGGGGGCATATAAAAAATATAAAATAGAGTCTGTGATATAAAAAGGTCATATCTTATTTAAAAAGACAGACTCATAGTCTCTTAATTATAGTATGAAATAATATTTCCATAATGGTTTTTCCAAAGTCTTGTGGTAGACAAAGGAGGAAGCAGTTTGTTTGGAAGGATACAGTAGTCTCCTTTTATATCTGGCTTTGCTTTCTGCAGTTTTAGTTATTCACAGTCAACTCTTGTCTAAAAATGTTAAATAAAAAATTCCAGAAATAAACAATTTATAAGTTTTAAATTCCACACCACTCTGAGTAGCATGACGGCATCTCCCACTGTCCCACTCATTCCCCCTGGGACACAAATCATCCCTTTGTCTAGCTTATTCATGATGTATACACTGCCTGCTCATTAATCACTTAAGTAGCTGTCTTGGTTATCAGATCAACCATCATAGTATCTCAGTGGTTGTGGTCAAGTTACACTTATGTTACTTAATAATGACCCTAAAGTATAAGAGCAGTGATGTTGGCAAATATGCCAGAGCTGTAAAACACTTCTTTTAACTAAAAGTGTGTGTGTGTACAGTCATGATTAACAACAAAAATACATTCCAAGGAATTTGTTATCAGGTGACTTTGCCATTGTGCAAACAACATGAAGTATACTTACACAAACCTAGGTGGTACACCCTACTACTATAATTGTATGTGCTATACTTTCATATAATTGGAAGTACTGAAGCTTGTTTACCCTGGCATCACTACAAATATATGAGCATTGCACTACGATATTATGAGGACCACAACATCACTAGACAATAGGAAGTTTTCAGTTCCATTATAATCATATGGGATCTCGGTCTTGTAATGTGGTTCATTGTTGACCAAAGTGTCATTATGTAGCACATGACTGTATAGGCCAAAAAATTATAGTGTATGTAGGGTTCAGGACTATCCATGGTTTTAGGACTTCTGTTTAGATTGAGAAAATATTCTGAAATAATGTGTTATTTGATCTTGGCCTTGAGGGTTGTACACAATTTTGCCAATAAAGAAGAAAAGAAGCCTTCTTTCAGGATTAAAGCTTCAGGTGTTTTTCAATCACTTGAATTTCTGCAATATTATGATCTTTAGTAAAACAGAAATGATGTATTGAAATGTTCAGTCAATATCAATTCTGTACCAAGGGCTGCAATAAGCAAAGGGCATGCAGTGATCAAATTTGACATTTATAGTCAAATGTATAGTCCAGAAAGAGAGGCAATGGCTAGGAAGAATTACTATAGGATAGGGTCAATAATATGTTTTTTTCTGGAAAGAGTTCAATAGTAAGCATTTTAGGCTTTATGTGCCATGTAGTCTCTTTGGAGACTACTTGGCTCTGCTATTGTAGCATGGAAGATGTTGTAGACAATATGTAAAGGAATGGACATGACTATTTTCCAATAAAACATTACTTACAGAAATGCTCAGCAGGCAAGATTTGAACCATAGACTGTAGTTTTTCAATCCTTGAAATAGTGCTTAATAACTTCTTGGAAGAGGCAAAAAGAGAAGAAAACTCAATTACTAATTATCAGTAGTTTAAAAAAAATGCCCAATAGATAAGAAGAATGGATCAGACTAAATAAAGAGGTAAACTGAGACAAGCTCAAATAACTAGAAGTTGAGTTTATTTGAGAATAGCAGAGGAATTGCAATTCTAGAAGCATGTGCTATAGCAAGCTATAGGCCTGTTCGTTGAGGAATTTGGGCAGAATCTATTTATGGGCAAGGAGTGCAATTGGAGAAGGTCAGCTTGAGTCCAAACAGTCAATTCATTGACTTGAGGTTGGGGAAAGATTCTTAGCAAATTCTATTGGTCGTGAAATAAGTCTTGGTCTTCTATACATCAGGCATTTAATGGATATCGGTCTCTCAGTTCTTAAATTTTATTCTTCCAAGGGTGCATGGAGGAATGTCTTTATTTTGTATTCTCTGATTCCATTTTAAGATTGAAATCTTTTCTCAGCTTTATTAGTAAATTCAAATGAATCTGTGGTATTAGTTTTCACCCTTCGGAGGAGTCAAAGGTTTAAAATGTGTCAATGTCAGAAACTGGCAAGTGTCTAAATCTGCGCAGTTCTTCTTGAGAACCATCTGGCAAATTGTAAATAAAACTTAAAAAGATAATATGCATAGAATTTCTGCTATGATTGTATGCTTTGCTCAATATATCATAGTTTTTCCTTCAGGCCCAATAACCATTATGTGGGAAATATTACTTCTGTTTTACAAAAGAGGAAATTGAGACTCCAACTTGCTAAGTAGTTCACTTGGTAAGCATCAGAGACAGTTTGAACCTAGACAATTTGCCTTGGGTCTTAGGCTTTAATATACTCTTACATAATAGGCCCATGCTAGTAAAACTTAATATATGCATTCTTTTTATCACAGAAATTAAGACACATGTACATAATTTAAGTGCAAAGCATTAGAAACTCTAAAATTGTCCAGCAATGAAGAATTGGGTAACTAAAGAGTAATCCCTAGAAACAATTAAATAATATAGCTTTGAAAAGGGTCAGGTAGAGTTATGGGTATAGACATGAAAGCCTCCCGTATACAGGTTGAATAAAAATAAAACTCTGCATTACTTTGTAGTGTATGGCACCATGAGGATATAATTTATATACTACACAATATATCAATGCATAGATGCATAGGTACACTGAAAAAGCTTGAAAGATGTGCAACGTTCATAACATTAGTTATCCTCTGTGTGTGGCAGCACATCTTTGTCTTCATGCATGTCTGTATACATTTCAGCAAACATAGCTGAATGATTTTTTTTCTTTTTTCTTTTTTTAGTATAGTTTTGTTTGGAGGGGAAATTAGGAATGAAGCTCTTTGTTTCCCATTGTACATTATTTTCTTGGACTCTGAACTAGTGTAAGAGGTGTTTTTTTCATCTGTTCAATCACATTTCATTGGTCCTTTACTGCTTTGGGACTACCTTGGGAAGCAATCACTGTGTACTCTTGCTCATAGCCATTTTATTTCCAGCTGAAAGCTGCAGCAGAGCAGTTTTAACATTACACTCTGTCTTGAGCAGCTCTGGTTTATGGTTTCATTCATGTTTGTTCAACATCATTTGCGTCTTTCCTTGTGTTTTAGTGGAATGTGGGTGAGATGATAGAGTTGAAATGTCCCTGAACATCTTCTGGTTTGGAAATGGTGATTATTGCAAATGACATTGAGTAAGTGGAATCTTTTTTTTTGTTGTTGTTTTTTAATGCTTATGAAGTCTTAAAATGTCCTTATTGAACTCAGAAAATGTTTCAAACAAGTCATTAACTCCTTTGAAAATGTATGAAAGCTGACTTTATCCAAGATGTGACAGAATAAACTGAAAAGGATATGTTACATGTCAGGTACGAAGTCTAGTCTGGCCTCCCAATCATGTTTCTTAACTTTAGTGTTACATTTGAAACAACTGGAAAGCTTTTAAAGAATTCAGGTGGTTCCATACCTAGATAGTATAATTTTATTAGTCTGGAGTGTACTCCAGACTAACAATGAAATGTATGGCTTAAATGTTTCCTGGGTAATTATAGTATGTAGTTGGGGTTGAGAACCACTGTTCAAACTCCTTTATTTTAGAGATTACTTTTTGAATGAGATAAGTTAGAGAACAAATTTCCCCTCTTTCTGGTGGGCCTGTCTCTCACCTTCAGCAGCAGAAACATCATCGGAGGCGCCTCTGTTATCAGGATTTGCTACCAATGTCACTTTCATTTGTGTTTAATAACGCATTGAAAAAGCTTTGCATACGAGTAGATATTCACAGCTCTTTTTTTTAGTTTTACTTATCAGACCATGCCTTAGCCCAAATGAATTGAAGGTCACAGAGAAACTGCTATTAGTGAATACAAAATAGGTGGCATTCCTGATCCTTTAACTGAAATTCTTGTTAGTTCTGGAAAATTTAATATTTATAAAGGATGCCTTTAAGTTGCTCAAAGAAGACACACATTCTATTATTTTTTGAGTTTTGCTTCAATTCTATCACATTTGTTAAAGTTTAGAATCAGAGTCATTGAATCCTATTATATTCTGCATTGGCTTCAGAGATACTATGGTGGTATTTTCAATAAAAGAACAGTTTCTTTCCTTCTCTCAGATTTGCCCCTGTCTGTTCTCCTGTGCAACCAAAAAATAAAAGAAAGAAAAGGAAAAAGAAGTAAAAAGGAATATATCTTATATTTCTGATAACACAAAGTTGTAAATGATTCTAATGAAAAATATTTATTTTATTGTTCCATCAATAATCAGAACACATTTCTTGACTTTTAAAATGAATGACACAAACACTGTTTCTCTGCACTATATGAGAAAATGCTTGTTTTTGTTAAACTTTGTTTGTCTAAGTCTTTACCATAGTAGCTTAGCACTTTGAAAAGTACTTGCTTTTAACACAAAACAACTCCAACTCTCCAAATTGAATTTTAATGTCTCTCTTTTATATCAAAACATAGAGCACTTTGATTGATTTTCAATTGTGAGCCTTTTTTTTTTGTCAGAGGTAATCTAGAGTTTATCAGAAAGGTTCACCCACTCATACTTTCTGTAATTAGTCTTCATGAGTATGCACAAAACTGAACAGTACGCTGGTATCTTGTTCCAAAGGGTAGGAAGTCAACATCCTATTCTAACAAAGATGCAGTCAGCAAGTTAATGAGAGCAGCACATCCCTAGTAACCTCTATAGGCTCCTAAAGAATAGCTCCTAGACCAGCAGCAGGTGCATCACCTTGGAACTTGGTAGAAATTCAAATAGTATTTGACCTGGTATTGGACCTACATCATGGTTGGTAAGCTAACTCACTTTCCAATAGCATAACTGATCATGCAAGGGCAAATAAAAATAGATGTCATTTAGTCAGTTATTATAAACAGTTGAAGCCTTAGGTTAGCACTTTTCAAACACTTTTTAAGTGCAGTTGGATTCTTTAAAATTTCACTCAGAAGTTCTACATATAAAATTGTTAAAGCAGAATGGCCCTGCGTAGATCAAGACTAGGTAGGATATTGTGAGTGGCCTCCCCTCCTGCCTGCATTAGAGACTTATGTGGTTGGCAGTTCGGGTTCACTGCACATAAAAGAAGCATAGTTTACAACATCTGGTTACTAGGAAAACAGTTTCTGACCTGTGTAATTTTAATCAACATTTACATAATGCTTTATACTTTGCAGAATGCTTTTTGCTTTAAAATCACTTTGAACTGTTATTGGTAACCAATGATTTATGTTAATTGTGACATTACTAGGCCTACTTTTAGAAATCTGAATATCGTGGATGTTATTCCTAAACATTTCTCTCTTCTGACCCTCACTGTCCAAATGATAAAACTATGTTTCTTTTTTTCTGAATATTTCAAGACCTCAACAGATACTGAAAGACTGCTGCTAGGCTGCTTTCCTGCCTATTTAATTCCTTAGCAAGTTCTTCTCTGTCAAATAAAAAGCAAATTCTGACTTAGGTAAAAAAAAGTCTCATCTGAGAGATCATTGAGAGAGTAGAGTGAATGACTTTTGAACTGGGAAAGAAGGACCATTGCAATAGAGAGAATATTCAGACCATAAGATCAGCAAACATATTTGTTAGGTAGAAAGAGGCATTTGCTTTTAGGAAAAAGTAAACAGGGCTATAATGAGGTGTGGGGAAATGAGATGAATGAGATGGGCAGGTAGAGTGACCTGATCAGACAGGAAATTAGGGAATGATTTACCCATAAGTGGGGCTATTTTGGGGAGCAGTTGTTAAATAAAGTACGTGTGCATGCTCAGGCTGTAGGTGGGCCAACATTTGTGGACCTCAGAGGAAGGGAAAATCTTAACCAAAATGTGGCTAAAATTGTGTTGCAATTGATCAGTGGAGATGAAACAGTAGAGCTAATATTTATGAGGCAATAAATGGGAATTTGGGCAGTCTGTGCTTGGCTTTGTCATAGGTGCACATGGAGGTGCTCTTGAATCCTATCTAAGTCATCTGGGGAAGGGTGGTTCTTTATAGTAAGTTGTTTCCCAGAACACAAAAAGGATGGCAAATAAACACGTGAAAGATGCTCAAGATCTTTTGTCATTTAAGAAGTGCAAATTGAATTAAACATCCAACCTGATTTTAAGGTGTGTGGAGGATGATCCTGTTTTTCAGGATCACAAGGCTGGATAAAATTTAATATTATTGTTTCATGATGATGATGATGATGATGATGATGATGATGATGATGTGTGTGTGTGTGTGATTTTATGTATATGATTTTAATTACTCCTCATTAAATAAGAATAATAATTTTTGTTATTTTATAGATGAAGAAGCAGAAGGTCAAAAGAGTTCAATAATATGCTTGCCATGATCATAAAAACATTCAAACCATATCTTTGTATCTGAAACTGGGACTTGTTTCACTCTCCTGTAATGTCATGAAATACATGGAGATTAGAGAGAAGGCCAAAGAGCCATTTTATAAACCTGGAGCTTGGAATTGCCCAGGTCAGAAAGCACTTTCTTGGAACAAGGTAATTTGAACTATGCTTCTCAGTCCTCATGTCCCACTCAGCTCTACCACATACAATCTCCAATATAGCCAAGGAAGTGGCTGATAAAAGTATCTCTACAAGCTGAGCAGCTTTGCTTTAACTGATAAATAGAGCTGATGGCTAAAATTTCATTTAGAGAAAGGAATCCAGCTGCTTAAATTTTTTTTGCCAAGTATTAACCTAAAGTGGCACTTTGACCCTGAACACTTCCTGGATTAATCTGAGGATTCTGATAGATAGATTCTAGAAATTTAATGGACTTTTTGATGCTTGAGAACCTACTGATCACAACCCAGTTTTCTAGGTCTACTTTTGTTTTCTCCTAAACTTATAATTTCTCACTTGCATATTTTTCTCCAATCTCTTCAATATTATTATCATACATGGATCTCCACCATCCTATTTTGCTCATATGCAATTATATTGTATAGACCTCCCCCAACTGAGCCAGAAAGGTCTAAAATATTAGTTCTCAGGGAACAAATGCAATATTTTGATTATGTAGATATGAGCAAGTGTATCATATAAAGAAAGGCACAGCTTAATTGATAAAATTTGCAATGCATATAAGTACCTTGCTATAAATTCTGTGACCACTGTTCTAACTGGCTGTTTTTCTTCATTTAAAAGGTGGAGTTCATTCCAACTATGTAATCATGTTTATGTAATTATTCTCTGCTAATTTTTAAAAATAGATTTTAAGTACTAAAGCAGATAAGATAGTAGTACATTATGTATGGTTTTTAACCATGCCTGCTATTTAGAAAGATAAATGCAGCTGTTCCACACTCTTTTCCTAAAACAAAATAAACAAACACACCAGTCCCAAATACTTCTGAACATAATCACCAATGGAAGGATCGGTTTACATATAACATGGCTTGTAGGGGAAAGCAAACTATTCTCATGATTTAGAAGATCTCTCTAAAAATGCTTTTTGTTTTGTTTTAAAAGGAAGTTTAATTACAAAGAAAAGCTTGAGTCCTTCCTGGGGGACTAGTATTTTTATAATGATAATAGTCTTTTCTTGTCGGAATTCTTTTATAGATAAAGAATGCTTGTGTTTGAGGCCCATTGGAATTTACTGAAATGCTTATATTCCCAGTGGGTTTTCAGAATATCTATTTAGGGAGAAAGATTGATACAATCATGAGAGCTGACATCTGGTGCAATTGGATATTTATAAATTAGGCTTTATAGAGGTCTTTTTAAAATGACTCTTCAAGATTGCCTTATACACATTTTGTTTACAGGAATATCATGAATCTCAGATATCATTTTCATGTCATGTTAACTAAACTTTCAATATCGAGATCAAATGTTGCAGAACTTCTCATGCCTTTATGATGTAAGTTCTCTAGGTGTCCTTCCCCAAGGAATGTTAATAGAGTCCCTGAATCAGTCCTCCTCATCTATCACCTGCTGTAACTTGAGACAGGAAATGGAGAGACTACACTGGTTCTTACCTGCAGTGACTATACTATGGACCACTCACAAATCTGTTTCTCTCAATCTGTTCATTGCTATAAGGGGCTGGACAGTTCACCATAGGGTAGTGTAAAGACCTAATTGCTCCAACAAACTTAAAATAGTTACCTTGGGTTCTTGGAAATTATTTAATTTCTCTCTAATAGTAAAAACTATCTGTAGAGTTCAACTCACATAATATGGAAGCATGAATGAATGAATGAATGAATGAAACGGTAAAAGCCCTCCCTAGATCTCCAGTCTGATAGCTACATATGATTAGCTATTTCACTTCATATACCCATAGTTTAGGTGGCATGTCCAGGGCAACTGAGAGTAAGAGAAAGCTGTTACCTGCCTGTACTGGCCCTTCTCACCACCCACTTGAGTACAGAAACCAGAGTCTGCTCTTCCTACTTCTAATAATTTTACCATACTTTCTGGTCAGATTATTTTTTTTAGAGTGAAGTTCCTCCTTGATACATTAAAATAAAAATCCCCAGCATATGATATTTTACATTTCTGGTGAAATGATTGAAGGATGAAAAAAATGATAAACAAATTGTTGGTAGACACCTGGTTTGTTTTATTTATCTTGTTTCCTCCTCATATTTTCATGAGTAAATTTTCATCATAACATATCTGATTGTAACTTTGCTTGTGGTTAATTTAAAACTCAAAATGCCCTCCTACTAGAACCCTCCTTTTATGTCATTAATGATGGGAGATACACTCTTTTCTGCTCTTTCAGGACTCGTGTGAACTTGTCCTCTCAGAATTTTCTGTGAAGGTGAACAGAAATTGCTTTATAAGCATATGAATGATTAGGAAGAAAATTGTTTTTGTGCTGTCACTGTTGTTTAAAATGATGGCCATGTAATATAAAATATTACTATTTCCCCAAATACATACTATTAGTATGATATTTGTCTTAAATAAAGATACTGTCATTCTCCTCATCCATCCTGGGTACATAAGTTTTTTTAAAAGAAATTTTCATTTGTAATGGTTTCTCTAAAATCCACTTTAAGACTGTCAATTAAAATTAGATATTTTATTTAGATTGTGACACAAAATGAATTCAGCCAATGGCTCACTCAAACTTAGAGCATTTGCTTGTGGCACAGGGGGTTGGTGTTAAAGCAGCAATGATTCCTGGTAGGATATAGGTAAATGCAAATTTTTAGATCCAGAAACTTAGCTCTAAGTTGATAGTTGTGTTGTGGGGAAGGAAGTATGCAAAATCGGTAAGAGAAGGGCAAAGTTTATTCAAAGACAAATGAACTAATGTGGGCAGAATTGAATCTGAAACTAGAAACCGGGATAGAAAAGGACTCCAAGCCCAGGGAATGTCAACAGTTCTTCAAATTAGTTACCTTTTTATTCAGACCTCCAATTCGAGTAGCCGTTGACAGAAGATTTCATTAAAATACAGGGATGAAAATGCCCTACTTAACATCTTTCATGTGTGCCTCTGCCTTAGAATATGGACTTTAGATATACCTCTTGATACCCTTTAGAACTGTGTACTCCCTATACTTCTGGTTGAATTTCTGGAATTTCTCATCCCTTTATTCATCTATGCATTGTAGACCAAGAATTTCTACCTTTGATCCTTTGCACATATTTTTTCTTTACCTGGACCACTCTAGAACACCCCTCTAGCCCCTCACCTGGAAGCGTTTGTCCAGTGCTTGGCATAGAGGCCAAGAAACCAAATATCATGTTATTTCTTTTTTACCTGTTTACTCTTGTGGGTTTTCCCCATTAGAATCTAACTCTATTAAAGCAGAGAAAAAGTTTGTGCTGTTTTTCACTGTATATGCATTTTCTAGGATACTACCTGGCACATGAGCTGTTTCTTTATAAGTATTTGTTGAATAACTGAATGAATGAATGAATGAGTGAATGGATAGATTGATTGATGGATAAGTGGATGCATGAATGGATGGACGGATGGCTGGCTGGATGACTAAATGGCTATAATATAGTCAATAAATGGTTATTTTCTTAAGATACCAAATGAAGGCTCAAAACTGCAACTGGTCCAAAAGGCACACTCTCATAGAATCAGATCTAATTATCCTAGATGTTTGGTTGATATTTACGTAGAATGTTTCTTAACTTTTTATATAAAAATGGTTCTATCTCTAGAGCTTTAAGAAGCATTAAACACCTTTGAGTGCTTAGAACTCTATTGATATCCTTTGCATAGTCAAGACAACCATGAGATAGCAGTAAAATAAAGGGAAGGCATATAAACTAGCATTTTTATTGAGCATCTCTTATGTGTCAGGCACTGATTATAGGGCTTAATGCATCTAATCCCTTCTTTGTCATCATGAAGCATGTATTGTTATCCCAATTTTATATAACATGTATGTGTGACCTATATGGATCAGTAGTGTTGTAGCACTGAGATTGAAACTATATCCCAGAAAATATATATGATGTAAAATGCTTCAAGTATTTGATTGTATATATCAAATGATTTAAGAAACAGTTAATTGATGACTATACTTGTTAATATTACTTTCTATTTTTTTTCCATTTTAGCACATACCTTGAATACTCCCAAATTCCTCTCTTCTTTTCTCTCTCTCACTCATTTCTAAATTTCATTATCTTTTCCTAGAACTGCTATTTCTTAGTGCTTTGCCCTTCCCTTTCTATTAAATCACAAAGACTCAAAAGAAACTGCCATATGCAAGAGTCTGCAAAATTAAAGATATGTTTAGTAGACTGGAAGAAAGGAAAAGCTATTTTTTTTCTCTCATGGAGAGATGAAGAAACTAAACTGTGATCCTTAGTCATTTGCTCATGTTAATGAACCATGACACATGACTGGGGTCAGGAGAGTGTGCTCACGTGCTGGCACAACTGTCTTCCATAAAGTCTCTCTATGAGTCATGGATTTATTGATTTTTATAATAAGATAATTATATCAACTTTCAAATTATGAGACATGCAATACTGAAAGAAATGGGCTGAGGTGTTCATGGTGTTTATTTTGTTGTTATTACTTGGGGAGGGATCTTTCTTTTTACTCAACTGTTATGGGTTGAATTAAGTCCCTCCAAAATATATGTTGAAGTCCTGTGTGTCAAAGTCCTAAACCCCGCTCCCTCAGCGTGTGACCTTATTTTGGAATGAGGTTATTGTAGAAATAGTTATGATGAGGTCATACTGGAGTAGGGGAGGGGTTTCATTCAATGACTGATAAAAATGTTTCTATCTCTAGAGCTTTAAGAAACACTAATAAGAGGAACAAGGAAGGATATTCTTCATTTGGCATCAGAGTATAGCCCTGCCTTGTACTTCTAGCCTCCAGAATTATGAGACAATAAATTTATGTTGTTTTGAACTAGTCAGTTTGTAATATTTTGTCACAGCTGCCTTAGGAAACTAACACCACCTTTCAGGACCAATTACTTTGTGACATTGTTGACCATTCAAAGAGGAGATTCTAGGATGACTATTAAGATGGATACACTCAAGAGAACTCTAAATATTTTTCCAGGAAATCAAGGAACTTTTAGCTACATTGAAAGTGCTAATGATGTTGGTTGGTCTTTTGTATACTTCCTTACTGCCTAACTGTTCTTTAATCCCTGTGGAAGCCACTCCCTACCCCCAATTCCGGAGGTTAGCCATGAACCTTGAAAGGGTATTGCTACAATGGGTGAGGAAGCCCAGAGAAGAAAATTTGTTATCCAAGTTTCACTGAGTGGCCTTAATCTTTGGAAACCATCACATTTTTTTGTTCTAGGTCACATTTAAGACATGAAAAGCTATGGTCTCTGTTCTCATGAGTGTTCAGTCCTTTTTCTTATCTCCCAGGGACTCTGTGAGATTAAATAGCAGATATCTAAAAATTATTTTAGGCCACCACCTACCTAAAGGGAAAAAATAATATTGCTATCTTCTGAGGAGGTACATTAAAAATTGTGATCTTAATCACATATTTAGTTTTTCTGTTGTTGATCTAATCTTTGGATTAGAAGTTGAAAGTCAGGCACCTTTCACTTTGAAAATAAATCATTGGCATTCTCATTTGTATTCCAGGAACTAGTGCTGTGATTTGCACTATGTTTCTACCACATTGTCCTTTTTGGTATCTCCTAATAGTTATTAATAGAGTAATTGCTTAATAAGAGGAGGTTAATTAAATTATGGAAATTGAGCAACTTTCTTTAAAAATAACAAGATATATTTTAATTCGTTTGATTATAAAATTAGAACATATACTTGGTAGAAAATTTGAGTAAAATAAACAAGAAAACAAACCACCCACAATTATATTACATATTTGCCTTGTAATTTCCACTATTTTCCATTAAGGTCAATAGTTTAATTTGCTGCTTTACTTTTTTTTTTTTCATTTGTTATTATGGGGAATTTTTTTTTTCTATTACACAAAATACTCTTTGGAAGCATCATCTTAAATGACTGTATAATGCACCTACATTAAGACATCATAATTTATGTAAATTTTTCCCTATTTCAGGAACTTCCTTTTAATAAAAACTTGAGACAAAATTTTTAAAAACTTAGAAATTACTCATTTTAAATATATTCAGCTATAGTTAAGATATCTGATGAATAAACAGCTATTTAAAACTTCATTCATTTGTTGATAATATTCTGTATAAGCCCTACGATTGTCCCCTCTTTAAGCCTCAGTTTCCACAGAAAAATAACATAGAGGTAGGTTGACGATATTCTCATTTTGCCTTCTTCATACTATAAACACTGTGGAGGATACCAACAAAATTCAATAATAACACCTGCATTTCAAACAGTTACAAAAAAATACACAAGGTAGTAAGGATATTTCAAAGAATAAATGTCTTCTACAAAATTCACATATTCAAATGTTATTGTAATTTAAATAGGGAAACTATGTCAAGTAGAGGCATCAGGGAACTGAACAAGGAAAAGGTGAAATTTGAGTTGGAATTTGAAATTAATAAGCTTAAAACACTTGTAAATTTGAGTGGGCTGGGTGGAAAATGCCTGTGGGAAGCAAAGTTCAGAACTATTATTTTGGATGGAAAATAGCAAGTATAGCATATCTCCTTTAATCATCTTTAAGTTGCTGAAGAACTGATGCTCTCCTTGATTTCTTTAAGGTATTATTTCTAATGCTCATGCAGATTGAACTTTTGAGCATATAAGCCACTCTGCAACACATTCTTGCATTTCTACTTCTACAAATTGATAGCAACCTTTAACAGCAGTCACTATCTTTTGTTCATAAAACTACTGATACAATAGTTATTGTTCTTGTTATTGTAAGTATATAGGAATTTTAAAGCATGGTAGTTAAACAAAATATAAGTGCAAAAAAAAGTTGTTTTTTTCTGTGAATGTTGTCAAAAAACACACAATGAGTAACTTAAAAATTACAATAGAATTAGTAGTTGATGAAGAGCCAAATATAAAAGTTTGGAGAAAAAGATTAAAATATAAAAGAATTATGCATTCAAATTGCTTCAGAAGTATCTCTAAGGATGAATTTCATTCTAAGAAAATTAAAACTGAAAAAAGTACGTGATTTATGCAGTTGGTGATTCATAGTAAAAGAAAAACAGACCTAGGTTTTCATAAAATGATTGGCAAATGAATATATATTTGCACACTTGATCTGAGATCAAAATGTTTAAAATCTGGGTCTAATTTTAATCAACTTAATTTTTAATTAATTTTCCAATAAATAAAAAATAAATAAATACTGGTTAAGTAAATGATTGGATCATGGAAGGATTTGAATTCCAAACTAAGAAATTTGAACTTTATTTTGGAGACATTTGGAAGGTATTGACTGATGTCGGGAAGAGTAGTGGTATGACAGTGGTGTCATCCTAATGAAGAACAATCTGGAAGTCTTGCTCAAGATGACTTGGAATAGTTAGAAACTAGAAGTAGGGAGATTATTAAAGAGCTTGATAAAATAAGACAAGTAGAAGTATAAATATGATCTGAATTATTGGTATGAAGATGAAGATAATTAATATTTTCCAGATAGAATGCAGGATATGGCAATCACTTAAATGTAGTGTCAATGAGATGATACCAAGATTTTAGGCTTGAATATGGGATAGATGAATGTTGCAATAAGAACAATAAGAAACTGAGGAATAGCAGTATTGAGGCAGTAAAGTTAAGTTTCATTTTGGATCTTTAGCAGAAAATTTCAGTTGTGTGCTCCATTCCCATCCTTCAATCAAAGGCTTCTTATCTGATGTAAACAGCAGACAACTGGAGACAGCATTTGGAGCATGGTAATTGGAACTCATTTATAGAGGAGAGATTGTTGAAGCCACAAGAAGACACCATCAGAAACAGTTTAAACCAAGTGATCTCAGCCTCACAGAAGTTAAGGCAGTTGTGAGGCTTAGAAAAAATAATTAGTTAAATATATAGAGGAGGAAGAGTCTATTATCTATGACAACTAAGATGTTATTGGTGGCTTTCGAGAATCTGTTTAATATAAAAAATGGAAGGAGTCTTCAAGGAGCTAAGGAAAGAGACTATGGGAGGGTCATGATATGAAGCTGTTGAATGGGAATTTGGAAAATTAAAAAAAAATAATTTTAGAAAAAAATTTTTAAAGAGTAGAAACAATCTTAGAAAAATATCATTTTGAGAAGAATAAAACTATGATTGAAGAACACCTTAATTTTGGCTTAAGAAAAATACTTCATTAGTGAATTACAATAAAACACATTAATGTAGTAACTCTAACATTAAGATAAACTCATTTACTGTCATGTGAATAAGATAGTCTATTGGAAACAGTATCTTTTCTAAAGTCATGTAGAAAGATTGAGCTAGGCTTATCTATAAATACCTATATATTTAGAGCAAAAGTATAATACTAAAGGAAAAACATAAGGTGAAAGACCACCAACCTCGCCAGATTTGGGGAAGCAACGTTGCCTAGAGTAATGCAATGTTTTTAAAATCATTGAACATGTGCTATGTAATTGGTACCCAGAACAGACATAAATTTAATCTTAAATGACACAAATAACAGTGGGGCACATAATTATAAAAATATTCCATTTTCTGATTTAGTTCATCTGATAATTTCGAGAAAGTTTCAGTTTAGTGTTAATACATCTGCAAATTGATAACCTCTTTTCATACTAAAAGAGAAGGGTCACTACCTCAGAGCATTTGTGAATCAACGATATTTAGCAAGAATTTAATAATTTGCTTTAATTAAATTAATTTTATAATTATCTTTTATGTATAGCAAATTATATTAATTTCCCAATTATTGCCAAATATATGGTCACATTTAAAATAAATTTAAGTTAAACAAATGAGATAATTCAATACATACTCAGTGAATAAGAGTGCTGATGATGGCGTGAAAATGGTACTAAAAGACAGGTGCTTTGGAAACGGACATTGGAAAAAGTTTGAATTTGAGAATTAGAAAACATTTGATTTGCCCATGGTTATTTTGTCAATTTTTCAAAAATTCATAATTATTTTGAGCTTTAATTTTTAACAACTGGTAATATTCATTAGAGATGTGAAATCACATATACTAATCCATGGTAAAATAATTATGCGATTCTCAGCATCAGGTCTCTAAAATACATTATGTATTTGTCAGCATTTCCACTTGTCATGAAAACTGTGATTTATCTAAGAAAATCACATTCTAGGATAGAATTTCATCTATAGATTTAACTATTTATTGAATTCTTACTAGGTCACAGGAACTTTTCTGTCATTTGAGAAGTATGCAAATATGTTCTCACATAGTTTATAATCTTGTATAAATAAAAATAAGTAGCTAGTTCAATTTAGGTATTATAACATCTAAATGGAGATTTTATTCAGATTCATAATATTACCAAGCTCAGTTAATTCATTTTGGCTGCTAGACAAGTTTAGGGCCACTGAATGGAAAGATATTTTTCTATTGGATATATAACACACTTCAAAAGTTCTCTGCTTCCAAGATGAATTAATTATTTAATTTATCTATGATAATATCCTCTTTTCCCAAGAAAATGCAAATTTAAGAACAGAATGATCTTGTTTTTAATCTTTTAACTAAGGCTCCCCCAAATTAAGCAAAAGCAAATATGAGCTTTCCCTTTTTGTGATAATCAGTGATGTAAATAATGAAATTTGTTAATTAGAGGACCTAAGTAGAACATATTTTTGATGAAAAAATTGGGGAGAAGGAGTAGTGAGATCTTGGCTTGCCAAGCAATGGTGGTATGTAGGAGAGAGTTTATGGTGGGAGATGCCATGGGCTGCATGATCCAGGAAAATCTCACTCATAACTGGCATCTCAGTTGGGATGCCTAGAACAGCTCCCTCCTCACATGTTATTTCATTTAAAGTTTCTTCACTTGGTCATAGAAGCATTCAGAGATGACAACCTCAATATGTTGGGATTTATCAAACCTCTGCTTGTTTCATGCTTGTTGATGTTTCACGGGCAAAAGTGAGCTACATGCTCAAGGCAGGGATCAGTGTGGGAAGGGCTGTGTGAAGGCGCACGTAATTGGAAGTATAATTCTTTTGGGATCATTGCTACAACATTCTACTGTGGACTACCTTCTGTCCACAATGATTTTTCTCCCCCCGCGCCCTGCCCACATGGAAAATATATTGAACATCATCAGAACTCCCAAGTTCTGTCCAATCATGGCATCAAGCTCAATGTTCATAATTTTGTAATTTGCTTCAGGTTCAGATATGATAATGCATCTCTGGTGCAACCCCTTTTGATCCATAAACCTGTTAAAAGGGCTTACTAGATACCACCTTAAATGTTATTGAGTTCTTACAGAGTTTTACGACCTTATTCTTCACTTTATCTCTTTTCTGAAGTCATTTCTCAATTTGAGGTTTTCGGGGTGGTAGTGGAGAGATTAAAAAGATATGAAACAGTATGTTTTTTAGTTATTGTTAACCAATCAGTCTTTATTATTTTATATTGTTTCTGCATTTTAATTTCAAGTGAAATAATTTTATCTTTAGTCTGCTTTTTGTTTCTGTACCTTATCATACACAGTTCACAAAAGGCAAGTGGCATTTTCAATATTCTGCTTCAAAATCTCCTTAACCATATACACAAGTGCATTTGGCATATTTTGAATTGTTCAACTGACTGAAAATGACAAGTTTGTCAAGAGTTTTATAAGCATCTTGTTTTGAGTTTCCAGTAGTAGTTTCCTTAGTTCACTTGACACTTTAGCTAAAGAGTCTTCTTGCAGCTTATAGTGGGTTGAATTGTAACATTAAACACATCATATTTGCCACATTTTCTTGGTTAAAGAAACTCATGAGGCCAAGCCAGATTAAAGATTGTGTAAACAGAGTTTACCTTGATGAGAGAAGTTAAAAATAACATGCTGGATTTTTTAATCTATTATAATTTTATCATATGGCAGTTATAATAATAAATATGTACAAAAAAGGCTTGCTTGTCATTAAAAAGCATAAAATTTTAGTTTCCTTATTTATTGTAAATAATAATAATAATAATGCTTATGTTGTTTTAGACAAATAAATAATAATAATAATACTTAGTGTTATTTTAGACAAAAATAGTTATTGCCAAAAACTGAAGTTAGAAAATCTCATTACTACTGAGTTTACTAATTGTCTTTTAGTTTTAGTAAATGAACAATATCCTTGGACAACATGTGTTTTGGGAGTCTACTTTATGTGGTTAAATCAAATATTTTTTATTCTGAGATGTAATGTGGGGATTTAGCAATCATTTCATAGAGGTTATCATCAGAAAAATTATCTGATCGCTCTGCTTATCACTTCAAATTCTAATGGTCAGAATCTGTAGACAGATGGCCCCTGTACTCCCCCAGGCATATCTTTGTTAGTTTTGATCACCATGGAGCGATTCTAGGCTATGGTTGGGTACAATCGATAGTTTATTTTCCCTGTGTCCTTGTCATATGATCACGTATCCACCCCTCACTCACCTTTAGAATTATTACTCCTAAGTCTCTGTAATACTACTTTGCTAATTATTTAAAGACATCTATATCTATTTTCATCCCTTCTTCAAAAAACTATAGGGAAACTATTTACCCTGGCTCCTGAGGAATGGAGCTGACATCAAAGCACAGATATTCTCCAGTTTCCATTTATCAAATTCTTGAAAAATGTCACAGTGAGTGAAAGGAGTAATAAATGGGGGAGGGACATTTTTTCCTTGGATTTTAAAGACTGAAATTACATTTTTATTCATAATCACTGCTAAAATAGAACAACTAGGAATCATGTTAATGACTAAATGTCTATATTTATATATAGGATATATAATAATTCTAGATAATTTAAAAAAATAATTCAGATTCTTTTTTTAAATGTATAAAATATATCTTATAAGTTGAATTTTGGAGCCATTACTTTCTCTCAAACATAAGACAAATTGCAGAATTCAGCTCTGCAGTTAATCTTGATTCCTGGGGTGAGAGAAGATTTGAGATAAAACTGGGTGTACCAGCCTTTCCCAGTATTATTCCAGCTATTAGCAATGAGCAAAAAGAAATAAGAGTAGACTTATTTCTCAACAGAACCAACGTTAGCTGGGTAGCATATCAGTATTTTTCACACTACTCTCTATTAAGTGTTGAACTATTATCTGCCTAAAGGCTGAAGTCCTGAATGTGTCTACAAGTTGTCCAATATTTTTCTGAGAGCTTACCTAGCTATTTCCCTTTAGCCCACATTCCTC
This sequence comes from Cynopterus sphinx, assembly GCA_030015415.1. Lineage (NCBI taxonomy): Eukaryota > Metazoa > Chordata > Mammalia > Chiroptera > Pteropodidae > Cynopterus > Cynopterus sphinx. The sequence goes on from CM057383.1 coordinate 121,694,343, forward strand.
TGGTACCAGAGTTTCATTTTTGTTTCTTTATTTCTCCAGTTTTCTAGAGCACCCACTCAAAGAAGTAAGAGAATTCTTACCTCTGTGCAGCACCAATGGGGCAGTGCTCTGCTTTTTCTCCTCATTTATGCCAGCTTTAAATCACATTGTTCCCCTACCTTTTGTGTAGATTTTTATAGGTGAGGCTATTTGTGACTGATGCCAATCCCACCTCTGCTATTTGATTCTCAGGCAGGCTCTCCTAAAATTGTTGGCTACTTAGAGCCAGAAATCTCTGACCTACCTGGACTTGATTTCTGTCTCCCTTATCTGAGTTGACAGTAATTCCTCTATAACTTTGCTAACATCTTATTTCCTCAATGTCTTCCCTTTTGTTACCTTCTTCAGAATGTCCCCCCACCCTACCCATGACAGTGTGTTCTAACTCTATCCTGTGATCTGATCCTGCCAGGGTCTGATAAAATGATCAAGTTAATGAAGATCCTCATTACAAATACACATCCAGTTACTCTATTGTGTTGTTGGCTTACATTCACCTCTCCATGTGATTATACTCTAGATTTAATTGCCTAAGTTTTAATGGTATAGCAAACATTTAATTTTATAATAAAGGCAGTTGGATAATGGGAAGGAGAAGACACAAAGAACAATTTAAAAGAAATATTTTAGGGGGGGGACAGTACACAAATATATGTGTGTTGGGAATTTGTCAGAGTGTCTGAGTACAGACGTAGCCATTTTCAGAATTTAAAATTGGAGCATTGATATAGAATATGTACTGCTTGTCAAGCCTTCTCCTTTTCAGCATGAGTTTCACAGTACACAAATGTATCATTGTAAAACTGTAAGTGCAGCAATATCAAGGGTTGACTTTTGTAATAACCAATGTATCATGTTAAGTCATGGTTCCTGCAACAAACAGATGTAACTATAAAAAAAAAGTAATTGAAGACAATTTATAGAGGAGATTTCTGGGTTAAGAGAAACCAACATGAGATGGTAAAGCACTTCTAGGCTAGCAAGAGGAGATGGGTTCTACTATTCTTAGACCTGAAAAGGCAAAGACAGTAAATAGTTACTAGAACCCTGTGGGAGCTATAACTTTAGGTTAGGCCAGGTAGCACTATCAGTAGTGCTTTGGCCTTTGTAAAATAAGACAGCCCTTGCTGTTCAGTAACCGAGAGGGTGGAGTATGAGAAATGAATACTTGGCGCCCCCTTCTCCCAACCTTCAATTTTGTACCAAGTGTCTCTACTGTTCAAGCTCAGCCAGAATCTAGGAGGCAATGGGGCCCAGATAAAACTGTTTGTAATGATATGCCATCTGAGACCCAGGGGAGAGTGAGAACATTCAGGAAATGAATCTGAAAAGGTAAACAAAAAATATCCAGCATAACTCCCCATACTTAATACTTAAATTCCTGAAACCCAATAGATATTTGTTGAATGGATGAATGAATGGCTGGGATAGCTGCTGGAGGAATGGATTAATGAATTAATAAATGAAAAGAAAACTGGAATTTCTTTATTTGTTCATTTTTATGCATATTTTGTCATATTTTGGCAGTTCAGTTTCTGGAGCCTTTTGTATGGTGAATTTATAATTGTATAACACTTAGTATATAGCAGGACTCTTTATTAGGAAAGCCAATTATCTATCATAAGGCAGCTCAGTCAATCTCATAATTCTGACTGAGAATTTAAATCAGGAGGGGAAATTTTAGCATTGATTCAAGCATTGGCAGCAGCATTCAAGGTGAATGCAGGGGCAGGCATACCAGCATTAGTTCCCGGTATCCAAAGCCAGTGCTAGCTGTGTGTTGAAACAATTTTCTCTTGGTCTCTGGTAATTTTCAAGGCTTTCTTTCAGTCTCCTATTGATTCTGTCTGCTCCTTCATGTTCTTCCAATAAATACCTTTTCTGCCTGAGTTAACCAGCATTTGTTTCTATTGTTTGCATAGAAAAACAGAAAGAAAAATTTGTGTATTTGTCCAAAGGACCCAGGGATACCGGGTCAAAATTTACCTTTCTCCTTTAAAACTCTAAAAAAGGATACTGCTGCTATCTTTTTGATGATAAACATTTCTGTGTAATCCTGTACTGGTAGATTTTTAATAGCTCCAACTGAAAATGCAGGATTACAAAATGAAACTAATATTCCCAGCTAACTTATTTATTTCAATAACTGGGATTGGTTAAATATAATTGTCTTTATTCTAAGTAAGGCTAGATCAAATTTTCAAGTGAGAGCCAACATGAAAGTCCTCACCAGATTCACGTCTAGAAAATCATAATGACCTTAGTCCTCTAATTTGCATATGTAAAAACCCCTAAACCTTGCTTGAAGTTGTAAATTCCAGATAATGGCCTTGTCTCTTGATACCTTAGAGAGAGCTATTAGTGGTGTGAAATGGAAATCCTCCAAAAGAACAGTGAAATTCTTCCATCACCTAAGTGGTTAAGGCAAATTTGTTTACCTAGTAGAACTACCTTCATTTTAGAGAAATCATCCCCATGACTTGTCCAAATGTAGCAAACTCTCCTTTGTGTCTTCTTCCAGAAATAACTTTAAGTAGCTCCTCTACTCGCTAGTTGTGTGACCTTGGGTAGTTATTCAATCTCTTTGAATCTCATTTTTTTCTTTTTGCAAAATTGAGGTAATTATGATAGGTCTTTTATATATTGGAAAGAAATGTGAAACTATTTAATTTATGCAATGCACTTAAGACATCACCTGACCAAAATGAATGTTCTGTACATCTTAGTTAACAGATATATAAATATGATCAGCAAACAACAATGAAATAATTCAATGGAACAATACAGTAAAACAAGAGTGGAGGCAAAGAAGAGCTATTGACAATAATAAATGTTTAGAGTACAATAAATTGTACACTTTCCTTGAGTTAACTGCCTATTGTGTTGATGACACAATTTACAATGTCCTTTATAAGTAAAGAAACAAGGAAAAAGAAACACAGAACAAATAATTAAGGAAAGCACAACTATTTTTCATGTAAAGATGAGACAGGGATTTCTTTTGGGAGGCTTCATAAATAGAAAACTGTAATGAATGATGTCCTTGAAAATATCCTTACAATGAGCGATGAGTTCCACAGCGCTGTTTATTTTTTAACAACCCTCAAACTAGGTCTATGGCATCACAATGAAGTTTGCTTCACTAAAGATACAGCATCCTGCTACATACCAAGAGGAAAAGGTTCTAGATGTGGAAAAGAGAGAAGAATTGAAAGTGGAAGATTGATTTGTCTTCTCAGAGAAAAGAGAAACTACTCAGTGATTGGTGGGTAGATTATCAGACCAGGAAAAGTGAAATTAAATTTGCCAGTTGGAACATGAATGAGCTGGTCATCATACCTGAAGTGTAAGGGTTATAGAAACACATTAAATGTGGCTGGTAGAGAAAGGAACGAACATTGATTAAAATCCAAGTAAAGAACTGAGTCAGTTCTGAGCTCTCAGCTGTCATAGGAAAGGGACAAGACACCTTCATTGCTGCCTTGACTTTGGTTCTCACTGCCCTGCCTTCAACTTCAGCCTACAGGACTTTTGAATTCTTAGAGTTCGATCTGCAGTGTGTGTTGGATGTCTGACAACTTTTGGGGGCTGAGGAAGTTGTCAAAATAAATTACCTTCATAATACTAGAGGGAAGCCAAACTCTGCATCCCCCTCAATGCAGTAAATGTGCACATTCAGCTAGAAAAACAGCATTGTGCCTTAGCAGCCCACTAGATTAAGGAGATATATTGGTCAAGAGTGAATTTCCAAGGACATGCCTTTGGAATTTCTAGGCAGTTCTTTAATTTTTGCATGTAAGTCAGTTTCATTTTCTTGGGGCAGTATTTTATAATGTGCACATCTACATTTAGTAAAGGAATGAGCCATTCTAGTGGTAGTAATTTTTAGAATTATTGCTAAAACAGTTTCTTCCTTATGTTAGGTCAGTCGCCTCTAGCATTTAAATGTTGATCTTTGGCGTATGAGAGTTTAGCTGTTTTCAATATCTTTCATCATTAAAATGCGCTTTATGATCCGTGGAGTATTTAAATCCCCATTTTTATTTTAAATTCTAGCACTCTCATAATAAAAGTAAAATAAGCTAATGTAAAATTTACTTTCATTCCTAATTAATAAAGAACTTTTTCTTCCACTTTTGAAATATTTCTATTAGACTACTTTGTTTATTTTTTCCAATAGTAATGATTATTGGGGAAAGAAGGCAAAAGATTTGGTTTATATTTTTCACTGATTTAATAATATCACAGCAAGATATCCTACAACTTGAGAATGTTTGTTACTTTAAGCCCTAATAAATATTTTTATTAGAAAATATAATTATTTTAAAGGAAACAAAAATAATGACAACATGATGCTTAATCCTACTACCCTTATAAGCAATGTACTTTTTTGCATGACACATTTTACTTGCACGCATAAATATGCATAATTCCAATCACGTATACAGTTTAATATTTGAATTCTGCTATTTTCACTCAATATTATGTCATAAAATATACATAATTTAACTTAGACATCGTCATTGCCATTTTAAAGCTTGCCTATTATTTTGTTGTGTGATGCCTAATACTTAGTTGCATTGTTAAACATTTGTATTGGTAAACCACTCCAAAACTAAGTGGCTTAAGATAAAACCTTTTATTTGGTTCTCAATTCTGTGGGTCAGCAATTTGAGCTGAGCTTAGTTGGATAGTTTTTCTGGCCTCAGCTGGGCTCTGTCAAGCATCAGTTGTAAACTGTAGGTCAGCTAGATGGCTTTGCTTTGGGGAGTTGGCTTGTTTTCAGCTAAAGTAATAGGGATGCCTGGACCACAAGCTTTTCATTCTCCAGAAGGCTAACCATGGGCTTCTTCACATGGTGGTTTTCAGGGTTCCAAAAGGAAGAACTAAGAGCTTAGGTTGGAACGGGTCAAGCTCATTTTCATGGTTTTCTATTGAACAAAGCAAAGCCTGAGGCCCACCTAGATTCTTGTGGTAAGAAAGTCAGTACAATTCTATTTTTTGAGGTCAAAGCTGCAAAGTCACATTACAATGCACATGATTATAGGAAGGTATAGAAACTTATGAACATTTTACAATACTAAATATTTCTATTGTCATTAACATTTCAATGAACTTCGTTGTACTTATAACTTTTGTTTGTTTGTTTCTACTGAATAATATCAATAATTCCAATCAAAATTTCAGGATAAATTCCTAGGAATGGGATTTGTAAATGACAGATCATAATGTCATTATAACAATATCAAATTAACAGAAAGATTTGAGTCATTTTCCTTAGTTTCAGCAACTATTAATTTCCTCATTTTCTGCAGTGTCTTAACCCTTCTACTTCCTTCCCATTCTGCTCCTTCTCCAAAATGACTATAATGTTCAGTATTGCTATTAGAATTTAGCAAGTGCTCAATAATATTAGTTATTATTGTTATTATTATAATTCATCACCAAATTTTCCTCAACTATGCTTATTCTTTTTCTACTATAGGATAGACTGATTATTATAGTTCATTCATTTAAAATAAATAAATTTATTATATAAATAAATATAGATATAGATCTAAGCCATTTACTATGTAATTACTATGTGACTGGATTTTGTTAAATTCTATGTATATTAACCTAATCCTTTTGGAACTTGGCAAACTAGATATTTTATTATTCCAATTGTATAGCTGCAAAATTTGAAGTTTAGAGAGATTATGTAGCTTGCCCAAAGTCACAAAGGAGACGTTTGGGAGAGCTGGCACTTGGATCATATCTATTTGAATCTAAAACCTATAGTCTTAAATTCTCTGGTTTTGTCTCTTCTCTTAATGATCTGTATTATATATGTAGCCATTTACATCTAATGCAGTGACTGGGCATATAATAGGTGCTAAATAAATAGTAGTTTACAAATGCAAGGAAGTAAACAGGTTAATTAATATCATTACATGTTTGAACACTGTTGAAAAGACTTAGATCCTCATGGTAAAAGGAGAGAACAAGCAGAGTCAGAGAGGAGGAGCCGGACTCACCTTTGGGACAGGATGAACCTAAAGGAAAATAGGGCTCAGGAAAAAAAGAAGCTAGAAAAGAAAAAAAAAAAAGAAAAAAAAAGAAACAAAACAAAACAAAACAAAAACCCTGGTGTTGGATGCAGGCAAACAGCATCAGTAACATCTACAAGAAAAGGAGACAAAATTGCAATTCAAGTGGTAGGATTTTATGTTTTTTTTTTTAATGGATAAGTAATATTCCATTGCATATATGAACAATAACTTCTTTATCTAATCATCTGTTGATGGGCATTTAGGTTGCTTCCATATCTTGGCTATTGTAATATTGGGCTGCCATGAATATTGGGGTGCATAGATTTTTAAGAATCATTGTTTTAGGTTTTTTTTTTGGATAAATATCCAGAAATGCAATTGCTTATGCTGAGTGAAATAAGTCAGACAGAGAAAGATAAATACCATAGGATTTCACTTATATGAAGAGTCTAAGGAAAATTAAAAAAACAAACTAACAAAAACAGACTCACAGATATAGTGGATAATTTGGTGGTGGACAGAGGAGAGGGAGATTCTGGGACTGCGAGAATTGGGTGAAGAGTTAAAGAAGTACAAATTAGGAGCTGATAGATGGTCATGTGGATGGGGAGCATGGCAGAGGGAATGCAGTCAGCATCAATACGATGGCAAGGTGGAAGGCCAGGAGAGGGAGGGAACAATTAGGGGGATCATTTTATGAACAATACAGATGCCTAACCAATGTACTGTATACTTGAAACGAATTTAAATAAATAAGTTTTTTTTAAAAATTGTGATTCAGAAACACAGCTCACATTACCAGGAAAGAGACTGACAAGGACAAGGGTAGGCTACAGGCTGAAAGACCCTGGTTATTAGGCCAATAATTCCAACAAGAACTTAGAAATGAAAGCCAAGGGGAATCTTTGCTATTGAGCCCAAGACACGCATTATTGCCTAAATCATGAGACAATGGTCAGAATCTAGTCTGGGATAAATGGTTAAAGGGAGACTAGTCTCAGGAAAACTTGGTGCTGATTCCTACGGGCCAGAGAGCTCAGCCTGGGGAGAGGCTCAACCTGCTTGGTAGAAAGGAAGATGACAGCCAAGGTGTCCCAGCTAGTTCCCTGGTATACTGGATAAGGTTTTTTAAATTTTATTTTCTTTTTCTTTTTCATCCCATAGTGACTAATCATTTCACACTGAAACCTCTAGCAAAATTTAAAAGATGCAGAAAATCTTCCCCTTTGTGAATTTCTGAGTGGCTTTCAGAAATGGCCTCTGACTGTGGTGTAGTTTAGACAAAACCATTATTCCTCCAAATCATGCAGTAATGACAGAACACATGCCGCTTAATGTAAACTCACAGCCCGGTGCTGGGCAGACATGATTAGGCTGTCATCTTCTCCAACAGCAGCAGCAGGAGAAAAATAAATAAGTAAAATCATCTTATTCATATTTATTAGGGGACTTTGCAATGGGCCTGATGCCCTGATGCGATTGACATTTTTGCTTGTGTTCTTGGCTCGTGAGCTTAGGACCAATTTAAATTAATCTATTCATAACCTACAAGAATACTGACTTTTATAAGGTGATGTCAACCCAGTGTCTCTTTCATCTCTGTTTCACCAAATACACATTCATTCTGAAATGTTAGCATGATTAGATATTGTTTGCAAAATTTTAAATTACAATAATATGACCGAACCTATGGTCAAATGAAACTTTCATAAAATTTACACGTTTGTTTTTAATTTCGTGTTTGTGTACTATAACACAATACATGTTAGTTAATCCATGCATGCACAGTCATATATATACACATTTTAGAAAACATAAGCACAGGGGCCTATATATACCCATGCACACTCATATCTGTGTTTTCCTATTTACCTTAGTGAAAATCAAAGTGCAATGAGAACTCGTCACAACCTCGAGTAAATTGAATGTGCTCTGGCTCCCTTTTTTACTTGGATTTTAGAAAAATCTGTACTCTTGTATTAATTCTCAGGTATGACCATTGCAAAACAAAAATAAAAATCAAACAAACAAACAAACAAAACCCTTTTACAATACACACATATGATGATGTGAAAAAGGAAGAAGAACATGAGTGATATTATGAAATTAAAGTAAGTTCTCTGTAATTTCAGAAACAGGAATGTATTTGTTTATAAAATTTCAGAAAGACAAAGGAAAGGGCTTCCTCTATGTCTATCACCTTAATCTAAATCTATTATTCTAACTCTCCTGATTTAATTATGGGATACAGCAACAAACTGACAGGGAAAAGATTAAAAATCTATAACCTTCCTGCAAACAACCTCAGGCTGCCCTGCCCATCTGAGAGACAGCATGTAAAGTGGGGGAAAAACACATTCTCCTCGTTCATCCAGTGCTCAGCCTTCCTGTATGAAGCTGTCAAGGAGATGCCAATTTCTGCCAAAGTCTTTGCTCTCAAGGAGATGCTGAGATTAGAAACTGGCCAGCAAGGCTCGATTTGTTTCTGTCATTGAGGAATCAGTGTTGGGGTGTGAAGAACTTACCTCATCAGATGCAGAGGTGACACCTTGATACATTAGCTTGCCAAAGAGTTGGCAGGACCATGAAAACTGGTTGTTGGCATCTTGGATTCATTTCTTTCCCAAATAGTTAATGCATCAAATTAACCTTGTCTGAGGAAATTCTGCTTACATTTTCAAGTCATGCGGCATAAAAATAGGTAATAAGCACAGTATTTCTAATACTTTTAACTTCCTTTTTCACTCACCATCTCTCAACTTGCTTGTTTCCAAACCTCGTCTATTAGAGAAATCTTGAATTATGAGAAATCTTGTGTCTGACACCTGATAGGATAACACTGAATTTGGGCCCATTTCTAGGATGTATGATGAGGAGAACATTTTTCTGTAGATTGGATTACGACAAATAGGCTCTACAAGGATATAGATGAGCTATATCTGTACCAACATCAGATATACAAAATCCATATCTGGAAAGGCTGCTTTACTTGTGCTTCTAAGTTAACTTTATGTGTCTGCCACAGGTGCTGTGTAGCTACTAGAAGCTCTTTAGTTCCAAGCAAAATGGAGCAACCTCTCTGGAATTTAATGTTTCAAAAATTTAAGGAGAAGAAATGTAATCCCTGGACTTTCATCCCTTTGCCCCTGTTTTAATCACTGAAACACGTGTATGCATTTGTTTCACCTTGTTCTTCTTCTTTGCCAAATATGGAAAAAAATAGATTTTGATGAGATGGAGTAAAAGCTAGAGGAGGTTTAACAATTGGTATTTTATCTAAAGTAAGTGGAAATACAGACAGGGTGGTGGTTACGAATTCCAATGTGTTGACAGAAAGCATCATTGATGAGTTCCTCCCAGGGCCTGCACACTCTGGTGTGCATCCACCTTTTAGATTTCACTGGGCTCTCACAACCACCTAATGAGACAGTTAATGATTAGTTTTATTATTTAAACAGCTGTGAGGAGGCAGAATGGAGGCATTGTAAAGAGTATGTAAGGGCTGTGGAAACATCTTGCCTGTTCAAATCACAATGCCACCTCTTACTAGTTGTGCAACTTTGAATGAGTAACTTAAATTCTCAACCCCTCAATGTCTTCATTTATAGAAGATGAACAATAACACCTTCATCTTCTGTTGATGATGAGGATTAAATGAGTTAAAACATAAATGTTTTCATATAATGCTTAGCACAATGATCTCTAGACCATCAGCATCTGTATCTTTGAGAACATCTTAGAAATGCACCTTTTTTAGTTTGAACGTAGACAGACTGAATCAGAAATCCTGAAGGTGAGTCTCATTAATATGTGTTATAACAAGCTCTCCAGGTTATTCTGATGCTTGCTAACATTTAGAACCACTGGAGGAGAACAGAGTGCAAACTCAAAAATACTAAGATAAGTTCTCCTTAGAAAGAAACCAGTTCTGATCTTGTATATTCAGTATTAAACCCTTCCCATATTTGAATTAATACCGAGTGATTGAAGAGATGAAATATTGACATTCAGCATTATTAAAAAAAAATATTTTAACTAATGGGTTAATAAAACTTATGGAAAGTAGTAATGAAAAGTTTTGAGCACAGCATCATGCACATGGAAGGCTGTAGGTACTCACTGCATGTGGATTAACTTAATGTTCTTAGTTCTTAAAAAATATTAGAGGTTATTATTAAGCGTGATTTTTGTGCTCTATATTAAAATATTTAATCCTCTCAATAACCACAAAGAGTAAGGACGATTAATACTGTCCTCATCTTATTATAGACAGGGAATTTGAGCATCAGAGTGATTGAAAAACGTGTCACCCTTCACCCAACTGTTATGTGTTAGAACCAGAATTAAAATCAGGGGGTCTAATTTCAGACCTATCCACTTAAATAAAAATAGGCAAGTAGTTATTAGTATTTCTGAGTTCCCCAGGAACAATAAGAAAATAAAAGAAACCTCAGAAAGATAAACTATGAGGAATTGGGCAAGTTTCCCCCACAAAAAGAAAGAAAGAGGACATTGTCTTTAGTCTTTGAAACATCCCGTTGTAGTAGCAGAAGAATTAGAGGCCATTATCTCAAGAATTGATCTTGATACAATAAACAATATTGGAGGAGAAAAGAAAGAATATCCCCAAATTAGAGACAGTATTCCCTCACCTGTCCTCATTATTCATAATGAGATGGATGAAATAGGCTAGTTTGGTTGGCTTTAGAAGAGTTGATGCAGTGAGGACAAATGGTGTTGTAGGGAGGGATGATGAACTTCTTGGTCCCTTTGGCCAATCTCCTTCCTTGGCCTCAGTTTTCTTATCTAAAATGGGAAGGTTAAACTAGATGATCAATAAGGTCTTTTCTAATTCACCTATACACTTTTAAAATATTTTGGGGTATCAGGGTAAAGGTACAATATAAAAAACGAGATATTTTGAGATAGCAGAGGAAACTTGCCAATATTTTGGGTTTGTCACTTGATTAAATCAATTACTTAAATGTAGTACCCTTGAGACCTCCAAGTTGTGACCTTGGGGCCAAAATAATGTGTATTTGCTTCTAGCTTAAATTCTAGCTTTGTTTCTGTTTTTGAATAAAGCCTCTGTTATTTTTCTATGTCATGTATATGTTAACCATCTCTATCATGACAATTTATTCCAGTTCAGAATGATTTAAATTGCTTCATTTGTGATTATATGGACTTCCTTTAGAAAAGAGCACAGGGAGGGCACAGAACTGCTTTTCATCAGTTAAAATCCATCAATAGGTATTTTCCATGCTGATTTCCAATCTCACTATTTTCTAATGTAATTGATTTACTTTAATCATGAAGTAGAAATGCAAGTTAACAATATGACTAAAAACAAAATTTTTTTCTTGTGATTGGGAAGGGATGAAGGAGGAGGGAAAAGGCACTACGAAATATCACAGATAAAAAAAACTGCAATTCCTACTACTAAAAACTAGTACATTGTCCCAATAAAAGGGAAAATTTCATGTCCAAAAAAATTAGTACTGTCAAGAAAGGGCTTTGAGGCTCAGTTCCTATATGTCATACTTACCAATATTTTATGAGTTTGAGTTTGGCAGTGAAAGTGGGCATATTGGTTTCTTCTAGCAGCTCCTCATGCATTAAGTATACCCGACACCAAATAAATACATTTATATTATTCTTGATAGGTTGTTAATTTGTATGGAAGTCAATCATGAAAATAATCTGGGTCACTGTGGAAACTAAGAAAGGTTTACTTCACATTTAAAATATGCGTTTCGAGTGGAAATAATCAGAATCTTTTAAAATGAGAACATATTCTGTCAAGGGTCAATCGTTCATACAAAAGGTAAAGCTTTCTGAATTAGCAAGAGACTAATGATTTTATGATCATACCATTTTATTACCTTCAACTGCACATAATGTACAAATTAATGGACAATAATATATTTGACAAGTAGATGTTTTAATGAACCTGCTATCTGGGTCTTTCATAAAGAATAAATCTGACTGAAGTGCCACCACATTCAGGCTCTCTGTGGGGAAGATGAACAAAGAGAGTTATTTCTCTGTCTTTATATGAGATAATAGCACTGAAAACAGATTTTTTTTCAAATTTTAAAATATTTATTTTGTGATAATATTGGTTAACGAAATCCAATAAATTTCAACTGTACACTTTAACAGTAAGGCAAATGTACATTTACACTGTGTTCACTTCCCACAGTTAGATTTCTTTCTGTCACCACATATCTGAGCCCCTTTCCGCCCTCTATCTCCCCCTTTCCTCTGCCCACCTATCCTCTGGTAACCACTAGTCTATTGTCCATGTCCATGAGTCTGTTTGTTTGTCCTGTTCATTTGTTGAAAAGACAGAATTTGGACTGTAATAAAGCAAGAAAACCTAGTTTATAGAATATAAAGTAGTACCAATTCTCTAGCCCTAAATTATGGCATGGTTGTAAATGGGAGAATTGGTAACTACAAACCTAAGTGAAAAATGAAGGTGTAGACATCTGCTTGTATATTCTCATGGTTGCATGGTTTAGAGGCTAAAGATAGGGGGTCAGGGGCAAAAGTCTGGAAAGATTCAGACATGATATAATGATATAGAATTTGTTGTACTTGATAAGGAGCACTTGTAATCAGTCTGTTAATGCTTATCAGGAAGCATTTTATTTTCAAGCATTATGTTGAACATTTGCCCTGAATTATGTTTGTACTCTTAATTTCCTCAGAGAGCACTTTTTCTTTTTCTCATTCCATAAAGTAAACTTAAGTTTCTTGGTGACATAATAAGCCTTCTCATTTAAGTGGCCTTCAAATAAATGAGTTTGATATACCTGTTTATTTACTATATTCTTTTCTTGCTTTTTTAGATGTACAACATAAATAGTTTTTAAAAAACCATAAATGACATATTTTACTTAGCATGAAAATTTATATTTTAAGATATATTGATATAGCTAAATGTTTTATTAACCACTATGTCTGAAACACTAAATTTTTATAGTTTTATAAGAAAAAGTCCAATTGCAGGTCTGTTCAAAAATTTGAATCAAATGCTACCAATTAAATAACTGTATTAGAAGGTATTTATTAGTATTATTCTTTGATGTATTAATTACTTTCACAACAGGATTATGATAAATACCATTAAAAATAATATTTATAAACCAGATGCTTACTAAAAACATACACAGTAGACCCTGAGCAGTAAATTGAGATGAATGGATGGGTGTATAATAGCATGTAACATGGACTTCTGAATCATGCAGCCCTGGATACTATCTCTTACTAATTTTTCATAAATTATTTCTTAGGAGGCTGAGATGATCAAAGTAAATAACACGCATAATATGCTTAACATGGTGCCCTGTGCCAAATAAACACTCAATAATATATTTTAGTCATTAGCATTATTAACCATCACAACTTTATTTGGCAAGTTGCTGCCACTGCTATACCTCAGTCTTCAACTCCATTATTCTATAACACACACACACACACACACACACACACACTCACACACATACAATACCAAAAATGGAAAGGGTATATGGTTCAATGATTTTTAGTAAATTCACAAACTTAGTAAATTTACTACAGCCATAAATTTTATTAACAATTCCATCACCACGTAAAGGAACCTCGAGTCTATCTGTAATCATTGACCATTGCCCCCTCCAGGCTTAAGGAATCGCAAGTTTATTTTCTGTCTTTATAAATTTGTCTTTTGGGGGCATTTCATATGAATAAAATCATGCATTATGTGATCATTGTTTCTATCTTCTTTCATTAGCATAATATTTTTGAGATCCATCCACATTGTAGCATGAATCAAAACATGAATCTTGCCAAATAGTATTTCATTGTATGGATATATCACATTTTGTTTATGTTCATCAGTTAATAGGTATTTTGACTTGTTTCTACACTTGGGTTATTATGAGTAATTCTGCTGTAAACATTTAGGTACAATTCTTTTTGTGGATATATGTTTTTATTTTTTCCTTGAGTAAGTACCTGGGAGCAGAATTACTGGGTCGTAAGGTAACTCTACATTTAACATTTTAAAAATCTGTCAAACTATTTTCCAAAGAGGCTATATCATTTTATATTCTCACCTGTGAGTATACCTATATGTATGTGTGTGTGTGTGCACGCGTGTGTGCTAGTGTGTATACAAACAACACACATATAGATAGATATAGATAGATAGATAGATAGATAGATAGATATTAAAGGTGCTAATTTCTCCACAACTCTGACAATATTTTTATGTCTTTTTGAATATAGCCATCTTAGTGGGCAAAAGTTGCACTCATAGTTTTAATTTGCATTATCTAATAATTTAATGATGTTGAGCCTATTTTTATATGGTTACTGTGCATTCATATATCTTCTTTGATGAAATAGTTATTCAAATCTGTTCTTCATTTTTTAATTGAATAATTGAACTTCTTAGTAAGTTATTAGGTTTCTTTATACATTCTGCACAAAAGCATCTTATTGTGTATGTGATTTGTATATATTTTCTCCCAGTCTGTGACCTGTCTTTTCACTGTTCAGTTGTTATTTTTAGAAGTACCAAAGTTAATAATTTTTATGACTTTTGATTCATCGAATATTTTTGTATTGCTTGTGTTTTTGGTGTTAGATCTAAGAAATCTTTGCCTAACCCGAAAATACAAGTATTTGTTCGTGTGTTTTCTTCTAGTGTTTTAGAATTTTAATACTTACATTTAGCTCTATGATCCACTTTGACTTAATATTTGTATATAGTTTGAAAGAGGGATCTAAATTTATCTTTTGAATGTGATATCCAATTGCACTAACACCATTTGTCATAAAAACTATTCTTTCCTTATTAAATCACCTTAGCACCATCCTCAAAAGTCAATTGACCATAAACGTAAGGTTTGTTTCTGAACTCTTGATTCTTTGCCTTTTGTTCATGGATATCCTTATGAAACCACACTATCTTGATTATCATAGCTTTGAATTTAAATTTTGAAACAGGAAACTTTAAGTTCTCTAACTTTTCCCTTCTTTTAAAGATTGTTTTGGCTACTTTTTAATGCTTTTCAAAGGACCATTACCTTATCCATGAGGCAATGAAAAGCAGTTATTTATGTTTATCCTATCTGCCAGACTGTAACCCTCTTTAGGGAAGTTTGTCCTGTATTTATAGCAGCTGGCACATTGTCCAGCCTCAAAAGATGTTTGTTGAAGCCAGAATATTTACATTATGCAAGACATTATTATGATTACCCAGCAAAATTATTCCATATGTGTTGATGAGATTTGATGGATTGCATTATAAAGAACACAGGACCAAGAGACGGGAAATCTGATTCTAGTCCCTGATCTATGATAGACTAGTAATTGACCTTGAGAAACTGAGGAACTACTCTAAGCCACAGTTTCTACGTCTGTAAAGATGAAATTAGTACTAATTATTTTCTAGAATACCTTCTGACGCTGCTGCTTTTTTAGTATGATAGCTTTACCAATATTAGGAAAAATGATATTTTACTGATCAAGTGCTATGCAACTGGTAGTATAGCAAAAGGGATAAAAGAAAAGTAAGGGATAGACCATGTTCTAAAGAAACTTATAATTCAGATCAGTTCGTGGGATATATATATTTTGAATAACGCTTTATTTTTCAACATGTATAGATGTAGTTATTATAGAATATTATACCTACTTTTCTTTTATGCTTTTCTTTTGATATGGTTAGTTTCCTTTTACATTGACATTCAGGTTTTGAATATAATTCTGAAGAATTCCAGTTATACTTGGCAAGTCATCAGCACCTTCATTTTAAAATACTTGCTGTTTTCTTGTTACTCAAGCTTCATGCATCAAGCATAGGAATGTAGCAGCATCAGCATTCTTTGTTCTTAGGCCTTAAATATGTACAGCAGAACCATACTCTCACATGCCATATTTAAAATTTTGGAAGTGAGCACACTTCGTCTGCCCTTTGGTCAGAAGCATTGAATGCCTTTTGAAAGTGTTAAATGGAAGAGAGAACTAAGATGGATAACCCAAGTAGCTTACTTCAGAGAACGTTTACTATTATAGAAACCAAAATTACCATTCTCAAAAATTCTAAGTAGGCAGCTTTACTTTTATCATTTTCACTATGATGTTTTAATAAAGATAAAAATGATATTTTAGTCACAAGTTTCTGTGGCTTCTTAGACAATTTTTTAGACACATATTTCTCTAAGAGTGTGTGCATGACATCAGAAATTAGTTACTTTTTAATAAATTTTGAAAAACAAACCTCAATGGGAGCTATTTAGTTTTTCTTCTTTCCAAAAAGTTATTCTCCTGTGGATATTCAGCCACAGGCAAGAGTACTGGAGAGTATAATTGACTGGAAACGTTAAGTTACAGTAGTAAATCAATTTGTATTACCCATGGAAGGTAAAATGCAATAAGTAGAATAAGCACTTCATATTTAGACTTTTTTTGATTAAACCTTAATGAGAGTTATGAATGTTTTCTTCTTTCTATAAGAGAGAGAGTATACAATAATCCAAAATTACTCTTTTCAATGAAGAGAAATTCGGCATGTTTAATTCAATTTGTAAGTTTTGCTCTAAGTGTTTTAACCAATATTGGGTCTTTTATTAAATTTACTTTCTTATGTTACTAGGGCACAAACAAAGATTCACAATCAGTTTTATTTGAGATTCACAGAGCTTATTTGATGTAAATGTTTAGTCTTGTAATATATAGTCCTAGAATTTTAGGAAAGGATTTCAATATCTTTTGTACAAGTTAATAATTTTTCAGGAAGCAAGCCAACTGAGCTATTCTGTATATTATTTTGTAGGTTAGTGAATCTTTTATCTATAAAAGGAGCCATCAGAGAATTCCAGGCTATAATAACTTTGAAATGGAATGAATCTGGAGAGAAATGGGATATCTGACCAATGCAAGAACTGAGAAATGGTCAGGGATGTCACATGCAGAGTGATCCCAGTGATTTTCTCTAGAACTCCGAAGGACAAAATTTATTACATGAAATCTTTTCACTGCCATCATCTCATGCCCCTTTCAGAGTAAAGACTAGGGGCTTGAGGGCAGGCAGGAAAGCCACAAAGCAGCCACATGTGGGTGTGCACACTCACCCAGAACCAAAGCTCACCCCACTCAGCTTCCTCTCCACTCCTAGAGCCTGCCATGCTTTCTGGAATGTTGAGGAAACACACCAGGACAGCTCTAGCATCTCATCATAGGGAGGAGCATTTAACGAAGTAGAGATATAGTTGTAGCACAGACACAAGGAAGTGATGAGGGGTCGGGTCAGAGATGCACAACATATTTTAAGGGTCTAAACTAGGAGGGCTGAGACCTCAGAGACCAATGATGTAAAAAGGGACATAGGCAGGGCCATGGCTCATCTGTATAGTATCTCGGTGTGATTTAGGAAATGAGACCTTTATTCAAGACCTGATTTTTGAAAATTGTTAAAATAATAGATTTTATTCCTATCTGCTGGAAAAGCATCATAATAAATATCAAAATCCATAAGGTCTAAGAAGTAAATGGTATTCTATTAGTGATTGGTAAAATTGTTATTGGTAAACTCTGAGAAGTGAGTGGACAAATGCTCTGAGGAATTGGTCCCACATATCTTCCTAGGTGATAATGGAGATTTCCCAATGGTGCTTCCACAGGCTACTGGTGTTGGAGGCAGATTTAGGGGTGTTACTCATGCTTTTCAGTTTGGAATGACAGCTATGTCTTGGGAACATCCTCAAACCTCACATAGTAAAACTATTCATTCCACATTGCTGTTCAAATGTCTGCCCTTAGTCACCAGGTGCATAATAGTACCATGGTGACATTTTTTTCTAATTCATCTTTAGAAGTCCTTAGTTTGTGTACTAAGCCCATTGGATTGACACAACCCAGCATACCAAGGACAAGCTCTGTGGGAGGAGAAGAGGTTATTCAATATATTGGAACTCAAACAGAGATCTCCTAAAACTTCCCAAGCAAGTTTTCCTTCCTGTGGACCATAAAGTGCTTTTCCAAGTGGTTTTTAGGCTTCTCAAACATTTCTTAATATGTATTTCTATTTGTCCAATCGGGTGCAAAGCAGTCACAACCCTACTCCTAAAACACCTGTGTGAGCATCCTGATCCCTCATGCTTTCTGTGCCTTTAGGAGTCTCTGAGAAGTTCTGCTCAGTGGCTTGGCCACGTAACCTGCTCTGTTTCTTAGGAAAAAAGCATTGTTCCTCTGTGGGTAGGAACCTGACATTTACGTTGGTTCTAAACCATTTACTTTTTTTTGTATTTATCCTCTTTTTATACCTTTGGGTACCACATAAGGTGTCAGGATAAAAACTATCCTGGAAATTGTATTCATGTTTTGTCAGGTGTGTTCCTCTTACTGCAGCCAAGGTTATCTTTACACACACTAATTGGAATACATTATCCCTCTGGATAAAATCTTTCAGTGGCTTTCCTTTGCCCTTTGAATAGAGTCAAAATCCCTTACTGTGGCTTAAAAAGACTTACCTGGTCTGAAAGCTATAGCCTCTCTCTAAAACCCCTTCACAGTTCATCTCCCTCTTCCCTATTACATTCATATTATATGTCCCAGACAAACAAACTGGACAGAAACTGCCTCCAGGCCTTCTTTCTTTTCCCCAAACCCTTTTTATTTTTCGTCTTCTCTTTCTTCCTTCCTGTCTCCTTTTTATTTCCTTTTGTAAAATGTTCATTATAAACAGAATATAACACCAACTCAATCGTCACTGATGAAACAAATGATCTTGGAAAATAGCAAATAGTCTTGAAGATTACCCCTAGAATGGTCCTCATTTTTCGTCCCATCCATTGCTGTTGATTAAAGTCTGACTGATGACTCATCTCCTGGCTTTTCTGATGGGATTGATGGCTCTGAAGTGATCTTTGTATCTGTTTCTGGATTACTTCATGCTTATTTGTTGTATGTGTACTTTTTTTTCCTTTGAAAGGAAAGGATTTTCTCAAGATTTAATGGTTTGAATCATATTATTCTCCTTGATCTGAGTAGCCTGGGGTAAAGAACTATAACATTGAAAAGAATATTAATCAGCTCATTTTTGAAAAATAATTTTGTGCTTTGCAAATTTATTCAAACTAGTGGGCCCCTCGATATATTCTGTGGTCAATTTGAGTTAAAATTGATTTGTGTGACCACTATAATTTTAATTCTGTGACGTCAATACCATATCTTATTTATCTTTTTGTCCCTCATACAAATTGTTATATTTAATAGGTTTTCATTAAATATTGAGAGAGTTGTAGTAAATAAATACATTTGTAGATATTTGACATTTATTGCTTATTTATAACAAATAAAAGAAGGTGCTTCTGCAATAGAAGGAAGAAAGTAAGGTCTGGTAACTTGGATTTAACAAAAAATAGTTTTTTTCCTGAAGGTATTGAAAAGCCAGTAAAGTTTTGGAGCATAAGCATAACATGATCAAATATAGATTTAAAAAGATTTCACTGGATGCTGTGCAGTGAAACAGACATAACATTGCCAGAATGGAAGCAGCGAGATCCCATTAAAATACTTCTAGGGAAAACTGAGGAGCTGATTAGAAAAGCATTTGTAGACAGAAAAGTCATCCAACATGCTGTTCAAAGGACGCAGTGTTTCCCACTCTCACCTTTGGGAAGGGGAGGATACAGAGAAATTGCCTAAAAGCTGCAAGAAAAAGGAAGTATTACATTTATTTTATCTTCAAGTGTTTATAGTGGAGGGGAGAGAAGAAAAATGGGACCAAAGATACCAAGGATTCAAGATGATTAACCAACCATCAAATAGTTGCTGTGCTCCCACCATAAATGTGATAATATTTTGGTTGGTTCTCAAGTTGCTGCTGCAAATGGGGCTCATTCTCTAAATAGAGTTTTGAAATATAACCTTTTGGAGTTATATTAAGCCTGATGAGGAAAAACTAGTGTAGGCACTAGATCTGCCTCTGGCTACCTGTGTGAGTTTTGAATAAAACCCTTAATTAAACTCTCCTGTGAAAGATGATGGGAAAATGATTGAAGAATAGAGATGTTCAGAGTTTGATTGAGATGAGGTAGTTTTGTGGAACTGGTCACACACTCCAAAGGTGCTTATATAAATAAATAATAATCACTATTATCAATGGATTACCCTTATGAATATGTGTGTACTTCACAGTAACATAATGCCACTAATAATAACTTTTTATGTACATAGTGTGTTCTAGAAAGTGATGAAATACTTCCCATTCAGTACATTTAATGAGTTTCAAAAATATCACAGAGAACTAGTCACATTGCTACTTTACTTTCTCTATTCTAGAATTAAAGGAACATTTTCGACGTGATTTTCATGTTAATAAAATGTATATTTCACCATTGCAAGCATGTGCTGTGAGGCATCTGAATAAGCATTATTCTGATGGTGTGCTCTGATCCACTGCTTTACTAATTATAGGTCTGGCTGTCAGCATGTTCAATAATTTTGCATAGACTAAACAGCAGGATATTGGACTGCCTGAGTAATGCCTGAAAACACCACCAAAAGCACACTTGGTTATGAACCTGAGGGAGTAATTCAGCATTGGCAGAATGAATGGATTAGCAGCATTGATCTCTTCCATCTTCCAACCATTATCCCCCAGTGACTCTCAGAGTGCCATGACTCAAGACAGTGCCCAAGACTGCTCTCTTAAAATTCAGCTAGCCCATATCATAGCCTCTTGAAGCAATTAGCCCAGATGAGATGTGGCTCATTGACTCTATAAATATTTTTTTTTGTGTTTATGATAGTCAATGGTGTAATTTTCAGCCTTTTCAATGTGAAACATTGATTGAGTCTCCCTCTTACAGAGCACTGACGAAGCACTGCAAGTAATTAATAGAGAATAAATAATAGTAACTTAGGGTAGAAAACTTACTTTCTCATGGGCTGCTTCCTCTGGGGCTCATTCTTCTTGAATATCTCATGCCAACATGCCACTAGAATAAGAGAGAACAGTGTTTCAGCTCAGAAATATACATAAAATAAATATAATACATATGTAAATATATAACCATATACATATATTTGTGTACATGCTTTTAAATAAAAGACCTTTATTATATAGTTAGGTCGAAACATACGAAAACATATTACTGATGTCTATCTAAATATTGCAAATATTTAATAGTATATTTTCATTGTATAAAGAGAGAAAATACTTGAAAAATTAAAGATGGAGATAATATTTAAAATCCCACATACAGAGACTTCTGTTATATTTGCATATTTTATCACAGTCTTTATTCTACACATTTAATGCAGATGTGATAATACTTTATAAACAATATTGTCTCTCACTCATTTATTACTTCTTGGTTTCAAATTCTGGCTGTTTTTCAACTTTGAGAACTTCTGTTCATTACTATGCTAATCTGTAAAATAAGGGTAATGAATTGATCTAACTCATAGGACATTTATGGGACTTAACAAAGATAATACACAGGAAGTATTTAGTGCATGCCTGGAACCTGATTAGTATTTAAAAATATTAACTATTAGTAATAAAATGGAACAAATATGACTTATTATAAGCTCTTAAAATCGTATTTAATGACTACATGATGTAATAGGTTATTATATGAAAGTATCTATTGTACTCTTATAGTAGGGCACTTAGATTTTTTTTCCCCAAGTTTTGCTCAAATAGTAGCCAAATTACACTTTCTAATTTATTGAGAATAACATGGGACCCATTGCACATTGTTTGTAAAGGAGATATTGCTCGTAGGAATGTCCTTAATACATTTGACAAAAGAATGAGAAGAATAAGAGTTTTAGAATTATAAATTTCTGCCTCCTTATTACATTGGCCTCTTACTTGGTGGGTGTCTTTAGAAAAATCACTTAACCCTATGAACAGCTTGCTCACTGTTTGGTGTTAGTAGATAATCAACAGTATAGGTATTTATCCTTATTAATGTCAGAGGAGCATTTCTAAGAGGCACTGTCTTTTATTGGTGGTTTGTTAGTTTTTAAAATGAAATGTATCAGTCGGCTAAACTGTACCTAATGCCTAAATAATAATATAATTAGTTCTCCTGATCTAGAAGGTTCTCCAATGTGCCATCTCAACTTCCACCAACACAAAAGAATCCTAGGCAACAGCTGTCACTTATGCATGATCTGATTTTTCTTTGCTGCAATGTTAATAGTTAATATGTCTACTACTAAGTGGCAGGCATTCAGGATAGAGTAGCTGCAATGGTCAGAGGTGGAGAAGTTCAACTGGGTAAGTTTGTTCTGTGCCCTCAGAGATGTGATATCTCTTAGTTATTGTTTGTCAAGTACCGAACATGTAGATCTTTTTGAGGCTAAAAATATATTTCTATGTTTATCTAATTTTAAGAAGAGCAGTATGTGTTTATTAAAAGAGCTAAGAAAGAGATAAGCAATAATACAAAGGAACAAAATAGAACACATGATTCCTTTCCTGACTTCAGAAATGAACACTGTGAGATGTGTACACCTTGGTATATGATTCTTCCAGATGGTATTTATCTCTTGTTCTTTCTCCCACCCACCCTCCCTCCTTCCCTGCCTCTGTCTCTCTCAAATCATGCATCTCTTTATATATTTACATGTCTCCCTATATAATTCAAATTATGTATATTCTTATTACACTAGATTCTCAACAGTGTATTGCAAACATCATCCTAAGCCAAGAAGCCTATATTTGCATTATTATTATTATTATTATTATTATTATTATCATCATCATCATCATCTTACTTATTACAACTTTTATTAAACCAAATTCAAGGCCATTTCAGTGCCTTACTAGAGGACTGCCTCACAACCGAACCATCATTTCTGGAGGGGAAGAAATGGTAGCTTCAGGCATATGACTGAAGTTTGACCATGTCCAGTTGTAGAGGTTTCAAAAGCACCACAGATGCAAGGTTCAGCACAAGCACGTTGGCCCAAACTTCCCTACGAAAGGTCTTTCTTCAGCTCCTCCACCACTTGCTGTTGGTCAGGGAACTTGAGTTTGTGTGGGGGCCCCTTCTTAATCCCAGTGCAGAGTCTACACCACTGCCATCCAGGCCTCCAAGCACAGTGCCTGGCTCAGGGCCCATGGCGATGTGCCCGTAGGTAGATGTGTCAACTCCTGCAGTGCTTGATAAAGACAATCTCCTCTTCCACTCCCTTCTGGCTGCCAGCCAGCTTCTCTTGCTTCTCAGCCAATGCTGCATTATTATTTTTAATTGCTAAATATGATTCCTTAAAAAAAAAGTAGTGGAAAAGCTCTTCTTTTTGGATATTTTAGCCTGTCCACAAAAATTTTTACTTCAGAATATAATATTTCACTCTTCTTATTAAATTTTATTTCTAACTATCTTATAAATTGCAAATATTCATATTTATGTTTACATTTTCAGAGATCAATTCTAAATGCACATTTATTATGTGATTATTATTATTTGTATTTCTAAAAATCAGGAGTATATAATTTCTTTATATATCCTGGTGACTTTGACAAAATATCTGTTGTTCTAACATAATTTACAGTCAGTTCAGATACTGGGTAGATAAGCCATTGGTAGTTTATAAAAAATAACCAAAATTCTATTATCTAAACATTGTAAATTACTGCCAGGCATACAATTGGGAATATTACATACTGTATTAAGAAAAAGAACACAGAATCACCTGACTGCAAGCCAAACTTCTTCATAAAAATGCATCAATATTATTTAATCATTATAGATTTGGCAATCTGAACTGCACTTATATTTGAATCGAAGATTGCTTGAGCAATGGTCCTCTGAAAACTGGCCTTTACATTACCTGGGATTAATGGTCAGTTCTTTGGCTAATGTGCTAAATTTTCTGGACCAAGGCAAAAGTCATCTATACCCTTACTCACCAGTCATTAACTGGAGTAATGATGGATTTTGTGAAAACATCATTGCTACCATGACAATAATTTTCACTTTTTGGAGATATACTGCTTTCTTCATTTTTCCTGATTATTTACTTTAGGCTACTGATCAAGTGGCTACATGGAAGAATTACTTGTTTTTACCTCCATAATTATCAAATGCCATTTATTAGGATATAAACACACAAACCCACATATTTAAATTCTTGTGTATAGGAAATGAGCAAAAAAACCTATACTGACTGGATCTAGGATGTAATTATTCCCTGTAATTGTGTATTCCAAGGATATTTTTCGAGATGGTATGAAATTCTAACAGATATGTGGGATTTCATGTCCAGCATATGGATACTTGTACAAGAGGTGGTTGTATAACTACTTTCAAAGATGGATGTGTGTGTGTGTGAGATTGTTTTTGTAGGAAGCCAGATTGTGACACATAGCTTGGGAATAGCATGAATCCTTTAAATAGTTTCCTATGTTTTTGTTACTTAAAATCCAAAAGAGGTAAAAAGAAGTTGGTTTCTTATCTAGATTCCTGCTAATCAAACCCTCAAACAAATGTTCATTAATCAGTATTGTAGATGATCTCAGTTTTGGGGATAGTCTCTTTAAGCATTTAACTTTGGTCACTGTTCAACTTTTTCTTCTACCTCATTTTCTTCTCTGACTCACTGAAGTTATTACTTACTGGGGAGAATAAGGAATACGTTACAAATGTCCTCTACAAAATCACTGTTTAATTTTTTCCCTTTTATTTTCCTACTCAAATGATCAATTTGGTGATGAAGAGTGATTCTTGAGCCAAATTTTAAATCTAAAGATCATCCTACTGCTTTCGCATACTGTAAACTATTTTCATTTTCCTGAAGAGGCCACCTGGTGACTACTAATGAGAAAATTGGTTTGAGTAATAGTTGTTGTCAGTGACTATGGAGCAGACCAATGACAATTACTATTCTTTACTGATAGTGTAATATGTACCAAAGCCCTTTATTAGGCATTTTACATATAATCTCCTTTAATTTTTGTCACCCCCCCCGGGACCAGGAGATAGGCATTATTACCTTATTTTTGCTTCGATATTTACTTACTTGATGAGCTTGGTCAAACTACTTATCTAGTTCTCAATTTCTTAATTGCCAAAAGGGTGATTAAAATATATATATATCTCACAGGATTTCTATAGAGAAAAAATAAATAATGTTTCTAAAGCACACATAATGACTGAGTGGTGGTTGTTATGACCCCAAATCACACAACTAGTTAGTCTCTAGGATTGGGCTATAAATGTAAAAACATTTTTTTTTTCAGAGAACTTATTAATTCACAATGGATGCTCCATAATGGAGAATTTAGAGATAGTGCACTACAAGTATCCAGGAACATAAAAAGATTCATGAAGGCACAGCAATTTAAATTCATGGAGATTTTTAATAATTGATGAAGCAAATGTAATTATAATTAGATTGTGGGAGTAATGAAGGTAAATTTGGTTATATAAATGATTGTTTATATTCCTCTGCTTCTTATGTGATCAACTTTTTCCTTTTAGATGATGAAACAATGTCTCTCAATTTCTTTGTTTTGCTGGTATGCCTAACAGTACTAGGATATTAAGTGCTCATTAAATAATTATGATCAAGATCGTTTAAAAGGGTCTCTCAGGACTACAGAAAGCCTGTTTCAGAGAGGAATTAACATAACAGATGGAGACTGCTATCCTTAGAAAGGCTCACTTACGAAGTTGACCCTTCACTGGTGCCTAAACTTGAATTTTGGGAGAATCTCCACTCTTCTCAGAGTTATAAAAAGTGGCTTACTGTGCCTAAACTGTAAAGTGTGGTTTATGCTGAACCCCTGCTTTCTTTCTGAGAGTCTGGGATTTTAGTACATACATGCCAGGCAGAGGGTGCCATGTTATCAGCCCTCAAAACAAAACAAAACAAAACAAAACAAAAAAACAACTGTGGGCCCTGAGCCTCTAATGAGTTTCCATGGTAGACAACATTTCATATGTGCTGTCCGAATTAATTGCTAGGCAAAGTAAGCACATACTGTGCGTGTTCATGGAGACAGGACTCTTGGAAACGTGTCCCTTAAATCCTCTGGACAGGGCCCATAAGCCTTTTCTCTTTACAGAGTTTGCTTTGTATCCTTTCACTCTAAAAAATAATAGTGTGAGTATGACTGTATGCTGAGTCCTCTTAGAAAAATTAACAAAATTAGGGATGGTTTTAGGGACACCCTCCCCCAGCACATTCTGGTTCAGGAGTCACCAAGCTTTTTAAATTCATCCACCCACATCAGTTTTAGGCAGTACATTTTGCATGCAATGACAAACTTCCAGAGCATAAAAAAAAGGTAGGAGGTGAAATGAATGAGGTAAAATGGAATGCGTGTGAGATAAAAAAGGTAAAAAATGTAAGGTATGAGGTACAGAGGATAAATGGAGACAGAATAAAGGAGGTTATTAGTGTCTTTGAATGATTAAATGATTATCTCTTCTCTCTTCAGCTTGTTTCAGAACTAAGTGAGAAATAAGGCAAAGGTAGAATGTGGAAGCCAGATTACTATCTTTATTACTTATAAAGGCTGTGTTTTACTTTATAAAGGTATAATTATTGAACTCCCAGTGGGACTTCTTTCTATTAGAATTAGACAGATTTACCTATTCCATAAGATTATGTCTGGTTTCTTCTGTTACCTCCTTCGGTTACTTTTATTGAGCTCCTATTAACACAAGGAAACAGGAGTAACGAAGAAGCATTATTACTTAACATTAGAGACTATGGCAAATACAAGGACCCATAATTATTTCAAATGTTCTCCAATTACTCAGCAAGATAAAAGAGAGTTAGAGTCCATGAGAGTGAAAGGTCAATTTTAGGAATTCACAATGGGTACTATCTCCTCTGTAAGAATAGGCATATTCTCAAAATGTTTCACAAAGGAGCCCAAGAGATGTCCAATCAGAAGTTGGGAACTCAGAGTCAGTTTAGAGAAAAATCTATTAGCAAATTAGTATATTAAAGAAAGAGGTGAAATTTTGGTATAGGTGGCCCATATGTATGTTTTTTAAATATCCTGAGTATTTTGAAGTTATGCTGCTCATTTGCAGTACCACCTGTGTGCTGTCAACCTTATTAGTGGGGTTGTAGGTTGAACTATTGTTCTAGGTATCTCAAATAACAGTGCCTACAAATATCAGTCTGTTTCTGATCTCACATGTAGTAGCCGAGACCAGAAAGGGTTGGGTTCATGATGTCTGGAACCCGGGTTCTTTCTGCCTTGTTCTACCTTCCCTGGTATTGCCACCTACAAATGGCTGAAGATGGCTTACACCTTTATATATATATATTCTTGCCAGCAGTAAACAAGCATATATTCCCTAAATTTAAGAACGTTGCCTGAAAGTTGCACATTTTATTTTTCTTGCATCATATTGTGATCTTAGATGCATAACTGTGAGGAAGTCTGCGGTACATCTTTATCATTTTTTTTTTAAATTTTCTGGGAAGCCATGTATTCTGCTTCTTAAAAAAAAATAAAGCGAGCCATTACTAGAGAAGGAGAGAATTATTATTGGAGGCCAATCAGTATTTATTTGTACATTCTATCTCTTTAGCCATCTAAATATTTGAGTACACCATTTGAACTCTTTACCATTCTAACACATTCATCCAGTCTTCTGAGAAAAATTTCAAAATTTCACCTAGGACATCTAATTTTATATCTAAGCTCTATTTATTGCAATTATGAATGTAGTATAGTTTTTTTCAGGTATATTTGGAGGGCAGGAGTGAGAAATTGGTCCCACTGTCTGTTCACTAGCACTGTAGGTACAAAGCATTCATTCTGTGGATGCAGACTGAAGTTAGGTACAACATAATTTGGAAGTCACATCAGTAGCTGCAGTTTACTTAACTATGGCTTTTTAAAGAATGCTATGGAATCTTTCCTATATTAGTGGCTCAGGATGATGGCAACAATTGTGTGGTTCAGGAACTAGCAGATGTAGGAGGAACATCCCAATTTCATAAATATCATCCTGATTATTAAAGATTCAGAAACTTCCTTGGAGTCCAGATTCTACATTCTGATTTCAGGAGTAATTTATTGAAGCATACACTGGCTTCTTTCTTCTACCTTTATAATGACTTCGTAAGACATTTAACATCCTATAACAATAACAAATTTCTGGTTAAAATAGCTAACGAACTCTGCTCTTGGCAACTGAACCCTTCTGACATGTTAGTAGAGCCATCTAAGAAATAAATCATTTTGCTTTCTCGTTCACTGATGTGAACAAAAGAGAAAATGCTCTCAGGCAATGTGTAGTCCAGTAATTGATAGCTAGTACTTACAATTTGCCCACATGCCAGGCATTATCATATTATTTTCCAACATTAATATATTTAATGTTAATAGTCATTGCCTATGTATTAGGAATGACTATATTCCCATTCTTAAATGAGAAAACTGAGTTTTAGAGAAGTTAAGTGCATCTTGAGTACATAAAACTTGTATACAATCCAGACAGCTTTTGAAATTAGATAATCTGGCAGAACAATCACAGAACTAGAGTTTATTAGAATTGTCATTAAGCATATACCAAATTAATTGCAATTCTGACAAAGGTGATGAAGTACAAGATATAAAGACAATGTAGAAACAAGTTGGAAAATGCATTTAAACCATTGGGTATACTGATAGGTGCAGTAGAAGTTTCTGTGAGGGGGAGCCATGATTGAATTTTATATATATATATATATAAAATTTTATATATATATATATATATATATATATATATATATATATATAAAGTGTGAGCATGTTCATATGTCTAGAGACCAGTAAGTTGGATAGTACATAATGAAACTGGAATGGTCATGGTGCCTGCTATGGCAGTGTCAATGAAAATGGAGAGAAGTGCAAAAATGTGACTGATTTGTTTGAGAGAAAGATTCGAGAAGCAGTGATGACTGATATAATATTGGAAATGAGAGGGAAAGACTAGTTGAGGGTGATGTCCAGATTTCTGATTTGAGGTAGTAATTAGACTTTGATGCTGCTTATTCTGTACTCATAAACTACAGTTAAGAGATGCGTCCTCTGGATATAGGAATGATAGAGTAAGTGTAAAGGAGTAGCATTGTACTAATAACTTTATCATTAATATCCCTGCCTTAAGAAATGCATGCTAAATTTTTCTGAGCACATGTAGCATGTTAGTGAGCTACATAATATTGATCAAAAAGACTCATCTCTATTTCCCTGGAGACATACTAATCTTGTCTGGACTTAATCTATATATCACCATTGCTTAAAATTTAAGACTAATACTTTATTAAAAAATTTTAGTAACACTTTGTGGACTTTCTCTTTCATGGGGGGATAAGATTTAGAATAGCTGCTTTGAACAACATTCTTTCTTAAAAATAGGGTCTAAACCACAGATTAAGTCAACAAACCTGTAAGAAAGCACAAAGAAAGCAGTCTTAAGTCTTCTCAATCAGAATATATAACTTATTCTCATAATTATTTGAACTATTTCAGATCACTAATAAGCTAATTAAAATAGGGTTAACTTTTTAATATACTTTAAATTAAGGCAGCATACTATATAAAACATGGTCTGAATTTTAAAAAAAATCAAGTTTTAAAACTTTCCATATCAGTGCTTTGTCATATTTTTCCATCAGTAAGTTCTGTGACTTAAAAGTGTTTGTCTTTGTCAAACTGCTTTTATTAGGTATTAATAGCTTAATTTTTCTGTTATTTTATCAAATAGCACATTAGTGTCCAACAGAATGTTAATGAATACAATGATTTTTTAATTAGAATACTAAAATAATATAATTTCAGCCAAAGCAAATAACCTTGATATTTTACTTAATGAACCAAAGCCTTAATGAATACAGCCTTATTAAGGTTCTGTTGTTCTTTAAAATATTGAAAGTCAGGCGTAAGTCCTTAGTATGCATATACAGTTCATTTTGACATACTGAGAAATAAGATTGAAATATTATTTCACTTCTTTAATGAAGAATTGGGGGTTTAATATCTAAAGATTCAGAAACTGTTGATTTAGAGGAAAATGACTCCTTTAGTTTAAAAAACCAGGAGAAATTTTATTTGAAAATTTCAAAAAAATGTGAATGGAGGGTTTAAGTTTTGTATGATGTGTCTTGAAAATATCTTCTGAAGGAAAGGATTCACAAAGTTATCTGAAAATAATGAAACAGGAATATAGCTTTGTATTGAAGTTGCGAATTATCTAAATATTCCTCTTCAAGTCTTTGCCTACTCAGTCCTAGGTCGGTTATCAGTCTGGTAATAAGTATAAGAAATACAGCCTAGAGTTACACTCTCTGAAGCCCATGCTTTGCTAATCATCAATGAGTTTTCTTAAGGAGATGCTTCTTGGTCTCCTGGAAACATTTCCAGACATCCAAAGACTCGGCCACCTCCAGTTTCTGAAATATAATAGAAATGGCTGTGAACAGTGACAGCCACTCTGTATTAGGCACACTGGTGAGCATGTTGCGAAACATTGCTTCCTTTGATTCATGATAATAACATTGTGTGATAAATTGTACTGTTATCCACATTTTATAAACAGTTTACAGAGCTTAAGTAACTTCCCCAGAAATACACAGCTAGTAAGAGGTAAGTAGAACCAGAATTTTCATCTAGATCTGTCAGACTCTGAAGTTGATGCTCTTAATTACTATACAAACCCTGCTTTATCGCTTTCCTATTTTTTTTTTAACTGGATAGTCACACTTACCTCCAGTAATTGAGAGTTTTGACACAAGTTTCCATGTTTATAAATAACTTGGATCTCTGATAATATTCCAGGATCTTTAAATTTCACTTGAGTTTCCTCAGAATAAATTATTATAGCTCCTCCTACTTCCCTGAACTTCAGAATTTTTGAGATGTTTAGTCCTTATATCAGAAAAAATAAATGTATGTGAGTGTGTGTTCATGTGTGTAAATAGTGTGATCAGCACAGTCTAGTTATCAAGTAATTATTCCTTTCAACTCTCATCAAGAAATGACAATTCAGTATTGGTCCTGACAGTTTCCTTAAAACAAATCATTTACAATGACTATTAGAAAATACAAATTATTACAACTTGCATTCACATGTGGTTAAGAGAATCACAATGAATTTGTCTCAAATTCTGTGTTCAATACATATTTTAGAAAGAGAAATAAACTTTGAAGTACTTTATGTTCAGGTG
The DNA here is from genome assembly GCA_030015415.1 of Cynopterus sphinx. Lineage (NCBI taxonomy): Eukaryota > Metazoa > Chordata > Mammalia > Chiroptera > Pteropodidae > Cynopterus > Cynopterus sphinx. The sequence continues at coordinate 121,725,611 of CM057383.1, forward strand.
TCAATTTACAGTGGTTTTGTTGTGAATCTATTGAAAGTTGTTATTATCATTTATTTTTTATTAAAATCACTCAGACCACATACTCTTTCATAATCTAGAAAATACTAGCTGTGATGACTTAGGTTTAATGGAAGATGACTTCAGATCACTTCATCTATGTGCCCATAAATCTTCTTCAAGAAAATTTTAAGAACAAAAGGGCATGGAATCATAAGTTTACAAAATGGCCTTTACAAATCCTCTAGGCAAGACAGACAGGAAGATGGAAGTGACTGTTTGAGAGCAACATAACCTTCTAGGGGCAAACAGGCATACAATCCTACTCCTTAAAGAAGTCTGGTAAAATTTCTGCTATATAAATGGCTCTCAATATTTTATAAATCTTCAGAACTATAGAGTTACTGCAAAAGTTTTATGATTCATGTTATTCAAGTATCATCTCGAGAGACTAAAATATGTCTTGCATAAATATATTTCTGCTTCTTAAGTTTTTTTAAACATGTTCATTTATTTTTTCAAAATGTTACTAAATTAATACTATATTTTAGCTAAAAGAAGACACTACCAACTCAAAATGCACTATTATTTTTTGTACCTCTAGGAAAAGAAGAATGTAGCCAATTATAATTTTATGACACCATTGATTGAAAGATGCTTACTAATTTTAGAGCTGTTAAAATGAGAGAATAATGTCAATCTAAAAATAGGTAAAATACAGAAATCTATCATTTTCTTGTGCTATAGTTACATCTCATAATCTTTCTTCAACATCAAATACTTGGAACTACTAGATCACTTCACTCTATATTGATTGACAGGATTTTGTTATGATAAACTCACCTCATAGGATCATGATGAAGATTATCATAGAAGAGTGCATGGCACACAGTAAATAATCAATGTTAGCTCTTATAATTAACACCACCAACAACTACCATTACTACATTTACTACCATAACTTCAAGGGAGATAAATTTCTACAAAAAAGGCAAAGATTAGCTATTCAATCTACTTTTTTTTTTTTCAAAATCCCCAAGGCAATTACTTAGGCAGCTAAGTAGGAGAAGTCTAGGATGAAAATAATGTGACATTTACCTTTTTTGTCCTCTCAGTATTCACTAATAATCAAGAGGAGTTGAAAACTAAGAATGGACTTGTCATTCTAATACTTGAACATTGGAAAGATACCTTGATTTATTTCTCTGCATATGGAAATACCCAACTCTTGAACTGTACCAGTTTGAAAATGAAAAGTGTTACTAACTGCTAGGCTTTTAAACTAAGGTCTGGAGAGTTATACATGCAAATGAAATTCCTGAGTTAATTTTGGCTAACATTGGGGCATTACTTTTTAACTATTATTAAAAGTATACCAAGCATTTTCACATAGAATTTTAACTAAACTTTTAAAAAATTAAATTTAGGATTAAAACAGAGGATAAGTTTGTTTTCATTTTAAGCTATAAGTAAATCAGAAGGAGATAAGTTTAGACTGTGTAACATTCAGATGGAAGAAAGCGGAAAGTATCAACAGAAATAAAACAGTGACATTTAAGGATTTATATGTTCCAGGCAATGTGTTTAACATTAATATACAGTATCTTTAATTTTCACAATTAAGTTAAAGAAACTTTAAGGAACTATTTATGTCTCCAAGATATAGCCAGGGACATGGGCTTCGAGTGATGAACTCATTTGGCTGTGATCACATAGCTAGTAATAGGAAGAACCAGTGTTTGAAACCAGATCTCTCTGATTCCAAAGTTTTTTTCCTTAATCACTACACCAGATGATGTGTGCTTTTAGTTTACATTTTAGAAGCAGGGGTTAAATCTCTCTTTGCTATCACTGGTTCTACTGTTTCTTTTTTGGAGAAGATTCCTTGATAATGCTCTTTTTGTGACAACCCTCAGAGTCCCTACAGGCATAGCTCACATTAAGCTCTGTATTTTTCTTTGGAAAATGTTATTCAACAAATACCAATTAATATGTGATATATTGCATTTCATACCTGAGAGGTCTGCACAAGGAAGATGTGGGCATATAATTAGAAATCTACCATCTTGTAAACATCAAAAGCACATGAGAATAAGGAGCCTTGCAAACTTACATAGATTCACTGAACGGAAGTACACATTTTTGTTCTCTGACTTTTTTCTACTAGCATATAGCACACCATTCTAAAGTTGAATGGTCCATAATCTTTCTTGCCATTATAACAGGCAAATAGGAAAAATGTATCCATTATCTCTGCTTCAGTATGGACTGTCCAGATTCTGGTCTTTTAGGGATCTCTGCAATGTGCATATTGTCTGTCCTAACAATGCTTTGGATATTTGACAGTGTCATTGTTTCATGTTGAGAAAGCTATGTATTGAACAACAACAACAAAAAAGTCCCCATCTGGTCATCACAGTAGTCCTGGAATTAGAAATGTGATTAGAAAGAGTGCATCTTCCTCCACAACTGTACCATTTTAAAGTGACTCAGAATTCCTTTGTAGTGTGTGTATGCATGAGAAGCAAGGTTCTGGGTAGGCTAATGAAAATGGATAAGTTGAGAAAGTCAGTGAAATGTTTGTGTTCTGTGCTGTGTTCTTAATCTTATTTCACCAATGAGCTTAATTTTTGATAAGAAAGATGCTGATCACAATTTCCCAGATCAATACTTTTCTGCTTACCTGCTAGTGGATGAGCAAATTGCATTTGATATCTTTCTATAAAATATTTAATTTACTAATCTGCTTGTGATTATAGATAGAACAATAAAGTGATTAGTAGAATCAGGGAAATAGCACTTTGTGGGGTAGCTAGAATTTATTTGTCAGAAATTGTTAAATCTTCAAGATTTGCTTCATAGACTGTTAAATACCTGTTGTGTTCAAAATTTGCTCAGAATTGTATTTTTTTATGTCTTTCACAACCTAGTTAAAAAAAAAAAGGTGCCCTCATAGCAATGTGACTTCTCTCTAGCACTTCGTTCCATTCTGATGCTCTAGGCATGAGGTGTAGGGCATTTCATATTCTAAAAGGAAAACATATAATTTAGCAGCCAAACCATTCATTGGTGAAAAGGGATGTTATCCTTTGTTCAAACATATTATCACTATAATAAACACCTAACCTGGCTATTTTTCGAGACCTCTGCTTCAAGGAAAAGATTTAATGGGAGAAGAGGGACAGAGAAAATCAGCAATAGGTCAAAGGGGAAAGAAAAAAAATGAGAAGAACCCACATCAGAATACGAAAACCAAAGAAGAAACAGTCACACAGGGATAAACAAGGAAAGAGAAGATAATACAAATTTTAGAGTATACTCACTTGCATAGAATTGCTAGCTATGCCACATTCTTGCTAGTTATATGACCTTGGACAAATTATTTCATCTTATTGCAAACGCTTGTGATAATACCTCTTTGTTTTTCATGTCATTGTGAGAATTAATGGCATTTTATATAAAACACTTAAACTGATGCGTGGCACAAAGTCACTACACAATGAACAGGAGCCCTCTATCTCTCTCTCTCTCTTTCTAGAAAAAAAAAAGCATGAGATTTGCAGTGATAGTTGGGGAGGGGTGTAGATTGCCAGACACTGCTGTCTCAGATATCCTTTAGGGTCAACTACACCAGATGCTGCTAACTCTTGAATCAATCTTTAATTTTGTGTTAATGTTGTTGCATTTACATATTTAGAAACCAAGCAGGAGAATGGTCTGACCCATGGGTCAACATCCACATGCACCATGCCTGAGATGTCTCCATCAGAGCTGATTCCATGTACATATTTATCTGAGCACATGCAGTTCTGTGGCATTTCATTCTACCTGGACTTCCTGGGGGCTGATTTAAGGTGCACATATCAATCAGAGCCTAATCAAGCTCAAAGCCTGCAGCTTCTCAGGGGATGAGACAAGCGACCATTGAGATCAGTTCAATCAAGGTGGCCCTTAGGTTCAAAGGCTCCCACCTGAAATAAATCTGAAGCGTGCCTTTTAAATTCAATGAGCACTGATGAAGCAGCTGCACATAGGGAGATCCTGACTGTACAGTATAAATACATCCATCCCAGAGCAGCAATAAATAACACTCTTCGGTTTTCATGCATAATGAACACTGAATGGTAGCTAGTAGCTTGGCTGAATTTTAACGACACATTCTAAGGCTACTTTTGTGTGTCTTATCATCAGAATAAAGGAATATAAGATTATGAGCCTATACGCTATGGTATGTGTACTCCTGCACACATAGGGGAGTGTGTGTGTGTGTGTGTGTGTGTGTGTGTGTGTGCATGTGTGTGTGTGTGAAAACACATATATTTTGTTTATTAATTTAGTTTATTCTACATAAGATTATTAAATGCAACTTTATTTTTAGAAAAAATTATTGGGAATCACAATAGTTCAGAGTTCTTGGGCTCTCATTTTAAGGTGAGGTTTCCCTATAATAGATGGATAATAAGGTGAACTGAAATCAATATATTTTTCTTATTCTGTGGGACCTGCTGATAGGTCCAGAAACTTAGCAGACAGAAATGGCTCCTCAGGCAAACGTATTTTTTGAAGCCAACAGATGATCTTGATGCTTGCATATGCTGGTGTGAGTCGAAGCCTGTTGATGAGAATTCTCTGCTATATCCTTATGGGCCCTTATCATTTCATGTCTTTTTGTCTATGTAAAATAGAAACAATTATCCCTTATATATTTTCTTGGAGAGGTCCATTGATTCCATAAAAATTAATGCAGTTTTGGATTCAGTCTGTTTCACATGGAATTCCTCACATGCCTTCTCAAGCAAAGTCACTTGCTTGCTTTTTGTGACACATTTGAATTAATGATATATTTAATGTCTAATAACAACTTCTCATTTAGAAACTTGATTGACAGATACAATAACTCATATGTACATATGCACCTTTCCTATGGCTTTTCATATAAGCTTAGGGTCTGGCAATTTCATTTTAGTAGACAATCACTATCTTCAGTAATCCTCAGAAAATACAGCTGTGTCCCAAGTGACTATAAGAGTATTCACTTATTATTGCCTCATAGACATTGCAAATAATGTGTTGTTAAAGATGAAACAATGCAGACCTTCAGAAAGTGTTACATTTCTGTCCAAACAGGCAACTAAAATGTAAATTTTAGGAGAACTTAGCCATGCAAGGAAAAAAAAAAAGAAAAAAAAAATGAATAGGAAGTCCTATCAAAGTAAGTGTACATCTAAATGCAAAGTAATTTCTCTAATCCAAAGTTCAAATAAAAGCAGAGAATCAGTGGCTCCTGTTGTTTTTAGCCTTAATTGGAGATGGTGATTATTTCCTAGAAATTTTGAGTGCAAGGTATTATAACAGAAAAACTATGGTGTTTGATTTGACCTCCAGTGCCTTTCATTTAAATGCTGTGTAGCTTTGCACTAATCACTTATCCTATGTTTTTCTCAGTTTCTCATCCTAGAAGAAAAGAGTAGAGATAGCTGAATTATGTCCCTTAGAAAATGTCTTGACAATACTGTTTATAAATACTTCAGAGTAGCATTTATAGACATGAACTCACTCTTAAAATTAACTTCTGGAATCATTTTGATGTGAAATTAACAAAACAAAAAGTTATAGTTATGAACTAAATAGCAAAAGTCACTGTGACTTTTATTCTGAGTTTAATTTGTGTGGATGATGATGATGATTATCGAAGTGATAATTAGGTCAATACGTTGAAAGCAAATCAACAAAAATATCTCTAGAACATTGGATAGAGGTAGAAATTTTATTTTTTCTAGTCAACTATGTCTGAGCTCCCTCACCATCTTTGTTTAATTTAAGAATAGCTCACTGATAGAGATGTAACATCTCTTTCCCAAACTTACATATCCTGATAGTGCAATGTACATTATTGCCCCTGTATTTCACACAAACCATTCACATAAGTCCTTTATATATACATATGTATATATACATATGTATATATAAAGGGCTTATGTGAATATATATATATATATGTATGTATGTGTGTGTGTGTGTGTGTGTGTGTGTGTGTGTGTGTGTATATATATATATATATATATATATATATATATATATATATATATATATATAACAGACATTCCTGAAGATTTTTAAAAATTTACCATGGGTGATCAATTTAGCAATGCAATTTAAAATGGAATATTAAACATGCCTATTTCTTCAAATTCTTATTTCTCCTCAAACTCTGGACTTTTATGTCCATGATTGGCCATTCTCTTTTTTGTCTCTCTGGGCAATAGTGCCCTTTTCAAGAAATATATGATGAGTCTTCTAGCAACTTCAAACAACTTCTCTTACTACATTATGCAAAGCATCTGACCCTCCTCAGAAGCTATGTTAAGTCTGTTACTAGACTGTATCTATATATCCAAAAAGTAGTTGGAAAAAAATGAATCAAGAGAGATAATCTATGGCCAAACATATAGGCCTTTTAGATAGTGGTAAAGATTTCAGATTTAATTTTTGGCAAATTGAGAAGCTACTACAGGGTTTTAAATAAGGAGACAGAAATGATCCCTAATATATATTTTAGAAGTATCACCTTGTATGACAAGTGAATTGACTAAGAGAAAAAATAGTGGAAGCAAGCAAACCAATTAGGAAGTTATTGCAATCATGAAGGCAAGATGTAATGATGGTTAGTACAAAAATGGTTATTAGTAATAGTGGTGGTGAGAAATGGTCAGACTTTAGAAATATATTGAGAACACAACCTGCAATATTTTTTATGGAACATAGATAGCATGTGAGGGCTAAAAAAGTTTTTTCAAGTTTATTGGCTTCATGTACTTGAAGAATGAAGATACCAATAGCTTAAATGAGCACTGTTTGATGTAGGAAGGCAAGATAAAGCCACGGGTGAATTAAGAGTTAGTTTTAAGACACATTGAGTTTCAGATGTGTTTTAGATATCCCAATAGAGATGTTGAGAAGGAAGTTAACAATGTTGAGAAAGAACTTGAATGTATTTCTTTAAGTTCAAGAGATAGATTTGGACTGAAATTAATAGCACTAATCATAATGATATAGATGCTTAAATAGCCACAAGTTTGGATGAGGCCATCTATGGGGATGAGTGTAGAGACAGAAGAGTGGAGGTCCTCAGAATAACTTTAGGGTGCCTTAATGTTTAGAGATAAGGAGAAGAAGGTAGGATGATGAGATGGAGCAGCAAATATGTAGGAGAACCAGGAGAGAAGCCAAGTAGAGAAAGTGATTCAAGAAGATATGACTGACTGACTGATTCAGAGGCTGCCAAAGGTTTAAACTAGTGAGTTGGTAACCTTGAGAAGAGCAAGACCAGTAGAATGGCAGAGCTAAAACCTGATTATAGTGTATGGAAAAGAAAGTGTAGAGGAACCAGAGACAGGGAAAACATAGAGAGAATTTTTTGAAAGAGGACAGTAATGTGATTGATGGTGACTAAAAGGGGGTGAGGAATTATGAGAGATTTTTTTGAAGTTTTTTTGGTTAAATATATAGTTTATTGATGATAGTTCTAGCATATTGATGATAGTTCAGAAGAGAGTGAAACTTTGCTTTTGTAATTAAAAAGGATAAGTGCACAAAAGTTCTGGAGTATTGTTGTTTGTGTTAAATGTATGTAAAATCAAAAAGGAAAATGAAAGAAAAAGGCCTATCTTAGAGGTTTAATAAAGGCTGGCTCTTATTATCTAGAAACTGACATATATATTCACATTCTAATAAACTTATCACAACAATATTTTTATTGGAAATTGAAGTCATTGAAAATCATGTTCAAGAAACTTGTAAAAGACATTGGCAATTGTCACTCTTGCCTTCCTTCCTGGTATTGATCTCTTAAGGAGGAAATAAAGAGAGATCACCATGGGGCAAAGTGACTCTTGAGCCTAAACACCTCCTAAAAACTGGCTCCCCCAAGGCTTTATTGAAAACTGGTGGTGGTGAGAGGAGTTGGGGAAGACTCAGATCCTGGAGCGCTCACCCAATTTTCTTCTCTAGAGCCAGACCTGGAGCTCCACAACGATTGCTTATTTCAGGAACTGGCCTCTTTTATAAGTCTTCTTGTTTGCTGGTTTAATTTGTAGACAACCATGCCTGAAATAAGCTTAACCTGCTAGGTATTGAGCTTAAAATCATGCTACTCCATAATGAAGGTCATTGCCGATGGACAAGCTGAGAGTTGGTTGTTAAGCTGCACAGTTTTCAAGGACTTTCTATGAACTCCAGCTGTAATTCCATCCTGGTATTTCAGTAAGTCAGAAAGGACTTAAAATGGCCTATTTCTCCTGTTCTTTCTGGCAATTTTCTCTAAGTGCTGATTATTTTGTCAAGCCTTTGGAGCTCAATGCGCTGACTATAATATCTGCAGCCTCTGATGGACTGTGGTTAGAGCAGTAAATGTTAGAAATGAAATGTCTTGTTTATTTAAGAAAGAGTTGAAAGTGAAACAGGTTCTCCTCTGCTTTGGGGAAGACTGAGTAAATGCTAATGGAAAGTAATTGGGAGTCTATTTTAATATGAAAAATCAAATGCTGATAATCTCAAATGCACAGAATGGCAATGAAAATGATTTCATTATAGAATAGGGAGTAGCTTTGAAATAAAGCAATCTCTGTTTATATTTTATTCAGGAACTTAAAAAGAGTCACACATAAAGTGCAAATCTATCATCCTTTATGCATCTGTATTTAGCAAATGTATTGGTTCTCAAAGAAGGAAGGTTTTACTTATTAGCACTTAAAAATTCTTGATCATGTGAAGTTTTTTTTTTATTATTATGAATAACATGTTTTTAAAAAATGGGACTGAGGACAAAGAAGATCCCTACGATTAGTAACAAAGCTTGTGACAGCTGATCTGAAATGTTCTAGGAATATTTTAAACATTAATTTATTTCAAAGCTATGTATGAAATACTAGATTTTAAAATAATATCAATCCACGGGGACAGGTATTTACATATCATGCAAAACTTTAATTCCTAAAACAATGCAAGATGCCATGGGTCTCATTTATTATGAACATGTATATTGGAGGCAGGACTATTTAATTCCATTTAATAAATATTCTTAAGCCCCTTATTATATGTCTAGTATTATACCAGGTAGTCATTAAGGCATAATGAGAGTGGAAAGGAAAATTTGAGGAGGATTCTAAAATAAATATGATGCAATTCATCATATTTATTTAAAGATCCAGAAGCTAACAATCTATTTTTGGACAGCTAAAGATATTCATCATAGAACTAACGCCCAACAATTCTATAATTAGAGTACCTATCAAAAATAATAACAATCCTGATAAAAATTATTAGAGCGGTTTAAATATGATTTACTTCTATTCAGTAAGTGCTACAGGAAATATAAGACTTTAAGTTTTATCCTGAGCATGCAGAAAGGTGCTTCTTTGACATACAAGGAATGAAATACAAGGAAATACTGAGGCTGCAAAGTTATGCAGATTGAGGAGAAAGGCACAGTGAGCACTGCCAAGCCAGAGCATGTGATTGAACTAAGACAAGAAGAAGCATGAAGAATGAACAGGTCTTTTCAATACTACTCTGTTCTTCCATACTTTGGTATATTCAGCTGTGCCATTATGCTCTGGAATTTATGCTAATGTCAGGAAAAATCATGTGTGAACGAACACTACTTTTTCCTTACATGTTATCATTTCCTATTTATCAAGCACAAACAGGATACTTAACATTTTAAAGATATACGGTGTACATTGTATCATAACAGATGGTATATAGGAATTTAGTGAAGGCTTAATAGGTGAGAGGGATTTTGTCCTAAGCCAGAAGAGTGGAGTTTGAATAAATAGAATAGATTAATCTCATGCGTCAAGAGCTAATGATATTATTCAAGGCTAAACTACAGTGTTGTCAATAATCATTCAAGAATTATGTTACAATATGTTAAGTTCTCTGGGTAAATTGGTAAAGAAATAAAAGAATTTAGGTGGCTAGAGCAACTGAGAATATGAATCACTTCTTTTTCTTCTAGAACATTCCTTAGGGATATAGAAAAAGCATAGAATTTGAAAATCAGACCCCATTGGGTATAAATAAGAGATCTGTTCTTTTTAAATCTGTGATATTGAATGTCATCTTTGATTGCCCGCTTTACTCACTACCCATCTCCTCTCACATAAATCAATCAGCTAAAACAACAAGTCCCTGTCTAAATTACAATAAAAAACTATGCCAACTCCAAATTCTCTAAAAGTGGTTGTTTAATTTGGCTTTTCTGTAGATAAACTATGCTTTATGTTGCTGTTCTATATACTCATTTGACAAAATCACCCTAAATCACCTTCTATCTGAGAAGCCATTTAGTTTAAATCCTCTATTTTACAGATGAGAAAATGGCCCAATTAAAACAATAAGTAGAAAAATACACAATAGTCAAAACTATCTGTTAGAAAGTAAAAAAGAGACACTCAATCGATTAAATTTAATTGATGATTTGTTACTAGAATGTTGGTTATAAATTAAAACCACACATCACTCCAGCCTTTGGACTAGAAATGACACACAGAAACTGTCAGTTTTAATAAGCAGTGTTGGCATTTTTGGCTAGTGTGTTGCTTTGGGAAATAGTTATATTTGAGTATCCTCCAGCAATACTGCTGGACATTTAAACAGCTTAAAAATCCTTTGACTTATTTAGTAAGGAAGAGGTAAAAATTACATTTTTTGAGGGCTCCCTTTTCTGAACGTCTTCTGACAGGGAGCAATTTTTATGCTCTTCGTTCAATCTCTTACCTTCTTTCCCTTGATGCTATAGGTTGCCCTGTGAATATTTATCAATTTGAATTAAATATGTCCTCTATAGAGAATAGCCACACTATTCATCTCAAAAATATAAGAAATAATTAGCTAGCCTTTCTTTTCCAGTCAAGTCAGTGTGAAGGAGTGGGTAACTGGAGGTAAATGATAGGCATGTGCCTAGGGGTCCCAAAGCCAAAGAGAATCAAAAAAAAAAAAAAATGCAGAGAAAAAGATGTGACTCAGACCTATGATTCAAAATTGGATTAGCAACTCAAACTTGTTATCACACATTTTTGTCTGATGAGTATTCTAAACTTAACTAATGAATAGTTCCAGTCACTCTAATATATGACTCAATGAACAGTGCAAATGACTTAACATAACAATTAAGTTCTGTAACTCTCTAATACTGGGATAACTGAAGCATTTCCCATTCCAGGAGACAAGTGGATATTATTGTGCTAAACCATTTTAGTTAGAAAATACTGATTTTTTTTTTTTGGCTGAAATTATTAAGACTGTGAAGACCTTAACATTTAAAGAGAAAATAAAACACAAAAAATAGACAAATTAGCTCCTTTTAAAAACACTTCAACATGTAGTTTTACTATACTCAATAATTTCTAGTCTATAACTTCTTCAGGGTTCTCTCAGTTTTTACTTATATTAGTTATCTATTGCCGTATAACAATGTTATCAAAACCTTAGCAGTTTAAAAAAACATATCTTTATTATCTCACTATTTCTCTGGGTCAGGACTTGAGGCACAGTTTAGCTGCACCTTCTGCTACAGGTTTTTACAGAGATGCATGAAAGGCATCAACCAGGTCCAGAGTTTATCTGGGTTTGATTAGGGAAGAATACTCTTTTGAGCTCACATGGTTATTGATAGCGTATAGGGCTGAGTGTCTGTTTCTTGCTGTCAGCCAGAGGTTGCCCTCAGTTCTTTGCCACATGGGCCTCTCTATTATGGCTGCTTGCTCTGACAAAGTCATCAAGTGAGAGTCTCCTAGAAAGAGAGCTGTTTAAACAAAAACAAACAAACAAAACAAAGAATCCAATTAAAAAATGGGCAGAGGACCTGAACAGACACTTCTCTCAAGAAGACATACAAAGGGCCAATAGACTTATGAAAAGATACTCAACTTCACTAGCTATTAGAGAAATGCAAATCAAAACTACAATAAGATGTCATCTCACAACTTGCTAGAATGGATATTATCAACAAGACCAAGTAACAACAAGTGTTGGAGAGGTTGTGGGGGAAAAGGAAACCTCATACACTGTTGGTAGAAATATAAATTGGTACAGTCACTATGAAAAATAGTATGATAGTTCCTTAAAATATTAAGAATAGAGTTATCACATAAGCTAGCAATCCTTCTTCTGAGTATCTTTCAAATTTGAAACAGTTATCTGTAAAGATAAATGCAACTCGATGTTCATTTGCAGCATTATTCACGGTGGCCAAGAAATGGAAATAACTTAAGTACCCTTCAATAGATGACTGGATAAAGAAGATGTGCTATATATAGACAATAAAATATTACTCAGCCAGAAGAAAAGTTGAATACTGCCCTTTGCACAGCATAAATGGATCTTGAGGTTTTCATGCTAAGCAAAATAAGCCAGACAGAAAAAGTCAAGAAGTGTATGATTTTACTTATATGTGAGATATAAAACTGAAAAAAAAAATAAGACAAACAAGTAAAAACTTAAAAACACCAACAACAGAGTAGTTGTTACCAAAGGAAAATGAGGGAGGCAGGAGGTAGATAAGGGTAAAGAGGTTTAAACATATGTTGAAGGAAGGAGATTTGACTTTGGGTAATGAACTCACAATGCAAGATACAGATGATGTATTATCAAATCATACACACAAAACTGATATTATTAACCAAAGTCACTCTGATAAATTTAATTAAAAAGGGGATGCTTAATCTTATGTAACAAAGTCAGGGAAGTGACATCACTTTACCTTGCCATACTAAATTGATTAGGAACAAATCACAAGTGATGCCTGTACTTAAAGGGAAGGGGTGACACAAGGCCGTGGGTACCAGGAGGCAGGAATAATTGAGACTCATAGTCTTCTGCAGCACATGTCTAGGAAATGAGAATCAGTGGCTCTTACTTAGCTGAAGAATTTGAACTGATAGAGATAAGAAACATGGTGCTTCACTTTCAGAGGAACAAATTTCACCTTAAAATGTGTATCTAGAAATATATTTCATGAATGGATGCGATTTGGGGGTGGGGGCAATGAGGAACTCATATATAATTGTAATGCTTATTACATCAAAAGTATAAAAAAAGAAAGGTTAATATAATTACCATTAAAAAAAAAAAAAACACAGAATGATTAAACATGTCTCCTTCCTGCAAAAAAAGGAAGGGTAAATGTCTTCGAATAGAGAATATTCCATTTTATTAAATGGCTATGTTTTCATTTCATACGTTTATATATATATATATATATATATATATATATGTATTATTACTTTTATATTTAATACTTTTATATATATATATATACATATATATATGTGTGTGTGTGTGTGTGTGTATATATATATATATATATATATATATATATATATATATTTTTTTTTTACTACAGACCAGTGAAAAGTTAGTCACCACCTCTCACCATTTCTAAGATTGGCATTTGGGAACATGAGTTGAGATTGTTTTTCTTTAATAACTTAAGGTGTATAACATGTTTAACTCTCGAACATTTATCTAGATTTACAATAAATGTGGATTAAAATGAATCTTATAAATATGAAAGAGAAAAGAGATCATTAAAACAAACTGATGGGATAGATAATATTAGATGCCATAAAAAAAATGAGCAAAAAAGTAGGGCACTCAATTTGACTTTACTGTCTTTGGCACAAAGTTTCTTTATGTAAATGGCCAGTTTGGATAAAAAAAAGTGTGACTTTAACTGAGAAGAGTTACAGGATTTTTTGTTTGTTTGTTTGTTTTATGTTTTTTTTTCCCTTGGACTTGAATTTTATTAAAATTTAGCCATGAGTTCTTATGTGAAAAGCTCTTATTTTTCTTATAGTTTTCCAGAATTTCAAGCAATGCTTTTTAAATAGAACATTCTTAAAATTCAGAGAAGGAGTAATATTTCTTCTGACATCTCCCTTATCCTTCTTTACACCGTTTTAATCACTGTATACCCTATAGTAGGTAGGGTGGGTTCAGGAAAGGAAGACTGAGTGGGATCTCAGAAATGATATTTTGTCCATGTGTATGTGCTTTCTGATAATATTACCCCATACAAGATCATCAGACCCTAGAGGATTTAAATAGAATAGTGTTAGAGATAGGGATTGAATGGTCTAAGTGATTACGGTGTCCTCTGTCTCTATGAAATCTGATAATTTTCTTAAAAAAATAAACTTTTGTGAGATATAAATATTTGATAATCATATAAGTCTAACTCACCCTTTTTTGTTTGCCTTTGATACATTTTATTGGGTGCTAGAGCAAGCTATGCTATTGGCCTAAGGTGAAGAAAGAGGAGACATATTCAGTAATGAAGAGGCCAATGGTTTAGAATTAATAAAAAGAACAAGTGGAATTTAATGAAGAGCTCTGAGCAGACAAGAAAAATAAAACTGAAAAAGTTAATTCTCTGCTTTATCTATTGTGAGAGTGAAGACCATTCTCAGCAGACTGTTGACATTCTAGAAATTGGGAATATCACTCTGAAGAGGCACACAGTTATTATGAAGGGCCTACAGGTACCCTGTGGAGGGACTTCATTCACATCAATATAGAACTCAGTCTTCTTGAAAAGAAAAAGAAGAGGCTCCAGGTTGACAAATGGTGAGAATAGAAAGGAACTGGCTACTATTCACCCTATATCTGTGGTTATGCTCCAAACATGGTTGGGGTTTGACACTGGAATTTTGTTACCAGATGAGGTCTGTGTATGCTTACTTCCCAATCAACAACATTATCCAGGAGAATGGTTATCTTGTTGAGGGCCAAAATTTCTTGGATGAAAAATACATCTGCAGGGTTTTGAAGAGGTCAAGCATTACTCATTCAGTATCTCAAGCCTAGAAAGATGAGTTCATTCTTGAAGAAAATGATGTCAAACTTGTATCAAATTCAATTGCATTGATTCAATAAGCAACAACTGTTAAAATAAGGATATCAGAAAGTTTTGAGATGGTATCTACTTTTCTGAAAACAGAACAGTTCACCAGGCTGATAAATAAGATGTAAGTTGTCCAGCTTTAGAAACAGCAAGATGTCACTGATTCTCATGCTTATTTGTGATATTTTAAAGATGCAATAAAATCTGTGTATTGGTTTGGGGAAAAGAAAAAAAAAGGAAATAAAGCTTTTCTGTGCAAAAAGCAATGGGAGGGTCAGACTTAGAGCATCTCAAAGACAGTTACCAGAAAAGAAAAAACAGAAGAATTGAATTTAGACAATCTCTGAAAAGCATGATTTAGAAATTAAAAATTAATTGTAGAGCAAAACAGGCCATTAGAATATCACTGACTTTTTTTTCTCTCCTGAGTCTCTTGGAGTTGCTGGGTTCCAGATATGTCATTTAATAATCTAAATTTTTCATGAAAGAAATAGTTGAATAAAGCATGTGATTTCTATGGAAATTTATAAGTCAGAGGAAAAGTGGAATTGTCTTTGTTCCATTTCTACACAAGTGGAAATCAGATTTGGTAAGATTAATAAAAAATGTATAAAGACTTGATATTGTATTCATTGTTCATTTCTTTGAAGTTCAAAAATGCAAAGAAATACAGCCAATGGAGGATGATCTAGATCAGTGAAATCATCGACATTTACATGTTAACAGTCCCAAGAGATCTTTATGAAGCCAAACCATAGAGCTTTTTGAACTGAAGACAGATTTTTTTTAAGAGCTTATGAAAACATGTTCTAAAAGGCCAAGATGTATAATATTATGCAGGAGGCTGGAGATCTTTTTTAATGAAAAGAAGAATCTCAGAGATTTCAGCTCAGTCAGCTGGGAGGAGCTCTACAATGTAAATTTCTTATGAATTCCCAGGATCTGTCAAATGTGGGAAGTCAAAGTATCACACTCCGAGAGACATCCTCTTGGAGAAGTTAATAGTGTTAAATTAGTCTGGAGGTAATTCTTTGGTTACAGACCTCTCAGTAACTAGAAACTCTAGAATTTGTTTGAAGAACCACCATCTACTGAGTTCTGCTTCAGTTGGTATTTTTCATATATTTATGTGTAAATGGACCTGACTACAACTGTTTATTGATTATCTAGTATGTATCAAACATTGTTACAGATACTGGGCAGACCAACAAGAGAAACCCATGCTTTCATTCTACAGTGTACATCTAGCCACTCTGTTTTTAAATGCCACCATCCAGATCACCAGATTCCTAGTCTTAGTGCCTTGGATACTACACAAAGCCACATAGGAGTTATGCTAATACCCAGCAGGGAGTATATTCCTCTTTTAGCAAATAACACAGAAATTCTGTTACTTCTAAGTATAAAATTCATCTTAATTCTGTATACTTTATTTTAGCCTCACTTCTAGTTGTTCTAAAAACACCGTGACCTCTCATGTGAATTAATACAATAACATCTTATCACATATTCTCTCATTTTATTTTTGCATCTATTCAGCCCATTTCTAATATAGTACTGTACTGAGTTAACTGAGTTAACTTTTCAAAGCCTAAATGTACTCAGGGTGTGTCACTACTTCAGTCTCTTCAGTGGATTCTCGTTGCTCTTAGGATACAAAACAAGTCAATGTACAAAGTTGAGAGAAGGAGGTATTACATAAGAGATCTATTGATAAATGCTTTAGAAATCAGAAAGGGGTGAAAGAATTCTACAGAGGACATGAGAGTTAGCTTTATGACTTGACCTCAAAGGACAAAAAAATCAGGAAGCAAAGATGGATATATCCCAAGTAGAAGAATACCATGAGAAAAATATACAGGAAAAGAAGTCTGGGTAAGTTTGGTCTTTCTGGAATATAAGAGTTCAAGGGGAATAGTAAAATGTACAAAAAGATGAATATCAGCATTGATTATACACAGTCCAGACAAACATTACAAGGAATTAGATTTTAGTTCTCTGATTAATAAGAGGTCATTAACATTTTGAGCAAGGGGTCAGGGGTCAGCAAAGCTCTAATGAAAAGAGAAAAATCTGGGTAATCTTAATTAAAAATTTTTTTCATTGAAATGTAATTTACATGCTATAATATCCACCATTTTAATATGTATAGTTTGGTGAGTTTTTAGTGTATTCACAACCACCCCCACTAATTCCAGAACATTTCATCACCCTGAAAAGAAGCCCCGTACCTATTAAGCTGTCACTCCCAATTACTCCTTTCTCCCCAGTTTCTGAAAAACAATCCACTTTCTGTCTCTATGGAGTTGCCTATTCTGGTAACTCCATATCATTGTAATCGTATAATATTTTCAAAGTTTATACATGATATGTCATGTACCAGAACTTTATTGCTTTTCATGACTAATATTCCATTATATGGATATAGTACACTTAAATTATCTATTCCTCAGTTGATGGACATTGTTTTTTTTCTATATTCTGTTCCTTATGAATAATAGAGCTATAAATATACAAGTTCTGTACGAGCACATACTTTCAGTTTTTTTTGGACTTTTCCCCAGGAATATACCATGGACACTATGTAGGAGAAAGATGACCCTCATCCAAAATTCGGTTTGCCTATAGGGATTGATGATAGCACAAACATACCAAGAGGATATGAAGAGTTTTATTATGATGTGGCTTTCTGGGGAGAGAAGTGCAGGCCTCCCAAGATGGTCCAAACGTTGCTTAAGAGAGAGAAGGAAAGGTGACTGGTCTGGGTGTTCATTGTTAGGGGTGGAAGCCAGAGTGATGGTTCCCACAGAAGGGAAGGAGGTTAAGTAGTTCAAAACTCCAAATATGGCCCAAAGGAGGAATGATCAGCTTTCTTATAATTTTTCCCAGATGTGGACAAGAGGTGAGACTTAAAAGCTGTCAGCAGTCAAACCTCAATAAATGGAGTTAGACTATTAGAGAGTAGAGTTCCTGAGTGATATGGGAATTCTATGTTTAGCTTTTGAGGAACTGTCAAAGTGTTTTTCAGAGTGGCTGCATCATTTTATATTACCAACAGCAATTTAGGAAAGCTACCATTTCTTCATATCCCCTCCAAAACAGCACTTCTATTGTCTGTTTATCATCATTATCATCATCGTCATCGTCATCATCCTCCTTCTCCTAATGGTATTGAATCTCATTGTGCCTTTGATTTGATTTTTTAATGACAATGATATTGAACATTTTTATATGTATTATAGGCCTTGTGCATACCTTCTTTGAAGAAATGTCTATTCAGGGCCATTGCCAATTTTTAAACTGGGTTATTTGTCTTTTTATTATTGAGTGGTAAGTGTTCTTTATATATCCTGAATATGAGACCCTTATTAGATATATGAATTGCAAATATTTTCTCCAGTTCTGTGAGTTACCACTTCACTTTCTTTGTAATGTCCTTTGATTCAAAAAGAAGTTTTAGATGTTAGTAAAGTCCAGTTTATTTATTTTTATGGTGGTTTCTCTTGGTTTAATAACCAAAAAGCCATTTCCTAACCTAAGATCACTAAGATTTACATCTGTGTTTTAGTTTAAAAATTTTGACTATGGTATTTGCTCCTATGTTTTGGTCTTTTATGCATTTTCAGTTGTTTTTCATATGTGGTTTGAGTTAGGGGGTACGAATTTTTCATTTTCTCTGTGGGTCTCCAACACCTGGACAATCTTGGTACTCACAAGGATTATATCATCAATTTGCAAATATTCTCATTTGTGATAGTCCCCATAAACCAAGACTATAACTGATCCCTTAAAATTTGCAAAATGAAAGTCACTAAAAGAGTTATTTAGTTTACTTTTATATCCAAGAACTGTCACATTCTTAAAGTCCTTGTCTTTCTCTACAGTACAGTCATAAAGATGAGTAATTGGCTTTGTTTTCTAAGCCACTTTTTACCATGAAACTGAGTTTGTCGTTTCATGAGAGTTACTGATCACAACAGTAACCAGCAGAGAATAACCACCTATACTGAAGTGATGCTGGGTGTTTGGCTAGTCTCACTCTCAGCTAGCCAATTCATTGATGCACAGTGATCAGTGTCAGAATGTACACAATTTAAATTCTTGTTAAAATAAAATTAGAAATTACTATAGGCCAGGGATCTATAAAGTTGTTCTGGAATGCTCCAGACCATGACTGTTCTACCCACAATTGCTATCATGTTTTGAATAGGAGTAATTTCTTTCACATTCTTTCCTCACTGTTTGAAATCAATAGAGTTGGTCACATAGCACATACAGTCTCTGAGGAAGTGTTTCCTTTTTGTATTCCTTTTTGGGCCCAAGAATACAGTCGGAAGGCATAATAAATGTTCCTGTCACTTATAAGCTCTGTGATTTAGGCTACTTAGTCTTACCATGTCTGTGCCCTGATCTGTAGAAAAAGGCAATAATGCTTTCCTCCTAGAGTGGTCACGAGGAAGAAAGAACACAAACCATTGTGAAAAGCACTCAATCGAATACTTGACACTCAAAACACATTAGCTAGTCTTATAATCATATTGTTACAAGGATAATACATAATTGTTATTTGCATTTTCAAGGCTAAGTTAACCATGAAAACTTTTTGAAATGAAGATGTTAACCAAAAATATAGGCAGTTCAAATATTTCTGCTAAGAAACAAAACTGGTTTCTCCACTCTTTTTATTTATTTATTTTTCCTACTGATTATCTCTCTGGTCTTTAGATCTTAGGAGTCAGGATGAAAACTAAAACACACAAATAATTCTGTAAATTTTGTATTTGTTACTTCTTTCTAACAAAAACAGTGGCTAAAAATTGAGGAGGGTATTATGAGTTTTGTATGTACTTAATTTTTTTTTTAATTTACCAACTGGGAAGTTACATTATTTTTTGGAGGGGAAGATAACAACAAGGTACACTTTGAATCACACTCATCAAGGGCTCACTTGTCACTGAGCTAGAAAAAATACTTTCCAGATGGAAGTTAGCACCCTACAACAGCTGAGCCTTCCCTGCTTTATGCAGAGGTTGCTTATCTCATCCAGGCCAGACAGGAAATATTTTGGCCCCTGACATCACTTAGATGTTTGGTTATTCCCACCAAAGCTCTATAAATTCATCATTAGTCTCCTCATTGATCCGACACCAAGGGAGCACATATCTTTACTTGAAGTCAACAGGAAGTCCTAGAAAAAAAGGAACATTTGGACATGACTGATTTAAGGCAGCAGCGTCAACCCGTCCTTCTGTTTCCATGGTCTGGATTACTCTATCCATTCAGTAGCAAATGTTGAGTAGTGATTATCTTTCTACTAACTTGCTTTCAAATGCTAGGAGTTTATAAATATTCTCATGGGAGTGAAACAGCTTGGGGGAATGTAAATGAAAGCAAAAGGAAAGAGTGGGTTTCTTCTGATGCCAACCATTAACTATATCACATGGGCTTGCCATTTAATCATTTAAATTGCCTCAGTCTCCTCACTGACTAAATTAAGAAAATCAACTAGAAATCTTATAATGTCTCATTCAACTCTAAATTTTGTATGTGAGTAATTAAAGAAAAATGTCCTTTAAAGGGGATTTAAATGTCTTTTAGTGCATGGATAAATTAATTTTAGTGGGGGGATCTCGAAAACAGTTTTCTGTACCAGTGTATTACATTCCAAGTAATTTGTTATAAAATTGGTGAACATTTACTCTTCTCTGAACTTCTGAAATCTATAGTGCACCATTTAACTCTGTATTATATCTGTTTTGTATATATGTATCATCACCATTTACATTTATATTTCCTAATGGCAGTTAACAAATTTGATTCTACTGTATTCTCACCAGGACCTAGCCCGGGTATGATAAAAAGAATATTGGTCCAAAAACTGATTAATGATTATCTCTTTACTATTTTTGAGTCAAGAACCCAGTCAAAATTAACAGTGGACATTTGGGGAAAGACTATTCCAAATGTGCTAATTTTCTAAATTCTCCCTCCAAATAAACCATTGTCCAGATTGAGGGATTCTTGGCAAAAGCATTACTCTACATGCATACAGAAGATTTACTTTGTTTATTAAATGCACTCATTTCGCTTCTTTCACCACTGTGACATGGCGCAAAGTTTTTCTTCTATTCTTTTCGTTGTTACTAGAATGCATTTACTCCCTGTTGTACTTGTTAATCATAATGTCTTGCTCACATTTTCCTGGGGACACATTTCACTCATAATTTAGCCTATAAGATCTCACCCATAGGAATGATGACAGTTTGCAGATTATCAAAATGAAGGAGTCTTTTTTTTGTTTTTACCATACCATGTATGTTATAATAGGAGTAGGAGTTTGCAAGTATGTTTTGGAAAGTCATTTGACCTATTGTTTTAAGGTTTTCATTCATCAAATGGGGATTATAAAAACTTATCTATCATTTTTGGTGATTTACTGTATAGCACTGAGCCAAATAATGATATAAACTATTTGTTATATACGATTATTTAAAGGCTATATGATTTTGCCTCTTTTATATCATGGTGGTAAACAAAAAAAAAATGAAGGTGATAATTTAGTGTCAGACAGTTTTAGATACTGTAGTTCATTTTATTACTTACTATGTGAGCGTGGATGATATGTTCAATTTCCCCGAAGTTCAGTTTCCTCATCTGAAAATGATAATAAGAATGGCTAAATGTTCCAGCTGTTTAATGGAGATAATACATGTAAATTACTTAGCCTGATGCAGAAGAAAGACTAAAATATTAGGTATTATTATTAAAAATTTGGAAAGCAAGTTGAAAGATAAGCCTCGATACAAACTTCCTTCTACAGCCAGCTTTAATAATAGGAGTGCCATTTAATGTTTTCAGTTAATGACTTGTCCTAGCCACATTCACAACTTGGGTAGGGGGAAGGGCCAGGAAAGAGCTACTTGAAATTCATAAATCTATTTTTCTAGGCATGTTGATGATTTGGCCTAAGTTGGTAAAGTGTAAGAACCAAGAGGATTTGAGTGTCTTTTCTAAGGACCTGCATATTTGAGGACCCAAGTCAACCTTAGAGAATCTAACTCTCCCATGTTCATTTCGAGCACTTGATGGACCATAAAGAACAGTTTAACCCTATCAAATCAAATGGTTTAAATTAAAGCCCTTTCTTTATATCCGTTCTCATTCTGCTGACGAGTTCTAATCTGTATCTTTTTGGGTTTTTATGAGGTTTGCATAAAACAAAGAATTAAAAAACAGGTGGCAATGGTTCATTGTAATGCAAAGGTGCAAACCAGGGACTCTTTTGATCTTGTAATTGTCTCAGTGCTCACAATTACCATCCATGCCAATTAGAGAAAGATAAATGTCTTTCCATGTGGTGAGAACTGAAAGGCAGCTGCTCGTTTACTACCGGTCGTTTGTGTCCATAATTTGTCTGAGGTTCTTCATCTATTATTTTACTCAGGGTGAAAACATTTAACAAAAAAAGAAAGGTATTCCCGAGACTGACACAAATTAACATGCAAAAAATGGGTCAGCATGCATCTTCGACTATCATTCTATGGCCCATTAGCAAACTGGAGATTTCATTACTGAACACAGCTCCCTAAAGATCTAAGAGAAAAATGATGTGGGTGAACCACAGAGAAATATTAGAGAGAAGGTGATGAAGAAGGGAGCTTTAGGGAGGTGGGGAGAGCAGACTTGTGGCAAGGAAATGTGCATTAGACAGTGAATTATGCTTCAATTTTAATCTTTCCACCTACATTCCTTATGGTCTCTCCATGTGGCTCATTTTTGCTCTGAGTTTTAAGTTAAGGAACTTATAATTATAAATTGGAGAAAATTTAGTTTTCTGAAGGGACATAAAGTTAGATGCCTATACAAGGATTCAGAGGTCAGGTCTGAGTTCAGAATATCAACTGACAAATATACTTTTAGGCAAATTTTTGTTTTCTAGGGTGTTGCATCTGCATTCTATTCCCATTGACAACTTTGCCTGTTTGTGAGCATTGTCATTACAATTCAAGACCTGGGTGTTTCAGAATTCCAACAGTTATTTTTTCTCGTGACAAAAATTTATCATGGAGCAATTAAGCTGTCCTTTATCAAAGAGGAAATATTCAAGGCACAGACTAGTGAAAAAATAAACTCTTAGAATTGTAAACCATTTTAGCTGGAAAGGCAATGCAGTTCTTTTTCTTCTTCTTTCCTTAAATTAGGGTCTGTGCTAGAGAATTTTGGTGGGAAAATTCTTGTCAGCATATTTTAATTTGGGACATTCATCTTTTAACAGAATGTACTTGTAGAAAGCCAACAAATCAGACCCATATGAATTTCTAATATTTCATATGTGTGAGTATATTGTATGTGTGATGATATTTGTGAGTATATACTGACATAAAATTGTGAGCATGTGTGAATGTTGAGTATAAATGTGCAAATGTGGGAGAACGAGTGTGTATTTGTGTGTGCGTGAATGTGTGTGTGTGTGTGTGTGTGTGTATGGTGGGTATGTACATGTATAAAGCAGTGTACCTGTATTTGATCTGGGATTATAATTCAGCCACTTGCTGACTGACTTCTCTCAGCTTGTGATATCATATGAAATAATGTATGTGATTATGCTTTGTGGAATCAATAGTGCTATATAAGTCTATTTCATTATTATAGATACCTCCATAAGACACACAATTTTAAGGTTTTAGAAATGGAATAATACTGCAAGTCAATCACTACACTAAATGTCATTATATACATTTAAATGTATATATCTAAATACATCTAAATGTCATTATATACATTTATACATATAATATACATATACAGGAAGAGAGTCAGCAAATCTAGCATATACACACACACACACATAAAACAGAACTTCGACATCCTTTCTATAATTTCTAATTCATAAACTTTCATTTTTCAATAAGTCTTAAAAGTTGTCTCTAATGTCATTAAAAACAAGCTCCTTTGTCTATTTTTTGCCCTCTCCCCACCCCCATTCCTCTCAGCTTGGCAATAGCAAATATAGTCATTCTTACTCAGAATTTCTCACTATTATTTTGCAGTTTGGGAAGAACTTACTCCTCTGTTCTCTGTGCAGAAAACTGAAACAAGAGTTGCTTCTGCATATAGAAAGGTGTTTTCAATAGGATGGTTCTCACTTCTCAAAACGTATAAAATATAATATCCCAGGAAAGCTCATTCTTTTGTAGACATTCTCTTTATTTCTAAAATAAATTTCTTTTCACAGCAATCGTTTCAGTGGCTTAAAATTTCCTCTCGTCTTAATGTACCTTTACATCTGCAAAGAAGATAGAGCCGTGCTGGGGCATGTGAAGCTGAGTCTAAAAAACCGAAACAGAAAAAGGTTTTAAACAAGGGAGAGGCTCCAGCTTCTTAGAAGATTCCATCTCGCTTCGAGGGTCATTAAATGCCAGAGAAGTTTGCTGTGTATTTAATCAGATGGAATACTTCAGATTGAGTTGAGTCAATATTAAACCCTTTGATTTTCTAAAATGTCACACTTTGTATAAATTGGAGGTGTTTAGAAAGGAGGTGGCAAGCTGTTTCTGTTCTTTTCATTTCAGGGTGGGAAGTAGTTCATCACAAGCCTTAGACTTTCTCTTTCCTTGGACTCCTTCTTGGCTGAAGTGGGAGGCTGAGTAGTCTAATCAGAGACCAAGAGAACTGCTGCAGTGAAATGTGTTTTTCACTTGAGAAATGTTATTGAGAAAGTGCCATTCAGTTTAAGCACAACGCTGAATTAAGACAGTGTTCCCTGGACCACTGATTCATTCTTTACTGTATGGAGAAACTTTGTTAACGTGTGTGCGTGTGTGTGTGTGTAACACGTACACATGCATACACACACACCTATATGCACGCATGCATATACACACACTGATATACAGAATTTAAGAAATTTAAGATTTGAAGGCACTGAGAGTTCTCACCCTTTTCTGTCGTAGATAGTCAGTAAATGCTTGCTTATTGACTATCTGCCTAGTCCCATGGGTCTTGATTTTTTTCACATATACAATTTTTGAAAAATTTGATGAAACTTCCTGAGAGCCACATATAGACAATAATACATAGTTCGATATATAACACCCAGGGAATTAGAGATCTACTAAAGTCTATTGTGAATATTCAGAGAAACCAAACCTCCAATTACAATTCAGTTTTTTTTTTTTTTTCCCACGGAAGCAGAAACTGAGGCCAAGAAGACATATAAAGAGGCCTGACATAAAATAATAGGGAACGGTGAGCCCTGTGGCAAGTGAAAGACATAACCCTCCTAAAGGGGGTTCTTTACTCCATTCCAGGCAATTGTTGGCAGGTGGAAAACCAGGCCCAGTGCCATCAGAGTTCCTGGCATCTTAAGAGAAGTCTAAAAATATTTGCTTAAGTGTAAAATCTGTTAATGTTAAATAGTGACAACTAACTCCCATTATTTAAAAATGTTTTGGACTGGCAAAAAACAACCTATCCTCATGCCTGTTTCTGGTTCTAAACCAACAGTTTATCATTTTTTTCCAAATACTATACTTCATAAATGTTCAGACTGTTCCATTCATATTACAAAAACTCATTAAGCTTTATTGTATTCAAAACCCTGGGCCAAGTTCTATGAAAAGTACAAACATGAATACAAGAATATGTGATATTCTTGAACTTAATACAGGGATCTTAGTGTATATTAGACAAAAAAAAAGTCATGCAGATGTTTATGTGGTGAAATCACTTAGTAATATGGACAAAAGGCCATATCCTGTATGCTGTGATGCTTTGCTGAATCCCTGTCATTTTAATCAACGTGACATGGCATGCAGCAGGATTTTACTTCTTGTAAAGTTTACAATCTCTTTGTCTGGTGTGAAATCTACTTTAGACTGCTATTGATTTGGTGGCAGACTTGTGAAAGGACACATGCTCCTGTGGATAAATGAAGTTTCGTGGAGAGAGACCTGACAGCAAAAAAGGGAATTGTCTTTAAATCCCATTCTTTCCTTTAACAGCTCCATAGTATGATGGTACCACAGCAGCTGCAAATAGAGAGATTCCCCTCCAGTCAGAATCTTTACAATAATCATAAGGCATACATAGATCATTCTGCAAGTGAAAATATCCAATTCATTCATATTTAATACTAAGAGGATGTTTAAATTGTAGTCTGTAATGCCTCCCCTGAACATAATACTTAGAATAAGTGTTTGCGAATGGAATTTCTTCATGCAGAATGAACATGTGTACATGTGAGTGAGTGTGCATGTTTCCAGTTCATGTGAATAAAAGCACATTTTTTCTTGTTTTTCTGAGTTTATAAACTTGAACTTACATAACACCTTTAGCAACAATCTTCAAATGTTCCTTCCACCAAAGGTGGACTTAAATACTTGAAATTATCTCTTCTTTTTGATTCCCTTTCATAGAACAAGCATCCCTCACCTTGTAGAATGCATGATAGTGTCAGACTTAGCAGTAGGCAGTAGAAAACTTCCAGCTGAAATTAGTAGGATTGGAGGAGGCAAATAAAAGAGAAACAAGACTAAAGAAATACCTCACCCAGGGATTTTAGAACCTGGTGGGAAATTAGCATTGGAGATGTAAATGAGGCTAGGGAAATTAAGAGGATTAACTGGCTTACAGGGATTTATATAAAAATAAAGAGAAAATCACTGAAAACCTTGGGGATTTTTTTCCCCCTCGACAGAATTAAAGCTGGTTCTGTTCTGTGTGTGCGTGCATGCGTGCATGTGTGTGTGTGTGTGTGTGTGTGTGTGTGTGTGGGTTTCCTTTTTTGCTGCTACTTCTGATTCGAAAGCATTGGACCAATAATTAGAAGTTGTTTTTTGACTCTGAATTTGCTCTTTCTTCCTCGAGTGCCCCCAAGTCCAGAGGCTGACATCTGAGTAAGCTTGCCTGGCTGATTGCTATGTTGCAATTTGCATTTTTATTAATGGTAACTGACTGGAATCTGCAGAGAAAGGGGATTCACAGCCTTCTGAATCTTTTTAGGCTTTTGAAAATTCTAAACTATAAACCCTCTATTAGAAATCATTATTTTTATGTTTAGTTCATCCATGGTGGCCAGATATGTTTTTCAGAGCTGGCAATTCTTGTTATGAACAAAAGGGTGAAGTCAAAAAATAATTGAACTTTGAAGTGTATTGTCTAAAAAATGTTAAACCACCAAAAAATTAAGAGAAAGAGTGTGAATGGCCACCCTGACAATCTTTAGCATTTTTAGTGCTAAACCAGAAAAGTTTCAGGTAAGTTGGGATGAAGTGCTCACTTTGTTTAAGTTCCAAGAACATCATGGGCAGAAGCACTGTGACTGCTGAGGTGTACCTCACTCAGCTCAGCACTTCCTCTTACCCGCTCATAACTTTGTGACTGTTGGTGTTCTGACACCTGCCTTAGTGCACTGGTGTCTTTTTTGCCTCTACACTTTTCTCAGTGCTTTATCTTAGCTGAGCTCACCATTTCACCTTCAGGATTGAGGCATTTTTCCCCCTCCTGTGTTTTTTTTCAGGCTAATGTCATTATAACTATCCTCTGAAAGGACCCCAGAATTCCCTTTCCCTCAATTTTCCTCATGGGGACCTAAGTGAGCAAGAAAATCCAGCTAGGTCTTGCTCATATTCATCAACTAGCCCTAGGTTGGCAGGATAATCAAGAGTACAGCTTTGATTAGGAACAGAGGGCATATTGGACACTCAAAAATGCAGCTTTGATTGGAGACAGAGAGCAACAGTTACGTGTGTCAAAAATAAGTTCTTCTATTTTAAAAAGTGTGCTGGTAACATTTCATGGTTTCAAATATGTATGTATATATTTTTCTAGCCCAAAGGAAAGGGAATGGGTGTGATAAAATGCCAGTGTTTATGAAAAATTATTCTTATTGGTATGTTCATTATGGCTGAATAGCGATAATTTAATGGTCTACTTTAAAAATGAACTTTATAAATTTTTTGTAAATAATTAAAATGAGTAGAGCAAATGCATTACCATAAGTGACTTAAATTGTAACCCAGATGTGAAAACTTATTGCAATGTATTTTTAAGTCTTATTGTTATTATTTTTTCAATTTTAAATGGTAAGTAACATCTGTAGCATCTACTGAATGAACAGAGCTAAACTCTCTTTATGAGCTAGATATTTCATCACTCTAGTACTTGTACTACAAAATAGCCTTAGATCTGTTAGCCCTATTGATAAACTATATTTTGGAAAGTTATGATGAACCATTTCAAGGATTCTTTAATGGTCATCAATATTGCAAATTTTATGATACATTTATTAGCATAATGGAAAATTTAAAACAACTTACTTAAGAAAAGCAATAATAATCAAAGTTTCCAACCAAACTCTTCTCTTTCAAGCCCTTGAATGTTTATAAGAAATTTTCAGTTTGGAGTAAGAGTTTCAATTCTTTTAGGGATTGTATACTTAGATGAATGTTAATCACATAGCAGAGAAACAAATATCTAATAAGATTTAGTTGCTTCCCAGAATTGTGATGTATGCCAGGGGTCCCCAAACTCCTGGCCACAGACTGGAACCGGTTAGTGGCCTATTAGGAATGGGACTGCACAGCAGTGAGGTGCGGGCAAGCAAGTGCAGCTTCATCGGTATTTACAGCAGCCCCCGGAGCTAGCATCACCTCCTCAGCTTCACCTCAGATTATCAGGCATTAGAGTCTCATAGGAGCACCGGACCCCTAGTGCCAAAAGAGTTGGGGACCACAGATATACTGCAACCTGAAGATCCAGCTCCATGGAGTCTTGAATCAAGCCTTAGTTATTTCCTTTCATGCCACTTAGAGCTTCTGGAATTAGTTTCCTGCATAGGCTTGGGATTTTTGAGTCCAGAGTGAGCTCCTAAGGACTTCTAAAACCATCAAGCTGTTGTTTCTCCAAAACTCCCAATCAATGTCTCATATACCTAGGTTATTTTTTCCTGTGTGGTTCTTGGTTTCATCCTGGAACTAGAGATCTTCCTTGAACCCCAGCTTAGCTTGTCCTCTGACAGCCTAACTGAGCCTTGAACCATCTTGCCCATGAGATTTACTGAGATCATGAACTTTGCTTTCCAACCTGGTCTACTTTTCTAACCAAAGTGATGATGATACAATATACCAGTATCTCCTTTGCCAAGAGATAACTTCTGTCATGTTTCTATAACCAGAGCAGTCTCCTTAGATATGGATAACAACTCAACCTATGCTGCCCTTTCTGAAACTTGGCTCCCTGGTCTTCCTAGCTAAGGTGCATCCCTTTAGCCCATTGATGTCCAAATACCAATTTTGCCTGCTGTTAGTTTTCTCCCCTCTTCCCATTGGAATTAGTGAGCACCCAACAGATCCCATTACTGAGCTCACTGGGATTATTAAGATAAATGCAGAATGTTGTATTTTGTGGCAAGCTGCTGTGATGAGAAGAGGGCCTGGGTTATGATGGTAGACCTATATTTTTTAGCTGTATAAACTTGCCGAGTTACTCTTTGTAGTCTTTAAAGCATTCAATATTTTCTTAATTATTTAGCATAGACACAATGGATTCCCATCATAGTGTAGGCACTATACTAGTCCTTGCAATGCAGAAATGCAGTGACATGATCACAGCCCAAAGATTTACTCTCCAGAGTAGAAGCAAGTTGGTGTCAGTGTTATTATCAACAACAGTAGCAGTGGCTTTTGTGGGCCTTTGCTCCATTTTTGGCCTTTACAGCCACACTATACAAATACCTACTAATCAATTTCAACTTCGATTTTAAGCAATCTTGTGAAAAGTAATAACATGATCTTTCTTAAAAGCTACTTGATTTGGGCCCTATCTTGGACAAAGTTCTGCATTGGTACAATGCATGTTACTTTTTCTTTAGCAGGCCTCATTACAGTGAGATAAGAGAAAGAAAAACAAAAACAAGAGAACAGCATAGTGTTTTCAAGGCTGAAAAAAGGTCAGAAATACAAATGCATTTTATAAGTATGTTTAAACCTAATAGCTGCTCTTATAATGAGAGTTTTAGAATATATCTATATATGTATATGTATATGTATATATATAATTATAAGTTTATATATATGAAATTTCTAAGAATATACATATGAATTTATATCCCCAGAGATGCATACACAATGCATTATACCCCCTACCCTGATTTCTCTGATATTCTGATGTCAATCTTACTCCAAGACCTCATTTGCAAACAAAATTTAAGCAAGAAAATTTGCTTGAAATCATACACAATGATAGAAAATTGAGTCTTCTATTTGAAAGGCTTTCCCAAGGGGTTAATGGTTTAGCTATTTGATCTGTGTCTTCTTGGTGTTATTGGTGGTGTTTGATGGTAAGAAAGAAGTAGTGATTGTCACGTTAATATGTTCTATGAGTTTTGGTTGGAGATTTATGTAGCATTTTTGGTATCATGAAAAGCTTCCTCCTGCAATTTTGTCTGGGCTTTCGATACAATGAAAGAAGGGAAGTCGCTAAGGGGTATCACTGAGGGTTAAGATAGGAGCTTGAACATGATCAGATGTAATATTTCAGAAGCCTTGAGGGTTCCTTTTGAGGCTGATTGTCCCAAATGCCTCTCCTATTTTCTCCCTTAGGTTTAATATTTTAACTTCGTTCTTTTGAGGAATAGCTGTATGCCTAGCACAGCTTGGCATGGAAAAATAATAAATTGAAGACTTATAAAAAGTTTGTGCCGTTGTTTTCTGCACAACACTCCTTTTTAACTACTGTATTTTTCATATTTTAAATTAACAATATGAACAGCTATTTATTACAAAAATTAATAATGCATATTTTTACAACTCTTATATATAGGGCCATTAAAAAAATGGTGAGTATTGAGTTGCAAAGAATATGTAACAAGTTACATGTCTTGATATCATTTCCTTTATATCCTTTGATTCCTCCTTCCAGGACCCCAGATCTTCTTCTTAGCTTGGCAAATTCCTACTTGTCCTCAAGAATATGTCTTCCAGGAACCTATTTTCTTCCTTTCTTCTAACAAGTTTGGGTTGTTTGGTTATCCTCTGTGTTCCCAGAGTACCCCATTCACACACCACTTCTTTTTTTTATTCACTCACATATTCTTTTTACAAACATATGTTGAATGTTTATATAATTACCTAAAATATGATATGCCGAAATTACCTGTTTACAATAGTCTCCATCACTGCTTTATAAGTATCGTAATGCAGAGATCAAGTCTGATTCATCTTCTGATCCTTAGGTACCAAATCAATTCTAGAGACAGTAGATGCTTAATAAATATTTGTTGTACTGAGTCACTGATAGAATCTTTGTGGAAGTCTTGTCAAGGCTAGTCTAATTACAAGTCAAGGTACTCTGTTAACTGTGTTACTGTTAAATCATTTGATCATTATGATTTGTAAATATAGTTATATTCAAAATTGTGCTTTCTCTGAATAGGAAATGTACTTACACAGAAAAGTAAAGCTAAAAATGGTAGCAACCTAAATAAAAATGCTAAAGTCAGTGGTCACAAACCTGTAGATGTTGAGAAATACACTCCTTAGAATAGAGTTTGCTTGACTGTTTGATTGGCCCAGACAGTGTTTTAAAGGACATAAACATAAGCAGATATTATGCTCATATAAGTGTACAGCAGCTTACTGTCAACTGCCTTATAGCCTGCTTCTGCTAAATGTATATTCTCAAGGATATTCAAGTTGGAGACCTCTGCTGTATGGTTTATAAAAGTGCTACCATATGTGAAACCTGCTGCTTTGTCAACAGATCTACTCAATTTTGATGCAATTTGGGTTTGGGCAACATCATACTACCAAAAATAGGCTTTTGTGTCAATTTTAAAAATCATTTTCTAGTTAATATCTCTTTAAAATAAAAGAACTAGGTCAATGGTAAAATATATCTTAGCAGTCTATATTTCGTAAGCCCATACCTACACACAAATACATATACATGAATGCATAAATATATATACGTGTGATGCTGATTTTCATAACTCGATTGTTATAAATTTCTATCATAATCTTGTGTCGACTCCAACTATTTTTTATTTATATCAGCAGAGAATTCTCTTAATTTCCTAATATAAATTGATTTATATGAAGTGAGCATATTTTAGTTCAAAACATCAAATAATATGTAAATATACATAAAAAATTTCAAGCAGAAGGTAAACTATGAACAAAAATTCAGAATGCTAAAATAATTAGGCCCATTAGCAATTAGAATTTGAAAAGAGGCTGGCTGATTTAAGCTCCTATTAAAACTACTTTGAAAAGCATTTTAAATAGTTTGGACTTCGCCCTGTTGCATAACTATCTTAGCATGTGTTTTAAATACTAAACATAGTTTGTTTTAGAAAGGGAGATAACACTCTGGAGAATAAATTAGAGCGAGAGTGAAGTTTAGACAAGTGGAAGGAATTGAAGTAATACCAGGGGTGGGGAGTAGGTTGACTGTAAAAGCAGAAAAATAGATTCAATTTGAGAAACCTCTTTTGCAGACTAAATGGGGGTGGGGAATATAGATAGAAAGCATTTTTTCAAGTCTCTTTCAAAAGAAAAAATTTGAAAGTTTGGCCCCATCCCTTTACACATGCCTGTAAAAGTTTTAAAAAACATAATTCGATTACTATTTAGTTATTTTAATATTCTGAAGTTAGATAAAAGTTTGGTTAGAATATGTTTAAATGTTTATATTTCTATCACAAGATATAATTTATTAAGGAAAGAGATGTCTCCCATTTTGAAAATTGGCATTCCTGAGGGGATTATGTTTGGTTAAAATTATTTGAGTTAGTTATATTAGCATATAACATCTTTGGGCTAGGTACAGCTTTAGAACTTAGGCATATGGCAATGATTAGGAAAATTTCCTTTGTCCACGCAGCCTATTTTTTACATATAAATTTTCACTATTAACTTCTAATATGTTTTCTTGGGGTTTAAATTAATGCTTTAATTTTATGTGCTATAAATAAAGAATATCAGTGCAGTGGTACTCAAATATAAGGGCAGCACTAAACAAAAATAAATAATTCAAAACTGTTTCAACCAACTCTCAAAAGCAGTTGTAAAAGAGTAATAAAAAGCCCAAATGTCTAGGTTATTTAAAGGACAATCGTGAAAACCCCATAGTCCTCAATATTATGCTAATTGAGTTAGCAATATTTCAATTAATCATACAGAGCTTGACTGATTTAAATCTTATTCTACCTTTCAGAAATTAAAAAAAATGTTCTGTGATTGTCTATATTAATAAAATTGTTTTCCTTAGAGCAAGTTGTAATAAAAAAAAATAAGCTAATTCATATTAAGTATTTGGAGAATGATGGTATGTATGGTCATCATGAGCCCATAAAAGAACTGAGCATTAAAATGATTATGATTCAACTCTTTCTAACCTTATTCTTTGTTTGGTGACCTTATTAGTTATCTGTATGGTAGGATAGACATGTGAGCGCATTATTTCATAACCTTTGGATTGTGTTTTAATTAGCATTTTAATTGCTCATCAGAGTAATTGAAGACAGTCAGAAAATGGAGCATTTCCTAATCCCTTTGGTACCAGTCAATGATAAGTTTTCTCAAGGTCAAGTTCCTTCTGGTAGTACTAATGGAAGGTTGCATTATGTTTTGAGCTCCTGACATCTGATAGTATTGGGACTGGCATCTCTGAGAGTAAGAGATTATTTTTTCTCTTCTACTATGAGTCTTGGTTTTTCACAAAAAAAAAAAAAAAAAAAAAAAAAAAAAAAAAAAAAAAGAGGGCGGTGGCTATTACTTTTAAATGAAAAAATTAAAAATAGGACACATATAGAATATTACCTGTGATCAAGGTTAGGTCACATTACAGTGGACATTTGCTACCTTGCTGAGACTTGTACTTGTTTGATTAATACTGGGATGTTTGTGCACAAGAGAGGTATTTGACATGATTTATTCATTTTTCAGAAAACACATACCAAGTGAATTCCATATTACAAATAGTAGGCTGCCAATAAACAAGGTAAAGGTTCTAATTATCAAAAAAAGAGTAATTGTTTTCTTATTTTATAGACTAAACAGGGCATTCTCCACCCCCACCCCCCAACACCAAAGTGGAGTATTAACAAATGGAAGGTGCATCTACCAAATGGATTGTAGGAGGAGGGGCAGGGTAGTGCAGTGGCTAAGTGCCTCTAGCAGAGGGCTGCTGAGCTGTAAATCCCATGATTGCCATCCACTTGATACTATGTGATCTCTCTGTGCTCAGTTTCCTCAATGGTGTCTCAGAAGACCTTTGTGAGGATTAAGTAGATTAATATTTGTAAAGGGTTTAGAACCATCTCTGCAACATTGCAATATTTTATTTTATTTTATTGTTCTGACAATGAACACAAAATTAGCCCAGCTTGACAGCCATGGTACGAAGATCAAGATTTCATGGCAAAATTTGGGTTGCTGTTAAAGAGTAAACCTCCTTCCTTTAGTCCTGAAAATATGACCCGGGTCATTCTTGCTGATTTGAGCTGCTTTACTAGAATGTGAAAATTTTCTTATCTCATTCATATATCTGTGCTTGGCTTCTGGCTTATGTGTCAGGATATCTCTAAGTAGAGCTTTAAGGAAACCAATATGCTGGCATCCAGATTTAGATAGTAAATAAATTAGGGCCTTGTTTGGCTTTCAGGTAGAACTATTTACTTTATCAAAAATGGTTGATGAAAAAGATAGTCACAACAAAACACCGTGGTAATTAAAAAATTGATCCAGCCCAACTGGAAAAAGGTATAAATTCCTTGGCCAATTATTTTTATATCAATTTAGGTTAAGCATTTGGCAGAGTAACAGGGGAGAACTAATAAATGGCCAGTCAGTTTGGCCTGAATAGCAGATTTGATTCAGGGGCAATAGAGTAAGCTACTCCTGCATCTTTACTTTTTCTTTTAATTCTAATTTTTCTCTCTGCTCATCAGTGCCCCAAACTCCCTTCCTACATGCAGCCATAAAAATATGTACAATATTTTTTTCATTTTGGACACTTAATAGTCTTTTGATCCCATGTTAAGTATGACTTAAAGTGTCTTTTAAAAAATGTTCCTTTTTTAAAATTTATAGTGTGCAATCTGAATTAAGTCTTCTTGCAGTGCAAACATAGTTTTAAAATATTCCTCTGGCTCTCTTCTCTAGCATCATCACTGTCCCTAAACTTCTGATATCTAGAAATTTTGGAGTTGCTCTGCTTAAAATTTTATTCTGTTGAGTTGATAAAATACATATGGGATTATTTTCCAGCATATACCATTTCAGTTTCATACCTTCATTTAGTGTTCAACTTTTGCAATTTAAAGATAGTACTTTTCACCCTAATGAGTTCATTTACCTTGGGCGTGATTTTAGGAGATATTACTACCCTTCTGTCTTGTTTTTTCAAGTTTCCTCTTTATTCTCAGATATTCTTTTATTATCTATCTTAATGTATTACTTTTGGGTGAGTGTCACTGGAGCTAACCCTCACCCAAAGAAAATTTATGACTGTCCATGCCTTCTGTAGTTTTTCATTTTGCAAAACTGGCAAAAGAGCAACATTCTCATTTTGAGACATTTATAGCTTCTAAAATCTGTTTTCTGAGGTTATCAAGTTGATGACGGGGAAAGAATTGCGTTTCTGTTTTCAAAATCACAATAGAACAACTCTACAGTTGCTTTGTTAAAGTAATATCATCTCCTCTCAACCTTTTATAATGTCCACTATTTTAAAGCAAAGCCAGACCAGCATGGCCACTGATGGATTATACACATACAAAACACATTTTGTCTTGTGATGGAAAGAGGATGTGTATTATTATACCTGGAGTTTTTTTTTTTTTTTCTTGATGCTAGCAAATGTCCTAATGACCTGATATAGGTCAAATTCACATAATGACGTACCATTTATGGCCTCATAAGTACCTTAAAATAGAGCTCAAAGAGCATTATAATTTTTCAGTGCCCCTGGAATACTCAGTAAAGCTAACTCAAAGTTCTGGACAAAAGACAATGGTCATTGCTTATCTGTGACCCAGGTATTTCCAGGGAACTTGTAATTTTTCTCAAATTGGAGCCCGACATAGCTATAAGGATAACAACCTAGACTCTCAGCACCTAATGTTAAACAATGTTCATTTCATTATGCAGTTTCTGGATGTCCAAGCTGTGCATACATTTCTATATATTGTGTAAATATTAAGAAAGATGAATTGACTTTAATTTAGTTATGCGTATACTAATAAAATTCTAAGCTTGTAAAATAAGTTAGCACAGTCCTTGGGAAGACATTCCTGTGGAGAACTAAAATAATATACATTGAATATTGATTCAGTCCAGGTGGGCTCTCTAAGCATATACTGTGTACTAACACCATGGGGATATATAAAAGAAAAAGTTGATTTTCTGTCAAACTTTTCAATGGAAAGTACTGATAAAAGCAAGCCTTTATGAGTGAACACATGGAATTTTGGTATAAAAGATTGTATGTTCCTGACATGGCTATGAATTTGTCATAGAATTGAATACACAGAAGGAAGAGAGAGCATGACACCTTTATGTAGAAGGGTGTGAAGAAAGGATGTTTTCTGAAATACTCCTTGCTGAGGTCACTCACTTAGAAACAGATTCTGTATCTTAGGCAGAAAGCAAGGCCTTTAAAGAATAGCCCTTGGCATGTACAATGTAGAAATCTTAGTGTTTTTTTTTTTTTTTTTTTTTTATGTGAACCACATTGTATCTTCATGTCTAAAAGAGTA
This sequence comes from Cynopterus sphinx, assembly GCA_030015415.1. NCBI lineage: Eukaryota > Metazoa > Chordata > Mammalia > Chiroptera > Pteropodidae > Cynopterus > Cynopterus sphinx. Next base: position 121,762,273 of record CM057383.1, read on the forward strand.
CCTGCTGGGTGTATCTTGAGACAGACTTCAAACATCTGGAGAAGTGGTCATAGGGTAACTTCGAGTTATAGGGTAGATCACTTGAGATGTTGTATACCAACCTCTATCAACTAATATTAACAACAAGCATTAAACTCTTGTATTCCCTGTGAGTTTGGGAAAGTCTTTGAAATATTCCACTCTGCCTCAGCAATGTTAAGGGGGCTGAGAGCTGATTTTGGTGGTTTGTTTTTCTTTTTCTTTATATCCACAGAGAAAAAGAATATTTTAGAACTAGAATGGACATGGCAGTGGCAGTTGAAGTAAGAGAATATCAACAGTCATAATTTCTAATTTTTTTGGAGATTTTCTTTCTAGGAATAAAAGCTAAAGACTATAAATTAAATTTTCTTAATCACACACACAGATACACAATGGGGAACACGAAAAATAATAGGTCTGGACTTCAGGCTTACAATTTATTGTTAGGGACAAAAGGCAAATAAATAAGTCAACAGATATTTAATTATAAATTGAAATAAATGCTACAAAGGAAAAGTTTAGAGAGCAATGCAAATCAGCCTAATTTATTTTAGAGAATCAAGGAATTATTCTCAGAGAAAATGGCATTTCAACTGAGCCTTGACAGATGAGTAGGATTTTAACAAGGCAGAGAATAGAGGAAAGAATGTAAACAACCTGTGTGAAGGATCTCAGGTGGGAAAGATGCAGTTCATTTGAATAACTGAAGAAAGCCCATGTGGCTGGGGAGTTGCCAACTAAATGAAAAGCATCTTGAGTTGGAGCAAGGCAGATAGGCAGGTATATTCGTTCTTGATGGCTGCCATAACAAGTTACTACACACTGGGTGACTTAAAATAATAGAAATTTATTCTCTTCTGCTGGAGACTGGAATTCTGAAACTAAGATACTGGTTGGGCAACACTTTCTCTGCTCGCTGCTGGTGGTCCATGGCAATCCTGGGACTTCCTTGACTTGCAGCTACAGAACTCCAGTCTCTGCCTTGTCTTCCCTCTGTGTGTCTTCATATGATGGTCTCTCTGTGTGTTTCTATATCTTTTTTCTTATAAAGACACCAGTCACACTGAATTAAGAAACCAGTCTATTTCAATATGGCATAATTTTAATATACAACTTAATTGCATATGCAAAGGCCCTGTTTCCAAATAAAACCAAATATTGACAAGGACTGGGGGTCATTGCTTCAGCATCTTTTAGAGGATGCAGCAGCAGGTGTATATGCTCTGTTGAAGACTGTTGTTTTATTCCATGACAAGCCATTGGAATGGTTTAAGTAGAGGGCTGGTAGGATCTGACTTACTTTAGACTGTATAATTCCATTTTATATGACATTCATATGACAAAAAGCAAAACTATAGAAGCAAAAATTAGTTCAGCACTTGCGAGGGGATAAAGGTCAGGGTTGGGGATTCATTACAAAGGGGCTCTGGAAAATTTGGGAAACAGACAGAAATGGTCTATATCCGAATTGTAACATAAGTTTGTCAGCATTTATGGATGTGTACAGCTGAACAGGTCAAATTTTACTCTATGTAAATAGTACCTAAATATCAAACCATGAGAAGGGACTCAGATCAGACCCTTCTCTGGTAGTCTAGTTGAGACAAAATTATGGCTTAGCTTAGGGTGGCAATATGCTCTTGGCACTCCACCTCACTGCTCTGCACACTGCTGTCTTTGGAATCAGTTATTAATTTGTCAGCCCCTTCCCATTGTGATTAGCTTGCTGAAAATAGCTTTTGTTCTCAAAGGAAGTGAAGGAAAGAGGTTCAGAACCTGGGGCACCTGCTGGAAGAGGGCCAATGTGAAGGTCAAGATGCTTTAGTGTCAATGGACAATAAAACAGGAATGGTTCAGAATGAGTAAGGAGAAAGAAAACAAAGATGCCTAAGAAGGAAAGTAGCTGACTGAAACATGTCACTTTTCTCTGTAAGTTTAGGGTCAGTCTGTCGGAGAGTGTAAAGAAGAAACTGGAGACTTTGGGGAGGAGAGATATACTCTTTCCTTCCCTGAAGAGGCTGCCAAGAAGTAGCTGAAGAAACCTAAACTTCCACAGCTGTGCTTTGCAACTTAAGTTCTCCAAGAAAGACTTTAGTGCTGACCTAGATGTGTTTCATTGATGATAAGAAGGAATACATTAACAAAAACAAGGAGCTCTGGAAAAAGTGAACAAATGTCTTTTTTTTTTTGCTTTATCACAGTCTCTTCTGTCATTTGAAACAAAAAAACCTTTTTTTAATTAAATAATGATTATCCCCCCCACCCATTTGCAGTCTTGTTAATAGGAGAAATAATCAATTAACATGCTTTTAGGGTATTTTGCCACCATTGGTCCATAGACTTCAATCTAATAAATCTTAGTAGAGACAGTGTTGAACCTGTGGAATGAAATCTTTTTTGAAGGAGATTTTATTAAAAAGAGAACATACTATAAATATGATAAAAGTCACACTAACTCCATACCTGGCATAGTAAAAACTCAGTTTAATTAGTTTAATTCCAGCCCCATAGAGTAATAGTTACGTGATCTTATACAAATTAGTATAACTCTCTTAGATATCCCACCCTGTAATTTCTCCTATGTAATATATACATATATTATCTACTAAATACATTTTGGAATTGGAACTATTCTATGTTAAGTACTTTAGAAAGTCTGACACTTATTTTTCACTTCATCAATTCTTACTTCCCTTTTATCTTATCTTTTCTTTGTCTTTCCAAAATAGAATGTAAGAACCGTGAGAAAAGTCTGTTTTATTTACTACTGTAACCTCAATGCCTAGATCAGTGCTGATAGGTGACAATAAATAATTTTTCAGTTAATAAGCAAATGAACAAATGTTTATTAGTAATAATGCTATTCCCTTGGTCAGCAGTAAGTTAACAAAGTGTCAGCTTTCTTAGTAACATAATTTCCTAGCTGCTGCTCAGAAACATTTAAAGTCTTCACCTTAGGTCCAATGAAAATATAGGCTTTACAAATTGACATTGGATCAAAACTCTTGTCCTTGCCCAATCAAGCAAAAATAACAGAAATCCTGGTTATCGATAGCCAGGAAGAGGGAGCAAAGCCTAGGAGAGCATCCTGACCCACATATTCAGCTACTTTACTTTCGACATTGCCTGAACCTCCAAAATATAGAGGTATTCATGAATAATGGAGTGAGAACATGAGAAAGAACTTTATTTTTTTTTAACTCTTGTTCACCATTAGAAGCAAGTGTTCTCAGTGTAAAGAAGAGTGAAAGGCTCTCTTGATTTTGAATTCTGGCTCAGACAGATATCAACTGATCCTGCCCCTGAAGAAAGAAAAAAATTTTTATTCATTTATTCCTTTGATAGGTCTAATCTAAAAAAATTCTCTAAATTGTATGTTTGTCATTGCTGAAAATCCTTCCTGTTGCTTTAATCATGGCCACACTTTATTGGCATGTTTAATTACACAGCACCTAATGATGCTGTTGCCAGAGAATTTTAAGGTCAAGGGTCTCCTCTGGAAGAAAGTCAATTCAGAGGACAGCACATGTACTTCTGGTAATTCGCACATCCTTGAAAGAGCTGAGTGAGCTCATAAAGAGAAGCTATGGGTTTAACCCTCTGATTCTCCAGGCTGAAACCCTCTCTGTGTGTTCATTCATCATAATTAGAGTGGATAGACAGAGCGTGGCCTCAGCATCCTCGAGCTGAGCTGGCATGCACCTCCTAGGATTCAGCACTAGGACAGCACTTTAATATTCCTCCCAAGCATCGTGTTGTGAAAGGGACTACATACTTATTTGTAGCAAGATTACAAATAGGAAGACATCTGTTCACAGCAATATTTTCCATTCATGGTTGGGACAGTAATTGAGTCCAGGTCTGCTCTGCATTCCTTTCCTTTGCTTTTCTTTCCTAGTAGTCACATAGAATATATGATATGTTACTTTAGAAATATACATATGTTTTTACACACACACACACACACACACACACACACACACACACACACACACATATACATTTACCTATTCTCGTAAGCACTCCTTCTAGTGGGGCTTTTTTCTCTAATTGAGCCACTTTTGAGACATCTATACCATTTTCCAGAAAACATCATCTTACTCTTGCCTGAGTGATCTAAGACAAATAAATGTGCGAAGCCGTTGTATGATTTTTTCTTATTTTTCAGGAGAAACTTTTCTGAGGTAATTGGTATGAATTAACAGTTTCTTTTTTCTTTACTAAGACATATGTGCATTATTTTTTTAGATATCTTTTCTTTTTATACAAATAATTTTTTTTATCTACTGCTTCCCCTCCTCTGTTTGAAAATGTAGATTGTGTGAGCTAGAGATTTTTGAATTTTTTTAAGAGAGAAAGAGACTCACATCCCTAGTTCCATTTGATCACAACCACTCTAAGGGGATGCTCTAGGAGAAGGAAAAGTGCGTAAGCTTTTAATGTTATTACCTTTAGTTTTCTGCCTTTTCCTGGTGTAGAAATATTGATGGGACTATTCTGAATATTTAGTACCTTCTTAAATTTTTCAGTGGCCAATTTTTCTAATGCATCAGTTGCACTAATGATTTTAAATTTGTAGTATAATCTACCCCAGAATTGCACTTCCCACTATGATATCCTTGTTGTTTTTTTTTAACTCTAAATAATATCCATAATATCTTGGACCACTCCCCTAAAATATATCTGCATGTCTTCACTGATATAAACACCAAAATATTTTATAAAAATGTTTTTCAAAAACAAATTATTACCACATCACTGACAGTGACTACAAGTAAAATAACTTATCTATTATAGTGCAATGGTGAAGAAAAATGAGTATTTTTATTTCATATAGAACTGGTGGACTCCTGACATATTCATTCTATACCATTAGAAAAATATATAGAAAAAATCAAGTTAGAGCAGGAATTAACTGTTTAGATGTTAATATATTCTCTAGTTAAAAAGCTGGATTTTTGTTACAGTCTGTTGTCCCATGTGTTAGCATTTTTTAGCTCAAAGTCATTTAAAATTTCCTCACTTTACTAGAATAAGTTCCTAATCAGGTGGCAGATCATGTACTAGCCCTTGAGTCAGAAAGTGGCCATTGAAACTTTGACTCTGCCATGCTTTGGAGGTGGAGCTCCATTCTGGTTTCCTCACCTGTAAGATGAAAATGATCCTGTTTCCAGGGTAAGCAACTTGTTCTGCTTTCCCCAGGACTTTCACTGGTTTTAGCCCTGAAAGTTTCATCAAGAGGCCTGATTCCTTTAAGTCCCAGGCAAATCGGTCTAGTTGTTCACCCTACTTACACAGACTCCTTGCCCTGCTTCACAGACTCCTGGTAGTCTCTATCTATGGAAAGAACACATTTACAATAGTGTAATGTTTTCATGATATTGATTGGCATCCCAATTCATCTTCTACCACAAGCAAGTATGTCTTCTGCAATATCATGTAATTAAAAAACAAAACAAAACAGAACAAAAACAAACAAATAAAATAATGCAAAAGAGTTCTGGGCCCAGACAAAACTCTAGAGTAAGAAAAATAGGGGTAGTCAATGACACCTGTGTGCTGCCCTCCATGGTTTCCCATCTTAGGCAGATTCTGCTTGCTGTGGAGGTTGAGATTCTTTCTAGATGGCTAGACCTGAGTTACAATTTCTGACCCCCCCCCCCCATTTTCCAAGTGGCATAACTTTGAAAAATTTACTTGAACTTTATAAATTGTAGTATCTTCTTTTTTAAATTCAGGAATTTTTAAAGATTGCATAACACAATGTTTCTTAAATACATAGCACAGTGCTAGCCTCATAGATTAGCTTCATAAAAAATAGAGCTATTTATCTATCATTATGATTAACAGTTGGGAAAACAGGGAGTCAGTCACCAACATTCATAGTATTTAAGCAGTGAAACTTGTGGTCCATAGAAATCAACGTACAGAAAAAGAAAGAAGGAAAGACAGAAAGAAAAAGAAAGAGGAGTGGGAGGAAGGAAAGAAAAGAAGAGAAGAGAGAAGAGAAAAGAGGGAAGGGAAGGGAAGGGAAGGGAAGGGAAGGGAAGGGAAGGGAAGGGAAGGGAAGGGAAGGGAAGGGAAGGGAAGAGAAGAGAAGAGAAGAGAAGAGAAGAGAAGAGAAGAGAAATAGCTAAATTTGGAAAACAAGCACATTTTCAAAGCTAAATCATGAAACCCACTGAAAATAGTGAAGTGGATGCAATAAGTGACTAGATCTTAAAAATAAATTCAGGGACTCAGTTAAAAGTTCAATAGCTCAGTTGTTCGTGCCTGGCTGGTTTGCTTGCTGACTCACTGGAATTCCATTGAGTAGTCACTCCTTGGAGTTCCTGCTCCCCCCCCAGGAACTATGGGACTCTATACCTACAAAACACTTGTACCTGCATCATTTTGCTTGATATCAAAACAATTCTGTGAGTTATGCATTATTTTCAAGTGAAAAGTTGAAGCTCTGGGAGATTCATGATCCACTAAGGTGACTTAACCTGCAAATAGTGAAGTCTAGATTGAAACCTAGGCTTTGTGACTCTATAATTAGTGTCTATTGTGTTATAGGAGGCATTGAGTCAGTTTATAGCATATGCCCAGTTTTTCTGACATGCTAGAAATATACCCATGTTCTACAATATTTCTATAATAACTAGATCCCTCCATTCCTAAAAGAGATTAGCAGCAATTCTTGATTTCTATTTCTTGAGATAGAAATTTTTTACATGTGTTTAATTGCTAGTAAAAATCACATGAATACAAACTAAAATGAGATCAAGTTTACAGGATAGTTTATACTGGACTAAAGGACCCAACCAGCAATAGGAAACTTGAACAATTAACATTTGTATTTTGCTGACCATCATCAAAAGGTATACTACATTTTTGTTCAGTTTTTATTCAGCTCTGAAGAAAGCTTAATTTGGGAGTTTCAGAAAAAAACTTTAAAAATTAACATTTTGGTGAACAAAGACCTTAACTTGTAGCAGGTAAATTTTTGTGGAGTAGTGATGATGATGGTAATGGTGATGATAATGATAACATTAATAACAAATATGTCATATACCTTGTTATATAGTTTTCAAGTCACTTGCAATCATTTTCTTTGGTTGTATACCTATGAATTAGAACAGATGGGTGTTCTATTTATAGCATATACCAGTACTATTTCTGTGCCCCAGAGAGGTCAAATCACTCACTCAAGCCAGTAACAACCAGAGAGAGAACAAAACACTATTAATTGTTTATTTTATGTTATTTCCATGATGTCATTCCTTCCTTCCCGCTCCAATATCTTTGGTTCTCCCATCTGAAAAATTAGGAGCATCCAAGATTCATTTGGCAACTTTTTCTTTCATTCCCAAAAGTTAATGTACTCCTGGTATTTCCAATATGTTCATGAACTCTCTCTGAGGTGGTGGTGGCATTCATAGCCACAGCCATGAGCTGACAGCCATGGGAAGTGGGCTTAGCATTCTCCATGGTGGAATAAGCTCTTAACGAAGTGATCACTCTTTGTCTTTTTTTTTTTTGATTTCTCTCAATAATATGATTTTGCATGCCTTCCTTAACAGCATAGTCTTAACAAGAATCTAGCCAACTTAGTGCTTTAAAGGTTGTTAAGCACCTTTTGGAGAACTTGTCAGACAAAGCATTGTTTCCCAGAGTGCTCTCTCTGGCTACATTCTTTGCTGCCAAACCAACTCCACTTTTTTTACTCTATTTACACAGAATTACCCAAGGGCTTTGCCTGTGTTCTGCATTCTCAGGTAGGTTTTTAAACGCCTGGTGCATTTCCACTACTGAAGTGACAAATGCTAGGAGGCTTAAAATAAAAGAACTGTATTACTTCACAGGTCTGGAGGCTAGAGGTTCAAAATCAAGGTGTCAGCATGGCCATGCTGACTCTGACAGTGCTGGGGGCAAATCCTTTGCCATTTTCAGCATCTGCTGTTGACTGACAATCCTTGGCATTCCTTGGTTTGTCAAAGCAGCACTCCTATTACATGACTATCTTTTCTCTGTGTGTCTTCACAGCATCTTTTCTCTTTGCATGTCTATTTCTGGATCGAACATTCTCTGATTTGTATTGGATTAAGGCCCACTGTAATGACACCGTTTTAACTTGATTCCTTTTTTTAAGACCTTTTTTTTCACAACATAAGGTTATATTTTGAGGTACTAGGGGTTAGGACTTTCTTTTATTGGAGAGACACAATTTAAACTAGAATAAGGATAAACTGGAGAGTTCACACCACCTGTAAAAGGCTGGCTGTCACTCAGTGCCAGCCAGTTGTTTTAATTTCAAGCCTTATTTCTTAAGAGAAACTGGAAAGCTGAATATTTTATGGAAAGTATCTGCCAGTTATTTACCTTGTTTTGTGGTAACTAAACTAAGCATGTGCTAAGGTCTGATTGAGTCTTCTGTAAGCCCAATAATCTCTGATTGCTCTACTCAGTCAATTTATGTATGAGAATTGTGGACCCAGTGGGCTATACAATTCACTTGTAGCTGAAAATGAGCGAGAAATCTGCAGGACGCATGTGTGGTGAGTGAGTGAAGGGACTAGGATGGAAGCAATATGAGCTGAAAATTCTAAAAATTCAACAGAGCAAAGTAGCTCTTGCTAAATTTACTCTTACTAGATTGCTATGTGTTTGCAATAAGTTTTCTATGCACTTCAAAGCAAGAATTGAGGTCAGAGAGATAGATAGTCGTGGTCCAGTTAATGTAGGGCTTTGTAGATCAGTTAAAGAGGACTGAATTCTAAATGTGATGGGACGATATTAGAGGATTCTGGGTAAGGAGTGGCTTATGTATAAAAGCATCATCCTACCTACTTGTGTGCAGTATGGATTATAGGGAAAACAAAGTGGAAGAAAGGCATATGAAGCAAGCATCTCAGAAAGAAGTTAATGGCTTGAATAGCTATCACTGAAAAGAGACCAAGGTAGCCAATTTTTAAGTGAGTTTTGGAAGCTGAGGCAATAGAAATTACCCATTGAATGAGAAAGAAATATTCGAGAAGAATAAGATATTTAGTCTAAGTAACTAGATTTGTATTGCTGTTAATTATTAGAATGAGACAGTCATGGGAATAGGTTTGGGTAGGAAAATATTGACTGTTCTGGAATTGCCATGTTAAGATGAGTACAAATCTAGAGTTCACTGAAGAGATCAAGAGTGTATATCTGTATTTCAAATTTATCAACATACAGATGGGATTGATAAATTGTTTTTACACAAAATAGAGACCTGGTTAAACAATGTACTACAGTTTGTTTTTTTTTTAAACCATCTATTTTGAAAGGTCTTCATTACAGTATCTTTATTATACATCATTTATTTAATGACACAATGGGTTTCCATTTTATTCTACTGACAATCATTTATCTGGTTGCAGTGGTCATCTTTGTACATATATCTTTGCACACATGTGGGTATTTATCTATAAGAGAAATTCCTAGAAGTGGGATTACTGTATTCAAGCATATGTGCATTTAAAATATTGATAGATATTGCCAAGTACTCCCAAGGAAAATATATAAGAATGTCTGTTTCCTCACACCCTTTCCAAATTTCATAATCTTAGCCAAACTGATAGCTTAAAAAAGTATTTTTTTGTTATTTAATTTGCATTTCACAGAATAATTAGTGAGGTTGAGCATCTCTCCATATGGTTTTAAGCTACTTGAGTCTTTTTCTTTTTTTTCTGTGAACCAAACTGCCTGTTTTATCCTTTGTCCATTTTTCCTTTGAGCTGTTGTTTTTTTCTGGATTTTTTTCTTTATCTATTTTACATAGTATTGAACTTCAGCATTTTGGACAGCAGGATGTTTGAAGCATGTTTGTTTTTCAGTAGAAGTTTATGATTTAAGTGATCATAGTCATATATTCAGAATGACAACACTGGAGATGAAGTTGTGGAAGTGGTAGGAGTTAATATATTACAATTCTCTTTCTGCTACGATTTTGCTGGGTGCCATGGGGACAATCATTTAATCATGTGCCTTAGATTCCTCCCTGTAAAGTAAAATCACAATCTCTGTCTTACTTTCAAGAATTTATTTAAGAGGGAATCTATGAATAAATAAATATAATAACTCATTTTTGGGTTTTAAATATTTTCAACATAGGAATTTATGCACACAAGGTAGATTCAATAACATATTAAATATACAACATTGCAAAATTCAAATTTCCCTAGTGACATGTAATCTTTAAAGCATCTTCTTTCTCTGTTTCTTCTTTTGGTTCTCCTTTTATTCTTTCTTCTTTCTTTTTTTGTTATGCGTGACAATATTTTTAGTTGCCCATATTCAACTGGTGAACTGCAATACACAGCAACTAGGTAAATTTGTAAATTTATAAAGTAAATGCTTAGTGATCACTAGAAGGCCTGCCCTCTTTTTCTTTTTTATGACATCTACTTGATAGTTAAACATGCTAAGAACGTAGGCTAACAAACTGGAGAGTCACCAATAAAATTGAATAGAGGAGAATGTGTTTCCAACTCTCCATGTAGTTATCAAACCATGTAGTGGAGAGACCAATGACCTGACAGCAGATCTGAGGGCGAGCTCAGGTTCTCTTACTAACTGGCTTTACAGTATTGAGTGATGACTGTGTCATCTTATAAAAGTAATATCACTTACTCGTTTTAAAACATAACCTATCAGAGAAATGTGGCTGTTTCAATGAGCAAAAAAATAAATAAATTTAAAGTGTAATTTTGAATGGCAGAATTGGTCATAGCCTCATCTTCCATGAAAACAAAGTAAGCCACCACCACCAAGTTTTATAGAACCCTTAAAGCATCTTTGTGGAACACATTTTGAATACTCTTAATCTGAATTATTTTTTCTTAATTTCTGGTTAAAAATTAAGTTTTGTCACTGGTAGTTACACATAGCTGTTAGGAAAAAAAGAAGGGGAGTGGGAGGGAGGAAGGAAAGAAAAAAGGAAATGAAGAAAAAGATTTCATTGTCTAGTCTTTACCCTAAAGGGATGAGCAAATATTATCAAAAATATTTTCTCTCTGGCATCACACCAGATGATGTGTTCATATGATGCTCAAGTTAAACGATTAAATCCAGACAACACAGCAAGGGAAAATATGTGTCAGCCAGATTCCTGGCACTCCTCTTGAAAAGGCTCTTCTTATTTGACTGATTCTACAGCCCTGAATTCTGTAGAAAATCAGCTTTACCAAGATTGTTAAGAACTGATTACCATAACATTTTCTCTACATTTTCTATTCACCTTTTAGCATCTATGATTTTTAAGATTGCATGGTTAAAACAGTATGGTAGTGTAAAACTCTAGGGCCACAACATTCCTATATCTGATTATCTGCTCAATTTTGTCAAGAAACACACTGAGTATTTACACTGAACGCTGAGGTTTTGCATTCATTCACTGGCTCATTGTTTGCCTACAATATGTCAACTCCTGTGCTTTGTAGTTCACAGTGATATGAGAATGAATAAGCACGGTCACTTCTCTAAATGAGTGTGCTGTCAAGAAAAGAAATAGATAAATATGTAATTTTTCACATTTGAAGTGATCAATCTAATATGTTAGATGTTGGTGGCTTTATATTGTTCTTATCTATTTCCAGAATTAATGGATGTTAATAGGAGTCTTAACCCTTTCACATATGTCTCTGGCATGTGAGGATAAAAAGAGCATTTTGCTGATAATGATCAGATACTTTCTACCAAACAACAAAAGATAGATAGCCTTGTTACAGCAAAGATTCAGGAAAGATGGAGGAGGGCACAGCATGATGAGAACCAGCAGCAGATAAAGCTGCCATATTAGTAATATTTTGGCTATAGATTTGGAAGCCTCTGAGGCTAGCAGTAAGTTTTGAAGACCCTGAGAAGAGGACATTCATCTGATCCATTTGTTAGCGAGTCTGGTGTGTCCACTTCCAGAGATGTATTTATTCTAGAGGTGAGCAAGAGGTTTTTTCTTGGCTCTTTCTAACCAGACTCTCCCAGACATCTTCTTGATTGTAATCTATTTCATTTTGTCTTTGTCCTTGACTTCATTTCCTGTCTGTAAGTACATTGTTGTCTCTATTTACTCAGCTTTGAAATGTGGCCTGAGGAGTTGTCCCTCTTCCAATGTCTCCACTCAGATTCATCCTATAGGTTCTTCTCACTTAAGAACTTCACGTTTAAAGTACCCTGAAGTAAGGTGTCCCTTGGAGCCAGACAGATCTGCTTGGTCTTCCACAAAATAAAGTATATTTTGATTTCCAAGGGCACTGCAAATTGTGCACAATAAATAATATTTTATACTATTTATGAAGGCATGCCTGATGACTTCATGGTGTTTCTTCCCTCCCTTGAAACTATTTACGAACCTGAAAATGTATAAACAAGCTCTCTTTATGTTTGTCTCTGTTTTTATGAAACATATCAGAAGAATTAGATATGAAAAACATCTTGCCTTTTTATCTTGTCAATCCTTCACCTCTGTTGGTTGACATAATCTCAAATGGATCTCAAATAACCTTCCTGTAGCCTCTGTGTCTCATTCCCCAAGGTGTCTGTGAGTGTAGCAATTCTAAATAAGTCAGGCTGTAAGATTCTAGATGTCCTTTACATTGCTTTCTTTATATGAAAACTATCTCATCTGCTTTTAGCCTGCTATTTAAAATATACATGCGTCTTCTATATTTTCTTTCTTCCTTTAATCAAGAATATGTCTTACTTTGCATATAGACTTACATTTTTGCTCTTATTAAATTGAATAGTGATTATTCTTTTCAAAAAATGTTATTTTAAATTTATTAGAATATTTAGAAAATAAGAAGCTATAACTTATTTTAAACTGGTGTCATGGTGCTTATTTTTATTCAGATAATACTTCTTTAAGTTAAAAATTAGAAAACTTCATTGACAAAAGATCATCATTGCATATTGTTTTCTTTTATATTTCTTTCATTGTATAAATAATATATCTATATCAGTGTTTGTCAAAAAAAGAATATAAATGAATCACTTTTAACTCTAAAACTTTAACATAATATCTTAATATTTTAAAGTATTTTCTTGCATTTGTTTTCCCATGTATATTTTAAAAGCTGTAACCATAAAAGGCATATTCTTTTCTCTAGCTTTTTTTTTTTTACTTCATACATATCCTGAACATTTCTCCATAATATTATGTGGCCATAAACTTTTATAATGATAAATAGTCATCAGGTTTACTTCAAACATAAATCATTGCAGCTTCTCATCTAGACATTTAAATATTAAGGAGTGCCATTATTCAAAACTACTAGACTAAATTGTTTAGCATGAGTAAAATAAAATACCATTGCTTGCAATCTGGCTTTAATTTGGTGATTTGTAGCTCTTTCTCTCTAGCTTCCATGTAATGAGAAGCTCTTAATGAAGTTGGCAACAGAAACAGAGACCCAAGTCTGTGACTCGTGACGCCATCTGATGTGTGCCCAGACTTACAGCTTGGTGTTTGGAACCTGGCTTCTTGTGAGGTCTGTTCCAATTTTAGGAGAAGCTGCTCAGAGAAGGCTTAACAGAGACAGGCAGACCCAGTGGCAAGATGACTAATGGGCAATCTGAGAGCAGTGCTGGGAGAGACCTGTGGCAACCTTATGTTGACACAGTGACCTTTTGTGTATTAGAATAAAGAACCACCTGCAAGGTGCAGCCAACCACATCAGCCACATCTCCGTGTGGGTCTAGTATAATTTACGTACATATTTCTCCCTTTCCTCAAGTCTCTGTCTTTTTGGAGCTTCTGTTACTTAAATTGAAACAGTTTAGTAGATAACAATTATTAACTTATTTGTTTCTAATATTTAACCCCAAAGTACAGGGAGGAAAGTCAAAACATGTGTACATAGTGCTGTTTTAGTTGACAACAGACACACATATATGAGAATGGTTTTATGAGACTATAATGGAACTGGAAAATTCCTAATGCCTAGTGATGTTGCAGCTATCCTAATAGTTGTAGTGAAATGAATGACTCATGTGCTTGTGCTGATGCTGAGAAGAACTAACCTCCTACCAGTCGTATAAAAGTCTAGCACATCCAATTATGTACAGTTCATAATACTTGATAATAATAAATTACTATGTCACTGCTTTATGCATTTACTGAATTATGCTTTTTATCATTATTTTAGACTCTACTCTTTCTACTTATAAAAGAAAATTTGGTGTGAAACAATATGTTATGTTATTCCAGTGGTAACCTCATACATCTGTTTTACCACATCTCTTGACTGCATCATTTTCTGTCATGCTTTATTTAATCTCATGTTGCTTTGTATGGTAACATACTGCACAGGCTCAGAGTAGTAGCCTAGGAGCAGTACATTATACCACACAGCCTAGGTGTGCAGTAGACTAGACCATCTAGGTGTATGTAAGTACACTCTACCATGTTCACACAAGAAGAAGATCTCCTAATGATGCATTTCTCAGATAAGCAGCATATGATTGTAGTTCAAAGACCAGAATAAATCTCTTCTGCCTATCAAAGAATTTGCAAAACTGCTGCTGATTATGGAAAAGTTAAAAAGAAGAAAAATTTTCTAAGTAAATTGAGTAGTCACCTGGCTCCTGTATTAAATATAAGCACACATTACAATAAAAACAATTTTACACCAGAATCTATAATCTTTTTAAGAATTGTGGATCTTCAAAAGAAATGCCATAGAACATCAGAAGAGAGAAAAGCTTATTTACTAGCAGTGAGATGTGTGAAGCTGAGAAAGGTCAAAGGAAGATTCAAATATGGTGTTGCCATATACATGTCAGAGGTGAAAAGTAGCCAAGCTAACCTATGCTAAGTCATCTCATCAACGATCAGTCTTTTCCAGAAATCTAATTCCATTTCATTAATATTTTGGGTCAAGTAAAGGTTGTGTCAAAGTTTAGAAGTTATTTGCCATGTGGGTGCATTTTTTAAAAATTATGTAGTGTCTTAGCTCGTCAGACAAAATATTAAACTAGACTTAAGGCAGGCCTGGAAGGGAATGCCATATTGGGTGACTTTCAAATGTGAAAAGGCTCCTGATAATCTGAAACTCTATTATGTTTTTCTATGAACCTCACTTATCACCAACACACTTATTTGCATGTCTTAGCAAGTTAAGAGTTTTGTCTAAGTAGAGTAAAAGAGGAAAACAAGATAATATATAAAAGGATTTGGTTAGAAATTGAATTGACATATGGCAATGGATTTTTTCCCTGCTCTGTCAAAAAACAAGCCATGTGGCTGAGGATTCACTTCAGTGAAAGGAAGCCAATATCGAGCAGTGAAAACTCCTACATTTTAAAGGCAAACAGATTGAGCTGAAGTCTAGCTTAAAAATTTACTACCTGTGTGACCTTGGTCACATCATCTGAATGCCAGTTTTATTAATTGCAACTTGTATTTTATGTAATCAATCAAAAATACTTATTGGACTCCTCCTTAGTACCGGGAGTTATTTCAACTACTGTAAATTCTGCAATAAAAGATCTCTGCCCCTCACAGAGTTTATCTTCTAATATTCTTAGGATTATTAGGTTGATTAAGTGAAAGCAGGTATTTAAATCTTCTAGCATAGTGCTTGGTACAGAGCAAGTACTCAATAAATGTTCATTTTTCTCCTATTTTTCCAATATACAACTTTTTGAAAATTCATAAATAAAAAAAATTAAGTCAGCTTAGTGGGACTTTGGCACAAGTTGACTGAAACTTTCTCTGCCAAATGCATACTTATTAAACAACAGAATATGTTAGTTCTCTCCATTTCAAATATAACATCCTCTATCCATTGATCGCAAATACAGGTCTCTATAGTGGCCAGGCAGAGAGGTGAATGAGTGAATCAAGTTGCAGTAGAAGAAAGCAGGCCATGCTGGTGGGGTTTGTGCAGCCAGCAGGATACTGTTCAAGGCTATAGGGAGTTTATGGAAGCATTACCATGTTGATAAATGAGCCGAATATTGCCATGTCTCCTAATGTTGCAAGGGAAGTAGGAAATCCAATTTATTATGCAAAATTGCCCGATTGTGAAATATAGGCAACTAATTATTAAACACTCGTACAGTACAGTAATTCTGCACACACCTAGTAAAACAAATTGATGAGCCATGTGTTTATAACCTCTGTTCTAATAGATATAGTGCTCATACATCTACCCAAAGGATTGACGGGTATTAAACCCTGATTATGTCAGATCATCTCTCTTTCTCTGAGTCCTTCAGAGTGTCTTCATTCTCTACATTAATAATGTTCAAATTTGGTGAGCATCACAATCACTTCTGGAACTTCTTAAAAATATACATTTCTGGAATTCATTCTCCATCTACTAATTAGAATCTCTAGAAATACAACAAGAGAAGTATATTTTTAAAATGCTTTCCCAGATAACTCTGATGATTAGCCATGTGTGGGAACTATAGAAGTACAGAATGAAGGATAATTCTTTCATCATTCAAGTCCATTACAACTTTTATTCTTTATTTCCATGCTTAATACTTTATTTCCCTTACTCTCCAGCCACATCATGCAGCTTGCATTTCCATGAAGGTGTCATCACTTTCATTCTTGATGCCTGTGCCTGTAGAGACCGGTTTCTTGAACTTCTCTCACAGAAAGCCTATCATTCTTATTTCAAACACCAGTTCTAATGTTCTGTCTTCTCCAATGCCTTCTGTGTTTTGCTAGGAAAACTTGAATGTTTCTTCTTTTGCTCTTTACAAACACTTCGGACTTACCTGAATTAATAATTCTTGCCATGATATTTTTCATGTTTGTTCCCATTATGTGTCTCTTGATTAATATATTGTCTTAGCTTGAGCTGCTATAACAAATACCATAGACTGGGTAGCTTAAACAACAAAGATTAATTTCTCACAGTTCTGGATGCTGTGGGTTCCAGGACCAAAGGTGCCAGCAGATTTAGTGTCTGTTGGTGCCCAGCTTTCTGGTTTGCAGAAGGCCATCTGTATCGTATGTTTCACATAAGTTCCTTCTCATACAGCACTAATTCCATTTGTGAGGGCTCCATCCTCACGACCTATTTTCTTCCTGTAAGTAACATCTCTAAATGCTATCATATTGGGGATTAGAACTTTAACATATGAATTAGAGGAGCACAAACATTCAGTGTTCAGTGCATGACATATTTCTAGTAAATAATGAAAAATGAAAATGTTATTCTGAATATAGAGTAGCAAGAATAATAAATTTTGTGTGTTCACTAAGTTTTCATTTCATCCAACTATAGAAGGATGTCCCATTAAGGAACATAAGAAAGAGTGACCTATTAAATTTGCAGGGTTTAAGTATTTTTAATTGTGATTTTGCACATTAATATTTGAGCTAGCACAAAAACAAATAATTTATTTTATGTCATTATTTAAAATGATTAAATAATGTTAAAAATACATGATTGCGGGTATAATACAAATTACTACATGCTCTAATGATGTAATTTTTTTAAATGTCAATCTCTTTTTTAAATTTTGGTCCCAATTGGGATGTACCCTGTTCAGAAGCTAGAAATTTCTGTGCAGATGAGGGTGGGATAGTGTGGCAGTGAAATGTGCAGACTTCCTATTCAGCATGACAAACACCAAAAGACATTAACAGTCTGTAACAGTAGCTGGGGACTCAGACAGCTTTACTGATGTGTCATCAGGTTGAGAAGAGAAGGCACCACAGCAGGGTGATAAGGACATGTTCTGTGTGTTCATCGATCTGCAGTCTCCCATGGAAAACTCCACATATTTCTGAGTGTCTTGAATGATTATATCGATGCAGCTCCTACCAGCTGAGCAGGAAATTGGAGTTGCCACACTTATTTCTTATGTCACGTTGGTACTGTCATTTCATATATATGTTTAATATATACATAGGTGATGCAGGAAAGGAGAGGTATTAAGTATCCCACCAAATTATTTTGAGTAGATGGTTGGGGAAAACTGTAAAACCCCAGCTAGTCAAAGAAGTATAAAATCAGCTCAGTGCATACTGTATGTGGCTGTTATTATGAAATTTATATATTTCTTTGTTACTGAAATCCTCTATTGCAGCAGGTGATGAATCTTGACCTAGAGAACTGGTCAGTGGAGCAAAACTGTCATCCAGGATGATGATACAGAACTTTAATACATGTGCAGTTTGTGAGTTGGGTATACGCATAAGGCAGAGTGAATCAGGACAAGTCAGTAGATTAGAGAGCCATAGGCCTACGAAGAACTTTAAAAGAGTACACAGACCCTTTTCCTAACTCTAAACTCTTATGTTGTGTGGAGAAAAAGAAAACCAAACAACGAAAACAAAATTCTACAGGCTTATAAAATACCATCACTTTGGGATATTAATTTCAATTTTATAACATTTATAAGATATCTGCTATAATTTTTTATCATTAAATATTAAATTAATAGTTTCTGATAAAAAGAATACATTGTAAAACTTTTATTTCCCAAATCTACCTAGTTTCTCTTTTCTGTAGTATTTGATCATTAATTTATCAGTTATTTGAGCCAACTTACTACGTGCCTGATGTGTGATGTCAGGAATGATTTTCGAAAAATATTTGTCACAGTTTAATAGGAAAAAAAGATCATCTTTACTCAAGGTATTTGGGGAAGTAGAAGGATCACCTACCCAAGCTGGGCCTGGGGCTCATGGGAATGTGGGAAGCCTTAGTGAAGGCTTCTTGGAGGTGAATAGCTGCAAGTTTATATGGTACTCTATATTTCACAATTAATGAGTCTCAGTAAATCTTTGAACCCACTGGTCAATGTGGCAGAGCCAGCCCTCCCAATTTTCATTTCAAAAGTTTCTTTATACCTGAGATCTGTGCATCATTTCTTGCTGTTTCTTAGGAAACTTACTCTCTGATAGCTTAGTGAAAAAAAAATCTTTGGTCTATTATCCATCTCTAGATATAACCCAAACTATGGTATTTCCTTCAGGACTAAGTTTTCTGTGGTGATTCTACACATCCCCATCACTCCTTAACTTATCCATATCTGGCTTCTCTCCCCACTGTTCCTCTGAAACAGCTCTGACAAAGATTGCTTAGGAACTTCAAGGAGATTTTGAGGCCTTATTTTATCTGACCTCTTTGCAGCCTATGGCCTCCTTGACTACTATCTATCATAGGCAACCTTCTCTTTCTTTGGCTTCTGAAGTGCTTCTCTCCTCTTTCTACTGCTGTGCCTTTCACCATCTCGTAGTTTCCTTTTTCTTCACTTGCATCACAAGTGATGGAGATCCCTGTGGTTTCATTTTTATCCTCATTTCTTATCTCTCTTTTTTTATTCTCACAGTGTACACTCTTCTGGTTCTTCTACTATCCTTAATAGTCTGATAATTTACAAATCTCAATCTCTCATACAGATGTCATTCCACCAGCTATATATCATATAACTACACTTGGGTATACTTCAAGCCTCTGCAATCCTATAGTCCAACAGTAAACTTATTATCCCACTCCTGGCCAACCCCTTCTCCTACGTTTATGAATGGCACCACCAATCACATTCTCTTAGTCAGACTTCACTATTGCCTCTCCTTCATAAACCACATCACATCCCTATTGATTTTACCTATTTGATGTTCACCCACAGCTGAGAAATATTAGTGATGATTTTTAAAGCCCTCACATTTTTTGCTTATTAGCTTAAAAAAAAATAGCACTGAGTAATCTTCAGATAGCCAAAATCGCAAAGAACTTCTGGACTAAGACCACGCCTGATCCAAGGGCAGAGAAGATTAGGGTTGATTGTCAGCAAAGGTGTAGAGCAGGTGATGACTTTACCCAGCCTCCTAACTTATAATTCTTTCTCTCCCCTTAGGATGCCTCTGATGCCAGCTGACACAAAGAAAACAAATTTTGTTTGTCAACCACAAATATTTTATTTTGATCTCAAGAACTGTGGAATTTGGTAATACATTAATCTGGAAAGCAAAGTTCCTCAGACTTTCTTATATCCTATTACAAAGGTAGCTAATATTCATCTGACTTTGCTTTGATTAAGGCAGTACTTTGGACTGAAAATACAACATGCTGTACAAGTCATAGTTAGGGAGGAGAGTGGTTACTACAAGATGGATTTGGAGGTAAAGTCTGGGTCAGGATAAAGGAAGGGCCCTGTAGACTAAGCGGTGGTCTGGTATTTGTTCCAAAAACAATAGAAAGCTTCCCTAAGCCTTTATAACTGGGATATGATATAATTCTATCAGCTGTGTTAATTATATTTTATAGAAGAAGAGCTAAACAAAACCAAAAAAGAATCAACATATGATAATGCCTAAAATTAGTTGGTAATATACATGGAGAGAAATGGTAAATTGGGAAATATATTTTGAAGTTAGCATTACCAAGTCTTTTGATGTAATGGATGTGATTAGAAAGGATCAGAGATGTCTTCTATGTCCTTTGCTTGAATCAGCGGATAGATAACTACTGATTTTTCAAAATGAAAAAGATGAGAAAAAACCGAATTTGAAGAAGTATCAACAGTTCTGATTTGTCTGCATTAAAGTGAAGATGCCTTTTAGATATCCAAGTGAAGTCAGCAGTTTTGCATATCAGTCCAAGGTTGTGTTAGTTGCTGTATTTCACAGGATGAGTATGACAGCCTGTTTAGCTACTTTTATGTAAATAGGAACCAAGCGTTCCCTCTGGGCTGACTTAGCTCTGTACTTACAGAGGGACCTACATAAGTGACAGAGCAGCATGGATTTCAGGAGCCTTTTACTGATGGGCACAAACTGCACAGTCACATCTGGCTGTCCTGATGCCTAGTCTACCTGCTTGTACAGCTTTGGAAATCCATTAAGAGAAAAGAAAATAATCACTTCTCAGGGGGTTGCTTTCAGGTGTATTTCTAAAATGTTTCTGAGAGATGCTAGAATAACATCAACGAAGATTCCCAGATCATAAGTATGGTCTATATCAGTTCTTTCTGAGCTTTGCCACTGGTCATTTGTGGTGGATGATGTGGCGAAGACATGTTTTCTGGCTGAGACAAGTTTCCGTTACTATTGGTTATGTTAGGGAAATTGGGGTGGAGGAGATAGGGAAAGACAAGACGCATAAGAGTTAGAGGTCATCAAGAAAGAATGGCAGGTGACATTGTGTAATACAAAAAGTGTAATGGAGAGAGAAATGTTAAAGAGAGAGTAGAATGATAGTGAAATTGGGATGAGGGGTTAATATTTTGGCCTTTAGAGATTGCTTTGTAATTGTTTGGTGGAAGATTCAGTTTTATGAAATATAATTATTGTTTCCTGAGGGACAACAATTCGAAGAGCTGCAGATGGTGGGGGGACACTCAATTGGGAGAAAATATTAGTGATAGGGGAAATTACATAATATGTGTTATGGGAAATTGAAACTATGTGTAGGAGCCAAAATGGTGGACTTCCAAGCCAGAAACCCTGAAAGGCTCTCCCTCATTCTATGTTACCTGCAAATTAGCATATCTCTAGCATAGGGAAGCCCCCAGTTTTTCAGCATTTCTCACTGCTGCAGTGCAGCCAGTCTTTATACTTCTGAATGATGTTGCCAGCTATCTACCAGAGGAGTGCCTAGGTTGCCAATTGGCTAGCAATATCACAACACACCTCAACATCAGTTAATAAAAACGTTGAGAGGAGAGTGCTTTCTGAATAATGAAGTAATGTACTTTGCTGCATTCATGAATTTTCTAAAAGGACCTTACCTGGACCTTGGTAAGATTTTATAATTCTAAAATGCAGTAATTATGACAAAATGTGTAGGTGGCCAATCAATAGTTTTCCAGGAAAACTGAGTAACACTCTACTATACATTAAACTTAAAAAAAGAAAAAAAGAAAAAAAAAATTACTTTCCAATGGTTTAGAAGAAAAAGCAGCCAAAAGCAATAGTTATGTACTCCATCCAGATCCTGTTATCTACAGCAAGAGACACTAATAGCTTTTATAAATGCTGAGGGCCAGTGTTTCTTGCTATTGGGATCACTTTGAGCTTTATTCTCCAGCTTGAGCACAGACTTCCTGCCCTATCATCCTCAAATTGTTATGTTCATCTGATGCTTTTATATTGTCTCATTGCTGCTCTCTAGGTTTCTAGTGTCAGATTCCTGACTTAGGATTCACAGTTAAATGAACCAAAATATAGAGTCATTACTTTTTGCCTTTTTATCTCTAGTGACTTGTATAACATTGTGTTTTTCTGTTTGATATTTGCAGTAGAAGTATTAGATGTCAACATGGAAAAGAATATATGAATAATACTGTGAAGTTCTCTCAAGGGGAAAAATACTCATACCTGAAATTTTCAACTGTGACTCACTTTGTCAAAAAGGGAGGGGCGGGAGCAGTCAATGGGAACTAAGATATATTGATTCTGCAGCCTTTTCATTAAGAAGGGTTGGATATTTGTTAAATTATTTTTTGTCATAAGCAGGTGACTTTAATGGAACTTTAAAAATATCCAGTAGGCAATAATTTACCTGGAACTTCTCTTAATCCCTAAATTATTATGGATAGATTATATATAATGTATGGCCAGTGTCAAATATAAGAATTGATAAGGACATTCAAGGTCATCAAACTCAACTTTTTATTTGGTAATTCAGAAAACTCAATTTTTCCAAGTTCGATGAAGGCAGAGTAGGAAGTAATAACTTCCAAGGCCAATATTTCCCCCAACGATCCAATTAAAGATGGTGCCACAGCACCACTGTATCACATAAATTAATGTACACAGAACATAAGTTCGTTTCTGAAATACTTAGTCAACTGATTTTTGTCGTTGTTGTTGGTAATTTCGTAGTCCTCTAGTAAGTGTGTCTAATCTTATTCCAGCTTCAGATGTGGACAGTTTGTGAGCACTTGAGAAAGGACGTTGTGATTTCTAGGGGCCAACTTGGCTTCTCTGAGAAGATATGGTGGCACATTTATTTTATAGGTTTCTTCTTCAGGGTTCTTTCATTGGGAGGTTAGGAGAGTATCGTTTCCATGGTATATGTGCATTTTAGAAAGACTTTTGATAAAATCTCTCAATATCCTTATGATTAAGATAGAAAAATATTCTTATGATTAAGAAAAATAAATGATACATGAGAGCATTAATTGGTAGAGCCATAGTATATTTTAAGATTAACAGCTTCATTGTTTTTAAAGTCTGTCTCAAAGAAGAGGAATTAGCTTTCCTTTGTGTGATTTCAGAGCATAGTCCCAGGGCTGATGAATAGAAATAGGTGATAAAATTTGATTGGTTTTAAAATATAATGGGTTTTCATGAGAGGAAGAGAATTATCTGTTCCTGGAAGTATGAAAGTAAAGAGATAAAAACCTATATTTGCCAGGGGTTGGGAAAATCTAGCCTAACAGTGCTCAGAAGATAGGTGTCATTCTTATAAAATTATGGAGGATACAAAGAAATTTTCAGTTATGTGCATTATACCTACCAATGAAATAAAACTTAAAATTAAAGAACAATTATTCACTTATTTAAAAATAAAAATAGCAAGCTTATGTCATGTTCATATAAATAACATAGTTTTATGAAAATACTTATTTTTCATTTAAAATTAGTGAGAAGAGTGGCATTATTTTATATTTCTCTGGTTTAATACAATAGCTGAATTCTCATATTTGCTTTTCACTCATTCTGATAGGATATATGATTTTATTCGAGCTATTAAAAGAAAAACACCCTCAAAAAGATATGTAGTTTGAAAGGGAGATGATGGTGGTGGTGGTTTTTTATCTTTTTCAAGGATTGCGTATATGAGAAAAAACAGCAAGTGTAAGTTTCTTAAAGGTTACCAGCAATGTGAAATCTGAAACCATACCAACTGAGCTTTTTCTATCTGTTACAATGCATTGGCCTAGCTTGGACTTTGATCCTTTACTCATGCATGATTTTGTAGCATCATGGAATAATAATTTGGAAAACACAGGTTTACTGAATTATAAAGATCTTAATATTGCCAGATTTTATTATGCAATATTAAAAAACTTAATATTATCACCTTTCTAATCGGAAAATTATTTAAGTATTGGGAAGCTATCAAACTCATTGTGATAGTCTTTCACAATTCTGATAACTACTTAAAAAATCAAATTTTTTCATGGATCATACATAAATAGTGCCAGTTATTTTCTTTGAAGTGGCAGTCTCACTTTGTTAATTTTGAAGAAAATGACTGCAAAGTAGCCAAGTACAAAAAAAAACAAAAAATAATTTTTTTTAATCAAGTGAGAATGGGTTCTATAATAAAACATCTAGTTCAACTTATAACTTAGTTTTACAAGTGTTTTTCCTTGAGACAACTAAGGTACTTCTTTAAGTAAAAGTAAAACTTTATTTGTTTCACATTTTTGTCACACAGACTATTTAAAATATATATTGCTCAAAAGTCAATATTAAATGAAATTAATAATATTTACTGCCTCATCAAGGGATGATCTTAAGTGAAGTGGACATAGTTTTTGCTACCAGTAAGTGAATTTTAAATATGATGAACACTAATTTAGTGTAGTGCCCTGGCCTTGGTTCCTACTAAGCCATCATTTTTACCTGCTTTTGCTCTTGCACCATCAGTAAAAATATAAGCTCAGTGAGAAAGGCAAATAATGTCTTAGTAATTAATATAAATATACTTCCAAACCTGTGGAATCAGAAGATGGTCCAGAAGGCCCCCCAGCATTCCACAAACCATGTCTGAGAAACACTGTTCTACTGATTAAAGGCACAGAGTCTAAATTAGACTACTTCATTTTGAATTCTGGCTCTACTACTTATAAAATGTGTGACCTTGGGCAACACACACATTTCTGAGCCTGTTTTTTAATCTATAAAGTGGGGGCAATCAAAATAACTATCACCTAGGGTCGTTGTGACTAGTTAAGGAGCAAATGTTACAAACCAACCAGAGCATTACTTGCCTGTGTTTGATGTATTTGACATACGTCTCTGCTATAGTGATATGACCCAGTTATTGTATTGTAAAAGAGAGTTTGGTTGTATGATTTTGACCAGTTAGAAAAAACTATTTTAAAATTACATTCATTGCTGCGATTTTATGATTATTTTTGGCCTGTAAAAACTATGACCACCATCATCACAAAACTTAAAATGTAGCTGTAGCAAGATATTATGTGGGGAGGAAGTTAAATAAATCTCCCATCTCCAAACAAAGTCGACCCAAATAAACACACTGACTGCATAAAAATAGTAAGCCTGTTATGTAAGAGCAACTGCAAGTCTACCCCTTCGAACCAGTATGTTGTTCTGGTTCCTTCCGTATAAATGCCTTCCGTATAAAATTATAAAATTCTAGTGCTATACTTTTGCTTTGTTTCTAACTTTCTGCAGTGCAGAATAGTGGTTGATGAGCACTGTGAAACCCGAGTGCCTGGGTTTGAATCCCAGCCTAACCTCTTACTAGTAGTAGTGTGGCTCCAGGCCTTATCTTAACCACTCTGAAACTCTGTTTTCTCACCTAAAAAATGAGGAGAAAAATTACTTCTGCTACACAAAGCAGGTGACGAAGAATCACATCTGTAAAGTGCCTAGAACAGTGTCCAGTATGAAATGGGTATTCAAAAACAGTTCACAATTTCCTTTGTCTGAAAAAGGTACTGGCAAACTTTAACATACCTAGAGGTCAGTGTTTTTGTGGACCATTCTAGGCTTGGGATTTCAAAGATAAACGAACTCATTGTATGTCCTTTGAGGTTCTTATAGTCGAAAGGTAAAGGTAGCTTGAAATGAATTATAAGCATGGATTATATAGCTACATGGCAGATATGGAAGAAAAAAGGTGATATATTCAAATATTTAGCAGCAAGTAATCTATCAGTGCTGTTCAAGAAAACTAATGCAGATCCTGAACTGGAGCAGGGACCCGAATCCTTAGCATGCATTAACTCTTTATCTCTTGGTTCAAAGGGGTTCAAATAAGTAGAATGCTCACAGCATTTTCTGTGACCTCACTGGAGCTGTATTCATGCATATCAGCTAATTCATTTCAGGAGGAATAATAAGGACGATCTAATTAGCTGCTGATTAATTTGTTTTGTCCCCTCTAAGAAAGGAATTATTTCCAGAGTGAAGTGAAGAAGTTTAAGATAACCTAAAGAGCCAGCCTATCGTATTACAAAGACAAAGAATATACCCTTCTTGCAAGTAATCTGTATAACTCAGAGCCAAAGTATCTAGTTCACTGTGAGGCTGGGACTGTGGGAGTGAGAACTTAAATGACAATGAAAAAAATATCAATTTACTAAGCCTAATTAGACATGGGAGCCTTTGAGTCATCTTAGCTAATTTAACTTAAAAAAACAACAACAACAAAAACAAAACTTGTTTGCTCCTGTGAACACAAACTGCGGGAGCCACTATATCTGTGGAGCCACCAGCTGGACTCAGTGCATTCTGCAACTCATCAAAAGACTTGTGAGGTCTGTTACCATTGCAAAATCTCCTAAGCCTTGATCCTCACAGAAGCAGGGAGAGTTCTGCTGTTTAGTTTAGTTTTGTTTTGTTTATTGTTTTAAAATCCCACCAAAAGTCAGAGGCATTGGCACTTAGCAAATCCTCTTTTAATTCCCTCACTGAGAAAATTCAATTGAGATATTTAAAAAAAGAAGCCAGTGTGGCACCATTTGTCTAGTCTGTCTGAGCTATCCCTGTGTTTCAAGGGGTGATAAGTGATGGGCAGAATTCTATTTTCTTGCTTCTGAGTAAGCATGTGTAAAAAAGCCCATAATTCTTTTAAAGTCAGAAACCAAGAATAATCATATATATATATATATTTAATATAATTATGATTTTTATATATTATATAATTATGATTATATATATATTATATATATAGTATTACCCACCTATACTTTTTTATTACCCACCTATACTTTCTAAGCCCTTCTCTTAGCAGTAGATGGCCAATTGAGCAACACCATAGTTCTATGCTCAGATAGTATATTCAATTTGAAACCCCCTGGGAGAAAATACAATCATGAATGAAGGATGTCAATTGAAAAGTAAGGATTTCTCAAAAGTGATTGGGAAACAGACAGAACAAAAATCACAACAAGCTTTGAAGTCAGACAGATGAAAGTAAATCAAAATTCAGACTTTTGTTATTTCAGGCAAGTTTTTTTTTAACTCTCTGTGTCACTGTTCTCTTATGTATAAAATCAGCATAATACTACTTCACAGAAGTTTTATAATTAAATATTCAATTTATGTCAAGAGTCTGGAAACTTGGAGAGACTTAGCTCCTCTCTCTTCACACGGACATGGTCAAGTTCAGAGGCTTTCACCAGGCTGCTAGGGTTGGAATTCCACCTCTGCCACATCTTAGATGCTTGACCTGGGAGAGGGTACTGCATTTCTTCAAATCTCTGTTTGCTCAAATATAACTTAAGAGATCCTATGTAAGAGGGTTTTTGTGAGGGCTAAATATAGTATTGTGCAAAAAGTGCTTGCAGAGTTTGAAAAAATAACTAGCACTACACAGATATAGCTTATGTTGTTATTATCTAAGTAAGAAGCCAGAGGGAACCATTGGTCTCACCTTTTCATCATGAGTCTTTTTAATAAATTGGTAACTTTCTCATTCTTGCTTTTTTAAATCTTGTATTTTGTATTCTTGTATTTTGATTACGTTCCTATTCTATGATTAAGACTGGACAAAGAAAATACTAAATATTGCTCTATAAATTGTATAAATGTATACACAAATATATACATATATATTTAACTACCAAATATTCCTGCTCTCAAGGCTAATAACAATGATAATAATGAAACTTTAATCATTGTTCTTGTTTTGTCGTGGTGGGACACTAAAAATTGAGAACTAGTTTTTTTTATATTCATAAATTATGCAATAGCATCCCTGTAGTTTCTCAACCCTGCCTACAGTCCCAGTTCTATTTCTATTTAATCTGAACTTGTCATCTCTTACAATCATGTGTCAGGCATTTCTTTACCAACTTTTTCCTCTGACCTACCAAGCACAACTAGGCTCTCTCTTCTCACCATGTCCTGAACACCATGAACCAAATCTCTCTTATGCTGTACCACATTAGTTTTTTTCTTATTTTGAAATCATTCAAAATTGACAGAAAAGTTGCAAGGATAATTTGGAGAACTTTCATATACCCTTTAACAACATTCACCAATTTATTCATGTTGCTACATTTATGTGTGTATATATAAACATACACATTGTATAAATAATTATAACAAAAAAGAATATATATTTTAATTATTTGAAAGTATGTTACTGTATTCATGCTCCCCCCTTGATTTATAACTCCAATAATATCAAGTTTGGGGTACTTAATATTGACAAAATAATATTATTTAATCTACAATAAAATTTTTATCCAATTGTTCCAAAAATGTCATTTATGTACTTTTTAGAACTCTACTATTTTATACATTCCAAGAACATGAACACATATTGCATTTAGTCATTACATCTCTTTGGTTTCTCATATTAATTTATAATTATTTACTTTTGAGTCCTCTCTATTAGGCTTAAGCTTTCGAAGGTAAAAAAATAATGTGTATTTTTATTGTAGTTCTTTCATCATCTAGCATGATAAGTGATACATAAACTATTCTTACTGTATTAGGAAGGAATTTATAAATAAATAAACCAGGGAGATTAGAATAAAACTCTATTTGAACACATCTGACAGATGTTCACCAAAACAAAGCAGTATTGACCACAGCAGGACCACAAAAACAAACAAACAAATAAAATAATGCTATAGAAGATTCCATTGGGAATCATGATGAGATATTTGTGAATAATCACAGCTTTTTCCTCTTATATTTCTCTCATTGGATATATATCAGCAGATAGGATGGTGAGTGAAGAACAACACATAGGCTAAATCGGAGAGGTTAGATTCATGCACCAAATGGATGACCCACGCATGCCCCAAATATAAGGCATATTTATTTTTCAGGGCCTTTGGAGTAGTGTGTGAAAATTACAGCTATAAATATTTAAACCATGGATGTTATAAATTTGTTTTATAAATATTAATTAAAGTAGATTGTGCAAAACTTATTAGAACGTCTCAAAATGTGTTTTGGAATTTTCAGGAAGAACAGCTGTGAGACCCAAGAAGAGTGTATGCATTGGTCTTTAAGCTAAAATTAAAAAAATGAGAGGAGAGAAAGAAAGCTTTGAGGAGAAAGAATGAAAATGAGGATTATAGCACAAGCTACAATCAGTAATAAACAGCAAGATAAGCAAGGTGGTCTATGTTTTGAATATAGTTCAGGATCCTTACAGGTTTTATAGGAGGGTTCTAAAATCTTGTGTCAAAATAGAAGGCTAAGCTGTCTGGAGTTAATTGATAACCAATACTAAGTTTTTGAAATTTGTTAAATAAGTATCTATTTTGTAAGAATAGGGCTTTAAGTAAATGGATATGGATTTATCTTCTGGGAAGAATGCAACCCATCCAATTTCATAAAAGATAGGTCACAATAAAACTATCACATACACAGTTATGGTAATATTTTTCAAATAGATATTTCATAGCTATTCAAACTTTAAAAAATATGGTTTTATTTTTCTTGATAAATTGGGTAAGACCTTTGAGATTTTCCACATCCCAAAGCTGAATATCTGCCAAACTACAGAAAAAAGTAAAAAAAAATCATCTTTGTTACCATAGTTACAATGAAATACCCCTACCACCACCATTAAACTGAAAAACAAAACAACAAAAACAAAAATGAAGATAAATTTATCTTCCTCCAGTCAGCAATAACTTAGGGGAAAAAAAAAAAAACACTAGATTCAGAACTCTGTAAATTTTAATGACTGGCTCATTCTTTCTGAAATGTGTACAAGAAAGCAAAAAAAGTACATATTTCAAGAGACAACAGTAATGATACTGAATATCATTGTTTTCATGTCAAATAAGGCCTTTAGGAAAGAATCCTGAGAGCTATTAGCAAGCCACATAGACCCTTGCATTTCTCCCTCCTTGTCTTGCTCTTCTCTCTTTCAGAAGCTGGCCCAGCTGGAGTTCCATTAATGAGTGTCAGTGAGATCAGAGGGATATTTACAGACTCAAGACCACCAGTTGTTATGACAATTTGATGTGGTTCTTTAGGTCAGCCATCGCCTAACTCTCACACTGACTTATTTCTTCCCTGGAGTGGGGAAGTAGTAGATCTCAACCAGCTTTCTCTATGAGAGTTAATGATTCTGTCTATTCTTCCATGGAATTTTATTACAATCCAGTTGATATAGAGATGATCTCTTCATCTAGTCCTTCTAACTTAAAATTTTAAAATTGCACAATACAGAAACTCAGGCAAAAGTCTTTTCTGTTTGGAAGGGGTTCCACAGCTAATGCAGACTCTTAGAACGTAAAATTTAACATGCCATCCTCTTCTCCCATTCACCCTGCTTTTATTGCTTTGATCATATATACAGGGCTATAGGGCCATTGCAACTGTACTCGTAAGAGAGTTGAATACCAGCTAATTCAACTGGAACTGGCTCATATGTCATGTCCCTTCATTTCATCCTCTCTTATGCTTCCATGTCATTTTGTGAGGAGTGAACATATCACATCTGAATAATCTGAATAAGTATCTTCTTGTCCATTAGATGGTGAGCTTGTTCTTTATGAGAATTTAGTCTCTAATAATGTAGCCACTAGCCACATGTGGCTATTTCAGTTAGAATTTATACAATAAAATTAAATAAAATTGAAATTTTCTCAGTCAGTCTGATCACACTCCACATGCTCAATGGTCACATGCAGCTAGTGGGTACCATATGGGTCAGAATTGATACACAGCATTTTCATCATTACAGAAATTTCACTTGGATAATTTTGATCTAGATACTTCCTACTCAGGGTGCTCCACAGCATCATCTCCTCCTAGAAATGCAGAATTTGAAACACCACCCCAAACCAAATCTGCAGTTTGAAATATGTCAGGGACATGTTTATCCACATCAAAGTGTGCAAAACACTAGTCTATTTACAATCACAGTTTGCAGTAAGTGCTTTTTTGAATGAAAATACTCTCTCTTTTTTTACACACAAGGGAAAAAAAGAAGCCTCCAGACTATAGTGACTTAGTCTTAGATTAAAATCATCTATTTCTATTTAGCATCTTTATTTCAACATCACTGTATTTTTTTAGGGAGAATAAATAAAAGATTAAGCTATGTAAAATATGTAGTTGATATATGACTGAATAAAGTATGTTAAATTTTCAGCCACTGTCTCAGGGTACCTTATTCATCAAAATATATTAGGATGTCTCCATAATCTCTATCTGTTGTTTCTGAGCAATTGGTTCTAAGGGTGACAGTCACGGTGATATTTCTAGGTACCCCAAGAGAAACACTAAATGATTTATCCTGAAATATTTGTGGGAAGTTAGTCATGGGGAATTTAAATTTGATTGAATAGAGAACTGCAGGGTATATCATTTTCTCCCTCTTCTGGGACCTTGAGTGAAAAAAGGACATGTCAGAGAAATTTTCCCTTTCTTTGAAAATATTGTAGCTACTAATCTTTAATGTATAACTATGTTGCTAAGCTAAAGGACCTTTCTTGAGACAAAGATTGTTGGGGAAAAATCCTTGATACTTATCTGTATTGATATTATTAACACCTTGGCTAATGGGATATTGTAGTTTATAGATTTGTTTTTTAAATCAAATATTGTTTCCATACTGCTTGATTCATCTACTTTTTTTGGATGGGCATATTGAGTTTATCTGTGTAATTATTGGAGTTTAAAGTGGACAATCTATTTTCTATATTGCATGGGAAGGTTTCCAAATGATATTTTGAATGCATGTATATTTGTATGCGAGTACATGTGTAATTTCTGCCCTGCCTTAGAGGAAATTTGTGTCTGGACATTATCCTTATCCCAGCCTGAGCCAGAGAGTTGATGCTATAGAGTAGGGAGGCACAAAAAATAAAACTTTTGTTTGGAAAGCAGGAATGAACATAGATGCTGGTCACAAATGAGCTTTATTAAACCATAGATATTACAGATGGTTTGAGTGTTAGCCCTTCTATCTACTAGTTATGTCACGATCTCAGGGATGTTATTTAACCCGTTTGGACCTCCATTTCCTGAAATGTAAAATGAACATAATAATAGGACCTTTCTCATGGGATTCTTATGGGATTGTTTTAAGAATTAAATAATTTAATATAAATTAGATGCTTAATGTCTGACTGATATCAGTGTTGTTATTTCTAATTTGAGCAGTGTTCACTCTGAGCACAAAGCTCACACATTAATAGAGTTTGTCTGGTCTATATTTTTACATAAACTCGAAGAGATTTTTTAACTCAGCACCTTTTGAATATATCAAAAGAAGGTACAATGTATGAATATCCCTTGTTCTATAAAGAGGATTCCAAACTGCTTACTATAGTTACATAGTTAGAGACCTGTCATAAACTGTCACAGTATAGTAATGAGCAGGCCTTCAATTTGTGTCCTCCTCTCTTGAGGAACTGACCATAACTCATAATTTCTCTGATTAAAAAAAATCTGCATTCTTTATCTAGATCCATTTTTTTTGCTTAGTTTTTGTTTGTTTGTATGATGCTTACTTAAGTTCTTCCCTAAATTCTGAGTTCTTGTTTCTACACCCCAGAAATGGCTGCAGCAGTTATAGTGTAGTCTAATCTAGGGACCCTCGACTCCTTTTCTGCTCTAGAATGCCACATTAATATCACCAATGCTGAAACTTCTCTAACCTGAATTCATTATAGACACTTTTTAAAAATCTACTTTTCCTCTGCATTCTTTCATTCTGCTGCAAATGAAGATTTTACACACACACACACACACACACACACACACACACACACACCCTTGAAGGAACATACACTTCATGCCCAAGGAGAACGTTTCCCCTTCACATTTGACCAAGTCATGATATTTCTTGTGTGGTTCCATTAAATGTCCCATTGTCCTAAAAAACTGGGGTCATTCCCACTTCATTTTCCAATCACAAAGCAATACATCCCAAAACACATTATTGTATTTTCTGCAGCTTGAATGAATGTTTTGTGAGCTAAATTTATGTCTGCGAAAGCTATAGGATAACCATGTTCCTTTCATTTTAACCAGATGGAACATTCCTTTGTGATCAAGATATTCAAATGCCATCTACCCCAGATCTGGAATTTTGAGAAAACTAATGGGAATAGCAAAATCTTTCTGTTGCTAAGGAATCATATAAAAGTCTTCATTGACTTCTTGCAATAGCAATATGTCACATTACTCCAAAGAGAGGAAGTAGGTGAATATAAAATGTGACTAGAATTTTCACATCAAGGAAAGCAAAGCAAATGCAGCCCTGCTGTTTTAAAGAGGTGATGGTAGGAGTGGATATGTTAAAATCCAATATGTGTGGTTCTAGACAAGACACATGCTCTTCTAGGTGAAACACATAAAGCAGCAAATATATTGTGATTTTAAGAGAGAAATTTATCATCTGTCTTTGATTTCACATCATTCTTTGTTATAGTTTGTTAGAGACATTTACTGTGATTAAAATATGATAAGGATGGTTTCAGGTCTTCTAAACTTTCATGAATAGTGAGGAAACTTGAAATCATACCTCAAAAATATAGAAGGTCACAAAATGTTCATGGATATCATTAGCCTGTGCTGTACAAAAGAAAAGGGACAAAGGAAGGCACTGAGAGATGCAGGCCAGCTGCCTCCAATATAGGCCAATTGTAATCTGAACTGAGATCTGGTTTGCCAAAATTTGTCTTAATGAAAGGAATTTTAATACATTTACTCATACGTGCACTTAGTCATTCATTTTCTATCTATCATCTATCTATCTATCATCTATCTATCATCATCATCTATCTATCTATCTATCTATCATCTATCTATCATCTATCTATATATCTATCATCTATCATCTATCATCATCTATCATCTATTTATCTAACTATTGTCTATTGAGAGAAAGAGAGGGAAGAAGACAGAGACATTGTTTAGGGCTGAATATTACAAAGTATTAGCCTATTATCACTTGGAGTTCAAGTGAATGGGGCAGATGCAACATACCCTCAAGGAATTTACAATATTATAGGAATAGCTGACAATAAAAGTGTAATTATTAGGGAAGATACTAAATTATCAGAGAATATGTCACAAAAAAGCAAATATAGTATAATGGTCCAGGAAAAGCTTCTCTGAGTTAAGTCAGCTGTGAACTAAGGATAACAGTTAGCTAATTCAAGGGTTAAGGGTGAGAGTGGAGAATGTGCAGATTACTTCAGAAAGAAGGAATAGCATATTAAAGAATTAGAAATGTGGTTAAGTATAGTGAATCATGGAAGGGAAAAAAGTAGAGAAAGGCTAAAATCAAGAGGGTAAGAGGAAAGAGGAGAGTGAGGTAAGACTATAGCAGGGTTTAGGAGCTTCAGCACTATTGTCATCTGTGGCCAAGTATTCCTTCTGTGTTAAAAAGCTGTTCTAGGCAATATAGAATTTTTAGCAGTCTTTGGCCTCTCCATACCATAATCCAGTGGCACACTCTTGATCATTTTTAGCAATCAAAACCATTTCTAATTATTGTCAAATGTCTACTACTCATAATTAACAACCAGAGGATAGAGTCAAAGAAGAAACAAAACTTGTCCTGATCAGTCTAATCACAAACTTTACTAGAAATTGAAGATTTATTTTTTGGATAATGGAAAATCATGAAGTGTTTTAAGTTGGAGAGTGATATGATAAGATTTGCACTGAGAAAAACAATTGTCCTGATTACAATGTGAGCCTGTGGATTGAAGAAAGATGGAGGATTTTGGAGATTAGTAGAGAGACCAATGTAATAGTAAATGGAAGAAATGATGGTGGCTTGAACTGGAGAAGTAAAAACAGAGAAAAAGAGAGATATAAGGGCTCTCTCAAGAATAGAAAAGACTGAGTTTAGTAATAGATGCAATGTGGATTTTAGAATAGGAAGTAATTAGGTGCCCGTTTTCATATTTTAGGTCAGATTTCAGTGTTTGTCTTTTATTTCAACATTTTTCTCCTGTGCGCTTTTCACAAGATTTCTTCTGCCCTATGCCTTTCCACAGTCCTTCCAACATTTCCTCTGTATTCACTCTGGTTTCCCACTTGAGCAGTAAGTAATCAAAAATAAGATTTACTGAAATAATAAGTAATAGATATAAAAAGAAAACACATATTTTTGTTAGGAGATCAATAATTGAGATTTTTGGGGGGATTTGGTAAGGTGAAAGGGGCCTATAAGTTGCCCAAATGGAGTTTTAGAGCAGTGATGGGACACTGTCTGGACTGACGGCATATGGACAGAATTATTTTCTAATTGGAAGTTAACTAATTGACAAAGGGAAGAACTTTTAAAATTCCAAATACAGTAGACACTGTGTCCCCTTGGAAAATGACTTCCACACTATGTAGAAATCACTTGACAAAAAGAAAGGAGAGAAATCTTTACTAGACATTCTATTCTATAGATATACTGGGAAAGCACAAATTCAATAGTAGATATGTGAAACCAAAACTATTGATGTGTGCCAACCCAGACTTGCAGATCAAAACCACTGTCATCCTTATTACTAGGTGATGCATCCTTCTCAGAGTTGATTTCCCTCATGGTTATCCAGTCCATCCTTCTAAAGCCCATCTTTTCTACTCTTAGTTTCATCATGCCCTTTAATTCAATAATTGGAGAACTAAAACCACTAGAGCAATTCCCTGCCACCCCACAAAAAATACGTTTTGTTGAATATTCAACTCCCTACCAATTGAATTCTGTAAAACTGTATTTAGCACCACTGATTCTGTTAGTACCTTTCCCCACATTTTAAGAATTTGCTTCACTTTGTTTTTCTGTGTAGCACTTTTGATAATCAGCATCATCATCAACATCTTGTGGCTGATGTGCACAATATGCATGCCTTGTTGACCTGTCAAATCACCGGAAATGCTCAAACCAGGACCTTGTTTTCCTTGGAATCATTGTTTGTTAATACTCAAGGACCCCACCACTAGTCCATAAACTGACTAAGATGGAAAATCTTTTCAGACGCAATTCCTTCAGTAGCCAAAGAGAAATCAGGAAAGTAGCATGCATACTTATTGATAAGACAGTTTACCTCCTGGGATCAAAGAAAACACATTTCCTCAGTCTGCTTTAGTTGCAGAACTGTGAAAAAGCCATGTGAGAGGTAATGACATCACTTTCATTAAACTGATCCATATGGGGTGTCATGTGATGAAAGGTCCATGAAGAGATGTGATCTGAGCCAAGAAACATATCATTGTCTCGATGGCTGTGGTCTTCTTTATGAGTGAATGCATAGTGATTGTTTACACGATTGCCATCCAAATTCATGGAGAGCTTTACCATCCCCAGAATGTTAGTATTCCCTCAAAAACCAAGGTTATCCCAGATCGAGATACCGCAAATTGTGTGTGCTGTATGACCTTTGGTTTAGATCAGCAATTATTAAAGCATTAGGGTGTTCTCCGTGTTTTCAGAAAAATTACAGTGTCAAGAGGCAACATAGTATGCATATATGCATAGCCTCTGATCTGCTTGCATTGCAGTTCTAACCAACAATGCAATCTCTTTGTGCCTCAGTTTCCTCAACTGTAAAATGATGATAATAGCCCTCCTCCACAGAACTGTGAAAAATAAATAAGTTGCTATGTGTGAAGCAAACCTGCCTTACAGAAATGCTGTATTGGAATTTGCTGTTGTTGGTGGGTAGCAGCAGATCATGTACAGCTATAATACATGCAGTGCCAGTTTCACCTGGGTGTGTTCTCATGGCACAGAGAGCCAAAGCCAAGGCTTGGAACTGACAGACGATCACGTCTATCTCATACTAGTGATCAGTACAAGCCCCTGGCCAAGCCTAGTCAGCGTATAGAGAGGTCACCCCCTCACACAGTAAGCAAGCATTGTAAAATTTCAGAGGGGCAAAAAAACATGTCTCTTACTGCTACCTACCCAACACTTTTATGCAGAATACCAGGAGGTATATTGGGTTTCTCTCAGGATTACATAAAGTAGGTAAATGTATTTGTGCCTGTGGGAAAGTGCTAGAGAGAATGGGGAAAATCTCATTACCTTCTCTCATACAGTTATGACATCATCCATAGAGTAGAAATCAAATCTTCTGCTTGCTTTGTTTAATTTTTGCATTTAAAATAGTACATTGTCGATATTGATGTAGCAACAGCAAGTAACCTGACATTCCAACACTCCGCATGTAATGATTAAAGGAACACTGAATATTCAGTGGCTCTTCTATGCTCCAGCACTTTCCAAAGATGATGTAACTGGTTGTGAGTCATTAAATAAAGCTACTGAATTCGTCTCCCCCTTGTATTTGACCATATTTAAAAGAATGAAATAAGGCCATGCTGTTTTCATAACACTTTTGAAGACAACCTGTAATTGGTTTAATATTTAGCCTCTGTTCTCTGACACCTTGGATTTAGAGAATTTTGTCCTGTAACAGATAGCAAAGATATGCACACACATATATATGCATATATACACATATAAGTATTTTATAAATATTATATGATACGTATACAGCATGTATAAAACAGTTTCTATTCATCTCCTAATAAATCTGCCTAGAGAGATTATCTGCTCAGAGCGGGTCCTTCAAAATTATTGACTAAATGAATGATTTCTTTGACATTTATTTATTCATTCCTTTTTAAATCAACAATTATTGTTTAACATATCGAAGTCAGATGCCTATGGTCTAAAATATACTAGTTGCATAAGTTACTTAACAACCCAGACCCTATTTTTCTCACATATAAAATGAATAAAAATTCTTGAGAATTATATATGCTTATTTATATAAATTTAGCATATTGTCAAGCACAAAATAAGTTTGCCCCCCACCCTCTCAAAAAAAGTCAGCATGCAGTAGGTTCATCAGAAACAGCACAGACTAAACAAAAACCTAAACAAAAACTCCACTGGAGAAGTGTTGTTGTTATGTAAAATATAAAATGTGTATGTCTGTGGGAAGGTGCTGGAGAAAATGGGATAAATGGAGTGTCAATGGGAATTCAGTGTGAACGGTGGATGCAGAGTACAAGCAGGGGGGACCGTGGGTGGACGGAAGAGAGTTTGCAAAAGGAATGCAGGATAAAGGTACACAACTAAAAGACAAATAGTGAAATATGAGTTAAAATATCAGAATAGACACAGGTCTAAAAGCCACAGATTAAATAGAAATTCATTGATTAAGCAAAACAGATGGGATCTAGATTGACTAGTGGTGAGTAGGGCAGCCAGTGTCACTGGGGCATGCTTTGGAGGGTACAAAACTGAACAGAAAGAAAACTCAGGATCAAGTACAGACAGGATCAGAAATCTAGTAGTATTATTGGGCACAGTGAGAGGCTTACTTAAATACACAACAAACTTCTGATTTGATTTTTATTATACCTTTTCTACACTGCCATAAAATTCTGTGGTAAAGCACTTTTCCTGTATTTCATAGATTCCCAGGACCACTGAAAATAAAACATCACCAATGACAAAACAATAACAAAGCATATAGTGTCAAATTCTGTGTTTAGTACTTCATTTCCTACTATCCCTATAATAGTTTTGGAGTTGGATACTACTGCCAGCTCAAAAGCAAATTTACCTACATAAAGTCAGACTGTTCAATAAGTAACAAACAAGGAATTTGAACCATTTGAGTTCATATCCTTCAGCCAGCTTTCTTCCAGGGTGCTAACTGTTCTACTGCATTGTATGAAAATGGATGATTTATAGAAGCTTCTGTACAATGTGCCTATTCTACTTCCTTCTCCCCATAAAAAGTAACTCAGGGTAATTGGCTATTTATTGTTTAACAACTAGTACCTAAATATTTACCATACTCTATCTCATTTAATACTCTCACATAATATTCTCAGTAACTCATGGAGAAAGTTGTTATTATCTTTATCTGTTTTAAGCTGATACTGAAATTTAGGCTTAGAAAGTAAAAATCATTTATCCAAGGTCTCAGGTAGCAAGTTGCAGAGGCAGGATTCCAAGCCATCTTGTGAAGCCTAGGACTACACTCTCACTCTTTCCTAAAATTACATATCAAAAAGAAAAATTTCAGGACTGCTTTCTTCATTTTCTGAGCCTACTTTGTATTCATGCCACCAGTTCTTCATCCTGCTGCTTCCTGTTCCCTTTGCTCTCTCTTCCCTCTCTCTCACTTATTTTTTTTTAAAGAATTCCCATCGATTAAGGCCACAATCAGATTAGACAACTAAACCCAGTGATAAAGTGAATAATAATTATCTTCATTTCCCTGCCCAAATGCTACCTTTTCCATGAAGCCCTCCCAGATTAAGTGATTTCTCTACTGACCTGTCATAGACTTTTATTCACCATGATAGTGTTTTAAACACAAGAATGTCATATCTTTCATGAAAACTATATTGTGAGCATCTGGAAGGCAGTGATAATCAGTAACTCATATTTACCATTAGGACTGGCATGCAGGTGATTCTATAAGCAGTGAAGACAAGGCCAATTCTTCCTGCAGGCCACTTATTGAGGAAGTGTGGAGAAGGAGAAGGAAAAGATAGAACAGACATAGTAGGGCATGTAGCACAGAAAAGAAGCTGCAGTTTAGAAGGAATAAGTCAATGACAAGGAAAAGCAGTGGTGGGAAAGGAAGCAGAACAAGACAGTGAGGTCAGAGGCAGGAGAGCAAGAAGTGGTAGGTGGTCCAGCGTGTTCCATGGAGTGTGTGCAAGCGACACAGATGGAAGTGCAGTGCATACTTATTCCAGGACAAGGGGTTTAAAGGAGATAAAGGACTGAAAACAATTGTAAGGATCCTAAATGCAAGCATTGTGATGTTACATGCATTTAGGGCGGAGCTTGCTGCTTGCATCAGATAGAACCCACTCTAGGCTTTTTTGTTGTCTGTAAGAGCTATGAGTGTTGGTCAAGTCCCTTAACCTCACTAACTTTCTCTATTTTATCTCCATTCCTCAGTAGTAACAAAGTCTAGATGAGCTGGGGGGCCAGTTCGTGATTCTCCAACTCTAAACTCATTCTTTTTTTTAATGCCAGTTTTCAAACTTAAAGAGCTTTATAATTCTCTATTTTTTTTTTACATAAAAATAGGTAAAGTGTACACAGTTATCTTGAATGAAATGTCCTGTTTTGCTCTTCATTAAGGATGAGCCTATAACATGCTAATGGCATCACATCTATTCTAGATCGTCTCTACTCATAAATACTTAAATTTGTAAACTAGCTTATTAAAGGCAAATTAATGTTTGTTTCTGTTTTCTTTTGTTGTTTGTTGATTCTTTTGTTTTGCTTTCTTTAGTTTTGATTGTTTCTACCACATGTAGCTTCTCAGCATGGTATCTGGGGGTGTCTGATGTGTCTGCTATAAAACAATAATAAAAATAATAACTATCACTTAAGGATACTTTGCCATACATCAGGCTCTGCTATAACGTTTTGCCAGTTATGGTGGCATTTTATCCTCACAACCTCCTTATGAGGTTGATATTATTGCTACGGTAATTTTACAGGAAAAAGAACTGAGGTGCATTGAAAAATAGAAGGTATTGTTAGCAATCTCATTAATAGATGAGAAAACCAAGGCACTGAGAGGTAAAATAATGGGCCAAAACCACATAGTACGTGGAGAAATTCAGATTCAAATCCAGATGCTTCCTTTCATGGATGTTTAAGAATTGACTTTTCTGAATTTTGTGATAATAAACTTAAGCAAATATTGCAGGTCAATTTTTTTACAGGTAGACTTGCCATCCTTGCATATGCCTAAATAGGATCAAACGCTTAAGTTATTTGTATGTGTGGTTCTCTCTGAAAGATGTCTCCTCTCTGTCCCAGTATTTGCTGGAAAGACAAAATATGATTTTGAGATATTTTTTTGAAACTGGTGCTTTTTGGAAGGAGAGCTGAACTGTTTTAAATAAAGCTTCAGTGCTAAGTGATGAATTTCTGATTATATATTAGTAATATACCCACAAGCAAGTAATTATTTACAGTTTGTAAATCCCTTTCATTTTGCATTGTCTTCTTTGATCCTCAAAAGTAATCGGGGGAAGAGTTATTACTGGAGTTCAGAGGTCATTTCTTCTACTACATGGCATTGGGAAATTGTCTGATATCTGTGTGACTCGGTAGAATATGCACTGTTGTCTGAAACAATTTATTCTTTTTTTCAGTTTGTATCATTGATGAGACTTACTTGAGA
This sequence comes from Cynopterus sphinx, assembly GCA_030015415.1. Taxonomy (NCBI): domain Eukaryota; kingdom Metazoa; phylum Chordata; class Mammalia; order Chiroptera; family Pteropodidae; genus Cynopterus; species Cynopterus sphinx. The sequence goes on from CM057383.1 coordinate 121,803,598, forward strand.
AATTCAGTTCATGTGTGAGCCAAAATCAGTAGTTGCAGAATGGTGTAAAATTGAAAGACCTAACAGATGTTCGTGGTAATAGCATTTCATTATTTAAAAAATATATATATATACCAAGGTAAATTATCGAACTTCTGTTAACATGGCAAGACACTTTGTAATTATTTGTACATTAACTAAAATGAATTAGAATAAAAATAATAATGGTGCACTTGAAAATTAACCTTCCTTTAAGCTCACACTGCTAATTGTTCCAGACAACTGAGATATTAATCTTTCTCATTTATTAAAGTGTCCAGGTACTTACTCCTTATCACATGTCTACAAGTATATCAGTTTCTGTATCTTTAAAGAGGTATATATAGTTTAAATTCAGAATGAAGTCTAAACAAGTTTACTCTGGTATTTAGTTTGCTAATAAGACATTCTTCCTGCTTGCTGACTGTTTATCTCAAATAATATTCTTGCAGAACTGTAAGACTATCCCTAGCTTTCATCTCAGTGGTGAGTTAATTAATTAAAGGGAAAATTAACCTTCCTTAAAGTTCATAGTCAATTTTTAGAATTCAGTCAATTGAGTTGTCTCCTGTTGAGATAGAAGAGAGCATAGGTAGATAATTTTTTTCTGAGAAGGATGTGAACAACACCCTGTATATTTACAGAAAGATTAAAGTCCCTTCACTTACCTAGCCTGGATGTATTACCTAAAATGCTTTAACAAGGACTTTCGTGAGTAAGTTATTTGCCCAAGACCATGCTGAAAAGCAGCTTTATTGGCCTTATCTGTATTTGTATTCTTTGCACTAGCTCAAGGTTTTCATTTGCAATAAGAGTTGATTATTCTGGTTACACTAATTCCTAGACCAGGAGTCAGCAAACATTTTCAGCAAAAGGCCATGTATTAGTTTCCTTTTGTTGTCATAACTCACAAAATTGGTGACTCAAAGCCACATCAATTTATCATCATATAGTCTGGAGCTCAGAAGTCTGAAATTAGTTCCACTAGTCTGAAATCAAGCTGCAAGCAAACCTGCTTTCCCTATGGAGGTTCTAGGGGAAAATTCACTTTCCAGATTTCAGAGGCTTCCTTCATTCCTTGGATGTTGGTCCCTTCCTACATCTTCAAAGCTAGCATTGTAGCATTTTTTTTCTCTCTATTTTATGCTTCTTTACATCTTTACATCTTCTTTCTCTTTGACTCTGATCCTCTCACAAGGACCCTTGTCATTCTCAACTTAATCATATCTACGAAGTCCTTTTTACTACGTAAATTAACATATTCACAGATTTATGGAGATTAGGACATGAACATCCTTCCATTATTTCACTTACCAAAGATGAGATAGTAAATATTTTAGGCTTTTTACGTCAGAAAGATTCTGTGGCAACAACTCAATTTGACTGTAGGCAGTTTGTAAACAAATAAGACATGGCTATTTTCCAATAAAACTTTATTTATAAAACCAGATATCTGTCAGGTTTTGATCCATGTGCTCAAGTTTGACAGACCTTTCCCTAGACACACAACATCTTATATAAATATTCTTAAAATATATTTCTTATAATGCTTGTTTGTTTGTTTGTTTGTCTAAAATTTATACCTATAGCATCTGGTCTTCTTACGTAATCTCCCATCCAAGTACTAACCAGGCCCAAACCCTACTTAGATTTCGAGATCAGACATAGGGCTCATTCAGGGTGGCATGGCCATAGACCATGGACCGTGGATCCATTGGGGCATGAACCCAGGACCTTCTGTGTGTAAAGCAGATATACTAACCCCTGGAACCACATTTTATAGTGTTTTAATAAAAAAATAGGTAAGTAGATAGATGATAGATATGATAGACAGACAAATGATGATGATGATGATGATGATGATGATGATGATAGATAGATAGATAGATAGATAGATAGATAGATAGATAGATAGATAGATAGATGATAGATAGATAGATAAAGCAAGGGTTTACAGCTTTTGAGGTTTGGTTCTAAGGAAATACTTCCACAGAATAAGAACTTCCCCTATTCAGTCTTTCCAGAGCTCTTCAATCCTGTCCTCAATATGAGATTAACTCTCAATGTATAAGTCCTTCCTGCTGCCATGGGCCCCATATAGATATATTTATGCAAATAGGACCCCAAGAATCATTATTTACTTCCTTTTAACTTTCTGTATAATGTAGAGTTATTCTGATAATAATGTCTATCAGACCAATTATGCATCTTTTTCAAAAGTCATGAAAAAGACAGGTAGGAAGAAATTGTGGAATTGATATAAACAAGTTTGTTATTCTTTTGTTTCCCAAATGCTGAAAACTAAGCATTTGGAACACAGAACATAGACACGATAGAATAAATGTTTTCAGCTCATCCTCTTGCCTCCTCATACCAAAATTGAGCCTTAAAGTTTCACACACGGTAGAATAACTCTGTCACCTGGGCTAATCATCTTTCGATTCTTGCCATGTGAATAGATTTATGATCTGACATTTGCTATTCTAGTCACAATAGCTCTTGTCTCAGCAATTCAATTTTCAGTGTCTCATGAATTTAATGCCAGCTCTATTATCAGAAAACTTGTAATAACTTATACAGCTGAACCTTTTCCAAATTTCCTATTCATCTTAACCTTTCCACCCTTCCATCTGGGTGTAGGAGATGGCCTTGTAAAAAGGCAAGTTTACTCACCATATGTTCATCAAGGGGTTTTTCTACCACTATGTGTTAGAGTTACAGTGTGACCAAAACACAGGATCTCAAATGTGGCAGAGGGATGAATGTAGACAATGAAGTAGGAAGCAGTAAGCCAAGATCATGCATATCATCTGAGCTCTTTAACGAACTGTCCCAGTAAACAGGGTTATTATTTGCTTTTTCCTTGAATCCCTAAAGCTTTTTTCATCACAGCAGCACCTTCTAACTCCTAGTAGCAAACTTCCCATCTCTTCTTCTTTCAAAATCAGTGCTTATTTTAGGCAAACAGCCACGTTTCAGAATCTAATTTGAGAGACACTCTACCTCTCAGTGATTTGTAGGCAACTAAGACCTACACTGAGCCCAGGGAATACGTACAAATTATTTGTCTTGGGCTAGTGACATCTTTAGCTTTCCCTTGTGCTAGAACATGCCACATCAGGCAGACACTGCAAAGAGAAATATGGAACTTAATTGCCAAGAACAAATAAGGGATGCTGATCATCTCACATATCTAGAGGCCAAATTATGCTCTCAATCAATGAAATAACACTTTGGTCTTCCTACACAATGTTTCAGAAGAATTAACAGTAATCACAAAAACTTAATTTTATACCTGTCTAGTTCAATATTATTTTAGCTGTAGAACACTTTATATGTAATAAATTGAAATAAAAGTAATAATTATAGAATAAATACACAAGTTAAAATTTATAATTCTATTAGAACAATATTTGAAATTAGTACTGACATCTAATTGTTTTTGTTTTACATTGATTGAATTCCAAAAAGGAAATCTGAATTCACTTATATTTGAAGTTTGACAATAACCTTTTTAAAACATTACAATGTGATTTTAAGATACTTTTAAAAATAAATATTATAATATAGAACAGCTTTACATAAGAATAGAAAAGTTTTCCTTCTTTCCTTCTTTTCTTTCTTTTTTCTTTCTTTCTTCCATCCTTCCTTCTTTCTTTCCTTCTTTTATTCAACATATCCTTTTGATTGCCAACTCTGCAACAGTCCTTGTTAATCACTCAAAGTAGAATTACTGCTATGTATCATTTTATAATTACCTATTTTATATTAAAAGTAAAGTCAGAAAATGTACCTAAAACTGAAAGCCTACACTATCTATGATATGATACCAATATGGATTGTTGTGCTTGCTTATTCTTGCATAACTCACTCTGATGGCATTAAAAGAGCAATCACAGAGCTGATGTGCTTAACCCTCAGCATTTGATTGAACATGACACACTTTCACTGGAGTACCATGCTCACTCATAATTCTCTGCGAACAGACTTGCTCAGAAATTTAAAAATAAATAGAAGAAACGGGCAACAATTTTACAAATTGAAAATACCTTTAAAAATGTTTAAATATAGGCACCAAAATGACAGGAGTCATTTTATTATATATTCTGACACATACACTCAAATGAAGTTAAACTTAACACAAAGTGAATACTTTGGTGGTTTTCTTTGTGTTAAAAATTTGGCATCAATATAATTGGTTAAGTCCATTGATTTGCAATACATTTTAACACTCATATAAAAAAAAATAGATATTTTTTGTTGTTATGCCTAGGATGAACAACCATCTTGGTTTGCCTAGAATTGTAGGAACGGGAGAAGGTGGGGTTAATGTGTTCAGGCAGACGGATCTTTCATCGATAAGCCTGGGAAGTTCTGGGCAAATCAAGACAAACAAGTTGGTCTCTATAGTTCTACCACTAAACTATGTAGTGCCATGAGCAACGGTTTTACAACCTTTGCTGAGTTCTGTATCATTAATAAGTTAATCATCCTTAATAATTAATTGCAACAACTTTACCTACTTCTTTGGTTTAAAAAATACTTCTGCTCAGGCCCACCCAAGACTAATAATTTTGGGGTTAATACATATGAACAGCTCCCAGGTGATTCTAACATGTAACAGAGCCAAGAACCACTACTGCTGGGCCCTGCAAATGCCCCACCATAAGGGTCAGCCTAGCTTTAGTTAGCAGGCAGAACAACAGCAGAGTGAAGAAACCACCCCCATTGAGAGATGACTGCACCTACTCCTATTGTGCCATTTATGTGAACTTGCCCAAAGAAAGGTAGATGTGGTCTCGGTTTTCTTTATAAAACCTGCTACTCTCCTCTTCTACAGCTTCTCTCCATATAGCCATCTTGTATGTTGATCTGTGACATCTGATTTCTTTAAACTGTTCCATAAACTGAGAATTCAAGATTTAAAATTTTAGGATTAGAAGAATTGTTCTAGATGTTTATAGAACAAGGATTGTTACATGTTTAACTCTATAACCTAGTGCCAATAACACAGATTCTCTTTATTGTTAAACCATAAAATTTGTCCTTTTCCAATTTAATCAAAGAAATGAGAGGCTTCAACCAAAGAGTTCATTTATGTTTCCAACATTCATCAAATATTTATTATCATGTGCTATTTGGTCCAGCCTTTATGGCATGCGTTTATAGGAAATGTTAAAAATATAATCAACAATGATTTCAATGTCATAAATGCTCTAATTTTTCAGAGTAGCTCTTTGTTAATTATTCTCATATTTTACATTGTATGAGACACTCTTCTAAACCCATGTAAATTTGTTTACTCCTTGTTACAAACTTATGACTTAGAAAATATTCCTAAATTACAGGTGAGGAAAGTGGGAGTGTAAATAGTTAATTAAATTGTGAAGGCCACAAAGTTAGTAGCTGGGAGGGCTGTATTTTAAACCGAAGTAATCTTGGTGTGCTGCCCTTAATTGCTCCTTTATATCACCTCCTGTCAGAATGGAAGTCAGCAGAAATATGTACTGGAACGCCCTTCCACCCCAGCTCCTGCACCCATGGCTTCATATAAGAAATGAAATATAAGTTTGTGAGATATTCCTCACCTTCAAATCAGATTTAATGATTCTTCTTGGTAGGTAGGATCAGGATATGATCCCAAACTTGGGCATCCATGAAGTACACTTTTTATTACTGTCTCCTCTGGCATTATATTCAGAAAATGACAGTTTGGTGATCGTAGAAGGATGCTTATGCATGCTACAACCTTAATTTCTAATTTATCAGATGAGAAACAGAATTTTAAGTGAATCTGGAAATAGCTCAAAAAATACAGCTGACCATTATGAACCCTGACAAAGGGAATTAAAAAGAGGGAGAGAATGGATGAGAGAGAAGGACACAGGCAGAGGGGTATCACTAAAACAGACAGTCTAACGTGTCCTGGTTGGATAAACTCAGCAAGATCTTATCTCATCCCCCTCTCTTAAGGGATCCTAGAAAACCAAAAGCACCCTTAGGGATGTTTCATGTGTGATACTAGCCCACCTGCTACCTACAATTGCCATGCAAATTGCATCCTGTTTTTTCTGTCCTCTTCCAACTTCTACATCTGTTTTCTGCAAGTCGTTTTAAAAAAAGAAGTTTACTGCCACTATATACCTAAAAAAAAGTCAGTGTGCATAACACAGTTTCTGTCTTTAGATTTACCAAAATGTCAAGTATTAGAACAGTGTTGGGCTCCATGTAGTTGTGGGGAGAAGGGTCTTCTTCCTGATTCTCTGATATATTTTGTCTCCTGGGACGGAGTCAGCTCTGTATGTGCTCAAAATTTTCATTTCTTTCCCAAAGATTGCTTCTATTAGATGTTGCCTCAGAATTCTCTTTTTTTAGTGGGAACCAAAAAACAGCCGTAGGTATCTGGCAGGTGTCCAGTTCTTTCTTATAATTAAATTCTGCTTTTCCTATCCTTATTATAGAATAAAGTTGTCTATGTATGTGAAGACATTAAAAAAATTCTTTTAGGGTCTGAGAGGGAATGGGGTAGGAGTAGAGAAAGTTTATGCCAATATGAGAGAGAAAAAAAAGGTCGAATTTAAAATGGCTTGCTTTAAGAATACAGAAGTAGTAACATGGAGAAGAGATAAATCAAGAGTTTTGCTGATGTTCAAGTTAGACGTATATGACCTATACAGATTGTGTGACATAATGATTTGTTTCTGACAATAATTTAAAATATTATTTCATTTTTTCTTATTTCTCCACCAAACTTCATGTTATCGACATAAAAATGTAGTATTGTTCTCTTATATAGATGAGAAATTTAGATCCATTTATTAGTCATCTCATTTACAGTCCCTTGGTAAATACACAGCAGATCATGTATTAAGCAATGCTGATTTTTTTCTGATTATTGAACAGGTAAAACCAGAAGTTACTATCCTCTATTGCAGACAGTGTCTATCAGCAAATTGCAATGCTCACTCTCCAAGGCATTGAAGCCCCGGCAGAGCATCTGCTGATAATCTATAAGATTTTTTCTCTTAAAGGACTGGACAGAATGTTAGTCAGCAAATAAGTACAAGAACCTATTTTCATCCCCAGGAATGAAATGAGGAATTTAACTGGCTATTGAGTTTGCCATTTTCACAGTGGATCAGCAGAGAGTTACTTGTCCCAGGAATCCTAGCCACTTGTGCTTCCCTCAGATACCTAGTTACCAGGCTCTCGGTCCTAGCATTCTCAGCCTCACTTTCCCATCTATAATCTGGCCCTTTCTGAGTGAAGCACACGGGAATATAATGAAAGCCAAAAGGCTAGTAGGCTTTAGGGCTGTGTCAATATAACCTCAAATTCTAATTTGGAGAAGATGCCATCGGAGCATGTGAATGAGAATTGCATCATGTTCATCTGGAACTGGATTCACTGAACAAAACAATTGTTCTCCCAGGTGTGTGGAACATATGGGTTTTTCTAAAGGGAAGCAGAAGTGTTAATCAAGATTTTGCAAGGAGAGTCACAATGAAATGAAGAGCTTCTTGGGTTTCCAGATTCTTTCCTCTACCTATGCATATGTGTCAGGATTTGCCAAAAGTAAAGGAGAATCTTTGTAGAATTACAGTTGTCAGTTTTCAAGTGTTTTATTTTAACTTTCTGGAAACAGAAAGAATCTTTCATGAGTTGAAGCAGGCTCCAGATATCTCAGAGCAAAGTCTTGGCCTAGCCAGATTCCTGCCCCCCTGCACTGGTTTTAAATCATGAATATGGTCAACAAGATCATAATTGAGAGATGAGCTATTTTTTCCCATTTTACATCTTTTAAAAAGTACATTTTTATACCTCTCCTGTGCTGAAGAAAACAAGAGTCACTATAGAAGATTTTGAAAAAAGAAAATTAAGCAGAAAATGAAACTCTTCTCTCACAATGTCTTTTATTTCCTCCTTGAAAAAGCAGCATTTAATTTTTAAAGAAATCTTTTTTGTCTTGTTATATCTTTCCACACACATACACATGTCCCATACTATATATGTGAGTTCTCTCTTTTTAAAAATTTAATCTCTCATGATCCAGTTTCTATATCAATAAAAATAGTCTTCAAAAACATGACCTCACATACTTTTTAAAATATGGATGTAATATAAATTAAAATGTCATGGCAATATAACTTTTGATATAATTTAATTTATAGTCATTTTGTGTTTTCCACACAGCCCTTGTTCTGAAAGAGGAGTGGGCTATAAGTCTTACTGTCTGGGATGCAGGGGGCCATGAAAGGCAGGCAGTGTGATTCCTGTGTTCCCAAGATTATCTGAGCCCAATCTCTGAAGATCAAGCTGAGAAAATGGTTACAAACAAAACAGGATTTCTGGAATTTCTGCTCTTGTCTGTGAAGCCTCAGATGGTCAAGACGTAAAATCATCTCCAGTGATCTTTAAACTGGAGAAGAAATTAAAAACAGTGGCACCAAGCTGGGGATAATATTTAAATTCTGGTGGGTAAACCCAGAGTACTCATCTGCTAGTTCTCTAGAATCACTACATTATTGTACCAACTATGCCATTGGCCAAACTCTGTATTTTACAAGATTGAATTATGAGGGCTATTTTATTACAGGTAGGGTTTATCACAGCCTCATTTTAACCAGAAAGTGGGCTTTTCACAAAGTGATGCTATGCTATTAACATCTTTATAATACCAAGAATTCAAGGTCCTAGTACTTCTAAAGTAAGAATGCCCTCCAGATACTTAAGGAGATAAATAGTTTCACATGTTGACCCTGTGATTAGAATTATGCAAATGCCTCAAACCTGATTTATAGAGAGTTTCAAAGTGATATAGATGCTAAGATAATTGCAACTTTCCAAATCTTTTTTTTTTTTTTTACTAATTTCCAAAATTATGGAACAAAACCGATCATAAGAAGTTTCCTACATCACATGTTGTCTGGTATAGCTGTTATATTTCAAGATTTATAAAACAACCCCTAAATTGTGTCTTGTGCAAATAAAATATGCAAACTTCCTAAATTTACATATCAGTATGGTTGGTTAAATTAGCATGCAGCTCTCCCTTATGATATGATAAAATAAAATAGAAAGTTTGAAAAAGTTTAAATTTTTAAATCTATATGTTATCTTCCGATTAGTGTTGACTGCTACTGCAAAGCAAGAAAAAAAATGTCATTGAAAGGACTAAAAATCCTCAAAAATTTTAGACTTTAACTGGACCTTTTAGAAGGCTCCTTGTTTTCCTCTTTACTTGTTCCTTCATACTTGTTCTTTATGCCACATTTCCTAAGCTGGTCAGGAAGTTAAAGTCCTTGCAGGTTTAGCCATTGATTTATTTTTATTGACTGGACATCAGCTAAGTATTCATTATATTCAGTAGCATGGGCAGGATGTTGCAAGTGTGAAAAGATCTATGAGCTGTAATGACACCTTTCAAAGTGTAAAATCTAATGGGGGAAATACACCTATGAAATTACACACAGCTTTGCATTTTTTATTAAGCTGATAAGATAAAGAACAATGGAATATTTTTGGAGATTCAGAGAATGTAAGGATTGCTATGAGTTAGAAGGATCAAGGAGGACTTTCTCAAAGAGATGGAGTTTAATTTGGACCTGAGGTGTAGGTGGTACAGAACTTTGTCACTGTCCATTGTGTGAGAGTCAGGAAAAAAGAAAACCTTGGCAATAGGTTGTAAAACTCTTGTTACACAGGATTGGCCTTTGGAATATGCAAAACAAATAATTTGTTTTTTCATATTTTCCTTTATTTCCATGAGAGTTTATATTTTCTAAATAGGATCTGTCTCTGAAAAGGTGTATTCATGATTGGTGTTATGGAAGTAGGATACTGTCTCAAATGTACAACAAAAATCATTACACTATAAAAAAAATCTTAGAAAAACTTTATTTCATAAAGAACTTATTATTTAGTACCTTTATATACATCTTAGTACTGTTTTATGCAGAGCACTATTTACCCAGCATTAAAGGAGATCAATTTGCTTGTATATGAGCAAAAGCATCTGAGAGCCACACACATGGGCAATGGAAAATTGTACCTGTGTGCATGTGTGGGTGTACATATGTGTGTAAATGTGCATATGTGTTTGTGCTTAGGAGTGGCAAGGAAGAGATGTATGTTGGGGGTCGAAAAAGTAATGACAGGATACCTTAAATAAACCATTGACTTTCACGTACAAGAAATTTAATAATCGGTCATGACCTACTTCTGTGTTCATCCACCAGCTTTTCAGATTACGGGCCCTTTGGAGCTTCTCAGACCTCTGTCCACATGTTCTACTTCACCCTAATAATATATGCATCCAGTTGGCTTCATGTTAAGGCAGTCTCAATAAACTATTTATAAAATTTACATTTGCATTCCTGAAGGGGTACTCTTCAATTATAGCCACATCTTAATTTAGAAAAAGAGAAGACAACAAGATAAAAGATAAGAAAGTTCAGAAAAGAGCATGCTTGATCAAAAGAGCAAAAATATGAGAACCTAAAGTCAGTATTTATTTCATGGTAAATATTAATATGGAATTAAAAGGGGAAAGAAAAACTAAGTTGCAAAACCAGTCTCCCTAGCCAGTCCACATACTTCCTAGGTTTCTAAACTAAAATCTGAAAATGTTTTCTCTGTGGATAAAGTCTTGTGGTCTAAACAGTCTGGTCTTTGGAGGCACAAAGACATAAATCCAATCCCTCTTCTGTACTATCACTGTTCTGACTGTACATTATTTTGTCACTTGGATTGATAATTTTATCATTTAAAAAAATCAGAATAGTAACATCTACCTTATGAGTATTGAAAAGATGAAGTGAATAGCATGTACTGAATAGTATATGAATCCCACATATGAATTAAATTAATAATAGCTAACATTCCTAAGCAATTTGTGATAAAAAAATAATGTTTTAACTGTATGAACTCATTTAACCATTAGAGTAAATCTTGAACTTAGTATTTTTATGCTCATTTCATGTTTAGAAAATTGAAGGGTATGGAAATTAAATATCTTTCTCAGGGTTGTACAGCCAGGAAGTAACCAAGCCAGAATTCAAACAGGCAGTTTGTCTACAGAAACTAAAACCCCAGATACTCAGATTTACTCCTTAAATACTATCGATTATATTATTACTACTACTGCTAATCTTCTTGTACGGGGCGGGGTACCATCACATCCAATCCTCTTCTTAATTATAACTTAAAAAAAAAAAAAACACTTTCATTTAAGCACCTTCTCTCAGGATTATCACCTTTTAATGATTATTTATAAGGAATTCCCTTAGAATGGGGTTTGTTGCACACAATTATGGCTATTGTCCAAATTCTTTAGAGATGTAAGATCCAAGTTAAAAATTTTTAAATGCCAACATATTAAATTTTTTATAACTATGCAACAAAACAAATATATGTACAATTTATGTATGTAATAAAATCTGTGTAAACACATGCTGGTGACCTACTTTCTGCTAAGCCTGTTTCATTTCTTAAGTTTGCACTTTCTTTTTCATCAGGAAAAATCTTTTTTCCCCTCTTTCTTAGCTTTCTTCTCCCTGTCTCATTCTAGACAATATTTCTTTGGGTAACATCCATTTCTGTATCAGGTAGTGTTTGGGAAGATAAGTTTTTCCTCTCTTTGTAATTTTTTATTTGAGAGTTTAGAATAAATAACATAAAACAATTCAACATCAAGATTTCTAAAAAATCAATGCACAGTTAACTTCCCGTCTCTGCTCATCAGATTGTCTTATGTATTACAATGGCCTTATTTCTATGAAGAACAGTGCTGAATTATTTCTATTACATTCTTTATGATGCAACTGATATTTTATCCCAGTGGAAGGATTTTGGATACTGGGAGCTTATCTGAGCTTTTCCTGTTCTGATTCATATATTTATTCATCCAAAATATCACACAGCCTTTATAAAGAATGCGGTAGTTCTTTATGTTCTGACATGAAAAGATGTTCAAGATATATTAAGTAAAAAAAGCAAGTCAAGAAACAATATGTTTACCATAACCTGATTTTTTTTCAAAAATAAAAATAAAATGACTCCATGTATATGTGTATCTACACAAAAATTCTAGAAGAATATATTTCAAAATATTATTACTAGTTACCTCTGAAATTAAATTTATGTGTGTATGAGGTCAATGAGGAAAAAAATAAAGCACTCTTTATTTACATACTTTAATATTGTTTAGTTTTGTATAGTTTTTTTAGTATTGTTCAGTTTTATATTTATAATATTACTATAGCAATTATGAACAAATAATTTATAATATACCTGCTGTTGTAGGATTCCATGCATGCACAAAGACCGATGGGACATTTTTGAACTTGGTGATATGAAAATCTAACAGATGGCAAAAGACCAGTGAAAACCGCAATTATAATTCAAAGAGAAATGTACATATATTTGAGATTAGGAGAAATTTACATTTTATTATGACTATCAAAGAAATAAAAAATAAACAGCATCTGATTGGGAAAAAAACACTTTTAACAGAAAAAGTTTTTTTAACTTGAAGGAACGTCTGTGTTTTCTCCTTTCTGTTGCCATTGACTAGAATATGGTAGGTTCTCAATAAATGTGGCTTATAGGAAAGAGGAGAGAAGGAAGAAAGATGTGAAATAGAATAATCGTTTGGTCACAGAGTTTTAAAGCTGGAAAGGGTATAGAGTTTATCTTATTTCATGCTTTCATGCTCTTTGGAAGAATAGTGTGATTCCAGTGTGATGTTCTGTCGTGGGTGGAACTTAGGGTGTCTCACTACCGTTCTACCTAGAAGCTTTTATTTTATTTCCTTATATTGCTAGAAAATTAATGATTTAGTTCAACCTTCATTTTAGCAATGAAAAAAAATTTTTCACAGGAGTGAAAATTTTCCTCTGGTATATATATTTAGTGGTACATTTAATACTAGACCCAGAATATTACTGTTCTTTGAAGTTTTTTTTTCAGTGAATATGAGACTAAATAAAACATCTAGTTTGTTCAAAGGCATGGGATTGAAGTATATTTAAATATGAGGAATATTAAAAAACAGTAACTAGGTCAGATTGAATAGAACACATGACTTATACTGAGAAGTCATGAGAGAAAATCCAAACTTTACCTTATTGTCATGGAAGAATATGAGTCATAAAAAGAATACCCATCAAGTTGCTTCACGAAGTAGGAGAAAAATAACTTCTGATTTTTACCAAAATCAAGTAAAGAGGATCAGCTCTAACCTCGTGCCTGAAACAATTTTTTTTTTAAATTTACAAAATATATGACATAACAGTGTTCAAGACACTGGATCTTAAGCAAAAAGGCAATGACTATTGTGAGACAATGAGAGATCACTGAGAGAACCAAATGTGAAATCTATGTTTCCCCAGCCTCCTGCCTGCTGTGATTGTCAGAGTCTGCTGAAAAGGGGGAAATCATGTGAAAAGCTGAAAGTGCCTGCACATGGAGGCTGTTAGGTTAGAGTTCAAAGGTACAGGGTACCAGAGAGGAGAGAGCTGAAGAGAGAGACAAGACACAGAGAGTGGAAATGAGAGAAAAGTCAGTACAGGGGTCTGAAGAGATACCTCCTCATCTTTCAGCTCATTAGTGCATGTGTATAAAGAAACTACAGTGGAAGTCACTCTAAAGAATAAATAGAATGATACCTGGCACACTCTCCTGCTGAAGAGTGGCTCCTGTTTTCCACAGCCAGAGTAAAAAGTCTCATATTTCATGAAACACTTGGCAGAGTACACAGAAAGGACTTGCTTCTGTAGGCACAAAATCAGCCCTAATCTACACACCAGTCTGCTACTGACAAGTAGAAATTATAAGCTAGGTTCAGAAGAATTAAATCATCTCTAAGAAATATCACTATATCCCAGAACAAAAGAAACTTATTTTAATATTTATTTTAATATTCTAAGTAGCTCTCATTTCTTTCTCAATTTTTGTTGTAAAGATTAAGTTGTCAATTTGTGCATCCTTTTACAATAGAGAATTAAGTATTTTTATGAACAAAATTAATTAAAAGCCAAAAAAGTTAACGTAAAAATAGTTATAAATGATTAAGATGTAGTTCCTATAACTCCAATTTCATAATTTACCTAAAAATATTGACACTATTTGCCTCTATTTCCAGCATAATTAGTTGATAAAGAGCTTATTCTAACAATAATAAAAAAATGCTCAGGATAAAAGTTGTCTGAACTCTTCCTTGAGGCTTCGTTTCACCAAACAATGTGGTTTTGGCTCCTTGATAAAAAAGTGTCCATGTGAGGAATATACAAGAGGGACAAATTTCTCTTGTGGATGGGGGATTGTTTATTAAACTCATTGGTTCTTCATTCCTTGAAGACATTGACATTCTGAATGCCACTGCTTATTCCACTCTAATAGCTAAAATTTGTCTTGAAAGAAAAGAATTTATATGTTTCTCCATGCCTATGACTGGTACCTGTTTCATGAGTTTTAAAATTGAGTTTGGACGAAATCCAGTGCAAAAAAGGTTAAGATTCTGTTCAACTGATTATTATTTTGACATACAGTCTATTTAGAGGTTCTCTTGCCTTAATTCTGGAGGTCGTTAGCCAGAATGATTTGGTATCAAATAAAGAAAGAAATAGAAGGTTGGCTGGCTGATTTTGTAGGGTGTGGCCAGTAGAGGAGAGAGGTAGCCAGGGTAAATACCACTGAGGAGAATGTGGCCATTACAACAGACGAAATGAGCACCCATGCATGATACAACTTACATAGTGACATCGAGAATATGTACTCTGAGATGAATGGGAAAAATGCAGAAATTTCTATTTTTAAAATTTGTCAACTTTATTGATAAGCATTAGTCATAAGTCAAAATTTATTAAATATTAATACATGGCCAAGATGTCCAAAAGCAGAGACATAGTCTTAACTTATGCTCTAGAACTATCCCAAATGGCCTTTCCTGAAGCATAATTTCAGAGGTAAAAAATGATCTAGTGATTGGATCAAACCAAACAGATGTTTGCAGAATCATGAAGGGCCTGAGAACTGGACTGCTTTGGAAGTACAACCCCCCTGCTACCCCTCTTCCTCCACCAGAAGTGCAGGGGAAATGTGGCCACCTTAGGATCCCATGTCACTCCCCTAGCAGAGAGATTTGGGGAGATGGATGTTCTAGCTAAATTGTCCAGAGTTGGTTTTTGTTAATAGAGTCAGCAAACCTCAAGTGATTTCAGCTGGTGAGTTTCTTAATGCCACAAGCAATTTCTATGCCTCCTTTCCAATGAAGCTGGGGAAAAAATGTGTTTGTATTTTGCAAGTCTTGCAGATTTTTCAGTTTCTGTAGTGAATGTGAACCCTCTCACAGGGGAGGTCAACAATATTAAACTTGAAAATAAAAACCTTACAATTGATAAATGAAGATACAATATTTCCTCCACAAGCTATATGGTTGAAAGCTATTACAGAGGCATCTGTGTATGCTACATGATTCTACTTTTTCAATACAAATATTAATGATGAAAACTTAAACTCTTCCCCAGCTAGTAATGCAATAGGATTATCTTTTTTGTTTATTCATAGAATTGCATTCTAATAATCTGTTGATTTTTGAGACTCATTCCATACCACTCATTTAAGGAGAACTAA
This sequence comes from Cynopterus sphinx, assembly GCA_030015415.1. NCBI lineage: Eukaryota > Metazoa > Chordata > Mammalia > Chiroptera > Pteropodidae > Cynopterus > Cynopterus sphinx. Next base: position 121,819,249 of record CM057383.1, read on the forward strand.
CATTTATGGAGGAGCCAATGAGTGCAAGACATAATCATGGATGTTTATGTTTTGTACTTCAGGGAACCTTAAAATTATGCTATTTCAGCTAAGAATACTGAAGCTTTATCAAGTAAAAGATTTTTCCCAAGGAAAAAAATATCTGGAAGTAGAAATGAGAAAGAGGGTGGGCCACATGGATCATGACTTGTGCCTAATCTCTGTAGACCTGACCTAGGTTAATTTTTCATGGGTTTTGATTATCTTTATCAAGGCTATCTTTGTTAGGAAAGAAACGTATTCCTCATTAGAATTAGGAGCCTAATACATGTGAACATCACAAGAACTTTCCAGATCGGGAGATAGTTTTGAAAACAACTACCTTTATCATCTTCTTATACCCTCTTCCCCCTGCCAATTGAAGCCATTTTCAAATGGTGGAACACAATTTATATCAGAATCTGTATAACATCTGTAATGTCCCATTTGAAAAAACTGAATAAAAATTCTCTGGAGACAAACAAGAAAGCTTTGTTTAAATGGTCCCCAATCTGCTTTAAGCCTTTCTACTGAAACAAGGAAACCCAACTGTAACTCAGTAGTGAGTTCTTAGAATTACATTTTCGTTGGCAGGTAGATGGTTTTGCTTAGTGCTGGAATAGAGGGTAATGGAGAATAATGGTTAAGTATATGGGCTTTGAAGTCAGGCAACTGAGAATTGTAACCCAGTACAGTCATTTGTGTGACAGTGAGCCAGTTACTTAATCCCTTCAAGTGTGAATTTGCTCCTCTAGACTCAGGGGGAGAAAATAACCTGCCTGTGGAGATGCTGTGAGAACAGAACATTACAAATATGCGGGGCACCTAGCATTTAGCTATTGAGCATTTCTTACTCACAAGGAGAGAGCTAAGGCTTCATATGTATCACCTCATAGGGAACAACTTCGTGAGGTAGATGTGCTTTTGTTGCCATTTTACGTTTAAGGAAATCAAGGTTTACAGAAATTAATATGAAACCTGACTATAGATACACACTTAGGTCAGGCTATGAGTGTAGGTTTATGTCTACATCGACCCCTTGGCTTTTTAGCATGTTCCTCTTAGTTTTACAGCTGTGATCCTCATGTCACTATGAAGAAAGTAGGTTTTTAAGTCCCAAGTAAGAAATTAGTAATAGAAGCTCCCTGGACTTAAATGACTTACTTCGAAGCACATGGTTGGTATGTGTTGGATCTAGGACTGCGACCCAGGTCTGTGTAATATTCTCTTCACCACTAGTGTCTCTCTCTCATTTATCTCCTTGAATTCTCACTCTGAATGTGCTCTATACCCTCAGACTATCTCCAGTACAGGTCCCACATTGTCTCTGCCCAGCATTAATCACTAAGTGACTTCTTATTACCTACAGAGTAAAACCAAACATTTTTATGGAACTTTCCTGGATCTACCTGATTTGAATCCTGCCCTCTTTCTAGTCTCATGTGTTGGTGCATTGCCTGTCAAAGTCCTTGGTTACATTCTCTATTGTACTACTTGTAACATCCCTGCACTTGCCATGCTGTTCTATGTCTCTCTGCATTGATTCATGCCTAGAATGTATTTGCTCTTCTTTTTCACTCTGTGACTTCCTATTGTATCTCTGAAATCCTGGTCCACAAGTATAACTGATCATCTCCATGATGTAGCCATCAAAGTATGCCACTAGACTTGCTCTGGGAGCATATTTAATTGATAGCCCTAGTTGCTGCTTTCAATATCCACCAGGGTTTTTGCTGATAAGCTATATTCCCACTGGGCTGCTCCCAGCCATTGACTGCTTCTAGTATAAGTATGATCTTATCTAACATGAGTTTATTTATATCATAACAAGCTCATTTTTATGAAACACAGGACTCCATTAATAGGAAACTTCAGCTCAAGGTTGACCTAGCCCAATCATTCTTAGATGGTGTTGCAAATTCAGACTCTTTCATCCGACATTCTGACCATCTGTTCTCTTTCACATGTGTCAGACTTCTTTCTTTTTCTTGATTGCTCGTCTTTATCCTTCATAGGCATTTCCCCAATAAACATCTTATATGTCTGTTGCCTTGGTGCCCGCTTCTCGATGGACCTGAATTAATATAGCCATGTATTCTGTACACATACCATCACAAATCAAGACTGCATTTATTATTTTACTTATCTCTCCTTTCTAATTAGATTATCAATAAAATCAGAAAAAAAAGCATTGGGCTACTTTTATTTTTAGTGCTTAGCATACTATTTAGTACTTAATGACTAAGTACTTAGTGCTTAGTACTTATTGAGCATTTAGATAAATGAGTACTAAAAGTGTGATCTTATCTAACATGAGTTTATTTAGATCATAACAAGCAAAACTACATCTTTACTTCTCAGCTAACAATGCCAATCGAAATAGAGAAAGCTGAAAGTTAGCTTAGGGTCACTAATACTAGGTTTGTGTTTCAGAGTATTACCATTTAGCTTCTATATGCCCAAAATATTTCCTTGAGTTCACATGAGTTTTCATGCTTATGAAGTTAATTTAACTAAACTTGAAATCTCGCTGAATATCTCTCATCACTAAATGAAGCAGCTTTGATTAATCACTCTGAGCATTTCAAAATATTCTGTCAGTTAACCTATATTTAACATAAGCATGTGTAAAATCTATATGAGAGTTCTCATTAGTAGGAAAGCATATTCTTGGAGAGCTAGAAAATCAGGCAGTAATTCTTCTTAATATTTCAAGTACATGGGGTATAGAACATTTCCATTTATTACTGGTAAGGTTTTTAAAAATCTGTTCTGATCTGTATAATAATAGAATTTATTAGTACTTTTTCTTTTTCAAGTTATATCTTATTTTATTTTTGCTAAAAATTATTAAATACTCCATACATAATTAAATATCTCTTTACAAAAATTACACTGAGTTGGCAACCTAACTCCGAAATCCTATCATTGATTGACTCCAGCTAATTTTACTCTTTATTTCTCTCCATTTTTGCACTAGGGAATCTCTATTAGTATTTTTTTTTTTGATGTGTGATCTCTTAAATATGGTTTGTGTTATTCTTATATCATGGGTAATGATACCAATAAACATCATTTACTGAGTGTCTATCATGTGGGCCAAAAATTATGCATTTAATGCTCTTAACCTCTTTTCCCAAATTAGATGCTAAAAATCAAAGAAGTAAAGAACATGGAGGGCACTGCACAACTAGATCATCAGTGACTTGAACCCAGATCTGCCTGCTTTTTGGATGATTTAATCTTAGTTTATTGTCTGATGTTTTCACTATAAAATTTGAACATTTTCTATGAAATATTTTTAATATTCCTCTTCTAAGAACCCTCCTGTTTATCTTACAAGCAATTGAGAACCACTCAGGTTTTAATGCCAGAGGAAAGTAGGGTCATTTGGTATGTACTTTAAAGGTGTGAAAAGCAGACCATGTGGATGATGCTGGAAAAAGGGAGACATAGAAGCTCGTTACTGACAGAGTCTAAGCGTGAAATGATTAGGATCTGATATTAGAACCTCAGCAGGGATGTGAACAGGAGGATTGGATCATTGAAGCATATTTAAACTTAGCTCAGTACTGTGTGAACTGTGGGCCTCTGATCAAATTGCTTAGGGGTCATGCATCTATTTGCTTCTCTGTAAAGTGGAGATAAAATATTTTTCATGGTGTTCTCATGAGCTTCAAATAATAGTATATTATCATAGATTTATATGATACATGCTATGAGACCAGGCATTTTCATAAATCTTTTATTTATACAGGCATACCTCATTTTATTGTGTGCTTCACTTTGTTGTGGTTCACAGATATTGTGCCTTTTACAAATTGAAAGTGAGATCGTCCACCAGCAGAAATCATGTCTTGCTGAAATTCAGATAATGATTAGCATTTTTAGCAATAAATTATTTTTTTATTTAAGGTATGTATAGTTAAAAAAATGCTATTGCATACTTAATAGACTACTCTATAATGTAAACCTAACTTTTATGTGCACTGGAAAACCAAAAAAAAATCATGAGCCTCACTTTATTGTCATTCACTTTATAGCAGTGATCTGGAACCGAACTCGCAGTATCTCTAAAATATGCCTGTCCTAAGAATTTACTTCTCACAACAACTCTTAGTAGTTAAGCACTATCATTATTACAGTATTACAAATGAGAAAACTGAAGCACAGTGAGGTGAAGTAAAAAGTCACAGAGCCATGATAACATAGGATTAAAATAATAGTATGAGTTACATATCCTACACAGTCAGTGCTTTATAAATGACCATGAATGTTCTTGAAAGGCAGACCCAAACCTGACTTGTCTTCATAATAGGGCAATCTAGCACTTGGAGTGAACTGAATTTTGGATCTTCACAGATGTAGTACAAATGCCCTTCTTGGTGCTGGGGATGCAGTGGTGAACTGAACAAGCTCCTGACTTCACAGCCTTTTCCATCTGTTGGAAAAGATGTTCTGACGACCAGGTGATTGAATGAAAGGAGCAGAGTTGGAGCACTACTTCTAAATTATTTTCTAAAACATTATTCTTATATTTTTGGAAACATTTACTCAGAACACTGCCATAGGAACAAGATTCTATAAACTGTTTCCACTTTACTGCATTTTCACTGAGGACTAGAGGAACTAGAAGTCCTTCCTTGAATGCTTTTCTTTTTCATAAAGTTAACTTTAAAAGCTGGGCTGTTACAGGAGGCTAGCTAAACACTAGCCTCCTATTTTATGTTAAATTTTCAGCTCTTAAAATAGTGCCTAAAAGAGAAAGACTTAAATGATGTGTATTTAATTAATAGACGATTTAATGAATAAATAAGGCATTTTTCATTTGTTGGCTATTCATTCCTTACATACAGTAAGATGATTTTTTGAGGAAAAACTTGAGTATTTAAGAATTAATTACTAACTGACATGTATATGTTAGGATTTATGGTTGTGCAAAGATGTTACAATTTGAAAGTGGTTCTTAAAAGTCATTTATATCAAGCATTGAAGAAAAACTTTTTGGCTACATTTATGCAAGCACCAAAACTATAGCATGTCTTTCAATTTCAGAAGTACCATTACACCATGTATTTTTAAAAACAAAATGTGCTTTCAAACCTTGTAAACAGATTTGTAAAAATATTAATTGTTCAATATTAATGTATCACCCAGTCTTAACACTATCTCCAACAAATCATGAGAAAATTGTCCTGTGTTCATCTTGTTCTTGTACAGGGAAACATATTTAGTATATGCATAATTATAGAATATTATTTTAAAATTTTTTCTTTTCTCTTGATATTATACCATAGGCAGGTGTGCATAGTACTATGTAATTATGCAATTATCACTTTAGTATCTGGATGATATTTTCTCTACTTGCCAACACTATGCAGCCATCCACTGACTCATCTTCAGTAGAGTTATGGAATTTTACTAATTTGGATTGTGTTTAAAAACATGTATTTACAAGATAGAATCATTATATTGTAGCACATTCTAATTAGAGAAGAACATGAAATTCATATAATTAAATAACTCTCCATTTAAAAATTAAAGACAAAAACTGAGGGGGCTGTGAAGGAAGAGTAGCTTAGTGAGAGTAATGATAGAGAGTGCCAGGTAGAAGTTTTTCAGATGATGGTAATAATTATATAATCTGAGACCATCACTTAACTCCTTTTTTTACCTCAGTTTTCAATAGTCTACCTCGCTTATTGTATTTTTAAGAATATCATGTTTATCTATTTATGATGCCTTACCTGGCTCAAGCTAACCAATAGCACCTCTAAGCCAGTCTGTATAACACAGAGTCAAATTAAATTGAGGAATTCACTTACGATAATATTGAGCACATCATATGTGTTCAACATATGCTACCAACTACTGTGATTATAATTATAATGATGATGACTTGTACCAAGTTTTTTTCTGGTGTGGGACAGGCATATGTTAAAACTGTTCCTTGGTTTGCTGTCATGTAAAGTGAATTATCTGTAGGAGTTCCTCACTCTTCTCTTGGAACTTTTTTTTCTGTGACAGTTCAGAATCATTGTAGTATTCTCATCCAAAAGAAGAAAGGTCAGAAGGAAATTAAGTTTTATTCCTGCCAGAATCACTATTTATCAAAAGGAAACGAATTGTCAGAACTGGAGGAGGACATGGGCCCGTTCATTCATCTTCGCCCCCTTCTGCCAATGCACGATTGCTACTGATAGAACATTCTCAACTGATTCTTTTTAAGTGACTCAAGCACTGGCACTTCTAATTAGATTGATATTTGTCATAACTATTTTATTGGATTTTGGTAATCGTAGAGTGAAATACTGCTATTACTCTCCAGCATTACAATAGTTCAGTTCCCAGAGTGAATTATTGAGATCAAATGCTTCTTAAATAATTAGTTACTATAAGTAAACAAGTCCTAAAGAATGTTACAATAGTATCAGTTACTCTGTTTTTTTTTTAACTCATTATTAGGCTTACAGACACTCTAAACTTCCTCAAATGATTAAAAGTGATTGACTTTGGGTGCTTTCCTGTGATATCTCCAAATGATATATTCTGAAGACATGATAGAAAACATGATTGTACTTTATATTTGAAGGTTGCTAAGAGATTATACCTTAAAAGTTCTCATCACACACACAAAAAATACTATAACAATGTGAGATGATGGATGTTAATTAAACTTATTGTGGTAATTATTTTTCTATATATATCTATAGCAAATTATTATGTTTTATACCTTAAACTTATCTAGTATTACAGGTCAGTTATAGCTCAATAAAATTGGGAGAAAAAATAAATTTTAAGTAAAATTAATTTTTGTACCACAAAGCCACCCAGGTTGGCATCTCAATTTTATTACCTACTAGCTGTGTGTCCTTGTGTAAGTTACTTAATCTCTCTCTACCTGCTTTTCCAGTTCTGAATAGAGATAATTTTAGTGGCACTACACAGGGTTATTTGTGAATTAAACAAAATAAGACTAAGCAATCGCCTATTGCAGCATCTGATGTATAGTATATGTATATTAGGTGCTCAGAACTGTTGATATTATTGTTGTAATTATTAATTTTATTATTGAAATATGACATATTTTCCTGACTCTGCTTATAAGGCAATTGTAAATTGTCTATTTTTAGGTTTTACTCATAATATGGTAGAAAAAGCCAATTTTTAAATTAATTTTTTTTAAATTTATTTTTCAAATACACTTAACATATGATATTATATTAGTTTTGGGTAAACAACATAGTAATTAGATATTTCTAAACCTTATGAAACAATCACCCTGATAAGCCTGGTACCCATCTGACACCACACATAATTATTATAACATTATTGACCATGATCCTTATTCTATCGTTTACATTCCTATGATTATTTTGAAACTACCAATTTGTACTTCTTAATCCCTTAATTTTTTTCACCCATGCCTCCTCTAACTCCACTCCCATCTGGCAACCATTAGTTTCTTCTGAGTTTGTTTTTGTTTTATTTGTTCATATTTTTGTTCTTCAGATTCCATATGTAAGTGAAATTATATAGTATTTATCTTTCTCTGACTTACTCCACTTAGTACAATACCTTCTGGGTACATCCATGTTGTTGCAGGTGGCAAGATTTTATTTTTTCTTTTTAAAACTGTGTAATGTTCCGTCATTGCGTGCACACACACACACAAACACACACACACACCACTTCTTTATCTGTTTATCTATTGATGAACACTTAGATCACTTCCGTATCTTGGTTATTGTAAATAATGCTTCAGTGAACATATGGATGCATATATCTTTTTGTATTAGTTCTTTTGGGTTTCTTCAGATACATACTAAATTATCCACTTTCAGGGATGGCTTTACTGAGAAAATGAATGATTTAGTAAAGACCCAGCAGCAGAATGTAGGAGGTTTACCTGGGTTAGCAGAAGGGAACTTCAGGAAGAAGGAACAACAGAAGCAAAGCTCAGGGAGTGAAATGTGCCTGGGACTTTTGAGTACTGGCCAGGAGGCCATTGCAATATGAGCAGAGTAAACAAGAAAGAGATGTCTGAGAGATAGCATGGGACCAGATTATGTTGAATTTTACAAAACCTTTTAGTGATTTTGGCTTTTATTAGAATGAGATGGAAGCTGCTAGAAGGTTTTGAGTGCAGAAGAGGCATGATCTGATTTATCTGGAGGCTACTTGAAAAATAAATCCAAGGAAGGGAAAGAATAAAGGAAGACTACATTGCAATAAATTTAACAGAACTTTTGGAGGCTTAGACCAGTATTTTAGAAGTAGAGGTGGGGTGAAAAAGTAGGCATGTTTTAGATCTTTTTTGTATATATTTTGAAGTTATCACCAATCAGATTTGTTAACATACTTGATATGGAATATGGGAGAATGTGTAGAGTCAAGATGCCTGCAAGTGTTTTGGAATTTTAAAATGGTGGGATGAAATTGCCCTTTTCTTAGAAGAAATTATGGGAGAACCTTGGTGGTGATAGGGAGCTCAGTTTTGAATATGCTAATTCTAAATTCTCTAATAGCATTTTAAGTGAGTCTATAAAGTAGACAGTTGCTTATAAATATTGCAGAGGTCTGGGCTAAAACAAAAATTTAACAATCCCAAGTGTATTGATGACTTTTAAAGTCGTACACCTAGATTAGATCTCGGAGAAATTTAGTTTTCTAGAATATGGGAGGTGTTTGAGATGTGAGCCATGGTATATTGTATCATGACAAGACTGGGAAGATGAGAAAACTTCAGAAAAGGTATATAATCAATTTAGGCTGGAAAATTGGAGAGAATGATGCTCTGGACACCAAATGAAAAAGCTGTTTTAATTGAAAAGAAATATCAGATTGGTATACTAAAAAGCCCTGATTATAGCATTACAAAATGGCTGATTCACTCTAAGATAGAACAAGGGGCAAATGTATATTGTATTTGAATGTCCATTATGTATATGTGATAGATAGTAATTTAGAAAAAGAAATAATCCTTATGGATAAAACACTTCCCTGTCTTGAAAGCTCAAAAGCAGGGAGATGGAATTAGGAGCAATGGCTATGTCTCATAAGGAAGGACAGATAGCAATCTATGGGGATATAGATGAGGTAGAGTTTAATTTTGATAGGTGGCTTCAGGGCAGAAAAAGGTCATATTTGAGCTGGGTATTAAAGAATGACTGAATTTGTTGGCTGGGAAATGGGAATGGATAAATTAGTAGTGTTATTTTAGGCAGATAAGATGGCATGACCAATGACAAAGAGATATGAAAAGGCAAAGCATGTTCAGGGATGAGGAATCTATTCAGTTGATGAAAATAGAGTGTGCTAAAAAAGACGGGGGTAAAAATAACAGTAGATACAACTGTTTTCTTTTATAAAAAAACATCTTGCCCTACAGTCCAATAGAAAGAAAAATTTGGTAGAGATATTCATCCAGAACCAAATATTATGATTACTAACATTTTTTAAAAAGGCTTTTCTATTCTTGGAAAAGCCTCAAGCATGGCATTTTATAAAATGAATATACACTTGGATAAATATATAGAAATATAAATTGTTCCCTCTAGGTTACTCCATTAGGTAGATTTTAATTTCAAATAATTTTTCTGGGGCTATTTTCTAACTTCCTTAAGTGTAATGTCATGTTTTAATTTCATCTCTTTCCTAGAAATGGTTCTCTGTATTGAGAGGCTAGAAGATCACCGAGTGAGAGTGGGACCAAATAAGCTGGAACATCTGACACACTGAATGTACGTGAGTACAACGTTAATATCATTTTTTAAAAAGGAGAAAGAAAATTGTCTTGTATGTGACTTAAAATGCTTTGGAGTAGACTGCATTAATATGGTTAATTGCTGGATCCTTGGCATGGGTAAGCTCTTACAGGTGAGAATGGGGTTTGTGCATGTTCTATTAAGGTTCCATTTCTCCTCTGAGCATACACATTGCAATTTTGCCTGGAACCAATTTGTCTCTCATAGCTGCTATGCTGCTGGTAAACCTTTGAAAGCCTGCTTTATAACGGTAGTGGCATATATTCCCACTTATTCTACTCCCTGACTCCTACTGAATTCACTATTTATCCCCCTTTGGTTTTCTCTATCATTTTGCTTGCCAGATACCTCATTTAATTTTATTTGCCTCCCTGAATCCTAAGCAAGCCAATTGTACTAGGTGCTCTCTAACTTTCATATTCACTGTCAAATTTTTGATCCCCTGCCATACTTATGTTGTCAATTGCCAAGCTAATGTTTATTTATGTAATTATTTGATTGTTTTATGTACCTGTCACTAGCTCAACATTCAATGCAGGCAACAATCATGCCTATTTGCTGACATATTCAAGACATTCAACATTTCCATGCTGTGTCACCCTGCCTGCTCCTGAGTGGAATTTGACCACTTAGAATGTACCAGCCCTTTCATGATTTTTCAAAATTTTTATCCTTCTTGGAATCTAATTTCCCCAGACTTTCCAGTTTCAGATGAAACAATGTCCTGCTTTCTAGAAAAGACAAGGAAATTTGGTGTGAATGTGACTAAATTTTTCTTCTTTCGACCTTAAAATATCTGTGTATCTATCTATATTCTATTTCTTGTTTCTTAAAATATTAGATTTTAAACCTAACACTTTGTATTTTCTTATAAATTTATTATATCAGCTATTCATCCTTGATTTACATTTCTCCACTTTCCTGGTTCCTTTTGCACAGGTGAAACTCTAAAATGCTTATGTCTACCTAATCCTGGAAAAATTTAACCAATTAAAATAAAAACAAAACATTTAGCTTTCTTTGTCTCACTATTCTCAATTTTCCCCTCCAGGTTAGCTTCTTTTTACCCATTCAAACTTCTCTATTGAACTGTCAGTGTACCTTGTCAACTCATGGAAAATCCCACAAGAGAAGGGGCTATTTTTATTTTTATTTTGTTGTTCAGTGTATTTTTAGTACTTAGCAGAATATCTAAAATGGTAGGGACTCAATAATTAAATGAGTTTATTTTAACTACTCTTTTCCTTCCCACTCTTTACCTGAATGTTAAAATTTTGCTTCAAGCACTGCTTAAATTACTCTCACTTGTATAACTGACCACATAGTTCCCCTCTTTGCCATTCAGTCCTGGCCACATTTCAAATTCTTCTCATACCTTATATCATAATTTATGTTAATTACTGTCAACTGTGCATGTGGCTCATCAATTCATCAGAGTTTCAGCCACTAGAAGTCAGGATAATTAACGTGCTTTTCTCTTTTGGCTATGTTCTTTGTGATGTAGCCACACTACATCCCTGTGGCTTGTTTATTGTATAGCTGAAAGTTCATACCTCTTATATTTCTTCACATCTTTCACGCATCCCTCTACTCACCTCCCTTGTGCCAATAATTTTTTTTCTATATCTATGAACCTGTTTTTGTTTTCTTTTGTTTGTTTCTTTGTTTTTGATTACACATGAAATCATATGGTATTTGTCCTCTGTCTGACTTATTTCACTTATAATATCCTTTAGGTCCATTCATGTTGTTGTAAGTCACAAGATTTCATTCTTTTTTATTATTGAGGAATATTACATTGTGTGTATATATGTACATAGATATAATAGATATATCTACACATTATCTTTTTCCACTCATCAATCAGTAGACATCTAGGTTGCTTCTGTATCATAGTGATTGTAAATAATGCTGCAGTGAACATAGAGGTGCATATATCTTTTCAAATTATGTTAGTGTTTTTTATTTATTTGGATAAATACGCAGAAGTGGAATTGCTGAATCATACAATAGTTCTATTTTAATTTTTTGAGTAATCTTCATACTGTTTTTTATAGTAATCTTCATACTGTTTTTTATTATAAATTGGCTATACCAATTTATAATCCCACCAACACTGCACAAGGGTTCCATTTTCTCTACATCCTCTCAGACATCTGTTATTTGTTGGCTTTTTGATAATGGCCATTCTGATAATGGCCATAAGAAGATACCTCCTTGTGGTTTGAATTTGCATTTCCCTGTGATTAATAATGTTTAGCCTCTTTTCATATGTATATAAGTCAACCATATGTCTTCTTTGAAGAAATGTCTATTCAGGTCCTCTGCTCATTTTTTAAAATTAGCTTGTGTGTGTGTGTGTGTGTGTGTGTGTGTGTGTGTGATGTTGAAATGTATGAGTTTCTTATATTTTTTGGATATTAACCCCTTATCAGAAATATCATTTGCAAATATCTTCTCTCATTCAATAAGTTTCTTCACTCTGTAGAAGTTTTGTTTGATTTGTTTAATTTTGCTTTTGCCTAAGGAGATATAACCAAAAAGATATTGCTAATATCAATGTCAAAGCGTTTACTGACTATGTTTTCTTCTAGGAGAGTTTTGATTTTAGGTCTTATAATTAAATCTTTAATCTACTTTGAGTTTATTTTTGTATGTGGTATGAGAAAGTGTTCCATACATCTGTCCAATTTAATTTTTGCACGTATCTTTCCAATTTTTCCAATATTTCTTATTGAAGAGACTGTCATTACCCCATTGTATATTATTGCCTTCTTTGTCATAGATTAGTTGCCTGTATAATTTAGGGTTTATTTCTGGGATCTTTATTCTGTTCCATCAACTTAGGAGTCTGTTTTTGTGCCAGTACCATGCTGTTTTGATTGTTATAGTCCACAACTCTTAATAAAATCTTACTAATCAGCAATTATTAATGAGTTGTATTAATACTTTTAAATACTAAAAGATTCTTTAAGATTGGTTTGACCATATCAGTATATTGCCTTTGATAAAATAGTTTGTTGCTGAAAAAAAAGAGTGAAAATCCACTTGGATAGTCTTTTATAAACCATGTCAAATCATCAAATTAATTATTTAAAAAACTCTATGCTGAATGAATTATCATAAATGTGCTTCATATTTATGAACATTTTATTCAAATAATTAAAAATATCCACCCATATGTATGTTTATACACACATGTACATACACACATTAAAAATTATTTGCAACCACTTGATAAAAGAATATTCAATGATCAAATCTTTTCTAAGAAAATAAAATTCTTTTCCAGGTCTATTCAATGAACCTAGTAACTGCACATAGAAAATTTTTTAAAAATTATTTTAGGAACCTGAATGGATACTTAGGGATTATTTCACACTCACTTTTCCTGTCTTAATTTTTCACTGTCTTAATTTTTGTCTTTCCAAAATAGATTCTCATTTTATCCTGTTTGATTCTCTTTTTCCTCTAATTTGATGGATCAGTAGCCTGAGTTGAGTATATTGGCCCTAGGTCTGATCTTCTAAGACTCTTTTCAGATACTATTTCCATTATCACCAATGGACTGCATGCACCAAAACCCACTGATTGAAATTCTCCAACCAAGAACCTTGCTCAAGCTTTTGGGAGGTCTTATATTTAGTAAAAAGTGATCAGGCCAATCCAGAGTTTGTGGATCAAATCATTTATTGTTTAATTAACTGTTCTGATTTTCCATTAGTTGTAACTTTATATAAAAATAAATAATTTATTTTTAAAAAAGTATGGTAGACTTAATTTTTTTTCTCACAGTAAAAAGTCTTATACATGGCCCACATGCAGAATTAAAATTTGAATTCTATCATTTTTATGATGCTCACTCATAAGATTACTGTTTCTCAGGGACATCTATAAAATTTGAATAATTCTCAAATCAATAACATTTTAAAGATCTAGAATCAGTAACAATTTAGGGAATGCCAGAAAGCCTCATTGATGTTCACTTAATTCGAAAGTTCTTTCTGTTTCCAATGCAATAACTTGGATGACAGTATATGGTCTATGCCTCTTCTGTAATCATTTGAATATCATTCAGCCATTCTCTGCAACTTTATATGTACATGACAGATCAGAGACACGAACCTAGAGGAACCCTAAATTCTGTTACCTTTGTTCTAATGTATTCAAAAGGTAAAGATATTATTTTAATGATTTCCTTCATATGTATGTGTTTATATGTGAGTGTGTATTATTTTTTAAGAGGAGATATTTTAAAGCCACTGAATTGGATGTCTTACATCTAGAAGAACTCAAATGACAAATAATGCATTTTAATTCAGTTACACAAATTAGCCTCTCAAGATTTTTTAATACTGTGTTAAAGGAGAGATGCAGTTTTTGTTATTAAACTTAATACTCTATATAATCACCCATCTAAATTTTTCTAAGCATTTGAGTGCTTGAAATTTAGTTGCTGCTTTGAAATGATAAAATAAATTATAGATCTATTATGTAATGCTTGAGAAATTGAGGGGAAAGTACATCATTCTAAACTAGAATTGTTATAATTTTAGTAAATTTACCTCTATTTTCTTATATAGTTTTAGCCTTAGTGTATTACCTATATTTGCATCCATAGGCCAAAGATTTTTCAAAATTTCTAATAGTTTTATAATAATTGATTTTAGATCTCTTTAAGAAAACTGTTTTCCATGCTATAAATATTAAATAAATGTTAGCTATAATTTAATAAAAGAGATATTAAACAGTTTTCAAAGGAGGGAGTGCTTCAATTTTAATGACTTCTTGATATGCACTTAAAACTAAAGCACATCCTATAATAGTGCAAAATAGTTTAATTTTTATTTTATGTAATATATAACATAGCAAGAAGTCCATGCTATCTTAATATTTTTTTTTATTTCTGAGAGGAGATTATCAACATTGAAGATAGTGTGTGTGTGAGAGAGAAAGAGAATGGGATTCTGAAGTGAATTCTGAAGAACAATTATACCTCATCATTTATATGCCCTCTGTAAGTCTTTTCTATTTTAAACTGTGAAAGTTACTAAAACCCCATAAAATTTAGACAATAAAACAAAAAGAAAGTGGTTAATTTCACTACTTAAGCTAAAGTCTTAAAAAAAAACATTTTTACTACTTTTTTTTGTTTACTTTTAAATATTTGATGTTATATTCATTAGACCTATTTACAAAGAAAAAGATATTTACCTTGATTCCTTAGGAAAAAAATATTAAAAATAAATTGAAAGTTTTTTCTCTACTCTGAGACTAAATTTTCTTTTGAAAAATGAGTACATGGAGGCCTAACACACACATGCCTCTCCTCCCAGTGATTAGGCAGGAATCAGTTTCTGTGTGGAACACTAAAATGAACTCTAGTTTGTCAAAAGGATGCCTCTGAGTACTTGTCACTTGAAGGCAAAGTCATTATTCAGTTACAATAATAGAAATTACATTTTAATCAATAAGCCTTTTGCTATTAATCCATTTTAACTACCTAAAGAGGTTTTAATAACATGTTAGGCAAATCATCCATCTAACAGAAATTCTAAAGAGAAAAGGGCTGGAATCCTGTCATTCTAATTTACCATGTACAGAAATGACCTATATACTTTGTAATTGTGGTACTCTTAGAACTTTTCATTTTTTTGTGTACTCAAGGTATTTTTCTTGGCAACCTAAAAAAAATTATCTGTGGTTTTTATTGATGACATAATTAGGATCAGCTATCAACAAATATACATTTTCTTACTTCTAGTAAGGACTACATGTTTGATATTCTTTAATGATCAATGCCTGATATATTACAGATATAAGCTACAAGGATTTACTTTTATCTAAATTAATTGGCTGACTAATTTTATTTAATAAAATAGCAATGCATACCCACTTTAGAAATAACAGAGAATAGATGAACACCCCTGAGAATCAGCACACTCATGATACTCCTTTGCCAAACTTTAGTTTTCATGGAAGCATATTCATCTAGATATTTTTTCTGTGCATGTATCTCAATTTTTATTCTACAGTTTATTAATTTTTTCTTTTTTTATAGATATGTGTATAAAATTTTTAAAGGCTTGTTTGCTATTTCTTTGTAGGCTTTTATCTTGATTTATTTAACTGATACTCTAGGACTAAAACTATAGTGTATCCCATTTATATTGTTAGAAACAGTATCAGGATGAACATGATCATAACTTTTTGTTGACATCCTTCGCTACTTTAGTAGAATCAATTCCCCTAAAGAAAACATTTGGGTAATAGACTCAGCTAATTTGAGTGTTTTACATCCTTGCTAAATCTAGAAAGTTTTTATCTAGCAAAGTAGGAGAGAGATTCAGTATTTATTTTTAACATTTGGTAATCTGATAGATGCTTTCTTAGTCCAGTTGGGCTGCTACATTGAAATGCCATAGATTGGGTGGCTTGAACCACAAACATTTAAATCTCACAGTTATGGAGGCTTGGAAATCCCATATCAAAGTGCCAGAAGATATAGAGTCTGGTGAGTACCCACTTCCTCCTCCATAGAGAATCATCTCTCTGCATCTTCACATGGAAGGTGTGAGGAAACTCTGCATGTTCTTTTTTTTAAGGGCACCAATGCCATTAATGAGGTCTCCAACCTCATGACCCAAGCAGCTCCCAAAGTCCCCACTCCAAATAACATCAGACTGGGGATTAGCTTTCAAAGCATAAATTTTAGGGTGACAAAAACATTCAGTCTATAGCAGATGACAATGCTCTCCTATTATTAATTTTTCTCATTAATGAACATTAATATTTTTCATATATTTTTTCTTTGCTAATTGCCCATTCATACCCTTATCTGGGTCTTGTTTCCTAAGGACAAATAAAGAGGAGAGAACATAATGTGCAATATCTAGGTCATAAAGAAGAAAGAAGGCATTTTCCCCAGTAAGCTTCATTGCCTGCTGGAAAGTAATCTCTCCCCTTGGAGACTTGTGCTGAATTTGGCATTTGGACTGAATGCCAAAGAAAACATGCAATTTAACTGAAACTCCAGTCTGACTGGTTCCTGGCATTTATGTTGATTAAAGGAAATTCTACTTAGGTTTTTACTTTCTTTTTTTAACCACCTGTTAGCAGGTGATATCCGCATTGTTAACAGTAAAGATATGGATCTTTCTACATTAAAATAATTGCTCAAAAGAAATCGGAAACATATACTGACTCTTTATTAAATAGTAGACTTAGAATTTACTAGTGTTACATTCTTTTTATCAAGCTGCATAATTTTTGTTTCAGAATCCAGTGCCTAGAATAATACCTGGCATATAGTAGAAGTTCACTAAATCTTGAGTTCACAGATAATTAGAACTAAAGATAAAAGAGATTAAGTAATTTTACCATAATCACACAGCTAGAAAGGGATAGTCTCAGGATTCATTAGTTTCTCTACACTCAAACTCTTTAAATATTTATGCTTTAAATATTTTACATAATGTATCTTCCTAAGATAACTTTCCTCTTGTTATACAACCTACCTGGCAAGATGGGCTAGATGATGCTGTGGTACAAATAACTCAACCATCTCAATAGCTTAAAATATCAAGGCCTCTTTCTCATGTATACCATGTAACAATTGCTAGTTAGCTAGGGGCTCTGCTCCTCGCTGTTTTATCTCTAGGATCCAGAGTGCAGTAGCACATACCCCATGGACCATTTATAGTAACCAAGGCTAAGGAACAAAGAGAGAGTTTGTTCAATCTTGCCCTGGCTTATTAAAGTTCCAGCTAGAAGTGACATGTGATACAGCTATTCACAAATCACTGTTCAATGCAGTCACCTAATTTCTTGAATGTCATGGAGCTTCTTGGGGGCTTGAGAGTGGAAAAGTGAAATTGAGTGAATCCAAGTTACTTATAAATGAAAGACAATGGTAGGAGAAGCAGAGTTAGAGAAGGAGATATAAAAATGGTGCACAGGAGGAAAAAAAAAACAGATAAATATTTGTGGATAGCACCTCCCTCTGTCATTAAATACTTTTATGATTTTGTGATGACTAATTTTATATGTCAACTTGATTGGGCCACAATACCTAAATATATGGTCAAAAATCATTCTGGATATTTCTACAAAGGTGATTTTTGGGTGAGATTAATATATAAATTAGTGGACTGTGGGTAAAGCATATAATCTTCCATAATGTGGGTGGGTGTCATACAATCAGTTGAAGGCTTTAATGGAAGTAAGAATGAACTCACCTAGACAAGAAGTAATTATGCCTGCAGTCTAACTTTGGATGAACTGTAACTCTTCCTGAATATCTAGTGTGCTCCTTAGAATAAGTATCAATAGATAGATGATAGATAGATAGATAGATAGATAGATAGATAGATAGATAGATAGATGGATGATAGATAGATAGATAGATGGATAGATAGATGATAGCAGATAGATGATGATAGATGATAGATAGATAAAGTTCATCATTTAAAAGAGATTATTTTTTAATAATTAAAAGATGATATCCACAGGCATCTGTCCAACTACTTACAGAAAGTGAAACCCTCAGATAGACAGAGTAACAATATAGAGAGGGATAAAAAGTATGTGGTACTGTACAGGGACACAAGTACGTGTGCATGTTCACATGTGTGCATGCACATGTACACACACACACACATGCACCCTGTTGGTCTGCTTGGTCTGGAGAACCCTGAGTAATACAGACTCATTTCCATGCAGAACACATTTGCTCTCTCCCTAGAAGAGACAAGCCAGAGGGGGAACCCAGTTTCTGTGTCTGGCTCAGAGTCTCTCATCCTAAAAGAGACCCTGTAATCTCTGCATCTGTCTGGCTATGACTCTTCTTGGGTTGAAGAATTATGAATCTAAAGGCAAATTCTGTGCCCTTCTCATAGCTTATAGATAATTATCAAACACTAATGGGAACACATTCTTCCTGGCGATTGGGTATGTTCTTTGATTAGTTATAATTCTCATTTGGAGGGGTTAATCTTTGTGGATTCCCAATGCATATTCTTTGGGTTTATCCTCTTGGGAGATCCTTTTTTACATTCTTTTTCTTGGTAGCATCTAAAATGCATCTTGGAGAATATGCTTTCTGAGAAAGGATGAGCAACTGTTACAACCCACTTTCTGCTCAAGGGTCTTTTCAAATTTTTAAGCATTCAGAGTCTTTATCTCAAAAACTTAGCTGGCTCTGTATCTATATGACCCTGCTAGACTCCATGTATGTTAACCATTCCAGTGGTACCTTTTAAGGTAGATTTCTTACCTTTTGCTACATTTCGTTGGTTTCCTTCTCTAATTATTTCTTTCCCTATCTAGGCTAAATTACTCACACTTAGGAACTATTAGGTTTCATTGGGAGAACCACACCTTTTGTCTCCTGTTTCATGACCAATATGTCTCATTGAAATGAATGACTAGGCAGCTGGACTCTTATTCTGAGACACTTTAATCCCTTAGGGCTTTTAGCAATGGGTGTGATAATTATACTTTTGATGGGATCCTTACTACAATCTGAGTTTTAATGAACTTTGCCTCTGAAGGTCTTTTATATTTTATGCTGCAAGTCCCTGAATTTATAGTCTGTCTTTATTCTCTTTAATTACTAATTATAAGCTGACGAATTCTTTTTGAGCTCATCTCATTTTCCCCCTAGTACTTTGCTGAATATAGACAACACAGAGAATTAACATTCTATATTCTAATTTTCTCTAAAGATATAAGTTTATTAGTTTTGAGGAATGATTGACAACTTGTATGAGGTGACACCTTCACCAAATGCTTTAAAAATTAGGTAAAATATATTTGCATCTTCTTTGTCTCCTATAATAATTTCCTCACTATTGATGTCCATTAAGTCATGGTCACCAACTTTTGGTCGTGATATGACAACATTTGTCTTTTAGGTATAAATTTGTTTAGGAGTCAAAACAGACTAGTAAAAACAATGTCAGCATATCAGTCGCTTAAAATAACAATGGACTGTAAACAGATATATATACAAATTGTATATACAGCCTCTATCTATCTATCTATCTATCATCTATCTATCATCTATCATATATCTGTATATAATCTGCATATGTATCTATATATAATCTGTATATATATGTATATATATAATCTCTCTCTATATATATATATTTATATATATTCTGTATCTAATTTATATCTATATCCTCTATTTATATCTGTATCTATATCCACATTTATCTTCAAATTGGTAGGAAAGGTTAATCCTACTATAACACCTGGGAGGAAAACTAAAATATTAGGTGAAAAATACTAGTGACTCCCAAATTATTTTAATCACTAATATTTTATTTTTGAGAAGAATGCCAGACTCTAATCCCCAAGAGGGCAACATCATTTTTATCCTCTTTGACTGCTATATCTTTGGCTGAATGCATAGAATTGAATAGGTATTAAACATTTGTTTACTGACATGGATGTAACCATGTTTCGTAATGCTGATAGAAAGTTGCATAACATTTCAGAATTATAAAGTTCATTTCACCTATAACATCCAATACAATCTCTGAGATATCAGTGCCTTTGCATTGCATTGCAAAATGTATATACCTTTTCTCTTGGATATTTTCTTTCTCTATGCCATGAAAGTTGTGAGTGATAGCCACCTTTTCAAAGAAGAGTATAAAATTATTGACAAACTGGAGGTATTTTAAGTCAGCACAGACTATAAACAAGCTAGAGGAGCGGGTATATGGCATTGGGATACATTTTTAATGATAAATGACATTCTTTTCCAGAAATACATTTAAAGTGATCTTGTCGAAAGAATTACCGAGTTGCTAGGAACTATCCTAAAGCAATAGCAGTAAAAACTCACAAGGTTCAGGATCTTTGTTAACCGATATCAACTTTATTCTTCCTCTATTCCTCATTCTTTGAATGGTTTGTACACATTGATTGCACAACTCTACAAAGATAATAGCTATATTTGAAAAAAAAATAACTTTTTCAGTGTTAGGACAGCTGAGCAGAAAAGGAAACCATTTTCTGGGGAACAAATATAGTCTCATTAAGCACTGTAATAAATTTTCAGTAAAATGGTACTCATTATTTCTCCTCCAAAATATGAATACTTGAATGGTATGGTGTGGATTGTGGGGAAGAAAAGTAAAAGAGAAGGAAGAAGAAAGGTGAGGAAGAAACAGAAGAGGTTATTTATTATTCCTAAACATTGAATCACACATATCTACCTTTTATTCCCTCAACTAAGAATAAAATTTTTTAGAATATACAAAACTATTTTGCAAAGTATCTGATAATTAGCAGTGTCCCCACATTTTAAATTTGTGGTACCAATGAGACATCATGCCATCTGTCTTTAGAAAGCTTGAAAAAGTAAGTATGTATGAAGTAATACAGAATGTATGATTCCAAAAACACACTTCTAACTTATGATAGACCTATGGCTTATTAAATTATATCCCCTAGAGCATTGATACTACTTAACAGGGATCCAGATTATATTCGTTTTTCATTGGTAATGTAGCAAAGTAATATAAATTTAGTGGCTTAAAACAACCTAGTGGATATCTTACCATTCTGTACAAAAGTCTGAAGCAGGTCTCAAAATAGGCTAAATAGTAAAGTAAGGAAGGCTCCTTTCCTTTTTTGGAGGCTCTAGGGGAGGATTCATTTCTTCTCTAATTAATATTCAGGTCCTTGCAGTTACAGGACTGAGACTCCTGTTTCTTTGCTCACTGTTACCTGAGGGTCATTCTCAGTTTCTAGAGACCATTCACATTCTTTGGCTCATGGACTCTTCAAATCTCTCCAATGCATTCTTTTGCCTTTCTTGTCTACTTTTAAAAACTCATTTGATTAGATGGGGCCTACATGGATAATTCAGGATAATCTCTTCATTTCAAAGTTCTTAACTTTAGTCACATCTGTAAAATACCCTTCTTTCACATAATGTAACATAGTCACAGGTCCTGGTAAATAGGACATGAACATTTTAGTGAGGGGGTTACATTATTCTGCCTACCTCAAAGATCTAAGTGTGAATATCCATATGTGGGCTCCTTTGAGATAAATGAACAAATGGAATCATCAGAGTTTCCTGTTAGAACTAAACTTGAGACTAGCCATTCATGGACTTAGAAATACCTAAATACAGTATACCCTATCGGTATGGGAAAATACTTATATGCCCTCTTCACTACAAAAGTATAGAAAGTTTATTATGCTTTGCCCAGAACAATTCCTAACTAAGACTCCATAAACCAATGCATTAAGTAATATGCAACCAAGATGCTATCTCATTAGTTTAGGAATTTGTAGACCCATAAATAGTAACAGTAAAATAACAATAAAATGCTTTTATTTAATATCTTTATCATGTTATGATTCTGAAGGTGTGACCATATCTGCTGAATGTGTCCTACAGATATAAACACAAATATGGATGTGTGATTAAATTTGACCAAGGTAGAATTAATTAACCTGAAAAAGAGAAAGGAGCATTAAAAAAGTGTCTTTATTTTGACAAGGAGCTAATATAGGAATGATAATAAGAAATTTTCTGTGCATTTGTGGGTGTTGATGTGGTCCCAGTGAATTTTTGCTTCCAGGATACTGACTTCTATTAAATATGAAGACAGATTTTCTAATAATCTGAGTAGTCTAAAAATAGATGGTACTGAGTCATGAGATCATGACCTTCTTGTCACTAGAGGTATTTGAGCTTGTGGCTGATGAGCCCTTAGTAACGGTATTATGGATAAGTTTCAATAACTAAAGAGATGAATTATATACAGTTTTTAGTAATGTGGTCCTGTTTTCTATTCAAATTTTCAATTCTTAGTCTGACAATATTTTTCTTTTGGTTTTTATGTCTTAAAAATATATAAAAGTTAAATCCCAAAATGTTTGAAGTGACCTAATTGCCATAATTGAAAAAGATAACATTTACACTAAATGTGTAGATTCCTATATTATAATCATAATTATTATTTATTATTTATTACACACTATTCATTTGTTAATATTCTATATAAAGCATTATCCCAGCAATGCACTTGGTTTTGAGGCTACAAATAAACCCAGACCTCACAGAGTTTGTGAATTTGTGGGGAAGGAAGACAGTAAACTAATGAGGAATGGATAAAATCAATAATCACAGATTATATTATAAAGAGGACAAGCAGGACAATAGGTTAAAAAGAATAGCAGGAAGACCGATTTAATAAGGTAATCAGGGAAAATCTTTCAGAGGGGCTGACATTTAAAATGAACCTGAACTATAAGAAATGACCAGGTCCTTTACATAACTTTATGAGTTATTAATTCTTTTACTAACCCTATGAGTTAAAAACTATTATTGTTTTACTCTCATAGAGTAAGAAACTAAGGTTTAACAGAAATTTACCTACAAAAGATTAAAACCTGGAGAGTGATAAATTTATACTGGGACACAGATCTATGAGATCCTTGAAACTTTTGGAGCTGGAATCCATGACCTTTACTTTTTAGATCCCTTCTGACTATAATTTTTTTGTGACTGAAACACAATACCCATAAACAGAGAAACACATGGGACCAGGCTATTTCCTTTCTGTGGGCTAGAGAATTAACTGATAATTACTTTAATCAAGGAGTTAGAATACTGTGACTCAGAAATATGCCCTAAAGCAGATAGAGTGAGTTACAGTTTTTATTTTGGGCATAGGTTGTAGTGGACATATGGACATGGTGAAAGGCAATCCATTTTCTTTGGTGTCACTTGGATATTATTGATGTATCATAAGTACATTAGTCTAATAAAAGTGACCTAGGTACCCAGGAGGGTACCTGCTGAAAATAAACAGTTTTTCTCTTGGTGTTAACTCATCCTTAAAAGTAGAATTATGTCAGGGAGCAAATCTAGATGAGGAACAGACCTGTGCACTAGTCTCAGCTATTTCTACCAGTGCATGACATTTAGGGACACTGCTTAATTTCTCCGCAAGTCAGTTTCTTCATCACGCTCAAAGATTTTCTGACAGTGATAGTGACAGATCTGTTAAAGCCAATATCTTTTTCATATTTAAAAAGTTAATGGAAACAGCAAAGGCAAGCTTAAGAGTGAGATTCATGCACAAATGGATCTTTAGAGAAGAATGCACACTTTGGAGAGGGCTACTAAAAGGGAGCATAATGCACCTGGTGGCTGCCCAGCAAATGAAGGAATTAGAAAACCTGAAATAGATTGTTCTAGCAAATAATGTTGGTGTAAATTCTCCCCAAAATAGAAAATAAGTCAAATTGTTGACTTCACAAATTGGATTTTATTTCTTCTTTTAAATGTTTGCTGATAATTATTTAAATTTATCTATGCTTTATGTTAGCATCATATATTCATTTGGCAAACATCCTATTCTTTAAATTGATAACACACACACACACGCACATGCACACATGCACATGTATTACTTTAAGTTTGAGAATGCTGTAAAACTCACACATATATCCTCACAATAAAAATTCACACAAGTTTATTTTACTTTAGGGAACTAAACAGCTGTGTCCCAGATCTTACTTGCTCTTATGCACAAGCTCGTTGGGAATTCTTACGGAAGGATAAAGCTTTTTCAAGGGGTCCTGATCTATGAATATACAAGATTAATGTGATTTTCACATATTTAACATATTGATATTGAGTTATTTCTATAAGCTGGGCATTTTCCTAGGCATGTGGCATTCAAAACAGGTATAAGACATTGTTGCTATGCTCAGTGAGCAGAGTTTTGATATGCAAAGGATGTCAGCCCACACTGTTCTGTTATCACAATGGTATTAAATAATGCAAGTACTGAACATCTACTTTGTATGTGACTATGAGGCAAGTGCTTTGCATGTGTTATTCAAGTCTATTCTAGATCAAAATGCCAAGAGGCACCACTTGTCTTATATATTATGAACATGGTGGCCCCTTGAATTGTAGAATGTGATGGTTCTCATTTATTTTGCTTAATCATCACAAAATTAACGAAGTGGATAATTTTCATTACACTTTTTTTCTAAAACAAAATGCATAAACCTCAAAACATTAAAATCACATAGTTCTTAACTGGCAGTGTTGGGTTGAGATTAGATCTGAATGATGCTAAAACCACAATAATTTTATTACTCTAAAAGTCTATTATTGTAATACTATCAAATAGCACAGGATTCATAATTTAAATACCCCAAGGTTCTTTTATAAATGGAAATTACACAATAGAGATCATTTGTAACATTTTTCTTAGGAGAAAAATAATGCCTTGCAACTTTTCTCAGCTCTAAATATATGCACAAGCAGGAGGTTCAGCCACTTTTGAAAAGACGAACATTCACAAGTTGAGGGGCAGTGTAGAATTTTTTCTTAGCTTTCTCCTTTGGAGAGCTACCCAGGAAACCTTTTGGAGTAATCTCTCTTAGTCACAACTACGCATTTCTGTCTTTTTTTCTAGCCACATTGAGATAAGAAAAGAAAAATTGATTACAGGATTACAGCCATCATTCCAAAATTTTATAATTTATAAATGAAAATTTTATCTCCTATGAATGTGATAAAGATATATACATATGAAGTTAGATTTTTTTGTCTGAACCATTACTCTTATTATTTCTCACTGTTATTTTTTTCTAGCACAATGAAAAAGAATTTTTATGTGACCACATAAAGGTTTAAGAAAATGCATATTTAATGATGACAAACATCATCAGAATAGATAAATAGAGGTTAAAAGAATCTAAGACACATGAAAAATTTAAAGAAGCAGATTTTGATGTCATAAATTGAAATTCATTATATTCTAGTATTGGAGGTGGAGTATACAGCACTATTCATGCTGTACCAACATTCTCACATTTGTCCACCCACACAATTTACACTTTGGAAAACAACCAAGGCAGTTCATTAATTCTAAACCTCTATTTAATGTTTAATACTTAATGGAGAGAAGCTGTGATATTTCACCAAAAAAAAAATGTTGGTGATGGTGATTCTGCAAGAAAAAATCACCTTTATTTAAATACAAATTAAAATAAAGAATGTGTAACTAAAATGTTGATGTAGTTATTTAGCTGAGAGAAAATGAACACTAGCCTAATGAGTCTAAAAACTTTGTTCTTTCTTTAACATGGTTGTGTTATTTTGTTTTATGACCATAGTTTTGCCTTTCTGTAGCTCCTTTTCCCACCCTTATTCTCCAGCCAAGTTGGATGCAAATACTCTAGTTAGTGTGAACTAGCTGGACAAATGTTATTGGAGGAAACTCATTACTATTTCTGGAAAACATCTCAATGAATGTACTGTCAAACTAACTCGTAAAGAGTTCAGAGACTTTGGCTAGAAATAAATGACAAAGATGTATCACAGGTCTTAGAGTTTGCATACTGGAAGCGCAGTTAGGCAAAACCCAAAGGTGATTTGAGAAAGAAAGAAAAATCAATAATTTTGTTATGTAACTGAATCACAAGCAAGAATGGAGTCCTACATTCTTAGCTATTCGATTGGTTCATTAGGATGACTCAACTGCTATGATAATTATGATGATAAATTTCAGAATGTTGTCAAGAGAGGCATCACGCAGTCTGGTCATGGAGAGGTTTTCTCTAAGGAGGCCTTACATTTGACTGGAACCCAGGAAATGATGCATACTGCTGATAATCTATATGTCTAATGCAGGACTGAAGAGTTACAGGAAAGCTTAAAAGTTCAAACGTTAAATATATATTTATTGTTTTTCCTCAAGCTTCAAGTTCTTTTACTAATTTAGCAGTAAGCCTGAGAAGAGAACGTGATACTTTTTCTCTTAATTTACTCTTTTTTTAGTACCCTGGTGAGTTAGTAGCTCTGTGATTTGATAGGTAAATTTTTCCACTGTCTTAAGTCCATGAAATAAACCATGATATAGTTTAAGAAAATATTGAAAAAAATACTCCATTGTACATAGTTTTTCTCTGAGAAATGACTTAATTGAATTTTGTCTACTATAATTACCTAAATTCATCTAACATTGGTTTGATATGCAGATTTCATGCCACTCTTAAATAACACAATTGTAAATTCATGAATGTGAACCTTAACCAGTTTCCCACCTTCAAATGAAATTTTGTTACCAGAGGATTTTTTAAAAATATATATTTTTTATGAATTTAAATTGATTTGGTTTATCAAAGCCCAGATTGGCCCTTCTCTCAAAGCCCAGATTGGCCCTGCTCTTTTATTATAATATTTTTTTTGGATTGCTTCATATATGTGTTAGTTGCATTTTCATAACTCAATTACATATGTCTTAAATAATAGCTCTAGACCCTTTATATATATATTTTCTTCTGTTGAAGTTCTTGCTTCCTAAAGCTCTCCTCTTTCTCTTGGGTACTGCATTGAATAAGGTTGATTCTCAATATATATGTGTAGAATTGAATCATGCTGCTTTTCTATGTGTTATAGCACTCAGGGCAGTTTAGATCATATAAGAGAAACAATAAATTCTTCTTGATCATGATATATATGTCCTACACCTATGTGTGAGAATCTTAGCCTCAGTAAAATTGCATCAGTTTTTCTGATTGCATAACTCCTCTCTTTTAGGAGGGTCTTATTTTGATTCTTTATGTTGTGTGGTTAAAAAATAATTTGATTTCTGAATTTTAAACAATTATTTTAAAAAGGTAATAATAAATGAAAAAAATTCCCGGTAATTACTTAAGAGATTTGCAGTTGTCTGTTAAATCTTCTAATCTTAAGGCAGCTAGTATGAATAGAAAGAGGGTGTTTTCTGAGATAGTGAAAACTTGGCTGTCACTCCAGCATTGTTCTTCAATACCTTTGTGAATTTGTCTCCTTTGAACAAATAGTATAATAATTATATCTGCCATACAAAATTTTTTTGAGAATTAAATAAACTACCATATGTAAAAGAACTGAATAAAATGCCTCTCAAAGACAGAAGGTCCAAAGGTATCGGTTCCCAGATTTCTTCTCACTCTGCTGCGCCTGCATAATATAATTGATCAAGAAAAGACAGTAAACTCATTAAAATAGAATACCTGGCTCTGGTTTATATACTTCATTAATAGAAAAGATATGATACTATGTTTAAAATTTCTGTGGAAACACCACCTTAAATGAATTAAGTCAGAAATTTTTTATTGTTTTAACTGCTTGGTTGCTGTGTGTGTGTGTGTGTGTGTGTGTGTGTGTGTGTGTGTGTGTGTGTGTTTTAGCTTTTTGGTTTTTGTATAGCCTTCTCCTCCATTATTTTTCAGCCTTTTTAATGTACTCTGTATGATTTTTTAAACTGAATTGTATGTCAGTTTCAAATATTGTTTGTTGAAGTCTATAATAAGGTAAATTTGGTGAAAGCAGGCTATAATTCAAAAATTTATTCAACACCACAACCTGAAATATAAAACAAATAGAATTTCACATAATGAATAATTGAAAAAATTAATTACTCATGTAAACAGGAAAGAAAGCCAATATTTCCAACCCTCACCTTCAGAAGTTTTGATGGTGATATTGCAGGAATTTGTACATTAAAGGACTACATAATACAAAGAAAGAGACATGTGCAAAGTGTTAGTTATTACATATCCTACCTCATTTTGTTTTAACTTCTAATATGGTTATGTAAGCAGCAAAAACATTACACTTTGTTTTGCCTATCTCACCTCCTAGTTGAATGTTCTCTAAATGGCATGGATAATGCTCCTAAAATACCCACCACAGTATTTTACTAGGAGTTCAATAAATGTTTGTTGAATTGAATTACCACATTAACATGTAAATTGTCAGATTGCAGAGTTTATAGCCTGTAAATCTTATTTTAAAATCTAGGTTTACACAAATTTGCATATTATTTAGAAAATGAATAAATTAAACCCAAATCAGTGTCTAATTTATATTCATTTCCACAAACTCATTTTAACAGTTTGAAGTGTTAACACTGATTAACAAGTTGAATAAAACACCAAGATGACCTTATTCATTTGGAGATTGATAATTTTTTAGATTTTCTAGAAGTTTACTTATTTCCCAATTAATATTTTTTTTCCAGATGAACTTTCTTTGGAGATCATTTATGATTACTCATGCTCCACTTTTTGAATCCTGTTGCTTTGTTGAATCTAATGTATTTAGATTGATAGACATTCCTAGATGCTTCTTCAATAAATAAGGCTGGTCAGGATTTGTGAGTAAATGATGACAAGTGACAAAGCAGTATAGAGGTTCTCTCTTGGCTAGACTGCTGTTTTATTGAAAAGTCATTTCTCACTCAAGAACGAAAACATGTTCTTGGCTTGTGGCATCACAGCTACATATTAATTTATGATAGGATTTGATCATATTAATTTATAATAGGAATTTTCCTCTTTGTCACTTTGAAGTGAAATTAGGCTGTTTTCTTAATTTCCTCCGTCCTCAACTCTAATTATTTTACTTGGGTAAGTAAACTCTACAAACCTTCATATAAAGTCTCAGGGAGAAACATCCAACATGATGTTTATCATGCAATAGAGCCTATCATGCAATACTGCCTATTCAGCATGAAAAAAAAAATTGCCTTGCTTTTTCTGATGTAATACTCCCAAATTGAAGTTATGTGCCCAATAAGAAAAGAACAATACCTATATTTCATATTTCATTTCATCAAATCCCAGCCTCCTCTATCCACTCAAAAAATTACAAGTGAAAGATGTAATCATTCAAGAAGATGAGATTTAACGAGATATTTTTGATGGGTTTCCAAATAAACAGCAAAGCAGTAAGGAAATGAATCCTTATTTTAAAACAAATTCAACTTCTAAATGATTTAGAGAAGCAACATTAATACTTATGAACTTAAAAAAAAATTTAAAGTGAACCCACAGCTAAGTTTCCAATCAGTCAAGATATGGAATGATGTATTTCTGTTGAGATTAAAAAGATGGGACTCAGTATAAAAAAAAAAAAAAAAAGAGGATGACTTGGATTTTAAAGGCTACAAAGTTCCAAGTTATTTATGTGATAAAGTCTTTGTCTTATATTCACCAAGCTTCATCCTGTTTCTATAATCACAGCCTGAAAACAAGCCATCCTCCTCCCAACATCATGTGCGCGCGCGCGCACACACACACACACACACACACACACACACACACCACGACAACTACCACCATCACTAACTGTACAGCCTAAACTTTTATACTATATGTAAACCCTATTGATCCAGGTTCAGCTTACAGGTACTTATCTTAGTGGAGATGTTATTGTTGCTGTTGTTGTTGCTCCTCTACTCATTCTATATAACACAATTAGTCACTCCTTTCACCAGTGTTGCCATAATACAATGTTTATAACTCTTTTTAGCTTATATCTTATTCTGCCTCATTATTATAAGATATTAAGATGACTGTTACTCCAAAAAGACTGTAAGCTTATTAAAATCTAGTAATAATGGTTTTTACCCTTTATCCTTCCTTTCTTTGTATGTGAATATTAGATATATACAGGACACAAAAACTAATACACACACACACATATACATACAGAACAGATAAATGGAAATATCTACCTATACATACATAATACAAGCAAAGTACAAATGTAATATATGCAAGTATGATTATATGATTTATACTATGAATTTTAAGAGAGATAGGTAGAGAAATTGCATTGTCTTCTATATTAGCCCATGAAAAGACAATAAAATCATTCTATTTGCCAGATATTAGACCCTATTTTATTGAGTACTAGATTGGATTATACTGTAAATTTTTCATATTTTTAACATAAGCAACTGAATTCAATCCTTCTTCCTTTACACACACACACACACACACACACACACACTCAAAACCAACTACTTGAATCAATCCAGTTGATAGACTGTTTCAGTATTACGAACGGTTTACTGTACAAATACTTGGGGAAGTCAGATTTGTATTACTTCAATTCGTTCTCCTCTCTACACACCTCATTTCTTTATTCTGACAATGAGAATGTCTCTTTCTCTTTCTCCTTCTCACATTTGGGATTTAGAATACCCATCAGGCAGTGATTTTCAGACTGTAAAAATACTGGTAGAGGTACATTACAACTCTAAGAAAACCTTTTGAAAAATGCCATATCGTGTAATTGTACAATTTTACTTTCAGCGTATAAAAACATTCTTGTATGGGCTTCATGGATGTTTAGAAATTTCACATTTGAATGTTCACGCTTCCTAAAGAGAATAAAAGAGCTGGAGTGCCAATTTGTTTCTTGCCAACATGCCAGCTGCATGGCCCTGATATTTTACTGTTAGCCTTCAGAGTTATATTTCATTCTGTTGATTCCATTACATTTTAAGTGTACTTTATTGCATAGTTCATATCCACAATTCAACGTATCCAATAGGCTACTTAGAGAAGTATATATTTCATTGCCATTAGTACATTTACACTAGGTACAGTTTCTGCACACACAGCTGTCATTAGACTTTTCTTATGTAAAGGAAAGATTTAGGCAGTCTGCGAAATTTGTAACATATTTCAATGTGTTTGAGAAAACCTTTTCTTAAAGAAATTATTTTTTACAAAAGAAACTTTTAAAAATCATTATCAAAGAACTACGCCACACAAAGCAAAAAGCCTATGTGATTTCACAAAGGAATTCTATGGATACAAATATCATACCAAGGCTACATAAATTTTTACAGAATATAGAAAATGCAGAACTTCCTTCTTTTTTTTATTATCTAATGTAGCACTGATATTAAATCCTGACAAAGTTAGAAAAAACACCTGCAAATTAACCTCACAAAAATGTATGTAAATATCCTAAATATACAGTAGCAATAGAATTCAATACCTTTTGCAAAAATTTGAAAGCTTAATATGCTCTGCTAGTATGGCTGTGAGAAAATTAGTCATCTTATATATTTTTAACTAGGATGCAAAATGATAACGTCCATGTTGAAGTTTAGCAAAATCTTATTGCACTTTGTACATAGTTATTATTTGACGCAACAATCTTACTTCTAGGAATTTACCCTAAATATATAACTCAAAGATGTGAGAAAATACGTACAGGAATTTATTCATGCAGTTTATAACAGCAAAATACTGAAACAACTTAAATTCGTATTCAATGTAGTCCTATGCAACTGGCCTCCACCTCCCAACTATTATATGGATAAATATTCATTAAGTGATAAATGGTGATTTTTGGTTTATCTTGTTAAGTAACAAAGTTCAAAAGATTATATATAAAATATATCATACTTTACATGCACACAAATAATCTATAAATTTACATAGAATACATATATGTATACACATACCTATATAGTATGCTATCTTATATAAGTGTTTAGATCATCTTTGTGTAAAAATAACTTATTTATTTTTTTGCATATATTTACACAGAAAAAATGTGAAATAAATTAATGAAGTTGGTTATTTACAAGGGATAGATTGTTATGACAGTATCTTTGTTTATAATTTTGCTTTTTGCTTTTAATGTTTTACTCATTTAAAAATAAATAAACAATAATGAGGTAATAAAACACTAAAATTGAAATAAATAAAAAACTAAAGTCAAACTTTTTTATCAAATGTATAGCCGAAGACTTAATCTAAAAAAAATTGAATACAATATTCTGTTGTACACTTTCAATAGGATAATAATCTGAAAATAAAAACAAGTTTATCCTACTTAGTAAGCTTGTTATTGGTACTGGAGTAGCTATTCTAAAATACTTTGTATATACTGTAGGATTTGTAAATATTAAAGTTATTTTTGGAAAAGACTAATACAAATATAAAATGGGGTGAGGTGAAGTAATCTCAGAATTAGCATGAACTCATGATTTAAAATAATTCCATCACTAATTCATCTATTGTTTACTTTAACTTGGTCAAAATATACATCTTAAAAACCAGTGTGATACCCAGTAGCAATTAGCACAATTAAGATTTTGGTTTCTAAATACCACTTCCCACTAAAAGAAGCCATTTGTCTTTAGAGAAATGTCTCATTCTGTGACTGAATTGGGAAAGGAAAATTTGATGTTGGAATGTTTGATCCACAAACTAAGGGAATGCTCAAAACTGATGAATGCATTTCAAAACAATGAAGAAACCAAATGTAGGGTGTTCCAATTGGCCAACCTTAAGACACTATACATCAAAATAAATAATGGAAACATTTTATAATGTAATAGATAATACAAGATTCTGTAGAAATTCTAACATTTTTTTTCAGTATGAAGAAAGGAAAGCTGCTACTTAATAGAAGAATGACAGCTGACACATTATAGACAAAATGAAAGAAAGAAGAAAAAAGTCAACATTTTATACCTACAATACTAATAATTAATTCAGTCAAGAATCCTTAATGGATACTAAAACCATGGGAAAAAGACTGCTGGGGTACAGGATATTTATGCAGTCTCAAGATATTTTTCCCACACACATACATTTTAATTTTTATCTGCAAAGAAAACATCTTTAAAATAAAATATCTGGGAACCATACTTAAATAATTAAAGGTCATCAGTAACGTGACAATGATGCAACTTGTTCTTTAATCTTCTAATTTCCTTGATCTTAAATTTGGTTTCCATCTTTTTCCTGTAGTACTGTGTTTATTCCTAAGAATAAAACTTCACTAATTAATCACTTGAGCCTCTCTACAAAACTGCTATGTGTGCAATCACCATGCAGGCTTCAAGTGCCTCTGTTACATATAGCTCTCCGACTCTGAAAGATTCTTCATTAAGACCCAGTTTTATAAAGAAGAGAAGTCTATGTTGGGAAAAGCCAAATTTTTTCTATAATAGAATGAATCTGACTTAAACTCATGTTAGATGTTTTAAAAAATAGATGCAAAATTTCATGGCTCAACAAGACCGAAGTTTATTTGACTCTCAAGAAATAGTTCATCATAGCTATTTATGCTGAGGACTTCTAGGGACGTAGTTTCATGTGTTTTTAGCTGGTTTTATGAAGAGAGGCATAGAAGGTCATGGCATGAAGTTTTCCATGGACCAGGAATCATCCAGGTTACATTCCACTGGAGAAAACTTGCTCATGTGATCATTCCTAGTGCAAGGGAGTCTGACAGATGTAATATAACTGCAGCCAGAGAAAATAAGAACTGATTACAGGGTATACCTAGAAATCTCTGAAATATGGTTCATCACTCCAGTCCAGGCATCTGTAAATGATGGACTAGAACTAGAAATGAGTTCTTTAAAAAAATAAAAGAGAAAAAATCTTTTGACTTTGAAATAGTTACATCTTTGTTCTGTAATGAGAATTCTATATATTTGATTCCATGTGATTGAATACAGGAAGGCATAAAGAATACAGAGTGTGTTCTTTAGTACATCTTCAGGAGCATCTTAAAAAGAATTTGAATCTTAGTCTTAATACATGAATTTAAGGAAGCAAGATAAGCAGATTCTAAAATCTCTTCTGTGTGTGCAACAGGGCTCTTGTGTAGCAATGACAGATATGTGTTTATAACGGCCACTGTTTGTTTGAGGGCACTCATTGTTGATCTTTTAAAAATGTAGTTTGGTTAAGTTGAGACCAGTAGTTGATCAAATATTTTTTTAAAATTTAAATGCAGCAGGGAATTATTCACACTGACCCAATTCATACCACAAACAGTTTATGTTAACTTTGAATCAACTAATAAACCTCTTGCCATTTTTTTTTTCAATCTAAGGCCACGGTCAGCCTAATGAAAGTCTAAGTTTTCTATTGTTTATAAACCATATCTCAAAATATATCTATATTTTCTTTGTTTTTTTTTTCTTTTTATGTAATGCTTGAACTCAGAGTCTGTTTTTTTTTTTTTGTAAAGTGTGGACTCTGAGCCAGTTGACATGCAATATGAAATTAGATTCCTTTTATATACATATCATTTTGCTCATTTTTAACAGTCTCACACACAACTAATTTCCAGCAAAAAAAAATTATTGACTCTTCTTTACTAAATAGTTCAAAGAAGTTAACTTATATTTCACAGAAACATCTCTTTTTTTTAGCAGATGTATTTTATAAGCTTATGCCATATGCAATTAAATTCTTTAATTATAATAAAGGCAAAACTACATGAAAGGTTGTGGAACAAGAACACCATATCCTATCCTTGCTCAGCATACAACTCAATTTTAGGAACATAATTGTAAAGTATGCCATAGACTTGCCTGTCAACAAGCTGTGGGCATCAGTTTTACAGAGAAATCAGGGTGCTTTGATTAATCTGGCTGGTCAGTTAAATGCAAGTCAGTTAAGGGAGGTTAGGTTGGAATTCATATACTTTGGCTCTTTCCTAGCAGCACTATCTGTATACTGCTCTCTTTTTGTTTCTAAAAGTGTTCCTGCTGAAAGGTAAACTTTATTATGTAAAGCCTGAATATGGGATGAGGGTTTTAGTCATTTTGGATAGCAAAAAAAATCATGTCTCATAGAACACCAGAAGTAATTTCTTAATTCATGTAATTTCTTGGAACTACCTGTAAGATTTTAATTTTCTCTCTGCAATAATATATCGAGACGTAAACTGTTTAATCAGATTCCCCACTATTATTTAAATTACATTAGAGTTTATGATGAATTAATGAATAAACTGAGTCATTATTATGCACTTCCTGGTTTGCATCCTTCAACTTGGTGTTCAATGATTTTTTTTTTTATTTGACCAGGATTTCTGAATTCCAGGAAAAAAAAAAATCCTTGTGCTTGCCAAGGCCCATTATTGATTTCTTGTTTTGTAAGCATAGTTAGAAATGAAAATATAGAAGACACATTGCTTTGCCTATTTTTTTTTTTCTGAACTCAGTTTTCCCAGAATACTGAGCATTATTTCTCAAAACCTAAATACATTTCAAGTATTCCCTCTAAAAACCTTGGTAGAGGGGAAACTTTGATTGCACACAATTTAAAATGTATTTAATGGTCTGGACACTACCAAGTATTTCCAAATTCTTTTTTTGTAGTAAATACATGTATTTTGGACTTCTAGAAATTTTCCATCTTAAAATTTCCTCTTTACTTTCTGAGTCCATAATTATGACTTCTCTCCTAAGTCTTTTAGTACTTTATATGTTTGTTTCCTTTATTTCACTCTTAAGAATTTCTCTTTGAAATTAAATACACCTGTTCC
Organism: Cynopterus sphinx; assembly: GCA_030015415.1. Taxonomy (NCBI): domain Eukaryota; kingdom Metazoa; phylum Chordata; class Mammalia; order Chiroptera; family Pteropodidae; genus Cynopterus; species Cynopterus sphinx. The sequence goes on from CM057383.1 coordinate 121,855,183, forward strand.
ACTTTTGTAATCTCAATGAAGTCTGAGGCACACTTGACATACATGTCCCTCACAGAGCCAAGCACAATGCCTTATAAACTGTAGGTGAATGAGCATCCACATATATCAAACCTCCTAGGCATGCTATTGATAATTCCTTTGGTATTTCAAAGCAATATTTTTCTTTTACTATACATGTTCTTATTTTCTTATATCTATATGTATATATGTGTTATATATGTAGGTATATAGTTACATACACACTCATGCAAATATCATTTTGCTCCATGTAGATATGAGAGAAAGAAATAAATGTCATGATTTTAGAATTCCCAGACAAAAGTTCTCTTTAAGTTCATGTGTTTTAAAATCCAATTTTTAAAATACAAATATATTCTATTTGTTTGCTCGGACCTCACTTTTTATCATATGTTGTATTCTCAAGTTTCCTAAAATTTGTAAAAGGCTTTAAAAACATTAATGTATAATCCACTGGACTTGAGGAGTACCCATAATAATTAGAACTATGATTCATCAGTGAGGTGCAATTTTTCTCCGTGAAGAGCTCAAGGAAATCTTGAAATGATATATTTCAAGGTAATGCCATGAGTGTTCCCTTTCTGCTTTAATGGCTATTTATAGTTGGTTCAATTAATTCCTAGAGTGTGCAGGGCAAAGAATCCCTTTATCCTGTCATCCTATAGAGCTAAGGGTACGGTCTGTGCTGAGCTAGAGCAAACTTTAAAGCTTATTAAACTTCTAAGCAAAATCCTATATTATGATTAGTGATGGACCCAATCCTGTGAAGTGAATAGAGGTGAAGAAATCTCAAAAAGTTCCAAGGTTGGAGTTCGATGAAAGAACCCAGCAGATGAACTGTGTATCTAAACCTTATCTAAACCCCCTTGGTGGCTGCAACTGGGTCTGAAATCTTGTTAGGACACACCTTCTTGTGAGATTTTATGCCTCTTCTCATTTTATTCAGGTCAGATGAGGTGAGAAAGCAGTTTGCAGGGTCAAAAACCTCAAGGGAAATATAACTGAAATTGCAGACACAGATTTCAGGATTGAAGTGCAGGGTTCAGATGTCAGAATCACTTCAAAGCTTAAGAGACTATTTGGACCTAATTAACAGCAGAGAGCAATAAATAAAAATCATTTTGTAAAGTACAAAATCAGTTAAATGTAATTTTAACAGAGTAGGCTACACAGAAAAGCTAATGGCAAATAAATTTTACTTTTACAAAACAGAAAATGAAAGAAAAAGAATGTAAAGCTGTTAGTGTATATTTTTATTTCTAAATAAAATATTTTGTATATTTTTTATTTTAAAAAGAAGAAATAAACATTGACTTCGTTAAGCACAGAGGATGGTTTTCCTGCCATTCAGAAGCACAGAGGATGGTACAGCCACTTTCTCCAAGTTTATGTAGGAGGGTATTCCAATTTGAGGATGTTTGATACCCACTGTTATCATGACGTCTCTAATTATCAATTAAATGTAATCATTTTGTTTTGCTGTATTTTATATAGTCTTCATAAAATTTAAGGAGGATTTTTTTCCGTTATATTACACTAAAATATATGGTTTATGGATGACTTTATAACTCAAATTTGGTTAGAAATGATGACTAACATATCCAATCCTAAGGTATAATTATCCCTAGAATTACATTTTATTGTTTAATTAAAAACAGCAATTCTCACTCCGAAGTTTTTAAATCAACATGATTTCTGTAATAATTATTTCCTTTTCACCAAAAACTCCTGCTAAATGTTTCAGGGCATGAAAGGATGATCATAACACAATTTATGCAACGAGAATATTGCACAACAGTTATCTAGTTGAGCAACAAATAGTTAAGATTCTAATTTGGATAAGAGTTTAATATAATCTAGAGTAGCAATAAGGAACAAGATGGTTAGGATACCTACTCTTATGGAGCTTACTTTCTAATTGATGTCTGACTCAGATAAGAACATAAATAATGATTATGAAAAACAATCTAGATGCAAAGGTCAGAAGAGGATCAGATCTAATCTCAGTGGAAGTACAAGGAAAAATTTAAAGGATTTCTGGGACATGAAGTGTAGATGGAGTGTGTATGGGTTCAGAGAAATGTTAGAATTTCATGAAATAGCCACCGACAGAGATTGTAAAATAAGTCAATATATTTTTCTGTTATTGTTTGGGTGAAAGGCTTGAATATATGTAGGGTAAAAAAAATAAGGATTTTGCACATAATTCTGTTGTTGCAAAATACTGATATCCCAGGATGCAGGAAGTGCCTGGAACAGAGCCGAGTATTAGGCAGTTTCTAACAAAATCCTGTAATCAAACTGTTTAATATTTTATAAATTTATTTCTTCTTTTTTTCATTCAGGAAAATAAAATGATATGGTATTAATATCTCTGTAAAATACTTATGCTGAACTTATTATAGATTTATCCAGAGACCATAATTCTAATAAGGCCCTAAGAAGACATACACTATAGATTCCTCAGAAACTTGGGAAACAAAGTCTTTCTTTAGCTGTTTTTATTTTAATTGATGAATCTGTAATAATAAGATATTGATTGAAGAGGATATTTACAATTTGATATAATCTGATTCTTCAGTTACCAAAGAGTTTTGGAAATATTTATTGGAATGTTTTCCATTTACATATTAAAAAATCTATGAACTGAGTTTTAGGTGAAATTATGGATTTTGAATAGAAACTACCTAACAATTTTCAACTAGAAAAATTGGTAAGGAAAAATTTGACTTGGCAAGTGTCTCAGAATTAATAAATTAAACCAACTGTAATTTATAAAGTATTCAATGGATATTAATAGATAATGTGCAGATTTTTGATCTTGGGATTAACTCAGACTACATGGATATTCCCTAAAAATTTACTGTACATGTTTTGATGTTATTATCAATAGGCGAGGCAGCTTGTACTCCTATGCCTAAATAGACATGCCGGTAGACAGAAGATGCATATGCCTCTGTGTGTGTGTGTGTGTGTGTGTGTGTGTGTGTGTGTGTGTGTGTGTGTGTTATGGTATGTAAACAAAAAAAATACATTTTTTGATAGTCCTTTTAGAATCAAACCAATACCTTCACAGCAGAAATTATAGAGATTATAGTCTTTGACCACTGTAACATTGTTTCTTGGTCCTAAATTGGTCAACCTTTTATGGATTCAGCTGAAAGATTGTGTAAAAGAGAAGTATTATTTACCCCTAATTGTGCCCCTGAGAATAACTAATCTAATTAACTTCAGAGAAATATCTCTTTAAATAATAAAAGTTATGCCTCCAGAATTCTACCGAAATATTTTCTTAAATTTACTTTCACTTTGATCTTTACAGTTGTGGCAGTTTGAGAAGAAAACTTGCTGTAGATTTGTATTGACTGAGATTCAAATCCTGTTCCCTCTCCTCTTCATAATTTTTTGACCTTGAGCAGTTTCTAAATTTCTCTGAGATTTGTTGTCCTTATTTTATAAATTGAAAGTATGATACCTAACTTTCAGAGTAATTATGATGACTGAGTATGTTAAAACAAGAAGAATCTAGCTTGCATTTCTGATAATTATTGACTTGATAGATGTTGGCATTTCATTCTGTTTTTCTACTTCATGCCAAGCTCTCCCACTTCATTAGGTGAATGGTCTCCTTACCAGTGGAAAGACCATTCTAAATTGTTGACCCAAGTCACCAGGACAAATTAATAGCGCAAACAGTATATGAAGCAGTGTGTAATTTTTAATTTCATTATGACATAACTTTCTATACTTTATATTAAGCTATTTGATTAGGGATTTCTTAAAATCTCTTAGGAAAACTTTGATTTTGACTATTTGACTGTACAAGAATTATTTGGTGTGTGGTCTTCACAATAAGAGCCTAAATATTTGAACTTCCTACTAACCATAAATTGAGGAGGACACAGCATGTACTATGTTCCATTAGACTTTTTAATATATACTGATTAAAAGCTAGATATTATGTAAACACTACATATACTTATCATTTAATCTATGCAACTAATCTATGAAATAGATGTTATTATTATGCTCTTTTCACAAACAAACAAAAGAGCATAATAATTCTGACATCCACAGATCTTAAGTAACTTGTCTCAGGTTAAACAAATAGAAAGTGGTTATGTCAAATTTTAGATTTTGTGGCCTGATGATCCTCCTGGAGTATTCATATAAGAATCCTGAGTGAAGTGCACCCAAATAGACAATGGATATATTTTTAATTTATATTAGGTTGAACTACATATAGTTATTATCCATTATGTAGCAGTTTTTCAAAAACATATTATTCAAAACAATGTATTTTGTGTTTAAATTTTTTAAATTATACAGTGCTCTGGATTCTTTTTTATTGATTCCTCAGTTTGTTTTCATAAGGCATACCTGTTATGGAATTAAAAATGTATATATACAAAACAAACCAACAAAAACCTCCACAATGTCATATAAACTCACCCAACAAAGGAAATGTTGTTCATGTTTTCTGTATATACTTGTAGATAAATATTTGCACACAGATGCTCTCACACAATTAGATTTGTTATTCATAAAAATAGAAGCACACCAAATACTATTTTGCAATCTTTCATTCACATTAAATAATATATTATGCTCATCTTTTTTGACAAAAATTTGCTCTCACAAAACTGAGCTATGTTTTTAATGAACATATATATGCATATGGATATTCTATACTGTATCTTACCCTTTTCTTGAGCATTTAGATTTAATACTGCAATGAACATGCTTTTATTGAAATCTTTGCACATTCTAAATTATTTCATTAGCATAAATTTCTACAAGTAGAATAGCTGGGTTATGTAGTATACTAAATTTTATAGATTTTGGTAGGAATTGCCAAATGGCCCTCCAGAAAGTCAGAAATAACTCCTTATATAAGGGAATATTTTGTAGTTTTATTAATAATTGTTCATTGTCTCAAATAAAGATATTTAAGATGTTAATTTAGTCCAAAATTCCTGAAGAAGGAGAAAAATAATAAAGGCAGATAAGCATTTTGGTGTGAAAATTGCAGTTACCCTATAGGACCATTGCTATTTCATAAACATTTACATTGAAAGTAATGAATATACATACATGAGCCTTCAAATAGCTGGAGAAGATCTTTCATGGTAAACTTGCACCATAGCATGGCCTACAAGTTTGATATTTGGTTTTCAGGAGAAATTCCCATTTTTAATGGGGAAATTAGCATATGGTTTTTTATCTCCATGAAATAAATATATTCTTTTCAGTTCTTTTTATAAGAACATTGATGTTAGGTATGTCCTATTTAGTTTCCTTGAGCAAACACCATTCCTAAATAAGTGAGAACTGTTTTTCTGCAAAGAAGTGCTTTTGAATTGTTTAAAATTGGTTGAATGTTCTCTTTTGACTTAAATTAAATATGAGTGTGGAAAAACTATTTTCATAGCTGATCTTTGGACACCCACATGCAATAGATTGAATACTTCAATTTAGATGTAAAATTTATACTTTAAAAATATACTTTCTATTTATAGAAACAGATAACAAGTGTTTAGGAAACAAAATAAAAATGACTACTTCCTAAGACTGTCTACAAGTTTGTAGAAGAAACCATGTGCCATTCACATTTTTTCCCCATTTTTTGCCCACAGCTAGGGTAGCAGAATTTATATCCAGATACCATGAAATCTACACTAATGGGTGTGTAAGAGGCCTATCTACTTTCCCCCAGCCGAAGCCCTATGCTTTCCTCATTGTGCAGCTGTTCAAAATATAAGGTGATTCTGAGAGCAGGGATACCCTTGGGGGACCTCAAGTTGATAGAAGATCAATAAGGGATTTGATAAATAAGTTCTTAACATGGCACCTAGTACATCGTAGATGGTAAAATATATTTATTGAGTGAATGTGTTGCTGAATGATATGTACTCTGGTCAAGTAGACACAGCCTTTTGAAATTACTCACCTTTTGAGGACTGCATGTACTTTAGGAAGCTATCTTTCAACATCGTTGATACCTTTCTCTTTAGTATATCAGGTAATAGCATGGAATCTGGAAAGTCTGCTTATGTTGCTGCCTGTTGGATAGTGGAGCTGTTTGCAATTGCATTTAAAGTTTAAATGTAGCTCTAAAATAACTACAGGGCTCATACATCCAAGGATGTAAATAGATAATGCAGATTTAATGCATGTCCCAAATACGAGGCACAGGATCATTGGCCTCTGAAGCTAGCAAGGCTTTGGATAAGGAGGGATGAGGCTGCTGTCTACCACACAGGACATAGACTGGTCACTGTGTAACAAAGACTCTATAAGCCACCCACATCTTGCAACTTAGATCTTGCATTTCTTCCTTCTTGTCAAGCCCAGATTTACTTTCTCTAAGAAGAAGACTTTAGCAATCCTAAAAAATGTCAGTGTCCATATTTTAGCTAAATATATGCTGAGCAGTAATTTTAAACTTAGCAATTACATTTTCACCACTCAACAGTGCATTCATGTGTTTGGAGTGTTGTCTAGTAATAAATTTAGTTATGACATAAGAGTAAGCCAAAATATAAACACTTTGCTATATGTTTAAAAGAGATTTTTAATAAAAAATTCAGAAGCAATTTAATTAACATCTACAGTTTTTAACCCAAGAAACTAAAATTGCATGATATTGCATACATTTTCTACATATATAGTATCAGAATCAAATTTTCCTATAAACAGAATTACAAAGTGCCTTTCAGAAATCAACATGTCCAAAAATATAGAAGTATCTGTGTAGTAATAACTATTTCTAACACACTCTCTACTGCTCCATCTTCAGAACATTTATTTTATAAAGCTGCTTTATGGTCTACATATAAATATCAGTCTCATTTTATTTTGAAGACAAACTTGGAACTCAAGATATGTCTTCTCCATTGATGAGTGAGAGGTCATTTGAGTTGATGAGCTGGGTTTGTATTAGAATGGCAATGCATCCACAAATTTAGAAACATTCTATATTAAATTGTTTATATTAATTTTATTTCTAACTGGTTATAAAAATGTATAGGTACTTGATGATGAAAATCTTTTAGGATGTCAGTGCAGTTCCTATACACATTTTTTTAAAATATAATTCTAACTAACCACCTATGAGAGTGAACCCCTGAAATCATGTTCATTCTATAAAACACTGAACCACCCTGGTCATAGTTGGCTAGAGAAGGATATACTTTGATTCAAGACTAGGAAGCTGAATTTTTTTATTTGAAAATTTAGAGTTTTGTCTTAGAGACTTTTGTTAACCTCAGTTAAGTAGTTGAAACATAAACTGATAACAGAAAAAATAAGTCATTATCATTAGCAGTGTGCAAGGCAGTGCAGAGACACATAATGAGAGGATATAAGAATGAAAGTGACCCCCAAAAAAGATTGAGACCACACACACTAGGAGACTAAGATTGAGAATACATCCCCTTCACTCCAAAGGCTTTCTGATTCATTCCTGTACATAAAAGACATGACACATGGATAAGAAAATACCTCTCATAAAATAAACCCTGTTTTATTGACACAACGTCTAGAGAATTTCTATAATATGCAAACAAAAGGAAGTTTTCTCACTACTATATATTGCAGTAAGTATGGCATACATACTAGATTCTACACTAAAAATTCAGAGGAAAAATGTGAGTAGTAGTCCCACTGTCAACCCAACCTCATCTTATTTAGAGAAGAAAAAGGAGGAAGATAAGGAGAAGGAAGTGGAAGCCAGTGTGGATACTATATAATTGCACTACACTGTGTTAAGTACTAGAATAGTAGTAAATGTTCAATTTAAAGTGAGGACAGAGTTTGGCACATTGGGATGCATTTCACAATAAAGATAGCATCTGAAAAGTGTTAGATAAGTGGGGCATCAGAAAGGAGAAAAGAAGGTTCCAAGAAGAGAGGAAATAGTATGAAAAAAAAATAGAGAAATGGGCATATTGGGATGTAAGACTGGACAGATAGAGCATTGTAAGAATATAAAAGACTTGAATTCTATCCTAATGCATTTGAACTTTATCCCATAGTCCATAGGTAGTATGATCATCATGTCCCAGTTTGCCAGGAACCGTTCTAATTTATACTTGCCACCTTGGCATAACTATTAATAGCTTTTTCGTTCTCAAGAAATTTGAAATTTAGTCAATAGTGTTTGGTCACTATATTTGTAGGGAGCTATTAAAGGATTTGGGCTGGAAAATAACATGGGTGAATTTTTGTTTTACAACAGTCACTCTTGGACTCATGTAGAGTAGCAAAATGAGGCCCACTCTAGTCAAATTTAGCTTGTGTTCTGTTTTTGTAAATGAATTTTTCTTGAAACAGAGTCATTCCTGATTTTTAGTTATTTACTATGGTATTTTCAAGTCTCAATGGCAGAGTTGGATAGTCATGACAGAGATCGTGTTCAGAGCTAAAAATATTTATTATCTAGCTTTTTACAGAAAAAGCTTGCTGACCCCTTTAGTATAACAAGCAACAATAGGAAATGGGAGACCAAAAGCACAGGGGTTCATTGAGTCTTAATGCTTGATCTTCAATAATAGTTGCATTTTGGTACCAAGTGGCAGGTTAATTAAAATACAGACACTCAGATATGATATGTATATCCTTCTTCATATGAACATAGGTGTTTTGCTATGAACTTTAGCAAAAGCCTACAAAGTGCTTAAACTATTACATCTAGAACACAAAAGAGATTTATTTTGAGATCTTTTTGTTCTAAAGGTGTTCTAAAGGTTCTTGCCTAGTAAAAAAACTCCAGCAAACATTAAAAATCCAAAATAAATAAACCTCAAATGTGAAAGTAATTAGACAGAAGGTCACACAAAATGAGTATAAAGGGTTCAGGATGAAAATGGCCTCAATAGCATAAATCAGAGGAACAGTATACAATAACCCCACCCTTACATTTTTTCTTGAGCAAGAATGACATGTGCCAACTTTGTTCTTTTCTGCCCTGACCAAAAGCACCAAAACTCAGTATATCTTGCTCTTAAAAAATTGGCAAAGAAAAAGTATTTGTAATCAGTTGTCAGTGGCCTCAGAAATGAGTGAAACGTGTCTGAGATTTGAGTTATATAAGACATACAATAATTGATAAAAAATATATTCTGTTGGATTGAATTTAGTAAGATTATATAATAAAAGAGCAGTACCGCCTTATATTTATAAGAACCTGTAAATATTCTAAAGCACTGAGAATAGTATTTTTATTTTTATTTCTACAAAACCATGTGCTATTATATTTACTGGATACGATTCTTTATATCAAATGATACAATATTATAGATGAAAAGACTGAGTATTAGAAGAGTGGTATGATTTTTCTAAGTCTATATAACTGAAACAAGTTTATAAACTCAGGCTTTCATAATGCAAAATATGCTTATTTTCTGGCTCTTGTGCAAGGACTTCACAATATCTTACTTCGTACTCTTTCTATAATACTTGAAGTAGAATTAATAGATTCTTGATCTTGAAATAAAAAAAGAATATGCATTTGTGTATATTATTTACACTAACATATAAGTGAAATTATAAATGTAATAAACCATAGCTGCATTATTAGTTCCAGTGGTATTTTTTCTTTAAAATAATTAGTTTTCATATCACATTTGAGTTGTATCAGATACCATAAAATATTTATATTCAACAAGACTTTGAAGTTATTATAGTTAATAAAATTTTTACTAGATATTATTTAATGTATTAATAAAGATGCACATATATCAAAAATTTTAGTATATTACAATAATATAGCAATATAGTTTATTTCCTCTGTAATGCTATGTACCATATAATTTCATTTAAAAAACATTAATCTGAGAAGAGACTGATAGGTGTCACCAGATTCTCAAAGGAGAGCCATGGCATAAAAAATCAAATTTCTCCTGCAATATCTGTTCAGTTAGCTGTTGCTATATAACAAATCACCCCAGAATTTAAGAGCTTGAAACAGCAGCCATTGTTTTATTATTTTTCTCATGATGCTAGGGTTTGACTGGGCTTCAGCTAGGTGATAATTACACACGGTCTGTCATGCTGTTATATCTATATGTTGGCTGGACTGGGACTCGTCTCAAAGGCTTTCCCACTCTCAGGCTTGACACTTGTTGATGGCAGTTGGCTAGCCTTGTTGGCAGTTGCAGATGGCTGTTTGGCTTTCTTAAAGTATGATAGTTGGTTTTAAGAGTGAGCATCCCAAAAGATCCAGACAAATGTTATATCACCTTTTGGGACCTATGCTCTGAAGACACACAGCCTCACTTCTTTCACAATCTTAGCCTTGCTCAGATACAAGGAGAGGTGACAAAGACCCCAACTCTCAGTGAGAAGAATGGCAATGTCACATTATAAAAGCATGTGGGATTGGATTTATTTGGGTGGCCTTCTTTGAAAAATACAATACATGATAACGATCCATTATTTTCCATAGTGTAATAGCTTTCACATAGTGTATCTTCTGCTCTAAATTCCCCTTCATTGTTCCTTTAATTTTATACTCTTGTTTTTCCTTCAAATCCAAAGTTAGGCAGAAATTCTACTGCAAACCTTTCCTGAAAATACCCACTTACTTCCACACAGTTAATTTCTTTGGGGATGGGGAGGTTATATGTGCTTGTTACTATTTTACCTTAAATCTTCTTTGATTTGTGAGTTTACTTAACAAATTCTAGTACTTATTTGTACTTACTTGATTGTGGATTTTCTTAGGATGGTGTCAGAGATTTCTCCTCTGTTCTACGCACATGACTAGTTACTAGTTACACGTTAATACTCAACTCATGATTGTGGAATGAACAACTGCTCTTTCAGGGTCTTTCTGGTACTGCCTATTAGAACAATATCCATTGAAAGATGTGAGGCTCACAATTAACCATGGGGTAACAACAGCTCTATTGCTGCTTCCTTTCACAGTTTAAAACTGAGTTTAAGGAGACAATCCTAGCTCCACGTAACTAAATGGCATCACTGATTCTTATTCTTTATGAATAACATCATCCCTGTCTTAAAACCAAAGTGAGAAACACCACACAACATTGCTGAAAACCTGAGAATATAATTTCTCTAAAAGAGATTAAAGTGCTTGGATAAAGCAAATGAAATTGTGAGCTATGGGTTAAGTGAACAATTATGTGAAATTATTTTAAAATGCAAGTATTTAAGTCATGTGGTTTTCTGACACAACATCAAATGACATGTTAGAAAGTACCAAAAAATTTATAAAAGAATCATTTCAAATCCTGAAGCAGGAAAAATTCATCTTGGAAAGAATCAAACCTGTTCACATTAATTAAAAGGGAAATTTTTATTTAATCTTTGAGACTCACTTGAAATATGAAACTCTGGCTATTACACAGAACTTTATTTGCTTGTTTTTGATACAAAATTAAATAGGCAGACTGGCTCGCTCAGAAAATAAAGCTAGTAAATTTGTAATATTTGCTATTTTTAATAAGAACCAAACTGGTACTTGTGTCATGAATAGATTCAAGTAGAGGTATGCCATTTTCTAGGTTCTAATACCATGAGTTACTATGCAACAGGCATCTACAGTTAGACAGAGACCCTATGATACACCTCCCAATTGAGATAGACATAGTCACAAAACTGGAAGAGCCAGTCTGAAAAGAAATGTTGGACTTAAACTCACCACCAATAAATAACAACAGATAGTTCATGAGACCAAGATGTGCTACACTACTATCCTAGAGGAAATGGCAGCGTGTATATCTCCCTTTATTTAATTTATCAAATGAGGGTTCTCACAAGCAGGGTTCACTTTTGCCGAAAAAATGATTTGATTACAATATGCATTTTGCTTCATTGTATGGGAATTTTTGAATTTTGACCCCATACTCCCAATAGACTAGAACTATGAATTTTGGATACCAACGTGCCTCATTTATAAGTTTTAATAAGAAATGATGTATTGGCTTTATCTTCTTTAGAAGTAGAACAGTAGAGGTAAAAACATTTTGGAGTAAAAAAATGTAATGTTGAAAATATTTCTCTTGTGTAAATATTTTTCCTGGTTCTTAGAAATTTTGGGGTATATATTTTTATCGTTTAATTGTATTCTTGTGAACTAGAAAAATAAGCTTTGTGTAAATTCTGTCATTTTATACTAACAGGTCTATCATTATGTATGTTGTTATTTTAATGTGAAAGGACTTCTAAAGTGATTACATTTGGTAGAAATATTATTCAAATGCCTTGTTGTTATTGATCCATTCTGAGAGAAACTGGAACCATCCATTTATACTTCACACCTATGTTTACTGAGTACCCACCTAGAGAAAAAACAGCAGTAGCTCCCCAGTCTCCACCAGGAATCTGTGCCTCAATCCCTTCACCAGCTACAGTGCCTTGTTGTTGGAGGAAACAGATACCCTGACCCCAATGCAAGCCCAGTGAACCTGCATCTCTTGAGACTGTATCTGTGCATTTACACGTTTCAAAATCTTCCAGGTGAATCTAATGTGCTGCCAGGTTAGGGCAGTCCAGAAAGCATGCATAGGATTCTTATTTCCCAATTTTAGCATTTTCTCCATAATTACAGCATTTGGGGTAGGTGCTTTTCTGATAGAGAGAGAAAACAATGGTGTGAAGGAAATTGTTTTTCTAAATATGGGCAGTGCAATGTGACATTGATGCTGAGGAAATAATCCCCCAGACTTCTTCTGCCCAGAGCAGGGAATGCATGCTCTCATTTTTCGTGGCCCATTTAGACAGGGCAGCTCACAGGGGCTGAATCTGGGCCAGTTAGACAGAAACTATCTTTTCTTGCCTAAACTAATGAATGATGGGATGAGGAGTATTACAGGAAAAAAAAATCAAAACCTTATACGTTTGTTTAAATGAAGCTATGGCAAAATATGTACAGAACAAATCTGTGCAGCTTGATTCTCAGCTATGAGATTTAAATTGTTTTTTAAGTGTCAGGGCACGAAGAGATAACACCAGCACAATAAATAAGTCTTTATCAACTGATATTTTTGATTCTCCTGTAAAGAGCCATGTTTCTATATTGTGCATTGTCTCTGTGCTTTTACTTACTGTTCTTTAATTGAATAATGGCCACCTGGCCTGTCCCATAGCTGGCACTGTATCTTCTGGAGGGAATTTAAACAGTACACTAAGTAGTGCTATTTTATACATTACATTCTGCTCTGTCATGTCGATGATGAAATAACTAGTTATTAAAATATGTTTTTTACAAGTATTCTATTCAATGATGGGAAATTTATTGCCTTCGATTCTTGCCATAAGAAACAAAAAGAATGAAAATGTTTGTTGGAAGTGCATAGCTCTAAATGAGACTTCAGTAAATACATAATAGTTAAAAGGATTTAGCATTAAATTCTTTGCCTACAGGACATAGACTAGTAGAGATAGGAGGAAGATAAACTAGAAATATGAACCAAGAATATTATCTTAATTTTTCAGTTCATGCTATATAGCAGACTAATAATGAATTAAGGTTCTGTAAAGTAAGAAAGTCACTCAGAATTTGGAGTATGAAACTAGTACCTTTTTTAAAATTTCTGCTTGACTTGTTCTCAAAAAAAAAATTTTTTTTTAAAGTCACAATGCTTGGTGAACCTTCTTTCTCCAAAGTATGCCAGATGTTCTTTTCCTTGCAGTAACTGATTCTCTCCAGTGTGCAATGGTACAGAAGAGAAGAGAATTCATTTGCAAATTGGGCACAGCTATTCTGTTCTGTAACATAGAACCATCTTTAAGCATCTAAAACTAACACCTGAGAGACTCCATCTGGTCATATGGCACTTTTAAATATAGAAAGTCTGAAGATTCAGATTTCAATCTATTGTTGCAAGCTAATATGTAGAGTGCTGAGCTCACTGAGGCACTGCCTTAGCAGGTTGAATGTATTAGTTTATGTAATTAGCACAACACCAGGTTATGATAGTTCCTCATTATTGCTGTTTGTATCATCTCTAATTTTAAACCTGTAGAAACTGAGGCATATTTAAAGTAAGGAACTTGTGTGCAAAGACATACTGCTAACACATAGGCAGTAGAATTTGAACGCAGATCTTTCTAATCCTAGACCTGTGGAATTCACCAGGCTCCTAAGATGTCAAGTTCTTTTATTCTCAATAGTATAGTGTCTAGAGATTCACACTGAGATATTTTTCTTCTCATCTGCATCATTACCATGAATTGAAAGTTTAACTTATAATTGATGAGAAATAGAAGTGAAGATAAATTTTTGTCTTAAAATCATGGATTCAAGTTCTAGTTTTTAATATTTAGTAGACTGAAAACACTAATGAAAAATATTGTGATTTTGGTTCTCAAAGTGAGATGCTCAGTGAAATCAAAGTGAAATATTTAAACCAAATATATACATTTTTGTAGAACATTCAGAATATTCATTTTGCCTTTTTACTTGTTCATGTAGAAAGTTAAAATATAAACTTTGTGACACAATATATAGGCCTCTCTTTATGCCCAGTATATTCTTAAAGCTCATGGAATAGCTAGAATTTTGTAGAGTTTCAGTGTTTATTTGTGGGTAAATAAGGTATATGATTTAGCAGACCTTTCAGAGGTAAGGTATACAATAAAATATTGAAGCTGTAGTCTATAAGAAGAGGTATTTCAATATCAGTGAGTCCAAAATTGCTCTTAATTACAAAAGAAAGTGCATAGTAAAATGCCTGAAATATAGTAAATGTTCAAAAAGAATGGGAATAGCAGGAAATTCTTATCATCATTGAACAAATTGCTTTGACTTTATAAGTGGACCAATAATTAGCTTGCAAACTTTTCTTCCAACCATGGAATTAAATTGTGCTTGAATATATACTCTAGACAATATATTCTTAGACAAGCATGGAAAACAAATCTCTTTTATGTTTTTTAAATTTCAGCCAATGGTACATATGCTAGAGACATACTATCCTTTATACTGTAACACCCACATGACACCAATCTTTTTATCACTTGGCACACTTAAAATGGTCTCCATCTCTGATAAGATTGTTGAGTGAAGTTGTAGTAAGAACCAAATGAAAGATTAGATTGGGAATTATTTTGAAAGATATAAAATACTCTGTAGATTAAGAGACTATTAATTATATTTTCTATATAACTTTAACCTTCCCTACTTTGCTTATTATTATCTTTTTGTTTGGCTTTACACGTATTAGAAAATGAGAGCCCCTGAGGATGGGACTTTGTCTTATTTTTCCTTAGACAGTGCTTGGTATGTGATAGGTCCTCAATAACAGTAGTAGATGTCATTATTGTTGAAAGCTGTTAGCAATTTCAGTACATCAGATTTGTGAATCTGTAATTAATTTGTCTTACTTTTTTATTTCTTTGAAAATTTGGACTATGCTTGCTTTAGGTAATTCCACAATACTCTCAAAGGTAATTTCTAAAACTTTTTTTTTAAACATCTTACTTTCCTTAATTCTAAAATAAGGATAGTCCATATTCTGGAAGGTTTGTTTTCCTGGCTGAATAAGATGTGTCTAAAAGTGATCTTCAAGTGTTTTTTGTGACCCTAATTGAACTAAAGTAATACAAGGGACAAAACAAATGTCTCTGAAACCAAAATATTTTTTAGCGAGTAACAAAAAGTTATTTTATTCTATATCACTTACATAATTCTGTGCAGGGAGAAGGGGATGAGATGACCCAGAAAAACATAGTCTCTTAAACATCGTTATTAGCATTCTGAAAGATAGTTTTGATTTTTGCCTTTAAAAAGATACAAAAGAAATCATTTCTAGCCTTTCTAATTGCAGCTTTGATTATATATGATGGAACACAGAAGGACTCCCAGGAGATAATCCAACACTTATTATTTCAAGTGCTGACTAGGCATGGGGAGTAGACAGTCCTGTTCTCCCTGAAAATTAGTGGTTGTGAGTGGACCCAAGAGGCTGGAAAACAGGAAGGAATGGGAAGAAAATCTCTTCTGCTAGAATGGTGATCTGGATCAAGGCAGCAGAGCTAAATCTTCTAAAGTTTATAATGAAAAATCCCCATCTGAATTTCCATGCTGATTCATCTTAAAATGACGTGTTAACAAGGTGGACGTAGCATGAGTCTCAGACACAGGAAGAAGACAAATAAGGCTCTCCAACTGCTTCCTCTGACAGTAACGTCTGATGTCTGATTTGCTTCTCTCTCTAACTTGGTCAGAGAGAAATGTTAAATATGCCTTCTTAATAGTGAAAGCTTGAGCCCAGAGGTCATGGAGATTAAAAACATCTTTCTTGTTCACTCTCTGGAATTGTACTACTAAGGAGTAACTTAATGGGAGTTTATCCACTCCTCTTTTTGCAACCCCATAATCCTCATAAACATTCCCAGCCTCCCCAGTGAACACACAGTTTAAGTAAAAGCAATGTATTTGAGATGCAAATGCTCTCAAGACAAGCCTCATAGGCTTCCTTGAAACCAGATGACTATTCCCATGTGCTGTACACACATTCTGGAGCTCTCCCTAGATCTCTTCTTTCCGAAGGTTGAAAATCAATCAAAAGTATGTGCATTTTATCAGCTAGCATGCATTTCTTTCACTGAATCATGCAAAATGCTGAGGTCACCTGGGGTTCATGAAGCATTTCCCTGGTGTACCACCATAGTGACATTATCTAATGAGCATGGTGGATGGGGCAAGGCAAGCTGAGGTGTGTATCAGGTGCATTGTCACAGATGCAGACCTCTGAAAGTCTGGCTTTCAAGTCTGTCTTGCAAATTGGATATGCTTGTCGCTTTGGATTAGCCTCCATTTTAAATTTGGCTGTTGTCATTTCCGTCTCAGCATCATGTGCATTCTGATGGAAGGCTGTGAATAAAATTTCTGTCCCAGAAAATCTTCTTTTAACATAATGTGAGGAAGAAACTTTGGTATGGTGATATAAACTATACATCAAATGCATAGCAGCCTTAGTATTAGAACCTGCCTCTTTTTTCCCAACTTGGATTTATTTGAGTGAAGACCTGAAAAGGCTTGACTAACTTGGCCAAATTTTCAAGGCTAGTAAGCAGTAGGTCAAGGATTCAAACTTTAATCTTTCTTACTCTAAAGCCACATCCATCTGTTTCACACATAGAAGACATATATGCAGTACAGTGATTAAAAAGGTTATAATTTATTCAATACTTATGTCAAAAGCTGGGTTTTGTTGAGCAAGGCAAATGAAGTCTCCAGGCTCAGCTGCCTTATAATCTAACAAAAAAGAGCAAAACAAGTGATTATAGTACACTTTAAATTTTTAAAAGGAAAAGACAGTATGCTGTGGCATCAGAGAGCAGATGAATTGAACATGTTCTGTGCTGGAAATTGTGCAGTCAAGACTGATAGTTGAATAGTAGGATTTGGCCAAGTACAGATGGGGGAGAGGAGTGAGGTAAGAACAGGAGGAAATATGAGCAAAAGGAATGGCAAAGAATCAAACTTGGGAAAGCATAGGTTACTAAAGAAAATGAAAGATGGCCTACAAGGCCACAGAATGGAGAGAGAGGAAGATGTTGTTGGAACAAAGCTTTAGAGGGAAGCAGGGGTCACATTGTAGAACTCTTTATAAGATTATCATTGTGCTAAATGGTGTGCTGAAAATTATTATTATTATTCTGACCTTTACAACAGTTCTACAAGTTAAATGTTATTACAGCATTTTATCAACAGACAAGCTGGGGATCACAAAAGTAAGGTAGCCAAAACCCAACTGGCTTAACTCCAAAGCACTTGATCACGAGGGCCCCCCACCCTGTTGACATACCTTTTCACTTAGCTACACCAGTTGACAGTGACAGGGGATCAAGTGTCTCCCTGCTTGGACTTTACTGCAAATGTGAAAAATGACACTGCCCACATGTCTATTCAATTCATTTTGTGATGAAAAGTGGGGTCATGCAGCCTTAATTATGGCATAATTGAAAATGTACAAGATTTTGTAAAACTTTGAAGCCAAAGACATTATTAACATTTAATGCTTTTAATGTAGGAAAGAGGAATGAGAACTCCACAAATTGACTAAATATTAAACCCGGTTGTGTTGCGAGCATGATATGTGCTGCTACACCCAAGAACATGGCTGATGGGCATATGGCAAGATCATAGGAAACCTGTGGGAAGATTTCTGCTGAAATCATTAACCACTACTTTCCCATGCCTTTGACACTGCCACATACCAGTACTCAGAAAAGGAAACAGATTTAAACTGAATTTCTCGAGCACTCAGCATCTCTCATTCTCTGTCTCTGAGAGGAGACCACCTCTCTGTCTGTGAGCATTCTTTCTTTTCTAATAAAGGTTCCTCTTGTCTCCTGGATGGATAGCACTTAAATTCTTTTCCACACACAGGCAAGGACACCCCTTCTTCTGTCCCTCCCCACCCCAAGATAGGACCTGAGTCCCCCACTCAAAGGAATTCACCCTTTCCTGCATCACTTTACCCATATTTATTGAACTTTTTGTAGATTTGATATTTTATGTTTTTCTGACTTTCTAGGGTTGATAAAAGGAAATAACTTTTCTGTATTTTCTTTCTTCTGTTTGAAGGAAAGAAAGCCAATCGCCTTAGCATTTATAGGGAAAAAAAAGGAAGGAAAAAAATAAAGACCACATTTCTTACTACTTTTTTTTTTCTGTTAAAGTTGAATTATCCTGGGCTTTCAACCAGAGAAGTTAGACTGCTCTGTTATTGATCTGTCTGTTCTATATAAAGATCAGACCATATGCATCTGTCCAAATTGGCAAGGATTCGTTTATAGTCTTTGCCTTTCATACTTTTATTTGTTGCTTACTGCTACAGTCTCACACAGATGATTTAATAGACTAAATCTCCATATTTCATCCAATAGGTTTTAAAAACTGCAGTTTTTCCACACTGATATTTAGCATAATGTAATTATTTTATGATCTCTCTAGATAGCTTTCACTTTTCTGGTAAAGTGGTTATGTCCCTAATCATGCATTTTAAATTCACCCTATGAATCACTAAGATTCTGCACTTAATTGTTGGTATATGTGCATGTGCAGGTACGTGTGTGTTTGTGCATGCATGCACGTGTGTGTATGTGTGTGTAGGAGCAGGAGCAGTTTCCACACATTGTCACACACTTCTGGGACATCAGCTGGGTGTTCTACAATTCAACTCAATTCTGACACTACCTACTCAGAGAGAGCTTTAGGTCCCACAGGTTAAGGGCTCAGTCCTATAAGGCTGCCTCCAACTTCCAATGCATATCTCAAGTCCAGATTGTCACCTGTGCTTCTGGCCAACAGGCTATAGGTCTGAGGTTCCAAGGACACCATTTTGGGTTTCATTAATTTGCTAGAGGGGCTCAGAGAAGTATTTTACTTACTAGATCACTGGTTGTTTTATGAAAGGATATATAAGTCAGAAACAACTGGATGGAAGAGATAGATGTATAGGACAAGGTATGAAAAAAAGTGCAGAGTTTCCAGTCTTTATTCTCTCTCTGAGTACCAACCAGCCTACACTTATCTGTGTTCACAAAGCCAGAAGTTCTCCAAACCCTCTCATTTTGGGTTTCTATGGAGGCTTCAATACATAGGCATGATTGATTGAATTATTAGCTATTGGTAATTGAACTAAATCTCCATCCCTTCTCCCCCCACTGGAGTTGACAGTTGAGATTGAAAGTTCCAGCCCTCTAATAACTGGGGTGGGGGGGTCTCCTGGAACAACCAGCCTCCATCCTTTCATTTCCTAGGGACTTCCCAAAATCACCTCATTAATGTAAACAAAAGACATTTTCATAGCTCTCTTTTTTGGGGAAATTTCAAGGATTTTAGGAGCTCTGTGCCAGAAAAGGGGCCTGAGACCAAATATGTAATTTTTTATTATAAATCACAATCTCACAATTACTCTCAATTTTTCTTTCTGTTGTTAAAAAACAAAATTTAATCAAGTAAATTTGAAGATCTAATTGGCTTTATTAAGAGGTTAATATATTAGACAACATCCAGTTTAGCAACTAGAAGGGAACTCCAAGGGATTGTACAAAATGAAAGGATTTTATAGGTAAAAGAGTAGGTCAAGGGAGCTATTAACAAAAGGAAAGCTTATTAACACTATTATATTGCAATTTAATATTTTATTTGGACTTTAGATTTTATATAGAAAAAATATTTACCCTACTCACAGGTAATTTTTTTTTTATTTTGTCTTTCTGATATCCTTTCTCAAATTTTATTTCTTTAAATTAGAGCAAAGGTGTGTGCTTTCCTCAGAGGTAACCCACCTATTGAAAATTTAGAAATGTTTTTTAGCTTTATCAAATCATTTTTGTTGTTATCAAGAAGTCACTTGAACTAGATCAAATGGAGGCTTAAACAGCTCTATATCCCCTGCCCTCTATAGTATAATACTGTATAATGTATCTTTTATATATGAAAAAAGATGTATGTTGAGTATAGAGATTATGAAACACTTTCTAAAAAGCCAAGAATCTGGAAGCATGAATCAATGAAATATTAGTCAAGGAAGAACAAAGACATTTCATTTTCAATGCTGAATAATTATCATTTTTCCTAAATACTGTTTAAGACTTTGTAGCCGTGTCGTTGCCTACTTTGAAAGAGCTTTTTTTTCCTGTCTTGGGCATGAATTAGAAGTTGAGTTAGCGTTATTAAATCTTGCCCTAGCTGCATGAGGTTGTCCTGAATCAAAGGCCAGCAAGCTTTTTCTGTAATTAACTACATACTATATATATATAGTATATATATATATATATATATATATATATATATATATATATATATATAATATATATATATATAGTCCCTTCCTTTTCTGATGCAACTACCCAGTTCTGCCATCATCGTGTTAAATCAACCAAATGCAACACAAAATAGGAATTCTATGTTCCAATCAAATTTTACTTACAAAAACAAGTGGCAGGCCAGTTTTGGGCCAAAGACTGTATACAGACTGCTGACTCCTAGTTTGAATGGTGTGTTACAAGACTTCATTTGAGAGAAGTGAATACATAACATGATTTCTGAGAACATGGGATTATTTTCTGGCCAGGTATTTAGTGGCAGTCTTGTATGCCTGTGCATTACTGAAAAAAGAGAGTTTATAAAGCCTGTACTTTTCCAGTCTGTAGATCTTTAGATAAATGAATTGAGGCAGTAATTGTGTTTATTATGGTATAAATGATTACCTGTTACATACATTGTTTTTTTTCCATAATTTTTTTCTTAAATTGAAGAATTTTGCATTTCTATGTGACTTAAGTCTAGTATAGATTCCATTTTTTATAGGGGAAGGAGGACATGTGATAAGTACTAGTACATGAGACTACATTACTAAAAAGAAGTAAGTTAAAAAAAGGGGTGGAAAATTATAATGATACCTAATGTCTTTTCAAAAATTAAAATTTATAACTGACCTTTATGACCAATTTTAAAGCATTTCATGAATAAGACTCACTTTCATCTTTAATCTCTGCTTGTAACTATGTATTTGCTTTATTCTTCTCTCTTATTTGAAAACTAATGTCCTTCTTATACCTAGTCCACTCAAAAGGAAATATGGCTACCCAGTGTCTCTGAACTTATAGTTTCAATCTCAGAGAAAGATCACCTCTTCATTGTTTCCACTTTAATGTCTAGAAAAGGACTTTTAAGTCAAATATCTGTCCCTGGCCTGATCCATCAAGAAGGGTGAGTCTGAGAAAATGGTTGTGATGGTAGACTTTGGGGAAAACCCCTGAGCCACATAGCTCTGGATAGATGGCAGTGCCACACAAATGTTTGTACCTAGATGGCCCATGAGGCTATGAGACAGGTAGGTTCTCAGGAAAGAGATTTTGTACAAGGGGAAGTGTTTGAGTAAAAAACGCATATCTTATTTACTGACTTAAAGAGGGAATGTCATGTCATTTAAAATCCTATTTGGCATAGTAAATTAGTGTTTCCATTTTCTTGAAAAATTTCATGACAGTGGGGTACATCTAAGGCAGCTAGTTTCTGAGTATTTGAAAACATCATGCGACATTCTTGGTAAACAGACCGTGGGTGGAAATGAATTAGTCTGTGCTTTGTTGTTAGGCCAACGAGCCTTAGGCTGAAAGGTTACTCAAGTGAGGATAGCGGAATTGAATATGAAGGATCCTATTAGCTCTGCTTGCCTTTTTGTGCTCTGCTTAAGCTACATAATAATTCCATCTTCTTCCCTGCAATGTGATGATAACCTTCAGTGCCTTCTTCTCTGCATCTATAGAAAGTAGCAAAGGATGATTCAAATAATGTGCTCCCTGTTGAGGGAACCCCAAAGCACAAATGATCCTATATCTCAGAAGAAATTACTTGATCTCCACCAAGATTAAAAATGTCCTTTGTAAATATTTTCATGTGTGAAGACTTAATAACTGTCTTTCAGTAATGTATAGCATTTTGGGATGAGAACATTGGCTCAAAATGGAAATGCCAAAGAATCTGTGTGCCTTTTCTACACATACTTCTCCAAAAGCAACACCTGGCCCAAAGGAGACATGGAACCACAGTGGTTTCACGTGGTTCCAAATGAGACAGGATTTAGGACATTAACATTCAAGTGCTTTGTTAATTGTCTATGATATCCTTTTATTCCAATATTTGTTCTAGGGAATTCCCCGAAGAAAATGTAGCTGAGAAATTGCTTTCAGAGTGATATAGCTGGAGGAGATGGGGTTTGTCAACCCTTGTGTCTCTATCACCAAGTTGTTCAGAATTCAATACAATGATAGAAATGTTAACATATAAAGTAATAATTATAAAAACAACAAAAGGATATTTGGATTTGTTTTTAGATTTGTTTATTTAACAAGCAATATCCATTTTCCTGAAAATGTCCTGAATAAATTAATTTTTGTCTCTTAAAAATAACAGGGTTAGATGCAAATCCTGATTTGTGTATTTGTGAAATATATTTTTTAAAAAAATAAGTGTCTAAAACTTTTTTCATCATTCCATTTTTCTTATAAAAAATCATACCTGCCCATTTATTTTGTATTTGTAAGGACAACATAATAATATAGAAAAGTATGAAACAAGAATTAGAAACCATCTTCTATTTATATTTGATGGGATACTTGTGTAACTTAGATGAGACCTAAAGCCATGGACTATGTAAATAAAGGACATTACCTTATCCCACCATCCCATGTCCTGTGGGTGTTACAGTCTTTCCCAAGACTGCCAGCTTCTTGGGGACATATATTCTCAGAGCTTTTCTTGTCACTTTTACATATTCACAATGAACCCTTGGATTTTACTTCTTCAGGTTCCTCTCTTTGTTCCAGATTTTCCCTAAAATTAACTTCAACCACAGGTTTTACAGTTTAATATAACTGAACATTGGAGTTCTGCATAATAAAAAGTTGAATAATGAACTCTACATATCCTTCTTCTTAAAAGTACTAGACCTTTCTTAGCAAGGGTTTTTTTCTGGGTTGATTTTATTTCTTTAGGCCACAGTTTCTACCTTGGTGGTGACACTTCTACCTTCTTCTTTGTATCCAAGGAGCTTAACCTGTAATCTACTTTAAGGTGATTTAACTTTCCTTTTTCTTTTATCTTTACCCATCTCGGGTATGTTCTGAGGGTATTGTTTATATAATTGAAATAAACCATAAAAATGTTATACAAATAACTTACTATTCTTTACCAGTTTGTCTATACCTGCAAAGGAATACCTTTATTTATATCCTGCACTAAAATGTTCTCATAAAGATATAATCATAAGATACATTGACTTTTTTTAACTGAGATGAAATTCATGTAACATGACATGAACAAGGTAGAATTAAACATTTACATTTACAATGCTGTCCAACATCATCTCTATCTAATTACAAAATATTTTCATAATTCCAAAATAATACCTCATACACATGAAGCAGTCATTTCTTATTATGGATTGAATTGTGATGCCCCCAAAATGATACAATAGGTACTAACTCTGGCACCTCAGAATGAAAACTTGTTTGGATATAGAGTTGTTGCATATGAAATTAGATAAGTTGAGATAAGGTCATACTGGAATAGGGTGGGCTACTGTGTGGCTGGTGTTCTTACAAGAAGATGGTTGTATACAACATTCCCGTATACAGAACATATGCCCAGCCTCAAACTATTCATATCATTGATCCTAGGAAAGAGAACAAAACTATATAAGTAGATTAGGACAAAATAGTACAATTTCTAAAAAACAAACAAACACAATAAAAACAACCTCTTTATTGCTTCTATTTTCAAGACTGACCCTAGTATATGAACCCTTTTTCAATACAACATGCTTTAGACCAGTTCAGTACAATAGAACTTTCTGTAATAGTGGAAATATTATATAATATTGCAATATCTAATATGGCATCTACTAGCCAAATGTTACTATTGAGCAGTTAAAATGCAACAAATGAACTAAATTTTTAACTTAATTTTGTTTAAATTTAAATAGTCATACCGGGCTTACAGGTAACATACTAAACAGTGTAGCTTAAAAAAAAAAAAAAAAAACAAGAACTTATTTGTCATAGTAAGCTTGCCTCTTTAAGGTCCTTGAATAGTTTACTTTATATATTTCTAAAATAAAACCCACAATTTGGTTTTATGAGTAGTTATATCTTAGGTAGCCCATCATTCCTTCAGTGTGGTACCATAACCTGCATTTAGATAAAAATATGTTGTTTTAAACAACATATGCTAATGCAACATTTTTTCATTACAATGTAAAGCTTTGTGTCTTATAAAATTTGAACAAAGAGATAAATTAGATGGAAAACCTAAATAATGAAAATCCTGAGTTTTAATTCATTTTGCTGAGAAATCATTCTCCATCCCTTGTTTTAAAGCCCCGTCTGTAAGTGAAGGATTTCCTTTGGATATTTAATTAGACTTCTATTTGAACATCCTTTTTTCTTTATCTCCCCTATAGTCATCACATGAGGTACCCTTCAGTCCTCATCCTAGTAAACTCTCATTCCCTAAATCTTTGGTCCCTGAGACAACAGAAACATAGGAATGAGATGCTCATCTTTGCTTAAAGGGACAGCTGTTCTCTGCACTCAGTTCCTGTGCTGAGTAAAGGGAGACAAGTTTGTGTTGATCATTCTCCTGAACATTGCAGGATGAAACAATTTCGTTGAAACATCTGAATCAATTAGGAAAAATTGTTTGTGTTTCATTTTGTTTACTCCCATAAGCAAAAGCAAAAAAATATGCTGTTTCTAAAATGTCAATGTTCCATCCAAGAATGTTCCATCTTATGCATTTTAATTCAGTTAGGAGACACATGTTTAACCAAAGACATAAGCAGAAAATCTTTCATAGAGAGATTAACTATTAAATATATACATGTTTTAAACAACCTGTGACAGTTCCAGGAGAACAGGATAAAATTCATTTTTCTTTTGGACTGAGGGAACATGGCCAACTTTCTCTCTTGCTCAAGAATGCATATTGTGACATACCTAATACCTACATAACGTTTAATATTTTCATCATGAAGTCGTAGGTTAGGCTTTGAGATGGACTACAAGTCTGTATCTAGTTAACACAATAACTTCTATAAAATTATATTCTTTGATGGAACTACATATCTAACCTGTTTCAGAAATGAATTGACTTCTAGAATGCTTGCATTGTCACAGAATTATAAGAATTCACACCTTACAGACTTCATGATGTCCTCTTTAAACCTAAATTTTAATATAAAAGAATGGATGGTTCCCACATATTTTAGAATAGGGATTTCAGTATAAAGTAGAAATAAGAAACTGCATGGGACTGAAATATTTACCAGAAAAAAAATGTGAACAAAATGAAGATAAAAGTGTTTTTGTTCCTCTACATTTTTGGCCTAAAGAAAAAAAATATATAGATAAAGTAAATAAATAATAATATAAAATAAAATAATACAATAACATAACATAACATATATTGTAGGAACATAATATAAAATGACAAATAATATGACTATCCTGAATATGAATGTTTACATTTATGTCATGAAAGTCAACTTTCTTCCTATAAGCTTTTTTCAAAAGATTGATTTTGAGAGGTTCTAGTGGAAGCAGGATGGCATAATGTTGTAGACATACCAACACACAGGCTTAGATTAAAAAATAAGCAGCTAATTGTAAAATGCCTTTTGAAAAACATGCAGGCTGACACCATTTCCTTTGGTGATACTCCATGCCAAATTACATAAAAATAAAGTTTGGATTAATTAATGTCTCATAGAGATTTTAAAGCTTTACTTCCTTCTCATTGGCTAGTTTAATGCTCTGAAATAATCCTAAAACACACATTCCAGAAAGCGCCCAAGCAAGACTACGCATGATAAGTGGGCTGAGCCTCTGCAATGCACTGCATATGGATGGCGACCAGATTAGCATGGTGTTACAATGCAACACAAAAATTATATCTTCACTGTGCCTTTTTGGTTACTGTTTTAAACGTAGGGGAGGCATCGGGGATGAACAATAGACCTAATAAAGAAACATTTCATTTGGTTTTTCATTATAGTAAAAACATCTCAGTGGAGAGATAAAATGCATTTACTAAATTCTCCAGAATGGAGATGTGATTGTTGGAACAGCTTAGGTACTTTATAATTCATTTTGCACAAATCTCTTTTTTGAAATCTGAGCACAAGGAAATAAAGAAATACTTTTATAATGTAATTGGAGGATACAGAAAATGGTCTTTATTTTCAGACAATTTTGGATTATGACTTTCATTCTGACAATCATTTGAGCAGAGCAATGAAGTGTCAGCTATTAAAAGGAAATTAACTCCCAAATTGCAATTACAACATTAACTTTGGTTAGTATATCAACAGGAAAAATCATTTTCTAAATATTTGTCTTAGGATGTGTCTCTTTTACATTCAGCCAATTTAGCTCTTGCCTTCATATGTGAAAGTGATCTATCGTTTTATTCAAGGATGATAAAGTCATGTGATTGACCAGACAACCTAAAAACACAGAAAAATATACATTGAATTTCTAGTTGATTGGAGATTTTCATTTACTAATTCAATGTTTGCTCACACACAAAAAAATTAAGGTTTGCAAAGTGTTGCAACAAATCTGTAATGGAAAAAATAAAAGCTTTGCATTAAAAGAATGTTATAACTATTTCTAGCTAAAAACCTCCATAGCTGATGGAATGGAAAATATGATATGAGAAATACTTCATTGCTATGAATAACATAGATTAAAGTTATTGAAGACCTAAACGAAACTCAGTTATCCAGAATGACTCAATGAGGAAGATCAATAGTGAGTCCCCACTCCAGATCATTGAAATGCAGCTCTGGTCTACTACACTTGGCCCTTCTCTTTTCAACTAGTGCAGCAGCAATGCCACCACAGAGATTGGCTATTTGAGGAACTGTTATAAGAAGTTGAAATGATGAGAAAATTCCCACTCCTGTTGGAATCAGTTTCACAGCCATTCCTTGTGAGGAAAGTGAGGTTAAGCATCATTGGAATAATTTCAAAATGCTAGTGCTTCTTGGCTTCAGAAAAAGAAAAAAAAAGGATTTATAACAATTAGCTGTCCTTTAATCAAATACTGGTGAGTGGGTACTAAGCTGCTATTGCCTGAGAACATTCTTCTTTCTTTAAGCCAATAAGGTACAGTTTGAGAAGCACAGTGGTGTGGGAGTTGGAGGTGGTATTTTGACACATTGAGTCAGGAGATTGCTCCTGTGAGATGATGTGGACAAGCAGGGACCAGTTAGCAACAAACAGAAAAGTACATCTTATTGTTGCACGAAATCACATTAACTACTTAAATTGTGGCATGGAGTGTCATCATATATTTTCTTTATCTTCTCTCTTCCAGTTAATGTTGAGCTGATGGTATAGGCATGCACTGAACTAACCAGCCTTGAGCAGAAAAGTCAAATCAATGAAATGTGGATTCCACAACTTCTCACCACTTTTCTTTTTCCTTCCAAGCTTTCACCTATCTCCTACATCTATCTGGTTAATGTGATGCCCTTAAATTTCTTTTTTTGACAACTGATTTAGTTCTGTGCTCTAAAGTTAGCTTTCCTTTCCTTCTTATCATAACTCACCCTGTTCAGTTCTCCAGTCATTGCTAAGAGGACAAAATAATTGGGTTAGTAAATGAATTTGACATGAATTTTGGATGCTATCCATTTCTTAATTCCTTAAAAATTCCATAATGTTCATAATTTAAAATAGGTCAGTAGACAATCCAAACAACCCTTGAATTTGTCTTTTTCTGGTTTTTGACATTTGGAGCTTCCTGGGTACATGTGAATGACAGTAAATTTTAGGGAAACCTTATTAGATGGACTAAAGTTTGTTATTGTCTTCTGTTTTTCTTATAGTTTAAGTAAAAAAAAACACGATAATTGCTCAAGCTGTCTAAAACAAAGATTGCTAAGAAACTGACACATATGCAGTTGTTATTCACTTATATTCCCATGTCAGATATCATTAATCAATTTCAGCACCCATTCCTCTGAATTCAGATGAGGCCTGGACTCCTTTTCAACTCAACTTTTCAGGCAATCACTAATAAATAAATTATCAGAAGCTTCCACCCTTATATAATAATAATAATAATAATAATAATAATAATAATAATAATAATAGTGATATTGGTGTTCGGGTTAGGGTGTAGTTAAGTAATTGAGGCAAAGAAAGGTACCTATGAATGTCTATTCACTTTTCTCTTTTAAGTAGGACTAAACATTACAGCCAACTGCTATATCAATTCCATATGAGGATGCTTTTAAAACTAAACTAACTATATAAATATGATTTGAATTTCAGGATACTCTTCCAGGAAGGAATTGGATAAAATTGATATTGATCTATGACTGAGACAGAAAGAAATTTTATGAAATGGACCTTTCAGTGAATTGTCCAATTCTTTATTCCCCTCAATTAATGTAAATGTATATAACATGTTAATATACTTGATATGCTAACTTTTGCCAACTCTTATACAAAATTTATTATATTTAAAGCACCTGTATTTACTCCTTAAACTATCAAAAATGAAAATATATTAGGCATTTTTCTTAACTACTTCCATTCCTCAGTACCAGAAAAGTTCCAATCTGACCTCAATATTTTTAACTGAAGGTGCTAGGTGAAGATGCTACATTTTTGAGAATGTAGAGTAGTTTTACGCTGGTTAAGCATACTATTATTGATGTTCTTGATTGACAGGTTATGAAATGACCTACCCTTTGATTTTTATGATAAATAATTTTTATTTTTTTAAGTCAAAGAATTTTCTTACTCTCTGAGTCTTCTTCCCAGTTAGATAGTATCTAAAACTTAAAGTGTTAAAGTATACCTTAAAAAAAAGGAATCTGAAGAAAATCATATTGATTATATTTCTCTTTTATGCTAACATGACTTCTTTGGTGTGAGGAGAGAAAGAAAGAGAAAGCTCTCTAGTGTCTCTTCTCAGAAGGACACCAGTATTATTGAATAAGGACCCCTCCTTTCTGACTTCATTTAATATAAATTACTTCCTTAGAGGCCTCATCGCCAAATATAACCACACTGAGGGGTAAGAATTCAATATAAATTTTGAGGTAACACAAACTTTCAGTTCATAACACAGATCATGAATAATCATAAGAAAAGTCTTATCACAAGAGAACTAGGATTTGAGATAAAATTAGTATAAACCATACCATAAATATTGCCTTTTAACAATGAGTTAGACTGATTTTGACTTAGAGATTAGAAAGCTATTCTATTTCCTTCTCTTCATTCAGCCAACCTCAGTTCAAAATTCAACTAAAAAGTTTTTAAATTTTTAATAATAATATTTTAACTACATAAAGTGATATAAGTAGATATTTATTTTAAAAGCATGTTGTGCATTAATATAGCTTGTTATATTTTCTAAATTTAATTGACTTCCATATGTAATCAGTGTAAATAAATAAAATGTTTATCTATTTCTGTGAAGGTATAAATGTTGTTTGTGGCCTTTCCCTATTCATTAATTCTAATAATAAGTAGAGAATTGATTGACAAATGGTAAATAAAGAGAAGAGATGAAAAAGTTCATTTGATTCTCAGAGCACTGATGGAAAATAGCCACTAACATTAAGAAAACTCAGCAAGAGATATCTGATATTTTTCCTTTACTGCTTTTTATTTATAAACCTTTGTAACTTAAAAGGGAATTCTTTTCTAAAACTTCCTAAATCTTTTACTTTTAAAGTCAAACTTAGATAACTCAAAAGAATAGAAATTTGATTTAACTAAAAAGAGAAATAGTATCTGATCAAAATTCATTTACCAGTTCAAGGGAAGCAGAAGCAGTAAAAATCACCAGATGGTAAATGGTTTAGTGTTACCTCTAATGGTGTTTACTACTTTCAACTGTGTTATTTGCAATTTTTATGCTATATGGATTTCCAACTATTTCATTTATAGCAAAAATTCATTAAGCACAACTCTAAAATCTGTTTTTTTGTATTCTATTCCTTTCAGTGCTGATTTACAAGAGTGCTGAAAAATCAGTTTTGTAGCTAAAGGAGTGGTTATTAGAGCAGATTATGCAATCGAATGCCTGGTAGTAAAATAAAGAAATAAAAATAGCACTGGTAAGATGAAGGCTGGTGGTTTGGGAGATGTGCTGAGTAATAAATGGAAACACAATATCACTGTGCAGCTATCTTTTGATATATGCTTAAATTAGTTTTGCTCTTATAGGAGACTTTGCTGTCTTAATATTATTGTGTTGATTATTGCCACTGTAATATTATCCCTGGAGTTTTATTATGTAGTGTTATAGACCCTTTCTTCAGTTTAAATGTTGATAGAGGTGATACAGGTATATATATATTTTAGCTTTGTGACACTTTTTGGAAATTCAATTTAGTTTCTAAGTTGTTTTCATATATTCCTCTTTTTATCCCCTGTAGTCAATTATTTTCCATTCTTATTTTATGCCTATTATAGAAAAATGTCAAAATAGTTTTAGTGGATACCAGTGCCTTAAAATAAATAGTAAGGTTTTATAATTTATGTCACTTTTTAGCTACTTTTACTTAAATTTTAATTTATTTTGGACATTTTATTATTATATTTCAGTATGCCTCTTAATATGCTTTGAATAGGCTTGCTCATGGACTTGAGGTGGAGTGTAAAAGAAAGAAAAGGTTTTGTGATTATTGTTAATTGTTGTTTTGCCTGAGCTTCTTGAAAGAATAAAATTGCCATTTACTGATATGACTATCAGTTTGAGAGAGAGAAAAATGAATTATCATATACTTATTTAATGTTAGGATAGAACTAATCAAGGTTTCTTCTTGATCCAAACTTTTTGATTCTGGATTAAAATTATTTTTAAGAGGATTAGAGAATAGAAGCCATCAACATAATTTCTTTCTCTTCAACAGTGAGCACGTGCCTATACTTTCCTTATTCCACTTGGTAAGACTGTAACCTATGAGTAAGTCAGTGTTCTAGTCTTTAATAGTTTTCGAAATCAGTTAAAAACAAGGATCCTTTCCGCCTCTAGACACAAGAAAGTCAAGAACAAAGAATACCCTTCTTGGGAAATTCAGTTGCTTTGTGCCTCTTGGCCAGTTCACTTCGACTTAAATAATCCATGTCTTAAGTCTAGGCTGAGAGCAGTCTGAAACAGGTAATGGATGATTATAGTAAATTATATCTTATATCTAGAAGTTGAACACATAATAGATAAACTTTGGTAAAAAAATATATTTCAAAATGGCAAAACTTAGATGCAATTCTGCAGTTATATTTATCGGGGAAAATAGAAAAATGCTGAAAAATTATGTACAAATGTAGCAAAGTTAATGGTCTCACTTTTGCCATTTTCTAGGAATTTGCCCTTTTCTATGAATATATTTTTGGAAAATATTTAAGTCAATAGTTACAATGCATTCTCATTCTTATATCCTCCCTTCGAATCTTGAAAAATAGAAATTCTGATTACCCGCTATGAATAAATAGTTGATTGGATTAAGAAAGAGGCACTTATTCTTTTATAATAAGTATGATTAGATGTTTATAAACATGAATAATTTATAGAAGTTTTCAGTGACATTACATTCTCAATATATTTCCAGAGTCAAACATTTGAAATAAGAAATTCTCCCCTGCAAAAAACCTAGAAAAGCTTTAATTGTTTGGGTCAGTTATTGCTACTCATATGTCTTCAATTGTGTGTTTATCTTATGCAAACAAACTTTTTGGAACAATAGAGCAGAATTTATGTGCATAGCAGGAGCAAACGTTATGTACATAGCATGTCCAGAAAAGTAATTTATGTTCGTTGTCAAGCTAGCTTACATAAAGGAAAAAATGGGAATACTTGAAATCTTTGCCTTACCAGAGTCCTAGTGGTAACCACCCAGATGAAAGAATAGATCAGATGAAATTTTGCATGTATATTTTTCATGAGTTGAGTGGCCAAATCCCAGAAGGATATATTCTAGGAGACAAAGCATGTTCATCTGGTTAAAAATATTGAGAAAAAATTTAAAATGCCTAGTAAATTTTCAGCAGTTGTTTCAATTAGCCAAAGCCACCTGAAAACCTATTTGAAAACAAGAAAATAAAAACAGGTGGAAATACCCCTCTCTCTCAATTTCATTTTTGAATTCTAGAACTACTACTCACTAAGGAAGATGAGAATGTCATAAGGAGGTAGAGTTTCTCATTCATTTGGGGTCCTCAGAAAACACCAGCAGGGGTATCAACTAATATAGTACCCTTTTCACAGTAAATCTTAAGAGCAGCCAAAATAATGTCAAAATAATTTTCAAGATTATTTTAGCACTAGACGTATTTAACTGTGTAACTTTCAATAGTATTGTTTTTTGTTATTGTTTACAAATCTAAAATATATCTCATAAAGAGCAAATGAAAAGCTGTGTACATTAGTGTGTCTACATGTTTAACAATCATTGGTCATTTTTCCCTCTTAATTGTTAGAGATTTTTGTAGTTTTGATCATTTTCACAATATGCCAGTTTGTTTGGCCATCAAATATATAAAAATATTTCTTCAGTTTTGGCAATTATCTTTACCACAATGATAAATTGATTATTATTGTATCTATGGAAGGAGCAGTTCAGCATGGTTTATGCTAGATATAAAATATCATCAGTAGTTATTACGTATATTTTTGAATTTCATGGAAACCGTAAACAAATTGCTCTAATATAGAAAAGATTGATTTTGTAAACTAGGGGGCCAAAATGAGTCTGTGGAATAATTGGTATCGAGTTTTTGATGTTAAGACAGGTGAGCAGGCATCAGAAAATAAAGGACTATGAATTTCTAAATGCATAGGTGAATTGTATCAAGTGCATCTAAATATACAATGACTAGAGAATCTAATTTTTATACTAAAACATATAAATACGAATAAATACACTTCAACTTTAAAATTTTAGGAAATGAGAGTTGGGAAAACTAAGGGGTTAATTCCAGGTCACACAGCGAGTGAGATGCCGGTCTATTTTCTGTTTCGAACTTACAATGATTGGAATTAAGTTGTAGAGACAAGCTCACCGATGTTGTAAATGAAGTGCTGTGTGTATGAAATATGTTAAATGACAAATTTCAGATCCAAAAATATCTTTACCAAAGGGAGCAATGGACTGAATCTAACAAGATGAAATATAGTAAGAATATACACTGGCAAATTTAATTGCCATTATATTTTTACTGCTTATTGCTGATATAAGGGAAAGCTATTGGCATTTTTATGATTTAATCTGGCCAACATACCAATATTTCTCTTAATTCTAAAATTTATGTTTCATGTTTTATTTTTCATTGTTTGGAACTTTCAGATCAATGATAAAATATAGGGGAAATACAATGAGAATCTGGCCTGTTTTCTAACAAGACAGATTTCTAAAAATTAAGCTTTCTTTGTCCTTCGTAAGTTTCCTGTCTTTGTTGGGATTATGCACATATATTCAGAGAGGTAACTGAGAAATACATTAGTCAAAGAAGTAGAAACCACAGAACAGTGACAGTTTGTGAACTTAAGATAAGTTCACAATATAAATAAGAAATTGAGTTCAGTTGTTTAGAAAACAAGATTTTGATTGAATCATTTTATCTCTTTTGAATCTAATAATAAAACACATGATATTGCACTTTATATGTCTTTGTCTTTTTGTCTTATTTTTTAAATAATTCATCTTTATAATATTTTACAAAATAGCAGTTTGCAATAACGGGAAAAGTAAATCAACCTTGATGGTTTGAGAAGCACTGCTGTCTAAGGGAAAGAAATATTGGAACGGTGGGTTGAGCTAAATGAATTCTGTGTTTATGTTTTCTTTAAGCTTCAGTATACATATGAATAATCTTACGAGAAAGTATAGTTCTACTATTCTGAGGCACCCTGTGTTACATTCTAATGAAGTAGTCAGCATTTTAAGAATAGAGTTAGAAAGGATGTATGCATATTCAGTTTCCAGAATCCTAGGCTGTATTGCTCAGCCTTCTTTGTTTGTTTCTTTGTTTGTTTCTAAGCATGTACTTTGTTGCACTTCTTTGTCAGTCCAAGCTCAAAATCCATAACACCCAAGATAGAATATTATTAAGACAGACATATTGAGGGCCAGATAGAAGGCATTGTTTTACTAACTCACTTGATTTGTACTTCCAGGAACCTTATCCTTGTGAATGATCTTTCAAGGAGTGTGAAGGACAGGAAACTAGTGACAGCTTTGTGTAGTATTTAGCCTGCATCCATTATTATACCATTTCAGTAACAAAGAAGCATACATGCGATCACTTACTTTTACCCTTTGGATGCATGGCATATGTGATAAATGGTGTTTGGTAAAGCTTTATGAATATTTTATAAATAATAAATATACAAATTAAAAAATTTTTTTCTTTCAATATGTTATGCCAGAAGTGAGAATAATTAATAGCAAACAGAGGAAATATATTCCAACTTTAGTTTTTATTAAAACACCTTTTGATGCATGAGAATGACCTTCATCATTAACTTAGGTTATAGTAGGTGTCTTTTTGGCTCCCCCAATGCCATCTAGTATTTTGAAATCCCAGTTGTGGAATTTCTTGATGAAACAAAATGCTATGTTCTTTTGATTTGTGGTAGTAATTGCTATTTCACCAGTGTCTAGAACAGAGTCTGACATATTAAAAGTATTTTTAAATGTGTTTAGTTATATCAAATCAGGTATACTATATCAATTCTAGATTATTACCTTGTTGTTTTGATATTTTAAATTTATACTTTTAATAATTTAAAATCTCTATATAGTTCATGATGACATATTTTTAATTTTAAATATATATTTTACAACTTATTTAATATCAATATATGAATAATACATTTTAATAATAAATTTATTTTGAAATATACATTTACAGTTTTAAATCTAATAACTTATTTTTATTTTGTTTTCACAACAAAAAATTGCTTTAATCTATGTGACCTATAGATGAGGAGTCAGGAAGACAGGTGCACCAGTTATGAGTGCTTGGGGATTTTAGAGTAGGTTTATTTTAGAAACTCATCTAAGTCTTATCTGGTTATTAAAGGATTAAATCATAACACAAATACTTGAATCTTTTTTCCTACCATAGGATTATGAGACTCAATTTTATCTTTCATGCATTTACCAGGAATATTCATCTTATGCCTAGAAATTATTACGTAAAACCCAACAAAAAAGTACAAAACTTTCTGTGAGTGTGATATAAGTTTCCAGAGGCAAGCTAGCTGAGTCATACCTTTCTCATGTGTTTCTGTCACTGCTGCCCCATCTAAGATGTGATATCTGATCTCTGGATAGCCGCCAGGAAAGAGAATCAGTGTTTGAGGCTCTCCTAATAGAATGACCTGAAGATGCTATATGAGGAAACATTGATGATTCCAACAAGTTTCTTTCGATGATTCAGACTGGACATTGTAATGTTTTTTTCAACAGTCATTTCACTGCGGCAGATAAATTGACATCAACCATGAAAATTTCATCCTCTCTGCCAGGGTAGGTGGTATTAAAAAAAATTATACACACACACACACACACACACACACACACACACACACGTCTTGTTTTGGGGATCCATGGGAAGTTAGTCTGAGGAAAAATATAGATCAAATTTCTATTGAATACTAGTCTAAAAGCCAAGGTGAATCAGCCTTGTCTTAGTCTGCTTGACTGCCATAACAAAATGCTATAAGCTGGGTGGCTTACTCAACAGAAATTCATTTTCTCACAGTCCTAGAGGCTAGGAGTCCAAAATGAGAGTGTGAGCATGGTTGGTTTCCATTAAGAGCTCTCTTTCTGGGTTACAGTCCTTCTGTTTGTGTCCTTACATGGTTGGAAGAGAGCAAGAGCAAGCTCTGGTCTCTCTTCATATAAAGGCACCAATCTCATCACCAGGGACCTGCCCAGGATGGTGAAAGGGGTAGGGACATCCACCATTGGCTAGACTTTGGACATCAGGCACAGTCGGGAGGTGATTGCTTTCACTGCAGCTTTGTTTAGCATCTAACCAGCTATGGGAATATCATGAGATACCACTTGGTATCACTTGCATCAGTAAAGCAGTGGAAACTTGGCAAAAACTATATAACTACCCTTAATATTTTTGATATACTTTCCCATATTTTATTAGAAAGTATTCATACATATTTAACTTCTCTATTGAATAAATTATTATAAAAAGCCACTTTTAGTCTTTGCAAAAGCATCTCTACCATTTTCTCTCAATGTTCTAGTCATACAGTAGTTCTGAATGGCCCATGCTTGCTTTTATACTTTAAGGCCACTAAACATGCGATTTATTCTGTTGCTTGTCTTGTGTACAAAGACCTATTCATCCTTCAAGACCCTGATCAACTGCTAACATCTTTGTTCAAGTCTTCTTTGAGTGAGGCAATTTCCACAGGCAACTTTTCCAGAGGCAATAATATTTGATTTTCAGTGTTTCTAAAGTTATGTGTGGGTACCTTGAAACAAATCTTACCTTGTCTGTATTATCAATTTATCTGTATGTCTCCTTGCAATATAGAGTAATATCCTGAGCATAGACATTAAACCATTTTTATTTTTATAGTCCCAGCACCTGACACAGTGATTGATAGATCTTGGACTCCACATCAATATATGTGTTTTTTTTTTTATATTTAATGGAAAATAATTAATGATTTGATGAATGATAACTAGAATAAAGTCTATTTTTCTTTTGTCTCACTTTAGCGCAGATCTTAATTTGGGCCATATTGCCCAAATGACCATAATTTTTGGAAAATAATTATTCTTTTTATTTCTTACATAATTTCCCAAACATTCCATAATGCTTGGAGTTAAATATCATCCAGTAAAATAATTTGAGCAGCTTTTAGCTATATTCAGGAATGAATCTGTAGCAATAATCTTTGAATTACTACATTGCCAAAGAAACTACTAATATTTCTAAGCAACTCTCTAACCATATGTTGCTCTGCAAAAGCATTCCAGAATGTGCCTATTCTACAGTTTCCAGAGGCTGCAAACTTTCCTGTCTCTAAGAATAAGAATTCATATTAATTTACAACTTGCTTTATGGTCAAAAGTTTCTATTGTTTAAATATCTGTATAACTTATGAACCAAATGAGGTTTTGAAACTATTTTTTCATTTATTTTTCACAGTAATGCATAAATATGTTATTATACTGGGTTTCATTGTATTTCCCATTAAAATAATATGTGCATCAAGGCAGAATTCAGATATCTGGAACATGATGACACAGTTGTTACCACAAAAAGCAATTATGATAGAAACAAACCTAAGATTTCAGGTAGGAGGCTGAAGAGCAAGAAATTTTAAATTCTAACCAAGGTTTTTGTTTATGCATTATTATATTTAGAAATCAGGATATGACTAGAAAATTCTAGCAAATGTATTCAGGATAAAATAGCTCACATGCTAGAAAATAAATAGTTTGAATAATTATTCTAGTACAATTTTATAAATATTTAGATTATGGCTAAGGTAGTTTTGATGGCAGACACATTGGAAAATAAAAATAATAGAAGCTTGTCATCTTAAAATCTTCAGTAATATTTCAGAAACACAGTTTGAAGACCAATTGTCTACCTCAAACTATTTATTTTACAAATAAAGAAATGAAACCCTGGAGTATATACAAGTAGGTAGTAGTAGACCAGAACAAAAACTAAGCTTTCTAGGGCAATCTTTCTACCAGTAGTTTTCTGATTTTAAAATGTAACAATATGAATTTGCATAATTGTTCCCATGTGTAGATCATTTTAATGCTAAAATCATAAATGTTTTCATTCAGTATAAAGGTGGACAATGTAAATATGAGATTAAAGCATCTCAAAACTTTACATTGTTTAAATATATATAAATCATTTGCTCATCTAACATGCCAATTCATGTTTTCATTAGCTTGGAGACTTTGAAATATTCTTGAATATTAGCAAAATAGAACATATTCTTTATAGAAATCAGGGAAATACTTAAGACACTCTTTTGCATTATGGTTGTATAATCTAAATATATAAATTCACTTACATTTTAATATAATGAGAAAAATTAATTTAAATGGTATAATTCATATAGTTTAATCAAGAAAATTATGTAATACTTATGTGTATATAAATGAGTATGTTTGTATGTAATATATGCATTATATTCTATATATATTGTTTTTCTTTAGAGTGATGTGTATGTGTGTGCATGTGTGTGTATATACAAAATAAAGGGCAGTTCAGAGACTCATGAACATGGACAATCAACTAATGGTTACCAGGTGCGGGGAGGGGAGAGGAAGATAGATGGGATAAAAGGAGTGAATTATGTGGTGTCAGAAAGAAATCTAACTATGGGCAATGAGCACACAATGCAAACATCTGAAACTTACTGGATTTCATTAACCAATGTCACCATGATAAAAATAAAAACATTTTAATAAATTAAAATATAAAGGGCAGTAAATATACAAACTTTTCCAAGCATGACTTTGGCTATATATAAATTTTCTCTTAGACACTGCCTTTGGAAACATTCAATTAGTGAGATTATGTGAATCTGCTATATTGATAGACCTCTAAATTTTTTGAGATTCTAAAGGGAACATAATGCTTTTTACCTTTGATGAGCATCAATATATCTTCCCTGGAAAAGGTCATGCCTCTGTATCAGACAGATAATGTGTCTTACTTAATACTTCATATATGGTACTTACTTTATTCACTTGATAGTCGAAATATATGAACACCTATAAGTATGTCCTCTGGAACTGGAGCAGTTAAGGACTTGATATTTAACTACATGTTACACACACATACACATTTCATTGAACCAAAAAAAAAAAGAGAAAAGAAAAAAATTTAAGTAGTTTATTTTTTCAGTTTGAGACATCTTAAGATTATCAGGATTTTTTTTTTTTTTTACTGTGGAAATTTTTTTACTAGTTCTCTCTAAGGAATCATAATTAGAATTTTCGTGTAGATTTCTATTTATGACTCTATTATGTAGATTTTATTATTGTTAAGTTTTGTTTAAAGAGTCAGTGTATGTCCATCTAGAAGATGATTATAAAGATTTTTCCCAAGAAGAACTTTTCTTTTAATCTTTTCCCTTTAGCCTTCTGCCTATTTAACAGATATACCTTGTCTGATTTTCAGATATGCGTAATAATGAACAGTGCCTGTCCAGGAATTCTGTATGTGATACTCCCTCGACAGCGAAGGCATGGCTTCCTCAGAGAATATAAATCAGGACAGCCTGCTGTTTTGCCATCTAAGATGAAAAAATTTTAAAAAGTGCATTAATTAGCATAGAATAAATTTAAGCAAATAGGTTTAGCAACCAGTCTCCTACACACTTTCAACTAAACATTCAAATTGCAGCAGACTTTAAATCGTTCCAGGTCTTAGGTATTATAATGGAACGAGGTTTTTGTGGAGCTTAGGGTAGGTCCATGTTTTTAAGATACTGCTTTTGAGTTAATCAAGAGATATAAACTTTTGTGTTATTAATAAATTATCTCTGACTAATTGAGTTATCTGAAGATGCTACACAAATTTTTAATAAACTACAGTTTTTAAATTCTGAAAATATCATTTCTGGAATCTCATAAAGGTTTCTGTTTCTGCCATTACTATTGTTTTATTTTTAATAAAAGAAGATTAAAAAGTAGGTATTTAAATCATTTTGAAACTTGTTCTCTGTTCATAGGGGAAATCTTTAGTTACTGAGTTAAAATCTAAGTTCAAATGGTTCCCTGAACCCTAGCCAGCCTCCTACAGAATGTTGGAATATACGGGAACATTTAAAACATCAGGACATTTAGAAGTGTTTTTTGTTTCTCCATTCTTCTAGTTAGTGTGAAAGCCAATCAAGTGGTTAATAATCATCCAAAAAATGGAATACAATGGCAATAAAATTGATGTGGAGAGTTTCAACATTTCTACTGCCTCAGCCAGCTCAATATCATTAGACTTCCAGTGATACAGTAAAGATGTTTTAAAAGTAAAAGTCCTTATTATTCTGTGTGGGTCTGAGTAATATTTTGCAATTATTTAAAGAAGGGGCATCTGGCACATATCCTTGGGCAAAATCTTTTTCATTGAAACTTGGTGCTTCTGCTTATTCTCCTCCTGCCTTAAAAGTAGCTGCAGCTCATCAGAACTCTATTCACAGTAATTGGTGAAATTTTTTGGAATCCTTCAGGCTGTATAAATGTCAAAAGTTGCTGTTATTGCCATTATTAATGGGACACAGGGTAGAAAGGGAGGAGGAAGGAATAGCTTGACTGTATTACCATGCATTGACTGCATATTGACTGCAAGGAATTGTATCTGCTGGAAGATAGTTCAATTTCCATGATTTAGTGAGCAATTGAAAGATAGCAATCTGGCTAAATAGAAATGAATAATTTGCTCTTTAACAAGCAGCCCTACCTACAAGAGAAAATGACTGCCTCTCTCCCCTTTATAAACCTGCTTCTGGTTTTGTGTCTGGTGGACTACATAAGGGTGTGTCTGCCCCACCAAAAGGAATATTCATCATTTCAGCATTTTTTTTTATTTTATCCTTCTGTATTCACTGCATATTTGTGGGCATCAAAGAATGCAAAATAATATGAAGGAGATGCATTAAGTGAAATAAAAATATGCTATTTAATTTGTTTTCTTTTTTTGTTGTATATATACGTACATACATACATACACACACGTGTATACATATTTAATTGGCTTCTTTCATTCCCGGAAATTTTTAGCCTTTCCTAGCTCTGTGACATCTATTCAACATGTGTCAACACTAAGTGGAGTCTGGCAGACTCTTTAATGGGGATATGATGTGTCTTTTGTCAGGAGAGGAAAGGAAACACTCCCCCCCGTATTACTTTACTATTCTCTCTAAAGAAAATGAAGGTGAAAAAATGAAGTCCAGGTCAAAGCCATCAATGTATTGTGACATACACTTCAGCTTTTGTGCACTTTAGAATGATTATACATTATACTAAGTATCACTTAATTATTTAAAGCAACTTATACCTATTGTTATAGACAGTATATGATTGAATTTTCTCCATGAATGCCAAGTTCTTTTGTCTCAGAGATGGAAGAGTGAATTTAAAAATCAATTTGAGGTGGCAGAATGTAATCTGATAAAAAGAAGGCAAATAGGCATATAGTAATCATACCTATCTTGGTAGCTTGCGTAGTGACAGCTATTCCTTTTAGGTGCTGAAAGGTATGTAATTTTATTTATTTTACAGTTTGGCCAATTAAAGACTTGGTGAGTAATGCTAAAGAAACTGAGTAGGGCAGTCTACTTTAAAATATAGGTTATATACATTTTTTTTGATCATACATTAATCATCCTTATCTTGGTGTGGCATAGTGAGAGCCTGTGTTTTTATAAACTGAGGTTTCAATCAAGCAACCCAACAACTACTGGACAAACTTGAGTAATTTACATCACTTGTCTGAGTCTCATTTTTTCTATTTATAAAAAGGAAGTTTTAACATTTAGTTCAGAGTTATTAAAATTAAATGAGTTATGTGTGTGGAAGCACCCATATAATGTCTAGTCCTTAACAGGTACCTGATAAATATCAGAACCCTCCTTATTCAGCCTGAAATGTCATTATCATCTCTGTCATAGCCCCTTAAAAGCCAGGACTAACTCACTGTAACAGAACAGTGTTTGACAAAAGCAAGTTATGGTGGCCAAAAGAAGAGATGGTAGGTATATGTGCTGTGAAAGGGCATACTTACTTTTCTTTGTTCTCTATGTGGTCTAGAGGACAATACGATGAGTGATGGAGGAGATAGCATTAGCAAGAAACAGTGAATATAATGCAAATTCTGGTGGCAGTTTACTCTGAGTATCTACCCATGGAGACATGTCGTTTCTAACGATGTAGCACTTTGACATACAGGCCTGCCTAGAAAAATATTTTGGATACATCTATTAAGAAGACTATTAGCATGACAAATAATGCCACTAACATCGTTGAGTTTAGATGAGTATCAAAAAAGTGGCTAGAAAAATGAGTCTGGTCAAAATAAATATTAAAACTTGGAGATTTCTAGTCGTATAAAGATGAATCCAGAGATTAAGAATTATGGCTTTTTGTAAATTATGTTATCTTGCTACCTCTTTTATGTATGAAGGAAATCTGACTTAGGAAATCATAAAGGGGCCTTTTTACTTTACATGTAATTTTTACTTTTCATATTTAATTACTTTATTTTTCTTTTTAATCTAATTTTTAATTTTATACAAATATTTAATAAATTTTTAACAGTGAGGTATCATGCCATAAAATTCACACACTGAAAATATACAATTCTATGATTTTAAATAAATTTATAGAATTATACAATCATCACCACGGTCCAGTTTTAAAATATTTGAATCACTTCTAAAATTTTCCTCATGCATTTTGCCATTATTTCTTATTCCATCCAAAGCCCTAAACAAAAACTGATCTGGTTTGTGTCTATAAATTTGTCTTTTCTGAGCATTTTGTATAAATGGAATCATACAGTATGTAAATTTTGTATCTGACTTCTTTCAGTTAGTATAATTTTTTTTATTTTTAGTTCAGCCCTACAGCAGCATGTCTCAGAGTTCTATTCCTTTTTACTGCTGAGTGATATTTTATTTTATGATTATACCACATTTTGTTTATCAACTTTTCAAGTTACGGGCTTGTGAATGTTTCTAATCTGGGCTCTTTTCAATACTGCCACTATGAATATTGGGTACATGTCTTTGTATAAACACATTTTAATTTATTTTGGACCCTTAAGAGTAGAGTTACTAGGTCAGAATTTTGTTAGAATGTGTACCGTGATATCTCCTGGTGGTTTTAATTTATGACTAAAGATATTGAACACCTTTTCTTTAATGTACCTATTAGCTATTCTTATATCTTCTTTAGTAAAATGCCCATTTAGGTCCCTTGTTAATTTTAAATTGTTCATCTTATTATTGAATTGTGTTGTTTTTCCAAATTGTTTATCAGATGCATAATTATAAAAATTTATTCTCTCACTATGTTACTTGCCTTTTTGTTTTCTGTTTGGTATTTTTGGAAGCAAACGAGTTAGAAATTTTAATGAAATCCATTTATTATTTTATTTTATCTATTGACTGTGCTTTGGTATTGTGTCTAAGAATACTTGTTCAACCCAAGGTAATGAAGATTGCTGTACTAAGTTTTTTTCTTGAATTTTTAATAGTTTTAGTTCTTACATTTAAGTTTGTGATTGATTGTATGTTAATTTCTATATATAGTGAGAGAAAAGTTTAAGTTTATGATTGTCTTGTGAATATACAATTATCCCAGAACTATCTTTCAAAAAGACTGAGATTTCTACATTGAATGATCTTGGTATCTTTGTTAAAACCTAATTGATTATAAATATGTGTTTATTTTTGAATGCTCCATTCTGGAATAATTACTTTTTATGCCTTTTCTGGCAATAGCCCTGCCATGAATCTGGTAGCTTTATATCATTTTGAAATCTGGTAGTGTAAGTTGTTCTTTTTCAAAATTATTTAGCTAGTGAAGGTTCTCTTCATTTCTATATAAATTTGGGAACAGTTTGTCAATTTCTCAAAACCAAAACAATTAAGATTTTAAAGATCATATTGAATTTATTGATCAATTCGAGAATTATATTTTTTTAAATTATTGAGTATTTTAGTACATAAGCAGGAAATATTTATTTATTTAGGATTTATATAATTTCTCTCAGTAATATTTTTATTGTATAAAGTGTTGCACTTATTCTGTTAGATTTATTTATGAGTATTTTACCCTTTTAAAAGATATTGTTTAAATGCTATTGTTTTCTTAATATCATTTTTAAGCATTTATTAAGGCATTTTATGTAGATATTTTTATAGCCTTAAGGAAAAATAAATTAACAAAACCAAATTCTGAGGCCTGTGTGACATAATTAACTTGTCTGGGTTCCTGACATGATCACTTATGTGTATAAAGATTTGTGACAGCTATGTTCAGTATTCCGTCAGATGGTCATAAAAGTAAAATTTGGAGCCAATAATAAGAATATTATAAATATTGTCACAAAAGTGGGGAAAATTGAAAGTCTGACTTAAGA
Source organism: Cynopterus sphinx (assembly GCA_030015415.1). Taxonomy (NCBI): domain Eukaryota; kingdom Metazoa; phylum Chordata; class Mammalia; order Chiroptera; family Pteropodidae; genus Cynopterus; species Cynopterus sphinx. The sequence goes on from CM057383.1 coordinate 121,899,865, forward strand.
CACTGGCGGTGAAAATAGAGAGAAGGACATGGTTCTAAGCATTTAGGCTTAGCATTGGTAAAAGATGGAGAATTAAACTGCATTTCCAATATAAGGTAAAGATAAGATCAGTAAGGATCCCCAGGTTTCTGACTTGGGCAAATTAGAGAATGATGCTTATCATACACTAAAAAAAAATAGTTAAGGAAAGAGTTGAATTTAGATAAAAGCAGGACAATACCAGGGAACCACATCTCCTCAAGAAAATGCTAAAGGTCTCACTAAACCATGCAGTCCTTACCTCAAAGTGTAGTTCTACTAAGGACAAGTAAAGTGTGCCCTGCCAACATAAGCCTAAAGGAGCAATGTGTCATATCAGTGTCGCTGAGATCCAAGTATCCTCATGAACTAGAAGAACCTGAAAAATTACTCTCAGCTTTCCTTTATATAAAGAACCAGTCCTTGGAGAATCATGGTCTCGAAAAGGTGTTTTGTTTTTTTTTTTACTGTGAAAAAGAGTAATTGAGGAGAGGGATATTTCAGATGGCTGCCACCTGGATTTCCTTTCAGTTAGATAAATATTGTGTCAGTTTTCTGCTTAATACAGATACACTGGCAGGCGAGTTTTCCGAACGAGGCAAAAGCTTGATCAGGTTGGCTGTTCTAGCTCTAGATCGTCATTTATTATACCACGACAATTTATCTTAGAGCAGAGACAGCTGTCATTGTGCTAGTCTTGGATTAAGCTAACTGTTGTAGACAAGGCTCGAAGGGAAAAAGAAGAAGCAGTCTATCAGCTTCTGTGTCGTGGTCCATCCAGTATTACCTGCCTTTTCCTTGTAGACGTTATCACAAACTACAGATATTCTTCATGCATGTAGAGAGACATTTAAAGACCTTTATAATCAATTCTGGATATAATATATTTTGTAAGAGGTTTGATAAAGCAAAATAAAATAGTCTGATGGACTTCTCAGTTTAAATTCTTTACTAGATTATTTTCCAAACCTAGAAATCTCCCAAATATTTGCAATTAAATGGTCTTCTAGAACTTAACAATGGATTTTTTTGTTGTTCATTTAGGGATGTCTATATAGCCCTTTTGTGTTACACTAACAACAGTAACTATATAAATGTGGCTGAAAAACAGTAACAATTTTATTAACATATGCATTATACATGAATCAGGATGCAGATTCATTCAGTGGCTACTATCTGAGCTCTCCTTGCATACAACTTAATACTCACCCCTCAAATGAAGAAAAAGGCAAAAACTCTAGGCAGAGTAGTTTGGAAAGTGCCTGTTGATATCCACTGTGAATCTCTGACAGGAAAGGACATCTGGTTTTGGTTTTCACATTTGCACTTGGGTAACTTCTACAGTGTTTGCTGCTCTCTGATCTCAATGGAGAGCTGAGAGCAAAATCCAGGCAATCTACTGGCACACAGAAGCACAGTGATTTTAATATTCTTGCTTTTATATTTCAGTTTGTCTTGGTTGCCTCTAGCGGCCTAGACATAAGGACCTTCAATTTGTATCCCAAAAAGAATCAGATGAAAATCAATATGTGTGAAACTTAAAGTGACAGCAAGACTCAACTTTGACCTCTTAGCAAGGTTTATGTACTAGTTCACCAGATGGACCTCAGTTGCTCATCTAGTCCTATGAGGTGACTTCTTTACTTTCATTATTACTCATTTTGAGGAATTAAATAGTTTTGACTACTTGTGTGGAAAGCAGCCTATATTCTGATAAGAAAGATATTTAATTATTAGTTTTACTGCTAGAAAGTAAAACTGTAGGTCATTTATTAGAATACACATAATCAAGAGGTGGTAGTAAGTTGTGCTTTTTTTTTAACAAGCTCTTTTTATTTTTCTTGATGTTTATCTGACAACTAGATGGACATTACGTTAAAGAGGAAGGTATAGGTCAACTAGTCCCTGAGCTGATGGCATTCCCATTGAAGATGACAAAACAATAGCTACCAGAGTCAATTTTAATGAGACTGGCACTCCTTGGAAAGAATATGAGCCATAAATTATCAGCTCTGGGAAAGGGAGGCAAAAAAGTAAGCTACAAAAGAAATAAAAGAATTATGGGTGGCAGAATAAGGTGGCCTCCCATGGAGAGTAATCAGGGCTCTTCTGGAAAAACATCTAAGAACTGCAAGGACATGAATTATTGATGCTAAGAGATAATCAAAACTGAGTGTATGTCAAATGTAACTGGGAAAATAGGGTCTGAGGGAAGGGCATGTAGTGTAAAACAAGAAGGAAGGAGTTTTGCTCTAAATTCCAACATTCACTGGGGTATCCTTGCTACTTAGATCATATCATGTAATGATATTCTACCCACCCACCCATGTTGATCAAACTTAACCCTGTAAGAAATGATGAACTCTGACATCTTGAGCAAATGCTTTGGGAAATTTTATAAAATTTTTAAATTTAAGTAATGTTTCTTAAGGAGTTTGCATGAAAATACACTATCTTATATTAAATATATATCATATATAATATACTATATATTTTCTCTCTCTTTTTCTCTGGAGAATTTAGGGGTTTCTCTATACTTTTTTCCTCTTCTGTTTCATCTCCTTTTTTAAATATAGACATTTAGCAGAATTAGCTCTGCAGATGTGTTGTAAACAGATAGGTAATTCAAGGCTTCTCTTGCCCTTCAATGTTTTAATCTTTGATTATCCTAATGTTGGTGAATAGTTTCCCTTTATCCACAGGAGCTGCCTTTATGATGAGTAAAGATTAAATTGTATGCTGGGATCTTTGCCACTGGAGTCTTATTCTTCCTATATAATCCCTTATCACCTCTGTATTTTTGTGGTTTATATTGTAGAACAAAGGTATTTATTTTCTTTTTTGATATGGATGTTCTGGAACCAGCTTTTTAAAAACACTCAAGATTTTATAACACTTTAACATAGAAAACCAAAAGCAGTGATTATATTGAAAGCTAATTTTCTTTTCTGAAGCCTCATTCATAAGATATTATCATTACTTTATCATTCCCATTATTATTACTACTACTATTGCTGATATTTATTAAGTATTCATCACCTATTGATATATTTAAAAATGTATAAAATTAAATTTATTCTGTAAATTTAAAATCCTATGCAATTTCAATTATATTCTATTGCTACAACTTAGAATTAATTATAGAAGTGAGTGTCTCCTTTTCCATTGCATTGGACATTTGTTGAATTTGATAATCTTTGGGAGGTTGTAACATACGCTAACAATATGAACAATTACATGTTAAACTGGCCAGTTCTTATAACACAAGAGAGAAGGATGAAGAGTGAAAAAAGAAAGAAAAGGTGCATGAAGGCCAGAATTAAACTATCTCATTAATAATTATTACTGGATTCTGAAGGAGCCATGGTATTTGCAATGGCTTCTCTAAATATTTATGATCTTGGCATCCTAGCACACTGGGTATTATCTAACCAATCTTGTGCTCAAGTATATTAGACCCAAAGGAAATCAGCAGCCAGCCTAACGTAGATGACCACTAATGTATTTACTCAGTATATATTTGGTAGCTTTTATATGGCATGGGTTGTACCACACTTTGAGGAAACAGATGCTATCAGGATAGTCAAGGATCCTACGCTTTCAGAACTTACATTTCTGTAAGGCATGATAGTTTGGTACTTATTGAATATAATAAACTTGAAATGTAATAAGCATAACTTCAGATCATCTTAGCTGCTATGAAGGAAATGAAGTAAGGGATTGTAATAATGGTTAGACTTAGAGACACATTAAGGGAGAAAATGGTTTGGCGCTTTAGAAAATGAAGTTAGGGTAAGACCTATTTTAGAAGATGATGTATACCTGAGACTTACTGGATTTCATTAACCAATGTCACCATAATAAAAATAAATAAATTTAAAAACAAAAAAAAATAATAAAATTTTACAGAAGAATAAGAAGACCACATTTGGGATGAGAACATTAGAGAGAAAAAGAGACATAAAAAAAGCTTAGGATAGCACCTTCCAAATGAAAGAAGAACAAGCTCAAATGCCCAGAGGAAAGAACAGTGTGACATGCTCAGTGAAATAAAATAAAATCTGTGGTTCTAGAACACAGAGAATGAAGATCGAGAATGAAGATCAAGAGTAAAGCAAAGATCTGATTATGTAGGGCCTCTCAGAACATGAGAAGAGTTTGTAATTTATCCTGTTTATGTTTGCTTTATTTTATCCTGTTTCTTTGTTTTATTTTGTTTGCTATATATAAGTAAAATTAAAAGACATTAGAAAATTTAAGCAAGAAGATGTTAGTACTTAACATAAATCATTAGAAAAATTACTCTGGATTATAAAGGAATATGTAGGGATACAGTGAGATCATTTAGGTGACCATGGTAACAATCCAAATAAGTCATGACTTGGGCTAACACGGTTACAGTGGAATGGAAGAGAGTCAGGTAGGTATGTTTTGAAAACAATTGAAAAAACCTGTTGATTAACTGGGTGTGAGAAGAGGGAAATGGAAAAATGAAAAACTGCTCATAAGTGTTTGGTGTAAGCCATCAGTTACATGGTGCCATTTATTGAGATGAAGAAGATGGGGAAGCAGCAGGCTGCAGAAATGGGAAGTGAGAACTAGGAGTTTCATTTGGAATATATGTATTTTTAAATGCTTATTACATGACCAATGAAAAATACTGTGTTTAATAAACAAGTCTAACCTCAAGAGAAAGATTGGGGCTGAAGGTGGAACTTTGGGTGTCATTAGCATATGGGTATAATTTAAAACCATGGAACAAAATGAAATAATATTAGGTGAGACTGTGGCTAAAAAACTCTAAATAAATAATTAAAATATATAGTTTATATAGTTTATAGTAGAAAACTGCTATAAAGAAAAATGTAACAGGAAAGAGATATAATTAACACGAAATGAAGAAGATATAGAAATTGTAAAAGGTATAGAAAAGAAAGCCACAGTAAGAAATTAATATTTGGACAAAAATATGAAAGAGAACAATACTGAAAAATACAATTATCTGTGTAAAATTTAATTCATCAGAGGAAATTATGAGTCCAAATGCCCTAAAGTAGGATCTTTGCAGGCCAAGTTTAGAAAGTATTTTAAGGAGGAAGCGGGGAAATAGTATTCGATGCTTCCAATAGGTTAGCTTGGTGGAGCAAGGTCATTCTTGATTTTGACAGGAGCAGATCAAGAGAGTGATGGAAAGCCTAGTTGGAGTGAGTACAAGAGAGAAGCAGGGGATATTCATTGTAGATAGAGGATACAGAAAATTCTTTTGAGGAGTTTTGCTATAAAGGAAAGCAGAGAAATAGGATGGTAACTGAAGGGCAATGGGGTCCAGAGAGCATATTTTAGAAGATAGATAGAACTGTAAAGGTATGTTTGCACGTTATACATAATTATCCAGCAAAAAGGGTTGAATTGATAATGATGATGTGATGATGAATAATGAGAGAGGGAGGAAGAAAGAGAGAGAAAGGAGGGAGGGAGAGAGGGAGGGAGGGAGAAAGAAACTGCTGATGTCCCTGAAAAGGTGAGAAGGACTGAGAAGTGATATAAAAGTGGAGGGTTTGGTATTAAATGCATATATGGGTCAACATAACAACAAGGGGAAAAGTAATGTGTATGGGCTCACATGCATGTGTGTCTGATAGAAGCTTGGAAAAGTTTTTTCTGATCTTTTTAGCCAGAGATGAAGCAAGTTATCAGCAGAGAGTCTGGAGAATGAGATTTTGGCAGTTAGATGATGAAAGAGAAGGTATGAAACAGTCATCTAAAAAGTAAAAGGACTAGAAATATAGGATTGCCAGGAAGCACCGGGTCCTCCTTGAAGTAGGTGGCTGTGCATTTTAAGTGAGACAAGTCGTAGTGATTCCATAAAGTTTTTGAGCTCTTCTCCATTATGCAGGGGTAGGGGCCAGGCGAAACAAAGAGGATTCCTTTCACAAAAGCTTTAGAGAGAGCAAAAGCATGAACAATAAATAAAAATTATAGAATTTGCTATAATCTAATTATAACAGGTCCTCAAATAACAACCTTTCACTCCACGTCATTTCTTTATGACACTGATGAAAAAAAATATGTTGATTCTCTACAGGGGCCACAGTTTGTGTGTGGAGTTTGCACTTTCTCCCCATGTCTGTGTGGGTTTTTTTCCAGGGTCTCCAGTTTCCTACTTTCCAAAGATGTGCATGTGAGGCGAATGATGTGTCTAGACTGTCCCATGCTGAGTAAGTGTGGGTCTGGGTGTGAGTGGCCCTGTGACGGAAGGGTGTTCTGCCCAGGGTAGGTTCTTGCCTTTCTTCTTGAACTGCTGGAAGAGGCTCCTGTTACCCTTGACTCTGAACTGGAATAAGCAAGTTGAAAAATAATCTTACCTGTTTTAGTAATCTTTTTTAAATGTATGTATAGCTCTCATTTATTTCAGTGTTTAATATTAGAAGAGTTTTAGGTCTTTATTTAAAAATTCGGTCACATTTTTATGACCAGAAATTTGCCATAGGAACTTACTTCTTGTTTATATTAATAAACCCTTGGTAAAATTGGTTTCATTATGTTGTTTTACTTAAAGTCTCAGATTCCAAGAACCTATCCACAACATTATGTAAAGATTTTCCATACTTCAGATGCAGGAGGAGTTCAGAGTTGAGAGCAAGAACCCTAGCTGACTTGGGTAATGGGTAAGGAAAGATTGCACATAAAAATACATTTTTAAAGCATTAGTTAGTAAGTAGGCATGGGGAACATATATTTCCACAGATGCTAGTTGATTCAACATCTCATCACTTTTATTATTATCATTTTTGTCAAAACCAAGATAGAATGTAGAATATTTAGCTTTCTTGAAACAGTAATAATGATGACATATATACACACATATAAATAGTATTATAATATAAAATATTGTTATAAAATTTATAATATACAATGTGATATATACTATAACTCATAATTTCATTACTTTGATTACCTTTATTTCATCGATTACTTAATACTGTGTTGGGTTTTTATTAGTTATCTTCTCTCATTTTCACAAATTAGCATAGTACCTATTATTATTCTCCCAGTTTTATGAATAAGGAAATCAAGAAACAAGTCACTTGCCCATGATCATAGAACTAATAATTAGCAGAAATGAGATTTGGACCTAAGTGTGTCTGATGCCTTGTTCTTCCACAAGGTGATATTGATAGTTACTTGTACCCTGTGAGAGGCATAAACAAAGGTTTTTATCAGTAACTTTGAATGTGGTATCCAACAATATGATAATACCTAAGTACAGCTTTCCATTTTGTTTGTTGTCATATGTTGGTTCTCCAATATTGAGTTGAATGTTGAATTACTTATATTCGATCTGAAAACCAGAAATACAAAAGGAGCAATGAAAGTCAGTGCAGGTACTTGCAGTACTTACTAGTTTGATAGTATTTATAACTTTAGAAGATAGCTCTGTTTGCTCTTCTACACAGAGATTTTAATTATATCACAGAAAGAGATGGAGCTGTCTTTATGACTTCTGTCCTGTCAGAGAGAGCTTGGCAGCACATATCTCATTCGTTCCTTACGAAGGAGAGAGTTATCTCCCAGCATCAATGCCATCAATACTGAGAGAGGGATCAGAGAAGATAAAATAAAGAAACAAATGGCATGTTCACAGTTTGTGTCCCTCTGTCTTAACAGATAGACTTTTATGATCACAGGGTTTGGGTGTTGATAAAAACCAGGAAGCCAGAGCCATTCCTTGCAATTTGTCACAGGACAAGTAGCACTAGCAGGTTCCAGTGTTAAAATGAAATGTCCTGTTCCCTCCAAGACATATTGAAATGATGGACTGTGAAATTGACTCCTGTAGTTATTGACAACTTGTCATTGTATTGGAGAAAGCTGTCTCGGGTTGGGGAGTGGTTGTTGAACAAAGTTGAGAGAGATATCCAGAAAATTAGTTGGATTTTTGAAAATGGCCACATCCAGTTTTTTTAAAGGGCAGAAAGACAATCAAAAGAAAACATCCACATGGGTCATTAAAAATGTAATATGTCTCCTAGACATCTAGAGTAAATCTGTCTTCCTACCTACATAGCAGTATCTCTATGAGAAACAATGATTAACCTAGAATTAGATATAGCAATCAGATACACACATTTCTGGGACTGAAATTAAGTAAACTGACCTGAGTTAAAATATACAGATATATTACTCATACGTAATTATATATTGTTATTTTGGCAAATTTGTAAAAAATGGCCTCAACATTTATGATCTCACCTGTTTTTCTGGGGCTTTGTAACCACTCCATCAAGAGACATTGTATTTCCACTCTCCTTGAAAATCAACAGGTCTCTCTGATGGCCTCAAAACATAGATTATAGTGAAGTTGATGCTGTGTGATTTCTGAGACTAAATCAGAAAAGGTGATATAGCTTCTGCTTGCCTCTCTCTTATAATATGTACCATGGGATCCCTGAGCTGACATGCAAGAAGGCTACCTTTCTTGAATCTGCCATGCTAGAGAGATCGGCTATAAAAATGACAAAGCTAAAGATAGAATTTGAAGTGGAGCTACAGAGTAGAAATGGACATGGAAAGAGGCCGAAGAAACCCTGACTGTTTTGCCTACCTCCTGCTGTTTGAGTCTTTCTAGCTTTTGTTCTAGACATACATACATGCAACCCTACAGAAGATTCCAACTCCAGTCTTTAAGCTACCCACAACTGATAACCAAGTGGAACAAAAGAAGCCCTTCTTGAATGCAATTTCATGAGCAAAATGTATTTTTTTAGACAACTGAATTTTAGAGTGGCTTCTTACACAGCACTAGACTATAAGAACATTGTTAAATATTTTTATCTTCTATTAATATACTGAAGAAGAACTCTATCCATCCAGAAATTATCACTATGTAATACTGATGGTGGGTGAGTAGGTCATTAAGGACTTTGTAGGGCACTGCCTTTCTCAGCAGTACATTTATCACAGTCAAGTAGCAAGGACAGGGAAATTGCTTACTCCTAGGACCATGTTTTTTCTGCTTAATATCGTGAAACCCTTTTTATTTGTTGAAAGGGACATCTTTTAATAAGCAGAATGAATCTGTCAGTCTTGTGAACCCCACACATTTCACATCTCTGAACCGACTTAGCCGTAATGTTACTAAACCAAAATTAAACATTATTTGCCTGGGGTTTAGAATCATGACAATTACATCCAAGGTTTTTGTGTAGTTGATATGAGAAAGCGAAGAACAAGATTCTCTAGCTTGTGTATTATTGAGGAGCCTGGGAAGAGAACTTCCCTGAAACTCTAGTATTTGGTACACCCAGGGTCATAGCTTCAGGCATGAATACATCTATTACTCAAATATTTACATAGGCACAGAATCGCATACAAGTAGAGTATTATTTAAAATATATTTATAAGAAACTGCAAAACCAAGTCAACCAGGTTTTTTAAAAAATGGCTCTCATATTTCAAAACTACAGAAGGAGATCTGACTTAACTTCTGAGGGCAGAGTAATAGGATTGAGGTTTAGCTCAGTTCTGCTCCCAATCTTAGACATTAAGTGAAGATAGTATTTCCTCCAGCATCGTCTCAATTGAGAACATGGTTCTATACTCACCACTTCCTTGAAGTATTATTACAAGAAGGGGAATAGATCCTGGGTGACCAAACCTGGAAATGTCACCTCCAAAAACCATTTAGGATTCGGTATATTCCAATATCTGGGATAACTAGCACTATCTACTGAGTGAACTGTACATTTTGATGGATTACTTGAAGTATTTCTTTTGACTAGTTCGATGCAGTGCTAATCATTAGTTTTCTATTGCGTTAAAGCTTTTGTACTTTTATAGCCTTTAGAGTAAAAGAAAAAAAATAACATTGAGTCATTTGGAATATTCCCAATGTTCACTGCTGTAAAATCTTTGGATGTAGTAAAGCTATAATTTTGGGAGGCTTGAGAATCAACTTGCTTATGATTTATCTAACTGCAAATTAGACTAGTTCAACTGGGTAATAAGAATAATAATAATACATGCTCGGGGAACACAATACACAGTGGAAGAATAAAGGGAGCATTTCCCTCTTTCTCCATGAGTTTCAGAGAATGCTTATTAGCTTAGTGACTGATGTGTTACTTTGAGTTGTGCCATTAAACATGTGAAGAACAAGAGTGATTATGAAACTACTTCAATTAGGTGGTACACATCCCAGGAAAGTGTGGAGATTGAAGAATATTTAGATCATTAGAAAGTCAAATTTTTTGAAGAATATATTTAATCCAAAGCTTTAGAAATATTCAAGTTCTACTAAAGTATTTTTTATTTTACTGAAAGGTTTGTATTTTAATTCAGGGTAAGGATTAGCTCAGGGAATAGATACATTCATCAAATTTATAAGCAAATGGAGTATACGAGAAGATTAGTATTTTTAGTAAAAGGGGGAAAAGACCATAGGGAAAGGAAATATAAGAAAATGTGTGTAATAATTAAGATTAAGTTCTGATCAATTATCTGATTTCTTAGATAGAAGCAAAAATGAATGGCTATATAGGTAACAAATGATTATTCAAAAATAAACATTTAGAAATAGGGTAGACATTCCATTGAATGTAGTTGAGAAAGAGTTTTATGCTTAGCATGATAAAACCAGACCTGATCAATGCATTGTTTTGTTTGGTTAGTAGTTTAAGTTGGTTAAGGTACAGGATGCCATGTTTGAACCAAGTTTGTGGAGTTTTAAACCCTGGCCTTCTGATATGCAGTAGTGTGACTTTGAGACACATTCTGTTAACCTTTGTGCACCTCCATTTCCTCCTATAGAAAATGAAGATAAGAACATATGTCCTTTATGATTTTGAAAGAATTAAATGTGTGGTGTGTTTTTAACAGTGCTTGACATATAATAAATGTTACAAATATTAGTTACCATACTGGTAGTTTGACTGTTTATAGAATTTTAGTTTGAAAATTATCATCCTCTTTTCTCCCAGAATTTTTAAGACAGTGACCCATTTTTTACTCTAGATTTTAATATTTTATTGAACTCTAATGCCACAGTAATTCTGAATCCTTAAAAGTTTTCAAAGTCTTTTTCTCTTTCCCTACAATATTTTGAAATTCACAAAGCTGTTCCTTGGTGTAAGCTTTTCTAAAACCACTGTGGTGGGTACTGTGAGTGTCCATTAAAATTAGACATTACCATGCTTTATTTCTGAGGAATTGAATTGAAGGATTACTTTGATAATTTCATTCCCTCCATGTTTATTCTTAAGATTTTCTACAACTATTATTTGGATAGTAATCTTCCATGAGTCTTAAGATTCTCTTTTTCTATGCATATTCTATTTATTCTCTATTTGGAAGTGTTTATTCAAGTTTATTGTATAATCCTCAATACATAAGAGGCTCTCAGAAAGTTTCTGGTATAGAGACAAGACCAAAGAAATAATAGCTTTCTTCTTTTTCTTCTCCACTTCTCCTCTCTCTCCTATTGCTTCTTCTTTTTCGTACTACCACTTCCAAAGCAATATGTCCAATTTCTGGGTTTTTGTTAAATGCTCTGGTTTCATCAGACTGTCTCTGCCTCTTGTATTATTTGGACTTTTGTTCTTTGACCAGAGAAATATTCAACAAACTAGAAGTGAACCAGACAAGGCTTTTTTGAGCTATTATTTTAAATATCCACTGTATGATAGGCTCTTAAAGTATTGAAACAGTCACAATAACTTTAGCCTTTTATAATTTTACAAATAATCACAAAGGACTGGGGAGATTGCAAAATTTAGCAAAATTTCAATATGGGATTTGAACCCTGATTTTTCAGCCTCACAACCCCATGCTTTACTATCTACACATTGCTGCTACACAAGCATAAATTCTAAAAAGAGGAATCCAGTTCATCAATAGTTTCTGAGACACTCTAAGCTAATGCCAGCTAGAAAGTATGGGCAATGCACATCCTTTGAACAACTGCTGTGTACTTGTCTCAGAGCAGAGATGATCTCCTGATGTGCACATTTGGCCTGACTTCTGAATCATTGTGATTTCTCTGGCTTCACCAGCATAGCCCTGGCAATGGAATATAGCAAGATGATTCCTTCTAGCAGAAATTCTCACCACGGAAGGCTCTCAAAATAATGCAAGCTTGTTTTACTCAGGTACAGGGATTTTTCATTTCTGTGAGCACAGAGGAAAATGAATGTGATGGTTACAAAAAAAGCCTGGTTGATGTATAGTCTGTATTAGTGCCCCCTCCCTATGGCTAATATTATATTTTAAGTGTGTTCTTCCATGTGCGGGGAGTGACATTTTAATGCAAATTCCCCCTTCTTAACCTCCCAATGACTTTCCATCAAATAAAATAATATTTATGTGTGTGATTAATTCAGGCATGTGATGATTTGTAACTGTGGGGAGTTATTATTCATTTATCTATCATTTCATTTACTCCATAACTTTTAGATTGAACCAAATGAATTTGCATATACTCAACTATTTGTGACCTCAGGAATGGCAATTTTTTTATGGTTCCAAATAAAACTTATTGAAATCTGACAAAATTAACTGTGAGAGATTAAAAATTCATTGAACAAATGTATACATGACATGAACAAGATTATACTTTCTTCCATCTATATAGCAAGTCTTTGTTGAGCATCTACTATGCTTTGGACTCCAAGAATACAATGGTAAGCAAAATAGATGGAGATCATGCTTACACAGAGGTTAAATTTTTTTTAAATAATCAAAATATACATAAAATCACTATAGTATAAGAAAGAGGTAATTGCCATAAAGTGGTATCAGAGTTCAAAAGAGAATGCTGTGTCTTTCTAAAGGAATTCAAAAGAGGTTTTATGGAGAAAGTGGTATTCAGTTGTTCTCAAAACTATTGTATAGAATTTAAAGAGAAAGAATACACCATACGAAGTAACTATAAATATGCCTAAGTAAGTATTTGATTCTTACAGGGCACAGTTATGAGTCTTACACAAATGGTTTCCAATTGGTCAGGAAGACAAAATACAAATAATTTTAATACAAGGGAGAAGAAGATGTGAATTGACTGTAGGAACATAGACATTTATCTTTCTTTACATAGAGTCATTCCTTGTGACTGCTGATATCAGGAAAATCTCAGCTGGTGTTTCATCTGAGTGGCTTAAAAAGAAGGATATGATTTACAAGCATGGATAATGGAGGAGACAATATCTAAGTTGAAGAAAAACCAATAGGCAAGGCATGGAAATAAAGAAGTGCATGGCATTTTTAAGACAAAAGTCATGGCCTGATAGACCTGGAGCTCATAGATAATGCATTTGAATTCTAAATAAAGGATATTATTGACAGCAGCCTTATGGAGCAATTTGTGTTCTATTCATTGGGTAAACTGAAAATATCTGAAAGAAGGTTATTCTTTCTTAGGAGAGCTGAGACACAACCAGAGGAAGATCTACTGACCAGAGTATTATTTTCTTGTGTTAAAATACAGTGGCATTCAGTGTGATATAGAAGAAAGAAAAGTGAACTTTGAGTTAGAAGATGGGGGCAAATCAATTAATTCTTCTAATACTTAATTTCTTCAAACCCTTCAAAAGAAAGGTAATGATTCTTGACTTTGTGTAATTCACAGGGCCATTGTCAGTAATATGTACAAGATAATAATATCTCTCTCGACCAATTATGATGTGGCATTTTAAAGGAGTAGGTTTAGGAAAGGATGGATATCATTGGAGTAAATTCCTCTTACTAATGAGCCACTTACCACCCTAGTTCACACAGTATTGATCAAGGATGCGTCACCTCTGGCCACAGTAGAATCTCTCCCTAAAACCATAAATGCCCTTATGGCTGAGTCCTGTCCTCAAAACTTCCACCCAGAAAAGGAACCATAGGCAGGAAAACAAACAGTCATATGTTGCCATGACTTCTCTTAGTTGTTTATATGAATTTTGCCAATACTTTTTTAGTCATTGCACCTCATCAGGCAGAGATGGTGAAGACACCATCACAGTCAATAAGCAAAGAGAGAGAGAAAATGGGGCCTAGAAAACTTCAATGTAATCAACTGGAAAAACACTAGTTTTCTAAATCTAGAGGGCTTGATACTTAGTCTCATTCTGACTTCAGAATTTTCACTTTGACTTTGTTCATTTTCTTCTTTCTTCGCCTCTCACTTCTCCTCTTAGCTACAAATTTGGATACTTAAACCACTGTTTTAAAGAAGTTGAGCTCAAAGTCTTAATTATACAGAAATTGTTCCCATTTTACAAGGAGGAAATCTCAGATCCAGCAGGTTTAAGTTTTATGCCCAATGAAACTCAGAGTAGAGAAGTAAGCCGCTATACTAGGATTTAAATCTAAGTCAGTGTGACTACAAAATCAATTGTATTTCAGCTCTGTTATGTTGTGACTTCAGTTTAAAACAACTTGATAACATAGAACTTCTCTGGTATTTTGATCCCCATTTCTAATCAAAAAACAATGCTAAAATGTGTAAAACTAAACATTACAGGATTGCTCATGATTAAAGAATATAATCAGAAAATAACATAATTAAAAATACCCATTAATATATCTATAAAATGAATTATAGAAATACTATAAACTAAAATTTTATACAGTCCTTAAAAATAGAGAAGTTAAGGCCATATGTGTTGAGAGGCAAAGATTTTTAGGATTCATTGCTAAGTATAACCAAAGTAGAATAATGTGAACACTGATTTTATTTTATAAAATGACGTAATATCATATTTGTTTATAAGCATATAAAACTTCTGGAATGATGTAAAAAATTGCTAATGGTAATTTCTGGAGATGAAGACATACTTTTATTGTGCATCTATTGTCTGATCATAGGTCTCATTACACACATACTGTTACTTACATGTTTTAAAGATTAAAATTAGATAATATGACTTGAGAAAGATTATGCCTAAGATTACTCACAACTTCCAAATTCCACATTTGAAATCAGAAAACTAACTTGCTTTGAACTCCAATGCACCATTTTTCAACAAGGTTCCTCTGTGACCACAATTCAGGACCCTTGCATACATATAAAAAAAATGTATGTGCGTGCAATGTTGCTTTCAGTGTGACAGCTGGATGTGAGGAAACCAGTCAAAGGCTGACCCACAGCATATGGCCTCACAGGTTTCTTGATTACTGCACACATAGCATTCTTGGCAAGGTCAAAGGCAGGCAAGAAAGTGATTCATTAAACTTTTGCAGTTGATGTGCCCTAGATGTGTACTGCAAGTCAGCATCTTACACATGCCGACTTATGCTTCAGCCCTTTGTTTAAAGAGCAACAACTCTTTCAAGAACTTAAGAAATGTATGTGTAGAGCTGAAGAGCTGACAGTACAGATTGTAGACCCAATAGGAATGCTGTTGTTCAGCCTCAAGCTACAATTTCATACATAATCTACAAAATAGATCTTCAAAGCCTGAGTACAATGCTAAAGCACCCTTATTCCTAAATTTCATAAATACTTGAAGAAAAACATCATATCGGAGACCTATTTTCATCCTCTTATCATGTTAAATTTCATAGATAATATACCAGTATGTTTTATTTTATAAACACAAGAGCAAATAATATACTTTTCTTTTAAATGCCAGTTCTCTTTGGTAATTCATAGCACTTTTACCTACCTTTCTCCTAAATAAAAGCAGCGCAATTATTTCTTAAAATGCTGGAAATCTAATTGAAATATTTTGAATATTTTTTGTATTTGTGTATACATATTGAAATTTGTCTTTCATAATCCAAAAAATGGTTATTTTCTCTCTCTTGAATTGTTTGGCAATTATATTATCTCCATGTTGAACATCAAGAATATACTATAAATCATCAAGTTAAACATGCTGGTTTTAGTGGAGGACAGATAGATTTATTCTTTTTAAATTGCTTATGTCATATTTTCTACCTAAGACAATCCTGTTGGGACTTTCTGAATAACTACTATTTCTACTTTTTCCTACCTTTTTGATAACAAGTGTGAGTATGAAGAAGTAAAAATCTCATGTCTGGAAATTCCTCCATGTTAACTGCTCTGTGTTATTGTCTTATAAGAGCACAAGTCAGAGAAGGAAACCAATGGAAGGAAACCATTATGAAAGACACAGTGAATGACTACAATCTGAAGTAAGGTAGGAAGGGTTGGTGGAGAGAAATTCTCTGTAGTTAAAATTATGATGTTTAAGCAAGGACAGAGGAGGTAGGGGAAAGAAAATGGGAGCTGTTTAGGGAGAAAATGCATTAGGTGGGAGAAAAGCAATGATTTGACAGAATAACTTTTTAAGTTTCTTTAATGTGAAAGACTCAGAGAATGTACTTACTGTGGAAGACTGTTGTAAGAGCATTAGATTTTATCACTAACACCATACAATGTTCCCTTAGACCAAGTGGCTTTGCTTTATTACCCAAAAGTAGCCTCATGTGCTTCATTCCTTTATACTGGGATGTTCATGCAACAGAAACTCTGAAGGGTATAGAAGAAGATTTTTAAATAATGCTCATCTGGGGAAAAAAAATGAAAGAGCTCACAGCCTTTCATCAAATAGACACTGAATGACAAAATACAGCTCATATTGCGGAAAATTTCCAAACAAATCCAGATCTCTGATTAAATAACTTGAGTCTTGGCTTCCTGTGATTCTAAGGACTATCAACAGACACATTGTGGCACAGTCTTATTAGACTCATTGGAGCTATAATTAACCATTGGAGAGAAACAAATTTTTTAAAAATCCATTATGATTAATTTTCACAGGATGGCTTGGAATTCTTACAGGAGGCATTAGTAGTCTGTCTATTTATAATTAACAAATTGCAAACACTAATGCATTTTCCCAACAGGGACTATTTAAATGGAAAGCATTGTTGATATGGGTCTTAAATACATAGGCTTGAGTCTCTGAAAGATGTGTTTTACACAGTCTTTAGGAGGATGCGGTGTGTTCTGGAGAGATATTCTTGTATTGCTCCTATTTGTAGTGGTCATGAGGGAAAACCCCATTGGCTTTCTCTGGCAAAGTCAACATGGGTGACATGAAGACTTGGAATGCATGCTCACCTCAGAGGGAATTATGCAACCAGTGTAGACACAGCAGGAAGGAATTAACCCTTTAGTTAAGTACTGGAATCTAGTTTTTAAGGAGTTGATATTGGAATTTTGTGATCATTTTAGCTAATCAAAATTGACAAAAGAATTTAAATTTGCATAAATTGAATTAGTAATTATCATATACATCATCAATGTATTTGAGCTGACAGGTAACAGGGTGTTAATGTCTACCTAGAACTATAAGAAAATAAAATTATATGTGCAACAATTCTAATTTGTAAATAATAACTTTAAAAGAGAAATTATTGGGCAAAAATTGCTATACTAATAAATTTGTCTTTGCCTCTAATTCTCTTCAGACAACTCCTGGAATATTCTTTCTAGGTAAAGATCTAATGTTGTCACTCCACACAATGGACCCCTTCAGTGACAATGACTTTTTTCTTTATTATGTGATAAGAGCCACTGCAATCTAGCTGTATTTATAGATGTGGTTTTATATCCTTATATTGTCTAATGATACTCAATATTACAAGTTACTTCAAAATTCACGACCTCACCATACGCTTTCAAATCTTTCTGTCTTTGCTATTCCCAATTTGAAAACTTCCTGCTCAATCTTTAAATTCTGTAAAACTCAGTATCCATAGAACTCTTATTTGAATATTTTCAAACCTGTTCTTGTTTCCTGCTACCTTTTGGGAGCAGGAAATAATACATCACATATCCATGCTAATACAGTATCTTGTGTGCGACTGTGCATCATGCCCATCAGTTTGTGCTGTAACTGTTGGTGGTCACTGATTGTATGTTCCCAACATCCAGAGAATGTCTGTCCCATATGCTTCATCACCTCGGAAGAAATCTAACTCAATACATGTTGAATGAAAAGACTAAATAATGTACTTAATGGACTAGTATTTAGCATACTGATTTATTCATCTTGTAAAAACATTTGTGTGTTTCCATGCTTACATTTAACATTTAACATGAACTCAGCAAAGGATGAGGTTTTTCTCAGTTGAAACATGAGCTGATAGTGGCAGCTACATTCGAGAAATAAATATAAAGTATAGAGAAGCATGCCAATTAAGACACACACACACACACACACACACACACACACACACACACACACACACAGAGAGAGAGAGAGAGAGAGAGAGAGAGAGAGAGAGAGAGAAATAAAAGACATATTTAAGAAGGTATTGAAGTAAGATTATAACCTTGCATTTTTATTGTACCAAACCAGAAAAGCATGTAAATTAAGAGAGGAAGAATCCCAAATCACTTTACATACTGATGTGTAATAGAGTATGTACATTTGGGATGACATAGTCTAGTTTCAACAGAGAGAGACTAAACCGGTTTCTGGCTCATACTTTACCTGAAGTAAACGTTGTATCTGTAAAAACAGAATTCTATTTTTAGTCCCCTTACTAACTTAAATTATTTATACTTATAGATCTTAAATAATGAAACTGAATAGTCTAAGATTTATTTTCCTACCTATGAACTTCACTAATGCAATTAAATTTGCATCATTTTAAAAAATATTAGTTCCTTTCACATTACCTTTTTTATATCTAAATAAGGATGTTATATTCATGGTACTCTGGGAAATTTGAAAAATGAAACATAATTTCAAAAACTATTTTCTTAAAAATATTAGAGAAGCTTCCACTGAAAGCAAATGAAGTGGCCATTACAGGTTATGAAACAAAAATTCAAATCAAAAAAAGAAAAAACAAGTATATCTTTTCTCATTATTTCAGTTCCCAGTAGCAGTAGAAATATTACTTAAGCTAACTGCTAATAAGTATGGTACCCTGGGTTGCTTTGCTAATATTTGACTCTGATGATATTTTTATTGCATGAAAATGTTGAGAACCTGAACATTTACAAGGACTGAGGTTTCATTTATTCTCAGAGATAGGCAAGGCTGAAAATTTTAGAACATCAAAATGTGTCTAAATGATCCACCGAGTCAGAGGCAAAAGAAACTTTCACCTGAGGAAAGGAAAAAGTAAAAGAATGTTTAATTGCTTGATTGAAGTTGAATACTTACCCAGCTGCTTTGAATGTATTTTTGGGAAAAGTAGATCATCACACCTCTGAGGGATGTTCATAAGAAACGCTGCTTTGGGGATAACCTAAGGACTCTGGGGTTAAATTCCTCAGTGGAGGACTCAGAACTCAGATTCAAACTAGGCTCTGTCATTGAGTGTCTGTGTGAATTTTTGCACGTTAAGTAACATCTCTAGTTAATTTTTCATTTGTAAAATAAAAATAAAATTACCTGCTTCACTACATTGGGAGGGATAAATAAGATAACATAAAGGTGCAGTGCTTTGCATGTTCTAAGATGCTAAAAATCATACCCCTCCCTTTCCTTCCATGGGAAGAAATCTGCATACTGGCTGGTTGTGGTAATCTGTCTTGCTTTCACTCTACTCATTCTTCTTTGAAATCTCTGGGCAAATGTAAAGCAGTCATAACACAATCATTTAGGGGGGAAAAAAAACTGGTTTAACTTCAGCCTCAACTAGTTCCAACTTCTGTTGCAAGATGGTTTTGTCTTTGTTTGTTTGTTTGTTTGTTTGTTTTCTAAACAAAAATTTAAAATGATGCCTTTAATCAAATCTTCTTTGTACATTGCCAAATTGGCTTCTGGATCAAGATGACAGATTGGGCACATGCTTTTGCATTTACATTGAAGTGACAGGATGACAGTAAAATGAAAAGTAAATCTACAATAATAATCAACATCCAAGAGTATGCCATTAGCAATTCAGACATTCTGGAGAATTCTGTAAGTAGGAAAGTCAATGGGATCACGTCATTGGATAAACTAGACGAGGAAGAGCTACAGCTGTGGACACGCAATGCAGAAGGTTGCTGTGAACCAGTTCTTTTCCACACACATAAACAGTGTCTCTCAGCTTGATGTCAGCAACTACAAAGGGCAAGAGTTGGCAATAGGGATAGACATTGGAGTAATTAACTAAAGGATCATATACACAACAGGAAGACCAGTCAGTTCCTTTTCTCACTCCTGTTTCCCCTCTTTTCCCCATTCAACAGCTGACAGAGAGATATGTGACAGAGAATTTTGCCTTCCAGGGGAAATATTCTAATTTCTCTAGGGAAATTGAAGAATATGGAGGGATGTTAATGCTGGTACCTGAGATTGAAGCCCAGCAGATACTGAGGTGAAATATGGAGGGGAACACCCTGAGGATCTTCACCTCTTAGTAAAGCCTCCTTATTTTGGCATGGAGTCAAGTGCCTTGTATTGCCTGTCTGCTCCCCTGTCAGCAATGTCAACACCATAATTTCTGTATAAGAGAAACATGGAAGGTGCCATCCCTCTTCAAGGGAGGAGCAAAGGAGCCCTGGCTCACAGCTGTATTTCCGTAAGAATTCCACTATTTGACATAGATTATTTTCTTATTACACATGGCTTTCTGAGGGATGCTAATGGATATTCAGGAGCTTGTCCTGTAGTTACATCTCCTTAGCAAGCATGATTTATCTTTGGCTTGTGTGTTTCTTTGGGATAGCTAAGAAAAGGCTGATGTAGGTTATGAGATTGAGGAAAATATACTCCCAAATTCCTCCTTGTTGATCCCTGCTACTTACACAAATGCTGCCAGTTAACAAAGTTTTACTCTACTTTAACAAAGTTTTGGGTCAGTTTTTCCATTAAGTGAAGAAGCCTACTGGGGTCAGTATCAACTTTTGCTACTAACAAACAAAATCTCAGAGGCTTGGAATATACATTTATATCTCACTTACACACCTGTATATTGACTGGGGTGTAATTCAGGTTCAGGGTCTACAAGCATTAGTTATGGTGGCTCTGTACCTCAGGTTTCTTTATGGAGCCCAAAAAACGGTGGCTCCTTGGTGTATTTTCTTCTCATAATGATGACAGAGGCAAAGACGACCAGTCCAACTGCACACATGTATCTTAAGCTTCTGCTCAAGTCATTTCTACTAACATCCCATCGGCCAAAGCAAGTCACAAGGAGAAAGCCAGGGTCAATAATTGAAAAAGTTTACTTAGCACATGATAAGGCCATGACAGGGTTGTAAACGTATAAAGCAATTCCAAGGGAATGAACATTTGCAGCCAGCAATTCAATTTATTACAGAGAAAGAGACTAAAACTCACAATTGAAACCATATGAACTTTCAGACGTAATCAATTTGGTCCTTCATCCTCACATAAGTTCATATACAGAGATCAACAAACATTTTTTGGGAAAAAAAAATTAATAGAAAGAAGAAAGGACAAATTTTATAGTTGGTAGTCACTATATTCTGTAAGAATGAAATGAACAAGCAAACCCTTATTTCCAGTGGAAGTCCTTTCTTCTTGACTCTTGTTCCTTCCAGTAGCCACTGCTCACCTACCAACTCTACACAGAGTAATATGTGAAGGATGGTAACGCATGATGGTGGGACTTACATAAGTTTGAGGCAAAACATACCAGTCAATTTGGGATAGAACCTGGTAAATTGTTTGGAGTTAAATGACAAATATCTAAATAGAATTTGAAGCTATTTTCCCAGGAACAGATAAAATGTTATTGTTTTAAGTAATTTAAGAAGACATCACCTTCCTCCATCCTACCAGAGGAGAGTAGATACAGTCTTGGTGCTTCCAGTGAAGTACTTGTTTTCCATCTCATGTGGAGATTCCTTGCTGGTATCAGTGTCCAGTGTGCAAATCCATTTTTTTTTTATTTAAAATCATACAGTGACAAGAAAACATTTTGAATTGCATATTATGAAAGAGAGGAAATGGTGATTATGGATTGTTTCTCTAGGGACCTTTACCAACAAATACCATTTCAGAGATATCAATAAGATATCTAATAACACCCTCTAGTGATATCACTTCTCTTTAAGAAAAAGCGAACTGTTAAATAATTGATTGATTAAATTAACTAATACATAATTTATGATAGTTGGAAACTAATAAAAAGATCTTGCAAATTATGAGACCTGAAGTTAAATACTGAAGGTCATGCTATAACTATAGAAACATGATGGGCCAAAATTCATACCCACTTTTTCTTTTTTTTTAACACCTACAGCACATCTGATATCCCAGGTGGTCTCCCATCCTAGTACTAACCAGGCCTAAACCTGCTTAGCTTGTGCGATATGACATGTTCAGGTTGGCATGGCCATAGAGTGTACCTAGTTTTTCTTATTCTCATAAATCTTTCCTGACAGCAGAATTTAGCCTGATTCATAGACTTGTATTCATTCTTGGACACCATCTCTTATCTTGTCCAGACAGAAATGTGCTAATTAGCATGACAACATAGATTTTAGAACTGTGTGATAATTATAAAATTGTAGCTGATTTTACTAAATTCTAAGTCTACAAATATATTACCATTGCAATCAATAGGCAGACTCATCATTTTAAACTTGGCAGGTATATTTTAAATATTCCTTTTTCTGCAAGTTGAAGGTAACTCATTTTATTTTTCATTCCAAATAGTCAAATTTCTCTTTCCTTCCTTCCTTTTTTCTATCTTTTTTCCTGCTTTCTTTCTTTCTCTCTTCCTCTTGTTTCTAATTTACTGAATCCTTAAAATACTTAGTAAACCATAAAAACTGTACACTGTTTTATTCTCTCTTTAGTCTAGGAATCAGTTATGTTTTAGATACTGTCCAAGCGGCTTTAGTTATGGAATATTCACTATGTGTCATATGGAATAGATTGCAGCATGCACTGTTATGGACTGAGCCTTTCAAATTAATTCACTTTATTTAAAACAATGTTTATATTTCTGTAACAAAATAATCTACATGTAATTAAAACAAGAACAAGGGAGAGGGAAATATGGGAGAGGTTGTGAGACATCAATGAGTCTCACTTAAAATGCTTCTCAAAAATCTTTCTATTATTGCTAGATTAATTATAGCAGAACAAATGAGATATAAATCATTTTATCATATCTCATATTAACTCTTTTTTGTTGTTATTTATCCAAGCTCTTTCCCAATCCATTATGACAGAGAAGTAGGGCAGATTTTTATTAGAGAAGGCATGTATTTCCTTGGTCTCCTGACTCATTGTATAATAGGATTCAACTCTTCAAACTTTTCCAAGGTAAACCTGGGCAATTTCTTAGAGATAGCTCAACAGCTGCTCAAAGGTTGTAGATGTGATCTGAAGGCAGTGCTTCACTATTTCTAAATTCTCTGTGAGATATGAAGGAAGATATTGGGAATGACTGAGGTAGAAACTCAAGATAACAATGTCTTAAATAAATAAAATGCATAGGATTAGGCTTTAGTTAAATAGGTATTTTTAGGTTTAACTTTAAGTGATTAGAATCTTCATAAACATTTCTTCTTTAAATTAAAAGATAACTCATAATGAATCCTGTGACAATATGCAAATCAGGATTTTTAAATAGCAGAATCTGTTCAATGAATGTTATGCTAGTAATTTGCTTCTTAGACACTTCTATCAAGAAAACTATCTTACTATCCTATTGGAGAAAATAATTTTGGGACTCATCTTTCAGAATTACCTTTAGAATTGATTTTCAACATATCTTATTACCCTAAAATTGGAACATATTCTGAACTCAAATGAATATACCCTACTTGAATATTTACCTTTTTATTCATTCATCTTAGGTTGTTGAGGTGATTCTCCAAACTCAAATAATTCCTTAATATGATATTAAAGGTAATCACATGAAATACTTCATGTTCTTTTTACATAGAATTTCAAAAATGTTATAATAAAAAATAGAATTCTGGAGAAGAAATATAATTTCCACAAGTAATTTTATTAAGAAAAATAAAGGAGTGTTCACTTAGACAAATAATGTCTTATAAAATTATTGAGCAGCTTGGAAACTCACATCTTCTGTACATACTTAAACTTGCAGTGTTGTTAGAGTACTCTGTTCAGTTATTTAAACTCTGATGTTATTTAAGCAAAGATCATTATTAATAGCAGAAGTTTTAAGTGTGGTAATTAACCAATACCCATTTATGATTTTGAAATCATAAGTAATTTGAGGACAATTATCTTCATTGTACCAAAATTGTTTTGTTAATATCTAAAAATAATTTCTGGTAAAAGCAAACCAGAGGTCAAATCCAACTAAATGGATAAATATATGTGTATGTGTGCGTTCTGTGTATGTATGTGAGAGAGAGTAAGAGAGAGAGAGAGTGAGAGAGAGAGAGAGAGAGAGAGTGTGAAGTATTTACTGTAATTGACAACACTGAAATTCTATCTGTTATTCTGAATCATATATAATTAATAGGAATAATATCCCTCAGGTTTATAAAAAATGCACAAATTTTATCAATAGTCTTTGTCACAGGGGAGCACAGTAGTAAAGGCATTTAATAAATTGACATTCTCAATTTAGTTGTTTGCACAAACTCAGCCTTCTTGCACTAATTCTTGAGCCAGTTACTAATTGCAATAGGACACCCTAAAGACCGAAAGTATGAGATTGAAGTTGGTACATTTAGATTCAGCTGAGTATTTTAGTCTTAATCAAGTCATTTTGCCATTGCTAATGAAGAAACTATAAATTAAAAAGAAAATGAAGTGTGTGTTTTGGTGGAGTGAGGTGTGGGCCAGAGAAGAGTAAAGGTGATGTCATATTTGGTCTTATCTATTTGAAAGTGAGAGCAACCACGATAGAGCTTGAAGTAGATGACAGAATAAATACAGCTACATACATTCAAGGCTGCATGAATCAGGGGGCAGTAGTCATTGTTTCCAGAGACTGCATATTAAAACAGGGCACTTGACAAAATGTTATTGTGGTGTGGCAAAAGGTGTCTGCAAGTAAGAAAGCCAAAAACATAATTAAGGGAAATGAAAGTTGTTATTAATTAAAGAAATCGAGAAGCTGACAATGAGAAAAGAGGTTTGGGAGGCTGGTGTTAGAAGCAAAATCAGTAACACGCACTTTAAAGGAGAAGAAGAAATGGTTAGGCATGCAGGCTTTTGACTGAAATAAATGAAAGTAAAGGATTGTAAATCCATAATGCAATAGAGGGGACAGAAAGCTAATGGCTCTTTTGTTTCAAATTGTAAATGGCATTTTTGCATTCCACTGTAAACCTTAAGTGATGGCTTTCTTAATTAAAGTGTAGAAAGGCTGACATTTTACTTCCCTGACTAAAACAATCTCTACTAAGCCCTGATTTTATTTATTCTTCATTGAGGTACATTTACGTGTGAACTACCAGCGATTAGCTATTCTGGAATAAGGAGAACCAGTTTCTCAAGACAAAATTTTAATTTTTTTCTGATTAGGGTCCAATAGATTAGGAGAAAACACATAAAGGGCATAACTAATAAATGACAATATTGCCAAGAAGTAGTTAAAGACCAAAATATTTTAATATTTTGCTATGCTGAACATTTGATTTATTAGTTGTTATTCTTTGTGTTTCTAGGTACAGGGAATGTTATGCCAAATCTGAGAATGCATTTTCATGTTAAAGGTGAGGGCCTATTCTTTGGAAGTCTTCCTCAATCTTCTGATGAAGACCAAGCAGCCAACCCGAAACTAAATTAGAGACCACAGAATGTCATGCTGTGGTGAGCTGTCCTCTAGTGAAGGCTTGGGGTATTTCCTGAACCCACCATAATGAGTTAATAATTGATTGGCAATTAGTTATTATTATTTTTTATATTTTTGTATTTTATATAGTGTATATACATACATTTTTTTATTTACAATCTCGGCAACTTTCTTTTTCCCTACCCCCTTTCCACTCTATAGATCCCTCCTACTTCCATGAAATTTTACTGATAATTTGCATATTCATTAACCTTCTGTATTTCACACACACAAAATAGCCTCTAACCAATTTTCAATTTGCTAGCTCTCTGATTTTATCAAGTGTTCTTTTACGCTCTTACAAGTTATAAGAACTCTATATGAGGGTCAATTTCAAAGAATAGTCTCTAAATGTCACTTGTTATCATGGTGTTTGGGAAAACGGCTTTGGTGATGATGCTTTTATCTATTTTATATATTTAAAATAGATCAAATAGAAATACTTACCCCAACTGTTTGGTATTTATCATGAATTATCTTCCTTGGCATCTTCTTCTTTTTCTATCAAATAGCCTTCATCCTCTGAAACTCTCCTGTTAGAATATTGCTTTATAGTAATCACATTTCTTACCCTTCTCAAGATCTTTTCTATGGAATGGAAATGATTTGTCACCTTACAAATTAGATGAGAAAAATGGAATGTATTGTTAAAATGAGGGCACCTTTTTGCCATTGTACATTTCTAATTTTTTTCACTCCTATGTATGGCAGCTCACAAAAAAGTCTGCAATGACATAAATACCTTCAAAACATTGACATTTCTAGAATGGTAATAAAACGGTATGTTTTATTAGGAGTTACCAAGAGACAAAAATAATTTTCATCTAAGCTAATACCACATCTCTTGCCAAAGAATATTTATGATACCTTTTATTTGATTGATGTGTATCTTTTGAATTTTTGTTGAGAGTCAGCATATTAGAACTGGAGGTAGACCTAAGGAAGGAATCCTAACTAAGCCTTATTTTAAAAATGAAGAGACTGAGCCTCTTTCTTTTTGAAGGACAATGTTGAAATGCCTAACTCATAGGCCTATGCTGTTTCCTTTGTATCTTATTGATGCTTATGGTAGTGCCAAGATAGATTGGTATAACCATTTATAATTTTGAATGGATTATATTTCTCATTCAAATTCAAGTGTTTCATAAGCAACTAACAACTTTATAGCTTTAAGATGACAGGTGGGTGGAGGTGGTGGGAAGAAAACACAATAGCCTTTTGCTTTCTAACTATAAGTTGTCCACCCTATCACCTTGACTCTTTTCTCATCGACATTTTCTATTTGATCCCAGCAGTCGATTTGGTTGACATCTCTGGGTCAGTCAGTCCTAAAACTTTGAGAATTCTTAATCTTAAGACTTTGAAGCTTTAGAAATAATTGAGTAATAAGGATGATAATTATATCACTTTCAAGTTATATAGCATTTTCATAATACATGATTAAATTTACACCATAACCTAAAAAAGTACAAAACTAATTCAAATGAACTAATCGATTTTTGAGAAAAAAGAAACAAGCTTTGAGATATATATTAGATATTTACTAAATATAACAATGTTGGTCAATAGCTGAGATATGTGAGATATGTCTAGAATCTAAGTACTTTTCCTCCTCTGAGTGGGTCTTCTGCTACACCATACTACTTCCCTTTGACTTCTTTTGGTGGTAATTTAATGCAGCATGAGATGTATTATGTAACTCCAAATTTGTATTCAGTTGAAAATAGTGATTCACATATGAGATCCAAAAAGGTACATTTCACACTTGAAATAATTCCTAAATGATTATTATTTCAGACGACACTCACTTTAGCCAATGTCTGCCCACAGGTAGCCACTCTACAATGCAGCATTTTCATTACATCCACACCTTTATTATTATCTGTGTAAATGTCCATGATTTTTTACAAACTGCCTTACTCCACCAGAAACCAGTATATTTTAACTGTGTTAGGAAGTGTTTCAATGCTGTATGCTTTACTCAGTCTTGATACTAAGAAATTTTCTATTTCTAGATCCAGAACTCTGTATTTTTTCCATCAAATTTTGTTTCATTGTGTCCAAGATAAATGGACAGCTTTGAACTCTCTTGTAGTTAATGCCAGACCTGTTAAACAGCATGAATGTGAAAATGTTTTTTTTAAGACAGAATAATGTGACTAAGAGTTGACAAATATAATAAATTTTATATTAACTTTTTTCTCTAATTTTCTTTTTAATTAATCAATTTACTATGCAAATGATGCAAGTTAAATGTATAATGCAAGTCAATGCATGTGGTGAAGTCCATGATTAGTTCTCTACAAAGAAACTCTGAATCATTTTTATCAAGCTAAAAAATTATTTCAGTTCATTAAATTCCTGAGTTGCTGAGTAAGTAGTAACAATAATATTTCCTACAAATTAAATTTTTATAGACATATCTTATGTTCTTCGGAGGGTCTTATCAATTTTTTCATATGCATTTTGTACCTTTATTTATATATGTATTACTTATAGGTACTGTTTTGTTTTGGATATTTTGAAGTAGATCTTTTCCTTTTATTGCTGTTTACTAATTGGGTTTTTTTCCCCCTTGTTAATATGCAAAAATTGTAGATTAAGGAAAGGTCACCCAGGACTTAAATGACCATGAGAATAAGCTTATCTCAAAAATGCAAGTTTGAGTAGGGATCACAGCAGTGAGAAGAGGTAAGGGGGAAAAGAACAAATAAAATAGTCTGTACCAGTCTCAACATATCTGTATTTCAGGATGCAGGTAGGCATTAAGTAGCCAGGTTGCTCCAACAAAACTATCTCTCAAAATCTCCCTCTTTGGTAAAGACTGATGAGTCCTGAATCATTTATCTAATTCAAACAAATATCTTATTTTTCTTCAAAACATATCAGACTTGTTTTGACCCATGTTTTGTAGACTACAGCAGAGGAGTAGACCAGAGTTGAGTGTGTCAAATCTGGATTCTAAATCTGACAAAGAATATTTTCATGAGCCACATTTGTATGAGGGAACAACTTACACGATAGTGGCCTTTCCCTTCCAATTTATAAGAAACCACAGATCAAACTCTAGCTTACTTGACAAACATTTGATTTCTGATTTTTTTTTTGGTATTTTAATCTTTGTTAGACTCAGCACATGAAGCAGGATATTTCTATACACACATATGCACTAACACAT
Organism: Cynopterus sphinx; assembly: GCA_030015415.1. Classification (NCBI taxonomy): domain Eukaryota; kingdom Metazoa; phylum Chordata; class Mammalia; order Chiroptera; family Pteropodidae; genus Cynopterus; species Cynopterus sphinx. The sequence continues at coordinate 121,928,756 of CM057383.1, forward strand.
TTACCTCTTCATCTTCTTTTCCTTAACTGTTATTATCCTAAAATAAAATAAGCTTAAAATTTCTAAATGAAATGTGCAATTGGAAGCATGTATCCTCCATTCTATCTCTGTGGCTAAGCTGATTTTAAGAATATTAAACTATCCGCTCTGGCCATAATAAAGTAATTATAGTGCATTTATCTTTATACTGTAAACAACTAGCAACCTGACAAAAATTATAAGGCAACTGTTTACAGATATTAGACAATAGGAAAAATACAATTATGGTCTCCAAGATAAGAGAAACAAAGTGATTCCTTGGATTCACTTTCTAGATGGTCTTATAAATTGAGCACATCAGTTTTACTGAGTTGAGACAAAGGAGAATATTTGTGGAGGTTGAGGTTGCTTGAATTTGTAGGGTAAAGAACTAGAACGAAGAGTATTATGCAGATAAATAGTGCTAGAAATCTGCTGTCCAGTTGCATTGCAACTGTTGCAGAATATTAAGCCAGCCTGAGGAGACAAAGAATGACAGTGAGTTGTAGGCTGAATATAATAAGTCCTTACTTAATATCACTTATTTAATGTCGATAGATTCTTTCAATTGCAGTGAAATAATATATAACAAAACCAACTTTACCATAGTCTAACTGATATGAATGAGAATTAAGTTCCTAAGGCATCTCATCAATGTCATAACTAGATGATATTTAGCTAAACAATATATTTTAGGACCAGCTCAAATTCCTAGAGCCCAAACAGGGCTAGAAGCCCTGTGCATTCTGACTGGCCAGAAAGAGGTATCTCTCTGAAGACCCACTGTGTTCTGTGTATAAATTAGAAGATTGCACTTTAGTTGCAGAGTAAACAAACTCAAAATAAAGCATATCCCAATTTGCTCTAATAAACTTCAAATATCAGCCTCAAAAGGATTTGTGTCTAGTACATATAGAGATCCCTTAAAATTCAAAAGTAAGGTGACAAAAGCCCAATAAAAAATGGTAAAGAATTTGAACCAACACTTTACTTCACTAAAGTAAATAACCAATAAGCCTATGAAAAAATGCTCAGCATCATTAGTCATCAGGAATATACAAATTAAAATCACAAATAGATATTGCTATATACCCAGTAGGATTATAAAAGTTTAAAAATAAATGCTGATAATATCAAATGTTCATGAGAATGTGGAGCAATGCCAATGTAAATATAAAATGGCTCACCATTTTGGAAAAAAGTGGGGCAGTTACTTGTAAAATTATATTTCTACTTACCATACAATCCAGAAATGCCAAGCCTAGGTATTTATACAAGGAAGAGAAAATATATGTCCACTTAAAGACTCCCATAATTCTTCATAGCAACTTCGAAATAGCCTTAAACTGGGAACAGCCAAAATATCCATCAACAGGTAAATGAATAAACAAATTGCTGTACATTCTTACAGTGGAATACTATACATCAATAAAAGGAAGAAACTATTTCCACATCCAACAATATGAATGCATCTCAAAATTATTATGCTAAACAAAAGACACCAGACATAAAAAAACATGTAACATATGGTTTCATTTATATGGAATAATTAAAAATGTAAATCTAATCTTAGCAACAGAGACCAGCAAATCAGTAGTTGTCTCAGGTCAGGAATCGAGTGGGTAATTATCTGCAAAAGTGCATGGGAGAATTTTATGTTTTGGGGTTTTCATTGTTGTCATTATGTTTTTGGAGTTAAGAATGTATTCTAGCTCCTGATTGTATGGCAGTTAGATGAATGGACACACAAATGATGTATTTTAATGATTTAAAATTATAAATCAAGAAACTTGATTTAAAGAATATAGCACCTATTTAAAGTCAGATCAAAAATAGAAAAAAATATTGCTTTCCAAACTGAAATAAATTTCGCCTATTGGAAAAAAAGAAATGACTCAACTCTGATAGGCTCATCCTTTTATTTATTTTTGTTCCAGTTTAAGAAAATGATTCTTGGAATATTATGAGTGACATGGAATATTTCCCGCTAAAGAAATCGGTCTGCTTTGCAAATACATGTTAATACTGTTAATCTTCTCATTTCCCTAAAATGATTTCAGGATGAAATGTAGGAGGAACACTATAATTTCTTTATTTATGTAGTTTTTGAGCCATTTCTTAATTCTATCTTTCTCATAAATGAGAGTATAAAGAAGAGTAAGGAATCAGTGAGAACTCAATGATGCTACATAAATAACTAGTCTACACCATCTAGGTCTTTCAGATCTCTACAAATCATAGCAGTCACATGAGGTGCCCTAAATCAATATAGTTTTGTTGATTATGTCAGGAACTGTACAATGTTTTGAGTCAGAGTCCCTCTGCTTTGCCAAATGAATGTGGGTGAGCAATTGATTTTACCTGAAACCTTAATGGAAAGAAAAAGAAATGTGACAGTTGAGCTGATTAAGCTACTGTTAGATTCTCATGGAAAGTTATTACCCACTTTATATCATTGTGTCTGAGCAAGATGTGACAAGCCAAGCCATGTAACATGATTGTTACTTTTCTCCATACTACAAGTCATAATCCAATATCAAAACTAATTCCTAAGTGGGTAGACTTCCATCAGTCTTTCCTCTGTCCCTACTCAAAACTATAGAAAGTGTAGCCACCCCAGGATCAAATATCTCTTGGAAAATGTCTCTCTATGCTCCAGAGAAGTCTTGACAATGACAGTGCTCCATTACCATTAGTTCAATCACATCTTGAGCATATTACTGGTAACATATGTAAAAATTCAAAAAGTTCTCAAGTGCCAGAAATCAATAAAATGGTGATATACTCCCAGTTTCTAAGAGCTTTCTCTATATCAAGAATGAAAATTTCTCTGAAAATCATCTCAACTGTACCTTTTAAATATGAAAACACTTCAGTGTGAAGGAAAATTGAACCATGACACTCTTTCCAGATGCCTTATTTTAGTATATAGAAGATGACCTAAAATAGGGCCTTTATTTTGCCTTGAAAAATATATACTTGACAATTAGTCTGACTCTGTATGGAATTGTAGCTTAGTTTTTTCATGTGAAAACTAACGAGTATATTTTTCTGAGTGTCTTATGTTAGGAGGTATATCTTCAGCAGAGTCTTTAACAACTGGTCAGCTTGTTATCTTATTAAAGAGATCTAGAACCCTATTGTCTTTGTAACCAATTTCAATACCAGTTTTAACATCTAGCTTTAACAGCAGGAAAGCTGATGCTGCATGAGAAGCTTCATTCAGCTCTACCTCCTCCCAGTTGAAGAAACTGATTGAGGAGTTTTTTCAAGCAAAACAGCTAATCACAAGATATTGCCATGTTTTAGGTAGTGTGCTAAATGATTCCCATCTATTTTCTCATTTAATCCTCTACAAGTTTGATGTTATGGTTAACACTGCAATTGTAAATATTTAACAAACAGGATTCAAATTGTGGCATAAACTGCCCAAGGACATGAAGCCAGTAAATGGCAAAGCCCAGATTTCATGCAAAGTTTGTCTGAATCCAGACAGCATGCTGGACACACTATTCCATGTTCTGTACTAGAGCTCATGTTAGCTAATGGTAGAGCCAGGACTACAACTAAATGTGATCATAAACATATTACCCAAGTGGCCTGTGGAATTATTTATATCTGAAATCCTATCATCTCTTTCTTTAGTTAAGGAGGATATTTAAATTCATCAAACTTCTAAACCAGGAACCTTGTTTCTCCAGACCGTAATTTCCATCTAAATTGCAGGGAAACTGGACCTTCAGTCACCTCTTGAACAATTACTATATAAATCTAAACACTCCTAAAGACTCACAGTCATTGTAAAGTTCAACCATTGAAGCAGGCATAAGTTTTTAAGCCAGTTACTCAATAAAACCTAGCTACTTGAGAAGGCAAGGCTCTTATAGAAATTATGTGCAGCTCCAGAGTATATTAGCATAGCATAAAACAGAAAAGATGCCCAGAAAATGTTACTGAAGAAATGGAGAATGATGTTTATTCTCTCAGCTCAGACTTGCACTTTGCAGAAGATGTATTTCCCAACATAAACCTCTGATAGTATTGCACTGAAGCACCTTTCAGTGTCATTCTCCAGATGTCATCATCTGCCCATAATGCATCCTTACTCTCTGAGGTCTCAGATGTAAAACATTTAAGGCTTCAGATGCATAAAATAACTAAAGTGTCTAGTCAAAGAGTGTTTTATCTTTGAGGCTTTCAGGAAGCCATTATTTTTGTCGCTAACTCCTTGACCTAGAGTGTGATACCCAGAGTGTTACTATCTGTGAATGGTTTTCAACAGGTGTGCTACTATCATTTGGGGCAAGGCAATTCTTTTTTGTATGTGGGAACTGCTCTACAGGTTGCCAGATGTTTAGCATCTCTTAAGCTTCTTATGCCCATAGCACTTGCTGCCCTAGTCATTGTGAAAAACAAACAAACAAAAAATGTCCTTCGAACCAAAGAGAAACTTCTAGCAAAAGGAAGCAGAGAGCTAGCAAAAATTAATCTCATAGTGCTTGCTTTGATTTAGCTTGTTAACCCTGGGAGCAGAAAGAGGATGGCAGATGTGACAAGCCAAAAAAAAGATACAAGATGCAATTTATTTTCTGAGAGAAGAGTACAGAAATAGCAGTGGATTCTCTGAGCAATGTAATAATTTTTCTCTTAATACATAAACTTGCAAGCAATGAGTACTGAGGAAAAAACACAGAGACAGGTTGGAAGCATCAAAATGTAGTACGAAGTAACACAGAAATACCACCCATGTCCTATTCACCCCTCATTCTTAAACTCTTGCGAGGCAGAGATTTTAGAGGGACTAAAGCACAGATCGATGCCTAGACTGTTTCATAGTGTCATGACTGGGTGAAAGCCTATTGTATTCATTGTAAATTATCTAAAAGAATCAGTCTCGAAAGGAAGTAGGTAGCATGAAAAGGTGACAGATTTCATTTTGCTAGGTTGTCACAGGGAAGAAGGGTTTCAGGAGCAATACTGTGTGTGTGTGTGTATGTGTGTGTGTGTGTGTGTGGTATGCATGAGAGAAAGAGATTTTCTTGTCCCATTATATAAGCAAAGATGCTCCTATAAAAAGAAGGATGATAACTAGGTGTTTCTGTAGGATGTACACTTTTGCTATCCAACTCTGATGAGCTCTAGGGAAGCATGAACAAGAGCCTGATGAAACTGGCATAAAGGTAAAAAGCCCAGGCATTCTTTGCATGAACCAAAGAGCCATTGATTTTCAAATGGTTAGAATGAGAAATGCTGATGTTTACAATCAACTTCTAAATGATGTCAGTGAAAATGTAAAAAAAAAAAAAAAAAGGAAAAATGCATTGTTTAGGATGCTTCATTACATCTCATATTAGCAAAGCCAACAGTTTGCCTTTTGAGGAGGTTTCATTTGACTGGTTTAACTTTTTTTTCATAGTTTAACTTTTGAAATAAGTGATCTGTCAAACTTTGAAAGACACCGACTTTGAAAAATTATTTAAATACTAATAAATCTATTGCATATGGAGAATATACCTAGCCCCAGCTTCACCCATCCATACAGCAGGCTCTCTGGAGCAGAACACTCAGGTGTGTAGGCTTTGAAGTCCCTTGCATCCTGAAATGGAAGGCAAAAGTAGATTTTGCTCCAAAAAGAAAATTAGTCTAATAATGTTCTGCATGATAAATGAAGTTAAACACCAGGTTTACTGAAGAGGTGAATCATTCTTAATTAGCATAGCAATAGACGATATAAAAATATGTTAGGGGTGCTAAAATGTCTCGAAAATAATTTATAGCCTTAAGTAATGCATTAGTGTGCTAAGGCTGCCATAACAAAGTACCACAGACTAGGTGGCTTAGACAACAGAAAATTACTTTGTCACAATTCTGGAGGCTGAAAGTTCAAGATCAAGTTGCCAGCAAGGTTGGTTTCCGCTGAGGATCAATAGGAAAGATCTGTTCCACAGCTCTCTTCCTTGGCTTGCAGGTGGCCACCCTCTTGCTGCCACTTCACGTGGTTGTTCCTCTGTACATGCCACCCTGGTGTCTCTCTGGGTGTCTAAATTTCCTCTTATATAAACACCAGTCAGATTGGATTAGGGCCCACTCTAAGCACCTTATTTTTACGGAATCACCTCTTTCAAAGTTGCTGTCTCCAAATACAGTCACATCCTGTGATACTGGGGGTTAGAGTATCAATAAGTGAATGTTGGGGGAGAACAATTTAGCCCCTAACAAGTAATTTAAACAAACATCCTAGAATTTCGTGGTTTTTATTTGTTCAGTTGGTTGTGTTTTGCTCCTTCCTCCCATATTACTGCCAAATAAAGAGTTCTGAAATTGACATGATCAGTTCCTCTAAATCAATTTCTCAACTTCAGGCTTATTGCTATTTGGACTGGATAATTTTTTGTTATTTTGGAATGTATCTGCTTTATGGAATGTTTTGAAGTATTTGTGGCCTCTAGCTACCCGATGCCAGTAGCATACCCCCGAAATTATGACAAGTTAAATTGTCTCCAGACATTGCCAAATGCTCTCTAGGGTACAAAATCTCCTCCAATGGAGAACCAGGTCCCTAACATAAAGGAAATGAGAAAAAATGGGTTAGTAGTATTGAGAACATTGATAATTAATGGAGCTTACTATGACTTTAAAAATATGCCTATCACCTTTTGTGCTAGACTGAGGTTTGCATGATGGCTCTAATAAATGCTAGCCATGTGGTTTTAGGCCAGTTTCTCTTAAAACTGAGACTTCTGAGTCTTAGTTTTATTATCTATAAAGTGGTGATGATAATAGTACATCCCTCCTAGGATTTTTGTGATGCTAAATAAATAGCTCACACAGTGCCTGGCATACAGTAATTATAATGCATTTTTTTTGTTGTAGCAGTAGTAGCAGAATCCTGAAACTGTTAAGAGAGTGATTTCAGTTTTAAAATGTGCGATGACCCAGGACTGAGCTGAATTTTGCCTTGCAAACTTGACAGATATACTATTTGACAATACTTGAGAATAGAATTTCTAATTAAAGCTCTGTGAATGTCAGTCTGATAAGTAAACTCCCTAAAACCTGTGAGCAGTTTTTAAAGAATGTGTGAGCATTTGTATTTTCCTGAAGAAAGGATCATACATTTTAATCATGTGCACCAAGAGACCTATATACCACAAAAATATATAAAAGTACTGCTTTACAGATATTAATGTGTCAAAATATAAAATTCAAAAGCTGATCTTCCTGGGAAAAATTGTAAACATGATTAACCACTAGCTAACTTATTCATGAAAGAAATGAAGTGAAACACAAATACACAAAATAAGAAGTAAAGACAGAGAAATTAATATAGAAACAGAGGGAATGAAAGGATAACTTCTAAGAGATCGCTTTATCTCTATGTTAATAAATATTCATTATATATTTTGAAATTATTATTGGTAACCATAAGGTGCATGATGGTTTATCCCTGATCTCTGCTCTTCTTTAGTTTCATCCTCTGACAGTTTGTTGTCTTGGGAAAGCCAGATGGCCTCCTGGCCTGCCATCATAGCTTGGGCCCTGAACAGGTTATTGGCTGGAAAGTACTCCCCATCCCAGAGGGCCCTGAGTCCCAGGGGAAAGGCCCCAATAGCCTGTCATTTCTTGAGGACAAGTAGTCTGGGCTATGGTATTTTAGTAGTTTATATAAAGCATCTGTCATTCTGTCTGTCATTGTCTATCATATATCTATTTAGACTGTGTGTTTAAAATGAGGTAATTTGCTTGTTTCTTCTCAAATACAAATGACACTACTATAAGAACGGTGTCATGCTTAGCAGAATTCGGCAGAATCATCACCATTAAAATATTAGAGTCAGAGTTAAGCCACTAAGCCCTTTATCACTGATGGTGTTTAGCTTATTCCTGGTATATTAGCCAACAAAATTAAAGAAAATATAGGAATTATGAAAACTTAAAATAAACATGTAAATGATCACCTTTTGCAAATGATAAGATTGTTTATATAGAAACCCCAAGAATATCAAGTAGAAAACTCTTGCAGATGATAATTCAGTAATTTAATGATTTAAAGCTAACATGTAGAATGAACATTTATTTGTATATATATATATATATATATATATACACACATATATATATGTATATATATATATACACACACACACATATATATATATACACACAAAAAAAAAACAATCACAAAATATGATGGATATGGTCCATTTATAATAGCATATGTAAAAATATTTTAATGAAGTAAATATCAGGAATATATATGTTTATAAACATATATATATACATATATACATATATATACATACATATATATGTGTGTGTATGTGTGTGTGTATATATATATATAATTCATAGAAGGTTATATATTTAAACTGCCTTTGGGGGTAAGAACTGAATAGCTCAGTGTATCAGAAGGCTACTTACTTTGCATTTTACACCGCTCTGAAATTTTGAGTTTTGTACAATGCAGACATATTGCCTTTTTAAATTGTATAACTAAAATATTTTTAAATAATTATTTTTTTTGATTAATAACACCAGTGTTCAACATATTCTGAATTAAACTTTCCTTCTAAGAATGATAAGAATGATATGTTTAATTTAGAATGACTCAAAACATATAATGGAATTAGAACTACATTTAATTTAAATAGGGTTAATGTAAGCAAAATTACATATAGCAAAAAATAACATTTATTGTATTTCTTATGTAAACACAAATTTCCTCCCTGGGGAAAAAAATGTGAACAACTCTTAGTTAAAAATACATTCAGAAATAGTTTTTTCTCTGCTGGATTCTTTCGGCCTACGTTCTCTAAATTACCGTCTGCTGTCTGTTCTAACTAGAAGTTGTTTCATGCAAATTCAGTCCTTGTTTGAATCATGACCCTTATTATTATGTTTAAAACTCTATTCAATTTCTTTTAAGGTTCATGTTAAGCCATGACACCTAGCAAAGTCATCACAGTACACTCATACCAATACACTGTGTGAATTTGCCTTCCAAAGTAGTCTTTGAATTCCTCTTTCCCTGTTTCTCACTTTTCTGTTCTGAAAAACACTCAATCTCCATTTTGGGGGAGATGGTCCTCTAGCTCTCTGTTCTCCCATGCTATGGGAATAAAAGATAGTTTATGCCTTTAGAGGGAAAAGTCATTTTCTGATGGGGAATGAGTTGAAAAAAGAATAACCTGCCATGAATACAGATGAATACATGTTGTTAAACTTTTTTTTTCAGGCCATAAACATCTTAGTTTTACTCCTTATTCATTTCATGTGCAACATGGTCTGGCTACAGAAATATTGTACCTTTTTCTTGTTTTCATGTTTATCATCTTATGCAATGTCTTTAAAAAAACTTTGAGGTAGTTAATAATCTCACCATTTTATGACAAAACTGGGACTCTGAGCAGCTATGCCTGCCTCTATTCCTATAAGAACACTGTAATTGATAATCAGTATTTGTCTAGCTATTCCAAGTCATTTTTCTCAATAAGAGAGAAAGTTGGTGTTAAGCACCTCCAAGAAAATTAGACAGTACAGTTGTTGTTAAGCACCTCCAAGAAAATTAGACAGCACAGAATGTAGACTATGGTGTTAAATAATCATGGATTTAAGACAAGCCTTGGCCATTTATTAGTTATGTGACCTTGCAAAATTCTTACAATCTAGAATCGTTAGTTTCTTCATAAATACACTAGAAATCAGAATAACAATTCATTGGGTTGTTTTTTTGTTACTCTAACACACATTTATGAGGGTCAACAATGTGACAAAAAATATAGATACTATGGTAAGTATAGGTAGAAAAAAATAATTTATTTCATGGGTTTTAAAGTCTAGTTGAGGAGACAGAGATGGTCCAAATTATAACACTATAAGTAAAATTAAGACCATCATAATTGCAATGATTATGAAGTTCTGGTACCAGAGCATCAAACACCTTCTATCTATGGCTCCTCCACCTGAGATGTCTTTCCTTCAAAAATTCATCCCTGGTTATTCCCATCTCTCCTCAAATGTTACTCATTACAGAATCCTTCCTTGCCCTCTTTGTCTATATTAGCCCCCCACATTTCTTTCCCTCACCTCTTACCCTGCTTTATTTTTCTCCAAAGCACTTAAGCCCCTTGACACATTAAATATGTGTTTCTTATGATTTATTTGTCTTTCATTATTTGTCTGATGTGTTCCCTGCTGTATCCTGCACTGAGTGAGCACTAAATTGATATACGTATATAGATAAATAGAATATAAGTTAATTAATTAACAGTAGGGAGATTTGGAGTTAGCACAGGCTTCTATCAGGAACTGATGCTTGGCAAAGGCAGAAGAATAAATAGAAATCAATTATACAAAGCTGTGTTGGATGACAGGAGGTAACAAGGCGTGGAAAGTAGATGTGTGTTAGGTCACAGGTCCAGAGAAAGGCTAGTGTAGCTGAAGCAAAGAGAGTGAAGGGGAGTCTAGGAGAAAAGGAGGGAGGAGGGAGACCCTGCTAGAACTTGAAAGTAATGTTAGGGTACTTTTGTTTCATACTAGTAACAAGGAGCCTTAAAAGTTTTCCAATTGGCAAAGAAAGGTTACAGGCAAAGTTGTGATCAAATTTTTATTTGAAAATCTCACTTTCACTGAGATTGGGGAGTATGTAGGCAGAATAATGACCTTCTAAAGATGTCTAGATCTTAGTTTGCAAAACCTATAAATATGTCAGGTTATATGGAAGGAAGCCACAGCTAAGGAAGAAGGCACATGGCCCCCAGAAGCTGAAATAGGCAAGAAAATGGATTTTGTCCTTGAGACTCCAGAAAGAAAGGCGGCTCTGCTGAAACCTTGATTTTAGCCCAGTGAGATCCATTTTGAATCTCTGACTTTGAGAAATATAAGATAATAAATGTGTATTATTGTAATCCAATAGCTTGTGGTGATTTATTACAAGAGCGACAGAGGTTTGAAAGCTTAATATTTTTTGAGAATTATATGAGATTATATAGATAAATCCACTTAGTAAAGTGCCTGGTCCTAATAGTTTCATTAAATGTAAACTATTGTTCTTTTTATTGTTGACATCATTCTTACAGTTGTTGATATCATTAGGAAACACACATTTATTGAATGCAAAGAGTTAGACCTAATAGAGCTTCTCCTAAACTGAAAATTGTAATCAAACAATATTTTCATCTTTATGAGTTCTTATCAAAGAATGTTATAGACCTTAATTGACCTTAAGGACTTTAACCCCTTCCATTGTTTGCAAGTTGCAGATTTAGATGATCAGGACAGAACATAAAATGTATAAGAGCCATTTGCATCCTTGCTTCCTGATGGTGCTATACTTACATCACTGGGCCCTGCTGAGGACATATGGGAGGCTGTAAGGGAGGGAACAGGCTACTTAGAACTCAGACAGTGTAAAAATTTATAATGGTGATGGTTTTTATATGACCTCATTAAAAAGAAACCCAAATTAAAAACAAATGGTGTTCCCTCAAATGTATAACAATATAGCACTAGTCAGTAGACAGACAACTGTCACAGACTGGAACAGAAAATCACAGATCCCAAGTATGAGAACATTAAAATGCTGAATTAATAGATAAACAAAACTACTTTCTCTTTACTCCAAGGATTATAAGCATCAGCTGTAAAGATAATTAAGTGCCTGTGATAGTAAATGAATACTTTCTTAGTTTCTCTGGAGCCCTTGAACTGCCCAATCTATTAAGATATGCCATCCACTTGCTATTGATTTTCTCCTTTTGATGACACTAGCTTACATCTTTAATCATTATTTAACAAATTCTAGTGCAAAATGTTATAGAATGAAGAGACATTTGTAGCTTTTGACAAAGAAACTTGCCTAATTACAAAACCAAGCCTTAATTAGAAAATTGTAATGAATTTGATGAAAAAAATATATTTCAAGACATTCTACTTGTGTTGTTCATCCCTCTGGAAATGGGAAGAACTAATCCTGCTCACAGATGCATCAGTCTCCTTTCTCAGGACCCTTAACTCTACTAGATGCCATCTATTTAAAGTCTCAAAGATGCCTCAAAAATGACTTTGAAAACCACTCAGCATAGTAACCTTTCTGATATGATTTTGAAGCTAAAAAGAGACATTATCATGGAAACAATAACTTGGCTGATTTGAATTTCATCTGTTCCTGCTGTTTATCCCTTCTTTGTGAAGTGCTAATGCCCTTTTTTTGACTATAGGTTTTTTTTTTTCTTTACTAAAATGTATTGTCAGAAATGAAATATGGTGATTCTAGCTAGGAGTAACAAGGACAGATGGAATTCTAAACTGCAAAGATTCCATGTTAGTAGATAAGAGCTTTTATATTACCATAGAAATTCTATCTTGAAATTCTCTTATGAAAACGAATAAAATCAGAGTTTGTAATGAAGAGCAGAACTTCTTATCTAATTTGTTAATTGATGGAAATTTTAAGGAATTTAAAGATAATTAGATCATTTTAAGCTGTGATTAAATTAAAATAACATATTTTGTTAACAAAATCCCTTTGAAAAATCTTTGTTAGATGGACAAACTAAAGTTTTCTGAATGAATATATAATATATCACAGAGTTTATATAGCAATATCTGTCCTGGATCAATGAGTAGCTCTGTAAGAGGGTGTCGGCTGGTTTTGCATAAACAGAAAAATTAGGGAGGGATGCAACGACTCAACCATTCTAAATGGACTGTGCAAAAAGGACATTTAAAGTTAAGATTTGTATTCAACTTGGATTTATGCTAAGGTCCTGCATTACAATAGAGTTGCCCCATGTAAAATGCCACTATTCAGGCATCCTGTGGATTTCTAGGACAATGTGGAATCCAGAAGACCTCAAGTCTTGATGCATTTTAAAAAACCACAGACTTGAGTAATGCATATGTGGGAGGTGGAGCATGCACATATATTGTCTTTATATTTATTCAATTAGGGTGATAAAAGATTGAGAGTTTTTTCTGGACATACCACTACTTAGCTCTCCAAATGTGTAAATGTGCAATCTTGGCTCTTTTCCCTTCCCCTAATTGCTTAGAATTCAATGTGTTGGGTGGTTTTATTACTTTTAAGATTATATGGACAACCTATCAGAGCTTTTGGCTCTGACTTTATTTTATCAGCTAGAAAGGTCATCAGCACAATCCATTTACATGGCTGTTAAATAAGAGTCAAAAGATTAGTGATGGAGTGTTGATGGTGATGGCCTTAAGAAAAATGTCAGCTAGTATTCACTTAACACCCAGGAAGTCCTATTTTCTTTACTTGTGAAGACAAAAGTATTTTAATTTTTTGAAGACTTTTAGAAGAGAATACTTATTAATTATTTTTTAGCTATATAGGATTTTGTATCTTCACATTGTATATTCTTTGGCTCTGTTATAGACTATCAGGGTTTTCTAAACCTTTTTTCTTAATTTTTCCAAGCTAAGCTTTGAATACCAGGTGACTGATTCATACTCTAGGTTCAAGGTTGTCCTTGAAAATGATCAAATTTATTTTCAGATGTTTTGTGACCTGTAGAAAAAAAGGTGTGATTTTTTTCTCATTCCAAGGATAGTTTGACTTCCTGAGTTTTAGTCATATTAATCATGTAATGTAATTCTCTCATGTAGTGACATTGGGTAGAGCAGTGAGTGTTTAATCTCTTTTCTAATTGAAATGACATTAATGTAGGAGCCCAAGTTTTAGCTGTTAGTTTCTGTTAAATCTTTTCTTTAGATAAACTTGCCAATTCCTGTCGCTGATAGTAAAAGTATATTTCTTTCCTTGGAAGTGAATGTCTATTATTATTGATTCTCCTGTGGATCAGTATTGGGGAAAAAAGAAAGAAGAAAAAATACTTGACCTCTTAATCTCCGCAAAAACTGGAAGAATATCTGGGAGAGATATTCTAAAATTGAAATCAGTTGAATGTCTTTTAGCATTCCATAGCATATTGTCAATGTCCAATGTCATAGATTTTTTTTTTGTTTCACAAAAGGTTTAAGAATAATAGACTCCCCAATCTTTTAGACTCTAAGATGAAATCAGAGATTTTTTAAAAAATTATAAGCAGTTCCCTATACTTTTAAAAATCATAATTTTGATAGGTGTTATAACAGTCTCTGATTTCCTTTCCACTGGTAGTATATTCTTATAAAATCTTTAATTTTCCTACATTTTCAATAAATCAGTAGTAATAATATTTTCAACAATACTATGGTATGTAAATAGATAGACCTCTTCTTGTTACCTAAAGTGATAATAGTACCTCTTTCTGAAGTGGCAGCATTCCTCCCAAAATACCTGTGCTGACTTATTTCCCTCAGAATTTGTTAGAATTAGAGACTCTAATGCAATTCTTAATTCTTTCTTCTAATGAACTCCAAGAAGATTGGATTTTATCCCCTTGCTGAAGAAATCTGGATACATTTGGAGGGCTCGGTTTCATAACATAAATAAGGAATGAGGTTTTGAAGGGGCTAGATCTTAACATCACAATAGATAAGTATCTATCTATAAGGTCAAATCCTTTTTAAAAAATTACTCCTGAGTCAGTGGGCAAGGTCAAGATCTTAGAATTAAGTTCTGAATTAGTTCAAATTAGAATTGATTTTTATGAAGTCTGGCATAATGGATTTGAGCTTTATACTCTGTGTCTGAGATATAAGAATTTTTACCAGTTTGCCTCATGAGTGAGAAGAAAGAGTGTATGGCTCAGGAAATTTATAATCAATAAACTAAGCCCAAATATCTCTTCGAGAAGAGATTCAGGTTAAGAGGATTCATCAGTTACATACTCTGAATCCAAAATCAACTATAATGTATAAAACTATTAAAAAGTATCTATTCTAGTTCTAAAAATGGTATAAGGTCATATGGTCAGCACTCCATAGTAAGATAATCTGTACCTATATCTGGTTTCAGAGCCAGACAGACCTAGTTTTAAATCTTTGTGCCTACAGTTGCTAGCTGTGAAGACTTGGCAATATAGATATCTCTTTCAGGGTTCCCACCTTTTAAATTGGACCCAAAGTATTTAGCTCACAGTGGTTGATGAAATGATTAAATGGAGTAAGTATGCCTTAACCTAATAAGTGCCCAACAAATATTTAAAGTAATCCATAAATATGGTAGTAGAGCTAGACAAAGTGGCAAGTGCTTTGCAAAACTTATTTAATAGTTGAAAGTTCGATGTCTACCCATTTTAAATCATCACCTATTTACTTCAAAAATATTAAGGAACTTTTTATTATTGAAGGAGAGTCATCATGGTACAAGTGATGGTGATGGTAAAGGTGATGGTATGGACTCAGACTATGGGCAAGGTAAAAGTCAGACCAAACCTTTCATTATGTGCCATCTCTTTCCTCTAGCATGTCTTCGATAGATATGTGATCTCCTACTGATCCTAGCCTCAGTACCTAGAAGGACCACATTCAATAATGGCTGGTTGAGAGAGCAGGTAGTGTTGCTTTAACTTGTGGAAGACTAACACTAAGCAAATAGCAGAAAATGAACTACAGAGACCATCATTCAGAAAGAAAACTAGGACTTACACTATTGAGATTTTTGGCAGAGGCTTGCATTTCAGAGGCAAGTATTTACTCTTCCAGAGGACTTTCCTCCAGTTATCTTACTCCTTGAATAAACTAAAATTTGAGTTAGCTGAAACATCATTTCTTGTCTGCCAGTAAAGTATGAGGAGGACCAAACTTGCCTTCTAAAAATGGTTGTATAAATTGTTCAGTATTTTTGACCTTAGATGACCTCTACTCAGGCCTTATCTGTAAGAACAATATTTTTCTTAATTAAACAGAAGAAATCCAATTGTAGGAACATCTCTTGAAAGTCAACATTAAATGTTTTGTATTGTACTGTATTATTTTGCTTGACATAAAAAGGAGGTATTCTTAAGATGGATAATTGATTGCTTGGTTTTTAGATCTTCTACAAAATGAGTCAACACGAGAACCTAACAATATTTAATGTTGAGTTACACTGATCAGAAAAAAGATCTATTCAGGGAGTAATGAAGCTCCTTTCATTCAATTAAATTCAATATATATATATATATATATATATATATATATATATATATATATATATTTTTTTTTTTTTTAATAAAAGCTGTTTCCTTTGGTTAACTATGGCCCATTAAAGACAAGATTTTCTTTCCTAGCCCTGTGGTTCTTCATAACATACTTTCTTCATACTTTCATTTTAGCTGTTCTGTCTCTAGCATGTTATAGTAGAAGAAAGTCTGTTGTTTGTCTGTTTTCAATTTTGATCAGTATATTTTCCAAATGTAAAGTAGGTTAAAGAGAAATGCATAGAAGGCAAAGAAATAAAGAAAAAATAATGTGATAAGGGCACTTAGAGTGAAGCCAGCACTCAAGTGTTCACAGGCATTAAAATGCTTACAATAACTCATAGCATTAGTCTGATTAATTTCATCTTTATAATATTATAACAAAGCCTGAAATCAAACAACAAAATCTGTTTATGTTTGATATGATGCACGAAATAAACATTGGTGGTAGACATTAGGATAACTGGATCCTCATACTATTTTAAAATTAATTTTCTGGGTGAATTAATTCAAGTCATAAATTTTTTCTAGATCTCTTTATCTCACAAAATGATAACTGGTTATATACCTTTCATAATTTCTTTATCTCAAAATTGATCTAAGCCTATGTATATGTGGTAATATATTTATTATTTATTTCTCAAGAATGTATTGAGGTACCATTTTATGTGTAAATTTGGATTTCTACAGTGGCTAAGTAGCAAATGATGAAAGTGGTGGAAGAGACAATATTTTATTTTGGGAAAATATAAGGTCTACAGTTGGCATAATTTCATGAGTGAAGTCACATTTAGTATCTCTTTGTAGCTGCCATTTCTCTTTTTTCCCTGTTTTGTAACCAATCCACAGATAACTGAAGTATCATTATTAAATTATCCATAGGGTTGGCTTCCTGCAACATCTCATTGTGTTGCCCTATCTACATATTGCTTAAATTAATTACCATAATTTCTTTTTAAAGTATTCCTATTGTTATTAATTCACCCACTGAGTCTTTAATAAGCAGTTACTATAAAATCAGCATTGTTCTAGATACTGTGTACGTATTGCTAAAAATAAAACAAACAAAAAACCTTAAAGTTGCTCATGGTCTGATTGGGAAGATAGAGAATAAGAAAACAAAATGTTAGTTCATAGTAACAAATTTGTATTTTGCAGATTTAAACAAAGAGGTACAATTATAAAAAAGACAGAAATCAACTATTTAGATAGAACCATCAGGTTTGTGATACTAGAGCTGAAATTTGAAAAATGAAATGGAATCAGATGTGAGAAGAGCAAAGGGAAGGACAGAGCAGTAATTAGAAAGTGTGATATGAGTGGAAGAGTGACCTAAGTTGAGGCTGAAAAAAGGACTGAGATGACAGTGACTATGCAATTTCCTTTTTTTTTCAAAACACAGTAGGAAGTTGTTGAAAGATAGTAAGTAGAAAAAAAAATATTATTTCCCTGTTCTGGATAAAGTAAATCTGTATTATAATATCTGGGTAAACCTTTCAATGTGTAATATATAGTTTTGTCCATTTTATTGATAAGGAAACTAGAGTTCAAGAGAGTTTAAATAATCAGTCTAAAGTTTCCACAATTGGAAAGTGGGGAGCCACGAAATTAATGAGTTTGCTTTAGACTGTACCTCTCTGCATCTGTAATGTATGTTTCATCATAAAATGATTGAGAACATGGATTTCTCTACTGATAAAGGATTGCAAATGGAGGTCTAGTTGCAGAGGGATGTGGCAGTCACGAATAACCTCCAGAGGAAGTAAGTTGAAAGAGACCAGAATGTAATACCAGAGGATTTACAGAGAGGAGGTTTTATGACATGTCAGAAAAGTAATGGGTGAGGAACAGAACACAAGCTTTTGACTATAGGCTTTGCCGAATGATCATTCTGAGATATCATGCTGTGTAAGCCAAGGCCAGAAACAGAAAACATGGAATTCAAGCAACATAAGAAATCTGAAGCTGAGGTGATAATTACTAGGCCAGAAGAGGAGTCAGAAAAGGTCTGGATCAGACTTCCTTTCTTTTTCCATTTTTTTTTTTTTTTACAGAAAAGTGAGAAGGAATAAAAATATATCACATATGTGTTAATCTTGTCTTGACACTAGAAGGCCAAATAGCCTCTTCTGCATCTTTCTTACCCTTTAGCACTTTTATTTTGACCTAACGAATCTCTAAAATGTTTATGCAGCATTAAATATTGCAACAGATGCTAGTTTGTATTAAAATACATTAACTAAGACTAAAATATGTTAAGAATAATTTTTTTTAGAATCAATTGAATATGCTATTAAAACTATTTTTTATTTCAGTTTATATATATATATACACACACACACATGTGTGTGTGTGTGTGTGTGTATACACCAAATAGTTCAAAAAGCCACATACACACAAAGAAAATGTCTCTAACTCAGAAAGCTTCCCTGCCTACATATACATACATACATATATACATACATACATGCAGGCATGCACTGTCTAGAAATAGCTTCTCTCAGCTATGTTTAATTATATCTGCCTGTGAATGTTCTGTAGTTGTCAAAACATATATAGGAATACACATGCTAATCTAACCAGTGTTTCTTCATATCTTCTGCCATTTTCTTCTGAGAACTTAGTTTGAGCCAAAAATGTTACCAGTCTTTCACCCTTCCTCACTTCCTTATCTGATCTTATTTTGCTGGTGACTACAAGGCACTCACTCAGTTATTCCTGGGGCTCTGCACAGCCATGCTCTCTATATGGCTACAATGGCACCAATGAGGAAAAGAGAAGAAATGAAGCTACTGAAGAAGGTTGGCAAGAGTTGGATAATAACAACTGTTCCTGCAACCCTAACCAAGGAAGATTTTTGTACCCATTTCTGAATCACAGCATAATGATCTCTATGGAAAACAGCTTCCTGTGGCTTCTTCACTGAATATGACTGTAGAGAGAAATGAATTCCCCTTGGAGGGTAAAATCTCTCTCTTGCTATAAATGATAGTCTCATTTCTTGTGGCTGAGTGTCCCTTTCTAGTAGAGAAGCTGCAAATTTAAATTATTTTAATTTAAACTGAAATTAATCTCTCTTGTATCACTTGAAATATCACCCATGAAAATATGATTTTGTTCCTTTGCTCATGAATAGCGCCTATACCTCATACTATAAATCACAGATATTTTATTTTGTGAATTAAACATGAGGCTTATTCTTCATGATTCAATTATTTCTTTGGGGGTGGGGAATGGAAAGATTGTAGTTCTATAGTGTCCTGAAATTTCTATCAAATGACATAAGATTATTACTTCCTTTGCCATAAACAAGGGTCATATGCAAATTTCAGCTACCCAGAAGATGATTAAATGACCCCTGACCTCCCAGGGCTATGCTCTCTTCCCTTTTACTGAAACCCCTGGTTTATATAATCTCTATGATTCTCTTGGCCCCTTAGCATTCTCTTGTACTATTATCTTTTTATAAACGGGTGTCTCTTAAGCAACTTAAAGGCAAAAGAAATTAACTTTTTAAATATTTTTTCAGAAGATAATGATGACTAAACCACAGGAATCAAACCTGAGCTGTTTTAGTTTTGTCATTCTCAGATCTCCTTGATAGCTTTAGCAAACCATAGGAATCCACATTCCTTTGTGATTGTTTGAATTTGGTTTCCTAAGAATGAAATAAAGGAAACAGGTCTGTGTTTGAAAGAATCAAAAAGGTTTTCTTTAAAAGACCAGAACATAATGAAGTTAGCCTGGGTTTTGTAATTCTGGTATGTGACCTTTCACGAGATTATGCAATAAAATGACTCTACAACTAATGAGAGAAGGAGATGAAAATAGGTAAAGGGGGTGAGAGAGGAAAAGTGAGTTCTGTTGAGAATGGGACCCCATTTAAACATCAAAGTGGAGAGATGGTCTAGGCATAGAATAGAAAGGGCAGGACTGAAATGACAAGTGAATCTAAGATCAAACCACCCACTTCCACATATTGCCTCAGAACTCCAGAAATTAATTAGATTAAAATTGTTACTTTTTTAATTACAGAAAGGGCAGTAGATACTTTTAAAAGTATATTTTGATTTCTATTTAAATCTAAATATGATCTCACTAGCCATTTGAAATCAAATTGTCTTCATTGTTTCAGGAAACGCTTTTAAAGGCCACAGAATATCTACAAAGCTCTACCACTGACACCAATAATTGTGGTTTAAAGGGTGTTAATGATTCCCAAATGATAATGTACAAATATAATTTTTTACTGCAAATGTTTCTTTATAATCCTCTGTTGGAGGATTGGGAACAATATAAAGACATGGTGGTTTGCATGGACAAATATAATTTTGCTCACTTTAATTACTGCAACCAGTCTTGGTATATTCTCAGTAGTAGAATTTTCGCCACCGAAAAGCAGCTTTGCTTTCTTCAGTAATATCCAGGACAGATAGAATTGAATTGCTCATTCTGTGCCTCTTCGGAATATTTCAAACCTCACATTAATGTAGGTAGGTGTGACTCTAAGGTCTAATGGGAGCAAAAGTTTTCTTGAGAAAAGACTAGTTTTGCTATGGTAACTTTTCTAACTTTAACAACTTTTGAAGTTACTTTAACTATTGTCTGATACTGAAAAATTGACCTTTATCTTCTTCCCTTGGAAGTCTAGAATTAAAAATATTTATGGTTTGCAGTAACACATTCACTTCTATGGCAAAGTGTTGCTAATTGGTGTTTTTCTCCTCTCTTTCAAAAGATGATTACATGTTCACAATTTACAAGGTATTGTACACATTTCAGCAGGAAATTGTAAGCCTTTATCTTTTGACAGCAAGAAGGAATTACTGCCCTTTTTTAAATAGCCTCCCTATTTTGTCCAAATAAATGATTCATGCTGGAGACTTCATGATGTCTTTTGTTGGGTTCTGTGAATTTCAACACAGGCAGTCAACAGGGAAAAGAAGTAACGCATTTCTGAAAATTTCAGAAAATTATAGGTTTTATATGGGAAGGAGGATGCATTCAAATATCTTTAGTCCTGGTTTCTTTTGCCTTCTATGCTTTATTAATACAAGGCTTAGAGGAAGGGAGAGAAAATAAATGAGAGGGTAGAAAATAATTTTTTTTTCTCCAATGACGACTCAGTGCCCAGTCGGTTTCCTTATCCTCACAAGAATAAAGGAAAGTAAGGGATGGCAGCAGACATTTGACTAACACCTACTACCAGTAGCAGAAAACTCTTTATTTAAAAATAACGGCATGCATTTGCTAGTGTGATTTTGTCCAGAAACTTCTGAACATTTTTTTAGTTAAATAATTAAAATAAACTATTAAGTTTATGTAGTAACGTTATTTTTTTGGTGCTATTTCACCTGTAGTCTACTTGACTCATCTCTTGGAAATAGTTGACAGATGACTTGAATATCATCTAATTTTGATAATAGTCATACCCTCATATATATAGAAAATTGCTTTGGAACCCAGCTAGTCTACCAGTAAGAAGTAGCTAAAAGTTTGTAATACTTTTACTCATGGTCTAATCCTGGCAGTTAGTTCCTATCTCTTGTTCGCCTTGGGACTCAGGATTTCTCAACCTCAGCACTACTGACATTTTTAGATTATATATATATATATATATATATATATATATATATATATATATGTATATATATATATGTATATGTATGTATGTATGTGTGTATATATATATATATGCACATATATATATATATATATATATAATTATTTATTGCGAAAGGTTGTCTTGTGCATGGTAGGATGTTTAACCAGCATTCCTGGCTTATATCCATATGATACCCTGTAGCACCCTCTCATTATTGACAACTAAAAATGTCTCCAAAAATTGCCATATGTTCCTTTGAACACAAAATCACTCCTAACTGAGAACAACTGCCCTTACTCATGCATGCATATCAATGTATTTGAAATTCTTTAAGAATTATTAAATAGGAGTCCCTATATCTTCCATGATAGCTGAAGAATAAAAGAAATTGTGAAGAAATGACTGTATATACAGACCTCCTTTTGCCTAATCTGAATATATGAGTTGTGCTATTGTATAGTTAACACACACACACACACACACACACACACATTTGTACCTATGCATCTAGTTATTTAAATCTCAATGTCTGTCCCATATCTATTATAGTAAACAGAGTAGTGATTTTGCTATGTATTAGATATTGTCACCTTGCATTTTTGGAAATTTAGTACACATCTCCATATCTTACATTTCTTGGAAGCCAGGTAGTTTCATAGCAATTAATTGCTTTATTTAGACAGAATTTTGTTTATTATTTTCCTCTGCTATTTTGTTGTAGATCCTGTCAGAATCTCATCTGTAAAACTAAGTCAAAAACAACAAAAGCAACATTAATAATAATAACAATACGATTAGATGGTTGAAAAGACAAAATAGGTGAATGTGTGAAGGTATAACAGAGTGACTGACACCTAAACTGTACTCAAAACAACAACAAAAACAATACTATTTTCACCTATTTAAATCATGACGTGAAAGTCGATATCAAAAGAATGTTTAATTTTGCCACACAAATTTCTTCATCTAGCATATGTTTCAGAGTCTTTGGAATATGATGGGAAAGACTTAAAACTCCAGGACTTCAAAAGACTTCAAAAGACCAGGATTGACATCTAATTGTGATTCTTATTTGATGTAACAATATAAAATTTGTTGACCCAGGAGAAATTTTAGGGTGAGAGGATTGCTCGAGCTCCCAAATTCAGTGCTTCTCATCCCGAGTGTGCAGACTGGTGTTGCTGGCATTTGCAGGTGTGCACCATGCCTGCTGGGAGTGTGAAGACTGGACACTCAGCCCACCACTGCAGACGGGCCTGCAGCCACTGCTTCTCAGGCCACTGCATGGGTAGAACCTACCACCAAGTGGTCTTAAACTGTTCTTCCACAGACTCTTAAAGAAAATGGAAATAAGATTGAGAGAAAATGAATAGTTTCTAAAAATAAAAACATAAAAAAATTGAATTAACTTCTTAGAGCCACAATTTCTTGAAAAAAAAATATTTTTAAATTTGAAAATATGTAGAAATTCTAAAGCATGGCAGAAATGCATGATTTCATTTTTAAGATTGGTAAGTAATCCAGAAAGACAAGCAAACAGATGGATTTGTCCACACTGAGTGTTGCATTCCTATGAGTGCCAAGTCATTTATACAGTTCTAAGTCAGTGGAGGACCGCAGAGAACCTGGTGATGCCTGTCATCAAAATACAGAGGCTGTGAATGAGCTGGAATCTTCCATGGTAAGAACAAAGCTGCAAAAAGATCATCCCTGCAGAAATAGGGCAAGATAGTGGTTCTTTTCTCAGGGTGATTATCAGCAACCTTCAATCTAGAGCTGCCTAAGCATTCCCTGCTTTCCTGTCTGTAGGCACAGACAAGCTTCAGAATCCTCATTCTTATTCTATTGGTCACCTCCCTACAGCTCTATAAACAGCAGTCCTCCACCACCATTCATCACAAACCTCCTTCCAGGCTCTCTGAACCTACAGGGGAATCATCCTTTTTCAAATTAAAAGGTTAATAGTTTTGGCAAATTCTCAGAAAGAAGTAGGCAGAGGAGTGATACTTTATCAACAGGGTTTCAAGGCAGTTATGAAGTGTGGTGTTGAGACTTTCAGGAATCCATGACCTCTTGGATATAGCACATTACTGCTATTCAAGATGTGCTGACTTTAATATCTCTGCCGGGGTGGGAGCAATGTCATAAGCTCTGCTGTTGGCATCCATCCAGCTTCCTTTCAGCTCATAGCAAACATCTGTTATGACCCCCTGCCCAGAGGCCCAAATGTGAAGCACAGTGCTTCTATAAGACCTACAGTAAGAATTACTGGCATGAAAAATTGCTTCCTTGATGATCAATTCCCAAAAGAAAACTGATGACACGAGGTTTTCTTTTTAAAATTAATCATTATTTTTTAACATTAAGTACATAATAAAAGGATATTTATAACATAGGTAAGATTTAATGAATCATCCATACCACAAAAATTTATGTATCTACTCCCCAGTCTAATAAGGGTTTTGTCCATGAGCCCATTCATATCCTCCTCCAACATAGCTAGCTGCTGTCCTAAATTTGTGTTTATCATTCCCTTTCTTTCTTTTTGAAGGTGTTACTACATGTATTTGGATGCCATTGAGTTTTTGCATGTTTTTTCATTTTATAAAAATAGACTCATACTATATGATTTCTTCTCGGACTTGTTCTTTTATTTAGTTTAATTTTATTATTACTTTACAGTATATAGTATATCGGTTAGACATTTACATAGTTTATAAAACAATCCCCCTAATTGCTCTTTCTCTCCTCTGGCTCTCCACCTCATAATTACATTATTGATGACTAAATTCCCTATACTGTGCTTCCCATCCTCATCTATCTATCAACTACTAACTTCTACTTCTTTAACTCTTCATGCCATTCTCCTAGCCCTCCAGCTTCCCTCCTCTTTGGCTGTTCCCAGATTGTCCTCAATATTGTGAGTCTGTTTTTGATTAGTTTGTTCTTGTTGTTAGGACTTGTTCTTTTAATTCACTATAATATCCCTGAAATACATATATATTGTTGCAATTCATTTATTTTTTCTTTGCTGTATATCACTTCATTCTATTCTTAATGAATTTGTGGGATTTTTAGTGTTTGCTACTGTAAATTATGCTGAAGAACATTCTTGTCAATGACACCCGGTGCTCACGCAGAAGAGTTTTTTAAATTACAGACTTTGAAGTGCAATTGCTGAGTCACATGGTAGCTGCACATTCAGTATTTCTGGATAATATCAAATATCATTCCGAAGTAATGATACTATTTTTCACTCTCAACCTCTGTGGCAATTTTATTGTCACTTTAACTATGAGTAAAAAGTTTTTTTAAAAAGCTTATTGACTATTTGTTTTTCCTTATCCTTAAAGAGCCTTTTCAATTATTTGCCTATTTTTCTACTTGGAATTTGTTTCATATTCAGTTGTAGAGCTCTTTATATATTTTGGGAAATAGCTTTTGATAATAGCATATGTTCTTTGTCTCAATTTGTGGCTCATTCTTTTCACTCTATTTTGATAAATAGATTATCATTATTTTAAAATAGTTGAATTTAACCACTTTCTCTTTTATGGTTTGTGCTTTTAATGTACATGTTTGTGTTATTAAGAAATGCTTTTCTGCCCATGGTCATCAAAGTATTCTTTCATAATGTCTTCTTAACATTTTAAAGTTTGTCTTTCAAAGGTCAGTCTTTAAGCTACATGGAACTGATTTTTTCTATAGAGTAAGATAGTGAAGTTTCATTAATTCCACCTGAATATGTAATTTTCCCAGGTATCTCCATCAAAAGTTCTACCTTTTCCCATTGGAAAATATCAGTTTAGTCATAATGAATCAAGATTCCTTAAATATGTGTATTGGTTTATGATCTTGCTATACTGTTCCACAGATCAATTATTATATTGCCCTCTTGGTACCACACCTTCTTACTCACTACAATTTTATAATAATTATTGGTCGCAACTCTTTTCTCCCAGCAATTTGTTCTTTTTAGGTGATATTCAGTCATTTTGGTTTGTTTGTTCTTTTATAAAAACTTGGCAAGGCATATAAGATTATATAACAACAAAGATAATACAGATCACTTAGCTTTTGCTGTGTAACTAACAACACCAGACTATTGATTTGCAATCATTTATTTAGCTCCCAACTCTGTGGTTTGCCAAAGGGATAAGTTAGACGGTACTTCTGGTCTGATTAAAGACTGACTGCTATTAGATTATTGAGACATTATAATACAAATTTGATTACCAGACTCAGCAAAATCTGTATTAGATATCTATCACTGTATAATAAACCACCCAGGGCTTTGTAGTAATAAATATTTACTTTCTCACATAATATGATCAGGGATTTGGGTGTGGCTTATGTGGGAGGGTCTGGCTCAAGACTCTAAGTGAGATCACAGTCAAAATATTGTCAGGATGCAGTCATTTGAATGTAACTGGAACTACAAGTTCTGCTTTCATGATGACTCATTCACATGGCTAGCCAGGTGGTGCTGGCTGTTGACAACCGAGTTCTGCATCATGTTACTCTTTCCATAATGGTACATACCTGTCCTCACAATAAGGCATCTGGCTTCCCCTGAGCAATTAATGCAAAAGAGAAAAAGGTGAAGGCTTGAATGTCTTTCATGAGCAAATCATGGCATTTCACTCTATAACATCCATAATATTTTACTGGCTATACTGATCACCTCTTTAAACAGAGAAGGAGATGAAGATGGGCATAAATTCTAGGAGGAAAGAATCATTAAGAGAAATCTGAGAGTTTGTTTTCTAGTCTTTTTTTTCTTGGTTCAAATATAAATAACAGTAAATCTACAAATTATTACAAACAAGAAGTCTTTGCATTTTAAAATACAGACATATTTAAAGACAGATTTCTATCATGGAAGATGGGAATCAAAAAACTAGGTTTGTATTTTTAAATGTCTTACTCAGATTATGACTTTTAAATAATCCCTATTATAGAATGATTTGTCTGTAAAGAATTATTAACATTATCTGTTTTAATCTTCATAACTACTATTACCCTTTTTCTAAATTGGGATTAGTATTCTTATATTAAAGTTGAAAGAACAAATTCAGACTGCTCACATAGCTTGTTCGATTTTATTTGGATACAAAGTGGCAGAGAATAGCTTCTAACCCCTCTACATTAGTCTTTAAATCTCATATGCCATGCAGGTAACCAATAGCCCAGTGAATAGATAAAAGGAATTTTTTGGTAATCACAGATAAAGGTATTGAGATTAACTCTTCAGATACAAGTTTTCTAAAGGACTTAATTGCTTATTGTGTCCAAATTTCAAATAAATAACAGAACTGCAAAACCTGTTTAGAGCTATTCATTTAGTTAAGAAATCTTTCCAGCCTCAATATTACTAGAAAGAATTTGTTTAGATCAGAAATGTAAAAAAAAAAAAAAAAAAACAGAAAATTCCATTGAAATAAATACAGCTTTAGGATGAGATGTTTTCTACGTTTTTACTAACATTTTCAAATATATTAAGTATTCACAATGTAGATGAGTATATTCTAGTAAGTTTATGGTGCAACTAAAATCTCTTTTAAGGGAATCATGGAAATGGTGTCCTAGTCTTGCTATGTTCTCTGTTTCCTTCTTTATAGTTTTGCTTTTATTTTCCACACTGATACCCATTATATTGGTAAATTCTTTAGGTGAAGGTTAATGTATTAATTACATAGATAGATTAATACTGATAAAATGAAACATGCTAAATGTTAGCATTGTGAAAAATTGTTTTCCTGCTGCTTTGGGAGTTATTTTTGAGTTGATTCTGGGTTCAGCAGAAAAGTAATATCATTTAGGGCAACTGGTACCTAAAAGAGCCAGGCCAATACTCCAAAGTTTTTCTTCTTTATGATTGTTTCTTATTCTTAGCCTCATAAATTACTTTGGCTACAAAAACTGAGGTTTAATACTTCTTTCAAAAACATTTTTTTAGTACCTGGTTTTGACATTTGGCTTTTTAAGCCTTCTACATATGGATTACACAAAAGTGCTACCTTTGGGGCACTGGTGAAATCCAGCAAGTATAAATCAAAGTGTTTCAGGTCATATCAAAAAAAAATCAGTGTTGTTTGAACCAATATTAAAATACAACATATTCAAAATAATAATGTTAGCAACTGAGGAAAAATTTACAGTGGCTTGAGGTACATGCATTTTCAGAAGATGTCTATTAAATAAAGCAAGCCAAATGTGTAGCATTTGTCTTTGATATTATGGCAAACTTTAATTAAGTCGGTAACTTCATCAGACCTCCTTGGAAATTCCTTTGTAATTTCAAGTGACAATGATTTATCCTTCCCTTTAGACCTCCCGAGTTATTAGATGTAGTTATTTTGTACAATTACCACATTGCTCTGCAAGGAAGTTTGCATTTTAGTTTTAGGGTTTTAACTTTTATTGCAAATGTTAATGCAACATTAAAATTCAGTATTTAAGTTCCCAGGAGCAAGGAAATGCAAAGGGCAACGTTCTCTAATGTGATTAATTTGTTATTCTATCTTAGGCTTCTCATTAGGACACATTAATGTTTCCATCTTATAAATAATAAAAAAAAAATAAGCCCAATTTTTTCTTTCATGATTTTACTCAAAGGGGAGAATTATCCATAATAAAATTGTAGATCTTTTTGTTTGTTTGTTTGTATTTAAACTCTATGTCCACAAATTATATTTTCTTTCTCACTCACAGAGTTTCCTGGTTTCTTAATTCAGTTCATGCCTCTATAGTATCAACCAAAGTAATCCAAAAGTAAAAACTCCTGGTCAACATTTTCTTTTATGTCCACGAGATAACATATAAATCAGCCTTGTATTCTCTTTCTCTGATAAGAAAAATTCTTCCTATTTCTGATGAATGCTAAGACTGCTGCCTCTATAAAACATTCTCGTTACCATAACCATATTACATATAAAAACATAGACAACCGAGGATGTAAATATTAGGTAAGTTTTCTATACAACTATTCTTAAAGGTTTTATCAGCTCTTTATTAAGCTGATAAGATTAGTTGCTAAAACACATGATGACAACAAAAATATAACAGAATTAGAAAAAAAGATGACATTAGTTTGAGACTAATACCATAGTGATTAACTGTTATTAATCATTGCTTAATTTAGACTCACCTCATCTCCAGGCTTTAATGAAACGCATATTCTAAGTCAACATAAAGTAGTTAGGGCTTGTTTTTGTCTGGTTTGAGTGTTGAACTTGAACTTTGCCTTAAATTATATGTTATATGTCCTAATTAAATGCTATAATTACTCCAATCACTCTGAAATCATGTAAGACTGGAAAACGCCTCATCTCTTTGCTAAAAGATAAACAGCTCTTCTATTTCTCTTCCTCTTTTTTTCTCTTTATTTTCTCTTATACTTTCTCCCTCCCCCCCTTTTTTTACTATCCCCACCCCCTGCTCAACCCTCTCCTTTTCTCCCTCCTTTTACCAATATTCCACATTATAATAATAATAAACAGGTAAGGAAACACAAGTAGAAATATTATTTCATTAATTATATTGTTCCTTGACAGATTTTTTTGATCATGTGGAATCTTTTATACAAAAAGAGCAGAATTCAACACAAATTAGATTTCTTCTTCTCCTTCTTCCTCTTCTGTATATATAAGTAAAGAGATGTTTCATGGCTACTTGACCACTTTTATAAAGCTGGACTTTGCTGGCAATTAGACTAGGTTTTCTCGAACTTGGTGTTATTACATTTGTGGCCAGACAATTATTTGTTATGATGGCCTATCTTGTGAATTGTAGGATGTTTAGTAGCATCCCTGGCCTCTTTCCACTAGATGCCAGTGAACAGCGCCTTTTTCCAAGTTATGATAACCCAAAATGTCTCCAGATGATATTGCCAAATTCTCCCTAGGGTTTAAAATGACCTTTATTGAGAACCACTAAGTTAGATACTTTCATTTCTCATTTCTTTGATTGCTTTGATTTATTCAGAACTTGCTAATATACAACCCACTCAATATCATAACATTATAAAATTCAGAATGTTAAAATCTTTCCACACAGGGCATGCAGGCATTAGGCCCTAAGATAATAAATTCGGTGTTATGAAACTTTCATATGAAAGATATCAAAGTGGGAATGCACAATAGGCAACTATAGATATGGAGGTACATTTAGGAAACAGGTCAATGCCAGCGATACAGGTTGACAAATAGTCTTGCTGGTGATATTATTGGAGGATGTGAGAGTCCATAAAGTGACTGAAGAAAATTTATAATTAGAAATGAGCATAGTATAGAAGTTTCAACTAAGAAGAGGTGTTGGATCTGTGGGAAAAGGCAGAGGAGTTGTTAAAGATGAAGAAAGTAATATATAAACCATGGTAAACATATTGCTATGAATCTTAATAATAATAAAATAATAAAAATAATAATAATAAATAATAATAATAAAACTTGTACTCAGAACTTACTGTGTGACAGAAATCGGAATAAGAGTATTTACCTGTTTTAATTTATTTGATCTTCACGGGATATATGCAGGTAAATTATCTCTGTTTTATAGATGAGAAAACCATATCTGCATATCTATCTCTCTTTCTCTATCTTTAAGTACAACTTAGAGGTAAAGGAGAAAGTGTACATCATCTAGAGCCTGACTCTGTGGTCCAAAGCCCAACTCTAAGACTTGCCATTGTTGTACTCATGAACAGGTCACTTAGTCATCCTGAGCTTCAATTTCTTCAGTGGTTGAATTGAGATAATTGTGAAGATTAAAGGAGTTAAGACATGTAAAGTGCCTGACATAGAGTGAGAGTATATTTGTCATCTATTATTATATATACATTGTTTAGATAATATTTATCTATTTTATTAAATGGCTTGAACTTTTGAAAGCCTTCCAGAATCTACTGTGGAAAATTACAGAATAGAAAGGATATAAATATAAACATAAAATAAGATCACACACATACAAATTCAGAAATGTATAGTGATTAAATGTCCCTTAATGAATAGCAGGTATGTAGGTTTAGGAAATGGAGTCTGTTTTATGTAGATCTAAAGATTAAAAAGTACAGCCCACCAAAACTTGAGCATCTGAAATGATTTAGCTATAATAATAGCTGCTAAGTAATGAGGAATAAAGGTAGCCAGTTGCAAACTGTATCTTTAGAATGTCGAATAAAAGATATAAGATGGTATTTTTAAAAGACAATAATTTATTTCAATCTATATCAGCTGCCTACTACTCATTAGACACTATGCTAATCTATATGTGCATTCTAACATTGAATAAGATGTATTTCATACCTGAAGACATTTAAACTAGGTTAATGATAATTAAATTTACATAAGCTGAGAATTTTCAGAATGAGGAAAAATATTCATCAAAAAGTAGTTCACTGAAAATGTGAGGCAAAATGTTTGTAATATAAATATGTTAGTACATATTTTTATTAGAGAGAACTTAATTATTGATGAGAAAAATAAATGTTTCCAATGAACAAAAGATACCAACAGGTAAATAAAAATAAAACACAAACAGGAACAAATATACCTGAGATATTATATAGAATATGTTGAATTTCACTAATAATCAGATAAGCACGAATTAGCAACAAAATTTCTTTTTTTTTTACTATTTAGGTTGATCAAAACTAAATTATGTAGATGAAGTTGTGAAAAAATAGCAAGCAGCGTCTGACTGTTGGAAGAGGGTGACTTAGTCTAATCTTTCTGTAAAGGATGTTTTTATATGACCTGTATAATTAAAAATAAACATTTGCAATTAAAAAGAGAAAAGAATAAAGAAAGGAAGAAAAAAATTGAAAGAAGCAATCAAAGAAGGAAAGAAAGAAGAGAGGTAGACAAATTGTCTTCCAAAGTTAAAATATGTTTTCTAAAGTTTGGTAAAATAGCTTGTTCTTCATACAATATCTAAACCAATTATTTAATTTAATTAATTGATGCCTTGGAAGATAATCAGAGAGACTTGATATCCATTTAGATAGAGTAACCAAACAGTAAAATGACAATTGAAAATTTATGTGGATTTCATCAATTTTCAAAATTCTCAACTGTAAAATACCCTCTTTTTATGGTGACAGTTTTTAAATAATAGTAACATGTTTTTGCGAATCAAAAGTGGCAGAATTTTACAATTTTAGGTATGATTGTTGAAATAGAATATATTTTTAAAAGATTTGGGTGTATTATTCTTACAAATTATTTCAACTGTGCATGTAATACAGTTATTGTATTTAGCATAATGTAAATGATGTTTTATTTCTAGTCATAGATTAATAATTACCCCAGAAACTAAAATAATTTTGTGTATTTGGGGGTAGGGAGCAAAGAGATGAACCAGAAAAAAATGTTCATATTTAAAATAATAAATGCTTTTTAAAATATCTATTTGATTCATCTAAATAACAAATGATGAACTGGAGTGATTCTTTTTATACAGTTTTGCAATACTGAACAATTTTAGACTGAGGAGGATTTTTCATCTTGAAAATTCCAATTCTACATTTCCAACAGGTCAAACTTTCTTGACAAGAACAACAAAAAAAAAACCATTTAATGTTCATATATACATAAAAACAGGCCTGTGAAAACACAAAATCCTGCATGAAGATGTATCATCTCTATCGTATGGCAATGTCCACATGTTTCAATCACATAAGTATAGACTAAAGGCTTCAGACTTTCAGGAAAACAACAATATAAAATTTTTGGAACTATTTTCTCTACCTGCCTTGGACAAGCTGCAGACTCTTTATAGTGTATTTTTCATGCTGCTGACATTAAGAGCTATTGAGAAAATAAAAAGTTAGTACATCTTTGAGTCTCTTTTAAGGTTTTCTTTTACATGGTGTGTCACATTAATGCCGCCCTACAGGGAAATAATCAAAGAACTTTAATATAATAGCATGGTTCAGAAAGGAAACATGACAGCAGTACATTACCGCAAATTGAATTTAATGAGCTTCTTAGCACTGAGAGAGTGACTCTTTGAAACAGAAGCTATTCAATAGAGATCGTTTTGATTATAATTAAATCATTTTACATTTACCACAGGGACAAGTTTAATCTTAATTAGACACTTTTACGGGGAGGTGAAGCCTCGTGATTTATATTTTCTTGATCATATAGCATGAAAGATTCATAATGTAAAGAATTTTAAAAAACAATATGGCTGTTCTTTCAAGAGAAAATAAAAGTAGTATTCACAAAGTTCTCTAAGGGGAATGAGTGGGGGAATGTCAGTGACGAGTTTGGTTTAGATACATGCATATCTAAATGGATAGATAAACCAAGATAGTTTCCATTTTATTTTCTGTTTCGTGGCTTTTTCTTAATTACGGAAATTATGCTTTGTGTAAAGGATTATCAAACTCAGTGACAAAACTGCTAATCAAAATGAATTCAGGATATTGATCCTTGTTTTGGTAGAAAGCACACTTGAATTAGATTGTCAAGACAATTCGAGCACTAATTCTGTTGTTGGCTGACTTTTTCATCTTCAGCAAGGAACTTACTCTCCCTGGACCACATTTCATTCCCTCTAAAGTGGAACTAATATCTCCCTTTTAAAGTTAGTGTGATAATTACATAAGATAAGAATGTGAAATTACATTGCAAACTTGAGATTGATATATAAATTTAACTTATTAATATTAATGAAAAGATGTAATTTTTGACACTTCTTTAACTGATGCTACATGATGGTAAGATTTCATCTTTTTAAAACATTCTTATTTCATACACTATATGCATGAACAAAGGTAAATGAAAATTAAAATAAAATGAAAAGAACAATAAAAACCAATGTGAGTTTCTACATTTGATGCTTTCCCAACCATGCAATATACTAAGACTGTCTTGTGTTTAAACAAAATGACATGACAGGAAAGTGGATGGCTTGAGGGATTTCTTGAAGAATAATATGCTTGGCATTAGACACAGGCTGTAAGTCTCAGCTAAGTTACCATCAATCATCTAAAACATTCAATCTAAGACTTTTCCCAGAAATTGAAACATTCAAAAAGCATTTCTCCTGTTGACTTCACATGGGAAAAAATGGCTACTATATCATGGAGGTTACCAAACAGAAGATAATGTGTAATTTTCTGAATATTAAAGCCATTTTAACTGAAACTAATTTTTTCTAAAAAGAGAAAAAAATAATTTTAAACAAATTTTCAAACTAAATTATTAGAAATTTTATCTCTTTACCTATATTTAATATGGAACTCTGTTTTTATTCTCAGGCACCTCAATAAGATGTCTTTGTAACAGTGATAGGTGTGTTGTGATTATCCTACAGACTAAAATATTTGGACCATCATTCATTACTAAATCATCATTCATGGAAGTGGATATTAACTCTGTCACTATTCCTTAGAATAACATTTTTGTAGATAGTAATTGTGTATTCATGTGTGTACATTGTATTACTAACACCTGGCACATAATTGCTATTATTTGAATATAATAATTGTGGAGGTATTATTTCTAAGATATAAAATAGATTCACTTGTAGAGATTTCACCATTTCTATATTTGCTTAAAGTCAGAGTCAGCATGGTATTGGGGAAAATGTACTAGACTGGATTGGGGTCTAACTTCCATCATTTACTTACTATGTGTCTTCAAAAAAAGTATAGCACATCTCTTAGAGTTCTGATCTTCACAATGAAAAGGTTAGACAAGATCAACTTTGAGTTCTCTTTCAACTTATATTATTAAAAAAAATAATAATGTATTTTTTATACCACATAGGGGTAGTTGGTATGTTTTACCAGAAATGATTTGATATCTTTAAATACTAATTCATTTATGGATAATTTTAAAGCAGATCTATGGCTATGGAGAGAATGAAAACAATTCACCATGTATTTCTTATAATTCTTTAGTTCAAGATACCCTTCCAAATACTTCAAAATTCAGTTGATTGCAATGAATGGATTTGGATATAGTAGAAAAAGCAGGATTTCAGTTTTCATCTGTCTTAGCTGTGTGCATGTTGAAGGTATATGGTAGGAAATTCACCCACGAAAATATGCCTTTGGTATTCTTTTATCCAATTTGCTCTTAGCTTTTTCATTTTCTCTCCCTTCTTTATTTCCAAGAACTTTCACTTTTTTTCTTTTTCTCTTTTTCTTTTCCTCATTGTCCTCTTGAAAACAAGGTATATGTGAGAGAAGAGGGGCAATATGTGAGGTAGGATTGGTCAGTATCAAACAAGAGGAAGAGTAGAAGGAAGAAAAGTGCTCCTTGATTCTCTGGCTTTGAGGATAAAGTTCTTCTCCAAAAGGTGAGAACTGAGTATAGAGAAGAAATAAAAATAAGGATAAACATATGAAAGAAATTCAACCTCAGTGTTAATAGGAGAAATGCAAATTACACTAATGAGATAACATTATACAAACTGTCAAAAGAAGAGGGCTTTTAAAATAATAATAAATCATAGGGAAATTAAGGAGAAAGAAGTATTTTCTTCTACTATACTGTACAACCATATGAAAAGAAATTTTTTAAATGTTACATTTGCTTTGATATTTTTAAACATGTTATTATGAATATAGCCTTTAAACATCACAGAAAGGGACAAAGATCTATGTTCAAGAGTATTACAATGGCTTTTTAATATTAGTGAGAATAGTGATAATAACTAGGGTCAAAATTAGATCAGTTAAATATAATTGTACCTCAATATGACAGACTATTAAACAGTCATTAAAATTACATTCCTCAACAATATTTTAAGGAAATATGCTCACTCTAATTCTTGAAAGAGAAAAATAGTATTCAAGTGTGATCCAGAGGTTGTAAATTATATTCAGAGATCAGAAAATCAGAGGAAATATATAGTACCATTAGCAGCAGTCTTTTCAATGTGTTCCTATTGACTATGCTTTTTCCCTTGCTTCTTTTAGTATTCTCATTTTTTTTATAAAACTATTTCATAAGAAGAATGTGCTATTAGAGAATTACGTATTTCTTAGTTAGAATATAGTAATTTATATCCAAATATGGCGTTGTAGTTTGAAAAGCTTTTCCATCTATAGTATTTTATCTGAATCTAAAAATAACCACTCTTCTTCTTAGTGTGGTCTGCCCTGTTACACTCACCTTGGTACTTATGACTTAGTTCAGTGTTACTCTTTCACAAAGTCTTTGCTAAATCTGCCTGTCACTCCTTTTTAGATAAGGTTTTACTCATCTGTTCTGTCAAAGTATCTGCCACACACACATTCACCGAAGAAAGGAATAAAGATCCCAAATGCCATATACTGATTGTTTATGCCCCTCAAACTTATATGTAAAAGTCTAATCCCCAATGGGAGGTGAGGCTTTTGGGAGGCAATGAGGTCATGAGGATGGAACCTTCATGAATGGGATTAGTGCCCTTATGAAAGATTTCCACGAGAGTGCTCTAGCTTTCTGCCATATGAGGTTATAAGAAGAACTAGGAAGCAGGCTCTGGTCTCTTGAATCATCTGGTGCTGTGATGTTGAACTTTCCAGCCTCCAGAACAATAAGAAATAAATTTGTGTTGTTTAGGTCACCCAGTCTATGGCATTTTGTTAAAATAGCCCACCCCAAATTGACTAAGACATCAATAACAAAAATGCATCATATGTAAGATGTAGAATAGTTAATATTTTTCTTTACTTACAGAGGAGAAATTGAGTCTCAGAAAGCTTTAATTACTTTCTGAAATGTCTGAGCTAATGAATATCAAAACTAAAAGAAAATTTTCTTGACTCCAAACTTAACACTCTTTTTAATATTCTAATATCTGGGACCATGAGGCCATGAGAATCATTAAGAAAGTAAAAAGTTATCATGTCTCTCTTCAGATTTATCTTAGTCTGAAAACTATTGCTTTTTGGAATGGGTTAAGTTACACAGATATTTGGACTCATTCTCCATCTGCCTTTAAGAGAGATGTATAAAAATGAAAGTCAAGTGTAGAAATTTGCTTCATTCCTTAGAATGCTTGAGAGCAAAAAAATTAACTGATAGAAGTGAATGGAAGAGAAACAGAAATACAATGGGGATTGTGGCAAGATAAGAGTCTTCCAAAAATGCCCAAGTCCTAACTCTGAACCCGTGAATATATTACCTTACATGAATAATGAAACTTTGAAGATGCAAATAAGTTAAGGTCTTTGAGAAGGAGAGATTACTCTGCATTATCCATGTGAGCCCAATGAAATCATGTGTATCCTTATAAGTGAAAGAGAGAAGCAGGGATGTCGGAGAAGAAAAAGTAATGACAATAGAGGTCAGAGTGATGACAATTGCTGGCCTTAGAGATGGAAGGGGACCATGAGCCGAGAATGTGTGAAGCCTCTAGAAACTGAAAAGGCAATGAGCTTGATTCTTCCCTAGAGCCTCCACAAAGTACTGCAGCCCAGCCAACACTGTGAGCTGAACTCCATGAGAACCATTTCACATTTGGGACATCCAGAACTCTAGGATAATGTATTTATGTGTTTTTAACCACTAAGTTTGTGGTAATTTCTGAGAGCAGCAGTAGGAAACTAGTCTGTTTCCTTTCTTCTCTTTATCCCAGCTTTACAAACTAGTTCTGGTGACACAATGGCAATGAAAACAATGTTGTTCCTGCCTTCACTGAACTTATATTCTGGCAGAAGAAAACAGTAAACAGATAAAATATGCGACCATGTTGAAGAGATGTGTGCCATGGAAAAAGTGAAAGTAAATGATCAAATTAGACTGTAAAGAATTATTGGATGATTAAATAAATAAATGGCGCCAACATATGCAAAATTCCCACTCTTGATGTCTCCCTGGCATCTCCCTGATCACCAGCAAAGTGTCATGTTTCCTTCACAGAGTTCACTTAGTGTTTTGTTCTTAGCATTTAATTGTGTTAGAGGTAGTCGATGAGTTCTCTGATTATAGAGAACATGTGTGATATTTCATTGTACAATGTGTACCTAGCCCACAACATCTGCACAATAGATATTTTACAGAGAATTACAGAGAAAGAGAGGGTATGATTAAAGTTGGGAAAGGAAAAATGTAGAAAAAAGGCAGAAAAGACTGAAATGATAAAGAAAAATAGTAAGGAAGGACTAAGAAATTGATGAAAGAAAGTAAGCAAAACTGATATTCAAGAGCAAAGTTATATGGTTGAACTCAATACATGCTATTCCTATAAACACACCAGTCTACACCAGTAAATGAGTGTGGTGCTTATGAGGTGATTCTCCTGTGCCGTCATGCATAGGTGCGACATTACAGGTTTTGTTGGCTGCTGGGCCTACACTATCTCTTTAAAACAGACTATCCCCATTAGCCTGAGACACCTTGTTGCCTTGTGGCTCCTGAAACTTGACTTCTGTAATATTCTAATAGGAAGCAATAAAAGAACAAAAACACGATTCTCTGGCATTTTAAGGTTAATACATGATGAGTGTATATATTACAAAGGCAGCATTTAGCTACTCTTACCTCTAGCAAACAGAAACTCTGTTTCTCTGAATTATACTCATTGATGGACTGTAATTGACTGCTGCTCTCAAGCCATTTATTTTATAAACTTCAATAAAAGAATATGATGAAAATGTGTCAGATAATTTCTACGGAGGATAAGAATGAAAGTGCTAGAAAAGAATGCAGCCTCATTTCATATTTGCTACTTGTTTTCTCAAATGCTGCCCCAGTCCTTGATGGAAGACCATTTCTTTCTCCTTGGCAATTGCAGACCTAATGGGTGAAGTAAATTTCCCTAATGTTATGTTTATCTCGTTCTTGCTGTTTTCCCCTTTGATAAAGACCCATGAGTATTAAAGATTGCAGGGGGTTTATTTTGCACTGAGATTCTGGTTCAATTACTTTCAGCTACATCAGTATACCACCAAAGAGAGATTCAGAAGGTAACAGAGCCAGCCAGCATGCTTTGCCTTCCATCTCCCAGGTAGCAAATGCAATTGTTTTATGTTTCTCGGTCTTAAAATGACTAGATATCAGCAGCTTACACCCTGCAGGGCAAATCAGGATGCAGCATAAAATGTTCAGAACTGCTATGTTGGCACTGATAGCAGAAGAGTAATAACAGAGTGTGTCTGGACACAATTGGGGTTTTGGCATTGTCAGCTACTCGTTCCCTGGTGGATGATAGACTGTGTCATTGTGTCATTCCAACTCACCCTTTATTTTCCCTCTTCCTTGACCAGAAGAATTTTTTTTTTGGATGAATTAACTCCTCCTTCCTTGCCACAGACACACTGTGATTCAATAGCTTGCTCGGCCACTTTATTTCTAGTTATGTAGCTCAAATATATCTTCCCAAAGGGTTTTGTGCTTATCTGGCTCACTCTCCACTAAGTTATTTTAGTAACATATTACATGTATTTAGCAACTAACAAACTCCTTGATCATGTATCCTTAAGTGGGGAAGAGGGAAGCACCACAGATAAAGTTCACAGATTATTCACCTGCTATAGACCCACACAGACTTTGCTTCCTTTGGTGCTAGTCCAGACTTTGTAAATGTTTTCCATTCCATTCAGTCATCTTTAGCTAAAGAACTGCTTCCTTTAAACACTTAATGTCTGTTATTGCCAACATGGTACAAATAGCATGCTAATCGCTCTGTACAGCTATCCACTTTTTCAGCATCCTCTCTGCCCAGGCCTTACTGCTTGCAACATGATGAGTTTAGTCAGCCATCTAGATTTTTATTTTGTTTATATCTCACTTTTTTATAAAACTTATGTGAAATGGTTCACCGGCTTTTCTCTAATACCACACAGCCAACTTGTCTAGTCTTTTAAGAGGTTATATATATATACACACACTCAATGTATACACACACACACACACACACACACACACACATTCAGGTTTCTGTGTTGTAGAAAACAACAATCAGATCACCTTCCATAAAAATCTGCTATAAAATATCCCAAAGACAATATTGATCTGGTTTATCGGCATTGATGTTATAGAGGACTTTCAATTTCACTTACTGCATCTAATCCCACAGTTGTACTATGTAAGGCATTTGCCTCCAATGACTATTCACATACGTAAAGAAACGTATTACTATCCTTTCATGTGCAATGCATTCTCATAGTGCAAATCCATTTGTAAAGGATGCAAATGTGTGGTGTCATATGGGATGAGCATCAAGTTATGTATATAATCCAAACAGGAGCCCAGTTTGCCTAATTTATTCACATAAATATCAACAATTAACAAAGGTAAAAAAGGGTGAGGTATAGCTGTCTGTTGCTTGGAGTGATTGGACTATAGAGAATTAATCCCCTTAACTTCCTAAACCAGTATCAGCATTATCCCATGAAGAAAGGGAATGCTTAAGGCCTCTGTTTAGAAAGAGTTTCTGAAAAAAAGGGCTTTTTCTTCCACCTCCTGATCCTCTAGTGATTTAAAGTTTCTCTATAACTTTCTATGCCTTGTTTTCACTTCTGCATTGTTACATTTTTCATATTCTAAGTTCTTTGAACTGTGACCCGAAGTTGTCAGAGAAAGAGAACTAGAGAAGTCTGACTTTCAAAATCATATGAAATCTGCTAGAAATTCCCCACCCGTGTGTTCGAAGAACTGGAGAAGATGTGAAGATATCCTGACACTGTTCTTTGTCTCTCTCCCTTGTTTCTCCATCTCTTGCCCAGAGACTGAACACCTCCACCCCTCTACCAACCCTGTCAACAAAGCTATTATTCTACTCATTGGTCAGTACCTGATCATTTTCTTTTGAATGCCTGGAGAGTTGATGCATTATATGCTAATCTGTCCCTTGGGTTCATTTTCTCAGGACAATAATGCCAAATCTGTATCATGCAGATCCCTGATTACAAAGCTGGGAGTTGGATATTAAATCATAACTCACCTGCTCGGAAACTGATATACAAAGGAGCAAATAGAAATGCTAGGAATCAGTTTTCTAAAAGGATAGGGGCTAGCCACCTTTATATCCTGAGAAAAGTAAACTCTGGCTTATCTTCATGAAAACCTCTCCCTGTCTATAAGGTCAGTGGATAAACAAAATGCTGTCAAATGCAACACATTTCCAAGTCAGAAAGTCAACCATTTTTTTTTAAGATGCCAGTATTTTGAAATGAGTATTCTCAGCCCCTGGACTAAAGAAAAGAGTTTATTTGAAATACTCGAATATTTTGGGAGCCCTCTGTGCCACTTCAATTAAATCTTTTTGCTAAGACTAGAAGTGTTTGATGTTAATACATATTTTAACTAATTCTAGCTCTTTGGACATGTAACCTGAAGAAAACTTTAAGTTTATTCATTCCAGTCACTTTCTTTGAAGGTTTTCTTCTGAGCTCCCCACCTTAGAAGAGAAATAATTAGCCTCATTACATACTAATTGTTTCTTTCCTGTATATTTCCTCTGCACACCGGTGTACAGTTATTTTTGTATCCTCTTACACAGTTGTTTGAATTTTTTATCTACTTTCATGAATGCCTGAAGGCATAGAATTACCTAACTCACTGAGTTGCCGCAAATTTTATGTGAAAGAACATATGTCGATTCCCACCTCCTGGTCCTGTTACTGCTTTGGAGACACAGAGGAAATTGGGTAGTTACAAAAGGAAAAAGCTTGAGTAACCTGGTTATCTCAGCATTAGTAAAAGAGGAGCTCCCTGTGTGTCTCTGTGAGTATTTTGGAAGATTTCTCTAGAAACTGGTTCATATTAGTGATCCATGTAGGCTTATTGGACATCATTTTTTTCTTTAGTTATTATCACGTTTTTTTAGTTATTACCACATTTTTTTAGTTATTATTACATTTTCAATAAGCTTTATTTTGTTTATAAAATAACTACTAGTCAGCATTTCAAAATCAAAAGTTTTCATATAAAACTCTGAATCTCTTGCCACACTTGGCTGCAGTCTCATATGACTGAAGATGAATAAGAATACAACTTTTAGATGCGTGTTCTGCAGTTTTTCACCCTCTATTTTCTTATGTCCTGCTTGCTTCACTCATTAGTGCTTCTTGCTTGGCTGCTGGAGCGATCTGAGTCTGAGATTCCTTCCTAGAGTCATAGTTTCTTCAAAAACCTCACAGTCTGAGATATTAGCATACTGTGCCACATTGTTGTTTTCTTTCAAATTCCACCTTACACTTGTATATGTTTTTTAGCTCTCCTAAGCTAAAAAAAATGCACATAAAAATAGGTTGTACTTCTCTTAAATATTTAGTGTAGTGTTCTGAATAATTATACTAATTTCATAATGTTATATTTGGAGTTTCAAATTTGCATGAACATATATTCTTTTATACAAAGCAGGGTATGATTTAGAAAGAGAGATTTGAAGTAAATAAATATTCCTTGTTCTGAGAGACTAAATACACCAACACACAATAGTCAGAT
Source organism: Cynopterus sphinx (assembly GCA_030015415.1). NCBI lineage: Eukaryota > Metazoa > Chordata > Mammalia > Chiroptera > Pteropodidae > Cynopterus > Cynopterus sphinx. Next base: position 121,970,863 of record CM057383.1, read on the forward strand.
AATATATGAAAATGGAACTTTTACCCACAACCTGCAGCAACCAGGCTGGCAAGTCAAAACCCAATTTTTGTAGCAATCAGCCCCAAATAGTCTTATTAATAACTGCCAATTTTCCTAATTTTTGCCCTTCCTTTCAACTTAAGACCAAGCAATGAAACCAAACCAATCATGTAGGGTGGTCCACTTCTATTTAGAGCATCATCAGCTTCCCTATCCAATGGGCTCCAATTAGATTATACCCGAAGCCTTCCTAGTTTTTCCACTGTGAAGCTTTCCAACACCCCTGTCTACCTTTGAGTCTCTGCCAAATGCAAGTGATGGTTGGTGACTTTTTTGCTATCACAAGTTCTGAGCAGATAGCCTTTGCTTGTTCTCATTTGGGTGGTCTTCTCATTTGACTGGTCTTCATCTATTTCCATAGTTTAAATTCTATTGCTGTTACTTATTAGTTATATAACTTTGTGCATGTGTTTCTTAACCAATGTAAGTCTTACTTTCCTCATTCTAAAATGGAGAGATTAGCGAAACCTACCACATAGAATAAAATCAGTTAATAAAATACAGGTAAAAACTTAAATAGTATATTATATACTGTAAGCCTGTAATAATGCTTAATATTTTTTATTCATTATAATTCTTTAGTTTTAGACATAAGGAAACAAACTAAAATAGGTCTTGCTTGACATTTACAGAAATTAAGTGTCTGAGCTGGATGCAAACTCTCTGCTGGATCAATCTAGAGTTTTTCTACTCCAAACAACCTCTTCTTTGCATGCAGAGCACAATCAGCAAACATTTTCTAAATGAATGCATGAAAGAATAAGTAAATGAGTGAGCAGACTAAATCATTACATAAGTTACAAATACAATTATGGATAAGGGAAGGAATCATTTAATCAACCAAAAAATGGATGTGTCCAGAAGAAACTCATGTTAAATCTTATAAGGTGGTAAAATGATTTTAGACATGGAAAGCATATCAGAGATCATTTAGTCCTGTGATTTTTAAACTTTTTCAAACTCTATAATAACATAAATTTAGGAAGAAAAAATTTCAACAGTAACATCTAAATAGTAACAAAATCAAACCAAACTATAATCATTGGTCTTTTGTGATAATAAAGGAAAGGCTGAGAGAAATATTCAATTCTTTCTTGAACTTCATTCTTCTTATAAATATTTTTTGTGAATAATCTACCACATCAATCATAACTTTCAGAAAAAGGATAGGTTATGACCCAAATAAGAAGCTACTGATACATTTTAATGAGATTCATGTGTTTTAATTTGAATTCCCTCAAAAGTAAACCCTGAGAAAAGAATTTGTGTACAAGTAGTTTATTTGAGAGACAACTCAGTCAATATATAAGGTAATGGCAAGTGACATAGGGACTAGGAGAGAGCCAATAAAAGGTGGATTGATAAGCATGATACTGTTATAGGCAACTGGAGCTCATTAAACCATGGACACTCAGTGAGATCGTGAGAAATAGTCTGCAGAACTGTTCCATGAGGTATGAGAAGCCTGAAGCTTCAGTTCACTTTGGATTGAGGGACAATGATTCCTACGCACTTTTTTCTTGCATCTCTTATAAACTAGAGACCTTCTGATGACAAGAGATCATCTCCAGTCAGAGAGAGACAGGAGTTTTTGGTGTAGTCTGCAGATGACCTCTGTGGCAACCCAAAGAGCTATGACCAGGGTAGGACAATGTCTGCCACACAAAGTCTTAATTTGGAAAAAAAAAACACAACTAATTAAAATATTTGTTTTAGCTTTGTGCCTTTATTAAAATTTGTGATATTGTAAAAGGCAAATGTTAAACTGGAGAAAATGTAAATATGAGAAAGGATTTTGTCTTTTATACATAAATTATGTATAAGAAAAAAGATTTTTTAAAAATCCTGTTAGAAAAATAGGTAGAAGTCAGCAAAGCTCACAAAATACAGAGTGGAACTGATAAAAACACTGGGAAGAGGGTGTTCATTATTAGATTTTGAATTTTCCATTAATCTAAAAAAATTATTAAAACTTAAATCTAGATTTTTCACATATATTGTCAAAGGTTCAGTCAAAGGGTTCATATACCAGTGACAGACACAGCCTTTGGAAAACAAATCTAGCCACCTTTGTCAAAAACTTCTAAAGTTGTTCATTTTCTTCAATTTAGTTATTCCACTTCTGAAAACACAGCCTAGGGGGGCAGAAATGAAACATATGAAAAAAGTGTACATTTTTTGAAGTATTTAGAATACTTTAAAACAATAAGTAATCGACATAGACAATATCATTCAGATGTTTAAATGTTTTATAGATTCATACGGAAAAACATTTGCAACACTTTGCAAGAAATTTTCAATGGCATGGTGTGTAGTTAGTCTCAATTGTTTGAAAGGCACAAAGTTTCATGAAGAAAAAATAAAAACTATAATGCAACAGCAAGGGCTTGGGATGCATAAGTTACTATTACAACTACTTTTATACCTATTAACTTAATCTTTTCAAGGGCCCCTTGATGTATCATTGCTATCATCCCTGTTTTACAGATGAATAAACTGGGGCCACTAAGAAGTATGCTGTATGAAGTACATTGTCCAAGATCACACAGTTAGTAAATGGCAGAATTGGGATTCAAACCCAGTCAAATCGGGTACAAACTGCAAGATGCTCAATCAGTTCTTTACTACTTTCTACAGGGGCTCTAAAAGGAAAAACTGAACTAGAAATACTGCTAGGTCCTGAGCAGAGAAGTGAATTGCAACTTGTCTTTTGTGTTCTCTCTCTCTCTCTCTCTCTCTCTCTCTCTCTCTCTCTCTGTCTCTCTCTTTCTCTCTCTCTCTTCCCCTCCCTCCTATCCTCCCTTTCTCCCTCCTTCTTTTCCTTCTTTCTCAGTCTCCTTCTCATCTTTTCTTATCGTGCAGAGCCCTCTCCTCCAGGCTTTACTATAGGGGACCAGAAATTTTATGGGCAAGACAACATTTGGTGGATACCCATTCCAGTTCGATTCATGGCCACCCCAGAGTAAAGCCAATCTAGAGCTCTCTGAGCTAAGAACTTCCACCCAGAGAAGTCATGGTTGTTGTTAATGGTAGTACTTATTAATAATATTTAATGCTATTAATGATAATTATTATATGATACTATGTTTAGAATGTTTTACATACTCATATTTCCTCAGATGATTATTATAATGAAGTATGTAAAACAGACACTAAAATCCATCTGTTAGGATCAAAGAGACTCACAGTAACACAGTTACTGTGGCTCTCTAAGTCTCCTCCTGTAAAATGAGAATATTCATAGTACAGACACTATTGGTTATTATGAAATTTAAAGGAGACGATGCAAAATTTCAGATGCAAGCCATTGTTCTTTTATTGAACGCATCGGAGGAGAAGATGCTGTATTCTCTACTCTCGTGCTAGTATATATTTAGCTTTCTATGATCCTTTTCTATCATTATCACTTTTAAAGATGGAGAAGAGCAACTTGCTTTCTTTCATTTCTGGTGGCAGATGCAGAGCTGTCCTTGCAAGAAAGAATTCACTGCTTAGCAGCAAGTGTGGTTAGCCAAAAACCTATAGTTGTTAATTCCTTCAGAATCTGCCTGGGCTTTTAAATCAAGATCACACTCTTCTCAAAGCAAATTCCAGCCAGTGACCATGCAAGACAATAATAGCTGACATTGGCTTTTCCCAGAAAAGAACTGAGCAAGGCCAAAGTCCTAGGGTACAAGGTAGGATTCCTCTAATGGGCAGTCTTTTTCCAGGGCTCTTATAAGACTAGAAGAGATTTTTTTCATGTCTAACTTCATATCTAATGGCCCACATTGCTCAGTTCTGCTTTGGTCTTTGTTCTTTCACAGGTGTTACTCCCAGCTGCACTTCAACATATGCTGTATGCAGCTAGTGAGGGCTAGGTTCCAGCCAAGGTTTTTCGACTTTGGTTCTGTGTTGTGGGGTGTGCCCTGTGCATTCAAGGATCTTCAACAATATTCTTGGCCTCAATCCACTAGATACTAGTAGAAACCCCACCCCAAGTTGTGACAATCAAAATTGTCTCCAGACATTGCTATTGTCCCCAGTTGTGGACAACTGGTTTAGGTAAATCTCTCTACTTAACCAGTAAGAAAACTCAGAAGCAAAGTTAACTTTAGTCATCCAGTTCAGATAGCTCAACTAAAGACAAAACTGGACTCAAAACAGAGTCCTGCTATTCTAATGTAGGGCTCTTTTTAGATCTAGAATTAGAAAAAAAAAAACAGAATTTATAAGAAAAATAACATCATCTTCTACTTAGACTGGAATTGCTTTAGGTGAAAACTTCCAGAGTAAAAGATTTATTATTTTTTCATTTTCTTGCTTATACCTCTGTGAAGAAGGTGCTGTAACCTCTATTACATCACAGCCCTGAAAACTATGAAGTGCCTGCACTACCTGGGCTGCAAGTTAAATTGCTTCTGCTCATTTGTTTCCTTATGGAAATACTTGAAAGTCACAGTGACTCTTAAGCGTGAAACTGTAAATTGGTCTCTCTCCAATTGAACGTGTCTCCTAAGTATCCATCCAGTGCAGAATGGCCTCCCATATAACCTTGTGTGTCATCTCATACAAAGCGTTCCTTTAATTCTGCTCCCTTGACCTCCCCCACTGCGTTGGTGGACGTTCTGTGTTCACATAACATCTATCCTGTGGCTGCTACAATTAGAGTTCTAAGTAATCTCAATTATTGTCATCTACTTGCCTGATTTTCCGCTCTGCTTTATGAACTCCTTAAGCGTAGTGGCCTGAGGCTTTCTGTATTTGGTACCTAATTCCTGAAATCTTAACTCTGTAAATATTTTGGGAAGGAATGAATGAATGAAATGAGTAAAAGCTGCCCAGTCACTCTACCAGGAAAATAATTACAAAAGGAAAGAGGTTTTTTTTCTCCTTGTTCTTTAGGAGTTTGCTGTGTTCCTTATGCCAATGTCAATTATATTTGCAGGCAAAGTTAGCAGGAAAGTGTCTGGAAACATTTTTGTCAAATCAAATGTGTTTGCAGATGTTCAGCTTGGGCACTCAGTTCCACACTCATCTAAATGTGACATGGGCAACTTTGGGTGATAACATCTAACCTTAATAGTAGCTCATTTTTACCTTCTGTTCTGAGATTTTAAAATCTGATTACGGGGTAATGAATTTGTAATGCTACACTGGAAATGCTATTGAATTACTGATGAAAACAATTCAAATTATTTTCATAAACCACATCCTATTTATTTCCAAGCATTATTATGGAACACCAGTAATTACAATATCCCCAGGAAAAAAAATTTGTAAGACAGAACTGTGCTTATTTAAATATTATTTATCCATGTATTTATTATAATAAGATAATGATCTTACTGTGTATTAGCTACAGAGTGAGATGTTCTGGTTGTTTGTAAAGTTTAATTCTATACTGAAAAATAATCTTGGGATGTAGTCACTGTAACAGCTAATGAATAAATATGAAGCTCATTTTCAAGTGATTTAAACATTAAGAAATTTAGGGTTTAGCTCTCATTATTGTATCACATTCAATATAAAATTATATGCAGGCTTTGTATTGTAAGTGAAATAACTTGCATGCATCAATCACAGCAAGAAAGATAAGGTTTACCATTTCTCATATATTAATACTGATGTGCAATTTGAATTTTAGCTTGAAAAGGCAAAAGATATTTCTTTGGTACAATTAGTGTAGATCTCGATGTTTGGATAGCAGTGTGCATTGATCAAATATTATTTATTAAGCAATAATATTTACTTAGCATTGTGCTGAATATTAGAGCATAGGGGCACATAAATAATTTGAAAATATAATTATGGTGGTCAGACATTACACTCTCATTGAGAATAGTATGTAGAATATACATGTGTATATACGTATGCACATATATATGCAAGAGAAAAATTCTTAGATACTATAAATTAAATTATAGCAGCTGGAGAGTGAGAGAAAGAGACACAACAGTTAGCCAGTTATAGCTGTGGGTCAACCAACATAAGACTCCTCACATTTTTGAATGTATATTGGCATCGTGAGTCCACCTCCAGGTATTAGTAGCTGCCATGAGATGCCTCCTTATCCCATATATGCATGAACTTTCCAGACTAGTGCCTGTAACAAATCAAAAGTAGTAAATATTGCTTCTTTTCAGACCATGTAGTACCAATCTAGAACTGCACCCCTCCTTTTTTCCTGCTCCTGCCCCTATTATCTGTAGCCAATGTCAATTCTTTCAAAACAACTTATATCTTTTTCCCCAATACATAATGTATAAAATCACCTGACCACACACACCAGGATGGAGGACATGATGTCTTCTCCACCTGTTACCCTCCTATTAGTTACTCAGCCTCCTCAGTTATCAGATCTACTGTAGTGGTGTCAGAGTGTTTGCGTTCTAGTAAGCTTCACAGTAGTAAATGCTACACCACAACGCCTATGTCATTCACCTCACTTCAACTCATCACATAGGCATTGTATCATCTCACATCATCACAAGACGTTTGAGTAGAGTACAATAAGATATTTCATGGAGGAGGGAGTCACATTTTATTGCAGTCTATTTTTATAATTGTCCCATTTTATTATAAGTTGTTGTTACTCTCTTATTGTACCTAATTTACAAAGTAAACTTTATTATAGGTGTGTGTATAGGAGAAAACGTAATAAAGCATAGTGTACGTATGGTTTGGTACGAGGCATGGTTTCAGGCATTCACTAGGGGTCTCGGAACTTATTCTTCATGAATAAGGGGGTACTAATATCATTTTGTGGAAGATATCCAATCATCTCTTTAGTAAACATTTATTGAATATCTTAACCACTGTCCAGCAATGCCATAGTGAAGTGCTTTTATGCCCAATCTTTATTGTCATTAACATCTCCCATTTTTTGAGGGAGACAATTTATTTTCAAACATGTGTACAATTCCATAAAAGTAAGGCTTCAAAATCTGCTTTACTACTAGATTGCCAGCCCAAAGATTTTCTCATATAGAATGAGAAGCACTGTATTATATGCTCCCTTTACTGTATACATTATTATATTACAACAGAGGGAAACGTACAAGATCCTTTTATAAGGAGAGTATTGTATATTGGGGCACATAGTTATCAAAGGATTAATTAATAATATTTATAATTTGTTTTTCTTTGAAAGTATACACTGGTGTAGCTTACATCTAACATATATTCATGTACTCTTATACCAGTTGTTTTGAATGATGTACTTTCTAATGGGGCCAGTTTCTATTCCAATTTGTCAGTGCCCATGTTCTATTGAATATTAAATATTTTTATTATCTCCTCTGTTAGGCTGCTCTGAAAGCACAGGGAAGCATCATTTAAGATGTTTAGTCATTGCTTCTTCTTCTACCATGCCTCACTCAACATGAAAATGTGGCTGATTTTTCCTAAATTCATAGATCAATGCCTGAATCGTATCAGACCTGCGCAGTCCAATACTGTGACCACAAGGTACATGTGACTACTGAACACTTGAAATGTGACTTATTCAATCTGAGATGTACTGTAGGAGTAAATTCACATCATATTTAGAAGGCTTAGTAGAACTTAAAATATCTCATTAATTATTTTATATTGATGACATACTAAAAGGATGCTATTTTGGGTATATTTAGTTAAACAAAATATGTCATTAAAGTGAATTCCATCTGTTTCTTTTTACCTATTTTAACATGGCCAAAAATAAATTTGAATTTACACATGTGACTCACATCCTATTTCTGTGTAAAAGCATGATTTTATACATTAAATTTGATGATAAACAATTTTATTTAAATTCCCTCATTTTATAGTTTTGCAAAATGAGGTCCAATGATGGGTTACCCAAGAACACAGACTGGAGAAGTATTTGAAATAAATTTATGATCTGAGCTTTGCAATCTATTACATTCTCCCACATTCAACATTGATTCTAAGGTTAACCCTTTACTCTTCAAATAAAGATGTATTAATATAAAAACTATTTTAGAGATACAAAACCATAGCTCTTAAACATCGATCATAAAATGTTTTTATAAGGGAAAAGAAGATTGAAATCATAAATGCTTATCTGCTTCTTAGTATTTTCTCTTATCACAGGTTTTAGAAAATAGACCTGTTCAATATAAACCTTTGATTCCTTAAGAAAAAACAAACTTCAGATACTTAACAATTGTGTAATTTTTAGGTTGTGTAAATGGAAGGAATCAGACAGTCAGATAATCTAAAACTGCAGATGACCCCAAATTTAGTTATAAGTTTTTGATTTCATGCATCTCTTGGGAGAATGAGGTGAAAGAGTTTTTCTTCATGATTATTTATGATATATTTATCATTTAAACGAAATTGTATATTCTAGATCCACATCCACTCACCACTAAGTATGTGGGGTATCAGCATGTTAGTGCTAACATACAACTTATAAAACATAGTGAAACGTAAATAATAAAATTAACTCATTTGTTTTTAACGTTTCTCAAAATCAACATGGGGCTCAAAGATGGAAAGGAAGTAATCATTCAAAAATACCATTGAAGGTTATTTAAAATAATTGAAAAACTCTCTCTCTCTCTCTCTCTCTCTCTCTCACACACACACACACACACACACACACACATATATATATATATATATATATATAATATCTCTCTCTCACATATATATAATATATATAATATGTATTTTTATATATATGTATAATGTAATATATATATACATATATATATGTGTGTGTGTATATATATATAATGTATATTAAATTGTGTTCACCAGGGATTAGCAGAACCCACCCCTTTGCTAAGATAGTGGTTTACATCCAATATATCTAAAGTAAAGAAGAAAGAGAAGTAAAACTTACCTTTCAGAAAAGGAGAAAATATGAAAATCTAGGGCAGTCATGGGCGAATCATGATGATTAAATCTGCTAAGCAAAAATAGTGAAAGTGCCTTGTTCTTCTCCTGTTTCTCAGGAGGCCTTTGTTATTCATTAATCTCCATGTCCACTAATTTTAGGGGAGACATTGGAAAACGTCCATCTTGAGGGTCTGTACTTTGAGGGGCAAGACTGAGAAAATAGGCAATGTTTTCAGGATAACTTGTCACAGGCTTAATATCATTTTGGTAGCATAATTCTCCTAAAGTTTTTTAATTATTTAGCCTATTTGCTCATAGCCCATGATGCATGCAAGTAACCATATCCAACAATTGTGTCTAAAGTGTATGAAAACAAAATTATTCAAAATAACCAGAATCTGAAAACCATGTGAAACTGATGCCAAATTAGATGAATGCAGCCTGAAGAAAGGACTGAAAATTGGCCTGATTACCATCTTGTACTGCTGATACATTCATTGTCATGTAGCAAAGGGGAATATGCATCTTGCCTATTTTTAGATGGAAAATTAATATCGAGAAGTTATTTTATAATATAAAATAATATCTATAGAAGTTCCAAGAAAATGGGTATTGATGAAACTTAAAAGAAACAAAAAAGAAGAAAGCAAAAGAAATACTCTTGCCAACAATTGGAGCTGCCTTCAATCCATAAGTCTGACTGGTGAAGTTTTCTTACTAATTCTCAAAGCTACTGTGGAGGGAATTTCTAGTGCAGAAGGTTAAATTAGATAATCCCTCAGGTTCCATCTAACCCTGCTTTCTATGTTTCTATGATTTTGTGAAACCAAAGGCAAGGATTGAACAAGTATTGATTCAGAGGAACCCAAAGAGGCATGAAGCAACTACAGAAACATATCAAACTGTCTTACAGTCTGCCATGAAAGATTTATGCTACTCCCTTAGGAGCAGTCCAAAGTGAAGATTTTTCCATCTTCATCTTCTAGTTGACTATCTGCTCTACTTGAATTCCTAATGCAAGGTTTTTTGGGGCCATTTCATTTACTTTGAATTTTTCACACAGGGAGATGTCATGAAATATAAGTTCTCTCCAAGTTATGTTTAGTTCTATAGGAAATGTGTATATTTTTTGTAAATGTGTACTTAGCAAGTTTAGGGATTTGTGCAGGTGAGATAGAAGTACAACTTTTTTTAGTGACACCTAAATCTATGTTATTACATTTTAAAGTTTTCTTTTTTTATTGCTTCAACTGTTCATATGAACAGTGTGTGAATATCCTGTCTGCATTCATCTTCAAGTTCAGAGATTTGGACTGAATTCTTTGTTAAGGATACCCTGCTATAAAAATTTTTAGATTATTGTTTTTCAATAAGGTATTTTGGACATTCAAAAACTATGTGAATTCATCCAAAAAAGAGAGAAAAACATTTGCTCAATCAGTAAATATCTATTGAGTTTTTTATTCGTGCTTTGTGTCAGATGCTGAACTTGGCATTGAAGGTAAAATGGTGAGAGAGTCAGACATAGCCAGTCTTTGAGAGACATAGACTAGCAGCTAGGGAATAATATAAAATAAATTGTGAAAATTCTGTATTAGGGGGAAGACATTGATATTAGGGAGATCACAGAAAACTAATCTAAATTTAAGAAATTAGAAAGTTATGTGACCTTGAGGCCTGAAGTGTAAGTAGGAAGAGAGAAGAATGAAAAAATCACATAACTTATTTCTCTGTCTTAACATGCATGACCATGGCAGATCCATTTTTTTCTAGGGCCTAAAAGTTATAAAATCATTAGAGGGTTTCTTTAAGAAAAAAATAAATAAACTTATAAATGCAAAATTATATACAAAGTCAAGTAATTTTAAATAAGAAAAATAAATATAAGAAATTACTAAAATTTTAGAAATTCAGATTGTTTTATTCCAAATTCATTATGGGCCATTTTCCAGACATACTTTTGTAGATACGCTTTCTGATTGCAACTAAGCTTTCCCTTCCCACCTAGAGTACTCTGTCATTCTAAGTAACTTTTAACACTGGACGGTACCTTGCAGGTGAGTAGACTCTGATTATGACACACCTGAATTTAAACTCTGGTTTTGCTAGTAATTAGCTGTGTCATCTTGGTCATGTGAATTAAACTATTTGAACCTCAGTTTTCTTATCTACGAAATGGAGATAATGACAATACCCACTAATTTAGAATTCTGTAAAAATTAAACCACCATTATTGCCATCATTCTTATGTTTTTAAATACTTTAGCATAAAGTTCATGGAGAATGCCAAGATTTGCCAATATTAAGATATAGTAAACAGGGATACACAGAATTTATAAACCAGTATTATAATCATACCTGAACTTAGATAAGGCTCATAGTTAACAAAGCATCTCCATGTCTATCATCTCATCTGATTTCACCTGATTCTTTCTGCAGGACTGCTATTCACTTGGGAGACCCCTGGCTATTTAATGTCAGCATCTATTTTGATGGGACAATGTCCCTGGCAATACTAGTTGTTGGGCATTTTGAATATTATTTTTTATAACAACACATAGATTTTACTGTTATCTTAATTTTTTTTTTTTTAGTGTGCAGACTGAAACTGAGAAAAGTGATTTTCTCAAAGACCCACAGATCACAAGATAGTGGGTTATACTGATGGAAAATGAACTGTCCAACAAGTGTTCATTCTACAAAATCCAAACTCAGTAGCTCTGGAAATTTAGTCTAATGTCAGGTCATCTTGAGATTAACAATGAAAGTCAAATCAGTTAGGGCTAATTTCATATTTACTTTAAATAGCAACACTTATGCTTAGATCACTTATATGCAGTCCCCAAGTTGAGATATATTGGCTTTTTTACCAAAACACAAATCTTCACTAAGGTTGAAGGGATACTAAAGCATAAAGGGAAAGTTCTTATCTAGTAAATGTAATCACGTACCCCAGGTTTCACATCCCAATCTAATATATTGGTCTCAATTCCTTAGACTGCACAGTATGTCATATATGGTTTTGAAGTAATTGTTTGTTTGCTTGTTTATTTGATTTTTCTGGGTGGGAAGTTGCTTCTGGAAAAAAAATTTTATTGTGGGTGATGAAAATGAAGAGCTCTGTAAAATATCGTTTTAGGAACAATTAAAGCTATTATCAAGGGAATTAAATGTTCTAGAAACATTGAGAATATTGTATGGTTGGTTGGGTTTATTATAAGAGAAGAGATGTCATATCCACTGCTTCTATAATTAGTTCAATGTTAAGTAGAGTATCCTGGGGAGAGATGTTAGAAAAGTAAGTTTAGCCAGCAGAGTTTTAGATTAAACATAAATATTTATAGAGCAGAAGAGAAGTACAAGTGGCAGATGATATTCTCTCATCAAAGTACCAAATGATATAAACCAATAAGAATTTAAAATGTGAATCTTCAACTCAAAGTTATTATTAGAGTTATTGAGAGTACAAAGGCTGATTGAAAGGGTGTTTATTGGAAAGCACATGAGTGCTGATGGAAGGGAAGTCTACTCCAAAGGCACTTACACCAGAACAATAACAGACTTGGAGTGACTCAGGAGAAAAGGAATAGGGCTGGAAAGTGGGGGAACAGGGGGACAAAAAGCAACACCCAGCAAGTTTTCCATTTGAAACAACTGTCTAGAGATTCCCAAACCCAAGCTCATCATCCTGAAATCTAAAAGAAAAGACAAACGAGTCTCTAAGTTTTTTGTCTTTGAAGATGACACAACAAAATATCTGTTTCTCCTCTTATAACATTTTTGGTTTATTGGTGCATTAAATTAAAAAAAAAAAAAAGAACTCATTGACTGCGATTCTAGCATGCTGGCTTCGGAACTCCTAAAAACTCATTCAAACCCAGTGCATGTTTTTTTGTTTTGTTTTGTTTTGTTTTGTTTTTATTTTTCATGAGGATGCTGATTAGGAGAAAGGGAGGAAGGCTGCATTTATTCATTTATTTCTTTTTTTTAGTAATAAAATAAACAAGATTGAAGGAAATCTGCCAAGAAAGTAGCTTGACCCTATTTGAAAAGAGGGAAACCCAGGACAAAACAGCTACTTAGGGTTACTATTTGCCTTTAAAAACACAGCCACCTTAGGATTTTGAACCAGAGGTACAGGGGTCAGCACATGAAACCAAGGATCAAACTGAGACACATGCTCTTATAGATTACCACATGGTGCTCTGTCTACTCCTGTTACATTCCTCTTCTTGGAAGACAAAAACCAAAAATCAATTCATATAGCTCTACAGTTTCTACAACTTTTCTCCACAGTACCTTGGCTTTAGAACAAAAGTAAATTAGAAGCAAAAGGAAGAAAGAAAAACTCTCTATTCTTTATTCCATTGGGCCATTATTTTTAAAATATGAGATTGAACTTTAATTTATAGCTGAGAGTTCTCCAAGTTTCTCCTCTCTTCAGTTTCTCCTCCCCTTACCTGTATTTTCTTCTTTCATTATAGATTGATGATGGTGAGCAACAGAGTTTTGCTCAGATATTGGTAGAAAAATAGAAAATACAAGGATTTTTTCCAGCAGGAGTTAGGATAGAAGAAAAATTCTGATTTTAGAGGCAAGAAAAATAAAGTATTAAGAAGTGCCTTTTTCTCCCCAAACTTCCTTTGTAGACAGTATTTGTGTGTAAGTGTAGGTCATTTTAAATGTGCTCTCTCTCTCTCTCTCTCTCTCTCTCTCGGGAAAGCAAATGACCATGCATTGATTGAGGACATATTGGTTTGAAAGATGGCCAAATATAGGTACATTTATCAAGCACAACCATTTTATTGTTTTAAAAAATAGTCTCTGAGGCTATAACAAATATCGTGTGCGATTTACTATGCAAGGAAATGAAAGTATAGGAGACTTTAGATGCCTAATGTCATTTATAAATGTATTTATGACAAATAGATCTTAAAGATTAGACCAGTGTTACCAGAATCAACTGGGGATTTTTAAAAATTAGTATATCTCAGCCTACTCTCTCAAAATTCTGATTAATCAATTCACTGTGGTGATCCAGGTCTGTATATTAATTTAAAAAGGAAAAAGAAAGGACTTAATAATTGTAATGCATGCTCAGAACTGAGAATCACTGATAACCCAACTATTTCACAAATGGGTAATTGTTTTAGGTATCTATTGCTGCGTAATAGATTACACAAACAGGTGCTTAACACAACATACATTTATTATCTCCCAGTACTGTGGATAGGAAGCCAGGCACAGCTTAACCAGTTCCTCTGCTCCTTGTCCAATAAAACTGCAATCAATGTGTCAGCAGGGCTTCATTCCTTTCTAAATCTTGAAATCTTCTTCCAAGCTCTTGTGGTTGTTGGCAGAATCCCTTGTGATTGTAGGACTGAGCTGTCAGTTGAGGGTTGCCCTCCACTTTTAGAAGGCACCACAGATCCCTTCCAGAAAATCTTCCCATGGGCCTTCTCACAGACTGTCTGTCTTACAATATGGCAGTTTATGCATCAAGCCCAGCAAGAGAATCTTGGTAGAGTCAGAGAAGATACAGTCTTCTGTCATGTGACAATCACTGAGTGACTGTCCCTATCACCTTTGTCAAATTCTATCGACTAGATGCAAGTCTCAGATTTTGCTCATACTCAAGGGAAATGAATTCTGTAAAGATTTGACTAATTGAGGGTCACCTCAAAGTTTGTCCACCCACAAGGGACTAAGTTTCAAGGAGCTCAACTGATCGATTAAGTTTATATAACTAATCGGTGGAACACAAATTTCCTTATTAGTCTTGGGTGATCTTTCAATAGAAAATAAAAGTAAAAACGAAATCTCTTTTTTTTAATACAGCATTCAGGGTTAAATCTTGGTATAGTGAGCATATGTTTCTGCATTCTTGTGCAGATTTTCATGAAATGTGAAAACACCAACTGATGAGTTTGCTCATTTTCCTCTTACCATATAGGTAAAGTATTTGTGCAAAAATTGTCAACAGTTAATTTACAAAGAGCCTCTAGCCCTAACATATGCTGATGGTTTGGAAAACACTAAAGTCTGAGTTTTGTGGTGAGTGCAACCACATTTTAAATAGTCTGCATTTGAGAACGGAATCATTCACCTGGTAAACATTTCAGCCTAAAGGAAAGTTAAACATTTGGTAAAAACCATAGATGGCAATGTGAGTTGAAGGTGTTTCTCCATTCTTTGTATTTCTCTAGCTTCTCAGATATTTTGGATTTAACATTTCATAACTATGTGGAGGTCCCTCCAAAGGAATCTGGTGTTTTAACTGACCCCTAGCTAAGATGGCACACACAAATCTGAAATGTCGATTATCATCTGTTTCTAAATCTCTAAAATCTCCTAATTTTTCAGTTGGATAGTTCTTTCTAATGTCCTTTTATTTTTTATTTTTTGCTTAATTTAAAGTTATTAATTTTGACACACCATTAACAACCCTGGACATATTTTGAATGTATTTGAGGGGATATCACTTTTTTTATTGCATTACTAGTTTATTTCAATACAGACACTGTGATTATAATTAGTTATAGTTCTTCTCTTGCTCCAGGCACAGTTTCTAAGTCTATTTGATTAAAAATTATTATTGAGACATTACAAACCCTCAGATATGCCAGTGCAATATTGTCAGATTTGTTTTACATATTTTTTTACTGAGGAATACAATTTTGTAGTTATAGCTGATTCTTCATTACCCTGATGATGACCTGTTCTCTTTACCAGATAAAGACAACCAGCCTAGAAATAACTATTATCCTGCATCATGTGTAAGCTAATCATGTATATTTTAATATTGTTACTCCATATGAATCTCTAAAGATATGTAACATTTTTACATGCTTTTCATTTGCATAAATTTTATAGATATACCTTCTTAACTTACTTTTTTGCTAAATATTGTAAAATTTTTCATAGTGATTTATGAGAAGCTAGTTAACTTATTTTCATTGTCAAATGGGAGTATGTTATTATATAAGTATAGTATAAATTCATTTAATAAAGGGCATCTATTGTTTACCATTATTCATAAGAAATATTTCAGTGTACATTGTTATAAGTCTCCATGTGCTTATATGAAAATGATTCTCTAGGAAAGTTCTGTTTAAACTTTTTGGACTGTAATTCACACAAAAAAGGTACATTTTATCTTAGGACCCAGGACCTCCTAACATGCAATCATACCTATGTATGGAAAGATACTCACCTTTACCTTTTCTACATACACACACACACACACACACACACACACACGCACACACTCTCACAACCAAAAAGGAAAATATGATTAAAACTTACTTTGGTATTTTATATTCTATTCTGTTGTGGGTAAATTAAAGTGAGTAAAGACCAACTAAATAAATTGGGCACCTTTTTCATGGGTCAGAATCAGCACTTTGAAAAATGATGCTATCAGTTTTATGCCTCATAAGGGGACTATTATAGAAAATGGGCATCTTCAACTTTTTGATATTGCTAAATTGCTCTTTAAAAAATTTGAAAAATTTTTCACTCTCACCAGCAGTGTAGAGTTACTATTTGCCTATGTTCTCTGTATCCTTCGCATTTCTCCACATCATTTATTTATATATTTTTTAATTGAGGTATAATTGATAAGTGAAAACTATATATATTCAGCACAAATAACTTGATGTCTTGAGATATGCATTCATTGTGAAATGATCACCATGATAAAGCTAAGTACTCATCACCTAACATAGTTACAATTTTCTTTTTTGTTGTTGAGAACACTTAAGATCTGCCCTCTTCCCAAATTTAAAGTATACAATACAGTATTGTTAACTATGTACTAGACCTCCAGAATGTATTCATCTTGCATAACTGAAACTTTGTACTCTTTGACCAATATCTCAGTCTCTTCACTCCCCATACCCTGGCAACCACCATTCTACACTCTGCTTCTATGATTTAAACTTTTATAGATTTTGCATGTAAATGAGATCACACAGTATTTGTTTCTGTCTGGTTTATTTTAGTTTTCTCAAACTGTTCTTGTCTAGATTCAGAAAGATGATTTGAGATGTTGAGATTCTTTAAAGAGTCATGCTAGGTGTTGGTAAGACTCATTGCTCTGAAATGTGCATTAACCTTATAACACAATAAGAAACAGAATATGGAATTATCTACCTGAAGGTGGCAGATGTTTTATTAGATTGTGCTTCTACTCCCTCTCCTAATAATATAAAGAGGACACAGTCCTGGGTTCTTTTCAACCTGTGGGGTCTTTACTGAAGTTGGTGAGCCACCACATTCAATTTTTGCCAAAATTATAAAAGGGGAGTTTTTAGAAATCTACATTCATTTACTTATACTCTTTATCTCCTGATTTTTCTTCTTTTGCATAGTTTATTTGCTGATATATTATTAAAGTAAATTGAAAGCGCCCTACTGAAAGTTAAATTGTCAATTTGACCAAATTGCTGAAGCAAAAGGACTTATTGTTACTTGACTTAGTTCTTCAGGGTTATATGCTTCTTGTTCCTTGATGGTTTAGAAAAATTTGTTTCTAAAATAATAAGACTTGAGTTTTTGTTCGGATTTGGCGAATTGTAAAGATGCAGGGAGGTAGGTAGTAATGCTCAAGGGTGAGTACATTATTTATGACAAATTCAATTTATTTAATGAGTGTTTGTTTATTCAAGTTTCTATATAATATGTAGTTAGTTTGGTATTTAGTATGTTTTTTAATTATCTTTTAATGAGCTTTCCAATATTTTGGCATATAATAATTCATGGTACTCTTTTTAAATTTCTAAATATCAAATTTATATATAATTAGAACCTATTAATTCAAATTATTCTTGTTAATGTTGCTTCTAACATTATAATTTGAATTATTTCAAATGTTTTCTTTCTATTACTTAACTTTTTGAGGAACTACTGTTTTTTTTTTTGCTGAAATGTCTGTTATGCCTTTGTCATTGTTGCTATAATTTTTAATTTCTGCATTTATCCCAAGCATTTATTTCTAATTCATTTTTAAATTATTTATTTAAAAAATGTAACTTCTTTAGTTAAATGCAAAGCCCACTAATATGCCATATTTCTTCCTTTATAATATATGTATTTAAGGCTTAAATTGTCATAAAGGTAGTCCTGTAATTGCATCCCTTAAAATGTAAAAGTATACTGTATTCATAGTCATTCAGTTTCAAATATTTCATAATATAAATTATAATTTCTCTTATTTGTACATGAATAGTTTGATGGGTAAAGTGTTCTATATATGTCAATTAGATTTAGTTTATTCATTGCGTTCAAATCTTATATACACTTGATTTTTTTAACTTAATGTTTTGATCAGACAGAATCATCAGGAAGATTAAAACTAGTTTTAATTTTTCTGAGAAACTTTATGATTCCTTTATAAAAGTTATGGTTTCTATTTTTCTTAGTACTTGCAATTGATGTTTTTCTGTATGTGACTAAGTGAGATGTGTTAAAGTCCTCTACTTTGTGGGACTGTCTCTTCTCCTTTTTGTTTTGTTATCTTTAGTTGTATATATTTTGCCATCATGTCATTGTTATTAGGTGCATTCACATTTGACATGCTACACTTCCTAGTCTTGTGTCTTCGGGCTAAATACAGGTCACTTCTGCTGCTAAAGACTTTTGCCCATTTCTATTCAGGTATGCATCTTTTTATTTAGCTCATACCAATAGCTAAAATTTCATCTTCATTTCTCACATCTGGCGGGTTCTTCCTCCACCTTTTTTCTCTCAGAGCTGTGTAATTGTTATTGTTGTTCTTGTCTTTTTTAGATTCATATCCAATGTTTCTGCCTGATTTGCGATGAGAGGTTTGGGTGTCTAGGTTAGTTCAATTTGTTATGTGTTCAGAATCAGAAACCAAACAATAATTTCTTACCCAAAGCAAGGATTTATAGTTTAAGTAAGTAAATCTTATCTGTTGATTTTTATTTTAAACATAACAAGCCAAACTAAAGCCCTTTTGAATTCTTATTTTTAGGATATTTAATTTATTAATTACTTCAGAACTAATTCTTTATTGCTACTAATACCACTAC
The DNA here is from genome assembly GCA_030015415.1 of Cynopterus sphinx. Taxonomy (NCBI): domain Eukaryota; kingdom Metazoa; phylum Chordata; class Mammalia; order Chiroptera; family Pteropodidae; genus Cynopterus; species Cynopterus sphinx. Next base: position 121,989,807 of record CM057383.1, read on the forward strand.
TCACAACATCACTGTTGCTATTTCTATTATTAATAATAATAGCTTATAGCTTACATTTATGGAGTACATAATCTGTGCTAGCTCATTTTAAACTGCTTCATGTGTATTAACTCCTTTAATCATCACACAAATACTATGAAGTAAGTGTTATCATTATATTTATTTTACAGGAAAAAAAGAAACTGAGGCATAGGGGTGAAATAACTTCCCTGAAATTACTTAATTATTAAATAACAGAAGCAGAATCTGAACTGAGACAGTCTGTATCCAAAGCCCTCATCCTCACCACAACACCACTGCTACATTTAGACTCATGCAAGAGAGGCCATTTCCCTGGACTTCACTCTTCAAAAGGATAGTAGCAGGAATTTTCTATCCAATTCTCTTTTCACAGACATGGACTTCATGGAGCTAAGGCAATGTGCCCAACTATGTTTTTAATCTTTTACACTATATCTTAGTATTAGTTAAGACATGACATTTCCTATCAAAACTCTTTTCCAGGGTCTGCATAGGTCTCTTTCCTTGGTTTGTCCTCCTGAGAGCAGACATGACTACTGCAATGTACACCTGTAAGCCCGTCAGTGGCTTTGCATAGGGTATGTGGTTGGAGCTTGTACATGCAGACTGGAGTGTCAAGATGCGTGCATGTGAAATCCCTTATACAATGCCAGACTTAACAGGGCTAGAAGACATGTGGAGTGGGTGGGCATCAGGGAGAGGCCTGGGTACCACAGACTTCTTTATCCTGTATTGCCTCTGACCAGTAGAAGACTCCAAGGTGTCTGAGAATTTTGAATTTGAAAACAACCTTATAAGCCATCCTGAAGGCGATAAGTTGACTTAATTTAACTATTTGTTAGCTCAATTTATAAGTTTTTTTTTATATTTGATCATTTGAATGTGAGCCTTCGTTCACTGGTTGGCTTATTGTCAGCGTGTGGAATACAACATTGTCAATTTATAACTTGCCTCTAATATGGATGCTTCATCATTCTTTTTTTCAATCAAATTTTTAAAAATGACTGAAATATAGAGTCCTTTATTTTTACTGTTCTCTGAAGAAACTCTAGTTTCTTTAGGTTTGAGATTGGAGTTGAGTGTGACAAGAGGAGGCATAATTGACATATAGACTATTAAAAACAAAGCTCAAAGAATTACTATTTTATCTGTATGTTGCCCAACAGAGTCTGACTGTGTACACTTAGTACGCATTCAAAAAATGCTTGTGTATAAGTAATAAATAATAGTCACTATTAATTTAGTGTTTATCATATGTCAGAAGTAGTGCTTTTCACCTTCTGTAGGTTATCTAGTTTAATATTGACAGCAATCTTTTTAGTTAAATACCACTATGAAACACTTTATGGATGAAGAAACAACTCTGAAAGTAACTATTTCAGGTGACAATGTCAGTGATTGACAGCCTGGATATATGAACTAAGACCATATGACTTTATAATGAGTACAGATGATTATAATTTATTTTACTTCACAAAAATGAATGAATGAATGAATGAATGAATGAATGAAAAACAGCTATGGTTTTCCTTAAAGTCAAGCTTATTCTGAATACCTAGCTAAAACAGTGGTGGAATATGTTGTAATCATATGCCCTCCACATCTTATTTCTATTCTTTTCTAGGCAGTGGGCTTTAACATCTACCAGAATGCCATAAGCATGTTTAAACTTAGATTTTGTTTCAAAACATATTAAGAAATAGATTGTGAGAATGAATGAAAGAAAGATATATACTGATATCAGTTCCTTTTTTGAAATCAATATATTAACACATTTGTTATTGAGTTATATGAATTGTGATTATTTATCATGTCTCTGACTAAAGGCACCAGATAGGATATTGTCATGATAAATATAACAATTCAGTTCTTGATTGCATGTTTATGTCAAAAGTCCTATTGAGATTTGGAGTGCTGATGACACAAATCCAATAATAAAACTCTTTATTCATTTATATCCAGTAAAACAACATTAGAAGATGATACATTCCTTCTTCCTTATGGTTAGCAATTTGGGTCTCATAATTCTCTATTATGTTTATTATTTGTTGGTATATAATTTGCAAAGATTCTGTCTTTAATATTAGTGTCTCTACTTAGGATTTCATTATAAATTGTTTGTTCATACTCAGATGGCAAAAATATATACTTGGGGAAATAATCACAGTAAATATGCACACAGCAACAGTCATGATTGGAAAGGGGCTAGTCAAATGTCCAAGAGATGATAGCGTGTTTTGAGCTTGAATCCTGTGGGAGTATAAGTGTCTGCTGAATTCTAAGAATCAAGAAGGAATTATTGCATCTTTATTCCCCTTAAAACTTTCTCTGTGATATATTCTACAGACTCAAGAGCAATCACATGGCAAAATGCACAACCAGAGACTGAGAACTGGGTTAGAATGAATCCCTATGACAGACCTGCTGTTGAATAGGAAGAAGAAGAGTTCTAACTATTTGTGAGCCATAGTATTTGAGCATTATGCTGCCGCTTTAAGTGCAGCTATTTTAATGTTATTTTCAAGCCTGGATGGTGGGTTTGGGTGGAGGGTAGGGATTATAAACTCTATTTTAGACTTTAGTAACCACATTTGCCCACTGTTACATTCCCCAAACCTTGCCCTTTCTATTATGAGCAAGACACATATAAGGAAGAGTCAATATTAGTCCTGGCCTAGGATCTACTATAACTTCTTTTATTTTAATGATATAGTTTAGTTGTCTCAAGGAATATTAGCATTTTGATTCAGGCTAATAAAAAGGCCACAGTGATATAAGGAAATGTCAACTTGCATCCTACTTCCATATGAAGAATGTGGCTTTATCACTGAGTGTATCTTAACCTCACTTTTTGCCCCTATCCAATTATATTAACATCATAGGTCTAATTGGTTACAGGCTAAATGGGAGTTTCTTTATTTCCTCTAGATGAAACATCAGTCTCTTTGCAGCATCTTATGCTTTGTAGAACATATTCACATTTAAACAGTTAAGAGATATTATATAAGGGAAGTCCAACTTGAGCCAGTCATTAACTAACCATTTTTAAAGTAAAAATATCTATGATGTGAAAAATAACATGGAAACTGCTGTAGTTCTGGAATTTAACACTTGTTAAACACGTTATTAGCTGTATAGTCTTGCTCAATCCTTTTAACTTCACTAAACATCAATTTCTAAATGTTTAAAAATGATGCATTTTAGATAAGATCCTTTTAGATTGTCTTGAGGATTGTATGGAAAATAATTTTTACACTGTTCTTTTGGCAACTCACAGGTAGCCCAACAGCTTGTTAAATGAAAACAAAAGCATAAATATTTAAAATGCACAACAATGGGAAATTAAGATTAATTAAAAAGTTGTTTCTGTTGAATTTTTTCATCAATTTATTGTTCAATTCACCAGCATCTCTAGGGGCATCCAGTTTTCCTGGCAGTAGTTCAACAGACATATTTGGTTACCTCATAGTATAGTATGTGAATTATATTTTAACAAAAGGTTCAACAGCTTCCCTAAGAACCTTTGACTCTAGAGGTAAATAACACTTTTAGATGGAAACCTGCAATATACTAGGGATCTGCATAATGACTGAAATTAGCATAGGTTTGCATAGTACACAGCACCATTAGAATTTTGATTCCTTGGAAAAGGACTGAAGGTTTTAACTTTTCTAAGGAAAGTCTCTGGAGGGTATGAAGTCCTGAAATGAAACCAGCCCAGTGTGAATGGCTGAAAGGACAGAAAAATCAAGTTCATCAAAAGACAAATGTGTTTTCCTAACTAAAAAGTGACCCATTGATGCTTATGCATTAAAGCACTCTCACCTTTTAAGAGATGCTAATCACAGGTGACCTGTCTCTCCTGTGTTTATTGAGATGTGATATGATATAAGCCTCCTCATTAAACAGATTCTTATGACCCTAGTTTCCTCATATAAATACTTGTGTAAAGGGAGAAATGTAAAATTGAGAAAAGAGAGAAGAAAAGACTGGGAGAAGAGGGAAGAGAGAGTAGAGGACAGGAGGGAAGACAAGAGCAGTTGAGATGAGGTGAGCAAAAAAATAAAAAAAAATAAACCTGGGACTTGCTGTATTTTATGGTTTAGTGACACGAGGATGTGGCTGCAAATGTTTCTGGTCTGTGGGACAATAAGTGGATAAAAAGTAATTTACTCTGCAAGAGTTTCTGAGACCTGCCCAAATTTTCAGCCACATTCTGCCCATGGGGATAATAAGAAACCACTCCTGTCCTGCTATTGTTACTGATAATGGGAACCCGTACCAGAATTTGTTTGCAAAGGTTGACTTAAGAGCAAAGTTGTTCAGGACAATGGGCTTCTGTAGAGGTTTTCAAACTCCATAGGTAATAGTAGAAGTAGGAGCATAATGCCTAAAACTTTCACCTCTGAAGACTTTCCCAGTGTTTTCTTTCTGTCACATCAACCCAATAATCTGAATTTTTTTCTAATGAACAGAATCCATGGATTTAATAATACTTAGTGTATTTTCTTATTAGTCAGTCAGATAGATTCTTCTATTGTCATCCCAGATTGATGTTATAAAACACAGTTCAGTCCCTGAGTTCATTTAAATCCAGCCAGAAACAAAGACACTTAACCTTAGAGAGCCTTTGTCTCAATGTAGATGATGACAGTTACTTCCTTTTGAACATAGTAAAATAGCTCATGGTATTGCTTAAGTAGAAGATTAATAAACATACAAAATTATAATGTTAGAGTGGAAAGGGAAATGAATTTAGACAGAAAACTCTGGATGAGGTGGATGGATAAGTAACCAGGCAAATGTGATTGGAAGAAGCCTCTAGGGCCTTCTGATAGCTTTGAGCAAGTTTTAATAATTCACTCCTCTCCTGTTTCCCTGATTTTGACTGATATGTGGCCCATTCTTCTATACTACAAATTCAAGATAAATGAAAAAAAAAATGCAGTAAAAGATAGAAGCAGTAAATTTTTCATCAGACCCTGCTTCTAGCTGCATGAGAGATTCAAAAGAATTACTATTTCTCCGAACTTTGCTTTTCCATGTATAAAATGAAGACATGAGGTCATTTTATAGAGATGAGATCTCACTATTTCTACGATTTTTTTAAACATCACTTTTTCTGAGTCTCATTTTTCTTATCTGTAAAAATCAGAAGAATGCCTACTTCATAAGGTGACTTTTAGATATCAAGAGTTCACAAAATGAGGTCAGATAGTGAGGGGCCTAAGACCGGTTGGATTTCTTTGAGCTAGGTATTTTATATAGTAAGTGCTAAGTTTTGAAAAGTGAGGATTTATCAAATGTTTTTAATTCCTGGATATCTAGTAAATCACTTTGCATACAGGAAACAGTCAATAACTATTTACTCTGGTGTCTTTGACCTTCAGGGTAGAGAAAGCCTGGTTTAACTGTGCACTCCCAGCATCTAGCATAGGGCCTCACAGTCAGGAATGCCCAGCTGATGTTTGTGGCTTTCAGGCTTGTCATGGGACCCTGCTGAAGTTGGCTTTAACGTTTGGTCAACAATATCTATCTCCCATAAAGTGTTTGTAAAGAATGATAAAAGATCATTTCAAAAAGGTAAAATCCTAACTCTCATGCAGATATAAAATGAACAGGTGTTAAAGATTTTATAGAGCTTTTTAATTAATGAGAAAATCAGTTATAATCAGTTAAAAGAAAAATATAAATTAAATACACATTTATAAATCAAGAATACTGAAATTCATATAGAAATAGAGGTAAAGCTAGCTTTTTCCTTAATGGAGAGGGAACTCAATTAAACCTCTACTGGACAAAATAAATTTGCCTATAGAAAAGAATTATTATGTACTACCTACTAATAGTTATGTACAATTTACAGAGTTGTAAATTCTGTAGAATTCTTCCATAGAATCTGAATCACATAAGTAGAAATGTGTCCTATATACAATATGTAATTTCTATTGAATCACAAATTTCCCTTCACATAAATTAGATAATCATATAAATAATTTAACTTAGTACATAGCAGACCTCCAATAAATGCTTATTTAAAAAAATTACTACAGTGAGCAGTGGCAAAGAGATAGATTGTATTTAATAATACTTAATAAATTTAATCATAATTGGAATTCTAGCATTTACTTAATCTATTATCTAGGTTTGATACTGACTCTCCCATGCAGTTCACAGTTCCCTTCCCCATTTAAAAACTAGTAGCTCTACTAGGTTTCCTTAACATGTGCTGAGAAGAATCTGAAAATTGCTGAACAAATTTTGACATTTCCCTCTAGAGTTACATATAACCCTAAAGAGTATTCCTAGAATAACACAGAATGACAATGAAAAAAACTAAATCTGAGACAATATTAATAAAGACTGTTTATTCACAAATTTGTGGCCAGGAAGCTCCTCTACTGTCAGTTTTAAGTGAGCATTCAGAGGTGTTAGAAAGAGGAGTATGTTTTATGGGGTAAAACAAAAAATATGACATGGAGATTGTATCTAACTGGCAAGGTTTTTATTAAGATGGGATTTTTGGAAGCTGTAGAGACTTTCTGTTTGGTATATTTGATAGTCTTGCTTGGCTCAAAGAGAACAAGGGAGAAGTTCCGGGATATTTCAAAAGAGGAAGAATTGTTTTAGTGTGAGAAGCAGAGGGTTTCTGTGGCTGTCTATTTCCTGGACCAAGAGGGGATCAACGTGAAGCTTTGTCAATGTCATGATGATCCCTGTAGGTTTGGAGGAGAGGTCTACTATGGTTGATTGTCTCTTGGCATAAGCCAGTTAATACAACAAAAAGCCAGTTAATACAACAAAAAGTTAATTAAGGACTATGGTTTAGATACACATGAACTGATTTTGTTGAATTTAGTTAAAAGAGACCCATGAATCCAAAATACACATGAAATTTCACATGAAAACAATTGTGATGAAGGAAAGAAAAATTATATAGTTAAGAAATTTGACCACAATTATAATGTGATACCTTATGGCATAAAATTATTATCAGTCTTTCCTTGGAATTTACTGTGGCCAAGGTCCAAGTCACACTTTTTTGTCCTAGGACAGATTCAGTGTCCAAATGTTTTTATATTAATTATTAAAAAAAAAAACAAAGCAATAATCCGTGGCTCTCTACTATGTCTGAGTAAGAAAGCAGTTGAAAGAGTGGTTGGCTTAGCAAGTCTTAAAATCTGACCTACTGGACTTATAAATTTTTATCCATGATTTGAAAAATGGAGCAAATAAAAACATCTGCTAGACAGAGAGCTATATACTAAGTGCTTAGAAAAGTTGTTCTGAATGAATAAGATAATATATGTACATATGAGCAAGAACAACTCCAGGCCTGCAGTAAATCTCAGCTGTTAAATTCCTTCCCACTTTCTCAGGGCATGCAACAACATGCAGAATTTAGTCCAATCTGTTATATCAAGTCTAATCAATAAACTTTCATTAGGCCTTATCATTCACTTGGACTTCCACTAGCTATGGCTGCAGATACAAAACCGCATTAACATGCAATGTAGTTTCTAAAAGAGAAAATCTTTCTTTCCATCACTTTCTATTTTAAAAATTATATCTATACATATATCTATATCTATATCATCTATATCTATATCTATATCTATATCTATATCTATATCTATAAATGACCATTTTCTAATATATTAGTGTGAGTTATGGGTGCTAAAATCTAATCAATCAACATGTATTGAGCATTATATATTCTTCAGTGCATCCTTTATTCTGTTTTATACAGGAGATACTGGACGTGCAGAGATAACCTATATAGATTAACAACATGGAGACATCCTGAAACTTCTCTGGAGTCTCAGTAAACTGACTGGATTCACGTTTCACAAACAGGGAGGCTGGTCCATGGACAATTTGCCACAGGTAAGTGAGAAGTATAACTTTCTCTGTTAGAATCTTTCCAAGATTCATTGGCTACGGGGTCATTAATGACATTTAAATTAGTTTTAATATTTCTTTGGTACAGCTGACAGTTTCTCTTCTCTCCCAAACATGCTCATGTGGTTGTCAACATATGGCTAAAAGTCTGGCCATTTCATCTTTTTCATTTAGACTACCAGTTATAAAAGGAGGAAGCAGGGGACAAAGTACTCACCTCATAAAAGTTTTACTAACAGTGATTTATGTAGAGGGGCAGGAGTCAAACTATTCCCCCAACAGACATTTCTTTGCACTACGCCAGGAGCTAAAAGAGTGGCAGGGTTACTTGCCCAGGTCTCGGAATGAAACAAGCAGACAAATGATGATGTCCTCCCTCATTGAAACTGGGACAGCAGTTAGGTCATTAATATGGAAACAAGTATTTGGGAAAGATAGCCATCTTTTTATTCTCCCTTTGAAAACCTGGTGAAGTTGGAAAGCTTGAGGTGACAGCATGGAAATATTTTATGTTGGGTAATGGGAAAAGTTGAACTTGGCAGAAGAATCAGTGGGGAAGAATGCAAGTCTGATCGACTGAAACAAGTGGTAGTTAGTGTGCCGAGGGCCTGAGTTGACAGCATCTTCCATTGCTAATTTGTTCTGCCATCAACAGTCAAGGCCACTTGAGCCTCGAAATAAGATCAGTTCTGCTCTGTGAAATGGAAATAACCTGTATATTTTTCTGTGAGGTTTCACTGTGTTACAGAGAAAAGAGATTAAAAACAACACATCAAATTGTAGTGACATCAACTTCTATCTATGGCAAGGGAGACATTTATACTTGCCATTTTAATTGGCAAATACTTGAATCATTCATGCTGTTTAATGTTAGAAGAACCTGGAGCCATGGCAGAAGGAATTGCTCATACATTTCCCTGTTAACATTTACCTCTCTCTGGGTTGCCTGTGTAACAGCTATCTGTCCTGAACCTATAACTCAAGAGCTTCCTGAAAGATAACCTCTGGGTTTTTTTTTTTTTTCATTAACTCCAACACATTATATAGATTTAAATAAATCAAAGGCGTGTTTTCCCTGTTTTAGGAAAATACCTTGTTTTGAGAGTCACATGAGAACACAGATTTGGGATTGTTTTGTATCATGTAAAGTGCTTTCTAATGAGGAGGAGGCAATAGTAAGATAAAGATAAGGTACCCGCACTCAAGAGGAACATAAACCAACAACAACAATAAAAGATGACTTGAAGTTTCTTTTTTTTCCTAAGTGTATGTGATCATCTCATTTATTTGTCTTCCATCTTAGTCCTTCCAACTTAGTCCTTCTATCTATACAGAGAAGAGAATGTTGATTTCTTTGAGTTAGACTCTTTTGTTTAAGGAAATAAAGACTCATGTAAGTGATGTAAGTGACCCAAGTGAAAAGGGAAGTATTATGAAAAAAAATGTGGACTGGAACTTAAACCAAATTCAAAAATAAAAAGTAAAAATGTTACATATTTGTACCATTCTCATGAGCAACAGCAAGTTAAACTCTTTGCAGCTCTACTTCTCCCTGAACTTCTATTTCATAGGCCGTCTTTCTTGCTCTTTCTGTCTCTCTGTCTCTCTTTTTGTCTCTGTCTCTGTCTCTTTCCTTCCCCTCCACCCACACTTCTAGTTGATTCTCTAGCCTTCTTAAATTGCTTCTTTCATAATTTTGTTTTGCACAGAGCCTCTCATGGCCTCTCTAACCTCTTTTTCTTTACTCAGCTTCAAGCCCTGTGACTATTTGCCTTCAGCCAGGTTATAGTCATGAAACATAAAGTACACCAGTTATTTGACAGATAAAATTTAATTTAAGAATTTACTGGAGAATTGGAAAAGCAAAAATGGGCATCAATGAATTATAAAGCAGCGGTTCCCAACCATATTGGCACCAGGGACCAGTGCTCCTATGAGAATGTAGTGCCTGATGACCTGAGGTGGAGCTGAGGTAGTGATGCTGGCATTGAGGAGTGGCTCAAATACAGATCAAGCTTCACTTGCTTGCCTGCCACTCACCTCCTGCTGTGTAGCCTAGTTTCTATCAGGCCAGAAACTAGTACTAGTCTGCAGTCTAGGAGTTAGGGACCTCTGTAATAGAGGTAGAAGCTGCAGGAAGTGGCTACCTTGGCTGCAGGGACAACAGACAGAAGTTTGTGATGATTAGAATTTAGAATATTAGAGGAAGGGCTCTGCAGAACTGGAATTCCAGAGTCTTGGGTACAGGTGTTGGCTGAAAGGAAGAGAGAATCTTTAGAAACTTAGCTAGACACTCCACATTGCTGAGATTCATGACTCTACAAAACTGCTGTAGAGCCTTAGAAGCTCACACATGGAGCTAGGACTCAAACTCCTGTGAGGAATATTGTTCTCCCAATGTTATTGTGTGAAGAGCTAGAATGGAATCCACAGATGGACTTGTATCACACCTCTGAGGAGGGGCTACTGGCGAGCTACTGCTGTTACATCACTTGGAGAGGGACAATGAGGCTGTTTCTGGGCATGTAGGAAAAAAATGCAAAATGGAAACAACTGCTGTGTATGATGACACTGTTGGAAGCAAGAAGTCCCTTCTTCCCCTTGCAACCTTCCAGTCTCCCAGTAGCCCCCCTCTATTGGCAGAAACAGGGAGCCAAGTGATGAAGAAATAGACTTTGCAAAGACCCAGGTTCAGCATCTCAAAGCAAAATAGAGGAGACTAAATTTGAGCTGAGAGGCAGAAACTCAATAGCGAGCACACATCCTATTACTTGTGTGTGTTTACAGAGATGTTTGAGTGTATTTATGTTTAAATTTTCAAAAAAAAAAAAACAAGAGAGGGAGAATCTAATTAGATATTTAAACAGGACACTGAGATCCCACGTTTTGCCTGAACTAAGATCTGCCTGACTTTTGGTCCAGTTTCACTCTCAGCTTAACTGGTCAGCATCAGATGGTGAGTTATAAGATACTACAGTACAAACAGGGCCACTTAGGCACCAGGGCTATAAACTAAACAGTTTTCCTTAAAATCAACTGAGAGCATTTATGTGATTGCAATGCAGTACAGATGTACTGTGTGTGGATGTGATACTGTTGATGACTAAATTTTTAATTAGGCTTTTTATTGTGAAACAATTATACATTAACATGTAGTTTTAAGAAACTACACAGATTCTATGTACTTTTTTTCTTCCTTTCTCCTTATGATAGTATCTTACAAATCTATGGGACAGTGATACAACCAGGATATTGACGTCAGTGCAGTGAGATACAGAGCATTTCTGTCACCACAAAGATCCCTTCTGTTGTCTTTCTGGAGCTACATGCACTTCGTCACCAACCCTAACTTCCTCTTTAGGAAATGAAAACACTAATATGCTCTCCATTTTTATAATTCTGTCATTACAAGAATGTAATATAAATGGAACCATAAAGTATGTAATATATTGGAATTGGCTTTTTTCACTCCACACAATCCTCATGAGATTTACCCAAGTTATTGGGTTCATCAATAGTTTATTCATTTTTTTCAACTGGGTAGTATTTCTTGGTTAGGATATACAATAATATGTTTAACCTTCCATCTGTTAAAGGATGACTCAGTTTCTTTCCAGTTTGTGGATATTATAAATAATATTATTGCATGTGTTTATGAACAGATTTTTGTAAACATAAGGTTTTAATTTATTTCCTGCAAGTGCAATTGCTGGATTATATAGTAGTTGCATATTTAGGTTTTCTTTCAGCTTTATTAAGATATAGTTGACATTTAACATTGCGTAAGTTTGAGGTGTATAATGTGTTGATTCGATATACATATACATTGTGAGAGCTTTACTATGGTAAGGTTAGTTAACACATGCTTCATCTCACGTACTTGCCATTTTGTGCTGTTATGGTGACAACATTTAAAAATGTACTCTCTTAGCAACATTTGATCATACAATATAATATTGTTAACTGTAGTCACCATGCTGTATATCAGAGCCTAAGAACTTACTCATCTTAAAACAGAAGCTTGATACCTTTTGACAAATATCTCACCATTACTCCCAACCCCCAGCCCCTGGTAACAACTAATCTAGGGTAGCCCCCTCCTCATCAGCAATTCCACTTTCTTTGGATTTAATACCTCACGGTCAACCATGGTTGGAAAATACTAAATGGAAAATTACAGAAATAAAGAATTAATCAAATTTAAATTCCATGCTATTCTGAGCAGAACGATGGAGTCTTGTGCTGTTCCCATCTGCCCTGCCTGAAACGTGAGTCATCCCTTTGTCCAGAGTATCCACACTATAGATTGACTGCCCATCAATCAGCTAGCAGCCTTCTTAATGATCAAATTGACTGTTTTGGTATCACAGAGCTTGTGTTTAAATAACCCTTATTTTACTTACTAATGGTCCAAAGCACTAGAGTAGTGATGCTGGTAATTCAGATATGCCAAAGAGAAGGCATAAAATTCTTCCTTAAAGTGAAACAAACGAACACAGTACAATAAGATATTTTGAGAATGAGAAAGCATGTTCACATCTTATTACAGTATATCATTAAAATTTTCCCATTTTATTATTAATTATTATTGTTGATCTCTTATTATGCCTACTTGATAAACTTTATTATAGATATGTATTATATAGGGCTTGGTACCCTCAATGATTTCTAATACCCATTGGGAGCCTTGGAACGTACCGCTCCCCACAAATAAAGGGAGACTAAACTACTCTCTGTTCCTATGAGTTCAACATTTTTAGATTCCACATATAAGTGATACCATGGCCTATCTGACTTATTTCACTTAGCACAACCCTCAAGGTCCATCATGTTGTTGCAAATCACATATTTTCTTTTATAACTAAATAATATTTTATTATACTTACATAGTTAAGTAAATAATATGTTTATTATATGTCATCAGTTGATTGGCACAGGTTGTTTTCATGCCTTTGTTGTGAATAATGTCGCAATAAACATAGAAGGTTAGGTTTCTGTTTAAGAGAGTGATTTCATTTCTTTTGTATAAAGATTGTTGAATGTATAAAGATTGAGATTGTTGAATGATATTGCAGTTCTATTTTTTATTTTATTTTTGAGGTATCTCCACATTGTTTTCTAGTGGCTACACTGATTTTTATTTCCGCCAAGAGTTCCCTTCTCTCCATATCTTCACCAACATTTGTTATCTCTTGTCTTTTTAATAATAGCCATTCTAACAGGTGTAAAATGATAACTCATGTGCTTTTGATCAGCAACAGGAACGCTAGAAAGAGCTCCCCTCATCAGGAAAGGGAGAGTAGGAAAGCAACGTGTTTCCCCAGTTTTTAGGGGCACTACATGAAAGACCCTCTTGGGTTTCACCCCACCTAGAGACTGGCAAAGCTGAGAGGTACCGAAATGAATAGAAACAAGGAAGAAGGAGTAGCTACTCACAGTATCAGCCACTCAGTGCAAGCAACCACAGCTCCTAGGGCTCTGCTGAGGATCCTATTAGCTTTTGCCACTGAAGTAATTAGTAGCTGCTTCAGACCCCCTACAGATTCCACTTGTTTTAACCCTACAGGTTTTCATATTTGTGAATACCAACCATCGGAGTTCCTCCCTGTTCCTTCCCCACTGCTGCCTGGTCCAGCCCAGAATTCCAACTGGCAGCCAGCCCTGGCCTCTGTGGCTGTGCAAGTGCAAAATGACATTCCAATTGCACTTGTTGCTTTTTGCCTTTGTTGCTTTTGCTTTGGGTGTCATATTCAAAACATTGTTGCCAAGCCAATCATAAAAGCCTTTTTTTCCCCTAATAATCTCTCGTGGTTTTAATTTTTATTTCTCTAAAATCCACTGATGTTATAACATGATTTGTTGTGCCTATTCACCATATGTATATCTCACTTAGGTGAAATGTCTGGTCTTATCTTTTGCCTATTTCTAATTGGATTGTTAGGGGTTTTTGTTTGTTTGTTTATTTGTTTGTTTTTACTGTTGAGCTTTGAGAAAATTTTAATGTGTTCTAGGCACTAATCCTTGAGCTTTGAGAACATTTTTATATATTCTAGTCACTAGTCTTTGCAAACTATGCAGTTTGCAAATACTTTCTCCCACTCTGTAGCTTTTCTTTTCATCCTCCTAACAAGAATTCACAGAGCAAAAGTTTTCATTTTGAAAGAGTAATTTATTAGTTTTTCCCTTAATGGGCTATGCTGTGAATTTTAGTCTAAGAACTCTGCCTAGACCCCAAAGATTTTCTTCTATTTTTTTCCTAGAAGTTTTATAGTTTTATTTATTATATTTAATTGCATAATTTATTTTGAGTTACTTTTTAGATGTAATGTGAAACTTAATTCTAAGTTGATTTTATTGTGTCTAGTCCAATTGCTCTTCCTGGTGTCCGCACCTATCGATTGTCTTTTTTCACTCAGTTAGAAATCTTCCCAGTTGTTGGTATAATGAGTAATTTACAACTGAAATCTAAACATTTTGGGTATTACATTATGAGATTTGATATTGTATTCAAATTTTCAGTTTTAGCGGTTTTTTTGATGTTGCTCCAGTAGGGGCAATGGGGATAGAATTATCATCAGGTGGCAGCAGAAGACCATGTTCCTTGCTTGGCCTCTGTTGACATATGAGTAGATGGGTATTTCTTAATTCTGCAGGGTGTGGGCAGGAATTCCAGCTCTCACTAGGCTTCCACTGATACCTCCCTGGCTGCGGGGTATAGGAGTGCTATGTGACTGCTGCCCATAGGGTAACTGCTAATACCATGGGGGGGGGTGGCCTCTTTACTGCTAGTTGGAATGAAAGTCTGACTGTCCATGAACCTGACTCTGATACCATCCCACCATATAGGAAGAAAGTCTCTTCGTTACTGCTGAGTGGAGGTAGAAATCCAGGCTCCACTGTTATTTCCACTGGCCTTGCAAAAGGTGGAGGGTGGCTTTGTTGCCATGGGGCAGGGACAACAGTCCTGGTTTCCTACTTGGCCTTGTCTGATACTTCCTAGTTGAGAGTTTGGGGGACCTTATCATAGCTTGGTGATGTTGAAGACTAGGTCTGCACTAGGGTTTCACTGGCCCGGGTGAACATTGGGACATATTTTTGTGCATGTGATGTTTAACTGGGTGAATGTAATTGTCATAGTTTTCTGTCTTGCTAAGCTGCCTTTTTCTTCTCCTCTTGGTTTCTGGTCTCTTCTATATGAAGTCTGGAATATATAAGGCAAAAAGAAAACTCAGGAACTCACCACCATGTCATCACTTGAATCTAAACTTCCTAGTAAGACAATATGACTTCTACTCTCCACCTTTCAATGTCTTAGTTATTTCTTTTTTAAGTCTAAAGACCAAGGTTTTAAATGGTACTTAATGGGATAAATAGGGGGGGAAAATCTATTATACCCCCCTGGAATTGGAAGTCCTTTTAAAGCACTTTTGAAGTATTTTGATGGAACTATTTTCATTGATAAAATTTTTAAAACATAATAATCAAGATAGCACCACAACACTGTGAAAAACAAAGCAAACAACAAAAGAAATTTCGTTTTTGCAAAGTTCATTCTCCTGTTTTGGGGAAGGAATATATGCAAACCATTTCAAAAAGATAATTGTTTCCCATGGTAGGGGCTTCAAATTAACAAATGAAAAATAAATCATAAATAAATTAATTTAACAAACCGTCTCCTACATGTTAAATACTATTCTAGACACTGAGAAGGCACTGAGAAGGACATCATCTCTATATATACGTGTGTGTATAAAATATATATGTGTGTGTGTGTGTGTGTGTGTGTGTGTGTGTCTTACACATGTGTATATGTATGTGTATGTGTGTGTATATATATATATGTGTGTGTAAAATAGGAAGATCACCATAACCGTAACCATAACCATAAATGGAAAAATCACCATATAAGGTATAGAGCTTTCTTTCATCTCTTCAGAACAAGGCAATGTCTTGGTCATCTTTGCTGTTAGTGTTTGATGTAGCACATTACTCATCACAAATGATTTACTGCAGAAGTCTAGTAGAGAGAGCACTGGGAAGTGGTCTGTCTTACATTTTCCCCCAAAAAAAACTCTGCACAAAAGGAGTTTTGTAACATTTCTAGGTAAAGTATTTGCACATTTCAGATTTCTTTACTAAATTAGAATATTCTTCATGTAAATTGTATTTCTACAAATGAACTGAGGTGCTCACTTATTGTTCTGGCTTTGGTGAAGCAGAGGAAAGGTAGGAGGAATCATTGTTCACAGATATGCTTTGAAATATTTAAGACCAAATCCCCCGCCCCATCTTGCCACATGTGCTCTGGTCCCAAATGCCAACCGCAATAACCTGATATTTTATCATACATATAGACTGGTGATACATGAGTCAAATGTCAATACTACTTATCCTATTACACATAAGAAATAAAGGACTACAATTAAAAACAAAAAAGCAGCATATCTTAACAAGATGATTTGACATCATTGTTCTTAAGGCAGAGTATTAATTTCACTTTTTAAACATAGCCCAAGGAGAGGCTCTGGATTTTATCAATATATTATAAAGTCTGTCAGGCTTGGGATTACTTAAGCAATGGTTTTCAAATTATCTAAGAAAGAAACTTTATAACAAATATCAAAAGCCCTTGAAAGAAAATCAGAATCTCAGCTAACAACTCTCCAATACTTGACTTCTGGATGTGAGGAAGCCAGAGGCTTAGAGAAACCAGCAAGAACCCTGATGAAGAGCACCACAAACACTGATGCTAAGATCTCTGAGGGAGCAGAAACAAGCTATGCTCAATGCAAGGCAAGGGGTCTGCTTGCAAAAGCAGAAGAATTCTTCTCATAGCAGGTAGATGAAAAGAGATCTTTCAGACCTACATCATAGATGCATAGAGGACAGCAACTTTGACTTTGTGTATTTGCTAAGGCAGGGTACACTCAGGGGGCTTTCTAATAATATTTATAGGATTTTTTTTTAAAAAAGCATCTTGGCTTTAGTTAGGTTGGCTTCTTCATAAAAGACTTGCTCTTTGGGTAAAAAGTTTTCCATGAATGCCTCGTGCTGTAAAATAAATAGAAAGCGAAGTTTGAAGTAGGGTGAGTTCTACTTTATACAATTCTCGGTTAAGAATAAGAATAAGAATAAGGATAGCACATTGAAATAGACAGACTATATTTATTCTTGGTACATCTTGTTTTATGGAAATTCACTTTAATAGGTTCCCCATACAGAAAATCAGACTCAGAACTCATACCCTTGAATCTTTCAAGAATTTGGAATCTTATGGCAAAATTTTATGTCACTTAAAACTTCATAGTTGCCACAAGTTGAGATGATCAGGGTACCACACAGTACTCAACATAGAAAATCATCTATATTAACAGAAAATATGCATTCTCTGTGTTTTAAGGTTTCTAATGTTATCAGGCTTTTAAAATTACCATGTATTGCTTTAATTTCTTTTAAATATGATTATATTATATTCTCAATAAAAATAGTCTTAAAATATATTTTGGTATCACAAACAAAATAATTATTAGAAAATCAGTTAGAAAGATATAACAAGATTGCAGTCACTTCATTAAGAAAATTAATTAGAAACAAAATAATAAGATAATAATCACTTTGTTAAGAAAAAGAGATTAAATTTATTATAAAGATGTGTAAAAGAGTGGCAGTTACTTCTTATTACAATCGTCCTGAATATGATTTTTTTAGTCTCTGACTGTTTAATACAAGGTTTGGCCAATTATTCTGAGCCACCTTCACACAACCTAGTCTAGGGCTGAGAGGTGATAGGAAGGAAACAGAGAACATAATCAGAGTGATTGCATCTTCTTGCCATATTCCAGGTTAGAAAACATTAAACTTTGAGAGTATTCAGGTATATCTGAAGAACATTTTGAGAGAAAAATCAGTTCAGATCTGTGAAGTTTCCTATCCTGCCTGTCCCACTAGGTAAAACAATTGCATTATTGGCAGTACTTCAATTTTCTCAACTTATTTTTTTCCAGTGACAAACGTGCTAAATATCATGGGAATTCCTTCTGCTTGATTTCTCACATTTTACCTCTTTAAGCTCCATATTCATGTTGCAAATACAATAAAATATCTCTGCAGTCGAGCAAAATGTTTCACAGTGCACATTTCCTGTTCAAGAAACCAAACCATAAACCAGAAATTTCCAGACACTAAAACAATTTGAGACAAGTATTCTATTCAACTGAATGGTATGCATCTATTTCAGAGAGCAACTCCTAAATTGAGTGTCTTGCACAGAGAAGGCCCCGTGATAACAAATTGTTGAATGAATGGTTGTTTATTTCATACACTGGGAAATAACAAGGTAGAATCAATGATGTGCTGGAAAATCAGCTCTCTGAGAAAAAAAGATAGCTCTGATTTGTAGTGTTTTTCTGTTTCTGTGGTATAAAATACTCCCTGATGACCCATTTCAATTACCAGGGTAATGTCACTGAATCCAGGGATGGAAAAATATGTGTGGAATGTTTTTTTTGCAAACTAGTTTAAACTGTTCCTACCTAGTAGCTGACTGGTTAAACACCCTTTGATAGGCTTCCATGTGAGTAGGTAAAAGAACTTCATGCTCCCTGATTTGGTTGGTTAATTAGCTGACTTGATTTTGGTGGGAACAATAGGTGGGTCTTTTCCCCCGTAATGATAACAAAGTGTTACTTTTTTCACTTGGGTTACCTACATGAAGGAAAGTTGTAAGAATGACTCCCATATTTTGATAGCAAATAAAAATCAAGGATGTCCTTGAGGACATTCCTAAAGTTGAAAAAGCAATCTCTTTAACAAGGGTCACCTGCTTTGGGGCCTGGGATCTGTTCAGATGCCTCGAAGAATTCTTATTCTTAGTCATTACTAGCTCAAAAACTGAATAGGAAAGCCTTAGGCAAAGCACTCTTTTCAGCAACTTAATATATTAAGTCGTAGAATTCATCAAATCCTTTCAGGCCCCCATGATGCTGAACTACTTTTAGTACATTGAAGAGCTAAAAAAATCTCATAGTTAAACTACAATTGAAATAGTAAATTATTATAGAATGTCAATGGACCAAACTCTCAGCTGGACATTTTTGCTTATTTTATAATTTTTATTTAATTCATCTGCCATTGCTATTTATAGCAAAAAGAGAAGTTCTTCCTTATAATATAGATTGAAAATGCCATCTCTCAGGTTATTAAAAATATTTTAATAAAAATAACAAGCATCATTTGTTTAATATCTTATGTTCGAATATTTCACATTTATCATTTTTGCTAATACTCAACATTATTTCTATTTTAGAGATGAAGTAAATGAGACTGAGAAAGTATTATGCACAAGGTCAAGAGCTTATAAATCATAAAAGAAGAATTAGAACACAAGTCAGTTTTTCTACAAATTCATTGCTTAGCCTGTGTTATTTAATTTGGTCATTACACAAAAATTTATTTCGCACCTATTATGAGTCAGGCATTATTCTTAATTGTGGGAATACAGCATAGAACTGCTCAAATACAGTTCTGACACTTATTGATCTATATTTTAGTGGGCAGAGACAGTCAATAAACCAAAAAATAAAACAAAATATTATTCAATAAATGCTATGTTGGGTGGTGATAGCCTCGATAATAAAAAATAAAGTAGGGAAGAAACAAGTTGTACCACCATAGGAGTTCCTTGATATTTTAAATTGATAGTCAGAGAAGGCATCACTAAGAAAGTGAGAAAAACTAAGCAGGGGTGAGCAGGTGTGTGGCTGAGAGACTGAAATGAGAGGCTGAGACATGTAACTGTCTGTGAGCAAGAATTTCCAGGTAGAGGAAAAACAGTGAAGAGACCTTGAAATGTTTAGTGAATTTGAGGGAAATCAAAGTCTATAGATTAGCTAAATGAGCAAACAAGGGAGAAAATGATGAGACTGAGGTGTGTACCCTGAGGAAGGGTAGGATGCGAGATTCCTTTGGGTTCTGTAGTGAGTATATACTAAAGGGAGAGAGAACAATTAGCAGGGTATTGCAATAATTTGGGTGGAAGATGTTAATCTGCACCATGATGGAAGACATGTAAGTGGTTATGAATTGGGCAGATTCCGAATATGATCTGAGTAGATATAATTTGTGGGTGGTGAAAAGTAGAATGTGAAAGAGAATAAGAGTTTGGTCTGAGTAAACAAAAGCTTAGAATTTCTATTGCTGAAACTGAGATGACTGTGGAAAGGAAGATGTGACAATGAGATTTAACTATCAAAGTGCCCACAAAAGTCCCTAATACCTCTGGATGGTAACTTACCATCTGGTGAGCTGCTTTTAAATGTGGTATGTTTCGGATGGGGGAGAAATAAGAATAAACTGATATTATCTGCATCAATGTATAATTATAAGTTTCAGTAAGTCAACTTATATGAAAGCTCTATAAATGTTGGTTAGCTCTCTTTCTTTATTCTATTCTTAGTAGGGTGATATAATTATGATGAGACTAAGATTTGGAACTGGCTGAAATAAAATTGGTGAACTGTGGGCAACATTTTTATGTACAAAAGAGAAGCAGTTTTTAAGTTGAAAATTTAGTAGAGGCTGATGTATAGTTGTAAATACAGAGTTTCTCTGGATTGAAGGAAGAGTCAAAATTGATGAAGAAGATGGTATGGGGTTGGCCCTGCTGAAGTTGTTTGTTAAATATCTATAGGGTTATTGAGAACAGAAATTAAAGAATGTAGGCAACTGAAAGAAGAGTTAACTCCTGATGTGAGCCAAGCTGCTCTGGGGGTCCAGATGCTAATATCAAATGCAAGGTGTAGGAGGCAATGATTCTCCTATCTCAGATGCTAGTAGGACATGTCAACTGAAGGTGTTAAAGGGCCATCAAAAGAAGATATTTGTGTCTCTGAGCAGCATTCTCAGGGTGCTCCCTTCCAAACCAAACTCTGGCACGGCATTTTGACCAATAAGGTGGAGTGAATGAATATTTTCTACGTTATGTGAGATATCCCAGAGATTTCCAGAAATAACTGTGGACTGTATCATAAAGATAGTGATTCTTTAACTCTGAGCAAGTTAGGAAGTATCTCATATGTTTATTTGTGAGGACCCATTTTCACTATCTGGTTGGAGATGACAAGGGTTATTCCTGCTATATGCTATATCAGACAGTCACCTCTCAGAGCACCCCTGGTGTGATAGATGGTGACTTGCCCATCTGGAGGCATTAGGGACCTTCATGGGCCTTTTGGAAGTTAGATGCCAGTGTTACTTCTCTATCCTGAGCTTGCTTCTTGTATGCTATTTTGTAGCCTTCTTATGCTTTAGGGATTTAGTTGGGTTTCCTTTTCCTTAGGAGGTGCCATTACCTATGTCTTTATATTCATGATTGACCCTGAGGTGGTATGGTTTTCCCCACTCCAATTTTGCTTATGCTTCCTGAAAAGATTGGGTGCTCACACCTGGCCTTTCTTTACTCATAAGCCAACCCCCATGGGCCAAGGACCTAAGGTCCTGCAATACAGTTTACTTCAGCTGTCCCCATACCCCTTTTCCACCATGAGTAGAGATATGCTGGCAGCTGGCTGTCAAAATAGTTGTCCCATGGGAGAGCCCCTTCCTGGAGTCGCTCACACAATCTAACTGGGCAGGAAGTGTCAGGGCTTGACTCATGTGCTTGACCCAGGAGTAGGGCCACCCTGGACCCTACTAGGTTGCACCAAGGACTGAGGGGTCAATGTTTTGTTGCTTATCTGTGCCAAGGTGCACCAGACATGACACACTGTCCTTTTCTCACATGTGCTTTGCTTATATGTTGTTCCTTTTTTTTTTTTGAATTGCCTTCTTCCCACTTCTCCTTTTGAAATTCAAGCTTTTCCTCAATATTAAGCTGAACGTGCATTTTGGTGGACATGTCTTCTAGTGTCTTTAATATACTAATTTATGTGTATTTTGTACATGTTCTTGTTCTCTTACTTGAAGGTGAGCTCCTCCAGTAAGACTTGAACAATAAGCATGACTTATCACTTCAAAGCCTGAGAATACCTAGGGCAGCTGAAAATGTAATGAGTCCCAGGGGCCAGAAAGCAGGCATGTATTAGGAAAGGCTTAAGAAAAATCTTCCTGTAGAGACCTAGCTTTAATTATAATTAAGATTTAAATTCATTTCAGTAATATACATTTACTTAGGGTACTAGAGCTCAGGATTATGAATTTTATCATGGATCACCAGAGTAGAAGCAGGCAAAAATAAATAAAGAAATAAATAGAAAATAAATAAAAAGAAAGAACTGGTAAATATTAGCAGGCTGTTAAAGCTATCAGTTTGACTTATTTTATTATTATTTTATGTAGAGAGGTAGCAGAGTTGGGAATATCTTTGCAAGACTGCCTTAGGCTATAAGGAAAAGTCTGTGAGCCAAAGACAAAAGCTTTTCAAATTGTAGTAATTTGATAACATACCTTATAATTAGCAATAGACATACTGTTCCCTTTTCTTTTTAAATTAGCTAGAGTAAGATGAAATGACTCTAAAGAAATAGAATCCAGGTTTTGTTGCTAACCACAAACATAAAAACTAAGCACTTATATCTGAAACGAATTATATCTACATCCTTGCACAAACATCATAGCTTTCAGACTTATAAAAGAGTTGCATTTTACTCCCAACATAAGACTTAAACATTTGACAAAGGTGATTTTTCATAGCTCATTTAAGAAAATAGCATGTATAAACTTTGAAATTAACTTCCTTTTACTTGTAATAAACTTAAAGTCTCTATCATCTATCTATCTATCTATCTATCTATCTATCTATCTATCTATATCTGTCTGTCTGTCTGTCTGTCTGTCTGTCTATCTATCTATCTATCTATCTATCTATCATCTATCTATCTAGTTGCAATATCTTTAATAGTAAGGAATTAAGCTCCTTTCAGTATAAGACACAAACACATATTCAGTGTCCTTTAGGTTAGAACCACTTAGAATTAGGACTTATTATGGAAATGACACAGTTATTTACTGCTTTCTAAAATTCTTCATCTTTTATTCATCAAGTGTTCATTCTAAAACCTTTCTCCTAGTACTAACACTGTCATTGGCCCTGTAATCCAGAAAAAATAAGTTACAAAGTCTGACAGTTAATTGTGAATAGTAAAAGGTCTTTGGAATGTCACAATGACCTGGCAGAATATTCTACCCACTATGGTATACAGGAAGAGAGAGGGAAACATACCCTTACAGATGTCATTATTTACCAAACTTTACACCCACTTCATTTAGTCTACAAAATGGGATTTTAATTTAGACATTTCTTTATTTATTTAGTTGTCATAGCTTCATTGATTTTATGCCTAAAATATGTTCATATAAAAGGAAAAAACAAACCAATAAGAAGAATAAACATAAAATGTCAAAATTGCCTATAATCCATATCCTCAAAATAATGCACATTATTTGTCTATTTCTGTTAGAATTTTTATCCTTATTTTTAGAACAGATAACTGGAGCTCAAAAATGTAACTTGAAAAGTCACAACTTCCATCGAGTCTTCTTAATGCAAAACTTATGGTAGATGTGTGTGTGTGTGTGTGTGTGTGTGTGTGTGTGTGTGTGTGTGTGTGTGTCTGTTTCAATTCCTTTTGCATTTTATAGACATTTCACATTCTATGGACAGAGATGGCTTCACTTTTTTCTGTTTGACAACATTGCATGGACCATATCTGATCATTCATTCATCTGTTCATCTGCATATTTATTCTGTCACTTACTAAACAATACATATGAGTAAGCAGTGGGAAAGAAAAGATATAAGAAGAAAAAAAATAAGGTAAAGCGGTTGAGATAAGGGATCAATGTATCCTTGGTAAAGATAAAAAGAATAAATTTCAATTAGAAAAGGAAATGAGTCTAGATTAAAACAAATTTTCTCTTTAATCTATGCTCTTAAGCACTGCACTATGCTTCTTACCTCTGATGAGTTTAATTGAAATGTTCTCGGGAAGGTTCTCAAAACAAAAGTATTTTCATTGCTCAGCCCCTCTAGAGTCACAACTGGAGGGGGAAAGGAACACTTTCCATATATCATTCTGGGAACCACAAACCATCTTGGGCATCAATTCATAGATAAATAAGATAAAATCACTGATTTTGTGACGTCTAAGGCTGGTATAGAGGAGCCCTCCTTGGCACTTGTCTGTGGGTTTTGCAGCATTTTTTTCTCAGGTTATAAGGCTACATATAAAACATAGACTGTTTTTCTATCATTTCCACACTTTCTTGTTTCATTCCTACATTTCTTTAATCTTTCATTCTTCATATCTTGAGCTAAATTCTGGTACCTCTAAAATATAGATGTGCAGGGCCCAATAGTAAGAGAAGGATGTCTGCCTGTGTGGGAAGCATCACAGAACAGTCTCCTCAATATTCATTATTCTCTATCCCAGCAACTCTTCAGAAGCTTTGCTTGAGTTCCTTGGATCATATATGTTCTGTGAATGATTCCACATGTGTGCTTTTTGAGATGTCCTTTTTACTAATTCAGTAATATTTCTCTAGTCCATAAGATGACACAAAATATTTTAATTTTAAGTCTGAGCCAATTTTTTAAAAAATAAATGCCTAATTTAAAATTCGTCCTCCAATACATAGCTGTATTTTTAAAATACATTTAACAAATATTTTTCAAGGGGCATACGGTGATAGGGATAGCAGAGTAATTAAAATAATTAGTTTGGAGGTATAGATCTAAGGCTGCCATTTACTAACTATATAACTTAGTCTCTGAACCTCATTTTTCTCTTTGGTAACATGGTATGCAGTCAATAATATTGTAATGACTATGTATAGTGCCAGGTGGGTACTAGACTAATCGGGAGAAATCACTTCATAAATCATATAAATGTCTAACCACTATGCTGTATACCAGAAACTAATTTAAATAATATTTGCTATCAACTCTTATTGAAAAATAAAAATTAAAAATTAAATAAAATAAAAGTCAATATTCACTGAGGAGCTTTGTCGATAGTTTTGTTAAGTACTAGTTTGTGATTTATAATAATCTATCACATGCTATATCTGCAAATAAGATAATTATAGGGTTTCTAAAGCTCAAAAAAATTCTCTTTGGGGGCAGATTTGCTATACATGAAATGCATAACTGGCAAACAATAGGACACAGAGTTGGTCAAGTGATTACACATTAACTTACTTCAAATCCCAGACATTTCATCCAAAGTGCTGTTCCAAGTGGACATTTTTCTAACTTTACCAATTCTGCATTGTTATAGTCTTAATGTAGTTCTCACTGCAATCCACTGTGTCAAAAAAAAAGTCAGAATGGAGTGAGGTGAGAATAGAAATGAAGAGAATCTAAAAACTTTCTGAAACTTCCTATTTGTAAAAAAAAACTAACTGTACTTGGGGAAAGAACAACAAACCCAGGGTTCCCAGGGTGACTCCACTGCCTTTCTCATTTTGCAGCCATATGTCTGCCGCAATATTAAAATGTCATCTACTGTAATTTCTAGTGCGACATCTTCATTAGTTTCAAATCGACTCCAGCCCAAAACGCTCAAGCAGTTACAGGGCCACCACCCTTGTTCCACCCTCCATCTCCCTGGCAGCTTATGAGAAACTGTGCTCTCTATGCTGGACACATATTCAGTGTGATTTGACTTTTGTGGGCATCAGCCAATACATGGCACACCTAAAAACCCAAGTAATCTCATCCCCATTTTTAACTGTAATAAGAACCCAGAAAAGAGCATCCTATAGGCAGAAGAGAGTCCAGCTCACTTCTGAGAGTGAAAGACATAAACTACTTGCTCCCAGCAGCAGAAGTGCACATCAGATATTCAGGAGATGGATTAGGGTATTCAGAAAACTCTCTCATGATTCCCTAGAGGACATGCAGTGAATTCTCTTCTCTCCTTTTATAGAGCTTATATTTAATTTTTTATGTCATTATTATTTCACATTGAGAAATTACAGAAATGGAATTTTTCTTGAATTTTCGCTTCAAGATGCACAGCAACTGTGCCCCCAGGGAAGAGTGTATTCATGAGAGGGCTATGCAGGTATAAAGTACATTTCATATCATAAAAATCTCTGTCTATTACAAGGTGAAATAGCTTGGAATTGTGGGAAGCTGTCGGGATTGTTAAGGTCGCTGATGCTTTGGCTGTTGTTGCTAGAGTACACAGCTGAAGAACTCACTTAGGTTGCTTTGTGGTGAGAGTAATAATTAGAGGATCTGCTGGCAATTGAGTAACATTGAAATGTTATTGTGTAGCAGCTCTGAACTCAGAATCCCAGCTTAACCACTTTTGTGTGTGTGACCTCAGGGAATTTATTTAACCTTTCTGAGATGCACTATTATGAACTACCATAATAATAATTATGAACTATGTGGAAATGACTGAAAATACTTTATATAACATTGTTCCGATGGTGTAAATAACTATATTAAATGTTTAGCTCAGTGCTTGCTGCAGAATAAGCTTGCAAAGAGCATCAGCTAGTGGCAAAAGCGATAGTAATGGTAACCTAACGATGAACAAAACAAGTAATAAAAGCAAGGGAATGTATTAAAGCTTTGAATCTCCACATTATATCTCATCTTAGTGTGTCTTTTATTTCCCATTGTGATACTTGTACTTATCTTTTTTTGAAAAACGTTCATGAGATTTTCTTAAATATGGCTTTGACTTTGTCCAAATATAAAAACTTTCATAATAAGAATGCCTCATAAAACTCACAAAGTCTATAACCAGCGATAAAAAAAAAGAGGAAAATGAAATCTTGCTTCAAAATGATACATGAGGGATATTGGTGATTTTAGTATGGAGGAAACATTTTAGAGAGAAGACAATTTGATATCTGATATATTCTCTTCAAATATATTAAATAATTGCTAAATATGTCCTATATCTCTATAGAGCTCTATGGATTATATAGACTTTAAATCTTATAGACAAATTAAGATGTTTGTATAAAATGGAATTAAAGGCAAATGGTTCCATGCTTTTAACCTCTATAATATAAACGACTATGAGAATTAGATTATTCAGGCTAGTATGAGAAGGATCAATGAAGTCAATATCATTTCATTTGCATGTGAATGAGAAATCTGTACTCTGTCAAGTGCTCATACTCAGTGTTCTCAATCGAAGATGTGGTGACACAGGTGAGGGAATTACAAGTAAGCATGTGACTTAACAGTGAATCCATTCCTGTTACCAGAAAGTGTATTTTCTGAAGCACATGTTCTTGGGTACCTAGCAGCCTCGTTCTTTATGAAAGTTCCTTCAACAGACAGAAACATGCCTTAGTTTGGAGAAAGAAGGCTGAGAATTAGGTAGAATATGTGGAAAGATACCTAGATGGTAAAGCCATGTTTTATGAAAAATCCAGCTGGACACAGTTGTAGGATACTGGGTCGAGACTATCAGTATCTCTTTCTACAAAATTTTGGTTGGAAATCTTACAAAGTAGCCTATAATCCTTTTAAAATAATGTTTGCAACAAAAAGGAATAATTACCAAAAGCAATTTATTTGCAATAGGGTCAGTGGTCAACTGTCAATAACTGTTTGAATTACTGTTAGCAGCAGTAATTCAAAACCAGTTTTCACAGTCTTATAAAAATCAACTTTTGTTATGTTTATTTTCTGAAGTTAATAACCAAAGACAAAGATAGTTTAATTACAACTTGCTAAAGGATATATTATAAACTGGTTAAAAGATGAAAGCTCAGATCATTTCATTTTTATTTTTGCCACAATAGGCCAAAGTTTATTTAGAAAACAAGTAAAGTAGAAGTGGAATTTCTTATCAATAATTGAGAAAATATGTGTTTTTCTACTTCACATAAACATAGTTAAATATAAAAATTAACCATTGTATTAATTTAAAACTCACATTTTCAGACTCCATCAGACTCAGTGGAAATATTTAATTAGTTCAAGAATACTCTAATTTCTGATTAGAACTAGATTCTTTTTTCCTACTAGAAAGCTAGAAAATAGCAACAAAACCACATCAGCCTTACAAAGACTTCTGAAATTTTCAAGTCTATTTCCTGTTTTTCAGTTAGATTTGCAATGTGTTGCTGAAAATATGTAAACTCAACACTTGATAATTTACACAGCAAATTTACAAATATTGACTAGCAATACCAGCTGAGAGATAGGTAGTACCATTACCCCTAATTTATATATAAGAAAAACCAAGTGTGTTTAAGTGATTTCCCTAGGGGTCTTATACACTAAAAGCGGCCTTGATTTCTTGTCTTTGGACTTTATGTCCTATGATCTTTCCTGATATCACACAGTGTGTTTTACATAGTTGTAATAAAACAAATTGTTTGAAAATACTTTAATAATAAAATTTTGCTTTTGGTATAGAGCTTTATAATTTTTAAGAGTT
The DNA here is from genome assembly GCA_030015415.1 of Cynopterus sphinx. Taxonomy (NCBI): domain Eukaryota; kingdom Metazoa; phylum Chordata; class Mammalia; order Chiroptera; family Pteropodidae; genus Cynopterus; species Cynopterus sphinx. The sequence goes on from CM057383.1 coordinate 122,018,141, forward strand.
ATTCTATCCATTAACAGATTTGATGCTCAAATCATCCAGGATAGTTTTGGAACCTCTGTTTTATGTGTAAAAAAAATTTAGATGCAGTAGGGTACCAAATGGCTTGCTAATTTCAGGTTTGGGATATCATTACAAAAGTACATGACTGTAAGTCCAAGCCTACTTCTGTGACAAGAAATAGAACTGAAGTTTTTTATGAGATGACAAATTGACAATAAGAATAAAATTCTGAAAATTAGTACAGATTTAGAGAAATGTTTCTTCACATTTGAGTTTCTAAGCCTGTAACTGCTCAAATGGAGGAACAGAGGCAAATCAGATATTGTATTCTTTTGACTATATGTTCTCCTAGGGAGGCAATCTTAGGCTGAATCTAATCTATTATAAACACCAAAGGGGCAGCTCTTCATCCTGCGCCTTCTGGAAGGAAGTCTTAGGATCAGAGTACAGCCTCCTCTCCAGGAAAATGCAGCTCACGATGTATTTTTTCCCCCTGAGCAGCTTAACTAGAATTTTATTTTCTAAATATGAAATTCTTTAAAAATTATATTTTACAAAATGTGGCATACTTTATTCTACTGAAGACTCACTCCATTCCAAAGTCAGATACTCATTTTCATAATGCTTGATAAACGCATGCAAGAAACATTTAACTATGGACTCCTATAGTTTCCAATTTTGAAAGTCATAATCTGAGCTTTAATATCAAGCTATTTCCTCTGCCTCATTTAATTAACGATGACTCTCTCTCTCTCTCTTTTTTTTTTCTCTCTCTCTCTCAAGAACAACATGGCTTGGTTCTGAAGGGAAATATTTACTGCTTGTCATTCTGTTATTGCAGGAATTCCTCTTAGGATTAAGTGTAACCCTAGAGGGTGATGTCTATGTTTGTTCAGCAATTTGCAGAATCATCTTAGAATATGGTAAAAGAAGACAGTAGAGCTGAAGGTGTCTATTTGCTTGCTTGTTTTCAAGGAAATCTAATTACATGAGAGATAAATGATTAAGAAATAGAAAATGATGTCAGACTGAGAAGGTTTAAATGAAAACAGGAAAGATATAAATTTGAGAAAAGGGAAAAATCATCTTTGTTAAATGAAGAAAATATATCTGGTTTATGGTCCACAAATTTAAAGGACGTATCATTCATCCTAACATGGCACTAAGGTGGAGGGTACCTGGGCTGGGTTAGAGTAGAAGAAACATTGTACTGAGAAGGCTTTAGGTGGAAAGTGACCCCAAATGCTGCCATTTAAACTGATTCTGGCTAAACTAAGCTAGAAACAAGACAGAGAATTACAGTATATGGATCTGGATAGTGGGTATGAGGATGCTGTGTGGAACTTAATGGAAGTCGAGCAAAGGTTTTCAGAGTCAGATTTTAATGGCCACAAAACTTAGTGTTTCCTTCATGTTCACTGCTTGGTGCCTGCTGCAAGGATTGAGCAACATCATAAAGGGATTTCACAGCACTGGGCAAAGAGAATACTTCAGTTCATTCATTCATCCATCCATTCATTAATTCATGCATTTACTCATTTGCCAAATGTTGATTGAAAGCCTAGGGTATATCAAACACATTTATAGGTATTGAATATACAATGGTCATCCAAAGTCTTCATGGAGCTTACCTTGGAGTAGGTGAAGACAGAAGTAAATAAGATAAATTAAAGAAACACATAGTATGTTTATATCAATAAGTGAAAAAGAAAAAGAAAAGGAAGGTAGATAGTGTCTCGGCTTTGCAACTTTAGGTACAATATCTAGAAAAGGTCTCATGGAGAAGATGATATGTAGGTAGAGATAAGAGAAAGGTGAGGAAGGAAACTGTGAGGATGTCTGGGAAATGAGCATCTCATCAGAGAGAGTGATGATTTTGAGGAACAGAAGAGGGACACTGGGTTTGAAGCAGAGTGAGTGAAGAGTATATCAAAAGATGAGTTCAGTTCCCACTATTTGCAATGACATGGATGGACCTAGAGGTTATTATGCTAAGGGAAATAAGTCAGACTGAGAAAGGTAAATACCATATAATTTCATTTATATGAGGAAACTAAGAAAAAAAGAACAAATTAATAAGAAACATTCACAAATATAGAGGACAATCTGGTGATGGCCAAAGGGGAGGAGGCTTGGGGGGGCTGGGAGAATGGAGTGAAAGATTAAAGAAGTACAAATTAGTAGTCAATCAATGGTCATGGGAATGGGGAGGATGGCAGAGAGAATGCAGTTAGCATTAATGTAATGACCAGGTGAAAAGCCAGAGGAGAGAAAGAACAATTAGGGGGACCATTTTATAAACTATATAGATGTCTAACCAATGTATTGTTTACTTGAAACTAATAATAAAATCAACTTTTTTTTTAAAAAAAAAAGGTGAGTCCAGAGAGGGTGTAGGGTGACAAACTGTAGAGTGAGGAGCAGACCAGGCAGGAACTTGTACTCCACTGAAAAAACTTACCTCTTTTATTCTGAATAAAAAATAACACCATTGAATAATTTTGAGTAGAAGACAGGAACAATCCAACCTACGACTTAATAGGTTCACATCAGCTGCTCTTTTGAGATAAGACTGGAAAAAAGGGAAATAAAGAAGAATCAAGGAAACTAATTAGTATTTTGAGATAATCCACATAAAGAAGATGATGAGTTTGGATAAGATTGGTGAAGGTGGGGAGAGTAGTCATATTCTGGATAATTTTTGAAGGTAGAGATGACTGGATTTAATTTACACAGAGTAGCAAGTCACTTTTACTCAGCCACTTTATCTGAAATATGATGAATAAGGAAATTAGAAAAAAATAAGAAATTTTGTAACAGTAAATTGAATTGCATACAGTGGTTTGAACTGATAAGGAGTGCTTTGAAAGAACATACTAGAGAAAAACTTTGCAATAGTTATTTTAATGAGAATTGAATATAATATAATAATTAAGAGCATAGGCTATATAGGTAGATATAGCTATATTAAAGTCTGAACCATGACAATTATTAACTATATCACCTTCAGTACCTTACTTAAAACTCTTGCTTTTCTTATCTGGAAAAAAAAGGAGAATAATTCTACCAATAGCACAGTATTATTCATAGTATTACACGATCTGAGTTGCTTATTGCAATGTTTGGACTACAGCAAATCCTGGCTAAGTATTAGTATCCATTCCTTTAAGTTTACTATAGCCTCAGAAATTTGTTGGGTTTGGCAGTAATAAAGCCCCTAAAAGGGCTGTATTAGAATAGAAATGCACTGGACTTGAAATTAAAAGATAAGTTTAAATGTGGTAGTTATTTATCCAAACTTATGGTTTACAGATATGAAGGATAATTCAGGTTTCATGACTTGAGTTCCATGCTTTTTCCATTATTCTATTATTTCCATTATTCTCATGACTTGAGTTCCATGCTTTTTCCATTTTTCAGGAACACTAGTTGCATTATACCCCAAAATCCAAAACCCTGCACGGCTCAATTTATTCTTTGCTAGGCAGGGATCTTTGGGTCTGACCAAAGCAATGAATTTTGACACAAACTTGGTGTTTATAAATTTTATTGGCATGTCATTAGAAAGTCAAACTAGATACTCAACTTGTGAAATGAAAAACCATTTGGGACACATCAAGATTATTTTTTTTTTACTAAAAAAATTCTAAAGTTGCAAGGATTATTTTTCAGGGCAAGATTCTTGGAATACAGTTCATTACCAAATTTCAAAATGTTGCTTTGACCACAGGCTGCTGCAAACTATCAAAACATTACTTTTTCATTCATATGGTTTTTAATCTAGTTGGAATTAGCGGTGAGAGACCAAGTAAACTGGAGTCTGATTACAACATACTCATTAAGGCAACTTCTTTTTACCCAAGTTTCATAATTCTCTCTACAACATTAAAGTACCTGAGGTTAAATGGACATCTTATAATGATTACTAAGTAGGGATTTGAAACTGCTTAACACAAGAACATTCTTCTAACATTTTTTTTTTGACAGGTGGGACACACTGACCAGAGTAGTGTCCAGCTTCCCCAGGTACTATTTATCTTTGAACGAATGAATGAATGAATGAATTTACATTTAAATGTTCAAGTGGCTTTTGATATACTAAAATGTAAAGAAACAATATCCTTACCTACCAGAAGATGTTCTTTCTCTCTACACAACACACATGCTCACATGCACACACACAATATTAAAAACAAAATAGAATACATTTTCAAATTCATGAAATCTTTTACCATTTTTGAAACATTTGTTTTTAAGATGCTAGTTTACACAACATTGCAAGAGTTGTGACTAATTCATTTCATTCTTTCTGTGGCAAAAGGAGCAGCATTCCAATGCTAATAATGGAAAATAGAACCTCTTATGAGGAAACATGTTCCCATGTGTTTGTTCCATGTTTAGTATATCCAAGGAAGAAGTGAATTCTTTTTATGATGAAATAAAGCACTGTGTGCTACTCACATTTAGCTAGTTTTCCAGAAGCCAGGACAATGTCGGAAGAGGATGACATATCAGTAGGTTTTCTTAAATATGTAGAGCATTCATGTAACCTTTAATTAGCAGAATAAATTAATTTTGTTAATCAGAAATCAAAGCTTTGGTGCTTGGTACCACCACAAATAAAGATGGTGAACTCCAAAATAATATCACTTTTAGGATCAAAGGCATTACTTTAAGTGTTCCAAACTTTTTTAGTCTCTAAGTGACTGCCTAGAAAATGAGAATAAACTAAGAAATATATTTTCATGGCTGAGTAATTAAGCAAAGAAAATTAGGTCAGTGAGATTCTCTATTGCTGGAATAACCTCAAGAAGTTCATTTGACGTTAAACTAGAGACCATGGTTTATATACCTCAGCATTTTCTAAACTCTCTCTCATATAACTCCTTTTCTATAAAACTGTAGATAGATGCCTTCTTTAAAAAAAAGAGTCTTTGAAGTCAAGTCAAAGAAATGCTGCAATTTGTTAGTTAAATGACATCTATAATTATTTTTAACTGCAAGACATTCATAAATCTCTAGTAGACCACACAGTATCACAGCATCTACAGTTTATTTGACCCTTAGATTTTTTTTATTGTTCTTAATGTTAGACAAAATCTGTGTTCTTCTGAAGACAGTTTGGAAAAGCTAATCTTCATCACAGCAAAACTGTGCTTAATTTAGTCGGTTCAGTAAAATTAATTGTTCATCCAAAATTATTTGGTTTTATTAAATGAATGTGACTGACAACCTCCTATAGATATTACTTGAATGAATCCTTCAAAAGGATGCATATCCCTTCAGAGGGGACAGATTAATGTTAAAACATTTTCAAGAAGTATTTTCTGTACTCCTTATTGAAACCTTCTATAATCGAGATACCAGGGTAAGCATTTCAGATGTATTAAATTAGTAAATTCTTAAAAAAAAAGAAAGAAAGAAAGAAAAGAAAAAAGAAAAGAAAACAACCTCTTTGAAGTAAATAGAATCATCTTCACTTTATGGATGAGAAAACTATAAAAAAATGAGTTTATGAGACTTTCCTCTAAATATACACCCATAAGAACATGGGTGTATCAAACCATTCTTTCAGCTGAAAATAATTTAGTTATTTAGTAACTATTCTTTGCAACTCATTTTGCAAATGAGGAAGCAGACTTGTGCCTTGTTAGCTAACTAACAAGATCCTGGCAGATCCTGAAGTAGAATACAAAGAATACAGCCAAAATGTAGTGCCATGGAATAGATATGTTAAGTAAATGTCTATAAAATACCCACTAAAAAAACTCACCATCACCCTATTTTGTTTAAACATCAAGTAAAGGAATCAGTTAATGGTGGATTTGTGGATGGCTTTTTTAAAAGGTGAATTTTAGCAGATAGATCTTTACCAAGGGGAGTTTCGTTCATGGTGACCCAATTATTGAAATAATCAGTAAGTATAGTCACTGCTAGGGTTTTATTAGGAATGGTGAAATTATTTGTTAGCTATGTACATTACAGATGCTCTTTGATATACATACTGTGTTTACCCCGTTTTCCCAAGAAAATGAAAGAGAAGCTAAACACATTGCCCAAAGTCTCATTTTTAAAAAAACAGTGGAACTGGAGCTCAAATCTAGTGATCTTCTCTGTACACTGCCTCCTTAGCGAAACATTTAAATAAAATGAGGCTGGGTTAATTAATTCAGATAGTTCTCTAAGGTATAATTCTAGGAATTAAAATATGAATTACAGTGGTGAGAAGAAACAGTTTCTCTATGCTGAGAAACTTTCCAGAAAGATGAAGCTGGCAAGTAGCTTGCCTCCATCATTTATCTTTCTCAATCTGTCTTCTTTCATAGTTAAGAGACAAGTCATGTGGTTGTAGATACAGAGTATATGGCGGGCAGAAGGCAGAAGGCAGAAACTTGAGTTCATGGGAACTGGTTCTAGGTCTGCTCTTACAATTATCTGTAGAGTCTTCTATGTAAAAGATCATTCCTAGATCTTACCCTCATATCCACTGTCATTTGTGGTCATACCTTCTGTTTTTGTTGCTTACATATAATTATGACCAAATAAAACGCTTTCTAATTAGGGAAGTTAATTTTATAGTATAAATTTAAAGTTGAAAAACATTAAAATAAAATTGCATTAAAATTTTAAATTTATTTTATCTAAATTAAAACTTTGATTTTATTTTACATAGCTCTGTGTGAAAGAAAACATGATTAAAATCATAAGAAATTTGTACAGTATCTGATTAATAGATGGTGAAATTTGTATCGTGATAAAGTAGAAAGATCACTCAATTAGAAACCATGAGAGATTGGTTTTAGTTATTTTGTCATGAAATTTTAGAATGGATTTGAAATTAATTGACCATACATTTTTAGTCTCATGGTTTGTGAGAGCCCATGCTCTTGAACTAGACTGCCTAGATTCAAATCCCAGTATTCTATCTCAGCTGTGTGGCTTAGGGTGAAGTCTTTTACTTCTCTGTGTCTCATAATTGTTGTCTGAATAATAATTCTGATAATATTTCTAATCTGAAAAACAAAGCAAGTATGTATCTTATGAAGTTTTATGCAGGTTAATTAAGTTAATATATAAAAATCTCTCAGACTAGACAATCATGAATGGCAGATATTAAGCACTCAGTGAATGCCGATTATTATTATTTTAGATCCATTCGACTTATTTAATTGAGTACATACTGAGTGCCAGACACTGAGCAAGGAACTAAGGTTAATGAAAAAGAATATGATAAGGTCCCATCTCTCATGCATCTTGTACTTTAGCATAAAACCAGTAAAAAGATATAGTCACGATTATATTCAATGTGAAGCAAACATTAATATAAAAGTGTCTCATGATACAGAAGCAGTTTGGATAAAAAACATTTTAACTTGAAGATTTTTATAACAGATTTTCATAACAGAACAGGATTGTAGGCAATGGAAAGAAAGGTTTTGGGTTAGTTAGCACTGAATAAACAGAGGTGCAAAATCACCGTGTAGACACTGTGTGATTTGTCTAGACAACCAGCAGTAGTAGTTGGTGTTACTGGTGGAGAAGAAGTCAAGCTATGAAAGGCAGGGATAAGCTTAGAGTTGTAGGCAAAGGCTATGTAAAAATCAACTTTATGTCATACTAAAAAGTGTCCCCATTATCTTCAGGAGTTCAAGAACCATTAAAGGGATTTAATAGAAAGGATAAATGGTAAGATTTGTGTATTAATGAGGACACTCTGGCTGCATGGGGTTTCCAACTGAATAAAGAAAACAAAGGGAGCCGACTGCCTAAGACAATATTGTTCTGATTCATAATAGGAAAGAGTAGAGGAGAAGGGAGAGAAAAAGGTGAGATTTGTGACCTCAGTTTACTTAATTAAATTCAGTGGTATGTACACTCTCCAGAAGTCACCTTCTCATTGGAAAAAAACAAACCTGTCAAGTATGTGAAGCAAGGAAGAGTGGATTCTCTGAAAGACAGTTGTAAATTGAAGATAAATGCTTTTGCTTATATCATCCCACATATTATAAAGTCTCGTATTAGTATTATTATTATTATACCTACCAGTGAAAAGAGAAAGTTATGCAGTGTTAGGATTCATATATGCAAACTTTAATGACTGCATAGATGTTTCTTAAATGATCAGTGCATAATAGAGAATGACAATATCACTTTCTCTTAAATACACATTGTTAACTGAATACATTATAAGTAGCAGCTTGAATGGCGCTGCTGTAAGACTGAATTCCTCTCAGTCTAGTGGAAAGTGACAAAAACCTGACTCATACTTCATCTTTTTATTTGTAGCTCTACCACGATATTTCATATTCCACAATGGAGGTCAGTTTTGAGTGGAAGGTTTATTTTTTATTGCATACTATCCCTCAATGTTCTCAATATAACACTAGTTGAATCAAAGAAATTTAGGGAGCTATAAAGAGTCTTAGAGTGCTTACTGGTCTAACTCTTTCCCGTCAAAGAAGCAATTTTGACTCAGAGAGGTTTAGTGACTGCACCTAAGACTGCTGAGCAGGAGGGAAGCAGAGGAGAACTGAAGACTCTGTGCCTTGTATGTGTTTTCTAGATCCACTACATCAGGCTCTCATTATTTATTGTATTCTTTTATAGCTAATTAATTTCTGATAGTTTTACTTGCATATACAACAGAATGGAGGGCTTTGAGGAGATCAAACTGAAACTCCTCTCAATATCTCTAAATGCTGAAGCAGAATGCAAGAGTTAGAAGGCCAGACCCGCCATTCAGCCATGGGGAGCACATTGTAAAAACAGAGTCAGCACAGCTCTCAGCTGGGCTCTTTCTTTTCCTTTCACGTATGTTTCTTTTCAACTTTAATTTTTTTCATATTTGAGGATGCTGCGTATATAATGGACTTTTTCATTTGTTAGCTAATGCGCTCATAACAGCCCATTTTTGCTGAAAACGTAAGCCACCTGCAATGAATAATAACCACTAACATTATGCACTGTTGTAAGAATTGCATAAAGCATGGGTTGACACTTTCTTTGCATCTACAAGTGCTTCACCCTACAATAAGCTAGGGTAAGTAAGAGTGGCTAGATTATTGCCGAGTGTTGAAGTTTTCTATCCTGAGAATTATAGGCCAACTTGGAAGCATAAGTAAATACTGAGAAGGACTAGGTTATAGACCAGGCACTCAATACTAAAGAGGAAGTGACAGGGGAAGGCAAGGATATAGCTATAGGATTGTGGGAAAATATTTATTAAGTCAAAAGAAAGTAATAGCCAGTGGTGGTTTAGTGGAAATTCACCAGTGATAGGCATCCATAAGTGTCCTAGACTTCTAAGGAGAGAAGACCCATTGGAATAATTCCCTAGAGTACTCACTTGAGAAGGAAAGTGTGGCTCCATCAGGCTTAGGTGGAGAGAATGCAGTGATCTCACAGAGATATTGGCCATGGAACTGGGAACTGATGACACTCAGTTTTTGTATTTAGTGGCCCTGTGTAGGGTCCTAACAATCCATTTGTAGATGAAAACAAAACAAAACAAAAATATAACAAAAGCAAAAACAAGCCAGCAATCTCAAAATGCTACCTACTTTGCTAAAATGCACAGCCATTCAGCCACAGAACTTGACTTAGAAGACAGATAATGTGGTAATCCCAATGGAAGCAGGATGGACCTTCCCAAATTGGTTCAGACCTTGGAGCTGATGAAGCCATATATACACCAAGAGGATATGAAGAGATTTATTAATCCCATCATGAGGTTTTCCGGAGGTGGCAGAGAAGACTCCCAAGCAAATCCAAACATGGGTTGAGGAGAAAAGGAAGGTTCTCTCTGGCTTTAGATTTTATTGTGGTAAGTTGATTGAGCCTGGGTAAAATTTCCCATGTGCAGGACAGTGCTTGCGTAGTATACAACTTTTTTTTTTCTTTTTAGGTTTGTTGTAACAAATGCTCAAAACCAGTTGGCTTAACACTAGAAATTTTTTTTTTATCTCACATTATTGGAGGCTAGAAGTCTGAATTCACTCAGTAATGTCAGTGGCAGTGGGGTTAGTTCATTGTGGAAGCTTTGAGAGAAAATCTGTCCATACCTCTCTCTTGGCCTCTGGTGGTTGCTAGAAATCCTTGGCACTACTTGGCTAGTAACTGCCTCATTCCAGCTTTGCCTCCACTACCATATGGCCTTTCCCCTGTGTGTCTTTGTGTGTCCTCTCTTCTTATAAGAACACCAGTCATGTCCAATGTGTCTTGGTATACAAATAGCTGGGCTCTTCCATACTAAAAAACAAAATGAGCAGACTCCTCCACCTAGATGTAGAGTTACCCAGAATAAGAGAACTGCAAATGAAAATTCATAGTATTGGTAATTTAAAAAGTCATGAATGGAGAAGCCATCTTGACAAAATCTTCTGAAATGATGACCAAATACTGGTAAATATCTAAACAAAACACAAACAATCTTCCATTGATCTATATGGTAGTTTCATTCCTTGTAAAGTTTATGCATATTAAAGCTTGCAAAAATATTTTAATACATATATAAAACATAATTAGACTCCAGGCTTGAATAATTATATGCAGATTTTTCTTTTCTTCCTATGTTTTTTCTAGGAATTTTATAGTTTGGGGTCTTAAGATTAAGTCTTTGATCCATTTTGAATTGCTTTATGTGTATAAGATGTATGTCTATAAGATAAAGTATAAAATAAAGTTCGTCTTTATTTCTTTTGCATGTAAGTATCATTTTTTCAACATTGTTTATCGAAAATACTATCCCTTCATCATGTAGCCTAGGCATTTTCATAAAAGATCATTTGACTATATATACTTGTGTTTCTTTCTAGGCTCTCTGTTCTGTTCCATTGCTCCATATGTCTGTTTTTTTTTTAATACTGTTTTGATTACTGTAGTTTTGTAATATATTTTGAAGTCAGGAAGTGTGTGCTCTCTATCTTTATTTTCTTTCTTAGGTTCGTATTGACTCTTCAGGATCCTTGTCATTCCATATGAATTTTAGGATCATTTTTTCTTTCTGTAAAAAATGACATTGAGATTTTGATAAAGATTGAATTATGTGTAGATAGCTTTAGGTATCATGAACATTTTGACAATACTGTTTCCACACCATGAGTACAAAATGTCTTTTTATTTATTTGTGTTTTGTTTAATTTCTTAGATAATATACTTTTAGATGATATCTATTGGTTCAAGAATTATTTTTGTTAAATATTTTAGTGATTTCTTTAATATTTGAATTTCAAATTGAAACTTAATGCTTAGATAAATGTTTCTTTCTCTTACTTTCTATATATGTGTGTTATCTATCATTGAACTGTAACATATAAAGATGCATAGGTAGATCACACTTTGTTATGACCCAAGGTCCATAGCTAATGATTCAAAAAGCTTTTAGTGAAGAATTTTGTAGAATTTTTTGCATGTTTAGAAAGTAGGCAGAGATTTCTTAAATTTTAAATGACTTTGCCAGACTTTTGGAGAGTTTATCTGATTATATTGTTTTCTGTGATTTTAGTGCTTTCCTTCTAGCAGCTTTTCTCCACTTTAGTCTCCAGTTTATTCTGAGCTGCTGCAGCTTGGGAACCTGATAATCACTTGACTGAAATTACAAATAAATTGGTCTTTAGTGAGGGCTTGAGGGCCTCTTCTATGTTGTAAAGTGAATTAATTTAGCAAAGGCCCTTTATTCCATACAGAGGCTTTTTCTAACTTTTTGCCATATTCTAGAGAATTGCCGTTGCCCCAAATCTCTGTTCACAATACATATACCCACTCAATAAGTCTGTGTGACATTTAGCCACCGTCTGCTCTGTACAGGAGCTTTGCTTTTTCCATAAACTCAGTTAAGATCTGTATTGGATTTCCTATATTAGCATTCCAAGTTTGTGCTTGCACACCTTATATGTAGTGTTGCTGTGAATTAAACTCACTTGAATATTAGGACAGAAGCCAAAATAGTCATAAAATGTGACTAAAGCACAGGAAGCAAGTCTTGGCAGTAAGTGGTTCTTTTCTTGCCTGCTTTGTCAGGTGCTTGCAAGCCTACTTCAACTCACACATTGGTCTTAAAATGATAATTCCTTTGGTAATTATCAAAGCCACAGTTGGTGTAATTTTTGGAGGAAGAATTATGCCTCAGTGGCTTGATGTTACCATAAAAGCATACTTGGCATTCAACTGACTGCTTCTGCATTGCTGGTAATTGTCCTTGAACTCATTTCCTCTCCCTTCTATTTCCTTGCCTTGTGCATGCGTTCCATTTCCTTTAGTCACAGTGGCTTTTGTGTCTCGGGTACATGGTCTCCCAATAATAAAGAGATGCTATGATTGTCTTTTGTCATTGTCCTTTTAAGATTTCCTTTTATGTTTATCTTCAATATGATATCTCTTCCTGGGAAGTCATTGTGTGAAGGGTGGATCAGCAAAAGCAGATTCAGGAATTTCTAGGTGCCATTCCCAAAGTAACCTCAAAAATCATGATTAGAAACAGATATATAGTGAAGCTAATAAAACTCAGCTTCAAACTTAGCCACAGTGTTCTTTCCTATATTCAATACTGTATTTGGTATTTTGCATTATTTTCCTTAAAGATTCCTGAGTCAAAATTAACTATAATTATCATAAGATCCAGTCCAGACCATGTAAATGATGTGGGTGGACATTGCCTGAAGACTGTTGATGACATTTATTTGTCTTTCCCTTTTCCCTTATTTTAACTCATCATTTTCTCAATTCTTCTTTATTTTCCTCTCTTTGACTCTTCTCATTTTCTTTTTTGTCTCATCTTTTTTTCTCTTTAATCTGTCTTATGATTTTTTAAAAATTCTTTTCTTCTTTTTTCTTACTCCCATGGTTACCATCAGTGCATTTCTCATTTGACAAAAAATATCCAACCCTTGGGAGACTAGTTCTCATTTTCGCTTTTGTTCTTTTCTTTTGAACACAATTTGCACACGTGGATTTTCAACTCTATCAAAGCTATACAGAATACACATCTCCAACTGGGACTTCAAATGAGTTTATCAAAGAAGAGCCCACAATATTTGTACCTGTTAAAATATTTTGTGAGTCCAGTAGGATACAAGAAAAAAGCTCTGTTAAAAGTTCCTGAAAGTTACTTCACTTAGTATATATCCTTACCTTTCTTGAGGTAAGAGAAAAACAAGTTATCCGTACAATTTTAAATGTTAATCTAGAATTAATTAACCATGGTACAATAAAATGAAAAATTTTATATTATTAGAATAAGATATATTCTTATGTATGTATTTTGACCATAAAAAAATGTCAACTTGTTATCAGATAGAATATTGTCAAGTAATTTACAATACATTCATCAAAAAATATTTAATTACTTTCTGTTAATTAGGACCTTGATGGATTAGAAACAGATTTACTCATCAAGAAAATTTTGGTGATATATGAAATGACAAAATGATGATGATAATGATAATGACAATAATAATAGTAATAAAATAAAAATAAAGCCATTAAAATAAAATAATTAGATATGCCAGTTGACTGATTTCTGAACCTGGTCAATCATCAGAAATCACCTAGCCATATTTTTATTTATTTAAATAAGGATTCATGGGCTCTACTCTAGATTTATTAAATCAGAACTTCTGGAGTTATAAACATAGGGATTATACTTTAAAACATATTCACAGATAATTCTGGTAACCAACTAGGTTGTTGAATTACTAATGGGATGAGGGATGGATAAGTTCTGGGCCTTTAGAAAAGGGAGAAATAGCTTTAGGTTTACATGGCTATGAAGAAGAAAATAATTTGCCAGTGAAGATCTGATAGCATTTGGATAAGGACAGAGTATTAAGGGAATTCACAGCAAGAGAAATGAAAACAGTAAATATCTGAAGGTGAAAAGTTAAAGGCATTGGAGAGTAGCAAAGGAACTAGATTGACAAGAATTAAAGGCACTGGGTGAGAAGCAGAAGATAAAGCTAGAACATCAGATAAAGTCTTCATTGTGGGCTTGTGGAGGACCTTGAAGCCAGGGGACACAATTACATGATTTAATTAGTGGGGCACAATTACATAATTTAGAGTAAAGTGTACCATCATGAGAATATCATTTTATAAAGATTTATTTATAAGAGTCCAGAGGCTGAGTTTGAGATACACTGATACTGGGATCAGGGTCCAATTAATAGAAGTAAAAATCTAAATTGCATTTCTATATCAAAGGAAACCTAATTTCAGCCTTGATGCTTCCATGATTTTCGCATACAATCCCATACATTACAGTGATATGTGTAAATTTGATGATTTGTTCCTGAGAATATAATCAAATCAAACATGAAAGTGCTATGCATTGAATGTACCCAGAAAAGATGTCTCACTTGCACTATCCAAATTTCTTATTTATTTGTGAGAAAACTAGATGGTCACATTTCTAGTAAAGACTCCTCATGGCCATGGAGAACACAAAGCCATAGGTGAACTCTGGTCTGGAAGGCTTGAGCTATCAGAAAGATTAATAGTGGAAACATTTCTCAGTCCATTCTCTTAAGTTTACTAACACAATGGTCCTCAAAAGAAGTGGGCAACAGTTCTGGATGTATCACAGCATTTAGTGTGCAGAGCCAGAGATCCTATGTTTGAGATAACCCTGCTATACAAATAATAGCTTGCCAAAATGTCAGTGTCCTACTAGAAACATTTAGGAATGAAATGGTTTTGAGTGTAGACTTGAATGAAAACTAGCCTTGTATTGAAGTCAAGGCATACTATAAATTCATATGTGACTTTGGACAACTGACTTAATCTCTGTAAGCCTTGATAAACTCTTTTGCTAAAGGAAGCAATCATGACACCTATACACAGAAGTCTTGTGAGGATCAAACAAGATAATGGTTCTAAATGGTTTGGCATAGTGCCTGGGACATAGTAAGTAGCTGAAAAAAAAGTATATTATTGATGGCCATTAAGTGGGTGTGAAGTCTCTCGATTAAGCTCACATTTTTCAGTTATCCTGAACCTTCAGATTTTTTCCAGGCTGATTCAATTCAAAATACCAAACTAGATGCAGAGGTAGAGCTTATGAGATGAATTATTGAGGAACAGTGTTTATTCCTATGGTAGGTGAGGACTCAGGGGCCTTACAATTTTCATTTGTCACCAAAACTATACCTCTAGGAGATTCTAAGAGTTAAAATTCCCTGACCCTCTTCTCTGTGGGACTTGTGCTCTAGTTAATCACTAATGTTTTTCCTTTTAGCCCAAGGAATATTTGACATAGGCAAAACCTCTCCTCTTATTTGAATTTTTGCCCTGAATCCCCATGTGCTCTTCTATCCTGATAAACTCAGCTTGTTCTTTTGGAAATCTAAAGCATAATTTATATCCATTTTCCTCCATTCATTTATTCATTCTCACAACAATTATTTATTGGTTAACTCCTATTGGCCAGATGTTATCTTAGTCACTAAGGTACAGCTTTATAAAAGAAACACACAGTGTCTCTCCTTACCCAGCATTCATTCTAGTGGAGGAAACAGACAGTAAACATGATGCCAAGTAAATAAATAGTGTAGGGTAATAGTGTAGAATAATTATAGAGAGGTAAAACTATAGCCCCCCCCCAAAAAAAATGAGTTGGGTGCTTTGGTGAAGAGTAACAAGATAGAAGTAAGGAAATAAGGTATTCAGGAAGGCCTCTCTGAGAGGACATTTGAGCTAAAACTTGAATGGCCATCTGAATGAAGATATGGGGCTGAGGAAGGGAAAGTGTTACAGGAAAAGATTCTAAGTACTGAAGTTTCAAGATACTGAAAAAAAACAAAAACCACAACAAAAACCAAAGGTGGTACCATCATTAAACAATTACAGTAAGGGTCCATAGATAGGCAAGGTCAGCATGTAGGCAGTGGCCCCTTCTAACGCCTGGAGCAGATCCAGTGCCAAAACAAACTTTGCCATCTTCATTGAGTTCTGTCCCTAGCATGGTCCTGCTTAGCTTTCTGAGGGTGAGCAAAACTCCCATGTTGTCATTTTACAATCAGTCCCTCCTCAGCCTCCCAAACCCACAAGTCTGGAGCAAAGTGGATTTTGAAGGAATGATTCTGCAATCATTTCATTGTATATATCAGAATTGGCGCCGTGTCACTTTCCCTGAGCAAAGCGAAAATAGAGTTAGAAGAGAAGATGTCAAAACAGAGATAAGACTTACATACAAATTAGGAAAATTAACTAAAGAATTCAGTGTATAATAAAGTTATATAAATATATACTAAAATCTCTAAAAGAAACATGAAACTTAGAGTGTGACAATCAGAAAAAACTTTCTAAGATCTGTGTTAAAAGACATGGGGAATTTGGACTCAATGTGAAGATGGAACAGAACATTTCAGATTGGCATTCATAGTAATAACACAGCATGTTTTGACCTTTCCTTCCTCACACTCAAAACCAATGTTTTGAATGTATGATTATTGCTTTGACGGTATCTGGGTAATAGACCAATTTGTGACATGTCTACCCAAAGTGGTGAATTTTTTTTTCCAAAGTGATAACTGATCAAATTTTATATATATATACATACATACATAAATACATACATACATATATACATATATATATGAATAAAAAGGCTATTTTTAAAAAATATATTTATGTTTAAAATATATGTATTTTAATATATATGTATTTTAAACATAATCATCTTTAAATTTGTTTCTTGTTTAGTGAAAACCCTAATGTGATTGAGTAGGAGAAAGCTGGATAAGCAGAGGTGCTGTGGAAATTTTTTTATTTCTTTTCCAGCTCATGGGAAGAGAGTAAAAGCAGTGCTTTTCTTAGTTTCAGCAAGAAATATCCAGTCAACATCACTAAAAATAACTAGACTTTCAAATGTCTCGTGTGGCCTGTTTTCTCTAAGGAATAGTTTTTCTGCTACATCAGAGGGAAATTTTGAAATAGCACCTATGAGTGACAAATGATAATGGATTGCACTCTGAACCATGCATCCAAGCAAATAAAAAAAGGCTTTCAAACTTTAATTGATCAAACCACACAGCAGTCATCTGAACTTCATGCTTGCTTATAGGCTTAATGGTAATAAAGCCCTTTTAGGGACAAAAATATTATGCAAACTGTTGGCAAATTCTTTTCCTGTTATTGGACCCTCATTTGACTGCACTTCTTTTCATTACTGTATTATTATGGTACTGACTACTAAGTCAATGTATTCAAGTTCAATCAGGGTTTGGACAAGGCAGAGCAAATGAATTTGCCCGACCCAATTTTCCTGAATCCCTAAATACTAATTTACCTTCTTCCCTCCTGTCATAGACCCTGTTCCACCATGTTCTTTTGGTAAATTGGACTTGAGTACTTGAACTTGTGTCAATGGATTTCACATTCCTGTTGGATGTTCCTCAAATCAGTTCTGGAAGATATGTGACTATAATTTTTGCAGATTTAATAATTGTGGCTTTAAAAAATGCTGGTTGGTAAAATAAGGTGTATTCATGTCAAGACAATACAGATTGTAAAGCTTTGAAGTAAAATAAAACTCCCAGGGTGTAGACCTTCAGTACTTTGGAGTTAGAGTGGAAAGATCAAATAAAGGATTTAGGGTTTAGTCAGATCTAGGTATGCATCCAGACACTACTGCTGAACTGTGTGATCCTGGACAAGTCAACTCACCTGTCTGAAGCTTAGTTTCTTAATAGACACAGTGCAGGTCACTGAAGATATTCAATGAATTCAAGTACCCTAAGTCTAAATCTAGGCAGAATAGAGATGCAGATGATTCCTGAGCTAATGGTCTTTCTGCGCATATGTGTACCATTATTAATCTTAGTCCATGCACTCAGTAAGCAACACCACATTTCTATTTTTTGTTTCACATCTCCATTTGTTAAGAATAAGAATGATCATATTTCTCTACTTTTAAATAAATAATTTTGAATCTCATTCTTGCAGGAATAGCAGTTAAGTTGAACCTTCATGTTCTTAGGTGCCACTCCCTAGGTTTTTGTCATGGGTTCTGGGACTTTACGACATGCCAAGATGTTGTCCCCTACCCTTTGCTGTCACAGTTTATCGATCCATAATGCTGAGGCTTGCCTTCTTTTCCTTATCTATGATCCTTTTAGGTTTGGGAGATTTGAGCAGTTTCTGTGTTTCACTGGGAACACAGGACTCTTTGGTGAGGGTGGATATCTCATGCCCGGGGTTGTATGTACTCTGCAACCATCTCGGTAGCTCTCGGTGTTGTAAAGGATTTGAGCTATTCAGGCACTAACTCCATGGCTATATTCTTCTCTTAGCTTCTTCCAAGCTTCTCTGCTTCTACCAAGAAATGCCCTTTTTTTTCTTTTTACCTCTTCCCAAAGCCCTTAATATCCCCTTGCATTTAGGGGAAGAAAAGGCAGAAAGACACAGGATATTTCTACCTTCCATCTTGATGAACCTCCTTGAAGTCAGTGCAGTATAGACATAGCTATTTGAATGCAGAAAGAGAAAAGGGAAAATCAGAGAGAGAAAAAACCTGATATCTTAATACTCAAAGACATGCTGGCCTCCTTTATTATTAAAGTGTCATACAGATCGTGCACCAAAGAATGTTTCTGTGGTTAAGAAAGGATTGGAGGTAGAAGAGAAGAAAGAGGAGGAGATGCAAACATGTTGGGGCCAAGGACATTGGTCCAGATGAGACACACCAACAAGAAGATTTGGATATCAGGGCTGGCCACTGGACTTTCAATTCCATGCTGTTGTGTAATTACCATGGCAGAATCTCTCTTCTATGTGTTAGAAAATTTCTATTCAATATTTTTATGATATTTTCATATTAAGCCAGTCTTTCCAACATCTGAGTGAGACCTTAGCACTCAAATGCTCAGTGATCACCATTTTTGATGGATTCTAACATATTACTTAATGTTTTTAAATTGCAGTATTTTATTCCACTCTCCTTCCCAAACTGTAAATAAAGTTCTATGTAGCCTAGAGTTCAATTTGTCATTATTACCATGGAGAAATTAGAAATAAATTATGCATGGCTATTTAAAGAGAAATAAATAAATTCTGATAAATTCATATGATAGAAAACTATGCAATCATTAAAAGTCACTATATAGAAGGATAGTTAAAACAAAATTAAATCCATTATGATCTTTTTTGTTATGTTTGTCTGTATTTTATATATGTGGGTAGTAAAAATAAATATTTTCTGGGAAACTCAGTTTTAAAAGATTTTCTTTTTTTTGGCTTATTTTTTGTTTTCTATTATGCCTATAAAATTATGAACTAATGTTAGAGAAGGAGAAAAAACATTACATGTTACTGTGATAATTGCCCAATACACATTAGATGGCTAGAGCTACCTAAAGCTGTCCCCAATCAGAGATGTCAGTCACAGTTTGAAAAACCTGTGTTTATATCCCAGTTTTGTTAAGTACTAAAAGTGTGATTTCAGCTAAGGCACTTAACTTCTCTTTAGCTTAAAAAATAGGGATGTTACTTTCTACTTTGCGTCCTGGGAATTTAATAAAATGAAACACATAAAATGTATATAATTATTCACCTAATAAGTCAGCAATAAACATTTGTTTTCTGTTTCTTCCTCCTGACCATTAATTAAGGAGTCTGCATGGAGCAGTAGAAACAGCACAGGGAAACCAGGAACCAACTTACAGCTTTGCAAATATTTGATATACCCTAGGGCAAGGTCTCCATTATTTCTGAGCTCTAGTTTCCTCATCCATAAAATAAGGATAATTGTTCTACCTCCTTCATAGGGAAGTACTAAGAATTATATAAGATGATAAACAGAAAGAACCCATCATAACAGAATTTAGCTGGTAGCAAGGAATTGGTAAATATTAGTTCCTTCTATCTTTCCCAGCCATTTAAAGAGCTAACATTTAAATGAAAAATGGTAACTACTACAAAGATTGCAGAAATAAAGGGACTCATGGAGTGAGGGAGGGCCAAAGAGAGTTGGAAAGGTCTTGTTGAAAAACATGGCAGGCCAAGAGTTATGATAGTGACCTAGACAACATTTGAGCTTCCAGAGCGTCAGCTACATCATTACTGATTTTGTGTAATTGCAAAGAACACGATCTACATATTTCAAAATAGAGTTTTCTCCTAAAATTACCTTTTCTTTGATTTATTTCAGTCCCATTTAAATTATTTTTAACTTTTAAAGAACTCTAAGGAATATTGTAAGATTTTAATTTTAATTAAAAGGAGGCATAGGCTTTAAAAAATATGAAAAGGAAGAGTTTTCAATCTTCATATGCAGTGGGAGGAAATTTTGGAAGACAAAATACATCTCTAAACATTTTTCAATCTATATATAGGAAATAGCTATCCAAAAAGGTCTTTAAATATCATATTCTGCTTTCTCATTTTGCAGAATAGGAAACTGAGGCATAGAACAGGTAATTGTTTCATCCAGAGATAGACTGTCACTGAATGCAAGAGCTAAAAAGTAGACTGTCAGGGTAACAGAATTTTTACATTACACATTCTATCTTGGTGTTTTGCTCTCTATTTCTTGTTCATTTTGCAAATATAAATACATATTTACATATATATGTACATAAATACATACATATGTTATTAGATGTATACATACATATAACTGATAAATTTCAGGCCTGTTATACAAATTGTGTATCTGTGTGTGTGCGTGTATCTGCATATAATAGTGTATAAGGAACAGAAAGAGAAAAAAACTTTCCTGACTATGAGAGGTTATTAGTCTATACCCTAAAGCATAATGTTTGCTAGCTCTCTCTAAAAGTGTTTAAGCCAAGAAGGCTTTGAACGATGTACATTTTATTCCTGGTCATGTAATTATTCCCATGTCGAACCTCTCTAAAACAATCTTTCCCTTTGTTTGACAGATTTGCATAGTGTCTCTATCTGTGGTTTCTTTCTGTGCCAGTCCTAAAAGTTCAGGCTGTGAATAATAATGCAGCAAAAGGCTGTGCCTGGCTTGCAGAGTAGCCAGTTAAGAAATTGTAATTTGTATTGATTAGTAAATTCACCCTCTTCAAAGGCATATCAGAAAGCCCCACTGGAGTCAGAGTTTCTACTGTATTAGTTTAAGGGCACTCTTGAGAGAAGGAGTGTTTTCAGTAAGATTAAGCCCTCCATCTCATAGAAGAGGAAGAATATCCTGAAGCGTTGCTTAAAATAGCATTCTCTCAGCAGAAGACTAGATAGCCAGGCGGAGCAGGCTCGGTTTTTTTTAGGTAAAACAAGGCTGCTGTTTGCCTTTTCTGGATCACAATCGTGGAAGCAATCTCTAAGTCCCACAGTGGGGCATGGCAGAGTGGCCTGTTCCACTGGGATGAAAAAGATTGCCTGGCTGGAAGTTACAAAAACTGAGTGTGGATACCTGTCTGCCATCAACTGAGAGTGATTCAGGCAAGTCACTGAAACTTAGCAGGGTTGTCACAGGTAAAAAGGCAGGGCTTTCTATCATGATATGGGAAGAGTACAGCATAGCCCTATTCCTCTTTCCACAGGTCCTTGGTGTAAAAGTTTAGCTTTGCTTGTTGTGTTCAGTGGGTCCCAAAGTCTGCTTCCCAGACCAGCAGTGTGAGCAATGCTCTGTATGGAAAAGTATGAATTATGCAAAGTCTCAGGTCTACCCCAGTCGTACTCCTTAGAAACTCTGGGAAAGGGGCTAGGCAAACCGTGTTTCAGCCATCCTTCCAGGTGATTCCAATGTGTAGAATGTTTGAGAACAACACCCTGGTAACTCCAGTTTATCTCTTCCTAAGGAAACTAGCTCTGCCCTCTCACACTGGATCAAATTTTTCCATCACGCATCAGTTGCCATTAACAGTTAATTGCGTGAGTATTTAATTTTTCCAAAAGGCCCAGACTATATCTGTATTGGCTCATCACTGTATGCCCATCCAGTAAAGTACCTGCCACATAGTAGGCACACAATAACCATTTATCATTTAGATGAAAGTTAATAATTGTGAATAAATCATTTAAACTTCCCATGACTCGATTTACTTATCTTTAAAATGGGCAAAATAAAATATACCTTGGAAGATGGAGCATAAGTGAACTAAGAGATTATAAATTCAAACCTCAGTCAACAAATTCAATGTCTTTAATTTCATATATATACGAATTCCATATATGTGTATATATACATATATACATGCACACACATATATGTACATTTACTGGAAAACTATTTTGCTTCTGAGTATCTAATTTAATCTTAGTCTCCCCTTTGTTTACCTTCTAACACTGGAGTTTGTTATCACTCTACCACTTTATGATGCACCATGGGGATTTACAGAGGGTGTAAGAAGATATCTAATTCTCTAATTTTTGAAATGCTTGTATTCTCCATCCATAGTATAGATAACCAGCTCTCTCTGCTTTTCTGTGGTTTATCTGTTTGTTAAAAATCTATCTGCAAGGATTGTATAAGCCTGTCTGCTTAGGCTCGAGTGTACCCATTCTATTGTGAGATATTGCTTGCCTTCCACGCACTGCCGGGATACAGGATACCCCGTGTTCTACACCCCGAAGCCTCTCTGCTTTCATTCTGCATCACTTATATCCCTACAGCCTACAGAAATCTCTTTTTCACTGCAGGTTAATCTTTGTTCCTTCATATTTACACCTAATTCCTGACAACAATGCCTCTGACTTCTCTCTTCCTTGCTTTTGGCCAGTGCATTTTCTCCCTCCCAATAATTTTTTTTCTCCATTCCAGTACTTTAGTTTTTGAAAATAAAAGCTAGAAAAACTAGAAAGTATCACTAATTTTAACCCTACTTTATTCTCCTCCTGAGACAGTTGAGCTCCAGGGTTTCTACCTGAGGTGGGGAAAAATACTATTATTAAAATAAAATAGTAGCCCTCCACACCAGTGATTCTCAAAAAGGGACAATTTTGTTCTCCAGAGGACGTGTGCTAGTATCTGGAGACATTTTGATTGTCCCCACTTAGGAGAATGTCCTACTGGCTTCTAGTGAATAGTTGTAAGTGATGCTGCCAAACATTCTCACAATGCACCATTGCCACCACCACAAAGGTTAACAGGTCAACAATGTCAGACCAAGGTTAAGAAACCCCACTCTATAGGAAGCTATGCACGAAGTGCTCTGAAGAGTGGCCCAGAACAGGTGTTTAATAAGTAATTTTTGGCTTTAAATCTTGGTTTCTTCCATCCTGATATCCTTGGAACCTTGGGAAATTATAGACTCTAGAAATTTTGTCACATTGCTGACTTTAGCATGGAGCTCTAGTCTCAGCCTTAAAACACATTCTAGTGGGCAACTTTATATGCTACAAGTCTAGTCGTTCTTCCTGCATTAAAAGCCATATATTTTATTGCCTCTGTTTGTCCTGGTTGTATATCAGTTTATTAGGCATCAATGAATAATGACTTAATGGAGAAAAAGTGAGACTGAAGTTTGACCTTGACTTCAGTGTATTCACAGTTAAATGAGAAAGGGAAAATAAATACAGTACAAATACATAGTGTAATGAAATTGGCTAGAGAGCTAAATAACAGAGCTGAAGAAGCATGAAAGAGGACTGTGTTGAAAGGGTATATATATTTTATTTAAAAGTTTTGAAATTAGATTTCCCCCTGTTTTGATTAAATATTTTTATAAATACTTTAATTTTCTAACTGCATCACCCAGGTATATATTCTTAAGACTAAATGTTTGATTAGTATTTTAAATATTATTTTTAAAATTTTATTTTTCAATCACAGTTAATATACAATGTTACATTATATCATTCAGGTATATAGCATAGTGGCTAGATATTTATATAAAATAGAAAGTGATCCTCCCACCTGGCACTATACATAATTATTAAAATATTATTGACTATATTCCTCATGCTGTACTTTTTATCCCTTTGACTATTTTATGACAACCAATCTGTACTTCTTAATCCCTTCACCTTTTCCACTATTCCATCTGGCAAACATTAGTTTGTTCTCTGTATCTATGAATCTGTCTCTCTTTAGATTCTGCATGCAAGTAAAATCGTGGTATTCATCTTTCTCTGTCTGACTTACTTCACTTAGCATAATACCCTCTAGGTCCATTCTAAATGTTATTGCAAATGGTCGGCTTTCATTCTTTTTTATGGCTGAGTAATATTCCATTGTGTATAACTGCCATATCTTCTTTATCCAATTGTCTATCGATAGATATTTAGATTGCTTCCATATCTTGGTTATTGTAAATAATGCTGCAATAAACATAGAGGTGGCCATATCTTTTTGAATTAGTGTATACCAAGAGAGAAAACTATTGAATACAGAACAAATGTGGGAATTAATTAATGGGATAGAAAAACTAGATGATAGTTGGGGTAAGTAGGAATTTTGGATGAGGAAAATGAGGAGTGGAGTGTGTCGGACAAGAATATGACATAAAGATGATAAAAATGACTAAGGGTTGGCAGGTCAGACCTTAAAAATTTGTGGAGCTTAGTGCAAAATGAAATGCAGAGCCTCTTGATTGAAAGCAGGAGAGGGCTCCCATGAAAGATATTAAAATGTAAAACTCTTTTCCTTTTTCTGAAGTCTGTCTCTTAACCTTTCTTATTGTTTTTTATTTGTTCTTTATTATTACAGCAGCTGTGATATAGGTTAGAGTAAACACATAAAATTAAAGAATGAGTAAGAGGATATAGGTGGTTTAAGCTGTCTGGAATTGCACACGTAGGAACCCTAGAGGAAGGTGATAGGATGGGCATTTGTAATCATCTGCCATAAAATAACCAGAGATGGGCATTTATAGAAAGGGAAAACCAGAGTGAAGGAGAAGATATGAAACCGAAGGGGAAGAAGTAGGTACAAAGAAAAAAAGTTTAGCTCTCCAAAAATCATTTGAAAAAGCTATGGGTCAATTTAAACCTGTCTGTGAATAAAAGGGTCAATTTATTTTTTCTTATAAATTAAAATTGTATAAATATAGAAAAGTCATTATTTAGTACTACTGTTGTTTGCAACACATGAATAACAACTAATGTACTGATAAATCTGGATTGTAATTTTACAATTATAAAATCAATTAAAAATCACAGAACAGAATTTAAAACCAAATAAAAGTATTATTTCACATATCTCCTTTTAGTATATAAAGATCAGCAGTAATATTTTTATACTGTAGAAATACTAGTATACACAACCCTCTTTTTTTTTTTTTTAACTTACTTATAAATGTTTCCTGTCTAGGTGACTAGTCTTAATCTTCATCCATTTTATGGCTACATAATAACCCATAAAATAGATATATTCTGATCTTTCTGATTTTCTCCATTGTGGGATAATTAGGTTTGTTTTCTTGGCATTTCTGAGTACATGTACAATTTTGGGAGGCTTCAATTTTTAACATATATAATTTTAGCTGTCTTTTTGTTATTTAAGTACTCTTGTTGGTGATTTTATTGGGAGGTGGCAAGGCAACATACCATTCTTATAACAATAAAACAGAATTAACATAAATTACTGTTAATAAAACAAAATATAACAAAACAAATAAAAAAATAAGTTCCAACCATTGCTAAGAACATGTTTAAAATACAGAGAAAGTCAACTCAGCTGATGGCTAGTCTTTTAAGATAAACACCTTAAATGGAGTAGTGAAAATCACCAATGTTGTTAGAAACATTTCAAATGAAACAGTATCATCCAATGCTCTGAAGGTGTTTTAATTATCAATTTCACAAGGGAAAACTCCAGTTTTACAGAAAATAAGTTACAATTTACACTGAGTTATAGTTTCACTAGAGCTTCTATAGTCAAACACACTAATATTTGATGGGGCAATTCTCTGTTAGTGTAATTAGGCAGTTTGAACTTATTAAACAACATCTTTCATGCCCCTCCTCCCTCAAATGATTTCAGAGAGAGAAAGGGGAAAGGATTAAGAAGAATGCAAACAACAAGACCGGGCTTGATGCATGAAGGAGGTAAACAGTTTAGAAAAAATATCAGTATGTTTTGCTTGCATAATTATTCACTAGAACAGTATCTGAGAGTACAAGGTCACATTTAAGTAGCAATAATACATCCGAAATAGTTCATTTAACAAAAAGAAACCATTTTATTGAGTTTAAAGTAGCTGCCAAAACTTGTTTAACTACTTCAGAACAAAATATTGAGAGGCAAGAGTTTGAACTGAATGCCCATTTATTCAATTTTTCATCAAATTAAAATCTTGTTGATCTAAGCTAAGGTTTTTACACTGGACTCTTATCAGAGCCATACATATCATCAGTGGCTTTTTATTTTTTTTGAAATACTGAGCTGTTCAACATTTGAAAATTGAGAATTTGCCTTTTAATGAGGAATCTACATCAGTTTTTTATTGTGAGTATGAAACTTGTCACCAGGTTATTCTATGATAAAGGTTGGCATATTTATTTGTTTTTGGTTACAGATACTTATTATAAAATGGATAAGATAAAGCTTATTGCTGATTCATTTTGAGAATGGGGAACTTCAGACATGTTTGAGAAAAGAACATACATATTTCATTCTCATGGGACAGCTGGTACAATCCAGAGGGTTGCAAGTATTTGACATGCTTTTCTTCATACCTACCCTTTCTTTGTCCTTTATAATGTAAAAGCAGTAATATGAACATGATGGTACTAAATTTAGGGAACACTTAGAGTTTTGTATTTAGTAAAAAAATAAAAAAATTAAAAAAAAAATAAACAGTGACTTTCAGAAATTTCATCTGTGAATAAAGAAGACATGATCCCAGGCTTAGTTATATTTCCAAATTTCTACATTGGTATTATAATCTGTTGTTCTGAGGTTTGCCACAATCCTACGGACACTTAGCTGATTATTATTTGAATCATTATTATATAAGCATTTATATAATTATTATTTCATTTTCTCGTAAGGAAAAAAAAGATTGACGAGTCGGATTATTAAATTGGGTATGCAGTTTCTCTTTACCTATCTGCTAGCAACTCTCAAACCAGAAAGTAGTATATTTTTCTCCCTACAATAGCTAGCTCTTAGCAGACCTTTCTTTTTCTTTTTCTCCAGCTTTATTAAGAT
Source organism: Cynopterus sphinx (assembly GCA_030015415.1). Taxonomy (NCBI): domain Eukaryota; kingdom Metazoa; phylum Chordata; class Mammalia; order Chiroptera; family Pteropodidae; genus Cynopterus; species Cynopterus sphinx. Next base: position 122,045,193 of record CM057383.1, read on the forward strand.
ATAATTGACATAAATTTTGAGTTCAAGGTGTACTAGTGTTGTTCTGATACACGTGTTACAAAATGATTACCACCATAGCGTTACCTAACAACTTTATCACATCAGATAATTATTATTTATTTTTTGTGGTGAGAACATTTAAGATTTCTTCTCTTAGCAATTTTCAAATTAGCATTTGCTAATCTGTACAGATGTTTTATCTTCTGTGATCCCTCTATGTAAAACCTTTGGCATGGCTTACCTTTTTCCTTTATAAAATTAAAATGATGGGCAAATTTCCAGGGTCATTTGCTTTACTGCTCCAAAGCAGGAAAATAAAGATAGTGTGGAATAAAATAATATAAAATGAGGATGTCACCAAAGGAAACTGTGATTTTTCTTCAGTGTTAGCTATTTCCTATGTGACTTATTGAAATATAATTTTATCTCAAGAAAAATATAACCGTTAATTAGATAGGGGGGAAATGGAGCCACAGTTTGCAACCTGCCCACATCCATTATCCAACCCACTGCTGTGTGAAGGTTTTCCACTACTGTTTGTGAGAACACTGTAGCTTACAAATATTTGCTTATTCATAGAAATATCTCATTCTTCTGATTACTATTGTTTGCCATTGATGAAACAATTCTGTCTTCTAAACAAATACTTTCGACATGTTTATGAAATATTTAACCTTAGGTTTTGCACAAAATTAAATCCTTTATTTTATAGATGAAATCCAACTAGAAAGGCGTAAATACACACAGCTAATTAGTAGTAAACTTCAGACTAGAACCCAAATATTTCTACATCTAGTTATATGCCATTTTCTAAAATTTTTTTTATTGGAGCCATGCAATTGTAAAAGTAGAGTGATAGAAACACCCCAGTTTGCCTGGGATGTTACTAGCATTAAAAGCAAATTCCACTTCCCAGGAAAATCTAGACTGTTGGTTGACCTATGACATACACTTCATTTTTTTCTGTCTGTTTCTCTCTCCCTCACACATATACTTGTGGCTAGAAACCAGAGATTTTCTTAAGCTGTATTGTTTACTTGTTTGCTTTCATACCCTGTTCGGAAAAGTACTGACTGTATTGCCCTGAAATAATGACCAACACTCACCTGCCATGGGCTCATCCTTTAGAGGAGACTGCCTTGGCCCTCCCTTGACTGTGCCCCAGTCCATGGAGTGAGGAGTCTTGCAGCCAAAAGGATATGCCCATATAGAAACCACGCTCCCCTTCTAGACAACACTCCAGTTACCAGAAACTCAGGAGATGACATGAACACTTCTAGGGCATGCATAGCCTCTTCACCACTTTCGTGCACCTCCATGTCAAGGTGGGCAAGAGTGACTATTTGCAGGATCTTGGGAGAAGGATGTGGAAGGAACCTAAGTGAGCTGAGATGCCTGCATGTTTGTGCACACATCTATTGGTGGTGTGAGAAGCAGCTTGGGGTGAAAAGCAAGGGGAGGGTGAAGCAAGGATAGGAGCCAGCTTCAACCACCCCTTATCCTGAGCTCCTGCCCTCATCTCCAAGGCTTCTGAGAATTCTTAATTCTAACCCTGGCCTTCTAGATTAGTATGAAAGGGTGTGTTTCAAGATAGGAGGCTTGAACACATTGTACTTTACAGTTGGTTAGTTTGATTTATCATTTAAAAATATTTATCCATATGGTGTTTGGGTCTGCATTGTACTACTCTCTCAGGCACTGCAACTCTTATGAGAGGGCTGACCACGACTTTCCCTCAGGTCAGATTTGTCCCTTATATCACCTCTAGATGTATTTAGAAATGTGGCTCTCTGAGCATCCTGGCAATCAAATAAACTTATGATACATGCATATCTGTTATGTCTGCTTTTGATGTCGAGTTTCAGGGTTCATTTTGTATTCCTTTGGACCCTGGATCTATTTTCCTGGCTTGCCATAGCTCCAAACAACTGCAGTCAGAAGATTTGGTCTGCTGTCTAGTTATCTCTGTTATTGAAAGTAAATAGTCTCTCTTCAAGATAGAAAATGTTGGAGTGGATCATCACCTTGAGATGGATATAGCAGAATCAGTTGAACTACATTTCTCTGGAGAGAAAGATTTTTTTCAACATAGTTCAAAAGCAAAAGAAGATGCTTTATGTTTTATATCACACATGTAGTTTCTTACACACGCCCTCTCACTTTTCAACTGTACACATTGCTGTGTTGTTAAATTACTGAACTACTTTAACACAGGAGCCAAATTTTATAAATTCAGATAGGAGCATTAAAAACCCTTACAAATAGCAGCAACCTCTCTTTACTGAGCTTGTATCTTATGTCTCCCTTTTACACCTATTGCCACAGTTAAATCTTGCAACAACCCAATGACTGTTTGGTTCCATTATACAAATGAGAAAACTGAGGCTCTAGAGTGTGTATCTTGCCGAAGTAACATAATTAGTGTGTAGAAATATGTCCTCTGTCAAACCATTAGTTAATTCATCCCAGAAACATTCATTGCACACCATTCATATGACATGACTTGTGCTAGGCTCTCCTAACCCATCAAGTAATTTGACGACAAAAGCAATTATTGTTGGAACTTACTATCTTCTGGAAGGTTTAGAATTTGAGGAGGGATATTAAACTCAACCTTGGGTGGAACGAATATCTGAAAAAATTTTCATGCTGAATCAAAGCTGGAGCTGAATCTGGAAGAAGAAATAGATATTACCTAAGATTGATGGCATGAGGACAGATTTGTCAGGTGAAAGGAATAGCCGATGCAAAGTCAAGTATGCATGAACGTTCCTGAAAGGTAGTTCCTCGAAGATGTTGATTGCTTACTTTCCTTTGGTCAGGGAGACTATAAGGAAAAACAGGGGAAGCTAGAACAATAAAGAAGATAGAGGATGTTAAAGAAAATCCTCGTGATCTAAAAATCACAAGTGGATTGTTTCTTTGTAGGTTCATAGATATATTGAATATCACTGCAGAAGAAGTCCTGAAAGCTTACCATTTTCTATAAAACCTTAAAGGTAAAGAAATGAAACCTGTATATAGTGACTTACTCAGTCTGGGAGCTAAAAATTAGTAGAATGCTATTCTTCTAAATCCTCAATCCCAAAGCTCAAGGCTCTAATAGTCCTATTTCAGACTATTATTTTATTTTGCTTTAACTAGTCAAACAAACACATTCAAATATAATTTAATGAATATTCTCTAATTGCACACTGGATTTTAGTGAACTTATTTTTATTGAAGACCAGATGGATGTGGACAGATTGGAATGAGGGCAGTTATCATTTGCAAAAAGATTCATAACCAACTCATTTTCAATAGTCACTTTAGTTGTTGAACATAAAATACGTTGGACAACTGTTATTTACATCTAGATTGTGTTTTTTGAAAAGGTAAAACCTCTCAGATTCTCCCACTTTATATCATTCCCATATCAACCATTCTGCTCTCATTTCTAGAACCAATCCTAAATCTATATGGAAAAGACTGAGTGTCAACATTTTAGATTGACATCCCAATATAAATAGCCAGGCTTTTGTCTTATTACCTAAACTAGCACCCCACCATCTATTCTGATAAATGTGCCCTCATATTATTACCTCTCTCTGTCCTTCCCTTTTCTGTCTTCTCTAAAGGTGCTTAGCTCAGAACCACAGCCTATGATGAACTCCTCTTCCTTTCTATAGATATTGTTAGTTCAGCCACCCTCTTGGGTTTCTAAACATATATACTCATGGATGAGTCCTTCCCACCTCCTTAGACATAACAGAATCTCCATCACATCCCTACAATGTGTGCTTACATGCTAAGGTATCATCTGCTGTTACTCTTTCTCTTGTATAGTAATCGTGTGGATGAAGAGAAATTCATTCTGGCACTTGTAAATTAGTATCTTTGAAAAAATATTTATATTTTCCATAGGAATTTGGCTGCTGATGCTTCTGCCTGCCTTACACTGAATCATTAGCATACTTTTCTAAAATGTAAGATATGGTGGCCCTTTGTTAATGAGTGAAATATGGAGTGGTAGGGACTAAAAAGGACCAAGGAGATTGTGTGGTGAGATTCCTTCAGGAGAAAGCAGGGTTCCAGGGAGTAGAGGTTAAGGGAAGACCATGTTTTGGTGAAGTAGACAGTTGTATCCAGGAAAATTCATCTATTTAAAGAGCACAGATGTACAACTCATCTAGAGAAAGGTTCTCTTTGCCAAGTGAGTCGGCAAATCTGATGAACTCCCTTTAATTCTTAAAATTCAGCTTCCAAATTTGCCCAGCACTCACTCTTCATAAGAATAAGTTGCCAAAGAAACCTGAAGCCCTCTTTCTGGAAAGATGTTCTAAGCCACAGGAAATATTTAAAAACCTATAATTGTCAGGAAGAACAGATGGAAAGATAATATAATGGAAACGTTAGAATCTGATATTGTTTTATTTAGAAAATGCCTTGGAGTTATTTCTAATTATAGACAAAGCAGGACAGTATACGGAGAGATCATTAGGCTGGGAGTCAACAGCCCTATGTTCCAGTCACATCTCTCATTGTAACTGCTTTTAGAAGGTGTCCTTGACTAAGTCAGCTGACTAAGTTTTCTATCCTCTGCTTGTTCAGCTAGATGTTAATGGGAAACAAGTGTTTTATTTTTTACAGTCCATTAATATGAGCAAATAAAATATGACTAAAAAATTTAAATGGCTAATAGACACATGAAAAGATACTCAAGGTCACTAATCATCAGAGAATGCAAATGAAAACCACAATGAGATATCATCTGACATTTATCAGAATGGCTGTCATCAGTAAATCAAAAAATGACAAGTGTTGATGAGGATGGAGAGAAAAGGGAACCCTCATACATTGTAAGTGGGATTGCAAATTGGTACAGCTGCTATCAAAAAAAGTATGGAGTTTCCCAAAAAATTAAAAATAAATATGCCTTGTGACCAGCAATTTCACTTCTGGGTATTTATCCAAAGAAAACCAAAACAATAATTTGTAAAGATCTATGCCCTCCACTATTCATGGCAGCACAATTTACAATAGCCAAGATATGGAAGCAACCTAAATGCCCATCGACAGACGATTAGATAAAGAAGTAAGTCATGGTTCTATGTACAATGAAATATTATGACGCAGTCATTAAAAAAATAAATAAAATCCTACCATTTGCAATGACATAATGGACCCAGAGGTTATTATGCTGAGTAAAATAAGTCAGACGGGGAAAGATAAATGCCATATGATTTCACTTATATGCGAAATCTAAGGAACAAAAAGAACAAACTAATAAAAAACTCAAATATAGTAGACAATTTGGTGATGAACAGAGGGGAGGCGCTTTAGAGGGCTAGGAGAATGGGGTGAAGGGTTAAAGAAGTACAAATTAGTAGTTGATAGATGGTCAAGGTAATGGGGAGTACAATATAGGGAATGCAGTTAGCATTAATATATTGGCTAGGTAGAAAACCAGAGGAGAAAAGGAGCAATTAGGGAGATCATTTTATGAACTATATAAATGTCTAACAAATAGACTGTATACTTGGAACTAATTAAAAGAAATAAATTTATTTAAAAATTTAAAATGATACTTTAACATTTATGGATAGTGAACATCAGTTTTCCTTTTAGTTTTAACTGTTGTAATTCAAACATATGTAACTCAATTGTACAAACATTTTATCATGGAAACATAATGGTTTTTTAACTGAATGCCTTATTCCCATTCTTATTCTCCTGAAGTCTTTTGTCTGTGCATCACCTCCAATGATCTTCCCAAAGCCTAAGTAAACAATTACATTCTTTTCTTTACTACTGCCCCCCATGAATCCCTCTTGGTATTAAGACAACTCCCAAGCATCTTACTGTGGCCTTTTTAGTCATTTATATAAACAGAGACCTGCCACCTCTCTAATTTCATTGCCTGAAACTTGTTACTTCTTCATTAGGTTCAATCAGAAAGGCTCTTTCAACCCTTTAGATACCCCTAAGTCCTTCTTTATTTAGGATTGTTACAACAGGCTGTGTTTTAATGCCTGGGATACCTCTTCTGAGATCCTGGCATCACTGATTTATCCACATTATTCAGGTCTCAGCTGCACATTTTGCAAAGAGACATTTTCTAACCAATTCAGATAATATACTGCCCATTGCTGAGTCATCTTTACCTTGATTCCCATTTTCTTTCTAAAATCATACATTTCTAGCTTGTGTGATAATTTTGGCTTGATTACTATTTGTTTTCTCTCACCAGAAGGTGAGCCCCATGCTGGCAGAAACTTCATCTTGTTCACTGAGGTATCTCTTGTGATTAGAATAGTATTATGCACATTGTTGTCATTCCCACAATCTTCATTAAATGAATGGACATGCCCTTGGAAGGAAATTCAGCTCTAACAATTCAGAACAGATCCTGTGTATGCTGTTTATAGAAGCCATAATTAAATATCCTATGTTATACCATTAATGTAATTTTATTCTAACCAAGTTTTGGATTCATGAAGCTATTTAGTTTTAAAAGAGAACATTAGAACTGTTATGTACATACTGGATATCAGAATTTAAAATAGTGCCAAGATATATGGTTTTTTTATCAGTGACAAAGATAATAAACAAAAGAAAATTCTATAGAATGTTGTATGTTGGCATATTCAAAGATTTTTATCTTTTAAAAAATTTTATAATTTTATTCTTCTTATTTTTTTATTTTTAACTTATTTTCTTTTTTAATTTAATAAATTGGAGATTTGATTGCCTGCTACTCTTATCTGATATATTCAACATTCATAATGGCTGATGATACATCAAAGAATTCTTTTCAGTATTTGAGATCTGAGAAGATAAGAGAAGAAGAGTGTCTTTAGAACAGGCATTATAAAGAAAGAAGATTAGATTTGAGAAAGCTGGGGGGGAAATAAATATATAACATGCACTGAGCCACTGTAATGGAATTAAAAGCACCTTTGTATCCTAAATGCATACAAAATTTCTTCTCAAAACAGACATACTTGTTAGGGACTTTCTTTACTCCTTAAATGGTCATGACATTACAGTTACAGCAATACAAGATAAAAATTCTTCAAGTGGAAGGACAGGTAAACTACTTCACATAGCTTAAAAGTGCAACCAGCCTGTCTTTAGAATAGGCCTTACCATAGGCAGCATCAGCATCATTCAGTCACTGGGCCACCAAGCACAGTGAAAGTCTTCAGTGTCAAACACACTGAGTTGGCCTCAGTTAGGTCTCCACTCACAGACTCTAGCCTTCTGCTTTGATGAGATTGATCTCATCTCATTTTAATTTGCAAGTATTGATATTTTCCCTTAATATAAAGGTGGTATGTATTTAATCCAAAAATTTGAGAACTTCAAAAATGCATAGAAAATTAATTAATTATGTGTTTATAATCATACCACTCAGACATTATAGTATTTTGGTACATGTTTTTTTCTAGTGCTACTCTGAGTATGGTTATATACAGATACATTTATTTTTAGTGTGTGTGTGTGTATATATATAGATATAGATATAGATATAGATATATATAGATAGATATAGATATATAGATATATAGATATACATGTATATATGTATATATATAGTCATACACATATGTTCATATTATATGTGGATATTATATATATCTTTAATCTATCAATGTAATCTATTTGTATACACACATTTTATACAATGTTATATTTTATAAACTGTTTTAGCTAATATAATTTATTTTTATTATGAACATTTTCTATGTCTATAAATACTCTTGAACAGCATTAATTTAATGATTTTTTGTATTCTACTACAATAGATATATAATTTCTTTTTCTTTCACTTTAGGTTATTTCATATAATATTATCAATTTTGGAATTTTAAAGAGTCCCATTAGCACTATAGAATAAAAAGTCTATTTTCATTGAACTAACAAGAAGAGTTGTTGAACTCATAATGATTACTTCCTTTGTTTCAGCCATTATGCTAAAGTTGTTATGTATTATTATTTAATCTTTAAATACCCACATAGAATAGATAGTGCTATTCTCATTTTATAGTCAAGAAAACTAATGATATATTACAATCTAGAACAAAATACATAAATATATACATACATAAAAACTTCATACATGCACATCATACATACACATAACATATACTGACTGGGAAGTTAACCTAAATTTGGTCATTTCACTTTTAAGAGTTAATAAGTGATCTTATGGAAGTTTTCAGTGTGTTTCAGTAACTATAGCTTTGTAACTCTGTATAAGAAAGATATGGGACACCATATTCTGAGAACTATCTGAATAAGATACTAAATTTCTTCTGAATTGACTCTATTTTTCTGCAAATGAGAAACTTGGACTCAGATAATCATGGTTATATCAGTTTCAACATCTGAGTCTAAATCCAGGCTGTATCATAACATCATTTGTTTATTAATTTGTTCCTTCACTGATTATTTATTAAGTACCTACTTTTAGCAGAACAATGTATAAAGACCCAAACACACAAGTAGGCCAAATTTTCAAATGCACCAAGTTTGTATTAATGTATGGTTTCTCTAGCGGGGTCATTTGATTATCCTTTCCCAATTTCTTCCTTCCCTCATCCAAAACCAACACCTCATAGATGACTGATAGTACAGATTACTACATATGTACGATAGATATTGATAGATTTCTTCCATCTAGAAATGTGATTCTAGGATGGGGATAGTATTATTTTCTCCTTGCTGTGTGGCAGACACTAGGTATTCATTGTGGGCCAGAAGGAGCTTTGGCCCATATTAATCAAATCCTTCACATCCTAAGTGTAACTCCAATAGTATCAGGCAAGTCAGATTGGGGTAAGTGCTAAAATAAAGATTGCTTATTTATTACTATGTAACTAGTTACCCCCAAATTAAGTGGTTTACAGTTATAAATGTTTATTATCTCATGGTTTCTACGAATCAGAAATCTAGGCATGGCTTAGTTTCTCTGGCTCAGGGTCTCTCACAAACCTGGTACCAAGGTATTGGCTATGGCTGTAGTCATATCAAGACTTAATTGGGGAGAAACCATTTCCAAGCTCACTCATGTGTTTGTGCCACATGGGCTGTAGAATTGAGGGCCTCATGTCCTCTTGGGCTGATGATAAAGACATTGGTTCCTTCCCATGTTAATCTTTTTTTTTTGGTCTACTCATAACAGAGTACTTTTAGTCCCCCAGAGGGTATAATATTTTTGTAACCTAATTTCAGAAGTGACATCCTACCACTTCTGCTGTATTCTATTTATTTGGAGCAAATGGCTAAGCCTAACACAATTTCAAGTGAAGAGGTTTACATAAGAGTGAAAATACTGAAATGCGGAATCATTGGAAGTCATCTAAAAAGTTGCCTTGCCCAATAATAAATCAAAAATAAGGAATGGCTCATTCTGACTAAAGACTTCCAAATGTCTTCATTGAGATAGTATTTGAACTAGATTTTGAAGACTAAACCTTAAGGTGAAAAGGGATTTTACAAAAAAATAAACACGGGAGAAAGGATACCAGCCAATGACATTATAGAGACACTACCACATGTCAGAGTGAAAGTATGGGACAAATCATAAATCTTATCTGACTCTCAGCAGAAAGACCAGTAACCCAGTGTTCTCACTGCTTATAAATGATGTTTTATCATTTTCCTAGACCAGTAACTGTATGTCAAACTTTATTATAGAATCCTGAGACTGAAGAGCATGTAGCTTATCTTGGTTTATGAAAAAAGAATAGAATTCAATAACTGAAATACCTGAATCCCGTTTGGGCTACTTATCAGCCCTTCCCTCAAGTCACTTAACTTTGCTGAATTCAAGTGTCCATAGCTATAAAATGAAGTGATTATAATTACATCAAACTGCTTTTGGAAAAATTAAAAAAGATAACATTTGTGAAAATACATAGTCTAATGCCTATTGTATAATACACATTCAATAAGCTTTACCTTGCTTTCCTTTTCTTCTGTACTTCTCTACCTCTCTTTTTTCATATCAATTTAAAAATCCTCTCATTAATGTAAAAAAAAATGATTACCAGTTTTAAAAAGCCAGTGAGGAAAATTAGTCGTTTTAACTTCATTCTAAAGCTCTGACTTTTTTGCTCTCCTAGAAGCAAAGGTTTAAGGACTTTAAAATTAGGACAAAATTAACCCCATTTCAACTCTATTATACTTAGTTAATATATTGCACATAATGCACCCTCATTACATGCTTCTTAATTGAGTTATTTTTCACCTTGAGTCAAAACTAATATAAATCCTCAAAAAGGTAAAACTAACACCACTAATTGTACAAAATCTAGAGAACTATAATAAGTACTAAGCAAACAGATGGTTAGTTTAAATGACTTAAGAATATGTGTGTTTTTATCTTAAGAAAGATTTAATACCTGGGCTAATTATAGATACAATACTGCCTGACACATCGTAATTTATGCTTCTATTCTGATTTCTTCTTTATTTAAAGAAATTAGGTTCCTTTGCATGAGGTGTTCCATGTATCTGAGACTGTTATGCAAACCATGGCTAAGTTTAATTCCAATATTTAAAAATGCTTTCAGCAATATTACTAACTTTAACTTGCACCTTTTTAAGGAAAAATATGATATTGATACATGAGTTCATTAGCAGTGAGAAAAAGAAAAGATATACCAAGAGGTAAATCCATAATTCTCTTGGCTAGACCCATTACTGCACAAATAACATACCTTCTTACTCAACATATTTGAATATACGACTGTCAAAAATTAAATTAAAGAATCTTTATAGTCCTAGATTGATATAACTTATTGTATCAACTTATAGTAATGAGTCTATATTTTGTTATAAATCATGAAACTCTGTCTTTATCCAATGTAAAGATTGTGACATCACCTACCTAATCATTACAGATTTGTTTGATTCCTGTCTTAATCTGATACATACAGATGGAATAAAAATTTAATATTCAACAAATCAACATTAAAAAGCTTTGCTTCTTTAGAAGATGATCTAAACATTTTGCAGTTTTCATAAGAGCTAATGTAAGTTATATGATCTGTAAAGATTATGTACAGAATTACTTAAATATTGAGCAAACCTATTGAATATCCAGCATGCAAAACTCAAATGTGGCTTTGTTCTACTTAATTTCACTTCTCTAGTTTTTTTTTTTTTTTTTTTTTTTGGTAATTAGAAAAATTGGAGGGGAAAATGTGATATAAGTAAAAATAAAAGAAAGGAAAAGTTGAAAGGTCATTAATTAAGTAGAGAAATATGCATAGAAGAAATGTGTAATTTTAAGAAAAATATCTCAGTAGAATAGAATAAGAATTAGAAATGTTTCTATGATATGAATTTGAGAATATTGGAAGTTTCTTTGGGCGTTTCTAAAATACTAAGGGTTTCCTGAATACCTAGACAATTCATAGATCCTCGATTTATAGAGATGATATTTTCTATTTCCTCTATGGTCAAAAGTTTAACTAAAAAGCAAGGACTTTGAGTATAAACCAGATTTTTATGGAACTTGAGAATTTTTTTGCTCTTCTAATTGGTGTGTCTGTTTAGAAAATTGGAGAAATTTAAATAAAAAAATTATGCAAGAGAAACAGCTCTGAAGGAGAATGGAGAGAGGAAGAAGCAGGAGAGCCTTCAGATCATGAAGTAGATCTTGTGTCTGTGAAAGCAGTGAGAGGAGGAAGGGGATTTAGGTAGGAAGAGCCTCAAATGCAGTGGTACTGTGAGAATGTCTCAGACAGGCTGTGGGTTGACACAGAAAAAAAATCTTCCCTCTGATGAGAACAAGCCAGCCAAGTTCAGTCACTGAGTGAGAGCAGACTTAAAAGAAGTGTGACTTCAGCATGCATCTGAAATTGTGGCCCTGGAGGCTGTCAGCTAACTGCAGTTTTCTTGTGAAGGCAGATCTGAGCAGCACACCCCCAAGGCATCCATAGCCTATCCCTTCTGCATGCAGCACAGACCTCACTCATTCTCCATCCGCTTTAGGAGAGCACTTCCTTCACGGTTGCTGTGAGATTCTCCTCCTGAGAAGAAACACAAAAGAGACGAGAAAATGGAATAAACTACCATTCACTGCAGTTACAATTTCAGAGTAGTAACTGATATTATTTCCTCCTACACTATGCATTTTAAATTCTCCTCACTCTTAGCTATCACCTCAGCAGTTGTTGGTGACATATCTGAATGGCCTAAACTAATAGAATTTATTCTTGACTCAGGTTTTATTTGTTGCTTATGTCCATTTGTTGCCTGTGTTCTTTAATTTATAAAGTTGGGCAAGGAATAACCAGTGGTTCCCAGTGAAACACTTGGATCCCTCCCATATTCCTCCATGCCTGTGTTACAGAAGAGCATCACTATTTCTTGCCAGCCCGGCTCAAATAACCCAGCTTGCCAAGTTTGTGACCTGTCTTCTTGTCTATACAATGAGCCCAAGTGTCCTCGTGGTAGCTCATAATTTAATGGAATTTTTGCTTTGCCCATGGAAACAAATATTCCCCCTTTAGAAACCATAGCTTCTGAACCAGAAGAGCCTAAATTGAGAGAAGGGGAAGGATAAAGTACAAAGTCCCCCAGAGGATCTTTGCGAGTGATGGTAAATGGGTCTGCAGATCCTTTAGGTGTTATTTCATGTGTTAAAGTCTACAATTTTGATTAATACACCTGGCAGTTAGTGCAAGCACTCCCCTTCCATGGATGGCTATTAACAAGCTCAGCCCTTGTCTACCTCTCCTACCATGAGCCTCTCCCACCAGAACAGAGTCATTACTAAACAGAGTCACCATTGAACTCCTTAATGATGTGGGTGTCCCTTGCACCAATGCCTTTATAATAGTCTGAATGAATTATGTGTTCTCTGGGCCTTCCCTGGTGGGTGTTCTGGTGGGCATTCTGGATTCACATAATACATCCATTCCAGCATGCCCACAACCACAAGTCACTTGCACTTCACTTAGCATTGGCCATTGCTTTCCCCAGGCTTCCTATTATTCAGTGTCTTTGCCAGGACAGTAAATCTTATATTCTAAGGAAAAGTTCCCAAGTCAACAAATTCAGTTATACAACTGACCCCTTTGATGAATCACCTGAAAATCCAATACTAGAGGTTCTCTGACTCTTGGTGTGTGTGTGTGTGTGTGTGTGTGTGTGTGTGTGTGTGTGTGTGTGTGTGCATTTTTGCAGCTTCTTTGGAGTGCAATTTCTTCTTAGTTTTAAGGCCCAGTACATTCCCAGCCAATTTACACTGAGATATAACACATGTTACTGGCTTGGCAGATGGGAGATGAAGCACCAGCAGCCCCAGAGAGCAGCACCTATTGCCTTGAGGAGGCAAAGGGCTTTGCAGCATCTTCCTGCACAGGGGAAACAATTAAAGGGAGTCCTAACTGACAAGGGTGGGTCATGTCTTCAAATTCAGATGGTTCAAAAGCCACTACAAAGCCAAATTCCTCAAGAGTTTTTTCTCCAGATGTCCACATTCCTGCTTTCAGGGTTTAAAGTTTTCCAAATCAGCATAAGAGATCTGCTAGGTCTGAATATTTGTTTGTCTCGAGAGCTCTGTGCTTTTAACTGTGAACTCTTGTATTTGCCATTAACAGTGTCTGCTCTTCCACTGTAGGAAATAAGGGCCTGTTTGTGTGCTAACAAAGAAGCCCTCTTGCCTCACACACAGGCTTAAATTGTTTCTTAACCTCCCTCAGTTTCTCATTAACCCTCTGCCTGTGTCAATATAATTTAACAGTGGTCAGCCCACTCTACTAAACTTATAGGCATTGTTACCCTCACAGCTTTCTAGTGCCTGAAATATCTCACGGGTTAGAGCATCTTCCTATACCTGGTTCTTTTCTAGGTTACCACCAGGGCCATCTTCAGCAATGGGTCCATGACTTTGGGCCATGGACTCTCTTAGCTCCATATTCTACACTATATGAGGCCCTTCTGCCAGCTGGGTAGGGAGTGATGGAGTCTAAAAACCTCATCATTCTACCCTCTTTCTCAGCCCACTCCCTGTACCAGCAGTGTCAGTTGGGTTATCACAGAAGGTAAAACCAAAATGATATTTGATGTTCAAGGTACTTATTAGTAGGCCTACTTATGAATGGTCAAGAGGAAAGGAAACAGGAGTAAGTAGAAAGAGCTTTCTGACCACATAGAGAGTCTGATATCCATGGGAAGAGCAAGGGAAGCAATAAGGATTCAGTAGAAACAGCCTCAGGTGGAACACCACACTAAGGAAGTCTGAGCCAGGCAGATGGAGAGGCCTGGAGTGAAGGTGGCGGGTTTGAGGAGGTACGAGTTGGGCAGGGTGGTTCACCTCTAATACAACCACACAGCTCAGCCACTGGCGAGAAGCAGCCCTGGAAGAACAAGGTCAGTGTGAACACTGCAGAGGTATTCTCTTGACAAGAGGTCTGAGTGGTGCACTTCTATGTACTTTGATATAATGGGAAAAAAATTTTAAAAGTCTAGAATAAGGGAAATATGATTTTCTGTCCTAGCTCACTTTTACTAGATTTGTGATCAGTACAAGAGACTTGATATTTCTGAGGATCTGTTTCTTCATATATAGTACAAAGACAATTTTATCTTCTTCAAAGCTTTTAATGATTTAATGTGATGTAAAATTACATAGCATGGTGACCTATATATAGTAGGTTTCAAAAATGTCATTTGACTAGCATCAAATTTATCTTCTCTCAGTCTATTTTAATTTACTTTGCATTTTAAATTGGGATAAAAATAATGTTCATCAAAACAATTTTGAAAAGTTTATAATCGCATTTTATTTTGTCAACATTTAGGAAATCTCATTGCTTCAAGTTGGTAATGTGATAAACATGTCAATTAGGAGTTTTAATATTTATTACAAAACCTGTACTTTTTCCCTTGGCAATTTAATTTTTGAAGTTTGATAATTTTATACTTTTAAATAAAACTTTTAGTTTAGAAGTTATTCTACCTCTAATTCTGGCAGAAGACATGTAAATCAACTACAGTCCCCTCTGTACTGCTTATGCGTGTATGACATTTCCTCTCAGTTTATTGTGTAATTTTAATATAATATCTAATATCTATGTCTGTTGTAAACATGTCCGCTTTCTCAGGACTGTAAAGAATTGCTTCGTGTACTCTCTTATGGAGTAACAGATTACAACCATTCATCAATTTCAGCTCTATTAAAGATTATATGAAGAAAATCTTAACTAATGGCCACCAAACAACTAATCCTCAGTTTTGATCAATACTTTATTAAATCATCTCTGAGTGTATTCTGTTGTTATCAGCATAATGGTATGTTTATTCGACCTCCTTCTTTAGGGGTCTATCAGTACATTAAAAAGCAAAAAAAAAAAAACAAACCAAAACAAAACAAAACACGTTAATTACCCTTCAGAACAAAGAATGAAGAAAATCCATCAGTAAGCAAATAGTTGTTAGATAATGAGAGGATGTTGCTGGAAGAAGCCCTAGAGATCATGAAGTTTAACTTCTTTATTCTGCACATGTGCTGAGAGGTTAAGTAACCTGTCAAAGGTGACTCAGGCAGGTGGCAGCAGAGCTTGGACACAAAGTCAGATCTTTAAACCCAGACGCATGTGCTTTCCTTGACATGAATCTGATATGTGTCTAACATAGTGTTAAGTCATCTGGGAAACACAGAAGGAACACAGACCTTTTTCATCATTTTCCCATGTTTAATTGGTATCAGTTTCTGTGATAACAGTTCTTAATGAAGATAAAGCTATCTAAATATGCTGATATGTTACATTGTGAAAAGAGAGAGAGCAATGGATATTTATTGATCTTATTCCTTAAAAATAATTTTATGTACCTAATCTCATTTTATCCTTAAATTAACTCTCTGAAGTAGTATGTTTTGTTTTCCCTCTTAATTGTCGAGGTGATTGAGCCTCAGAAGAGTAAGTGGCTTGTACAAGGGCTTATAAATGCAGTTTCTAAACTATACTTATAAATGTTTTATATTTATGTTATATACTATTTTATAATTACTTTTTATTTATATTATAAATATTTTATATTATAAAATTCAGTTTATAGAGATTATCTGTAACTTCAAAACACTGTATTCCTTCACCACTTCTAAAAGAGAGGACTTGATTGATGGACATCGATTCAGATTAGAACAATCATCTTTGAACTTTCAAAGTGGCCCAACTCCCAGTGGCCCAACTCCCAGTATTCTCCTTAATCACATGGTATAAATGTCTATTTTAGATACATAAATAGAATTGTCTACATTTGGATTCCAGGGCTGGTTGCAAGAATTTGTAAACAGCGTGGTGTATGCGTTTTACAAAAAGTTGCCAGACATGTTCTTTTCCCACTGCCCATTGTACAGTTTTTTCTTTTATAGAGAGTCTGGCTGGGAAAGAGAGACAGAGCTTATTTGGGAATAGAGGACAATCTCTCAGGAAAATTCCTCTCCCCTATTCCTGCAACCACTACCTCTGCTTCTAAAATGTTTAGGTCTGGTGCAAAATTAAGACTGCTCTTGAGTTATGAGTCTTTCCTAAATGCTGGCTTCTCATAAATAAAACCTCATGAAACAGAAATTTAGAGAGATTTTATTCCCAGAAGGGTAGTAAGAAATTTTGAAATTTGAGGTAGGTTCTTAAAAAAAAAGAGAGAGAGAGAGGACTTGATTGATGGATATCAATTCTAAAAGAGAGGACTTGATTGATGGACATCAATTCAGATTAGAACAATCATCTTTGAACTTTCAAAGTGAATCAGTGTCATGTATAATCACCTACATAATAAATGGTGGAACTAGAGCTCAAACTCAGGTCTTCTAACTTCAAAGTTCTTTATCTTTTCTCAAAATAACTTCTCTTCTTATTCTCTCCCTTACTCAGAGTTCTTATTAGTGAGTTTTCATACTGAATTTCTACCCCCAAAATCATCATGTGAATGAAATAAGAAAAGTATGAGAAAGTTAAACTTTTCTTATGAACACACACACATACACCCACATATGCCACTACCTGAACAGTAAGACTAATGGATCATTCTAATTAATTCTTGGCATGATGCTGCTCTAGGAAACCAAGTATTTAATTGATTTTGGAACTCTTCCCTTGGTTTTGGTGGGTGTGAGGGTAACAATGTCTAATGATGTACATGTGTAAATCTTGCCTTAGATTCTGATATTTGCTCTGTGTATCTATTCACTCGACAGTATCATTTAGTAAAAAAAATCACTCTGAGGATAGGATTGTCTCTTGTAGGTAAGTTTGATGGACACATGGAAGATGAGAGAATTTTCAGAACTAAGCACATTCCCAGAACTAGAATAATCCTAGACCATAACTCTTCAGACAGTCTGAGGGGGGAAAAAAACAAACAAACATAAAATGGACTCTTAAGTAAAGATCTGACTCATTTTCTGCTCTTGCTATAAGAAGGTGTCAAGGTATTCAAGAGATAATCTCTCCATTGAGGCATCCATAGACTCTGAAGTAAGTAATCAATGCATCAATGCACAAACACAAGGCGCTGTGATGATTTTTATATACTTACATATTTTTCCCCCTCCTCAATTCATGTTAATTCCATGTTCGTCTAAGCTAAGAGGAAGCAAAAGTCGATCTTCATGGACACAATAGGTCAAGATTAGAGTATTAAGGAAAGACAGTTCACGTTGTGGGGCAGGATTGGTACAGTGAGGACAGAATTAATCAAAGAGAACCAAGAAAGATGCTTAGAGAGATAGTGGAAGTTGTCCTTAATGAGATGATTCTTTTTGAACTCAAATTATTTTACTTTTAGGAGAAAAAAAAACCTTGAAAGTACTGAGTTTGGATATTTTAAGGGCAGCATGTGCTTAGTGCTGAGATAGTCATAAAACAAGACAAAGTCTAAATGAAGCAAACACACTTTTCAGAATTACTCTGTGTGTTGAAACTCTTGCTCTTGCAATGAGAAAACTTTAAGTCAGATACACCCAGTTATCTAGCCTCCAAAATAGTCAATTATAAGGCTTGTCTGTTTTTAAAAATTGATATTGTCTCCAATCTGCGTTTTCATTCATTCAGTACATTCTTTTTAATTCTGACTCCTAATAAGTTATGTGCTTTTCATTTAGAATTTTATTCTTTTTGAATCTTGAAACTTGGTATTTGTGAGCAATAATTGCAGTGCTAAACAATTAGAATTGTTGGTGTTCAAAGACATAGATCTTTTCATGAGTAATTCAAGTATACAGAATGAATTATTTTTACAGTAGGATAGGCTTAAACTTGGTGATGTTGTGTTAGCATATTCTGTGGGTTTAATTATTATTAATCTGGATAAATTTTAACTTAAAAACATTAATTTAACTCACCCGGTCTCCTGGTTCATTAATCTCTTCAATAGTGCCACTTAGGATAACATGGCTCATCAAACAATAGTGATTCAATCATAAATATGTGGAAGTAGAATAGCAGCAACATCGAAGGCTCACAGGATTGAAAACATTTTTCACTTCTCAGCATTCTTCATTTTTTATAACCAGTCATTGCTGGAGATTTTTTCACTTTGTTAAGATATAATTATCCATTAGTGTGGCTCTTATTTTTCTCATACACATACATGCACACACACGTGCATGCACACACACACACACACACACCTTCAGAGATTACAAAAATAATCAGACTGTCACTTTCTTCATTTTGAGAATGGGCATAATGCTTAAGACACATGATTCTTGAAATCAAGAAAAAGTATAATAATAATGTAAGCTGTATTATTTTTGTTATTGTTAGGAACTGCCTTGTTTCCCATCCTAAAGATAAATATTTCAGGACAGCGACACTTTTTTACATAAACCTTGTGTGCTATGTTTGTTGCTCTACACACAATATGCAAAACATTCACTGTGACCCTTCAAGATAGTTGTCATTATTTGAGCTTTGAGTATGAAGAATTCTAAGAACCCAAGTGATCTCCTCACAATCAAATAAGTGATGGAGCCAAAACAAAATTCATAATCAAATCAGCTTTAATGTCTTAAAGTGTGTTTTCTCCACTGCACTTCCCTGCATGAATCTTTTGCTTGAAATTTAGTCTTATTCTTATACTTGCAATTAGTTCTTATGTCAAAATATGACTTAAGATCAATACACTATTTTGTTGTTGAGTTGGAACTAAAAAGAGCCATGGATTTATTTTAATCTTAATATGTGCTAATGTGAATATGTAAATCACACCAGTTAACTCTCAGATTAGCACATGGTCCAACTTTTTTGCCTTATTTTTGTTTTCAATTTTTGTTTTGTTTCTTTTTATGGATGGGGAAACTGATATCAAGGAAATTAATAACTTGTGATGCCTCAAATCATGTGTAAAAGCTAATGAGACATGGCAAAAATGGACTTCTAATCCTGACCTATTTGACTCAGAAGCTCTTTTGATCATCTAATACAAACGTGAGGAAGCATGCCTTGCAATTTTGGAATTATTATAGCGTTTTTAATTTTTGATCTTTTATCTATTGCAGTTAGTCATCGACTTGAACTGTGGAGGTGGATATCATCTCCTTTGTGTAAATTATTGTATTCTGACCTTTTTTTTCCCCTGACTGTGACTACACTGCCAAACTCTTATGGCTGAATTTGACAGTCCCAGAAAGTCCAAACTGCCTGGTAGTTCACCCACAAAGCCCGGCTGCATGGAGAGCAGATGATTTACCATCGGCCTCTGACACAGAAACAGGAAGATCAATTGGACTGTAGCATCGATTGAGACATGAACAAAACCCATTTTCACCCATGATTTATGTCATTTAGGGCAAACAACTGATCATATCTCTGAGGCTATAGACCAGACTTTTTAGACTAGTAAACGATAAGATTGCAGGATTTATTCTTACAGCTAACTCTTTCTCTTTCCACACTGCCTCTAATTATTCAGGCTCTCTAAGGGAAATATCTCTGGCTTTGGATTTATCATTACAAACAGAAAGTGGTAGGAAAGCTATAGCCATCTGTTTCCTATAAATTAAATGTTTTGATTGGAGACCCCCATATGATATATGTGTCAGAAAGGCATGGCATATAACTTATGTGAAAGAACACCATTTCTTGCTGTGATTAAAATATGCCAGTTTTGGAACTTCTTTTTTTACTTAGTTTTTTGTTGTCTCTCTCTCTCTCTCTCTCTCTCTCTCTCTCTCTCTCTCTCTCTGTCTCTGTCTCCTTTCTTCCTTCCTTCCTTCCTTCCTTCCTTCCTTCCTTCCTTCCTTCCTTCCTTCCTCTCTCTCTCTCTCTCTCTCTCTCTCTCTCTCTCTCTTTCTTTCTTTCTTTCTTTCTGGATTGGAATTAGAGTGTAAGGCAGGGATACAGATGAAATTCTCAGCTGGGAAATGGGGAGAGAAGGGCTAAAAAGAGAAAAAGAATTATTAATCTAATTTTTTATTAGGTAAGAGTAAAGATTTTCCTCTTCTAAATTTTTGAAATTCGATTCCTGATTATTGTATTGTTTTCGATTATTTACATTTAATTGCCAGAACTTAGTGAAACAGTACCTGTTGCTTCTTTCCATTTGTAGTAGAAGAGGACAATGTCCCATTTCTTGGAAGGTGTAAGGAAATCAACTAAAATCTCCTTGATCCTTCCTCGGAAATATTTATATCTGAGTGCCAGTAAGAAAATGTCATAGAGTGTATATATGGAATTGGAGGAGTATATGTCCTTCTTGATACAGATCTTTGGGTCCAGATTAAGATTAAGACCTGTGATAAGATCATGAATTAGGATATGTAATCCTTGAAAATATAAGTGAGGACATTTTAGAAAGTAACCTGTCCCTGAATGTACATCTTGCTGGCACCACTGACATAGCATTAGATGACATATTTTAAAAAACAATACAAAACTAATATTCACCCACTGGCACACTGAATTTTTGTCTTTCCATTCAAGGAAGATAGCATATTTCTGAATTTAAAGGTGGATAATTAATGGATTTGGTATGGACAAAGATGATATATACATATATATTTTTTTTACTGTTTTGAGGTTTTTTGTTTTGTTTTGGTTTGGTTTTGCTATTTCTTTCCTTTTCCATTTTTATTATCAACTTTGACTCTTTGTGGTTGCACTGTGTGATGATCTTCCTATTCCCCAGAACTGTATTATCCCTGCTCCCAAAACAACTTGGGGATGCCTTCATTTTTTTTTACCTTTTCCATTGTTCTTTCCCCCTGCTTATTTTAATTAGACCCACTTTATTCCTTTTACTCGTCACCATTTGTTTCTTTTTTTTTCCCCACAGATTGGCCCTTTCATTCTCCACAGGAGTCCATAGGTCACATACTCACATCATTGTGATACTACATTAAATGTTTATGTATGATTGGAAGGGGTGCAGGTAGAAAATTTAATATTTTTTTTGTAAAATAAAAGGAATACATATTGCTTTTAGACAATTTGAAAAAGAAAATAGATGTTAAAAATACTTCTTCTGATTCTCTCTTCCAAAGTTAACCTTTGCTGCCATATTCATATTTTTTTTTCTGAAAAATGTTGCATGGAGTTTCACAAATTTGGTTCAAATACTTATATTGGTTAGATATTAAATGTAGGTTATGTACAGTGATGTGTTGGTAAATGTTTAATAGCTGAGTCTTGGGAGACAAAATGTATGCATAGATAGATAG
Organism: Cynopterus sphinx; assembly: GCA_030015415.1. Taxonomy (NCBI): domain Eukaryota; kingdom Metazoa; phylum Chordata; class Mammalia; order Chiroptera; family Pteropodidae; genus Cynopterus; species Cynopterus sphinx. Next base: position 122,066,857 of record CM057383.1, read on the forward strand.
ATATAGATATAGATATGTGCATTTTTATGAACCTTACTAATATAAAGAATGTTTAACACATAATTTAAAAATGGTAGTAAAATCTAAAATACTGTTTGTTGTAAATTTCATGCCGGCAATTGGTTCTCATGAAATGCTTTTGTTGATTTTTACTGAAGTCTTTCAATGATAGCCACCCTTATGATTGTAATTGACAAGTGAGGGTCTATTCAATATGAATATTGATTGCTATTTTAGTTTACATTAACATGTAAAACAAAAGTGAAACAACAAAGACATTTTGCAACTTCACTAATTTGTAAATGAAGTAAGCAGCTTCTTTGTTGAAATGGATAATAACATTCAAATATTGGGAGAATATTTCTAGATTTGTTGTCCTATCCTCAACTCAGTGTCTACAGACATGAGACACTTAAGTTTAATCTGCATTATTAACATTTTTTCATCACTTCTTAACCATGCATTCTCTAAGGAGGTGATATGGCCTCATGGGGGCAAAAACTGGCACTTGTGATTTGGCAAAAAATGTTAATCTTTATATGTATAAAGCATAGATATGCATACAATACATAAACAGTAATATATCTGTGGTTTAAATATTTCATGTGGGGGTGCCAGTTAGGACAAAAATATCTAAAAGAGCTCCTTAGGGTGTTGATAATAATAAAAATAAATTTTAAAAAAAAGTTGAGAAACGCTTAGGCAATCAACATAACAAGGTATGAAGCCCAGATTTAAGCATTTGCTGATTTCTGTGGTGTAAAAACTCCCATCATGGCCAATTTCAAGCTACCAATGTGATATCTCTGAACGTGGACTGGGGAAGAGAGGTATAGTAGCACACCATTATGTATTTCCACCATGCCAGTATCACAGGTACGAAGTACCTCAAGAGAATAAATAGCAAAACTTAAAAAGTGGTGAATTTTAAGTATTTAAAATATAAATTATTAATTAGATTTTTATATCATTTTGTTTTTATTAAAGGCTTTATTTACAGCAGCTCACAAAGTTCCTGAAATTTTAACTATCGGCTTTCATGAGCAGGTGTGAGCCAGCTTCTGCACACGACTAGATCGTAAATGCAAAAATTTCAGGTGCCTTCTAAGCACCTGAAAGAGACAGTTTTTTTTAGCCTTGTTGAAAGGATGCCAAGAGAGGATCCAGCTGTTTATGTTAGTTGACTGACATAATAAATATTTTGTCCACATCTTTAACTTAAAAAAATCGGTATGTGCTTCTAGAACTAGATCAAAAAGGTATAAAACCATTTTTGGACTTGATACCTAATATCAAATTATTCCCACTAAATTTCAAATTACACTTTCCCTAGTAGGTCAGGAGATTCTCATTTCACCACACATTATACTTTTCAGAAATATTCTCATAATAGAGTTGTGGGATTTTGTTATTGATTGAATAGCAAATTTTAAAGTAAAATTTTTCATTTGCTAGTTTAAGAAGATTTCATTGTACCAAACAATAAAACCATATGAAAGCAATGAAAACCATAGTTCCAAATATTTAAGGGTTAATTGAAAGGTTCCTGAAATGTGTTGTTCCTTTATAACGGAAGTGTTTGGGTCCTTTGTATTTTATGAGATGCTATTTATAAATCACTGATCCATTCCTAGTGACTGCACACAGGATTTTCTCTGCCAGTATAGAAAGTATTGTGCTTGCTGACAGTTTTACAAGCAACGTCATTTTTCTGATAGTGATAATGGAGAAAATAATGCTGTCAGAGTCTGTTTCAATTAAAATTGTGTCATCTCAAGAATCTAGAGAGATATTAAAAGTTCTCCTGGATGTGATATTATATAAAATACCATTTGGGTATAAAAGCTTTTAAATGTATTCCTCTAAAAAAATTAATACACACATTTTTACTACTTCCAAGCATTTTCATATGCAAATATATGCATTAAAAATTTTCAGCATCAAAATCTCACATTATATTTTATTTCTGTTTATTTTTATTTTTCAAGACTAAAGTGATTATTAAGTCTCAGGAACTTGTTGGTTAGTACATCAGGACTCATGAGGCATATAGTCTTTAAGTAGAGGCATGATATTAGAGATTAACTTTTTTTAGAACTATTAGAAAACATTTAGGATTATTGATTTTATTATTATGGGTTCAACTTTATTATGATTTTAATGTGAAAACGACTTATGGAATATGTACATACACATGCATACATACATACATACATACATACATTTCCTTTCTCATCATTTTATAGATGTGCAAATCAAATGGAAGGGAGGAAAATGTCTTACTCAAGTTCATAATTTTGTTTGAGACATATCTTATACGGGAGTCTCTTGATTTCCAAATTCATCTTTTAGCTATTCAATCATAGGTTCGTTTATACAAGTTCTGAAACCAAATGGTACACTTGGATTTTCATAGGAAACTTACTAAGTCTTATGTTGAAGACTTATCCTAAATATAATGATGTTTGGTGGTGGGGCCTTCACAAGGTAATTAGGTCATGAGGATGAGCCTTCTTCATAAATAGAGTGAATGTCCTTACAAAAAAGGGCATGAGAGAGAAGTTATGTCTCTCAACCATGTTAATTATAGCAAGAAGGCATCACTCTGCAAACTAGGAAGAGAGCCATTGCCAAGAACAAAATCATTGGCTCGTTAATCTTAGACTTCCCAGTCTGCAGAACAGACATTTCTACTGTTTAAGCCACTCAATCTATGCTATTTTCATTATAACAGCCCAGACTACTACAGACCTTAATGTTTTAAAAGGGGTATGACATTTATATAAACATTTAAAGGCTAAGATAAATTGAAGAGCAAGAAAGCCCAGCCTGAGAAAGGTGTAGAGATCTCTGTAATCCTCCCTATATGGCAGGACAGAAGTGGAAGTTTGTTTCTTCTTGCTTTCTTTTTGTGAAACATAATTGACAGGATCAATCAATCAACAGTCCCTAATATTAAGAGTGTCACCTCTTTGTAAATAAATAAATATTCATTGGAGTAGGTTTTCCCAAACTTCAACCATAACTGGGAGCATGTTAGGCCTCTCTTAAAGGTTTCCTCAGTTCCAGGCTATGTAGTATGAATACCCCCATGGTGGTCCTTACTGTGCAGATAAATCAAGGGCAATGCTGGTGAGCCCCTGCCCAAATGGCAGTCTATGTGTCACTACTGGGTTGTGACATACTGTAAATAATATTGCTGTTTATGAAGCTGGACTGATAGATGCAAATAGCATTGTTCAGGTATATGAACATCAATTAATATTCACCCATCTGTCACTCTGTACTTTCTCTTTCTCCACTTATGCAAATAAGACCGTCAATTAGTCTAAAGCTGGCAAGACATTAAAAGCCTTTTGTTGGGATGTGTTTGCAATACTTAGACTTTTTGTGTCCTTTTCTTAGGATAGATCCTTATGAGACTGACTATAAAGTAAGGAAACATAAATAACCTTTAGTTATATCAGAGCCGGTCTCTGCATCCACGGCAGAAACAAAATGTTCTGAGAAAGAATGCATTAGAGGTGAAATCTGGACAAGCCTCCAAATCAAAGCAAAGCAAAGGATTGCTTTGAGGAGCAAGACAGTCATGGGCTCAAGGGCTAAGCATTAAAGTCTGTCTCAGTATCATTATTAAATTATCTGATTAATATTATTGAATAATGCATATTAGCTAATTTACAGTGAATAAATTTGTTGATCTCTTGCTGTATAATTTTCATATCAGGTCCCTTGATATCTGTAACCTATTAGCTTTGTAGGCATGGCATTATTATTATTCAATTAAAGTTCTAGGTGTCCTGGGGAGACATGAGGAGAAGGTGATAATTGGGTAAAACATGGCCATTCCATTGTTATTATCCAATAGACAGTATGTCTATTTAATTTTATCAGTTACCATTTTTATAAAATACGTATTTCAACAATAATGAGAGTTTATAGTCGTATAATTTGCTACAATATTATTAGCATCTAGGTATTACCTAATGATATTATAGCCTGTAATTATACGATGCAATAGATTTAACAGCATGTAAATGCTTCTCTCCCATATTTTTCCTTTCCACATATAGTTCATTTAACTCCTCATATTTAATTTACCAGTTGATGACATCTCCATGAAGTCTTTAGGGTTTAATACCCTACTATTTACAAAGTAGGGATTTTTGTATGGAGAAATTGATAGCCTCATCATTTCTCCCAGAATTATGAATCCAGATGGGCCTCTTATTTCCTGAATACGGTTCTTTATTTGCTGATTAACTCTGTTTCCAGAATGTGAAGTTAGTTTTTCTTATACATGTAACTGAACATCAAGCAGCTTATAAGCTCTGGGTAGGTTATTTGTTTTAAGTTCCATGGCTCAACTCCTAGATAAAATGACAGTGCTGTCTCTTTCCACATTTAGTTCAACAAGTTTATTGCAGGACTGTTTTCAGTACCTGGGCATGGCATGTGGAAAAGAGAAAAGGTGCTCATGCTGTTTGCACCCCTGCTGTCTTCACTCCTGGTTGTCTCAGATCAAATCAAGATGATATTGTAGTTGATGTGAGAATAGACAGGGTGGTCTTAAAATACTATTTTAGCCATAGTGTGTTAATCAAACTATATCCTCTCCTGATTGTATCATGAACAGCATACCCTAATGACAGATAATGAGGGCAGGAAAGACTTGTTTGATTAGGACAAACCAGATTTAAGAAATAGATATTCGCTCAACCCATATGACGTATAGAAGAAACACTTGATTTGGAATCAGATATTGTTAGTTTAAGAAATGCTGTTAATGGTCAGCTTTGTGACTTTGCAGAGGGAATTTAACTCTTTGAGACTCAGCTCCTGGCATTTATCTCTTTTTGGTGTCAGGGAGTACACATACGTACAGCCTACTCACATTCATCTCATGTAATACATAGCGTTGTGGTGAAATGCAAATGAAAAAGCTAAAATGAAAGTATTTTGTTACTGTGAGGCATTGTAATCAACTAAGTTACTCTAAATACTCTTTACCCGTCAGTGGTGCTCTTGCTCATCCTTTACTGCTCTCATGCCCCTGCATTAGTTTGGTAGAGATGTCGTAACAAACTGATTGGTTTAACAACATGAGTATCTTAAACAATGGTTCTGGGGGCTAGAGTCCGAAATCAAGGCGTTATCAAGCTTGATTCCTTCTGAGCACTGTGAGGGAAGGTTGTATTCCAGGCCTCTCTACTTGGCTTATTGATGGCTGTCTGCCCCCTGTGTCTCCTCACATTGCCTTCCCTCTGTATGTCTATCTCTGTGTCCAGAATACCTTTCTTTCTTTTTTTTTTTATAAGAACACCAGTCATAGTGAATTAGGGCTCACACTAAAGATCTCATTTTAGCTTGAAAACATCTGTAAAGATTCTACCTCCAAATAAGGTCACATTCCAAGGTGCTGGATGTTAGGGCTCCAAAATGCCTTTTCTAAAGGGATACAATTCAGTGCGTAATGGTCCGCAAAGAGCTAACATAGCCCTTTCACTTCTATGATTTTACTTGGCACTGAATCCCTCTCTGGCTGCCCCATGTGTTCCTTCTCCCTCTTCCCTGCTTTCATTGAGTCAGTAGCACTCACTACCATTGATACATTCTTTGTTATTCACTGACTTACCCCCTTTATTGTCTGACTGATTCTACTCGATTAAAAGTCCCATGGAATAAGGAGCATTGGCTAGTTTTGCTCTCTTTCAGCCACTAGAATAGTACCTGGCATGTGCTCAACAAATGTTTGCTAGATGAGATGCAGAGAAGATAACGTTGCAGTTCCTGCTCTTTGGGAACTCAGGTTTTTAACCATGTCACCTTCCCTCTCAACATCAGAGCAGGTGAAGAGCACATACAGACCTGTAGAAATTGAGTTAAACAGCTATCGCTCAAGAGCATTCTGCATCCTGCAGCATGTTTAATTTCACTGTGTCACTTAGGCATATTTCTCCATTGGAGAAGAAGCAGCAACAGAAATGTCAGGCCATTATATGATGTGTGTGTGTCTGTGTGTGTGTGTGTGTGTGTGTGTGTGTGTGTGTTTAACTACCACAGAGGTTTTAATATCGGAAATACCCACTTAGGTATCATCAAAGGCCATAGAATAAATTTAGGGCTCCAAACGTCAGTTTGTGGCAAAAAAGATGCCAGAGCATTTTTCAGTCCCCATGTGTTCACTCCAGGAAGGAGAGGTACTCTCAGCTCACTGCCTGTAAGCCTTAAACACCATGCTGGATTCACTCAGCAATAAGACTCATTAAAATAATTATGTTTCTCCACCCAAAATTTGGCTTCAAGATCACTTTCAGTACTTTAGCTTTTCAGTGCCATGATTTTAGAAAGAAATCTAGAGCAGAATCTTTTCTTTTCTTTCTTTTTTTTTTTTTTTTTTTTTTTTTTTTTTGCATCTCTTCCCTGGCAAATAAAGCTCATAAAGGTGCCAGTGACAAAATAAATCAGTTATCTGGTGCTCTCAGCTGAATATAGCTGCTGTTATTGTTGGCTGATATGCCTCTGGGGAAAAGACATTTCAGAAAGAACTATATCCACACATAGTATTGCTGTAATAAAGCAACATTTAGCAAAAAATTAACTTCGGGAATACTATATTAAGGCTGGAAGCTAATTTACAAGGAAGATTGTGCAAAATCTATTATTTCTATGACATGTATCTGTAAGGAACCAGGTACTACCAAGGCTAGGTGTGAATTCAAACTATTGCCATTTTCTGGTGCAGACCGTGTGGAGTGCCAGAAAGAACTTGGGTTTGTAAGTGTAACAAGTACACCTCAGCCACTCACTCACTCTGTGATGTTGGTTATATCTCAGACTTTCTAAACCTGTTTTTTTTTTTTAATCTTTAAAATGGAGCTAATAATATCCTCTCTAGATATACACATGAAGGTTAAATTAAATTACTTGGAGAGAATTCGAAGTTGGTTCTATCTGTGCTATTCTGGTCACTGGTGCATAAATCTGTTATTTCTTTACCTCACCAGTATGGCTCATTTCTCCATTCCAGTGCATTTGCATAGCAACTATTTATTTCAACAGGTTGGCTGACCTTGAACATATTACTTAAGATCCCTAAGGCTCAGTTTTCTCATCTGAAAAGTGGGAAGTCAATGACAATGCGAATAATAAGAGCTAATAACTGTGGAGTACCTAGTACATATAAGTCACTGTGCTAAATGTCATTAGAACCAAGAAGACTGGTCCTGTTATGACCCCATTTTACAGATGAGGAGACTGGCTTCCAGAGATTAAGTGGCTTGCCCACTGTAATACAGACAGAAGTCAGTACAAATGTAAAAGTAACTAGCATAATATCCAGTAGAGAGTCAATGAAATTATTATTATTATCATCAACTACATGACTCTAACCCTCATGTCATCCATAATCTCTATACTTTGTACTCTGTGAGAACAGAGAGTATATCACAAGGGTTTATTATTATTAACTAGAACACTCCATAAGTACATATAGAAAAGTCAGAAAGATAAACAAGAGAAGGAAGAGTAGAGAGGGAGTGAGGGAGAAAGGAAGGAAGGAAGGAAGGAAGGAAGGAAGGAAGGAAGGAAGGAAGGAAGGAAGGAAAGAAGGAAGGAAGGAAGGAAGGAAATGGGGCAGGTAGAGGACTAATTTGCATCCATATTGCTTCCCCTTTCATGTGCCATCCCATTTCTAACCTATTAACAATCATGATTTTGGTTGGTAGTATGCCATCTCTCAATGTGCCTGCACAGACGAATGTAACAAGGTAAGTTGCTCTGTTTTTTTAATGACTTCCAAAGTTCTCAACACACAGCTTCAGCCATAAACCCTGAAATATTTGACAAAGCTCTCTACATCGAGATTTTAAACTGCCATTTACAGAAAAGCATTTCTCATTTTATTATCAGGCAATGAATAAATAACTTTTGGAGGTTAAAGTACAAGGAGAACTATTGTTTTTACTATGTACCCTTGTTTATACTTAATATGTGTCTCTGGCTGTTCCAACACAGCCATGAAGGTGTCATCTGCTGTTAGTGTTCCTAAAAGAGTAGCTGAAACATATTTATGTCTTGCCTGAACTGAAGAATCTGGATTTCCTTAACTCATACTTTCCCCTCCAGCTACTAATTATCTTTCTTTTATTTCCCACATTATCAAGTTTTGAATATGAAAAATCTTTTGGATTTTTAAAAAAAAACTTCAGTGGATATTCAACCAACAATATTTTTTTCTGGCCCCTAATCCTTTCTTTTTTAATTAAAAAAAATTAATTAGTTTTAAGTATACAGTACACTGGTTAGAAGTCTATACAGTTAGTAAAATTCTCCCTCCTTCCCTGACCCTCTATTTAGTTAATGTATTAATGCTAACTGCACTCCCTTTGCCGTGCTCCCCATCCCCGTGACCATCTTTCAGCTACTAATTTGTACTTTTTTAACCCTTCACCCCATTCTATCAGCCCCTCAAATCCCCTTCTCCTTTGTCCATCCCCAAATGGTCCACTATATTTGTGAGTCTGTTTTTGATTAGTTTGTTCTTTTTATTCCTTAAATTCGCATGCAAGTGAAATCACATGCTGCTTACCTTTGTCGTACTTAAATACATTCTAAGTTCATTGCAGCAAACTCTTTTTCTGTTCTCTTCCTTTTCATGTTTAGGGGTCTTGTTTTCTTATTCTTTTAGCCACTCCATACCTTAGTTGGAGCACTTAATTATTTTTCATTTAAGATACTTATTGATAGGAATGCAGTTGTTACCATTCTTTATTCCTGTTTTGATAGTTGTTTTTTCTTCTTAAAGAAGTCCCTCCAATGTTTCCTGCAATTCTGGCTTGGTGGTTATAAATTTCTTTAGTTTGTTTTTGTCTGGGAAATTCTTTATCTGTTCTTTAAATGAAAGCTTTGCTGGATAAATTATTCTTGGTTGTATATCCTGAGTCATCATTCTTTGGAATATTTTTTGCCAAGCTCTTCTGTCCTGCATAGTCTCTCTTGAGAGATCAGCTGCCAGTCATATGGGTGTTCCCTTATATGTATTTGTTTTTCTCTTGCTACTTTAAAATTTATTTCTTTGTATTTAATCTTTGGCATTTTAATTATGATGTATCTTGGTGTAGACCTCTTTGGATCCCTGATTTTTTGAATCCTCTGTGCTTCCTGGGGATTTATGTTCATTTCCTTCACCAGGTTAGAAAAGTTTTTCATCATTATTTCTTCAAATAGCTGTTCAACATCTTGATTTTCTTCACTGACACCCAACAGATGAATATTTAAAGCCTTAATAGTTTCCCATATTTTTCTTAAATCATCTCTATAGTCTTAGCCTCTTTTTTCTTGTCATTCTGTTTGAGTGTCCTTTTTGGCTTTCCTGTCTTCTATGTAGGGCGTTTAATCCTCTTCTTAATTCACTTTGTTTATTCTTTTGTTTGTTCCATTTAATACACTTCTCATCTCAGATAATGCGTTTTCTATTTCAGACTGGTTCCCTCTTATAATCTCATCACCATTTTTATCTCTTTGCTGTTCTCTACATTTCCCAAAAGTTCATTGAGCATCTTTATAACCAGTGTTTTGAACTCTGTCTGCATCTGTTAGATTATTTGACTCCATTATATCTGGATCTCTGTTCTGTTCCCTCATGCGGATTGTGCTTCTTTGTCTTCTGATTTTGGCTGCCTTCCCATGTCTGGTTCTATGTACTAAACAAAGCTCCTTAGTCTCCGGTCTTATTAGTGTGGATTTGCGAAGCAGGTGTCCAGTGGCACAGTCCTGAGAGGGGTTCAGCTGCAGGCCAAATTTAGCCCAAGTCTCTACCCCTCCAGGGCCATCTGTCAGGATTCAGCAAGCAATTCATAGATGCTGTGCTTATAGTTGCCTCAAAAGGCCACACCAGGAACGGAGGCCAGCTGCATCCAGTGTGAGTCTAGGCACTGCTCAGCAAGGAGCACCTGAATCATTGAGGCTATACTAGGATGTGGCTTGGGTGAGGCCCGAATTGGGGGAGGTGAGGTTTCAGGGAATCCTCTGGGCGGAGGGACCTCTGTTATCCAGTTTGATGAGTTCATGGCTATAACGGAGCTATGACAACACACTGGGAGAGAGGAGGGCTCAACAAGGAACAGTGGATACTCCTGGCACTTCTGTACCGAGTGAGTCTTACCTCAACCCTCATACTGACAATATCTCCCTATAAGTCCCTCGTGCCCACTGCACACAGCCAAATGGGCACTGGTGATCAGAGTGAGCAGGTCCATCACTGTGAAAATCCACTCGTAGATGCATCCCCTTGAAGAGGCGTCTGCTGCTGCCATAGCCTCTGTCTCATTCAGCTGCTTGAGCCAGGGAAGCTCCATGTCCTCATGTGGTCCTGTCTTCTGCCATTGCAGGGTGATTTCTTAGATTTCCCTGTAATTATATGATTTGTTCATGTACATCCCAGGTAATTTTTCCTTGCTGCTTCTCCTTGTTTCATCACAACTTTGATTTGGTCTCCAGAGGAATGAACAGTGCCTCTATCATCTACACCAATTTTTTTCCTCAACAAATTTTTTATAAGATGATAAAGAAATGCTTGTAAATCATAGAACAGTTGGGTTTTTCTTTATCATTTTAATTTATTCATTCAGTTATTCATTTCTACCATCTTTTAAGAGGCATTTATGTAGTGCATACTATTATGTCAAGCCCTGTGCTTTAAGAACTGGTGGTTTATTGGGGGGAGGGGGAGGAGATAAACACATAATTAAACATGATAAAATCATTATTGTAATAGATATATCTATAGAGTGCTGTGGAAATACAGGATACGGTCTTCCTCTGTTTGGGAAATCATGGACCCCTTTAGAGAAGAGGTATTATTTGAACTGTGTCTTGAAGCCTAGAAGGGAATTAAAAGGTAGAAAGGAGAGAAAGAACATTCTAAATAGAGCAAATGTCATGGAATATAATTAAACCAACTAATCCATGGAATAGCCCAAAAGGCACATAGAAGGTACATTGGTGTGGGAAGGGAAAGCCCACAGAAGGTTAGAGAGAGTAAACTGATGAATGTCAGATAGTTTAACAAAAATGGAAAAAGAAAAAAGAATAAAATTGATCCTCACACAAAATTGAAAGCTAGATTTATAACACAACACAACACACACACTATAACTCATGTATAATCATTTGATTATATTGTAAAATTCTAGTCTATCTATACTCCAATAGAAAAACAACATATCTGAGTGACTGATGAATCTTTTTTAGCGGCATAATTTGGCAATGTTATACAGTAAAAAAATTTATACCCCTAATGTGGCAATAAAATAATTTTATTCTGCTAGACACAATATCAAGAATAGTTCATTGTAACCTAATTGTTTGGAAATTAGTAATGCATATTTTGGCTGAATGTATATATTTGGAAAGGATTGTTGCTTTTCATACCTGGAACTTTGCAATCACTAAAGCATGTACTGAGTTGTGAAGAACCCATCTGTAGTCAGTTATTTTCACACGTGTAGCAAGAAGGTAGAGGAAAATAGCCCAGAGTAAGAAGGAAACTGTCATAATTTCAACCATCTGAAAGATTCATTCCTTAAAGCTAACTAGCTACTCTCAGATCCCAATTGTTTTAGACTCATGTGAGCTACATCTTCCCTCACTCACGTGCATGCATAAAGCACTGACCACTCAATTATCAGATATCTCAAATCCCATTTTTTTTTCTGGATAAGTGTGGGTATCTTTCAGTTAGTAGAACACAGAATGTAATTACTGTAGAAAAGTATAAATATTGTGTTATCTAATTTAGCATATTATGGAACCACAGAAATTTTTTAAGCTATCTTTTTCAGGAAAGCTGGCATGACAATTTGCTTGAGAAGGGCATATAATACACTTGAGGCTAGTAGGCTACAAAGGCTTTCCTTCTCTATCACTTTCTCTCTTTCTGTCTATGTGAAAATGCCAGGGACATTTTTTTCTTCAAAAAAACTCTCCTTTGACTGTCAATGATGGATGGTTATAAAAGGCAGAAGGAAAATAAAATAAAATTAAATTAAATTAGAATAAATAAAGTAAATTAAAACAAACAAATAAATAAAAAGGACTCCTGATACTTATTTTCTCATTTTCCATAGGAAATACACCCCTATATTTTAATACAAAATGGGTAGTCTTCCAAAAGATCACAACTGACAAGACTCCTTTTGAAATTACATATTTTTGCCATATTTTTGTCATAAAACCCAAGGCCATAAGCTAATAGCTACTATCATTTTGATTTATTTAATAAGAGCATTGTCTACATTAGGAAATTCTATATTATTTTTCTTCTTAGAGTAATTAAAGACTCAATTTCTCTCTGTGTCCCTCCCTGTCCCTCCCTGTCTCTCCCTGTCTCTTCCTGTCTCTATCTGTCTCTCTCTTTTTCCTATCAAACTGCCTTTTCAGAGACTCTGTACCCTACACTCTTTATTCAGGCTTGGTGAATATTAGTAACCAGTAAGAATTTATTTCAATTCAGTGAATGGTTTCTGAAGATCTGTGTGCATGCCTATTTTTTGTGAATCAGCAAATACAAAAATTATAAAATAGTGGCCTACACGGGATGTGCAGTTTTGACAATTGTACAGGTTGGCATAACAGGCAAAAACAAAACATTCCATGCAAGCACCAGACACTCTAAGCCAGGGGATGCAAGCTGGCTACTTTGGCATTTTCACTGTTGACCCTCTCCATATTTTTTGCTTTAAGTTATTAAACTAATTGTTCACATTGAGGATCACCAGAGTTTGAAACAAAGTAAAAAGTCATTGCCAGAGGCTGGGGGGTGCCATTTATCATTATGGCTTCACTTCACTTTTTCAGGTTACCTGTTTGTCCAAATGCAAATTTGAGGTTGCAAGCTCTCCTGTAGAGTATATGATTTAGAGTAGAAAAGAAATTCACAAGGACAAGTCAAGGTCTATGAGTGTCTGAGTAATCAGGGAACTTGTCACAGAAAGTGAGGCTTAAAGTGACTGACCTCTGAAAGAAGGATGGGATTTGACCTGAGGGAGGGTCACGTACATGTGAGTTTGAATAGGCGGAGGGGCATCCACAGCTGGATGATGGGAAGCTGGATGATGGGAAGGCACAGTTCTGTGGAGAGGACTAAGAAGGTCAGATTGACAGGGAAGGGTAGGGAAAGACTTGCAGATAGCTGGCATGACTGACTTATGAGTTTTTGTTTTACCTTGGAGGTCACAAAGTAGATTAAAATGATGTTTTCAGATCATTACAGTGACCATTGTCTACTAGATGTCCAATAATAAGGGAAAGTAAAGTAGCACACTACTTAAGAAGCTATTGGAAGATTCCTTTTAGAGCAACCTGAAATCTGGGTGCCAAAAAAATTAAAAATAAGTAATGACATAAAAACAATAAATGTAAATAATAATCTATTAGTTTGAATGTATACCTTAGGCTATAAGCATGTAAGAAATTTTTTCCAAAGCCAGAGAACAAAGGAGCAATAAAATGTGAAAGCAGAAAACATGACTGTTCTGTATTGCTTTGAGGGAGAGAAAAAAATTTGAATTTGAATAACTGTGTGAGGTCTGAGACTAGGCTTTGGTTCATTCATTTGAAATGTGAACCTCAGATATCTGCATAAAACCAGACCATCAAAGGCAAGTGTGATTATAAATTCTCTCACTTATCAGAACTTCCTCTGTCTTAACCTATGCTCAAGAGGCTGGGTGTTGGGGGTAGAGAGAGACAGACAGACAGACAGACAGACATAGATATTGATTCCCCTGTGAACATATGGGAACTCCAAAACTAAGTAATTCTTTAAAAAGTGATCCCAGTTCTTATTTCTGTTGGAAATAAATGGAGAACCTATAATTCAAGCTTAAAAATAATCTACGAAGATAAAAAGAAATGTAAGATATACTCACAATCTAAAATTATAAATCATAGTAAGAGTAAATGTCTTTAGACTCATGAAGCAGCAGGGTAAAAATTGTGAGAACTTAGGCTAATAGAGGGTTTTTGGATAGAGACTAAACAAACAAAAACAACAACATTTAGGAGAATTAGCATATTCTCAAACCAATCATAAAATTACATGTAGAGTCACAGTGATCTCTCTTTTTTAAGGATCACACCTCTTCATTTTTTTAAAGGAGTAAAGTGTGGAGAGTAAATGATGTGCCCACAACAATGCCAATTTTAAATGCAAGAAAAAAAAATCTAACTCTAACACCAGCATAAAGGTTGTCATATGAAGAAATGCTGAAGTAAGAAAGGTGAAATTTATTTTATCTGGTGATTCTTATCAATATTTACTTAAAATAAACTGAGTAGAGGATTTATTTAGATTTATACCAACTCGGTTTATGGAAAAAGGGAAGTGATGTCAGAGAAAATTACAGTGTTGATTTTCCTATCCATAGCAGTCTCAGCTCTTATATATTTAACAGACATTTACCAAGCAGCTATCACAAATAAAACATCAAGGTTAGGCAGCGTCATAGATATAAAGATGCTTGAGCGACTCTTGGTCTGTCATTTAAGAAATATGCGATTTAGTGAAGGAAGTAGATAGATACACAAATAACAGGGAATTAACAAAAGATGATAGAAAATGTGCTGCAATACAGGCTGGGGGGTTTAGTCAGCCAAGCTTTTATCCCAATAGAATACTGGGACTATCATGAAGACAGGCATCTCTAACCCAGGCCACTGGCAATGCTATTGTTCAGTTAAAGATGATATGTGAGATCTAAATTTCTTAAGTCAAACTTTGACTTAAGAAATTCCAATCTGAAATTTTAGAAATGGTTTTTTCCACCTTTTATGAAAGAGCTCACACTTTTAAAACAGACAAAACTTCAACCAACCAGCTAACCGTAGGTTATAAATGACCAGTATTCAGTAAAACTAGTCATTTTTGCTACTTTCAAAGTTTTTGTTTCTTATTTCTACTAGAGGGGTGAAGGATCCCTTCAGACATGTGTTTCTTCATTGAAACTTGTAATAATGTTTTTGATTTCTGACTCTTATTTATAGGTGCTTTGATGAGGAAACTAATGTCACTAAATCTATTGAATGTCACAGTATGGCCCTCTAGGCTGGTTAATGTGAACTTTTTAGGAGTAATTACTATGTAGTTACTAGAACCCATAAATAGGAGGCTAAGGCCTTTATTAAGAAAGAGAAATTTTTTGTGAAGGACATATTCTAACCCAAAGAAGTTCAAATCTAGGTTGCTGGATGAACAAGAAATATATGTCACATGTATTTATACATATAAATATAAATTTTAATATGTATTTACTAAATAAATATATTTAAGTATATATTATAGGTATCATGATATATGTATAAATGTGTTAGATATTTATACATATATATTTTTAAATAGTGAGGACTGAGACTGTCAGACTGATTTTAGAAGAAATACTCTTTTCTAACCCAAATTTCAGAACTCTGTGGGTGGAGTTGTCAGGGCAGCAGGGAGCATTGGTTGGCTTTTATCCCCATTCAGGTCTCTCTCCAATTTATAAAATATTTGGTCAAGGTCTACAATATTCTTTACAAAGAAGGAGCTTCAGAGAAGCCTTTGAAAGAGAATGCTTGGCTGTTAGGGTTTGGAAAATAAGAAGCCAGAGGTGAGGTTGACAGGTTGTGTAGGGGGAAACAGACAGAACTGACAGTTTATTTTTAAGCATTTCAAACTTTGGATGATCAATTTTCTGAGATGGTTTTCTTCTGATTGTTCTTTTGAAAGTAAGAACTGCCAGGGCTACAACAGAAAGTTGACACCTATTCAGTTCAGCACTTAGAAAAAGCTAAGAGGGAAAAGAAAGACTCAATTCTTGTCCTCTCTATTTATTGTGGTGTTCAAAGCAGTGAATAGTGGAGTTGGTGCTGAAAAGCATTTCCATTATATCTACTGCAAAGTCTCTGTGAGTCTCAATGAGTAGGGAGAGTCAGAAAGTAAAACTTTTTGCCATGGGAAGAGTTTGAAGGGGAATTCTCATAGCAAACAGAGCTGGGATATCTGATTTGGGCCTAAACCTATATGATGAGAAAAATAAAATTAAACATTTTAATGTTACCACTCTACCATAATGTTATCACTGCATATTATATTATTCTGCAGAACTGATTATGCATTTCTTTGCTATCTCTAATCTTTCTGGAATAAAATTGGGAAGGGATTGCCAGCTAGGAGTCTGAATTAATCTGCTTTTCCATGAGATTCATTTAGTATTTGATTTGGCCGCTGATAATTACTCTCCTCATTATGCATGTTAAATGACAGATGTTTTTTAAGTACGTGTCCATGTTCTTCACTAGGTTATATGTCAATGAAAGGGCATTTGATCTTCTGTGTGGAGTGTCCAGCATGATGCTTTGCAGGTAATTACTCAATAAATATTTAATGAATTGGACATTTTCGATCTTCCCCATCCTGTTTTTATGCTTCTTTTGGATATTCAAATTGAGGCACACATGAGGGACATGATGATAAATTAAGCATGGGAAATTTTACAACTGACAAAAGGATGGAGTTTCAAACTTAACATTTACTTAACAGAGGCTATGCTAGGCTCTGAGGTTACAGAGATAAATGATGCAATCTCTGGTCTTCAAGATTTCAGCAGATGAAAAGAATGTAAGAATAAATAATGCTATAAGTACATGACTAGAGGTAGATATAGAGTGCTATCAAAGAGATACCTTGCTATTTCCAAGGAACACTAGGCAAACTCATCATTATGATGCTAAAACTTGTGAAAGGGATACTTTGCTTTGGTCTGGAAGTCAACACTGAGAAGACAGCTGTTTGAGAAAAACATCTATGAGTCCTGATAAATGACTCACTGACGAAAGCTGTGGTTAATTTGTGTCACATTAGCAGAATCATGTTTCTCAATATGAGCTTTGCAAAAGAATAATGCTATTATTACAGTTTGGTTGGCAAAAGCTTATACTTCTCTTGGGCAGGGACTAAATGTTTGTGAGGAAAATAAAGATTTAGATAAAATAACAAGTGATGCTGTTTAAAAATATACCCAGAATGATGAGAACAAAAATTATTTGACTTGGCTGCATGTTGGAATCACATGAAGAATATTAACGATGTATCTTGTCCATACCCCAGGCCAGTTAAATTAGAGTCTCTTGAGATTGGACTTTGGTTTTATAAACTTTCTTGATTACTTCAATGTATAGCGAAGTTTGAAAACCAGTGGGTTGGTGCCATGCTTGTCAAGCTATAATAGGTTAAAAGCATCTTGGGATCTTGTTGAAGTGCTTCGAATTCTGCTTCTGGTTCTGCGTTAAGGCTCGAGATTCTGCATTTCTAACAGGATCCCCCCAGGTGATACCTATGCTATTGTTGACTAGTAAGGGCCTACGGTCACTCAGGAGTTAGAAAACTTCCAATTTGCTAGCTTTCTAGTCTCTGCCCTAGCACATGAAAGTAAGTTGGTTGGAATGGTCTTATAGCTGTTGCATATTAGCTTTCTTTTTTTCTTTTCTTTCCCTATGAACTGATCTACATAAGATAGGATTTGGGGAATTTGACATAATGTGAGTTGAGAAGGTCTGGCCATGGACTATTAAAAACATTAAAATCTGAGATATGCTTTTTGGAAGCTGGATGGACTTGGAGGCAAGTCCCTTCTAATAGAAGTGGGTGGTTTATATTATTGTGAGTTTTTGAGTTATACAATCTTTGTGAAAATGCCTCTCTAAAGTAGCATTGTTTTGGAACTTCTCCTGACTCTTGTATAGTGAAAACTATCTCCTGGAACCCCTATGTAATTTAGAGTACAGAATTGTAAAGGGGTAACAATCGTAGTCTCTCTGGTGTCAGAGTGATGAAGTTTAAATCCTGTCTCAATATCATTCTGAACAAGAATTCCTAGGCCGTGCCATTTTCTTTACAGTGGAGGTAGAAATAAGACTTTTTGCATATGGCTGCTGTGAGGACTGAATGCAGTGGCATTTATAGGCATGGCTGTCACCAGTTCTGGTTATAATCTATTGCAGTCTCACTTCATCAGAGAATCAGGATCTAGAAGGAAACATGCCAGCCTCTCACGAAAGAGACATACATTTTGGGAATTAAAAGATATGGCCATTTTTTTTTGTTAGTAAACATCATAAATTTTCTCGCATTTTTCCCCTCATGGCCAATATTTTCAGCTCAACTTGAGAAGGTTCATTTATATATTAATAAACATGTATTTCTTAAGCACCTAGTATATGACAATCACTGTTCTAGATGCTGGTATTTACAATTGTGAACAAAACAGACCAAAATTTCCTCCCTGTGACACTAACATTTTAACAGATATCTAGGAGCAGGAAAAATGTAGAATGTGTAGTATGCTGGGTGATGATAATGCTATGGACAAAATTAAAGTAGGGGAGGAGGATAAGAAGTGCCCAAGGAGGATGAAGCAGGTGATCTGTACTGAATAAGGTTGTCAAGAAAGCCTGAAAAAGGTGACATTGTGTTCACCTCTAGAAAAAGAGCAGGAAAACCTTGTAGAGATTTATTGAAAGAGCACTCCAGCAAGAAAGACTGGCAATCATGAAGATTCTGAGGTGGGAAGGCTTGAAAAGCTATCATGTAGAAGATTATTATGTACATCAGGAACTAAAGTGTCCACAGTTGACTGAAAGGGGGACAAGTAATAGCAGATGGATTAAAGCAGAGGTTCTCAGACTTGAGCATATGCCAGAGTCACCTGGAAGGCTTGTAAAAATACAGATGGCTGGGCCCCATGCCCAGGAATTTTGACTCATGCAAGATGTGTGGGGAGGAGCCTGAGACTTTTACTTCTAACATGGGTGGAAGGCTGTACAGCTAGTAGAGCAGCACGTTAAGAACAATTAGATTAGACAGAAATAGTGGCAGACAGGTCACACCGGGCCTTATGAAACATTGTAAGGGTTTTGGTTTTTACTTTAAGGGAAAAGCAAAGTGACTAGAGGGTTTTCATCAGAACAGTAGCTTAATCAAATGCATGGGTTTGCATAGTTTTTTTCTGACAAAAACACAATACCCCAGTTGTCATGGCTTCCCTATGATCTATACCTTATCATGTGTACTCTATACACCTGTGTGTCAGCTTATTCACATGTCTGGTCAAATGAGCTGAAATCAACATCAAATATAACTAGATTAGTTCAGTCTGATTTAAATTCCAAGTCAACGCAGTACAGATTTAAACAAGGTCTCTCAACAACAAGTAATTTTTTCTAAAAATTTTTTGTTTCCAGATAATTATATTGGCATTCTATAGACAAGGTCCGGCCTTGGTGTTGTCCCTCTTTAAATATCACCTTGCACTAGGGTTAATTATATCCCTGAGGGATGCAAATGAACTTTTTTTTTGAACTTTCATACTATCTTTAGTATAATACCATATTCAGAAAAGTAGTCTTTCTAAGAGCAGAAAAGAAAGAAAAAACAAATCAAACATCTTCTGATCAAAGTTTTCTTTTGCTTGATGTAGTAATAGTTTGAAGCGGTAGGCTCCACAGCATCTCTCTGGTTTCTTTATTTTATAAAGCCTTGTTGAATGCAAGATTTGTAAAATGGCACGTATCAAAGCCAGCCTTCATAAATAATATAATTCCATCCAGTGGATCTACATAGCCACTATAGTTGGTAAATATATCTGGCCTACTGTACTTCAGTTTTTCATATTTATTTTTTCCTATTAATGTTTTCCAGGTAAAAATTGTGGACCTAAACTGTTAGTTTCATTAATCTTCACTGTTGAATTCCCTGCTTGTTCAAGCAGAACCTATTTTCCACGTCTGTTGTTTTATTTTATTTTATCTTTTAATTTTGTTTACATAAAAACAATTCTTTAGTAATTAATTATCCAAAGAAAATGACTATAGCTTCAATGTAAATAAATTTAGTCCCATATTACACAGCTACCCACAAACCTAATTTCCTGAACTTTCTAGAATACACTTTTCTACAAGCGTTTGTCCTTTCGATTGCTTCATAAGAATACCATGCACTTTCATTGAAATAACATTTTCTGTGGAATATATGTTTAGATATTGGATGCACAAGGCACTCTGACATTAAACAGTATTTGTCTTTGTTTTTACTCTTAAGGCTTGTATGATTTTTAACTGTGACTAAATACCACCTCTTTCATAACTCACCAGCACCATCCTCTCTAACTTCTTGAATCTCAAATAGTAACTGACAATTTGCTCTAAAATCTGAAGACAATGTTAATAGTTGCTAACACTTAATTGAGAGAGTACTGTGTGCCAGGCACAGGGTTATGTGTGTCTGTCCATTGTTATATTTTATACTCATAATATTCTAAAAGTTAACCACTTAGGTGTCTATACAAAGCCACACAGCTAGAAAGCAGGTGAACAATAATTCTAATTATGCTATTTGACTTCAGAATTTATTCTCTTAACCTGTATGCTCTCATTTAAATAAAATCATCTGACACTGATAATGTTTTAACTTTATATAATTATAAGCTATAAGATTAATAAGCTGGAGAAAACATAGCATAATGAAGTAATGATAATTTTGGCAATTATAATTGGCAAAGCAGCAACAAAAACAATAATAATAATCATTACTATTATAAACACACCATATTTACCAGGCAGTGTACTAAGTGCCATCCTACTTCACAGTCCCAATGATTCTGAAATAGAAGATATCATTACCCTATTTGGCATATATGGAAACTGAGGCTCAACTAAGTTACTTCCTTAATTTACCTATATAATAAATGGTTGAACCATCATTTTCATGTACTTTAAGTTTATTGCCAATACTCCTAAATCATTAGCACAATGCCTCTAAGGCTTGCGAATACTTAGTGAATCACTGTCCTGTTCTAAATACACCCTATAGGTAGGTACGTACTCACTTGATGTTCATAGTAAACTCTGGAAGCAGGTATGATTATCATTCTCATTTTGTGATCGAGGGGACAAAGTCTCAGAGGTGTGGATTCTTCTGTCCATGGCCATGTGGCTAAAAGTCAGGATTCATTCAAGTTTCCTGGCTCTTTAACCTATGGTTTCTCACAGCTAGAGCCTACTGAAAGAGGAACTTCTCTGATTAAAAAATAGTGCCAACGTGATACCAGCCAATAATTTAAATTCAGTCATCCTATGACCATATTTACCATCTCCACTCATCTACCCCTCCTTTGATCTTACTATCCTTTTATGTTCTATTTGCCATCATTCTAACCAAACAACATTAAAATTTTAACTGTAGAGTTTACTGCTGCCTTCACTTTATAATCCCTACAAGACACCAGGGTCTCTGGTATCTCTAAATTATAGTCTTTTCTCTCATTTCTCACTGATTTCACCTCTTCAATATGTCATTTTATTTTAACTTGTAATTATAATATTAGCTTGTGAAGATAATATTAGACATCACCAACACACACACACACACACGCCCAAGGTTCTTCTACTCTAATCAGCCTTGGTCCAAGGACAATATATGTCCACAGATTTAATTAAAAAAATTAGAATGAACTTAAAATTGAATGGCAGTGATTCAGTTTGCCAGTAGTCTCCACCATTCCCTGTTATTTTACACTTGATCTGTTTCAGTTATTTATTACCTACCTGTTCCCTGCAAAGGTTACACATTTCATAAATCTATTCAACATATTATGGCAAATATAGCAAACTGGTTAAAAATTTAAAATTTGAGCCAGCAGAGTTTCATTGGGATTTCTAGCTAGAATAGACACTAGCTCCTTGATCTGTGGTAAATCCTATAACCACTCCAAACCTCAGATTCTTATCTAGAATATATGATCATGAGGGTTTCCAGTTCATGGGGTTATTAAATAATTAAGTAAGAGAATGCACATTAAAATGTTAGAATAATGCATAGCCCATATTATATCCTCTATAAATATTACTTAATCATTATTATCATCATCATAAAAACCCAAGTTCAATCATGTCATTCCTCTTTCAAAGTACTAATCAAATCAAATGCTTAACTATAGTATTTCAGACTCTTCATGATATAGACCTTAACTACCTTTATGAATTATTTTTCTCTCACCACCTTATTTTCTCTACCATGTCCTCAAGCCAAACCAAAGTGAATTATATATAATGAGTCTCTTTGACCAAGCTGATTCGACTGCCAAAGAATCTTTTCCTTTCATTGCTTCATCTTACAACTACCTATTCTCCAAAACAGAGTTCATATGCCATCTGGATTTAGTTAGCTTTCTGGTTCCCAATGATAGAAATTAATTTATAGTCCCTTAGGCAACAAAAAAGGAAAATGATCAAATTGAAAGTACGATGTCGGCCTAAGGAAAAAACAAAGATCTAAATAGCTGTTGTTATTTTCTATTTTTCACTTCTGCTTCTCTCTTTGTGTCTGCTTCATTTTTTTTTCTGTAATGTGCTCTTTCTCTGCAACTGAGTCCAATTAACAGAATATCCTGCCTACCACAGCTTCCAGGATTACATGAAACAGGTTTTTCACACTTAAAGACAGATTCTACTCTAAGTCACAATTCCAAATCCATGGGATTTTGATCCTCATCGATTCACTATGAGTTAGGTCAGTTGTGGCAGGGGAGGTGAGATCATTTTGCATGAGCTTGGCTAAAAAGAACCCACCCAGCGAGAAAGGTCAGGTAGCACATAAAGGACAGGTAATTGGCGCCTGGGATGAAAATACATGCTATAGTTGCCCACTGACATTTAGGAAGTTACTCCCTATGTGTCTGTCAGGTGTAGGTTAAACTGCCTTAAATATATTACTTCGTTTGTTTACCAGATCTTATTAAAAACCCCATTTTATGGGTGGAAGCACTGAGTTACTGAATTTCAAGTACTTGCATAGGCCGTATAAAAGGTAGAATCAGGATTCACAAAGAGCTCCCCTGGAATTCAGTCTGCTCTTATTACACTGCCACATTGGTCCTTGGCAATAAAACTTTCCCCAAGCCTTCAGAAGTTAGAGGTCACTGGCTTCTCTAATTTCCTCTCTTTCTCTTTCTCTCTCTCTCTCCCCCTCTCTCTCTCTCACTCCCTCTCTCTCCCTATCTCTCCCCATCTCTCTCTCTCTCTCTCTCTCTCTCTCTCTCTCTCTCTCTCTCTCGGCACATGCCACTTCCTATCTTGGATGGTAGTCACTATTTGTGTATGTATCTTAATTACCTTTCTATATTACAAGCATCTTAAGAATAGGGGTCTTATTCCATTTATCATGGTATCTTCCACAGCACCCACTACATTTCTCCACAATTTGCATATCCTACACAAATACTTTTTGAATGCATGAACAAATTTATCAGGTCCTAGTTGGCACTGTTGGTGTTTCTTCTTAGTTGATAATGATGATAATAGCTATGCTCACTGAATGCTCCCTGAGCACAGGGCACTGTGCTAAGTATTTTGCAAAAAAGAGCTCATTAATTTGTTCTGTTTTTATGAGATAAATCCCTATTCGTAGGTACCCCACCTTTTTTTCCTGAGAGAACCTGGGCTTAGCATATAGCTAATATGTAAAATAATAAAAATAGTATTCAAAACCACATCTTTATGATTTGAAAATTATGTCCTTAAGTGTTATGATATCAGAAGTAAAATAATATTTTTGAATCATTAAACGGCCTGCTTAATAGGATGTTAAATTATATATTTTTGGAAATTAGAATTTTTAAAAACTTTCACCTCATAAAAATGTTTGTAGAAATAATTCTAATTCTTGGTATTTACTTTTTAATAAGCCTAGTCTTAAATGCCCAGCCAAAATTCCACATTTTTAAATTGCTCTCCTAAAAACCTGTGGTTTCAGGATGTCAAAACAGGTACTTTAACAGTCTTCAATTGAAATAAAAAATTGCAGTCTGTTTTGACTAATGAGCTTTATTTTAGTCAACCAAAGCAGAGTTGTAAGGAGACATCTAAAAGATCAGGTTCTGCAATGTCAGGCTAGAAACTTTTTCTTTAGCGAGGTTTGGAAGATGATCAACATGGGGTTACTAGAAAGGCAAAGTGTAAAGAAATTCACAGTTGGATCCATTCTCTACTGTGTGAATGATGTATTGCTTTATTTTACCCAGTTCAAGTCATTATTTTCCAAAGCAATGGTTTTCATTTATACTAACTGTACAGAAAATCTAACTTTATTCATTTATTAATTCATTCAATAGTAATTTAGTCCACTGAATAAATGTACAATCTCAATCACCCCTTACTTAACCTCTCAATAACAGTCAACACTGATAGCCTTTTCCTGTCTCCTAGCTTTTATTCTACTTGCATGAGCACTCCTTTTTCATCTTATTTACTTAATCACCCATACTACCATGCCATTTACTGTGAAGTTCCTCAAAGCTCAGTCTTAAGCTTTCTGTATTTCTCATGTAATTTGTATTCTCCCTATGCAATTTGACCCCTATTCATAGACAGATAACTTAGGAATGTATATTTTTAGCACTGACTTCTCTTTGTTTTTTAGACTTCTTCACAGAACTATCTACTCACCACCCATTTAGATGGTTCAATAGTATTTCATGTTTGTTTGTTTTTTTAAGGCCAATTGGTAACTTTTCTTCAAGATAACTTGGAACTCAGAACTTAAATTCAAAGAGTATGGCACTACCATCCATACATTTGTGAAATCCTAAGTTTAGGGATAGTGACAGCTCCCTCCTTCACCTCTCTCAATATTGAGTCTATCAGCAAATCCTATTGATTTAACCCACCAAATATCACTGTTCTGTCCATATGTTTTTTATTTCTCCCATCACTGCTATCTGATCATGTCAACATTCCTAATTAAAACCCTTAAGCTATTTCCTTTATTTCTTAGAATAAAGATAAAAATATCATAATGTTTAGGACTGTGCTTTGTCTACTTCTGCTTTCAATTTCAAATTATATATTTACTTAATTTTTAAGCAAACATTAAAATATAATGTTACAGAAAAGTGCACAAATTTTAGATATGTAGCTGGATGAATTTTCATAGTTAATTCACCCCTGGAACCCAGCTCCCAGAGTTAAGAACCAAAACATTTCTTATACCCATAAGTGTCCTGTTTGCCTCTTTCAGTCACTACCTCACAGGGTGACCAATTGTCCTTTACCATCACACATTAGTTTTGCCTGTTTTCCAACTTTATATAAATAGAAATGTACAATGCATAGCTGACAAATCTGGCTTCTTTTGTTTAAAATTAAGTTGTCCCCACTAAAATATCCCTTTTTTTAAGAGCTAACTATGTATATGTGGGTTATTTCTGTACTAACTCCTCTGTTCCATTGATTCAGTTTATACTTACACCAACAACATACATTGTTGTCTATGCAAGCATGCCATTTATTCTATTGCCTTAGAGTATTCATTGTAGGAATACACCATACTTTTTATATTCTCTCTACCATTGATGAAAATTTAGGTTGTTTGCAGTTTTTAACTATTACAAATAACACTGCAATGGACATTCTTGTGTGTGTTTTTAGTGAATACCAATTTGCAAATCTGGGGGTTTACAACAAGATAAAGGGCATGTGTATGTTCTGCCTTAGTAGATATTTCTGATATTTTCCAAAGTGCTTTACCAATGTATACTCCCACAACCATTGTATCAGTTTGAGTGTTCCAAAACAGGTATTTTCTTTTCATTTTAATGGTGTCTGTGAAGTGTTATAAAATTGGATTTTACTTTGTATTTCCCCCTTAGGACTAATGAAATTGAGTGCCTTTCATTTGTTTATTGTCAGTTTGGATGTCCTCTTTATGTAATTCCTGTCCAAGCTTTTGGCTCATTTTTTTTTTTTCTATTGTAGGAAATTTCAAATAGATTTGAGGGTTGCTGCCTTTTTTTCTTCATGCATTCTGGCTGTGAGGCCTTTGTTAGAAATACATATTACAAATATTCTTTCTCAGTCTGTGCCTTTCGTCTTCACTCTCTGTTGTTCATTTTGATGAATAACACTTATTTTTAATGTATTCTTATTTATTACTTTTTATAGTTAGTCTATTCTGTGTCCTTTTTGTACTTACCTATCCAAAATAAAGTAAATAATAGTACTTTTTTTCCTAAATTATTTATTTTTTTACTTTTCACAATTAGAAGAAAACTACATCTAATTGATTTCTTATAAAGCATGTAGTTTGGTTCAAGACATTTTCTCTTCCATGTGGATGTACAATTAACCTAGCAACATTTATTAAAAGATCATGCCTTTCCCAACAGCACTAAAATACTACTTTATGAATCAAGAGACTGTTTATATGTGAATCTGTTCCGTACTCACTGATCTAATGGTCTATAGCCTCCACCAGTATCACCTTGTGTTAATATCTGTAGTTTTATAATCAACCTTGATATCTAGAAATATAGCTGTTACAGTTTGTTCTTTGTTATTGCCTTGCTATTGCATTTTTATCAGAATTTTAGAATCAGCTTGCCAATATCAAAATAAATTGCAAAAATTTTGTTGGGCATTTTATTGACTCTATAAAACCATTAGAAGAAAATTTACATTTTAAATACAGAATTTTTTCAACATAAAAAAAATAATCCCTCTATTCATTTAGATTTAATTTATCTCAATCATGGTTTTTTATTGTTTGTTTTTGGTGTGGAGATTTTTCACATCTTCCATAAGTTTATTCTTAGGTATTCATTTTTTAATATAATTTTTGAAAATGAAATTACTAGTTTATTTCTGTCTAGCTTGTCTTGATGTTAATTTCTCTCTCTGTTTCATTTATACTGGCCTTTATTCATTTCCTCCAGTTTCCCTGTCTTTTTTTATTGGCTTTTTTGTTATATTTCTACTTTTTTTTCAGTTTTTCTTTTTTATGGGACTTTTCTTTTTACTATTCCTCTTCTTAAAAGTTTTTCTTCATGCATCCCCCTCTTCACAAAACTAATTTCTATTCATTCTTTACATCTAAGCTAAATTTTGTATCCTTAGATATGCTTTCTCTGATCTCCCTAGTAATAATATACACTCTCCCTATTCAATCTGCTGTAGCAGTACCTAACCATTTCTCATATTACTTGTCACCTTTGAAAGTTTATGTTTGTAATTCTTTGGTTTAGGCCTATCTAAGCTCTATAAGGGCAGAACCACATCTGTTTTATTTTTTAATGAATAAATGAATGAATGAATGAATGAATTTCAGCCTTTTTCCCAGGCGATGTGTGAAGGTCTGAGGATACAGAGTGAACCAAATATTGTGCAGTCCTTGGCTTCTTCTCATTTCAGAAACTTTCTTTAAAACCTTTTTTTTTTTAAGAATAGAAAATATCATCACGGTCTAGATGAATAATTTTTTGATCTTTAAATTTATAGTTTCTTCTATAATGTCTAAAATCTTTTAATATAAACAAAATGATAATTTTAATGATTATTTGTAATAAGAATATTACACTAAAGCTTTATACAAAGAGACATATAAGCATAATAAGAGACTTAATAAGAATAATCTCTGAGCTTTTAGCTGATGATTGTAATTTTAATTATAATTTAATAAATTTGTAATTCAATAAATTTGCATTCAAAAATAACTCCATTGTCATCTAGTCTAGCTCTCCATCTACTGTGGGAATCTTCTCCACAGAGTACCTGATATAAAATTGTTAAGTCTCATCTTGACATTTGAAATGACAAGAATTACTTATTTGGTCTCATCCAAAGCATGTGACATTGATACAAACTAAAAGATTTATAGGAAACTTAGCATCAGCAGCACTGAAACTGAGATAATGAGGCCAGTCTAGGAAAAAAATCTTACTTCGGTGTTACTTGTTGGAGATTTTAAGAGTGATAATTAATCACATCTCCTTCCCATCTGGATCCTGAATCAAGCAAGATATAGAAAGAGTTATCAGATAGGAACCAAAATATCAACTTTGTTGTCATTAAAGCTAGATTGGAGAATATAGTTTTGTATACAATAAAAAAAATGAGGCTTGTTATTCCTCCTTCCAAAGTTTAGACATACCTGAAGGGAAAATAAGAATATCAGGAACTTTGATTTTTCCAGTTTGAGGGGCACTGCAAAAACACATGTATGTTTGGCTTTTAAATTATTGATTCCAGTCAAACAAGAGATAAATGTTAAATTCTCACAAATTCATCAGATAAATTATCAGATAAATCTGTACTCTTCCCAAAGCGAGGAGAGAAAGGCAAAAAGAGGAGACTCAGTTGAATGTTAATTCTTTTCTTCTCTGGGGTGTCAAATGTATGTCTCCTCAAGGAAATCCAAGAATAGATAAATAGATTCTACTTAATATTTTTTGCATATCTATGTCAACATATATTAAAAGTATTATAAACCAGTTACCATAAAATGGAAAATATATTTACAAATCATATATCTAATAAGTGATTGATAAGCAGAACAAATAAATAATTCCTACAATTCAACAGCAACAATAACAAAAACCAAACAACTTGATTAAAAGTTGGATAAATCATTTGAATAAACATTTCTCCAAAAGAGAAGTACAAATAACCAACAAGCACACAGAAAGATTCTCAACACTTTTAGTCATTAGGACAATACAAATCAAAACCACAATGAGATACCAAATCACTTTTATTAAGATGGTTATTAATTAAGAACCAGAAAATAAAAAATGTCAATAATGATGTGGAGAAATTGAAACCCTTTTATATTGCTGGTAAGAATGTAAAATGGTTCAGCCATCATGGAAAACACTATGGCAATTTCTCAAAAAAAAAAAAAATTAAACATAGAATTACCATATGGTCTAGAAATTCCACTGCTGTATATAAACCCAAAATAATTCAAAACAAGATTTTGAAGAAATATTTGTATACTCATATGTCTATAGCAGCACTATTCACAATAGACAAAACATGGAAGCAATCCACATATCCCATCAACAGATGAACAGATAAAACAATGCAGTATATATCATCCAGCCTTAAAAAGGAAGGGCATTTTGACACATGCTACTGCATGATGAACCTTAAAGATGTATTCTAAGTGAAATCAGCCAGCCACAAAGGAAAAATATTTTGTGACTCCTTTTATAGGAGGTCTATAGAGTAGTCAAATTCATAGAGACAGGCAGTATAATGGCAATTGCCATAGTCTGGATACAGGAAGAACGTTGTAGTGTGTTTAATGTGTAGAGAGTTTTTATTGGGGAAGATCAATTCCAGAGATAGATGGTGATGGCTGCACAACAATGCAAATGTATTTAAAGCCACAGAATGGTGCACTTGGAAATGATTACAACACTAAATTTCATATTATGTCTATTATCCTAATTAAAAAGAACATACAGTGAGAGACACTGTGGCATCATCTCCTTGATTAAATATTTTCCAAGATAAAAAAGAGTGAATGAGTTATAAGGAAAATTTATTTACTATAAAGCTATATTTCTATAGAGCTTAATTTAGGAAATGCTTATTTTATGATACAGTAATACACATGCTAATAACACACATGTGAATGCCAGGCATCCATGGGACGTGAAATATATGATTAACTAAACAAAATACTTTAAACTTGTGAACATTTATTAAAGTGAGGGTTATATGAATCCAGTTTAAATGGTTAAATTCTTGCCCTCCTTTTATTTCATCAACAGATATTTATCGAGCTCTGTCTCTGTGTCAGAAATTGTGCTAGTGTGTGATTATACAGTGGTGAATAAGGTAAGCATAACATTCTATTTCCTAAAGTTACCATTCTCATAAAGAAGACATATAAGAACAAAGAAAACAAATACACAAATTATTTTTTCACACTGTAATAAGAGTATTGTAAGTAATAAATAAGTTAGACACCAAAAAAGGGAGACCTGGTTTGAATAGGTTGGTCAAGGAAGTCGTCTCTGTAGATGTAGGTTTTAACCTAAAATCTAAGTGATAAACTACCTACCCAACAAATATAGAAAAGAATATCCCATGCATAGAAGAAAACCTGGGTAAAGACTCTGAAGTGACAAAGAGTTTGACACGGTCAGAAATCTGAAAAACAATATTACTAGAAAGTGATGGGCAAGGGTCAAAATGGTTTTGCATGAATTTGAGATAATCATCAATTAGTATGAACATTTTCCAATAGGACTTTCTGCATTGACTGTGGCTCCTAGTTACCTGGCTAGTGAACAATTGATATGTAGCTAGAATAACTGAAAAACTGAAATTTTAAATTTTGTTTAATTTCTATTGAATTAGATTTAAACTTTAACAGTTTCATGTGGCTAATGATCATATACTGAATGATGCAGGTGTAGCTCCTGCAGGGCCCCAGGCCACAATAAGTGCTTGGATATTATTATGAGATCATGAGTGATGAGATCTAATGTATGTTGTAAGAAAATGTTGTTGAAGCTTTCTGTGTTAAATACACTAAAGGAAAGTAAGAGATTGAATAGAGCAAAATATTGAGCTATAGATACTGTATTCTGTGAAGAGGTTTATGGTTCTCACCAAAGGAATATTAGTAAAGATGAAGAATAGAGGAAAAATTTGAGATATTTCTGGGGGATGGGAACTAGTATAGTTAATACAATTTGCTAATGGGTTAGATAAAAATGAGAGGAAGAACAAAACAAAGATGGTCTCTGTTTTGTGGCACTAGGTAAACAGTGGTAGTTCATTGAGATAAAGCCAATTAAAGATCAGTGAGAGGAAGAATATGTTTTGAGGAACACTCAAGAGTCATGTTTAGTTTGAGAGATCTGTGGGACATTTGTGTGAAGATGATACTAGGCATTTGCATATTTGAGTCTGAAGAAAGCTCTGGGCTAGATGTAAATTTGGGAGAAATCCATGTAACATTTGTATTAAATTGATGCCTTTATAGAGAGTGGAGAGCAATATGAGAGCTCAGAGCCAACTACAACATCCAGAATCAGGCTTAGTTAATTATACTGCTTCTCAAGTCTTTGCACATCACTTTAATGTGCAGTGCTTGTGGGTCATTTAAACGTTTATTTTTCTTCATTTGAGGTACGCTGAACTTCAACTTTGAAAATTCATATGAAATATGATTAATTCATATTATTTTGTCTAAAATTGAAAATGTCACTGATTTTCTGAACATCTCATCAGAGGATACTTTTAAGTATTGTTGATGACCATCTTTAAGAGAAATACCATGTTTTCTCTGGGGAATATGAGTAACTTTTCAGGTAAGGGGACAATAATAGGTTGGTAGAATAAGAGGAAACTTAGTAAAAAACATGGTTTAAAGCAACCTCAACAAATATAAAACATGAGGGGAATTGAGAAACCCAGTTTCTATCACCTGTTTTTATATCAAACAGGCAAGGCATTTTTATGATATAATGTTCCTTATACTATTTCTTCTTCCCTTCTCTGACCCTCTCTATCATTCAATAGAATCTATAAGAAAGAAATCTTTACTTTGTAGACACCATTTACTACTTACTAACTCAAAGGAAATATTTGGAAAAGATAATGCCAACATGCGGTTCAAATTTTGGACCTATAAAAGCAGACAATTGTGAAGCTTTAGAAAAACCCAGCTAATTGTCAGTATCTTGCTTGAGCATACCATTTGCTTATCTAGGTTTAGCTTACTCAAAATGAAAATAGTCTCAGCTGATTCTGAATAAAACAATAAGCACATTGTTTTCACTATGAGAGTCATCACATACTGTTTGCTTCTTCCTGTTGGAAAAATCCCACTTGTCTGCATTTAAATGTAGGATTCTTACGCTGATGAGGCTGATGAGTGTCTAGCTCTTAGATGACATAGGTAATACTTATAGACCAAGAGCCCCAAGTATAAATAGGCACTGTTTGTTTTGTTTTTGTTTTTGATGGTAATGTTTACTCTTTGCTTACCCTGCTACAATATTATCATGGGGTCCATACCAAAGTGCTGAAGACCTCTAACGGAGAAATGCTAAATGTCAATACATTCCATCATTTTCTTCTCTGCTCCCCAAAGACACTCCTAAGAATTTGTTTTCTGTGAAAATGTTTCAAATAAAAATTCTTTTTAGAAGTCTCACCCATTACAATAAATCACAGAAGTAGTAAAAGTTTGGTGAACGACAAAGTGTTTAATAATGTGGGATAATTATCAATCTTACAGAACTTAGAGGAAACAGCTAAACAATGTTTAAAAATAAATAAAAAGTCTGTGTTTTTCAATATTTTCTTTTGAAACTACAAAGTAAGATCACATCAGTAAAATGAAGCCCTAAGTTAATACAGGGATAGGCTTCATCTCTTTAGGATCATAGATTTGATAGAACTCAGAGCATTGCTCCAGTGAATTTTCTTAAGTAGTCTATAGTTCTTCAGTATTGTTACATACTTGTGCATCATGATTTCATTTGATCCTTAAAACTATGCAATGGAATAGAAATTTACATGTCTTATAGGTATGAAAACCAAAATTGAGGAGTTATTGATCTTATAAGCTTTAGATTCAATCCCAGGTATTGGTTTTTGTCTAATAATTCCCCCTCCCCCAATATTCTGCACCTGCTTCCAAAGTTTCCTGGTATTAATGGTGACTTCTGGCTTTATGAAAGGACTTCTATAAACTCTAGCCACCTATGCTTGTCTAGTTACCTGACTTGGTTTATGAAGAACTTTACTTTGTAAACCAAATGAAGATTTTCATTGGCATTTTGGGCAATTATTTGGACTACGCCTCAAGGTTTCAGACAAAGTCTTTTTAGAAACCAAATTATTTCCTGAATGCAGCATTTCTCCCAAAGGAGCACTGTAAAACAATATGCCTGGATATCTCTATTCCCATAAGAAACAAACAAACAAACAAACAAAAACCATGTGCTGTTTGGGGAAGCCTATCTTGGTGATATAATACGCCTATCCAGACCAAAATATCTGAAAGAAGCATTTAACTCCTTTTGACCTTTCCAGTTTATTCCACTCCATGTCTTTATCCTTCCAGGTCTTCAAATTATAAACAAAAGCAGCATCTTTGATTTTTCTTTCACTAAATCACTAAATCCTCTTTGTTCTGCAAATAAAATTTTATTTTTTACTAAAATATATCTTTACTCTCATACCCGAGTTCATATCACCAGTATTTCTCTCTTGGAAAGTTCTAACATTTTCTTTCTCAGCTCCCTGCTTCTATACACCGCATTCCACTCCCAGTAATTTTTAAAAGGATGTGAGTGAGACGCCCATGGCTCCAAATTAACCTCATAGCATTCTCCACTTTGCTCAAAATCTCAAGCTATCCTGTTACTGGTGTTTTTCTAACGTGCCAAATCTGACACTTCCTCTTCCATCTGGCTGAAATGCTCGCATCCATAGATTTTCATGACTCGTTCTTTTGACTCCTTCTGGAATTAGTATAAATGCATATTTTTGGGTGAGGCCTAACTTG
Organism: Cynopterus sphinx; assembly: GCA_030015415.1. Taxonomy (NCBI): domain Eukaryota; kingdom Metazoa; phylum Chordata; class Mammalia; order Chiroptera; family Pteropodidae; genus Cynopterus; species Cynopterus sphinx. The sequence goes on from CM057383.1 coordinate 122,100,257, forward strand.
CCTACTCCAACCAAAATGCTGTTTCTCGATAAGTCATGAATTCAACACATTGTTTATTTTCTCAAAATATTTATCACAATGGGAAAAAAATTTTCCATGCACGGATTTGTTTACTTCATTACTTTCTGTTTCTTCTGTTATACTATGCATTTCATGAAGGCAGTGACCATATATATCCTTTCATTGTCTATGCACCAGTGTTTTGTCACATTATATATACTCAATAATTATTTAGTGAATGAATAAATGAGTGAATGAGTGAAAGAATAAATAAGTAGCAACTACCAAAGCATCATAATATTCAAAGGAGAGCTGTTTGCTATAAATCTAGCCTCCAAGCTAATTCTTCCTTATCTCTTGCTTTTCATTAGAATTATTACATGACTCATCATCTTTCCTATTATTATGCTTCATGTCTCATGGGCCCTTCTTTCTGAATTTAATTATATCTAAAGTGCAATCTATGCAGATATTTTGTCAATTTTTCCTTTCTGAGTCAATTTTTATCACAGCTGGCATGATTGGTTTTAGTCATGGATTGCCCTTTCAGCTCCCATAGTGAACCAAAGTTCCATTATTCTCCAAAGGGGGGAAAAATTATTTCCTCTGCACTTTTTAAATGCTCACAGGCTTTTCTAATGCTTATTGTCTTCTTATCTCTTCTGCTTATGCATACGTGTCTCTATATAAACAGTGAATTTGGCTTGTATATTTCTGCTTTTAAACAGTAAATTATACTAATAGCAATAAATATTACAAAAATGCCAATAACCCCTTGAAAGTGTACCATCAATATATACTGAATGCACAAGAAAATCAGCCAGTAATAAGGCCAAGTATTTATTGTTACTACTAAATAAATATAATATTAACTAGGAAAATGGTGCAAAAGAGAGAAAAACCACCGGATCCTAAACACTTATGTCTTAGGTATACTCATCAGATAATTCCTAATCCTAGCAGTAGCCCCTCTATGAAGAAATTTATTATGTCCTCAAAATAAAGAATATTACATTTTAATAACATATATGTCTAGAGGTCATAAATTAGTAAAACACTCATCCAAGACTTAATCTAAAATTAGTCCAATTTCAGAGTCTCAGGAATTTCAACCTTTTCAGGCTTCCCATGTAGGTAGAACTCATGAATAACGATGACTAGATCTTCATAGTCCTATGTCAGGTGGTCTGATTGGGTACTTACCTACATTTGCCTTCCCAGACATATAATATAACCTTGTGCAATTCCCATTGTCCCCTTATTAACAAATATCATGTCATCTCCTATTCCTATTTGACAGTCTGTTTTTCTGGATCAGTACCTTCCTGGGTAGACATTGTCAAGCAGAATCCTGGAGAAGTTGGTAATTTGACCCCTTTATTGTCCTACTTTTTTTTTGATGTTGCATTGTATCTAACTTAAATTATTTCACATATACATTAGCAAGTTGTAATTTCTGCTGGTCAATGATGCATGTCCACAACTCTCCAACTGTATACTTCGAAGAGAGACATCCTAGAATTTCCAGAATATATCATTTCATTATATTTAAGATCTGAATCTTGCTCTTCAGAAGAAGGTAAGCCAGAGCCAGTGTGAACAAGCACCTGGAACTGACTGTTATGTAGCTGTGTCATTTACTGGTCAGGAATATACTGTAATGTCCAGTCTTTCAGTTTGGCCTATTAAGGGAACAATGACCTGCGCTATATCGTGCTCTGGGCAGTGCGGGCTTTCAATAAATAGTGCAAAGCATGTGCTTGACACTTTATGACAAATCTCTCTGTGAGTTAGAAACAAGGTACACGCATATAGAACTGAGAGGTAATTAAAATGTGGCTAATGGGTCTTAAGCCATTCCAACCACTTTCTTTTACATTAAAAATTTATTTTTAGCTTCATTTTAGAGGTAATTTTAAACAAAAGGAAAATTGGGTAGGATTCTCACTGCTTACATTCTTCTTTAAATACTTGTTTCACTTTTTGCATGGAGCCCTGTTGATATCAAGAAGTAAAAAAAATAAATCCCCAGCTATGTTCCGGGTTTGATTTAACCTCTGTCAATACTAGTTGTGAGAAATGCTACTATCTCCTTCTTTATAATTTATTAAGAGAGACAGGAGGTGGCTATATACTAATCAAATATATAGAATACTTTTAAGTATCTAATAATGCCAAGGAGAGGCACTCATTTTCCTGTTTGAAATTCTATATTTAATTAATTTAGCAATCTTGTTCTCAAATGTGAGACTTGTAGTATAGTTGGAAAATAATGCACTTGGGAGCTAGCTGTAATAAGATTCCTTCCTGACTTAGCAGAATAACCTGGGATAAGTTCTTTGTCCTTAGAATTTGCAGAAATTGTAAGAATTTTTTAATTTGAAAGCTGAAATTAATTATACCTACCTCATAAAGTTAAATAAGATTATATAAATAAAATACATGGAGCATTTTCCATCACAGTGACAGCAGCTATTATTATAAATTAATATTACCATGCAAATAAATGCCACTATAGTACCAGAAATAATTTGATTTCTCCAATTTTTTTAAGGAAAACATTTTCCCATCTCTTTTGCTCAACAAAAGATTTCTTCACATATAACTATCAATATATTCTCAAGCCTATTTTTCCTTTAATTCTCACATGTTCTGAATGAAGAGTTATGAGTCAATGAGGTTTTGTTTCACATGCACCATTGCAAATAAAAGTTATTTTAATCCCAAGGACATAGCTATGCAAATTTAACATTATATTTAATCATGAAACTAATTCATTTAAATATCATACGTGTTAAAGGCCCTTTCTTGGCTATAATATTTGTAAGGCCTAATCAGTTCACTCTAAATATGACTAGCAATATTTAACAGGGATGAAAGAATGGCTATCTACTGATAATTGTTGAAAACTCTGCTATCTCTAAAAATATTGTTCTATAAAATATAAGATGTTTTATTCCTGAAAGACATTATAGGTAAATTATTTTATATTTTATATTTTACTAAAATATAAATATAAATTTTATATTTATATTTTAGTAAGTCATACAGTCTAGTATAAATGTAAAAAGAACTGAACAAAATTAGAACTGTACAATTAAAAGTGGAAAAAACAAGCACATTTCATGAAGTCAAATATTATCTAAGTATTAGTCATATCAGTATGCTCCACAGGACAAAAATGTTTAACATGAACATAGAAATATTGTGTCACTTCAAAACTTGAGTTAACAAGTTTTCATAGGATGGTTGGACAATATAATTGCCATTTACAATAGAAAGGAAAGTTATTATTTTCTGAGTATGCATTTCAAATATTTTGATAATTTTCTTACAGTTTCCACCAATTCTAACAGTAAACCAGAATTTGATGAGGGATTATTTTCTGGCAATCATATATCAGTAATAGCTGTTCTTTTATAACTAAAGAAAAATATACTTGATATTGCAGTGTCTCTTCTATTTCTGATATGGGGGAAAGGTAAGAGAGGACCTGGTTTATGCTCACATGTTAATTAAATTCTACAGCACAGGCTTCTCCATTACAATAGATCTGAGATATAAATCAAAGTACCATGTAGAAATAAAAGTTTTGTTTTTAGAACACAAAATAGTAATAATATCTGAACTGAGTAAATTTTAAAGGTGTTATGAACTTTATAAAAACTCAAAATCATAACCATTTCAAGGTTGATAGGCACTCAGCTGGCTATTTATGGGAGAAAGTGTGTGGCTGTTTTAGCACCAACTTTTTGGTATGTCCACTGAGAACAGATGAAATTGGGGGATTTTTAAAACTCTAGTTCTACATTAAAAATTGTTAGCCTGATAAATATTGAAATTGTGACTTCTTTCCCTGTGTTTTAACAATTTAGTTTTCCAAAATTAGCTATCTGAATAGTCAAGTGTTTGTATTAATTTTAATCAAGTCATTGTTTTGTTGTTTAAATTTGTGGGAGGGAGGGAAGGAGGGAGGAAGTGAGGGAGGGAGGGAAAAGAGAGAATCCACAGCACCTAAGTGAGGTTGGTCACAATTATAAGAAGACAATGTATGGCGGGGGGTGGGAGGACTGGGGAGAAAAAGTCCTAGTAAAGGGGAAAAGAATTGAATTAAATTTTTGAGTACAAATAGATTTTGTAATAATAGTTACTAGTTATTAAATGTTGGCTATATGCTAATTACTCTATTTAGTACTTTCTATGGCTTTTGTCAAGTAATTCTCATAGACACACTATAAACAGATATTACGTTTATATACATTTTACAAATAAAATTATTTTTGGAATATTCAGTACAATAAATAACTTGTTTAAGGCCATAGAGCTAATAAATGAAAGAGCTGGGAATTGAGCCAAGATTGATTTAGCTATAAAGTATATCTCGTAACCACTAGGTTTTACTGAACTGGATAAACCCTTTGAATGCATCATCTCATTGGCTTCTTGCAACACTTTGAACCTATACTATTATGCTCTTTATTTTGTTATTAAATAAAAATATAGAAATTCAGAGAAGTTCATATATTTATGTAAGTTTATCCAGCAGAGCAAGTGTTTGAACCCATACCTGTGTCACTCTGCACCAAAGAATACTTGTATTTGAAAGAGTAGGTAAACTGGTAAGAATGTTTAGGTTTGAGCTTAAAGAAAACAACAAAAAAAAGGACAACTAAGTCATCACTGTTTATCTTATTGGAGATTCCAAGAGGATTCATAGTGGGGAGATGATGACTCTGAAAGAATTGACAATTTAAACAGAGTCAAGTTTGGCTCCTGGTCTTGCCCACCTTTTAAGATATTCTCTATTTCATTTGATTGGTTTTCAGCACCCTTTCCTCTGAGTTGTTTTGGATCCAGAATCACTTTTATTTTAGTAAGAAAAAGAAAATAGAAGCCAGAAAACTGATTAGAAAAGAAACAAAAGTAATTCTGCCAGGGCCTGTCTGTCAGACATCCAGCACTCCTAAGATGTGTGAAATGAAAAAGGAAGCTCACCTCTCACCTGGAAAGTTGCAATATTCTGGTAGGGGGAATAAAGTCATCTCTGAGGCACTCCCTTTAATTTACTCTCCACCTTGCAGCCAGAGGGATCTTTTCAAAATGCAAGACTGATCCTTTCACCTCATACTCCTGAAACCTTTTAGTCACTTCCCATTGCTCTAAAAATGAAGACAAAGCAAGACTTCTATCTACCTCACCAGCCTGCTGTCCACACTTTTTTAGCTACAACTTCACTGTCCTGTTTTTTGGTGTGTGGTACTTGTTATGCCGGTAATGCTTCTTCCGTTCCCTAGTCATGTACCTTATTGTTACTCTCTCTTAACATCAGCTCTAGCTTTATTTCCCCAAGAAGCCTCCATTGTTAGTATAAATTACCATCTGAGAACAACTGTATTTGCCATTTGGAGCAATTGTTATAGTGGAATTTCTCTTGATTGATGTCTGTCTCTCTCTCAAGATTATAGGATTCTTGAAGGCAGCAGCTCATGCGAGTTGACGCACTACTGAACGCCTAGCGCTAGCACCTGCCTTGAGAATTTTTATTTCTGAAAAAGCCCAGTCTGGAAAACAGTTGTCATTATTTTTTCATTAAAATTATTAGCTTCTTTAATTTTTCTGGAAAGCTTGCCTGGGATCGAAACCTTTTTTTCTTTAGTTTATCTGCCTGTTGTCATTCAAGGGCTATTCCAAGTCTATTTCTCCATCATTTTAGAATCTCTATTTAATACCACAGTGGAAATTTCCTCCTCCATGTCCCACAACTCAGGCAACTGGTTGGGTGAGCAAAGTCACCAGATGCCAGGCACTCACGTTGTTTCTGTTTAGGTTCAGCTGGTGTCTCTGATCACATGTGAAAACTCTAAGCTTAAGGGATTTTTATTAAGAAAAGAAATCCACATGATCAGTTTTGTTTGTTTTTATTTTATTTGGTTGAGGGTGAAATATTTAGCTTCATTGAATCTTAATTTCTTTATCTCTGAAGTCATTTAACCATTGTATACGGATTGTATTTTGTAAATTTTTCTTCACATAATAAATACTGAGGTAAATGGTCTTATGGACATTGTCTTCATTGCATGCATGCATGCATGTGTTTGAAAATCAACTATATCTATTATACTGGCATTGTTAACTTAGATTAAGTTATTTTATCCACCTCAACCTCACTTTGTATTTTTTAATTAAATGTATTAGAGTGACACTGGTTAACAAAATTATGTAGGTTTCAAGTGTACAATTCAATAACACATCTGTATATTGCATTGTGTGGTCACCACACAGTCAAATCTCCTTCACTATAGATTTCAAAGCAAAATATTTAGGAAAAATTAAATTATACTTTACATACATTATTTAACTTTTTACTTAATAATATTTTCTGTACATTTAATTTCTTATAGGATTATGTTTAATGACTATGTGGAACACCATAATTATTTAACCATTCTCCTTTTGTTGCCTATTACATCACTTCTAAATTATTGCTATCTTATAATTATGCTAGGATAATACATGCATACATTATTTCCTCGAGATATATTCTTAGAAAGGGAATTACTAGTTCAATGGTTCTGCTTATTTTAAGACATGTTAACATATATTTCCAAGTTGCCTTCCAAAGAAACAACCAATTTTACTCCTCCACAACGCTGCATTTTATCAAGGATTTTTTTTAAGCTTTGTCAGTTTGAGAGTCCAAAAACAGTATTTCCTAATTTTAATTTAATAGCTATGATTTTTAAAACTCATGGTTATTACTTATGGTGATGTTTTTCTGCCTTAAGCCAACATTTGAACAATAATAATTACCCGAACATACCCTTTGACAACATTTTCACATTTATTATTTTACATAATATCCCCAGCAGCTCTGGAAGATAAATAGTGGAACCAATAATCATTAAAGTATATCACTAAGCATAACAATTAGTTCTACAAGTATTCACACACAGACGTCTCAGTTTCAATTTAGGGTGAATTTCTTCAGTAAGACCTACTATTCTGAGTTGATAAGAAAGAAGAAATTTGTTCTCTAAGACTAATCCTTTTTAGATAGAGATGACAAGGTATTATTTTATCCTGACTTGGTGAGTAGATGAGTGAACTGCTGACTAGGCAGTTTATTTCTTCTCTGGCTAAGATTTGTGAGATAGAATTCCATAATTTCAATTATATAGCACCACACAATTATATAGCACCACTTTATTGCTAGTGCTATGTTCTGTTTAAATCTAAGCATTGTTTTTGCCAAGTCTTTTGTCTACCTTTGTGTTTTATGTGACATATTACAATAGTGACACATTTTTATTGCAAGTAGTAATTAAACTACAGAAATGTACAAAATAAATGTAAACAATCCTCCTTTTAGTTGCCCTAACCCCATCACCAGGATAAACCACCATCAGCAGTATGGTATTAATCCTCTCATATTTTCTAAGCCTGTTTTGACACAATTGGGCTCTTTATATACTTATTATTCTGTTACATGCTTTGCCATTTGTTATTATACAGTATTCTAGGTCTCTTCAGAGTATTTTTTATTGGAGGAATATAAGAATTTAAATCTGGTTCATTATTGATGAACATTTATGTTTTTCCCCAGTATTGCTATTGTCAATATTAAAGTAAACATCTTTATACACCAATATATCTCTAGATTAAATTTCTGAAGGTGGATCATTAGCAATCTAAATTGTAAAAATTGATTCAAAGGTGATTTACATTTACTATTTTGAAAGACATTACCACATTACTTTTCAAAAATATATGTCTAACATATCCATTAATAGCATATAATAGTATCTAACCCATACTCTTAAAGACACTGAATATATTCATTAGTTTTTTATTTTTTGCTTCTCAATGATAAAAAAAATCATCTCACTGTTTTAATTTGTTTTTAATTAGCAAGAAGTTGATCATCTTTTTATACATTTAGAGTTATTTGGATTTTAGTTTTAGAAAACTGCTTTTTTATGCCATTGCCTGTTACTCTATTCAATTTTTAGTCCTTTCTTCCTGATTTGTAAGCTCTCTTTGTATCCATCTAAATAGATGCTTTGTCTGATAATGTTATATGTGTTTCCCAATTATTATCATCTTTAATTTTTTTTCATTTGTATAATTTTGCTACTGAAAATGTTAATGCTTTTTGTAGACTTATTTTTTTAAGGTTTTTGTTTTTTCTGTTATGCTTATAAAAGCAATTACTATTCTAATATTTTAAATATATTTTATTCATGTTCTATTCTATTAACTTCTTATTTTTATTGTTAAGCCTTAAGTCTTAATTTAACTAGAATTTATTGTAAAGTAAAACACTTAAGATAAATATTTTGGTATATCCATTTCATATTGCACATATGTGTGTGTATATTTGTATATATATTTGTATACTTTTCAAAGTAAAAAAAGGTTATTCTAGAATTATTAATTAAATAATCTTACATGATTCATTACATTTTCAGTGGTTTGAAATGGCATCTTTATCTTAGAAATTTAACTTAATTTAAATGTATTTGGACTTTTTAAGTATTCATTTATCTATTAGTTTATGCCTGAGGAACACTCTTCTGTTTTAATTACAATAGTATTCTGAGGTACTTTGTACCTGGTAAAACTAATTCCATTCAATTTATTTTCTTATTTTTTTCATGACTATTCTGTTATTTTCCATATAAATGTAGAATAGCTTTTTCAAGCATGAACAAAAACAATGGATTTTTGATGAAGATTTTTACAACTAAACCTTGGTACAGCAGGGGAAGAGAGCAGATACTATGTTGTGTGGCCATGTTCTCATTAGCTGTTGAAGCAAATAGTTTAGATTTTTAGCAACTTGCTTTATGTAATTGTTTACAGTGTTATTCATTAGTAGCTATTTTGCTCATCAGAGTGAATTTTCATGTAATGAAATGGGCTAATTCAGTTTACTGAAGCTGTGTAAAGGAAGTAAAAAGACAAATTTTCATTGAGTAGTTTAAGATTTTTGCTTAGATGAAAAGCCACACAGCTGCTTCTGCTCTGCTGGCTCTTGAATTCTCAGAGTAGCTGGAAAGGCAAAGAAACAACTTATACAGAGAAATATGGGAGTCAGAGCATCTAATGCCTTTCACTTCATCTTATCATTACAAGTTTAATTAACTTAAATTAACTGAATTAATTGGTACTATTAAGCTAAGACCTATTTTAAAAAATTTAGAACCATTAAATGTGAGTAAAAATGGAGAGCATAGTTAATATATGGCTACCTTTCCAAACACAGAACACTTCTAACTCACACGTAGGTGAAGCTCTGAAAGTTCAATGTAAATCTGTAGTTTGACTCTTGATGATACTTTACTATATAGTAGTCTGTTAAAATAAGGTTTCCAGAAAATCCCAAGGTACAAAAGATGCAAAATTCCAAGGCCAAATTTTCATGTGTAGGTTTTCAATGGAAATTAGGAAAAGGTTTCAAGCCTCTTGGAGTATTCCAACCAGATAAGTATAGAAAAAAAGGTCAGAAAGTGACAAAAGGGGGTGTTTGAAAATGAGATTTCTTTGGAGAGAGCTGTTATCGGGGTTGATTTACACCTCCTCCTTGAGATAAGAACAAGAGATTTCTCTTCCTCATTCCAAACCTAGTAAATTGGGATTTAAGAGGATCTCCCATACCATATTGCACTCTGCTGTTTGGAAGCTACTGATGCCTGATTTATATCTGGAAAATTGGAAGTCAACTCTGGAGTGGAGTTTGACTCCTTTCTAGGAAATCTTGAGAACTAAAGTAAGGCTATTTATTCGGAGGCAAGACCTAGAAAATGTGCCCTGTTGAAGTAGGTGTCCACTCCCAGAGTGTATGGGACACAGGTAGTTAACTGTGCAGTAGCCACAACACAACAACAGCCTGAGTTGGACCTTGTCCAAGAGGGCTGCCTGAGTCCTAAAACCTAAGCAGAAAGAGATTGAAGGTCCATTATTATAGGGCAAGCAGAGGAAGGAAGCACAAGGTAACAGAATAAAGTTGAACCTGTAAACACAACTGCAGGAAGTAAACATTTAAACCCAAGAAGCCAGTGGAAATCTCTGTGTCAGAGAAAACATACATCAGGCCTACCCAGAGTTGCCAGCTTTATCCTTTTGTCTCATAAAAGAATCACAAGCCACTACCAGCTGAATAAAAACTGACCTTCCTACTTGCTTGTGCCCCTCCCATCTACCTGATCCTCTCAGGACACAAATTTAACCTGATCCAATTAAATCAGCAGTTAAAAAGTGGAAGAAGAGGTATGCATACACATGAAAAAAAGAAAAAAAAACACTTTCCTTCCCCCACTGCAAGAATTGAGCCCAAAGCTGGCCCAGAGAGTGGGAAAAAACAAACAAACAAACAAACAAAAACTGATTTATACTAATCCTAATGTAAAGAATATGTCAAATTAAAAATGCTAACACTGTTGCTTAAAATGATCCTAGAACTGCTGTTATCTAATAGGGAGCTAGAAAAGCTATGAACATTGTCATGCTTTTGTCCAGAGAAAGAGACATTAATGTTCTTTACATAAAACATAAAATGACAACAGAAGTGTCTTGATAGCAATACATTTTAGTCAATTCAACAAAAAACAACAAATATAAATGAGTACAAAATTGTAACTTAATATTAATTCTAGCTCAGAATAGTTATTTCAACCTATAATGTAACTAAAATATGTAAGACTCCTTGCAAAATATCCTCCTTCTTCAAGCTCATTTCTGACTAATCTCAAATCTTGAGCCTTCCCTCCACTCAATTAAGAATAGTACAGATAAATTCAAAATCATTAGCCTGAAATCTCAGCTCTGTATTCTTGGATTCTGACCAGTAGGGAAGCAAATCCTTAACATCTTATTTATCCAAGCCTGTATGTGTATAGTCTGGGGATAGCTACTTATGACTCTTTCCACATCAATAGTCTCCTCAATGGCATGAACCTGATAACTTTATTACATGTTTTCCCACCCTGTGACTCTCTCAGAAGATTTTATATACAGAATTACATATTTCTTTAAACTCACAAAGGTTATAGTCTTTTTATGTAGCTTTTATCCCATCAGTTCATTCATTTATTCACTTATTTATTATTCATTTAATATTTTAGGGTATCTTACAATAAGCAGGAGAAAAAAGTTATTACAGGATGCTAAATGGGAGGTTTTAAGTCTGGAATGTAGCCAAAATTAATGTGTCTGTCACCCATCCTCATCTTTAAAATAGACAGATGAGGAAGAAGGTTTGAGAGGTAATTAGGTCATGAGGATGGAGCCTCATTAATGGAATCGGTGTCCTTGTAAAAGGGACCTCAGAGAGTACTTTCACTCTTTCTGCCACGTGAAGTCATAGTGAGAAAGATGGCCATGTATGAACCAAGAAGTCTTGATCTTGGACTTCCTAGCCCCCAGAACTGTGAAAACTAAACTTTTGTTATCTAAACTATCCATGTTGTGGTAGTTCACTATAGCAGCTTGGACTGACTAAGGCATCCACACAATATCACAAAAGAGCCCACTAAGTTTCTCAGAAAAGAAAAGGCCAGGATCTGGACATCCACTATTTGTATGGCATTAAATCTGCATTCATGAAATAAGGCCATTTTAACACCCTTTTTCTCTATTTTCACTTCCCACAAAGCCTAACCATTGAGTGGACAGAATTAAAAGTGTGAGGGTATGATAAAATAGTGGGTTATAAAAGAGAGTAGACATACAACATACTAATTTATTCCTTTGAATCTTGAAGTTTATGTCTCTCCAAGGATTGTGATTGGAAGTGGAGAAGCTTTAAATTGAATAAAAAATTGAAGTGTTGGTATTAGATTGCATTGGGTTTTTTAATATCTGACAATGACCATAGGAAATATAATAAAACTCTTTCAGGGTTTCACAGTAACCAGTTTAGCATTTTTAGCAAATTGGTTATACACTATTTTCAAGGAGTTCAATGTCTATAAAGACAGAGAGTCTGTATATAAATCATTAAAATGCAATTTATTTATTCAAACAATATTTATTGACCACATACTATATGCTAGGCATTTTTCCAGATACTGGGAATATAGCCATAAACACTGTTAGATGCTTTAATATAGGTTTAAGAAAATACACTTTGAAATTGAAGAAGCAGTTACTTCTATCTGGGGATTGTGATAAGGCTTTACTGAGGTAATGTTTTTATATATATTGACAGAAGTAGAAGTTTGCCAAGGTTGGAACTACCAGTCAACAAAACAATGTATGCATAAAAAGAAAGGGGAAAGGTTGAAACAACATAGTAGTCATGTGCTTGGAATCAGCATGGTGCCTTGGGGAAAGCAAAGATTGAGTTAAAGACATCTCAGTTTACATCTAGGTGATATCCTAGTAGGTGAGTAACAGCTGACAACTGTTTTAGCCTCTTTGTGCTACATTTTCCATACCCTTCAAGTATTTCTCAAGTATTGGAGATCATGAATAAATCATAGCTCACCTGGTGTTAGGATCATGCTTTCTCTTTTCTCGGCCACGGCTGTGACACCCCTTGATATGTCTAAAGATGTCAAGGCCATTGGGGGTATTCTGTTCTCTCCTGATATTTACTTTGTTGAAGTCAGGGAGAATGCTTCTAGTGACCGTTTCCCCTATGGGAGAACTTCTTCCATCAAGAAAGTTACATATTGTAGATGAAGAGGCCTGGATAGCCATTTAACCAGGCAGAGAAGCAAACCAAGTCATGATTAAGGACTGAAAGGTGCTATAAACCATTCATATGTTGTTAGCCATAAGACAGAGCTACTATGTACAGAGATGCATGCATATGTGTAAATGATGATAAATGTTCTTTGTTGAAAAGTGAATAATATCTATTACACTCTGGGCTATGTATTCTAGATACATAATCTTATTTAATTCTTCCAACAATCTTATGAAGTTGGCCTTGTGATCCATACAGATGACTAAGTTACTGATCTGAGGGGTTAAGTAAGTGATACACAGTCACATATGTAGTAAACCACACACCAGTTGTCTCTGACTCCAGACCCCACAGTCTTACCCACTATGGAATATTGCTCTTTCGTCTGGATCATTCTTTGTTAAAGGCATTTCTATCCAATTTCTAGAATTGTATACTAATCTGTGGGAAGCTAGGCATGCACCGCAATCCCACCATGGAACAATCAATTATACCTTCTCTGATTCCCACCTATCATCCCTGGCCTGGGTCTCACTAAGTTGCTGTATATTCCTTTCTATCGGAGGTGAATTATTTCCTCATCTAGTACACTCCCACAAATTTCAGAGACCAATTCTCTGTTGGTCCTAGGGCCTGTCCCCTCAATGTATCCATTCATTTCACCTTTCATGTGTTTTCTTGACCTCCATAAAAAGGTCTTTCATGTCCTCTTGACACACTTGTTTATATTTATATCATTATCTTCATCGTCATCGTTATGTTGGGTAGGAATTGAGAACACTTTTTGTAGTTATGTTATTGTTGTCAATGATGTAGAAGCATGTGAACATCAGTCACTTAAAGGGAAGTTTATAGTTTATTTCTTACTCATAGAAGGGTCTGTGGATGATAGGGAATTCACTCTAGTGGTCAATTACATAGCCATTTTAATCAGAAGCCCTACTCCTGAAACCAGGTTTGTGGTGTGCTGGCTCTGTCCAGTCATATGACACTCACTGAAAAGGATGCTTGAAAATGCAGATGTATTTTCTGACTGTCAGTAGGTTTTCCTGGTGGCCATATGGAAGTTGTATAAGCTCAGTCCAGGGATTTGACAGGTTATTTCTTTAGACAACAGAGCCGGGACATGCTGTTCACTTAAGTGCGGTCAGTTTTGGCATCAAATGTCCACGGTCTCTGCCAAGGCTGACACCTCCTCTTCTCTTCCCTCCTCTCTCCAGCAGGGAGGCTCCTCTGCCAAATCTACTTTAAATAGTTATTTTTGTTATGCCCCATATTTGTTAACTCCTTTGAGGCAGGTGACAATATGTAAATCCTTAATTGCAATAGCACAACCTATCACCAAATTGATAATGCAAAATTAAAAATTCCCTGACCACATGGACAAAGTGAAAAAAGAATTCTAAAATTTTACCATCTTAAAGTTTTGACAGTTGTATAAACATACCCTATAGGGTGATTGGCTTTATGCACAATCCTTGAGTTCTAAAAATTATTGTTTTAGTAAATCTCAGTTTGCCAAGTAGATATGTTTCAAAGTCTTCTTCTACATAAATTCCATGTGTCTAGCATCATATTACAAGTATTGCTAAAGGATTTAATTATACTAAGGTATCATCATTGATTTTAACATAATTATTTCCACAATTTAAATAATTTAACATCCTTATCTCTACAATACCTGTTCTCATGCTAAGTATTTTGCATTTATTCTTAGTCAATTATTGCTACAACATTGCTATTTAGCAACTATTATCATTTTTTTATTAGAAAACCAAGGAGCAAATATACTTATTTTATCATCAAAGTCTATAAGAAGGGCTAGGATTTTTATCAAAGTTTGCTAATGCTGAGGACTAAATACTTTCGTTCTCTTCATATGGATTTTCAATATTAAAATGATAATAAAGAAATTATTTGTAAGATGAATAACCCTATGTAATACATAATATGAGTAAAAATGCAACTAACATGCTCTTTTTAATTTTTTGTAGCATTTATGGGCAGCAAAAGTAGTATGGGAGGAAAGAAGGACAAAAAGATGCTTTTAATTTGGGTATATTTGGATGCTACTCTAGAATTCATTTAATCTAATTTTCATGTATTATAAGTTCCAATTTTGTAGTCAAGAGAGGTTAACTCACTTGCCTAATTCCAGGTATTATTTAAGGGGTCAACTCAATGGCCAGAACTTAATCATGGTTCTGATTCATGGTATAAAAGTAGAATAGCCAAAATGCCTTGATTTTGAACTCCCTATTGGTGGTCTTGACAACCACTCAAATAATTGCACAAACTTAGTCTTGCTGAAAAAAAAATGAATACTCATATAAAGTTTATATTTTGTTTTTTTCAGTTAATTTTAAATAAATTTTATAAAAATCCCAAAAGGCAAATACACCTTTTTTACAGTATATTTTCTTACACAAAAAAATGAAAAGCCAGAAATAATGCCTATAAATGAAAACTTTATTTCAGAGATTTTTTTTTAAGTTTTGTATTCAGTTTTCATATGAATTAAAATCTTCACTCTATACCTTGAGAAAAGATTGTTGTTTGGACTTATATAAGGTCAAATTTTTTTTATCTCCATTTCTCAAACACCTCAGGAAAAGGAGGGCGTAATACCAGTAAAGACTATTTGTGACAAGTAGCTAAGAGCACAATTCGAGTCTAATGAGATACATGAACAGCTATGATACAGATGGGGTCACACTGTCAATCTACCCAAAAAGTCTACCAGTAGGTTTTGTGATAAAGGTTCCATGTCATGTCACAGAGAACAGTAACTTCATTCCTATAAAATCAATGGGACTATTGCTTTTCTACCTCTACCATTTTGAACTTCACATTTTAGATTTTACAGTTATCAAACATTTCACACTTATAGTTGAGGACCTTGAAGAGGCAAATATGTCTTGACAGTATTAAGGTATTGGTGAAGATTACCTGCTAAAATTTCAGTTGATACAATCTTTCTCCTTATGTAGAATGATTCATCAGCTTTGACAATTTAGAGCAATGTTGCCTCACCATGCTTTCCTTTTCTTCCTCTCCATCCTCTTCCCTGCACCACCTCACTTTTAAATAAGTGGTCCAAGAGAAAGACCTTGAATAGTAGATGGGTATTGCGAAGAATAATGGTCTCTAGGACCCACGAGAAGATGCCAAGGTAGCCATCAATTTCCAGAGACTTTATATAATTTCAGAACTAGTCAGAAGTCTGAGCTTTAGAGATCTTTTAGTGAAGTTGAAACAGACAGAAGATGAATGCACATGATCCTACTCTCATCACAATTTCTCACCTTGAGGCATAAGGTGATTGAATTAGCATGAACTCAAGCTATCGCATGCATAAACATACTGTCTTGAGATTTGAAATATTCTTCTACCCCTCAGAAGAGATTTACTTCAGTTATTCCCCCTGTCACTGATGAATGTTTTTTACATCCCTCAGGTGTATATGGAGGTAGAAAAATGATTGATAATCATAAATTGAGATCCTTTGCTTCTTTCTTATATTATCCCTCTGGTACATTCTGAAGAATGATGAATGTAGACATCTAGAGAGAACAAACAAAAACATCAAAAGGGTTGGACATAATCAATGTGAAGTGTTAAAAATTATATCTCTTTGTGTGATTATTTATAAAATTTTCTGGTCATATGAAAGCAAATTTATGGGAGCAAATTATATCCATGTGACCATATCTAGGGAACTATGTGACTAAATCTAAAATAATTCATGTAGGCTCAGAAGGTAAAATTTGAGTCATATTTTTCTTCTTTATCCCATGTTTATAGTCATTTAAGATGTATTTATTTAGAACCTTATTACAAACCATGTCCCAAATTTGATGTTTTCCAATGAAATGCATTCACCATTAGTGGAAACCAAATTTTATTCAATACAAAATCTGAAAGATTATTTTATCCAATTTATTAAATCGAGCAGTGTATAGCAACATTGGGAGATGACTGGTAGAAGATTCCTAACTAGATATGGTCCTGTACGCTATTGTTGTTAATGAACTGTCAGGATTTTTGCGGTCACCCTCTCCCTCCCACACATTATTTAAAGGTATCTTTCTAAGGCTTGGTCATTCTCTTAGGGAAATAATTTAACATATTATATCTTAATTCAGGGCAATTTCTTTGAACTCTCCATTGTTTTACTGTATTTAATTTAGTCAATTATGTGTGTTATTCCTGAGACACTTATTTTATTCTACTCTAAATATATTTATATGGGTATATATTTTTTCAATTACTGACCTCAATGTCATTTTTCAAAGATGTGGGGATTCAGCAAAGATAAGTGGCCATGGGGAAAACAAACAAACAAATAAACTTTTATTATTATATTTTAGCTATCCATTTTAATCTTTCTTGCTTCACACACTAAAAGTACTATTTGGATTTATAACTACTTATTGAAGTACATTTAGCATGAACTTTGAACTGTCCATTAGGTTTTGATGTAATGTCCACATTACTGATTCAAATAATTTATAGAATACAGTAAGCAGGAACTCTAGGATTAGAACTCTATTATTAACAATTATTTTCAAGTCACTTATTATCTTAATAATATTAATTCACTTTCTGCTAAACCTCATGCTGAGCTTTACGTATACCTTTATTTACTTTCAGAGATTCTGAGAAATACTATTATTTTCTCTAATTTACAGATGAAAAATGAAAGCTTAATAAGGATTAGAATGTCCAAGAAACAGAACTAGATTTCAAACACAGATATTCTGATTACAAATTTTATTCACTTATTTACAGAACTAAACTGCTCCATTCAAGGGTTTGTTTTACAGTGAGTATCCAATCAGAAAGATGTGCAGTACCTTCCTATTTTAAAAATAAAACAAATAGTGCTTTCTTTCTCTGAAGAGCAGAGATCTCTCCCTCAAGTATCATAAATTTATCATCCCCTCTACCAATACACATTATTTGCCAACTAATTATATGTATATAATTTCGCAATTTTTAATTGCTACATCTCCTTGCAAGATGTAAGACCAAAGTTACATTTATGTTTATGTAAAATAAGGCCATAGAAAACCACGTTTTCATAAATGAGATAATTTATGCAAATCCCCTAGTCTAGGCTCATAAAAATGTCAACACACATTAACTCCTTTCCCTCAGACGTCATCACTATTCTCTATCTCGAATTGCAAGTTTCTAGAAATATTCATCAGGTATTTTCTAAAATTATAAATTTCAAAAAAGTTATTGTTTTCTGATTTTAAAAGTAATATGTGTACTTACTAGAATATTTAAAAATTAAAAGATATGTTATAAAGAACAAATATAAATTACTCTGTACTGAGAGAAAACTGATGGCACACTCAATCCAAGTGATTTAAGAAATCATTTTAGAGAAATTAAGAAGTTTTCAGGAGGCTTAATATTGGGGAGCTCTTACCACTCCTAGTCCTTCAAAGAGAAGTGAAGGAAATGGTCAGTATCATAGTAGCTATATAGAATAGGCTGATTGATAGAAGCCTTGGTCTTCATTAAATGAATGTAATCAAGCCACAATGGCTTAACAAGAATGAGATGAATTAATTCATTAATACCATCCTTCTACTAGCTCTGTAGTCCTTCCAGGATTTTCTGTTGTCTGAATTCAAAAAGTAGCCAGATCACAAGGGAACCAAGATAAGAAAAACTTCAAGGTCAGCCTCTAAGAATAAAGAGTTGAATACAGAAGGGTAAAGAGTAGATCTAGGGAGGCTAAGAAAAGAGTCAGCACCCTGAATAATTTGGTCTTTCTAAATGGTAATACAGTATTCCATTTAAGGACTCTTAATAAGTTCAGACATTGCTGAGAATTAGTCTCAGAATTTATTTATGCTGTCATTGTGTAGCACACAATATAAAGTATTTCTCTAATTCACTACTTGTGTTCTTTCTTTTTATTTGTCTTAATAATTCACAATTAAGCTTCCAAGAATTTCTCTGTATCCCAGCATTATAGAACTTGTCTGGGCAATGTGAACAAACAGGAGTACACATTAGTCACATTGCTCTTGCTTCTTGACCTTTATCCATTTAGTCTGGAAAGATCCTAACCATCTTTATGAGCAAATCTCCAGCTGCTTTAACATCAGTTGTACATTTATATTCCTTCTCCTATTCTGTTAGAGTTTTTGTGTGCCAGTGACCAATACATTCTATGATTGTTGTATTTGTTGAGTTTTTTTTTCACATTATTTATATACAATGTGTGTCTCAAAAATGTAATCCAAACTTGTTTAGATAAAAAACGTTATTGGCTTGCATATCTTTAAATTAAGCAAATATAATTGAGAACATGGTTTTCTGAATCTAGAAGCTCAAAACTAATATTTTTTTTTCTTATGTGACATAAGTATAAAAAGATCTAGCTATCTAACTGAATCTATTATCTGTCTATATCTGTATTTCTAACTACATATATAGAAATATGTTATATCTATATTTATATCTATATCTACATCTTGCCACTATTTTTCTCTGTATTGGCTTTATTCTCAAGTCGGCTTTCTCCATATACTAAAGTCATAATGGTGACTGTTGGAAATTATAGATAGTAGTCTGATGACTGTAACCCAGCAAAAAGAGAAACTCTTTACTATTTCTAGCAAAAGCCTCTATTATGATTCCTATAGCCTGTCTTGGGGCATTTCACCACCACTGAATAAATCACTACAGACAGATAGGGAGTACTCTTACACATGAGGCATAAGTCAAAGTTGTTGATACTTTGCTTTGGTATATCTCTTTAAATATATCATGGAATTTTTTCTGAGGTACATACCTAAAAGCTAGATTTCAGTGACATAACTCTACTACCTAGAAGGATCTCTCAGGGGAGACATAATGTCAGTCTAGGAAGAAATGGATAACTTGTTTGAAACCAACCTAGTCAATATCCTAGGTGCAGGAGGAAGAGATAAAAATAATTTACTAAAAGGTAGACAATAACCGTAAGATGGCTTATTTAAATATTTAAAAAGAAACAAAAATATAAGCAAGTCATCTTTGAAATAAAACATTTCTCCAAACTTTTAAAAAATAAAATGTAAAGTAAATAAAGCACATTAACTATGGAAGCTACGATCTTTCAAAATCTACTTTAAATCTTAAATATTAACCAATCATTAAAGTAACAAAAGATTCTGTAAATATGATTCAAATAATATTAAAACTGACACAGTGGTAGAATGATGAGTATAAATGAAAACACAACTCAGTTCAACAAAGCTTTCAAACCAAAACAATAAAACTATAATCTTGCTTATTTTGTAAACTTTTTCAATTATGTGTGTAAAATGTTGCTACCTAACCTCTTAAATTTTGTATCTGAATTCTATAGTGCCATCTCCTTAAGGATGGTCTCTGGAAAAATTAAGTGCATATGCAACACATCATAGTCTCTAAGATTAGTGAGTTGTGTCAATCTAAAATATAAATATGTCTGCTTTGAGTCACATGGAACCAATTCTCTGAATTATTAAAATGTGGGATATAATATGTGGTAGGCAATATTCTAAGAAAGACCCCAAGATTCCTGCCTCATATATTGTCCCTGTATGATGCCCTCCATTTCAGAGTGGTGGGACTATAAATATGATAGGCTATCACACTCATGATAGGATACATTATATAGCAAAAGTGGATGATATTTCAGATATAATTAAGGTCCCTAATAATTTGACTATGAATTATTCAAAGGAAGCATATGCTAGCCAGACCTAAGCTAATCAGGAAAACACTTTAAAAGACAGTGTGAGGTAACAGACAAGAAGCAACAACAAATATGCTCTTGTTAGACTTGCAAAAGTGAATGGCCTTGTTGTGGAGAGGGCTAGGTGGCAGCAAATCTAGGAGCTGAAGGTTTGTCTAACTGCTACACCTCAAGAAATGAAGTCTTTCAATTAACAAACAGTGAGGTTGGAAAAGTACCCTGAGCCTCAAATGAAATGCAGCTCTAGACAACACCTTGACTGTACATGTAGCCTTCTTGGATCCCAAGCAAAGGACTGAAGTAAGTGGTATCTAGATTCCTGACCTGTGAGAACTGTAAGATAATTTGTGTGTGTTGTTGTAAGCTGCCAAATTTGTGGTAATTTCTACACAGCAACAGAAAACTAATAAACATGGCTTAGTCACATTTTGAAAATAGAAAGTTACTTACCATTTCCATATATAATTATTCTCATTCTCAAAATAGTCAGTGTTAAGTATGCAGTTACTCAGGAGCTGACTGTATGTCAAAAAAAAAGTAATCTCTTAAAAACCTAAAAATTATCTTTCTACATTTGATTTGCATTTCTCAACTCATGTATATTTTTATAATCCTGAAAGTAATTGCATCATAAATTGTGTTTCTAGATGAAAACACAATCTTAAGTTAGGAACTTTGCAATGGAGAAATGGAGACTGCTCAGTAGTTCCACCCTTAGTACTGCTCCCTTTGATATCATCACCAGTACACATGGAGAAGCATATTTCCTAAGTGCTGCAGTCAAGGGATATATTTCAACTCACTCCTCAGCCCCAGGACTTTACAGAGGGTTGAGAACATAATTTAGAAAACAAAGTATTTTGGATTTTCTTTTTTTTTAACTGTCTTCTATTAGCAATCTGATTAGCTAAGTAATTATGGATGGGGATTTCCAAAAAGAGATGCATGCAACATACATGCATCCACTACAAGGTCAAGTTATAGGTTATCCCAGAGATATCCAGAATTTCATTAGAGTAACCCAGCTTGACATTGTGTCATGTTCAATGTTCACTAATGTAAGATGATGTCTTTGGGTGTAGGAGTGGTGAAAAGACAGATGAGTGTTTTATCTAATAATAACTCAGAGATCAATGTGAGCTTGGCCAAGCACTGCTGAAAGGCAGAGGGAAAAAAATCACAACTTTATAAGCAAGCTCCAACTTCTAGTATCAACTATTTGATATAAAAACTACTTTATTTTTATTGTACATTTTTATTATGTTTGTTTATATATTTATATACTTATACATTTTATTTATTCAACAGATTCAGTGAATACCTACTGTATGCCAGGCACTGTTAGACACAAAAATAACATAATGATGAAGAAAAAGTAATTTTCCAAAGGCAACTGGGGAGAAAGTGTGGTATGGATATTTACAACAATATATTTCTATTAGACTATTACCTTAAAGGCCTATATTTTTCTTCATTTAATTTTATTATTATTTTTTGTACCAATGGCTCCTTAATGGAGGTTCAGACACACTGAGTGTTTAATAAATGCATATTAAATGAATAAATGGATAAATGGATGACCAGTTTACTCACTATTATTCACAGAAGAAATCATAAATCTAGTCAATAAAATTATCCTATTTCCTTTTCTTACTATATGTCTTCAAATGTAATCAAACAGTAAATGAAAGCTGATGTGTTAGGCTTCCATAGCTGGAGGTAAAAAAGAGAATGCCATAAAAAGCACATGTTGTTGAAGAATAAAGCAAGTTCCTCTTACAGTGAGTTCTCAGTTTTTTTTCTGGGAGCAGAAGTGGTAGCTCTGACTAATAAACATTTTGGGGTACTTAATATATCCCAGGTACTGTGCCAGGCAATACAGACACAGAAATCAATAATGAATTCCTTCCCTCAAGGAGAAACTTATATATAAACAATAGCAACCTAATATGGTAAAAATTAATATGAAGTATTTGGCAGGATTATGTGAGATTGTAGGAGAGGCCCCCCTAACCCAGAGAGTTGATGAACATGTGATGTTGGCAGAGAGAGGGGATAGTGAAGGGAGTCATGTAAAGATCCCCAGAAGTGGTAATATCTAAATAAAAATTTGAAAAGTTAGTAGGCATTAGTATAATTGGGAAGGGCATTCTGAGCAGAGAGTGAAGTATAAAAACACGGAAGATCATGGAAACCCTGAAAAGAATGAACTATAAAAGGAGCAAAACTCGAGGTAGGAAGGCCTGTTAGAAATCTTTACTAGATAAAGGTGGAAAATTGCAAGGGTCTGGACTAAAGCAGAGCAATAGGATGAGATCAGTGGAGTTGGATTTGGCAGGGAAAAAGGGATAGGACCTGGTGACAGGAAATGTGGTTCAGAAACCCAACAGAGGAGCAAGGGATCACTTCCTGGTGAGTAAATGGCAATGGCAGGAATTTAACCCAGGCCTTGCTGACCCCCAAACTTTTGATGCTACTTTCTGTTGTATAATACTCCTTTTATTATTTTACTTTTTTTTAAAACACCTACAGCAGCTGGTCTTTCTTGGTGGTCTCCCATTCAAGTACTAACCAGGCCTGACCCTGCTTAGCCTATGAGATTAGATGAGATCAGGCACATGCAGGGTGGCATGGCCATAGACTGTACAATACTCCTTTTAAAGATAATAATAAATGAGATACTTTCATAAGCCTTAAGAGCATTTAAACTTATATCATACTCCATAATAATTCTTTTTAAAAAAATAATAAAGAAGGACTCAACACCACTGGGTAACCAGAGCATTCAAACCAGGGAAGGTTGATGGCAGGATGTAAGTTAGCCATAGGAAGTTGAGTGAGTCAAGGATGAGCAAGCACATGGGCAAGCAAATGGAAAAATGGTGGTTAAAGATTCAAAACACAGAGAGAAGGAAAGACAGGAAACAAAAAGTCCAAAACAAATCTAAAATGCAAAAAAGTTCAAGCCATAACTGAGAGGAATTCATTTATGATTTGGTCATTTAGAAATACAATAGGCAAGTGACACTGGGGAGAGCTAGTAGCAGAAAGAGAAGATTTAGTTACTGGAATCCAGAGGCCAAGGGTAACATGTTCAGCTCTGGGAGAAATAAAATACTAAACAAGATCCAAATAACTATTGAATAAGAAAGAACGTATTTTTGGAGAACAAGAATACAATAGTGTAAGCAAAGCTGGTAGCAAGGTTGATTCGCTGTTACTTTATAAATAAATTGCTGACAAAAGAGTCTTGTATTTTCCCCTTGAGAATGTGTGGTCTCGTGATCTGAGTAAGGGTCAAATGCCCAGAGAGATTTAGTCTATTCTGCTGTACAAGTTACAGATTTACAAGGACAAGATGCCAGGAAGGTCATTGCAGATATTCTTGTTTTTATTTTTTGCCTCGCGATTTTAAATGACTCAAGTTAAGCCAGAGGAATTGGTATTACAGCTGCCAAGTGCTTACACACATGCAAATTCTGTTTGTCCTCTTCTAGTTAATATCATTTCTCACCTCTGAGATTTTCTTACAGCTCCCTAACAGTCTGATGCAGCTAAAATTCTGTGTAGTCTTTAAAACTGAAAGACTTTATTCGAAAAGCCAATTTAACATTGACTTGCTCTGTGTTTATGGAAAGCTACTTAAAATATTGAAATTGACTCTACTCGCCCATAATGTGGGTGTTGATAATAATATACACTTTATAATGTTTTGATTTCAAGATTATATGCTTCGTGGGAATGTTTAGGAAAATACAAAAATGGTAGATATATAAATTGGTAAGTGAATACCATTAAAATATATAATTTATAACTGAAACTAATAAAAAAGTTCTACAACAAATAGGAAAAAATAGAATAAAATATATAATTATCTCATAAGTCAAGATGATTTTGTTTTTCTTATGATAAGAAATTCTTACACTCAGGGGTTCAATACAAATTTTAAAAAAATAAAACAAAAGATCTATATAGTTTAGTCTTTATGAATAGAGTTAATAAGTTGGTCATTTAGATATATTCTTATTATAATTTTGTTTTTAGTTCTATTGCTAGTTTTTCTTTCCTAATGAAAAGCTATTTGTTTCAATTGAGGATGTAGATTTTATAATGTTTCGCTAGCTGACAATCATACTAAAATTTCCTACCAGATGACAGAATGCATTTTGAAACTTTTTTGCTTCCTGACTCTTCATGTGTCAAATTCTACCTATCAGAAGATGTGGCAATGAATTCTCAATGAGGTTTTCAACCTATAAGAATACGATCTTTCTTAAGTGCCTGGTAAAAGTTTGTGACCACATATGTCAGTTAATAGCACAAATTACAAATAGAAGTCTATGAATTATAAAAAGAAGATAACCAGTATGTACAAGGTATCCTAGGTAGACATAAATCTAAGGTCATTTCTTCATTTTCAGAGATGGTGAGTCATAGTGTTTAAAAGCATAGACTATGGGGGAAGAAAGCCCTTGTCTTGAGATGAACTGTGCCACTACTGAGACTATGTGTTCTTAAGTCTCATGAGCCACTGTTTTGCAATCTTGAAATGGAAAACTAGCAAAGTCTCCACCTCGTTGGGTTGTTCAGATTTGTCAAGATGTTGTATAAGCAAAAGCACCAGCACAGACACAGCAATCTGGGAATGTTTCTTGTGGTTGCTGTTGTTGAGTATACCAGAAAATATAGGGCACTTTAATTCTGCTTTAGAACTTGCCTTCAATTAGATCTTAATTCAGCTTCCTTAGCCAGATCGTAGAATATCACAGTCCAGTTGGACATGTGGAAATTGATGTTTAGTGTCTGGTGGCCACTGTAACAAATTACCACAGACTTCATAGCTTGAAACAACAGCAATTTATTGTCCTACAGTTCTGGAGGCCAGAAATCCATTATCAGTTTCACTGGGCTGAAATCAGAGTGTTGGTCATGCTGTGCTCTCTGGGAGTCTGTAGGTGAGAACCCATTCCTTGCTTCTTTTAGGTTCTGGTGGCTGCAAGCATTCCATAGCTTGTGAACACATCACTCTACTCTACTTCTGAGATCACATTGCTTTCTCCTCTTATCACTCTCTGCCTTTGTCTTATTAGAATATACATGACTTCATTTAAAGCTCACCTAGATAATCCAGGATGATCTTCTCATCTCAACATCTTTAACCACATCATCAAAGTCCTTTTTTGCTACATAAAGTAATAGTCACAGATTTTAGAATTTAGGACATGGAAATCATATGAGAATCACTAATTAGTTTACAACATATACCCATATTTTTTTCTCATGTAACCACAATGAGAATCTGGACAGAAAAATTCTTTATAGATGTTGTATTTTTTAGAATTAAATTAAGCTGAAATAGAAACCTCAAAATGATAGTGGCTGAAACGCAAAGGTTTTATTTTCCACTTATACAGGAGAAAGTTCACACATATAAGGGGATCAGTCATCTTCTATCTTTCTACTGCACAATCCTTGGCATGTCCATTCATGACCCAATATGGTACTCAAAACTTCCTCCAGCCATTGAGTTTATGTAACAATTTGGATAAATCAAGAGAAGACCAAATAACTCTTCTTACCTTTACTGGCTTTCCTGATTCCCAAAGGGGGTTTGTAGTGGGGCATAATTTTGTTTCTAACACCAAAAAGATGAAGAGAATAAACACTGATTAGAAAACCAATGCCAAATTAACCAGCTAGCTGTTCTAATATGAACAGCACCCAAATAAGATTTAATTTCCTCTTTAGAGCTGTTTACATTAGAGGCAATTACAAGAAAACATTTTTTATGAAAATGTGCAAACATTGAAAAAATTTAAGACATTAAACAAGTAGTAATAATGATCTATATACCCATCTCTATATTTGAAATTAACATATAGCCATATTTGTTTGATCATTTTATTTATCTTTCTATCTAATCTAATCTTTTCAACTAGTTGAAAAGTTGAAAGTAAGCCATGCAAGTTATGATAGTTTACTCCTAAATACTTAAAAGAGTTTCTTCTGAAAATAAGAATATTCCTGACCTCAATAACATCACACCAAAATAAATAAATAAATAAACAAACAAACAAACAAACAAATAAATTCATTTCTAATATTAGCTAATATAGTGTTAGTGCTTAAATGTCCTCATTTGTCTCAAAAAAATCCTACACAGTATTTGTTGAAACCAGCATCAAAGTTAAGTTTATGCATCATATTTGCTCAGTTTTTCAGTCTTTTAAAATTTACACCAATTTCTTATCCCACCCCATATTGGCTTTTTAAGGAAATTTAAGCCAGTTATCCTACAAAATGCCTTATATTCTGGTTTTGTCAGATTGTTTCCTTGTGAAAGGTATTAACTCCCCTCCCCCCTGTCTTTTATATTATAAACTATAAGTTATGTCTAAAGGCTTAATTTTTGCCTTTGGCAAAAATACTTGAAAAACAATGCTGTGTACTTCATTTTGAATCATACCAGGAGGCACATCTTACCAGGTTTTGTTCAAAATTAGTTATTCTAAGTCTATCAACTTTGGAAAAATACCATTGGTAGGTCTTCCTTACATTTTTGTTTTTCTTTGGCTATTAGAAAGTTACCTAGAGGATGCATAAGACTAATGAGAATCATGGTTTTAGCATATAATGATTTCTGAAACAATTGGTTCACTGGGGGAGGGGTGTTTCAAAACGGTATTTTTCTATCATATTCATTCTATGTATTAGCTGGCATTCTTCTAAGAGAACTTTGTCACAATAGGAGATGAACATGTAATTTAAAAAGAGTGGGGGACAGAGGTAAAGAGGCAGAGAGAGAGAGGTCTATTTCCCTTTTATTTCTAGTTGTCATGGTACGGTATTGCTATAACACTCAATTCCGCTGACGGCAAATGTGTACATGTGTGTGTTTTCTTCTTTTCTTTTAAATTTATTACCATATTTTGTATGTACTCAATGTTTTAAAATCAAATATTATTTTTCTTTCTATGCTCAAATGATTTCATATTAGTCCAGGGGGCACCTCTTTAAGCTGGCTTCTGCATCAGTTTAATATGCTCCATGCGATTTAATATTTTAATTTTTTAATTACAGTGGATATACATTATTATATTAGTTTCAGGTATACAATATACAATTAGACATGTGTTTAACTTACAAAATAATCACCCCAATAAGTCTAGCACCCATCTGACACCACACACAGTTATTTTTGTATTATTGACTATATACTCTGTGTCACACTTTATATCCCCACAACTATGTTGTAACTGCCAATTTGTACTTAATCACTTCTTTTTCACCCAACCCCTTAACTCCCTTCCCATCTGACAACCATAAGTTTGCTCTCTGCATCTATGAGTTTGTTTCTGTTTTGTTTGTTTATTTATTTTGTATATTACATTTCACATATAAATGAAATTATATGGTATTTGTCTTCTGTTTGACTTATTTCATTCAGGATAATATCCTCTATTCACGATGTCGCAAATGTTGATATGCCTTATATGATTTTGAGCTCTCCCCGCTTCCAGGCACAACAAGAAGTCCGAGGTTCACCATCTAATTTCCCTGCTTGGAATTAGTGAAGATCTGGACGCCAGGTGTCCTCAGATGCTGCTTTTAATAGGCTTTTCCAGCAAATAGTGCTAGCAAATTTGCATGCCTTTTCTCTGACACCAAATCCATCTTCCTGATAACATTTAAGTATTTACTTGTTTGTTTTATTCTAAGAGATTCAAAAATTATTTCGAAATGCACAGTCAGTGGTATATTAGCAATAGGTCTTGTAAGTGATTTTTTTTTTTGTAGATTTTTGTTTTTGTTTTTGTTGTTTTCACTGGATATGTCCTACAGAGAACTATGTTTGGGTTACATGATTAATTCTTTTCTTTTAATGGATATATTAAAAACTTGATATACAGTTAGGATGAATTTTTCAGTTTGTTTCCAAGTCTAAGTTTTGTACCTTTTAAATTCCATTTTATCTTTTGGATATCTAAAACATTTAAGCAATTCAAAAAGGAATGCTCAAAAAGCCTTTGTTTCTGTTCCTTGTCTTGCACCTCAGTTTCCATCATCCCTAAACCTATAACTAATTATTAATTTCTTGTTGATGTTTTCTATAATCTTTCTTGCCTAACATAACCTTTTGCCATTCATTCTTCATAATATAAAAAGACTACTAGGTACATTGATCTTCATCTTGCCTTCTTTTTCTTGGAATTCAAAGCGGTATACAGAAAATTCCCTTGATTTGTTAACTTATTCATGTGTTTACTACTTTTTAACATGCCATAATATTCCATTGTTTTAATGTTCCCTATCGATGGACATTTGGATTGTTTTAAATATTTTACTATTGCAGTTAATGCTACAGTGAATAATCTTGAACATATATTATATTTCTGGAGATGTATCTTCAAGATAGAGTCCTAGAATTACTTGATCAAAAGACAAAGTATTTTTATTAGATATTGGAAAAAGTTCAAAGATTGGACTTGTACATTTTGTACTTTCAACCAGGAACATAATAGAATATCTGTTTCGTTCCAGAATTTACAATAGAGAATATTGCCAAACATTTTTTTTCTCATTGATGGGTGTGACATGATATTTCAACACTCTTTTAGTTTACATATTACTTGAGTTAAACACCTTTTTGTAAATTTTAGGATCATTTGCTTTCACTTTTTATAGTAAATTTATCTTTATTTCTGGAAATATTTTTGGATTGTTTCTTTAGATATCGTTTTAAGTGTATTTTTTTTCTCTTCAAAGAATCATGTAAAATGTATATTAGATATTCATATCTATCTTTTGTATTACATTTTATTAAATATAATTTTACCTATTTCTTTGATTTCATTTATTCAAAGATTTTTTTTAATTTCTATCTTCAAAAACCTATTTGATAGACTATATTCTCCCTTAGTTTCTTTTTAAGTCTTTCTTTATTTGAAGATATTTTTTTTTGCTGTTTTTTTTTCCTACAGCAAGCAACTATTTCAATCTTCCCTGCTTTTATCCATTTTTATTCAGAGTATTTGAGTTTGTGATATGTGTCTTTTTTTCACATCTGAAATTGCTTGTTTCATTCATGTTAATTGTTTCTACTGATTTTAATTTTTAAATCATAGCTCACATTATTTTGCTTATTTACAACAAAATTTTATAGCTCTGTATTTTTTGCTTGTTTGCCCATTCACCATGATTCCACCTCTTCCCCCAGCACACACACACCTTATTTTTTACTACAGTCACCAGGGTATTTGGGTCTCCGAGGAATTTTTTTTCGTCATCCTCTCCCTTACTTACTGCAAGAGGCTTCTCCCTTTTCTCCAGCTGTGCCCTCATCTTCAGTGAGCTGCTGCTGTGAATGAGATGATACCCAGTGCCCCTCGTAATGCTTTCCCAGCTCTCAGGCCCTAATCTCAGCCTCAGATCAACACCCACCTTGAACAAATAAAAATCTGGCATAACTGGAAGGAATTTCCCTGTGCTCAGCCTTGGGTATTTTGCCAATGTGTATTCAGCCAGGGACCCAAGGGAAAGAAGTTCAGGTGAATGCAGACTTACTCTGTGAATGTAGCTCATTTGAATTGGAAGGAATTATGCCAACCCACAGGGACATGGAAAGGTAACCAAAAGATTGGCTGGCTCTCTTTCATTATACATGTATTATCCTTTTTTACTCATTCTATTAGGAATGAAATTAGACATGGATCTTTTCCATCTAAAAAGAGATTGTCTCTTCCTGAAATTTCCTTTGCTTAGACTCTTTGTGCCTTCAGCTTTTTGATGGATTTTTAGAAGCTAGAATTAATTTTTTTTAGCTTTTTTTTCCTGATGGTTAGGGTAGAAGAAATAGTCATTCAACTTCCTATACCCTATCTAAAAAGTCATTCAAATTTATTTTAAAGAATTAAATTTGCCTTCTATTATAATACAAAATTAATCTGGAAGTTTAATTAAAGTACGTTATACTATTTTGACTGTACTGTTGACCCACTCTTTGGCCAAACTGCTTGGGTAGTGTGTGTTCTTCTTTTGTCATTCAGAAATGTGAGGACTCCTGGATCTACTTCATCAAGCTAACAAGTAAAGTTTATTGTTCTAATGAACCAAGTGTTAAGTGGTACAAGTGACAGAGCTCATATCATTTTTTTAAAATAGGAATCTTTTATTTGTTTGATGCTTCTTAATTTATATCATTTTACTTTCACAACATTCCTACCATGTAGTAAATATTATTCCCATAAAGTGAGTGTAGGAATTGATGTTTGCCAAGTCACTCAAAGAGTCACTGAGCTATCTCCTTTAAGCATCTGATTTTAAAAACCTCACATTGTGTTTTTAATCTGGGCTCATCTGGTATCTTAGATTTTCAAAATAAGCAAAGCAGAAAAACAGACCAAACCAAAAAAAAAAAAAAAGTCTACCAAAAATAAGTGAACATAACAAAAAGAAGCAAGCATATTAAAAATGCATAACAATTTTCTTTAATTTATCACAGGGGATATATTTCCTGAAAATGCGAATATTAATCAGTATTTTATGGGGTAAATACTAATTGTTATGAAAATTGTATTACTTATGTTCAACAGAAATTTAGAGGAGTTTACTTTTGAGCAATTAGTATGATTATTATTTTGGTATAAGTGGTAGCTTTATCTAAGTTTAAAGTAAGACTCTCACCCATCTGACGCTCAACAATCTCTGATGGTAATGAGATTATATTTTAAGATCCAGTGTGTACTGGAAACATTAATAATGTTTTTTTTCTCTTATTCTTTGGAAAATCATCCAAATATTTCCTGATGTTCATGACCATTGGCCAGGAAATAAGATACTAATATGACAGATAGAAAGACCATTGAGTTGTAAACATAGAACCATATTGTTGAAAGCCACTTAAAGAAGAAGAAACAGTTGGACTTAATGAAGGAGAGTGTACAAGAGTTCACTTTACTGTCCTCACTGATGGTTGCTTGAAAAAAAATCGCTCATGCTGCTAAACGAGGTAAAACTACAATTAGCATTTACTGTGTTTTCTTTATGCTGGACATATTAAAAACATCATCTTATTTAGTCATAGCAGATAAAAAAAAAAACTTGCACAATGTTACATTCCCAGTAAGTGAGGATTTTGGGATTTAAACTCAGTTGTATTTGACATGGAAGTCCTATAGGTATTCTTTTAGATTAGTCAAACTTGGATATGAACAATTTAGAAAAAGCTTTATATCTCTATTTTACTGAGGGTAGTTTTCTTTATGGTCCTTGAGTTTGCTTTAATTCCTGTCCTTGCTTTCAATTTAATTGCTTTTTAGATAAAGGATTAACTGTCTTAGAGGAAAAACAATTTAAACAGAACAACTATTTGTTTATATTCAGACTCATACATCCATTAGAAGCAAGAAATAAGAGAGGTCATCTTTTCAAATGCTTTTGTTATACAGGTACAGAAAACAAGATTTCCCAAGATCACAATTAGGGATGAAGTAGGCCTGAACCTAGGTGTCCAATATCACAAACCTGCATTCTTTCGAAATAAAACCGTATGATTATTTTTTACCCTGTTTTTCATAAAAAAATGTGGCAAGAAAACCAACTTTGGTTTTCTTTCTTGGAAAATAAAATGGTAAGTTAACATCGATTACATATGAACACACCCCTCGAAGGATTCATGGATGACAGTCTGTGATTTGCCATGACACTGTGTTTGAAAGAATACAGTGTTGACCTGGCAGCTTAACCTGCTCCAATTTACTTCATTTTATCATAGATTAATTTGATTAGATTCTTTCCTGACACATATGAACCATCTAAATTTGGCCTATACTAGTCCTTCTTTTTCATATTGCCATTCTTTATAGCATTCACAACAGTCTGTAACTGTCAGGTTGTTTTGTTTTGCATAGTTTGCATATTTGACCTCTTTCCTTCTCTCTGTAAATTCCAGAAAGGTAGGTCCCTTATCTGGTTTGCTCATAATGTATCACATTTCTATAAGAGAAGCCAGCATATAGCAGGTCCTTCTGAAGATTAGTTGAATAAATAAATAAATGAAAAGAAAAATGAATGAATGGTTAAATGAAAGATGTTAAATGAAAGGAATTATGCTGAATTACTCCTGGAATTACTCTGAATAACATTATTAAACTAATAAGATTACAACGCATTGTGTTCAGTGAGTAATTCTAAATATAACACATCCTTATATTTTTTAACCTATAAAATTATAAAATTTTTTTATATTCATTATCTCATTTGATGCTTATAATTATTAACCTTGAGCATCCAAGACCAAGTCTGTCAAATATATAGTAGATAAATAACATAATGTTAAGAAGAAACAAATATGGATTTGATAATAATAATTATTCCTGGGAATAAAACAAATAGTAAAGTGTTTAAAAATTTAATAATTTTCTCCTCTTTTCTACTGGGCAAGGGAATTTTCCTTCTCTGAAGTAACCAACACTAATAGCATGGAGTATATAATCTTCCAAATCTTTATTACTATTTCAACAGTGTCAATATGTCAATTCCCTCCAATACTCACACCTCATCTTTGATATACATCTATCTGACAGTGAAAAGAAGAAACACAAAACCATTTTAAATTAGTCCCTTGTTCAGAAAAACCAATTTCTGCCCAATTATTTCTTTCTTTATTAATTTGAAAATGTTCTCACAATCCCTCTGTGCCCAGTGTAAACATTAGTTTTACTGAATTAAGCAGAATGGGAAAATAAACTTTCTTTACTTTAATCTCTCCAGCCTTGTTCTCCAGAAGCCATACCAGACCCTTAAAAACTGAATCTCCAGCATAAAAATTCACTTGCAGAGAGGAGCCCAGACTCCTATTGTCAGCTTTTTGCAGTGCAAAAGTTTCTTGCTGGAATCCATAGCATAATTTTTCTCAACTAAAAAAGAGGAAATTAAAAATTTATTCTCAGAGAAATTTACCCCGTTAGTCTAGATTAATGTTTAGATGTTTTTAATTTTTATTTTTATTTAGGCAGATTAAAACATCACAGACTTTTAAGACAAAGAAAATTGAGAGTTCAGAAAACTCGACATCCCTGTTTTCTTTAAATAAGAGAACCAGTGAGACAATGTAACTTGTTCTCAGTCTCTTGGTGGCAAACCAAGACCAAAATTTATGTATCCAGATAATTTCTAAAACTTTTCTCTTTTCCCCAACAATTGTGTTATAGGAGTGGATGCTGAAGACTTCACAAGGATAGATTTTTTTAATGAACTTTCAAATTACATGGAGGCTAGAATAAGCCAACAAAAAAAATCAAATCATAATCAATATGAAGGAAAGGGGAAGGAACTATATTTTAAAGAGAAGCAAAATAAATAAATAAATAAATAGTTGGAGAGTTTGTTTGAAGAGGGAAATAATGCAAAGGAAGATAACAATGAAAATTATTGTATTATTCTGAAACTAAAGCAGGTAGGTAATGAGCAGATTCATGTATCACCTTTAAGGAGAGAATACTGCTGGGTATAGACAGGTTACATCCAAGCCAGATCATTCCTCTCCTAATTAGCTTCTTAGAGGAAGTAGCCATTGAGTGGAAAGGTAAGCAGCCTGTTTTCAGTTACACAGTCCGAATACTGCTGTCTTCGAGCAGAAAGTGCATGGCATTCTTCATTTCCACTTAAAAGTGTATCATAAGAATTCTAGAATCAAAGCTAAAAGAGATCTTCAGTGGCATCCATTTCAACCTACTGCTTTTATAAATGAATCCTAGAAAATTAATGGAACAAGGAGGAGAAAATGGAAGTAATGTGTGAGCAGAATGGCCTGTTAGATTTTGACTTGGATAAATCAGACTGCTATGGCCTCAGAACCTGAACCAAACTGAATTATTGCTGGAATTTAAAATGATAGAGGTGAAAAAGCACCAAATCATTTTTTGTACTGTGTGTTCTATGGTAGCATAAGTTCGCTGAACTCTCTGGTACATATTAATTAAGCTGACCCTAAGACAGAATAAATTAGAAAACATTTTTAGAATGTTTTCTAAGATGAGAAGCGTTTAAATAAGCTGTAGTATTTATGGCTTATTTTCCCTCAAAATGCACAATTTCCTATATTTTTTTATATTTCAGAGCTCTGTGAGGGTAAGTACCATTGTATTACCATCTCCTTTTACAGTTAAGGAGAATATGTGACAGAGAGAAAATACTGGAAACTGGTTATTTTTTTTTTTAATTCAACCTTCTTTCAGTCCAATCTTTACCTATCAGAATTCAGCTTAATAAACTAGGGGCTCTTATAAAAATGTTGTCTCTGACAAACTGAGCTGGGAGTGTACCTTAAAATATTTTTCCAGTGTTTTTTGCAGCATCTTATTTACTAATACTTGGTTTCACTTGGTTGGAATTAAATAACATTCTATAGGTGAAAAAACAGAGTTCTATGGAAAGTAACCTCATAGAGCAATCTGATCATAAATTCCTAACTAGGCAGGTCATGGTGGGTAATTACACCCCATACATATAACTTTTTTAGTGAAAGGTTTTTAAGGCAGCCCTGTCCACTATTTCTGTGAATCTAGGTTAACACTTCTTTGAAATAAGCTATGACCATCTTCAGAAAAAACACATAATCTTGTTAACTATCCTGTAATCTAATCCCTGCTTTGCTTTCCCTGACCTCCATACCTCCATGTAATCATCCTTATGTTTCCTCTTTAATTTCAAATACATAAAGGTATTTGAGGTATACCCCAAATTGCAAAGCTGTCATTCTGAGAAGCATTTAAGATCTTGCTCCCAGGCACTTGTCTTTAGTTTGGCTCAAATAAACTCTTCTTCTTTTTTTTTTTAATTTTTATCTTTGAATTAGAGTTAATTTAGTATTATTTTTTTATTATTATTATTATTATTATTATTATTATTATTATTTAGTATTATTATTATTACTATTATTATTATTACTAATTATTATTATTATTATTATTAATTAGTATTATTTTAGATTAGTTTCAGGTGTACAGCATAGTGGTTAGACATTTATATAATTTACAAAGTGATACCCTCAATTAATCTACTACCCACCTGGTTCTATACATAGTTATTACAACATTATTGATTATATTCCCTATGCTGTACTTTACATCCCCATGACTATTTTGTAACTACCAATTTGTAGTTCTTAATCCCTTCACCTTTTTCACCCATCCTCCCAACTTCCCTCCCATCTAGTAATCACCTGTATGTTCTTTGTAACTATAAGTAAGTATGTGTTGGTTTGTTTATTTTGTTCCTTATATCTCACATGTAAGTGAAATCATATGGTATTTGTCTTTCTGTCAAACCTGTTTTATTTAGCATAATACCCTGTAGGTCCATCCTAGTTGTTGCAAATGTTAAAATTTCATATTATATGAAATATTTCATTGTACATACATACCACAACTTCTTTATCCAGTCATCAGCTGATGGGCACCTAGGTTGCTTCCATATCCTGGCTATAGGGTTGTAAATATATTTTGAAAATAATGTTTTGATTTTCATTAGATAAATACAAAAAATGCAATTGCTGGGTTATAAAGTAGTTCTATTTTTAATTTTTTGAGGAACCTCTAAACTGCTTTCCATAGTGGTTGCACCAATTTGCAATCCCACCAATAGTGCAGGAGAGTTCCCTTTTCTCCATATCCTCACCAGCACTTATTATTTGATTTATTAATGATAGCCATTTTGATATGTGTGAGGTGATAGATCAATGTGGCTTTAATTTGCATTTCTCTGATTGGTGATATTGAGCATATTTTCATATGTCAATTGAGATTTATATGTCTGTGTTGAAGAAATGTCTATTTAGATCCTTTGACTATTTTTAATTGGATTTTTGGGGTTTTTGGTATTGAGTTCTATGACCTCTTTATAAAATTTGGAAATTAACCCCTTATCAGATACATCATTGGCAAATATCTTCTCCCATTCAGTAAGTTGTCTTTTCATTTCATTCATGGTTTCTTTTTCTGTGCAAAACCATTTTAGTTTGATGTAGTCCCATTTGTTTATTTTATCTTTTGTCTCTCCTGCCCAAGGAGATATATTGGAAAAAATATTACAAGAACAATGTCAAAGAGTTTACTACCTATGGTTTCTTCTAAGAATTTTATGGTTTGAGGTCTTAAATTTAAGTCTTTAATTCATTTTGACTTTATTCTTATATATGGTGTAAGAAGGTGGTCCAAGTTTCTTTTTCTTTCTTTCTTTCTTTCTTTCTTTCTTTCTTTCTTTCTTTCTTTCTTTCTTTCTTTCTTTCTTTCTTTCTTTCTTTCTTTCTTTCTTCTTTCTTTCTTTCTTTCTTTCTTTCTTTCTTTCTTTCTTTCTTTCTTTCTTTCCTTTTCTTTTCTTTCTTTTTTTTTTGCATGTATCTGTCTAGTTTTTCCAACACCATTTATTGAACAGACTGTCTTTACCTCATTGTATATTCTTGCCTTCTTTGTCATAGATAAATGGCCATATAAGCATGTATTTATTTCTGAGATTTCTATTCTGTTAAATGATATTTGTGGGTTTTTCTGCCAGTACCATGCTATTTTGATTACTATTGTTTAATATTATAACTAATATAGTTTGATATTAGTTAGCATGATACCTCCAACTTTGTTGTTATTTTTCAAGATTACTGTAGCTGTTCAGGTCTATATAGGTCCATATAAATTTTAGGCTTATTTTTATTAGTTCTATGAAAAATGCCATTGGTATTTTTATAAGGACTTCATGGAATCTGTAGATTGCTTTGAGGAATACAGATATTTTAATGATAGTAATTTTTTCCATGATCACAGTATATGCTTTAATTTATTTGTATCTTCTTAAAGACATAATTTTTCAAGTATGCATTTTATTTAAACAATAAATAATTTATTTATTGTTTAAATTTATTCCTAAGTATTTTTTTCAAATAAATTGTAAATGAAATTGTTTTCTTAATTTCTCTTTCTGATAGTTCATTATTCGTATACAAAAATAAATAAAACCAATTGCTAAATATTTATTTTGTAACCTGCTACATTACTAAATTCATTTATCAATTCTAATAGTCTTTAGGGTTCACTATATATAGTATCATGTCACCTGGAATTAATACCAGTTTTACTTCTTCCTTTCCAATTTAGCTAACTTTTTTAAAGTATTATTTATTTATTCATTCATTCATTCATTCATTCATTCATTTATTTATTTATTTATTTTGGTCTGGTGTTTTCCTTAGTATGGCTAGGACTTTCAATATTATTTTAAATAAAAGTGGTTTAAGTGAACATCCTTGTCTTGTATCTGATCTTAAGGAAAACACTTTTAGCTTTTTACCATTGAGTATGACATTAGCAGCCAGTTTCTAATATATGGCCTGTATTACGTTGAATTATGTTCCTTCTATTCCCATTCTGCTGAGAGTTTTTATTATAAGTTGGTTCCTGGATTTTGTCAAATGTTTTTCTGTATTTATTGAAATGTTCATATGATTATTATCTTTCAATTTGTTAATGTGGGTATCACATTAATTGATTTGTGGATATCAAATCAACCTTGCAACTCAAGAATAAATCCACTTGATCGTGGTGTATGATCTTTTTAATATATCATCAAATTCAGTTTTTTAATATTTTGTTGAGGATTTTTGTATATGCTCATCAGAGATATAATCCTTTGTATTTCTATGGAGTTCATTATCACTTTTTTATGTTTGTTTCTGATTTTATTTTTTGGGGTCCTCTCTTTTTGAAGGTTGAAGGTTTATTAATTTTCTTTATCTTTAGTTTCATTGATCTTTTGTATTTTTTTCAATTTTATTTCATTTATTTCTGCCCTGATTCTTTATTATTTCTTCTACTCATTTTGAGTTTTGTTTGCTGTTCTTTTTCTAGTTCCTTTAGGTGTAAGGTTAAATTATTAGAGATTTTTCTTGTTTCTTGAGGTAGGCCTGTATTGCTATTCACTTCTTAGGACTGCTTTTACTATGTCCCATAGATTTTGGGTCATTATATTTACATTTCATTTTTCTCAAATTGATTTTCTTGATTTTTTTCTTAATCTCATTTTTAA
The DNA here is from genome assembly GCA_030015415.1 of Cynopterus sphinx. Lineage (NCBI taxonomy): Eukaryota > Metazoa > Chordata > Mammalia > Chiroptera > Pteropodidae > Cynopterus > Cynopterus sphinx. The sequence continues at coordinate 122,138,770 of CM057383.1, forward strand.
TCCATTCATTGTTAGTACCTTGTTGTTTAGCCTCCATGTGTTTGTGTATTTTTTTTCTTGTAGTGGATTTCTACTTTCATACCATTGTTGTCTGAGAAGATGGTTTATATGATTTTAATATTCTTAAATTTACTGAGACTTGTTTAGCGGCCTAGCATGTGGTCTTTCTTGGAAAATGTTTCATGTACACTTGAGAAGAATGTAAATTCTACTGCTTTGGGGTAAAATCCTTTGAAGATATCAATTAAATGCATCTGGTCTATCGTGTCTTTTAAGGCCACTATTTCCTTGTTGGATTTTCTGTCTGGAAGATCTGTCCATTGGTGTCAATGGGATATTAAAATCACCTGCAATTACTGTTTTACTGTCAATCTCTCTAAGTCAGTCAATATTTGCTTTTTATATTTCAGTGCTCCTATGTTTGGGTGCATAAATGTTTACTAGGGTTATATCTTCTTATTGGATTGATCCCTTTATCATTGTTTAATATCTATTATTGTCTCTTACAATAGGCTGTATTTTAAAGTCTCTTCTTCTTCTGCTATGTCTCCTTTTGCTATGTTTCTTCTCCTTCTGCTACTCCTATGAAGCAAATATTTTTATGTTTGATGTTGTTCCAGAGGTCCCTTAATCTAGCCTTATTTACTATGTATTTATTTACCTTATTGCTGCTTTGATTAGATGTTTTCTGCTACCTTGTCTACCAAATTGCTGATTCTATCCTCTGCTTTATATAATCTACTATTGATTCTTTCTAGTGTATTCTTCATTTCTGACTATGTATTTTTAAGCTTGCAATCTCTGTTGAATTTCTCATTGAGATCATTTACTCCTTCCCCTAAGTTCATTGAGCATCTTTATAACAAGTGTTTTCAATTCTATCTGGGAGATTACTTGCCTCCACTTCATTTAGTTTTTTTTTTTCTGGAGTTTCCTCCTGTTTTTTATTAGGGACATGTTTCTTTGTTTTCTCATTGCGGCTGCCTGCCTGTGTTTGTTTCTATGTATTAGATAGTTCTACTATGTCTCCAGTTTTAGCCCGGTGGACTTATGAAGTAGGTGTCCTGTGTGGCTCACTTGAAGTTCCCCTGATCTCCTATACCAGTGCTCCAGAGTGTCCCTTCTGTGGGTTGTGTGTGCCCTTCTGTTGTAAGTGATCCTTGATTGCTATTGGCACAACAGTAGGTGGAATTAACTCTCAGACAGACTGTGAAGATTGGCCATACTCACAGTGTACATGCTGCTGTGTGGTGGTTAACACAATGGAATGATATTTGCCCCTTGGGCTCATGTGGCTGTTGAGTCTACCCTTTGGGTGTGTGTTTCTTATGAGGTGAATCAGATGGTCCTTTGTTATGGTCCAACGCCAGCCTCCAGGAGTGATGGCTCTTGAGCTCCTTGGGAGGGACTCCAGAACAGGCCAAGTTCAGCCACTGCTTGCTACTGACAAGGGGCTACCTGGTAGGAGCTACAAAGCTATCCATATTTGTTCTTTGCCATTTCTGGGCCTGGTGGAATGTGGGAGATGCCACGCAGTGAACAGAGGCCATCTGACACCAGTACTAGGCTTGAGGCAGCTATGCAAAAGGCCCAGGGTTCCTGTAGACCTGAGGGTAACTGCCAGCTACAATATAAGGCTCAGCAGCTAAAGAAACCTTGGGTGATTCTCAAGTTGGACAAGGCAGGGTCTCAGGAAGTCACTAGGGTTAGGCAAGTATTGTTCTTCAAGTTATCAAAGATTCAGAGTAGTTGCTAGTGCTGAGCCTGTGGCTACTTGGAAAATTCTCAGATCACACCAAGGCCAGCCACTGCCAACCCTGGGCCTACAGACCTTCCAAATTTGTTCAAGAAATATTGTAGCTTGGTCGTAGGCTGGTTGCCCACCAAGAAAGTGTCTCCAGAGATGTAGGAGTGAAGGCCTGTTGATTGCTGCCAAAGGAGCTCTCTATCTGATAGCAAAGGTTGGGGTTGGTTGCCCAGCAACAAAACTGCCACTGGCTATTTGCCAGTTGCGTGGGGTTGGGTCTCAAGGTGTCATTGTGGTGGAGCAAGTGGTTTTCACCTGGGCAATGCATATTTAGAATTAGGTGGGAGAATGATACCTGGCAAGATGATACCTACCTCTGGGCTGCACAGAAGGATTCAAAAAAAGTGACAATGGTGGCTTACTCTCCAACCCTGACAGTCTTTTTTCCTGTATGTCTCTGTCACCTCCTGAGCTCCTGTCCCTCCACCAGAACCCAAGGTGAATGCCAGCAATTGAGTCTGTGTATGAGACCTTTAAGGGAACATCTGTATTTCCAGCATACTCAACCATATGGTCAAAATCCTCACTGATTTTCATAGCCAGATTTTGTGGGGACTGCTTTTCCTGGCACCAGAAAGGGGAACCCTAGTGTGGGGCTGGAGCCCTTCATTTCCCCAAGGGAACCTCTGCAGCTGAACGATCCATCTCAATGCTCAACCATCATATATGCATGTAGGACCAGCTCGTTTCGCTTCTCATCCCCTACCAGTCTTGGTGTGGCCTTCTCTTTATATCCCATTATAGGTATTTGTTCAGCTAGTCTTTATATCATTTTCTAGGTTGATTGTTTCACAACTTAGTTGCAATTTTAATGTAATCACAGGAGAAGGCATGTACCGCATTTATGAGCTCCACCATCTTGACTGAAACACAAATAATCTCATAAAAATTCTCCACAGGTTTGGATGTTTCTACATCAACAAATCTGTTTCAGAAGTTTAGATAGACAGATAAAGTCATATATACAGTCAGGCATACATATACACTATAGTTTATGATTAACATATGGGTAAAAAGAGCTCTATTTCATTAGACACACATGCACACACACACATCTGGGCTATTACTTCCTGTGATGGTTAACTTTATCTGCTAACTGGTTAGGCTATGGTACCCAATTTTTTGGTCAGATACCAATCTAAATGTTTCTATGAAGATAGTTTTTAGATGAGATTGACATTTAAATCAGCAGACTTTGGGTAAACCGAGTTACCCTCCATAATGTGGGTTGTCCTTATCCAATTATGCAAAGACCTTAGGAAGAAATACTGAGGTCTCCCAGACTGCCTTCAGGTGAAATGCAAGACTATAACAATAACTCCTGCCAGAATTTCCAGCCTGTTGGCCTTCCTTGCAGATTACAGATTTGCTAGCCTATGCAATTACGTGAGCCAATTCCTTAAAATTCTCTTTCTCTCTGTCTCTTTCTCTCTCTCCCTCTCCCTCCTCTCTGGTCCGCTATCCATCCTCACCCCATGTCAAATTCTATTCTGTTTCCCTGAAGAACTTTAATACAGTTCCCAACTTATTTAAACATATAATAGGAACTTAGCACACAAGTGGGCTACAAAATGCAGGAGTAAAACATCTCCTCCAATTTCAATGCCTATTAAACCTGGATCTAAGCTATTAAGATCTGCAGATGCTTCTCGTGCAAATGTACACTCAAATTCTTGCTTAGCACCACATTTGTACATCCTTATCAAAATCAGCCTCTAGAGAATTTCTTTACTTTTTAAAAAACTCCATCATGTTCTAAAAGAACACACATACACACACACACACACACACACACACACACACACACACACACACAATGATTTTGGATGTGATATACCAGGAGAAAGACATATCTATATTGTAATATAGCATATCTTGGCCTGGCTTTTCTGTTGCTTCTGTCTTTTCTACAGGGCATGTTGAACCAATTTCAGCACAGTTGGAATCCTGCCAGACTTTCTTATTATACTACTGTCTATTTGTATTTACTTTCCCCTAATACTCTACTCATTTCTCTTTAAGAGCATGTTTGCAAACATCCAATTCTCTTGATACTGGAAACAAACTGAGCCCGAGTAAGACCACATCCTAAATGGGAGGACGACAACAACAGAGATAGCATCCAGGCCACTGCCTAGGTTTCCAGCGTCTAAAAGCTCATTCTTCCCTCTCTTCCTTCTCACTTCATATATATTTACTATGCTATGCTATGAGCTTCCACTTGTTAATAACATTGTACTAGTATTAATGAAATAAAGATGCATATATTAAAGATGAAATAATCTTTATCCCTTAAGTAGTTGACAAGGCCGTTCAGTCTGGGTCTGAATAACAATAAAGCTTAAAAAGAAGAAATCAGTTACAGAAGTATGACAAAATAAAGTAAGAGGAAGAGAGGTTTTAAGACAGAAGAGGAGAAAAAAAGGCTTTCCAACTTACTGTGAGACTTTGCATCTCTTATACAAGTGTCTCACTTCTAGCTCTCTGCTACCCCACCCAGCTTCACAAAAGTTGTATGTGTCAGAGTCCACAGCCAATTACAAAAGAGAGGTCAAAAGGTTCTAGGAATCTGGCAGTCCCTCTATGAAAGACACACAGCATCCCTCATCAGCAATGGTAGCATGGCTGCATCTTTTCCTTGAAAGAAAATTGAAGCCCATGTGAACCAAGTCAAACATTCATGCCTCATCAAACAAAAGCAAGTGTATGAAAATGTAAATGATCATATATTCATTTGGTAAATTAAACATGACACTGCCAGGCCCGTGACTTGAAAGTATTGTGGTTTACGCTGAGATGAATGAACCTTGTTTGAGGAGAGAAAAAAAAGGAAGTAAAGAGTAACATACAAAATAAAAAAATGCTTTTAAAGAACTGAATATAAATTTCTATAGAATGCAGTTCTAATGCATTTGTTCAAGTAATTGTTCAACAAGCATTTTGAAGGTCTAGGCTTTTCTAGTACATGTATTGGGAACTATTGCAAGGCTATTCTTAAAAGATCTGGCCAGAATTATACAAATTTTTTCTATAATTTGACATTCCAAGATCTGACTTGATATTGATAGAATGAGATCCTATTCACTTTTGATAACATGCCTCTATTTTAATGATTAATAAAATAAAGTCTTCTAGTTAAAAAAACTTCTATTACTAGATAATACATTTTTGTTTTGTGTATATTTATTTCTTCTCCCACCACCCCCCCATTCAGGAACTCTTTGAGGACAGAAATCCTAGTACCTGTCTTCTTTTCTCCCTGTTTACAAAAGAGAATTAGCCTATAATTAGTATTCAGCAATATTTTGGTAAATTTAATTTGTTAATATTTGTCAGAGCTTCATGTTAGTTTTAACATTGTGTGTAATCTCTTTAAAGAAAAGAATAAAGAACCTGAATCCTATACCTTTAACTTAGGTAATGTCAAGTCACCCAAACTATTTGGTCTTTCTGAATTTCATAAGCAAATCTGTACATCAACTGTCCCCATATAATTACGATATAAGCTGCATAAAGCATTCTTTGTCCCACTCCTTACTGCTTTGCCATAGGTATTTGATGTGAATTTAAGTAACTCTCAAGTTATGAATGGGAATGATTTTTAGTTATATCGTCGAATGCTATTATCAATATTTACTAATAGAAATTCCTAGACTAGTATCATCAATAAGGTGCAATGTTGAGAAGACCAGTTTGGATAATTTACAACGACCATTTGCTGAAAATATAGAACACTTCCTTTTCAGAAAAATTATATGTCTTTAAAATTAGTATGGACTTTTCAGAGGTATTATAAACATATGGAACAGAAGGACCCAGTCTACCTGGTATGTTTCTTTTTTCCTCCCATCTTTTTTTTCCCTCCTTCCTTTCTTCCTTATTTTCTTCTTTTTTCTTTCTTTTTTTTTTTCTTTTTTAAGTTCATTTCTATACTTATTATAGAACCCAGGTACAGATTTTTAAGATTCACTATTACTTTATTTTATAGATACCTTTTATTTATGATTTTCCACCTGTTATTTATTTTTTAAAAAATGTCCACATAATAGAAGTCTTGTATTAAACTGTACACAGAAATTTTGGGGAAGAGTGTTATAATATAATATGAGGATACAAGTTAGAGAAAGTACTTTATGCTGTAGATTGAGATAAAGGCTTAAATTAATGGTTATTTCATTGACTCATCTTACGGCTTTGGGAAGTAAATTGAATTTTCTCTTTGTTGAGCCCTGACTGAATGCCAGAGATGTAGTCTATACTAAGCACTTTACTTTCAATAACTCAGTTCATCCCCACAACAACTTTTTGAAGCAGTTTCTTTTATTATCTCTATTTTACAGATGAAGAAACCAAGGCTCCAAGAAGTGACATATCTTGCCAAGGCCACACACTAGTAAATGGAAGAGCTGATTCAAAGCTAGGCAGTCAGGCAAAGTGCTGTGAATGACCTCATCCTACTAGTTAAAGGAAAGGCAGGAGTCAGTTCCAGACTGTCCAGGGTTAAAGTCCACATTCCACAAGCAGTGTGCCCTCAAATAAGCTGGTTAACCCTGAAAGGGTCTCAAGAACCTAGCCATCAACAAAATTTGGGGGGGGGTGGAATTTATGCTTACAATTATAATCCATAGAGGGGGAAACGTTTTATACTGAACATGTAGCTACAGAAATACTATTTTCGAACAGTCTGTTTGCCATAGGTATATTTAGTTTGGAAACAGCATTTGTGTTTGCTGCCAGTGGAATGGAATTGAAAATAAGGTTATCTTACCAGTTTTTTTCTTATTTTGAGGAAATGTACTTGGTTTATTAATTATGTTATTACAGTAGTTTCTATAACAAGGCTTTCTTTAGTTGGTCAGTCAGTCAGTCAATTATTACTCTTCAGCCTATAATATATGTCCTGTAGTATTTTAGGTCCTGGGGATATAGCAAGTGAAAATGCCGAAGTCCCTGCCCTTGTGTAGCATCTTTTCTAATGCACATTGATGGCCAAAAAGCCCTGGATATTTTATTTTATTATATCCTTCAAATGTGATATGATTTTAGTGAACATATCCTCATTTACCTCAGTTTATTGCCAATGCATTTAAAATATGTTGTGATTGTGAACTTTCTTTAAATTTTGGTTGGAAAATGAGGTATAATGTTATAAAAAAAAAAAAGCCCATCCAAATCATCCAGAATATGTTGTCAACTGATGAAGATATTTTTTCTCTGGCTACTAAAGTAATTTCACTGAAGTCGCTGTTTCTCCATCTCTTTTGTTTTATTACCTGTGGGCACAATGTTTATTATTATTATTATTATTATTATTATTATTATTTATTTTAATTCTTGTCAATATCATGATCTGATTTTAATTTCAAGCATAAACATTTCTTTGCCCCAACCTTGCTCTATTCCTCTCTTCCTTTCAGAGGATAGTTTTTATATTAGAGAAACCACATACTGTTAACATGTAGTACAGTGTCTGATGTATAGTATTTCCTCAAATTATATAAGATTGAATGAAAAGCTACTCAGGTGGCTGTAGTTGGTCCCATTGAGGCGACTGGCCACATCCAGGAGGAAAGTAGGATTGGAATTTCTGATGATGCGTAAACCACCCCAGAAATTCCAACTGTTGAAATGACTGCTGCAATTGTCTTGCTGCTTTCTTTTCTTAGCTTTTTCTGTCTGTGCAAAGTGCATTGTTGCTGAAAGAAACTTGATTGTCAGCCAGAGACAGTGAAAGCCTTTTGTCTGTCTTCAATCCTCAATCACCTTTGCAGGCATGATGCAAACTTCATGCTGCATCGTAGATGTGATTCAACTGTCACCTGGCACAAACAACTCAGGAGGTGAGAGGGTAGTCAGCACATGTGCAGGTGCCTGGTCTTTCTCTGTACTGTCAACAACAGGGACCCCTGGATGTGAAGGCTTTGTGTAGTGAACATCATCAGTCTACAGCAACAAAATTTTCCCCACATTCTGACTCCCAAGTGAGCTTTGAGAGTCACCATTTTTCTTCTCTTGAGGGTTCTACTTTGTCTCTAATGTATCTGTTCTAACTCTAAAAATGGGAAAGAGCAGTTTTTCTGGCTTGGATTGATTGATCGTATTTTGCAATCATTAAATGTCTTAAAACTAGGTCTGAATTTGAAGGTGTTAGAAAATTCACAGGAGGCCATTCTTTGTGTGATTTCAAAATTATTTTCAATTACAGATCAGAGCATGGCAGTGTCTGTAATATCATTTAATGAAGCATAATGCTTCCTTTTGTTATTTTCCCCCAATTGAGATGGACACCCTTAAGCAGCCTTACAGATTCCTGAGTGCTGACAATCACTGCTCCAGCAGATGAGAGGGAGTAGAATGATGCCGCAAGTGAGTGCCAATGAAAGTGATAGATTTTTAAAATAAATTTCATAAGGCTTTCAAATTAGATGTAACTGAAATTAATTCATCAAATTTTGAATTTGGACTCAATACCAAAAGGAAGGTAGTACTAAAACACTGAATAGAGAACACATTAAATAGAAGTCCGTGATTATATACATATGTATATGAAGAGAAAGCGCCACAAAAATATTCAATGGCTGCTTTTTTCAAATCTAGAGACCATTAATATGAAGGGTATAATATTTATATGTTGCATACCTGAATTTGTGTGTGTGTGTGCTTATCTAGGCTGTTTTTATCTTTCTACATTTAAATTCCCAAAGAATGTACTGATAAACTATAACAACTCTTTGGAAAAAATATTGTAATAGGATGCTCAAATAAAAACGTGGAAGTAAATTCACCTCATATTTTTTTTATTCTTTGAAGCCAAGTAAATGTGAATATATTATAACATAATAACAGTTCAGTGAGGTTGACATCTCATAGCAATTGTTTGGTTTTCAAAGTGATTTGGAATTCTATATACTTTAATCTACTGGTGGATTGTTGAAATCTATATGTACAGAAGAAGAAAATTAAGACTAGTAAAGCTATTTTATTTTTACTCAATTTATTCATTGAATACTGACCTGAGCATGATGGATAAACCAAAGGCTCAGAGAGGAAGTGAGCAGAGAAGATGGCAGAGGGAATAGGGAAACTTCATGGATCACAGAAAGGTGAAGAAAATAGTAAATGGTCACAATGAAAAGAATGCATATTATATGGCAGAATGTAATAGGATACAGTATTAAAAGACAGGTTTTAAACACACTATGAACAGCCTTGATGGTTATCGAAGTCTAATATTATACAGCAGGTATATTAGCTTCTGTAAAATATTTCCATGAGTGAAAGATGACCTAGAATTATAATGGTTTAAATACTATAGTGGTTTAAATATTATAGTGAACATAAACATAGACAGCTCATGGCTAGTAATGAGGTTTCTGTCATCATCAAGAATCTAACTTCTTTATCATCAATGTACTGCCTACAACTTGAATGGTTGATTTCATTTCAGAGATAATATCTCTCTTCCAGCTTCTCAGAAAGGAGTAAAGCAGAGGGCATTCTCTGTCCTTTAAATGTTATTTCATGAAAGTTGCACAACCACATTTGTATATACACTTTTATCCAAAACATGGCTACATATATATGCAAAAAATGAGAGAAAGGTCATTTTTATTCTACTCAGCCATTAGCTAGGTAAAAATTATGAATTATCTTACTTCAGAAGAAAAGGAGAATATATACTGCAAGAAAAAATAGTGATTTTGAAAATAAAATTTAGTACATTTTCTTTTTTTTATTTTATACTTTATGAAATAAAATTTTTGCATATAAATAATAGATTTAATTAAAAGGAGACATCCCTCAGGAAGGGGAAATAGACAAGATCCTCTTAGAATATTCTTTTGGTTAATAATTAGTGCCCAAGCTAGGATAATAGAGGTAGAATTCTCTATGGATTGAGATTTCATTGAAAAAGTAAGGCTAACAAAATTTTGTGATTCTCTCTGACTGTAGAGTATAAAAGAACTGAAGTTAACTTTTGTTCTTAGTTTCCCATGCCAGATATGGTAATGTACCTGAGGGAAAAACCATGAGAGAGGAAATTTGATTTGGAAAAGTTGAATTGAGAAATGCCTAAGGGACATTATGTATGCTAAATGTTAAGGTACTTGGGATGCAAAAATAAATGCTGCCAGTGCCCTACCCCGAAGGAGATCCTTAATCCCGTAGTAGCAAATACTAAAAAGATCATGTGAGTTTTTTTTTTTTTTTTCCCATAGGAAAGTGTGCCTTTATCATCCAGTTAAAATTCATTCATCTCTTAACTGTATACTTATGCAAGGGGTGTACTTTCTCCTTAAAGATATTTTTTTTGTAGTTCTCCAACTTTCTTTTATAACATTTTCAATTGTTCTCTGCTTTATCACTATCAATTTGTAATTTATTTCATTGTGCTTAATTTTTATTTCTTTTTCAAATTTTCTGTAGCGTATCTTCAAGTAACATCTATTTCAGAAAGATACCTGAAAGTGCAACATTCTGAGCCATTGGCTTTTTAAAATGTTATTATTTTGATTGGTAGATTTAGGAATTTAGATTCAAAATTACTTCTTAAACTTTGAAGGCAGTATACTGCTTTCTTCTAAGTTTCTATAGTTTCCTTTCTATAGTTTCTTTTTAAAAAATTAAGTTCATCACATTTTTTAAAGGCCACAAAATCTTTCCTTTTACACTTTAATTCTATACATTTTCTCTTTAAAAGCCTTTAAAATTATCTTTACAATACTCATATTTCTCTGACAGAAGTCAAAGTACAGATTTGCTTTTATTGATACTTTTGGACACTGGAGAGATGATTTCAGTCTTAATTACAAGGAATCTTCATCTTGAGAAAATTTTCTTCTATTATTATTTCTTTTTCTCTGTTGACTCTGTTCTCTTATTGTGAAACTCCACTTAAATGGAGCCCCTAAACTTACAGTTTTTCTGAATTAATGCCTTTCATATTTCCTATCACTTTTTTCCTTTTGTTCTGTATTCTGGAAGGTTTCCTTGGTTTTTGTCTTTAATGTCTCCAGTTAGGTAATCATGTTCAGGATTCCCTTCAAATAAAGCTGGTTTCTCAACAGAACTTTGCAGGCCAGAGGGAATGGCACAAAATATTTAATGTGATGACAGGTAAAGACCTCCAACCAATATTACTCTACCCATTTAGAATTGAATCGATAGAGAGTTTTCTAGACAAGTAAATGATAAAGAAGTTAATCACCTCTAAACCAGTGCTACAAAAATATGTTAAAGAAACTTTTTTAATTAAAAAATTAAAGATCAGTAATAGGAATAAGAAAATATAAAAAAAAAAACTTCTCACTGACAAAAGTAAGCAGTGAAAGCAGTGCATCAACCAAGTATAAACTAGTATAAAAGTTAAAAGACAAAAATAGGAAGATTATGTGATAATGAAAATTTGGATCCACAGAATATCTTTTTAGAATAGCATCATTTCTTGTGATAAATTGCTACACTATGCATAAAGATAATATTCATTTAAATTAAACTTCCTTCTGGGTTTATACTGTTTGTACACCTGGAGAGTTATCTTCAGCATTAATGTTTTTTTCATAAATTTCTGATAATCCTTATTTGATGATTCATATATCACTTAAGGAAGGTCTAGGATAATTAATACAGGTGGTGGACACTGGTTTCTTCTTCATTTGGGTAGGCATTTTTCCCCAGGCAGTGTTTCAACTGAAGGGAGGTCGTAGGTTAGTAGAATAAAAGCAAAAGATGTAAGTCTGAAAAGATATAGTATCTGGTTAAGTATTGAGAACATGGAATTAGCAGATATAGGCTTTCCATACTTCCTCTTTGGAGCATTCACCATGCATCAATCTCAATGCCACCTTTACATACTAATATAGCCATTAATATTCATATCCATGAAGTTTAAAATTTGCAGATGAAATGAGTTGGCCAGCACAGAGAAAAAAATGCCCAGAATATAGTTCTGCACTATTTATTTCAATTACAGGTCTGAGGCAAGAGTACCAATGTCACCAATACAAAGGGTTGCAAAGGGACATTTAAAGGAGTGCCTCACACAAAGTTTTGATGAATTCCAGAGGCAACAGTGTCTGCAAAAAGAGAATGTGCCTGGGGAAAGATAATAGAATGGACTTTTTTCTCTCTATCATGGGAGCATAAAATGAAATTAGGACTCAGGGAAAAGAGAATAAGGACAAATGAACAATTCAAGCATGGAATATTAAGTACATGGGAAATAGGGCCTAATCTCTCCCCATTTTACCTTCCCTTTCTCTCTTAGGGATTCTCAAACCTATCACTGAAATAAATAGGGTAGAAGCACTATTACATAAGTCTGGTCATGTTGCCCAGCTTCCTGCCTCCAGGCAGAAATCTAGTTAAATAATTCTGGACAGATGGATATCTATCCTTGGAGAGCAGGGACAGAGTTAGGAGTGAGGATGGACACAGAAGCAGCATGTCAGCCTGTTTCCATCTGGAGCTAGTGAATACCTCTTTTTCTACAAAGATGGTAACCAGGCTGTTCAAATGACACTCAGCCGGATTTCATTGTGGGAGTTAGGCTTCAGGAACATTATATTTCCCACGCAGTCCAACTAAGTTGTATTTTAGGGCATGAACTTGTCCCTGATGTCATTTTGGAGGTAACTTACTTTTCTGCAAGTGTGGACAATGGGTTAACGCCTGCTGTTCTCTGTTTTCATTGTTGTGTTACACATGACAGATGACCTTTCCCATGAGCAATATACTCAGTGCTTTGTGTTATTTCTGCCATGCTGTTCCCGTTTAAGAGAGTTAGTGAATAACATCACACTTTACCCCTCCAGTCTGGGAGTCATTTCAGAATGGAAATAGTAATTAAATATCAGCTTTACTATTAAAAAAGGTAAACTGGGGAATAAACACATGGAATTTTTAATTTTAACTACCTCACCTCAATGTTGAAGCCTAGTCTTTGCACCAGCTCACCCAAGGAGGAATCTGCTAAATATGTATGTAATTTGAAAGGTAAAAGAGAAATGTTTGCTTTATTACACTGGGGTTAGAGAGGAATGAGTGTTCACATATGCATATAGAAGACAAATGTTAAGTCTTGACCTAGGTGGGTTTAACACGTTCATTCAAGAGCAAAAGAAAATGCACACATTGTCAGGTTAGGCAAGTTCAAAAGGGAGAACCAAGAAGAGGCTGAATTGCACATGCTTGTTTTTTCACTTGCCTTTTAGATACATTACACTGTCTGTTGTTGGATAGGGCGAAGCAAATAATCTCTTCCCAACACGCAAGATGATGAATGTTCTCACTCTAAATACAAGAGTAAAAGTGCTAAAAGAAAAAGAGAAATATTTTCCTCACAATAAGTACCTGAAACTCAATGTACAGCACTCACACATTAAGAAAGATAATAGAGCAGAAGTGAGGATGACAAGATTGTAGGGATGTCAATAAGTTTTATCTAAAGTAGTATTTTAACTATAAGTTAGGCATGAGTATTACACCTACCTTATAGCTGTGAGTGACACATCATTCACTGATTTAAGCAAAAAAAAAAAACTCAAGTAATTTTTTTAATAATCATATTAGTAAAATGCTAGGAAAATATTCTGGAAAAAAAAACACTTAAGTCAGAAGAAAAAAAAGTTAGAGAGCCAATAAATCTCATAGGCACTCCTTTCTAACACTGTTCATTGAAGAAAAACCATACTACTAGAAGCCTTTACTCTTTACAGCTATATTGTTTTAATATCTTTATTGAGATATAATTCACATATCATAAAATAAACTCATTTAACATGTTCAATTCAATGTTTTTAGCATACTCACATAGTAGTGAAACCAACACCACTCTCTAAATTCAGAACACTTTCATCACCCCCAAATAAATGTTTGTCTCAATTAGCATTCTCCACCAAAACTCCAGCTTGACATAACCTCTATTCTACTTTCTTTCTCCATAGATGTCCCTATTCTGGACATTTCATATAATGTGTAGGGATTAACCTTTTTATTTGTTCCTAGACTTGGTTTGCTAGTATTTAATTGGAAACTCTATTCATCTTTAGTTTTAAGGGATATTGATCTGTTTTTTTTTTCTTTTCTGGGAATATCTTCTTCAGGTTTTGGTATTATAGGGATACCAAATTAATACTAATTAACAACCAAACTGTTTAACAACATATGTAAATTTTTGGCTTAGAAGTTCATTAGAATCAATAATATGTCCTTTATTGCTACTGAGCTTAAAAGTCATATACATTAACTAAGCAAGCATAGTTATAGATATAAGAAGAGTTGGGGGAGAAAAGGACATATTATAGGAATGGATCTTCTCTGTGACATTTGTCCTACTCTACATATACATAATAACAAAGGCTTGCTATAATACAATATTTTTTGGTGTTATTTTACTCCTGATGATGAATACAATTAATGACAAATTTAAAAAGTGCTCCCCCATCAAAAAAGATGATCTTTCTAAAGGTAAATGTCCAGAGTTTATGAGGACCCAAGTTAACTGCCAAAGTGGAAATTAAACTTGAATTTCATCTTCTTCATGTTTCCTTTAGATGAGAATGCATTTCTTCATATAATTAGCTCTCATTGAATTTCATTGCTGTTTTGTTCCCTCTCAAGAGCACCTACTATATTTTGGCTCAAAACATAATTTTATGACAGCACTGGTCTCTTTTCACTAGGGATGTCATTAGAAAAAATAATAAAAAAATCAAAGCTATACTAGCCAAAGGTGTTATTCCCCATCTGTACCTGGAATGGAGTATGTGTTCACAGAAGCAGAGACATAATTGCAAATCATAAGCAACCAGCTAAGTATTTGTCAAAACTTGATTCTACTATTAACTAAACAAATGACTGGCCAATTTCTTTAATGTTTGGGGCCTCAACTTTTTTTGTCTTAAAAAAAAAGGGCTTTGACTAAGTAATCCTAAAAATCCATGTTTATGTAACTTCCATGTTTAAGAATTTTGTTTTTTACTCCATGGTAGTAAATGGGAGTTGAAAAAAAAAAATCCCCTGTTTATTTTGCTGTAAAAAGGACTGCTTTCTTCTAGAGATCCAAAGGGCTTGGACGTTTTTTTTTTCTTTATTAATGGTTGTTGTTTGTTGTTTGTTGCTTTTTTAGTTAAGTGAGTAGCAAAAAGAAAAAAAAAATCAAACATAAAGACCCACTCCAAAATTTGTAACAATTAGAGCTGAATGCTTAAGATGGAAGGAAGATAAGACAAAAGCTTTGAAATTTTAAAATGTTTCAGGTCTCTTGTGGATTTCTCTAGAAGCATTCTAATCACTTCAGGAGGACCTGGTGGAACTGGGATAGTAGTAGCATGGAAGGTGTGTCCAGAATGCATTTGTCACCAGTGTGGATCTTTGGCAGGCAAGCTCATCCATCAAAACCACCAAGAGGAATTCACTTTCTCCACATGTTTTAGGGCTGAAATCCACACAGAAGCCATCACTTGGTGGCAGAAAGCTTTGCTCAGATGTGAAAATTATCCAAAGTTTCAGCTCTTATTGCTTACTTTCCAAGTAACACAATTTTTCTGTGTCTTACTTTTAGTACTTAATGGTTGTTTCTCAAGCTGTATGTGACTTTCTTGTGTTTATGATAGATAAAAATATATAGAAACAAACAATACCTCTGATTTGTTGAGCCATAAAGTTAAGTGAATACTAGTAATAATCCTTTGAACTCAGAGAATTTAGTCCAGATAAATAAATCCATTTAAAAACAAACAAAATACATACAAGTAAACAAAAAGCTAGAAGAAGTGATAGTATGGGTTCATTCTTTTCTCTTTTTTCAGGTTTTGTTTCATTCTTATTGTCTATATAACTGATTTTGGTTAAGACTACTTCAATTCAGTTAAATAACATACCTATATATCAGAAAATACTTGAGGAATCATTATGTATGACCATCCTGACTCTTCTCATTCTAAAATCATTATAACATTAATAACTGAAAATGTTAAGACAGGGCTTAGGAGAACAGAATCAGCTATTAGCTTGCCTGGGTTCATTCTGGGGCCTATCACTTACTACTTTTATATTTTGAGAAATTTATGTGACTCCTTTGTTCTTCAGTTTTCTCACCTGAAAAAAATAGATTAATCATACTACCTACCTTATGGCCTTGATGGGACAACTAGATCAAGTATTATAAAGTGTTTCAACAGTGCCTGGCACACTCGACAAATATTAGATAATATTATTTATCTCTTTATCTCCTGTAAGTCCTCCCTAAATGATTTTTCCACCTTAAGGCTTTAAGCAGAATTTGTTGACCTGATGGAATTTGGCTGATAATCTTCATTAGTAGACTAACTCTTTCATAATACAAATTCTATAAAATATAAAATGACAGGTTTTTGTATATTATATATTTTTAAATGATCAAATACCAATATATCATTTAAATGGTGAAGGGGGGGTTATTAAAGCACAAAATATACTTACTCCTAAAATATGACTGACACTGAAAAGATGATTGGCAAAACACTGTGCTAGAATGCAGTTTTTATTTTTCTATTTTTTGTTACCTTAGCACTGTACATATCATAAATATTCACTAAGGATAAATTGATAACACTGAAATTTGACATCTAATGAGTTACCACTGACTGATAATGGTCTGCTATGTAAAAACTTCTCTGATTCCTCAGGGTGCCCTACTGAGAATGGCCAACTGGCCATTGGAACAGGTGAATATATGGAGAGTTTTTGACATATTGGGGGAACTGACTGTGAAAGTGTTGATGCCCATTTTTAGAACATTTCCAAGGAGATATATAAATAACTAGAATATGAGTCTCATTTGTGACATTAATCTGCAAGACAAAACAAAGGGATATAAGAATTTGCCTGTTCCAAAGTCTAACACTTCTTATCAGAAACAGTAATTTACTTATGATCTGTGTTCCCAGTAGTAACAATAGCTTCACTATAGGGCATTTTAGGGACAGATTCTAGGTGATATCCTATTTCTTGTCACAGTTGTGTGCTCTTTCCCAACTACGCGATTCCTATGGTGACAAAATATGAAAGTATAATTTCCTGGTACAGCAGGCCATTGCTGTTCTTTCTTGGGTATGTAAAAGTACACCAAGTACAGACTACAGCCAAGATGCCTGATTGCTCACCCAGATGGACCCTTTTAGTGTGTCTCAGTCTGACAATCAAAAAATATCTATAAAGAAATCAAACATGTAACAAGAAATTAATTTTAAATAGAATAACTTTGAACATGTATAGCAATTTTATATTAGAATTTATGACCATAGCCATTTTTTTTGTCTTCTACATTCATATCCATTCTTTGAGCAAGTTACTTTTTTAGATCACAGAATTTTGTATCTATTAAATGGTGTTTCTGACATACAGCATAGACTTTTTGAGCTGGAAAATACTCTAATGATTACCTATTTCCCATACTATCTAAATTAAGATGTAAGACAGAAGAAATGAAGCCTTAGCAAGGTCACACAGCGAGTTATCAGTAGAATTAATATTAAAATACAAATA
This sequence comes from Cynopterus sphinx, assembly GCA_030015415.1. Lineage (NCBI taxonomy): Eukaryota > Metazoa > Chordata > Mammalia > Chiroptera > Pteropodidae > Cynopterus > Cynopterus sphinx. The sequence continues at coordinate 122,156,105 of CM057383.1, forward strand.
TTCTCAATAAATTTTAGTATCTTATCTGTTGCTCAAAGGTTATTTGATCTCCATGGTCACCTTTAGGTCTAAAATTTACAGAATATCCTTCAATTTTGTTTCCCCAGAGCACTGTATTTTTTCCCCTTAAGACAGAGTTTAAAGGTCAAGTTTTTACGGAAATTTTTTCCAGTTACCTTTAAGCTTTGGTAGTGGTTTCTTTTCTTGCTGCTTTTACAGTATTTGATTCATATTTCTAACAAAGCATTAATATTATCACATTTCAACTATTTGTGTATTGGCCTATCTCTACCTGCACCTGGGGTATTTCTGCTGTCTAACTAACCGGGTTCTTTTTCAGAACCTGACTTGGTATTTGGTGCTCATAATGATTATTGAAAGAATGAAAAAATTATGTTCTCACTTGGAACCAACACTTGATCTGTTTCCAGCTTTTCTTGAAATTGCCACAAAACTTCCCTAAAAAGTCATGACAGGAGTCAAATTCATATACTCAATAACTTCAGAATGAGACACTTTGTATTTTTTAAATGACTCTTCCAATAAAGAGATAGTAGATTATTTATCTTATTATGAAACACAATGGGCCACTGTATTTTTAAATAAGATTGATCCACCATTACTTTTACACATCTTTAATTTTTGAAAAATTTGTACATTCATTGTCTCAATTGATCTTTACAACACTGTGTAATATAGATGGGGAAGATATTATTATAGCCTTCTCACAGAAAAGTTCAATAAGACTCAGATAATTACAAGGATGCAATTTTGAATTCAGGCTTTCTGTCTCCAAAAGTCGTTCTTGCTCAATTCTCATATGATACCCTTTTTAAACATTTGAACTTTCCTAAAATAAAAATCCTCATGTGAGTTTTTTTTTTCTAAATCAGTCAAGGCATTTTTGGGTTATGAATGACAGAAACTCAGCCAGACCCACCATAAACAAAAAATGAAAACAAAGACAAAAACAAACGAGAGAGAGAGAGAGAGAGAGAGAGAGAGAGAGAGAGAGAGAGTTAGTTAGTTTATTGCTTCACATAGTATAGGGCAAAATCTTCAGGCACCCTTAGTTCTAGCCACACAGACTAGGTTAACAGAAATGACCCTTTACTTTCCTCATCTTTTGGAACAGATCTTCTCTGAGTTGGCTCAAACTCAAGTGGTATCTTCCCCATGAATTTTCAAAATGAATATGAACATCTAACTACAGAGTTATTTCAACTTTGCCACCCAAGGAGTGGCTGTTAAGCAAATGTCTAAGACCTGATATTCAATGGCCTAACCTGGGTCGTGTGTTTATCTTGAATCAGTCACTACAGATATAAAGAAATGGCATTATATAATTGATGACAACTGGATGAGGGACTGATTCCTGGAGCTTATGTTCTCACATCAAACTCAACAAAATGACCTAGAGTGAGGAGGAGTGCTTTTGCAGTAAAAGCAGAAATGCTATTTCCAGGAGGAGGACGGCTGGATATTGTGCTAATGAAAACAACAGCTTCTGCTATAGTGTCTTTGAAAACTTCAGATATTATCAGATGGAACCCTGCTGACTTTCTTTGACATGACCTTTGGTGAGCAGGCCATTTCAACAAAGCTTAAGAAATTGTGAATTTAGTAACTATAACATGAAGTCAAAAAATCACCTTGTTCAACCAAAATCTGAGCAAACCTATTTTATCTATGTGCTGTGCTAATCAAAACAAACAAACAAAAAAACAATTAAAAAAAAACCCTACTGGCTGAGAGATTGCAGCTGTGCAGAAGAGGAACAGACTCCCCATCAGCCCGGTGTTTCATCAGCAGAACTGTTGGCTGATTTATACAGCATCCATTATTTTTAGCTATAAAGAAGGTGGAGAGAACACAGCTGGATTTTCAGATCACAGCAAGAGCTATAACATAATCACCATTTATTAATATCTTTATTACTCTGCATGAATAAATAATACCCCTCAATAGAAAATTATTTTATCACTTGAAAAGTGAAGCAGGTGGATTAGGATATCATCAATAGAAAATGAACATGGATATCTCTCCATGTCTTTCAAGTTACTTTTCAAGAGCACAGTAGAATTTTAAAGGTGTGAGGGAGTGAGAAATTCACCAAAGATGGAACATTATCCTGGCTTTTTGTTAATTATTAGCAGGATTGGGGTTGAAGATGGAGCATCCATGTAGCTAGTCTACTTTAATTGTATTTTGGTGGTAAGTTCCTTCTAATTATGATGGGATTTTGTTTAAGCAGATCTTTATAGAAAACCAGTTTGTAAATTTGAAAACAAAATGCATAAAAAAAATAAAAGACTAAGGTGAAGACTTTGTGATTTAGAATCACACAGAACTGGGGTTGTTGATTTATTCATTTTAAAAAAATTACTCTGTGGTTCTTCTATGCCAGATGATGTTCTGCCTGCTGGGAAAGCAGCAGAGAATACAATTGACATCTCTGCCCTCATGCAACTTACAATCACTACAGGGTTTGGAAACATTTTTCTGTAAAGAACCATGAAGCAAATAATTTCAACTTTGCAAACCAGAGAGTCTCTGTTGTGACTATTCAATTCTGTAATTGTAATGCTAAAGCAGCCATCAGTTACACAGGGCAAATGGGTATGCTTATGTTCAAATAATTGTTTTTTTTTTAAAAAACAGGTAGCAGCCCATATTTGGCCTGTAGCCATAGCTCATCAACCCCTGGTCTAATGGGCTGCTAGTTGAGGCTATAACACATAACTAGCAGTTCTTGATTATTACAGATTTGTTATTGCATTTGTAAATGTTATTAAGAGTAGCAACTTCGCAGAAGTATGCAAGGATAAATGAAATGATGCACACAACAGGCCCTAATACTCCTGGTTGGAACTTGATAATTATCATTTAGTTCTGAGCCTAATTCCCTCATGTTGTTAATTTAGAAACTGGTAGACTAGAGAGTCTCATACCAAGAGTATTCTGTACTCCTTCACCACTTTGTTGTTTTCAGTCCCCTGGCTCTTTAAGGTGTATGAATCAAAAGGTAGCAACTTATACAATAACCCTGTAGGTTTGAAGAACTAGTATCATTTTGATCTCAATTTGATTTCCAAAGTGTGTGGATAAAAATTACTAAAAAGCGGATATTTACTTTGATTATTAGCAAAAAATACAATAAGAAAATGTCAGATTCTTTTTTATTTGAAAAATTATGTGTGGTTAGGACATTGGTTTAAGAACATCGCCTGGTTGGGAAAGGACTATATGCTGCATTGTGGGTCTGGATCTGTCTCTGTGTGAAGCACTATGAAGCACACACAAAAAATATATAAAATATTGTCCTTACCTTCCAGAATCTTCTTCCAATCCAGTTAGATAAACAAGATGTCTGTTAGCTTATTCAATTTGCGTACTGAGTGCCCACAATTAGCCTGTTTTTTTTTTTTTCTTGACATTGAGGACAGTACAGCGAATAAAAAGACAAATTTCTCTGTCCCCCTGGAGCCCAAATTCTAGTAGATAGAATTGGATAGCTGAGGAAATAACATAAGGAAAATACACTGCATGAATCTGGAGAAGAATAAAGAAAAGGAAAAAACTGGCAAGAATTTGTTTTCGGAGGATGGCAGTTGTAGTTGTTTTTGGTTTTGTTTTTTAAGGATGATTAAAGAAGGATTTCCTGAGAAAGTGACATCTAAGAAAATGCTTGCAAAATATGAGAGAATGAGTTTTGGGGACAGCTGGAGGAAGTGCATACTAGTCCCTGAAGTGGGACAATGCCTAGATTCAAGAAAAGGCAGGCCAGCCAATGCATCAGGAGGATCAGTGACCTAATAAGACAGTAGCCAAAGGTAAGATCCAGATGCAGTGAAGCCTGGTGAGTGTGGGGCCTTGGAGGCCACTGTGTGCGGCTTTGCCTTATATTACAAAAGAAATGGGAAGTCACTGGAATGTTCTCAGGAGAGGAGAAACAGGCTCTGACTTAGATATTACAAAGATTGCCATGTCTTCTCTGTGGAAAATAAACAGTAGGGGAAGATAGAGGGATCTATGATTACAATGTGACTACATGAAACAGTTATGCAGTTTAACCTAATCCTTGTCTTGAGTCATTTCATTTAGTAGGAAAGAAAGAAAGATCCTTGGATGATAAGCACCCAACTCACAGTGTTTGCATTATTAATTGAGAGAATATTATTTGATACGGTTTTTAGAAATCAAAAACAACTATCAGAAAAGCTAAACCCAACAACAAAAAAACAAAAAAAAAAACAAAAAACAAAAAAACTGCCTCCAGCCATAGCAGCTGCTCACTTTTGAATGGCCTGGGCAACCTGACTCTGACCTCTAGAAATGCAGATCCCAAATTTCCTCCGGCCTTGAAGGTCTCAACCTTTTTCCCTTCCTTTATATCCCTCCTAATGGCTCAGTGAGGCTTTCTAACAGTGAGCGCTTACTTCCTCTGGTGCTGGGCAGCCAAAACTCGACAGCCTCAGCTGGGAACTCCAGCTGCAGCGGAAGCCTTCAGCAGAGCAGTTGCTGACAGAGCTGTTCTTCATCGTGCTGGGGTCTAACACTCGGAAATTTCTTCTGCCACTGTCTCCAGCTCAGCCAGTTTGTTAGAATCTGGGCTGCCTCTGGCAGATGGTGTCTCAGTCTCTTCTCATTCAAACATTGAAGGCTCATCTCAGACATGTGTTCAATCTGTAATTTCACTATGAAGCCATGGAGCATTGGGGTTTGAGCCTCCCCTCCTGGGCACACAAACCAGGTCTAAAAGCAAGACAGGAGAGATGCCAGTTTGACAGATTATGTGTGTCTAACTCTTTCTATCCCCGCTTATATGCACTGGGGCATTTTCTAGTAGCCCTTGCTTCCTCTCTAGCCAAAAAGGTTATCTTTGTTCCTCAGACCACACTTCTACTTCCTCAGATTGACACTCCTTGGAAATAGGACCCAAGTTCCATGTGCCTTTAAATCCCTATTTTCCTTATACACTCTTATTAAAAGTTGAATGAAGGAAGAAATGAATACCTCAAGCTATCTGAAAAGCCCTCCTAGGGGCTTCCCAGAGCTTTCTGTTTATGCTTAATCATTATCATTTTATCTCTTTAATACAAAAGAATATCAAATTCTTCTCCATGTTGACAGTAGAGACTGAAATACAATAACCATGTAATATTTAGAGGCCAATATACAAAGTATGAATGTTATGATCTGCAGATATTCCAAAGGTGTAGTAGAGAGATAAACTTTTCTTTAGGTAGCAGGGCTTGAGTTGGACAATTAAGATAGATACATTTTAATTAGGCAGAAGAAAGGATTTTCATTTGGGAAGAAAAAGAGGAACAAATCCTGGGTATAGGGATGAGCTTGTTATGTTTAGAGTAAAGGAAACAGTGAATAAACTAATCTATTTGTAACTAATGCTGAGGAACAGAGAGAGGTAGCAGTAAATGAGCAAGATGAAGCCAAAATACGTATGAATCTTTGGATATTTTCTTCCCTGCTCTCCCATTTCAATCTCCTCATTCCCACAGTGTCTTCACACTAAGTGGTATCAAACAGGACAATGTTTGCATTAACCATTGAATACTTGTGTTTGCATATGCATATTATAATTGCTGATATCTATTGTCCATTCTCACTATTTCTGCTCCTACAATCTGTTTTTCCATTTAGCAGCTTCAGTGATCTTTACAGATTGTAAGTAAGAGCCTGTGTCTGTTCAGATCCTTCTAACCACTTCCCATTTTATTCAAAGGCGAATTCAACATCCTCACTATAGACTTTACTTTATTGAAGATTTAGACTTGTCCTCTAAGTACTTAGGAGCCATTAGAAAGGTTGAATTGAGTAATGTGTAATAAATCAATGCAGATAGAATAAAGCACTACACACAATCTTTCCATTGCCCCTCTCCATCTTTTCTTCTGAACCCTCTCAAAAACATCAGTATCAATTCAGAAGGCTTATGCTTGTTAAGCAGGTAAAGTGAATGTCTCAACATCCAGGAGTTTGAACAAGTGTCAGATGGGGGATATTTACCCATGCACTGCCTCTATAGATGGAATTAAGGCACCCACAGGCTGAGCAGCATATGCTGCTAGTTGACTGCCTGGTTATCCTGACTGGGTCCATTAATATAAAGCACAAGCAAAGCCTGGATAAATGGAGCTGGCCATTTTGTTGCAACATATGGTGGTGGCAGCCCAGGTATTTTTATCTAACTACTACCCAGATGTTTAGCTCTCCTGATACTCAGCTTTATCTGGCAGCAAGGTGGTAGATGATGCCCCTGTGGATTTTGGAAAAAATATGTTGTGTTTCTTTTCCTCAGCACCTTGCAAAAAATATTTTAGTGACCAATTAATAACGCTTCTAAGGTAGTTTTTCAATGTTGTTGCATTTTTTAAATAAACCAATAAATCTATTGATTTATCATTCTCTTTCATATTTCTCTATAAATTTGTAAAACAAGCAGAATAAAACTTAGATATCCAAAGCATGTCTTTACTTGAAAAGCCATAGTTAAACCAAATATAATAGTTTAATCAATAATATTCAGGTGGCTTGCTTATTTTTCTCTTTAGTTACATAGTGCTGGTCATATAGCCCCACCAGGTTTGGCAATAATTTTGAGGAACAACTTTTGCATGGAGACTATGGTTGCAGCAGAAGAGATAAGTGCAGATCTGATACTCTGCCCAGTTGATTGAGTCCTTAGGTTTGTCCTGAAATTATGGGCTACCATTGCTTCTAAGATCGTTCTGGACTTTTTATTTCAGATTCTTTGTCTTCACAAAAGGCTTTGTTCAGACCCCTCCACTCATTGAATGTTGAGCAGTCATGTGCCTTGCCATGTTGTGAGCCCTCCAAGGAGATGAAGATGCACTGGCTTCAGCTCTTTCTGCCTCATTGGCAAGGTTAGCAGTTATCACACTCTACCAGAGAGCAGAGAATAGAACTTACCCTCCCAGAAGCCCCTGTCAAAACTCTAGAGTAGCTGAGAAATTATTTAAGCAATCTCCTACTAGGAAAAAGAACAGTGTTGTGCATAATGATAACATATTGTGCCTGCCTGTAATATTTTATTCCAAAATTTCTTTGCCAACACTCTATCAAATAACCCTAAGTGGCAAGTGTTATTAACAACATTTTATAGGTGGGGGACCATGAGATTACTTAGCAGTCTGAGTACTGAGACTTGAAATAAATAGTCATAACATCATAGTCAATAAATCTGTTGAATTTCCAAATAAACTGTAAGGTCCAGATGAGGAAAGAAGGAAAAATAGCTGTTCAGACCAATTTTTCATTTATTCTGAACACTATTGTTCTCATTAGGGTCTTCAAATTTGGAATTATTTAATTGAATATTCATTTAATTTTTTTAAAGACTCTCATCCTTACATTTTCTGAGCCAATAGTTTTGACAAAGTTAGTAATTTCTTCCTCTTTGAAATACTTTATTTTCCTCATTTTCATTACATTATATATTCTTGGCATTCTTTCTATCTTACTAACTGCTCCTTATCTGTCCCCTCATTTCCCCAATTTAAGTCTTTGGACCACTACTCTTTTTTATATACATCCTCCTTTGACAACTTTATAATTCTCATGAATTTACATAGACTAAAACTATACATATGTTTACATGTACATATATACATATATGTGTGTGTTTTCATGCTTGTCTCATCATTTCATACTTCTGTTGGTATTTACTGCTGAGAGACAAAGTTTGGTTAGGAAACCTATTACTATAAATTTAGAACAAAAGCTAATAACAGATATTTTTAATCTTTCAACTTCCTCTGACTCTCTCCCTGGACCTGCCCCAATTTTGTGGAAAGTCAGAAAGTTAAGAGATATGAGCATTTATACTATCTTACCTGTGTTCTTGCTATAGGCTCTGAAATAATATCCTTGGTACTTTATATTCTTCAAATCAATCTCCTCATCTCCATGCTATATATAGTATCACCAATTCATGACTTAAAATACTTCTGTGTTCCCATCTTCTAAAGTATGACATCCAAACAAAGTTGTTTATCACTATTTATAACCCATAATAATATTTATGTATAATATATATTATTTATATAATATAAAACATTTAAAAACAATGTAACGTCAAAGCAATATATTCACTACAGAACCCTTAAAAACATTTATGGAACTATAACTTTATAATGTATGCTAAATCTTTACATAGTAAGTGAAAAAGAAAACTACAGAAAAATATGCACAGTGTAATCCCATTTTGTGTCAGATGTGAGTGGGTGTGTGCAACATTTATAGCAAAGTGACTTAAATAATTACCTCTATATTGTGACTTTTATCCATTTTTCTATTCTAAGTTTTCTATAAGAACCACTTATTTATTTCATAAAACAAAAACTATATCAAATGAAGGTGAAAATAAATGAGTTTATTTATTCTATGGTTAGTGTTAATATAGTTCATTTATTGGTCTAGGAGAAGTATATCTCTTGGTAAAATAATAAGTTTTTGAAATATACTCTTATTTATGGTTACTCATTTTTTAGGGTCATCAGTCAAAGAATTTTTTTTTTGGACAAAATGAATATGGAGAGTACATTTATCTTTTGAATGATTAAGTCAGCTAAAGTGTAATAAGTCAAGTGATAAAAGTCAGATTAAGAGGTTCAAACAAAAATTAGGGGTTAGGGGTTAGATTTTGAGAAAACATGGAAACATCCACACATTGCTTTATGTGGAGAAGGCTAATTCATGCAGCAACTATAATGAAAATGTTTCAGCACTTGGGACAGCTCCCGTCACTTTTCCGCACTTCCTATTTCAAATTGATAGGGAGTCCCTATTTCGGATGGGAACCTTCAGTCTTGGCAAAGACTAAAGCATATAAAATGGTTGCTTTCCTCAAGAACCTTACAACTTTGCATAGGAAGAATTTTTATTTGAGTATTTAGGTATGTGTTGTTAACAATATGCATTGTGAGTGGTCAATACACAAGGAGAAATTAGTTTGGACTGAAATAGTCAAACAAGATTTCAAGAAAATTTTGGAGATTCACCTTCAGCTTAAATGACAAAAATATTAATATGAGGGGTGTATTCTTGGGCACAACCACAAAGGGAGTGACAAGGAGGCTGAAATAAAATGGCATATGTCGGTGGAGGCATTAATAGGAGATAAGTCTGAGAAAGTATCTGTTGTGTGAGTAGAGTACAAATTCTGTCAGCTGATATGCCAACTCAAATTGGTCTGACTACTTGCCTCAAGGTTTATAGTGAGATGCTGATAGAACCAGTACCCCCATCTTGCTGGTAGTGGGTTGAAAATTGAGAAGTTGAGGTGCCTTTTTTCTCAAAAAAATCTGAGTATTCCATCTTGGATGTGGCCTATATGGTTGCTATGGCCATTCTTCAGTACTTTGAGATATTACAGCATAGTGAAGGTGGAATCAGCCCTCTGTAATAAGAAGGTTCTGAGTTGCAGCTCTAACTCTGTAACTATTCAATTGTATAACACTGAAAAGTGGGCATCACATGTCCCAAAATAAGTTTTCCCATCTATAAAATTAGTTTAATAGGTCCAGTGGTGATATTGCTGTGAGAAGAATGCATGTTAACTATTTAATATAGTCCTTAGGACATATAGAAATTCAGTATATGGTAGATGACAAAATGTCTTACCACGTATTTAATACTTAGTTGGCTTTTAACACCAAAGTTAAGAAAAAAAGACAAAAGGAAAAAGGACAGGAAAAATAGGAGGATGTGGAGGTAGAAAAGGAGAAAATAATGGAGAAAGAATACTGTGCCAGGCATAACTGAGGCTTTTTGCCTAGCAAGGCAGCACTGAAAAAAAAAAAAAAACAAATTATCTTGTGAATGAGGATCTCGGATTGTTATTTATTTAAGTGAATATTACATATTAATGAAAGAGACAGTATTAGAGGTAGAGACAGAGATTAGAAATGAGAGAGAGTGGTAGATGATAAGTAGGTAGACAGAAAGATAAATGATAGATTAGATGATGATAGATAGATGATAGATGATAGATAGATAAATAGATAGATAGATAGATGATAGATAGATAGATAGATAGATAGATGATAGATAGATAATAGATAGATAGACAGACAGATAGATGATAGATAGATAGATAGATAGATAGATAGATAGATAGATAGATAGATAGATAGATGATAGATGATAGATAGATGATAGATAGATAGATGATAGATGATGGATGGATGGATGGATGGATGGATGGATGGATGGACGGATGGACGGACGTACAGATGGACAGAGGTGGAGGTGGAGGTAAAGGTGGAGATGGAGATGGAGATGGAGATAGGAAGAATTTGTGGTAGTGAAATGCAAAAATGACTAATCTGAGCTCTAATTTAAAAAATATTTTTGAAATAACTAGGAAGAAATTCCTGTTCTGACTAGCCAGTTTTAGTAAGAGACTCTCTCACTTTCCAAGAATTACTATCCCCCCTAGTTCTTCAGGAGGATCGTGGCACCCATACACAAGGAGTTGAAGAGGGTTCATCTGACTATGTAAATCTCAGTCTTCCTAGTACCCACCATTCTGCCCATTGCAGAATCTAGTGTTGTTTTAAATACTGTAGGTTATTGTAAATGACTCTTTCACTGTGCTTAAAATTGCACTGCATTTCCATCAGAAAATTTTTCTCTAGGACATTGATAATCCTTCCTCAACCTTCTCCCAGAGCCTCCCTACTCATACACTTTCTCTCCTTCTGAGATTTCTTATCAGTGACCCCCTACTGCACAGTGATTTTGTGAAAACCTTTCTGATGTGAAAACTGAAAAAAATCTTTCTGGAATCTTTTTGAAGCTTTGATTGATGTAAAGCACAATAAAAGCACAGCTGGAATTGGAGATACCAAGCTCTGCTTCTCGGCTCAGCATTGAAGAGAAGAGGGGATAGCAAGCTTTGTTTGCTCTTGAATGTGAAAGCAGAGTCAAGATGAAGCATGCTGCCATTTGTAAAAACCCTTTGGAGCAATAACTGTGCTTTGAAACTAATGAGAATAATGTTTAGATTAATAGCTTAGGTCATATTTCATGTATTATATTTAACACTAGAGAAAAAGAACTAAAGGGGGAAGTTGGCATACCCTTCAAAAATCTATACACATCACTAATCAAATGACACATTTTAATGTTCTTGCAAAATGCAATATAGTCAAGCTAAATTTTTTTATAATTCATCCCATTTCTTCTCACTTTTACCATCATCTTATAAAATTAAGTCAAATTACTTTTTCCAAATACCTATTTATGTGAGATTCTTAAACCTCTTTAAAGAAAAAGGATCACAGAGCTCTTTGAGAATGTGAAGAAAACCTACATATTTTAAATGTTAACACACACACACACACACACACACACACACACACACACACACACACACACACATTTTGACCCTGAATCAAAGAGGTCCATGACAAATTCTTAGCTCAGCAAATGATAGATTAAGAGTTCCTATTCTAAAGCAAAAGCAAATTAAAATAAGCATACCTACCTCTTAGGATGGGTGAAAATAGTAAATAAGTAAAAATGGATTAAGAATTATGCACTCATAGGGCATTCGTTATTCCTTACTTCAAGTCCTTCAAAATGTATAAAAATAAAAGCTCTCAACACTGATTTAAGCTTACCTACCTTTCCTCCCATTCTCAGATGAATGTTTTTTCTTGTTACTCCTTGACCACTCCTGACAGCACTATGACCACCAAAAAACACTTTCTGTGTATAATGGCCAGCAATAAATAACTAGGCTAAGAGCTAGGAATGCTAGCCCTTATTTTTATTCAACTGAATGACTTTAAGTAACTTGTTAGTGAAAGGAGATTTTCTGCTCATGTTGCTAGAGCTACAGAAGTAGGAGATATATTTTCAATTCTCCAAGTGAGAAATATGAAGGCACCTCCCAGAAAACATTTATATAAATGCAGCTATTTTCTATAAAGTACTTTATATCCAGCTGGATGGGAGTTCTTACCACAACAAACAAATTATTGAGTATAATCATATTATATCAGAAATTAGACCTTAGAGATCAGCTATTTCAAATTAACTCGTTTTACAAATTAGAAAACCAAGACTCACTGAGGATACTTTATTTGCCAAAGCCATATAACAATTCTACAGCAGAATTATGACAAATCTCTCAGCATGCCAAGCCAAATCATCAAGTCTACCACCCTTCTATAAGCAGAAAAGGGCTATCTATCGGCTCAGAGAATCCAGATTATCCAATCCAAGCCTAAATATTAACCTCCTTTGGGTTAGAATACAGCAGTAGTTCAGAAACAACTAATTTTTCAGAGGCTCTCCATACTCAATTTCTTGGGACAGACTGATGGTATTCATTGGACTCTTACTTTTGTTGATTTGAATGTTACTTTTTTAGAAGAGGAAAATTATTGGGAATACATCTTTGTAACCAAGAAGAATGTATATTTTAGTCATGTTTGATTCATTAACGAAGTGTAAGTCTGACTTGGATTTAATAGTATTTTCTACTCTTGAAGTGGAAAGAGTAGGTGGGGAGAAGTAATTCCTGCTGCCCTGGATAGCTAAATATCTGTGCATGTGCTAATGTGATAATGAATTGGATTTGTTTTAATATTTCTTATGTGAAAGAGATTAGACAGTGATTTAGGTCCAATGTTATACATCATGAGACAAAATAATTAGTGTCACTATGTCTGATTTGGTTGAATTATTTCATGCTTACTTAATTTTTCCTCTCCACTATTCTCACTTGTCTGTCCTTTCATTACTGTCTTCCCTTCAACTCCTATTTCTCTTCCATCCTAACTTCTCACCCAGAGGTAGTCTGAACTTGAGGAACTGACAATGTGTAGCAGTCATTTGCTCAGGTTTAAAAGAGTATTGAGTTAATAGTAGCAAGACGATAAGCCCTGTACTATACTCCATTGAACCCCTACAAAACTAAGAGCAAGTACACAAGCAAATTTCCCTCTTGTTATCAAAAATATCCTATCGCTTTCTACTTGTCAGTGTGTTCTTGGAGGAGTGTACAAATCCCTCTGCTGTCTAAACACGTATAAAGGATGATTCTTTTATTGGCTAACTTCTCTGCAGTTAACTTCATGATGCAACCTCAGCCTAGATGTAATAGTATCATGAAAAAGAAAGAGACCTGGTTGGATTTCACCAGAGCTAGTATGATCTTAAATATGAAAATGATTTAACACTCTACGCCATAAGCATTTTTGTGTATGTATGTGTGTGTATAGATGATATTTCTTTATTTCTCCTCTGAATGTAAGATTTATAATGACCTTGGAGGAGGCTGGAGGTTTTTGCACACCTTGGCAAGTATTTACCTTGATAACTTTGGGCTGTCAGTGCTCTAATCCCTACCTCCCCACTTTCACCTGCAAGAAAAAGCAAACACCAAGATCCACCTGGAACATCTGTTTTCTAAGATGGCTTTTTTTTTGGCATTTGTTATTATTAGATTAATGCTTGCTTGTTGGGAAAAAATGCACACTGTATAAAAGAATAAAATAAGTTGTAAAAGCCCCCAAACCAAGTTTCCTATTCCTTAGAGGTTATTAGTGTTAACAATTTAAGAAGAACTCTCAAAAAATTTTTCCATGCTTCATTAAATATACTATACTTGTAATTTTTAAAATAATAAATTCAAACCATGCAGGCTAGGCTGCCTTTATTCCCTCGACATCATTTTATATTGTTGAATATAGATCTTTTTAATTTTTTTAAATAATTAAATAGTATTGTGTGGGTGGATTACTGTAAGGTATTTAGCTGGTCCATTTTTTATGATCTTTTCCACTTTATCATCACTGCAAGTAATGTAAGAAATCTCTATGCATTCATATTTGTTCATACATATTTGAAATACATTAGATAATGATTAGAATCTATTGGAAGTGCTTCTAAAAGCACTTCATAGTCTTTTTTAAAAAAGTGAACTGTATAGAAGAAAACTATAAGAAAGGAGCTGCAACCCCCAAAATGCAGATAACTTACTAGAAGGGGGATCATGCTTGATTATTTTTTTTCTTCTTGAAGAAGATGCAAATTACAGTAACCTAAAATCATTTAAGGTGTTTTAATATGCAGAAATAAAACATGAAAAAGAACTCCTTTTCAATATGAAGTTCCATTTAGGTCTCTACCTTAATGAGAAGATTCTTGTTAGTTCATGTTTCGCTCAAGTACCTGACTTAAAAGAAACTCCAGGTTTCTCAGAGCAGATATGCCAGATTTTGTGAAGGCCACTTAAATTTCATAGATCTATTGCAAAGATTAAGTGATTTCCACTAGTTTTTACGGCAGAGATATATTTCACCTTGCATGGATTATCAGGCCCTCCATAAACTGATGTTACTTTGCTAGTCAATTTTATCCAGTTGTTTGCTGAGGAGTCCAGTATTTGGCTCCTCTCCCGCTATGTACATATGTACATATATACATATACATATAATACATATTTATATACATAAATTATATGTAGTATTAACATAAACATATATAAGTTAATTATACATTTCACTGATATAAAGCATATGCAGCATGGAATTTATAATTATTAATGACATATATAATAACTCTTATTTTAAAGAGTTAGTTGAGTCTCATATAATACTCTCACCGATTTTAGCCAAACTCATATTCATAGCCAATCTATTTGTAATGCATATGAATGTAATGCCAACATGAATGTTGGTTAATATTTTAGTTGTGTTAACAAGTAAGACAAAATTGAAACAGTAAAACAAAGTTATCAAGGTTATTTCAATGAATACCAGATTAGGAGGAGATGTGCAGTAGTACAACATTATGCAGTATTTCTGCTCTAATTACAATAAATATAGATAATAGTAAAAAGTAGCAAAATAATTAAGAATTGATGAGTTTTGAATTTTTACTTTGTTTTTAACATAATATACTTAATTGTAAATTTATTACATAGTTTAATTTTTAATAATGTCTGTGTTTAATAACTTACAAAATTCTTAAAAGTTTGAGTTTAAAGTTATTTCAATTTTTAATATTTTTTTCTCCCAGGCTTGGGGAAGTGTAAAATAGTGAATTCCTCCTTCCAAGAAACGAATATTCAAATAATGGGATCATTATAATGTCCTCTCCCATTCTTTCATTCTATGTTAAGTTCAGTCCCATCTCACCAGTATTCCTGTGCTCATTAAGCTCTGCTTTTTGTCTCTTCAATTAACCAGGGGGCAAGGAACACCCTGTCTCCTTTGTGTCCTTGGAACACTCCATTTATTTTTGTGATGATTATTATATGTACTTTAACTTCCTTTACTTCTCATTTCATTTCTAAATGCTATACTTTTCTTCAATAGAACTAATGAAGAAAACCATGTGTGTGCATACGTGTGTGTGCATGTGCATGTGTGTGTGTGTGTAGATTAAATATTTCATTGGACTAAAATTAGCATTAACTATGCATTATCTTAGCTACTGGCAGGGTATTCACCACAACCTAAAACAACCGTTGAGACTGTGGGCTTGTTTTGGTGTGATATGGTCTCACCTCTACAAGGAGGATGACTTTGCAGATTCTCCACACCGTTTTGCTTTTTATGTTTTCATTTAATGGTGTGACATCTTATGACAATTATCATTATTTTTGTTCCAATTTTCCCTCTGAAGCAGCTTTGACACAGATCAATGCATCTCAGTGTCGTTTTTTATGAAGCTGCAACATCAGAAACTGACAGCTGGAAATCTTAATTGGTCCAGTGACAGAAAATATAATGACTGCTCACAGTGACTTATTTCATCTGACCTTGTGTTTAATTCAAAGGTAAATTTTTCATCCCACTACTGGAAAAAAGAAAGTTGTAGCATGATGAGTGGGGCAGATGGGCCAGAGAAAGGCCCTTCTTTTGAAAAGAAAATGCTACTGGATTGGGGGCCATTATTAAATTAGGGGTTTAAGTGTGGGTCTCAAATAATGGATACCAGAAGTTTCCATGCCTATTTGAACTGCCAACCTTTCTGCTGTGCCTGTCATTACAAATGGCAGCAGGCACCAAATGTAGCATGGAAGTTTGCCCACAAGTGACTGGCTGGAGGCCCTATCACAAAGGCCACCAGACAGCTGTCAAACAGACTGGCATTTTCTCATTACTGACTTGGTCTGGAGCCCAATGACTTTGACCCAGAGGCAAAAGGTTTCCTATAAGACCACCAAATTGCCCAATCCTCCTGGTTCTAGAGAGAAAACTGTTTCTGATATAAGGGTATCAGTTTTGTCCCACTGAGCTAAGCTAGTAAATCAAGTTTTGAAGTGTGCCCTATTGGTAGTTAAAAACTGGTTTATTAAGAAAGTATTAAATTCCTAACATTTTTTATTCACCTTGGGCAAAAGCATAGCATAGAGAAGAAGATGACCTGATACAATGAAAGAAATGCTGGAGTTAGGTTAAAAAGATGTCTCTGAGCTTTATTACCAAAGTCTGACTAATTCACTGAGAAATCAGGAGAACTAAAAGGTTGGATGCATATATAAATGCTCAGTAAGTACAAGTCTCCTTCGGAGTTGTAACTAATGATGAAGAAGATGAGGATAATGATGACAATAATGATAATGGTGTTAGTGGTGGTGAATTGAATGTTTTTTTTCTATAAACATATTTTTAATGTTTCCTTTCCATATAAAAACATATCAAGGACACTGTTGGCCAAAGTTATAGTACAGGGTAGTAAAAGTAAAACAAAGACCTGGCTTGGTATTCTGGCTTCTATACTCATGAGCTGGCTAGCCACATGGGTTTGTGAAAAGAATTAAGTGAGATAAAGTATGAAAAGCAGTTACTAAAATGTCCAACACAATTAGAACTCAGTATATTTTAGTTTGTTCAAGTTCCTTTCAATTCAATAAGTGCTGAGCTAGTCCATTCCTCAGTAACTCATTCAGCAGATTGAGACTAAGGTTCACTCAACATGTTTCTCCACCAAAAGTATCTTTGTGTTAGTTCAGATCTCCCAAATCACCAAGGTGATATTCTAAAAATTCAAGGCCTTTGTAAGAAAATGGAGATAGAGTTTAAAAATATCAGACCAGGAACTTCACTGATCCCAAGTGAAGGAGAGAGGGAGTGAAGTTGGATGGAAGCATCCTAGATTGTTTTGCAGATTAAGGAAGATTGAGTAAGGCTATCAGGGAGTCCTCAAGAGAGGGTCAGCTGTCAATGAAGTTCCTAGGCTTATGGAGATGAGTCTACTATGTTCAATCATTGGCTGGAAACAGCTCAAATGGACACAAAGCTTTGGTCTAGATGTGGCAAGTTAGTTCAGAGCACAGCAGCTGGTCCCTTCAGCTGAGCACCCTGAAGGTGGAAGTCTGTGAGGTACATTCTCATGGACCCCACAACCTTCTTGTCTTTAAAAACCATGAGTATGTTTTAATAGCAATTAACTCATTCAATCCTTCAATTTAAAAATAAATCTACTCACAATATCTGCTAGACTGCTCCAGGTGCTAGCTACTATTGATCGTTTATCTGTTTGCATCCTTCTAATGTTTTCTAATCTTCATAAACTCGTAATAAGAAAAACTTGCCTTTTTTAGTTTCTTAACCTCCTCAAATACTAGATTTATCAAAGGTTTTCCGAACATCTGGGCCTGGCACCTCATTCTTCATCATTTTGCGATGCTCACTTCCAGCAATAAATAGCTGCCACTGTACCAGAAGAGCCATATCTTGACAAGAGCTCTATATCTGTCTTGTCTCCATGGAACCTGACTCTTGAACCCCATGTCAGGCCAGAGTTCAACAGGACCGGCTTTTATTAGTGGAAGGCACAGACCTTGTTTTGTATAGGAGGTTTTACAGCTGTCTGTCTTTGTTCCTTCACCAAGAGGAAGTCAGAGTGAGAAAGACAGTCAAATGAGTCACAGGTCAGAATTTGTTATGAAAGATGCAGGTGTTATCACTCTGCATTACAGCAGCACTGGCTCTGTTTGATACCTGAGTCATGATTCAAATAGATTTGGTATTTACTGTCTTTTTGAAGCAGATAAACTCTAACCCATGTTTTACTGCTTCAAGATATTCCAACTTCCAGAAATGAAAATCATTGTCCATTTTGTCATTTCAGCAGGAGCCTTCTTGCAGGCATATGTTACACCTTACATAAAGGCTTGCTGGAAGGAAGGAAGGAAGGAAGGAAGGAAGGAAGGAAGGAAGGAAGGAAGGAAGGAAGGAAGAAAGAAAGAAAGAAAGAAAGAAAGAAAGAAAGAAAGAAAGAAAGAAAGAAAGAAAGAAAGAAAGAAAGAAAGAAAGAAAAAGAGAGAGGGGGAGGAAGAGAGGGAGAGAAGGAGTGAGGAAAGAAGGAAGGAAGGAAGGAAGGAAGGAAGGAAGGAAGGAAGGAAGGAAGGAAGGAAGGAAGGAGGAGGGAGGGAGAAAGAAAGAGAGGAAAGAAGAAAGGAAGAAGGAAGAAAAAAGGAGGGAGGGAGGGAGGAAGGGAGGGAGGGAGGGAGGAAGGAAGGAAGGAAGGAAGGAAGGAAGGAAGGAAGGAAGGAAGGAAGGAAGGAAGATGGGTAGATGACTGAGTGGCTGCATGGATAGATGGATGGATGGATGGATGAATAATAAAGTAAGCTGGTTTGAAGAATTTGGTTCATTAGAATTCTATATATCAAATTTTGTGTTTCCTCTCTGCTGTAAAAGAGAAACTTCATGCACTGAGTTCTATCATTACCAAATAATTCACAATAATATAACAATAATATATAAAAACTAGAAAGAAGTTCTTACATTACCTATTCCATTCCATTGAAAAAACTGACTTCTGCAAGGTAATACAGCTAATAAAGGTAAACTCCATACCCCGATTTCCCATCTTTCCTCTTTCAACCAAATCTTTCTATTCTCTTTTATTTTATACATTTCATTTGAAATGTTACTGGATCTCAAATTATACAAAAAATCCCACCCAGATACACCAAAATTCATTTGAAAGCATGAAGGCAATGATTTTTCCCAAATAAGGCTCACCTAGTTCTTCATTTATTTAATTAAATATTAAGAGTTTGTTATGTGATAAGCATTGGCCTGTGTGCTAAGAATATAGGAGCACAAAGACAGGACAAGTCCTCTTCTGGGGCTTACATTCTAGTTTATATTCAGAAATAGTATTTCATCTATGACTGTCAGTCACTGGCTTTATGACCTGGGACAAATTTTTTAATCTAGCTGAGCCTCATATTTCCTTGTCTGTAAAACAGAACCAGTAAATCCCACTTTGCTTTGTTGTGAGAGGACCACAAAGGTAATGTCACTAAGTTGTTTGGCAGAGTGCTAGACACATAATAATAATTCAATGTGGGGGAGCTTTTGTTGTAATCAATTCTAGGCATTCCACTTGCCATCATACAAGCCCTATCGTTTTTCTTCTTCCAAGAGATGCATCATGGTGTAAATGTAAGCCCTACCCCATGCAATCCCTTCCCTGCTAATTAAATTCCAACCACACTGAATTTATTTCTATTCCATAGACACTTCTAACTCCTTCTTTCTTCAGTGACCTTGTATCTGACCCTCTGGCAAGAATATTCAACCTGACCTTCCCTTATCCTTATCTGAGACTCCTAATGCCTTTTTTATCTGGCTCACTTCTGCTCATCTTTTCTCTCACTTTAATTATCACTTAGCAAGAAGCCCTTCCCTAACTTCCCTGGCTAAGTTAGATTTTCATTATGTACCCTTACAATAGGTCCACTTACATGATTTTCAGAATCTAGTACAAAATGAAAACATGGAACCCCTTCTTCAAAAGCAAAACAAAAACATTGTTGAATGTATTAGATTATAAGTTTTTTGCTGCCTCTCTTGACTTGTCAGTGTATTTTTTATTCTTTATTTAATATTATTCTAAGAAAAAAATAAATTTTTAATTTTTATCATTAATTTTATAAATTATAGCATAACTTAAATTATTATATTTCAATCTCTCTCATGAGGTTGTAAAATGCTAGTTTAATTGCAAATATGAGTTTAATATGTATATGGGCATAGGAATTATGCAATTTTTCTTTGTAGCTTATACATGCATGTAAAGTGCCTCCTTGCCAAAACAGTGGAAATGTTGCAAAAAAATAATTTAGATGTTTTCATTTTATTTCTTGTTATACACACATTCTACCAACATTCTCCACTTTCAACTTCCTGATGGATAAAGAAGGAATGCAAGGAAAATAAACATTGTGTTAACCCTATTTTTTCCTATGTTTCAATGTCAGTGTAAGTGGTTGATAAAGGGAAGTAATGTGAGAAAAAAATAGGATATGTAGGCTTTCTTGGTCATTTATGTTTGTTTTGATATCATTAGCCTCATTCTGCATTCCATGAAATTTCTAAGTAGAACAGAAAGTTTTGGCCTCTAGGAGTGGTCAGTATGCCTGCTTACTCAGTCTTAATGTAACATACTAAACTTATACTCCTTTAAGGATTATTGATTTCCCATATATTATGTCTACCAGAATTCTGTGCTAAATATGAATGGAGCAGCAGGGAAAGGTGGACACTCATAGTGTGTTATCTCCTCAGCTCATATGCATATTCCATCATACCATTGAACTTAATTAAAACACACAATTTTAAACATAAAATTAACAAGGATTTAGAGACTAATAGAAGAGGGTTAAGATCTCTTGAGACTGCTCAGATCCTGTGCCTTTGAAGCTGGCCCTGCTTACAGCTTCTTGTGCTTTTACACTGAATTTTTTTTATATCTGTAACATTAGATTGATGAAATTATTTGTTTAACATGTGCCTCCATGATTAAGCCATCAACGGCATGAGGGCAGTGATTTTATATTTCTCATTCAACTATTCTCTGTAAATATTTTCAAGTATATGAATAGATAGATGGAATACATGAATGGGAAGACTAGAAGTCTTAAATTTTCATGAACAAACTTCCAAAGAATGACTTGAAATTAATAACAGTAGTTAATATTAGTGTATATCATTAGAATTTATAGATATAATGCATAGCTGTTTATTTCCCTCCTCCTTAGAATTATTCTTGCTTTTCTAATTCTGTATACTCAGCTTGATCAAACCTTAGTCATGAAAAGAATCAGTGCTATTGCTAACCATTTTAAGAGAAGATTTCATTTTCCCTGTATATGTGTATGTATGTCTGTGTTGTGTGTGTGCACACATGCTTTAATGATTATACCACTCCCATAAAGAAAGAAGCTGTTTCATCATTAGATTTTCATATTGCTCAACTTCCAAAAGGGAATGTTCCTTCTATTTTTACAGGTTTTATTTTACTAGCTGCACAAAGCAAAATAACAGTTCATTTAACTATGTCAAAACCAATAGTGACTCACTACTATTTGCTTTCTTCTGTATAAATTTTAATGCATTTTTAATTCCAACCCACTGGTTGGTAAACCAACCATTACAGTTACTGTTGCCCTATAATACATTTCAGTCATTTCTAATAAATCCAGACTTTAAGATGGCTTATCATTATCTCTATAAGCTACTGGAAATGGATTCTCACCCTGAACTGCTGGGTCCTGCAGCACTCTAGCTAATGAAAGTGAATTTGGACACACTATTCAAATAAACAAAACTGCTGAGATTTTTTTTTTCGCCAAATTTAATGCTCAGCAAAATCTGTAATCTCGCATTCTGGCCTTCTTTGCCGAAGTTATTCATTTAAATGACAATCCTCTAGTCCCCAGTGCTTGTGCTTTCTTTCTTACATTTTTTTTACATGATTTAGGGGGAAAAAAAACAAAAGCACCATTTAAACATGTAAATCTAGAATTTTCATAAGCTTTAGAGAAGAATAAATTTAAGCACAAATACACTTGCATTATTTTTTAGCCATAAAAGAATAAACCTATACTATATAAAAATGTTGGCATATAATCACCTATATAAAGTCAAATGAATGACTCAATTTAGATCTAATTTTCCATAGGACAGAAATTAATACAGAATAATGAAAAGTGTGTGTATAATTCTTAGATTTCAAATAATACAAAAATTCACAACTTACAGATACAAATAATGGCCTGGAGTTGTGAGGACTGGGTTTTGGTCAGTACTTCGGACACTAGAATAATCTCATTTGGATTCAAAAGTATTTGAGACACATTCTAACAAGATGTAGTGATGGACGAGGCTAACATGATTTCTTTCCTCAGGAAACTTATAGTCTGGGTCATTGACTTCAACAGGCCCTTTTCCAACCTGAGTCCTTCTGGCTTTAATGCAATACTCATTTAATGTTGGAAATCTCTTGCGGATATTTAATAAAGATTGTCTAAGGGTTATAAGATGTATAAAAATAAATCTTACCTAGCTCCTAATGTCAAGGTACTTATATTCCAGACATAAATAACTGAAAGTGGAATAAATGAATCACCACAGAAAGACCTGGCTAGTACGCCATGGGAACAAGAAGTGAAAAGAGTTTCCAGTGAGTGAAATCAAACCTTTCTTGAGCAAATGTTAGAATTGGGTCTTGGGAGATTTAAAAGACTTATAAATGTTGAAGATGAGGGGGAAATGAGAATTCTAAGTGGAGGGGAGAGAAGAAAACTTGAGGAGAGAAGGCTCAGGCAGGTATGCAATATGGTCTGATACGGCTGAGTATAGCATGCGTGAATGCTTTGTGTGTCTTCTCCTTTCCTTTAACCACCTGGTTTGTTGAAATCTTCATTTCTGAGGAGGTGCAGTCCAAATATTGTCTTCTCAGTTCAGCCTTCTCTGCCTCTCCCAGTATGCCTTTTCAGGAAAAGTCGGTCACTTCCTGCTGTGTACCATAGCCTGAACTTGACATGCTATATATAGCACAGTTATTTATTTATGATTCTGTTAGTCCCACCAGATTTCAGGTTCTTTTGATGTAAATACAATGTCTGGCTGTTTTATCCTCTCCAATGTATAGAAAGGGGTTATGAATAAATAGGTGTGTAAATGAATTGAGTTAGAATCATGAGAAAATGTGATGATAAAAATGAATTGAGACTAGATACTGAAGATCTTAAATGATATTTTTAGAAATATAAAACCACTGAAGCCTCTTTGTTTCCTGAATATGATAAAATAACTAATAATTTTTATTCTTGGCGCTACTGTAAGTACTGTGCATATTTTATTGTATATAGGTTTCAGAACAACCTAATAACAAAGGCAACAATTATTCCTATGTTAGAGAGTAAGGAAACTGAGGGCTAGTGTTTCAGGGACTGCTCCAGAATCAGAGTGAGTCAATGGTAGAGACAGAACATTGGGAACTTAACTCAAGATACTTTTAACTACTAAGCAAAACAATGCTTTGGAAAATAGTAATTTTGTAGAAATATCCAAGATGAATTAGAAAGAAGAGGCCCAAGTAAAGGACCTCAATTTAAAGATAGTTGCAATAGGATAGACAAAATAAGGGTCTCTATATGATGCTGATGAAGGTGAAAATTAAAAGGAGGGGACTTTGTTTATTCAGAATTAAAAGAGTTGATAAATTATTCATGTGGGGCAGAGAAATGCGAAAGATTGTGAGATTTTGAGCCCATGTAACTGGAGGAGGGCAGTCGCATTCACAAAAAAAAAAAAAAAAAAAAGGAAGAAAGAAAGAAAACCAGAAAAAAGCAAGTTCAATAGGAAAGATGATAATTCTGTGATCAATAATGTAATTTTTATTATTTATAAATTATACAAGTCTGAGTGTGACATCCTTCTGTGTTTTCTATTTCTTAGAGAAAAGGTAATATTTATAATGCAGTTTGTTATGTGCCATTGTTGTCATTTATATTCTGGCTTTGTGGAGATATTTTTTCATAATAAAATTATGACTTATTTTGGAAAATAGGCAGCATATGTAAAGTTGTTTTTATTAGAGGTTTAGAAGGAAAGCTAGAATTTTCACAAAAATATGCTTTAAAAGTAGGTAGAGCAGCTTGGCAAAATAAAAATTTTTACCATTGGTTCCTCAATGGATGACTAAAACACGGCATTTTATTTGAATAAATCAGTATTCTTATATATATTTTAATCTTGAGAAAGTTATTCTACTTTAAGAAATCTGTTTCCTCACCTATAAAATAGGAATAACATTGTGAGTAATCTCATAGGACTGTTGTGAGTGTTATATAGAAAATCTTTCCACGGAGTGTAGCATAAATTTAGTCCATAAAAACATTAGCTACTACTATTACATTATTGCTGTCAGTTTTTATTTTCACTGAATTAACTGACAATCTGTACCTCACTGGAGAAATATGAAAGTACCTAATAATTATTGAAAAGTAACAAACATTTGTTTTAAACCTATGTTAAAAACTATTGTTTTATAACCATAATTATAACAATTTGAAACTATTATTTCTTAAAACATGCAGCTGTTAACATTTGCTTTATTATATATTTGAGATGGAAAAAAATGGAATTGATTTGTATACATTTTATATTAAAGATATATATCCCACACTATTTAGCATTCTGGTTTTTGATGTGAAAACAGAAGGAAAGAGAAAATCATATAATATTAAAAATATATATATTATAGAACAGTATATCTTCAACATTCTTAGATACTGTAACACATGAAAATATGATGTTAGTATCTGAAAAAAAACAAATAGAATTTTTTAAAGTTATGAATTTTGGTGTATTTAATTTCATCTTTAAATCTGGGAACAATTTTATTATATTACAACATTATTGTGCAAATTAAATATCCTATAAAATCACATCTGTGAACACACGAGCCCACAAAAAGTAGAAACTTGAACTAGAATGCATGAGTGGCATTTTCTGAGTTATGCTAGTAATAATTTTTGCTACACATTTTGTTATAATTTAATGATCAAGATCTCTAACAATAAAAATTCAGAAAAACACATGTAGAAAAATAATATAAACTTAAGTAAATATTATTAGTACTTTTTTCTTTTATTCTTCAAAATGTGAATAGTGACAGTGGTTTTTTTGCAGCTGGAAAGCACAGTTCTGTTTGTCAACCACCAGCGTTCTATGCAAGCATAGCTTCTGAATCACAACACAGATGACAGGAAAGGAGCCCTACTTATGTGTAAGACAGGCTTATGTGACTTTAATTGCAACACTTTAAAAAAAGATATAGAGGTGATATTTTCCCATGAGTATAATAAGAATCAATGGTGAGATGTAGCTGCCAAGAAAACTAATTGGATTTAGATTACATTAACAGCAAAATTATCTGTAGAGCAAAAGAAATGACATTTCTTCTTACTCCATAATGGAGAGGCAGCACCTAGATTGCTGGAATCAGTTCAGAATTTAGAACTTTAACTTGAGTAGATATAAACAAGTTCATTTTCAGGATTCTGCCACCAGTACCATGAACAACCACAACGAGAAGTGCCTCATTTCTACATTCTGACAACCAAGACCCCCAACCCCAGCCCGCTACCCTTAACACAGACCTTCATCCAGCTGGAAAGAAGGGAATCAAAGTAATCGGGAAGAATGCATAAACTCAGTCAAATGTAAACCTACTCTTTAGTAGCTAGTGATCTGACGAACACAAAAACAGCTACCAGAGACCTACAGTGCTCAATACGGCAACTGCTAGCCATAGGTGGTTGTTGAGTACATGAAATATGATGAGTCTGAATTGAGAGGAGCTGTAAATATAAAATACACTCTAAATTTTGAAGATTTAGAGTGAAAAAAAAAACAATATTGCATTTATAACTTTTTGATTGATTATATTTTGAGATAATATTTTAGGTATTTTTACAAATAAAATATATTATTAAAATTAATTTTACCTTTTTGTTTTTACAGTTTTTTTTTTAACATGACTACTAAATTTTTTAAATGCCTTACCTTATATTTCATTGAATGACTTCTATAGACTAGGGGTTAGTAATTTTTTTTTTCTGTAAAGAGCTAATATTAAATATTTTAAACTTTATCTCTGTCGCAACTACTCTACTCTGTCACTGAAGTTTGAGAGCAACCAAAGGTAATATGTAAAGACGTGAATGTGGCTATGGTCGAATGCAATCTGATTTATGAATATCATAATTTAAATACCACACATTTTTATGTGTTGCAAAATAGAAACAAATCAAAGAAAAAATACTAATGATTTAAAAAGGCAAAAGCTATTGTTTGGCATATAAAACCAGGCGGTTTGTGGGCCATGGTTTGCCAACTGCTATTCTAGACCTTATTCTGCATTTATTACTATAGTCCACAGTAAAATGACTTAATTTGTATACTTATATAAAAATTATATTAACAGCTTAATTATAGAGTTCTGCTGCCCTCAGAGTTTCAAGTGAGGTAATCTGTAAATAACTATGTAACTAACACTGTAGCTTAATTTGTATAAAAGACAAAATTGGCCAAGAATAAAATAGACTACTTCTAAGAGCAGTGAATTTTTTTAGACTAGAGGTGTTTAAAGTGAGAGAAATTTCTAGAAAAGAATTTTGTAGAGGAGAATTAAACATTAGACACACGATCTAATTAAATGTGTAATAACTCCCTTCTAAGCCCCAAACTCATATTTTTGTTCTGTTACTTGTTAACTCAATTTTTGTTGAAGTGTTGTGGGAAAAATTTAACAAATGATCTTAGAGTTCATGTTCTGATTTCTATCATAAAAATAATCAATTTATTATATTAAAAATCATTAATTCATCTTAGGGCTTTTAGGAGGAACCTGATATCTGATTTATTGTACATTTTTTTCTATTTTAGAAACAGAATGTAACAAGGTTTTAACACAGGGGAATAAGATTATGGAAAGTAGATTGGTATAATTCTTCTTTTTATCTATCAAGTACTATTAGCACATGATCTGTAATTCATCTAAACACATAATCAGTGATTGGAAATAAGTTGATATTAATATTGTAAGCTGTACTTTTAATAAATATCTGCCCAGTGTTTTTATCCTCTTTGCCAATTTCTTTCATGTTCTTCATCTGAGTAATAACTATAGAATGAGTGGCACAGTTCCACTGAGTTTACATTTCTTTGGTTAATAAATTGGTTTCAATCACTAATGGATTCTTTATACTAATTGAATTTGTGTGTTGAATTGGTTTAAATTGCAGGACCATATTTCAAGGTTAAAAACCAAAGTATGTCAAGCTATTAATTTTCTGTTGCTCTTGGTTTGAATGATGTATGTAGGTTGTTGAAGCTAGAGCAGAAGATTAAATTAATTTCTGCCTTTGCCCAAGCCCAGCCTTTCTCTGTGTGTGATGTGTATATGTTTGACATTTGTCCTCATTCCAAGATAAAATGAGGAAAACTCATTAGAATGAATGACCAGTCCTCATTAAACTGTTGGTTTTCAGGGAGATTTCTTCTTTACCATGCAGTAAAATATTACCTTCCTGAAGAATAAGTTTAGTAATGAGAAATTCGAAACTGAATTTATACCGAACTAATCTATAAAATCATCCTAACTATCTAAAGGGCAAAGAGAAGAAAGATAGAGAGTATCTTTCATCTGCACACAATGAAATAAACATGCCTGAGCTACATGTTGGGCCCCATGTAAGAGGAGCAAATATGTCCTATAGATGCTCTGCTTTGCTCAAATCCACATTAACTACGTGTTTATAACTTTGTTTTGGAGTCCAGAAGAGATAGGGTAGAGTTTTGTTTAATTTTTTAATTAAAAAAAATCCAAACCTATCCAAATGTCCTTTAAGACTAGACTATAAGTTTCTTTCATGGTCTCTCCAGAGAGTAAAGTTTCAGTTGCAAAACAACCTTAATCCTTAAAGCTTTTATGAAAACATAGGTAGAAGGCAGGATAAATAAACCTTTGCAAACAAGCACCAAGGGAATATATGAAGCCCACATCCATCATCTTCAGTGTATCTCTTGTTACACACACATTCATCTTAGAGAGAGAAAGGAGCAGCTCACATTGATTTTTCTCATCTCTCTGGGGACCGAACTTCAAATTGGTCAGTTACAGTATTTCATATTTCCTTGTTCTAGCCTGCGCATGCAATAGGTGTCCTAACTGGTAGTCAGAAGGATCTTTTATCCAGTTAATGTTTATATTCCTGGTTATATGTAAACCAAAATTAAAAACAAGCATTTCTTTTCAATGCATAATATTTTAGAAAAAATACTTTGTTATATTGTGATATGTGATTATAAATGTAACATATGCATACTCTAGAGCCTTTGGAAAATATTTAAAAACAGTGAAAAGATTTCTTATAGCCATACTACCCAAAAATAACTACCAGTTATTTTAAATAAATATTTCCTTCCAGTCTTTTTTCTATACTTTTGCATTAATTTATTCAACTTTTTGCCCTTTACATACTGGGCATCTCATTATTATTTGGAGATATGATGATAAATACAAGACACATTATTTTTACATTTATAGAATTTACCATTTAGTCAGAGATACAAAAAGCTAATGCAAAATAATGTACTTTATGCTGTGAAAAAATAACACAGACTATGATAGTCACATGTGAGATGCAAAAATAGCCTAGATTTAAGGAACAGAAGAGAAGGTTTTACAGATAAAGCTCTATCTAAGCTTGGGTATAAGAGTGGGTAGCATTTAGTCAGATGAAGAGGGAGAAAGAAAATGGAAAAGCATGGACTGTGAGGAAAGGCCAGGTAAAAGGCTGGTGGATGTTCTGGGAAATAAATAGTAGGTGATTATAACTTCAGAGGGTGAAGAGGGGATTTGAAGAAAAGTGGGGCCAGGACAGTGTCAGAGCAATGCTTCAAGAACCTTTGGAATTAATGTATATAAATTAGGCTGAAATCTAAGAAATTCTAAAAAGAGACCTTGTATACAGTACTTCAGACATGGTGGATGCTATTTCTCTCTCATGTAACCATACAAGGAAAGGTGAGTTTCTAGCATTAAGTGGCAGTTCTGTTCTACCAAATCATCTGGAGACCCAAGTTCCTTTTACTTGTGGTTCCCTCATTCCTTAAGGTGCTGTCTACATAATCATGAAGCCAAATGATATGCACTGTGCTTCTAGCAGTAAGAAGTGAGGAAGCAGACAACACACAATTTACATTTAAGGTACCGGCATGCAGTTGTATATATTCTATTGTTGAGAATTTGGACACTGGAGCACCTTGAAAAATGTTACTTCCAGTTGGAAAGTCCAAATGTCACCTAATTTAAATTTTGGAAGGAAGATTCTGTACTAAAAAGAAAAAAAAACAGGAGATTATTTGCCTCACCATGATATGAAGTCAAAATTGCATTTTAAAGATAATGGAAGGTCATTAATAATTTAAACAAGAAAATATTGTCACATGTGAATTGTAGAACATACCTTGGCTATAGTGTGGAAGATGAATTAGACTCTAATAAGGATGGAGAAAGGATTATCAGGTAAGAGGATGAGTGTCCAAAAAGAAAATTATTAGGCAAGGGATAATAATTGTGTCATGGTCTAGGAGAGAGGCAGAGGAATTTTAAGAATAGAGAAGTACACTTATGAGTCAGAAAGAGTCATTTATGAGGTAGAATTACAGGGCTGGATGCATAGTTTAATGGGGAGGGCAAAAGTGGGGGAGATTGAAGAGTTAAGATGTTTGGCTCGGCAACTAGTTGGATGGTGCCGTTCACTGAGCACATCCATAGATTTCATACTATTTTAGAGATCACCAAATCTACTGGCTTAAAATAACAAATCTTTTTTTAACTCATGATTGTGTGGGTTAATTGACAGGGCTCAGCTATGCCATATTTTGCTTATCTTAGCTAGAGTAAGGTATTTTAGGCCTTTGTGGGTCATCTAGCATTCTAGGGGTGACTGCTTGTGACAAGGGCATCTCAGCCTCAGTTTTTCCATCAGTCAGCAGATTAGCTTGGACTTATTCACCTGGAGCCAGCAGGTTCCAGTGTACAAAGAACAAAAATGCCCCTATGCATGAAGACTTTTAAAATCTCAGCTTGTGTCCTGTGTGTGCACTAGTTCCATTGAGCACTTGGTCACACCTAGACAGTGTGGGAAGGAGCCATAAAAATCTTGAGAAACATTATTGCAAGAATCAGTTAACCTGATAATGAACACAGTGCAGTGGAAAAAACTTACTGGACTTAAAATTTAGTGATAGGGAGTGTGCAGTTTCTGGGAACCAATTCTATATAATTCTGGGCATCACTTCACTTCCTGGGACTTCATTTTCTGCATCCCTAGAGGCTGACCTTGATTAGCCCCAATGTCTTTTTCTTCTGTAAGATTTATGAAACTAATTGATTAGTATTTTGTACTGGTAGTATAAACAAATAGCCATTTTGAAACTTGGACTGTCAGATCTGCTTTCCTTCAAATAAAGAAAAAAAATTGGAGTAGCTAATGCCTTTATTCTATTTAGTTTTTCTATTCTATTGATCTGTGATTCCACAATTTGGTGCTGGTTGTCCATTTGTGATATGCCATTGTTCTTATGTAAATGTTTACTTGTTTATAGAAATTAGTGTGTTAGCTTTAGTCAGCACATAAATGATCTTATTTGCTACTTTCATTTTTAAAAAACTATATAAAATAACACGTGTCCTTTACTGTCCATCACAACTTGGGGAAGTACATCAAAGATGATTGTTTTCTAGGTTATATTTGTGACCTGTTTAGTAACTTTAACTATAAATATTTAACTAGATAATTTGGTTTGTCTAAAGTTAGCATTCTAACCCCTGCCTAATTAGGATATCACCTACTGTGGAGACACATGCCAGTATCTGTTCAAGTTACATTGTGTACCACAAGTCAAGGAACTATATAAAATCATATAATGTGACTGTATGGCTAGAAAAAAAATGTAAATCACTCTTTTGATAGAAAGACAAAGCACCCAGAAAATGTAGCAAATTGATCAAGTCATACGGTGAGAAGACTGTATAAATTATAACTCACACCCAAGTTCAACTTCATCTCAAAAATCATCCTGGACTAGGGTCATATTGTTTAAAACTGAATAGTAGACTAATTATCTATTATAATAGACAGTAAGTTGCATAAATACTTTCTGGCAAGGCCATTATAAGTAGACTGGATATAATGTGGTGTGATAAAATTGGTCTTTTTATTACAGATCTGCCTTTACCAGCTAGTAAAGCAAGTTACTCTCTTTGACCTGCCTGATATTGAAGTTAGGCCATGACAGTTTCTCAAAAAACGTTAATTCTTTCCTTTCACCCTGTAGGACATTCTCTGAATCATTTGGAATGGTCTTGGATTGATTATTGTTTTGTGGAGGAGATATATAAATATATATCTATTATTTATTTTGATAAAGTGAAGGCTTTATGCTCCTAATTTGACAATTGTCCTAATGAACTCATATAACATTTCTAGATGCTCAGAGTATCTTCTAAGAAAATTAATAGCTAGAATATGGAATTGGGTCAGGAGATAAGGATTATAGTTCCATTTTGTCATTAGTAAACTCCGTAGTCTAAATCTCGATTTCTTCCTCTAAAATGGGAATAAAATATATATGCCTGGCCAATTTTATGAGATAGTTACACAGGTCAAAGAAGTCCTTTCTAAAACAACAAACATAAAACTTTACCAACAATATGAATGTGCTATTGAAACATCGAGGATAAATATTTTTCAAACAATTGGGGTATTATGTAACACCAACTTTTATTCCGTTGGCAAAGAGACAAAAAGGGCTTAAGTGTAAACACATAGTAAAATTAAATTTACCTTTGGTGTCCTGAAAAGTAAACCCCTTCTATACTGGATCTGAGAACACTGAACCCTATTTCTCTTTAGTATTTTCTCTTCAAATGGTCATCTGACATTTCACCAAATAATTTTAAGTTCTGCAAGTACTGAAACTCCATCATCTACTGTTTAGTTAACTGAATTTTCTTCACTTTCAACTCCCTTGCTCATTTTTCCATGTCTTCTTTAGACCCTCTCATATCCCAGAGATATGGCTATTTATTTCAGAAGAAATATGCTATCTCTTACATATTACATACAGACTGATGCAAATACCAAATGTATCAAAGCGCACGTGCACACACACACACACACAACACATGCACAATGGCTATAGTTCTTTATGAATGATCAGATTATGAATTTACACTTGCAGTCTTCATATACTAAATAATATTTTATACCCTTTTCATTGCATTATGTTTTCTATTCCTACCAGAAAATGTGTATGAGCATTGAACTATAGATGGTTAAACACACCACATTGAGTATTCCCCAGCCAGAAGAAATGGGAGTTCTGTCTTGCTTTAGATTTGATGAGCTACCAATTTGTGATAGTTTCATTTCAATTTCATTACTGGGCAACCAGAATGAATTGACAGAGAAAGCAATCAACACATGATGCACCCACTGAAACCTCTAATACAAAATGTTGGCTGCTTCTGTCAACACAGCCAATTACCAAAGGTACTCAAAGGGTAAGCGATAGCCAAAATAACCCACATGATTCCATGGACCACATCCTGCATACCTGTTAGTGAATTCATAGTAGACACAGAATGACAGACTGCTTTGTCAATATAATATTTCTGTTAAATGCTCTGTCTGTACTATATTCTCCAAGCAACACAGATGTTTGTGGAAAGATAAGAACTGTGTGTGTGCATGTGTGTGTGTGTGTGTGTGTGTGTGTGTGTGTGTGTGGGAGAGAGAGAGAGAGAGAAAGATACACACACACACACACATACAAAGAGAGAGAGAGAGAGAGAGAAAGAGAGAGAGAGAAACAGAGAGAGAGAATTACTGACTGCATATTGATTGCAGGATAGAAGAAATGCATTAGAAAAACAATTTTTTAAAAATAAAAATATCTATTTGTTCTCACCATATAGATTGTTTCCTGTGCTAGAACTTGAACTTGAAAGTGAAAATTCAGACTCAGATGCCTGGGAGCTCAATGATGTATACCCTGCAAATGGCCAACCATCAGTTATTCATTTAACAAATATTTATTGAGCACTTGCTATGTGCAAGCACTCTACGCTAAATAATGGGAATATAAAATTTAAAGAGGTGATCTTTTCATTTGTGAGAACATGAATGGACTCTGAGCACATAATGCTAAACAATATGTCACACAGAGAGAGACAAGCACTGTGTAATATCACTGAAATGTGAAATCTAAAAAAATTAAAGCTGTAAAAAACAGTAAAAGGGTGGCTACTAGGATACTGGGGTAGGGGGTAAGACAAATGTTGTTTAAGGGTACAACATGTAATGAGTAGTAAGTAACCCACAGAGGTAATACACAGTATAATGAATATAGATAATAATGTTATAACATAATTCTGTAATGTAATAAATATCCCTACTTTGGAAATCATACAATATATAAATATGTCAATGTAACAAGCTGTACAACTTAAACTTACACAATGTCACATGTCAAATTTATTCAATAAGAAAATAGGCATCATACTTATCCTCCTGGAATTTATAGTTGAGCCACAGTAGTGTAAGGCAGGAGAATAGGACACTATCAGGACTCCTAATCCAGATTTTGACATCAGTGAAGATTTTAGAAGAAAGTGAGTCAAAACCAAGAATTAGGAGTTAGCCAGAGAACGTAGGAAAGCAATGATTACTCCCTGCAGTTAAAGCAACACCAGAAAAAAATGTGATGGCAAGCAAGCATGAAACATTTAACAAGACAGGGAGACTCAGAATGTCTGAATGTTTATTGGGGTTGGAGAGAAGGAAAATGGCATAGATGGAACCAGAGATGTAGAGAAAAAAAACATTCAAATGGTAGTGGTATTGGCTTTTATCCAGCAAGTAATGAGAAATTAAAGGATTTTACCTGTGAAATGGCATGGTGGAATAAACTATACTATGAAGTCTAACAATTACTCTAAATAGCTACACACACACACACACACACACACACTTTAAATACAATTTTTAAATAACCTTGTGAACACAAAGATAGGAGAAAACAAGTATTTCATGCACCGGTAAAATATTTATAGAAAAGAAAACTTTTATTCTAATTTGAGTCTAGAAGTCTTGGCACTAGATGTTGCATCCTACGCTTCAGCAACAATTCAGTGATGGAGAAACCTCTGCTCACACCTCTGGTGCTTGGTGTGGGTTTATAAAGTGCCAGGTACTCTTCTATGTCTGAGGAAATAGCAAGGAATCCGGAAATCACGTTTTTCCTCTCAAGGTGCTGCCTCTCAGTCTGCTGAGGAAGATACACTAGTATTTTCTGTTCTCTGTAAAAATGCATGTAAATCAGATATAGTACATCTGTAGATTATCTCCAACTGATAAAAATTATTCTTTGGAATGGACTTTAAGCAGTTTGGAGGTGAGATTTCTACCACAGTTCTAAATTTATCTTTTGTACCTATAATTTTTTGAAAGTCTAAAATCTTGTATATGTCAATGTGCTGTGTATTAGAAGTGATGAAATGCCGCTTCTAAGTGGGGGTTTTTTTTTTTGTAGTCTTGTAGATTAAACTGGCCCAGTTCCTCCAGCTATTATTCATGTGACATAAAAGTTTGTGATAGTTTTATTTCACTTTCATAACTAGTGAAGAATTTATTGTCAGAGACAGCTATTAGCATATGATATTACCATTGTAACTTCTAATGTAAATTGTCAGTTGTCTGTTAATCTCCTGTCCATCCTGCTATTGTTCTCTGAATAAAACAAGGGTTAGAACAATGAATTCAGAGAAGAATAGCCAGAATCGAAGAGAGGTTAACAG
This sequence comes from Cynopterus sphinx, assembly GCA_030015415.1. Taxonomy (NCBI): domain Eukaryota; kingdom Metazoa; phylum Chordata; class Mammalia; order Chiroptera; family Pteropodidae; genus Cynopterus; species Cynopterus sphinx. The sequence continues at coordinate 122,190,851 of CM057383.1, forward strand.
TGTAAAGTTCTAATTCAGAAATCTTATTCTTTAGGATGTCCATTAGGATATATTTTCAATAAGGAAACTACCTTTTTTAACTAATATATGAATTGGAGCATTATCTATAAAAGTAAATGTTCAAAATTAGATTTGATGTGTGCATGAATTGGCTGAGAAATTGATATTTTATACATCAATGAAATAGTCACAACCATTAACAACAAAGGTAATTATGCCTTTGTTGTTGATTTGTTGAGATGACTAGTTTGTAAATGGTTTTAAAAATCCCCCTTATTTTTATAATACTATATGCATACTAGCTTTGATTTTAATAGTGTGATGTCTAGGACCAAATACTCAGGTGCTTCCTGTCTCTCTTCGTCTGTCTTGACCTGCATATTTATGCTGAGTTCTTTGTAGCTGGCTCTTGGCTTGACTGTGATGTTTTCTTCTCTCCGTGGCATGTAATGTATCATTATAAGTAATAAATCATAGGATAGAAGCTACCAGAAATAAGAAAACAAAAATAACCATAGCTGTAAATTTCCATTATCTGATTCAATATTGTTACGTTTATTCACTTTGAATATTTACATAAGGCAATAAGAAAGTTTTATTGAACTCTTATCATGTACCATGAACTGATCATCTAGAGGACAAAGGTAATCCAGGCAAATATGCTCTCTGAACTCATGGATCTTATATTCTAACTGGTAAAATAAATAATATACAAATAAACAAATAACATTTCAGCATATGTGTACTATAAATATAATAAAAATAGGAATTCATAGGTTGGCTTATTTTACTCTGAATACTTTCTCATGTATAGTTTTTTTTCCAGAATTATACTATACTCTTTATATTGCTTAACCATCTCTTTATCTACACTTAAAGTATCATAAACGTCTTTCTAAGTAAAAAATAAGCTCTACAACATCATCCTAATCACTACATGCTCTATAATCACATTAAAGTACCACAATTATTCAAAAATATCATCTTTTTAGAAATTCAGGCTATTTCTATTCTTCCATATTAAGCAGGCATTTGATAATCATCTTTATAATTATATCTATACACCTATCTTAATTATCACATTATATTTTCCAAAAGAAAAATTAGTGTCACAAGTTATCTCTTGATACAAACTAAAAAGTTACTTATAGAAAAATTATTTTCCCTCTAGAAATATCTAGAAATGCTTATTTTCTTATAACCTTGACCACACTGGAATTTAAAATTTATTTTTAATTTTAATTCTTAAAAGTTCTTTCTGACTTTTTTGATATTTCAGGCTAGTATCCTGGCTACATGCTTCTCATTCTCAGCCTGTTGCTATCAGATGTCATTTGGACATTGGTCCAGCCAGACACAATTTCATTCTATATAGGGTCAGTATTACTCCCAGTTCTCTGTCCCTATAAATGTTTTCATGTCTGAAATATGGCCTTTCCCCACCTACTACTTCCCGAACTTCCAACTTATCAACAATTATCCTTGGACCAAAGGGGCAAAGAAGATTTTCTTTTAAATTTTGTTTGGTAATCACACAGAAATGGTGACATTGGTACAGAGGATTCTATTACTCAGAGTTATAAATTTCATCAGTGTCTAAGTTCTTAAAAATATTTTTTCATGTTACAACAAAGCTCTTTCTCTTTCTTCACTTTTACTTAACTTCAAAATTGATGTCTAGGATGACTGCCAGTAATATTATATCATCCCATATGTTTTGCTTAATTACACTATTGCCTGAATTCATTTTTGAAGATTTTTCTCCACCTCGTCATCAAAACATTATGAACACTCTCTGTCACTCAGATTAGAAGATAAAATCTCTTTTTAAATTATTTCTATTTGAAATGTTTCCAGAGTTTGGATAGGAGATGATAAATCATCCTGATCATTTAAATCCATGTTATAAATCACAGGATATCAGAATCTTATGTACATGAGATTGAGGTAATCTAAATGGCAAACCCAAACAAATTCTAACAAGGTTTAGATGTTTTCAGATTTGAAGAATCTTTTCAATTTACAGAATGTTAAAGCTTGAGTTATTATTTTCCTAGTGTATTTGTGTTGATTCTATGCATGATTCACGTATCAACACAAGAAAAATATCTACATAAAATAAATGCTTATATTATACAGGACATTAAGATGCATTATAACTCAAACAAAATGTTCTCTAGGGAACCTTATATTTCTTTTTTTATTTTTACATCTTCAACAAACTATAAATGATTGAGGTCACTGGAATATGTTTGCATATAGATTTTTTAAATTATGTGTCTTAAAGCAAGTGAAAGATTTACTAACAAAATTATGGAACACCTTATTTTCTTTTTACCACTTAAAGAAAAAGATAAGTACCTAGTACATATCAACAAGCTATAATATGGAAAACAAATGTCTAATTGTACTAATGTGTTTCTTCACTAAACATTCTATACCTTCACTAATATTTTGACATCAATCTGTATAAAATTTCTCTAATTCTTCTACTTCACTATTCTTTATACATCCCAAAGTGTTTTACTTAGAATGATTAAAAAAAACACTATGCAGTTAGAATAAAAGTAGTTACAGATCTATGAACAAATCTTTATTTTAAATATAAAAATAGAAGAGTTATTATATGTAAGAGGAGAAGTATTACATTTCCTTAGAAGTAAAGTGTATGATAAAGAGAATGGGGAAGGAAATTATAAAGTGAGTATACTTAATTAAGTCATTCAAAGATTTCAAAATTCAGACCCTTGTAGTGTATTACTTAACAATAAAAAAAAATCACAGTAGAACATTGAACAATTCTTGTGCTATAGGATAAGCAACTCGTGCTTAGACATCTGTGTGCTTCAAGATAACCCTGTAGATAATGTGTGAAAAATGAGCTGCTTCTGTCAGAACATAACATAGGACACACATTCCTGGGCCCTACCTAAGATTAAGTAGACAAAATATCTGGGCATAGGTCCCAGAAATTCGTAGTTTTAATAAGCACATCAGAAAATTCTTAAGCAATTGAAAACTTAAAAAGTATATATTAAAATCCAATTTTTAGAAAACATAGACTTGAAAACAAGTTAAGTGATATTTGCAAGATTATATACCTATGTGACCTACTGAAACCTCAAAACAGGTCTTTGATTCCCCATCAACTGCTCTTTTTATAATGCTAGACTAGATATATATTCAGATTTTCTTACCTTTGACATTGAACTCCAATTCTCCTTTATAAGATCTAGTGATAAATAGTTATATACATGAAAGAAAGCGTCTGGTACAGGACCTTGTACCCAAAAGTCATTATGAAGCTACCAGAAGAAATTGAGTGGCTGATAAATCTTCTGTTGCACCAATGTTACAAAGTAGGGGCTGAGGATTATTCTCATAGTTTCTATTGATAATTTCAAATAAACAATGCCAAAGGTTAATCACTAATTATCTATGCACTAAATAAAAAGATTACCTGACTATACAGATTTTAGATCTTAGAAGAGAGCACTGATGAAGAATATGAGTTTTTCTTTATTATTTTAAATTTTATCCATCTATATCCATTATAGATGTCCAATAAATAGATAAGGAAACAAAATGCTAAGTCTCTCTAGTCCAAGAGTTGGATAATTGGTAAAGGCATACGGTTACCATTGAGACTGTCAAGATTAATGGGATATTTTAAAAAAATAAATACAGTATGATATTGCATTTCCTAAAATCATAGTTTTGTATAACATACATACTCCTCTGATTCTGTGTGATAGTGAAACCCATGTGAGAACATCAAAGATTGCCAAAATCTGATAAACCATCATTTCTTTCTGCCTCTCCCACTCTCCTCTTTCTCTTTCTTCTCTGTGCCTATTCTATTCTAAACCTGCTGTGTATTGTCTAGTCACAAGGTCAAGAGGGTGGGTCATGAATCACAGAGTATCTTTCAGGTCATTTGAAATGGCAGAATGAATCAAGAGAGTCAACCAGTTGGTTATTTTATCTGAGAGTATCAGAGAAAGACTGAATGAAAATCTAAAGTTAGCTATTGACAAGCTGTTTAGAAAAGCATCTATGATGGAGAAAAACAAATACATAAACTCTCAGAAGGAGATTTATCTCTTACTTCAGCAGCTCTTCAGCTCCTAGCAATCTCTATGTTACTCATTTGTCCTAGCCTTGAAGATAATTTTTAACTGCAGGTCAGTGGACTGCCCTGTTCCCTTAAAAATAAAAGGTTATTCTGCCAGGAAGATCCATTTTCTGTATATAAACAAGAGCTGTGTTCTTCATCTAGCAGAGTTAGAAGCACAGGTTTTCTAACATTTATATCTTCCATAATTCTTATTTCATCAGAACTTCCAGAAACATAAAGCAATGGGTACTAAACAATCTCATTGCTGTCACTCTGTTTTTTTTTTCCATCTATATTCCCAACCCTACACATACAAAATTATCAGTTTTTTCTGACTTCCACTTTTATTTCCTCTGTCTCTCCATTTTACCCCCACCTTTATTTCCTTCCTGCTCATGGTCTTGCCCATTGCATAACAATTTAAGATACTTTTACAATTTAAATAACATTTAAAAGCCAACTTAGGTCTGTGATCCAGTCTATCCTCTTTCCTCAGAGTCATATGTGAATCTTGACCCTACAGTCACATATCTATTTTAGTTTCCTTATACTTTGCCTGGAGAATCCCTAATCAAGTTACATAAAGTTCCTTGTTCAGAAAGCTTGGTTTGGGAACAGAAGTCATAGCCCTGAGCTCATGTAATTCCAATTCTATGTGACAGGTACAGTGTAGAATTCATTAAAGGGCCATTGCATTCTGTCATATTAATCTGCACTGCAATTCTGGTTTCACTTGGTCGTGACGTCACTCTTTGGGCTTTGTTTGTTAATCCTGGAGTATCAGAGTCAGTGTTCACATATTTTGAAATTAAATATCCTGATACCCTCTAATATTGCATATTTTTTCCTTCCTGACTTTGGTTCATTCTGTTAAATTGTATATTCAAAATAAATACTACAAATGAAAGATTTATGGTAGAATCAAAGCAAAATATATTCTTAATGTGTCGATATTTATTTCAGGTTCCTCATAAATCTTTAATGTCTCTTAAGAAAGTCTATTTTCTAATTTGCATGTTTTAAAGCTAAATAATGTTGAATTAGCTACCTAAATCTATCTAAAATAATTTTTAATGAAGTTTTTTAGTTGAAGACAAGCATTATACATAGGGTACTGTACAGAACACAGTAAAACATCCATATTATTTATGCAGTTAAGGTTTCGTTTATCCCTTGAAAATATATATAATGCCTACAGAACCTGGTCTTCCTAGGTGGTATCTCATCCAAGTACTAACCAGGCCTAACCCTGCTTAGCTTCCAGTATCAGATGAGATTGGGCTTGTTTATGGTGGCATGGCCATTGACAATTTTTTTTTCTTGACTTTATCTTATCCAACGAGCAAGGCTACATGCTCTTTGAGGGCTTTGTTTTTTGCTGTTATAGCCCTTTGTACCTGACTTTATTTTAATCAAGTGCCTAGTGGCTGTTGTGGGTTACTTCCTTATATTTCCTTTCCATTTTTTGATGGCTAGGTTCTCCAGGTCAAAACTAGGCCTTGGTCCTGTACCCTAGCATGGGCTTTCAGCATCAGATATTTTGTGAGCACTCAGCAAATCGTTCCCATCCTGGAATTGTGTTAAAGACATATAATAATTTATTTTTATCTCTCAGTAGAGCACAGTGCATAGTAGATATTTCACAAATACCTCCTAAGGTAGATGATATAATTAATGAATCACCTAGCATACAACAACTGCTTTAATATGTTAGCTATCACTCTTAATCCATGGATACGCATCAGGTAGTTGAGACAGATTTTAGGTTGTGAGAAACAACTGATTTTTCGAGTTTCATGTTCACAGGGATCCTAGCCTTAAAGAGGTAATTATAAGTTTAGGATATTCCGAACAACTTGTAAGCTGGGGATCAACAGATCAGAAGTCTATTTTGGAATCACTTAATTTAGTTTAACACTCAAGATTTAGCTGAATTCCTTGTTTTATTTAAAGAGACATGCTCGATACTTCTGTAACTGTCTTGTACAGCTAAATACTGACAGAAGTGTGATGTCTAAATTAATGCCAGCCATACTAATCAAAGGTTATTTGCTTTACTGTTTAAACAGAGATTATTCATGGCATGAGCTGATGTGTTTTGATTTCTCAACATGTCATCTATAAGATCAGACTGGATATTTTGCCTTTTGATAACTCCCTATAAATAGAGGCATAAATTATAAATGCTCATTGATGCAATTAAAAATTGTCATTTGGTATCCTTTGATTCTAGCAAAATATAATCTTAAATTAAAACCTTACACTGGGGTGACTTCTATCTCCAAGACTCTATAAGCTAGTAATTCTCAATGCAATGATCATTTATTTTCTCTCATCCTATTGTAAAAATTGCTCTCACCTGTATGTTTATAGATTTATTCTTCTCCTAACTGTGCACCTGTCCCAGCCACATCTAACAAGTTCTTCTGAGGTACTTCAAGGTAGGCATTAATAAAATACAGAGCCTAGCAGTATAACTAAGCCTGATAGGTTTTCTCAGATGATCATGTGCTCTAGTCATTGGAAGTCTATATTTAGGGTGTTAGCAAGGAAGGTAAAGTGATGATTATTATTATCCTTGGACCTAGGGTAAAATATTACTCCTCCTCATTTAAATCCCATCTCTGCTGCTCACAAGCAGAAGATTTAGACAAGTAAATTAACTTCCTAGTTTTTACATATTTAAAATGGAGAAAATATAATACAGAATTAAAGTTCTTTTTTTTTTTGAGGCATACATGAGATAATTTATACATTTTCATTACAAAGAAAATAAACTACCCCCTCTACTTATTCCCTTATGAGTTTTTGATAACTAAGCCACTCCTAGAATTCAAAGCAAATTAGAGTGGGGTGCTATGTGGGATTAATGATGCCCTTTTGTCTCAGTGACACAGAATATTTTTTCTTTATCCCCTAAAATATCTCAATTGGTTTGATTTCTGGTGGCCCCAGTAACTTTTGGGATCTCTGATTCATCTACTTTATCAAAAATCCTACAGCTCAGATTTTTCTCACATCCCTTCAAATTGCTAAATAATAAATGGCCCATTCTTTTTTATTTTCTCTTTTTATTCACATCTAGAAGTTAGTATTAATGTATATGTCAAGAAAAAGGAAGAAAAACTAACTTTAGCTTTTCTCCTTTCTCATACAATAAGAAATTGAAGAACAATAATAGAATGAATGTGAAACAAGTGAACACATGAATAAAAGGTACGAAAGAAAAATATCAAGGAGCTCTAGACCCCTCAAGAAATAAGGAGAGGTTGAAATCAGGACTTTGCAGTTTCTTGACATTTGACTTCAGAAAATCGCTGAGCTTGATAGAGTTAACCCAAAGCCAAAACACACAAATGAGACTCAGTAGAACAAGTAACAGTCTCAAGCTGATTCAATGTGCACACTAAATTTATCTGGTCAATTTGCACAATTCTCTAGGATTGATTCAGGTTGCGGCCCAGTTAGCAGATTGCTATTAGTGTATTAACAATGTTATGTTAATGGTATGTTAATACTGGTATTGGAATTTGGTACCTGGGTGTTTTTTGACTGGTTCCTTACACACTGTGCTATTTTCTCACTCACCCATGAAATTGCCAGCAATGGCATCAGATACCCAGTGAATTCTTTCTTCCACAAGATGTTTAGCCTGTTTCTTTGATTCTGCATGAAAGCTTGGGCTTTGGAGAAGGGCTCTCAGATTATCTTCAAATTTTTCACCCCTCTAAGAATAACCTGAATGTCCAGCTTCTTGGCCCAGGTAATAGCTTTTGTAGCTGGCCACATCAGCCCATAACACTTTTATAGTGCACTTATGGGTGCCATGAGCTCAATAAAGCCAGAGCAATTGAACTTGACATAATTTCTCCTTTAAAAGAGGTGTCACATTTTGAAAGGCCCCATGGAACTACCAGTGGAACTAGAGACAAGTAGTCTGATAATACATCTTACCTAACCCTCCTTTTATCCACTTTCATAGATGGGAATGTGTCTAATTGGGAAAAACAGTCTCTATCTTGAAATGAAGGTTAAATAAGTCAGCAACTCTCAGGTAGAATCAATCAGATCATTTGTAGGTTACTTTTCTCAATGCATATTTTATACTATGTATATAAAATCAGATCAAGGGTTGAGGAGGTTTATTAGGGGATAAAAAATACCTTTATGAGTTGCCATATTTCACCCTGGAGTCAGTCATGCTGTAATGAGGACCAAGCACAGGAGGTAAAATGAGATGGAATGTTTGAGGCAAAAAAAAAAAAAAAAATCTCAGTGGAAATTAACCTGGCCTCAAAAGAGCCTTTAAAAAACAAAATGCTGCCAACAACAAACCAGAGCAACTGCAGATTTGAAGGTCAGCATTCAAAAAGGACAATAAATGCAAATATTATACCAACCGTCTACAAAGTTACTTTGAAAAAAGAGACTGCATTTGGTCCACTTGGACTACTACTGTTGCTGTCAGTAAAAATCTCTACTAATTTGCTCTCCCATACCTTTTCTGACACATGCATCATCTCTTATGATCCAAATATGATCATAGCCCTGAGGAAACTGTCACCTTCATGGAAATAAATGACCCTAGGTTTGCTTTTATATCTACAGCCATCACTACAACCTGTTCCTGTATTTACAAAGTAAATAAGGAGTTAGAAATATAAATAACATAAAGGAAAATTAATGAACGCTTTATAATTCTTTTTCTTTTAAGGAATTAATCATGCATACTCTGGATAGAGTGAGAGGAACACATGACTGCATCTTTCCTTAGGTCACTGGTTTGTAATTCCTGCCAAGAAAGTGCCAGAAGAAAGTGACAAATGTCACAGAAAATCTGTGGGTATCTGAATCAAATTCTTTATCTTATTTAATGAGTAACCCTATCAGGAAATTGGGATATTTTATTACTAGAGATGACTCATTCAAATCTAGACCAGAAATAGATCCTTGTACTATTATGAGATGGGTTTTATTTTATGCATTTTATATCATTATATATAAACTAACATAAAAATAAAAGCAAGAAAAGCTGAAAGTATAGAATGAATTCTGTTCTATTTTATATAGAATTATATTTTGAAACAAAACATGTACAAATAGTGATATCCAAGATACCTCAGATATTGCTGGATAATAAGGTATATATTCTTAATTGCAAATAAATCAAATTGGTGAGTCAACGAACACAGATATATATGACATGGTAATATTAAAGTTTAATTAACCCAGATAGAACTTAAGGGCTATCTAGAATGAATAACCCAAGGAAGCAATCCACATTAGAATATATGTAGTCTTTCCAATTTAAAAAGTAGCTCTTAAGCCACATCTGGTAAAATAACAAACAAATAAACAATAACAAAAGAAACACACACACAAAAATTGCTATTATTACCACACATTTGTTTATTGCAATTACATATTTTTATTTCAAAGAGCCTGAAGTATTATATGGAGACTTTGCTACATCTGATATAATAATAATAAAAAAAAACTAGAAGGAGAATGATAATTGAAAAAACAGAGAAAAATCATGAAAAGGATAATAGTGGCAAATAATTGCCAATTAAAATTTCCTTTGAAGTGTCTATCATACCTTGTAGCCTACCAGAAGTACAAATAGAAAAGAGGATGAGCTATTTTTATAGCTATGTCATTTAATCTTTACTATGCTCTTATAAGGTTTTTTACTTGCCTCCACATTACAGATAAAAAACCAGCTCTGTGAGGATTAATAGCTTTGATGAAGATTCTTTCTGAGGAAAATTTTGAAATTCTAGGAAGTAAAGTGAAAGCTGACCTAAAAGTATTGGGTAAAATAAATAGCCAGGGGGTAGAATTACCTCAGACCCTAGAGAATGAATCTGTCAAAATCTATACAAGAATTTTGTCAACAGATATAGCAAACAAAAAAATGTCCTACAGACTGGAAATAGTCAATACATATTTCAATCCTCAAGAAAAGACACACCAAGAAGTATAGTCACTGTAGGATCATTGGTCTAATTCTCTACGTTAAGTCAAGTGATGCTCAAGGTGATGTGACAAAAGTGTCTACCTTATCTGAAGCAAGAAATGCTAGATGTTCAAGCTGAATTCAGAAAATCAAGAGGCACTAGAGACCTAATTGCAAGAATTTATTGGATATCGGAGTGCTTCAAAGAATTTCAGAAGATGGTGACTCTGTTTTATAGGCTACAGTAAAAACTTTGACTGAGTCAATTATAAGAAGCTATGGATTTCTTTGAAAAATATGGGTGTTCTTCAGCAATTGACTATCCTGATGTATAACCTGTATTGCGGCAAGGAAGCCACTATCAGGACAGAATATGGAGAGACAGAATGCTTTCCTATATGTAAATATGTCAGATAGGGGTGCATTTTATCTCTCTATTTTTAAAATCTGTATGAAGAACATATACAAAAAAATGGGCTAGACTCAAAAGGAGGAGAAGTGAAAATCGGTGGGAAAAATATCAATAACTTAAGATATGCAGATGACACCATCTTACTGGCCAAAGGTAGCAATGATTTGAAACAAATGCTGATAAATGTGAAAATAGAAAGTGGCAACACAGACTACATTTGAACATCAAGAAGATAAAAACCATGACTATGGGAGAAACACACAATTTTAACATAGATGATGAAGACATCAACATTGTGAATATTTTGTTTAACTTGTTTCAGTCATCAATTCAAATGAAGCCTGCAGTTTAGAAATCAATGGGAGGCTGAGACTCAGAAGGGCAACAATGGAGGAATTAGGAAAGTTTAGCAAAAGTAAAGATGTGTCATTCAGGGACCAAGGATAATATTATCCACACCATTGTATTCTCCATTACTATGTACAGTGCAAAAGGTGGACAATAAAAAAAGCTGATAGAGAAAGTATTGATTTATTTCAAATACAATGTTGGATAAGAGCTCTGTGGACCACCAGAAAGGTAAACAAGTGAGTCCTAGAGCAAATTAACCCTGCAAAATTATTGGGCAAAATAACAAAATTAAAGCTGTTCTACTTTGGTTACATGATGAGAAGGCAGGGTTCTTTGAAAAAGGCAATAACATTCTGAAAAAAATGAAGGCAACAGGAGCAAAGAAGATCAAATATGAGATGGGTTGATTCATAAAAGAAGCCACAGGTATGAGACCACAGGAACTGAGCAGGACTGCTAAGGACAGGATGTTGTGAACATTACTCATTCATAGGGTTGCTAAGAATATGAGATGACCCAAAGTACGTAACATGCATTGTATTAATGAAACCCACCAAGGTCAAATGACTGCTTCATGGAAGCACCAAAATTGGACCCAGGTCAGTCTGATTCTCAAGTAAGAAGTTTCAATTTCATTATCCTTCCTCCAGCTGGATTTTTCAAGATATTTTCAAATATTAGATCTAAATGTTGAGAAGATTTTAGAGACTATTTGGATATCCTTATTTACTGCCACTTGACATAATTCACTCCTGTCATTTTCCAATTTCTAAATACCCCTGGATCTTAATCCCTTTGGCATATGTTCAGAATGACTTGAATTAGAGAGATAGTGCTCAAAAACTCTAATGGGGATTCCATAAACAGATGAAAAGTTTTCTGTTTTAATTAGTATTTGGTTATTGATGCAAGTTCTCCTTGAGATGACTTAATTTTTTATTCACTAAAAAATGAATCATTTTTCTCTTAGATTTTCATCGCATAGTCGAAGTTAAAATTTTCACGTGTCACCATGAAATGGCAGGAATACACATCTGTTCCCGCCTCTGCCTCTGATGATAATTTTGAGCATAGTGCTGAAAGTGTTTGTACTGAAGTATCGTCGGACAGATGGTATAATTAAATATGTTTATTTATCTATATTATGCTGCCAATCTCTGGAAAGACACCTAATTAACATTCAAAATTATACACAAATACACAAAAGAATGGTAATAGTTTTTTTTTTTTTTTAAGATTCTATTTACTTTGGGAGATTTGCCACTAGTGGTTTACTTTTGCTTGAGAAATTCCAGGATTTATTAAAAGGTACTCAATGGAAACTGGTAGGTAATGAATTACCCAGAGTCATATTGTTTATAGAAAAATATAATAAACCTGTCCGGGGTGGATTTCTAATTTGATTAAAGTGGTCTTTTGTCACACACACACACACACACACACACACACACACACACACACACACACACACACACAAAGAGAAAGATTGAAAATATATCAATTGAAATGGTCTGAGCCCATTGAGATCAAAATGTTAGATCTGAAAGATCAAGCACAGGAAGTCTGTTTCTTCAATGGTTCTGAGATCTCAGATGATGTAATACACCTAGTATTCTTGCCAGATGATTTCTAGCATACGATAGTGAGAATAGTTTGAGTTTTGGACCCACCATCCATGAGTTTGAATCTGGGTTCTGTAATACTACTTCATCTGTCTAAATTCATTTCTTAATTTATATAGTAAAGATAATAATAGTACCTACCTCATAGGACAAAATCAAATGCAATCAAATAGCAACAGGTATAATTTCTAGTGCTTAACAAAAAGTTTTAACTATAATTATAGGTAAATTTTTACAAGCAATAAGATTTCAATGCAGTTTTGTTTTCTACTCTTTTTCTTACCATAATCTTGATCCTAAGATTTCTTGTTACTATATCTCTACATTGTCATACTCTCTAAAGAGCAAAGATATTCCTAGGAGATTTCCTTGTCATATAACTTAATTCTAAGAACACACAATAGCTGAGATTCATTTTGTCCAAATGCTATGGTAGTTTATTTATGGCCTTCAGAAATTGGCTTAACAAAAATTGTAGCATAAGACTCAGGAGTTGAACATTTGCATAATGAATGATTTCTAATCACATATTTTTCAAGCCAGTGGTACTGTCATTCAGTGTCCCAATGCCCAACGGCTGAATTTCTGCAGAGCAACTAGATTCAATATTATGCCTGGCCAGTGATATGACGCAGCAGCATCAGTGGCATTGAGATAGCTTTGTCATCGGCAAATGACAACTGACTCAAGTTCCCAGGCTTAGAGACAGCAGCCTTCTCCCTTTAAAGCATATTTCTATGATCTCTAGATGATCAATTTTATGCCCCAAAGACCAAGATTTGCTTACTTTCTGTATCTGCTCTCGTGAAATAATTGTTATGACATGAAAATATCCAGCCAATTTTTAAAACTAGAGACAATATTTGAAAGTGATAAGAAATGCTTAAAGTTGGTAGCAGATTTCAACATGCTAAATCTCCCTATACTTGTATTAAATAACATTAAATTTCACCAAGGCTGCAGTTGTTCTACAGTAGGATCGTGGAATAGAATTTAAAAGCTGACCCAATTGGTTAATGGCAAATTTATGGTCTCATTCACCAAATCAATTATCAATCTCAGACTGGCCACATCATTTATTTCTACTCCCTTAATTTATTATTTTCATTTTAAAATCAGCTTCAACTATCCCAGCACATAACTAAGTGGTTAATGCTTTCCCCAGAAGAGACTAATTCTTCTTTCTCAAATCAGATTATTCCATTGATTCAGGCTTGTGGATGTTCATTCTTTTAACCATGGGATGAAATGTGTATTGTACAATCATCCATAGCCATGAGATACTTAGACAATACTTAAGTGGTTGTCAGGGAAACAAAGTGAATATTCAATCTGCTGCAATATTGAGCTAAGTGCACACACACATATAATTGCTGTCAATCAGTTTGTAAAATATGTGTCAGATAAAGAGAAAATCTATTTTTTTCTCTTCAAGGGCATTGCTAATTTTATGTGTGTGTTGGTGTGTGTGTGTGTGTGTGTGTGTGTGTGTGTGTAAACACAGATTTCATTTGCATTAAATTCTCAGCATGCTTTCTATTCATAGTAATAATATTTTATGTTTTAACAATATTTTCACCATAGAGTCCATTGATTCCAATAAATATTCCATTTAGTGTATATCAGATACTATTATTGAGTATATTATTCTGATATAATCTCATCAGTAAACCTTACAAATTAAAAGAGACAGGAAGGGTGACAGATACTTTACATGTACTATCAACCATCCCAATAGGCAACAGCCTGGTGGTACCATTATCTCCACTTACATATTAAAAAAATAAATCATAGAAATGAAGCAACCTGTCTATGGACACAGAAGTATTAATCTTATCAAAGTATTAAGAGACAAGTACACAAAAATTTACATTTGTGCCCAGTTCTTTGACTCAAATCTTGAACCATTATATTATCTTATATAGATTCTGACTTCCCTGCTTAGTTTTCTAATACATGGATATTTCTAATACATGGATATTTCCATGTACTCTTCAAACTAGAAAAGGCTATAATCATGAACTTCTGAAAGCAGATCAAGAGCAAAGGATTCTATAGATGATTTAAAACATGAAGCACTACAAAATTCTTATTCTTGCCTGATTACTATCTGGATTTGAATCTTCTGATTCTGGACCTATCTAAAATACTGGTTTCACCAGTTTTGCTGGAAAACTCTTACTCTCATTTTAACTGAAACTTAGCCTCTTCTGTGAAGCCTTTCTTAACTGTCTGAGGAAAACAGTTCGTTTTCCCTTATATGGCCCTTGGATCTTAAAGTTTTCAGTGAAACATAAATGCTTTCTGTTATTTTCTTTAGCGTCTGTAAATTTTAAGGACTACAGGAGGACATTTTTATATCTATATATCATAATGGTTCTCAAACTTCAGTATGCATCAGAGTTAGGTGTGACTCTTAAAAATACAGCTTTCTGAGTCCCGCCTGTCAGAGATTCTGACTCAGTATGTCTGAATCAAATTAATTAATCGGAGCCCACAAATTTGCCTTTGTGACAAGTTAACAGTTGATGTTGATTAATACTGCTGGCCTGGACCACAATTTGAGAACCACTCATGTATCAGCTGACACATAAAAACACATTAGATAAACACTTTACTCTAGACTGCCCTTTATTCCTCAGAACAAGTTGCTAATAAATTTGCAATATAAAGAGTGATGAACTGTGTAGTGCCAAGTGGGTACTAGACTAATGGGGGGAGGGGAAAATCACTTTGTGAATAATATGAATCTCTACCCACAATGCTATATACCTGAAACTAATATAAAATAATATTGAATATCAACTATAATTGAAAATTTTTTTGAATTTCAAAGAAAGAGTGATGAACTAGTAACCATCACGTTTTGTCTTCCTCTCCAATCTTCCTAAGCAGTTACTTCAAATTGAGACTAAAAAGCAGAAGGCCAGAATTTTAGCTTTGAAGAGGAAAAAAACCCTTTGTATTTCTGTGTCTTTTTCGAGTTTTTAGGTGCCTTGACATATTTGTCAAAAATACAAAAACTAATTTGCATTATTTTGGTGGGTAAATATAATAGGAATTAGAGTTGGATTTGAAACATTTTATGGACATCATTAGATTTAAACTGGTTGTCTGGGCCTACATGAATTAAATTATTAATCAGTCTTCTTCAATAAAATAATTTCACATTTTGCATAATAACTGGGTTGACATGTTTTATTTAAATGACCAAATGAATTATCTAGGTAAAAATTATCTAGACCCAGTAGATGTTGCTTTCCTTTGTGTTAACATCCTCTACAACTACAATTGCCATAGCCACTATATATATCTTTAAGGTACCATAGTTCATATCATTTATCTCCTCTCTTGTTCAAACTGGTTTCTATGAATAGTTCTAATGTTGGTAATTTTCACATTACTATGACTTTACTTTTCTGTGCATCCTTTATTATTTGTTTGAAGTTTAATTCCCAATTCATAATAGTTAAATAAATCAAAACTTTTGTATCTATTAAATATCTGTCAGTAAAGAAATGGAAAACACACATGCACATACACACAAATATATTTTTTTCTAACTTTATATATTTATGAATCCCGATTCCATATCAGACCTTTCTTGGATTCTACAAAAGCTACTGTGACAAAGAGGATTTATATTTAATTACAGCAGAAACGTGATTTTCATGCCTGATCTTTACTTCTGTGTCCTTTCAAATGGAAGAACATTGTCAGAATCATTAATTAGAAATTAGAAGAAATATTTTTGCCTGCCTAAGATTAAATGATTCTTTTTTTCAGTTGTCTTGCATCCATCCAGTTTTTGGTATATGATCTGAGTTGATATGCTTTAAAATGGGTTGTCTAGATTTTGAGTTTGATGTCTGACCAAGTAAATTCAGAGTATAACGCTCAAAATCCTAACAGGCCCAGGTGAGCAAAAGCTTCATTTATTGCTCTTTACTGAGTTTATTATACATAATGGAAACTCTAAACTACTCTGTCAGGTTTCCATAACTTTGTATGACAGCAGTTTCTCGGCCACAGTAATACTGCTATTCTGTATCAAATAACCCTTTGTTTTGGTGATCAGTTCTATGCATTATAGGGTATGTGGTAGCATCACTGTTTCTACCTACTAAAGGCCAATAACACTTTCCCAGTTATAACATCTAAAACTATTGCCAAACATTGGAAATTTTGCCCAAGGGCAAAATTGTCCTGGTTAAGAACTACCATATTAAAGAATGGTGTGTGCTCTTGTATTTGTTTGTTTGTTTGTTTGTTTGTTTTCTTTTACTCAAAAGCTTCTAGATTTTTTAAATGATTTATCTATTTTTTCCTTGGGAACCTTTAGGATTTACATATCAAAATTTCTCCTAGAGGTAAAAAATAATAATATTCCAGTCTGTAGGCTAATCCAATACGGAAAAAAAAATAACACAACAGTTAGATCTAAGTCACTAAAATAAGAACTATGAATTTGAAAATAATCAAACTTAGTACACCTCCTTATTTCTCATAATCTCCACAATGTAATAAAATTTAATCTGATGATTTAAGAGAAATGTTACATACATGGTCCACAGAGAAATGTACACTAACATTAAGAAACAAGCAACATCCTACTGGGTCTAAAGAATTTCTACCCAAACATAAGTGAAGAAAATATTATTGATGGCATAAATTAATCAATAGCTCAGAAAGTGCCAATAATAGATTTCTTCATAATGATATATACTGTATAACACCAATTGTCCTCATCATTACCAAAGAATGAGCTACTGCTTTTTTCGGCTGTGAGTTGGTGACATAGAAAGACACCTGATGAGAGTAAGAGGAAGAACTTCCAATGAATAATTCTTGTGTGTCATTAAACTCTGTTAAGAATTTTCAAATCAAGGCTGCATTACTGGCCTCAAAGTCTATCAGCTCTAGCCCGAAGCCAAGATTTGAATAACCTCTTCTATTTTCCATCCTCATATCTTCTCATTAGCTTACATCCTTCTTTGCTTCTGTCATATTATGTTATTTATGAAATATTAGACACATGGCAAGAATTTGTAAATGTTATTTTGGAAATAAGACCCTCAAAGAGTAGAATGTGAAATATATATAGTGGTTACAGTCACTTGTATCAAGCCAACATGATATATGAGTTGGGAATCCTAACTTCTCTAAGCATGCATTTGTTCTATCCAGGAAATCTAACTTTCTCCCATGGGTCATTTTTTAGCTGCAATTTTGTACTGCTGACTAATCTCAGGATAAAGGCCATTGTGCAAGTAAAAGATGCATTTAACTCCCCTCCCCAAATATACACACATTCCCACACACACATGCACACATGCATTGAAATGCTCACACTGTCCCTTTTCCGTCTCTTGGTGTTAGGAACACTTGCAAACTCCCCTGCTCATTTCATAGTTGGTAACTTCATCAAGTTCATATGTGCCAAGCACCAATCTATGGCATCTGGCTGCAAAGCTGTTTAATTTCTCTGGGAGTTTATTGGTTTAAATCCATGACTAGCAATCATATAAAAAAATATGGCAAAACCAGATGTTTTTAAACTCCTTTCATTTCTTGAAGCATCAATTTCTTGTTTTCTCACGCTCCAAAGAAATGTAAACAGATTTCTCTCTGCTCTGCTCTATTCTTTTCTGTTTCCATATAAAGTTACAAGAGAATTGGATCTATAAGTTTCTTGACCTAGAAAACTTCTAAAAAGTTACAGTGCTTTAGGCTGTTGACTATACCTCCATTTCAGCCTTGAAAAGGCTGAGGAGACAGGTCATCATGAGTAGATGCTGTATCATTTAAATCTTGATTTCTTTTGAATTTCATAAACCATGCCTCTAAAGATAAAGCATATTTATGAAAATAGATATGAGAAGTAAAAATGATAAAACATACGTTTAATTATCCTTATATAATTACTTGCTTCATATCTCTTACGTAAGAGTAGATGTTGATAATAACAGTTACACCTATTGACCTTCCAGGTTGTCTTAAAAACACTGAATAAGTTAAATCTTTCAAATTTAAATAATACTCAGGTAATGATTTTTATTGTCCCCATTTTAAAGGTAACGGAAGCACCCAGAAATTAAGTGACTGACTAATGTTCTTAGCTAGAAACTGAAGACTAGATTTTGAAACTAGGCTATCTATACAGATTATGCATTTAACTGTCATGCTATTCTGTCTATCTGCTCCCAATAGTCAGGTTGGTGAGGACAGGAACTTTCTGTCTCTATGTGTTCATGTGGGACTGTCTATTTATGCTGATATACATGATCAAGCAAAAGATCAAAATTATTCCAGAAACTGCATAATTGTGCTATGATCACAATAAAACATTTCATCTTAAGATACTGCAACTTCATGAGAACCCATTTCAAGGCTTGACTTTTTATATGCACCTGCCTCTTGCCTCGTTGTAAGCCAGAGAATGCTGTACTTTGGCAAAAAACAGGTACATTTTACTACTGTAGATATGATGCCTCTTAAAAGGAAAAGACTGTTATGAAGAGCTAAACGTATTTCATCCAAATACTGTGCAGTATCAGTGAGGGTTTGTTGATTTGTACTTTGTCATTATTTCTCGCTAGTTGTTAAAGAGAAGCTTCATTTTCCACTTTGGTTTGATCCCTGTAATACCTAAGACCTTACCTATTTGGTGTATACTAACTCTATTTATAAAGATACTTCATGTTAATTGCTTCTGTTGAGGGAGGAATAATGGAGTCTGTTTGCCAGTGTTATTTTTCCACTTCTAAGATGGCATGTTGGTAATAAAATAAAAAAGCGTGTTACTGTGTGTGACTACAGAGCCTTAAAGTTAATATTTAATAACAATCAGCTATATGGCAGAGAAACCAATCTGTTACCTGATTCTATTACCAGAAAATTCTTTCAACTGAAAAATATCTTAAGAATCTCAAGGGATCCATAGAGGTAATTTCTACAATTTTTTCAAAAATTAACATAGAGATGTATAAAGAGTTTAAATATAGTCGCTCACCAGCTGTGTGACTTTCAGCCTTTCATTCAGCCTCCTGTGCTTCAGATTTTCTCATTTGTAAAATGAGGAGATTAAAGATGTGATCTCAAAGTAATTTGGGTTTTATTTTCTCCCCATCATTAAAATTTAAAGAATATTGAAATTCAGTGCCCAATGATAAATGAGGCTCTTAGAGAGGTAAATATTGTGCCCTTATTAACAACAGAGTAGCATTTTCTATAGGATGTAGAGAAATCTTGGAGAGATTTAGCAAATTTCTCCCATTCTGTTTTTTTTTTTGTTCTTTCTACTATGCTTGCTGGGTGTAAAATGAACTCCTAAACGAAGCTGCTTGGAATTTCAGAGTAAAATACGATAAGAACGTAGAACTTGATAAAAATTTGTAAACATTTCTGCTTCTCCAGAATCTTTGTTTTTGTTTTGTTTTTATTAATAGCCCCTTTGTTTCGCTAGCATTTATTAAGTATTCAAAAATTATAGATATTTATTATTTTTATGATATGAATTTGCATAGGGAAACTTGAAGTCAAAAAGAAATAAATGATTAACCCCATTAATAATAAGCAATTTGAGCATAAGAACTATAAATATTTTTATTCACCATTGTACCTTCAGACTCTTAACATATTATGTAGCACAGAGTAGGAAATTAATAAAAGGATCTTGAATGAACAGATAAGCCTACTACTACCCATAAGAGTCAGGAAAAACATAAGAATCACAGCTACAACCAATTCCGTCACTGAAAACATTTATTAACTTTTGTGTATATTAAGCCCTTTACACTCATGATCACAAAATGGTCACATGATTCTCATTCCCATCAGCAATGAATGAGATTTATCCTTGTTTTTCACTTCCTCATCAATGCTTGTCATTGTTAAACATATTAATTTGGGGCAGTCTTGTACAGAATAGCGATATATCTGTTTGGTTTCATTGGTATTATACTGAATCCTAATTATTAGAGTGTCTTTCCTAAGTTTATTAGTTATTTGAATTATTATCATTTTATCTATAGATTTTTGTTTTGATATGTTTGTCTTCTGATATTTCCAATTATCATTTTATCTTTTGATTTGGAAAAAGTTTTATTATAATTGGCATATTAATCTTTGGTGATTGTATGTGTGTTGCAAATGTCTTTTCCCATTTTACCACATGATTTTAACCCTTTGTGGTATTTTTTTCATGGACAGTTAATTCTTCATTTTAAGTATGGAATTTACCAAGTTTTCTTTTGTGGCTGATGCTTCTCGTGCTTTGTCATTTTGTCTTTCAAACAGAAGTCTCTACTTATATAAAACTGTTTCTAGTGCATGGCGTGAGGTAATGATTAATATTTAACTTTGTACATATGGACACCCAATTGTCTTTGCACCCTGTTTTAAAGAATTTGTTCTTTGATTGGAAAGGCCAGGCATGCATGTGGTCAAAACTAGAACACCATTACCAGACATAGTAGTCCTCTATTTATAAATAATAGTTGCACATCTACAGCACCAGCCATAATCGGCTAGGTTATTCAACCTACTGTAATAGTGAAAAAAAAAAAAAAAAAGAATCTGACATTCTGTGTTTTAAAATTTTCTGATTCAATCCATTATGAGTCAGCAAGAAGTCTCTGCTAGAGTTGGTCCTAATTTGTCATTTAGGAGCCAGATACTTAATCCCATCATGTGATCAGAAGGTCATAAATTTTGTTGAATAGGTCTAATAAAAAATAGTCTGTCTTTCTGGTCACCAAATATACAGCTCACTGTCCCTCCTGCTAGTATTACATTTTTTTCTAAACAGGTTATCTTGGATTATCTGAATGGTCTCAAGCTTATCTCAGAACCCCTTAAAAACATAAAACTTTCTTTACCTAGAAACAGAAGTTTATGATCCAGAGCAGATTTGTGTGTTTCTATGCCTGATGTCCATTAGCTGTCAGGAATTCATGAAATCTCATTCGACAGACACTGAGAAAACTCCTAATGTTCTTTGATTTGGCTCCAATGTTGTTGTCTGAACAGGTGAATTGACCCTGCTTTTCTAAGAGTTCTCTGGTATCCTCTGTGGCCATATCAGAAAAGGACACTGAAGAATATGACCCCTTTGGAAATGAACTCTACCTCACTTATTGCCTACTGGTTGAATCCAATGGGTTGTTTTAAGTCTCAGGTAGAGACATTTTTTCATGTGGACTCATAGCTTTTTTCAGCAGTACACATCTTAGAAACCTATTTGATTCCATGAACCAAAAGCCACAGCCATAGTTATTTTCAATATATGCTTCTTAAATCTCTATTCTTAGATTTTTAGACATGCTTCTGAGAAATACTT
Organism: Cynopterus sphinx; assembly: GCA_030015415.1. Classification (NCBI taxonomy): domain Eukaryota; kingdom Metazoa; phylum Chordata; class Mammalia; order Chiroptera; family Pteropodidae; genus Cynopterus; species Cynopterus sphinx. The sequence goes on from CM057383.1 coordinate 122,212,652, forward strand.
CTATATTTGTATGTTTATAAATCCCATACTCCTTTCTTCTCTCTCTCTATTTTTCTCTCTCTAGCTGACCTTCTCCCTCTCTGTTTCCCCCTCCCCTCTTTGCTCTCATTCTCCCCACCATTCCAACCTACCTAAAAGTCAATTCTATGAGCTCATCAGGCTTAAGTGAAAGATCAATATTTTCCTGAGTAATGTTGTCTATTTGGGAGCATCAACCTTCCTTGCATCTTTGTTCTGATTTATTTGTGTCTCAATATTCTCATAGAGCTTTGTTTATACATCGATTGTAGAACTGACTGTATTTTTACATTTTGCTGCAAATTTCTCTGAGGCATCAAAGGCAGATACTTTATCTGATATAGCTTATATGTTCATCTTCTAGAATATAGGTTGGCACATAGTTGTTGGCTTGCTAGGGTATATTAAACCCATGATTGTATCTAGAAAAGTTAATATACCGAAGTGCTTCTTTAACTCAGAAGGATTTAAGTTATAAAAACAAAGGAGTTCACCATGTCTAGAAAATTTACATTCTGTTTAGCGATTTAGGCAAATGGGAGGTTGTAGTAAATGAATTGTTGATTTAAGTAATATATGGTAACTTGAGTCAAAGCTGAAAGTCTATACCTCTTGAATTGAAGGAAATATTATCCTACCAGTAGCATTGTCAGAAATATTCAAAATGTATTGTCCCTATTTGAAAAAAACACTTCCTCAACTTTGCAGAGCAGACATGGCCAAAACATATATTATCCAAGCTGGACAAGCTTGAATAGAAGCAAACTGCAATTTATAATATTGGGGAATTGCTTGCAATTAAAAACAAATTCACAAGTTGTGAGACAAGTAAGAAATTTTTAAATGAGAAAATGAGCAGTGTGAAAAGTTATAATCTAGTGCTTCAGTTTTGTGAGAAGAATGCCTATAATGTGAGTATTTTCTATATTTTTTTCATTGATGTCTTTGTAATTTAGCAAGCAGCACTTGTTATGTAAAGGTGAGTATCTCTGTGTCTAAGGGTTGTATTTAGTAGGATTCTTCAAAAAGTCTACATACAGTGACAATTAAAGAGGACTCATTCCATGTTAAAACTTTGCACAGAATTTGCCAAAATGAGGTAACAAAGGATCCATTTTAAAAGGGCTTATAAAATCTAGAATAACTGAAATGAATTGAAAACATTTTTATTTTAACATTTTCATTTTCAGATTTTTAAAAATTATTTTATCTTGAAAACTAAACTCTTGATGAGTAGTATATACTCTTTCTGGATCCTTAAACCCCATGCTAGGATGATTTACTAAAATATTTTAGCTTTGTTCTACCTTTTGATGCAGAGTGGGCTAGCAGAAGACCTCTCAAAGTGTTACTTTGATTTCATGTTCATGTGTTTTTAAATTATAGCTTAATTACCCTGAGTATTGATATTGTTTTGAGACTCTTCTTTGACCTTGATATTTTTAGTGAATTTTGTTAACGTTGTTTACAATATGTATTAAGCATTTCTGTTGTCGTTTTCTACTTTCTCCTCCCTTTGCTAATCTAAATTCTGAGGATGGATTTAACTATAGAAGTTACTCAACATAACATCTTTCCTGATCTTCTGTCATTTTATTTTAAAATAATTTATTCTACTTTTCCTTATCTCCCCCCACCACCAACAAAAAAGGGAAAATAATCTAATTAATATAGAGTGCCCATAGAATATTTGGCAAGTTTGCCACTTTTTTCTTTTTCTATTTGATATGTACATCTTGCTTTAAATTAAAATTTTGGAAATAATGTCTAAGTATCTGTTTATTCTGTTTAATTCTTCTGATACCTATTTTGAAGACTACAGAATAACATAAGAGAAAAGAAAATAGTGGAAAAACAGAAGGATGGGCCCTTTAAGTTTACTCCTCTCTGGTAGTGACTCCATAGTAGGGGACAGGGCTGATTCTATACAATTATCATGCAGAGTCAACTGGTTTTCACATTGAGGACAGGCTTGTGTCATGGTTGTGACTGTGCTACTATATATATAGGTACAAACTTAGAACATAATAGTAATTGATAGGTTTCTATTGAATGAAAGTAGCAAATAACAGACCCTCTGCCTTTTTCTTATTATGCGTTAACCATTATCTATGGTTATCTCATTGACCATTTTATGAGTCTCATCTATTTGCTAAGACAGTGTAGATACTTTATTTACAACATCTAATTAATCTTACAATATCCCTTGAGGTGGGCATCATTATCACACTGTTGCAGATTAGGAAATTGAGGCTCAGAGGGATTTAAAAACTGGCCTAAGCTAACATAACTATTAAATAACAGAACACGAATTTGAAACCTGTTTTATCTGAAAACTGATAGGACAGCTCTATCATTCACATTAGTCCTGCTAAAAACAAACATCTTTAAAGGGCTAAATACCAGATTATGGAAAACTCTTGTTTGCACAGGACATAAACTCACAGTAACTAGCTTATGAAAAAATAATAATAACAGCAGCAATTCAGTTATAAGAATGCATAATTATATCTTAAAACCCAAGTTGCAGAGATGCAATCATGCCTAAAGTGAAGCCAAAATTAGGAACTCAAAAACCTCAGGAACTGAGATCATTCTCTTATAAAGCTTACTCTACATAAACACATATAAGTGTCCCTGTGTTAAGGGTATTGAAGGAGAAGTTCATGGTGCTATGAGAAAAATTTTATTCAGGCTCGCAAAGATCTTATGTGCTCTGATCTGAACACTGAGGAGCCATTAGGTAGAATTAAAAGCATTAGGGAGAACATTCCAAAGCAGTCTTCTTACCTTTCCAGACTCCACTCAAAAATACCTTCTCTGGTCATCCCAATGTGAATTGCATCCCTACTGTTATTTCCTCATACTTTTTGTATTTCTATTTCATGTCACCTTAGTGCCCTTTGGAATTATTTGTATGTGTTGATTTTTTAAATACCTATTTTTCCTAATCGACTATATAGTTAATATAAATATCTGGGCTGCCTTCAATAATGTCCCCGCTTTAAGCCAATCAGCTACCACAGTCGAGGGTCATAAGTAAAAACGTAGCTGCCAAAGTTGTCAGTGATGGGAAGGGATGGAAATGGTTAAGTCAAGAAATGTGTGTGGATGTACATAATTTATACACACATACATTCACTCACATCCTAGTTTTGAGTAACCCCTATCTACCACAAAATTTTCATTCATTTGTATAATAGGGGTAAATATTATTCTTTTAAAGTTTTTCTCTATAATCTTAACCATGTCCTCAATACAAATCCTCATAATGCTCTCAGTTTAATATTGTTCATCCTAAAAATTTCATCTTGAATCTCAACTTCTTTAAAAAGTTATTCCTAAAATCCTGGATGACAATATCTATCTAGAAATTTAAGCCTGTTCTAATTGCCTCAAGTAACACTAAACCTAGAACCTTAAACATAGTAAACATACAGTAATTAATTCTGAGTTAAATCTAAATACACTTTAGTACCCTATGATACTATAATTTCCTCTAGGGTAGGAAGTATATCTTATACAGGTTTATATTCCCCACTGGTTCTGGTAAAGCTGTAAGTACATAGATACATAAAATGGTCTATAACTGGAAATAATCTTAACAATAACCTAACTTAGTCTCCTCATTTTATAGAAGGAAACATTTTTTTTACTAAAATAGGCTTTTTACCCCCTATATTATGGAGTTAGTTGGTTTTGTTGAAATTAAAATTCTCGTCTCATAACATTCTGATACACAATATTGAAATTCTCAACTGACATTCAATAAATACTTATTGAAATGAACTTAACTTTGTAGTATGTACATTAAAGTATACATAATATGCGTTTCAACTGAGATGAATTTAAAATATTATTGATAGTATGTATTGGCTTGCAAATTCAGATATAATAAGTGAAATGGAGATAAGCCTATACTCTTCTAACCCACTCAGGTACTTTAAATAGAATAAATATTTGAAAAAATCATGGTGACAATGAAGTTAATTGTTCTTACTGTGTCAAGATTGGCATCTTTGTTCTGTGTCATGAATATCTGCCAATCATTAGCTTGAGTCACCACTCATGACATTTTCTTTTCTTCTTAACATACTATTGTAAAAAATAAAGTTCCCTCCTCCTTTCTTTGATTAGTACATCACCCTGTTTAAAAATTCCCCCTGAAGCTTCCCAAACTTGCCTTCAGTTTCCCCTTAGAACCCATGTGACAGGAGTTTGCCAAGAAAAGACAGTAGGGAGCATGTATCACGAAGTAAAAGAACCACAGAATGTAATGAAGGCCAATGCCTTTCTTTTACACATGAGAAATGGAGGCATAGAATGAAGAAACAATTCCTTTAAGATTACATAGTTGGAAGTAGAATTGCAAAAAGTATTCAGGCCCCTGACCTCAAGTTTTTTAATAAGCATTCCCTCAGGAAGATGATGTCAGGAAAAAAAAAATATTAACATAATTAAATTATAGTGAAAATCTCATTCAGTATATTTTTAAATCATATCTTTATTCTGGGATATATATATTAGACACATTATGTTTTAAGCAACCAATTAATTTTTATATTTCCCCAAGTATTTGCCATTTTATATATACTTTTATTTTGTGTGTAGATGCAGATTTTGATTCGATATCATTTTTCTTTGCCTAAAGTAACATTTAACTTTTCTGTGGTGCCTGATAGTGATGAATACCCTCCAATTACAAATTTTTTTAAATGATGTTATTTTACTTGTATTTGGGAAAGCTATGTGATCTGCGTATATGACTCTGGGTTAACAAGCTTTTTGTTTGTCTTTATCAGTACTTTATATGTGTTGGTCCATTTTCTTCTGACTTATATATTCCCTAATAAGAAATCTCTCTTTTTATCTTATATTTTTAATCTTTTTTCCTCTGTAGGTAATTTGTTTTCCTTTGAGTGTTTTTTTTAAATCAATAGTTTTAAGCAATGTGATTATGATATGATGTTATGTTATTTTCTTCATATTTCTCTTGGTTTTTTGAGCTTCTTTAACTAATGGGTTTATAGTTCTCATTGAATCTGGAAAATTTTGGTCATTATTTCTACAATTTTTTTTTACTCATAGTTTACAATTCTGATACATCATTACATAAATAATAGGTTTGTTAAGTTGCCTCACAGCCAAATAATGCTTTTTTGTTTGTAGTCTTTTTAAATAGGATTATTTTTTTGAGAGTTATATTTCTACTTACAGTGTCTTATCTGTCTTCAATCTTATGTTTTTGCTCTGAGACAACATATTTTCTATCTTCAAAAGTCATTTTTTATATTTTCTATATCTCGTAACATGTCCTTGGTTTTCATCTGCCTTCTTGAACTTATGTAGTATATTTGTAATAGCAGTGTAACATACTATTAACTGATCATATGTCTTTGCTTCTTTGTATGAATAGTAATTTTTTATCAGCTGTCAAATGTTCTAATCTTTATGTGAGTGCTTGCTTGGATTTTTATTTTATATGTTGGAAACATTAACTTCTCCTCTTCTCTTGTGAGCCACATGGATTTGTCTACCTGGTCCTCTCCAGTGATTCTTTTTCCAGCCTTGCCAGCTTCCTCACGCTCCTGTTTTGATCAGTACTCTTCTAATAACTTTCATGGAAGTCTCAGTAATTCTCTGGAGCTCTCTTTGGCTCTCTCTCCTCTTTTGTTTTCTGCCTGTCAAATTTTAGATCTTTTTTGCCTTCCCAAACTTTAGGTACTGTTTTTACCTCAGGAGGAACAGAGGATTTCATTTGGATTTCTTCCTCCTTTACCATATCCTAGAATGTCTCTCCAAGTTGTCACAGGGTAATTTTAGGATCAGCTCATGTATCTTCTTTCAGAGACCACTGTCCTACACTGTCTGTAGTCCAGTATCTGAAAACCATTGTGCTTTAATTTAAGTTGACCTAAGCAAAGTATCATAGACTGGGTGCCTTATAAACAACAGAAATTTATTTCTCACTGTTCTAGAGATTGAAAATTTGAGATCAAGGTGATAGCATACTTGGGTTCTGGTGAAAGCCCTCTTCTGTATTGTAGACTGCCAACTTATCCTTAGATCCTCACGTAGAAGAATGAGAGAACTCTGGGCTCTTTATTTCCTTATAAGGGCACTAATTTATCATGGTGACTCCAACCCTATGACCTCATCCAAACCTGATTATGTCTCAAAGGCCCCATCTCCAAATACTATCACACTGGGGATCAGTCTTTAACATAGAATTTGGAGTGGAGGGTGATGGGGGTAATTGGGAGCACAAATATTCAATACACAGCACTTTAGTATATATTTTTATTTTTATTTGTAAATTCTTTTAATATTCTTATATATGCATAAAATGTTTAGGATTGAATCTGTTTTTAATTTTTTTGTTGTTTAAATGTAGAAAGTAGTCAGCCTAAATTTCAGCAAGCACTGCTTTAAATTTTTTTAATCCTCAGTCAATAAGCTATCAAATATATGTCAACTGGTATGGATAAGGTGTGAATTTCATTTTATTTTTGCTTTTTAAAAGTCTCATAGGCATAATGTATCAGATTGCTAGAGACCTTTCTAAGGCTACTGGTCATTCTTTTAATCCTGACTCTGATTTTCAACTAGACAAATTTTAGATGGCATAAATTATTCATGGAAATAAAGTAGAAGAGATAAGACTGGCCAAGGAGTTGATTCAGATTGTTTGCAGCCTTTACTGCTTTGGTATAGAACTTGGGTTATATCCTATAGCAAGTGGGAAACCAAGAGATTTTGAAAGAGGAAGATGTTCTCATCACAGAGAATAAAAGGATTAATCTGGCCATAAAATAAATTAAGTTGGGAAGATTGGAGGCACGGATGCTTAGAGAGTATAGCTTATTCTAGGCATAAGTTTCAGAATTAGCACTGTGATGTTTTGTATACACATCCCAATTAAATTAAGGTATGGGCTTAATTGACAAGCATGAAATTAACACTGAGTCCTCATTGCAAATAATGAACAGATTTTGGGGAAAAAATGTTATCTCTTCTGAGGAAACTGAACTTATACTACTGGGAAGTTCAAAATGAAATTACAGCTTATTTCCCAAGCAACCAGGATGCAACATGTACTTCTACCACCTGGATCTGCTCCCCAGAGCAGAGGCTTGCTCTGTCTTTGGCATAAAAGACATGATGTTTCACTTGCAAAATGTGCCAGCTTTTGATTCTCACAAAGGCCACTTAGTGATGTTGAGCTTTTGAGATGAGCACATGTATCTAGACCCATTTTTCAATAATGAATTACTTTTGTATCACTTGCCAACACCTTTCCTTAAAACTACCTGGCACATTACCTAGGGGGAAAACACTAGTTCTGCTTTTTCTACTAAACATTTTAGAAAATTGACTCTTTTTTTTTCTTGTTAAACAATAGGAGATTAATTAAACTGCCTCTTTAAGCTGATGAAAATCATTATCATGAGACAAGTAAAATATTTATGTTTGTGTGGGAAGGAGCATGCAGTAGAATCAGTAAATATTCTAACCAGTCACCAGCTTATATTTGGGAGCTTTTGTATAAGAAAAAAAAATAAATCAATAAAATTTTTGGTGCCTTCCCAAGGACAAAAATGATCACTATTAAAAATTAGAAAAAGAGGTACAGAGTATTTTCTAAAAGGAAAAGAAAACAAGTTTATGTGGAAACAGAAAGATGCCCAATGATTCTCTATAGGTGCATGTACATTTTTGCAAAGGATTGGAAAAGGACACAAGGAGATCTATCTGTGGGACCATCAATAGTCAATATTAAGTAGGCATCCTAATATAGGAGAGAGAGGCTATAATTAGATTTGTGATAGGGGAGCTTTAATTTAAGTTTCCAAATTTTGATCTTCAGCATGATATTGAGCTAATCATCTCACTGCTCAAGCCTCACTTCTTTTATCTTTAAAATGGGAAGACTAGACTTAATTTGAGCTAAGGTCCCTTATAATTCTAATTTATTGTATGATTCCTTGTTTCTTGCCCAGGACACTTATTCTTTACTGTACAAAGGGAGGGGAGTAATTTTTGGGCCTTGCAGACCTCAATGGGCATGCTTACGAATATGGGTATACTATGAACGTGTTTCTATGTCTCTGCACATAAGAAAGAGAAGGAAAGAGGTTTTCCATTTTTGATAAGATATACATTTGTTAAGAAACTCTGTGTTTTGCTGGTTAATGGAGTTTTACAGAAGGAAATAAATGATTTGTGTCTATTAAAGAAGCAAGAGCAGTTTTGAGAGCCCCATTAAATGTTTTCTGTTTCTTGCACTGTCTCTGTTCATTTCAGTGAAAACTGAAGTGCACAATAAAAGGCTGAATTAAGTGAAGGGCTAAATGAACCAATTAATTCTTTTTTTCTCCAATACAATGAAGGTGCCAAGCAGAATGCAGAGTAGCCGGGAGTTGACCCTTGCATTATCTCCCAAAGTGACTTTCTCTGACAGGCACAGAATTCACATCCCTACCCCACCCTCCTCCAGTCTCAGAGCTATACTCATATTGAAAATAAAGTAAAAGGGGCTTCGACAATAAAATATAAATATATTTTTAATGAAGCAGCAGTTACACTGTCACACTGGATATGTTAATTTCTCCCAGTCCCCTTTCTTTGGCCTAATATTAGTCTTTAATATCCTTGACCCTAAAATGCTTCAGTGTAAACCATAATTTTTTGACAGTACTTTCATCCCTGAAGAACACTGTTGTATTTCTAAATTTCTTGGCAATTTTTCATAAATTTAAGAGAAAGCAGTAGTGTGCATAAGGTTTGCCATGAATCCATAGACTTCAGATTCAAATAGCCGATGTTTAATAGCAGCTTTGTGACCTTGAGCAAGGTTCTTAACATCTCTGAGCTTAGGTTTCCTCATCTGCAGAATAGTGCAATGTGATTGATAATCTTCCTTTCAGGGGTTTCTGTGATTATTACATAAGATAATTCATTTCAAGTAATTAACAAAATGTCAAGCACAGAGTAAATACTCAGAAAATGGAAGTTGTCCCCATTCCTGGGAATTCATAATAGTATTATTTCCTTATTGTATAATCTGATAAACAATTTACCTCCAAGGCAATAGAAAGACCCCTGAGACCAAGGGACCCTCTATAGTTAATATTGGCCTTTCACTGTGTCTTAAATTTATCAAGAGTCTCTACTCTTGTTTTCACCCTGTGATGATGCACAGTCATATTCCTGCACTGGCACGATGAGACATTATCCACTGATGACCCAGGCAAGAGAACAATATGGTTGTGCTGGGCTCCTCAAGTCCAACCCTTTCCTTAGCCACAGACACTGAAGCTCTTTCCGCCTTGTTAATCTTTCCTGAAATTGAGATAATGATCACACCATTCTCATAAGATAATTGTTAGGAAAATGAGTCAAATTAAGTATCTCTTTAAAATAAACAAGCAAACAAATGAAAACAAATAAAGTAGTGCACACTACATCCCAGGAACCCCTCTAAGTGTTTATGATATTAAATTATTTAATCATCATAACAACAGGGGTGTTCTAGAGTTGTCTCATTCTGGCTCATGAGAACCAATTGTTAAATACTCAAAATTTTGTGAGTTTTTGGTTAAACTATTGGTAACTTCTACTAGGCATTGGTATGAATGTTTTCACTATGGAAACTGGCAGGCACACATGTCATTGAACCACCTATGAGGCAAGAGCTATTATTATTAACCCCATTTTACAACTAAGACACTGAAAAAATAAACTTGTCCAAGCGTCATTGTGAGTGCCAGAGCTGACATTCAAACCCCTGCAGCTTGACTTCCAAGTTCATGTACTTAACCTCTGTAGTAGGATGTTGCACATTTTAAATAGTGCATATAAGTACTCAATAAATATTATCCACGATTAATATAGATGAAGCATTTTCCTCACTGCTCTTATAATTTCCCCTTTCCTTCTTTCTCTGCATTTCTCACATAATCTCAGGTCTTGGGCTTGACTATGCAGAAAGAAACTACTACTATGACTTCATTATTATTATTATTATTATTATTATTATTATTATTATTTGCATAATACGTTGAAATCATTAGAATGGACTACAGAGTTGGATCATCAAGACGCTTTAGGATGCATGCCTTTCAGTAAAGGAGGCAGAATAGTTGTGTATGTAGTTGTTTGTGCTGTTTGGAGCAAGGGTGAACACATTGTTTGTGACAAAGTCCTCATCCCTGCTGCAAGTGAAAACAAGTCTGTAAGAAGGAAGGATGACAGTGGGCCTCTGTCTAGCCTTTACTTAACTCAGCAGAAGATTGCTGTGACTAAACCGCCAGAAGTACGCTGGCTCCAAAACTGTCATTTCTCCTTTGAGTTTACACTGTTTGTAATTTTGGATTTAAATGGTCTGAGAGACAAGCTCAGCTGTGCCACTTGTAAGCTGTGCAACCTGTGGGAAAATAAATATGCTGAGTCTGTTTCTAAATGAATAAAATGTAAATAGTGGTAATACCTGTTTTCTGGCTTGAGGTGACTCCTAAAGCTGATAAGGCAATGGAAGAACTATAAACCAGGAATAAATATATCCATATTGAGGCTGTGCTATTAGCAGAGACTGAGGATGTTACACTCATGTGGAAGCCTATGCTCTCTTTCTGAGGTCAAGAATCAGGCATATCAACAAGTAGTTACTGAGCACTTAAGTACCGAGCTGGAGATTTCAAAATATCCCTCAGAAGTCCTAGACTTTAAGGTACTTAGAGGCTAAAAAGCTAAACAATCACAAGTCAATGACTTTAATAAATGCTGGAGTAGCTCAGAATATGGAATGAATTTTTCTTGCATGAAGCATTAAGGAGTATGAGAAAGGAAGAGACATCAGAGTGCCTAACATAGAAGGTAGTATGGGCATTCTAGATAGAGACTACCTAAGCCTAAATCCAGAAAGTTAAAAGAACCTAGCTTATTTAGGGAAGTAATATGGCATGAATAGACTGTACAGTTCTGGCTGGAGCCATAAAATTTCTCACTTTGAACTTCTGACCCCAAATCTCATTTAATATTTATTTTTAAAGTTCACCTTGCCTTATTAAGAATTTTTTTTTTATTTCCAGAGTACAAAGAGGTGGACATAATCAAGATCTGGTAATACCGAGATTTCATATATAATAAAGGTTTTAATCTCCTTTCTTAATTTTGTTTAATTACAACATAATGCATGTATATACCCTCACTATTAAAATATGGAAGCATACATATTAAGAAAACATGAAAAACTCCATATCATCCTCTAAATTTCTTTTCCAAAATTTGTTGTCATTAACTCTTGATGGACATTCTCCCATTGCAGTTTATATTCTAGCATATATCTTTAAGTAGAAAGAAGCATGTGACCTATACATATACGTTCTCTCTTTTAATCTTGCACTCTTTTTACTTAACTGCAGTTTCTCTTTTTTTCTTAAAAATTTATATTATGATATTTTTAAATAGCAAATGTGGATCTATGTTATACTTTTTTTCAGATGCTATTTTATCATCATCATCATTAGAAAAACAACATGTAAACACATTAACACATTCAAACTGTACCCAAAAAAGCCTAAAATAAAAGTGAGTTTCTTTTTTGTCTCTTCCTCAACTTCACACTTTCCAAATGGAACTATTACATATATTTCTTTCCAGAAATTTCCAAGTAGTATGCATATGTCTATAGTGATCTAGCACACATGTGTGTATGTATGAAATGTTATACACACATACAAAAGTTTTAAACAAGAGTATTATAGACAGACTGTGCTATATCTTGCCTTTAAAGAAAACTAAGAAATAGAACTTATATAAATAACCATATTGGTTTTACTGGTTAATAGTATCCTCCTCATGGATGTCAAGTAATTTGTTTAACCAGTCTCCTGCTGATAAATTTAAGTTAACTCTATTTTTGCTAACACGAACATTACTGCGATGTACCCCCCTTATACACAAAACATCATTCTTTGCAAATTTGTCAAAGTACATATAAGCCAGGTCCTACTAATATGCGATTCCAACAGTAGTGAGCCAGTTTATTCCTACATTCTTTAACTCTGTAGCATGTACTCATTCCTTCAGTGACCATTTTATGAGCACCAGTCGAGTTTCAGGCATATTCTGGCAAGCCACGAGGTGGCAAGTAAGAGAAACATTACTGCTAAACTTATGGAACCCACATTCTATCTGGCAAGAGATAAATAACAAAGAAAATAGTTGGATCAATGGAGAGATAAACACATAAAAGGAAAAATAGATAAGTGGATGAATAGATGGAAAGATAGATGATATATATAAAAGGCAAATTAAATAGTATGATTAGAAACATATAGTATTCAAAAGAAAATTACAAAATTGGTAGATGGAGCCTCTATTTTATTATTATTTGCTTCCTTAAAATAGTAATGCTACAAAAATTTTCATAAGTTTTTGAGCCATTTGTCTTTTTTTTTATCAAGTGGTTATTGATCTTCACCCATTTTTCTGTTGAATTATAGTCATTTCCCTCATTAATTTATAAGATATGAGCCTTTACTTTTTTAAATGCTTAAATTTCATTTTTAAGACTTAAATTTGCTCCAAATATATGTATTAATATGTTGGGAATAATGCTAAAGATGATTAATCTTGCATAATAATGTTCTTGAATTTCTCAACCATATGGCTTAGATACAGATAAGCTTTACGGTATTTGCCTGAGAATGATTTGTCTTGGTTTTAAAAAAATGCTTGTGGTATAATAATCTTCATCAAAATTCAAAGCATAACACTGAACTATAATTTATAATGAAAATCTCAGAAAATCCTCCAATTAACATTCACATATTCAATATTATCCCTATAATTTTCAAGCACAAGGTACATCAATGTATTATTCTTTTTACAACTGAACCCCAACCTTCTCACTCAGGCAAAGAAAAGATGAGATATGAAGAGTGGTGTATCTAACTATGATGACTGTCCTTGCTCTGTCTTTTGAATTTTACAGGAAGATAAAGCAAAAAATTAATATAAATTTTAAAGTTGTTTATAGTTCATATATTTCAGCGAGGAAAGAAATGAGAAACATTAGTCATCACTTAATTTAGGGTTTTCAACATTTTAGTTTCTTTTCAACTGTCTTTGATATTACACTGAAAGACATTTGCAAGGGAGCCATGACAAGTTCAAGGTTTCCTTCCTTAGTTTGCTTTCTGCTGCACCTACCACCAGAATGACATATACCTAACAGAGATATATGGATTTGTGAGTTGATCCCAACTTGTAGACTCCTGAGCTTTCAAATCATCTCCCACCATAGATAGGCTGTCATGTGGACTTAATTTTTGGCTTTTGCAATTTACCTCTTCTTTCTTTCCCTTGCTCTTCCATATTTATGAGTGAGAAAACTCATTCACATATATTTTTAGTGAAGGGGCAGTAGAATAAACAGACCTGAAATTTAACTTCACTTCTGTGCAGCAGCATTATGGTATTAAACAGGATCGTTGACTTCTGTGGTCTATAATTTCCTTTTTGGTAAAAATTTCTTATTATGGCATTGGGTTAATTAAATGAGGGAGTGTGCAATGCATACATGAGAGTGTCTGCACATAGTAAGCAGTCAATAAAAATCGTTACACACATACATATATAATCAAAAAATTAGCTTTCCATTTCCCTCTACATGTCTCCACCACCACCACACACACATTCTTAATTGCAATGTATTTAGAAGAGAGAAGTTTTCAACAAGTTAGCTGAGTGAAAATAGGTATATAATCACATACAACTCAACACTTATTTCCTGTTTTCTCTATTTCCTATAGTAATATAATGCCAACAGCACTAATACTTGCCAGCCCAATGGTGGACTTCTCATGTTTCTGCCCATAGAAACATAAGAGAAATCAGAATTTCATATGCAGAGTTTCTTTTACCTATTATTTTTGTATGTGGGAAAATGTAGTATATAAGATAGAAATAGTTGTAAACCTGAGCAGGATGGGAAGGGGATACAATGGATAGTTATTGAGAAAACTTAGATTACACTAGAGCAATAAGAAATATAAACACTTTTAATAAAAATTTTTCTAAAGTAATATGTCTAGTTATTCATTTTTAAAATACCATACAGAGTGACAAAAGCTATATGTCCCTGCAATATTTAGATGTTTACTCTGTTGGAACCATATATGTCCAATTTCCAAGCAAATGCTAGTTTTCTTATAGATCAACGTATCAAAACCACTTTTAAATTTTATTACTGTTGAAAAACACAGTTACCCTTTATTATTGCTCTTTAGAAAAAAAATCACAAAAAAGGGAGAGAATAAATTAATAGAATTGAAATTAATAAGTTCTATTCACCTGTCCAATTGGCCACCTAATGCACTTCCAATTTACAAGTAGTTCTTTATGATAAATAAAAAGTTTTTGGCAAAATCGTATTTTACCACTGACGATCTTGTTTATGTTGAGACCTGTGATTTAAAAGAAAAAGTTTCAGTATACTAAATATGTTCAACCAGTATAATTAAAAATATATATTGGGTAGCTGTTTTATGCAAGGTGCTGCTTGCCGTAGTCACCATAGTGTAAGACAGAGAACAATATGATCAAGGTAACTCTCTTGTCAGATTTATATTCTAGGAAGGGGTACCCAATCCCCAGGCCACAGATTGGTACTGGTCTGTGGCCTAGTAGGAACCAGGCTGCAGAGCAGGAGGCAAGCAGTGGGTTAAGAGCAAAACTTCATCTGTATTTGCAGCCACTCCTCAGCACTAGCATCACCGCCTCAGTTCCACCTCAGATCATCAGGCATTAGATTTTCAAACAAACACGGATCCCTGGTGCCAAAAAGGTTGTGGATCGCTGTCTAGAATATCACAAATTTTTAACCACATCAGTTAATACAACTGCCCAATAAAATAGTCTAATATTTTTTTATTTCACCCATTTTAAAGATGAAAAAATAGGCCCACATATATATAAAGCACTTTTTCTAACTAACAAATGTACAGTTGGACGTGTTTTTGATTCTAAAATCCATCTTTTTTCATTATATTATGGAAAGACAAGGTGTCCTATAGTTTGGGACAATCACTATACACCGTCCAAAGAAAATATATCATACCTGACATAACGTTCTTTTCTCATACAAAGGAATTGCTGATGGCAAAGTGGTTCTATCAATCCTGAACCAATCTAGAGACTCCAACTCTTATAGCATTAGATAATAAGCTCCTGGGAGGATTCCAGGTATAGAAATACTGCTCGTCACACTTGGGCTGTGAAGTGTACTTTAATAAAGAGGAGGAAAAAGTGCTAAAACACCCTCTGGTTCTTTATAACTGGTTACTCATCTTGAAAGAGAAATAAGAAAAGGGTGAATACCAACATCCAGCAAACAGCATTCATCTGTGGCTTTCTGGAGGTCTGTAAGTCAAAGGAGGAGTTACATCTCTGCTCTATTGCAAAAGGGTAACATCAGGAACCTCTTTCCCTCTTTATAATCTAGTGGCCAGAAATAGTACCAAGCTTTTTTCTCTAAGGCTTCCCCAAATCTTATTTTTAATGAAGATCACTCAGAACAGGTGATATTCATGCATGTCCTATACAGACCTCTGGAGAAATTTTATATGGTATTTCCCTAAAGTCATTTTCATTTAAAATAGTTTTACTCCCCAAATGGTTTCATCATGA
Source organism: Cynopterus sphinx (assembly GCA_030015415.1). Classification (NCBI taxonomy): domain Eukaryota; kingdom Metazoa; phylum Chordata; class Mammalia; order Chiroptera; family Pteropodidae; genus Cynopterus; species Cynopterus sphinx. Next base: position 122,228,363 of record CM057383.1, read on the forward strand.
GACTATTACAAAGAGAAGTTCTCTGAGGAATGAGATTAGTGCAAGTTCACAGACTGAGTGGTAGCTCTTATACCCATTTTGGTTATGATTTTGGTCAGATTGGTTTCTCCTTTTAGATTATTTCAGATTAAAATTTATTTAAAACTACTGTGTTTTAGAAGTGAGTAGCATGTATTCTGCAGAAATTTTAGTCCTATGAGATGTCCTATAAAAGTAAAAAAAAAAAAATGGGGGAGAGAGATTTCTGCAGCCAATTAAATTTAATAAATACTCCACATATTATCTCACCTCATGGAAAGTCATGATGCATAAAATCATGTTAAATTCTCTGAACTGCCATATAGAAATTGGATCTGATCAACATATTTAGTTCAATGGATACAAAACATACTTGGCTATCGAACCTCTTTTTCTGCATTAATCGTATTTATTTCCTAAAGAAAGCATATTCTTTGAAGGCTTGTATTAAATTATTATAAATTATTATAGAAAGAAATCAACCTAAGTTCCCAAATAGCCACATGTTCATATTTTTTTCATACAGTTTTATATAGGCAATTGTTAAGTTGTACTAATTCTGTTTTAAAATAGATTTTTAAAAGCATTTTTAAACTATAAGTTGAGGAAACATAAAATGAATGTGAGAGTGTATAAGGGTAGGAAATATAGAACAAGTTTTCCATAGTTTGATGAATTATGTCACAGTGCAATGTCCAGCTCTGTGAAGCACATGTAGAGAAATATGTTTAATTTCAGCTGAATTTATGAAAGATGGTGTCAAACTCAAGTGCTTCTGGGGGAGGAATAAATAGGATGGTGAATGATCTATAAATTTTGTTACATGATAAATGTTCAAAGCAATCTAAATCAAAACACTGGTATGAGAAGGCGTGGGGCTGCCATTTTGTTGTTTTTCAAGCTACTATAATAGCTTCATAAGTTATATCTCAGCTTTAATTCTCACCATAAACCAACCTCTACACAGGAGCTAGGATGATTATTTTTAAATGTTAGTTACAGTGTGTCATCTCCCTACTGAAAATCTTTCAATAAAATCCACAATCCTTGCCATAATCTATATATTCTGAGTGTGTCCCTGGTTTCCTCTAAACTCAATTTCTACTCAACCCCAGCCCACATCAGTTTTCAAGTCATGTTTTGAAAACTCCAAGCACATCAGAGTCTTAGCTCTTGTGATTCCCTTTACCTGGAATACTCGTTCAACAGCGATACATGTGTCTCTCTAATTGATTTACTCAAGTCTTGCTTCAGATGTCCCCTTCTAAATGAAGACTTCCCTGACCACTCTTCTCCATTTTCTACTCCCTTTCCATGCTTCTCTTTCCTACCAAGCACATAGCACTAGACGATATGATTTGTTTTCTTAGTTTCTTTATGTTAATAGAAGTAATGCTACATGCTATAATGCTATGAGATAAGTCTTGTAATTTTAATAGCAAGACACAAAAGAAGATTATTTTCCTATGTGTAGAAAGACTGAATATCCAGGGCTGCAGAGAGGTAAGACTGAGGATTTTCCCCCAGACAGTCACTCAGAAACAAAGACTGACATCTTGAATTGTGGCTTTCAAGAACATCCTGGCATCTCTGTAAAGTCAGCAGGCAATGGAAGAGAATGGAAGGCATGTGGGCAATGAGTATGAGCCATGTTGAAAATGGTACACATAACGTCCTTTCACAATACTTTTGCTAGAACTCAGTCCTATGGACACACATCCCTGTAGGGATAATTGGGATATGTAGATCAGATGTGTATTAAGAAGGAAAAGTAGATCTCATCACAAGAAAATTGTAACTATGTTTTGATGGATGTTAACTAGACTTATTGTGGAGGTCATTTCAAAATATATACATATACTGAATTATTATGTTGTACATCTGAATCTAACATGCATTACATGTCAGTTATTTCTCAAATAAATAAATAATTTTTAAAGAAGAAATGAGAGTAGAGAGATTTGCTGAATAACTTTCTAGGTTCTGTCACATCGCTCAAATCAGAAGGTAAATTTCATAAGGTAAGAGTTTTGGTTTGATTACTATTATATCCCCATCACCTAGAATAATGCCTGGAACACAGTAGATGCTCAAGTAGAAATAAATAAAAATAAAAACATCATACTCATATGAGGCTTAATATGTGTCAACAATGAGTCTGTATGCTTAATGTAAAACCCTACAAAGTGACCTTCTACAGTAGGTGCTATTATTGTCACATTTCACAGATGACGTTAACGAGACACAGAGATGATGGAACATTTTCATTAGGTCATAGAGATAGTAAAAGTTGGAGTTGAGATTTGATTCAGCTTGTCTAGATCCAGTACTCATGTTCTTAGCTGCTTCATAAACTGCCACTTTTTTATGTATTAAATAAGTGACTACAAAAGTGAGAAATGTCAAAACTTTAGCATGTCCATTCTATAGTGATGGGCCCCTTCATAAAAAGGAAGATTTTCTTTGCTGCCGGTATATTACCAGGGGCAGGATGGCAGTGAAAAAGAGATTCTTTTCGTGGGTAGATATCAGAACTAAGCACATTTAACAATTTTAACTACAATTCTAAGATTTTCTGCTTCCCTATCCTGGTCACATAATACGTTTTCATCCTTTAGCAAAGTAAATAAAATTAGAATCCATTCCATTTTTATTAAAGGTCTAAATTCTCTCTTTTTCTAATGTTTTGGCTCTTTCATTGAGAATGGTGCTTAAAAAGCCCTTTAATAAAAAAATGCCCCTTCTGTCTTACATCCTAATAAAGAGAGGACTTATGTGTAAGGTTCATAGACTGCAGAAATGTTAAGCTTAAATTCTAATTCAGAGATCTATTTTGTAATATGCCTTTAAATGTCATCCACAAACACCCTCCTTCTTCTTTATATAGTATAAATGCATGTAAAGTAAACCTCATAATACAGACACTGACTGATTTCTGTGTTCATGGAAGTGGATTCTTAGCCTCAAAGAATGAACCACAGGAAACAAGAACAAACCTGAGACTTTACAATGTATAAAACCTTTTCATTTAGAAAGGCCCTGAGGTGTTTTTTGTTTTGTTTTGTTTTGTTTTGTTTTGTTTTGTTTTGTTTTGTTTTGTTTTTTGGTGTCTCTATTTTCAAGATAGTATAAAATATGTTATTCATGAGCAGAAAATAAAATCTATAGTCACCTGATTATTTTAAAAATTACAAATACATAGGATTTTGTGGACTAACTTGATGTGTTATCTAGTTAACAATTCTTTAAAAATATTGATAATGACCAGGTAAATGATTATAGTGAGTTCCAGTGGCCAAATCAGTTATCTCTTTGCCATTTTGTTTCTCATTTTGTTTTGTTGTTGCTGTGGGGGGAGGGGGGAGGTTTGTTGTTTTTTTCTCTCATAATTGTTTTGGATATGGAATGTAAAGGACTTTAGATCATTTATATGTTGTTAATATCAAGCCTTTTGAATATTTTGGGTCTGAAAAGGGATATAATTCTTTAGAAATTTCAAGGAGAGGAAAAGTATGTTCACTGGTAATTTCAAAAGGTTGTCATATCCAAGATATAATTACCATTCAGGAGAAGGGTTGTAATACTGAAGTGTGAGCCCTGAGTATTAGAATTTTAGACAATACTTTTAGATTAGGTTTTCCTGAGTTAGAGCTGATAATCTGTAGCAGAGAAAATAGTAAAATGAAAAGAGAGAGAGAGAGAGAGAGAGAGAGAGAGAGAGAGAAATGAAGAAAGGAAGGAAGAAAGAATGAACAAAGAGAAAGCAAAAGAAATAAAGTAAAAATATGAAATAGATAAACTCAATTATCTTAATACTTTATTACACCTTACTCTGCTGGTTGACTGGCTTGTTTGTGTATATTCTTTTTTCTATCCACGGGTGTAGAGAACCAACTGGATGCATTTCTCTACTCCATTTTATATAAGGGACTTGACCATCCCAAGATTTTGTTATCTGTGGATGGTCTTGGAACCAATCCCCCAATGTATACAAATGGACAGCTGAAGTTTTGGAGAAGTCAAATGTTATGTGCAAATTTTCAACTGTGCAGGGGATCGGCACCCCTAACCCCCACGTTTTTTAAAGGATCAAATGTATATATTTATCTGGTGACTTCAGAATTTTGCTAAATGCTCTGTTCATTTTTATGCTAATAGTTGCTGGATTCTTACAAGTAACCACAAAACAATTATGAGTACACACTCCCAAAGAGATGGCATGTAGATTGCATAATAAAATGTAATTACCTTCATCCTCTACTCACACTTGGTGGTGTAATACTGTGAAGCACTGATATAAGCTACTCTTAAAATGTTTTATTATGTCCTCAACTTATTTTCCTAAACTCTAGCCTACTGGCCTTATAGATAATAGTACCCAGTGGCATACTTTTCTTGACGGTATCTTCTGAAACCATTATTAAAAGTTTCACTGAAATGTTTCAACTGTGTCTTCGGTAATAAGGAAATGTTCCCAGTAGATACAAACTTAATATTTAGAAATCATGTCGCATCCTTACCTAAAAACTTTTAAAAGCATGATAGCTACCCTTCAATATAAAATGACACAGGATCCCCAGTGGCATTCTCTCTGTACAAACTAAAACAGAGCAAGCACAAATACCAGATCTTTTTTATCCATCCTGAGCACCAAGCCTTCAGTAATCACATCAGCTAAGAAAAGTTTTCCCCCTTGGTTTATTTTATAATTACACACACACACACACACACACACACACACACACACACACACACGTACGTATAAATATATATATGTATATTATATATGTTATGTATATATAATTAAATAATATAAATGGATACATAATGATGATTCATCAGAATAATTCTATTTACCTACTTAAAACCAATGAGCCTAAGGAGTAAGGATTGCTTTACAAATGGTTTTAGTTTAGCCAAAGAAGGAGGCCACAAACAAATTGCTTTAAAAGATGAGATATTTCTTTTTAATTTTATTTTATTAGTTTTGAGTATATAGTACATTAGTTAGATATTTATATAGTTTATAAAATGACCCTTCTACTTGTTCTTTCTCTCTGGCTCTAAGGTGGGATATTTTTGATGGGCTTCACTCTATTTTTATTTTAATAACCAGCACTCTTTGCACATTCAGTTTTCTTCAGATACTAGCATGAGCCATTGTTCATTTATTCATTTAGTCATTTATTACTCCATTAATTCATTGAAACTATCCATAAGTGATAAATATGATCCTTGTTTTTAAATAACCTACAGGTTTGGATAGAAAAATAATTATAAACAAATGCTAGTGATATGGCCTGTAATTGGCTAAGTGGAAATATATGTAGATGGTATAATGAGAACAAAGGAAGAAGGATGCTCAATTTTGACTAGCAAATATAAGATGATGATGTTGCTAAAATTTGGGGGAAAAAAAACTAGAGAATTGTCAGGTGGACAGAGCAGAACACTCAAGTTCATGAACAATCATATAAGAGAAGATGATGTGTTTAAGGAATTAGATGTGCTTCAGTTTGTTTTCACTCCAAAATATAAATAGTAAGATATTGAAAGTTGAAATGCAGAAAAGGAAGGTAATTAAAAAAGAAAAAGCAAAGACCTTAATTCACACTAGTATTGGTGATGAAAGCAAGTAAAACTGCTTGTTGTGAGTTGAACTATGTTTCCCGAAAACTTACACTGAGGTTCTAAACCATGGTTAGCTGTGAATGTGAGCTTAGTTAGAAATAGGGTCTTTGCAGATGTGATCAAGGTAAGATTAACACATACTGAGTTAGGGTAGGTCCTTAATCCAATGACTGGTATCTTTATAAAGAGAGGGAAATTTGAAGATACACAAGAGACTCACACTAGAGAGAAGAAGGCCATGTGAAGACAAAGGCAGAAATGGGAATTACACTACAGGCCAAGGAACACCTAGACTCTCCACAAGCTAGAAAAAACAAAGATTCTCATGTAGATCTTCAGACAAAGCAGGACCTGCCCACATCATTTTTCCCCAGTTAAATTTAAAATGCACATAAGTGATGCATGCATTTGAGACATACTTATACATAATAATTACTCATTGTTAATCTGAAATTCAATTTTATTTTTACCAGCTTTATTAAGAGCTAATTGACATGTAATATTGTGTAAGTTTAATCTGTACAATGCAGTGACTTTATAAATGCATACATTACAAAAAGATGATCAAAATAAGGTTAGTCAATACAACACATCCATCACTTCACACAATTATAACTTTTTTTTTGCTTGTGTATAGTGAGAATATTTAAGATCAACTCTCAGCAAATTTCAAGTATGTAATATGGTACATTAACTATCATTGCCATGCTGTAGTTTAGGTCCTCAGAATTTATTCAGCTTCTAACTGGAAGTTTTTACCTTTTGACCAACATCTCTCTATTTTTTCAACTCCTAAGCCCTTGGTAACTACCATTCTACTCTCAATTTCTATGAGTTTGGTTTTTTATGATTTTTCTTTTTAGATTTTTCATATAAGTCATACTACACAGAATTTGCCTTCCTGTGACTGACTTATTTCACTTAGCATAATGCTCTCACAGTCCATCCATATTGTCACAAAAGGCATGATTTTCTTCTTCCCTATTGCTGAGTACTATTCCATTGTGTGTGTGTGTGTGTGTGTGTGTGTGTGTGTGTGAGAGAGAGAGAGAGAGAGAGAGAGAGAGAGAGAGAGAGAGAGAGATTGAGATTTTCTTTATCCTTTCATCCATTGATAGACACTTAGGATGTTTTCATGTCTTGTCTACTGTAAATAATGCTACAATAAATATAACAAACATGAAGATGCAGATATTTTTTCACGATCTTGATTCCATTTCTTTGGATATATACCCAGAAGTGGAATTTCTAAATCATACGGTGGTTCCATTTTTAATTTTTAAAAAAACATTCACCAGTTTCTACCAATAATGCAAAAGGATTGCTTTTTATCTGCATCATGGTCAGCATTTATTATCTCTTATGTTTTTGAAAATAGCCATTCTAACAAGTATGAAATATTTCATTGTGGTCTTTTATTATTATTTATTTAGTTATTTTTATTAAGTTTATTGGGGTAACATTAGTTAATACAATTATATAATTTTCAGGTGTGCATTATACTTAGACATCTATATATTCTATTATGTGTTTAACCCCCAAAGTCCAGTTTCCTTCAGCTACCATATATTGATAGACTTTATGCATTTCACCCTCACCTTCCCTTCTATATTTGACCCCCTTTAACCATCTATCTACCCCCTGCTTTCTCATCCCCTACCCTCTGGTAACCACTAGTCTATAGTTCATGTCTATGAGTCTGTGTTTGTTTGTCCTGTTCATTTGTTCCTTTTAGATTTATATCCCACATATAAGTGATATCATGTGATTTTCAACTTTTCCTGTCTGGCTTATTTTGGTTAGCATAATTATTTCAAGGTCCATCATATTTTGATTTGCATTTCTCGGGTTATTGGTGATGTTGAACATCTTTTCATGAACCTGTTGGCTGGCCATTTCTATGTCTTTTTTGGGAAAATGTTGTTTAGTTAATTTGAACATTTTTTAACTGCATTATTATTAGTTTTCTTGAATGATATCTTGAATATGAATCCCTTATCTGAAGGATGGTTTGAAAATATTTTTTCTCATTCTGTAGGTTGGTTGTTAATTCTGTTGATTACTTCTTTTTGTTGTGCAGAAGCATTTTACTTTGATATAGTCTTACTTCTTTATTTTTGCTTGTGTTTCTTTTACTTTTGGTATTACTTCAAAAAATTATTGCCAAGATAAATGACAACTGTTCCCTATGTGTTCTTCTAGGAGTTTCAAGTCTTACTTCAGTAAGAACTTTTAAGTCTTTAATCTATTTCTAGTTAATTTTTTGTAATTGGTATAAGATGGAAATCAAATCTCACTCTTCTGCATATAAATATCTACTTTTTCAACACTATTTATTACAAAGACTGTCTTTTCCTCATTGAGTTTCACTGTTCGCTTGTCAAATATTAGTTGACTGTACATGTAAAGGTTTATTTCTAGGCTTTCTATTCTGTTCCATTGGTCTACATTTTTGATGCCAGTACCATACTGTTTTGATTACTATAATTTTGCAGTATAGTTTGAAATTAGAAAGTGTGATGTCTCCAGCTTTGTTCTTTCTCAAAATTGCTTTGGTAATTTGGGGTCTTTTATACTTCCATTCTAATTTTGATATTTTTAAAAATTTCTCTGAAAATTGCCATTAAAATTTTTATAGAGATTGCATTGAAACTATAGATGGCTTTAGATCTAGTATGTCTAGGACATTAGTACATGTCTAGTATAGATATTTTAATAATATTCATTCTTCTGATCCACAAATATGTGATATCTTTCCATTTATCAGTTTTTCTTCAATTTCTTTTACCAATATCTTATGGTTCTCAATATAGAAATCTTTCAACTCCTTGATTAAATTTATTACTATGTATTTTATTGTTCTGATGCTATTAAAAATAGCATCAAATTGTGTTTTTTTAATTATTTTTTAGATATTTTATTGTTTTTTAACTGATTTTCGTAAGTTGATTCTGTATTCTTCAACTTTACTGAATTTGTTTATTAGTTCTAATAGCTTTTTGGTGAAATTGTTAGGAAATTTTACATATCAATCATGTCATATAAAAAAAAAGATAATTTTACTTTTTCTTTCCAATTTGGATGACTTTTATTTCTCTGTCTTCTTAATTGCTTAGGCTATAATATTGAGTACTATGTTAAATAGAGTAGCAAGAGTGGGCACCCTTACCTTCTTCTTGAGCTTAGAGGAAAAGCTTTCAGTTTCTCACCATTGGGTATGATGTTAGCTGTGAGTGTCTCATATACCGCCTTTATTATGTAGAGATATGTGTTGACAATTTTTATCATGAAAGTGTATTGGATTTTTTCAAACATTTTTTTCTGCATGTGAGAGAATCATAATGATGTGGTATATCATATGTATTGATTTGTGTATATAGAATCATCCTTACATCCTGTTTGATGGTCATTTATGATTCTTTTAATGTGCTATCAAATTTGTTTTGCTAGAATTCTGTTAAGAATTTTTGCATCTATATTAATTAGGGATATTGGCCTGTAGTTTTCTTATAATGTCCCTATGTGCCTTTGGTATCAATGTAATATTGGGACCCAGAATGATTTGGGGACTTTTCCCTCCTCTTTAGTTTTTTGAATGAGTTTGAGAAGGATTGGCATTAATTCTTTTTTAAATATTTGGCAGAATTCACCGGTAAAGCCATTTGGTCCTAGGCTTTTGTTGTTGTTGTTGTTGTTGTTGCTATTTGGAGGTTTTAAATTACTGCTTCAGTCTCCTTAATCATTATTGATCTGTTCATGACAGAATAAATTTCTATTGTTTCAAGTTATGCCATTTGTGATACTTCCTTATGGCAGTCCTAGGAAACTAATACACTACTAAAGTATATTTAATTTTGAAAAGCTGCATATATAGAGAAAGCTTTAACAGAAAACGTTGCTTCTCCAGTGATAATATTTGTTATTGCACTTGGGCCAATGCTACTTTATAATCCCATCTCAAACTCTGCCACATAAGCAACTAAAATTCTTATCTTTTCATAATTCAATTGCCTCTTCTTTATAAAGTTAACACTAAACTGGCTTAACTCATTGGATTTAGAGCTGACACTACCCCAAGTGAGAAAATACCAAGTAGCTGTGTAGCCTCTAAGCAAATACTCAAATGACAATAAACTCACTGCCCTTAAAAGAAGCCTATTCTACCCTTGGATAGTTTCCACAGTTTAGAAACTTTTCTCTTGTGTCAAGTGAAATTGCATTTTCTGACATCATCGTTTTGAGTTCTTGTCCTATGCCTTGAGGTTCACCAAACAGGTTTAATTTCACTCCCTGAGAACAATCCAGGAACTCTGATTCTTGGCAGTGTCCTCTAAGTCTGTATGCTTTCTGCAGACTCCAAAACCTCGTATCCTTCAATCATGGCTCGTGTGACATGATTTCAGTTTGTAGCACTGTTCCAGTTGCTCCCCTCATCTTGTTTACATTAACCATGGGCACTGGCATTTCAGCTCCACGCTTTTTTGCTGCTAGTCAATACAATGTCGGGCTCTGTTCTCCCGTGACATCACTGCATGGCTAGCTTGCCCAAGTAAAACAAAGTTTAATTAAATCTTAATGTTGCACCAGGCTCTTAAAAAACTGTTTTTCTCACATCCTTGTGCTATTAGCAGAATACATAATGAGAGCGTATGGAGTGCCGAATCAGCCCCACTTACAAAGAGCGGCATTTTGTTAATTGGTTTTCTTTCACTAATCTTACCTTTTAGTTCACAAAAAAGTTCTCAATTTTGTCCTTACAAATAGACATATGTGTGGCAGTGTTTGTTCTTTTTGAATTACAAAAGCAGCATCAAAAAAATCTTAAAATAGATTACTATAGCTTAATGAAAAGATGTAATATTTCATGCAGAAAGTTTTTCTTTTTTTTTTATGATGGGGGTCATCCCACCTGCTGCTATTATTCGGTTACCTCTTTCATATTCATTAATTGTCTAAATTCAAACTTCTACTCTTCCGAGAACTCCAGAAATTTAATAGCCCATAAAATAATCTGTACTTGAACTGATATTATTTCTCTTTTAGTTTATGACAGAAATAATCATCATGGTCATTAATCTCAAGGGTGGTGGGAAATAAACTAAAAAGTAGTATTATCCAGAAATCTCTGAAATTACTAACTTTTCCAAACTGGACACAAATTCTTAGGCAATGTCCTGTTTCTACATGGCTAACTAAGAGTTAATAGTTGTCTATTATTACCTGCATTAGAGAAGTACAAGGGAAAATACAATAATGTGGTTTGATATATAAAGTAACTTGTCAGCTGCTTTTGTTGTCTTCAACAAGTAAAAGCAAACAAAAAAAAATCACAATACACAGACTTGAACTATATCATTTAACTGATTGTGATGTGGATGTATTCTTATTCTTTCTGGCAATTCACCTCTTGATTTCTTAACCTTTTTTTTTTTTTTTCACTACAAATAATAGTAATGATATGCTCCGTTTGTTTTGTTGGAAAAACCAAATTCCCAGGAACACTTCCTAAATACCAAGCTTCAGGCTAAATGATTTCTGTGTTAAACAAGAATAGTTTAAAGTGACTTTGTCGATCAACTCCACTTTAGATTAAAATACTGGCGTACGGAATGTTGACAACGTCCTCCTTTTAGTTCTTTGTATGCAAACTGAATTCTAAAATTTATATAAAAATATTCAGGTTAAATAGACTACAGACCTAGCTAGTGTCTATATTACATGTTTATTAACATTTATAAAGATCATAAAATTATATATATAATAATTAATCTCATTCTTTAAAAAAGGAATTAAGTACATTCACAATTAGAAATTGTAGCTATAAAATAATATTAAAATCTGTTTTTTAAGGGAAATGAAGTTTTCATAGATAAAATATAAAAGCAATCGACCTTATTCTTTCTTTAATCCTTAATTTTTGCAATAGCCCCAGAGTCAGTATAGAGTACAGTGAAGTCAGCTTTCTGAATTGCACTTGAAATACTTTTTGTTAGTGTTTAATAGACTGAATATCTTGGAGACGTACTGGCAAAAGAGGAGTTATATAAGACTCATCATTAATACCTGGCCCAGTGCAATGCTAATTTACAGTAAATGTTTATAAAATGAATCTCTGACTGGCAGACTAACAGATGGACTGACTGACTAAATCAATGTCTACGAAAATACATTCATACACTGAACTAAAAGCCAAGAATGATGGTGAAGCTCCATATATTTTGATGAATATTATCTTTTTAATGACAGCAGATACAGATAAAAGCCCTTTTCTTGGTCATTCATTTTCTACAAGAGAATACCAAGGCTCAATGAATTTGAAATAAATTTGAAACACTGAGACTTCCCATTTGGATCTTCCTATTTATGCATAGAAAACAGTCCTCCCTGTGTGAACAAGTCACCTTACATGACCACAAAGGGCATGGCCCTATACACGTAGTCTCTTTTGAAAACCCTGTTATGGGAATAAGCAACTTCTGCAGGGATCAATAGGGAAGTCAGCAAAAGGCTTATAGCATTTCTTCATCTGACATTGCCAGAGGTACCCCATAGCAGTAAATCTGAACCTCGGCCATCTCCCACAGACCTTCTCTACCAGCTCCGTTCGGCACTGAAGGTTTTTCAACTGCCCCAAACCTAGTAGTAGTCTTTCCTGGTTCTATTTTTTACAACCAAATCCACAACTCCTATTGAGATTGCTTCCAAACTACATCACAAACTCTATTCACATTTCTTATATCCATTTCTATCACTGGTTCTGAGCCTTCATCACTCTTACGTGGACTTCTACAATATTCTTCAATTTTCCTCCCTTTACTCAACCTTACTTTTACAATCCATTTTCTACACATTGGTTATCATTTTTAAAAAATTTCAAAACAGATCAGTGACACTCTCTTCTTATATCTTAGAAGAGTCCTTTTACACTAAGAATTATATCTAAAAATGTTATCAGGAGCTACAAGTTCCTGTATTGTTTGGTTCTTGTCTACCTCTCCAATTTTGATTTCTAACAGTATCTTTCTTATCAAGATTCAACAATTTTCTGTTTGCTCCTTGGACAAGTTAAATGTTGCAAATTGATCTAAGCTGCTTTGGTCCTGCATAACACATAAATACTAGACTTCTTTTTGGTAAATTATAAAAGGCAAAGGAACCTGAGCTGGGTAAGTGTTAGCTATACACTCGTTACTAGGTAACAGGAAAAGTAAGTCACTAACCCTATTTGCCAAACACACAAGTTTATTAGATATACGTGCTTGCATTAGTGCGTAAGCACAATATACTTTCAACAACAACCTGTTATGAAAGTGCAACAGGGTTACATCTTTCATTATTTTAGGTGCTCTGGATGCCACCTTTCAGCAAACAACATTCCAGAGGCGAAACTAGTATACCCTTGTATACTAACACAGTTTAAGAATCTAGTCATGTATAGCTTATATCCTTAGATTAGGGAAGATACCTGAGACTTGATCCAGAAAGGGTTCTAATAATGAACTCATCAAAAATACACAAAAAAAACACTAAAAACTCAACAATAAAAAAATTAAACAAGCCCATTAAAAAATAAGCCAAAGGTCTGAACAGACACCTCACCAAAAGAAATGTACAGAGGGCAAATAAACATACAACAAAGGTGCTCAAAAGGCACAGCCACTGGAAGACAATATACTCATCATAAGATCCAGAACTTGTGCTTCTTGCTATTTAGTTGAAAATTTATGTTTACACAAAACCTGCTCATAGATGTTTATAGCAGCTTTATTTATAATTGTCAAAACTTGGAAACAACCTAGATGTCTTTCAGTAGGTGATGGATAAACAAACTGGTACAACCAGACAATGGAATATATTATTCAGCACTAAAAAGAAATGACCTATCAAGCTATGAAACGATATGCAGTAGCCTTAAATGCATATCTAAGTAGAAGAAACCAATCTGAAAATGGTGCACGATTCCAACCATATGACTTTCTGAAAAAGGCAAAACTATGGAGACGGTAAAGAGACCAGTGGTCACAGGGGTTAAAGGGAAGGATGAATAGGTAGAGTACAGAGAACTTATAGGGCAGTAAAACTGTATTTTTTGATACTGTAATGGTAGACATATGTCATTATACATTTGTCAAAACTAATAGACTGTACAACAGCAAGAGCAAATCTAATGTATACAATGAACTTTGGATGATAATGGTGTATCAGTATAGGTTCATTAGTCATAACAAATGTGCCACTGTTTTGTGGTAAATCCATATTGGAGAGTTTTTGCACATTTGGGATAGGAGATATATGGGAACTCTCTGTACTTTCCACTCAAGCTTGCCGAGAATCTGAACCTTCTCTGTAAAATAAGGTTTATTAAAATAAAATAAAAATAAAAAACTTCGGAATCTCTACATCCACATCGTTTTAAGGATAATATCCAAAATTCTCGATGTGGCATATGTGATCTCTTATAAACTTGTCTCTGCCTAATCATGCATATTTATTTGTTAGACCCACACTTGTTTGCGTACACATGCACACAAACCAACTCACACACACACACACACACACACACACACACATACACACACACCCCTTTGCCCCACCTTTCACACTCTAATCATTTAGGACTTCTTGTTCATTGAAGCAAAGTTCTTTTACAGACTTTTTCCTCTGAATGGTGGGACTTTCAGCTCTTCTTTGATCAACTTATGACTACTTGTCTTTTGAGCTTGTCATTTATTCAAAAGACTGTTCTTGATCTCCTCCAATCTCATTCAGGTGCCTCTGATTACACCCAGTATGCACCTTCTTTTATCACAGAACATGTTATATTATTCTATAATTTGTTTATTTATGTGACTGTATCCTTCAATGGGCTATGTATGAGATCATTAAAGTTGAATCTGTGTTGTTTTAGCATAGTTCTGTATCCAGAGCAGGTACTCTAGAACTATTTTTGGATAAGATTAATGGGGGGAAAAATAGATAAAAGGCTCATTCGAGAGTAGTCCCAGCCCTGACAACCATCTATGGCAAATTGCCCTTCAGAGAAAGTGTGTGCAGTTGCTGGAAGCATTTTACATCTTTAATGGGTAGGCACAGCTTCATTCCCTGGTGATGTCAATATGGCACCTTTCACCAGCCTGAAAATCCTCTGGCACTGAAAACACATAAAATCTGGAAGCTGTTTATGAGACTGAGAAGGTGAGTCAATAGACTCCGTTCCAAGTTGGCAAGAGGGTACACAGTCCTAAACATCTAAAGCTCTATAATTCACATTGAGCTTCTCATTAATTTAAATGTTAATGTAAATTTAAAACATGTTGTATTGATTTGGAATCTATTTTTGTATGGATATTGCATAATTGAGCTCTCTAACAGCAGAATCCAAATGGACATCCCTTCACATCAACTTACAATTAGAAAAAAAAAAAGTAAGACTTTCTCTTTCTCTCATTTTGTCATGTAAAAATTATTGGTTTTTGTTACAAGGTCAAGCTATGAGAAGCTACAAGAACCTCTGCCTGTAAATGCAATTAAATTGGACAATCCTGAGCAGAAAGATCAATTTCAGAATCTATTCTTTTAGAGTAGTGAACACATAATTTCACATATGTATAGAAATTAGTGTCTTTCCCGTTTCACTGATGAAGAAACTAGTCTCACTGACTCTGCTGGTAATTTCAATCTATTTTGTTAGGTCTTCCGCTAGAAGGAGATTAACATTTCCTTATTTAAAAAGAAAACAGGGTATTATGCTGAGTGAAATAAGTCAAACAGATAAAGATAATGTCAGACAGATAAAGATAAAACTCATATGATTTCACTTATATGTGGAATCCAAGGAATAAAAAAAATGAACAAATTAAAGGAAAACAGACTCACAGATACAGAGAACAAACTGGTGATTGCCAGAGGGAAAGTGGGATGTGGAGGTGGGTGAAAAAGGTGAAGGGATTAAGAAGTACAAATTGATAGTTACAAAACAGGCATGGGGATTTAGGGTATAGCACACGGTGTAGAGTCATTGTCATTGTAATAGATGTGTGTAGAGTCAAATGGTGCTAGAGTAATTGGGGGGGAGACACTTCATAAATTACATAAATGTCTTACCATTATGCTATATACCTGAAACTAATATAAAATAATAAAAAATAATAATGAACAGAAAAAAAGGAAAACAATTTTCAAAGGATGTCTCATTATGTGAGGCTCCCATAAAGAAATTATGGTGATGGTGATAATGATGATGAGAATGATACCTGGAAATTTTTGTATATGCTTACTGACTCTGTGCCAGACCCTGATGCAAAGTCTTTTATAAAAAATTCTCACTCCATCCCCAAAACAGCACAGCAAGGGGGCTACTCTCATTACCCTCTATACATGTTAAGAAATTGTCCAATGGAGAGAGTAAGTCACTTGCCTAAGTTCTCCAATCAGAAAGTGTTTTTGCTGACTCTAAGACACTGGTCGGTCCAACTTCAAGGTCTTTTTTATAACCACTGTATCTCTGGGTCCTAAATCACACAATGCAACTAACATATGCAAGCCTAGAGTAGTTCATTTCGTTTTTAAGAGATTCATATAAACATACGGGTGAGAATTCGATACTGCTATTGAGAAGCTGGGTGGATGGATAAACCCGAGAAACCCAGGTTTTAGTTTGTGAACACCTAGTGTCATATTTCCTTCCCCTACACACTGCAAAATTTGAACTAACTGATTACCAAGGCCTCTTCCAGCCCTACAGTATGTGAATCTGTGTAATGGTATGATTCACTTTGTTCCAACTGACAAATTCACTGCCTGGTTCTTCTCTTCACAACTCCCCACCACAGTGCTTCTTCACACTGTATGACTCTGCCTTGCTCAGTTCTCTGTATTAATATGCATGCAAAGTAAGCATTCTTTTATTGGCACATGTTTTTGAAACATGAAAAATACCAGGCAAAAAGAACTCAGGCTAGAAGATTGAAAAGTAGCATTTTGTTCTCCTACGCATAGAAAGGAAATACAAACATCATAGTCCTGGAGAAGAATCAGATGAGGCCTTCATATATCAAAAGATGAATAGTAACCAACGCATTGAGAGGCTCAGATAAATATAGGCCTGAGAGATCCTATTGAAACTGAATATTTACTGGCCTAGGTGGAGCCAACAAACATTGTAGTGTTGGGATATACAGCATAGTTAGAAGGCATATAGGCTTTGGGATCATACACACCTGATAACTCTGTCATCTCTTTCTGAGCAATTAATTCATGTTTCAGTTTCTTCACCTATGAAAGGAGAACCATGGTTCAAAATTTTATAGAACATTTGTGAGGCTTAAAAATAACATAAAGTGTTTATTTCAGTGTCATAAATATAGGACAGTCTTAAATTATTCTCTATTATTCTAATAATGACAACAAATTTCATCTCAGTTTTAAAATTATTTTTGTGAGTAGTAATTTCAGATATAACTCAATTCCTAATTTTAGACATTATTGTTTTTGAAATATAATTAAAAATAAAATGCAAATTAAATATGAATATTTTACACAGAAACATTTTCCCTTCTTGAAAGGTAACTGGGTGAGAGGGTATCATGATATAATGCCAGTTTTTATTGTCTATCTTACAAGTTGCCTAGTTTTTCCAATTCCTTAGAATTCCAGCTTCTCCCTTTAACATTACGAGAACAGAAAGATAGTAGCTGAACAACTGGCCATCAAGCCACAAAGTATTATGAATCCTGTGAGCTGAAAATCAAATTTTACTCAGCTTCATGAAATACACAATTGATTTTTTTCAAATGAATAGGTAAATCTGAAATTAATTGATTATACTCGCCTTAGTATCATTACCTGCAAGTAACTAGTTGCCGAACAGAAATAAAAGCCAATAATTGGGAACATAAAATAAATTTTTAAAAAATTCAGGCTTTATCTAAACTTGGGAGTTTTGTGACCACAAATTATTCCTAACCATTCTACCTATATCAAACCACATCCTTAGCAGTAAATTACCACAGGATTTGAAAGATGGAAGGGGACTAGGAGGCAATTTGTACAAAGCTCTTAATTTTGTATGTGAAGAGATTAAGGCTCAGCAAGATTTGAATACTTGCCCAAAATTGCCTGGCTACTTATGGTAAGGTTATGAACTGAATCCACTTCTGACTCTGAATCCAATGCCTGTATTCATTTATTTTCTTGTGGCTATATCAAACTGAGTAATCTATAAACCATATTGTATACTTTCCAGTTTTTTTTTTTTTTTATGTCCATTAGGCTATTAGGGTAGAAACAAACTGATTATCTGTATTGTCTTAAGCTCACAACAGAGAGATGAGGTAAGATCAAAAAGTCTCAAATTATGTACAAATTATTTGCAGATAGAAAATTTCTTCAGTGAAATACATAGGACACATTTCAATAACAGTGCAATGAGCATTGACAAATGAAAGGCTAGCAAATCTAGGACGGATAAACTAAAGTAAATATGTAAATTTACTTTCTATCTACATTATTATCTGTATATCTATAGTAGAAAAATTAATGTTGCATCATTTCAAATACCTAAATCTAATTGGGGAAGTGTGCCAGGCAGGAATGTCTAAGCCTAAATTTCTTTTCATGTGTATAATATGATTTAAAAAGATACTATATGTATTGTCTTATTCCAGATATAAAAGAAACATCACCTGCAGAAATCCAGAGTACTTCTTTAATTTCTTGGGGTTTTCTCAGAAAGAACAGGACCTGTTGGAGAAATTTTGATAAGGTAAGTTCTAACTCCTACTAATTGATTTCCATTCTAGCTGCTCAAGTTTAGAACAAAGTGAGGTTTAATAAGTCAAAACAATAAACAAATAAATGGAGAGCCAGATACCACTTTTATTAATAACGCAGTTAACATATGAGAGTGTTGTTTCAGTATGTGGTAAAAAAAATAGGCTCCCAATATTGAACCCCATCTCTAGATAGATTTACTTACCCAGTTCCAGGAAGTGCTGGAAACTGCTGGCTCCCCTGACATGGCAGCCTGCCCTCCAAAATTTTCAGTGAGGAGTAGCAGGCTCTAATGAATCTGTAAGCAGCCTGTCCTAAAGATGAAGAGCATGGGTTAAACTACAACTGACAAAGTCTTGCTCCCAGATTCACCAGTCAAATAAACAACTTTAATGACCAATGCAAGGAGAGAGTAAAATGAGCAAAAAGAGTCCAGGAGAGCTAATATGATGGAGTGTTCTTCACATGGAAAAAGTATATACATAAATAGGGGATAAGTATTCTTCCCTAACATCACTGAGGAATAGGAGTGACCTGCCAACAAGAAGAACTCTTTAGAGTTTGCATCAGGATTTTCTTAACCTAGTAACACACCAAGAGAATTTCTCCTGAGTCATGGAGGCACTGTGATTTCTCCTGCTTTAAGAAACAAGCCAGATTCTCGGCAGAAATTTTGTGAATTGCCTATTAAAGTCATGTGTTTTTGGATTTGCAATGGATATGTTGTCTGTATTGTCATAGAGCAGATGACTATATATGGTAGACCGCTGGCATATGTGGTTTTAGCTATTAAAAAAAACCATTAGTATAATAATTTTTAATTTTCAGGCATGCTATTAAATTATTCTGTAAAGAGATTGTGGAGGGAATAGTTTATCTAGGTAGTAAGTGACCTTTGCTAACTCAGTGGACTTGTTTCAATTGGAATTTGTAAGTATAATTTAATAACCCATCTATG
Organism: Cynopterus sphinx; assembly: GCA_030015415.1. Classification (NCBI taxonomy): domain Eukaryota; kingdom Metazoa; phylum Chordata; class Mammalia; order Chiroptera; family Pteropodidae; genus Cynopterus; species Cynopterus sphinx. The sequence continues at coordinate 122,247,741 of CM057383.1, forward strand.
ACACATGGATTTATTTGCTGGCAAAAATAAAACCAAGGAAAGAAAACTTACTAAAAGTGTAGAAAAAGAATCATAAGCTTCAAGAAAAGTAACATAATAGGCTTGGTACAAGAGTATGAACCAATCCAAGCATCTATAGATGTTCCTGGTAGCAGAACCCACTTAGTATTTTCAACCAGATGATGCTTCTAGAATGAATGGACTCTATTACTTTCACATTTATTTATTCATCTGAGATTCAAGATCATGCAAGAAAACAATTTGTTTTATTTTAGTCATTTGATTTGGTCAAATTTAGGTGTTTGCCCTCCCCTTAGTTATACTGGAGTAGCAAAGAAAAAAAAAACTATAGCAGATTGGAAAGTTTTGTCTTCTATAATGCAAGGGCAGCCATCTGGATTTACCACTCTATCATAAATATATATCATGGGAAAGAACTGATGAGATAGAGTTATCATCAGGGAAGAGATGTGGTTATTTGACATTACTTAATACTTGCTGCTTTCTTGCATAGATGGTATACCACCTGTTAACATGAGTATTCAACAAAAATGTGTGGACTACTGCAACATTTAGAAAGTTGATTATTAGTGAAGCTCCCTTTGATACATTCTTAAAGAAAGTCAAGGGTCTACTAAACTGATCGACCCTTTAAAACTTATACTTCTTTAAGTTATTAAGCTTGAAAGTATGATTAAATCTATAACGGTTCTGACACTATCTTGTGTTCTCTTTGAAAGAAAGGGGCTATTCCTTGTCACTAAACCAGTGCTCCTGTAGGGAATGTGGACATCAGATGTTCAAAAGAGGAACCTGGTTTCTCCCATCTATGCCAGTCAAGTATGGGATAGAAATGCTTTATATTTAAAATAGTCTGCTAGCTAAATTTAACCCCCAAACAGTATAGTGCTATAATCTTGGTAATGAATATCTAAAATTAGGCTTTAACTAATGAACCAGAAAATAGGAATGGAAAGGAAAATACAGTTCTTGGGAGCATGTAGGGACCAACAACATTTCAGTACCTACATAGATGATGTAAAATGTTTTGGGAATCAGAATTTATGACCACAAATGAACAAATTAAGGAACTTGCTTGTCTTGTTTTCTGTTGTCAGTGAATATGAATTGGATAAATAGATAATCTGTTTTCAGCTCTAGAATTTGGAACCATGGTTTTCTTCTACTGGGATGCCAGACTAGACACCTAGCTATAATTAGGTACTGGGGAAAGTAAAACTCTTTCAATAAAGAGAAATCAACTAGTACCCAAGATGAAAAATATTATGATAAAAGAGAGAAGAGTAATAGTAAATAGAAAGACTGGGATTTCTCTGGGGAGCAAAACCTAAAAATCCCCCTTAAAACGGAGACTTTCGAGGAGGGATAAAGTGTCCTAGATGAGCAAGGCTTCCTGCTCCAGGGAGAAATCAATGCAAATCCTATTTTAGGACTCTGTTTTAATAGCTCAGAATTCCTTCAGATTTATTTCAACCAAAGATATTCTCATCGTTGATATTTAGTAAATGTTAGTTAAACAAATACTTCAAAAATATAATTAATGATGAATATCTATTTTCTAAAATATATATGTTTGCTTATTTCAGAATGAGTCAATGACAACTTGTCTCTTTTTCCTATATCTCCAAAACCTTTATAACATCATTCTTTTAGCATATTAGGAAACCAAAATAAAACTAAATAAATAACACAGGCAACAAAAGAAAGCTATATTCATCCCTGATGGATCTATCCTAAAGAATTTATCTCAATAGTTTAAAGCTATCGTGTTTCTGGGTACCAACAAATCATAGCATAATAAAATCAGATCATGTGGGAGTTTTCCAACCTTAATTTCGCCTTGAGATTTATGAAGTTTCTAATCATATTTAGAATCTGTTAGTAAAATGAATGGATAACAGGTTCTAAAAGAATGTTTGAATGTTCAGGGGAATTTTCCAAGAACCTTTTGCACAAGCATTATAATCTTAGGGGATATCAAAAATGCAACCCTTCTTTTGATTAACTATGTAGTTCTTCTACTTCTGTTGAGCCTAAGTGCTGACATGCAAATGTTTGTCCTATTTGGAATTGTTATCTTAATACGAAATGGCTCTATCAGTTTTTTCTATTTCTGACTTCTCCTTGCTAAGGGACTGAGATTATTTTGTGAAAGGTAATTAAACCAACAGAACAAGAGACTAGAACAAGTAAAATTCCAAATAGTCTTGTCAAGTTTGTGATTTATATACAAAAAGTATACATCTACGTGGTTAAGTGGCAGTGGTTGCTCTTTCATGATTGACATTTTTATTTAGAAACAGATAGTGTTTCATTTATTCCCAGAAACATATCTGTAAATTAGATTCCCCCAGTATCTAAAATGAGATAGGTAATTTCAAGTGAAACAATGTTATTGCCTCAATTTAAAGGAAACTAAAGGGACATTTGCTATTATCACATCCATGGGATTTTTTTATTTAAATGTGTGTGTGTGTGTGTGTATGTGTTTGTGTATTTTTTTTTCCTCCAGTTTGGGTTGGGTTGTCTCTCAAATGTGGCTATGTTGGTAGTGACTGAAATACTTATTAGATCTGATTCATAGAGTTCTTGGTAATAGAAATAAACATGTCTACAACCTCATGATTCAGGCCATCATTAACAAACCTTTGTACCATAAATCTGATGTGACCCTTCTCAGGGACATCTCAAGCCCTATGGGATGTCTCCTCCTCACTCTTCAACTTAGAAATTGCATTGAAACACTCAGCAGTGGCATGAGTATAGAGAAAGATGCTTATAAACTGCTACTGAGAGTATATATTGGTGTAACTCTTCTAGAGACCAATATGGCATGTTATCAAAAATCTTTAAAATGTGCCTGCCTTGACCTAACATTTCCTTTTCTAAGATTTATCTTAAAGAAATCAGAAATCTGCAGACAAATGAACGAAGATATGTACACAGGCATGGTCATTGGAGCATTGTAAATAGTTCCAATATATGAGAAACAACCTAAATGCCTGAAAACAAAGGACTTGTTATAATAAAATGGTCATCAGGAATGATGCTGTTGCTCTAACTGTATAGGCATAGGAATATATTCACAACATATTATTAATTTAAAAAATCTGATTATAGAAAATTAGGTTAATGTGATTGTAATAATTTATATATTACATATATTATGCATTTATGTGTGGAAAATATCTGAGTATTAAAATTATGGCTTATTCTTTTTATATGTTCTATTTTTTAAAAAAGAAATAGACATATAAGTGCATAAACTGAGAGAATCAAATAAATTGCAAACTAAGGGACAGTTCTTTAAAGAACAATAGATGACCCTCTATTTCTATTAAAAGACACACCAACAAGCTACCTCCTTATAATTCATATTGTTTTTACTTCAGAAGGAGGCCTTGAAGGAGATGGGTCTATGGACCTACTATGTTTTCCTGGGAATAGAAATTAGCTGTGACTCCTATTGACCTAGTTTATAACAGTGACAAGACCTCTTACCTCTTATCTCTTATTGTTATAAATCATAGAAGTGAAAGGCTGTGATCTCTAACAATATGGTAAAAAGGATGAGGGAAGGGCTCAAAACTAATATAATTAAATCAATTGATCATTTACAAATCAGACTAAACAAGAAGAACAGGAGATATAATTCCCAGGTCTCGGGATTGAAAAGATACACTGAAGATAGTTGAAAGGGAAAGACCATAATACACATGCCACTCAGCAAGCAAGTAAAGCCCAAATTACTTCTGGTATGGTAGGTATTTGGGGCTGAGTGAAGGAGTACATGAATTGTACAGTGAAGAAACTGACAGACTCACAGTTCTTCAGTCCTGCAATATGAAAAGAAAAGAGCTCAGGAAAGAAGCCAAGGTATTGCTTGGGAGACCTCGAGCCATTGTAAAACTACTTTTAAATCCTTGAGAGCAACTAAATACTCAGGTAAATGCCCTTCAGACTATCCTCCCTCCCCTTCCATCCAGAATGTTGACCACACCCTAGAATACTGGAACCACCCCCATACTTCTATATGGAACAGTTAGTAACCCTAAGGTGGTGGGTCCTGTCCACCTAAGGCTAAGATAGAAACTGTCCCTTAGCTCAAGGCTCCCTAGAAATTGCTGTTCTCTTAGTTTTCTTAGATGTACCTGTGTTAGTGCCATGAAAGGTTAGGAATCCCTTTTCTAAGAGGTTTGGAATTGTCCATTTGTCAAGGAGTCTGCTTATCCCAGTCCATTTATCATTACTATTACAATAAAAATAATGGCCAGTAACAGTCACAGAGGAAGGAGAAGCTAAATAACTTGTTTGAGGGCATTCAAATAGAAAGGAGATGGGTATGAAATTAAAATCTAGGCAGTGTGACTCAAATACTTCTTAAGCTTGGGCAGCTCTTCGACTCTGTGTGGAATGGAATACATTATAATGTTTTTATGGTGATCATTGTTTAAAGTAACAATAATAATTTTAAAAGACTGACATCAGATATAATCAAGCAAGTGGCTCACAGGACTCAGAATTTTGATTTTTCAGATTTTCTTTTTAAGAACAAAATAAAGGAGTCAGTGAATTAGAACCCATTGTTCATCTCTCATTTTTTTTCTTTTGCCATAACCCAAGGAATACATCCATGGTAAATAACAAGATATAAATGAATTCCATAACTTTAAAAGAGAAAAGTGAGCCAAAATATATATATCACCCTATTATAGTATCATATATGAAGGAGGAAAAGCACACTCTAAGTATGGTGTATTTGGTATGTGGTAATCATTTGTAAAACAGAGGCAAATGAAAATTACCTGCTAAGTCTCAGCTGTTTCAAAATGCTTTTCAGCTGTGAATACTTAAAAATAAGATACTCGAAAAGGCAGCTCTCTTCAGTTATATTTGTCCATGATCTTAATTTCTTTGTGTGTGAGATTTTCAAAATCGTCACAGTTGTCATTGAGCACTCACTCATTCAGTAAATGTTTACTGAACATATACATCACGCCACACAGCTAGGTAGGCACTGGGGTCAGCCAGGTGACATGTCCTCTTCTGTGGAGGGAAGCAAGGACACACCCTGGGAGCTTAATATCTTAATAGCGTATGTTAAGAGATGAGAGAACAGATGCACATTAACATAAAGATATATATGCTTGCCCACATATATGCATATGCTATCTTGCCACGCTGCTGGAGAGAAATATCAATCACACTGAAGATATTAACAGAATGTCTGGGTGGCTTCCGCCTAGATCACAGAAGATTCATGGATGAGCTGAGGTTTTAAAAGTTAGGGTAAAAATGACGGAATAAATTATGGTGGCACATAATATGAAGACATCCTCTTTTTTGGCAGAGATAATGACACAAAGGATCTGAGGAGTTCTCAGTTTCTTTGAGGAATATGATTTGAATTAGGAAACACCTCAGGTGAACCCTTCGGTGGAGGATTGAATATCAGAATGTATGTGGATGTTTTTCAGAATATGTCTAAGTGGAGTCTAAACAAAATAAAACAACACCCCTTCCCAGTTCCTTTTTTTAGAATCTGGTCTTTGTATACAGGACAATATGTAATTATTATACTTAATTCTAATAAATAAAAATAAACCAAATCTTTTTTAAGCTTTGGCTTTAGATCAAATGGGCTAAAAGCCCCAGCTTTGTGAATTACATTTAAAACTTTAAAAAAGTTACTTATTTCTCTTCCCTTCAAGTCTTTTATAAAAGGAGGATTATTGTAAGTCAGTGCATGCAAAGAACTTAGCACACTGGCACATAGCACATGCTCATTAAATGTAAGCCAGGTTATTGTCAAGAATACCTCTTAACTATTTTATTAAGAACATAACATAAAGGCAGGCACACACTGATTGATAAACTATAATACAATATTGGTTTTTTTGCTTTGACCAAATGAGTTTGAGATATTGCTACATCCTAGAAATTGTGGCATGCCATGTGGTGCAGAGATGACTAGGACGAGGGTACCAGCATCTATTAGAATACATTTTCAGCTAACCACAGTAGCTAGCTGGGGGTCCTGACTTGTTTTTATTTATTTGTCAATTTCTAAAAAAGTCAAGGATCTCTAAAGCATTCTTTGGTCATCTGAAACATTTCTAAATGCCTCTAGCACAAAGTACTTTAAAAAATATGTCCTCATTAATAAAATACTTTTACCTTAATAAACATATGTTCCCCACAAAAAGCCTGTGAGGTAAGCCTAGGGCTGGAGGGGAGGAGTGGAGGGTGGGGGGATGTTTAGAGGAAACTAACAGTTCAAGGAGTTTAAAGACTTGCCCATTCTAACAGGACTGCTGAGAGAGCAGCAATTTCTCCAGCATTAGCTTGCCTCTTACAGAATGAATGAGTCACTTGTTTTACCTTGGACCCCATGGAGGATCATCCCTAGGAAGCATGTGAGTTCTGGCATGTACCTAGAAAATTGTCAGCTTAATTTAAACTACTCTTTCCCTTCTCTGGTCAAATATAATTTTCTGTTTCTTCTGGGTTGCTGGACAGTCATTAAGTTCACATCTCTGCTTCTTTCTTCTCCCTCCTAGACATACAAAAGCAGTCTATCCTGTAAGTCATAATAACTGGAATAAAACATAGTGTATCCATACAATGGAATAGTACTTGGCAATGAAAAGAAATAAAATACTGATATGTCCTATGACATGGTCCAACCTTGAGAACATCATGCTCAATAAAAGAAACAAGACAGAAAAGATCACATATGATATGATGTCAATGGTATAAATATTGAATATGAATATATGGATCTAGTTATGTATCAGTTTAAATACAGAATCAGTAAATCTATAGAAACAGAAAGCACATTAATGGTCGCCTAAAGCAGTATGAGGACAATGGGAAATGACCGCCCATGGGTAGGGGGTTTCTTTCTGAGGTGACAAAATTCTGTGGTACGGTTGCACAATTGTGAATATACTAAAATTCATTGATTTGTACATTTAAATGAGTAAATTCATGATATATGGATTATATCTCAATCAAATCATTAAAATAATAATGAGAATAGCCAAAATCATGTTTGCACATGACAAATAATTCACATATATTCTTTACCTATTTCAATTTTGCAAATCTATTTAACCCTGAAAACAACCCTCTGAGGCTAGTATTATTTTCATTCTAATTTTTTTAATATGAGCAAAGTAAGTAAGAAAAGTTAATATTATTTTTCTTTCTAAGGATCATTGTGATTACATTGGGCCCACCTAGATAATCCAGGATAATCTCTCCATCTCAAAATCCTGACTCATTCACACCTGCAAGATCCCATTTACCACATAAGGAGACACATCTTCAGGTTCTGGGAATTAGGGCATGGCCATCTTTGGGAGGCCATTATTAGTCCAAGGTAATCACAATGCTATTAAGTGGTAATGTTGAGTCTTTAACCTATGTTCCCCCAATAGATCAGTTTCTTTCCTACTTTATCATAACTTCACCATATAACAATGACTGTGTATAAGCTTGTCTAGATTTCAAACTCTTGGAGAGAAGGGAATTTCACCTACCATAGCAAACATTTTTGTAAGTGTGTGGAGGGGTACTCTTTTCTAAGAGAGCAGGTATAGTGGGGGGGGAGTTTAATCACTTGTAACTTGCATCATTTCACATTGGCGATTGTCTCCTTGGCCCTCCCTCTTTTATTAGATAAATCATTTCTAGAAGAAGAATAGAGATTTCACCAATAGGCAAATCACTTAAATAGTTTCAAAATGACAACTATAATTCTTTCCCAGCTGTTTCTATATGTGCAAGGAGAAGTGGCATGAATAATTTAAACAATAAACCTCTATTGGCTCAATTATTTGATTATTTCAACAAGCATCTGAATAGAATTTAAATTTTTTGTTCTCTAGTGTTTCTAGTTTAACATTCATAGGCATTGGCTTTTAATAAATCATTTATTTCTTCTGTGTCCTATATTCAATTTAAGAAACATTTAATGAGCAACTAACATATGCCAGGAACTGTGCTCATGTCTATAGTGGCAAAAAAAGACAGTAAACAAAGACTCTCATTTTCATGGAGTTTTAGTACCAACATGAGATGATACAATTGCATCAATAACTACACTATATGGCAGAATGTAAAGATCATGACTAAGGTGCACAAATTATGGTCAGAGTACTTACAGGGAGACATATCATTCAGCTGGGAAGAATTAGGAGAAACCAGGGAGAAGTATTCTGAAAGATGAGTACGAATTTGCAAGGAAGAGGTAGGGTGTGAGAGTGTTCAGCAGAAAAAACCACAAAGGAGGCAGGGAAACCTATGACAAATCTTGGGAGTCATGAGATCTCTTGCTGGAGAACAGGGAACATACGCCATGGGCCAAAAATGAAGTGACTGAAAGAGACTGTTTACACCCATCATCTAAAAGCATCTAATTTATTTATCCCAATACTCTAGTAGTTTCCAAAATGTTAGTAGTGAGGGGATAATTACTCAATGTCTGAAGATCCTTTAATCTTCGAAATTGGAGTAGAAAGAGTTGGGGAAGAGAAGGGAACTGTCATCTAGGTTGTAAAGGCCAGGAATGCTGCTAAACATCCTATAATGCATAGAACATCCCCCCAAGATAAAAAAATTATCTGACCCAAAGCGCCAACTATGCCACAAGTAAGAAACACTGCAATAACCATATGAGGTTGTAATATTATTTTTGTTATGTTACAAATGAGGAATTTGGGGCCTTTTGAAATTACAAATCTTGCCTGAGATCATTAAATAGTAAAGGGCAGAGCGAGGTTAAGGCCACATGATAAGGTAGTGAGGAATGTAGATATAATCAAGTAGCTAACAAGATTCTCTGAATGTGGCATGTCAACCTTTGGAGCTGTAGTTAAAGGATCATGCATGCAAAGTGCCTGACACATAGTAAGAACTCAATAAATGTTCCTTGCTGCCTCTAATGGCAGCTGGTGTTCTCAGTCATGTATGAGCTGTGAGCGGTGTTCACTGGGGGGAGGGAGACAGCAGGGACTAAAAAGATGGTCTAGGACTAGCACAAAGTTTTTGAAGTCTGAACTGGAGTGAAAACATGTGAGGTGTACAGGAAAGGACACACACAAAGTGCTACCCACGGAGGACTAGAGAGCCTGATGAATGAATGAATGTGTGAATGTAGGAAAGTTTTGAAGATGACTCTGGTTTTGAACATGACAAACTAATTTCCATCTCACTACCATGAAATGAGCAGTTGCCATGTTAAAAATTTTAATACTTACTTAAAAGAAACAAACTGAGACCCAGAAGGGTAAAGCAATTAGTTCAAGGTCATACCACATTTTAAGATTTCTTCAGAAACTCAGAGAGAAGAGAAGTTTGACCTTTTTTAAAAGATAAGATTAGTAAATCTTTATAGGAAAGATAAGGACAAAATGACATTCTCTTTGATATATTTCCAAAAACAGTTTTAATATTCAACTTGCTATGTATTTCTATAGTTGGATGAGAAGCGTCAAGATATCAACCAAGAATTTCCCAAAGAACACAGAGTGAGGTTGTTTTCTTTGTCACACTTGCTGCATTGTTAAGGGATAGCAAAATAAACAAACAAACAAACAAACAAACAAATAAATAAATAACTCGGCTGGTCAGGTAACAACATGTGGAAGAGAAGAGAGGACTCACTGATTTTTGTTATATTTATTAGTAATAGCAAACACCACTAAGACTTCATGAGTGCTCATTAGATGCCAGTACCTGGGCTGTTTCACATGCATCATTTCATTCCAGTCCTCATAACTGTGTTTGATAGTTGTGACCAGTGCTAGATGAGGTATTTGAATCTTAAAGAGGTTAAGTAACTTACCCAAGGCCACACAGCTAGGATATAGTAGAGCCAGTATTCAAATCTCAGGCATTAGACTCAAGTGGCCAGGTTTTCACCCAATATTATATGTGAATAGCTAGAAGTTAGAACATAATTTTTTTTTTGTATTTAACAGAATATAAGACTATGGATGCATATTCATCATTTAATTCATCCCTATCTAAGGGTGACTGTGTGACTGTGGAATAATTGCTAAAGGGAAAACATCCCTCCTTCTCAGACATCTACCCTTCCTTCTTATCGGTACTGTATAGTTGGCTTCCAGATCTAACTTTTAATCTTTTCACTCTTCTTTCAAAACCTTGAAGTCAGCATCTTGTTTGTGAATTCAGCCATAAACCAGAAAGATGATGCCCTGCTCCCATGAACACACATTTCCTGCAGAGACGGACAAGTCCAAAAAGACAAAAAGAAAAAGACAATCTGATACGTGTTCTGCGTGCAATTAAAATAGGGTGATGGGATAAAACTACTTCAGCTGCCTCTCTCAGAAGATCACAGACATCAGGGCCTACAAATCTAGGGAGGAGGTGCGCTAGGTAGAGGGAAGAGCTGGTATCAAGACCCCACTGTTGGCACAGAATGAGGGTACTCTGTATGGCTGGAGAAACTAAGGTAAATGAGGAGGTGATGTAAGATAAAGCTGAAGCCAGGAAGAGTAAGATTTTATAAGTCAATACAAGGAATTTTGACTTACTTCTGGTGCAATGAGATGCCTTTGGGTAGATCTTAACCTCTTTCTCCCAGGGACTACTGTCCAAAGGTTAACTTTTGGAGTAGAAAAAAGTAAAAGATACCAAAAAAAAACCTTACTAATTTTTACCATAATTTTATCAGTAATATTTCATATAAATATGAGAAATAGGGTAGAGAGCCCTCCAACTCTTTCAGTAGCTTCATTTATATCTGAAAGGCACATTTTTTGACACTTCGATAAATCAGTGGGTGCCATTAGTCTGCATATTGTGTTACAAGAAGCTGTCTTTTTTCTTGATCTTCCCTTTTTGTTCTTCTCAGGAAATTAATTCATGTCATTTCCATTTGAAATCCTGTGGCATTTGACTGCACAGGCACTTAGAGGCACCCTTCTATGACTTGAAGCTTACTTTAATGGCATCGCTTGTCAGTAGCACCTTAAGGGAAAATAATCTGGCCTGCCAGGCCCCTCAGGACTCTGAAGTTACACATGAAAAATGGCTTGACACAGGTCTATAGGTCTGTATGTAGGGTCCTCCAAAACAGTTGACTTTGGTGAGTGATGCTGGCAATTTAGTTTTAACATTTTCTCAATGTTATATTTTGTTGTGAAAGGAACATTTGAGCAAGTGTTTGTAAGATGTCATCAATTTCACTTTAGAATTTTGCTCTCTAAAAAAGGCTATACTTGGAAACTTTGGGAGCATTCTCGGCAGTTATTGTCTGAGACAACTGATTTGTTTTATGAAAGGGTGAATAATGTCAATCACACCATTCTGTTGATCTGCATGAAAGCACTTCTCCAGGCCAACATATTCTAATAAAAGCATAAATTTGAGAGTCCAAAGAGCTCTCCAAAGCCATTAGTCTAGCGGGTCCCAGATTTACCACCTTTCATGTCATTAAAATGAATAAATATATAGTGGCTCAATAGAGTGGTTCCAACTTATTTTGCCAGATGCTTACATTTCAAAACATTACTAAGTAAAAATAAGAAAGAAAATCATAATTGTAAAAATATAGGAAGGAATTATAAATGGAAGATTTTTGCTTTTCATTCAACTAATTAATACCACAAACCCCCTGCACTGCCCTTACTCATCTCATTTTGTTATAGTGGACCAGTGGAGATTTAATTGAGAACAATGCATGGGAAGTGCTTATCTAATCTAAGCCTGCCTTAGAGACCTAACCATAACTTGTAGCCTATGCTTGAACAAAACCACTGACAGTCTTGCAAGGAACCCCATTGCCTGCTTAGAGGAAGTACTGCCCTGTTATTTTCTGGAAGTTACTACACTTGATTGTAGCCAAAAGGCAGAGAAGCAATACATTGATTAGAAGTTATGTATAAACTACAAATAGAAAGTCACACATGCACACACACACTCACACACACACACTCACACACAAACATGAGTAAACAACAAGCATGTAAATTAAAATTTTGTAGATTCTAGCTCTTGGCTTTTCTTATACTGATCTCCCTCTTTCCAACCCCAAAGCTGCTGCCTTAGTTTGAATCCTTATAACCTTCCATAGTTTATTCTTCTCCTCCAGTTCATCTGCAAATTACCCCTTGTAATGTCTTTTGAAACTCCCAAACTTATCATATTACTTTTTTAGCTTACAATCACTTTAAAGATGCCCCATTGCCTTTTGGACAAGTTCTTCTAAAAAATAAAATAAAAATATTCTGGCTTTGTAAGCAGGTTCATTTCTTGGCATTTTATCCCCTTCTCTGTTCTTCACCGGTCCTTAAGCTCCAGCCCTAAAGTATTTGCAGTTCTCCTAAAGTACAAACAATGAATATTTGTCAAATTCAAAATTAGGTCTACACAACTCCAAAGTTGCTGCTCTTGGCACTGCTCCATGCTCTTTTCTTGAATCAAAGGTATCACCTTTCTGAGTATATGCTAATCCTTTCTAAACACGTAAGCATCTCTGACAAATAATGAAAACTTGCTAAAACCTTGCCCAGATGTAGTATGCAGAAGTCATTGAAATTGGTATTTAATATAAATTTGTTAAATAAATTTTTGAACTAAATTGTTAATTAGCACCTATATGCAATTATTTTTTCTTAATTATCTTTCTTCCTGGAGAAGGGAAATACCTAAAATGGAGGCCTTAGGCTTATATAAAGAAAAATTGCAAAAAGAAAAGTCACTGACGAACAGGGTGGCCTGTTCATGTAGAAGCTTTGTTTTAATCTAACCACAGAAGTGAAACTGAGACTCAAAAAAGCAAGAAAATTCAGTGGCTTTTTTTATGTAGCTACTAAAATCAATAATAACAATACCAAAAAAATGAGAAATAATTAATAAGAATAAAATTAATCAAATTTCAATGTGTCATTTTTTTCTGTATCATTTGATTTGTTTTCATCTTTACTAATATAATTGACATATAACATTGTGTAAGTTATACAGTGTGATGATTTGATACACACATATATATTGTGAAAATAGTCAACTGACGGTTGTATTAAGATGTCAAATGCTCAGTTATTTAAGTCACCAATGTCCACTCTGTTCAATAAGACTACAACTCCGAGACACACAATGCTCATCTGCCATAGGGATATTTACTTTATATCTCATTTCCCTATGAAATTTACAGTTGTTGATGGATTAAAAAGATCCGTGTAGTCAATCTAAGGATTCTCAACTTCTTCCCATTTTGAAAATTGACTCTGAGTAGTTTTGCTTTATGCTTATTGTCAGTGTTTGAAAAAATATTTCATTCAAGCGATAAAGGTGTTTTCATGTTTCGTGCAAATACCATAGATTAGGTTTTTAAAATCTGCAGCATCTCCTAGATAGTCATTTACATCCCTCAAAAATGCTGTGCATGTTAGAACCCTGGACATTTAAAAACGCAGATTGCCTGACATTACTTGAATCATGTGCTACTAAATCACCCGGAGGCCTGGGATCACAGATGTGCTAATGCATCTTCAATGTGAAGAGAACTGAATTTTGAAATCCATGTACTTCGTTTCCTGAAGACACAATGGTGATATGGTGAAGAAAACAAGGCTATCATTTCTTGAATCTGCACTACACGGCTAATGCTGAAATAAAGTGACATTCTTTACGAGTTGTTTAGTATCAAGTGCTGATTTAGCTAGATAAAATGCAGCTGTCTTCCCAAATTACACAACTGGATACACACCATCTACTAATTCCTGGTGGAATTTTAAAGATACCTTTACGGGCAATTTCCGTCTCGGTGCAAAGAATCCTAATTTAGAGAGTACAAAAACACTACCAGTAGTTTCAATGCACAGATACCATCTCTCTCAGCGACATTTGATAAAAGAGTTTGTGTTCTATAAGAGGATGGGTCACCATTTAAAATGATTTCTAAAATATAATTGAGTATAATTTGATTCAAAATTGGTTGCCAGATTGTCATAGAATTGTTTCTATCAGCATTTTATTATTACTTTGTGTCACTCCTGGAATTTGCCATGTTGCCTAGTGGGTCTCAGAAAGGAAGCATCCTCCCTCCAAATGCTCCCCTTCATTGATGCTCTTCTTTCCCAGATGTCATTTTCAATTGATATCTTCCTCAAAAGAACATTTTAAGACAACTTTCAAAACCTGAATGCTCTCCTTTTTACATGCCATCTAATAGTCTGATCAACAGATCCATAGCTGAATTTAGCAAAGCTTTAGCCCTGCTAATCTTTGAGCCAAAAAAAAATTTTTTTTTTCTTGGAATGTACCTTCTCTGTCCTCTGGCCACAAAATGGACAGTCCTGCATCCGAAACTATATACTAACACCAGTGAAGGTCTAGTATATTTTAGGCTTTTTATTTGTGAAGTCCTCTGGGATTGTCCCCACATAAAGGTATCTAATGCCTCCTCTGCTACCCCAGCTCTTTACACTTAGTTGTCATAAAATTCTAACCATATTGTGTCACTATTGCTTGTAATTGCCATACCTAATCTTTACCCACTTTCCTCCCCCAAACAAGTAGGCAGCTCATTCATTCACAAATCAAAATGTATTGAGACCAAAGGGCCAGGTACTGTGCTAAATAACACGGGCACCAATAAGCATTAACAATACCACTTCTTCTGCAAATTGACTAGTATTTTCCCCTACTCAACTGTCAGGCTATTTTTAGTTTTCTCTTTTATTTCTAATAGTTATTTCAAAGAAGTATTTATGTATATAAAATATGAATCCTTTGTTCTATGCACTGCATATAGTTTTCCCAGCATTGTACTTTCTTTTATTGTACATAAAGTATATATTTTTTCTTGTAAGGTTTCTTCCTTTATATTTTATCACAGCTTTTCTTTTCCAGATGCTAACTAGTGCTAGAGAGAGGATGGCATGTGTAAGAAGAAGGATTAGTGGCAAAGAGTCCACGGAGGAATCTGAGGGTAGTCTTTGGAAAGTAATACGACAAAAAGAATTGGGCAGATAGATGGCTGAGATATTCCTGAATTAGCATCAATGGATGTGAGCAGGAAAGTTGGGATAGCAGAAAAGTTAGTGATAACTTCCATGATACCTGGCACACATGGGAGGTTACTACTCAATCTTGGAAATAAAAGGGTGATTAACTGACCCCTTATGTGGAGAATTTTCTTTCCTGTAAACCCCAATAGTCATTATAATTTGTTATTTGTAAGGGCCAGAAGTTGAGCTTGATTTTAATGATCACCCTCTTCACTCTCTTTTGTCACGTATGTTTACAATGGCCTTTCATTGTGGATGGAATGAACTGCCCTATTTTGAAACAATGGGCTCAACCAAGTGATTTGGTTTAACCACTGTGAAGTAAGCAGATTTGATTCACACAGAAGCTTGAAAAAGTACTCAAACTTTTCTGCTTGCTCTCTTGGACTTCTGTTGCCAAGAGATTTTCCTAGGCCCAGCTCATGAACAACAGGGAGAGAGAGAGTCACATCAGATAGAGCTGAGTTGCTCCAGCATCCTAGTGAAGACTTTCTTAGACCAGCTAACAACCCAGCCAAGAAAAAAAGAGCCATTTAACCAATCTCTAACTTACCTGTAAACTTATGACATATAATAAATGATTACTATTTTCAGCTACCAAGTTTTGAGATAGTTTATTATATAGTTTATTAGATAGTTTATTAGATAGTTTATTATATAATAGCTAACTGATCCATAAGTAATAAGTCTCTGATTAAATTATTATTTGGTGGCATTTTTATTAGTTTTTCTATTTGTAATTTCAGTATCTCATTTTTTCTAACACCTTGTGTGCCACAGTGAAGAGAATATTCAGTAAGAGACAAAAAGATGTAGGTTCTTCCATTTCCTAATATTATAATAAATATTTATTTATTCAACTATGTTCACAGCATTAGAAATACAAAAACAAACAAACAAAAATACACTTTTGAAACCAATCAAGGTTTAGGTGAAAATACAGACATTAGCAAATCATTTCCATCTAGTGCATCTGTCATTGACCAAAACATCATTATGCAGGGCATGAATGTACATGGGGTGGGGGCTGGGTGAAGAGGTAGCCACTGTAGAGAAGATTTTAAAAAAATACCAAAGATTGCAAATTGGACTCTAGTATCCTATCTATATTTCAAAGAACAAAAGATAGATTACTACTCGGATATCTGCTAGCCTTGAAATACAACATTCTCAGAGTATTCTCTAGTATAACATGTGTAACAAGTTCCCACTAAGTGTGGTATTTTAACATTAAAGTAGTTTTCAAAAAAAGTTGTTCTAAAGAAGCTAGTTCACATGTCATTCATTATGTGTGACTATAGCAACAAGCTAGATATGATTATTCCACAGGACATTCTGGTCAAAAGTGAAAAGGGATTATCTATCTATTCCCAGAATTTGTAACATAAAGATTCAAATCTTATGTATTTTTTTAAAAAGAGTAGCTTACAGCCTGTTAAATAAAATTAATAAACAGAATAGATACATCTATATTTTCTCTATTCTTAAGCTAAGTAACTGAATTCTTTCTTTTTGCTATTTTGTATTTCTGATTACAAGATACTGTCCTCTGCTGTTTGCTAAAGATTACACCAGGTAGAGTCACTAACAAAAAGTGAAATAACATGATAGTTTTGTTTTACTATCTCAAATGCCTACAAATCAGCAGAGGAAAAGATAGAATTCTTTATGTCCACAGCACAAACTTGCCGTATTAGCAACACATGTCCCTCTTCTCCCGAGTCATCTTCTTTTAATGACATTTTTTTCCGTTTTTGCTTTTGGTAACTAGATGTGCTAATTGAAGTGTGACAATGTGATTATTGCATTGCTCATTAGGTAATTATGTCTTCTAAAAGAGCTTTTATAATAAATTATACTTGAACACATACCCTTTCATTGCTGACAGTACCTGACAACTACTAAATAATTTGTTGTTATTTAATAATAATTTAATTTGCATATATATTTGTTTACTACTCACTACTATCCTTTTTGAGTAAGGTCATTCATTCGGTGACAAATGTGACAACTCCATTCCCTCACAGGGTTACAAATTCACCTCTGGGATTCAGGGCTGATAACGACAGCCTGAATGCTCATGCATGTCTTCAATGTATTCTCCATGTTCTCCAAACCTAGAAATTATAGCAAAACTGAAAGAACTGGAATTAAATAGATCTGAATTTAAAACTTATTTGTGTCACTTACCAAGTATGTGGCTTTAGCTTCACTTTCCCTCTTTAAAATCTCTCAAGGGGTTGTTTTGAGTTTTAAATAAGGTGATATATATGAGAAGTCAGCAAAAGACCCTGCCATATGGATATCCAATAATAATTGGTTGAGTCTGAGTCAAAAAACAAAAGCCAAATGACTAATTCAAGGTTATATAATGTGAATGAGTAGCTGATGTGAGAAAAGAAATTGTAGTTGCTGAATAGAAAAAAAAAAAATGGGAATAGGAAGCCTTTTCTTTTTCCTTTTGGCTAAAGAGCACTGATCCTTCCCTGCTGCTTTATTTGATAGATTAATTCATTCTGAAAGCCTTTAAAGATGTCTGGTAGGTAGCTAATAATAAGCTTTGAAAAACAAATCATTGGCCTTTCCCTTGCTGTCAAAGTCCCTAGAAAGCAAAATTCCATTTCAAATGGCTTATAGCTTACTTCAGAGGGTAGGTTCCTTTGAAGCTAACTAGAGCAGCTAGTGAGTGCACTTTCAATAGTTTATTAGTTGGTAAATTGTAATTGGCATAGAAGGGTAAGAGCTCAAAAGGCAAATTAAAGTTATAGTCAACTGCCCACTAGTGTTATGAATCGATCAGTGAGCATTCATTTAAAAATAGAAGCAATGTCATTACCCCTCAACAAATTCACATTTTGATGCAATTTATAACTATATCAAAGCTCTCTAAATAGATGGCGAAATTATAATAAATCACAACCCATGTGTAAAGAAAGACCTGTTTGTCCTCTTGCAGGTGCTGATATCTGAAATACATATTACAGTATGTGCTTAATACTCAAAGAAGTGTATATACGTGTAATTATTTTTATTTTTTAAACTCGAAATAAGGAATAATGTGTGTACTATGAAAAGAACAGAAAAGAAAAAAAGAACATTTGGTGTGAACTTGGATGCTTCTGATGTTCCTTCAGCAAAAATTTACTTTTTGTCTAATGCCACTTCTCATCATGATGTTCCTTCAGCAAAAATTTACTTTTTGTCTAATGCCACTTCTCATCAAATCTTTATGTATTGTGCTTGACCAGAGTAGCTTACAGCCTCTTTAAAACTGGTTTTAAACCAAGTACATAGTCTCATCTCTCAAAAGTAAAGAAAATCGGCACAGAGATCATTAACTGTGCAGCCTGAAACATATCTATTTGCCTTCCTCCCCTAATATATATAATCTTTTATTATTTGAATTGCCATTTCTCATTTTACCCTTTATATTTCAAGGTATGTATCTGAATGACATAAAATGAGTAATCGTAGCTTACAGAAAAGGCTTCAGGATGATTGTATAGTAAAGAAAGTAACCAACATAAATACATTATTAACAATATTATTTTGTGGGGCCCTCCATCTCTCTAAGGAGACTCAGTAAAACTAAAATGTGTTACCCTCCCTCCTAACATGGAAAAGCCCATAGCCAGGAGCCTGGGATGTTGCAATTGAGTTGTCAAACTGTCTTGGATGTCTTGTACAAACTGAACAGGCCAATTTACTGCAACACTGCATAAGCTGAAGGCTCCTATCTAGTCTTTACAGTGCTTCCTCCTAGAGAGATTATCCAGCTGGACCACAGGCACCCTCGCTCGCAGCTTTTCAGCTACTCCTAGATTCCTTCTGATCAGCCTGTCCTAAGTCATAGCACCGCGTTAATCCTTACCTTGTGACTAGCCTGCTTGGCTAGAGCCGGGTAGGGGATGCTACCCAGCCATCCGAAAGCAACGGCTTTGAGATTTTTGAATCCTGGTGGTGATTTGATTTCATTGTCTTCCCCTTTGTAGCCCCAACTCCTGGCGTGCAGGATGAAAACAGGCCTTTAGAGGGGGCAAAAAAATGACAACTTCTCCCACACAACTCTTGATTTCCTTGCCTATTACTAACCTCCGAGCGTGGGGGTTGCTTCGAAGCTCAGCTGTGCTGCCTCTGTCCTCCAGGTGGCACCGGTGCCACACCGCAGAGGCTCCAATCCCCTCTTCCCTGACTTCAAGTGTTAATGCAATTGACCAATCAGTGCTAAGATGATGGGATACAATTGGGTAATTGTATTTTACTGATCACAAGCAGAGAAAGGGGAGGAAGGAAAGAGGGGCAGAGGAGGGAAGGGGACTGCAGCCCGAGAGACTTGGGGGGGCCGAGACCCTCAACGTCCGGACGTGGCATTGGCCGAGGGAAAAGCCTAGACTGGCTGGAGCTGCCGCTCGCACGGGGAGCGCATTTATTTATTTTGGGGGGAAAGGAAAGGAGAGAGAGAGAGAAGCGGGAGGGGAAGGAAAAGAGTCCCAGCCCGAGTGGATGGAAGGGCCCCGGGGTTGGTGCGGCGCAGGGCGATGGCGCTAAGGGCGGCGCGGAGTTCGCTGCGCCTTGGAGGACGCATCTCCCCGCGGAGGACCAGCCGGCGTCGGGAAGGTCTGCGCCCGGAGGGACCAACTTGTGGCTCCGACATGTCCCCGCCGCACAGCTGGAAATGAGCTCAAAGCTGCAGTTTCATTCGCGAAGGATGAAAGGAGCCAGCGATTAGGGGTGGTTTGGGGGGCTTTTTGGGTTTTTATACCTCCTTCGTCCCATTTTCGATTTTCCTTTTTTCTCATCCCTTATTATTAATATAGATTTTTTTTTAAAAATTGCCTAACACCCCGTGGGTCCCCTCCTCACATCGCCCGCCCCACTTTGCAATAAAAGCCCCGTGTGAACTTCTCTCGCCGCAGCGCCCCCCGCCCCCCACCCCGAATCCGCCGTCTCCGCTGATGGAGGAGAGGGGGACCCGGGGACCGGCCGGGGCCACCGGCGAGGGACCGCGTCACGCATCTCCCCCGTGATCCTGGCCCTGCTCACGGAGTTCTGCCACACCTGGAGGGACTGGACCGGGGGCCGGGGTGGGGGCGGGGACAGAGCCAGCGAAAGCCACCCCGGGCCTTAAAAAAAAAAAAAAAGTCGAGGGGGAGGAATGGGTTCCTTCTTGACAGCTGACGGAGCCTTGAAATTTTCCTCCACTACCTCCGCCCCCGCCCCCGCCCCCCGCCCCCCGCACTCCATTTAACGTGAGATTATGAAATTGCAGAGGCGGTGGAGGGAAGGAGACAGGATATAACGGGGAGTTTGGAGGGGAGAGGGGAAGGTGGCTGGCCGGGTGGCTGAAATCAAAAACCCAATTGCGCACCGGGTTGTGATGAGAAATCTAATCAGATCTTTGGAGAAGGGGCCGGCCGGAAGGGTGGCGAGCGGGGGGAGTTGATCCCCAAATTCTTCGAAAGGAGGGGGGGTTCTGGAGACAGGAATCGACGATGTAAAAGGAGACTTCTTTTATTTTTTATTTTTCTGGTGGCGGTGGCGGTTGGGTGCCTTGCAAAAATGAAGGATGCGGGACGCGGCTCTCTCTGGGAACGGAACGCAGTGGATAAACCGATCGTGCGAGAGAGAAGGACGAACGAAGCTTTTTCTCGTGTGAGACCTGGATCTTAACGCAAATGTGTATGTGTGCACACGGGGAATATAGAAAAAAAAATGAAATAAACCAGTTTCCGACCCGCGGGAGTTGGTGTGCTCTGACATACATAAATAATAATAAAACAGCTGCCCCCCTCCCTTCCCAAAAAGGATGCTTGGACATGGAGAACCGAGGATCCATAAAGAAAAAGTATGTTCATTTTTCTCTCTAAAGGAGAAAGTAAGCCAAGGAGATATTTTTGGAATGAAAAGTTTGGGGCTTTTTTTAGGACAGTAAAGACCTGCTATGGTGTTTTCTTTTCTTTTTGAATTTCCCACAAGAGGAGAGGAAATTAATAATACATCTGCAAAGAAATTTCGGAGAAGAAAAGTTGACCGCGGCAGAATGAGGCATTGATTGGGGGAGAGAAAACAGCAGAGCACAGTTGGATTTGTGCCTGTGTTGACTAAAATTGATGGATAATTGCAGTTGGATTTTTCATCAACCTCCTTTTTTTCCTTTTTCTTTTTTTTCTTTTTGGTGTCAAGATCATGTGTTTTCGCTTGTTCTTAACCACCTGGATTTCCGTCTGGATGTTGCTGTGATGAGTCTGAAATACAGTGAGTGATTCTTATTTTCTTATTTATTGCTGAAGAAAATGTCCATTAATTTGGTGTTCGTAGTTCCTTCATCCCATCACCGTCTTAAGTGGGATTATTAAAGACATCACTGTACGGGGCCAGAAATAAGAAAGAGGGTGGCCCACGCATTTGCTTCATCAGTCTGTGCTCACAGATAAACTGGTTTGCTATAATGATGCAGGTTGTCTGCATCCTGGGCAAATGCCTTTGCAAATGTTCACCAAGAGAGAAAAAAAAATCTCCCCAAGAAAGCTGCTGCAGTGTGGGGTGCTTGTGTTGTGTGATTGACACTCTAGAATGCATTTAAGTTGCATAGCAGCCCTGGAGTTGGACGTATAAATGTTTAGCCATTGGAAATCGAAGGG
Source organism: Cynopterus sphinx (assembly GCA_030015415.1). Taxonomy (NCBI): domain Eukaryota; kingdom Metazoa; phylum Chordata; class Mammalia; order Chiroptera; family Pteropodidae; genus Cynopterus; species Cynopterus sphinx. Next base: position 122,269,450 of record CM057383.1, read on the forward strand.
GCCCAATTTAAATTTCATTATTCAATCTGACACTGCAGATCACCGGGATGTATTAACATGAAAATATGATAATAAACCCAGCAGTTGAAGGTTGGCTTTCTGGCTGGTGGGTGGATGGAGGGAGGGAGCGTGGGTATGGGGGAGGAAGTGGTGGAGAGAGGTGGCTGCACTTTCCCCGATCTCTTGCATGCACATGCTCAAATGTGGTCTTCGGATTCTTGCCAGTGCTCAGAGGAGGAGGACCCACTTATCTTCAACCCCATTCTCTCCTAACTAACTACTTCTTTGGATAACAGAGAGGCTTACCTACCTTGAGGAAGGCTTGCATTTTGCCAGAAACCTTCTCAGCATCACCAGGACAAGCTCTTGAGTAAAAGGCAGAAATCTAGTGTCCTAAGGTAACTTAGATAAAGGAGCTAAGAATGGTCTGTGTGTTGAGCCCCAGTACTTCTCATGTGCCAGCTTTGGCTTGGGAGAAAGGAGTCAATGAAAAAAAATAAAAGGAGGGTGAAAATCCTTAGAGAGCCTGAGGGCCTGTAGGATCACCCCTCTTTCCACCTCCTTCCTCTCCATAGCTGCCAGGGTCATGAAGCTGGCTTTTTTCCTTTCTTTTCTTTTTCTTTTTCCTTCTTTTCTTTCTTTTCTCTTTTTCTTTCTTAATTTTAATTTATTTTTTAAACAGAACTCTTCCTCTTTACCCTTCCTTATTTCTCTCTGGGGCCTCTGCCAACCATAGACTCATATAACTTTAGAGCCAAAAGACTCTTCAGAGATGTCATGCCAATAAAAAAGGAAACTGTGGCCTAGAGAAGCTATAACTCCTTGGTTAATGGCCAAACCATGTGAGACAGGTAACTCACACAGACCTCAGAACAGCAGACAAAATCAATTCATAGTCCAAACTGCATGGGAATCAGCCATACATGGCATGGCTACTTCTATCCCCACAGCTGCCATTTATATCTAGAAGGGTCAAGGAAAGTGCCTTTCCTGAGGGATTGAAATAACTCTTATCATGCTGGACCTCGAGACTAGCCCATCCCTAACATTCACATCCTTCTCGAGTATTTTTTTTTTAATGGCAGAGCTCAGATAACCCTAGCTTTAATACTATTAAATAATAATAATAATATCCATAACTCTGGCATATCCTGAAGGAGATGAAAGTTCATAGTCTCCTGGGTCTCATTTTGGTGCTGGGCGTATTTAATCCAGTGAGTGGTGGTCCCTAGAGAGTCATTAAAGAGCCATGGTTAGATTTATATTAGAGAGGTGATAATAGAAACCAGAGACAAGTTGCTAAAAGCATCTGAGCCTGTCCTTCACTCACATCATCTGTTCTTATCCTTTTCATTACTCCTTAACTAAACTAGCCTACAGCTGAGCACTTCTCTAATTTATTTTTCTGGGCACATGTTTCCTGTTGGGACACAGATCAGGCAATAAATTTACCAACCCATGAAAATAATCATGCAGTTTTTCCCCCTCTTGATCTCTCTGTAGGCTGCTGCATATTTTATCATTCCTCATTTTGTTTGTTTGTTTTTACATGACCTCAGTTAAATTACCACTTGCAGTCATAGATTCAGATTACCTTAAGTTTCTGCTCAGTTGTAACTTAGCACAGCTGACAAAAGGGGAAAAAGGTGAAAAAAAGTACTTTGACATTTTCACTGCATAGTTCAGTTCTGGGCATCATGTGGGAAACCCAACCTTGCAATCAGTTTGGATCTGCCAATCAGAGGAGGGTTTTTTTCTTTTTCTCTTTTTTACATCAGAATTTCTTCACTGCTACTCCAGTTAGACCTCAAGTATATTCCTGCCTTCACATTGTCACCCCCCCCTCTTATCTTCCACATTTACTCCCACGTGCAAACTTTTCTGAATGAGGGGGTAGAGGGGTGGGGAGCAGAGAGAACAATTTAAAAATTGTGGGCTGAAATGTTTTCTCCACCCACCTCCACTTAAGCATGTTCCTCAAATCTGGAGATGATGGAACATCCAAGGATATCATCGTTTTTCGTGCTGGTGAATCACTCACCCAGCTCTACATTTAGGGACACATTGCCCAGCTTGGGATTTAGCTTCTTCAGTTTGGCAGTCAGAGTTGGCTCTGCATTTAGGCAGCTTGTTCACGATGCCTATTATCACCCCTATAAAATAAATCTTTCACTGATGAGAGATTTATGGCCATGAGAGACTTGAAAACTTACCTCATGAGTTTATTTCAGGGCCAAAGTTGGTGTCTACTGAGTAGGTAGTTGAGTACTGGGATTCTGCTTAGAACCACAGGCCTGAAAACTGCTTGGATGTGCAAATTTCGAAGTTCCCTTTTCACATATCTTTCTCCTCTAATTTAATAGCTTTACCCTTTGGGCCACACCTTTAATTTCCCTAGCTCTCTGTGTTCACAACTGCAGGATGGGAATGATAAAGCCAACAAATTAGAATTCAACTAATTAGAAATGTTTTGTGAATTAAAAGTAATGTTATGCAAAGCCCAAGGCATAATAGGCCCTCTAAAGAGGGCTGTTTGTTATGGTTGTTCTAGGATTAATTTGGATTAACTTCCTGGGAATGAATGCAGGCTGGCCAAGCTCTTTACTGGTTCTCGTGGCTACACTTGAAAACTAGGGAATGTGCACTGACCTAACAGTACTTGCCAGATTCTTCTTTTGAGATCTTAACAGTACAGATTGGCTGCAAGGGATCATTTTAGATATGAAATACTGCTTCCAGCTGGAAACCAAAAAACCAAGATTTTCCTTTTTAAAGTGTAGAAAAGTAGATCTCAGCAAAAATAATACTTAAATGAGATTTTAGGGAGAAAATAATGCTATTATTGTGTTGCTGTTATTTTGGTCTAAAAGTTGCAAAGATAGATCTTGTATATTAAATGCATAAATGTAGCTGCTTATTACATTGTCTGGACCCGAAATGCAAAAAATAAAGGTAGATCTTAGGTAATAATATAATTTAAATTAGCATAAAATTCCATTAGTAATCTGAAGGCCCACAAATTCATAGTTTGGATTTAGAGCTATAATGAAACCTGTGTTAGTTAAACATCTTCACTTTGTGAGAGATAAGATAAAGGTTTGATGAGGTGTATGGAATCAAGACTTTATGTAGACATGTCTTCCTGTTTGCATGTTCAAACCTACCAACAATTCATTAGTGGTTTCCTGAGGCAGCCAGTCATGGTCTTTGCTCATAATTTCATCCTCTACAACAGCAGCCCTGTGTTCTGTCCATTTCCTCAATATGCTCCCGGAGACCTGGGAAAAAGAGTCCTATTGTTGTAATGATTGATATTCTTGATGTCATATCCGTAGGTTGTAATAGAACGGTCAGACTGAGGAGTTGTCCATTGGATTTTAGTACTGCTTCTTTTTATTCAGAAGTCAATTTGAAATCTGTGTCAGTTTTGAAGAAGCATCCTAAAGTTAACCATCTTCACTGATCTTAAGAAGAGATCATCTATGGGAGTTCTTACCACTTGATAGATTTTACTTTTTTGTGTGCTTTGAAAAGGTGACTGAGAAATTCAGTAAATTTGGATTCTGGCATCTTAAATTAGTTTTAATACTCAGTTTCCCACTGGGTCATGTGTGTTACATGCACCATTTAATCTCTCTGAGCTTGTTTGCTTATCTGTAAGACAGAGGTTATAACATCCATATGGAACTGACTGCCGTGAGGATAAAATCAGATTGCATATGTCATGCACAGCAGGCATTCAATAAATGCACATTTAAATTGAGCATCTCTGAATTTAGGTAATGCACAGTTTGCAAAAAATAGGTCTGGCCTTTTTTAAAGAAAGCTGTTAGCCTAAATTTATGTCTGTAGAGAGTAAAAAAGAATTATTTAGACAAGATTAACATAGGAGTAGCACAAGTAGTTGCAACCATTTTCAGTAAGGTCCTACACTTTTAAAACTATTAGGAAGTACTTTAGTGAATGGCATTCCCTCAGGAAAGATAAAAATATACTTTGTGAATTGTGGAAAATATACCGTGTCCATGTAAAGTTTCATTAGACTGCCAAATATTTTATAATACAGGCATAAAAAAATAATGAATTGTAAATTGTGTCTTGGAAAATCTCCAAGGGGATCAGGTATCTGGTGCATCCTCCTTCAAAATGATTTCTCTAGAGAAATGTAAATCTGACAGTTGAAATTTGGTTGGACAGATCTTGTGGTTGAGACAGTGCGCTTGTAACACTCTCTGAAGGCAAGGGTTTTACTTGTTCTCTGGCATGCTCTCAGCATGACAAATAGTGTGCATGCAGTAAATATTCCTTGACTGATTAACTGAACTTACATGAACAGATATTTCCTCCAGAGGACTGAAATGCAGGTACCTACCTATGCAACTTATAGAAGCTTAAGTAGAAATACCAATGAGTGTATTGACTCTGCGTGTGTATGTATGTGAGTGTGCACAAATATGCCATTTCACACACACAGATATTAAGCACTATTAATGGTTTCTTTATGTTGGAAAAGCTGAGATCTGAAAATTAGGCGATGCAGCGTATTCTTATTCTCGGCACTGTCAGTGATGAACTATAACAATTTGTACAAGTCACCTCGCCTCTTTTAGCTTGGTCTTATATTCTTCTCTGTTAAGTAAAAGTAAAAACTAAGATTCTTTTATGCGCTAAGATTGTAGGATTCTGCATTCATAATTGACTATCTAGGAATTCAGGATTCCTAGCAATTAAAAATATATAACCCTCGATATCAGGATCCTAGTTATTAAAATGTGGAGGGGAATAGTATAGATTCTTAAAGGCAGAATCGGTATTATAATGGCTGATTATAGAGTAAAAAGGTAAAAGAAATCTTTTTACTCTTGAGGGTTTGTAGGGGAAAGACAATGAGATTTGGAATTGGCAAATGGATTCCAACTTTGTTTTACACCTGTTGGCTGGGAAATCCTAAGTGGGCCAATTAACCTTGCTGTGCCTTAGTTTCCTCAGTGATAAAAATGAAGATAATTTTTCTTGCAGTTATTTTGGGAGCATGAACACTTCTAAGTACTTGGCATGTAATTGGTACACAATAACTGATAGCTTACTTTCTTTTAATTGAAATCTTTGGTTATTTTCCACAGAAACGGGAACATTTAACTGAAAGTCTGTGAGTGTTTTATGTTTTACAGTTGTTGAGTACGTAAATAAAAATTGTTTTCCAGTTTAGCTATCAAAGTTGGTAATACTATTTTTAATAACTTTTTTCCAATGTTGATCAGATTTATAAGGAAGTCTGAAAAAGATGAAAATTTATGTAAGATTAATAAACTTTTATTTCATCTTTGACATAAACCAATAGCAGTTTTTTATGCTTATGGAAGCTTTCAACACTTAACAGAGACTATGGGTATTATTTCTTAATAGTAATAGTGACTACCATTAATTGAGCATTTGATATGCACCAGGTACTGTGGTAAATATAAAACATACATTTTTTCTCCTTAATTTTCACTGGCGGAACTGAAACACAAAGAGGCTAAGTAATTGTCTAAGGTTCTACAGCAACTATGTGGTGGAGCTGGAAGTAAAAATGATATTTTTCTGACTTTCGAAATGTCATCGGAATTAGTAAATTTAAACTTGTTGACTTGGTAACAAATAAATATGGCACTCACTGTCATCTAACCTGGCACTCAGTCTGAATGTTTTAATTGGGGTTGAGATGTCTGCAGGTTCCCTTTTCTCTGTTTCCTGAAACAAAATTTGTAACCAGATGTTTAGGTCACATATACCTTGCATATTTTTACCAGTCTTCAGTAGTGGCCAAATGTGTCTATAAGTGAGGAAGGGACAACGTCTAAGAAAGACTTGGGAAAAACTGTACCAACTCACTCAATGTAACTAATGGACAGGAGGCTTTGCAAAACACTATGAGATTATCTGGAAACTCAGAATTATAATAAGTTTGGAGTTTAGTTCCAATATCCTGCCAGCCTGACGCATTTGATCTCAGTCCATGTCATGTTTGATCTCTCTGTGGTACTTGATACCCCTGCTACTGCTGGCTTTCTTAAATTCTTTCAGGGACTTGGGGTGCTGCTTCCTATTGCTTCCTGTATTTATTTCTCGTCATCCTCCTGCTGCTCCCTTCCTTAAATGTTGAGGGCTTCCCCATGAATCTGCTGTAGTCCTCATCTCTCTGCATCCATGAGAGATGTCAGCTGGACTTGTTGAGAGAGATGACACTCAAATCCTTGGCCTCAGCCACCTTGTATATCCTGAAGACTCACACCTAAATGTCCATCTCCAGCAAGGTCTCCCTTCCTTACCCAGTAGTTGTTACACACTTAATACAAGTGTAACTGATTATTTTCCCGCCAGGAAGATAAATATCTTGTTTCAATGATATCAATATCCTTTTAGCCTTCCTCATATCCAATCACTTATCAAATTTATTCATTATCTTAAACTCAGATTTTTCATCCCTCAGTCCAGATTCCACCATTTCTCTCCTAGATATCTTACTTTCTAGTCCTTCTGGTGACACCTACTTTTTTCAGTATAGTTTCTTATTTACTTTTCCCTCAGAAGAACTATTCTAAGAAATGAAGATAAAAGCCCCATCTATATCATCTATAAATATGTTTATAGAATAAAATCCAGCCTATTCATGTCTTCTCTTGTCTATCTGCCATGCTCAATGTTTTATTCCTCCGGAGGCTACTTTTGGTGCATTCATAGGAGCTACTCTATTTGTCTAGGACATGCTCTTCATACATCAAATGTCAGAGCAAATTACTTCCTCTAGGAAAATGTCCCAGCTCCCCTTGACCCACTAAGTCTCCCTGTCCTCTGTATACCAACATTTTGTTCATACATCTGTGATAATTCTTCTCACTTTTATTTATACTTGGCCAAAACCCACTAGATTGTGACATCTTTTAGGATATGGTCCTCATCTTACCTTGTCATCTCCCACATTTAACATAGCTGAGAGGAATTTCAATATATTTTGGTAGAACCAATAAATGGTTATTATTTTTGCTGTAGGAACTCATGCTTTGAAACTTTTTTTGCCCAATGAAAACCTTGCAATTTGTTGCTCCATTTTTCCTAATCAAAAACACATACCTGTGAGTCATCATTCTTGAAATACACTAGAACATTGCTAACTTGAGTTGATAAAAATTGAGCCCAAAGGAAAGATGTTTTAATTACTTTATGCAATTGTATGAGAATTTGTGTGATTTCTACTTGACTTTTTGAAATATTGATAATGGTTTTATATTTATAGAGTACGTTTTAATGCTAAGTCGATGCTCTAATTCATAGCTGCTAATGGCTCACTACAGGTTTTGCAGTGCACACTCCTTGGTGGTATTGTTCACAAAAATATTGTTCAGAAAAACGAAGCCCGTTGGGGTTGTACATTGCACAAGTTGCAAAGTTTTATGGAGTGGGCTTTCCTACTCATGAATGACTATTGGGAAGTGACTATGACTTGTAAGAGTGAGATATGCCCATATATGGAATGATATAATGGGAGAATAAAAATCTCCTTAGTAAAATTGTCTGCATTGAAGTATTTGGTGAGCTGCAGTTACTTTTTACCATATTTAACACCTGGTTTTATGGAGCCACGTATACAATCTCAGGAGATGCTATGGCTTCATGCTTCAGAAGGATGCTTCCTCCCTTCTCTCATAAGGAGCAGCAGAAGAGATTGGATTAAATGAAAGAAAGTGCAAAATGGTAACGTACTATTTAATCATGATCTAATTTTGTTTTTCAGCCTCTGAATATAGATGCCTTGAAGGTGTTGAATTGAAACACTTGTTTTCCTTTTTTTCTTCTTAAAGTTTTTCTTCTAACTTTTGATAATTTCTTTCCAGTTTAGAGATTACTATTATTAATCTAATAATAGTAGTAGTAAATGAGAGAGCATTAATAGTATCACTTCACAGTGATTTTAATATCTAGCTCTCTCTTTAAATCCTGGCAATGTTTTGGTCTCAGAATGTCCAAAGCAGTATTTCTTATTTACCACATCCCTTGTCATAAAGTATCAGGAATTGGGGAGGTATGCAAGGGAAACCTTATTTAGAAGAGTCAGTACTAAGTGTGGTCTCTGGTTCTTGACAAAGTACAAACTGCTGAGACAACACTGTTTTCTTGGAAGGGAATCATTTGTTTCATCCCATCAATTTAGACCAAGTCACTGTAGGGAATGTAGGAGAATTTAGCTATTTGATTATATGCTTTATTCATTGTTCAGATAGGTATCTGCAATAGGGTGTAGGCATCATAGATTAAAAAAAAAGTAAAGTCCTTTTTCTTACGATGACTAATACGGTCTTGTAATTATTAAAATCATTTGTTATTGTAAATGTGGTCCTAGAACAAGTTGACTAATCGATTTGTAATGCTTTAATAGATATCTTATTGTTGATATTGTTGATAGAACTAATCTTTGTTGTCATTGTTGTTGTTGTTTTTAACCTAGAAACGTTATACTTAAGAACTCATTTTCAGGACACTAGACATGTATTCTTTGAACCAATGACTTGGTAATGACAATGGAAAGTTCAGTAATTAAAATATGGGGTTTTTAAACAGGGTGCATGACATTTGAAAATGTAGAGATGTGCTTCTCTTGAATGGCTTATGGTTGAATCTGAGCTAGACCTTAGAGTGTGGAGAGAGAGAGGGGGAAGATAAAAATTTTGATATGAACTTGGCTGTTCTAATCTGGGCAGGGAAAATACTGATAGCTTAGTTAGAGGATCTCTAGTGAGAAGTACCTCTGCAGAAACCAGAGTTTGTATGTGGGTGAATTAATTTAAATGTATTACTGGGAGTGATTCAGGGGACTCCAATTTCTTCTAACCAAAAAGGCGGAAAGTCAGAAGCCACCCTAAAAGAGTTAACATCTACACAGTGGTGTTCAGGAAGGCAAGATTGGAACTATGAAGGCTTTCTCTGTATTGTTTGAACGTTGCCATGGCGATAGCTTCCAGCAGAAGTTACATGTTTTTTCATTCCCCAAAGCAACCAGCAGCCTTTCCCTCTCTTTTCTCACCCTCCCTTCTACTTTCTCTGTCTCCCTCAGTCCTTAGTCCTTCTCCCCATCCTTTCCTTCTTCCCTCTGTTCTTTCTTTTGTTCACACTTGCTCAACTTGTTCCCCATTAACAACAAAAATATTCCAACTCCACTAGATCACTTTTAGGCAGAAAGTGGGTGAGACATATAGCCTTCTACTTAGGTTTCTTATTCCCCTGTCTGTTTACGTATTAAAGACCTAATTAGACGGAAGCTGTGGATGGAAGCAGGATTGGGGCTCTCCCTTGTTGGTAGGACACAGAACATATTATAATGGTTGGTGTTGTCGTGATATGTTAATTGGATCGCTCCAGGCAAGTGCGGAGCAGCAGTCTCTGACAATTAGAAAGAACAATGACTTTACTATGAAGGAGCCCACTCTCTTAACCAGTGGAAGGATTAGCATGCATTGCAGGTCTCTGGAAGGTTCCTGTAGACCCTGAGAGAGATCTGCAGTTGGAAATACCTCCTGTCTCTTTAAAGCTAGGCTGCTGCCTCTTGTTTAGCTTATTTTACTGCCAGAGAAAGAGAAGTGAGGGGACAGTGAGAGATCTGGTTTAGTGGGTGGTGGGGGACCCTATCACAGACCTGGGCCATAGGATATATTGCAGGCTGTTAGGAAGAAATCTTTGCCTGCTTAATGCACGTGGCCAGTGAATTGTGAAATGGGTCTCATTAGAGCCTTTCATATCCTGGCATGTGCCAAAGTGCTTTGCCGGCACAGCGCCATCACTTCAGGTCCAACCCTGCTGCTGTTTGCTGCAGCCAAGAAGGGACAGAGGCTCTGTCTGTATTAAAGCCTCCAGTCCCCTCACTCTGTCTACTGTTCATTGTAAGGCGCCTCTGGGCTTTTCAGTCCAGCCAGGGATGAGGCACAGCACATCTCCTAGGTGTTTGTACAGAGGATATACGGAGGATTTTGAGCATCACTGACAGGTTTGATGCAGCTAGTGGGTGCTTACACCCACAGGAGCCCTCTCTTTTTCCCATGGCTGGCATCAAAGCTGTCTCTATACTTCCCTGCAAATATGCCCAGATACTCACCTGAAAGAAAAGATGGGTAGTTCCAGGCCGAATAAGTCATCAAAGACTTTTATGTAACATGGGATACAGAGGAACTCCTTGCTTTTTTTTCTCAGATTCATATACTAGAGATTTTTTGAGTCAAATTTTATCTCTCAACGCATAGCCCCATCAGCATTACTAATAGCTGCTGAATGCTGAGTACTGTGTGTCAGGTGCTCTGGCTGTCTCTTATTTAGAATACCCAGTGATTCTCCAAGTTTGATGACAAATATAAGCATAGACAGAAGAGCCTGATCGACTTGAGCACCGTCACTTCTTAAATCTGTGGTTTTGTGCAATTTTACTTACTCTTACATTTCAACTTTCTCATCCGCTACATGGGAATAAATATAGTACAAGGTTGTGGTGAGTTGTAATTGAAATCATGCATGTATAGCTATTTAGCAGAATGCTTGCACATGGAAAACACTCAAGTTATTATTTGTAAAAATATAAGAGGGCATTTTTTTTGTACAATAGTGTTATGAAATAATCACTAAGCATGTGCCTCAGGCAGATGAAGTTAAAAATAATTTGGGCAGATTGTTTAATGAAAAAGAAAAATCGTTAGAAGACGAGTTTCTGAATTTGAAAAGGTAAAGTTCCTGATATTTTTGGCATAACTTACAGTTTGGAAAGCAGAATAGGTAGATCATTGGAATAAATTTTTGTGGCATTCATGCTCAGTAGGTGATATTCATGCATCTATATTAGACTTTTCTCGTGAGACTGGTCTCTCAGGCTTCGTATCAGTCGTGAATGCCTTAGATTGGAATCAAGAGCACAAAATCTAACAAGATTAAGCGGAAAGAAGAAATTTACTGATACATGCAGTTGAAAAATCCTGAAGTTCATGAAGTTCCTATGTGGTCTGATCCAGATGTTAACAATGGCGCAGGGACATTTGCTCTGTTTTCTGTGATTCTCTTGTCTCAGTCCTCTATTGTGGGCCATTTCCATCCTCAGGCTATTGTTTTGTGTTCGATAACCCATCCACAAAAAAAAAAAAAAAAAAAGATTTACGATTTTTTCTGCTGTTCCCAGAGACCTTACTGAGATCTAAACTGACTGCATTTGCTTAGGTCATGAGCCCACTTATGGACTCTGGACACTGGCTTCCAGGGAATGGAATTGAAGTTCAAGTGCATCACCAAATGAAATTCGGGAACTATCAATTAACAAGAGGAATTAGGTATGAGAGAGATAATCACCAATAAATACCTAATGGTCAGAATGGGGAGGATCAGGTATTATGCTTCATGTTGTAACTTGCTAAAAGGGTTACTTTTGTTTTTGCTTCTATGCAATGCATTTAGCTATTGAAGTTTTAATAATCATCTAATGAGTTTTGTTCTTACAAATCATCTGGATATAGCTGTTAATTTTTCAAAGAAACAGCTTCAGCTGCATTCACTGCTATTTTTGCATTGCTCCTCTTACCTCTTAGGAACAGGTTCCTGTTTTTGAAAAGGAATTTACAGCATTTTCTGGATGTAAGTAAACAAAAGCAAAACCAACCCTCTGGGGTCAATAAAAGTTTGTTGATAGAAGTTTCTTAAACTATCTCAAATACCCATGCTCCCGGTCACCTGCACCAGCCATAGGCATGCTTCCATCTGGCTTTGATGTCACTTAATTTGTAACTGTAAAGATCTCAGCAGTGACATAGTCCATTCTTGACTCTCCATTCTGCCTACCTAGGGATAGTGATCCAGGTAATATGGCATGATGTCCTTTGCTTCTTCATAGGCAAAGTGGAGGAAATAATTATCTGGGCTTTGAATCCAGGTATATGTTAATCCAGGTATATGCTCTATTCAAAGCCCAGTTTAAGGACTGGGAATTATCCCTTCTGTAGTCTTCACACTGTGCGTATCAGATTGTGCAAGGTATAGACACTTTATCATATATATAGTGACATGCTCGGAGCTGAGAACCAAACCAAGCGTATCACACTCCTCATAGAAGTTGTTGTAGAGCAAACTACTGGTGGAGCAGTAGTTTGGAAAGTTAAAACAATATAGTCTGGAAAGTAGCCTGGAAAGTTAAAACAATGAAGAAGACACATTTTTTTGACCACCTATATTATGTGGGAGGAATTGTAGTGGGTTATTTTACATATTTTATCTCATCATGCCCTTATAAAAACTTCAATAATAATATGAAAAAATACCAATAATAGGTAACATTTATTGGGTGACTACTATGTGTAGGCAGTGTTCTAATTACTTTGACTTTGTAATGATGTTGAATCCACTAGGATGTTGGCACTTTTCTTTAAACACGAGTAAAGGGAAGCTTAGACAGGGTTGGTGGCTTCCCCATGTCAGAGAACTAATAAGTGACAGAACTCTGCTTTGAACGAGTTCACCCTGTGGTTCTTCTACTGTGCTGTGTTGCCTCTCATATGAGACCACTTAAAAAAAAAAAAAAAAAAAAAAACCTTAAATTTGGTTACTTTAAGTTTGAAGAAATCAAAACAACAAAGACCTACATTTTATTCCTCTACTCCCACTTGCTTTTTAATTCTTCCTGCCTTTTCTTTTCTCGGGTTTCTTGGCTTTAATAATCTCTCATATTTTGCAGCCTCTAATTTTATGCTGGGCAGCTTCCCAGCCACAACTCTGGATATTTGAAAGTAAAGCTTTTCCTGTGTCATTTATTTTAAATATAATCACTTGAGATCAAAACACACAAACCACAAGGGTGTTTTAGCGTGCTTTGCTGCTTGTCATATGTGGGCAAGAGTGAGGAAACATTTCATATCCCAGTGATTTTCTGGCAACCAAACTTTCAATACTTCTACAGATATGAGTAGTTGGCAAGCCTTCCTCCTTAAGATGTAATGGTACCAATATCATGTACTTAGAGTATAAGACTGTTCACATATTTCTTGTCTCAATTGTAACCGTCAAGAGATACTCTCTTCTGTATACAGAAAAGGACTTCGAGCCCTTTCCTCTGTAGCTCCTAAGACTCTTTACTCTTACCCACCAGGATGGCATGTGGGAGAGGCAGAAGGGGATATAGCTCTGGGACGCTGTTTTTGCTGCCTTTCCCAAGAAGCTACTCAACAAAATTGCTGTTCTCAGCTCATCTGGGCATTGAGCCAGATAGAAGGCAATACCCCAAATCAATTTCCTTATTCTTCAGCACATCATACTTTCTTTTGCTTATAAGACAGACCCTGCAGGGGCGGGGAGAGCAGGCACAACACACTGCAATTGTTTGATCCGTGGACACCAACACTTGCTCACTTACATGTACATATAAACGTACATATACGCACAGATGTGATCCCTATTAGCTTATTTCAGTGTCTTGAATTCTCACATGACTTCTGATGGGCCTTCTAGAGACATGGGTCATTTATCTTTCTCTACGATTCGAGATGCAAGGAGAAAGAACTGCATACTGGGGCAATAGACTATGGATTCCAGGCACAATTTGACAGCTGATAATTCTTCTTATCATTTACTATATATTTGATTTATTATCTTTAAAGCATATGAAGTGACTTTAATATCAGTTTTGGCTTCTTATCACCAAATCTAAGGCTTTTAAAAAACTAACTGAAGAAGCTTGGTGCTACTTACTCATTTATACCATCTTAACCACTGCTTCCTGTCCCTTGGGGCTGGTAAGACAGAGTCATTTTTTGCTTTATATTGTCTTTAGAATATGCCCCTTTCCTACTGTAATTCAGGCTTTTAGCACTAATCAGGCCCAGATAACTATAATCATGCCCCACTTTGCCATTCTCCTCCCAGTCCATCTTCATCACCAGTTATTTATCTTCCAGAGGCACTGCTTCTCTGCTGTTCCACCAGCAAATCCTCACTTGTAGAATAAACACTAGACTCTGAAACCTGGCACTCCTCCAGAGGGCTTCTATATCTTGGCTCTTTGCTTTCTCTCAATTCTAGTATGTATTTCTTGGCTGTGCCACATTGTTTTCCATTTGCTGTATCCTGCTTTGTATGAGTAATTATTTTCTATGCCTATTGTTTGTTTCTCCACCTTGAGTGAAGGCTCCCTGAGGGCAGCCCTTTGTCTTACCACTTCTGGGGCTTCTCCCCCATGCCTTAAACATAGGGGACACTCAACATGTGCTCTGTAATTGAAAAATATAATGTCTTCCAGTACAAGCTTCCAACTGCTGGCCTTTTTTTCTTTTCTTTTCTTTTCTTTTTTAAGCCGTGTTGGTTTTTAATTAGATTTTCATTAATCTTTTTAATAAATGGCCTCATACACTCTACTTGGGGCCAGACGACCTTCTCCATTAGGATCACCCACCTCGTAGTGTCATCTGAAATAAAGGAGCTCTCTTTTGCTGATTTTTCTATAGGGTCCCTTTAGAGAGCTGTATCTGAAGAGCAGTGATTCAGAGCTCCCGTTTTCATGTGGCTGTTTGCTTAGAAGAGATGTGAGCTCCTTAGTCAAAGCAACATGCTTCTTTCTCTGGGTAAAGGCAGCTTCTTTTGGTTAGAGGGCTGTGTCCTGTAGTGCTGACATGATGAATGGATTTATGGAGGGACATGTGCATTCATGCAAGAGTTTCTTTTTCCAACTTCCTGTGCTGTGAAAATTGTAAGGAGCATAGCGAAGTTGTTACTCATAATGTTTTAAAGCTTCTGCCCCTGTTTACATATTACTCTAATATGTAGCATTGGTTCCTAAAGCTAATCCATGAAATGAGCAGGTGTCATGATGATGTTTGCAGGAACGAATAGAGGGAAAGAAACAGAACATAGTGAGCTTTTCAGAAAATTAAATTTATATAATTTGAATAACTGAACTTTTTTCCCCTTGTCATTTTATTAGGGTCAAAATGTCTTTTTATCAAAGGCGAATGATTATGATAGTATATTGGTATTTTACAGAATTTCTCTTAATGTCATTAATTGGCAAGATAACTCTGTGTGTGTGTGTGTGTGTGTGTGTGTGTGTACTACATACTTCAGAGGCAGAGAAAGCAAATTTAGACACATACACATATATACACACTAACACACACAAGTCTATGACACATGACTGCCATGTCAGTCAGGAACTTCAGTATTTTAATGGTCTAGAACACTGCCATAAAATGTAAACATTAGAACCCTGGAAAAACCTTGAGTAGGTGGTTGTGAGTAAAATAGAATGCGAGCCTATCTCACCATAGCTTCCCCACCAGCATCTTCATAATGGCTCTTTGCCACTGTTGAACACCGTTGTCAAAGGTAACAGTTCCGTGCAGATCATCTAAGCAGGTTATCGCCCCCTCCTCAGCCTTCTGTATCTGTAAAATGGGGCATTTGATTAGAATGCTCTGCAATTTTACTTTTAGCTCTCTCTTTCTAAGTTTTAAGTGTTTCATAGAACTATTTGTGGGTAACAGTACCACATTTGTCAGGGAGAATAGAAATAAATTTTCCTTGTTCCCCTTCTCAGATATTCTGGATGGTTTTTTTCTTCTCTTTACTTCTTCTTGCCTTCCCTCTGTCTCTTTTTTCACTTTGCTTGTCAAATTTATTTCTTTCCTCTCCTGTCTCTGTCTAGCCAAGTCCTTTTCCAGATTAAAGTTGCCTTTTGTGTATGTGTGGCTATTCCTTAGGATAAGCACTTTATTTCAAACTTGTATCCACTAATTAACTACAAAATTAAGTAGGTGAATTCTTTGATTCAGCACTTGGTTTGATGTTTATATTAACTCATTAAAAGAAATGCGCTGGATGTAGCCAGAGGCTTGACGGGAATCTTTCCCTACCCCCAAAAATCTCCTTTGACTTCCCATACTGGATAGCTATCATGCTGTTTCTCGGAAGTATTCATGCATCTGAGGAGCAGCCAAATGACCCACTGAAGCTGCATCAGACAGGAATTCCATTCTTTATGATTACAGAAAGAAGCTTTTTTTGTTCTCCTTCCCCAGCTTGCTGGCCAGGGCATCAGTTCTACCTGGAGAGTTCCCTTTGGCTGCCTACTGAGCTTTCAGTGATACCTGTTTTATGTCCGATGCCCACATAGCTACTGCCCACCTAGCCTCAGTTTCATGAGAAGAATAATCCTGCATACCTGGTAGAAATCCTCACCTCATTCCCATCAGAAGGAACTTATGGCAGAAGCTGAAATAGAGTTTAACCCACTCCATCAAGAGCCATAAACCTGTTTTCAAAAAAAGTATTGACTTAAAAATCGATCTTTCTTTCTGTTTCCAACAATCTTACCTTGTTTCATTCTTCATACTATTTTTTTTTTTTTTTTGCCTTAGCACATAATAACCAGAAGTGAATGACAGGTATGGTCGCCATTTGTCACAGAATTGTGTTTACCTTTTTTTTCTTTTGACATTTTCCCATTTATGTAGGGATTCATGACATTCTTTAAATCCCTACAAATAGTAGCCAGCTGATAAAATGTTTTATGATTAAAAAGAGTGGAACATGGCGCGTCATAGAGCAGCATCCATTGTAAAAGAGGCTTTTCTTGGAGCCCACCTCAGCAGTTCAGTTTCTTGGCTATAGTCATTGGATTAAAAGAAAAATGTACTAAATGTGTGTTCTTTGATTTTCTATTTATACTTTCTGTACCCTGTGCCCCTGTTTAAAACCCTGAACCCATCATTGCGTTAAGACAGTTTATTTTCTTTGTTCCATTTATGGAATCATGTGTACCGATTGGCAGCATAAATTGACCTTCCCATTGCAGCCTTAGTTGTAGCTCATGTTGTTCTTCCCTCAAAACTTCATACACACATCTACCCGGGCACTGATTGCATCATTTAGTAATGATGTGCTTCTATCTATTTCCCATATCATTCTGAGCATGTAGGACATCAGCCTTATGCTTTGTGTACCTCTTTGATACAAAGTAGATACTCAATCCTGAAAGAAAAGACATGAAGTGGTGAACACTTAAAACTTAAAGCAAGATGTGTAATCCCTGTAAGAATAATACAATTTGAAATTGAGTAAACATTTCTTTTGCAAAATTTAATATCACAATATTTTGAATTTTTGTGTCTGATAAAGCTTTTATATTATTCTATACATTGCTGTTTGAAGACACTACTTTGGGTTTTGAAACATATCAACAATTGGTTTTAAAAATATGATTGAATCAGTATAACTCAAAGAACTAGTTTTGACCAAGTTAGTCATTAGTCTTTAGTTGCTTAAGAAAAAAATTTCCAAATAAATCAGTAAGCTCTACTTTTTAGAGCGCAACCATGTTATATTTATAAATGTATCTGAGAGAGACAGACAGACAGAAAGAATAAATCTAAAGTCACCCTGGTTTGTCTTAGGTGGGCCAAATTAAATTGACAATTGTTAATTCCCTTTTAGCATCCTATAGTACAAATATAAACATACAAGTTTTCCTAATGCTTTGCATTCAAATTTTAAAAAGCTCTCATTTAATAATATTAGAAATTTATATATGTGTGTGTATGTATGTACATTTATACATATACATAGATATGCATATATAATTCTTGATAATCATACTTTAGAAGTCTGGATCCTACTGATATTTTTCTGTACAGATATTATAATGTAACAGTATTATACTCTTTTAAAAATATAAGTGAAATATGGGAGACAATAGGGTAATAAAAGGTTATTTTACATTTGTACAAGAATGACATTATTTTGTTATAAAAGGAATATACTTATAGTTAGGATTAAGTATAATTTAATTGTTGCTCAGTCAATAATTTGTACAAGAAAATATTTTAAAATCATATTTCTTTGAAAGCCAGATACCTTTATTTTAAATGCCGTTAGCAAAGACTATAGCCCAAACACAAAATTAAAATTAAGAAAAAGAGCCATGTGTTATAGAAATGTTCACATTGCTTTCCATTTGAGAACTTACTGCTAAATTTTAGCTCCTGACATCTTTCTGCAGTTGTAGTATAATAATTGATTAAAGTAAAATAGAGTTTTACAAAATAAAACAAATTTGGTCACTTTGGCCAGTTTGCAGATTCAAGGGAAATGTAAGACACAAAGCAAGATCTGTATCTAAGAGTAGGAAAGCTGGTATATACAGATTATCAACTTTGAGTTAAAGAATTTGAATGTGCACACACACAACCCTTTGTAAATGACAAATTATCATTCAGAAATCTTATTTTCCCTTTGAGGCTTTAATGCTATTTGATGTCTTTGCAGTGACGGAGAAAGAAAATTAAACAAACCTAGGTATACACTCTGTTCATAGAGTCTGAATAATTTAGTTAATGCCTTAATAATACGACTTGCTTTCCTGCAAGATGGTTTTTGGTTGAAACTTTGAACTGAAGGAACTTTCATTAAAAGTAGGATTTCTCACTAGCAACTACTTATTTTATTTTATTTTTGATGCACTGTTTGAATAGGCCTGGGAACAATTGTTCTTTCTCTTTGGGTAGTATATATCTTACAAATGTAGCAAAACCTATGGGCTTTTTACCCTTCCCCCTCTCTACATGCAATTTTCAGTCATCTCAGGGAGTTCACAGAATCTAGTCCATGGATCTTGGTTAAATGATAGGCAATTCTTAGAATAGATTTACCTGGATCATCTACAAAGCCAGAACTCTCAAAAATCTTTTTATATATCTATCATAGGCTTTGATTTTTTAACCAGACATAGATGTATCAAGCAAAGAAGGTTTTAGTCCATTATGTTTCCTGATATTCATTTTATCTTGTTTGTTGAGTTTAGAGAACTGGGTTCTTTGTGAATGTTTTTATTGTTTAATTTTTTTAGGTCATTAGAGAAAAATATTAACTATAAAATAGCCATCAACTGGCTCCTTTCTCATGAAAATCTCAAAATATATTCTCATTATTGGCTGCATTTCTTTTATGCAACTTCTACTTTATAAAACCTCTCAGCTCTCTGGAACTCCTCAGTGTATCTGTGTCAGTTGATATTCAATTTGAAGGATGCCCACTGCAGTGTGCAGACATGGATTGATGTGTCATGCTAAGGTTTTTAATGCTATTTTATAGCACTGAACTTTAGATATAACCTTTTGGAATAGGAATTAATGCTAACCTGACTGGAATTATATTAATAACTAAATAAGTTTGGAGATAAAGTAAGTGTCCTGCACACTGTGGTATATTCCTAGTTTATCAGATCATAGGGTGTGATCAAATACAATGCTGTCATATGATTTCCAGGGTCTGGGATACAGTTAAGATATGAATCCATCAACATTCACCATCATGTCCATATATATCAGCCACAAAAGAGTCCTTGCCTATAAGATCTCCATGTATTCTCACCCACACTGAAAAAGTAGTCTACATTTAGAGATGATGGAAGTGAAGAATGAATGTGTCATATCCAAATGAGAGGTTTAGGGTTTAGAGAAATATTGTTTTAGTAGCCTGAGGGATCAGGATATCCCAAGCTATATTCATTGAGGCAGCTGAAGCCAGAGCCAGGACCTGAGTGTATTTGACATCAAATGCCTACTATGTGGTAAGGTAAGCCACTACATTGTATGCTAGTTATGAAATCCTGTCTGTTACATAGACTTTTAAAGTTAATAAGGGAAGAAATTTAACTTTTATTCTCAAACTGTTTGTCTTGTAATTTAGGGAAAGGCATTTAACTCTTCTGAAGCTCTCTTTCCTGATCTGTAAAATGCAGCTGCTCTGATGTCTCTCCCAAATTCAGTGTTGTTGAAAGACTGGAAACAGATGGTAAAGCAGAGGAAATTACAGAATTTTTATATATGAGAGGCTTAGGGTTTATAGACTGCTGGAAAGGAAGGGGTCCCATGGGACTGGTTTTGGAATAGCAGGCTGGTTGCCTTTCCTTAGGAAGGATATCTATTGGGTTGAACTGGGGTAGGAAATGTTGATGAAAATTATTTTGGGGTAACTTATGTGCTTTCAATGCTCTCATGTATGAAAGTCTCTTAAGATTTTTAAAAGGTTGCTCAAATAGAGGGTTTATGACTCTGTGACAACACCTGGCTTCCCATAGGTGCTCCAAGGTCATTATGCTCAGCTTTTCCCCAGTAGCCACCTTACTGAGGAAGGAAAAAATAGAAAAGGCATTAGAGATGGTTTACCCAGATTGTTTGTCTACACTACTGTGATCAAAATCACCAGATATGCATGATAACTCAACTTCGTTCTGCCTATAAACAGCCAATGATCTTTTTAGTTGCAGCTGTAGACCCAGTGGTAACGGAAACCTTTGCTTATTGAATTTCCAACTGTGCAAGGAGCAACTGTGTGAAAATAAAAGTCAATAGTCCCTCCTTTTCCCTCTTTTTACCTCTGCTTCATTGTAAAAAGAATTTGGGTTCTTATTTTGGTTGAAAAAGTAGAATAAAATATATGAAACTCGTTGTTTATTTTTTTAAATAAAGTGAATATTATGGGCTGAGTTGTTTCCTAAAAGAACTACAGAATAGAAAGAGGTTGTATTACACAAGTTGTAATTTGAGATCTTGACTCTCTAGCGACTCAGAATGTGACTATTAGAATATATTGTCTTTAGAAAGGTAATCAAGTTAAAATGAGGTCTTTAGGGTGGGTCTTAATCCATAATAACTGGTGACCTTACAATAAGATGAAATTTAGAAACAGACGTGCTTGCACAAAGAGGAAAGTCTCTGTGAGAAAACAATGAGAAGGTGGCTATCAGCAAGTTAAGGAGATGCCTCAAAAAAAGAACTTTGCAGACACGTCAATCTTGGACTTAGATCTACAGCACTGTGAGAAGGTAAATTTCCATTAATTAAGCTGTCCAGGCTGTGGTATTTTGTTACAGCATCTCTAGCAAACTGATATGATGACTGCAGTGCTTCCCTTAACTGAGTTGGAGAGCTAGGCCTAGCATAAGAGAAGAAATGGTCTGATTTATGTATCCACCTAAAGGAATGCATTCTCTCCTCATCACCTCCAGCAGGCATAGACCATTAGCTTGGCTGCTAAGTGGAATAGGAGGTGGAGGACACAAGACTTGCCTTTTCCAGAGAATCCTTGGATTTATAGTAGAAGCCTCACATGTGGGTTAGTTTCCTATGTCTACATAGTTTCCTATGTGTCTACAGCAGCAACTAAGAAGATCACTGACTGTTTATAGGCAGAATGAAGTTGAGAGTTATCATGCATATCTGGTTCTTTCAGAAGATACAGAGTCTAAGAAGGAATTCCAAGTTTTAAAAGGGAATTTCTTAGCCAGATGTTGTCACAGGATCTGCCTCAAATATAAGTATTGCTTTCAATCCTCTTCTGACTCTCTGAAACTTGCTATTCAGGGATCTCTTACTCCTGGAATGCAGCAGGAGTAAGAAATTTATGTCCCTCAGAGTACTCAAAATTAAGGCTCTATATCAATAGCCTTCTTAATATTAATGCAACTTTACTATTTAATGTGTAGTATTTAATGAAACAGATCTTAGGTTAAATAAAGGAGAAAAAAAGGTGAGATTTTGTTAGGTTGATTTTGTTGTTATAGAGTAGTGACAATATTTTGGAGTGGTACGGTGAGATATTTAAGAGCAAGGCTAAAGTAAAACAGACTTTGAATTTAATCGTGGTTGTATGCAATCATTACAAGCTTTTTCAGGACTTATTTTTACTAAATATTGCTTTCATCATCATAAATGGAGATAATAGCAAATAGGTGTAATAACAGTTACTGTAAATAGGTATAAGTTTAATACTCACTTCATGGTATTATCATTAAGTGAAAAGGAGTATGCACATAGCATACTATTTGGCACATAATAAGAAATCAATACATGTTTGCTACTATTATTCTTTATAATACTTTCAACATATCCTTTGTCGTGGGGCTCTTTTTTAGGCTAAACAGACAGTTTATATTGACTTGACTGTTACGTACCATTGTTATTCTCATTGTGAGAAATATCACGTTTGGAGCATGAGACGTACAGCTGGGATGAGACTCTGAAAACTCTCTGAGATAGCAACATCAGCGGTAGATTTTAAATAAATTCAAAATAATCCTATTCAAGGCCTAAAAGCTCAGGTTCTATCTAAAACACAGAGCCTTTAAGTACCAATATTAGCTCATCCTTCAGAAGGTGAAAGCTGAAAAATACAGAATTCAAAACAGATTTAAAAAGAGTTGGAAACAACAGGGCTTGGTAAAGTGAGATTCTTAAGCAATTCTCCCTAAGACTCTCTAAACCAGTGCTTTTCAATCCCAGTTGAGAATCAGGTTCTCCTGACGAAATTTCAACTTTTTGATACAGGAGCTTCACCTGATGATTGACTCTCCAGGGATGGGACCTGCAAATGAGCATGTTTCCAAAAGCTCCATGAGTGATCCTGAAGTACATACAGCTCATGTTCATGATCATGGCTCTAAATAAACTCTCTAGGTGGGTCCCAAAGACCCATGTGTTAAAAGTCATATTTTTAAAGATCTCTTTGCCAGTGCCACAATTTGATGTTATCTAAATTCTAATCCAGTCTCTGAAAATCATGGTTTTTCCTAAAGGATGTTTATTTATGTTTTCAATATTTCTTCATGTTTTCTTTTTAAAGATATGATACTATTTACAATGACATAATTTCACGATGAATTTTAAAGCTTTATATAAAGTCATAAAATGTAAAATCTCACGCAACATTTTCCTAATATACACTCAGAATCACAGAAATGATTTGTTTTGTGCTCAATTTAGAAAGCATCCTGATTTTTTTTTTCAAGTCTATTTAGATTGAAGGTCTATGATGCAATGTGAGCTGATGACCCTCTTGTAACTCACTCTGAAGTGTCTTTGGCTGCGGTAGTTAATGGTATTAGTTTTTCATTGTACAAAGGCATGTACTAGGTACTATGACAAGTCATCAGCCATATAGAAAGCATTGTTTGTGTTCAAAGGACCTCACTGTCTGGTAAGATAGGTCTTAGGATAAGACCCCACCCTCTCCCAGAAAGATATTTTTTTTTTTTTAGGGAGAAAAAAAGGTTTAATTATTATTTTTATTTTACATTAACATTTATCAGAGCCATTTCTATTGCTAACTCAGTATGGCAGAATCTAGTTTAAAGATGTAGTCTGTTAAATTAAATCTTTTCTATTTTACTGTCCTTTAATCTCCGTGACAGTTGTATTTTGTCATCTGACATATAAGACACTTTTCAAATACAAGGAGAGTTTCACTTTTAGATAACTTTCTGATTAACATGCTAATGATTTTATGTATTGAAATGCAGCAAAATATCTTCAAATCTAGACCTAGCATAAATATATTTTTATTTTTATTTTTGCATTTACTCTCATGCCTTCCAGAAAGGTATTCTTGCTATATGGAAAACTGGTGGTACAACAAGGGTACAAGTTCTTTTGCTGACTAGGAAATTCTATGCTTTTCTCTTAAAGGACTGAATTTCCCTTCTTTCTCTTGGCTTGCTGTCTATACATGATTTCACCTCCAGATGGAAGAGGGACAGGGAAATCAAAGCAGGTTTGAAGTGGGGAGTTTATGAAGCAGAAAGTCAATAATTACAGAAAGTTAAATATGTTCCTGGAGATAATAGGGAGTCTATCACACTTTCTGGTATACAAAATGAACATTATTTTTATTGAACTTCATTGTATATTTCCCTACTTTCTTTTCAGTTTATAGTTCTCTCATTTGAAGTAAATCTAATACAAATGCTCCTCGACTTAGAATAGGGTGAAGTCCTGGTAAACTCATAGTTAAGTTGAAAATATTTGTAGTCAGAAATGCATTTACTACATCTAACCTACCAAATGTAATAGCTTAGTCTAGCCTACATTAAAATTACTCAGAACACTTACATTAGCCTACAGCTGGGAAAATATCTCGCTGTCACTTCCCAGCTTTGTAAGAGAGTATTATACTTCATATCACTAGCCTGGAATAACGTCAAAGTTTAATATTTGAAGTACAAGTTCTACTGAATGTATATTGCTTTTGCACCATCATAATGTTGAAAAATATCATAAATAAAATCATTGTAAGTCAGGAACTGTCTGTACTTTAAAATTCAGACTTAAACATATATCTGAAGGTACAATTATTAGTTTTAAACAGAGGCCCCCACAAGATCCTGTTAAACAACTTATTTAAACACAATAACTTTATTTTAAGAAAAATATTTGCACTTGACTACATTGAAGCAGCTCTAATGTGGAAAATGAAGTACTCACTAATATATTGATTCAGTTGTAATAACTTAGTAAATTAACAAGTTTTAATTAAATAGTTATTAAGGGCCACAATTGTGTATAAGGAAATTTAATATATTTTGTAGGTTAAGAAATTCTATATTCTGAGAAGACAAAACTAGTTTTCAAGCTCTCGATGATAGTATATTCTGAAGAGCAGATTTGTATAATAGAAGCGGTACATGCTATAACAATACAAGATCAGAAAGGGAAGGTTTTAGGTTGGAGCTAACACACAAACTGGCCCTTAACAGAGAGGAGAATAAGAGTGGTATCTGTTTGTGTTCGACAGAGGGGAAGTGGTTCATGCTCTAAAATTTAACATTCTGAAATGAATTTTAAATCAACCAATGTAAGGCAATAGAAAGTACATGAGTATTATAGACAAAGTCATCGCTGGCTAAATCCTGTCTCCATTATTTATCAACTAGATTCTATTGGGCAATTCATGAATCTTTTCTTAGTTAGTTTTTTCATCTTTAATTGGAATTTATAAAGTTGTTTTAGAGAGTTGTTTTAAGGATTTCATACGATACCTGTGCACAGAATTCAATAAATGTCTATTTCTTCCTTTTCCATTTATAGTATTTTGGGCATTACCATATTCACTATAGTACATGACAGTCTTACCAAAGAATTTAGATGGTGCTTTGGGAAATGCTGGAATAGAACTTGTCTAAGGCAGTTTTATTATTATTATTATTATTTTTTTATTTTTATAAAGACACATTGGAAAATGTGTTCCACAATTTTACTAAAACATTTTAAGATGTAAAAATGTAGAAATGGACTATCTATATGTGTTTAAAAGTCTGTCAAATTCTTCCTTCTCATCCTACAGACAAATAAATTATGTTTAGATTTACTACTGTCCCTGCAGCCACTCAAGTCACCATGAATTGTGCTGAATCCTAGTGGGAGGACTTTAATGGTTTATTTGTGTATTCATATAATCCCTTCGTCTAATGAGAACCACATACTTGTGTGCTTGAGCTGAATTTTATTGATATTTTTTTTCCTTGCTCTAAACTCTACCATTCAGATTTTAATTCCTGACAATGCATTGGTGCCAAATGACACCATTAATGCTGTTAGAAGTTGAGTTTTGCTGAAATATTTAATACCTGCTACATCTATCCTCCAGAGAGGAGAACAAGCCAATCTTCTTCATTGGTTGTGACTTAGGTTAAAGTGCAGTTTTTAATTCAAGACACTTTGTGGTTGCAAAAGGACAAAATGGAATATTTAGACTATAGAAGATTTAGAAAGCAGGGCCAAATTGAAGCCCTTTATTACTGTCTAAATCTGTGATGCTCACTTTGAAAAATGTTTCCCAACATTATGTATATTCTCAAAGCACATTCAAATTACTTCAACAGGTGCAATAATAAAATGACACTGCAAAGCATGAGCATGAAATACATGAGGCGAAGTAAAAGGGCAAAGTAATGAGATCAATCATGCCAGAAGAATAATGAAAGAGACCAACAGAGTCTACTCAGGGAAAATGACATGGGAGCAGATATTTATGGTACAATGGAAGAAATGTTGATAGAATTTTGCACAAAGTGCTATGGGAAAATGAAAAGAGAAAGCATTAATTGTGCTGAAGATGCAAGGGTGAGGGAAAGAAAGCTTTATTTAATTCTATTTTCCCTTCAAAACAACAGATTTCCCATTTTTTCCCAAAGCAAAAAATTCTTAGACTGCCCTTTTAAATGTATGACATGATACCCTGACCCTCAGCTATTTTATTCACTATTATAAAGCAATACTGGACAACGTTTTTCTGTTTCCTTGAAATAATCTATCAGTCGTGCCATATACATAGTAATGGATGGTCTGTGTATGTTTCAAATCTGTGAATTTCCGAAGAGACAGGCTGTTGGATTGGGGGTGGGAGGCCTGAATGTCTGGAAAAAGATGTGAAAAGTACCCCCCCCACACACACACATACTCTTTCCTGGACTGGAAGGGGAATGAGAACAGATTTTGAAATAACAAAAAAAAAAGAATTATCCTGAAGACAAAATTTCTCTTCTTGGCAGTTTTGCCCACAGTAAGCACTGAGAGGAGCAAAAGAATAATATAGGAGTCCCCATCCAAATCAGGTAGCAGAATCAGCTCCTCAAGGGAGCCTGCATGTATTCATCAGCAAAGAGAGGAGAAAAAAAAAACTTTTTATGGTCTAAACACTATAAGTCCTTTATATCTAACAGAATTCAGCTTGAGGAATATGCAGGTCATTCTTTTTTGGCCCGTATTTTTCTCACTGTTCTGTGTTTTATGAGGTAGCTGAGTGAGTTGGAAATATGCACGTTAAAGAACTTAAAGTTATTCAGCAAGTTAACTTTGAAACCAATTTTCTTTAATCACAATTTTGAATTGAGAATAGCTTTAAAAATTGGAGAATGTGGGAAAAAATGACCTCTTCAACTATAAGGATTTTAAAATGTTAGCAAAAGACATGACATGCTTCCAGCAAATAGCTCTGCCTTTTCAGTCTTCATGCACTGGAGGCAGCGTTCTCCCCCAGAAAAGGAAAGAACATCCACTTTTGAGAAACACAGTCCTCTCTGTTTTCAAATATTGGCTCTTTCACTTCAGCAAACTGGTAGCTAACATTTAATGAGTGTGTACTATATGGCAAGCACGGTTCTAAGTTCTTTACACATAGGTATTAACTAAGAAATAGAGCAAGCTGTTATAATACAGAGTTCTACAGTTCAATGGATCAAGCGCAATCTAGGTTTCATTTTTCTCTCTCACTGACAACAAAAGTGGGCCTCGGCCGTTGGGGTGAATGTCTTCACCACATTTCCCAGGACCCAAGTTCTTTTTATGTGGTTGTTCTCTACATAAAAATGTCTGGTTTGATCTGTGTGGTGCTGACTCTCCAAAACCATGTCCACATGTGAGACTGTAGGGTGAGCAGCTTTGTTTATAAATGTGACCACAAAGCCATAAAAGTCTTTTGTGCTCACATTTCATTATCCAGAACTTAGTCACATGAGTGGCCTTCTCCTTCATGGGGGAAGAGGAAACCAAACTCTAGCCAAATAGCCATTATTGTGCTGAAACGTAGGGAAGAGACCACCATTGCGTGATTCCTGGGATTACTGGTCCTGTAGGTTAGAACATGAATGTTGAGCCCTGAAACTGGACAACAGAACAGCCGGTTTGGAGGTACTAAAAGGAAGCAGGAAAGAATAGATATGGGGAGAATATATGCGTTGCCTAACAGGACATATTAACTTCTTTAATCCTCTAAATAACCTACCAATTTTATCTTTATTTCTACAGGCAACTCAGTCACAAAATTTTTTTAAAATCACTGATCCTATGCCCATAGCAGTGTGAAATTCAGTCTAGCACAGAACTTGTGTTCTTAATAAGTACTTTATTTCCCGTTTGCCTCAAAAACTAGTATCATTGCTACTACTTTAGTAATTAGGTGCAGTCAACACTTCAATATTATTAAGATCTCACTATATTTAAGGAGCTGTGTAGTATCTTTTCTTGTATTTTTATATTTTGTTTTTATCTTTTTTTTTTTTTTTGGTTTGGTTTGTTTTTTTGTGGTGGGTGGTTTGAATGGCTGAATTTGTTGAGCATGTGTTGAAGATTTCAAAATAATTTCTTTCTTCAAATTTATCACTGCATGGAATATTTGTTTCTAGCAATATGTGGAAATGGTTTCTGTTTTCAAGATATGTTCTCAATAATTGAACCTGTTTGCATCACACCTTTCCCATATCTCATAACCTTTGAAACCCATTTTTATCACCCAGATCTATAATCTTGCTAAATGTTGTTTAGGCAGGATGAAAGTGGTTTCTGTAATCTCCCAGGAAAGTCACACACAATTTGCTGCCCCACTGAAAAATGTCCTCTGCTGCCTTTTCCTCACCACTGGAAAATACATCATCTACAATAAATGGTCTTCTCTTCTGATAAAACCTGATACTAACCTGCATGTTTTGAGGGTACTTTATTATGGAGAGAGAAAATTTTCAGTAAACTTTAATTTGTTCTTCTCCTTTACCAGTAACATTTCGTGTTCTTTTCTTTTTTTTTTTTGAATCTACTACATAATATTTTTAAAGAATCGTTTTCTTTATATATTTTGTTAATTGTTTTGTGGATGCATGCATTTCACTTTTTTTTTTGGTTATCTTTTGGAAAATGGCAGACTTAATTTTTAAAAGATGTATGGAGAGAAGAAAGGAGATAATAGTAGATGATTGCTTATTAATAGGCTGTTCTGTTATAATAGGTTATTGGCACATGACAGTTTGGTCACAGGAATGATGGTCTTTAATGTTCATCCCTGTCATCTCTCAGGAATGCTCCTCGGAAAAGTGTTCTTTTATTTCTGTATTCCTCTCACCTATATGGAGAACAAGACACATCAGGGGATGGGAAAATTTAGAGTGCAGGCTGAGATGCAGCCTTCTTCCATAAATTCTGGCTGTGAGACCTTGGGCAAGTCACTTAACTTTCGGTCTCTTGGTTACCTCATTTCAAATAGAGATAACAAGAAGATGAAACTCAGAAAGTTATGAAGACTGAAGAAGCTAATGAATGTAGCAGTGTGTGGCACATGATTAGTGACTGATACAGTTTAGCTATTTATCATCATTTCCTTCTTTTCATCTTTGTGTGGACTTGGTTAATAGTCATCCTGTTTCTCCTATGGTGACATATTGGTTGCTAGAGGTATTTTTGAAATAGGGAAGTTTAACTGCAGCAGGTGAACTCCTCCTTCCTGGTCTCTGTTTCATCTCCTTCACTGTAAAATGGACAGAAGTTTTGAGTAAAGAAGAGTTTAAAGAATCCAGACTTTTTACTCTTTGTATTCAGAACAGATTTAGGTTACAGTGAAATGTAATTGTAGGCTTAATTAAAGATGAGTTTAAAAAACTCATGGATGAAGGAAAACAGTGGTGAGATTGTTGTTATTTTCCACATCTGCTTGGTAACTTAACTGGTCACAAAATATGATTGAACATTTTCTCTGTAAGAAACTTTTTGTTTCTTATAAGAATATAGGAATCACTCCAAGTGATTTTAAATTCTGGTTGGTGAAAAAAATTTAAGACACACATGAAATAATATACACACACACACAATTATGACCTGTTTATATATATATATATATATATATATATATATATATATATATATATATATATAGAGAGAGAGAGAGAGAGAGAGAGAGAGAGAGAGAGAGAAACATAATATACATAAACAGGTTATAATTGGATAATTTAAATACTTATCACTCTCTAAATGTGTATCGAAAAAATTACGAAAATAATATGAGTTGAAATAATTGGGGAGATTAGGCAGAGGTTATTTGTCAGATGGATTTTTATTTCCCAAACTCCAAACTATGGGTAAGGCAAGTTCATACAAGTATCTGAGCATTTAGATTGGCTTCAAATCCAAATCTGAGGACCAGAAAGTTGGGTGCATCACCAGGAAAGATTCCCACCATTGTAATTGTAGGTGGGGATGAAAGATTTATCTAGAGACTATGAAGCATGATACAAATGAATCGTGGTGTTCAGCACTACTATTCTTAGGAGATAAGCACAAGACTGTAATATTTAAATAAACAAAGCAGCTCACCTGGTCATTCCAGTATTCTTAAAGGGCTGATCCTATTACAGAATCATATACCCTATTGATGTTGCACCAAGAACCTGGTGTAGTTTTTAACAATAGGTCATCTCTACTGGCTTAAAAAGGAAGCAACTTTGTTTTCACATAAAACAGGAAGTTTAGAGAAAGAGGGCTTCCGGTTTATCTCAGTGGTTCAATAGCAGTCTCAAGGACAATCATCTGTCCATCATTTTGCTCTACTGTTCTTCACTTGTCACCTTTGTCTTTAGTCAAACTCCCCTTTGGACACAAGAGATTATGACAGCTGTTGTATCATTTCCGGACATGACATAGGGCAGGACAAAAGAGTTTATTTCTTCCTTGAATCTTTTCAAAGTAAGGAAAACTTTCCCAGACATCTCCACTAAGCCTCCCTTATGTTTCATTTGCTAAAATTCTATGTCCAAACCAACCACTAGCAAATGAAATGAGACAACCATACATAGTTGCCTCAGGTGAGTCAGGACCCATTCTTTGAGGCTTCATGGAGAGTTGCACGGAGGATGGTAGATTCTGAATAAACTTGGGGTTCACTTGGGAACTGGAAAGGGTGGGCATAGAATACACATCTTTAGGCATTAACCATGTCTATTTTAGTTGGCATATAGTAGAATACTCTTTTCTTTTTATTTTTAAGAAAGGAAGGAAGGAAAAAAGGAGGGAAGGCAAGGAAGCAGGGAAGGAAGGAAAACACTTGCATGATATGTTTTGTTTAGTCTTCTCTACTGAGCAAATAGAATTCTTCTGATTTATTTCTGTTTATTCCAGGTATAGCACAATAAACGTATCACCAGGTAAGCATTAGAATCATATTGTCAGAAACAGATGAGAATTGGGTGGCACTGCTTTTTTCTTGGCAGGGGGTCAACTCATTGCGGTAATGTATTAAAGAGCCCTTCAAAACAGGAGAGCCAAAAAACAATGTCCATTGGAACTAACACTCTTAAACAGTATCCAAATTAATGGAAAGTGCCTACACTAATGAAATAAAACATCAGGGCTTTGGCAGGAGGTGATTGGCAGAAACACCCGATGGCTTGATACATCTGTCTCCTGAAGACAAATGAATTCCTCCTTGGAAAAGAAAATGAATAACCGTGGCTTAAACTAAAGCACTGGTCTAAAGAAAATGAGTTCCTGCTTTCTGCCAGATTACCTAAGAACACATTTCTCAGCCTGATGTTATCTATATGCCTATTAAATTAAGATCCTAGCTATAAAGATAAGATAGATTCTCCAACTGCAGTCGTGAATAGGACATCATTTAGTATCTGGCAAGAGAAGATATGATAAAGGGGTATTATATCTGCCTTCATGATTTGTAAGGACTTGGGAGCTTGATTGTATAGTTAATGGATGGGTTGATTTATAAATATCTTTATTTGTTCATTTATTCATGGATTTATTTATTCATACATTAATGCAGTTACTTAAAAGTGCCTTCTTTTTCTAGACACAGTTTTGTGTCAGGCACATCAAAGTTTACGGAGGCCAAGGTCCTAAGTTTGGGTCACCTTTAGGGCAGTAAAGGAAATGAAAGGAACTATGCCACGAAATCTAAAAGCTCTCCTCTACATTATTCCTTTCTAATATTCCTCCCAACCATGAAAGACTTTTATCTTTACCTCCAGTTCCAAGAACAGAAAATGGAAGCTTGGACATTCAGTGACTTGGTCAATGTGATTCTAATTGTTTGTGGTAGTTTTGGCTCTGAACCATTGATTAAGTTATTTAACACATACATGCACGATTAAGTTATTCTAAAGCTGAGATTTTGACACCATAGATTGGATTCTTTTCTACCTTAATCACAAATTTATTCTTTCCCCTAGATACCCGGAAAACTTTACTGACAATTCTCTATCCAGAGTGTGCAAGTAGGTCCAAACTAATCCAACATAAATAAAAGAATCATCCATCTCAAAGTCGAAATCAACCAGGAAACTGTATATTTAAGAATATGAGAATTACCTTAAGAAATGAGTAAATGGACTGAGTGAATGCTCAGAGTAAAATATATGAGCTTGGTATATTGATGACGTAGTATCTGATTTGTCTTAAACAATACATTTTGGTTTCCCTCTAAAGATATAGCTATCTCTCAGATAAATGAAGTTGACAGGCCAAATGAGGTTTTTACCAAAGTTTTTTACATTTGTATGGCAAGTGATTCTTCATCAAGTACTTTCCAACCCAAGACTAGTGACTCAGTGACAAACGTGGGACAGATTCCACTCTTCAGTTGTGTGAGGAGACTGAGGTCAGAGAGGCCAAGTAGCCAGTGCAAAGTCACACAGCCCAATAGCAGATGCATTTAGCTTTTTCTCTCTCTGCTTAAACATTCTGTGGGTTTAGATAGATATTATTGCACTGAACAAATTACTTTATATAATATATTTTTTAAAATAGCTCTCTCAGAGATTATAAATAATATCTGGGTGAATTTCATGTATCTAGAGTAGGGGGGCAAATATATCAGAGTAACTGACTATGTATCACTCTTGCTTTGTTGACAGTTCAGAGCAACAGCTAGAATTATCATGAAGGTTTCCAAAAATTTCCAGTGTTTCTCAAATGTGTTAGGCCTGCACCCTACTCTGGGTTTTTTAATTTACTATTCTTTCTGCCTGAAATTCTCCAGAGCAGGCAGGCTTATGGCATAGCCGACTGCCCCAGAATTTGACTCAAATGTCGCCTTATCAGAGAAATCTTACTTGATCACTGCTGTAAAAGCACAACCTTGTTCTTTCTTACTGACTTTTGTTCAAAGCATCTTAGATAGCTTAGTAAATAGAATTTACTTTTTTTTTTTTTCAGTTTTCCATCTAAGAGGCAAGACGTTTTGTTTGCCATATCCACTGGAGCATCCCCAGTTTCTAGAAGAAGGCTTATAGTAGGCATTCCGTGAATATGGTTGAATAGTTAATTTAAAAAAAAGGTGCATCTATATGCATACATGTATATACACACATACATATTTTAAGAAATGTTATGATTTGGATGTGTATCACACGTTAAAAAAGAATATTATAGTAAAATGTAAAAATGATGCATCACAACAGCAATACAATTCTGAAACATTGATCTGTGCTTTCTCCTCTTCATTCACCTAGACAATATGGATTGTTGATTCTTGCTCACAGGGCTAACTTCAGAGAAGTATAAAAATGAGTAGTAAGTGGATTAGTCTTTCCTCTCCAGCCTTCTCATTCGGCTGACTCTCTAATCTATGGCATTATCTATGCTTCATATACACCTTTAGTGTCCCTGTGCTCTCTTCCATAAAATTCATCAAAATCTGCTTTCAAATCCTCATTTTAACTAAAGTGTAAATGACTATCATCTTTGTATTTTACCAGCCCTATTATTCTTTTAGTGGAAGTTAGGATAGAAAGATGAACATTTGTTCAAGCAGTTTGGAGCTTCATTTTCTGGCTTTGTTTGGCAATTTGGGACTTGGTCAGTTTGGGATTTAGCAGCATTGGCACTTATATCTGAGAATACAATCAAGCCCCAACCATTAGTTGCAAAGAGACAAGGATGATCAGAAATGTTTGGGATTTAGAATTAGTCTTGCTCATAAGACAGCTGTTTTCTCCATCTATCTTAAAGATAGGACCCAGAGAAATTAAATTCATTCAAGTTTGATATCTACTTTAAGAAATAACCTGCGAAGTCAAGGGCATCATTTATTACTATAAAAAGTTATACAGTAAGAATAAACTATAATTTAAAGAGTACCTCAAAATAATAATATAGTAGGAACTTTTTAGGGGTTAACTCATTAACTTCTTAAAACAACACAATATGGTGTCTCATTGTTATCCTATTTTACAGCTGAGAAATCTGAGACAACGAAAAGTTAACTGACTCACACGAGGTCCCTCAGCTGGTTTTTGTCAGAGCCAAGATTTGAACCCCAGGCAATCTTGAGGGTTACGTTTATTATCATCCCTTCATAAAAACAAACCTTGTCCCCCCTAATCCTTTGAAGAGAAATAAAGAGTATGTCAATAGAAGTCATTTACATTGATGGTCTCATTTAATCATCATGAATATTTTTTGAGACAGTTACTGTTCTCATATTGTAGATAACTGAGACTCATAGGGATTAAGTAAGAAGTCTTAGGTCGCTTACTTAGAAAGTATCATATCTGGGATGCAAAATAATATTTAACTGATTCTGTACCAACTCTATATATCAATCTGCTTCTTTGCTTGGCACTTAGCCCCAAATACCAAGTAAATAAGCAAAGAACAAACAACAGATCATTTTTGCTAGTGTTCAGGTATACCTCTGATTTCTAATAATGCTTTTATAAAGTTGAACATGTTCTAGAGACTTAAAATCTTTACAACCCCTGTGAATTTACTAGTCTAGAGTAGCCTTAAATACTTGAACACAAAATAAAGACTGAGAATCTATCTTTGGAATTAAGCACACAATGCTTCTGCAACCATAGTAAAGATATTTAGGAACTGCTACTACCTGCATAAATTCCAAGTGGCAGTTTATACATTTGAGAATTAGGTGAAATTATGATCCAAAATTCTTTCCTCTCTAGTGTCACAGTCATCTCTAATATTTCACCCAGGAATCATTAATGTGTTCATGCAAACACTTTGTTTAGTAGCAGAGAGGCACTTAAGGTCTGGGAAGATTAGCCTAAAGTTTCCTGTTTCTGAAAAGAAAGTACTGATCTTTTATATAGTGATATCTCTACATAAAAGTGCTTTGGTAAAACATTAATGCAAATAAACATAAAACATGCCATGTATTTTAATATATGGATTATGTAAAGCTTTTGACTGCTTCATTTTTCTCATATGTTCTCTACTGCAACAATATAGTTTTTCAAAGGTCACAGGGACAAGTAGAATCGATCCTAGGTCCGTATTTATAAGCTGGGTCATTTTATCTTTGCCATCCTGTGGGTTTCAAAAGATCTCTGCTCCACATAGAATCCCTGTTAGAAAGTAAAATGTAGTAAATATTTTCAAAAAGGATTTTTTACTTTGTGCCTTCTCTTGGAAACCTAAATCAATAGTTGACCTTTTTCATACCTGTATCAGGGTAAAATAGAGTCTTTCTTGACTGACATGGAACTTTAAAGTGTGTGCTTTGATTCATTTGTCTTGAGAACACTCTGTTCCTTGAGGTGCCATGGGTGTGGGTGTATGTGTGTGCATGCATGCATGCATGAATGCATGTGTGTTTGTGCATGTATATGTATTTGTTTGAACTAATTGACAATAACACTACTATCATAAGAATAGTGTTTTGTGATGTACACATGCTTTCTTTCGCCTGTATGATTCCATGAAATAGGATACATAAATGATAAAGACATCATAGATAGACAGATGATAGAGATATAGGGAGATAGTAGGTTGAATATAATAATAAATGATTCACTGAAGCTCGGAGAAGCTCAGTCCATATAGCAGATTAGAAGCAATGTCCAGTTGCCAAACAAGCCTCCAAACATTGAACTCTAAAGC
Organism: Cynopterus sphinx; assembly: GCA_030015415.1. NCBI lineage: Eukaryota > Metazoa > Chordata > Mammalia > Chiroptera > Pteropodidae > Cynopterus > Cynopterus sphinx. Next base: position 122,304,939 of record CM057383.1, read on the forward strand.
TGGGGGGAATGGGGGTTTGGGGCTTCCCAAGATGCATGCACCAGGGGCACAGATAAACATGTCATTTCTGTTGTGTCATAGCACAAAATGATGCAGGAAAACAGCAGAAAATGACTTGTCAAAGCATCCTAAGGATGAAAATCTGTGTGAGTCATCATGCAAGCTCTTTTAAATTAAAAAAAAACTTGGTGCCCAGGAATTTTTTTAAACTGAAATCAGAGAAAAGAAGCCCCACCCATTGGTGTAAAATGAGGAGGTGAAAGTGCTGTGTTTTCGTTTGTTTCTTATCTCAAGTATACAGGGCCCTGAACCTCTGAACTGAACTGTTCTACAAATGATCTTTCTTTGCATTTCAGTTATTTTTACTTTCTGCAGGCCTTTGGGGCATGGGGCTAAGGGCAGTCTAGGGAATACAGGAGTGAAGAGGATTGGAAATATTCCTGGTTGTCTATGTGATCCAGAATGGCTCACACTTATAGGAGGAATGTGCAAAATAATCAGCTGTGTACTCTGAGGGGCTTGCTGTTTGTATCAGAAAAAGAATCTTGGGGTGAATTTTGTTTCACACACTGAGTAGTTAAATGACATCACACAATTCCTAAGTTGTCCTGGTGGTTAATTACTTCTTCTTTGTTGGAACAAGAATAATCTCTGTCTTACAGTATTATAATGAAAAGTATAATTAATGTATCTAAAACCAAAGAGAGGTAACCAATGAAATGTGGCCAATGAAAGTACAGTCTTCTATAATTTATAGGAAATTGTGTATATTAATTCTGAATGAACTTTCTGACTACTAAGGAGGAGCTGGTCACATTTTTTGCACTTTTTAAATTAAAAATTATTGAGTGGCATTGATTAACAAAATCAAATAATTTTCAAGTATATCGTTCAGCAGTAAGTTATATATATGTATATATATATATGTGTGTGTATATATATATATGATATATATATATGTGTGTGTATATATATATATGATATATATATGGAGAGAGAGAGAGAGAGAGCGAGAGTGAGAGAGAGAGAGCACGCACGCATTGTGTGTTCACCACCTAGAGTTAGATATCCTTCTGTCACCAAATACTTGACCCTTTTTACCCTTATCTACTTCCTCCTCCCTTCTTCCCTCTGGTAACCACTAATCCACTGTCCCTGTCCATGAGTCTCTGTTTTTTCATGTTAGTTTGTTGCATTCCTACAAAAATTACTTAGATGTATTAAGTGTACTTTTTGCAGTATCTCAATGAGAATAACAGATTTTTTTTTTTGTGGATGTGAAACTACCTAAACCTAAAAAGACAAATCTGTCTCATTTTTAAAACTTTAATTAAAACCTCAACTCAGGAAATAAATGAAGATATGCAGGGCCAGTTTACTTCTGAGGTTAGACAAAGTCTTTCATCACAAGTAGGTATCAAGCATGATGGTTCTGGTTTTCAGTTCAAATAAATGGTTAACTAGTCTGCAGAAATAAGCAAAGTCAGATGACTTTAAATTGTTCTCCTTTAAATTGGGAAGAGATGAATATCTTATCAGGAAGAGGCAATATCATACTGTTCGTGCTTCTTTATTTAATCAAGTCCCTCTTGTTTTGAAATTTCAAAATGAGCATCACTTTTTTCATGAATGAGTCTTTGAGGAGAAAAAAGGTAAGAAATTCACTGTATATTTTAGTGAATAGAGCATTTTAGGTATGATGTATTTAGAGATATCAGATTACTCTTATCCAGTTTTCTGAATGCAGTTTTCCAGGAAATGTCACTGTTGGTGTGTGCATACATATACAATATATTTCATATGTATAATTGTAAATATTATTTGATTTATTTTTGACTCTTAAATATAGAGAGAAAAGAATTATTTTCACTCTGGCATCTAATGATTTTAATCTCACTTTTCTTTGCATCCAGAGCATTATTTACAAATCATTTTTGTTTCACTTAATTTATAATAAGTGAAGACACTGCATTTTATAATACAGTATGTGGTTATTAGAAAATGAGACAATTTTAATTTCACTCAAAAGATTTTATTTAACTGTTTGCTGTAGGTCCAATATTCCTGGCTATCTAGGGTGAAAAAAAGCAGAGTTTCTGCTCATGTACTTTCTATCTATCATCTAAAGCAATATTTGTTAGCTGAGGCCAATGTTGCTTTCTCATCAGAGGACACGTGACAATATCTAAAGGCATATTTGGCTGTCATAATTGAAGGGGCAATGCTACTGACATCCAGTGGGTAGAGACTTGAGATGCTGCTAATGCATAGGACTGCTCTAATAAAAAAAAATAATTAGATCGCCCCAAAAAGTCAGTCCTGCTAAGGTTGAAAACCTTGTTCTGTAGGTGAGAAATATGTAATATATTGTGATACATGCTATTTTAGGAAGATGATTGAAGTGCTGAGGCAACTCAAAAGAAGAAGAGCTGGGAGTGGGGAAGTGTTAATAAAGCTTTGTGGAGGAAGTCAAAGTGGGCCTTGGTCCAGAAGAATGAGCCTGGTTTAGCCAGGCAAGGATAGGAAAGGAGAGAGCATTCTGGGTAGAGGTAAAAAGATGAGCAAAGTGTAGAAAACTAATCATGCTTGAGGCTTTTACCATACATTGTTCCCACAGGAGCAGACTTGGATTCATAGTTATATACAAATCGGGTGAATAACGCAACTCTATATGGGAGGGTAGTCGTCGTCGTTGTTGTTATTGTTGTTGTTGTCATCGTTGTTGTTGTTGTTTTAATGTGGATTTTAAGCTGCATATGTAAAACATCCAAAGAGATAAGAAATCATGTTCTACTAGCAGGTGGAAGTTTTCCAGGCTCCCTGGCTTCAGTTTTCCCTTAGTACAGTCAGTATGTCTACAGATTGATTCATAATTCTTCCTCTCTTCCAAACCTTTCTAGAACTGCAACTCAGGGAAAGGAGTTTACGCAGTTTTAGAACCATCTGAGAGATAACACAACCCTCATCTCTGGACAAGCCAGGATATCAGGCTTTCAAAGGGTCTCTGATAGAAAAAAAACTAACCAACATACAAACAGAATGTGTGTCCTAAATACTGAGTCCCATCTCAAGAACTTACCCTTTGTCTGACATACATTTGACAAGTGATAGAGTCTTTGTTTGTTTTCATTTTCTTCTTCTTTAACTGGCTATAATGACAATAAATAAATGGTAGAATGATATGCATATTATAGGAGTGTTTGAAGATTAAATACCATACCATTTATAGCCTGTCAGGTAATAGGTACTCAGTATTAGTTCTTTCACTTTCCCCATTGTGATATGAAAACATGAGAATTTTTTTTTTAATTTTATTTGATTATTTGTCTCAAGTATACAGCACATTGGTTAGACCAGTCCTGAAGACACTATAAGCAAGATTCTGCCTTCCTGGTTGGCAGGGAAGACTTAGCCAAGGATAGCTTTATAATAAGAAATTGCTAAGTGCTGTAATGAGATTGTTTAAGAACCATTCAATTAACAGAATGAAACAAGTGTGGAACACTCAGTGGGTGCACTGAAGATATCTTTTGAAAATGTTGATGCAGATGGCACACATGGTGAGTTAAAAAGGTTCATATTTAAATTAATAAGAGAAGGGAGAGGGAGAGGGAGGAAAGAAGAAAGTTATAGGATTGGGGAAGGTGGGGTAGGTTGAAAGCAAGCAAGATTGGTTTAAAGGAAATATTCAGTCTCTTGAGTAATTAAAAGACGACCATAAACTCCACCTGGGGGAACCACTTTATCTCTTGCTGAGCAGTTGGTATATCATTCCTCTTTGCTGTTGTTTTTGAACATGTTCAGATTTCTGATAAGTTATGGTAGGAATTATAAACAAATTATTTCTGCTTCCTATGAGTACAAAGTCTAGATTTTATATGTGTGTATGTATATGTGTGTATGTGTCTTTATTGTATATCTGTGTATATATATATCACATGTATACTTTTCTTTCTAGTGTTTATTCAAAATTTTATTGAATAGTAAATTTCATAATTAAAGAATTAACCTATTTCTGTAAACTAAAATAAGGTGGAAATGAAACTAAGATACTTCTGCTTATAGTCTCTTATGTAATCAGTGATTTGAAGCTTCAAACCAGAAATATTAAAAAAAAAGATATATTTCAGTTTCTTTTAGATGGTATCTTTCTCTTTGGTACAAATATTAGGGGTGAATCCTCACATGCCTCTATTTATATTTCTCCGACAAATGGGAGATGAGATGACTTTCATCACAGTTTAGTTAGAAAAATAAATCTGTTATATATGTCACTCCACAGAAGCATCTCAATGAAATGTCAATGCTGTCATTTTTCACATCTCTCAAATCACCATGGAGATTAAGTACTAAATCAAAAGTCTGTAGAGTTAACCAACTACAAAGTAATATTGAGTGTTTGAAATCTCAAAAAAAAAGTGACCAATTCTTTTATTGTCTTTTTTTTTATTTCCTAACAATTGATTAAAAAATTAGGAATTTCATATCTTAACAATGTATGTCATGGATATGAGAATTTTTAATATAAATTAATAATCTCCAAATATCTAAAGTAGATTTTGTAATAGTAATTTAATCAAAATAATAATATCTATCAAATAATATGTCTATATTGAACACTAAGGCCCAGGCACAATGATAACAGTAATGTTTAATAATGGATACAACCCTATATTATTCACATTCTACAAATGAGAAAAATAATCTTTAGAATAGATTAAAATGTGATTGAATTCATGCAGTAGAGAGAATGATGAAATCCATTTGTTTTAAGAAATCTGCAATTTAAAAAAGTTAAATACTATAGTTTGAAATGGAAAAGAATGGGATAGCATAGGATATGGTTAGGATAGGATAGAATAGGATAGGATAGGATAGGATAGGATAGGATAGGATAGGATAGGATAGGATAGAAAAAAATCCTTAGAATGCATCACATGTTGTAAGATTGGATTGGTGAAACATTGCTTTCAGTTTTGAGAGTAAGAAAGGAAAAGGTAGTGATAGAGAGAAATGAGAAGGGAGGAAGGCTGAGAGATGGAGAAAGAGGTATACTGAATAATGGATTTTTTTTATTGAGAAATAGTATACAAGAATAAAAATTTCGAGCAACTACACTAAAGAATACTTGCCTTTCTCCACCTCTGTATTACTATTACACAATCCATACAAAATCAATATAATTTTCTCATTCTTTGTGTTTCTGGTTGACACTTTTAATAAGACTCCTGAAGGCCTGAGAGAACAATTATTGTGCAGCATCTCAGCCAATTCCATTGGTTTACATACATATGGAGAAATAGAAGGCTGAGTAGGCTGACACTGCAATCCAAGTTGGAAGTAGAATATGGGCATCCTACTACTGTTAGGTGTTGTGCTTTTTCATTTCTTTTGTTTCTTTTTTTTTTCCTCCTAGGAGCTGAGGACTAAATAAATAAAGCATCAGAAGTAACAAGTTGTAGGCTGTCAATACGTGCTTATCCACTAGTATATCTGTAACACATACGGGCCTTTCCATTGTAATCAAATAAATAGAAGTGACTATTACACAGCTTCCTCTCAAAAGACTATATTTAGGTGTAAGTTATGTTTATTATTGTCTTGGACTCCTAATAAAGATAAAAATGTATTTATTCATAAATGATATAGTAATATATGTAAATGATTTTTCAAAACTAAAAAATTTTTCAAGTGGAATATATAGTTTATTACATTGTTCAGAAGATGGAGAGGGATCTTTGACTTTAGTGAGAATTAAGTAAGGGAATTGTGAAAGAGACAATTGAATGCTCTTCTTAGGTGGTCTCAGGATATACCAAGATTGATGAATATTTGGTCAGTTCTGAAAAGCTTAATGGGTTAATAGGTGAAAAATCAGGAAAGTCTCAACAAAAGTTACTAACCAAGTAGCTAAAGAATAAGCTGCTCAATTGCTAAATGAATGAGTCTTTAAGGGCCTATTGGTAATATAATGAAACGTGTTAGTTGTTCAGAAGCTATCAATTGGAAAAAGTATGTTTATATAATTAGTCCAATAAGCATGTGTTAGGTGCAATGGACCACACCAATGTCTAGGATAATATAAAGGGTAATAATTAATACTTCAAGGTCAAATTTTACCTCTTCCTTGAGGCCCACTCAGATACTTAAAGTCAGTCCATGCTGAACTTTATTTTTTTAAGAACCTAACATATAAATTGTTGCATGGTATGTAGCACTTATATATTGTCCTGACTTTTAAAAATAAGTTTTTGTTTGTACATCTCAGCCAGCAACTTAAATACTTTACAAACTTATAACTGTTCTTGGATCTTTTTCTAATCACATTCTTAGTTTTTTATACATGCTGCATGATGAATATAGATCTGATGATGGATTAATAGATAGGTTTTTTTTTAATATGGTTAGAAAATTATTAAATTAATTTCTCAAATTCTCTTGCTTTCCTTTAGTATTAACTACATCTTACTAATTATTATAATTGTTTACTTAGTACATTCCAACTAGCTTTACAGACTCAGCACACTGTACCAAATACAGTGCCTGCACTAGTAGATATTAAATGAATAGTTGTCAAATGGAAATTGAATACATTTTAAAAATAAATTTGACATATATAGAAAGCCTAGCACAGAATGAGCACTTGGAGGGTTCTCAATAAATAAGAGCTGAATGAATAAATGAGTCATGAATTCTAAATTTTGCCATTAAGAAGCTGTGAGACATGTCAAATCACTTCCTATTTTGGGGACTCAGTTTTCTCATCAATAGTGTAAGATATTTTAATTTGAAGGATGTTTTTCTAACTACTTTTCCAATTCTATGAAGGTTTTTCAGGACATCCACGAAGAGCGAGGTAGTTGCTTAGCCAATGATAGGTATTTAAAATGCCTTCGCTTACGTTGGACCTAAGATACTCTTTTTAAAAAGAGATTCCCTGCTAAAATTGTTTTTAAAAATATTGGTATGAATTATAGTATGCAGTTTTGCCTTTCTCAAACCAGTTTTCACATGTACCATTTAAATTCATCTTGCTGTTATTACGTTACAGTACAAGAAATGGACAAGAGGTCCTGCTGTTCTAGAAGCCACATTCAAATGAATTTGACATTAATTTCATAGGAGTATTGGAGACAACATTAATTAATTGCAAAAGTACAGAACAGTTCTTTTACTACAGAGAAAAATGTGTTTTCATTTGCCATGCATACAATGAGCTTCAAGGAATAATAATTTTTAACAGTGAAATGAAATATATCTTTTTTTTTTCTCTTCCTCTCATTACATATTCTCTTTTTAGTTAAGAGAACAGCACACTGAAAACATGTTATTGAATTGCTTCTTCGATGAAGCAATTCGTCAAGGTGGTTTGGGTTTGTTTCCCTTTCCCCAGACAATTTAGATTGGCAAGTTGGCAGGTAAAATCTGACTGCTTAGATTGACCTATTGGAATGTAAAGATGGCTATTGATTGATGTTCATTAGACTCTAAAATCAAAGGTACTGAACCCTGGCATTCATGTATGGCTTAGTAATACAATAATAATGGTAGTAAATAATACTAGTAACAATAATAAATAATATTTAAAAACTGGGTAATTTTGTTTGTTGCTTATTAGTGCAAGACACTGGATTAAATTCTTTAAATATACAATCTCATGTATGCCTCATGACCTTGGGTAGCAGTTTCCATTACTATAGGAGGGGAAAATGAACACCTTTCCCAACATTAATCATTAGTATGTGCTAAGCCAAGATTCAATTAACTTATAATCTAATAGAAATGAAAATAAAAGGACACACACACACAAGGTAGAATATAATGAGTATTATAAGAAATATACACAAATATAATTTTCTCTAAGATTCTTTATCTGTATATTGATTCATTCATTTATTTGTAAGCTTTACTCTCAGTGTTCATATTACTTTTGTCCAGAATTTTAGGGTTGGTAGAACCTTAGAGCTTCTCCAGTATTTTCATCTATTGCTGGAATTCCTTTCTATAGCATCCCTGAGAGCTGGTCACAAAACCCAGTTGCTGAATACCTTTAGTAATAAACACACTCCCTATAGACAGAGAGTATCTGCTGCTTCATTCTTGTAGATGGGAGTTGAGGCAAACCTGATTTCTCTCTCCCTCCCATTCTTGATTTTGCCTAATATCACCAACTAAAAACTTATGATCATCCTTTTTTCAACAAGCTAACCCTTCTTTGAGGCCATGATTTGTCTCTCTTCTAACTCTTTTCTTCTTTTAGTGTCAGAATTGTAGTGTTTCTGTGAAGTTAAAACTATGTAATCTCTAAAGTATTTAGAAGAATGTCCAACACAAAATAAGTACTATATAAATAATAGATGAGAATACTCATGATACTACTAGTAATTCTTATTTATTGGATTAGACGTAGTGTGTAGAATTCTTCTCCTCCTGGCTGATCATATTTTGTATAGACACAATCATTTAGATATATAGTCTAGCTCTCTTTATATATGTTACAGCTTCAGGTTCACTTTGTGTATAACATTAAAATTAGCCCTAAATAATGGTTTAATAATTGCCTTAATTGACAGGGGCACTGGCAATGCCCACTTTACACATACTATATCTGGATTTTGCTTCTTTGAGTCATATATTTAAGTATCTTTTCAAAACCCTAAGCCATTGCCTGACTTTCTGATTATCATTAGAAAATAGTAATGATGAAAAGAAGAAAAGGGGAAAGATGGAAACATTTAACATAAATAAGCGGAAGCTATTTCAAAGATACCACTCTATATAAAAGCAAGGATTGAAAGATAAGGAAATGTAGTTAAAGTATGACCAATGATCATGATAGGTCCTCCTTTCAAAGACTGAGTCTGCCTTTTTTACTAAAATACCAACTCATTATTTATTTAACATAATGCAATTGATATAAATAAATAAAAATTCCACTGTAGACAAGGCCAGATAGCCAATTAAAAGATGCTAAAATAGGCAGAAACTTGGAGGCTCAACTCACATTTAAGGTTGTTTTTGAATGACTTATCCAGGTGGGGAATCTTCCAGGAGGAAATGCATCTTTGTCTGGGTTTAGTTCAAGGGCTGGACTGTCAGGGCTCCAGTGAACCTTGAGGAGAAATTCTTGAGGCAGCTGGACAGGGGAAGTCACCAGATCCTTGGAAGGGGGAGGAGAAGATTTTCCATCACTCTGGACTCATTTCCAGTTGCACCACTTCTCAGGCAAAGATTATGCTGACATCTATTCTCTCGTGGTTTGCTCCTCTGTGATGGGCACAAGCCATCTATGCAACTCTAAAGTTAAGATACAGTATCAACAAGCTAGGGCACCAGCAGTGCCAAGTGCTTTTAAAATATCTTTTCAGCTTGTCGTGTGTTGCTTCTGGAGAGACAGTGCTCCAAAATGTGGCTCTTAATCTTGCAATAATGGCATTTTCAGGCTGTTTGGAATCTTAAACTATCGAGTCCAATTACCTCATTTTGAAGATCAAGAAACTGAGGCTGAGAGAGGGTGGACTTGCCCAGAATTACTCAGCCTCAGGGACAGACAACAGTGGAATTGGTGTTTATTTTGTCGCTTCTTTGGGCTACTTTTTCCAGGTCTATAAAATGGAAATGAGGAATAGGTCAACAAATTCTCTCTAAAATTTCATTCTATGGTGTTCTACATATGTGATATTTAACTTTAGACTCCTAACTTCCACTGTGATTTCCATTTTGTAATCATCAAGGGGCATTTATAACAATAATGTATTTACATACCCAAGTGATAGTGTTCAAGCATTTGAATGAAAACTAAAGTTTCAGTTAATAATTCTTCATTATGTACAGATACTTCCTTCTGTATATCGCATAGATTTAGATTAAAAATTTTGAAAATGCACTTGGTTTTGAACATAGTTGATAATTTACTGTATTACATCTTAACACTACAAGCAACTTAATAAAACTACAGTAGCGTTTTCTTATTGTTATTGCTTTATGCTGTGCTACTCATTGCTGAGAAGTTCAGTTTTCAAGAATGAGTAGGATGCTAGACAAGTCCTTCCTTCCAGTGTAGGAATAACCTCGTTGATTTTAGTTAGCTGAAAACTCCATTGCTTCTAAGCAAAGATTGAATTTTTTTCTCTCCTTTTTTCAGCAGACACATTTTAGAAGAGCTGACAGCAAATCCATAATGTAATGGCAGCTCTAAAAGCTTTCATCAAGAGTGTGCATGTTTAGTGTCTCTGTTTAGGGATAAGCTGGGTTATTCGAGTGGCAAGGGCAAAAGATTCAGGAGTAAGATAGACTCCCGTCTCAAGTCATTGTCTTCACAGAGCTTTTAAGGGGTATAAAAGGAGCAAAGAACTTAATATTTACTTTGGAGGGGGTTGTTTTTCTTAAACTCATCAAATGCAAACCTTTTTAGTCTTTTCAAACTCTGTCTTACAGGTACATTAATATCCATTTTTTCCCTGTTAAATGTGTGAATTTAATTTTTTTGAAGTCCAGTTTATAATTCAGAGAGTTCATTGGTTACAGGGGAAAGCCTTTTAGTTGTTTGCAAAAGGAAGCATCTTTACACCATTGGGAATGCATATTCTCAGATATTTGTTATCTAGATGACATTGGATAAGTTATGTGTGATGATGTTTATAGGAATACCAAAAGAATCAAATAAGATAATGCATATGAAAGAAATGCTTACAATTTAAAACATAACAGCAATCTTTTTTTTTCTTTTTATACTGCATATTAAAGGAAATTGATAGGTGTGGAGAAAACAGTGAGGGGTAGAGAAGGAGAAGGTGTGAGAAGCCAATACAGTGCTTTAATTTTCCAATAAAATCACAGCTTAGAGCAAAGAGACTTCCAGGACACAAATGAAATACTGCTGCTGGAATATTCGATGCTGATCCTTTTAAAAATGTTATGGCATTTGAATCACTTGGGGATATTGTTAAAATGCAAATTCTGATTCAGCTGGTCTGGGATGGAATCTGAGAGTCTGCGTATCTAAAAAGCTGATGCTGCTGGTCACCAGATTAACAGGTGTAACCAGAAATCAACTAAGTATCTTACTGGGAAAGGAATCAATTTATTGGAATTCATGTATCATGAAAAAACCCCGGTTAATTCCCCCTTTCTCCCTTTGTCACATTATAAAGTAAATTTCTGGAATTCCTGGAAATAAACAAGACCTAGGGAACCAACACATCACAAAAAAGAAGTTGAGTTGTTTCTTGTTCCTTTTCCAAGTCTGAGCTAATAGAGGTCTTTGAATTCTGCCTTGAGAATTGTACATCTGTGATTGGTTGTCTTAACTCATTTCCCGTGACACATTGCATATTTATGTTGACTTGGACTACTCACTTTCCAAATATAAATATGAACAGAAATATACCATGTGAGATGTTTCCCTTTAAACAATTTTTTTTCAATTCAATTCAATGTAAATTTACTGAGTACTGCATTACAAAGTAGTAGACTCTGCACTGGTGGAATGTAAGGACCATAAAAAGTAGGTTTCAGGTGTTCTCCATTTGCTTTTAGAGAATAAAGACATAATAACCAAATTCAAGGTGGTTTGAGCTTAAAAATATACTAGACCTGGAATAATGTGATGGAGATCTGAAATAAGTAGAAATCGGTTCTGCTGGGTTGGGAGTTAGGAAGAAGTCATGAAGGTGGGAGAATCTGGAATAGGATCATTAGCACATGGAGGCCAGAAGACAGCTTGAGACAAAGTTCTTGACATGTTATATGTATACAAAGAGAGCAAAAACAAAGAGACACAGAGTAGTGTAATTCAAAACACAGTGCTGAGATTAAAATTTCATTCTTTGAAATTCCAGCTAATGCCTGGAGTTGGTGTGGAATTGTTGGAGGTGAGGAGGCCTTATCAGGGTTGTTTTTTAGCTGCTGCTTCTCTCAGACCCAGATTTTTCTCATTGGGCCCAATTCCCTGGAATCACTCTATAGATATACCCCTCTTTAGCATATGAAACACAGCACATCAGAAGGTACATGAATGAGAGAGGGGAGGGAGATAAATCATTCTGAATGGCCTTAAAAATGTGTTTCCACATTAACTTATTTACTCATTAGAAACTCCTTTTTTACAAAACTGGCACTCAGATGTGATAAGATTGTATATTGCTCTAAATTATGTGAATTTAAACTCCTTTTCAAAGGGATTTTTCTCATGATAATTACTTTGGTGTGTTGGTTGGTCATTGGGGAGAATCATTTCATATCTTTTTATTTTTTGATGTGGGGCTATTTAGTCATTTAAAGAAAATTGATCCTGCAGCCCTTGTCTGATTGCTACTCACCCTGCCTGGCGCCATTGCCTGGGTAGAATGTGACTGGAGCATTATCTTGTATCACTGTAGCCAATGCAGTCTGATGATAAAATGCGGATAGAAATGAGGATAACCAAAGAGCATTAACCATTATCAAAGGACATTATCCAAGGGCAAGTTTGAGGTCAAAGTCAGGAAGCAAAATAAATTCCAAATTTAAATGTAATCAGGGACATATCAAGAGACAGTGTGGATAGAGCAATGCCCACTTGAGGAATTACACTGTGAGGTGTTTCTTCTTTATTCTTGCTAGATATTGACTGTGTTGATACAGGCACAAGAAAGTATTTGAAAATGCCAAGCCATCTTATTTATTGCCCACTCTTGGAAGAGAATTCTTAAGAGCACAAATGAAGCTCACGCTGCTACATACTTTAAATTCTTTTGCATTCCACTGACCAAAATGATGTCTTATTACCTGTGCTAAATTTGTTTTATCTGAATTAATTAAAATCTAGGAAACTATAGACAAGAGTGACTCTGATTTTTTTTAAACTCTGTTCAGCTGTGACAGTTCACAGGTCATTTGGCATCCTTTGTCATTTTTTCTGCTATTACTTTTTCTTTTTAACTTTCCTCCCCTCCAGCTCCAATTTTGGTAGTTTTGGATAGTGTTATTTGGATTCTTGTAGCATGCTGTCAATTTCAAATTTCAGATAATAATCAAACTTCAGGGGCATAGATATTTCATACTGAGAGAGCTGTTTTGACAATCATCTAGCATTCAGACCCTCATTTTTCAGGTGAAACGAACAAAAAAGTAAATAAACAAGACACTGAAAGAAAATGTGGGGCAGGGTCGAGGAGAGAGATGTGAGATTAAAAGGAAGGGATGAAGAAATGAAACCAACATTCATTGGATGCCAACACACAGCAGACACTTTACTACGTCCTTTAAATACATATACATAGTACTACTAATCCTTGCCATGACCTTGTGTTACAGACATCACCGAGCCCACTTTACAAGTGGGCAAATAGAGAGTAAGAGAGATAATAACTAGAAATCAAAGTCATACAGGCAATCACCAGCAGAGCTGAGGTGGGAAAATCTGGATCTCTAATGTCTCTACTACCAGCCTGAAAACAGATGGAGGTGGCTGCACTAAAAGTACCATTCTTTCTTTTGCGCATAGTATCTTGAACTATGCCAAGATAAGCAATTTAGTTAAAAGTCCAGAAAAGGAATGAGAGTTCAGTAAAAGTTACAGATCCACTGCCTTCCAATCAGATTACTCTCTTTATTCATTTTGAACCTAACATATATGGGTTGCTTTATGGTGGTAAAAATCTTTTTACTTGAATATGACCTGTCCGTTACTTAGGCATACTGGTTAGTCCCTGAGCTGTTTAGCGGGTTGATATGTAGTCTGTACATCCTTAATAAGCAGAAATTGAGTTTTAAGATAAATCAAGATGGCTGTGCCTTTTCTTTTATAATCCATATCTAAATTTAGGTGTTAATTGTAAATGGTGTTCTCATGTCTGCACATTTATTCTTTAAAGAGCTACCAATTGAGCACTTACCACATGCTACAAACTGTAGTAGGAGCTGCTCATGCCACAAATTGTGTTAGTCAGGGATTGTCTAAACTCAGCTATGATAACAGATCAACCCTGAAAGCTCTGTGGATTTAGCATGACAAAAGTTTATTGTTTGTGCATGCAAAGTCTTTCCTGGGCAGGGCTGGGGTGTTCTCCAGGGTAGTTTACTCTCAAGTGATATGGCAGTGGTCCCATCTGCTTCTATCTTATGGCTTTACCTTCTCAACATGTGACTTCCAGATCACCGTCACAGAGGAAAAGAGAGCCACAAGGGGTTTTCTCAGCAGGCTTCGAAGGTGACACACTTATTTTCTGTTTATAATTTATTCGTCAGAAATTTTGTAGCTCCACCTGTGAGGATTGTGGTGGGAAGGTGCTGAGCAGTATGGTCTTCTCTGTGCCTATGAAAGAAAGAATTAACAGATACTGGTGAGTGCTGTTGATATAGCACAAGTTTTGGAGAGAACAAAGATTAAATTGTTAAAGTTGTCTCCTTGTATGAGAGCTGTACAGTTATATGAGAAAACTATAATTACAGGGGAGTATTTAGGGCTATATTACAATTTGGCAGGGCGTATAGCTCCTTAAGCCAGCAACTGCTGTTCTGTTTAGTGAATTCTTTTTTCATCTAAACTAACTGATGTGAGATTTAAAAATTCCTAGTAGTCACTTACATTTATGCTGTCTGCTTTGTTTGTTTGTTGGTTTGTTTAATAGAGGTCAGAATTTTTTAAAAACTAAGCCTGAGTCTTAGAACTTCTTTTCTTGAACCAGAGGCCTTCTGGCAGCTGTTGTTCTGCAGGATGAAGAAAATTGTCCTTGCCCACTGTGAACCGTGAAAGGCAGAATGAAGCAGCTTTCTGTGTTGGGCGCATGTTTTTTATAAATTTCCCAGCATTTATGATTGGTATGGTCAAACATGAAGACAGTTTTCTGGCATCAGCCATACAAACAGCAAAACATATGCAATTGGAAAAACCTGTACCTTGTGGAAAAATATGAGTGAAAACTAAGAACTAACTAACTAAATAACTAAATACATAAATAAATAGGGACATGCAAGTATGTTTAGGCTTCAATATGAACAGGTTCATGGAGCTGGGTTGACAATGATATGTTGCTAGAGATTCTAGATATTTTTGTGTATATGCATTTGGTACATATGTATTTTTTTTTATAAAAAATATTCATTGAAGAGCTAAAAAGCATTAATGTCATGTTGAATTGCAAGGAAGAGAAAAATAAAAATCTATACCATTTAAGGGGAAGTTTTCCTCAGAGAAAAAATAATTTTCCTACTTCTGTCTTATTTATAATGGTAATGTGCCATTCCAGAGACTGAAGTATTTGGGCTTTCACTGTAAAATGTTTCCTCTCAACCGTTGCTCTCTGTGCCTTGATGTTCAACTTCTGTTGACTTTAAGTTGTATCCATGTAATGCATTTACTTCAGCTTTTAGATGTATGTTATGGCTGCTAAGCAAATGTTTTCAGTGAATGTAGAGAGGAAGTGTGATGGCTTTTGAGATTTTAAAGATAAACTAGAAAGGAAAACTATGACAATTACACAAATAATAGTAGTAATAATAATACAATCATGAACATTATTTGGGCATTTATTTATGATCCAAATAGTGATTTATAAGGATCTTTTTATTTAGTCTGCATATTTATGAGAGGCAGGCACTTATTAGCTTCACTTTAAAAATGGGCTTAGAGAGATGTTAAATAAATTGCCCAGTGTCACATGACCAGAAAGTACATGTCTGACCTATTTAAAGTTAGCCACCTTTTGTCCTGCTACAAGGTATTTTGGTATGGATGTATGGATAATTCATAATTTAAAATGTAACCAAAGGAAACTTCAGCCTAACCATGTACTTAAATTGCATAAAGAATGAATATTGTAATGAAAATAAAGTAGCTGAACACAGTTTAGAAACTGAGATTGGGAATATGTTCAGTTTTTATCCAGATATCCAAAGGAAAAAGCCACTGTCTAGTGCATTGGTTCTCAGTAAGGAACCATTTTGCCTCCCCACCCAGGGAACATTTGCAAAGTCTGGAGACATCTTTGCTTCATGACTGGGAAGAAAGGTGCTCCTGGTATCTTTACGGGTAGAGACTAGATATGTTCTGAGCATCCTACAATGCATAGGGCAGCCCTAAGCATTATCCGGACAAAAAAGTCAATAGTGCTGAGACCGATCTTATGTAAAAGAGTCTTCTCTTCTCAGATAAAGGAAACTGTGTAATAAAGAGCTCGATCTTTGGAGTCAGGAAATCTGTGGTTCAGTTCTGGCTCTACAGCTTAACTCTGAGAGTTTAAGTTCTCTACATATTAATTCAGTTACCTATAAATTGGAAATAATGATAATACTAAGTCTACAAGGTTACTCTGAAGATGAACTAAATGTATGCAGAGTGATTTAGCATAGTCCCTGGCATTCACAAATGATCAATCAATTTACCTGAGAGAATGATAACCAGTGGTTAAACAGAGTTAGTACTGTCATTTGAGACCCTCAAAGACTGCTTTTTGACCAGGTATTAAAAAAGAAAGTTGCCTCCAGATCAGACAGCTTTGTTTTAAATTTCATTTCCTCTACTTCTTAACTCTGTAACTTTGAGCTGTCCATGCCTGAGTTCCCTCATCTGTAAGATGAGTAAGGATGGGGAATAGTTATGTGTCTTCTAGAGTTTCTGCGAGGCTTAGCTGAACATGTAAACTAGTGTTTAGAATAGTTTCGGCCACTTAGACACAGACAACTGTTCGCTCTTATTATTTGCTTAGTTAATATTGTTAGATAGTCATAGCACAAATTAATTTTCTAAATAAATGAACTTTACCTCTTGAAATACCAGCCATTTCTTTTATTTAAAATTAGCTCTAAAATTATATTTAAAAAATCCCTCGATTATTTATAAACCCAGTACTAAATTCTCTTTAACATTTCATGGTTAACTCAGAGTCCTGGTCATCATACTATTGTTTCTTATATCAGATTATGTTACATGAAGTTTTAAAAACTGTTAAAGTATGAGGATTTTCCTCACTCTAATCTGCTAGACAGTTTCATTTTTTGTCTTTTTAAAAACTATTGTTCTTATTTTCTTCCTATAAAAATATCAGTTTTATGACTTTTGTAGTCTCTTATTTTGCTTTTTAAAAATATCTGCATTTGATCAGTCAATCAGTATTTATTGAACATATATGTGCTATGCTCTCAGTGATCAAAACAAAACAACTCTTTCTTAGAGCTTACTGTTTAGCCAACGCAAACAATGAAGACATAGTGCCAGTTAAATAATTGTTTAGTTCAAATGTGATCTATGCTATGACTGAGAAGTATAGGTTGCTGTACTTAGGGATGAACCCTCTAGTGCAGTTGTAAAACAGGCCTTCATGGAGAATTGATCATTAGGTGGCAAACTGAAAAGTGAGTAGGTATTAGCAAGTCAAAGAGAAAAGGCACTGCCAGCAGATAGAACAGCATGTGTAAATAAATGCCCTGATTCTGGACAGGGCATGATGTTAAATAAAAGAATTTTTAAAAGATTTGTATGCCTGGAGACCAAAAGGAAATTCAGGCCTATGGTAGCATTGTTGAGTCTAAAAAAATAGCCAGAGGCTTGATCACGTAAAAGATTGACTTTATCCAGTAGACAGTGGTAAGCCACTGAAAAGTTTAAGATTATTGTTAATATGATAGATTTCCATGTGAAGAATGGCTTGAAAGTAGGAAATGATGACATAGAGACACCAGTTAAAAAGCTTCTGCAGTCGCCCTGGGAGGTTGTGATGAAAGCAGCCCAAATGGAGTCTCCAATAGAAGTAAACAGTCTCTGAGGAATAAAATCTAAATACTCCACTGTGAGAGGAGGGCCAATATTTAGTTTTCAGACTTGGAAAGATTGATTTTTGGCTGTTTTGGCTTGTTTACCTTTAACCTTGTTCTTGGCCGCTTTCCAGAGGATTGCAATTGATAATCAATTTCTGAAAGAGCAAAAATACCAATATACAGCAATAATAAAAATGAAATTGTGTTTGTGTAATACTTGAAAACTATCTATTGTTGCATTTAATCGGAAAATTTTCCCAACGAGAGATTTTTACTGCTGTTTCTTCACCACTGTGGTCTTAGTTAATGTACCTTAATTTGTTGACAATAGGAAATTTCTACCTCAGTAAGCCATAATGCATAATAGAAAACTTCATGTGTCCTGTCTTACAGAAAAAGTTGAAATTGCATAGAAGTGGCCTTTCATTTTGTTCTTTGTATTATGAGAGAATTATAGAAGTGTTAACTCATTAGTTCTCATTTTTAAGCACTGGTATCTTGATAAAAATTACAAAATTTTAGAAGTTTAAATAAGGAGAAAGTTATCTACATTGTGTGTACAAAATACATGCTATGTTAAATATGAACTGTATGCATATTAAATACATATATGTATATACACAGGCATATCATGTAGAACCTTGAACACTGTATTTAGAAAAATGGGCATTCTATTTTGAAAATCTGTTGAACCTCTCCAATGATCTATACATGTCTATTTCTAAAATATTTGTCTAAAATAGTTATAGTAATTGCTTTCTCATAGGGTAACTAAAATTAAATGAGATCTTTTAGATAAAGTGCTTAATTTAGCACCTAATGAATAAAAATATTTAATGAAATTTAAATATGGATATGTAATTTAAATATAATTTAATCACAAATTGTCTATATGGCTTAATATAAATTTATATACATTGATAATTTGACATAAGATTGTATATACAGATTCAAATGTATATATTTGCACATATATACACTATATTAGTTTTGATTATTATAACAAAAGTGGTTATAGAGTGATATTAAAAATGACGTAATCTTATATCCACCTTTGGCTGAATTAGTTTAGTTTTACATTTTTGATTATTTCTGCTCTGGGAAGTTATCATAAGTCAGAAATTGAATGTTAGCCTTGAAGATATAATTTCACATGAGTTGAAATTCTAGTGCAGTTTCTGTATCTTGCTTTCTCTCATTTACTCATTTATTCCTTTATTTATTATTTAAATATTTCCTGGATCTCTATTTCATGCCAGCCACTCTAACCCTTCAGAATCTTACAGGCTGGTAGGAGAACAAATAAGAAAGGAAATAACTGCAATACAATGGCATGGACAATAGCCAACACATTTTTTCAAATAAGTAAGCATTCTACTCTCCTAGATGACATATGGTTAATTATTAAGTACATTTGTCTATCATTAAACCAAATAGAATAGAAATTAAATACAGAATACTTAAAGGAACTTTTTTTCTAAGTATCTATTTTTTACTCATCCTCTTCACCTACCACCTACATGCTGAAGACATCCAAATGATTATTGGTAATTACTATCACTTTCTCTTACCCCAGAATCCTATTTCCATCTGACTTTTGGCAATCTGTAGGTAGATGTTCTGTAGCTATTTCAAGTTCATTCTGCTTAAAACAAATTCATTATGTCCTTTCCTCTCACAAAAATTGTTTCTTCTCTATTTCTAGTCCTGTTAAACATACTGTCACCCACAAAATCACTTACTCTGAAGTCTTGAGGCCCCAGTCCATATTCAGTCCTGTCTCAACCCATACACAATTGGTCATCAAACCCTCCTCCTCCTCTGCCAGTTTTCTTTCTCTCCCCTCTAGGTAAACACATATAACCCCTATGCCCCAAATTAGTAGAATAAAAAAGCAATTTTCAAGTTGCTAAGCAGCAGCAATTGAAAGAAAGCTCAGAAAATTAAGTCAGTGACTTGGTTATTAAGTGCTATCACTATGTTGTCTCTTTTTCTGTGAGTGAAACATCTTTCTCTTTGACATGGAATACTAATTTTAAATTCTGTTGACCTATGGACTTCAAAAACATCCTCTTATACATGTCCACATTATATTCTTGCTCAATTTACCTTTCCCTCCCATCACTGATATTTTATGCTGCCAAAGATATTACCAGCTTTAAATCTTAGAGCCCTTTTCAAAGATCTGACTGCTCTGGAAATGGATGGGAGATTCACACTGCAGTTCATGTTTATGGAGAATTACATTATTCATTGATAATTAGTCATTGAAAAGAAATGATTGACATCACTGTAGTGAAAGATATCATAAGTTGGCTCTGATTATTTTCTAAGTGTTAATGAAATTTCCTTCTGGTCCACACATTTAAAGAATCATTTATTAATTCATAAGGATAAGTACAAAACTATCTGGAACATAGGAGGTCCAGAGGTAGTAGTGTATCCTATTCTCTCTTGTAGGATATCTTTAAAAAAGAAAAATCAGTGAGCATCTAGATCCCTAAACTGCCTGAAACATTAGGAAAATATGTCTAAGTTCCCAAGGAAAATACATTGAAAGAAGAAATGTGACAGTTTTCTTTTTCTTTTTCTTTTTAATGTGTTTTTAAAATGTTTTACATCCTGGCAAAATTATGGAATGGGGCTAATGTTAACTGTAGGTTAGAGTGAAAAGTTTACTTTAAAACATGAGATTTTTAAATGGAATAGTGTTACAGATACAGAGGAAAAGACTGCTTGGAGGGGAGTAATAGATAAAGAAGACAATTATTCTCTGAAGAGACTTAAAAAGAGATTAAATTTGTTTTGAATATTTCTTAAGTAAATAGATTATTTCTTTCTGAGCTTCCCTCTTACTATTTTATTTTATTTTTTTGAAAGAATTGAAACTTCTGATGCACCTCAATATTTTACATCATTTTGGTCTATATATCCTGATCTGTCATGATAACCTAGCATTGTTAGCAAACACTGGTGTTGTTGCTCTATACATATTTACTGGTCTTCAGCTAAAATTAGCTTTACTGTGTAAATAGATTTTGTGCAGCCACCCTAAACAGATCATCTCCAAAAAAATGCCAAGGAAGACACTGGCAATAGGACTTACTTTATCCTTTATCAATATGTTTTCATACTTAAAAAATGGGAAAATAAAAAAACTGGACCAAAGGTAAAGCTTATGGTTCACAAACATAAACCTCTCAAGTGCAGACAAGAGTTATACATTTGAAAGGATGATTTGTGAACCTCATCACACAAGCAAAGGATCATTGTTAGCAGTTGCTTATAATTCATGGTGAAATGCCTTAGGAAAATATTAAGGCTAATTATTGTGTTGCATTTATTCTGCTTTCTGCAAACCAGGTGAATGTAGGATAATTTATATAGCATAGCTTTCAATATGGAAGTAGAGGGGAAGTATTTTACCTTTTTTCCCTCTCCTCTGAAAAAGGATTTGCTTTATTTTGAAGTAAGATTCTGATAAAAAGGCTTCAAGTCACAAAACATTTGGCAGTTTCCTTGAAATGAAGTCCAAACTATAGTCCATTCTTTTTTAACAATTTGTCTAGAAGCCACACATGTGGGCAAACATAGGGGTGAAAGTTCATTTAGAATTGCTGCACTAGAAGAAGACAATGCTTGACACATGAAGTTGCTTGATAAATATCATAGATTTTTAGATACTGCTTCATTGCAAGTAGCTAATAGGACTCCAAGGGAAAATTGAAGGAGATGAGAAAAGAATCAGCAGTGAGATAGATATGGGTTAATGGAGAGCTAGAGCATTGGGACTCAGAAGCCTGAAAGACCTGAGTTTGAATCTTGTCACCTCTTATTATCTGTCACTTCTCTCAGTCTCAGTTTTCTCTTTTGCAAGACAGCAAACACAAACCTATCATGCAGATTGTTCTCTGAATTATATGGGTCAACCTATGATTCATCATGCTCTTTACCTTGCAGGCAGCAGGTCTACCCTGAGGGGTAATTTTTTTCTCGTTTTAGCATAGCTTTAAACTTTTTTTTTTTTTAATTAAAAATCTCTGCTCCACTTCAGGTTTTTTATTTCTCAAATAACCATGCTTAGAAACCTGTGTTATTCTCCAACACCCTTTTTTTTCCTTTTCTACTATTCCTTCAGTCTTTATTTGTCTTTTTAGCACCTGTTATTTCTACAGTTTACATAACCCTCTGCTCTCAGCAAGGAATAATTGATTTGAGAATGTTGGGGAATGATCCTGCATCCCAATGAGAAGTTGCAATCCCTCTACCAACCTAAGACTTTCCACCTCTCTCCTCCTTCTCCTTCCAGAAAACAAATAAACCCATGCTTCAGCACTATGACTTTTTGAATCACATACATACATAAATATTTGAAGGTGGGGGCCGAGGGATAGTGTCCATAGTAAAGTCACTGACCTGATTCTAACTTTACAGAGAAGTTGTGTTTGGGAGAAGAAAGACTAGAGACGTAGGCAGACTGAAAACTGTCATCATCACAATTGTCTTCAAAGGAGCATCACCTGTTTACGAAGATTGTGAGAGAGAAATATTGAGTGAATTTTAACAGGGTCCGATAATCCATTGGAGGAGGAGGATGAGGGGAGAGCATCGATTTACCATTTACTTAAATTATACTCACCATAAAAATCATATACCTCTCCATTCCAGCTTTTCCATTCAGTTAATTTGCACTGTGTGGCCTCTGTCTAGCCTCTTTTTCAGAGAGGACACTCCTCATGTGAGTTGCTAGTTTCTTAGTGCACTATGTTCCAAAGTTAATATCATGTTATGGCACCATATGGGCGATGACAGAAAATAACAGCCTTTGAGGTCTCACCTTTCAGAAGAGGGGATGTGAGACTTAATTAATGAATGATGTAAGATCTTCCGCAATCCTGGTATAAAAGACTTTAAAATCAGAGAATTGCTATTTTCCTAGTTTTAAATAAATACCTGCCAAGCTAACAGGAATTTAAATAACTATTCAAATGCAAAATGTGCTTATGTATATGAAATCAACTACACATTTAATCCTCGAAGAGAATTTAGGGCTGGCCTCTCATGTTACATCTTGAAAAGCATGATTTTTTCTTAATTCATAGAGCTTGTTAGAGCCAGACCAAACTAGAACCCAGATGTCTTAGATCCGGGAACCTTTGCAACATACAAGACTGCCTCCCTATAGATGTCCTGTAGAGAATCTATGGAATCTGACCAAAAACTAAGGAGAAATGCTTTGTGATTAGACTTAAACCTTTTTCAAGCATAAGCATGCTTATTACTGTTATATGAAAGATTGGAAATGACTTTTAATCCCATTGGACACAGAAGAAAATAGAGTCTTGGAGCCAACTCTATGCTAGGGAAATATTACTGGCAAGAGTCCATGACATTTGCCAAGGCAGTAACCACCTTCCACAACTGAGTGAAGTGTAATGTTTTTGGTCACATCGAGCATTGTTGAAAATTGCTCATAAGAAGTACATAGAGTTTTTATTACAGCAGGCTAAAAGAAAGATCCATAAGTGAATTTATGGCATAATTTGATCTAGCCTAAATTGTTGCTGTGGAATAGGATAGTAGTCTGAGTCATAATGAAATGAATCCTGGACTTTGCATCAGGTGACTCAAGATTAAATACCTAAACCAGTATTCTCCTCACTGTCTGATTTGTGATAAATCACTGAACTACTCTGAGCCTCAAAGTGCTTTTTAAAAAACTGAACTAATGATTTTTAGATCACGTAGTTTGGGAGAGAATTCTGTAAAATAATTCAGGTCAAGTTGCATTGTATAGTGCTAATAACATGTCTACAGTAGGCAACCAGTTGTAGCTGTAGTATTTTGAATCTAAATCTAAAGAGAGTTGTCAGCAATGATTAGGATGTATGCTTACAGTTCGATAAGTAAAAGTCAATTCTCTGGAGATCACAGACAGAGGGACAGGAAGAAGTGTTTACACAGCAAATTAGAACATTAATATCCTTCACTAATTATATAACTTGGCTCAGATATCACACTTCTAGATGTTACTACCCATTATCTCAAATGTGGCTGGCTGGAACTTCTGAAAAAAAGATGAAACAGAGAACAATAGCACTTATGATGTTGGAAGCTTCAGTTTTATTGGAAAACTCCCCCTTCCTTGTAGTTTACCTTATATGTTTTTGTTTTCTTTAATTTTTTAAATTTTTTTTGTGGGGACCAGTCGGCTTAATCACTTAATTTACAGTCTTCAAGAAGCTATACTTATTTCTATCTTTCACTCATTTTTCCCCAATGGAATTCAGGCTAGTTCATGGCAAATGTTTTAGATATCCAAATAGTTTATGTCTGTTTCTCTAAGAAAAATGGATTTATGCCATTGTTTCAGGTAGCTTTGACTGCATAATTCATCGTTTTATACAGGCAGTTATAAAAATTCATTTCCACAATGGCTTTTTTATTCTTCTCTTCATATTTTATAATTACTTTAAGTCCTAGTCAGTAAAAGTAACCTATATACAGATTCTTATGGGTTATTGTGGTAACTATTTTAATAGGATAGATCAGCCTCCTTCTGTCTGGCTTTGTCTGGATAAGTTTTTACCTGACAACAGATGATGAGAGATAATATAACTTTTGGAGCATATTTCAACTTTATGAAGATATGGAAGTAAAATAAATAAAAGTAAATGGATGGATTTCATGTGTTTGTGTTTTTGATGACTTCCATTCAGAATAACTTGTTAATTCATTCAGTGCCTATTTAGTGTCACATCATTCTTAGATGATGGAGAGACAAAAATGGATTGAAACATGTTGTCTTTATGAAGTAGCTCCAACTCTTTTGGGGTGCAGGGCCCTGAGAGGTAATTGTATTACAGTGGTAGGTGGTAGATACAATACAAATATCATGACAGAACTAACTGTTCTGTTAAATTCTCCTATCTGAGTTAGGGGTGGGATAGTTTCTGGGAGTATTTCCCAATAAGGAAATCCTTAAGCAAAGGCTTATGGAGTAGAAATTAGCCAGGAGAGGAAGATTGAAGGAACTTCTTAGATTCTGTCCCATAATATTTTATCTTTCACTCCAATGCTGGTGGACCATGAAATACATGTCTGCAAGTGGCCCTTCAAATAACAACTGAGAGTAAAACAGAGAACAGAACTGGCTGTATCATTAGAATTAAGAGCAGTGTAGCTAAGTACACTGGTATGGGCTACTTGTCAAGAGAGAATAGGAAAGTGCTTTGGGATCAAAATGATAGTAATTTATTAAATATGTACTCTATGCAGGCTAAGCATTTTACATGTTACTCTGTTTAATTGTAACAATAAATTCATAGGTAAAAATTATGATTATTTCAATTTTAAATATGAATCAATAAGTGAAAGCAGCAGATTCAATAGAAAACAGCAGATTTTCTTATGTACATATAGTGAGTAAAAGATTTGGACTAAGAATCTGGTTTACCTGTGTCTAAAAATCATCATCTTTGGACTATGTCTATATAAATTACATTGGTCATATTGCATTTATTATGGGCACCATGAATGTTGAAAAGTGTAAATTGGAGAAAGCTGAAAAAGCCAGGCAAATACTGAAAGAATTAGATTTAAGGGAATGTATAAATAGATTAAAGGTTATTAAATAAAGCCCAAGTTATGGGGAGGGAATTTGTACACACATATAAATGCTAAATGGAACTGGAATTATATACAACCCAGATCAGCATTATATAATAAGGGTTTTAATGAATGTGGAGGCTATTGAGTATTTGACAGCCTCTATAGAATAAAAAGCTATTGGATTTTGAAAGCCATCTCATGGGAAATATTGGAAGCTGAAATACTTGAGGGATGTAAAGCTAAATTGAATAAAACATATCTCTAATCTCCAGTATGGCCTCTTTGTATAAAATACATGCAAAAACACATATACTATTCAAAGCCACTTTTAATTTTTGCAAACTGCGTACCTCAGTTTATTTAAATAATAGTTTAATCTTAAAAAACTTCTTAAAAATTACTTTGCAGGTAGAAGCTAAAGCATTGTAGGATAAGTTATAGAAACTGAAGTCTCTTTTCAGTGGGATGGAAAACATGCAGTCATTTAAAAATAATTAGTTTTGCAAAGGGATACTTGAATGGAAGGTCTTGGAAAGGAGGCAAAGAATTAATTTCCCAAAAGACACTGCAGATAAAATTGTGGTTGGCACAATTCATTTGCAGATAGACCTCTTATTGGTATCTTATCTATTCTCTCAGGTGATATTTGGAAATAGCACATGCTCTAATGATTGTCCAATCATGCAAACGAGAAAGGCACGTTTCAGACATTTAACTCTGGACACATACTCTGAGCTCAGTCTTGGTTTGGTCTCTTAAGGAGGTCTGAAAAGAAATAGCAGAAGTGGTTAACCACACCTCTA
This sequence comes from Cynopterus sphinx, assembly GCA_030015415.1. NCBI lineage: Eukaryota > Metazoa > Chordata > Mammalia > Chiroptera > Pteropodidae > Cynopterus > Cynopterus sphinx. The sequence continues at coordinate 122,331,089 of CM057383.1, forward strand.
TCAAGTGGGAGTTATGGGCTTTTTATTTTGCCTAATCTCCCTGAATTATTCTGTGCAGCAATGAAAAAGAAGATTATTATATTGAAAGGAGTCATCAACTGGTATTTTTTGTTTGTTTATTCTGAATCCTTGAGTTAAATTAGCATTTATGTTCTTTTGACCTATACTTACACAAATACTGGTGTCCTTTTTCATGAGTGTGCGTGTGCGTGTGTAAATATATACATATATACATTACTTGCATCCCATATATATCTTGTGTCCCATCCAAGCCTCAATTGCTTCTCTGATGACATGATAAAATGCAGTTCTGTTTTTGCCATTTTAAATAGTACCCATTGGACTCAATGAAATCCATCATGATTTCTCATTGCAAACATGATAAAGGATGGACTCATTATCTCATCATCAAGGTATTTTACATATAAAAATGGTCTATTTTTCTAACTTTTTCTTATATTTCTTATATTTTATTTTCTATATTTCTAAACCTTTTCTAATATGCTTCTGCTCCAGTCAGACTGGTAACTACTCATTGTCCCTGAAACTTGGCTCATGCTCAATCACCTTTTGACATTTGTTCAAAGTGTTCCCTCTGCTTTTACCACTCTCTCATATTCCTTGTACTCTTTCTGCTCTATTTACATTATTTACATATTGAAACTCTATCATCTCTTAGAAACAGGTCTCAATCTTCCCTCCTAAGTGAGACCCCTCCTTTCTTTGAGTCTTCATAGCACTTTGCCTCGCATCTTCACTGTGAACTCATCCTAATGCACTGAGAACTCATTGTGTTACCTGAAGTTTACGTCACAAGGATTTTAACATGGGAGGTAATTAGGTAAATATTTATGGAATGTATGAAATCTTTTGCTTTTTTTTTTAAGTGAAAACTGAATTCAGAAGCAATCTCAATGCCCAGAGTTAAAGGGAATGACTAAATGCATTATAACTGATCCATATATGGACTACACTGCAGTCATTAAAATTAGGTTTACAATGAGGTTTTAATGTATGGAAAAATAATTATGATATTCAGTGGATGTTTGGCATCCATAAGGGATTTTTCCTGTTCCTTTCAAAGGTACATGATTTTTTAATAATAGTATAATAATAGTAGCTTACCTTTACTTGATATTTACAATGTTCCAGATCATCTTGAGTTGTCCTATATTTTATATAATGCAGAAAAGTAAACTGAAGCACAAGGAAGTTAGATAATTTCTCAAGATCAAGTACTTCAAATGAAGCAATGAAATGTGCTAGCTGAGCAGAGAGAAACTTATTAAAATGCCTGCATTTTAGTCACTGTTCCATCAACTTGCAAATTACTCACCCTCTCTGTGTATCAGTTTTACAAGTGTATAACATCGATAATAACAGTTGTGAGGATCAAATAAGATATATAGATATAGTACTTAACATAGCACCAGGAACATAGAAAGCACTAGTCAAAAGTAGCTATTTGTATATCCAAAGTTTGGTAGCATGCCTGGCTAAATGAATATTTCTTGCCTGAATGAAGGAATGGAAGTTTTGTTTCACCTCAAGTCTCATTGGTCCTCTTCGCTCTACTCTATCACGCCCTAATGACATCTCACTGTTACTGAGAGTTATTACATACATGGCAATGAAAACAGAGCCAAAAAAGGCATACTGAGGCCCAATTCTAGGCAATCAAATAGACTCATTCATCAGTTAAAATTATTTACATTGCCTTTACGATTCAAATTCATGTCTTAGAAAAATCCAAATAGAGAACCTACCAAATGGAAGAAAATATTTATAAATCATATATATGATTAGGTGTTAATATCTAAAATATACAAAGAACTCATACAACTCAACTAGCAAAAAAAAAAATCTGACAAAAAATGGGCAAAAGATCTGAACAGACATTTTTCCAAATAAAACATACAAATAGCCAACACATGCATAAAAAGATGCCAAACATCACTAATCATTAGGGAAATGTAAATCAAAGCCACAAAAAGGTGTCACCTCACACCTGTTAGAATGGCTGTTATCAAAAAGACGAAAAAGTGCTGGTGTGGATAAGGAGAATAGTTAAATATAGAACTCCCATATGATCCAGCAATTCTACCTCTGGGTATTTATCTGAAGGAAATGAAAATACTAACTCAAAAAGATATATATACTTTCATGTTCACTGTGGAATTATTTACAATATCCAGAATATGGAAACAACTAAAGTGTCTATTGACAGAACAATAAAGGAAATATTTAACTGTTAGTCAGTTATAAAAAAGAATGAAACCTTGCCATTTGTGACCACATGGATGGATCTTGAGGGCATTATGCTAAGTGAAATAGATAGGGAAAGATTAGTCCTATATGATCTCACTTAAATGTGGAATCTAAAACAAACAAACAAAACCCAGCTAATAGAAATAGAGAGCAGATTGAGGTTGCCAGAGAAAGGGGTTTGGGAGTGGAAGAGATGGATAAAGGGAGTCAAAAGCTACAAACTTTAGCTATACAATAAATAAATCATGGGGCAACTAAATGCTGTATTGTATATTCGAACGTTGCTAAGACAGTAAATCTAAAATGTTTTCAGTACAGGAAAAAACTTGCAACTATGAATTGTGACAGACATTAACTAGACTTATTGTAGTGATCACTTTGCAATATATTCAAATATCAAATTATTTTGTACACTCAAAACAAAAATTATATGCCAATTATACTTCAGTAAGAAAGAAAAAATACAGATTATTACAGGTCAGGGACATTCAAAATAAAGTATGAACAATGGAATATATTAATGCCAATGACTTTTGTAGTGTTAAGGGGGGAAATTTTAAAATAAATTGTAGATACATAGGATCTTAAGTATGCATTTAAAAAATAGGAATGGAATTTGATGGAATAAAACTAAGGAATATGCCAGAATGTTAACAGTGATTGTACTGGAATTATAAGATTATGTATTATTTCTCCTTTAAATATCTTTATTTAAATATTTGTGTACTTTTAAATTTTCTGCCAAGTTCCATTCTATTTATAGTTAGGAAAAACTATGCTAAAAATAAACTCTGTCCTTCAAAGTTAAAAAAAAAAATTGGATTCAATAGCTATGAATCTAAACTTTTCTTTAGTTTGATGCAACTGAAAAAACTGTTGTTTTGTCCAATATTAATATAGATTTTAAAAACATATCAAATGATTCTGTAGAACACTGAGAATGATGAATTCAAATTTCAGAAGTACTTTGTGTTCCTTGCAAGGTCATCCACAGACAGTAGTTTTCAATCATATTTAGGCCCTTAGTCTAATGAGTTTAATTAAAATTTTTTAAAAATATATTTTTACAAGACAAATGTGAATCTAAACTATAAAATCAAATAGATTGACTGATGGCCTCCCCTCACCAGTAATCTATATAATATGGATATGAAATGCCTATTGAAATGAAATACTTGACTTCTAAAACTTTTATGATAGTTAACAATTTTTGGCAGACTCAGGAGTCGACAGACTCTTCTGCCATAAATCTTGACACATTTCAGCGATTCTCACTCCAGCAGAGAAGACAAGTGATTACAGGAAACCACAGTCTTAAAAGATGTACAGTTCAGAGGTATATGGGCAATTATAAGCAACATACGAAGTAGCCATGGTGCAATGCAGCTGAAGGTAATTTGGCATGTTAAAAATCTCTTAAAGGAAAAGTGATGCAACTGTTCCCATGTTGCTGACCTTTCTTAAAGAGGAATAATGAATGGTTGGAATCCATTCATTCAGCAGATATATATTCACTTCTACTATGGACCTGTGGTCTAGCATAGTTTCTGGGAACAGAGAAAAATCCTGACCTTTTTGGAGCTTACAATTTAGGGTGTATATTGATGGGTTGATAGAGGAGAGTATGAAAATAAACAAACAAATCTATAAATTATATACATGTCTAGAGCAGCGCTATCCCATAGTAATTTCCTCAGTGATAGAAATGTTTTATAGCCATGCTATCCAATATGGTCAACACAGGCCACATGTGGCTGCTGAACACTTGAAATAAGCCTAGTATGACAGAAGAACAAAAATTTAAAATTTGTTTTAACTATTTTAAATTTAAGCTTAAACAGCAGGTGAGCATGCACAGTGACTATCATTTGGTGAAGTCTAGATAGTTACAAGACTATAGAAGCACATGTGAGGGGGTGAGCAGGGCATAGTGGAGAGGCTGCAATTTTAGAAGTGACATCTTGAGGAGACATTTGGCTAAATATCAAAAAGAGGTGAGAGAGCCGTGAAGATATTTAGAGGAAATTTTTTCATGAAGAGAAACTGGGAAGTGCAGAGACCTTGAGGTGGGTGATGCCGGTCTTGGAAGAGGGATGGCATGGAGGCCAGTGAGGATGAAACACAGCAAGTGTGTGGACAAAAGGTAGATGAGACTAGAAAGCCTGTGGCCATGGTGAAGAATCAGAAACTCTGCCTTAGGTTTAATTAATTAATATACATACATACATATAAAATGTATATATGTTAAATTAATATATACATATATGGTAAATATTATGTATTAATAATTAAGTAAATTAAGTGACACATGTATATTAATATATATTAAGTGAATTAAGTGATACATATGTCACTTAACTATTAATATATAATACTAATGTTAAAATATATTCATAAACATAGATTTAGCAAATATTAGTATATACTAGATAGTAAACATATATTTAAAATTAGTGTCAAGGTTTAAGATTCAAATCCAAAAGAGCCTGTTCATTTCTCTAAAGCCCTTTGTTAACCTGGAGGTTTTTATCTGGCCATGTATTTATTTCATAGTTGAGTCTAGAATTTTAAATGTTCTGTGTTTCTCTAAGTATCTCTTGAACTTGCATTTCCCACCATACTAAATAACATTTACAACTACAACCCTCTTTAGGCCTCTCCTTACCATGACAAATATATTCTTTTCTTTTCCTAAGATTGAGTTTATCTTTAAAATTTAAATGTAATTGTAACATATTATGGAAGAAAGTATGCCAATTTTTATAGGGACATAATTCTGGAAAATTGAGAATTATAGGTCATGGTACAGAAGAAGATATGAATGGAAAACCTTTTTAGAATAAAGATCATTAGTCACATAAAACTGTACAGGGTGTTAAAAAAATTGCAGGTATTCAGATTTACCTTGCATATTACCCTACTGAAATATACCTGTCACATTTTAAACCTTCTTGATCCAAATTGACACTTAGTTGCCATATAGCAGACATTTATCCTAGATTTTAGCTTTACTTATGACTTCATTTTTAAAAGAAACTTTGTAGGGATAGTTAAAATTTCCTCTTTTTAGTTCAGTTTAATCAGAAAATCAGGACCATATTTTTCTTTAATTAAACTTTTTTAAATTAATATTTTGGTATTGCTATCTTTTTAATTTGCTTTCTTATTTATTTAATCAGCTAGTTATCTATATACCAGATTTGCATGGTAGCTGGTAATGCTTTTATTTTATAGATAAAGATATTTAGGAAATACAGAAATCTGCCTAAACATATACACTCCTAGTACATGATAGTATAGGACTCAACCCAGAGACCTTTAGGCTATAATATCTTTGTTATTTCCATCACATTCTCTCTCTCCAATTATAATTGTGTAATATCCGAAAAATAATATTTTTATGTCTTGGCTTTGCTATTTACTAGCTGTATTTACTGTTTCTTATTAGGATTACTTACTCTTGGTAAGCCTTTATCTCCTTGTCTATAAAAAAATATTAATATTAAGTATGTAATGAAGTTATGATTATTATATGAAATAATCCATGTAAACAAACAACAAAGTGCTTAGAACAGAGTAATCCCTCAATAAATTAGCTATTATTAATCATTTTATCTAAGTTTCTGCATGTGTATGTAGGAAATGGAAGAAATTACTTGGCATTATAATTCCATGCAGTATAATAAAATAGATTCTCTAAACCTTGTGTTCCTTCAGTCTTTCCAACCACACCACTTTTAAATTTTGATCTTCCACAATTTACAGATTATGTGCAACCAGATACCATTATTAATGAGCTAAAAGAAAAATTGATTAACCTCCTAATGACTTCCTTCCCCAGAACTGAAACTGACGCTGGATTTCCTCAGCTGCTCTGTGGTTGCTGCTGTCTGCCTGTAATCAGTGTTTTCAAAAAGATTGACTTTGGCATCTTGTTGTTCAGCCCCGTACGCCTCACCTCCCTATACGAACCTGAGGTCTTTCTGTTCCTCCAATGACTTGTTTCCATCCGTGTTCCAGTGATGCAGGGCATTGACAGGAATGTCGATGATGCCATTTATTTTCATGTTCACTTTTTGTTCCATAACTGGAAAATTTCACAGAATTTCTTCATATTCTTCTAGTTTCTGGGCATGCCTCCTAGTCTTTCTCTTGCAATTCTGTGTCCTTTCTGGGCTATCCTTGCTCTTTATCTTTCATCTTCCACTTCTTAGTCTCATTTTAGAAGACAAATAACTCATTTTAATCAGATGATCCATTTGGTATCACGAAAGTCCTATCTTTCTTCTAGAAAAAAAAAAATATTACCCAGTTTAGATTGTGTCATTTTGCACCTCCTAGACCGAGGCCTGACTCATAGAACATGGGGACCATCAAGAAGTGGATGAAAATCATTGTTTTGTTGGTGTCTGGGTCTTTGAACTTGGCTAACTTTGGAAAGTAAGCAAGCATTTAGCCCGGAGGACATGGGAGCTAATGATGGCTGTAAGAATAACCAGATACTATCACCCAGGCTCATCTTCATTATGCAAGTACTAGCAACAAATATGAAAGTCACAGTGCAGCTGGGGTTCTAGCCATAGTAGGAACCTGTAGCTTTTGAAGTTGCATGTTTAAGGAAAAAGAAAAGAAATGCAAGAGGAAAAGGAAGGAGATGAGGACTTAGGTTTATTTTTTACTCTTAAGTAAATACTTTGCCCAAAGCAGTAGATGATGAGAATGGCACCCCAAGATAATGAATGAAAAAGATCAATGTAGAATAGTAATTGTTTAAATCTTTTTAATGCTATGTAAAAAAAAATACATCCAACTACATAAGAGTACATGTAACTGAATAAGAAGGGAAATTTTCTTTATTTTTTTATTTGCCCTATTTGTTTACCTCACACTCAGATTAATCCCATTATCAGTTTTTTGTTTTTTGTTTTTTGGGTTTTTTTTACAAAGAAAGCCCTGCTACACAACTTCCAGACCTTTTTCTTCTCAGCTTTCTTGAATGTTCTGCAAATTTCTCTCTCAATTCTCTAGCCTCTGGGCTTGCAAAAGAGAACCCATTCTTTGAGCTTTTTCCTTAGCCTTTTTGTTTTCTTAAGCAGCTCTTAATTCTTTTGTTTCTTTTTTGAAAGAGTCCTGAACTTTGTCCTTTCTCAGTGTGTTTTAGTGTTTTTCACTCCTTGGGGAAATTTCTGTTGGCCCTCTTATACTCATGCAGTCAAAGTCAGAAGTAGGTCTTTTTTTTTTTTTTTTTTTTTGGACCCAGTGGGGGTTTCCTGCCTGTTTTTGTATGTCAATTTTTACATTAACTGGACTAATCAATCTCATGAATTTTCCTGCTGTTGTTCAACAACCAAATTAGGCCCAAGAGCTATTAGAGCCACAATCTACAGCATGGAGTAAGCCAGGTCTGAGTTTAAATTCTCTTTACTCCAACTAACAACCTTTGTGTGGCTTACATTTCTCTTTTTTGCCTTTTTTTTTTTTTTTTTTTTTTTTTTTTTTAGATTTGAGAACCTGAACCAGTACCTAAATTCTCTTGGAACTCCTTTTTTCCCCCATCTCAATCAAGATTATGTTATCTGCCATTTAGGTTGTAGTAGGGATTACTAAGTATGTAAAACATATTAAGAAAACTTAGCACACATTAGATGCTCAATCAATGTAGTTGCAATCAGTAGGAAAGAAACTCGTTCTTAATTGATTTAATGCTTCAGCCTCATTCTGTCTCTTGAGATGTCAGCCTTACTCTGTCTCTTGAGATGAGATCTGCCAATGCTCACAGGTCTCTCAGTAGTGGGGTTACAAACCAGAATATCATGCTTTTATGAGTGGAAGCAGATCTTGGGGACCAGGACTTTCCACCTACTGTTCTTTTTGTTTTGTCTGCTAGTAAAGGGAGAACACCGCAATTTGAAGGAATCTATTTAGTATCGTTCACCTATTAAATAGCAGAGCCAAGATTCCTGGCCTCATGATTTCAGTCTGGCATTCCTTCCATTACACCAGTTCTCCCCAACTTTTTGTCCACAGATATAATGCTTGTACAGCATCACCAACACATTAGCCAAAATGCCAGTCCTTTTGCTCTTACTCAAAACAGAAAATCAAAATGCAAACGAGTGAGAAGAACTGTTACTAGGCACAAATGTGAATATCCTCTATTTATAAGAATGAAGACATTATTTTCAAACACTGCTGCTCTGACATAACAAATAAATTGAGACACTCCTCAACATCTTGATCCCCACTGGTCTTTTGTGAAACAGGTTGAGTTTAGCTTTTAAGTGTTGTAGTAAATTCCGCTTTTATCAAAAGGGCAGGATAAGAAAACAATTGCAAGGTGTTGCATCATCCTGGTACCAAGACATCTCTAGATTTCAATCTCTAGATTTCAGTCCCAGTCTCTATTGCCTGGCCATCAATTTCTAGTTTCCTTTTGCTGGCAGTATTTCCACTCAGCCATTTCATTTGATTTCTCAGTGATTGCTCCCCAAATCATTGTTTCTTCAATGCCATCTTTTAGCAGTGATTTAGTATGATGGCTAAGCACATGAAATCTGAAGCTTCCCTACTTGGTTTTCAATCCCACTTCCATTGTTTGCTAGATGTGGGACTTCAAGTTACATAATATCATAGCACCTCTGTTTCCTCATCTGAAAAATGAAGATAATAGTAGTATGCACCTCACAGAGCTGCCGTGATGTTTATGTTGTGTATTATATACAAAGACCTTTTATTATTTACATTTGATGCATGTAAAGAGCTTATTAGAATGCCATACATAGGAAATATTGTTAGAAGCGTTGGCAATTATTACCTTTTTATTGGTAGCAAAGCCCCAATTTAACTCTTTCTACATGTGCAATAGATCTAACAATTCATTTAGTTATTCCCAGATATTTTGTTTCTTGGTAGCTTCAAAGATTTCTTTTAATGCTCTTACCGTTTTTGTATTTTCCTTGTGTTTATTTTGCTCACGTCCTGGAAAAGTTGTGTGTTTTTATGGACTACTAGAAGTTTCCAATCTGAGCATGTAATTACCCTGAGTGCTTTTCTCCTAAATCCACAATAACAAGCATTTAGTTTGTTTTTCAGAGCTGTTGTGCTTAATTAATATTTATGCAGGACTTAGTGAAATCATGAAAATTAACCGATGTCCTTACCTAAACAGGTGTTGAATATATCAACAATTGCAGTAAGAACAGTGATGCTACAATATTACTTGTTTAGATTACTCAGACTCATTGTTGAGCCTGATAAGCATGGTTTCCTATCTGGTCACTACCCAACCTTGGAAATACATTATCAGGCAAATAAACATGACTCAAGGATATTTTAAAATATTGACTTAATGAACTTTACTTCATGCATATAACAGAAAACTAAAAATAGCTGTGACGTCAGCACACAAGGATTATTCTATTTCATCAGGAAGTCTGAAAATATGGTAATCTCCCTTTATTCGCGGTTTCACTTTCCATGGTTTCAGTTACCCACGGTCAACTATGTTCTGAAAATATTAAGTGGAAAATTCCAAAAATAAACAATTCATAAATTTTAAATTATGTGCCATTCTGTATGGCTTAATGAAATCTTGCGACATCCTTATTCATTCTGCCTGGGATGTGACTCATGCCTTTGTCCAGCATTTCCATGCTGTATATACTCCTCCCCTCCCCCAAGTCACTTGGTAGCCATCTCAGTTACCAAGATTCACTGTCACAGCGTCACAGTGCTTGTGTTCAAGTAACCCTTATTTTACTTAATAATGGCTCCAGAGTGCAAAAGGAGTGATTTTGCTAATTTGTATATGCCAAAGAGAAGCTACAAAGTGCATATGTGTATGGGAGAAAAAAAATATATCATATATATAGGGCTTGGTACCCTCTGTGGCTTCAGGCATCCACTGGGAGTCTTGGAATATATCCCCTGTGGATAAGGGGAGATTACTATAGTGCAGGGTTGGTATGATGGCTATAAAAAAATTATAAGGGATTCAGACTTCCTCTATGTCTCTGCTCCAATATTCTAGCATAAGACTTTAAACTTCAAGGTCAAAACATGATCGGTCATCATGTTGACATTTCAGGAAGCAGAAAGGAAAAATGGAGAAAGAACCTTATGAGGTCATCTCTAATGTGAATTTACTTCCTTAAAGCATCATTCTTGAAATTCCCATAGGATACTTTGGCTTACTTCTCATTTGGTCAGATTTAGTCACATAATGGCACCAAGGTACAAAAGATTCTGAAAAATTCAGTATTTTATTTGGGTTCAGCATAGACTGCAAACTAAAATTAAGATTTAAAATAAGAAAGGAGAAAATGGTCTTTGGGTGGACAACTAGCAAATTAAAAAACAGTGTTATATTTTGACTCTTGGTATTTTGTTGATTTTCTTTAGTACTTAATTTTTTTAGCTATATTTACTTCCTATGAAGTATTTTTCATGTCCTTTGAAGTCAGGTTACAATTAGTGACTTTCTTTGTTTTCTGTTTTTGTTTTATTTAATTTTAATTATATACAAGACTTGCTTTAAAAAAAAAGATCAGAGGAAATTTTCCATAAAAGCACATGCCAAAGAAATAAGTTTATTCTATCATTCATCTTATTTAACAAAAATTTACTATTTGCTTTCTATGTGACAGGCACTGGGTTAAGTGCTTGAATTAAACAAGTGAGCAACCGAAGTGTCAGGCAATAAAGGGCTTACATATTGATGAGGGAAGATAAAAGATAAACGAATTTATAATATAATGTCAAGTTGTGGTAAGTCAAGCATAGTGAGGGGGAGTGTTGGATGACAGGAGTGCTGCTTTTGATAGGGTGGTCAAGGTAGGCAATCTGGCAGTCAAGATAGCAACACAAATGCCCTCAGAGGAAAGTTCTCAAAGGGACCTTCATGCTTACGTAGAGCAAGGAGGGTAAGGTAGCTGGACTCCAAGGATGGGAATGAGATTTTGAAGAGAAGAGTCCAACAGAGATCAAGTAGACCAAGAAGGGAGATAATTTCAGCACTTTAAAGAATATAGCTTGCATACTACAACAGCAAAGCAAAATAGAAAATGAAACGACCATTTTTATGTTTAGTGTTTATTTTTCTCTTCTTCAGTTTATCAATTATTTAATAATTGCCTACCACACATGAGACTCTTCAATTAGGTTCAGAAGATAAACTACAAATACAAATGTTTCCTCTCTAGATAAAGATTTTGGATTGTCTCAGAAAACTCTTAGCTCTTAACTTTGTACTTGTGTGTCCAGGAGATTTAATTCTTTCCTGTTCTCTTCTGCTTTTTGAAATCTTTACATTCAAAATAAGGCTCCAACACCATAGCTTAAATCCAAGTTCATCTGTTTTCTTTCTTGAAGACAAAATTTTAGCACTCCATTTATTCTTGAATCTGTTCTGTATCTTTTCCTAAAAGATACTATATTTTGTAAATGTGTAGACCCTTGTATATACCACTTCCTCTGCTTTGCATGCCCTTCCTCCCCTCTCTGACAAAATCTAATTCATCCTTTCTGGTATCTCCTTTGAAAAGATTTCCCCCAGCTCTTTCTCACAGTGTTAATTGTTTCTATCTGTATTCAGCCCAGTACTTTTCCTATACTAGACATCATGGTGTATTATGACTATATGCTTATATTATTCTTCCTTACTAGAATAAAAATTTCTTAAGAACAAAATATAATGCTTATTTACTGTTAAAACTCTGATATCTTTGCAAAGTGCTTGGCACATAGTGTTTCAATATGTTTGTTACCTGAAAAAAAAATGCTCCATTGAAGCCAAGGCTAGTGCTAATATTCACACTGTGGAGTAAATAGAAAATTCACAAATTGTGTTTGATTATGTAAATATTTCTCTCCAAAAATCATTACTTGAGGGAAAGCTTTTAGCCTTTAACACAAGTTATTCCTAAGTAAAATGTGTGTTTTCATATTCAAGTTTAATCTTTTACATGATCTACTATTTATATTCTTGATAGATCTAGTGGCCTCACACTTCTGCATATTTCTAAAGTTGAATTGATTTAGACTTCATCTATTTTATGATAGACAAAAGGCACATATCTGTTTTGAAACAGCAACCTTGGGGAAAGTATAATCCTAGAACAACTTTATGTTTATAAATATATACATTTGTTTACTAGATCTCAAGCTCTTCACTAGACTGTGAACTCCTTAAGGATAGGAAACTTAGTTTACTTATTATCATGTATCCAGTGCAGGTTGCTGGGATCAAGGTGCATAAGCCCATGTGTGAATGAATACCTTGGGGGCAGTAGTGTGCTGGTAAATATTTAGTAACTGGTTCTCAGAAAATACATACACACAGAAAAACCCTGATTTATAGCTTGCCTGTTGTCTTGTGTAACGTTGGGAAGAGAGTCATACAATTGGCTAAGCTGCCTCCGGCACTCAATACACCATCCTTAGGGGTTTAAGTGGGTGCAGGAATTAAGATTTTATATTTAAGAAGCTAGTACATGACTATAGTATATATTATGTAATACCTTCAGAGGCAGTTGTGGCAATACTTATAAACACATTAATATTTCTACAGCAAAATAAATAGGTATTGACACCGAGGCATAAATGATTACCAAACATAAAATAATAGCTTTCAGTTTTCAGGCTTTTGTTGTAACTTAGAATTGCTTAAAAAGTATTAGCACTCTACATTCATATTGTAAGAAAGAGTACTTCACTGGAAAACTATTTGTGATCTGTAGTACACCCATCCAGGCTGTTTTATTCTAGTCCTATTCATTGTCTTTGAGCTATTTTTTAACCTCTGGAAATCATAGGTAGCTGATGGATATGCAAATTCCATCTTGCCCAGCAGAATTTCAATGGAATTCCCTTTCCCCAGTGGAGAAATTAGTTTGTCTTCATTTGCAATTTAGCTCAACATGACTCCATGTAATTTTGTAGTGTTTTGACTTTTACTTTGAGTATAACATCTCGATACCCTTATATCATATGAGCAAAATTAATTCTGAACATATATACATTTGTATATGTACACGAGAGTTATGATTTTACTTTTTTCTGGAGATTTCTTTAACACACTATAAGGGAGATATTATTAGACATGTTCTCGGAGGCTTCTGAAGATAGAACATGGACTGATGTGGAAATGTAGGAGAGTTTCCCCAGTGTCCAGTAGCATCGTCAGACTCACATGACATGTGGGGCACTGTGGATTTCCCTGATAGGTTGATCCATTCATGGACAATATTCCAAGGAGACTTGCTACCTCTGACTGCCGTGTATGGAGGTTGCTATGGGACTGGATGAAATGCTATCTTTAAAATTTAGTTTAAGCCCAAGTTTTTTTTTTCTTTTGTGGTTTTAGCTTTTATTTTGAGTATGACTCAAGTGGCATAGAAACACACAATGAATCATTAGTTACCCAAGATGACCGGGAGCTTGGTTGAATCCAGAGCTATAAACTTAGCTGATAAAGTCAGGTCCTATTGGTATGCAGTATGACTCATGAATTCATTAAAGTTCTCTTTTAGGAAATCAACGATGTTTTAATAATAAGTAAAGTAGCTCCTTCAAATTCCTTGATTCTTACTCTGTAAAGCCTTGATATTTGGCTTGAGGCATGATTGTGCCACATTTACAATTTCCCACAGCCTAGAAAACAGCTCTACCTGTGTTTATGTTCCCACATTGAAACTTTTCATTTGGACCCACAAATGAATCCACTTGCAAGAATATCAGAGGAAAGATAAGAAGCCATTTCAACTACATTGACAGTTTTGTACACTATATTAAGACTGACTAAGGCTTTGGTAATAAGTTCATGAACACTGACTTTGTCTCTGAAGCTAAAAAGATTTGGGGAGTGAGAGACTGAGTTGTAGGATATAGACTGCTGCCACCACTGTTTCTTGCAAGGTAAAGCTCTGTCTAGGGTTTGTTTGCTAGTGAGTGTGGGCAGTAGCCCTTTCCCCCAAGTTTATACATCTTATCTGTTGCCAATACTGGAGACGTTATTCTTTCTGGAGGCAAATCAAATGAATAGATGGGTTCTATCTGTTTAGAACAGAATAAGAGCTAATGATATGTAAGTTGGGCCATTCTCCCCACACACATGTACATACATGAGCACACATATACTAAAACTTAGCAGTCGTGTGATTTAGGCTATTTCCAGTGTGTCCTAAATAACCAGAATTTACACACATTTCTCACAGAGGTAGACTCAGACAATCTAGGCACGGTTGTATAGCTAGGTCATCATAATCACATTTATTTTCACTGCTCAGAAGGGGTGGTCTCTCACATTTAAAATTAAGAAATCATTTAATCTCTACAAAAGTAGCATTAAATACTTTCTTTCTCTGTCATATGTGACTATTGGGATGATTTCCTTAATTATTTTTCTTATTCCATACTTTTATACTTATTTACATTTGTATGTATATGTCTTTATTGAGGTATACCATGTTATTATGTAGGTTATTATGGGCTACACAAAGGCAAATGACTTTGCCTTTGAGCCTAGGAGTGAAGGTCATATCAGTATATAGTACAATAAAATTTGAAAGTGTTACCAGAGAGTAGGGATCCTCTCCTGGCAAATTGTTCAGGTTCTTGACGTCTCAAACAAAGAATTGAGCAAGATACTGAAATACAGTAGAAAAGAAAAGTTTTATTAGAAGGGAAAGTACACTTCCAGACGTGGAACTGGGCCTGAGCAAGAGAAGCGTGGCTCAAAAGGCCTAATAGCAAAGCCTTTGGGATTTTTACCCCTTTTGCCATGGATGGTTACTTTTCTTAGATGGATGGGCTTCCTTGAGCTACAACTAAGATTGACAGGACTCAGTGATTCATCATTTTGCTTACTGCACATATTTTTTTCCTAGAATTTAGCCTGTTATGACATTAATGAACTTCCGGGCATATGCATCATATTATAATGATAGTATAAGGAGGCTCAGGTAAGTTGAAGGTCGTTGGGGTCTTTCATTGCGCAGGTGCGAGTGACTGGCTTAAACCGGTACCTAATTCTCTGCCTACTTGTTTCTTCCTATGAGTTAAAAAAATGCTTCTTGGCTTGCTTAATTGTGGGTAGATTAGAGTGGACTCCTTCTAGGATAGGATGACCTCGTGTCTTTGCAGGCAGATCCGAAACCTCCTAACTAACTTTTCTGCCTACCTCTTTTTTAAGAGCCATAAACTCCCTTGTTATTAGTAAGGATATTGAAGGACTGGAGGTCTCTTCTTTCATATCTGCTTACTGCTGAGAATCGCCTTAGTTTCTGCCTACAGGGGTTTCCTGGGGCTCTTTCCCTTTCTGCCTCAGTCAGGGTGGGGTTTCCTGCTGAAATGCCGCCTCCGTCCCTAGACAAAAAAAAAGAAGATACAAACTTATTATTTAAATCATATGTCTATTAATTTCTGTTATTTATTTGCCTATAAGCAAATAAAGGGAAACAGGCTTGGTTAATATATTTCTTAAAAATTAAAAAAAGACCTTTGGCCTAAAGTCTCCTATCCTCTCATACTCTAAGGACTTAACAATTTCTGCTAATAATAGTAGCCAAATAATCTGAATCACCAGTTTGGGGAAATTATCAGGATTAGAGGGAGAGGGCCTTTTTTTCCAAAGAAAGGAGGGAAGAAAAACTAGGTTTACCAAAAAGATTAATTCTGCAAGAGACATCCCATTTCATTTCCTGCTATAAGATTAAGAATTTTACAAGTGATGTTCTATCTCAAAAGCATGCTCCATAAAAAATACAACTAAATACTATGTAAACTGTGGAAATATAGAAGGTTACTTTTGAACAGAAGGGGGCTGTGAGAGAGAACAGCAGAAACTGTGGCTGTAAAAACTTTCTATAACGGTAAAGGCATGTAATAATAGTCCTGTGATTTCCACCCTTCCCTCAGCGAGTGCCAACTGTGCTCCTCAGAATGAATTATTAACCACTGCAACTTGGTGTTTTCTCAGATGGGAAATTTACTAAATCAAATAATAATAGAACCCGACTGACTACTTAATTGATTGGTTCTTCCTTAATTTTAAATCAACTCTAGAAAGTTGGGCATTAGGTAAATTTTGATGGTAGTAAGAATGTAGGAAAATATCCAAAATAGATAGGAAAAGGCCTAAACTAGATTCAAAAGTGGGAGAACTTCAGATAGTTAAGGAGAAAAGGAAAATATAAGTATGCATGACAAAGTCAGCAGGGGAGGAATAGCATAAAAGAACAGCAAATTTTATGAAATTTACAGATTTTTTCAAGGTTTTGACTTTAGTCTAAGGAAGAATTTATCAGCCATTATGCTTCCCACCCTCTGAATTGAGTGTGTGGTGTCTCTCCTTGATGGGTTTAGGAGTCTAAATCACTAAGGAGTGTTGCTATTCTAACCCAGATCCCTAGACCTCAACTAGATTGCTTTTATTTACAGGGTTGAGAAAGCATTACTGAAAATGTCATGCATTTGTAACTCATGATGATTCTGATTTGAGACGCATATCCTGGATTATCACACCATTTTAACTTTATTTTCCTACAGAAAAACAAAAACCCTCCTTTTCGGGACCTGGAGGCATTGTATCTACGTACATTCTTTTAGAGAGTTTCTCTGACAGAGCCAAAATTCAAGCCCTAAGGCTCAGAGCCTGCTGCGGAGATCCTGGGAAGACTGAATCTGGAGAAGTTTTTTTTTTTTTTAATATTTAAATGATGTGTAAAATATTAGGCTTGGTTTCCAGAGACCCCCCAGGGCAGACCTGGGGATGGTTGGTAGCATTTCTAGTGAGACAGACATTTCTTGAATGGGAGAATTGTCTGAAGTCAGGGATGAATAAGAAAGGGATGGCTGCCCACAGAGGTGCTGGACTCTTGCTCACCACCAGAAAGTTTCAAGCACGGGCAAGATGAATATATTAAAGTAGTAACTGCACTGGCCAAAGGTAAAAGGGCAAGGAAGACTATTCAAAGCTGTTGTGACAAGGGTCAGAGGATGCAATTAGGTCTAAACTGCACTGAAAAAGATGGGGGTAGGGCTTTTATTAATGGCTGGGTTAGCTAATCAAGAGGTCCTGGAGGTAGGGGTAAGTCATAGACCATCGATGTTTGCTAATTGGCTTTACTTAAAATAAATTGGTGAATAAACTTCTCACTTCTCTAAAGCAAATAGGTAGTTTTACAACTTGGCTCCAGTTACCCACCAAAGTGAAGTTCTGACCCAACCATGAAATTTTCTTTGTTGATTATATTTTGAAGAAGTGTGTCTCAGGTCCTTGAGACATATCTTGAGTGATAAAACCATCAAGAATTTTTTTTTTAAGTTTATGTGTCAGAACATCAAAGAAAGCATGTATAATTACAAGTTTTCTAATGTAAATGCTGTAAGAAAAGGGTGGTGAGGAACTTAGGGTCAGAAAGAAGCCTGTGTAAAGGCTTTCTCAGTCAAACACACAACCAGGATGATGTGGCTGGAAGTCACATGTGGAATCTCTGGTTAGAAAGGATTGCTGTTCACATATTTTACAAACCTGAAATTTCCCACATCTTCCACTGAGCCAGAAAGATAAGGGGATTTCATGAGGAATTTCACTCAGAGAAATGGTGTCTCATCAGCATTTCCACACTGTTTAGATGAATTTCCTGCAATTTTAGTGAAAAGAAATGTGGTCGGTCTGAAATCTAGAGTTCCCATTTCCATGTTTTCTAACAAGTATATTTCCTTCCTTACGCTTCTGTATGGCTTTTCTCTATGAGCTCCAATTATTTCTCATTTTCTATTTGTAGAATCCAGAGATTCAAATTTTCATCTCTTTGCAGTTGTAAATCAACATTAGGTAGAAACATTTGGAGTTGCCTCTAACACAAAATTATTGACTTACGGTTTTAGTAACAAACTACCTCATTCATTTAGGGAAACCCAGGAACTAAGTAGCTAATTAAATCTGGTAAGTCCCCCCTCCCCACCAACCACTGATTTTTTTGTTTTTGTTATTATTTTACTTTTTTTTTTTTGCACCTGAATGGAAAAAAAAAATGTATAAATACCAACAATGCCTGTACTCTCTATTGTAAGTCTTGACAGTAGGAGGATAGGAAACTATCACTAGAACATTTATTCTGGTCTTAATAGGCTTTTCAGATATTATTTGGAGCTCTTGTTTTTATTATACTGTGTGGTTTTTTATTGTATATTAATATTAATGGAGTTGCTGCTGCTAAACTCGCAGCATATTTATGTCATTTCAGACTGACTGGAACTGAAGGCGGGTGAACTCCAGTTCTTTGAGGGAGCCACAAATAACAATACCAAGTGGCAGAGGGATGATTGAATTTGCCAACAGAGCCTGTGCAAGGTTGGCTAATTTAGAAGGGAATTTTCAAATATTACAGGGACTGGGGTTTCCCTGGGGAGTTCGCTTGGGCACAGAAAGTGAATCAGTGTTTGAATGATATTATTTTTAGAATGATTTGCAAAGAAAGATGAAAAAGTAAATAGATGATTTCATAATTAATACTGTAAGTGCAAATTATTCAAGACCCATTTGTCTTCGTGGACGAAGCAGCTGAGCCCTCTTCTGTGTCCTGCCCTGCAGGCTGTTGGGTCAGGGGAAATGATCCCAGAGAATTGCAGTGAATTTGCCTGACAGCTGCCCCATTAAATGGTCAGGCTTTGATCATTACCCTTAACAGCTTCACTCCCTCCCCTCAGGCAGACATCCCCCGTAGGCTGGATTCATATCACTCCTCTTCTGGTCTCATAATTGGATTTGATAACTGACCATCATACAGGAACTGGGGACATTTGTCAAATGCTGTCATGCTGATGGAGTCAGAAATTGCCCCTCTTCTTTTAGAGAAATTAAGCCCACAAAGACTTTTAGAATGTGGAGCCTCCGAGTTGATTTGGTCTAGCCCAATTCATTCATTTTACACAAAGAGAAATGAGGTCCGGAGAGGTGATGTGACCTTCTTGTAGTAATATAATTTGTTGGGCACAGAGGGAGAATTATAACTCAGATGTCCACTCCCTGCCTGGCTTTGCCACCAACTGATAACATTTCTTCATGATTGAGTAATTTTCACAAGGTTAGGGGATAAGCTGGAGCTGATTTGTGAATGAGAACATAGTTGTTAATCAGTTATTCTTTGCAAAACACTGCCTTCTCTGGACAGCCCCCCTCTGGCTGGTCTGTGTTGTTGTGATCAGCCAGGTGCCCTTAGAGGAAGGCTGTCCAGGTACTGTATTGAATGAGCATTCCCACATGTTGTTTTCCTTAATGAGCCCAACCACTCTGTGATTAGCTAGCTCTATTATACATGTGAGCAAATGAGAGCCAGAGGGGTCAAAACACCTTGCCCAAAAGCACAGAAGTGTAGGAACTGGGATTTGAAGAAACATTTTTGTAATTCTAACAGGGTCTTTAGCCATATTCTGTGCTAATTTGACCTCATTATCATCCTCATCTCAACAGCTCATGTAACTAAATGTAAGGAATGATTCAATTGCAGCCAGGACCATGGGGTGAGGTTGCTTTTGCTGCCTGAGAAGCTCTGCCCTCTCCTTTCACCCCTCCAAACCATCCTGTATTTCAACCTAAGTTCTATTCTTCTCTGCTGTATAGCTATGGACACAAACACCTGTCTGAAAATCATTGCTCCTTCCAGAAATGATTTTTCTCTATTTCTTGTTATGGATTCTTAAAACAGTTATTGTTCAAGATGGATATCTGAGTGTTCATGAGTGTTCTTTGGGACATTCTCACAGCTCCACTTGTGTGAGCTCTAAGGACCTCGCTGACCCTTTGAGAAGGAAGTCCCCAGCACGTGGGTAGAGTTGTTGGGCAGAAGGGTCGCTCCCACTGCTGAGGGGTAAAAGAAAGCCTCTGTATTCTAGTGTGTTTGGGATAATAAAAGTGAAAGCTTCATTTTCTTTGAAGTAGTTGGAAAGATTTTACTTTTATTGCTGTACATGGTAAGAGTGGTGCTTTTCCTTCTTCAAGGGGGAAAAATTGGTGTTATAAAATTACGAGTAAGTCACAAAAAAAATGAGATGACTTGGAGAGAAGTAGAAACTCCATAGATTGATGATTTAAAATATCTCATTTGTAAACTGAATGCTAAGGAAGATAGGTTTGGGCTGTTATGCAACTCTCACTGCCAAGTGTGAGGTCTGAGACCCAGGGAGGCAAGGTCGGGCTGTTTGGTGTGTGCTTTCTGCTTTGTGTGCCCTTGGGTGGGATGCAACAGTGTACAGCATGACCATACTTTTGCATTCCTGGAATGAAGACCTTTCTTTCTACCTCTCTGTCTCTTCCTCTCATGTGCACATGTGCGCATGTCCATGTATCATATAAATACACACACTACACTCTTACTCAACTTATTGCATAAGGGTCTGCTCAGCCGACTGCTTCACAGAGGGCACACATTTTTAGGACTGTCTGTAGTTTGGTGGAAGAACCAAGAAAAAGGTCAGATGTGCAGAGTAAAGACTTAGCAGCCAAGCTTCATCTGGCCAACCAGGCTCTTGTGGTATTAATTTATATGTGTTAAAACTGGAAAAGATTGTTTGAAAAACTAGAATTTTTATTTTTAAAAGTTATATGAAGCATTTTAAGTATGAAGCAGGGAATGTAGGGCCAGTATGGAATGATCAAAGCCCACAGATGTCATCAGCTCTGAGTTCAGATTTCATCACCTGCATTTCTAGTTTGTGGCCTTGGGCTAATTACTCTGTTCAAATTTGCTTCCTAATTTCTAGAAAATTAAGACCTACTTCTTAGAGTTCCAGTGAGGTTTAAACAGAGAACATCTCTGGGGTCAACTAGCGGAACATCTGAGACTGATTCTCCTATGCTGCATTTCCTTTCACTTTCTGCAAGAAATTTTCCCATTTTTTGGGGAAACAAAAATTAACACCAGATTTAAGAAAAAGCAGCATCAGAATTATTTTGGCTATCTTAAGAGGTTAGCACATAATTAAACTCTAGAAACGTAATATCCTTGTAAAATGACCGGTCAGTTCTATCCCACTATGTAAGATATTGTCTTGCCTGGTCTTTCTGGTGTAACATAATCACGCTCTTAAGCTAAATTAAGGAAGAAAAAAGGAATTCTTTAAAAATAAAACTCTATCGAAACGCTTCATAGTTCAAAACCAATGGCTCATTTCAATCAGGGTAAAAACCTATTCTTGTTGATGTCCCACAAATGCAGTTCTGTCTCTCCTCCCCCAACAACCACAACAAAAGTAACCCTTTACCCTCGGCTTTCAACTCCCTGACCCCATATCTGTTCCAGCATAGCAGGCATGTTCCATCCTGTCTCAAAACCTTTGTACTTGTCTTTCATCTGCCTGAACAATTATCTTCTATATATCCCCAAAGCACACCCTCTTACCTCCTTTTGGGGAGATTTCTGCAGAAGGTAATTCTGTCCACAGTTTGTATTTTTGTAATCTTCAATTTATGAGAATGTCCATTTCTGACCTTGTGCTCCTATTCTGAAGTCCTCTTTAACTCCATTTATTACCTTGGTACAAACCAACCTCCCTTTAGAAAGCTTGCTGAATAAGCAGGCTGGAAGAATGTAAATACATGTAGAATTATTCCATATTTTAGAACCAGAAAGGCCCATGGACACGGATGGGTGCATATGCTAAATAAGAACTGGAATAAATCTTAACTTAGGATTGGAATTTAAAACCGAACTTGATTTGAGCTTCAAAAATAGACTTTCTTTAACTTTCTCAAAGGAATAGATAAATAAATATATAAATTGATTATATGCGATGGTGCACCTTGTCATGCTGTTTGGGGACATTTGCATTAATGTTATAAGAAAGAATATTGGTGGAGGACCTGTATAAAACAGTTGTTAATTAAGTAAGGAAAGTTATTGAATTGTCGAGCTTAGATTTCCACTAATGCAAGTGTGTAATGGGATAGTTGTGGAGAATCTCTGCTGAAAATAGATGGCTACAGATTTATAAGTTAGAGACAGACTTTACTTTTCTCACAGTGAGTATGTAGGTAAACAATCTGTGGTACATATGAGTGTATCTATCTCTGTATTTATCTGTTTATTTATTTATATGTAACCAAATCACAGGAACATGTAATTATAAGCTGGTAACGCCTGCCTCTTCCTTCTTTCCTTTCTTCCTTCCCTCCCTGATCCAATTATTTATTCAACAAGTAAATGGTACCTGCTATAAAAAGCCCTCACCCTATCTCCAGTGCTGCCACGTTTTCCTCTAGAACATGAACTTTACCCCACTTATAGCACTTCATTGAAAGCACCGATAAAGTAATTGGCTTATTTCTATGAAATTTAAGTTCCGTAAGAACAGCGATCATGCCATGTTGTATTTTGAAGTAATAGCATAGCACTTGTATTTAACAGAGTTTATAATAGATGCTTAATAGTACTTGTCTGATGAATGGATGAATC
The DNA here is from genome assembly GCA_030015415.1 of Cynopterus sphinx. Classification (NCBI taxonomy): domain Eukaryota; kingdom Metazoa; phylum Chordata; class Mammalia; order Chiroptera; family Pteropodidae; genus Cynopterus; species Cynopterus sphinx. Next base: position 122,353,810 of record CM057383.1, read on the forward strand.
GATCCAATGCTGACTAGATACGAAAGTGGTGTACTAGGCTCTAAAAGACATTTATGTCAGAAATAGCCTTTGTCTCTCAGCAGCTTGCAATTTTGTTGTGGAGAGAAACATATTCTCCTAGCACTATCTAATGCAACAGATTCTAAGAAACAAAATGATTGCTATAATCAGTATTGGAATAGCCAGAGCCTATGGGCTGTTCCATGGAGGATGATAGAGTAGAATTTAAGTAGAAAGAAAAGGAAAATGTGGTTGAACAGCAAGTGTCCTGTGCATCTCAGACTTGCCAAAGCAGTGGGTTCATGTAAAGAATTAGTGATAAGAAAATTTGGATTAGAGGGTCAATCCATCCAGTGGAAATTTGGTCCATTCTGAGCTGAGCCATAGGGCTCTCACTCTAGCAGCTGCAAGGAAACCTTGGTCATTTCTAAGCAAGAAAGGGACATAATGTAATCACCCTTTTAAAAAGATTAACATCTGGCTGCTGAGCACAACATAGATTTCTTGTTGGCAAATAAAGTACATTTTTGCATGAACCTGTGAATTGATATGGTAGGTGAGTGCCAGTCTGATTAACTATAAACTCCCGTGGGTCAGATAAGCAGTTAAATGAAGGGGGCTAATCTTCAGGTTAGCACAATTTATGAAGGCTCAAGTTCAAATATTACACTTAAGAGAATTATTAGTACCAGAAGCTTTAGTGTATACATTAATTTTTCAAGCAGAAATAAATGTCATAAATCCTATAGTTTGTGTTTCTAAGTGAGGCTAATATAAAAATATAAAGTGCCTGGTTCTGGATTAAGTTAGTTATTTTGCTGTTGGATGTTATTTTAACTTTTTTTTGTGCTGGTGAATGTTGGACACATTTAGCATTTTCAGTATTCCATCAGTGTTTAGATACCTTGTGGAAATGCAGTTTGACACAAAAGGAAAAGCACAGGCACCAGAGACAGCTATCCAATACTGTCTTCATTAGTGGCTTTGGGTACATCACAACTTTAGCCCACTTTGCCACAACTAACACCATCATAGGGTCATTATAAGAATTGTAATTAGATTAGAATTTATGGGACAACTAGCCCTTTTAACATGATAACAATAGTTAATATTTACTTATTTATCTAAACACTATATAATATTTATCTAAATCTACTCCATGCAAAATGTGCCCACAATGTGTTTTATTTCTAAGCCATTGTGCATGTGTGCATATGTGAATATGGATGCATGTGTATGTGTTATGTGTAAGGGAGGAAAATGAAAGATACGTAAAGGCTTCCAGGTAGATTACAAGATATGGGACCAAAAAAAGGTTCACGTTGTGGTTCAAATTGTGGGGCACATTCAGCTGTGTGGCATACAGCTAAACAAGTGTGTGAGTAATATTTCAATAGTAGCAGCAATAGTTGCTGTTGTTTTATCCAAGTAGATCAGAAAACTAATGAAAGAATTTAAATCTGCAAACATTGCAAGCTGCCTTTGTTGTAAGTCTTTCCCTCTTGGAAATGGGGAAGGATGGCTTTTGAAAATCCTTTGGGGAAAATGATATAAAAATAAAATGTAGTTTTTCTATTATTATCATCACATTTTTTTCCTTATTCTGTGGTACCCAGATGCTCTAAGGCTAGATATATAACCATGAGCTTATTTAAAGAATCTGTACTTTCTAGATTGCATCCCCAGGTGAAATAATTTTATGTTTTAATGACTTCATTAGAATTCTCTCCCCCTTTTTTTAGAAATCATCACTTATATTAAAACTTGTGTTCAAAGCATATCTAAGCAAGAAGGTGACTTTTCAGGTTCATGTTCTAATTGATGATACAAACTGTTAATTAAATGCATCTGTGTCTAATCAAAACATCTAGAATTAAGCAGTGCAGCTGTGTGCCAAGGGAGCCACATGATAGAGCTGATTGATAATGGCAGGGCATAATTTGTCCTTCGTCCAGTGGTTCCCAAGTCTGGCCGAACCTCAGAATCTCCTGGAAGAACTTTTAAAAATCATTGCAGTATTCTCACCTCCAAAACTAGCACCCTAAATTTTTAAAAATATTTTTATCCTTCAAAAACTAATGCTGATGACTGACTAAGATTGAAACTATAGTTCTGGATTTGAAACAATACCTGGCTGGGTCCAAAAATTTTCATTTGCCTCTAGATTTCTTCAAAATTCCATTTTAGTTCTTATTTTCTTCTTACCTATTTCCTGTCATCCTAATGGAGATTTTTAGCTTGCAGAAAAATGCAACTATTCTTACTTAAACAGGAAAAAAGGAGGGAAATTTTGGCTTCAGTCTAATGTTGGTGAGTGTGAAGTTTTTATTATAATATTTAATTTATAATATTCTGCTCAGGAAATGTCACTTATTGTCATTCTTTAATACATCATGAAAATTTGGTTCTGGATAACTATAAGTAGCTCTTGTGTGAAAAAATGGATGATTCCTATGAATTACAATAATGGTAATACTTTTAATAGTACTTATTTTTACAGACTTAACAAATATTACTTAATTTTATCCTCATGGATGCTATTTTAGTATCAAAAACATTTCCATAGTGTTCATACTTAGGAGACTTTCTACCGCTAAAAATACTCCTTTTGTCAAATTGGCACATGTATTCAAATTACCACATAGAAGCCTCAAATAAGTAAAATAAAATATAAATATATTTGTCATCTCTTGTTACTCTCAAATATGATTTCAACTTTTTGTCAGTTTCTCTCTGGTTATTTTTAAATTTAAAAAATTTTTCAATTACAGTTGACATACAATTTATATTAGTTTCAGGTATATATAATTTACAAAGTGATCACCCCAATAAATGTAGTACCAATCTGACGTCATGTATAGTTACTACAATATTACTGATTATATTCCGTATGTTATACTTTACACCAGAGCAGAGGGAAAGGTGTTAGCTAGCTTTATGAAGACTCAGACTTAGCCTCTGTCCACATGCCTGCAGGCTGTATGTGTGTTGGGAGCATAGGGTGGCTCAACAAAGGACCAATGGTATCTACCAGCACTTCTTTTGGCAGAAAGCTGTCCCACCAGTCCTTGCCCTAAAGCCATACTATTCAATTTATCCCTGTGTGTGGCATCTTTGGAGCTGCTGTCTCAGAGCTAGAGCTCAGAGCAAGTTTGTCAGTGAGTAAATCATGCATAAGCCCTTTAAGAGGGATGCCTGGGAATCCAGCAGCCCTCTGTCTCACTCAGAGATAGTCTCCACTGGTTTTCACAGCCAGAAGTTATGAGAAACTTCTCTTCCTAGCACTGGAACCCCAGGCTGAGGAGCCTGGTATGGACATGTCATTCCTCAGGGAAGACCTCTACAGCCAAGATATCCCTCTTGCTTCTTAACTGCCACTCTATGGATGTGGAACCAGCCCATTCTGCAGCTCTGTCCCTCCTACCATTCTCAGTGTGTCTTCTGTATATCTTTCATTTTAGGATTTTTGTTCAACTGCTCTTCAGGTAGTTCTCATTGATGATTCTATAATTTAGTTGTAATTTTAATGTGGTGGTTGGAGGAAGTAAGCGTAGCATTTACCTATTCCATACTCTTGACTGGAAGCCTCTATAGGGACTTCTCTTCTGGTACTTAAACCCTGAGCTAGGGCTCTCAGTGTTGGACTGAGACAACTTGCTCCTCAGGGGGGACCTCTACAGTCAAGATATTTCTCCCGTTTTTTAACCACCACTCTTAGGTATGGCACCAACCCATTTTATGTCTCTGTCCCTCCTACCAGTCTTGAGATGGCTTCTTCTGTATGTCCTTAATTATATGATTTCTGTTCAGCTATTAGATATTAGGCGATTCTCAATGATGGTTGTTCTGTGGTTTAGTTGTAATTCTGATATGGTTATAGGAGTAAGAAAGCACAGTGTTTACTTAGTTTGCTATCTTGACGGGAAGCTTTGACTGATTCTGGAGGCTGGCTCTCAGATGACTGTCTTATTTCTATGTCTTCACATGATAAAAGAGCTCTTCTGGTTGTTATTTAAACCATCCTCCCTTCAACTAGCTTTGTGTGGTGTCAAGCTTCCTACTACATACATTTCTTCATCACCTCACCTCTCTTTATAAAACACTGAGAAGGTATTATAAATCTTTTTTAATACAGTTTAGGAAGATGAGGCCCACTGAAATAAACAGTTTGTCATGTTGGCTAGCAGTTAGAACCCAGGTCTCCCTAACCATGCAAGTCTCTTATAGTTTTTTTTTTCTATCTCAGAGAGTTTGCATAAAGCAAAAATATAGGAATACAATGGTTTATCTAACTAGGTAAAGTACCAAAGTTTTAAAACCAATTGGCCATGATTTATGAAAAACAATGATTGTGAAATGTTCTTACCAGACACCATTAATAAGAAAAGTGAAAGAAGAGGAACAAAGTAATCATATGTTTTTATCCTCGTTCGATTATAACAGAAAGAAAAGAAATAAGACCACGAGGTAAAATTACAGTTTCAGGAGAGTGACCCAAATCTTAGGTCACAAGCACAGTAATATAGACTTGGCCTAGATCCAAAAGGGGAGCAGCAGCCAAGCTGGTTTTGTCGACACAAAATTATATTTTCCCATTACATAATAAATTTTCCCTGGTGCAAGATCATTTAAGAGATTAAAAGAAAGCCTTCATGACTGTTGGAGGTAATTTAATGCCAAAATGTATTCCTTAGAGAAGTTACGAATCAATGGAATATCAAAGACTTACATATGTATGTACAAAGAAAGCTTTCATGTTAAATATTTTTGCATCTTTTTCATCTCCTATCATCAAGGTCCACTTTGAAGCTTCTTTCCAAGGATAAGGGCCACAATTTATATATCTATATCATATATAATATATAAACATACACACACACACACACACACACACACACACACACACATACACACTTCTTATTTGGGGTAGTATCTCTCTGGTTTATAGAGTTCGCAGAATAACTGTCACTGCCATCTACACCAGTTTCAAACAGAGCAAACGCTGCTGTGATTTAAATCTTTTGTGTTCGAATCTTATGAGACCAGAAAAAATGACAGCAATAAAAGTATGCATGAATAGAAATGTGCAGGGTAGAAGAACGATGCAAACTCAATACAGTAACAATATCTTTAAGCCCTTACTAAAAATAGTTTGTATTTCTTTTTACATTTTTGGTAATAGAAACTCTAGAAACAAACATTCATCCTGATTTTTACTAAAAACCCTATCACTTGATGCCAAACATATAATGTTCATATGGGTTCTCTTTAGTCAAATTTATGAAGAAGTTTATTGAAATGTAGAGAGAGAAAGTGAATAAATCTTCTGCAAGCAGAAAGAAGGGCTTTAAGACCAAAAGGAAGTCAGAATTTCAATTTGCTTTTTATAACCAAGACTTTTCCATTTAAAAAAATTAACTCAAGTTTCAATTGGAGAAACAATGCTATTTGATTCTTGGTGGTAGTTCATCAGCACTGTTTTGATACTGACAAAATTGCCTCAGTGCTTCAGGTTAGATTTTCTGTCTTTCTTCAGTATTCACTTTAAAAGAGTCATCTAATTGGTTATTTTACATTGTGCTGTGGACAGTAGATCTTTAAACCTAAGCACTTTGCCCTAAGGTAAGATTCCTGAATATCTGAATATTCGCCTCTCTTCTCTTTCCCATCCCTCACCTCCCCCTTCTCCCCTCCTCTCTTCTCCTCTCCTTTCCACATAGGCATACACACACCTTTTCCCTCCCTCCCTCATGCTATTTCTCCCTAAAGGCTGATTTTTGGAGTGAGAGTTGGAATGTTGCATCTGTTCTCCACAGGGTATTGATTGTAAAAGTCCTTCATCTATGAAAGTCATTTAGAATCCTCTATCCAACCAAGTGATGGAGGAACTGATTTTACACTCCAGGAGGTGGCAGCATGCTGCAGGAAGGGCAAAGGGAGTAAGGAAATGATCAAAACATCTGACTTGCAAAAGCCTCTTTACTTCTCTCTTTGCCTCACTCTCCTGTGGAGTATACCAAAGACAGCTGGCCTGGTTCATCTCCAGGGTCCTTCTCAGTGATGTCAGTATCGAAGGTCCTTGATACTGGGCTGCTCCTGTTTAGGAGACGATTTGAGGCAGTTCTGTGGGCAGAAGGGGGGAGGTGAGATGGCATTGCACTTGTCTTCATCTGATAATCTGGACATTGGAACTGGTCTTAAGAGGGTTGTCAATCCACACTCACACACACAGCAGATACAGTAGAAATGCAGGAATCTAACATTTGCAGCTAAGAACATTGATTCAGTAGCTCAAAAAAAATATCCTCCCGAAAGGCATATCACCTTGAAGTGTTCTCATCTGCAGCAGAGTGCGCCTCTGCTACTCTGGAGTGGTGCTAAGAGTTCACACGTAATTTTGCATTTGGCACAGAGCCAGCCATCAAAGCCAAGAGAGAAGTCAGGGTTCAGGCTTCCTTAGGCTTCCCCCACCTCCCCCACCGCTGAGTGGCTGGAAATTTTTTATCTCCAGACAAGGAGACATGATCGGATTTGAGCCCCAGGCAGTCACTACGGCTCCTTTGTTGGCTTCCCTGCTTGGCAGTGCCTTGCTATAGCTTGACTGAAATGTGTCAGTGGCAGCAGTTGCTGTCAGCCCCCTGGCACAGCCCTGCCATTCTGGAGCCACTGAGGGCATCCTGCATAAATGCTTCCTGACAGAGGGGCCCCAGCCACACAGAGAGATCAAGTGGCAGTGTGCATAGGGGTGAGAGGATTTGCTTAAAGGGAAAAGCTAAATCTGTCCATCAGCATCTTTCCCTCAAAGAGCCTGGAGCCCAAAGCAGAGGAGATGTCAGAGAGAGAAGGGCTGTCAGGAAACCTACCTTTCCGAGGCAATGATGCACATCCCTTGCATGGGCTGGGAGGATCTACTGTAAAATTAAGCTGAGCCCAACAGCCCAGGGTCATTGTGACTTTGGCAGAGCAAAGATTGCATGGTCCATGTCTCTGGAAGGTAATGGTGATTCATAGACGCAGGCATCACAGCATCTGTGTGTGACAGTGCAGAAGGGACATTCCAGTTTTTAAGGCCTCCAGCTGCACTAGGACTAAAAAAGCTTTGTGCTTTGTTTTTCACAGACTCAAGGATATACAATTCAGTAATATTTGGTCTGGGAAGGAGCGGGGAGGAGGAGCAAACACTGTTGTCGTTGTCCTGTTCTTCATCCAGTATATCGGTGGCATTCTTCTAAATGGCATCCTTGCTGGGAGGGAAAAAAATCTTACATTTAGAAAACAGAAGAGTCAGGAGAAATTCCGACACTCAAAGAAATAAAAACAGCGTTAAGCAAAACTGAAATAAGATAATCTATTTTACAACATTCTAGACTTTCTGTTTTGTGTCTTTGTTATTTATTCATTCATTTATTCAAATAGCCATTAATTTATGCAACAGATTGTTGTTGAGCATTAGTATGGGCAAGACCTTAAGGTCAAAGAGTCTAGAATAGTGAAGAAGAAACACCTAGGTCACCACCTTTCTACAGGTTCTTTAAAAACATAGAAATGAACAAGCAAGGTAAATACAGACTCCAGGAAGTGCCACACAGGATATAAGTGGGCTGATGTGGTAACTACTAAGTGGGAGCAGAAGGGGGCATGGGGTCTGCTTGCCATTGGGAGGGTGGAGATGGTTTCTACAAGGACAGTAAAGGACTAGGGACAATGAGCTAGCAAGGGAAGAGGAAGAACATTCCAGGCACCCAGGTGTTATTATAGTCTCAGACATGCAAGCAACTGTGCTTCTAATGTTCCCCCATCCATCCTGACCCGAGACCTCAGATATTCAAATTTGTCTTAGTTACTTTCTACATTACCTTGGGCAAGTACCTTTACCTTTCACATGTGCTCTTTCTTTGTCTGAAACATGGGGAATAATAGAAGCTACAAACTACATATTGTGGGTTATGTCAGTAAAAATTGAAAAAAAAAAAAAAACTAGCATAATGCCTGGTCCTTTGTAGGAGCTCAACAACTCTTAGTTCTCGTTACTGTTTCCTTCCTATTCTCTTCACCAGACTTTAATTCAAATTTCTGACTGGAGTATGAATGTAACTCTTCCTAGAACGTAGTGTTTTAAGAGGAGTAGCCTGGTGCCATGTTGATGCTCTGCCTCAGACAGGCTGAGGTTGGAGTCAGGTGACACAGAAGACTTAGTCTCTTGAACTCAATCTTCAAGACAATTGTAGACAATTGTCTACAATTTATATTAAGCCCTAGAGGCTAGAAATCCTAGTTTTCAGCCTCATCATCCTTGGTCTTTGGGTAATTAAGTTCCAGGTGGCTCATGCTTGCTTGGGAAAGTGACAGTATTGAAAGAAAGCCTTTTTCTTTTAGCAGCTTCTCAGCCTCCTTGTCCAGTCCCTCTCTCCACCCCCACAAAGCACTCTGCCTGCCATAAGTGCCCACACTGTGTCCCATTGCTGTCCTCAGCTGGGTATCAACCAAGGTGTTGGCTAATAACAGATCTTTACTGATAGTTTCCCCAGTGAGGATTTATACTTGTCATGCAGCTTGTTTAACACTCACTTTGCACACCTTATTTAAGTTTTATTGTGTGAAAGATTCTCTCTTGGGATGAATTGGAATTTGTAATAGGACATGCTGTAAAAAGAAGACAACCTGTATGTACAAGCTGTCCTAATAGGGGGACAATAGGATAATTCACTCTTTCATGAAAAAAAAAAAACAACTTCCCTTTATTCTGATTGAAGACTCTTGTCCATGAGATTATATGTCCTCCCTTTGGTGATGATGCAGTTATCAGTTACCTGACCATTCTTGCCTCTTCTCATCTTCTGAGATAGAAAAGAAATGGGTGTGAGGTAGGTGTGTGTGTGTGTGTGTGTGTGTGTGTGTGTGTGTGTGTGTGTGTGTGTCTGTGTGTGTTTAATGAACTTCAGACTTTAACTGAGAACAACCTCTTTCTTAAAAATCTGGATTAGAGTTCATGGACTCCACCACTCAGTACTCTTAGAAGCCCTTTCTTAGACTACCACAAATCTTGTGGAGTTCACTTTTCTATACATCTTTCGGCTCCTTGTTTCCAACCTGTGTGGTACTTCCTCATTCTCAACTGATTTTTTTTTCTTATTATTATTTCTTTCTTCTGGCATCAGTCTAAATACTGACCACAAACCCTTCTTCTGGCTTCCCTTCCTTTTCCCTCAGTTTGTTTAAAGGATTTTATTGGCCATTAAAGAGTAGCAATAAGAAGGAGTTACATTTGAAATCTCAATATTTAATATTATTCCTCTTACAGAGCCCCTCAGTCATTTCCACTTACAGAGGCCTTGGCTTTCTTCTTGATCCTATGAGCCAATTTAACTCTTCCTACACACACATTTGCAGTTCTTACTGTGCCCAAGTAGTTTATCTTCCAATTCAGGACATTTTTGAGAGAATATCAGGCTTATCTCAGAACTGTCCCAGGACAAATGCGGTGCAATGTCACCCAAATAGCATACACGTAGCTAAGTACCCAGCTTAGCATCTGACTTTTGCCTCTGACTCTTATGCTCTAGCTGTGGTCCAGTTCCTATCTTATTCTTAACTCTCAGCTCAGTCTTCTGTTAGTGATCTATATTATTGTTTTTTCAGCACTCTCCAGCATTTAACCCTTGACTCCTACCAAAAACTTTGGCTTGCACTGCAGATACCCCAAATTCTATTCACTTTTAGAGTGATAGCCAACCTGAGGAAGATCAACAAATCTAATATCTAGCCGCAGATGGGGGATGGGTGGGTAGAGGGGGAGGACTGGGAAGGGATACAAAGTAACGTTGACCTTTGCTGAACATTTCTGTTTTCAAAATGTAAGCACTTGAAACAGCTTGTTTCTTTTTTTCTCTTGTTATCTCCCAACCTTTCAATGAATAAAAAATAAAAAAGCTGCACAGAGTTTTGGATTGGTTTTATAATGAGATCATTATCCTGGCTTGATCACATTGTGGAAGCCACTTCCCGGGCCATAAACTGCAACGTAGAAATGAAGGTCCTGAAAAAACACACCTGAACAGTAGTGGGCCTCTCAATAATGGACTCCATCCCCTACCTCCCTTGGTGGCAGGTGGTGTGAGGTAACTAATTATTACAGAAAGAGCATTCTAATCTGCAGACTCAGCTGTTTGATACGTTTCTGTGGATGTGAGAAAAGAAAAACAATTTTTGAATGTCTTTTTTTCCTAAACAGGGACTCCATGGTAATTTTATTATTGATAATTACGAAGGAAAAGGCATTCAAATGCAAAAATTAATGTCCAATTTGCCTTTTAATGGTCTGAAGCTAATCTGATGGCTGTTGCAATCCAATGAAAAGATAATTTTAAAAGAGAGAAAAAAAAAACACCTTGATTAAATTCCCTTTGCCTTTACCTAGTATGTGAATTCTTGCCTTTCCCTGGTTGTTACCAAATTTGCAGAGTGCATTTAAATATAAATTAATATTTTAATGTTTTTTTTCTTCTAATTATAAAGCTGACATTCTTATTACTAGGTGGTCGTATGTAGTTGTTAAAAGCTCAGGATGTGAAAGTCTACCGCTGTGCAAACTTAACCTCTCTATACCCCATTTTGCTCATCTATAAAATGGGAGTAATAATAATACCAACCTCCTAACTTTGTTGTGAAAATTAACCGAATTTATACGTGTAAAGTTCTTAGAATGGTAAGGCTTCAATAAAAATCAGCTACAAATAAAATTTCAGAGAACTGTGAACATGTAGAGACAAAAAGATAAAAACAAACATATGAACAAACAATTCCATGCAGAGTTTAGCACTCTTAACACTTGAGATGTTTTCATCCTGGCTATTTTGCATGCGTGTGTTAGTGTACCTGTGTTATACTGTGAACATGGCTGTGTATCCCTTTCTTTTTATGTAAATATTGTCACTGAGTATTTTGCATACAATGAGGTTTATTATTTTTATATTTGGGGGGATACCTAAACTTTTAAAATATAAACTTTTATAAAAAATGATATATTCTGTGGTATTTTATAAAATTATTTTAAATACGTGAGGCAATAAGCCATAAATTGAGAGATTGAAAAGAGACAAAAATTCAATGAGGTTGATTTTTTTTCAACTTCTGTGTACCTTAAAATACCCAGAAGTAATATTTTTTTCCTCCTCTGTTTTCCTACTTTTGTTTTCTCTGGTGTTGAGGGCAGGGTGGTATGTGAGATTTTTATCTGGGAGGTACATTAGTCGAGGATTGATGGAGCAGTGGGGAGAAGAGAGGGATGGACATAATAATATCTGTCTCATAACAGTGTTATGAGAATTAAATTAAATAAGACTGGCATGTAATGTGCTTAACATAGTAAGAATTTAATAAATTGTAATTAGTATTGTTATTACTAATAATTTTTACATATTGCTTTACAGAGCATATTTTAAGTACCTCCAAATTAATAGGCAGAAATAAATTTAGGTATTTGAGTTTGCCTCATTCTGACTCAGCCCTTCTAATAAGAGAGAGGAAAATGTCAAAGAGTGGAATTTCCTGATGATTACACTTGCCGACATTAACGAATATTTCAATCGCTCTTATTTCTCGTATAGCCCTTAGACGTAGAAGAAGGAAAGGGATTGGCCACAGGAGACTTTGGAAAGCAGAATCTGAGTCCTGGGGTGGGCTGTGTTTGGGTACCAGTTCTGCTATACTTCTATTCCTGATGGAGCAAAGCTGCATTTCCCTTCCTCCTCCTTCCTATTGTTCATCTGAATGCCTCCTTGACTTTCTCATCTTGCTCCCTATTAAGCTCTCTCCTCACGGTTGGCTAAGAATGGACCAAAAATGGACTTCCTAGCTATTCAATTACCCACATTATCTTGCTATGTTGCTATCAAATGAAGTTGAACTAGCCTAGCTCTCCGACAGTGTGTACCGAGATAAGTCCTGTTCACCGGGCTCTCTGTGACATCCAAGATTGTCATCTACATAAACAGTCTATCACAAAGTACATGGCTTTTATGGAATGTGAATCCTATACTGACCTTATTTTCCCATGTTCGTAGCTGACCTGAGAATAGAGGCAAGACCAAGAAAAGTTATATCAGAAAATTATTTGCAATATGCCTTCTCTTCAAGTGAAGTATAGGTCAGGTGCAGAATTTTAACCTTAAACTCACCAGAGGAAAAGGAGAAAAAATCATATTTTCTTTTCTTTCCTTTCTTCCTCTCCCTCTACCTATGTCTTTTTTCTCTCGAGAAATAGCATATGTAGTGTCATGTGCCACCCTCTCAAATTGGGGAAGGGCAGGAGGATAGAAGGCCTTGTTTCTATACCATCATCAAGAGAAAGGATGGCTGTGGGGACATGATGAACCATCTTAGTATGAGGCACAGAGAACATATTTTCCAGGTAGACCATTGCTACAAAGTATCTTTAACAATTACCCAAAAGGCATTATTTTCCAGATTGATACCATCAGTAATACTGTTCCAGGATATGTAGAGATAAAACTACTTGTCAAATATGTTTGGTACCTGCAATATGTCCTGTAGGCCCTTTGTGGGAATATTAATTCAAGCACATTAACAAGCCTGGGAAAGAAATCCTGCAGTAAAGAAATAGGCTCAGCATTCTTTACCTATACAGGTAAAGCTTATTTACAGTGGGCTATCCCCTCCCACTTCTCTCCGCACTCCTTTCCTCTCCCATCTCAATCCCTGCCCCCTCTCTCCCTTCCTTCTTTCTCTTATAACAAATGTATTTCTCTGTTTTACTAGTAAATAAAAGATCTTTGCTCTAGGCCTCCTTGCTGTTTCTATTATCCATCATCTCCTGGCCCTTGCAACCCATTGCTTTGCTCTTTAATTTGTCTTTGCTTACTTATATGTGCATTACCCTACTGAAGATGTCCTGTTAGGCATACCATGGAAGGCAGAGAAGTGAATTAGAGAGGAACATGCCATTGAGGCACATATACTCTGAGACAAGATAAGACATACACACAATTTTGAAACATTCAAGGTGGAAAAGGAGAAAGCTCATTTGAGAATTATAGGTAAAGGGCTATGAGGATTCAGAAAAAGAAGATATACACCTCTGGTTTTTTTTTTGTTGTTGTTGTTGTTTGTTTTTTTAAGTGACTACCAAAAAAATTACTAAAGAGAGTGATATAAATAAATTTTTCAGGTATGGGCATGCTGGAATTATTGAGAGACTCCTATTATTTGTTCAGAATAGATTACTGTATAAAGTGACAGTTAAACCAGGAGTAAGTGCCCTTTAACAGAGTTTCTACTGAGGCCTGTGCCCTTCCCCCCACCCCCTTCCATCCTTCTGACTCTTCTGACTTCACAACTTTTGGCTGTTCTAATACTTCATTGTTGTTTTTCCCTTTCCTTTCCTGTCTTCTTTCTTTTTCACCCTGTTCTCTTTCACACTTACTACCATAAATATGCCATCTTATTTACGCCTTGAAAGTACACAGTGAGTTAGCTACTCTAGATGATTTTTAAAGGCGGGGAGCTTGGGGGAGGTCAGTGACTTGCTGGAGGCTACACAAGAAAGAGTGGTGGAAGCAGATCTCACACTTAAGTCCATCTGACTAATGTGAGTGCTTGAGCACAAAGCTCTTCAGATCTCAGGTAGTGTCACTGGATTTTCTGTGCTGCCAGTGTCACAGTCAGAGACATAATGCTGCCCATCCCCGACCTCACTCAGCTCTTCCGCAGCTAAAGCTGTTAAGTTAAAAACTTAGGAAAAATGCAAAGCAAAATTAGCAGAATGTCCTTTCCACTGAAAGATATACATTAGTATGTTTATACTCTAGCAAACACACACACACACACACACACACACACACACACACACACACACACTGTATAGTAATGAATTCAACAAAAGAAATCACCACTTGTGGTGCAGTGACACATAAGGACAAACTTCCCTAAGAGTAAAGGAAAGAGAAAATTAACAGTGGGATGAGATAAAATTATGGGCTGGCTGTATTCTGAAAGAAAATCAACCCCAGAAAGGTGTCCTTTTATGTACTCCCTTAATGCTATTGATTTGGTTTTTGACATATAGAATAGATTTCTGTTATGTAGCCAGAATCCCTCCCATCTAACATGTGCTTTCTCTTAATTTAGGCCAGATAGTCTCAAAAGTTAAAGGATGGAGGTAGAAGATTTTAAAAAGGTACAGAGTTGAGTTATTCATTGACATATTTTCAAATTAAAACAAAAATATTTCTTTCATTTTCATTTATGTGCATGTATGACTAGTTTTGTGTTATAATACATGGTTTATAGTGGATTTTTGTGAATCTTTAAAAAATAATGCCTTGGCTAATTTAACAATTATGTCATTTGGACCATAAATAAAAACTCAGATTTTAGAAATCAAGTTTTAGAAACCAAATCCACTTTTACTTTAATCACTCTTTTATCATTTTTTTCTCATAGATTTTAGGTAATTGAAAATGGTTTGCTGTAATTATCTATTTAATTAGTCATAATTCACTTCTAAGATGTCATTCTTGATGAAAATGTGTCAAATAAGAGCTAAGAGATTATGATACATCTATCTCTCTAATCATTCATCATCCAACTATCCATCTACCTATCATCTATTATGTTTGTGTACATACACACACACACACATACACACACACACATGGAGACAGAGATTCCCAACATTATTACTAGATGTGGCTAAAAAGACCAAAGTAGCCTTTCTCATTCTGCTATTATACCTATAATATCTGGAACTTCAGATCCTGAGGCTTTGTGCTTTAGTTTTACCTGGGGGTACCTTGGAACCCTATCTTCTTGCTGTTGCTAATGTACCATATCTCCTTGGTGATCATTTTACTGACATTTCAGGGTACCTGCTGGATGCACAGTTACAAATCTTTGTGTCTCTGGCCCTACACTTAAGCCATGTTTGGTCTCCAGGGAGAAGCAGACAAAGTAAGATGATGTTTACAGTACAACATGATAATTTACAAGCAGGGCAGGCCAAGAAACTCAGATTATTTGGACACTTTCTTCCAAGTGGGCAGTTTGTAATTTCATGGAATGGACACTATAATTCTAGGTTGTAAATATTATTATTATTTTTTTAATGTGAAAACTAAGCCTCAAGGAATTAATATGTATTATGGAGGATTCAGCAAGAAATTTGACTGTGAATATATTTAAATTAGTGTAATTCAAATTAGGGTTAAGAAAAGGATGGTTTTTCAAAGGTGCGAGTAGTTTGGTGAACCACAGGGTTGGTACAGCAAGTGAGCTGGAACAAGTAAGAAGAAGGATGACACTACTTCTAAGCCTGGGGAGACAGTGTTAGGAGGAAGAGCTTACTCAGAGGGAAAGAGTCATACAGAGAAGGTCACCTTGAGAGCAATGATATTTGTTTGAAGGTCACAGGGAACTCAGTTTACCCCACAGAGAGGGAATCAAGGGAGAATATGGCTTGCTTGCACACTCTTCCCTCCCTCTAATTTCTTGCCAGTTTCTCACATTGGATGAAGCCCATCCAAATCTAAAGTACAAAGGAGCCCCTTGATTTGAGTGGATCTGGAGGGGCAAACATAAAAAATATATTTGCAGAAAGGTATACAGTATTTTCATATGTGTTCTAGAACTTTTCTTGTTCATCTTTACCTTAAGCAGCATGTGGATAATACATTTGCTCTTGGTTCTCAGCAACTGGAGTTTGCCATATTACCTGGCATTGTGTGCCATTGTTTCTTCATAGTCTTTCCCTTGAGTAGCACTATGTTCTATACTCTCTTCTGCTCTGCTTATCATTTCCCAACGGCTCACTCATCTACCTTTTTAAAATATCTAGCGTAGGTCTACAGCCATGCTGCCCTGAGCAAGCCCCGATCCTGTCTGATCCCTGAAGCTAAGTAGGGTTGGTCCTGGTTAGTAGTTGAGAGACCATCTAGGAAGACCAGGTGATGTAAGCATAAAAAATAAAAAGAATAAGGGATTGTAAGCTGACAAGGTCATTACAATCTATGAGGTCAACCAAGAGTTGCCTCTTCTTAAAAAAAATTTATATATATATATATATATATATATATATATATATATATATATATATTAGTTAAGCTGGTGAGCAGAATTGGTACAACTTCTCTATCTGTCCAAATGTGTTTTATTCAATGAACTAATTAGCAATTCTATTTTCTTTGGAAACTCACTTATTATTCTGGGATTTTTTTTTGCCATTTAGGAACACAGGCTTCAAATGGCAATAAGATGACTTGATGTGCTATTTGACTCATGCTGTTTGTGATGTCAATAGTAAAATACTGAGTTATCAGTATATAGAACCTTATGCTCTTATGGGGATTGCAACATTTTTCATAGCATTGATTTCTAATAACCACATTGTAAGCTTGTCATATATGCGTTACATATGCCTTCTAAAGTTTTATATTTACTCAAATTGTCATTCTTATTCAAATATCAAGCATTCAATACAGTTCAACAGCTATCAATAAAACATCTAATATGTACCAGCTCAATTCTAGACATGAATACTCAGAGTACATGATCTCTGTTCTTGCTAAGTGAGGGAAAAGGGACAAAGATAATACACAGAAGGGAAAATAAATTATAGAGTATGGTTGAGTGAGATAAGTGCTATGCAAAAAGAAAAAGTGGAACTGGGTAAAGGAGAATAGAGGTAGGGAAAGATTAGTACAAAATTTGAACAAATTGCTAAAGGAGGACCTTATGAGAAAGTGATACTTAAAAAAATATACCAAAAAGAAGTGGAGAAGTGAGCTCCATAGATATTGGAGAAGATGTCTGTAAGCAGAGAGAATGGGCAGGAACATGCCTGGTTCATTAATCAAGTACCAAGGAGTCCTGTGTGAGTGGAAGGGAAATAGTAGAAAGAGAACATTGGAATTGAAAACATGGGAGCTAAGACACAATGATGGTATAAAGGCTTTTGGGTCCTTGGAAGGATTGTGGTTTCTTCCATAAGTGATTTGGGCAGCTGGTGATGGGTTTTAATCAGAGAGGTTCCTGATTTGACTTATCTTTTAAAGTAGGTATTCTTGTTTTATTGAGAACAGATGAAAGCAGGACAAGGATAGAAACGGGAAGACATATTAAATAATACAGTATATGTAATTTAAAAATATATATTTTTTAAAGTAGAAGAATCAAGATTAGACATAAAGTTGTCTTTTAAATTTCATTTTATTCATATCATTTCCCCACTTGATCATCATGTGCAGCTCCCTTTTCCTATCTCTCAGTCATTGATCGATTAATTCATCTAATTATTATAAAAGGTTACAAAATAGCTTCCTTGTGCCAGACACTGTGCTAGATGCTGGTAATGAAACGGTGAACAAAAAACACCATCATGTGTACACTCAGTGAGCTTATGTTGGTTCAGAGAAAACAGTCCAAAAGTATCCAGGTTCCTGTGCTACGTAATACCACTCAGTTTAATATGTTTGTTATTCACGTGTGGTTTTACTGTATCACTTGACATTCCAAAAACATGCCAAATCTATACTTTAAAACTAGGTTAATTTGGTCATACTCTTCTTATCTGAAATATCTTTGCCTCAAACCATCCTTCTTTTCCACCAGAGAACATCATGTCTATTATTATACTGTAATCTTATTCTTTCTCAAACTCCTCAGACAGTGTGTTTTTCCTGCTAGCATCATAGCTCTTGTACCATATCTGTGTGAGCTGTGCTTGTGAGGGTCTTCATTCATTAGTACTCTGGGAGCTTCAGAAAGACAAAGCCTCTTTATTCATCATCACCTTTAGGCCCCACAATCTAGCTCAGGGAAACTGCATTTAGTTGTATAATGGTGACAGGGTGAGGGTTTTGGGGAGTTAAAAGTGAATTAAATGACTAATGGATGTGTTGGGGGTAAACAAGAAGGAACGTGTAAAACAATTAGAGAGCGGAAGACACTATGTAATCAGTGCTGAAATGCTGCAAACTGTGATTCTGCGGGGAGGAGACCTTGTGTTCTGAAAGCTTTACATGAGGCCATCGTGCTTTGGGATTGGCTGGTTTTCTGGAGCTCATCAGGCACAACCTTTTGCATTTAGTATATCCTTAGTGATAGTAAAGGGTCAGATCTGGGTATACAGATGACAAGGAATCACCATCACTCTATCGAAAAAAAATTTTTCTCAAGTTCGAGACTGCCTTGTTGAGATAGTCTATTCCATCTCCTGAAAGATCTGGCTCTGATCCTGATTTGGTTCCCTCTGTGGCCTGTCAGCGTGGGTTTGGACAGTGTTTTGTCTAGGTAAAAGAATTCAGCTGTGACTTTGATTAAGTGGTGGGCTCCCCAGAAAAAAGCAGGACAAGATTTCTAGTTTTTGTTGCTCTGTGGGAAGCCTGGATGTTGACTTAAGACACCAAAGTAACCATTCACCGCCTTTTACCAGGTTTGTTATGAATTTTGAAATCATTTAAAGTATCTAGACACCATTCTGAATTTTTATTTAATAGTAAATTTAGTAAGATTAAGGCCCTTGCACTGTGGGCAAACAGCATCATGTACTTCAACACAATCAAATCATATGCAACTACCAGTAATGCTTTATGGTGTTAGTACTCAAGGTGGGCAAGATACAAGTCTTCAAAAGCTAATAAGCTAAAATTTCTTTTGCCTGGAAATGGTTGGGACTAGGTGCATTCATACAGTCTCTCTAACTATATTCTATATCGTCAGTCAATCCATCTCACTTTTTATAAAATCACTGCAGCAGGTTATAATACAAGGAAAGGAGATTTGAAGTTGAAAATTGTAAATTTAGTACCAACCTTATTCAAAAATAAGTGACTTTAATCGAAGCATTTTATCTACTTTGAAATGGAAAGATTACTTATGATTATTTGACCTGTCCTCTGGGAGAATCAAGTAAGCTAATGAGTTGGAAAATACTTTATAAACTATAATGTGATAAAAGTCCATTGGTTATTGTTATGATTCTTGTACGTTTTCCTTAGTCTCTGTGAACAGTATAGTCAGATGGTCAATTACTACACTGCTGTTGGGGTTATAGCATAGGAAGAAAATTTTAAAAACTCATAAGACTCTTCCTGTGGCTGATTCATAAAGATGGCTTTATGTAGAAAAAATTTTAAATCTCTCTCTCTCTCTCTCTCTCTCTCTCTGTCTCATTCTCTTTGTCTCTCTTTCACACACACCACACACACACACACGTGACTGCTTGCAACAATACTTCCTTCAGGTTTATCACAAATTATAGATGTCCTTATTCTTAGACTCTGGTGACAATTTTTGAGAAGACCTGTTTCTTTAGGATTCTACGATAAATTAGTTATTCTGGGATTAAATAACAACTCCAGGATATGGCTTCTACATGTTAAAGCAACTCCTGGTCTATAATTTTATTTAAATCAACAAACCTTATGTTAGTAGTCAAGGCCAGCAGACATTAAATATAGGTCTACATTGTGTGCCCGCAGTATTTTATTCATGTATGAGTTGAATAACAGATTTTATGTTTCTATTCCTCACACATTACAAGACATCAATCTTGTTGTCAGTAGATTCTGTGACCTGAGAACTCTTAAAATAATGCAATCAACATTTATTATATTTTTACTATGTCACTCAGGGTGCTAACATCTTGCAAACATAATCTCCCCATCAACACTTTAGCATGGGTAGTATTGTTTCTTATTTTGGTGTGGAGTGTTTGAGGAAACTGAAGTTCAGAAAAGAATGCCACTTGTATAAGGTCACACAGTTTGTAAGTAAGGGAACCTGAATTTTAGGGTTCTCTAACTCCAATACCTACACTTTAAATTATAAGACCTCACTGCCTACCAAATGAAAGAGAGGTAATATATATCACCAATGTTAATATCTACTGTGTGCCTTGGTTTAGAAATACCTGTGATCAAATTTCCCATCATCAACAATTGACCCAAACCGTGAAACATCTATGGTGAGAGTGGGAGAAAGTATTTTCTATTTTAACCATGTTTCCTCTTCAACAGATCCTTTGCTTTTCTTCTGTTCCTATGGAACCTCACCAATGTTCTATACGTATAATCATCTGGGCACTAAGTAAGGTCCAAAGGTTTTGTTTCCATAATAACTTATAGACTTCTATAGACAGAGTCACACAATTTCTTGTACTCGTGAGAAGGACTAGGTTTAAAGGATGCTTAGATTAGAAAAGCAAACAAATAAGCAATATAACAACTACCAATAAATGATTGTAGGTATTCCTTATTGTCTTTAAGGCTTTATCAGTGTTTCTTTTCAAGTCGACCATTTATTAATTTATTGCATATATACTGGGCATTAAGTCTGACAGACCCTATCCTAGAACCAGGTGATACGACACATAATCAGATGTGCATGACCCCTGCCCCAAGTGGAGCATGCACTCTAATGTTGAAAACAGGCAATAACAATAAGCCAAATAAGTGATTGCAATTGTGACAAGTGCTACAAAGAAAATACCAACATAATGTATTAGTTCCTGCAGCTGCCTTAACAAAATATCACAAACTGGTTGGCTTAAATCACCAGAAATCTATTTTCTCATACTTCTGGAGGCTAGAAGTCTAAAGCCAGGGTATATAGGCAGGGCCATGCTCTCTCTGACCATTCTGAGGACATATCCTTTCTTGCCTCTTCTGGCTCTACTGCTTCATGGTCATCCTTGGTGTTCCTTGGATTATAGATGCATCACTCCAGCCACATGGCTTTCTCCATCCTGTCTGTCTTCACATAATCTCTTCTCCGAGAGTGTTTCTCTCGGTCTAGATTTTCCCTTTTTGCAAGGATACCAGTCATTTCATTTTAGGGCCCACTCTACTGACCTCATTTTAAATTGATTACCTCTGTAAAGTCTCTATTTTCCAATTGAGAGTCCCCCTTAGTTTCCTTTCCTATTTCTAGGAAGCCATTTCTATATTCCTAAAGGTCCCATTCTTGAATGTAGTATATATAACATAAAAATATAAATAACACATGGAAACAACTACTACTACCAGGTCCTTATAATGGGTTAAACATAATGCATTGTCTCATTTAATTAGTAAATCTAGCAAAAAAAAAAAATGCTACTCCATCCAGGAATCTCTTGATGATTCTAATTATTACTAGAAAATCTATTTATAAGTTTTTGCCTGCTTCTCTAAGTTTTAGTATCTCAATCTTTTAAAGCCAAGTTGAATGCTAAGCTTCTGAGTGATTTTATTTCATGCCTAAGTAGGTAATATCAATATGCAGAAAGAATAAAAGTAATGTAGAAATCAATTTCTGATCAATTTTGATTGTCTGTTAAAATAATTACCAAACTCTACAAAGCAATATAAAAATTAATCTCTAAAAGTAATCTTAGAATAAATTTTTCCATTTTTTAATGGCTATTATAGATAGTCTCTTTTTTCTTAAGATAAGGTATTATTAGATATCTTAATTGAAAAGTCTAATTTAGCTTTTCCCAAAATAAGTTTTGGG
Source organism: Cynopterus sphinx (assembly GCA_030015415.1). NCBI lineage: Eukaryota > Metazoa > Chordata > Mammalia > Chiroptera > Pteropodidae > Cynopterus > Cynopterus sphinx. Next base: position 122,375,317 of record CM057383.1, read on the forward strand.
GAGCAAATACAAATATAAATTTCTGGATAAAGGGAACCTTGGTCCACTTTCTCACTACAGGTTATATGCCTTCCTCACCTTGGAAAAGTATAGAGTTTGTTAGCAAGTAAAAGGCTCTGAGGAGTCCTGCAAGGGATCTGCTTTACTTTCACACATAGTCCTGAAATGTTTGTAATCACAGACACCCTCTTTAGATCAGACTTATTGCATTGTGAACAAAAATGCTCTCATTTTATTTCTTGCTTATGTGTTTGGGAAGATAAAGTAAACTTGACATTTCCAGAGGCAGAAGTGTAAATTCACAGGTAAACTCCCAGCTCCCACTTGGTGGCCAGTTAGAATGTCTCTTTTCTCATACCTTGGATTTTTAATTTTGTAGTAACAAAACGTCCTTGCAGTAGACCTTGAATTTCTCATAGCATCTGTCTAACCTTGGAGATATTAACATAGCTTTTGTTTGCACCCAAGAGATATTTCTGGAACATTCTCCATTTTCTATGTCGCTTTTTCTTTAATTCTTTTTTCCTTTACTCTCTGGTTATTTCTATTTTGTTCTTCTGTCTTCCTCTCTTAATGTAGCTTCACTGTGAGGACTATGTCCCTTTAGTTCGCTGTGCAATGAGTAGCTTACTTTCACAGAAGATGTAATTTTGAAGCCTTGATTTAAAATAGGCACTGCAGATGTTTTTCACTAAGTGAGCCCTTTAAAGCATCTCCTTGGGTGCACAAGGTTCTCTGCTTTTGTGTTTACCACTGGAATAGAGTTAGCTTCCAAATTAATGTGCAGCTATGACTACACTGGAACAAAGCAAGGATTGTGTGATGACTCATTGGGTAAACTGCTTCTACTTCCTTTTAACAATTCATATGTGTGTGTTGGGTTACAGGAGGATATACACAAATATTCACAGCAGAAGCCCACTCACATATAGCACCACGTTGGGTAGAGTTTCAGCACTGTTATCGCACACAGAAAAAATAAAACTCTGTATCTAATGATACCTGACATTCAGGCTTTATCTGGGATCACCATATGTTGTATATTGTATGTATTATGTGTATTACATTATTTATTATAAAACCATGCTAGCATTACTAGTGCATCCTTTACACAAAATAAATTAAATGTGTCTAACGTTAGCTTATGTCTGAAAAAGGGAAGGACAATTAGAAAGTTCCCAAATTAAGACTCTAATGATATAGCAGTAATCAACACTAGTTGAGGGTTTTCTTGAAACAAAATGACCTGCCTTTATATATAATTAGTCCCTCTAAGGGAATGGTATAAAATGTGAATTTTACCAGTGGTGTTGCATATTGTCTTTTTTTTTTTAAGTGAGAAACTAGTTGGTCAAGATAGTTATAGGAAAAGATTCATAGTAAATAACATTATAACTCTTCATAGTAGAATGATAAACAGAATCTCAGCTGACAAACATGTGCTCATTTTCCCCAACTATAAACTTACCACACTGAGCACTTATCAAATCAGTTTTACTTTGCATGTATATACACATACATTTATCACCTACTAAAATACAAAATGTGTACACATCTGTGATGACAACTTGCTAAATAATTAAATAACTTACCTCAGACAATCTTCACACCTTAGGGTTATTGACTCTTCCCACTGTTACAGGGTCCCCAATGTTTTTCCTTGAGTCTGCCTGCTTGCAGGCACTGGCCCAAAGAAATGCACAAGCAAGACTTTGCAGTATAGAAAGAAAAATGGTTTCATATTGAATTGGCTCGCCCAGAGAATGGGAGCTAATGTTAAAGACCTGCCTCCCTGATACATATGGGCTACAGATTAGATAGGGCAAAGTTATGAGATGCTGTGGCTTAGGGTTTCGAGACTGTTCTAGGAACTGATTGATCCGAGGTGAGGTAAAGATAATGAATCATTTCTTCAAGTAATGAGGACAGATCTGAGGTCATTTCCCACATTCCTTCATTCGGACTTATTAGAAAGTAGCCAGGGGTTGTTCCATCTTAGGGCTCCGGATCCGAAACATAACTTAGGTCAAGATGTTATGTTTAGCCTGCCAGAGGTCTGCGCCTTGTGACCATTAGTCAGACCCATGCTACTGTCTTCTGCTGCATTGGCATTGCTGATTATCTGAGGGGAAAAGTCTAAGTCTCTGGGGGGAGGTTGGGAGGGAGAGAGAGAGAGAAAGAGAGAGAAAGAAAGAGAGAGAGAGAGAGGGAGAGAGAGAGAGAGGGGATTTCTAGAGCTAGGAGTTAAAACCAAATTTAATCAGTCATAAGGACCCATGGTTTTACCACCTCCCAAATATCTATACATCAAAACTCTTGTATGCTATAGTAATCGATCCCCTAGGCAGAGTTTTCAAATAATATGGAAAGAACTGTCTTTCAAGTGACTAACAAATGAACTAGTTAACAAGCTCCAGAAACTCTTTCAATATACCAGGGTCCTACCTAGAGTTTTCTATATCCCACAATAATAAGTCTCAATATTATATATTCTTAAGACCTTATTTTCACATACACAAATGGATATAAATGTACATAAGTACGTGGCAGTGCATACACGTTAGTCTTTCTAGCTATGATGGATTAAAATGTTCCATGGCAAGTTATTTTATAAAAGTCATGGGTTAGAATTGTTTGTACAAGTATTAAAAGGGAAAACCTGAATATGAGACCCATAACTGGGTGACTCCAGTTATGCCCTATGTGAGGCAATGTGAAGGTGGTGGCTTTTAATTAAAATGGGACCCCTGTGTCATGGCAGTACTGATTTGATTTTGCCTACCTGCCCTGCTCAGAAATTACAGATTTAAGAATTGTAATTAACAGAGAATTAAAGCTTCTTCATTCTGAGTTATGTAAAGGATTCCCTGTTCCAATTCTCTCCCAGCCCTGATTTCTCAGCTGGTGTGAAGCCTTTTAAGTTCTGTGTTACACCACATGAATCAGTGCCATTAATTAGCAAAGCAGGACTGTGATTGTTAACTCTTGATGGAGGATTCTCTTCCACATCTGACCCTTCTCAGAGCAGGAGGGTTTGACAGAGTGAGAGATATGGAACCTTGTCCTTTGTGCTTCTAGTTTTAATTAACGTGAAAGAAGGTCCATACATACTGTGGAGATTTCCAGGGTCCTTACCTTGTATTCAGTGTGACCAATCCACACAGATGTGAACTAGGTTTATTGACTTGAATTCAAACTGGAGCAAAACTCTTCAGTTACCTCCAATCCATATTTGCTTTTTTTTGCCACTGTACATCCCTACTGAGAAAACTTTTTCTCTCCCCTCTTTATCACATGAATCTAATCTAAATGGCTGTCCTCCCAACTGTAGTCTTTTGATGAACTCCCATATCTTGTCTTTGTCCCTCAAACTAGCCCTTCTTCAAACACCACTTAGTCCCCATTTGATTTTACTAAGAGCCTTCGAATAACCCCTGTCCCTCAGCAAAAAAAGCTTTGTCTCCAATCATATTCTCTGTTTTGTTTCCTAATTTCAAATTCCCTTTCCTTGGAAAAGCATATTATGGGTAAGTGGGCTTGAAGTGAAATGGGTCCCACCTCCAGAAACTGCCCTTTTCTACCCTGAATTAATCTAAATTTAATCAGGGCTCCAGTATTAAACCTCACACTGTCCTGTTGTTCACCCCTTTATTTTGCCTGTACTGCTTTCCCGCCACTTCTCCAGAGCCCTTTTTTGTCATAGAATATCACCAATAGTGATCTCTACGGGTAAACATGTCCAAAACTAGAAAAAGGAGAATTATCCTGGCCCGCCTTCTGCTGGTGCCTTTAAAAAATTTTTCCTTGGTGCCTTGTATTCGTGACTAATTTTCACATTGACACTTTTATCCAAACATAACATCACATGTTTACAAACATCCTAGCTGGAATTAATTAAATCAAGGGGGTATAAAAATAACTATTAATTATTATCTTCATCCCATTATTTTGGGAATATGCAAATGAGCAATATTTTCCATTCGGTGTCTTTGCTAATGCACAGTGCTACCACTCGCTACATCTGCTACAATGTTATAGAGAAAAATGGTTAAAACAGAGCCTACGTACAGCAGTTTTTCCTGCTAGGGGAGCAATTTGCAGAGTTTTAGACCGTATACTGGGTGAAAAGCTCTAGGTCTTCTGGCAAATGGCCAGGAATGATAAGGTCAGTGGTTGGTATTGATGAGTGTTTAGTGGGGTTCCCCTGGTGGAATGCCTCTTCACTTGATTCATGTGGAATTAGTCGTCTCTGGTCTAAGGGGTCATAATACAGACATAGGATATATTGGAGGCATTCAGTGAGCCTAGGATGCTGCTATGTGACCTTATGTCATGGATACGTTATCGCAATAACTTTGACCCTTTTTGACTGTGACGCATAATAAAAATACATTTACAGCTCAACCCAGTCATTCATAAATAAATTAATTAATTAATAATAAATAAATAATATAACAAAACAATTTCCAGTGTATAATACACTCTGCTATTTTGTGCTCTATTTTCTTATATATTATTTAATGCAGGTCATGATCCATAAATTAATTTCATGACCAACTAGTGATCATTACCCAGTTTGAAACCATTTTGTTTTAGGGTTGCAATATTGCTACTTATTCAAATCATGTTCATACGTATTATCCTGTCTGATCATCACAGCTGTCTGACAAAATGAGAGATCTTTTTTTAAAAAAAAATTTATATTTCTGTTCTAAGAAGAAAAGAATACATATCTGAAGCATACATGTCCATGACATTTCACAAATTGAACACACTTAGGTAACCAGCACCCACAATAGGAAGCTGACAAATGACCATACCTCAGATACCTCACTCTCCAAGAATGATCACTGCCCTGACTTCTAAGCATCTAGATTAACTGTGGCTAGTTAGGTTTCATTTACATTGTGTACTTTATATAAATCATATGATACTCTTTTGCATCTAGCTTTTTTTGTTCATTTTATATTTGTGAGATTTATTCTTCTTGTGAGACTACAGATTACTCATTCTCATTTCTATATAGTATCCCTTTGGATGTATACACTAGTTTATCCATTTGTTGTTAGTTGTCTTAGGTTTGGCCTATAAAAACTGAATAGAAATGCTATAAACATTCTGTGAGTCTCTGGTAAACACATGTACACATCTGTATTGGTGGTAGATACCTAGGACTGGAATTGTTGGGTCAAAGGGCATGACTCTGTTTAGCTTTATTAAAGACAACCAGTTTTCCATTTTATGATCCCACCAGCAGTGGGACGGCTTTAATTCTTATTTATTGTTTATATAGGAAAAACAAGGCTCAGGGCTGAAGCAGGTTACCAAAGTCATAGAGCTAATGTATTATAGAATTAGAACTAACATTAGATTTCAGAGTTCATAGTCAGTGGTTTTCATTCATTTGCTTGTTTTTCCTTTTTATTCGCTATTAATACTTATAAAGGTCTTTAAAAAGCTTTGTTTGTCATTTAACCATCTTCTCCAGGCCTCCTCAAACACACAGACACTCACATAGGCACACACACACACACACACCCTGCCCCCCATGTAGATACACATATAAATTCTCATAACGCAAATATGCAGACACAAACATAAAGGCATACACACAGACACACAGAGATACACAGAGGAATACAAAAGTCCAGATACATATAGATATATGTTTACGTAAAAACACATATTGCTACTGTCATAAAAATTCATGCAGACACATATACAAATACACATAGACCCATACAGAGACACACATCAAGATATATACACAAGTATGATAATACACCTGGTTATATGCCATATTTTTTCATACTTTTGCCAACAATAGAATAAATTCCTTAAGCTAATGTTTGTATGATGCATAATTTTATCAATAAATACTAGTAGATATATCTAGTTTGAGTGCTTTTATTTTTATAATATTAAGATTTCTGGAAAAATGCAGTTATATTCTACTTGGTAACATGCCCTGTGCTTAATGACCAGATGGGTGTTAATTCTACATTCTTTGTGCAGCATCTACTGGACACGTACATGTCTGCTTAATTTGGGGATCTTTTTCTCCTCCCAAAATATTTTCTCTTTAGGTTCTGCTGAATTATTGAACAGCAATACTTTTATCAATGATTGAAATGTAGACTCTATAATTCCAGGAAATAAGTAGAAAAAAATCCTATTTTATGTAACAAACCACTACAATTATTTTAGCTTAAAGCAACATATATTTATCTTGGTTTCTGGGAAGAAAATTCTGGACATAGCTTCACTGGGTCTTCAGCTCAAGGTTTCAAACAACTGCAGTCAAGATATTGGCTGGGCTCTAGGTAGAACCCTGGGTTCTTTTCTAAACTTAAGTAATTACTGACAGAATTCAATTCCTTATAACTTAGGACTGAGGTCCTGGCTTTCTTGGTGGTTGTCAGCTGAGCCAAATACTTAGCTCCTAGAGGCCACTTGCAGTTCCTTGCCACATGGTACTCTCACAACAACATGGAAGCTTAGTTCTTCAGAGACAACAGGAGAATCTCTTTCTACAGTGTCCTAAGTCAGATCTTATATGACATCATGTCCTCCCTGTGTCTTTACTATACAATCTCCTCCAATAAAAAGAGTGACTATTGTAATACCTTTGTCATTTTCTATTGGTTAGAAGCAAGTCATAGGTCCAACTCGTACTCAGGGGTTGGGGAGAATATACAATGGTGTGGCTCAAGGTCATCTTAGAATTGTGCCTACCACAGCTAAAAATGGTTTTATGTGGTATTTCTAGTCAAGTACCAATAATTGCTGTTATACTATTATAAATCAGTTTCTAGTCATAGAATATGTTGACTCCAGCAGCAACTTACAGTAAAAATCATAAAAAAACATTGAATATCAAAATGTACACACATATACATAGATACAAATATGTATGTATAATTCTTTTTAATTTTACATCTTACCATAGGACTGGAACCAGCCATAGTTTAATCTGTATACTAGATACCTTGCCATCAAATATCTTTATAGTGTAGATATTTTATAAACCAGTGATTAAGAGGGAGTTTATATTGCCTTACTCTAACCTCCAATATGAATAAGAAGAGATTCAGAACATCAAAGGAGGTGACTCCTTTTGAAATGCAACACTTTGTTCTAAACTCTCTGAAAGACAGCTAATTTTTATTAAAAATCAAACCTTCAGAATAATGTGAAACTATCATTCTCTCTGGGCTGTATTATAAAATTTTGTTCAAAATAGATCTGAAACTTTTCATGGTTATAAATGTTCTTGCACAAGGTATGGTGGGTTGGGTATGGATAAGATTAATGATGCTTTCTGAGAAACCTGCCAAGCAGTGACCTAAGGGGCCCACCATAAGGACTTTTCTTGCTTAGCTTCCTAACAAATGACGTGCCTGCTTAATCAAGTCCAGATGCAATATAGTTGTCGCCCTTTAACAAAAAACTATAGTGGAAGACAAAAGGCAGAAGAGATATGTGGTGAACGTGATGAGAGAGATAATGGAGCTTGTAGATGAGGTGAGATGGCAAATGAAAACACCTCAGCCAAAAGGGCTAAGTGTAAGTTGGGAGTTAAACCCTATTTCATGAAAATGATTATAATAAAGGCTGTCAAAGCCTTTCTTTCTGAGCGGTACTTCGACGTACAAGCATCTCATCTTTGGGTTTGGTCAGCCTGGACGAGAAACCTGGCTCTGCTACTTAAAAGTGTTGACCAAATTACTTAACCTTATTAAGCAACCATTTCTTCATCAGCAAAGGGTTGCAAATGACATACCTTACATAAAGGGTTTACCATAGTACTTGGCCCTAATAAACACAACAAAAAAACAAGGACAGAAGCAGAACTTGTGGCTGCAATGATGACAAAACACTGGCAGGTTTCTTCAAGTTGTTCACTATCTAATGCAGAAGGAGTGCAACCCAAGCAAAAGCCTAGTTACAGAGCAATCTGCTAACTCCTAGAATGGTGACAAGAAGTCTCAGCATTCGAGAGAGTTCAGAGATGATCGAGCAGGTGTTTCTTTGCTCCCCTTTACCCTAGACCTGACAGGAACAATTTCTATATCTATTGTATCTGTGCCTTTTTCTCTAATTCTATACCAATAATTATTAGAATCCATTATTTTTAACTTTTCTATCAAAAAAAATGGTGAAAGGGAAGCAAAGGTAAAGAGAGTTTGCAGCTGAGAAGCTTTTGACCTAATGAAGGTCAAACGGACTGGGTCCTTGGAGAGAAGACAACAAAACTGAGACTTGGAATGACTTCTTGTAGAACAATAGTCAATTGATTAGTATTTTCTTTAATCAGTTTTCCAGACGATAAAAAGATAATAGCCATAAGTAAGAAGTGAAATAATCAGAACTATGAATAGGATCCATTGTCCATTTGCACTCATTCATGAATATTTAAAGTACTGAGTTCTTAGTTAAAGTACAGGTTTTATAGAGTTTTTTTCTGGTTTTAAGGTACAAATTGTTAGGGAAAAAAATACCTTTTCTTCTTTTATTTTTTATCTCTCCTCTTCAACCTCAGCAATGGTTTTATAATTTTAATTTAGCATGAGGAAAAAGACAAAATTTTTATCCATGTCACAGTACCAACTGCTTCTGTCTTCCTCTGTAACTGGACAGAGCATAAACTATATGGAAATATTTTCAAATCAGTTGGAATGGGGGACATATGAGTCAGAACAAAAGACCTCTAGTTAGGGTTAGGTTTATTCATATGACTTAAGCAATTAATAATTGTTTGTATTAATTAATAATGCTTTTAGATTGCATTTCTCTTAGCTTGACAGTTTTAAAGGCCACCAAGAGCCTATATTTGTTACTAACATTAAGTTGGGATAGACATGCAGGTTGGCTATTTTTCAGTGTTTTAACCAGTCAAGTCAGCTGACTGCTATTTATTACATAGCACTGGATGTTTCAAGCACTCCCATAAAAACAGTCAAGAAAGGGAAAATATGGGGCATACAGTAAAAATGAACAACCAAACAGAAAGGCCAAAAAAACAATGTGAGCCCTGCATTTGGAAAAAATAATATCATAAATTCTTTGTGATCTAATATTTTATAAAAAAGGTGAGAACTCTGGAAGACTTATGGAGGCTAACAAGTAGTAGTCTACAGAAATGGGAAAAATCTCTTTCAATGTCTTGTTTTTCACCAAAAGTATTCACTATTTTGTATTTTCCTAACCTCTGTGTCTTATCATGTATGCAGCCCCTCCAAACTTTACATACAGAGATACACCGCTATTTGATCTCATTCTCCCAGATCCTAGAAATTGTTCAGCACTGGGCTATATTTTTTCCAGAATAAATAATGACAAATTACCTCTAATTTTCAAATAACTCTTAAATGTACCCTTCTTTCATGAGCCCTTTTAGAAATAATAGACACTTTTAAAATATTTAAACAGTGAGAATTATTGCTGATTAAAAAATAATATTTATGTATCTATTTGGAAGCCTCGTTCTCAAGTGAATAGTTTAACTGCCATTCTCTTCATTATCAATTATTAGCAAAATGTGAAACAGCCAAACAGAAATCAGGTTAAAATGTGAAATTTGAGAGGAGATTTATATTTAGTTTCAAACTGTATACCCCATGATTTTGAAAATCAGTAAAATTATTGTAATAATTATATTGATCTAATACAAACTGTGGATATAATCATAAGGCAATTTCATTTTTTTTTCTCTCCCATTTAAAATTTATTCACTGGGACCAGTTTTATTTCTGCCCCTAGATGACAACTAACTATATTTATGTAATACAAGGCACTGTGATAAGTAATTTAAATATGCATAATATGTAATATTCAAAACTTTGAACTTATATTAAGATTCCTGCCTTCCCCAACACAGGCCCAGTTATGGGTGGGAGGCCTGAAGTCACAGACTAGAACATGGACATGGCTGGTTTCTTCTCTGTATTGTCACCTGGTCTTCCCTCCCTCATCTTCTCCCATATATCTACTCCTAGTTCTGATTCTTCTTTGTTTGGTCATGGTTAGGGGAAATAGGTCAAGGGGTTGGAAAGAATGACTCTTACTTGCCTGGTACTGTCTTAAGTTGACACCAGTATCTCTGAATTTGCTAAACATTTGAAATTGACTTTCTTGTGGTGGATTTCATATGTATGTGTTTTTTGGTGATTCACTCCTCTTCTCTCACTGAATTTACTGTGCTGAGAGCGATGCTCTCTTCCTTAACACATCATTTACTCTTTCCTCAGCCCCTGGGCATCCAGAAGTTTTTTTTAGATTCCCTGTAGTAAGCTCTTTACTTCTAGGAGGCAATCCTCTAGTATAGGATTGAATGATCTTCAGGGGGTCTCCATGACCTTGTATGTGTGATCAACATCTGGTGTTTTTCCCTTGAGATTATTCAGGTGGTATTTATACACCACCTTCCTTTTCTACTCTAGTCTGCCATCAGAGCCCTATCTTGTGTTGAAGGGCAGGGATCATTTTGCAATCTTACCTTGGAATGAGTGATGGTAAGACCACTGACAATTCACTCAAAAAACCTCCTCTAATAATCTTGAAGCCCCTCTGCCCTATGATGAGGATTAGAATATAAAACCACCCACCACTTCTCTCAGGAGTGGTGCTCCTAAGATGACTACCTCCAAATAAACCTTCTTCATGAGCTTTCTCTGTTTCATTGACATATATGTTGTATGTAAGTGACTATTAGCTGTGCAACTACTTAGGACTTCTTCCATTGTAAATATGTATCCACTTTGGAATGTCTCACCTAGAATTCTTGGTTCCTTGGCCAAAACCTCAATTTTAATATTCTTTCATTCATATAATAGCACAAAGAATTATAGTTTAGGTAGTGATTTTATGAAGGTAAAAAAGTGTTCTTTATTTTTTTTACTCATTAATTATTTGACTTATATGCCAAATATTATTCTAAGCTAAGGAAATAGGATAGTGAACATCCTCTATAACGTCCCTCTACTCATGAAGCTTATATTTTTCTGAAAGCAGGAATACAATTTAAGAAAGAAATAGTGTAATTTCAGAGAAAGGAGATGAGTCACAGTGTGCAGGTGAGTAGGGAGACCTTTTAGAGAAGCTTCTAAAGGAAAATCTGTGAGACTGACATTTGTAAAAGAGTTGTTAAAATTAATTGAGAATGATTGAATCTACATTATAGAATAAAAATGCATAGATTTTAATATACATAAGCACATCTGGAGAACTATAAATAATACACAGGGGAAAGTTTTATATACATTTCTGGTTCTTCCTCCCTAAGATTCATCTCTTCTAGGGAATATTTCCTGTTCTGATCAGTCAGGTTTCCTATCCTTCTCTTCAGTGGTTCCCACCCATCTGGCCTGCACTTGGATGTTTGTGACCTTGCATCAAAGCTCTTATTACATTTGTAGATTATTCTTGGTCCCTGCTAATGAGATCGCTGAGTTCGTTTTCAGTATCACATCTTAATCACTTGATTTCTGCAGACGTTTTCTTTCTCCAAATAAACTCTTCAAAATGCCTGCTGCTCTGTGCTCATTAACCTGGCGACTGCTTCTCTAACTCCAATTTAAAAATTATCTTCAATGGCTGAGACTGTGTCCTGATCAGGATTCTCCAGATAGTAATAAAGGAAGAAGGACTTTAGAATCTCAAGTGTGAAAAAAAAATCAGTGGCCAATTTCCATCTGCAAGGGGATTTCCCCTTTATGTAGAAGTACAGATTTTATTCTCTTGCAGTGTGGCATAATTAAGATCCACCCCAACTCCCCTGTCTGCCCAATTCCCACTTAATCATTTCATGCTCAATAAGGTTTAGGTTACTTAAAGATAACAAAACAATTAGTTAATGAGTAAATGAATGAGCAAAGAGATGCATATTTATCAACTAAGAAGTGCTTTTCTTTTCTTGCACTCTTTTACTACTTTTAACCCACACAATCAATTTAATACAGGTTTCATGATAAAGACAGCAGCCCTCATGTAAACATATTTAAGATAAAAGTGGTACTACATTGTCAGCATAAACATCTACATTTTTCCATTCACATACATATGAAATTTATTAGGTCGATCACCCATATTTCTGCAGAACTGCCACTTTGATGGGGTATACTAAAGATGCTTTGGATGCACCAGTGGTCTTAACCCAGAGCCAGAGAGCAACCATCTCTCTCTTCACCCTTGCCAAATTTCATATGCCAGAGAGTGTATTTTCCTGATATATTTTAAGCTTGCTTTATAAGGCTGTTTCTGTATACTATAGGTTTTGAAATAGCAAATCCTGAAATTTACTTAGCTCTTAAAGAACAAAAGAATAAATTATATACCATAATTGATAAATTGAAAAAAACAGTTGCAGGTAAATGGAGTTTTTGATGTTGAAATCAATTTGAAAAAAAATGAATTATTTAAAAATAAGCTTGACAGGCACTTCCCAGAAGAAATACTATGCCCAAAATACTATGCTCCCATTAAAGGAACAGCCTAATATCAGGGAATAATGATAAGATCTCATGCACGTTTGTTCCTTTCACAGAGTCCAAGAACATTATCACTGGCTGTAGGCCACACTCTCATTAAATGGCCTCTCAATGTGAAAATTTGGCCTTTATCAAGGGACTTCACTTTACAAACTACAGCATGTTGAAATCTCTTGTCTCTATCTTCAGAAAACTGCCCAGAAAATGTTGTCTCAGATCTCCATCAGACTTCCAACCTAACAAGAGAGCTAAATTATATTGGACTTGAAATAATTTCTGCAATAGACATAGCTATGAGAATTGGTATTAATTTGATTAAGTCAATATCTTTGTGTATTGACAAGAGGTCCCTGAAGTAGAGAGATGATCTAAAAACTATAGATCTATCAAGTATAGAATATACTTGCAGAAAGAACATGCAGCCCACTGAGATGGTGATTGTTGTGTGAAACTTTGTTAGACCTGTTTTCAGAGAGTTTCAGTCACCTTGACCTGAAGAAAATGCAGAAATCTCTGACATTTCAGGGTATAATCTGAATGGTATACCAAGTCTAGGATATAACCAAATCACTTAGGTTTTGCTTGGGTGCTCCAGGAAACTACACTGGAATGAAAAACAATTGCAACAACCTTGTTTTAAAATAAGATCGGCTCATGAAGTTAAAGGAAGCGCAACTAGCTGTAGGAACGAGGACAAGGGCCAGACTAACAGGATACTATTCTCAAAGGTCTAAGAATAGCTAGGAGGAGATGTTTCCTTGAGACAGATACTCTCACAGGCATAGGGGGTATGGCAATGGGGAATTCAGGACAGCTGAATTGGTAGGTGGCAAATGGCAGTTTTTTGATTTCTCTTATCATCATCCCCAAGCAAATATTCTTTATTCTACCTCCAGGATAACCCTTAGTTTTCTAATTCTCTCTATTCCTGCAGCTGACACTCAAGATCAAGCCATTTCATGCGTGCACTATTAGTCTGCTATTGATTGCTTCAATCACTTTGTACACATACCCAGAATGACAGTTTAAAAGTCTAAATCACTATATATTTTTCCAATATGAAACTCTGCTAGAGCTTGCTATGGCATATACAATGCAAAACAAAGAAATTGCTTTCCCTGACCTACCAGGTCTAACTCTCTGCAGTGGATTGGATGGTGGCTCCCTGAAAGATACGTCCACACACTAACCCCCAAAATTGTGGATATGACCTTATTTGGAAAAATGACCTTCACATATGTAATTTAGTTGAGGGTCTTGAGGTGAGATCATCCTGAATTATCCAGATGGGCCTAAATATAATTTGTCCTTATAAGAGACACCCATGGGAGAGACACATGTGGAAGAGAAGAATACTACGTGAAAGTTGTCGCAGAGGTTGTAGCTACACAGGCCCAAACCAAGGAGAACCTGGAGCTATCAGAGATGGAAGAAGCAAGGAATAATTCTTCCCTAATCTCTTTGGAGAGTCCTACTGGCATCTGTATTTCATTCAGACTTCTAGCCTTCATAACTGGGAGATAATATATTTTTATTGTTTTAAGCCATAGAATTTGTGATCATTGTTTTGGAAACCAAAGAAAACTAATACAATTCTCCATTCACATCTCCTACTCCTCTGTTTGCCTACTTTATTCCTGCTAAACTAGCCTATTTTTTTCCCTTACCAATTTTTAACTATAACATGCTTCTCGTCTTTGTCTGTTCAGCCTGTCATAACAAAATATCACAGACTAAGTAGCTTATAAGCAGCAGAAATTTATTCCTCATAGTACTAGAAGCTAGAAGTCAGAGATCAGGTGTCAGCATGGTCTGCTGTGCACCCTCTTCCAGGTTGTTGATTCTTCATTGTAGGGGCTATAAATCTTTATGAAGCTTCTTTTATTAAGGCACTAATCCCATTCTTGAGGGTTCCACACTGTGACCTCATCACCTCCCAAAGAACTCCACCTCTTAACACCATCACATTAGGCATTAGGATTTAATTTAAGCATTAGGATAAATTTTAGGGGTGGGGAGAAATAAACATTTACACTATAGCTCTTCCTCTAACTTGAATACTTTGCATTAGCTGTTCTTTCTTCCTAGAATATTTTTCTCCCAGATCTGAGCTCTTATGTCTGAGTTCTTGATATTCTTGAAGTTAAATGTCTTTTTTTCATAGAGGTTTTTATAGACCTAATCAATGCAATATTTTCTCTCAGTCATTCCCTGTGTTATCACTTTTTAATTTCCATTTCAATACTTACGTCTACCTTATCTTTTCTGATTTTTTTTATTATCTGTCTAACTCCTAAATGAGAAGCTTCATAAAGTGAGTTTCTTCACTCTCTGACTCACTGCAGAATCCTGAGTGTCTAGAATAATTCCTGCTATTTAGTAAGCATGCAATTAATGTTGAATAAGGTGCATATCAAAAGGCCCTCAGTGCTGGAGGGGCTTAAGGTGGTAATGTCTAGAAGTGTAGGGAACAAGCCAAGTTCTTAGTCATACAGGGCCTGAAATATTGAATATGTTATAAAGACAAAAAATTAGACTCATGAGAGAGAACAGAAATCCCATAAGAGATTACAAATAGATAGGAAGATATGGTCTTGGGACCAAACTGGTAACATTTCCTAAAGTAGTACAGAAGATAGAATATAAGCTATTGGAACATAAGAACAGGGCTAAATTGGAAGCAATGATATCATGAGGCTGAGTGTGAGCTTTAGGCTAGAGAGGATGGCCAGGATTTGTTCTGCCTATACATGTAGGTTCATTGCCCACCATCAAATGAAAAGAAAGACTAACAATATTGGGAACAAGTCATGTATGGGTAATATGAGACAAAGCCTACAACTCCCAAATTCTTTGACTAAGAGAATACTTGGCTTTCTTATAACCTATACATAGTAGTTTTCTGGTGAGCTAGATCTAGGGGTCTAGATTCCAACAGGGCCCACTTCAAATTAGTTTTAAGTTTGAATACAGTAACTTTAAATGATTCTATATGTTCTCAATGGTGCTATAATATTGCAGTCTAGAAGAAGCCATATTCCACAGTAGGCTGACATTGTACCCATTACCTAGCTATGAGGGCTGGGTAGGAAAACATTTCTGATGATGCTGTTATTTACCCTTTTATACCCTATCCATCTTACCAGAAATTTAAGAAGCTTAAAGAAGACGTATTAGTCCAAATAAGAAAGTATGGACTGCTATCATCTGTCTTTTTTATAACATTAGATTAATGACAGCAGCCAGAGACCTATGGAAATCCCACCTTGAAGCTTGTAGCCATTTTAGAGTTTCCAGAGATAGGTTCTGTTTAGGTATTCTCTCATGGGGTGTAGCTCGTCTCCAGAAGTTATTTCAGCATTTTTCATCCTTTCTGACTTTCCCATGGGTTCTTTGTTGTTATTGTTAGCTGTATATTTTGAAAATGAAAAACAATCAATTTGAGGAAAAGGTCTACTCTATGTTTGTTTCTGTGGGCGTAAATGTAGAATAAATATATATAATGCATGGCAGCTGATATTTTGTGTCATTTATCATCACTTGAGAGGAGAGACAGGATAAGTCACTCATGGCTGTGCCAGTCCTGATTCATTCTTCATCACTACACTCATGAAGATAAATGCCACATTTACACAGACCACAGCCATCATGTGTTCTTTCAGACCAGAAATTTAGATCAGTTAGAGCAGGAGGTTGACCTGGTACTGTTATTTGAAAATCAAGGATGCTTTGTACGTAGCATCTCCTACTCCCCCATATACTAATTTCTAATGTTAAACTAGGGTACTATTGGAAGCTAAACAGGTATTTAAATGGCACATATATTTCCATCCATGTCTATACCTTAGATATTCACTTTAATTCAAAAAGTCTTATTTCCTGCATATTCCCAGGATAGTGTTTGCAGTGACAATGTACTGATTAATAAGATATGGTCTCGTTTCCCCAAAGGTGGCACAATGAAAAGAATACTATGGGAAAAATGATAAGCAAGTAGTCAATTCTCTCTGTGGGCATCCCAGATGACAAAGGAGCAAGTCAAAATAGAGCCAGTAAGAAGTAATAATATTTGAGTAACTATATTAAGAGAAAACATCATGGATACCTGAGCATCCCATGATGTACAAATGGCTGTACCATTGGATTTTAAGGCTGTGGCTAAGCAAGTGGGTGACTCTTCTCCTCTGTGCTTGTGGGCCCTGCTACAAATAATTAATAGACAAAACCCCTTTACAACCCAGTACTAAATGTACTTATTCTGGTTTTATTTTTAATTACCCTTTCACAAATTAAATTTTTGAAGTCGTAAGACTTTCTATTGAAATAAAATATTGACTCTTTTTCCCTTGGTTGATACATAAAATTTACATAACTAGAAGTAAACTGGAAGTGATTTTCTTAAATCCGAGAAATTTGATCAGCATACTGAACATTTCCAGCCTGTTATTTTGAAAACTTTTATGTTAAACCATATAAATTGTTGATATCAACAGTTCTTAACTTTGGAAATAGCAATTTGATAAGGTTTGCTCTACTTTTACTGATTGTATGACTCAAATTCAAGTTTACATTCAATTGTTTTTTCTTTTCTTTATATAACCAAATAAACTGTTTAATTCCCTTCCTCAAAAACATTTATCAAAACGTACTACATAGTAGTCACTGGGCTGTACCTGCAGATAAGTTGGAATAGTTCCTGTTTGCATAGACATATAGTCTAAATGATACAGAAAGACACATGAATAGATAAGTGCAATGTGGAGGACTAACACAATAGTTAATAATTGTTCAATAATTGTTATAAATTATTCCCATATGGAAGTAATAATGTGGTGTGTTCAAAGAAGGACACAGAAAAAAACAAGTTCCTTCAAATGTGGAGAACCTTGGAAGGATTCATAGCATAAGTACCTCCTTCCCTCCCTTAACATGTTTGCATTAAAGGAGCATATTTTGGGTCAAGCACTAGCCTAGGGCTGCAAATATTTAGCTTCATATACTAATAGTTACTGTATACAGTTCTTAGCGTTTTTTTTTAACATGATCACACTATTTAACTTCCATATACTTTAACTTTCTTATCTGCGAAATAGAGAAATAATCTCTTCTGCCTATTTCCCATAATTGTGAAACTCAGGATAATATATATCCTGAATTTTGTCATTTGTGATGTGTAATATAAACAAAAGGGAGAATTCTTATCACCAACTTACTTATTACCAATCTTGTGTTTATGGTGATGTGTAGAAGATCAAGCTAATTTATCATCTTGGTTTATATTTTCCCAGGTCCGGGCATGATCATATGTTGAGGGATGAGTAGTATTTGGCACCAGATAATTATTTCCTAAAATGGGGTGAATTATTTATCCACTGCCCGAGTATTTAGAGCAGTGCTTAAAAATAATGAATGAGACTCCCTCAGATAATAATCATTCCTATTTTCTGAGAGCTTATGATATGCCAGGCTTAGCAGTTTATGGGCATCACCTCATTCCATGTTCAGAACAACCCTCTGAGGTTGGCTCTATTATTACCACCCACACTTTATAGATGAGGAAATTAAGCCTAAAAAGATAATAGGACTTGCCCAAGTCACAAAATTCTACATCTAATGACAGAACTTACCAACTTAACTACTGTACCTTAACACATACACTGATGTAGGGTTCAGCATCATCTCCATCTTGTACTCCTCTTTTCTCCCCATTTTCTCCAGAAAAACCTTCAGAGGCTCTCAGTTTCTCTAGGCTTTAGTTTCCTCATCTCTAAAATTAGACCACTGATGGACTACATCATTAAACTCCACATTTATATGTATAAACTCCATGTCCTGGGACCTCATACTGTTGGAGGAACAGAAAACACATACATACTTACATCATATGCATTATCTCTAGTTGTGAGAAGTGCTATAAAGACAAATAAAGCATATTTGTCTTTATAATAAATGCATAGAGAATTGTGAGGGTTAGAAGCGGTTATATTTTGGGCAGCATAGCTGAGGAAAACCTCTCACAAGCAGTGAAGGAGCTAAACCTACAGATATTTGAATAAAAAAACATTCCAAGCAGAGGAAACAGCAAGTGCAAGTTTTCTGAGGAGTAGTGTGCTTGGTATATTGGAGAAACAGTGCGGCCACAGTGGAGTGAGTAGAGTGATAGCAATAGCAGGATAAGATCAGAGAAGTAGGGAGGGATGCAGAACAAAAATATAAATGGCCTCATAGGCCACTGGAAGCAGTTTGATATTATTCTGAATGCTATAGGAAGCCATTGAACATTGAACAGAAGACTGAAGGTAATCTGAATTTTATTTTAATAGGATCCCTCAACTGTGTGGAGAAAATACTGAAGAGGGGCAATAAGAAAAGCAAAGGTGAGGAGAAGTGATGTGATTCTTGATATACAGGATTTTCAAATACAGGCAATAGGATATAAAGGCGATAAAATATAGAGGGTAATAGGATGCAAAAGTGAGAATGAGACCAAAAAATTAAATGTTAAGGGAAATTTGCTCTGAGCTACTAAGAGGATGGTTCCTGGAACATGCTTAGAACATTGTAGGAACCTAAAATGTTTTGTTGAATGAATTAACGCATGCATGAAAGAGTGGAGTTACTGTTCGAAAGTCTCTGTGAGGAATAGAGGTTGAGTTCAGATTAAGAGTTTTATTTTGGAGAGATTGATTTCCTATGCATCCAGCTAGAGGTCTTGAATTAGCAGGTATGTATACGAGTCTGCATTGGTGGCTGGAGATATATGTTTGATAGTCCATAGATGGTGTTTGAAGCCACTGTGGGATCACTTAAAGAGTGAGTATAGATGAAGAGGTGCACTAACAAAGTGCTTCTTCAGGTTTAGTGGACCAAAAGTTAAGGCCAAGAGTTAAGAACTAGTGATAGAGGCTGAGCATAGTGACCAATGAGGTAGGTGGAGAATTGGGTGAATGGTTTTCCAAGACCCAAGTGCAGGGAGGACAGAGTGGTTACTGTGCTTAAGGCTGCTCATTTTTACCCAAAATGAGAAATGAGAAGTGGGTACTTGATTTAGCAATGGACATAGTTTTTCACCTCCCACTTCTTTATACCCTTTCTACATATTTATTGTTATCCATTTCCTTTCTCTCACATTACTATACATCCCAGGCACATTAACTTATAACTCATATAAGTCATCTTTTAGGTGTCCTACTGAAAGTTAGTTAATCTTGAAACTATGAGATTTGGGGAAACTTTCTATAAGATTAAAAGATTAACACAGTTTTTAAAACAGATGATGGAAAATCTGTAGGTCATCTCAGATGTCAACTTTAATTATATTCAGTTTTACTTATGTAATAATAATAATATTCATTAGTGGCATATTGCTTTGTGGTTTGAAAATCTCAAAACCATCTAACATGGTTAAATGCTCAGCTTCAAAACTTACACCATCAAACTATACCACCTGCTAACATTTTTCTGAAGGAGTCAGCCACAGACCCGCACTTCACTCCTCTTTGTCCCTTCAAGACTTTGACACCTGCCTCACTCTTATTCTCGCTAATCCCACTCCTGATATCATTCTTGGTAATTTCAATAGCCATGTCTGTCCCTTGATCCCAGTTGCTAATTGCATGGGCTTTTTCCATCTGCTCTTGCTCAGGATTTCCTCTTTGTACAGTTTGTACCACCTGTATGTCTAAACTTAGGCTCTGAAGATCTGTATCTATTGGAATTAGAGATTGTTTAGTTTATTTAATTATACTTTGCCAAATGCCAACTCTATCTCTTCATGTTTCTTTGGTTCAAGTACTAATATGGCCCTCAATCCTAGACTCTAAATTTTAATTTGCCATTGCCACAGGAACATTAGGATGAAGAATGAGTAGGATGTGGAAATGTTAGTATCTTGTTTAGGTCTGTAGGGGGAAAAAAACAATTGGAATTTACAGTAGACTTTTATGTCAAGCTCTTAACATCCCACTTGATTTTTATCATTCAGAGTGTTCTGTTTAAATGTTTCTTATTCATATTCAAAATACATTTGATCTTAAGAGATAGTTTAGATCAAGTCACTGTAACAGAGAAGAAAAGGGAGTTGCTTAAGGTCATGCATCTGGTAAATCAGAACTAACTGTAGACTACGGATCTTGTGACACTAAAAGAATTATTTTATTGGCATTAAACAATGCACTGTTCAAAATGGCCAGTGGTTAAAATAGCTGCCTTGGCTTTTTCTTCCCAGGAGAGTGTTAAAATAAAGTGATGATTCAATAAATATCGTCACCAGTGTTTTCTGTGGTTATGGTAGTGGCAGCTGATCAAGAAATATGCCAAATTTTTCTAATATTTTTTTTTTCTTTTTTTAGGTTGTCAAACACATTCCCTGTTTACAGCATGGAGACCACAGTGGAGAGCTAGGTGGGTGATGATTCACGCTAAATCTTTCCCACAGTATGCTGAACACCACAATAGCAGCTAATGTGAAGTGGCTCATTATATACTGTCAAATCCAATAACAGCAATGACTGGCTTTGCTAACACAAGCAACTCGTGGGAAGCCTAGCCACTCCAAATTGCTACTGAATTTCAAAACACAGCCCACAATATACTAGAAAAGACATATTCAGAATCATATTTGTAAATTTCTTGTATGTTTCTCTTTGTCAGTTTAGAAACACCCTTTATGTTTTCAGCTTGACACCAGAAATGACTATCCTTGAGATGCCCTTCTCTTGTGAGTGCCTCCTCCTTCAGTTATATTTAAGGGCTAAGATTTTATAAGGGTAATGCTGGCTCATGAGCAGAGCTGGATTGGTGGTTCTCCTGTGGGGACATCTCTGAAACTCCCTCTTTACCCTCCACCAGTCAATCTTATCATACACTCAAACACATTTACCTTCCACAGTAGCTCAGCAGCTGTGGGTGACATTTCTATCAGAAGAAATTGAGAGGCAGCAATCCAAACCATTGACTTCTTGCTCTGTGATTTATGATTATGTGTATTTTTATCTCCATTAAACTGTAATCTCCTGGAAGGCAAAATTCTGAATTTTTTTTAGTCCAGTGCTTATGAGCCATAGTTGTCCCTCCATGAATATTTATCAACAAAATTAATGCAACAAATTTAAAAAGTCCACAATTACGGGGTTTAATATTCCCTCCTCTTCCCTTAGCACAGTGCCTGACACATGGTAGGTGGAAACGATGAGTTTTTTTTAGTGAAGGACCAAGGTTATGAATGAGTCCATGGACAGATGCTTCCTTGGGGCCAAATTAAAGACTAAGCAAACCTTTTTCAATTAACAGTGAAAGAAAAGTGGTGACTTCTAGTTATTTTTCTTTAGGCCATCAGGAGTAATGCCCTAGAAGTGGTTGTTTATTTTAGAAGGCAAAAGCTAATCAGAAGCTATTTTCTTTATTTTTACATTCAAATGTCTATAAAATAGAAAAACACCAAAGACCTATTCATTGTTCACAAATGATCTATGGGGTAATAATGAGCTTGCTTTTCCAGCTGTGCTGCACTTTGGTGCTATCCTGGGTTTAATTGAAAATATACTGTGACCTTGGTTTTGTTCACTGGGCATGGGGGGTCTAACTGGCATGAGGCCTCCAAAGAGCTCCCTTTTAACAAATGTCATTTAGCTAATTTGGGGTTCGCCTACGGGAAGTAATGTGAAGTCCTGTAAAAATTAAGATGCATATTATTACCATGCAATTCACATGAAGCTAATATTTTTCCAAAAAAAAGAAAAGATTAACTTTTTATTTTGCCGTACCTATTTGTTGAATTCTAAATGCTATCAGTATGATAATAGTATTGTCCCTAACAGTCTCATGTTTCATCATAATTAAATAAACAGCTTGTGAATTGCAGTCCAAAAAATGTCTGTGTTCTACTCTCAACTTAAGGGGTTTCCATAGAAACCGTGGGCAGCAAGTTTAACTGACATTTATTGGACTTGAGGCTATATGCAGCATTGATAACTGTCTGTTTTCCTCTCTGTCACTCTGTGTATGTCTCCTTCTCTTCCTTTAACCCTCACAATCCACTCCTCCTCCTTTTCCTCCTCCCCTTTCTCTTATTAGCAATGAGGAAGTAATTTGGACTCAGTTAGATTTAACAAATGCAATAATACTAAAATGAACTCTGATACTTAAGTGTAATTGTGTTATTAGCTGGAAATGTTTTTCTTCAAAAACAAAAGAATTGAGAGTGAAGTTCTCTAAAGTAGTAGCATATGCTGGTAAGAAGGAACCCAGTGGAAAGTTTGCAGTCTACATATCACAGTCCACATTCATAGTCCAGCCGTGGATTTTCTTTGGCTTAGTCCACACAGACTGATGTTTCTCTTCCATCCTAATTTGCAATCTTCTAAATGGAGCTTAGTCCACACAGCTTTTCCTTGGCTTAGTCCACACAGACTGATGTTTCTCCTCCATCCTAATTTGCAATCTTCTAAATGGAGCATAAAATCCTTGTGCAGATCATATTCCAAGAGAAAAGAGGAATTTACTTAAGAAAAGAAAGCACATCCTATATGTCTATTGTTTACCTACTGTGTGCAAGATATTTTGCTAGGTACTTTCACTTAGGTTATTTTAGTTAATCCCACAAATTCATTGTCAGGCCAGAAAAAGGATGTGGAGCTAGTGCTTGAAGTTCAGGCCCCACAATGGGCAAGGCTGAAAAGCTTTGGGCAGAGTGCTGAAATGTTCTGTCTTGGTTTCTCAAAGACAAAATGAATACAAGCATTCCCAGGAAATGGGGTTATATTTGAATTAGATATGATAATATAGCCAGTGTACTATGGTAGTGATGTTCTTCTCCAACCCATTAGAAATGAGGAAGAGAAGTTGCTGAAAGAGTAAGTCATTTATCCAAAGGTAGAAGGTGTGTGTGTACATTACAGTGGTTATAGGGGGTCAGTGTAGACGAACCTGGGATCATTTACTCATGTTGTGATTTGGGGTAACTGACACATTAACAGAGCATGTACTTCATGCAGTCATTATGAGGATTAAATAAAACTATATGTAAAGTACTTAGTGAATGTCACATAGAAAGCTGTGTTTTGTGCTCTGTTTCCCTCTATCCCCTACCTTTCTGAATCATTTATTTTTAGTATGGATTCAAAGTTAAAAAATGATGGGTTTTCAAAGTCTATGTAACACCTATAGTTGAAAATTTTCTCATAATTCATAAATTATCTCAAGTTATCCTGATAACAATGAGAAAAGAAAGAAATTATTACACCTACTTTACAGGTTAGTGTAAAGAAGATCCAGAGTTGTTATTGACAAGATCTCCACATAGTAAATGAGGAAGGTGAGGTTTTACCTAGTTCTCTAAAGT
The DNA here is from genome assembly GCA_030015415.1 of Cynopterus sphinx. Classification (NCBI taxonomy): domain Eukaryota; kingdom Metazoa; phylum Chordata; class Mammalia; order Chiroptera; family Pteropodidae; genus Cynopterus; species Cynopterus sphinx. The sequence goes on from CM057383.1 coordinate 122,399,146, forward strand.
TCTTCTTATAAATAAAACTCTCAAATTCCATTGTTCTTAATTTGGGTCAAATGTTCATGAATTTTAAGGCTTAAATCCAGCAGATTTTAGTATCTTTCTTATGAATAATGAGAAAAAGAAAATTTTGATGGGGAAGAAAATAAAAGAAGTCAGGAGGGGATAATTCTAAAATCTATCTCTTTCAGACCTGTTTCCAGGTCATTGTCCCAGGAGACATGCAGAATTACAATTCTTGGTCTCAGGAAAAGAGGAGGCATTGATTTTGCACAGCAATATGCTTTAGTGTTTCTGGTTGGGAAAAAAGGCTGAGATGAAAAGAAAAAATTCAAAGGAAGTCAAGTATCAGTCAGAGATGTTGATGAGAACCAAGTGAATTCAGAAGAAAGTATACAACTGGGACAAGGGTGTGAGGGGAATGATTGCTGGAGTGATTGTTGACACACACACATACACATGGGTGCACCCACATAAACACATCCACATTTATACAGGATTAAGTAGAAAGAACATTTCTTTTAAATTATAATCCTTTTTATGGCCTCAAAGAGCTCATACTAGGAGATTAAATGCTAGCTTTACTCTTGTTATTTGCTGTATGTTTCTTTTATTACTAGAATATTTATTCTGTATTGTTTTGAAAAAATCTCTGTAACCCCCTTTCTCCATTGTGTACATATTAGTTTAGTTAAAACTAAATAATACAATTCCTAAAGCCACTTAGTCAGACACACAGGAATAATAGTGAACAAGTAGTGGTGTGGCGGGCAACCTTGCTGTGTTGTGGAAATCTTTCTTTTGCACAGGGTCCCTCACAAATGTTGTGTGACATGTGCCACTATTGCCAAATTAGTACATCTTATATTTTTTTCTTATTTCTATAGACAAAACAAGTAAAAAATAGAAATCTAATATTTTTATTCTCTGACCTAATGGATCATCTTGGTAGCTTTGGGGTTGAGGAGAGCGAATAAGAAACGAATCTCTCTGGATTCTTGAGCAGTGTCAACAAACTTTTTGTAGAGGGCCAAAGAGTCAGTATTTTAGGCTTTGTGAGCCATGTAGTCTATCAGAACTACACAATTCTGCATTACTGTGAAAGCAGGCATAGATAATACATACATGAGTAGGTGTGTAAGCATTCTAATAAAACTTTATTGACAAAAACAGGTGGTGCTTCAGATATTGCCTTTGGACAGTAGTTTGCCAACTACTGATGTTAAGAATTTTGCCTGCATCTCCAACAGCTTTCTATTTCTGGTGACATGGCAGTTACAACTTAAAAGATCGGACTGGAGAGTGTAGGGCTGACAACCATTACCATACTCTACCTTATTTGGTAGATTTTACTTTTCTGTCATGCTTACTTTTGATTAACATTTATCTTGTCAGTATTTCATGAGCCTAGGAGAATACATGTTCTGTCTGAACTCTATAGAAAGGCACAAAAAGTTTAAGTGGCTTCCACTGGTGTCATCCAGCATCTATAATATTCACCAATAATGACATCATTGTGTTTTTTTAATTGGATTATTCTTTCTAAAATGCATCCTTTAGAGGATTAAGAAAAGTGGTGGTGGAAGTAACCAAGAAGAATTTTTATTATCCAAACTAAGAAAAAGTAGTTAACTAATGACTTTAATAGAGACATGCACAAGCTTCCCTACTTCCTTATCCCATTATAGGGAACCATGTTCCTCATTGCTTTTGATGTGCATTTCTGATTTTTTTCATGATTTACTTAAGGATGTAATGCATTTTTGACAAATGAATACAGAAAAATAGAGGAAGTTCTTGCTTTGCTCAGTACTGTGTTAACTGAAGCTGTTCATATTGGAACTGAGTCCTCTTTTTACAACGTTCTCTGGTAACTGAATCTGTTATGAAAGCACTGTACAAAAAAGCGTTCTTGGTTCCGGTATACATGACTTATGGTTAACATGGCACCAAGCAAAATGAGAATGGACTTCAGTAAATAAATAAGAATCCCATTTCCACATGTCTGCATGCATTGTATAATTCCCTCTTTTGTGGTCATTAAGGGGAAACAAAGAAATCACTGATTACAGTCATTTCCATTATCTGACATGTCATCCCCAAGGATTTCTCATTCTGCAATGTTAACAGTGTCGAGGTTACTTGAAACCAGTTCCCGTTCTAATTAGGAGGCCATCCCTGCTATCTACATTCTGATTAAATGACGTTGCCTGGAAATCACAGTAAGAGTCTATTCTATTTCCTCCCCTTTCTCAGATCTCGTAAACACAGACTCAATTAAAGAGAGTTTCCTTATCAGGTTTTTGTGGTTCATTTTTGTGAATTTATTAAACTCTTAAGTCATGCTGAAAACTGGAAGGCAGTGGCTCCAAGGTCTTCAGTGGGACCCAGGACTACATGTGCAGGACTTGCTCTGATGCTTTAGGGACCTAAAACAGAAGTCAGAGCAGCTGATGATGGGTCATGAATCAAGGGAGTTGGTGAAGTATGATGGCGTCTCACAGTGTAAGGATAGCAGAACAGAGATATGAAAATTGTGATACCATGTCAGCTTGTATTTTAGGTAAAATCAAAACCTAGTCCAGGCCCTCATTATTTCATACCCAATTATTGAAATAATTTCTTAGTTGACCTTTAAGTCTTATAGTCACTATTCCCTGTTTCCCATATTATTGTAAATCTGCTTTTTCTTCAATATTCTTCTCATTTTCCTATTCCCTTTTAGCAAAAAGAAAAAATATCAAGTCCCTACAATTTCATCCCATGACGAGGTATAGAATCTGAATTCTTTTGTCTATTTTTCAGAATCTTGGGTTATTTTACTTATCATACCTTTTATCCTGCCAATTATTAGTATATATCTCTAATAGAAGTCAGCATGTGCCCCTCTCTGCCCTATACTCATAGTCACTTTCCTGTATTTCCTATCCTCTACATGCCTGTTTTCCAATGAACTTTTTCCCTTCTCTCTCTCTCTCTTCTCTCTGTAAGTGTGTTCTCCTAAAATTATTCATTCTCCTCTAGCACTTTCTGCTGTATTATAGTTTCCTGTTTGCTGGCTTATGATTCCCGCTACACTGTGAGATTCTTAATGGGAGACACTTGACCCTAAGGTATAAGAACTGAGCACTGTTCATAATACTTAGTAGGCACTCAGCAAATATTGAAGGGATAAATGCCTATGTTTTTCTATCTCTCTTAGAATGTTAGACCTTTTGCTTATCTAAACGTACATATCTTACTAAATCTCATGTCCACATAGCCTTTGCTATCTGTTCAAAACTCACTGATTTCCCCTGAACACTGGACTACTTACAGTTATCCACACAATCATGTACACAGTCACTCAGTGTTAAGACTTAGGCATTGGTGTTATGAATCTGTTGCTTATGTTAGGCTTGTTTTGGCACAGCATTTCAAATGATCAATGATAGGCAATTACCAATTCCAAGGAGTTCCCTTGTAGGTAAAGTTCATATAGTATAGGTGAACATACTTAAAATCATATGTTATTAAAGTTGAAATGACTTTAGATAGTCCCTTTCCCAGCACTTTCCTATTAAGTGAATCCCAGATATGTTTAGTGCTTTGCCTTAGTTACTGTCTAGGAAATTAGGGCTTTGTACAGTTTAATAATAAACAGGGAAGTGAGTACTTGGTAAAACATTGGAAGGTAGTTTTAAAATCCAAATGGCCCTATAATTGTGGTACTTATTCTCCTTAGATTCCTTGCATGGCAATTTAAATTGCATTACTCATTACAAAAATCCATATGCCTTTTGGGTGCTACCCTTGGTTTGTTTGTTTTCAACCTATAAAGGCCATGATAACCGCATACAGGACATTTCCTAAGGATTAATGAGCACGTGGGAGTTAATGGCTATCAGCTCCTCCCAGCTAGTCATCAATCCAAAGGAAGCAAAGTCATTAACTGCATTACTGACTTCTAAAATCAAATCCTTCTCTACCTGCTTTGTCAAGAACTTATATTTAGGATGGGCTTGTTAGATTTTTTAAATATTCTTTAGTTACTTGCTTTGTCCTTAACCCATACAGAAAAATGTATAGATGTTAATATTAACATAAAAATATATGTAAAAAGAAAAATAAAAGAATAACTAACTATTTGCCTCTGTGGGCTGACAGGAGAATATCAGTAGGAGAAAAATAATTTTCAATAGTTTGATTAAACATAACTTGAAATATTCAGCTTCTTTATTTGCTATTCTTTTATTCCCATTTCAAACTCAGATTCCCTGCAGAGAGTCATCCTATTGCACATCCTGAGAAGCTAAAACACATGTTCATTTTCTGCAGTTTAACCTCATTCATTGTTAGATTTTTTTTACCTGTGTGTGGGGGCATTTTTTATGGGGGTTTTGGTTGTAGTTCTTTCAATGGAATACAATTTTTTCTCATTGATTTCTATTAAATAGTTGATCTTTACTAATATTAATAAACATGATATTTTCTCCTTTTGTATCAGTCACAATTACCCCAAATATTCTAAGACATAGATGAACAGTACACAATCTCAGTGCATTTTCCCTTGAGGAATAAATGATGGCAAAATGAAGAAAAGTAAAACAGAGATGTTCCCATTTCTTTCTGTTGAGGAAGCTTGGGAACCCATTTCATCATGCAGCATCCTTATTCTTAAATTGACACAAATTCTTTAAAGAAATGACATGGAGTGACAAATTGTCAGCTGAATACCAGTGATTAAAGTGTGTGGCAAGGATCATTGTCACCAGGGAAGATTTTGTTCCAGAACCTTTCCCAAAGGACATTTGTCTTGAAGAATTTACTAAAATCTAGGTCTAGTCCTTTGCTTTTCACTCTCCGAAATTTGATTTTCGTAGCTCATCATAAGTAGGTTGTAGTCACACTTACCAACACATAAGAAATGGATATATAGAGCAGAATGTCAATTTGCTGAATTATAGCTAGAACTATAATAGACCCTTCGAGTACTTCATTCTGTCAAATTTTTTCACGTAGAACTTAATTTTTTGAAGTCATATACCTCTTAGAGAATGTGATAAAACCAATATTTTCCTATGAAAATACACAATCACACTTATATAAAAATTTGCATATCATTGCAAGAGGTTCAAAATTTATTTGAAATTCATTCATGAAATTCTTATGAACTCATGGATTGAACTATGCATTTTATGAAAAAAATTATAAATAAAATGGTTGATGAAAAATCTAAGAAAACAATTATATGATTCAAATTGCTTTAGCATCAAGTTATAATTGTCTGAAGTATCAATCATTCTCTACATTTGGACTTTAGTTATCACTAGAATTAGATAAAAGTAACAATAACGGCAACAAATATTCATGCAGCATTGATTGTATACCAGGCATTATTCCTCTTAATGTATTAACTCCTGTATCCTCACAGTAGAGTATATAATTCAGAATATTCAAACTCTTGGAAGTTTCACAGATGGGCACTACACACATTTCTATCTTTGATTTTTTTTAAAGTCTCTATATTTCATTAGCATCCACTTAATTATATAAGTAGTTGGTAATCTACGATAACTATTATTTTCTTGAATATGTATTCCTTCTCTTTCCTTCCTTCCATTTTTTCTTTTAATCTTTATTTTATTTTCTTCATTTAATATATGCATATTTAGTATAAACAATGAAATCTATATGGTATTTAGGTACAGCTTAATGCTGGTAAAGATAAATCTTTACCCTAATCATATATTTTCAATCATCCATTTACATGTTGATTGTTAGTAATCCACTTCTTCACAATGTTAATTTATAAGTTTTTGTGGAGGAAGGAACGGCAGGAAGCCTTCCTTTTTTGAGGCCCCTCTTTATCATTTACACTACGTTATATAGCATTTTTGTTTTTTTGATACATGTAACTTATCTCTTATAAACAGACCTTCATATATTATTTGTTATTATAAAATTAGTTTATCATCCTGGCTTCTGATTGTGAATTGAAATGAGGGCTAAATTCATTAGAATAATTCAGCAAATATTTACTGAATGCCTAGACATAATCCAGTTTATGTCCATAGGAAGTTTATGATTTAATAGGTCAAATGCATTCTCAAACATTTTGATTCAAATGCAGATTGCTGTAATCTTGGCATTGCAGACACTTAGGAGAAGGATGTATTAATATTGGCCAGTTAGACCAAAGAAAATCTAGTAGAAATTGTCATTGTAAAATTGGCTCTAAATTCAGGTACAATTTTGAAAGAAAAATCAGAGTAGGACATTTCAGGACATGAGAAATGCAGAAGCATGGCTCTGAAGAAAAAGTAGGGGGTATATTTTTAGAATCAGAAACAGACTGCAGCCTAGACTGTATTATGGAGAACAGTGGGAGATAAGACTGGGAAAGCAGTATGGCACAGCATCCTGGAGTGTCTTGCATGTCATATTAAAACGGTAGTTTTCAAGAGGACAAATTTGCCCCCCAAGCAACATTTGCTAATGTCTGAAGACACTATAGATTGTCACAACTGGGGGTGCTACTGGCATCTAGTGGGTAGAGGCAGTAAGGGATTTACACTTTATTCTGTAAGCAATAGAGAACTATTGGTGGGTTATGTTTTCCTGAACTGTGATTGTCTAGGTCACTGTCTGCTGTTATACTAAATCTGCAAAGTGTTACTTTTAAGATCTCCCCCAGGAAAAGCATAAAATGGAAATACCAATTATGGAGATAAAGAATAGCATGTAACTGTCATTCAATGGCCCTGAACCAGAGAAAAAAGAAAACAAAAAGCAAGATATAAAAAAGAGAAGTTCTTATGCATTGATAGGGCTCCAGACAAAATGTTACTGCAAAAGAGGAATGCAGGCATTGTTACAAACAGGCACATTTCTGATAATTGAAACAGTCTAATTTTATTTCCTAAAGAATGAATTATTAAGTAGTGTATGGAGCTTGAGGTTTTAAGCATTTTTTTTTTCTTGGGTTATGCATTTCACTAAACCAACACAGCAAGCAGCTATCATAAAAATACAAACTATCCTTGAACACCCTAAGTCCCACCCTTTAATTTGAGAAATAAGTCAGTCATCTATATTTCATTTCTTCATAAATAATCAACCTCAAAAAGTGAATATGATCAAAAGAATTCATAAGCAGGCAGAAACTTCATGCCAGGTATATGTGTAGCTCTCCTGCGTCATGTGAGGCTAAGCAAGCAGAAAAACACAAATTAATTTTATTTTTAGCTTTGCTAAGTTGTTGGCTATATTTCTGGGTCTGCTTTTCTAACATAAACTAGAGTTGACTTTTTGTTGCTAAGATAACGATGGAGCTGCCACCACCTACACCAGTCCCTTGCCTATTCCAACTTGTTCCTTTGGATTGTGACAGAAGACTTAATAGATCTTTTTCACCCTTGGATTTTTAAATTAATGGTTCAAATGAGTTCCAGAAGCAGGAATGTGATGATCAAGAGGCTCTTCCATTTTAAAGGACATTTGAAGATGTTTGACTTCTTGCTTGTAAGAATTCTTATTCTCTACTCTAAGCAGTTTGATCTAATGGAGCAACCCAAAAGCTCAGTTAAACATTCATAGTTCTGAAGTGCATGTAGGTGCAATGTGAAGAAGCAAAGTATGAAAATTCATTCGTCGTCTATGTTGGAAATTTTAAGGTAATTGTGTTATTTTTAGGCATATACAGCAGAGGGCATTGTTTGGCCAAACTTAAAATAGAACTGCTATTGACAATAATAGATAAAGAGAAAGAAATAAGGAAGACTTTCTTTCATATAAAACAAAACCCCAAAACCTAAGAGAGCGAGGAAACAATAAAATGACCTTTATATGCCTTTTTCTCCCTAATTTTTCTTTAGAAAGGACTATAAAAATAACTGAAAACTAGACAATCATTTTTGCAGAAATTGACAAAATTCCTATTGTATGAGTTGAACTCTACTAAAAGCTATTAGTGATCAATTAGTGAATATGACATCATTTAGGTCCTCAATAAATTTATATCTTTAACTATCCACTGCTTGCATACTCATTAATTTATTCATTTATTCATTTTACAATTGTTTAATGAGTACTTTTTTCTAGGTGAATACCATTCAATGGGGGGACAATTCTCTGCTCCACCGAACTTAACATTCCACTACAATGAGACAGGTGTTAGGAAAATAAACATCTAACTATATGAAAAATGTCAAATAATGATAAGTACTATCATAAAAATTAAATAGGGGGATGTGATTGACGGTGATAGAGTGCCTACTTAGGCTGGGTGAGCAAGAAGGAACTTTCTGAGAAAATAAAACCTAAATCAAACCCTGAATGACTAGGATAACTAACGATGCAAAAATTAACAGACAAGTGTTGCAGGCAGAGGAAATTTAGTACAAAGGTCCAGAGTGGGTGAAGGTGGAAAGTTTTGGAGTGTTTGTGGAATGAAGAAAGTCCATTGAGTTTTGAGAGAAAAGGAGAGTGAAGAAAGACGAAAGTTAAGAGAAGTAGGCAGGTGTCAGATGATCATTTGTTAAAGGTCAAAATAGCTTTCATTTTGTTCTTAAATAATGTAGAAGTAATAGGAGCATTTTAACTGAAGAATGACATGAACATATTTATATTTTTAAACTTCATTCTAAATGCTAGATGAAGAATTGATTGTGGTAAGGCAATTGCAAAAGCAGAGAAACTGGTAAAAGGGGATTTCAGTGGTCCAAGATGGAAATAAAGATAATTTGGTCTAGAAAAGGACAATGAAGAAACGTAGGTAAATCAGGTATATTTTAGTAGTAGGGTTAGAAGAATAGCAGTGTGCCGGATGTCAATAAAGAAAAAGGACGAGAAATATTTTTACGTTTTTGCTTTGAGCAACTGGGTGTGTGGTAATAGCATTTAGGGATGTGCACGAGTGAGTTTTAAGATTTGCTTTCAGTCTATGCTATGCAATCATCTAAATGTTCGTTAATGTTATCATCATCACTTCCACTTGAGGAAGGTACATCCAGTTTACCAAAGATCAGCCAGTATTGCTAAGTAATTCTAAGCCAACACTCCAACCCTCCACATTACATTTCAAATCCGTTTTTGTCCCACTAGGTTTTGCTAACATAGATTGTGTGGATGTTGCGTGCGTATGGGGGGCGGGGTGCTTTCTATGCTTGAGCATTCATTGTTCTAAGTTGGAAAGTACAGGATGTTGTCAAGATACCCTCACTGAGTGTGTGTTTAGTAGTCCTTCGAGTGCAGTTTACAGAGTAGATGAGAGCAGTATGAGCAATCAGATGCCTCTTTTCTAAGAGTTGCACATCAGAGTTTCCAAAAGGATATCCTGCTTGCTCTGCATACACTGATATTTTTTAATGCAACCACATATAGTAGCTAATTTTGCCTTCATTGCATTTCATACTCCTGCAAGATTTCAACTCAGGCTAAATTATTTGACCTATATAATTCATAGTCAGATAATCAGGTTAAAGATCAGTTCCATTTAGTTATAAAAAAATGCAAGGGACGTTGATTATTAAAGTCATCTTATTTTTCCATCGACAAACCTTCTCTTTCCAATTTCTTTTACACACAACGGCAGAACCTCCCTAAAACTATGCTCTCAACATGTCCTTTTCTGCGTAAGAGCATGGAGTGTCTTCCTAAGTGTCTTTATTGAAGCAAATCCAGGCTCTTCAAGAAGGCATGTCATGCTCTTCGGTTGGGCCAACTTAACAATCTAAATTCTGCATTGTCAACTCTTTGTTTCCTTTAAGTCAGCTTCCTTGTTATTTTGTGCTCTGACTCCTCTGCTTTTACCATAGTAGATTCTCTCCTCGGCCACCACCCTGCCACTTCTTAAAACTTTTTCTGATTATCTGTGTCTATTTTATTTCCAACAACGTTTTATGGTATTTAGATATTAAATACATTGACCAGCATTAGTACATAGATACATACATGAACACTTTTTATTTGTATGTGTACTCATACATTTGTATCATAGCTCCCGCAAGATTGTGAAGTTTTAGTTGGTATGGCCAATTTAGCTCCTTTATAATACTTATTTTAGACATTCCAGAACATATAACATATTGGCCACAGGTTTTTCTTTATCCCCTTCTGCTTTTCTTTTTACTATATCATTCTTTTGACTCACTTTATTTTTTTACCATCTAATGATATTATAATATTGTCACCTCTAAACATTAAACACATGTATTCTTTTACTATAAGCCACATATGTCTTCTAAAGAAAAATGAAAATGCAGACCCAGGTGTTTTGTTTTGTTTTCTGTTGTTTTCTAAATCTCAATTTCTTAAAATCGCAAAATTTTCTAGAAACATTGGTCAATGTTTTTAGCCAAAGATCCTCCTTTTGACTTGCCAATTGAGTTCCTGACAATTGAGTAGCCATTTAAATGGCCTATTGTCTCCATTACATTTGCCTAGAGAGTCAGCCCTAAGCATGTTTACAAATTTTTTTTTCTGATAATCTGCAGAACCTTACACTCTGCATAAAAGTTGGAGAAAGCACAGGAGATTTACAAATTGGGTTTGAAATGAGAAAAAAAAATGAACTAAATTAGGAAATATTTGTGTGATAAATTTGATTTGGAGAGGTATTATTTAATTTGTTGTTTTTCCTTTTCCTGTGTATTTCAGCATTCTTAAAAATTTAAAGAGATATCCAGAGAAATGATTACAGCAGAAAGCTTCCTTAGCATTCTGAAAATAAGCCTCACCTTCTTTTTAAAAAGCAAATCACTTTGTTTCCTCTGGTAGGTCTCAGATTTATAATGATATAAGAAATCAGAATTTTTTTACTGTCTTATTTGTCTTTGTTTTGTTATTAAGGGATGAGGGTGATAAAAAGAGAAAGAGACAGGAGAGGGAGACAAAAGAAGAGAGCGATAGAAGAAAATGAATGTGAAAGTATCAGGATAGATTTGACTGTTAGTAACCAGAAAAATAAATTTTTTATATGATAAAGAATTTATTATTTTACATAATAAAAAATACAGAGAAAGGACAGTTTCAGGATTCATGAATTCATCCACTTATCACAATATCAGGAATGTGAATTATTTCCCCCTGTCCACTTTCTTGCCTTGGCATTTTAGCTTTGTCCTCAGTAGGCCTCATCTTTTGGCCAAAAAATAGCCACCACAACTCTAAGTATCTCATCCTCACAAGGATATCCAGAAACAGAATAAAGAACTATTTCTTTCTCATGTTTTTCTTCTTCTTTGTGGGAGAAAAAAAAAAGTTTTCCTGAAATCTCACATCTGATTGGTCAAATATTTTCATATATCCAGACCTAATCAGTCTCAGACAGTAGAAATGGTACAGCCAACATTGGTTTAGACTAGAGTTCAGAAGACTGAAGTTTAAAGGTCATCCTGCCACGTTTTCATGTGCCTTGTGAGCTCAGAATGTTTTTGAATTTTTGAATAGTTCAAAAAAATTTTTAAAGAGTATTTTGAGACCTGTGAAAATTATGAAATTCAAATTTTATATTTCAAATTTCAGTGTCCACAAATAGTTTACCCGAAAACAGCCATACTCATTCATTTACCTTTTGTCTATCGCCACTTTCAAGCTATAATGGCAGAGTTAAGTAGTTGCATAAAGAGACCATATGGTCTGTAAAGACTGAATATTTACTATCTGTTCCTCTAGAGAAAAAGTTTGCCAAGTCCTAGCTTAAACTTAATTCTCTTCACCCCATCAGTGCTGGGTCAGTCTCTCCCAAAGCAAGTGATATAGTGTGTTTTTTTTTTTTTGAAGATGGGAGTGAATTATCTTGAACAAGGATTATTTTGCGAAAGAGTAAGGGAGTAGGATGTCAATTAGGCACCAGATGTGGATAAAGATAGGAGTGGAAGGGAGAGAGATTGAAGTTCAAACACATTTTAAATAAATAACCCACCTTAGTGTTGTTCAAAGATGACTCTCAAAATAAATATCACCAATGCAACATGTTGATAAGACAGTGCTGAGTTTATTGCTCACTATGATAAGTGAGAATACTACCTCATATAGGTTTGGGAATGTCTGTGAACATTAGACCAGAATTTACTGTGAATTAGAAGTTTGATTTTTAGGAAGATTTTTCAATGTGGGAACTCGTTAAGAATTGCTTAAGAATCATGACACAGCAGTCCAGGATTGGTGAAAATAGCAAGGTGAGGTGACAGATTCAAAGAATCTTAGAGCACAGACTTTCATTAATGCTTCTCATGACATAGATAATAGATCTTTGGGCAAGTGCCTATAAGGACAATGAAACAAATCATTTGCTTTGGCAGGTGAGTCTCAGAAGAGGGTAGAGATGCTAATAAAAAGAGTGGAAGACAAAAGTCATGTTGATGTCAGTGGTAAGGTAGGTTTGCAGGTCTCTGTATCCAGGTTGAATATGGGGTAAATGTTTTTGGTTCTCAGTGTTTAGCAAAGTTTGTTGCTATTATATATGAGTATGAGTGTATGTGTCACTTGGGGTAGGGGCGTGGGTGGTTGTGTTCAAATTTATCTTTCTCCCATCTCACTTCCAAACTAGTTTAAATGTCTACACACAATTTATGCTGAGTTAGCAATGATACTGTGCTAAATAAATCATCCCCGTTAGCTATTCTCCCATGCTTAGATTCTTCTGTATCTCTCAGTGCACTGGAGCATGGGTAGGGACAGAAAGGTCTGTTAACAAAGTCAAGATATCCTCTGGGACAAGGATAAAAGTATTATAGTTTAATTTGAAACCCACACAAATCCATTTGTAAATAATTGCTGTCAGACAACATCGTAATAGTGCATACCTTTAAATTGATTTCCTTTTGATGTGATAAAAACATCTTATGAAAGAGATGTTGAAACATGGCTTTTGATGTAAAGTAACATAATTTAGATTTTAAAGTAGAAAACCTTTTGTTGATAGTAGTTTATTCAATTCAGTGCATGTACCAAGCATTATTTGCTGTAGGTTATAAATCAGCTTTGAACCAGTTATAATTCATAAATCGTTACTTATGACTGATTTATGAGAAACCTCATTAATTGTAATAGCAAAAAAGACCTTGAAGTAAGCAAGAAGTAGAAAATAGAACAGCCTGGGGATTGAAAACCGAGAGACATGTATACTCTACAATTAATAGCAATGTATCATGTTTGAATTTGTTTTGCTGATGGTATGTTTCTGATCATGCCAGTTAATCCTTACCACAGCTTTGAATAACAGATATTATTGTGACTCCTATTTTATATGAGAGGAAGAAATTTAGTGTCTCACCATTATATTTTAATACATATTAACTACTTACTAAATTATTATATATTGCTTATTATGAACCAGGAACATTACATATATTAAGTGATAGCCCTAACAGACTTTTGGAGTAGACAACATGGCTGTTCCCTTTTTACAGATGAGGAAATTGGAGTATAGAGAGGTGAAGTAAGAGGTGAAGTGGCAAGGTCATGGAGATTCAAGTAGGCACATGAAATCAGAAGTCTCATAGCAGAGCTTTCTCTCTTGGCCACTGGACATGGCTGTCTTTTCTGTTTCATATTTTAAAGAGAAAAAAGGAAGCAAATAAAATAGTAAGGACTTATCTTCCCTTCTCAACCAGTTATTTCAACCTTTGTTACCAGAGACCCTGAGATTCTGAGAATCATGGGGTAGGAGGTAGGAGGAGGAATGGAGAGGCAGGACCCTGGGACTCCAATCCTAAAAATGTCAATCAGTTAATATATGAGAGATTTTATGTGCTGTTCTCTTTTTTTTTTTTTCAAATTTGCAATTACCTTAAGAAGTGTGTGTTTGGTGGGAGAGGAATATATGTAAAACTACACCAAGTCACACAATGAAAATTTTTGATGGTCATGATCAGTGGACATTTACATAACATTCTATTTAAAATGGAAACCTGAGAGGGTTTTTAAGGTCGTGTTTAAATTTACAACAAAGGCTCTAACTCAGGATATGAAGCCTACCAAACTACATTATCACCTATAAAGCCATCAAAGTATTCATTAATGATCAGAGCCTGTAATTTAGCAATTAGTTATCTTAAAGCACAGATTTTATTTTTATTCAGGTATGGTGAGGCCAGCAGGTTAGGAGACAGCTGCCATTAAAAAGATATTTTTTTCACTCACATTTCCCAGGAGGAGGGGGCATGCCATACCACACAGGGGCCACATGGAAAAGCACCCAGGTTGTTCAGGAGGTAGAAGGACCAGGGGGAAAATGTAAGCAAGAGCCTTTATTGTGTTTTATTTTTGAGGGAAAGCCAAGTAAACAGATTTAGGATTGGCTAGTATGAATAATTTCAGTGGCTGCTGAACATAGGTTTTGTCCTTTCCTTAATTGCCTGGTCTCTAGTCCTAGTATGACTAGGGTAGAGGGATAGTGCCAGAGTGTAAAAGCACCATGAGAACCCAATAAAGGATATGGTTAAGATATGGGCATCAGATTGGTTGGTTTGAATATGAAAGATATGCTTGTGGGAATGAGTAATACTTTTGTACAACTCACTACACTATGCAAGGAGTTGTCATTAGACAGTCATTGTTTTGCACATTTTCAGCAACCATTTGATTTAGTTCCTATAGCATGTCAGCTACTATGTTGGCAGTAGGCTAAGAAGAGACCATCAGACGTGGTCTTCGACCTCACAGAGTCCACAGGCTAGGGACAAATGATCCTAGTACCGGATGGTGTGTGACAAGTTGGACTCGAGCCACAATAGCCCTGAGAAAGGAAACACATCCGTCTGCCAGGAAGTCCAGGACAAGAAATAGGAACTCAGAACCTATTAGTCAAGTATTTTTGATTGTCCTAGAGTAGGAGATGAAAAAAGCCTCTGAAGCCAGAAAACAATCTATGCTTTTAAACTTTACCTGGTTTTGTGGATATGTTTAAGAATCGTTGATGACAGAAACCTTTTGTGAGTTAAGAATCTCCTTTTTTTTTTTTTTGTTTTTGGTTTTGGTTTTGGAAAAGAGCCTCAACTCTCTCTTGTATACTCTTTGAAACTGCAGTTGTTTACAAAGGCTAATTTACATTGAAAACCTCACCACTAGCAGAAGAATTATGTCCTAGAGAAGAGCCAGCCCTTTTTGCCTCGGGCTCTGGGACGGTCGGCATAGAAGTGGTGGCAGAAAAACTGGACCTACTTCTGGCATTGACTTCTTTCCAAGGCTCACTTGGAACCACAGGAGAACTTTGTAATTGTTTCTCCTCGCTGCTAGTTTCTTCCAAAGCTTTTTTCTCTCCCATATTAGTCCAATATTACCATTCTTAAAAACAAAGGTAATGAATACTATTCCATATTCTAAAACAAATCATATCACCTGCAGGATAAAAACGGTGGTTCTTGATTGACAGAACTCTTGACGGCTGGACCTGATCTCATCCCAATTCTTTTCCATCCTCTTCCCCAGGCTTTCCACTCTTCTGTCATAAGGGACTTTTCACTGTCCCCTGGACTAGCTAACATTTTTCATGTGTCCTTCTCTTGACTTAGGCTGCTCCCTCTGCCTGAATTTGTCTTCTTCTGTTTTTGTGTTTTTTTACCAGCTTCTACTACAAAACAGAGATCAGGCAATCCTTCTCTTTGAAAGTCACCCAGCTTACCAGCACAGAATGAGTTGCTCTGACATTAATGCCCTTGTGCCAATGTGGTCTGGTCTCAAGAACATATAGCAAATGTTTATACATTATTGTACTTCATCTGCTTGACGGTCTGTTTCACCTTTTGCACTGTAGTTTACTCAGAGATAACGTTTATGTTCTTCTACTTTATATGCCCAATACTTAGTGAAATGTCTGGCTAAGGGCAACAACAAAAGCAGTAACGATAATAATAATAATAATAATAATAATAATAATAATAATAATAGAACAATGTCTGACATTTATTGAGTTCTTCAATGTGGGAGGCATTATTTAAGCTCTTTATCTGCATTAACTATTTTTGACCTCACAATAACACAAAGGGACATGTACTATTATCATCTAATTTTGCAAGTGAGGAGACTGAGCCATGGAGAGGGTAAGTAACTTCTCCAAGGTGATGCAATAAGTACTAAATTAGTGGCTTTTTGAATTGGAATGTGGTCAGTTCCACTTCATTCCCCCTTTATTTTTCTTTCCAAGAGATTCATAGAAGAGGTATTGTGTATTGAGATGAGAGATTTGGGAAAAGTCATTATACGGGTGCCCAATCCATAATAAGCCAGTGGAGTGGGGCATACACTGGGCAATACTGGCTCCTTTGGAATGCCTCTTTGCATTGAGAGAATTGCAGAAAGTGAGTTATCTTATTTTTCTTAAAATCAGTAAGGTTAGGGACACAACATATAAGTCCTCTTATACCAAAATCTTTGTTAAAAAGTATTGTTTCATTGGAAATGATTTAATTTGTGGTATATCTATCAGCCTATAGGTAACAATTGGCTATGTTATAATGAGTTTTTGTATATGAGAATATCTAGACAGTTATATACATTTGTGCATGTCACTATTTTAGTGTATCTTCACAGGTACCATAAGTTAAGTTGCCAGTGTTTACAGCTGAGGTCACCCCAAAGGAAAGGTGCTTTCAATAAATTAATTATGAAAAAATCTTTTTTGTCCTAGTTCTCACAGAAACCTTTTTGCGGAGTATTTGAGATCCTGCACTCCTGGACCAATCAGATGAACATCTGAGCCCTGCTTCTGTAGTTACCAACCATATGACTTCATGCATGTTACTTCTATGATAAACTTCTTTATTTAGAAAATGCAGAGTATAACAGTTGCTACCTCGGAGGAGTGCTGTAAAGATTAAAAAAAACCAGGCCTGCAAAATGTGGTTGCAAAAGGCCCCATTCTCAGAAGGGCCCACACTTGGCCTAATAGTCTGTTGTTACTGATTTGAAATTCGTAATAATTATTAACAAGGCATACCACAGTTTTATTTTACATTGGGCCCTGCAATATATTAGCCTTTCCTAGATAGGACTGTTGTTGGAGTCTGTAGACTCCACAAATAATCCTATGGTGCCTAAGCACATAGAATAACCCAAAATAAAATGTCAGCTATTATTAATTTTGCAAGAGATCTTTTAATTTGTTAGGTATAGCCCCCCAGATTCTATTTTCTGAACTCTTTCAATTTGTTCTGAACACTAACTCTAATGGCAGGGTATAACTCATATGTCTTCATGCATTTGGGTCACACTTGGTTAATTAACACTATATTAAGGGCCTGTACCTCATTCTTCCATTTCTCTGTGATTGCACATTTGAAGCAATATAGATTGTGGATGACTGCTAATTTGAAGTACAGAAATATTTTTCTAAAAATACGAGACACATTCAATGAGGGCCATTAGATTTGTTGTTTCTCAGTCTGAGAAATGAAGGCTTTAGCTTGATACACTGTACCACTGATGTTTTTCCAGAAAGATATATTGGAGGAGCTCTAACACTCTTTTTTTTGTTGTTATTCTTACTGTATTGCAGACTATTTGAACTCCAGAAGGACCAACACCAGATAAATTATGAATGTTGAACAAGATGACCTTACATCCACAGCAGATAATGATAGGTCCTAGGTTTAACAGGGCCCTATTCGACCCCCTGCTTGTGGTGCTGCTGGCTCTTCAACTTCTTGTGGTGGCTGGTCTGGTGCGGGCTCAAACCTGCCCTTCTGTCTGCTCCTGCAGCAACCAGTTCAGCAAGGTGATTTGCGTTCGGAAAAACCTGCGTGAGGTTCCAGATGGCATTTCCACCAACACTCGGCTGCTGAACCTCCATGAGAACCAAATCCAGATCATCAAAGTGAACAGCTTCAAGCACTTGAGGCACCTGGAAATCCTACAGTTGAGCAGGAATCACATTAGAACAATTGAAATTGGGGCCTTCAATGGTCTGGCGAACCTCAACACTCTGGAACTCTTTGACAATCGTCTTACTACCATCCCGAATGGAGCTTTTGTATATTTGTCTAAACTGAAGGAGCTCTGGTTGCGAAACAACCCCATCGAAAGCATCCCTTCTTATGCTTTTAACAGAATCCCTTCTTTGCGTCGGCTAGACCTAGGGGAATTGAAAAGGCTTTCATACATCTCAGAAGGTGCCTTTGAAGGTTTGTCCAATTTGAGGTATTTGAACCTTGCCATGTGCAACCTCCGGGAAATTCCTAACCTCACGCCGCTCATAAAACTAGATGAGCTGGATCTTTCTGGAAATCATTTGTCCGCTATTAGGCCTGGCTCTTTCCAGGGGTTGATGCACCTTCAAAAACTGTGGATGATACAGTCGCAGATTCAAGTGATTGAACGGAATGCCTTTGATAACCTTCAGTCACTGGTGGAGATCAATCTGGCACACAACAATCTAACATTACTGCCTCATGACCTGTTCACACCCTTGCATCATCTAGAGCGGATACACCTGCATCACAACCCTTGGAACTGTAACTGTGACATACTGTGGCTCAGCTGGTGGATAAAAGACATGGCCCCCTCCAACACAGCTTGTTGTGCCCGGTGTAACACACCTCCCAATCTGAAAGGGAGGTACATCGGGGAGCTCGACCAGAATTATTTCACATGCTATGCTCCTGTGATTGTGGAGCCTCCTGCAGACCTCAATGTCACTGAAGGCATGGCGGCTGAGCTGAAATGCCGCGCCTCCACATCCCTGACTTCTGTGTCTTGGATTACTCCAAATGGAACAGTCATGACACATGGGGCATACAAAGTGAGGATAGCTGTGCTCAGCGATGGCACGTTAAATTTCACGAATGTAACTGTGCAAGATACAGGCATGTACACATGTATGGTGAGTAATTCTGTTGGAAATACCACTGCTTCGGCCACTCTGAATGTTACTGCAGCGACCACTACTCCCTTCACTTACTTTTCAACCGTTACGGTAGAGACTATGGAACCTTCTCAGGATGAGGCACGGACCACAGATAACAATGTGGGTCCCACTCCAGTGATTGACTGGGAAACCACCAATGTGACCACCTCTCTCACGCCACAGAGCACAAGGTCAACAGAAAAAACGTTCACCATCCCAGTGACTGACATAAACAGTGGAATCCCAGGAATCGATGAGGTCATGAAGACTACCAAAATCATCATTGGCTGTTTTGTGGCCATCACACTTATGGCTGCAGTGATGCTGGTCATTTTCTACAAGATGAGGAAGCAGCACCATAGGCAAAACCATCACGCCCCAACGAGGACTGTTGAAATCATTAATGTAGATGATGAGATTACAGGAGACACACCCATGGAAAGCCACCTGCCCATGCCTGCTATTGAGCATGAGCACCTCAATCACTATAACTCTTACAAATCTCCCTTCAACCACACAACAACAGTTAACACAATAAATTCAATACACAGTTCAGTGCATGAACCGTTATTGATCCGAATGAACTCTAAAGACAATGTACAAGAGACTCAAATCTAAAACATTTACAGAGTTACAGAAAACAAACAAACAAAAAGACAGTTTATTAAAAATGACATAAATGACTGGGCTAAATCTACTGTTTCAAAAAAGTGTCTTTACAAAAAAAACAAAAAAGAAATTTATTTATTAAAAATTCTATTGTGATCTAAAGCAGAAAAAATTATGTGTATTCCTCAGAACCTGTTTTTGCTGCACTTATTTACTATTTTCCCACATCTCGTCCCTGCCTACCCTGATTGCCATATTTTTCATAGGAGATCTCAATTCCCTAAGGAACTGGTCTAGGAAATTTTGTAAGAATTCTGTTACACTTTGAGATTTTTATGGTGAATTCTAGTGGTGAGATCCAGTCTATTTTGTCTTTCTTTTTTTCCCTCTTTCATCTTCCCCCCTCATGTCCTTATGAAGTAGTCCAATGGGGAATGCAATATTAGACATAGATTTTTAAGAGAGAATGAGGAAAAAATGCAAGATCTTATATTTTTCATGTAATGACCTGTTCTGTATTTATGAGGAGGACCATTTAATGAAAAAGGAAAAAAAAAAAAGCAAACAACAGATTAATTTACATATGAGCATCTATAAAACCCATGATCTTTTAAACAACTCTAGAATCAGAATTTGTAGTTCAAAAGCTAAAAATAAGATTATAAATAAAATATTGTTGGTTTTTCTGTACCTGGGCACAACTCATTTGTAGTATGGCTCAAATCTGAGAAGCTTGAAGGTAATTTGATTTCTACTGTTTAAGAAAAAAAATACTACTATATTTTTTAGTCACAGCATCAGTTTCTATTGGGTCCTGTTTCATTAGTTGACTTGAGTTTTGGATCTATATATTCAGAGATGCTGTGGTCTTTTTCCCTCTTATTGGGTCATCCTTTGTAGACTGCTCAAAGATTAAAACATTATGATTTTGTGAATTAGTTCAATTCCACTTGGAAGAAAGTTTCAGTATAATTTATTCACTGTCTTGTGAAAATCTACTGGCTAGTATCAACTCAGAATGCGAAGTTATTCTAAATCATCCAAGTTGAAAAATGATTTTGTTGCTTAATGTCAGTAAATTCAGTTCTATTCAACAACAGTTACTAAAGACCTACCATACATATTAGAGTGGGTACACAACTGACCTGGTTCCTGCCCCTCCCTGAATTGCTCGTGATCTGTATGATACATGATTAAAGAAAATCAATTTATTATTGGGGACCAGCTCTAATTTTACTGTTCTGTGAAAGATTGCAAATTCTGACCCTGGAATTTCAAAATATCAGGTTACTGTTATTACAGAAATCTCCTTGATTCATGGTTTCTTCACCTTTTTAGAAGAGCTGACTCTCTTCTTCCTAATGCAGATTGCAGAGCTTAAAGAAGTATGAGTAAGGAAACTGCTGTGAATAGCTGGATGCATAGATGCAAGAACAGCAATGTTAAGACAGTGGTAATTCACTAAAGGTACTTGAAGGAACTCAAACAAATTTTAAGTCTGAGAATATACACAGGTTTCCAAATAAAAAAATAACGTGCTGGTTATTGACATGTTGGTACGATTCTAATATTTTAATATAGTATGTGTTTGACTTCTGTTTTTATCTATGAGAAGCAAAGTAAAAATATGCACCTCTTATTACTGACCCTGAAACCTGCCACGTTATTGGTAAAACAAGTGTTGACCAATCTAGAGCAAACTTTAGTTCCTAATGAATGATCTGGTTAGATACTCACACACACTCTGTAAGCTGGACCTCACACCATGGTTTTGTGATCTCCAGGTTTGAAAAACAAATCATTACTAGCAAAGTAGGTCAGAGAACTGTAAAGAAGGGATGGCAAATGAATGAGATCACACAAGGGTCTTGCCTCTGTTTTTCTGTAACCAATTCTCTAGCGGCTTTTTCCTCCCTCATGTTCCTTGTTAAGAACATGATTCATGTTTTCTTTTACTACGCTGAAGATTGGAGAAAAGGAAAAACACATATTGGCTGTCGTTTGTTAAGTTATTCAGTATCGAATGTACTTAGTATATTCCCAAGCTGCAAATCACAGACAGACAAACAAAAAACCAAGAAGCCCACCAAGGAATATTGAGCATATATGAGTACAAAGACTGGTATAAATCAAGGTTGGGGAAGAATCCTGCCTTCTCTACTACCAAGTAGAGCCCCATCTCTACTTGTGTTTACTGAGCCCCATCTCTGCTGACTCTAAACCTTTTTCATCTTGAATTTATAATACTTTTGGAGTTAGACCCAGCACACAATTCTTCTTGACCGTGAAGGGTAGCTGAACAATTAGATAAATTCTAAGAAATAGAATCAAAGATGAACTTGAACTAAAAAAGTTAGTTAAGAAACTAAAGCATACAATCCCATGCCATGGGAGATAATAGTTACCCTAATGAATACATTATATATTTAAAATCAGTTAAACAAAACCTGACTTTCATGGTAAATTTAGAAATGTTTTTGACAAAAGATTCTCATTGAAGACATTGGGGTTCAAGGGTGGAGTGCTATGAATGTATTGTTTAAAGGGTGCTAAAACACATCCTGAATGTTTACAATTAGCAGTGTCTGTACTTATGCTGTATAATGTGCTTGGATTTCGGCTCCTCAGTATAGTAGCTGCACTCATGTATACAGACCATCACACACTGTGATGTGACTTTTTAAACCCTTGTAGCAAAACACAATTTCAATGTTGATTGCTCTTTTCAGCTCATCCAAGGGCATCTAAGTGGTAGTACTCAAATATTTATGCACCAAAAAATATGCCATTTCTAATGAACTATTTTAAGGCAACCTAATGATAATTTTAGTATATATAATTTTTTTACTAAAGTGTTTAGTTTGCTTTGGGGATACATTAAGGATGCTTTAGAAAGTTTTTCCAACTTTTTTTTCTATTTAGTAGTCTTTCTCTTATACCCCTTACCTGGCTATGACCTTGATCTTCTAAATTCTTTTGAACATGTCCAAATATTTGAATTGGCAAAGTACTAGAAGGATTTAATATAGCTCACACATATACACCCTGAGATAGCTTAATCATTTCCCCTCAGAATATTCTGAATATTCTTGAATCAAATCTTTTTCAAAACTTAAAGTAGATTATTTACATTGGAACATTGATAAATGTTTTTATGAGAAAGATGATGTTACTAGTCCAAGATTTCTCTTAGGTCTTATAATCAAAGTTAAAAATCAGGATATTATTTGAAACCTGCAGACTATGAAATTCTGAATATAGATTTGCTAGAGATAATGACAATGGAATGCTTATTTACATGGGAGAAAGAAAAGGAAGAAGACATTTTTGGAATAGGATGCACTGAAACATGAAAAAATACTAAGTGGAATGCCCCAGTGTATACAACATATCCGAGGTGAACGTTTATCATGGTTGGGGGCGGGGGGGAACCTGAATCTTTTATCCTTTTAGGATAATATTTATGATACTTAGATAAGTAGAAGAGTCAGAAGAGTGTTTGAAAATACAAGGTGGTGCTCTGAAGTAATATAATCTCTTAAGTGTATACTCAGTTATTTGGTTGGTGATTTAGTCTACGAGTTTTCATAAGAATGTTGAAAATAATTATATTAAATGTCACAGACCTAATGTGAATATCTGAGCAAGGAATCATAGCCTTCTAGGTAGCCATTTGTGTGTTTCTCATATACTAGCACAGAGTTAAATCTGTTTCAAAAATATCTTTCCCTCACCAACTATATACACATCATTTTTAGAATATGTTTTCTGTACAAAATTTACTTCAGATAAAATAAGTCTTAAAAATTTTCTTAAAAAGTCATCATCTTTTATTATTTCTCTTCTTCCACAAGAAGAAATATAAATTCCTAAAAGTTCTGAATTAGATAGAAACCACCTGTGACATGGTTGTCTTTCTATGCTCTATCAGGATAACAAATAAGAGACATCTGGCTCTATGAGGGAAAAAAATCTAGAATTACTGATAATGCATTATTAGTTAATATCCATATTTAGCTTAAATGAAGCATTTTTACTACACTCACCAATTCATATAATTTTGTTTCTTCAAGTGCTACCAACCAAACTTGAGATTTCAAACTTTTTAACACTATTTGAGAAATATATCCAAGTTATATATAAATTTATGTTTTAAATTTTATAACAAATGTTTAGCAACAGTAAGTTAAACTGTTGTATCTTTGCTTTTCCCTAGGGAAATAAAAAAAGAAAAAAAAAGATAGAGGGGGTTGCTGCAAGACAGACACTAAATGAATTAAATATTTTAACAAGAGCACATGATATTAAAAACTCCTTTGTTTTATAAATTTTGTTATGTGTTGTAAACAGAAACACTCATACATATTCTGTGCAAAATACAGAAAGCAAGGACCTATGAAACTCCAGACCATGAAGTCTTATATTTTAATAGTTGGTCCAGTATCATTCTCATTTTCTAGGTTGTTAATGCTGCACTTTATTATAGATTCGATGCTGAATGGCTGAACTTGAACTTGTCCAAATGGCATCAAGCCTTTCTTTATCTGGTTGGCAGAAGTAGTGAGTATGGCTTTCTACTGGGTAAAAGAGAAGATTCAATGTTGTTTGAAGGAGAAGGTCTGGTCTCCATGGTGGCTACAGAATCCATTCTGATTTATGGCCTGTAACCCTGACAACTTGACAGAATATCCACCCTACTCAGCCCCAGGATATCATAATGGAAACCCATTATGGAATCCCTAAAATTTATTATGTCTGTGCATCAGTATGGCTTCTTAGTGACAGTGAATCTCCTTACTTCTCAGAGCTTAGTTTCACATTAAGAGAGTTAAAAATAAAGTGGAACTCAAAAACTGATAGTTAAACACAGTTGCTAGTTTTATAAAGTGAATAGTTCTCTTCAAGAAAAAATTGAAGCTTCAATCCAAATATATTGAAACATACATGAGAGTAGTTATGATATATTTTATGATATATACTTTTTTACGGTAGCTACTATAAACTTTTAAATCAAATAATTTATAATAGTAGGGAAATTATGGGTTTCTTTACTAATGAAATCATTATGAAAAAATTAACCTTAACAAAATTTGTAAAATGCCTCAAAAATCAAATGTTGAAACAGGTTTCTAGATCCACGGATAGTTCTGTTTTAAAAAACAAATAAGTTCTACAAAATAAAAGAGACAGATAATAAAGTTTCTAATTCCAGAAGCCCTCAAGCAGACAAACTCATGTTTGTAAAGATATTTATCAACATAAATGGACTGTTAGAGAATTTTAGTTAATTCTGACCATAAAAATCATGTAGCTACATACTCTCACCTGAAGTTTTCTCAAGAACCTTTCATACAAGTCACTTAAACGATTAATGCCAGCCTTTATGGATTCAGTTACATTTTGATTTTCCAATACATATCTTAATTACATGTATATTTAATTTATGGCTTAGCATGTTTTCAGATTGGGCAGATGAAATATAAGCCAAGAAACTGTCACTGCTGCAATCTGGAGTTCAGATAGGTGCAACCTGGAGTTCAACACCAGGAATCTCGAGGTCAGATAGGTGAATAAATTGTTTTTTAGGCATTGAAGGAATGGTGCCTCTTTTAATTTTTACCTTTGAACTTCTCTTAAAAGATCTGACATATTTACTATGATTACTATAACCTCTACCTCTAAGAAAAATGAAAACAAGGAATTTATGGAATAATGCTTTGAAAGCTACAAAATATATACATAGATTATATATAATTTATATAATATATGTAATATATGTAATTTTATGGACACAAACTTGTTACCATACTTCTTTTTTCAATGACAAATGCCAAAATTTATAGATCTGAAACCTATGCTAATGAGATAAAAATTTTATTTATTAGTCAACATGCTTTTAATTTATTGACATTACCATTAAACTTATATAAAATTTATTTTAATAAATCCTGAGAGTTATTTGTAATAGTCATTTGAGATCTATTTTAGTAGTCAGAGCAAGTACTGATGTTACAGAACAAAAAGCCACAGATTAGTGGCACTTGAAAATTAGTGGGACACCATTAGGTATTCATAAGATAAAATAAAAACTGTGTGCCTTACAACTTAGAAAGTGCTTTCACCTGTTTTCTCACTTGTTGACCCTTGAAAGAATGGCATTTGATTGTATTTTAATGTGTAAAATTTTTTTTGGATAGTACATTTATCTGTATGTAGAGCTGTCAATATTTTGAAGCCATAAACATAGAATAGAAAGAAAAAATACTAGAAAAGAGAAAAAATGTAAGCAATGAAAGTGCAAACAATGGTTAGATTATTTTTATGTTCGAGTGGAATGATTCATACAATGAACATGAATTGAGCAACTTACTAAATGCCAGGCAATGTTCACAGCTCTGGATATATGACAGTAAACAGAACAAGGTCATGTCACTGTGATAAGGAGACCAAGTCACCTCAGTTTCCTCCAACTTTCCTGGTTTTAGCAGTGAACATTCTATAACCCTTAAATCACTTAGTTCAGGGCAAACCAGGATGGTTGGTCACCCGACTGCAGACCTTATCTTTTAGCAATTGTCATCTTGTTTTGATAATTCATATTGATGTGCTTATCACATTGCTAATGGCAATTCCAGAGAACAATGGCCACAAGTAAGATGTGGCCAGAACATCTGCTTCGAAGTTGGGTAAAGTCATAACAAGAGCAAATGCTGGTATTGTCAAATTCCATCAACCAATTTCTAGATGCCTCCCCATTGAGTGCAACAGCCATGCAGTAAGTACAACTTGCCCTCAAGGAGGGGTTATAGTCTGGGAATTTCAACAAACATATTGTTATAGTATCATGTGTAGGGTGCTTACTCTTCATCATCTTCAGCCCTCACCAAGTCCTATAAGGTAAGTATTATTAACTCCATTTAAGAAATGAAGAAATTAAAAGTAAACTCTTTTTCCTGTACAAAAAAAAAATTAGAAAACCAAGGGTGAAAGAAGAAAATTGAACTTTTCAGATCATTATAGCAAGACTTAATTTAGCAATGGCATTTACTATTTAGGATAGAAAACTGTTAACACTGTAATCAGAGTATTTTCTCTTTTTTGTTCTATTAGGTACTGTTCTTCTGGAAAACAGTCTTCCATTTGGGGACACATTTTGGTAATTGATGTTAGTCTTCTCTGTTCCTTCAAATTTATTAATGAAGTTGCTAGAACACTTTAAATAATATTATGTCAATATTATATTATTATGACATTAATATGTCAATGTTTAAAATATTTACTTATATTGAATTTCACAGAGGAACTTCGAGTGGAAAACATTACAAATCAGCTAGCAGTCTGAGGTGAAAATAAATGATCAACACTTTTAAAATCATAATTAATTTTAGGTATTTTTTAGGGCCATTAAGATTTGCTTTATATTTTAATCAAGTGTCATTGACAAATTTATTTATGACTAGCACAGTAGCTAAAGGATTACATTCCAGTCCCTTTTCATAAAAAGTATAACCTCTTTACCTTACTGCAGTAGTTCTTTAGCATCTCATTATGTAAAATATTTTTATGAAGTCAATAAAATCATTTAATTTATCTTTCTTAGAACACAACACACTTTTTAAAGCTATCTAAACTATTTAAGAAGTAAACACTATGCAAGTAGCCAGCTACAAGAGAAAAACACATAAGACATACTACCCAAAGTTAGAGACTTAACTTTTAAAAATTAAAGACTCAAATAAATAATTATAAATTAAAAAATATATATTTAACTCCCCTAACCAAGTACTCCTGACAAAGTAAAGGCTCTATGATTCAATTTTTGTTACTCATTTTTTATATTTAGTAAAGGCATTATCTTTGATAAATAATGAATGCAACCAAAGTGAAGATATCAGAAAGATAGGTGGATACTGAGAATTAATTGGTTAATATGGACCATCACTGAAAGGCAATGGAAAAGTTGTTTCTCCACATAAAGGCATGAGTAACAGATTTGTCATTTCCTAGTTGTAGACCTTTTAATATAGCATGAGTAGTTAGTTTTTAATCTTTGACTCTATTCAGTATATCTTTGTTCCTAAATACATTCATTAGTTTATTCATGAAACATTCATTGAGTGCTTACTATATGCCAACAATGAGTAATTATCAGAAACACAAAGAATAAGGACACATTCTTTGTCTTCATTGAGTATTGTATCACGATATTGCAAATACAATATGATGCATTGAGTGGAAGAGGAAGTGTCTATTATGCAAGCAGAGAGAAGGGGCAACAGACCTGGGCTATGTGGTTGAGGTAGGGGAAATCAGGTTTGCTTCTTGTATGAAGTGATGCCTGGGTTGAGCCCTAATGAATGGTTAGGAATTAGCCATGAGAATAGAGGAGATACATGAACTTTTTCCAGCACCATGTACACCAAGGTCAAAGAACAAGAAACATCATCTATTCTAGAACTGCATATGGCTCGATATTGGTAGAAAGAGACATGCAATTTTGAGATTGCTAAAGACAAGCTAAGACAATGATTAAAGACCTTTTAGAACATGTTAAACCCTATTTAACTTATTGATTGTGATGAAGTATTAAATTTTCTATGCATTTGAATGGGATTCTCAGATTTGAGTTTTGGATAAGTCACTGGCATTGCAGGAGAAGAATTGAAGGTTAACAAATCTGAGACAGAAAACCCCATTTTGGAGGGTATTCCACTACTACAATAAAGAGATGATTTATGAAAATTATAGTCGGGATGTGTTGAAGGGTTCAGTTGAAAAAAACTTGGTATCTCATTGGATGTTGGGGGAGAGAAGAAGGGGTCAGTTTTTTTTTTTTATTTTTTAACTATGGAGGTGAGTGAGAATTAAAAGATAAATTTTGTAGTTGGCAGCTGAGGTACGTTCTGGGTGAGGTCTAGGGTAGGAAGCTTATGTCTTCACTAAGTTTTATACGTATGGAGTTTGAATGTTGTCAATAATTAACTCTGCACATTGAATAAAACAAAAGAGAAAGATAAATGTATTGTAAGACTTTGTGCCTGCAAACTGGGAAATTCAAGGCTATGGGAGCAGTGAGTTCTAAGAAATTTTTATGTGGATATTTGGATGTCATTTGGCTTTTTGTAGCTGATCGATTGCCTCTTAGTCTTCCTATTTGGATCAGAGAGCTGAGTCAAGGGAATAAGCAAGTATGATGTGAACACACTTGGTATTTGGGCATTGACTGGTGTCCTCTGCTGATTTCTCAGAAAAGTAGTCCATTCTTGTAAGGTTAGATCAAGTTTTTTCTGCCTACGTTGACCATCACCATTTTGTCTCTGACATAAGTGACTCCATTTTAATTTGATTCTACAATATCTTTGGGAAATCTAGGTAGGCAGAAAAATATTCTGGACTAGCAATATTAATCTTGCCATCATCAATTTAAAACTTGTAGCAAAAATTGAGAGAATAAGTGGGACCACCCAGTATGAAATACAAGAATTTCAGTAGGTAAAGTGTAGGGCCATGAGAAATAACAGCTTTTGAAGGGTGCTGAGGGGAAGAGAAAACCATTTTGTCAAAATCCATTAAAGAAATATTTGTTGAGCCTTTACTACACACCAGACCCAACCCTGACATCACTTTAAAGATGAGTCTCCCTCTATAAAAGAAACACAAATGACACGGATAACTATTTAGCTGCACATGTGAGAAGTGCTGTAAAGTAAAATGCAAGATCAGGTAATTGAGAATGTGAAACAAGGGAATTTGTTCTAGTCTGGGAGGATTCTTTAAACTAATGGCTTTTAAGGGGAGACAAGAAGAATGAATTGCTATAAGGAAAGCAAAGGAGGGTAGAGGCAAAGAGAGGTGAAAACAAATAGCTTCTGAAACAGAAACTGCAGTGGGTAAATTTCTGAGGTTCAGAAAACATATGAAAAAAGAAAGAAAGAAAAAGAAGAGAAAAATGAAGAGAACCAAGAGAAGATTTATGATAGCCAGATGAGCAGAGTTTGGGGAAGGGCATAAATCTAATAATCCAAGAAATTTTAAAATGGTCACTGAATTTGGCAATTGGTTAGTTATTGATAGCTTTAGCAAGAACAGTTTTAGGAAGCTGTTTTTGTTTGTGGGGGTGCAGTGATAAATTTTAAAAAGGTTGTATTACAGTGAAAAGAGAAAATTAATTGGCAGGGCAGAAATGGAAGCAGTGATAGACTGTTTTGAAGGAATGTGAAAAGTAGAAGTGGATATTAGTGGTAATTGATTTTAACTGGAAGGAGAAGCTAGGGGACAGGAAAGCTGCTATTCTATGGAATTTAGAATTTATTCTATAGGTAAAAAAATAACCATGAAGAATAAAAATACAGTTGGACCAGTATTTATATCAGAATGATAGATTTATGAGAATGAAATGAGAAATCAGTAAAACTATAAATCTTAATCCAGCAAACCTTGAAGAAATGAGAGAAAATTTACTCATTTTTTAAAAAAATTACCTCTGAACTTTCTGATCTATATCACATGAGTGGCCCAATATTAGTAGGAGATAAAGAACATTTCCAGAGGAATCATGGACTCATGATCACTACACAAAATTCTCACTTAATGTCATTAATAGGTTCTGCGACTTTAAGCGAAACAAAGTATAACAAAACCAATTTACCAAAGACTACTTGACATAAGAGTTAAGTTCCTACAGCATCTCACCAAAGTTATAATGAAATGATGTTGAACAAAACCATGTTATGTGAGGATCTGCTAGGTATATAATTTACAATTGTTTGAAAGAACAGGGAACAACTACTTTTGATAAGTTTCCTGAGCTGCTAATTAATCTATTTTAGTAGGTTCTTTCTTCCCTAGATATGCAATTACAATAAAATTTAATGAAAGAACAATGCATTTAATGAAAGAACAATGAAACGTGAAATGCAAAATACTACAGAGCCCATTATAGGAATGAAATTAGGTTATCATCTATTAAATGACTTATTAATTGGTGGCATAATAGCTCAGAGCAAAAGAATACAGTTGCAATTTTCCAATGCAGTCAGATAAGAGCTATGATGAATGGAAGGAATGTAAGCTTTTAAATTTATGAGTAGGATATAGAAGATTCTAACAAGGAAAGTAGTGGAAGGTCCAATATGGAATGAATGAAACCTTTAGGGACCAGATTACAAGTAACCATAGTGCTATAAACACCAAGACATACACAAGAAGTGATGCAATACATTTATTTCATCTCAATTTTTAATGTTTACTTGCAACACATGTATTTTTAATCTAAGGATCTAAAAATTTTTCAAAAATTTTGGTGCTTGTTCCAAGATAGATAATATTAAATTGGTAAGTAAATGATAATGATTTCTAATTTATTTTCTCATAAAACATTATTTATAAGCTATCCACTTGTGCTGGCATAGCAAAATAGAGCATGATATATTTATCACACATTAATAAATTACTCTTGTAAAAGCATGTAAGAAAGGAGACCCGAAATCTGCTGAATCATGTTAACTGGGTTTGCCTTGCTTAGCATGCAGATCAGGGTAGACTATTTCTATGCTAAACATTAAGCAATGAAAAAATAATCGAGTCATGAGCAGGTAACCCCACTTGGATCAAGATGATAACTGTTGGAATTGGGGATACAGTCGAGACAAAAAAAATTTAATGAGACACACAGCAATATTTTTTTTAATTACAATTTCTCAGTGTGTAAACCTAACACCAGCAGTCTGAACTTTCCATTACTTTCTTTACAGTTCTTTGATTGGATGCTATAACTAGCACAGCATCCGTGGACATTCACTATCATTTTATTTCATGTCTTCTTAGCATGTCACTAAATGGAAAATTTTGTGTAGAATATAGATAGGCTCCTTGCCTGGATTTGATGATCTTTATTTTCTATATTTTAATTTATTAATTAAAATTTATTAAACATCTCAACTCTGTATCTAATGAATCAAATATGTGTATTGAGATTTCACTTTTACCCTTTATTTTTTGATTCTTTGGTCCTAAAATTATGACCTCAAGTATGTTGCAAAACAAATTATTTTTATTGTTCTTTAATTTATTTTATACTCGGATAGTATTATTTAGCTATTTCACGGCTATGAAAAATGTTCTATACTTTAAAATATTATTTTATTTGCTTCATTTAAGAATTTGTCACTAACATTGTGTTTTTTTAGCCGTACTTTTCTTCGATCAAGTCACACCCCATTAGATTTGCTCATTTGCCATTGAGTTCCAGTCATATAAATTTTTGAAATATATATAGCCTAAAGAAAAGGGGTAGAATATCATCAAATAATTCTATCTATTGTTAATTATAGCTATTCAGTTTTTCAATTTTAAATATTTTTATTTTCTTAGTAGCCACCCAATCATTAATCACAATATTTTAGCTTTCATTTTTTTATTACAAATTTTCTTCAAAAAAAAAAAGATTTGATTTCCTTAAACTTTTATGACTCTAATATTTGTATATGTAGATGTGGGTGTAAATCCATGTGCTTCTTTCTCATACTTATATTCTCCTTTTTTTTTTTTTTTGCTACTAACAGACAAAAATTTCATTAGTTTTCAGTGAATATGCAGAAGAATAGATTTTCTCTTCTAGTAGTTACATAGCTTAAATCTTCAGCTCTGGAGAGGATTGTGTGCTTTTTTTTCTTTATTGATTTGTGCACTTGCATTTGATAAAGTAAAATATTGAAGATACAATGCACTGACTTTAAATCTACATTATTTTTAAATGTATTTCTCTTTCTTCATTTTTTTCTTTCTGACAAAAACAGTTCTCTTTCATAGGTCATTTGTGCATCTACATTATTGATAATAATAATTACTATTAATTATAACCTTATTAAAATGATAATAACCAACATTTATTGAATTCTTTACTCAGGCTGCTCAGGTTCATGACTTTAATTCCATATTCTTCAACCAATTGTCCCCAAAATTAAGACTAAGCACTATGTTTTGGGGTTTTGTTGTTGTTGTTTGAAAAAATAAATTAGGCTGAGTTTAAAGATTCTACCCTAGATAGAGAAAATTAGGATTAGGACCAGAATTGCATATCCTTTTTATTCCTCTTCTCCCAAAGCTTACTCTTGAGGAATAGAAACTTTACCACCACATTTGTTGCTTACATAAAAAAATTGCTTTATTAAATCCTGTTTGATATACAAATCTTTCAAAGAAAGAACCAAAGAAAAAAGTTAATAAATCTAGAACAATTTCATTCATGCTCTCTTAGGTTCACAGAAGAGAACATGCCCCACAAAAGTTAACCATACACAAGAACTCTGGTCCTAAACTATTTTTGTGTCTTGGAAATGTGTTTCAGAGACCTGAAATTAAGATCTTGAAAATATAACCTTGAAGAAATACAATAAGGCTGTAAAAAATGAATGTAAAAAGCAGAGTTTATAATTTTGCAAAAATGATGCCAAGTCCTTTTCTCTTCTTGATGCCTCTAATGACTAGCTTACTAAATAGAGCTAAGTGAATATGAGCCCTAGGGACTTCCCTCTAGCCTAAGTTATATTTCTGCAAAGCAATCTGTTTTTAGTCTGAAGATTTTTAGCAAATGTCTAATGTAATGTTTGCAATAAATTCACTTTGTTTTCCTCTAGAATTTGAAAGTCTTGAGGAATGAAAAACTTGATTATGATGTAGTGAAACATAAAGGTGTCACACATGAAGATGTAATAAATTTTAAAGTAAAATGCATGCACCAAACGCCACAGAATTATGTCAGTGAATTTAAAAGAAAATGCTTGGAAAATTCAGCTACTTTTGTTTTATGTCTTCAAACTCGTATTTAGTTTGTGGGTATTTTTTGTCCAAATATTCTTTCTACTGTTTGCTCAGCTTTGCTCTAAAATATTTTTTCAAAGAGTTAGAAGAAAACTTAAAAACCCAGACATTTTAAATGTGGCCTCTTTCTGTCAGGTTTTCTTTTAGCAATATTCCATTATTACAATTTTTCTAAAATATGCTACCAGAAAGCCTTCAAAATCTCAGTTCAGCTGACCAGGAAGCAACAGATACATCAGAAACCTTACAAACAAAATAGAATCAATCTCCAGATCACTTATGTGGTTCCAAGAGTCAGAATTTCACTTTCAAAGAAGTTTATTTGAATCAAGGTCAGCAAATTACCACCCTCCTGTCAATAGCCAATGCTAGTAAATAAAGCTTTATTGGAACATAGTCACACCCACTGGGATGCACTCATCGTTTATGATCACTTTCACACAACAAAAAAGAGGTCAGCATTTGCAGTTGGTACTGTCTGTCATGAAAATTCAAAATATTTACTATTTGACCCTTTATAGATAGTTTTACCAATCTCTGGTATAGAAGATGGAAAGTAGTCTGCAATCATGAGCAATCACTTATATAGTGCTAAATGGTTAGCAGTAGTTTGACTCTGAAGTCCCTTGTGTTTATTCTTTAAAACTACCTGCCTTCACCATTCAATTTCTACACTGCCTATTAATATGTTATAGTTCAAAGCATCATGCTATTTATGAATAAGAGAAATTCACATTGGACACTCCCCCATGACCTAAAATATTGTCTTCAAGACTCCTTTAGTGCTTCCTTGGTTGCAGAATTTATTACCAACTTTAATGTTTTTCATTGTATTGAAGCAAATTAATAAGCATCTCATTATCAAAAGAAAACTAGTCAGTGGGTTTTGCTCAAGAGGTTTTCTTTTTGTAAAGAAAGGAATAAAGCCAATGCCTCTTAAATGTGAATGTTCCCTAGTAACTTCCACGTTATCCTAAGCTGAGCTTATATATTAATTAGATGCTTCAGTTAAATGCTGTTTTCCTGAAGAAATATTTATATTGCTGTTTTGATAATTTTTCAACTAGACTTATTAGGGGAATATAGTAAAGCTTAAGAAAAAAAGACAGGTGTTCAGGGAACCATGACAAATTAAAATGTCTTGATTACTTCAGTGTGGAAGATGATTTGTTTTATTATCTGAAATAACACAATTACATTGCGTTCTACTTCCATCTATAGTTACATCAAAGTGAAGATAAAAGAATAAATTAAGCCAGTTTCAAGTACTTTTTGGGTAATAATTGCAGAGAATTTGAAAGTTGGCAGGCCAGTTGAAATGTGCCCCAAATTCACTAAAACTAATATCTAATATTTTGAGGATTCTGACTTCACATTTATTTCAACTTTCCATTTATATTCCAAGGGCTATTGAACAAGTTCCAAATCTCCACTTGAAATAATGAGCAATGAGGAAATTTTTCTTTGCCTAGGAATCCAAGAGTACAGATAATCAAAGCTCTTACCCAGATAATTTCTTCATAAAGATTCTATCCATAGCCTTTGCTTCTCCCTTAAATGTCTAATTCAGATATTCCAAATTCTGATCCTACATTAGAAGCACCTTGGAAGCTTTTTTTAAATAGTGATGTTCAGGCTCATGCTTATTTGAAAGATTCTTATTGAACTGGTCTAGGGTGTAGTCAAAGCTCAATATTTATTTAAAGATTCCTTGTAATCTTAATATACACTAGAGTTGAAAACTGCAGGTATCAATATCTTACCAACCACAGACAGATAGAGCCTATGGCATGACAAACCCAAAGAAATGTGGGTAGAAGTAAAGCATTACGTTTCTGATGGAGGTTAGAATGAACTTGAGATAGTAAAGTAATGCCTGAAAACCTGTTTCTAATATTAGATATAAGTGGATGACTAGAATTTATTTCCCAGATTAATAATAATAATCTACATGTATATAGTAATCAGTTGTCAGATTTTATCATAAGAATGAGTTTAAGTGGCTGTCATAATCCTTGAGTCTAAAAGTAGTTAATATATTTTAGAATGTGAGGATAGGGGGTACCTGGGTGTAAAAATAAAGAAAAAGTTATGATTTTCCACCAGTGGATATCTTTAAATATGAGACAGTCATTTGTTTGTTCTGGAATAAAAATATGTAAGCTTCACTAAAGACAGGAAACTGAATTTGATAGATAACCAGTCAACATATCTCTCCTGGAGCAGAGGAAGATAAGCATAGTGTGGCCGAATGAAGAGCTTTACCTCCAGCTTTAGCAATATGTTGTGATCTTGTGATTCAGCTCCTGGACACATCTACTAAAATTTATGGTGAAAATAATGTCTGAAGGTGATCATAGGCTATTGGATGAAAAGAGCACTTCAAAATAGCTTTATTCTCTCACAAATATAATTAAATGGATTCTAACACCTTTATATTTTTACTATTCTTTCTCATTAGAAGAGTAACCTGTAACCTAAAAGGCATTCATTCATCTGCTCATATATTAGGATGAGGTCTGGCACCTAGACAACTACAGATAAAGTCTGATTTTTATTACCATTTAACTGTTATACTGATTAACTTAGGCATTATAGAAAGGAGAGAAAATTTCTAAGTTGTCTTTTCTTCATTCTGTGCAAGAGGTATCTTTCAATGTACTAAAAACAACCTACTTCCAGATCCCACAGGAACTGAGTGGGACCAGGGTTGTCACAGAGTTATTTCTGGGAATCATGTGACTTAAGTTGAAAGTGAATGGGTGTTTTAAAATCATTCTGTATGAAAAAGATAGTCAAATCAAAGATATAAATTGGTGCCAATGTCACTGCACAATGATTGTTTTTCATATATTTTGTATATAGAGATGGAAAGGGGTCTGGGTGATTAAGTAGAGATAACTGACTCACCTGATAAATAAGCAGATTCAGTGAGAAAGCAATGGCTTTTCATTTTCTCAAGCGCTTTTCTGAGAAAATCTTATTCCTACTTTTTTAGGGAAAAGAAGCGCCTGTTATTAAAGCAATGGTTACTCTGCTGCATGGGGCTAGGTATACATCTTATCTGCAATGCTAAACACATAGGAGGTTCTCAATAAACATGAATGAATGAATAGATGGACAGACGGACGAATGGGTGGATGAATTAAAGTTGTGGCCCTTCCATCCCACTCCCACTTTCTCCTAGAAAGTCTAATAAAGCCCATACAGGAATATACTTAGAAGCACGTCTTTGAGGTGAGTTAGAATGTCTCTAAAAATTTTTAATTCATGGAGAGGGTATACATTTTCGAATCTCCTAATTAGGGCTTCTAGTCCCTCAGTGTTATGGGGCTTAGATGACATGAGATGATGTGTTAATGTGAAAATGTTTTTCCCATATTATAATTATTTCAAACTGGGTAGTTTTATTAAAATTAAACAGAGTGGTATGAGGATATACTAAAAATTGATTTATATATGGGCCCTGCACCATGTAGAATAATATGAAATATTTAATGAATGTTTGAATGAATAAGTATATATAAAACCATCTAAGTAAAATTAAATCAATCCTGAACTTCTGCTAAGCCTAGAATTACTGGTGAAGGATGATTATTCACATTCTAAAGCAGGAGTCATTAAATTACAGCTATGGACCAAATCTATCACTGTTTTTGTAAGGCTCACATGTCAATATAAAATTATGAAAATCTGTTTTCCCTCTGAATGTCCAAGTGTCTACATTCTGCCTCACAAAGGCTAAAATATTTACTATCTAGTGTGTGTATGCAAAAAAAAATATATTGCCGATCTTGCATTATACTGTAAACGCCAAGAATGGTGGGCCAAGTTTGACATATATACTCTGTCTACGCAGTACCTAGCTCTCTGCCTGGAACACTCCATGATTATTTAATGGACAAATAAATAATTGTACTAACATATTTTTTCCTGCATCAATCTTCCATAGAGAAAATATTTGTCACTGGAGTTCTCAAAAACATATATTTACATTTTTTTTGATATAGAATAAAGTAATTTTAAAAATATGACCAATTTTTTTATATGTGAATTGTTCAAGAACATTTCAGAAACATGCTATATAGAATAGTGGGAAATTATTTTTTAATTGCCTCCAGAGGTAGAGAGTCCTTCTCCATTTCCTGGATGAGAGTCTAGCAGTGTATAATTTCACATATGGATATTAAATGAAAGATGGTTTTATAGAGGAGAAAAGTCTTCTCGGGCATAGAGTTTAACAGAGAACATTTGCTTTTTCTGGCCCTTCTTTTTGCTCTTGAAAATTTTCAGGTGGAGAGAATCACATATCTAATTATGCTAATGACCACAGAAGAGGCTTCACTCTGTGTAATATTAAAAGGGTGGTGAGACTTCCTCCTAATACATGTCTCTGGACTATCAGAGCTGAGTGACTTAAAGCCAAGCACGTCCAAGATTCTCGCTATCAACAGAAGAGTCTATTTAATTGTATGTTCCCTTTAGTACTATTCATCATATCTATCATCTCCATTTTCATATTTCTTTCCATCTTTTTTTGTGGTTGAATTTTTCTTTTAAATTTTGATTGATGTCCTCTGATCTTTTAATAGAAATCACTTCAAAGTATCTTTGAAGTAGGCAAGGTAACCATAATTGCTATGCTTATGATCTTTCTCTGAGACTTATCTGAGTTAAATAATGATTTTTTTCCCGCTAAGCAAAACTAGCCACATATATTTATTTACAGCATTTATGGGGTTCTGGATAAGACTAACTGAAGGCCACATGCCATGCGTCTAAATAGTTTAAAGTTATAAATTAACCTAAGAAATTGTAAATAAAACATATTTCATCTTCTTACATTGAAAATATACCTTTATATCTATGGCCATGCTACCCTGAACAAGCCCAATCTTGTCTGGTTTTGGAAGCTAAGCAGAGTTTGGCCTGGTTAGTATTTTGATGGGAGACCACCTACGAAGACCAGGTGCTGTAGGCCCCCCCCCAAAAAAATGCCTTTATTTCAGACTAGAAGAAGGAAGGTGTAAATTTAACTTTCTTGAACTCTCAGACTGCCGGGCTTGAGAAGACTCTATCACCTTCTTTTCTCCTGTCCTGTTCCATTTATCTCTTCCAGAAACCACCAATAAGTGAACTTCCTAAGTCCACCACACTGCCCTGTGGCTGTCTCTCAGGCCTTGGATAGTTCCATAGTCTGCTTTAAGGTGGCCCAGGGATGTTTGAGTAGAGAAATCTCAGGTCCTGGATAACTTAACTGGAGTATGGATTAAAATTGGGTGGGAAATTTGATGGGCATGTGTTTTTGACTGTGGTTTCATCACTCCATGGGAAGGCATAACAGTAAGGGCAGGCAGGCTCCTCTTGAGGGTGGCACTGTGTAGTGTAATGGAAAGAACATTGATATGGAAGTCAACCATAGGTTCAAATTTCAGCTCTGCCTTTGAAGACTCTGACCGTGAGCAAATTTCCTATTTGCCTATTTACCTATGAGTTTGTTGTGAGATATAATAAGATAATGAATGCAAAGCTTTACACAATTCTATTTGTTTCGCAGACATATTTTAAAATGTTGATTTATACTAGTTTGAAATTAATAAATATTTAGTAAATAGCTATAAAAATGTCCAGGCTTATGCCTGCTGCAAGATCGTGTACAAAGTACTATGAAGTAGTTTATAACTTTTGGAAACAAACAAACAAACACACAAACAAATATAGAATGCTTGGTATGTGCTGTGCTAAACATTTCTCATAAATGACCTCGTATTAGCTAATCCTATGAGTTAGGTGAATTTGTATTCATGCTTTAAAGAGGAGCAAACTGTGGGTATGTCCTTATGTGAATTAGAAAGGAGAGTCTCAACACACAGGGATATGTTCTGTGCAATGTGTCCTTAGGCGATTTCATATTTGTGTGAAAGTCACAGAGTACACTTAACACGAACTGAATAGTATAGCATGGTATCGCTATATTATTTATGTGCTTGCTAAGCTATCATGCAGCTGGCATCACCACAAACATGTAGTTGTAGTAATAGCCCTGACAGTTGGCTTTTCTTGTTGTAATGCAAATGCCTGACTTAAGCTTCCATTGTCTTGCCCAGGTACCTACTTCCAGGAGGGGATACCACTAGATAAAGAGCCAGGCCACCTACTCCTACTGAGGTTCCTTTGGTTTGGAGATCTCAATTTCAATGACTGACCTTTAGGGCTACTTGTTTTTTATTAATTCCCACCTTTAAATTCTCACTCATGTTTTAAATTCACCAATAAATGAACCTTCAAAACTCTATGGCGCCAAGATTGACCTCAATTAAGTCAGAACCACAGGCTTTGTGCCCACCCCTCCCACAACCTTGCCTGAGAGCTCAGGTCAGGCTTTGTATGCTCCAGGGCTTGTAAGTAATTGACTCTTTTTAAATCTTCGAAGTTTCCTAAAGAGCATCTTGCAACTGTAATAAGAACCATGACAGATGTCCAGTTGTAACTTTGATTTAGAAAGAGAAGTCTGCAAGAAATATGATGGAGCCCAGTTGAGTGTCCCCAGGCACTTCTATCCAATTGCATCAGACTGAAACCAGCACAAAACAGTAATGTTTTACACTATGACCTTACAATTGCTACGATGTCAATAGGCCACAGGAATTTTTCAGTTCCATTATAATCTTTTGGGACCATATATGCCATAGATCCTTGACTAGAATGTCCTTATATGGTATGTGGCTATAATAGAGCTGGGACTAAAATTAAGATATAACTTCATATTTCATGCTTCTAATCATTTATAACCTTAAGGAGCTTAGTAGAGTAAGAGTATCATAAAACAAGTCACCAACAAAGCATTAAATAGTTATTAAGTTTAATAGTTCTCAAATTTAGTATAGCAAAACCCAGCTATCAATTTTTAGCATGGTCGTGACAACAGAGGCTTA
The DNA here is from genome assembly GCA_030015415.1 of Cynopterus sphinx. Lineage (NCBI taxonomy): Eukaryota > Metazoa > Chordata > Mammalia > Chiroptera > Pteropodidae > Cynopterus > Cynopterus sphinx. The sequence continues at coordinate 122,439,331 of CM057383.1, forward strand.
TTAAAAGGCATTGTTTTTAACTTAAAATATATTCTTTTCCTGAATGGATTTTTTCCTCAATCTACTTAGTGTACAACTGTGTGAAGACATCTGCAAACTTTATTAACCTTTAAAATGTTGAATCCAGGCTTAGCAGTACAAAGACACATATGTAAGAGACAGAATTCAGCACTGCCATTTCAACATGAACTCTAAAGATTACATCCTAGAGGCTACTTCTTAAAATTCAAGTTCCAATGCCCTACCTAGGCATAATCAAATCCTCTAGCTGTATGGCCCGGAAATCGGAATTTTAATAAGCACTCCAAAATAATCCTTACACATAATCAACTTTGCTTGAGCCTTTCTTTGATTTGATTGGTTTAGAGAGGAGCCAATTTGGTTTTTTGAATTGCTTTTCAGGTGATTTTAATTTTGTAGCCAAGATTGAGAGATTCTGGTAGGGAAAATGTTTCTCTTTAGAATGGGAAGATCTCAGATAGAATGAAATTTAAAGTACAAAAGATTTGCTGGATATATTCTGCAAGTCAATTCATTAAGGCTTAATTGCTTACACTGTGCCAGCATTGTGCAAGGAAGTGTGCATAAAGAAAAGACCAGCCTACCTGCTTTCCAGTATTGTGAAGCTGAAGGAAGAGCTCTGTGAACAATTAACAGGTAACAAAATAAGAAATCAGAAAAATGGAAAATATTCCTTTTATTTGTGATCATGGAGTGTTTAGTCACCCCATAAAAGGGGTGACAGTGTGTTATCTTATTACAAATATGAAACTCTGGGTGTAAAAGCTTACGACAGAGAAACAGTAGTGGTATTCCAAGTTTTAACAGATTTTTCAATAGATTTGTTGCTTGTTGATTTTAATGACTTTGATTCTTTTGTTGCTGATTTTATTTTATTGGTTATAGAACTTTACTCACTCTTCCCTGCATGATTCACAGCAGGAGGCTGCTTCAGTTTTTGTGGATGTGAATTGGAAAGTTTTTCAACAACCTAATTTTTCAAGGCTGAGAGTGTTTAAGTCTTGGCATTTGACTGGTTTCATCTGTAGCTTCTCACTTTTTAATCAATTGATACCTTGTTTAGATTGGTATCTGGCTGAGTTGGGACATGTTTGATCTTAGAATAAGGTTCCAATAATAAATAAATATCCCATGGAGCCTTTTAGGTTAGATAAAGGTGAAAAATCTTTTATCCTCAAGATTCTTTGATATAAGTGACCCTCTGGTCTTTTGATGTTCCAAGTTTTCAGAATGGGAGAAAGTCTTAACAAACCAGCCAGTCCAGTTTGGACTTTGTAGAGGTGAAGAGTTAAATGACTTTTGGGCAACTGGAAACTACATACACATGCAAATCACAATTCTAGTTTCTTCCTCCTATTATATTCTAAAATCCAATAAATCAGTTAATAAACCATTGGTTTTAGATTTCTTTTAAAGTGATTTTTTTTTCTTTTTGCTATATCATACAACTCACTTTTATTGACTTTATCATAGTTAACCAAATAATCACTTTTAATTTCTTACCCCTACTTTACACATTTAAAAAAATGATGAAAAAGTAATGAATATACATATGGGCTAGAGTGTACCAGGCATGGAGATGCAGTTGTAAAAAAATATAGAGAGATGTGGTTTAGTGGGGGATGCTGATGTCCATATTAAGAAAAGTACACAGGAAAGCATTCTGTCATGCACTGATGGGGACAGAGAAGAATGGAGAAAATATTTAAGGTGGCAGTCCCCAACTAGTGGCCTGCACTCTTATGAGAATCTAATGCCTAATGATCTGAGGTGGATCTGTGGTGGTGATGCTAGCTAGCACTGGGGAGCAGCTGCAAATACAGACAAAGCTTCTGCTAGCTCACCTCCTGCTCATCTCCTGCTGTGTGGCCTGGTTTGTAACAGGCCAGACCAGTACCAGTCACGGGCAGGGTGTTGGGGATTTGTGATTAAAAAATAATAAAAAAAAAAAGGTAAAATAGTGTTTATTTAGAGCATTAGAATGGAAATGAAAAGACATGAATGGATTCAAGAGATTACTAGGTCTTCAATTCAAGAAGATAGAACCAGTAAAACATTTGAAAACGTGGCCTGGAGCTCAGAAGGAAAAATTGAGCAACTAGGAGGAATGTGAAAGTCTCCAGCAAAATGGTACTCATTGATGCCAGTGGAGTAGTTGAGATTTCTGGCAGAAGGATCAGCACTAAGCAGAGGCATGTCAGTGTGGAGTGCTTTTTCTGTGGCAAGTAAAAGTTGCATTTATTGTGGGAAATAACAAGAAAGGAGGCTGGAAAGGAGCCCAAGTTATTCAGAGCTTTGAATTCAGCAGTAAGAGGTTTGGACTTTTTACTTTATGTATTGTAGACATCTTTTCATTTGTTTTTAATTATATATATATTATAAATAAACAGTTGATGAGTGTCATAGAGCTTGTGTGTGTGTTTGGAGAGTATTATGGATGGTTTTCTGTTCAAGCTAATTAATCAGTGAGGCCAAGTAAAAGGCAAACTTTCAGACAAGAGACATTGGATTATATTGTCGGGTACAGTGGTCTGTGATTGTTGGATATGGTGGGGAAACACTAGTAGTGGAATCCCCTGCATTTGACTAAGTGGATATGTTTGCTTTGGACAGTGATAGATAAGAGGGAAAGAAGAATCATACTTAGCAGCCAGGTTATGTAAGTGAAACAAAGCATTTACTATGAGGCATTCCTTCCTTCAGAAAAACTAGGTCAAACTTGTATACAATGTCTGTGTAAACTCACTGTAACATTGGTTTTCTAATTATTTACTATTTCATCAAAAGTGGTGATTTTCAATATAGAACCTGTCACTAGGTTCAAAGCAAATATTTGCAAATGCAGTGATTAAATGATATCATGATAATTAATAATTACACTTTTCTTTTGGGTTCATGAAGACAAAATTGCAATTTTAAGTTGTATAATTATCTTGTAATGTAATAAACAGAATACGTTTTTCTTTAGTTGTATTTTTTTTTTTTTGCTTTAAGGAAGTAAATCCAGTAATATACATATGACTTAGCCTAATTAAAAATCTCAGCAATATGATTAATTCCCAGGGCAATTGCTAAGAAAACAGAGAAGAGGTGGGGGCAATCCAACAGGACCAACTATATAACATGTTTAGGGAGTTTAGATTTGGTAATATGAGAACGGTTAATACTTTGAATAAATTCATTGATCCTGGAAAGGTAACATTTTGAAGAAAATTGGTGGTGTGTCTGTCCAGGTTTTGGCTTCTCAAAGTTATTGTTCTCTCTTTTTAAGTGTTTTTCTAACTTTTGATTTTGAAATGATTTTATAAAAAAGGTCACAAAGGTCAAGAAATTCTCATATAACCTTTACCCAGCTTTGTCAAATGATAACTTTTATGTAAACACAATGATTAAAAAATTATGAAAGTAACATTTGTGCAATACTACTTCAAGTTTTCTCAATTGCCCCAGTGTTATTTTTATGTACATCCAATTCAGGATTCTTCATTCCATTTAGTTTTCACTTCTTATTAGTCTTTTTTTCCCCACTGGCTACTTTAGGGCAAAATAGTCCATGGGGAAAATTTCATTTTATTGTTTGTGGAAGATTGAATAGAGTCCCCTAAAACTTAGGTCCTACACAAACCTAAAAATGTGACCTTACTTAGAAATAAGGTCTTTGCAGATGTAAAAGAAGAATTATAAAATTGTCTTCTCTGAGAAAGAGTTGTTATTTGTGGATTTTAGGCCTTTGAACCAAATGTTTTGCTTTGACATATTTTAGATTGACTCAGGTGGTCTTAAGGGCATTGTAAAAAAATGCTAAGATTTTTTAAAAGCTGTGAAATTGGCTTTAAATTGACTTAATATATGTTAATACTATGACAGAAAGGCTATTGTGGTAGGAGAGGGAGAAGACCTAGCTTCTAGTTGAGAAGATTTTAGATTTCAGGGTCTTTCAAGTAGAGGGAGGGGTCCTCAAACTATGATGCCAAGTTTATATCACTATTTTCATTTACTTGTAAGTATATCTTAGTATTTTTAAAGTACTTTTTGGCTATCAATGTAGGCAAAAACCTTGTGTGTTATCTATGAATTTTGACAATAAAGCACAGAAGTGTTAGCAGTCATTTGTCAACTATGTAACTAACAAATATTTTTGTATATTATTGTAGTGGTTATAGATATCTCATCAAAACATTTAGGGTCATCACTACTTCAAACTTAACTGTTTTGAGATTGAAGGCTATATCTTGTTATTTACTCATGCAAAAACTTAGAGTTTTCTTTTTTACAAAGTATTTTTTTTTAAATATTTGATTAACTGAATTTCAATACATTGACCTCCCTGGTGAAAAAATATTATTCAAAATTTTCAGGATAGGGTAAAAAAAAACAGTTATAGAAACTGAAATTTTAAAAGATTGGAAACCACTAGCTGATGCTTAGAAATTTTTAGTCATATCGTTATCATATTTTTGATTTCAACTTACTCATTTCCACATGCATGTCATGAGTGCTTACTGGGTGTGGTAACTTGTGCAAGATGCCAAAAAAGATATAAATATGAATGAAGCTCAGTCCTTCTTACTCTAATTGTGAATGGGCAAATAATAACAAAAGATTATGCATATATATTTTTTAATTCCTACAGCATCTGATATTCCTAGGTGGTCTTCCATCTAAGTACTAACCAGGCCCAACCCCACTTAGCTTTCGAGATCAGACGAGATAAGGCATGTTCAGGGTGGCATGGCCGTAGTCTGGATATTCAACAGAGGTAGAATGCAACATTCTTTTTTTTTTTTTAAAGAAATATGTTAACAAAGAAATGCATGTGTGAGATTAACAGGTAGAGTTTTCACAGGTGAAAGAGTTGAGAGAGGGTGTTTCCAATAGAGAATGTACTGAGCAAAAACAATGATATTGGAAAGCTAGGGGGGCTTAGAACACAGTTTTTGTCTCTATTTGACAGCACCTTGTTGATGCTGTCAGAAAAGTAGTTCAACAATATCTAGGAGGATTTGAATGCAAAGACAAGAAATTTATCCTGAATTTGGTAGGTATTAAAGAGTTGGTAGTCATTTGAACAGGTTATTGTCAGAGCTATAATTTAGAAAGATTAATCTAGGTGCAGGATATTGCCTTGTGGAGAGAGAAGGCAGTAGACCAGTGAAAAAGCAATTACAATGACAAAGTAGAAAGGTTATAAAGGCCTATATTAGGATAATGTAGGTGAGAATGGACAAAATATGAAGGATACTCAGAATGTAGAATCTTTGTGATTTCTGATAAATGATTAGATAATATAAGTGCAGAAGGAGGAATCAAATGTGTGTGACCGATGCTATTAACAAGCATATTAAGGGAAAGGTGACAGATTCTATTGTAGACATTATAGGTTTATGGTGTCAGTGGCCTTTGGGCAAGAAGTCTAGATGGAGCTGTCAAACAGTCAACTAACAATGCAGGTCTGAGTTTCTGGGGGGAAAAATGGTGATGTCAAGAAACAGAGAAGCAGAAGTCCAAAGAAGCATACATTTTGAATTAAAAAATAGCTCCCATTTAAATAATCAAGCTTCACTCTGATTAATGTGTTGTAGAGACTTGTCTTTTTTCAATTTGCTTTGAATTTTAGTTATATCTGTGATCTCTTCACAGCTTGTAGGTGGTTTAATAAGGACCAACAGTGCATTATTTTCAGCATGATCAGGGTTAGAAAATATTTTTAGCAGGAAACTTGTGTGTGGGTAATTTTCCAGTCCAATTTGCAAACCAAAAAGTTCTGATCTGGCTTCTAAACTTTAGGTGCTCATCCTAGCAAACAGAGACAGATATACTTCTCGTTAATCTTCATACTCAACTCAGCTGTTCTTTCTTCCTTAGAGCAAAATGATTTAGGGTAGTAATATGAAAGGAAATGAACTAACATGATATAAAAAATGGTGCATAACTTGGAACCTTAACTAGGTTCCGAGTTGCTGCTGATTACTTTCCGATCTCATTCTTTATTTGCAAATGCCACTGCCTCATGGCCACTGAGTTCGTATTATATTATTGCATCATTAATCATTTCAGGAATCCCAGTACAGCTCTAGGATAAACCCAAGCACACTTTATCTTTCACTTGTGTCTTGCAATGTCTCTCCTTCGTTATCATACTAGAGATTGCATTTAAATAGCTGCTTGTTTCTGGAATATTATCAAAGAGCTTTATGATCACTAATCTGAGACTTTCTAGGGAGAAAATCAACAGATATTTGGAATTGTATTAGAGATAAATATTGAGGTAGGAATGGAAAATGTTATATCTATTTGAATGGGGAAAGAATCAAAAGTTAAGTGAAATCACATTTATGTTTAACAAGACATTGAAAGTGTAAATCCCAATGACAGATTAAATTTAATATTAAATGTAGTTTTCTAGTCACTTATGCACTTTAACTATAAAGAAATTAATGCTTTACAAATCTAACCTAACAAAAAAATTAATAAGATGCTGTGGGTTGTATTTAGTCAACAAATATTTATTGAAAGCATTCTATGTATTAAGTATTATATTAGGCACTTGTGATATATCAACAAACAAAACAGGGAAAGGTCATTTTTATTATGGAAAAGCAAGTACTAACTACAAACAAAATGAATAAATATACTATATATTAAAGGGTAATAAATGCCTTAGGGGAAAATAAAATGTATAATAAGGTAAAGGGGAATCTATTGTGCAATAATGGCAGAAAAGCTGTAATTGAAATGGGTTAATCAAGGTAGATCTCACAGACCAGGTGATATTTGAGAAGGAGTTATTTGTGTAGATAGAGCAGTTGCAGTGGGGGGTGTGGCTAGCATATCAGGAAGGAGAAAGCCAATGAAAAATACTAGTATAGAGTCTAATTCATTACAAATTAGAATAGTCACTATTCATTTAAACAAATTAATAGAATTCCTTATATTTAAGCTCTTTTAATTTAGAGCATTAGTTGGTAAACAACCATGAACCAATCCTGACCCACTATTTATTTCTGTAAATAAACTTTTGTTGGAACATAGCCACATTCATTTGTTTACCAATTGTCTATGGCTGCTTTCATGTTGCAATGGCAGGATTGAATATGAACAGGGAACATTTGGCTTATAAAGCCTAAAACATTTACTGTGTGACTATTTATAGAAAAGTTTTCCTATTGTTTTATAGTAAAAATATTGTTAAATCTATGAATCAGAATTCCTTTAGGATCCTTGAAGATAATGGCTTTGTCTTGAATCTGACAGCATAGATTTTTGAACAATATTTGAGTACTTTCTCTACCAATTTCTATCTCACTTTGAGCAAGTTAATTAATTTTTTAATCCTGGATTTTTTTTTTCAATACCTACTTCATAGAGTCAAGGGAATTAGATGGTATATTTACTGTGCCAGCATGAAGATGATTGGAATCATGTTGTAAAATTCTCAACTCTGAATATAATATAACTAAAGGTATTTGTTTCCTATTACTATCATAATGAATTGCCACACACTTGGTGACTTAAAATAAAACATTCTTGGGATTATATTGTGGCTACAGTATAATTCAACATTTCAAGGTCAGCTGATCAACAGCCTCTATTCCTTCTTCAGACTTAATATTTAACGTAACATATAGCCTAACATGTACACAGGTTCTTGGAATTAGCACCTAGATGTCTTTTGAGGGCCATTGTTTTACCCAGGGCATTGAAGGCCACAAAGTATCCTGCCAAAGGCCATTCAGTTAGTCACGTGTAAAGTCAAGACTAGGAGCTGAGATTGCTGACGTTTGTTAAATGTTGAATGTGCTTTCAAATTCTGTATGCTGCTTTCAGTAGTAGAGGATAGTGACTTAATTTGACAGAAGGCATTGAAACTGTACTAGATCAATGAAAAGAGTATTTTTCTTTGAAAAAAAAAAAGATGATTATTTATTTTAAAGCTTTCATCCATCAGGATCCCATTAGTGTCTGGAGAGATGGCACAATCAAAAAAGAAGAAATGTTTACAAATGCTGTTGGATTCCTGTTCTAAGCTTTTGTTTAAATAGGCTTTCTTTATTAAGTTCTAACCAAGGAGTAGATGAGATGGGTCAAGAAATAGCATCAAGGTAGAGGAAATGAAACTATCTTTTTTGAAAACATGTTTACTACAAAAACTATGGAGATTTTTAAGATAGTGGCAGAGGCATCTAGCTCCCTTCCATGCCTGTTTTTTCATATATAGTAAGATAAGCCATATCTGAGCACACTGCTGCACATCCAGACCTATAACATATAGTCCTGGGGTGGCCATGTGAGTGGATTCTCTCCAACAGCATACAAGCAAAAGAAATGTGAGCAAGTTTTAGGTCATGGTCTTAAAAGAAAGAGGTAGATTTCTCACCCACCTCTTTTTTTTTTATTTCACATTGTCTCTACTGCAAGTCTGGGTAAGACGTACCCTTAAACCATGATCTGTGTGTGCTACAGGTTGAAGAAGACAAAGACCAAAAGATAGAGAGAAAACTGATTGCTTGATCTCTTTTACTTTCTGTAACAGCCCTGAATGGCACTGTAAGATAAAAATAAGCTTTAGTGTTGTATAAGTCACTTTGTTTTGGGGTCTTATTACAGAGGCCTGGTCAGGATCTTTACTAATGCAGGGCTAATCAATACCCGTGGTAACTCTGTTTCCTCAAATATAATTCTAAATTTGTATCTTCAAAAAATCCATGTTTGTGTCTAGGAAGTAGTCAGCCATTTAACATGGAAGCCAAAAAATAAAGGCAAAAGAAAAAAAAAATGGTGCTTGGAGGCATTAGATTATTTTGGTGATGAGTAGCTTTCTTAAAGGAAAGGAATATTTGCCATTGTTCATATTTAAAAAGACAAAGGAAATTAAAAAAAGGATATAAAGGCTTTTTGAATGTTTTCTAATTAGCTCTACAATGTGTGGGTAATTCTAAAGGGTACAAATATGTTGACGCTATAAAGGAATCAGAATGAGGAATTAAGGGGGATCTAACCATGATTTCGTACTGATTTGCAGTTTGGAGCATGTTCCTACGCATTGCTCAAAACACAGTTGAAGAGCGTGCTCAGATGGTTTTAGTTATCGTATAACTACTGAATTAATTACACAGGAAAGATTTTAAAAGTGTTTTCATAGTGTCTACATGGATAATATACTGTACTGATTAAGATTACTGTGCTAGTTCTGGTTTCAGAAAATTCTGGGTTTCAGTCCCAGCTTTACCATCATCTGGCTATGTCACCTTGGGTGAATTCTTTCACCTCTGTTTCTGTTTTCTAATCTATCAAATGAAGATAATCTACAGAGCTTCCTTTACATGGTAGTTATGAAAATGTGACATATAAGGCACATAGTAAAGCACCAAGCAAACTATAAGTACCCAGTAAAAATGGGTTATTAAAATTGGTATTAATATCAACAGTTGTACCACATGTTTATTTGCTAAGATCCAAATTTGGCTATCAGAATTACCTAAAGAACTTTAAAATAAATTCTGAATCATCTCCAGTTTTGATTCAGTAAGTCTGGGTTAGACTCTGTGCATTTACATTTTCCAAATTCGTGATTTGAGATGTTGCTGTGATCATCTTGACTCCAGCTAGTATCTGGTAGCCTCTTGTTTAAATACAAACTCAGAGAGTATTTTACATCAGTTATAATAATAATGGTGTGCACTGCATTTTAGACAACACTTAACCGTTCTTTATTTTTTCAGAATCACTCTGGAAGTAAGTTAATATTATAACCATTTTACACATAAAAATATTATAAATATTCCTTACATATTTATAGAGTTTATATACTATACATATTTTACAACATAGTATTTTTGAAGACATATATAACATTTAAAATAGATATAAAAAAAGAAGCAGTCTCACATAAGTAAGAACTTAAAAAAAAATTCTTCTTTTTACTGATACAAATCTTAAAATTTTAAGAAACCTAGTTTTGTGTTTATTGCTCATCAAGAGTCCCTAAGGTCAGTGTGAGTTTCTTTCTAATCTAGGCTGAACATGAAAACAGGAGGATGAAAGTGAACATTCAGTGCGAGTTGGAATTATGAAGGGAACCAGAGATCTTTCTGAACTTAAATTAGAAAAATCACAGAGGCTTTGTGTATGGGTTGTGCCACAGCAAGTCTGTTTTACAGTATTCTTACCATTTCTATTTTAAAGAGAAAGTCAAATTCTAAAGAGGCATTTAGAAAAAAACAGAATGAGAGAGCATTTTCAGGCTATTTTGAAATCTGATGGGTTGAGTAAAAGAAAGGCAGCGTATTGTTCATAAGTTTTCAGGACCAAGGAATGTGTATCACAAATAGAAAATATCTTTAAAATTTTTTTCATAAATGTTTTAAGTACATATTCATAAAAACTATCTGCATGAGTCAACAACCACAAAAATGTATTTATTCTAAATGGTGTATCATATATCACTGCTGTGTTACATGTCAAACCCACTCAAGACTAACAACAGGCCTTAATCCAGCTAATCACAAATCTCCATGGGTCAATTTATAACTTTTGTTAATCATTGCTGCCATGAGCTGCCTGGGGCATCTTGTAATTTAAAAGACTGAATCCTAGAGGTCACTCTTCATCATTGACACACGCAGAAATAAAGTGTAGCAGACCTCTGAGCAACCTATAGGCCAATTAAGTTGACATATAAAATTAACTGTCACAGACAGAATTCCCCAAATTTGGTTAGCCTTGGCCAGCAAATCTATGGGTATTTTTGTCTTGCCTCTCAGATCCTCCTTCTTAAGCCAACCCCTATCTCACCTACTCCCATATTCCAATGGTCACTTCCTTGTGTGGATTTGGGCTTCACTAGAGATTTGCTGGTTCTGAATCTCTCAGGAATTCAACTCTCTTGTTGCTGCCTAAGACTCTATATAATTTGATCACCAAGAATACTTCTGCAGCTTGCTTGCTTCCTCCCCACTCTCTTGCTGGTCTCTGTAGTCAATGTAGTTAACTCTTTAGGTCCATCTTTCCCATCTTTCTTCTTAGCCTTATCTTGATCAAGTTAAGTAGCATGATATTCTTCTCTATTTTTTCTCTTTCATTTTTACTGATAAAAAAAGCTTTAATAAAAAATCTAGGTGAATATGTTTTACTGAATGAATTCTTTCTGAATACTTGGAATGTAGGTATTTGATAGAAGGTCATGTTTCAGCCATTTATGTGCACTTAAAGCCATGGAAGAGTTCGCTATTACTTCAGATATTAAAATACAAAGAAAACCTACAATTTTATATAATTTGCATCTAGCTTAACAATTAATATAGGTAATTAATATAGGAGTCAGTCTGTCAATGCCTGGGTTATCTACTTGGCTGGATAAACAGGTGAGGCTTTATGCAAATGAAAGAAAGAGAGAATATTACATACATTTATTAATAATACATTGTTATCATGGTAACGGTTGAGAAAAAACAGTTATTTCCAGGACCCTCATGTTATATAATGGCAGAATGGGTAAACCTGGATAAGACTGTAGAAATTATTTAACTCAGTCCCAGAGAGATAGAGTTTGTTTCATAGGTGAGATTAGAAAGCAAGGAGATTGATGCCCAATCTTGCTCTTTTCCCAATATGCCATACTGTATCATTCTTTCCTTGCATAAATAATTAAAATTTGTGATCATCTTAGATTTGTGCTGTCATTTGCTTGAGAATATTGGAGAGAAACTCATCCTTTTGAGAAACATTCTAGACAAATTGGAAGAAATGTATTCAAGCCATTATACACTGGAGGAATTATCACTTGGTACCTGGATGAAGAGCGTGGCTTTGTTTTCAGAAAGGATGAGCTATAATGACTGCTTCATGGTTTTCAAGAGCAACAGGCTGCTACAGACTAGCGGCTACCAATTGGTAGTCAAAAATTTTCCAAGAAAATTTGTACTGAATATAAATATTGAAATCTTCTGTATAATTGGTTAAGTATGTTCCCAGTAATTATGCTGTTAGATAACAGCTTGAAAGTAGAAGGTAGACTTCCTTTTCAGAAGATTAAAAAATTATTTTTTTCTTAAAATTTTTTTGGCCATGTTAAATTTTTGGAAACTCTACAGAAAGTGCTTATAAGCCTAAATAAGAAAGGCATAAAAGTTCTCATTTCTTTAGCTACTATTACAGATTTTCAACAGTTCTACTTACAAATATTGCTCCAGCAGAAAACTTCTGAATTTTTGGAATTTGCAATCGTGGTCAAAGCACCCATGGCTCATTTAATCCCAAAGTAAACTAGCTTTGAAGGATAGATAACAAATGTCAGTTTTACAAAAGTGTTCTTTTTTTTCTCTCTTCATTTCTTTCCATACATGAAAGAATTTCTCCTTAAAGATCCTCTCTAGATCAGCTAAACAAGTACATTTATCCAGTTATCTCTTGGTATTCATGGGGCATTGATTCCAAGACCCCTTTGCAGATACCAAAATTCATGGATGTTCAAGTCCTTTATATAATGTGGAGTGACATTTGCATATAACCTACATAAACCTCCTGTATACCCTAAATCATCTCTAGATTACTTATAATACCTAATACAATGTAAGTGCTATGTAAATAGTAATTATATTGTCTAGTTTAGGAAATAATTATAAGAAATCTGGACATCCTCAGAGCAGATTGCAACAACATAGTACATAGAACATGTCAGCAACATTTTATATATATATATATATTTTTTTTTTCCAAATATTTTGATATCTAGCTGGTTGATTGTGCAAATTTAGAACCTACAGATATGGTGGGGCAACTGTATATTACAAAACCTCCAGAACTGTAATGGCTTTCATAGGATGACTGGCTTCTAAGGCACTTCTCTAGAACAACACAGAAACTTTAAGGTTTTTCTGCTTTAGTTTAATCAAGGTATGAGTCAATTATATCCTCTTAGTTTACACTCTTTTTTTTTCTTTTTTACAATGTGAGTAAAGAGTTGGCAGGCATAAAATTTAGGGAGACACAATGCTGTTTTTAATCTTTCTCTTTCAATATTCTTATAAATAGCATAGTAAACTGTGAACCTCTTTTCTTTAGAAATGCTGATACCCTGAGGGCTTAGTTTCAAGGCTTTTGCAGGAAGCTGAATTACGTGGTTTTCTTTGAAATGAATACAGTTATTAAAATAGCAATGATTGTAGCTACTTGGTGGCTTGGCACTAAAAATTGGTGCAGACTGTGAGCTTTTTTTCTAAATTGCACATGCACATAAACGTGGCCATGTAAAGAAGTCGATAGTGTGGTTACAGCAGATGAAACCTGACCAGTTTTTTTTTTCTTTCTCTATGTAGTTTTATTTTGCTTTGACATGGTGCTCAAAAGATTTTTTTAATTAAAAAAATTACATTTCTTGTAGCGATGTCTGTAATAAAAGTCTCAAAATCTGCTTGTTCTCAATTTTGAAAAAAATACAAATCTTACAATAACATGGTACTTTTGATGATCCCAATACTGCATCCCTTGTAGGTAGAATTTTGAATTTTCTTGAGTAGAGATTGTTTCCTTACGCTAGATATGATACTTATTCTACAGAAAGCCAAGGAATGGTATCTTAAGAATAACCTTCTTATTTCCAATGCTTCCTACATACCAGGACAAAAATATCTTTAGAATAGATTTCTAAACTCTGTTCTTGCCCTTCTACTCTGTCCACAGCTAAAAATGGGGTCAGGGGAAAACACATGAATATGTTCACATGGCAGGAGCTGTGGGTAAGTGCTGTCACTGTCAGGGTAGAGTACAAAAGCAGAAGGTATGAGGGATTTCATCAGTGCATTTGAATGTCATTAAGTCACAGTCAGGGGAGAGCAAGAAGGTGAACTGTGGCAGGGAGCAGCCTTATTATACTGGCATACCTCATCACCTGGGCAGGTGCTCACAGACTATTTGTGGGCACTAGAAAAACATGAGTTTTAAAAATTTATAATACATGATCATAGTATCTTCACATATTAAAACTCACCAGAGAATGCTTTATATCTCAATAGCAATGTCATCACTTTAAAGATTGTCAAATCAGAAACAAATCATGAAACATCAACCATTTTTGTGACTAGTCCACTTACTCTGTATGAAACAGGGAACCTTCTTTGTAAACTGGTTCCAGACAGCAATGTGAATAGCTGAGTTTGAATCAGGCAGAGAAATTAGCATTAAAAATTTATAGTAGTCTAATAAATCACCCTTATCCAAACATCTGGAGATTCTGATGTCTGTTGGTCTTCCCTTGGCAATGCTCTCAGAACTTTCTCATCACTACTTCCTCTTTTCCATAATTCCCAGTGATCAAATGCCAGTATCTATTCTTGTATCCTATCCTTATGTCAACTTTCCTAATTTCAAAACATTTTCACAGCACAATATGGTTTCCAAGTTTGTGCCCTTAAATACTTTTCCTTGTGTGGGTATCATAGAAATACGCATATGCTGGAATTCTATGTAAAGGCAGCATGTGATTGGGGAGCAATTACTGTGCATATTTATAAAAAAAATCTAAATATATCATTTGAATACATAAAAAAATTTTAAAATGCACACATTATTATACATATTTTGAGAATGTTATTTAGTCTTTTATGCATAGGTCTGGGATTACTTTGGGTATTTGTACTCATAACAATTATATACTATGCTTTGTATTCTTAGAATTAAGTCATAAGAAATTTCCCATGTTATCATTTTTCTATACTAAAAATAACTTAAGTACTTAAAAAAACAAGATATTGACAGAATTTCAGAAAGATATTCAAAAGATTTTGAGGTAAACATTTAAAATGAATTCTGTCACTGTAATAATTGTAAAAGAGAAGTATATGTTGTTCTGTATTATTTTATTATACTCTATATTTAATTGATTATGAATATTCATTTACACTTATAGATATGTTTTCTATGTTACTCTATAAAATTTATAACTTTAAAAATCTACATATTTTAGACTGAATGCCATGAGTTAATCAGTTTTCTTTTGATTACTCAATCATTTGAATTTTTTAAGTAATGCAATTATGAGATGAGAAATTTCTCACATAAAATATTTTATCTGTTTTTATATTATTTATTTGATTATATTCACAGAAAATATATTAATTGATTAATAATTATAAGTAATTTAAAACCTTTCTAAGCCATTTTGATCAAATTAGTCTCACATATCTTTTAATTAATATATACATACATACATACATACATACATACATACACACGTATGTATGCTCTCACCAGAGATATATGTCAGTATTAGTGGTAGACTTGTTTTAGAACAGGCTGTAATTCTTCATAATCCTTTCGCAGTGTGACTTTGGAGCTGTTTCCATCAAGAAATGGGCTTTATTTCCTCACTGATTGAAACTGAGCTTAACTTGTGACTTCCTCTTGCCAATCAAATGTGAAAGAATGATAATGTATTTGTTCTGAAACTAGGTTTCAACCAGCCCTGCTTGCTTTTACCTTCTCTTCAAATTCTGTTTTCACCATAATAATAAGTTTGAAATTGGCTTATAGAGGACAAGAAACCAAGTAGACTCAGTCCCCACCCTCCCAAGTTTATCATAGACCAGCCAAGAGCCAGCCAACACCATAAAAGTATAGGACCCCAGATAATCCATAGATGATCAGCAAAAAAATAAGTGTTTCTTGTTGCATTCCACTGAAGTTTTGTGGGTGTTTCTTGGGCAGCATTATTGGGTCAATAGATGGTGTCCACCAGCAAATGTTATTTTCTATATTAATTGTGCAACAGAAAAAATATTACCTATTCTCTAAAATTCTAAATGTCTAGTATGTAAGATTTATAGTAATTTTAGTCCTCAGATATAATAGTGTTTAGAGCAACTGAACAATGACATAGACCTAGAGGCTAGTGTGTGCAAGTGTTTAAATTTTTTTCTTGTGAAGGACCTACATAAGACACCACCTTGTAAATAAATATAGTATAAAGAAGAAACTTTCACCTATTAATTTTTAAAAACATATTCTTAACCTAAAATATATATATAAATATAGCTTGCTATTAATATGTTGCTTAGGCTTTGTAATATAATGTCATTCGAGATAAGAGGATGATGCAAATATTGTAAAAATGCACACATTAGCTAACATTTGTAAAATTTAAATTTAACATGTTTTGGATGACAATTCTGGATTCAGATAATATCCTGATACTTCTATTTTTAAAAATTATGATGAAGTATCTAATAGGTTTTGAATATTAAGCAATGCAGTCATGTATTAAAATACAGATATAAAAGGGAGAAATTAGACATTTTTTTCTTGAAATTTTGCATTGTGAGAGTGCAGAATACTTTAACACTAAATGTGAATACAAAATGTGTCAGTGTCTATGCTTAGGAAAGTAACTAAAATAATGCATTCTATTTATTAATAGAATGCCAGCTGTGCTTAACACAGAGGTAGAGGTAACAGAGCCCAAGCTCATTTTTGTCAGGATGTGTATTTTAGTTATATCTGCCATTTTTGCACCGAGGAATTAAAATTAAGCCAGGTTTGTGCTAAATGTAGCTTAGGTCTAGATATTGGCAAACGAATGAAAAAAGAAGAAAAAAAATCATCATGGAAAGTGATAACCTGGCCCTTAATAAAGAGCATTAAGAGAATTGTAAAAGCCAGGACATGTATAATAAGGTACTTTCCAGAAACAAACAAACAAACAAACAAAACCAATGTAATAACCATTAAGGAAAATAGAAGTAAGTTTGTAAATAGGTGAGAAGCTACACTTTTAGAGTAATGGAGATAGGAAATGAAGGGTTAGCTCATGTACCAATTCTACAACATCATTAGAGTTATCTACTTATTTTTAGGATTACCTCCCCTATTTATCCTACTGATCTCACTGTCTCCTTGCTGTTAGGGTACTCCTCACAGTAGTGAGTGACTATACCACAGAAATTCCCATAATATGCTCTGATCGCATATTTATGTACCTGTCTCTTTCACAAGATGGTAAAATCTGGGTGCAAGAGTCTTTTAAAACTAATGCTGTATCCTCAATTCCATACTCAGTGCTTGGTTCTAGGAGGCATTTGGTAAATGTTTGTTTTGACTAGGTGAGTGTATTTCTAGGTACACAAACATAGAGAGTGCATCTAGGTTCTAGGGAGCCACAGCACAGCAGAGATAAAGGAAGGCATGATAGTGTTTGACGTTCCTCTGGTTACTAAAGTTTGAGATATGGTAGATTAGGTATCTAGGCAGGGCGGAAAGTATTAAATGAGCACAATCTTTACATAATATGTAACTCTAACTTAAGAAGTACATAGGGTCAGAGCATCAGCCACCTCAAAGTTAGAGAGTAGATGAGGTAAATGATTGTACCTGATTGAAAGGAGTGAGTGAATAGAACATACTCAAGTAATTTAATACTGTTACGTTGATCTCCCTCTATCCAGTTAAAAGTTTTATAAAGAGGATTAATTTTATAGTAAAAGTATTTTAGTAAGTCATTGTCATATTTCCTTGATTATGTAAAGCTGCATGACATGTTGATTTAACTTCTTAAGCTTCAAACAGTACCATATTGCTCATAGAACTTTGACTCTTTTTAGGATGAAAATGAGTCATTAGAAACACAACTTCTGCCAACCAGTTCTGCAATCTCTTCTGTCTTTGGCCAAAAAACCTGAACTAGTTGTGCCCAGATCTCCAGTCATCCCAAAGATGCCAGTCTCTACTCCCTGAGCACCTTCAAAAAGACTTTTGTTTCTCGGGCCCAATCTTCCTATGTTAGACTGAGATTTCATTATAAAGATGAATTTGGTTTCGTCACCAGGTCCTGCTAAGAGAGAAATTTGAGCCTGGAAAAGGAAGGCTGAGGATAGACTTTACCCAATGTTGCCAAGATGCTGTAGACACTCTGTGCTGTCCTGAAATCTTAGGAAAGCATGAGGAGCCTTAGTATAAACTCGTATGGGTAGATAATAAATTTGCAGTTGTGAACCTCTTAAGCACCATGCTGCATTATTTCATGCTATTTCATTGCTTTTAATCTTCCATTGTTTGGTCAACTCTGGAATTTGGGACCTTATAGCTGATCATTTAATTCAAGAATACAAATGCAATTAGAAATTAGAAAACAATATGTAGATTTGAATAATCTGGTACTTGAATAATGCTGAGTTAGGTCAGAAGTAATAAGTATAGGCTCCATAGTAAGGTGATAGGTTTCTTCTTTCAAACAAGGAGAGATGTATTTGGACAAGAAAGAAAAAGTTATTTTTGAGTTTTTCAGGCACAGAATCCTCCTCAGAGGGTCCTAAAGAATTAAATCACACAAACACAGAAAAAAAAAAACACTAAAAAATGTTGACATATCTACAAAAAGAGTTAAAACACTTATTGAATGCTTAAACAATAGTAGGCCAATAAACACAATGAAACCAGTAGAAAAAAAAGAACTGGGCTAACAAATTCTCAAGTGAAGAATTTAAAAGTGATTCATAAATTCATAAAAAAATGCTCAGCAACCTCTCAATTAAACAAGTTGATATCTAAAAAAGAAGCAAGGTATCGTTTTTGCATATAATATTGATTAAACTGATAAAACCTTGTGTTGCCAAAATTTGAAAATATAGGCAGTCTCATCCTTTATTACTGAGCATATAAATCAATAAAAACTTCAAGTCTTTACTCAGTGATACATTCTCAATAAGTTCTACCCCAACCACTCTGTTAAAAATTGTTTTCATTCAATTCCCCATCTCCAATCCTTGGCTGTATATTTTCCCATAGAACTTACCATCATTAAACCATATATATAGCAATACACTTATTTAACATTATTTTCAAATTGCCTTTCTCCCCTCAATATATTTTAATCTGTTTGATTCACTGATATAACTCAAGCATCTAGAATCATGCCTGGTACACAGAAATACTCAATATTTGCTGAGTGAATAAGAATGAATAAATGAATGAATGGATGGATAAATGAGTTTGTATTGAATTCATAAATGTTTATATGTTTTGATTCAGAAATTCCTATTTTGGCATGTTATCCTAAGGGAGTGTTTAGATAAAAATACAGAAGTAGTTACAAGAATGTTTACTATGATATTATTTATAAACACAAGAAATGAACAAAAGCCTTTATGTCCATTAATAAAATAGTAGCTTAGTAAATTGACAGTGCATAGCAAGGATTACAATATAGCCATGAAAGACATCTATATATATATTAACACAGAAAGATGTTAAAATACACTAATACTGTTTAAAGGTCTAGAAGGATGTGCATCAGATTGTAAAATTGGTTATCTCTTATAGATATTGATGTAATTTTATATTTTTTATGTATCTCCATATTATTTAAATATTTTTCATAATAAGTTTTCAAAATAGGAAAATAAATCAGTAAAGATGTAACATTCTTATAAAAATGCTAAAAACTGATTTAGTTTTAGTGAGGAAGAAAACATTTTAGTTCTTCTTATGTTTTAGATATAAAGCATATTTCTCCTATGGATACAACACAGCTTTCAATTGATTTTGCAAATACCTAATCACACCAGTTTTTAAAATTATAAAACAAACAAAACTCTATGAGCTAAAAATTTTATTAGTAAGCAGAGTACATTTCTACCACTCTGAACTTCAACCATTTACAACATGAAAATAATAATGCCTTTATCAGAGGTTATGAGATTGAAGGAAAATCTTATTAAGAAATTTTGCTAAATGTTTGCTATAGGAAAGACACTAGGTAATATAAGTTCTCCCTTCATCGCACTCCTTTTCTTTGCAATCTTCCAACTGGGAAAATAAAGTTTAGCACCAGGATTTTTGCCAGAAAAACTTGCACACTCTACTATTAACTATATCAGGCAGCTAAGAAAAGCTTCTCCAATCACTTTTTGGTCCAGTACTGATTTTATCAACAATTATTTATGTGTCTTTAACCTGTGAATCCATTGGGGATCATAATTCTGACTACTCCAAAGGTAAATAGTAAAGATAAAATTTCTTTAAAGACATCAAATAATAAAAGTAAAGAAGCATTGAATATGTTCTTCAAATCATAAATTAGAAGCCAGTTCACAAGTGAAACATGAAAACAGAGAGAGAATCATGAACTTGGTTTGTAGAAACCCTCAATCCATAGGCTTACACTTGCTGCTTTTATCCATTATCAGCTCAAGACACTCTCACACCAACTGCATGGAGATAAAAGGCTGAATATCTTATTACCAGTTCCCTTGAGCCCTGGGGCCAAATCTTTTTGTAATTGGAGCTTAATTACCTTGAAAGAGGTGCATCAGCTTTATAAGGTTACAAATAAAAAGATTTATATCTTCCCTGGTGTGAAACTGGTCTATAGATTGAATTCTAAACAATTGTCGCAGCTCCAGCTTTATGAAAGTTAAGTAAATCATTTCTTTAAGGGCATACACAGTGCCAAGTAGTTCTGAGCCCCTGATTGGTATAGAATAATAATAGTAATAACAATAATAATAATAATTTAAAAATTTCTCATTGATGGGACTCTGAAGAGCAATTTTCTTCCAGGGTATGTAGTTGTTAAGGTATTTATAACTTCTATTAAATACAAAAATTTTTTTTCTCATTACCCTTAATGATTTTAATAGGCAATACCACTAACATTCAATTTTTAAATCTTAGAAATGTCATATTTCAGTGTAAAATTTGACTACAGTGCTTAACTAACTTTAGGACACTTGTTGGACCATACTTCTTAGAATCAATGCTACTCTCCTTAGAGAAAAATTTAATAGCTGGAAAATATATAGCATTCAGTGTTTTCAGCTGTGAGTCACAGCGGAATCCTGGGTGCTGTCCTTCCAGTGCCAAGTAATAGACTGCGTGGATTATAGGGTTTTCTTAATACCCTTTTGACCTTCACAAAAGGCAATTATGGTTTTCCCTCCTCGTTATAGACTCTGTCTAATAAATTGCTTACTTATTAATCTTACATGAGTGTCTCTTTAAGATATTTAGCAGCTGCTAAACAAAAAGTGATTTACTAGAGAAGTTGAGAATTTGCGATTTGAGTTAGGAGAATAATAACATGAGTAATTATGCTCATGGAATATCTAAGTTGGTTTCCATGTTATCTAAGACATATCGCCCAGAGACCAAATCTTGATCCTGTATTGAGCTAGCTACTTAAAAAAAAGAACAAACTGCTTTCTACAATAAATTATAAGTTAAATAAATGTCAAAAATAAGGTGATTAATAGGATTTTTTTGTCCCATTAACTCATCTATCTTCTAAAGGACACATATATGGAGACTTTAATTTTGAATTATTTGCTGTCAGCTGTGTTTTTTTTAAAATTCTGTTTACCCTTGTAGCATTTTCTCCAGATGACTTTATCTTCGTCTGTTTGTGTCATAAAATTTGGTATTTTGTTGTGTATGGTCTTCCCTTATAATATTTTAGAAATATATAGGTGTATCCAGTCTTTAGAGACAAATCCACCATCCTTAAAATGTGAAAAATTAAAGAGAAAGAAACAGATATAGAAATATTCTGAAATCCTGTTTATAATCTGGGTTTGTTGAATTTTACCTTATCCAAATACTCCTCTGAAACCACGTGACTCTGCCCCTCAATACAAAATAAAGTTCTGTATCTCTCATAGTTTATTCAGGTTCCATCAAAAATACATGAAATCATACCTACAAACTTCTCATTTTTGTGAAAGCAGAGATGATAGTTTTTGATTTGATAGTCTTTATAATCTCTAGATGGTATCATACTAGTTGTTTATTAAGGAAATGGTTAATTGAATATATGTGAATATATGCAACTTTTAAATATGTTATCTGATATCAGACTAGCACAAATATATTATCAAAAATTTTGAATGAGATTTCTTAATGTTTTTATGTCAGCTAGTATAACAGAAGAAAAATCTAAATCTGCACAGACACACACACACACCACACCTCATTAAATTCAGAGCAGTTTCTAAAAATGACAATAGTTTTAGAAGAAAATAAAAGTCTCCAAAGAGGAGACTGTGAAAATCACCAATGGGGAGAGTTTATATAGATTTTCAATCCAAGTTAAAGTAAGTAGTGCTAAAAGGTAATATTCAAGTGGTCTCTTATTTAATAGCATAGATGTTAAATTAAGAGAGTTAAAGAGAGGCAGAATTTGAATGAAGAGTGTTCCAACAGACTATTTTTGATCCCCTCAGACTATCAAAATGCTGGATCTAGAAAGTAGAGGTTATTACAAGTTTCTTCATTCAGTAAATGTTGTTGAATAATTTTTTAGGTGCTAAAGATAATGTGCTGAGTAAAACAGGCCTGATCCTTTTCCTTAAAGAGTTAAAAATACAGTGAAGAGATATGTAAAAAATATATAACGTGGAAATAAATGTTTCATAATTATCATGAAGTAAAAGTATGAATGACTATAATGGGGTGAGCTAGCTTAGTTTGGGGCTCAGAAATGTCTTTCATGGTAGGTAACTTTTGAAAACTAAAATGTGATGTAGCAAAGAAAGTACTAGGCAGAGAGAACAGGTGTTAATCTAGGAATAAACCAGAAATTAGAAAAAAGTTCAGCTGAGGTATAGAACACAATTGGTTTCAGACTGACATGAAAAAGTAGGCAAATACATATTGCATAAGATTTTGATGGTATTAAATATTTTTGAAATTAAGTTTATCAGGGTAACATTGGTTAATACAATTATATAATTTTCAGGTGTACATTATAATTTCACATCTGTATATTCTATTGTGTCTTTACCACCCAAAGTCCTTCAACTACCATATGTTTGGTCCCCTTTACCCATTTCACTCTCCCCACTACCCCTTATATATGACCCCCTTTACTGCGTCTATTTCTCCCCTCTTCTTCCACTTCCTACTCTCTGGTAACCACTAGTCTATAGCCAATGAATGAGTCTAAAAATTTTATTATAAGTGAATTGGGTATTTAATAAAGGTTTATTCTTTTTCCTTTCTCTAGGAAAGCAGCTCAATTGATTTGTTGCTGGAATTGTTTTAAAGTCATTATTTTAGTTGCTGTATGGAAAATGTTTAGAAAGGGCAAGGGTTAGAGACTGCAGTTAGAAAGGCATTTCAGTAGCTCAGTGAAGAGATTACTGTAGCTTGAACAATTGGTATTGCTAATGGAGAGAGACTGAATTTAGATCTTTTGCCAAGTGTTAGAACTGATACAGATTTCTGATATAGTAGTCCCCACTTATCTGCACTTTTGTGTTCCGTGTTTTCAGTTACATGTGGTAAACTGTGGTCTGAGATATTGAGTGAAAAATCCCCCAAATAAACTTAAGTTTCAACTTGCATACCATTCTGAGTAGCATAATGATGAAATCTCTCACTGTCCTGCTCATCCCATACACACAGTAAATCATCCCTTTGTCCAGAGTCTCCACACTGTAGACACTTCCTGCCTATTGGTCATATAGTAGCCACCTTGGTTATAGGATCAACTGTGCGAGTATCTCAGAGCTTGTGTTAAAATAATCCTTATTTAAACTAATAATGGCCCTAAAGTACAAGAGTCGTGATGCTGGTAATTCGATTATCCCAAAGAGAAGCCATAAAATGCTTGAGTGAAAACATGAGTATAGCCAGGCTTCAAATAATATTTTACTCAATGTTGTTTTATTATAATGTCAAATTAAAAAATTTCACTGGGGCTACTCTCTGTGTGGTTTTCTTATTATTGTCTCACTTAAATTCACTATTTCCAAGAATCTATCAATGATGTTAAGTGAGGACTTACTACTGTACAGTCCAAGTATTTTGAAAAAGACCATTCACATAACTTTTATTACAGCATATTGTTATAATTGTTCTATTTTATTATTTGTTATTGTTGTTAATCTCTTACTGTGCCTGATCTACAAATTAAAATTAGTTATGTATGTATAGGAAAAACATTGTATATGGAGGGTTCAGTACTATCTTTAGTGTCAGACATCCACTGGGTGTCTTGAATCATATCCTACTGCAAATAAGGGGCAACTACTGTATCTTGATGAGAAAAGGATGGGTAAAGGAAGGATCCAAGTCTCTGCCCTTTGTGAGATTTTAGAATAGTCATTCAGTAAGCCTAAGAACACTGACCAGTAACTTTCATTGGAGGTAGAAGACATCTATCACTTAGGTTTGGACATATTGGGAGACTCTGCCTATAAGGCAACCAAATAAAGAAGTCAGGTGAGTACTTGAATACAATCATGCACTGCACAATGAAATGGCATTTAGGTCAATGATGGTATCCATATATGAGAGTGGTTCCATAAGATAATAATGGATTATAAGCAAAAAGTTTTCTTGAAAGAAAAAGCTGGATTGACAACAATGTTAAATTTACTGCTAGCTCCAGGTGATTTGAAAAGACCAGGAGGCTCAGTACACTGTCCACCCACACTGATTCAGCCCCAATTTGGAAATTGCTGTTGAGGGAATAAGAGAAATTAGCTGGATTGGGGTGGGGGGAGACTCAGAGCCCAGTCCCTGCCCTCTCACACTTGTCCCTGCACACATGCACACATATACTCAAACACACTCATGCATGAAAACTTGCTTCCCTATATTTCTCTTTATATCTCTTTCCTTCCAGCTCCATCCTTCTCTCTCTCTTCGCACCTGCCTTGCCCACCCCCAAGCTTTATCTCTCTAGATCTCTTTGGATTACTTCTTTTTCTTTCTCCCTCCTTTTTTCTCTCTTTCTTCCTCCTTCTTCCCTTTCAGCAGGCCTTCCTACACAGCCCTCCCTCTGTCTCCTCCAAGGAGGATGAACTCACAATTACGTTATCTTTTAGACCATATTTTTACTGTACCTTTTCTGTGTTTAGGTATGTTTAGATACATAACTAGTTAATATGTATTATAATTGGCTAAAGTATTCAGTACAATGACTTTATACAGGCTAGTAACCTAGGAGCAATGGGCTATATACCACATAGCCAAGGTGTGCAGTAGGCTAGACCATCTAGATGTGTGTAAGTATACTCTGTGATGTTTGCACAACAATGAAATCAAATAATGACATTATTTATCAGGGTCATTATTCCTGTCGTAAAGCAGCCCATGACTGTATGCAGATCTAGAGCTCAGAATAACCATCTGGACTAAAGATATAAATATAGAATCCAAGGAAAATAGCATTTAAATTCATATAAGTATATAATATTGTCTAAGAGTTATATATAGAATAGTATACTATAAAATTTGTATGCATTGACAGTAAAATGGGCATTTATTGAGCATGCAGATTATTACTTTTTGGTAAAATTTTATAAAAAGATTTATCAGAATTTGAAATAATAAAATGTAATATTTTAAGTAAATTATAATGTAAAATAGTAATAATTATAAACAATAATATAATAACAATATTTATTTAATTTCTCTTAGAGAGTTTGCATTTACAATCATTTAATGGCCTACCATATTTAGCTATGTGAAGGACTGCTTAAACCATAGGACCAATTTTGTATACAGACTTTTTTTTTGGTTTTTAGTTCTACTAATTAGAAAATCCAATTTCAAAATTACAAAACCATCAGAAATAACTATATGGCCCTGTGAGATAGTTCTAGAAAATTATCTCAAACCTCTAAGTCAACTAGGACAACACACTCAAGAATGGGAAGTGTGTGTTTCAGCATTCGAAGTAGCAGTGTTGGGTTCTGACTACTCTCTAGTTGAATAAAGCTCTAAAAGTTGCAGATGTAGTTTTCAACCTCAAGTTCATACATTTCATTCTCTGACCGTAGCCTTCTATTGTTCCAACTCATTCACTCTGTATCCTAACTCCAACATTACTTCAACTCCAATTTGATCACTTACTATTGAATCAACTAACTTTACCCCTGACTCACTGATGTTCTTTCTCTTCATCCATGTATAATGTCATCATCAAGCATTATACTCTTCTTCTTACATATACCCTCAATATCTTCTCTTTTACTTTTGTGACTTTCCTTTAAAAAAGCCAAAATCATGGTTAAATTAATATATTTTAGTACGAACCTGTGCATCTGATTTTGTTGAGGAAAAACACATAATCATGCTGCTTGCTTTTACACTCATATTCTCAAGGCTCAAGTGATACATTAATTCCATCAAGAAATCATATTATACTTTCTTAGACCAATCATTCTCTCATTCTCCTGTATATCTTTCATACCTTCCCTTAAAACTCTCAACACCTTCTCTCCCATTCTTATTCTTGCCTGATAATCTTACTTCCTAACTTTTTTTAAATGAAGGTTTTCTAAGAGAACATACATGGGCTCCCATCATCTCATTTACTATTAATGTCTTCAGATTTATACTCTGCTTACTCATCTTCATGGTAAATGAATGATCCATGCTACTACATGAAGTTAGCTCTTTTTATATAGTACTATATCCCATCCTCTCCTAATCAACAACATAATTACATCAACTGACCACATTCCTGTATAAATCGTTACAGTTAGCAGACAAACATGCTGTAATTTCCCTTACTTAAAATGAATAAGTAAATGAAATAAATGTGTGAGTGAATAAATAAATACCACATGTATGATCCCGCTTTGTCTGCTATCTCCTCATTATTATTTTGTAGTTAAAAACCTTACAATAATGTATTCAACTTGTCTCCAAATCATGGATTTATATTTCTTTCAAATTTACTCTAATAAGACTTCTATTTCTTCACATAGTCAAAATTGTTCTCAATGTCTTCAACAATCTCTACTATGTTAAATCCAATGATTAGTGCCCAGTCCTCATCTTATTTGACCAATCACCAGTTTCTGACATAGTTGATGACTACTTCTTGATGCTCTTTCTTCACTCGGCTTCCAAATTATACCTTTGTGGTTTTCCTTCTGTTTGGATTCTTTGTTCCTAGCCACTTTTTTTCAGAATCATTTACTGATTTCTCCTTTTTTATACATATATATTAAAATTTGGGGTCCTGAACTCAGTTTTTTACTCTTTTCTCTTTCTATACTCACTTCCTTGTTGATTTTATATAATCTTGTGGGTTTTAATATGACAAACTTATATCTTCAGACTTATCTAGCTAACTCTAGATGCATATATCCAACTGCTAATTAATAATATCTCCTCTGATATATTTAATAGGATCTTAAATTTATCATATACAAAACAAAACTTTTAATTGTCCTTTCACTTAGGGTTGCCAGATAAAATACAGGATAACTAGATAAATTTGAATTCTAGAAAAACAAAAAAAAATTTAGTACAAATTATTTCAAATATTTGAAATCCAAATTTAATTGGTGTCCTTCATTTTTATTTATGAAATATGGCAGATCTAAAAATCTGTGCTACTCATAAGAATGAACAGATAACAATTCCATCCTTCCACTTTGTTAGGCCAAAAATCTTGAAGGGATCTTCAGTTTCTCACTCTGACTCCACACCTAATCTAGCAGCAAAGATAGACTCTATTCACCATCAATTTACTGCCATTCTGGTCCAAGTTTCTATCTTTTCTCACTAAATTATTGCAGTAATTTCCTAAATGGTCTTTCTACTTTTATATTTCCTCCCCACCTCTTCCAGTAATAACATAAGTAGAATAACTTTGAAAATATAAGGCTGATCATGTTTCTTTTTTGTACAATACTCTGTGATAGCTCCCCATTTCATGTGGTTCTTATAATGGCCCATAAGTCCCTACATGATCTGTCAGCCACCACATTACCTTCCTGATCTTACTGACTGCTGTTCTCCCTTTACTTAATAGGTTCCAACTACCTCATTTTCTTGATTGTTTTCAGACATAACAGAAATGCTCTAACCTTAGCGCCTTTGTCTTAGCTGTTTCCTCAGTCTAAAACATTCTTCCCCACATTAAATCTTTCATTTAAGCATTTTTGTTGTTGTTGTTTCTCAAATGTCACCTTTTCGGTGAGGTCTGGTATGACAGTTCTATTTAAAATTGTTCATATTCCTAATTCCCACTCTCAATCACTAAGTTGCTTGCCTTCCCTTTCACCATTACCCTTATCACCTTTCTGTTGGCTACATTATATATATTTGTCATACTCATTCCAAACAAAGTAATTTTGGCTTATAACTTGAGGTTAATTAATATTTGTTCAATGAATAAATGTAGCATTGGATTTTATAGGCACCTTAATCTTGTGATCGTGATTCTAAAGAAATTTTCTTATTATATAATTTGTAAAATAGTGGTTTTAGGTTCTCAAATTTGGATATAATTTTTAAACAAAACAGTGCATGCTAATCAAGTTTTAAACAATACTGAAGATACTTTTTTAATTTAAAAAACTTTAAAATAAGCAAGAGATTCATACTACTGATGATAATAAATACAGCTCATTCAAGTTACAATGTTCATAAATAACAGGTAAAATTTATGTTAGAGCTGACAAACACATAAACAAAATCAAAATATAAAGGTAAATATATACAAGATGAAAATATTTTAGTATACTTCATCTTCATTCTTTTAAATGCATTTCAGATGAGATGATCTAACCAGTAAAATACTTGTCGTATATGAATAACATTTAAAAGTTCAATGATCACAAAAATTGTACTGGGATTTTTTGGGGGAAAATTATAAAAAGGATCTTAGGTTTCAAATTTGTGAAATATATTGGAAAATTATATATATTTATGTATATAAAAATATGTGATTTATATATTAAATATATATAATATAACATGTTTATAATTTTTGCAATGTTATAACTTAATATATATTTAAAATGTATTTTACATATATATACACCCACACACACAACAACCTGCATCTCCTTTATGACCTGTTAGGAATCACTAGTGTTCTACAGATCACACACCATAAGAAACACTTTATTCTCACGAGAGCCCAGGGTAGACAGCTGAGGAATATTCCACATGCAGAAGCTCAGATTTGGACATTGCTATGACTACCTGAAAAAGAGGCTGGAAACTTACTGTCACTTAATCTTATATATTTATTTAATTTTAATAATTAAAAAGAAAAAAATCTCTTTACTTTTAAATTCAGATGAGAAAAAATGGTTAAAATGATCTCAAATATATTTGAGAAACAAAAACAGCAGAAAAGTACACTGTCTTTTCTTACTGGAATCCTGTAATAGATTTAACAACCAGACATGAGTGGGATTGTAGATTCAGCAGCAGAGATCAATCCATAACAACTAGGCCCAACCTAGGTGAGGCACATCTCAGTAAATGTCAGGGAAGGATATTTCTGTAGTAGGCACAGCCTATCCATCAATTTTAGGGACATGTATAAGAAGCCCCATCATAAATTGCATACAAATCCAGTATGTACATTAGAGTTAAATGCAGTAGATATAGAGACCAATTTAAATTAATTTGGCCAAGTTTTGGTATATATTAGAACCATATTATATATGCATATTAATTTTTGATATTATGTTTAGGTAATATTACATCAACCCTCTCTCTGCTTTTTTATTTTTAACCACAGTCTATAAAAAGTTGTCAATTTAATTACTATTTATCAAAGAAAAAAACAATAGAGTTTGATGAATAAACTGTCCTTTAGATCACCTTTAAGACAATATCCCATCAGACAATAAAATATTCCAGTTTAATTTTCTTTAAAAGAACTAAGTTTTCCTTTGAATAAAACTCTATTTACTGATTGTAGACAGCTAATCTTAATATTGTCCCTCCATGACTATCCTACATTTGAAGATTACTTAGAAAATATGAATTTCAAGAGGAAGAAAGTCATTAGCAATAGAGGTGTTTAGAAGAAGTAAAAGCTTAAAATGTCCATTTAGCACAAAGTAGCGATCTCTTTACTCAGTGCCAGAGTAATCAGGATGCTATTAACAGCTTTCACTATGTAAATGTTTCCATGAAAAATAAGCTAAACGAGTAACTAGGTGAATATGGTTCATTTTAAAATCACTTGTTTAGTGTTGCTTGAAAATTGAAGGGGGAAATATGATCCCATCCCAGTTCCCTTCTAAACATAGTAAATCCAAAAATCTTTCTACTGCATCAGATCACTGTCTGTTCTAATGTAAATTGGGTTTTATAGTATTTAAGTCACTGTCTTTAGAACCCTGCAGAGTAACTAATGTTGTCACATATTTCTGTTTTATTTCTGCCTAGCACGCTGCAGAGAAGTATCTTGTAAATTTTGACTTTAGTGTATTCCAAAAACCTTCCTGTTTTCCCACAAAATGGCTGGATTAATTTTTCTTATTTCAAAAGAACAATGAGGAAGTTCTAATACGGTGGCTGCTTACACAATGCACACGTACTGAGCACCTCTCAGAGGCAAGCACTGAAGCTTTTTGAGTAAGACTCAGAAACTTCCTGAATGATGATCCTAGTCTAGATGTGCAGTTCAACAACTAATTCATACTGTTAATTTAGAATATCAACAAATAAAGAAAATAAGCATAGCCAATTATTTTATAGCACAAATATAATTGCTGTTATTTTGCTTGCGTATATGTTTCCATAATTTTGCTTTGCAATTACGTAGATATGTTTTTCCCAAAGGGGAATATGCTATCCAAAATTCTTTATTGTTCGCTTTCTAGCATATTCTCTATTTATTAAATGGTGTGCTTTCATGTCATAAGATTTAATGATATTTGCATTTATGGGTCTTTTAAATTTATTTAACCATCTTTGAAGTGTTCGACATTTTCCTATTACCAAAGTTTTGCCAGTATAAAAGAAAGTAATAGAATGAGCATTACTTTAGATATTTTGCATGATATTCAATAATTTCCTTAGGATAAGTATCAAGAGAGAAAAATCCTGAGGCAAATGTTAGGCACAAATTTTTCCAATTACAGTTGACATTCACTATTATTTTATATTAGTTTCAGGTGTACAGCATAGTGGTTAGATATGTATATAATAATTATGAAGTGATCCACCCCATTAGTCTAGTACCTAACTGGCATTATACATAGTTATTACAATATTATTAACTATATTCCCTATGCTGTACTTTCAACCCCATAACTATTCTTTAGCTACCAATTTGTACTTCTTAATCCCTTCCCCTTTTTCACCCAGTTTCCCAATCCCCTCCCATCTGACAACCATCAGTTTGTTCTCTGTATCTATGTCTGTTTTGTTTGTTTATTTATTTTGTTCTTTAGATTCCAGATATAAGCAAGATCATACAGTATTTGTTTTTCTCTGTCTGACTTATTCACTTAGTATAATACCCTCCAGTTTCATCCATGTTGTCACAAATGGTAAGATTTTATTCGTTTTTATGGCTGAGTAATATTTTATTGTATATATGTACATTTTTTTTTTATCTAATCTTCTCTGGTTGGCATTTAGGGTACTTCCAGATCTTGGCTATTGTAGATAATACTGCAGTAAAGAAAAGGGTACATAAATCTTTTCAAGTTAGTGTTTAGGATTCTTTCATATAAATACTCAGTAAACTCTCTGACATTGTTCTCAGGCACAGTTTTAAGGCCTCTGAAACATACAGCCAAATTGCTATTTTCTATTGGTTTTTATTGGCATGAAAACAAGTTACGTGGTTTTCTTTTTCTTAATGTTAATAAGCCTCATGATGTATATATATTTTATATATTTTTTAAAGTATATATTATATGTATATTGAAATATATTTATATATCATATGTAAGTTATATATATATATATTTTTTTAAAGCTTCTAATTTGTGAATTTTTTAATTGGGTGTTTGTTAGTTGATTATATGTGTTATTTATATTCAAAATGTTCCCCAACTTTATTCTTTCATTTAAATTTGCCACTAAAAAGGGCCACATGCAAGGACCAGAAAGTAGTGTGTAGAAGATGAGACCCTTCCCCCTAGACAACATCAAACAAGCAACTGGGAACCTCAGTTCTCCATCCTTGAGGGATTGAATTTAGCCAGTAATGAGCTTAGGAACAGATCTTTCCCAGAAACTCTAGATAGGAATCTGGTCATATTGACACCTTCTCTAGATAGGAATCTAGTCATGTTGACACCTTAATTTTAGCCTTGTGAGACATTAATAAGAGAAGTTATCCTAGCCCACTCTGGCTTCTGACCTACAGAACTGTGAACTAATATAGGGGCATTGTTTTAGGCCACCAAATTTGTAGTAATTTGTTACTCAACAGTAGGAAATTAATACAGCCATGTAATTACAGCAATGGTGGGTGACACTGACTTTCCTTTGTTTTAATATGGCTCCTATAAAATATTATGAATAAACCTGATTTTGGTAGTCATTTTGAGCTAGATAAACTAACCATATTTAGAAACTGTCCATTATTCTCAGTTTAACTAGAGATTTTAATAATAAAAAAAGACATTACATTTTATCAAATACTTTTCACCATCTTTTGTAAAGTTTGTATGTCTTTTAGTCTACTTTGATATATTTTTATGATGAATTATATTAAATATTTCCAAATGTAGCATTCATGAAATAAAACCTTCTTGAGCTTCATACATTAATTCTTTATTTCAATTATAGTTTGTTATTTTGTTCAAGATTTTTATATTTTTTTACAAGAAGTATGGACATGAAATAGTTTCTTCATTTTCTGCTATTACTTTCTTGTTTAGATTTCAAGAATATGCCAGGCTCTAAACATGAATTGGAAAATTTTTCATCATTTTTACTTGTCATGTGAATTATTCATTCTTAAACATTTGAAAAAAAAAACACCAATAAAATCATTTCAGACTGAAAACACTTAAGCAGTAATTCTTTAAAAATATGTCTATCATTTGCCAGAGTTATTAGTCTGTTTATGGTGCAGTGTCAGGTTTGATGTATGTACAGGGCATATAAATCAATCAGAGGGTGAGAGGTAAGAGGATGGGAATGGTTTTGATGAGGTAATGCTGTAGTTTTGAAGATAAAGAAGACATAGCTAGGCAAACAGGGTAGGAAAGGGAATTTTAAGACTAAGAACAGTGTTCATAAAACCACAGGACTGTGAGAAAGCACATTGTTTGCCTTCTATATGCTTGTTGTTTCATATCTGCTCTGTGCTTTGTTTCAAATATATTAGTTTTTTACTGCCCCATATAACCCACATGAAAAATGAAGCTCAGAAAAGTTAATCCATTTGTATAAAGTTACTAGTAAATGAAAAAATAAAATTCAAACCCATCTAATCCCAAAGTATATATTTTTTTCTTCTTTTATATATTGACACTGGAAATAAAATGAAATTTCAAAAATCTAAAGGTAGCCAAGGGGGTTAAAAATATGGGAAAATAGAACTAATTTTGTTGATTCACATCCTACTTCTTATATTGCAATAATTTTTATTGCTATAGGATATTAACTTTATTATATTTATATTGATACTTCTATTTGTTAAGAGATTTCATAATATTTTTTATTTAATTCTTTTAAGAAATGTGTGCTACATTCTCTATACAAATCTAGGCATGCATTTCTCAAGGACCTGGCAGACATCCCTTTGAAAATAAACATCCAGAAAGATGAACATTAACACAATTTAATACAGGAATCTAGAGCCTCAGACATATATGTATATGTGCTTATTTCCAGTTAGAAATTCATAATCTTTTCTGATATAAGTGAAAAAAACTCATATATATATAAACAGGTTTGAAATAGCCATTAATATTTATTTTTCTTTATCTTTATGCTAAAGTTTTTTAGTGTCATCTACTCTTTTTCAGCGTGGTCTACCCATTAAATGTGTTTGATAAAGGCTATTAAAGCACAGTGCACACCCTAGGAGACTATGAGATTGTTAAAAATATGGGCCAATGTCTTATTCATCATTGTTTTCCTGTCCCTGTCTGAGTAACTTGCACATGGTAACTTCTCTATCCTTGTCTGTGGGAATGAATACATAATTGGGGATTAATATATTACTGTGTGATAAATAAATATACAGTTTCTCAACTCAGAAATTACTGAGAATATGATGAACAGAGAACTTGTTGTCTTTTATTTTTGAAAAATATAGGCATTGAATAGCTCTGTTTCTTATACAACTAAAGACATATCCCTGTATGTTATTTTTTTCTATTTATTCATGCCTTCATTTTATTTTTAAACTTAGTCTATGTTTTACCCTTTCTGACCATGGCTCTTGTGACATCATATTCCCAGTTATTTCTTAAAGCCAAGATATGTAACTCATGTCTGCTCAAGAACAAGTTAAGGCAGCCACTCCCTGTTTCTTTCTCTACTTCCATGCTTCCAGCTCCTCCTGTGAAGCTGACTGCTGTTACCTTGATATGAGCAGGTAAATTTCTTTTGCAGCTGAATTTTATTCCCCATGGTTTCTTCTCAGGCATCTCTGCCATTTCTGCTCCTTATCACAGTGGCCATTTACCATAGCTAATTTGGTATAGAAGCCAGCTGCCACATAGCTTTCAGAGTCCTCGAAGTCCCTGATTAGCCCTGTGTCGTACAGAGATTCTTTCGCAGAAACAGCAATTGCTTTCCAGGTAGATTTGAAAGATGCTTTCTTCCTTACCCTGAGCTGCATTCTGTTATTTGCCATGAACCCAGCTTTGTCCCCAGATTCTTACAATATTTTTAGAAAAGCTGTTATTTAGGATCGAAAAAAGCTCACATACTCAAAAGTAATCTACAGAACTCAATTTAAACTCAGAGTTTACAATCAGAATAAGTCATAGCAACAGGGACAATACTAAGAGTTAAGAGTTCTGGACTTTCTGCTGTCATCAGCAAGAATAATAATTCCCTAGTCACAGGAGAAATGATCAAAGCCATGTTAATGTGCCATGTTACTGTCTAATTTGGATAATTCTTGCAATACCAAGTGGCTTCTTAGCTATCACACTCTCTCCTGATTATCAGCCTTTCAAAAATTGAAGCCTCCTTTTCTGGCTTTCTTTCTTCTACCTGATCTCAAAAGATTGGCTCACCTGACCTCAGAGTGTTCCTTTGGGGTCATTGCGGCTGAATTGTGTGTGCCGCCCAAGTTCACATGATGAAGTTTCAACCTCAGTCCCTTAGAATGTGCATGTGAGGAGAGAGTCTTTAAAGATGTACTAAAATTAAAATGAGGCCATTAGGGTGGATTCTAAGACGGTCTGACTTGTGTCTTTGTAAAAAGAGTGTTAGGACACAGACATATACAGAAGGAAGACCATATGAAGACATAAGGGGATGTATAAGTCAAGAAAAGAGGCCTCAGGTAAAACAACCCTACCCACATTTTGACCTCTGACTTCTAGCTTCAGGATGTTGAGAAAATTAATTACTTTTTTTTCAAGCCATCCATTTTTTTTGATGCTTTCTCATGGTAGTCTTAACAAAACTAATAAGAGCATTGCTCTCATTTCTAATTAGTCTCTCTTTAAGAAAATGTACTAAATTTCACAGCTTTAACATTATTATATTTCCAAGACAAAAGATAAAAATATGTTTTGATAAATGAAGAGATAAATCCAATATGAAAATCTAATAAATATGATAGCATTACTTTGTTTAGATGCCTTGCATTTTTAGTATTTTTATTCATGAAAGTTACAATGGTTCGTTAGTACAGTCTGCAGCATCAGCATCACAGGTAAATTTGCTAGAAATACAAACCCTGAGGCCCTACCTCAGATATACTGAATCAGAAACTCTAGGTTTTCGCAAGCTGTTTTGGAGCTTCTGATTAAAATACTGAAGTTTGAGAATCATGGATTAAAATAGAAAAGACCTGGAAAAGGACATAGAGATCACATATTTTTTCATTATGGAAATAAAATATCATCCGAGTAATGTCTGTAATTCTTCCAGTCACTAAACTCTATTTCATGGCTCTTCTTTCCTTGATTTGTACTTTTACACAGTGTGGAGTTAGTTCAGGACTATACAGTATTTGCTACAATAATGATCTGTGTTATTTCTTTATTTTGTTTATTTGAACGTTGTCTCTTCAACAGGTATACAAATCCCATACCTTTCTTTCCCCTTATCCCTCCATTATCAAATTGATGTTTTATAATGCCCATACTTTCTTACACCTAAAAATATTTTTAAAATGATATTTTCCCCCTGCATTCTCATATGCTACTAAAATATAATTCAACTTATATTTCTACTAATTAGATATAAGCTGAAATATATTAAATCTCTTCTTATATATGTCAGTGAAGGAGAAAATATTGGTCTAGTGTTATTAAAGGAATTTTCAATCTATTAATAGATAAGTTATTAAATAAATTGAAAATATTTAATATTAAAAATATAAAACAGTTAAGATATAAAATGAAATATGAAGTATAATTAAATGTTTTTATGAATATAAAAATAAAATATTAAAATATAAATATAAAAGCAGTTAAATCATTGGCTATACCATATCATTCCTGATAGTTTATTCCAAATCCTCCCAGATTTTTAAAAATATTTAATACTGTAAATATGCTCATATGCTCTTATTTGAATTCAAAAGTTTGACTAGTCTTTAAGAAAGCCCCCAAATTAGCAAATATATACACATATATATCAGTGCCCAAATAGTTTGTGCACAGGTTAATACTCATTGTACCTATTTATAAACCTAAAGTTGATATGGCTATAATTAACCTAACAGCCATCTTTAGCTTTAAGTCATATTTACATTTTGACTTGGAGAGAAAGCCTGCTCAATTAGTTTCTTTATGGCTCCCTAAGCAGGGCAGTGTCTTCTGCATTTGGTGGGGTTATACACTGAAGACCAGACTATTTGGATCAGTGATGTCTTTAATTAACACAGAGAAGGTCATGTTAGTGCCCAGGAGCTGCCCATGGCAGATGCTTTGCCTAATCATTATTGGATCCAATCACTATTAATCACTAAAGTTTCATTGGGGTTTGTAAGTGTTGAGAGGAAACAGCAGGTTTCTCTACACAGCCCATTGAAGTCATTCTTCTTGTCCATTAACTCTTATGAGGTCATGATGCTAATGCTTTCCCAGGAGGACCAAGTATCTTTCTTTCTATGCACAATGTGCTTCTGGTTTGGATTGCAGAGCCTGGTTTGGATCACAGCCTACACTGGTATATCACACTCTTTATTCATGGTAACATTGCCATTTAGTATAACAGAAAATCCAAGGCAGTCCCAAGAATGGAGAGATAAGTAATGAGTTTAGTTTGATCATGACCATTAGAAGCATTTTTATTAAAAGCTACATGCATGTGGCCAAGGACTAAGCTAGTTACTTATCTTTCAGAGTAACTTTTTCAAAATATTGTAATAATTTTTAAAATTTGAATTAAGGCTAAAGGTTTTCTCCTTGGCTCTTGTGTATACTTGATAGAAGAGCCCTTTAAAACGATGGTAGGAGTTTTTGTATGGTAGGAGATTATGAATATATTAATTGATTGCAGTAAAATATGTAAGAAAGAATCTATGAGCACAAGTTGGAAAATTGAGACAATTTTCTTCATTGGCCCAGATCAAAAACTATGCATGACTGAAGAGAAGCAATGTTTAAGTCTCAAGTTTTTTTAACTGGACTTTGAAGTGGATTGATAAAGGATTCAGAATATAATTCTGATGTGTCAGGGTGCAGGTTCAGGGACACCCCACAAACCAGAAATTCTCAGACACCAGCTGGTTGTTCTACAGTTCAACTCAATTCTGACCCTATCTACCTAGAGAGAGCATCAGATTCCACAGATTAAGAGCTAAATCTCACAACACAGCCTTCTACTTCAGATGACAATCACAATTTCAGGTTGTCACCTATGATTCTGACTTACGGACTGGAGACTGGAAAGTCCAATAATCCCCTTCTTGGGTTTGATTAATTTCCTGGAGCAGTACCCATACTCAGAAAACACATTTACTAGCTGGATTACAGAGGATATTAAAAGATAGTAATGAATAGCCAGATGAAGAGATCTGGAACAAATGAGCTTTTGTCCTCCTGGAGGTTGGGGCTAGTAAGGTGGCATGTGAGAGTATTTTGATTCCTCAACCTGGAAGCTCTTTGAATCTTATCCTGTTCTTTTTAATGTTTTCATTACCCAAGTATGATTGATTAAATCATTGGCCATTTGGCCATCAACTCAATCTCCAGCCCCACATCACTTCCTGGAGGTGGAGGGGTGGGACTGAAAATTCCAACCTGCCAATCATAGCATTAGGTCTCCAGAAACAATCCCCCATCCTTAGGTGACCTAGGGGCACTCCAAAAGTCACATTATTAACATAACAAAAGACACCTTCATCTCTCTTACCACTTAGGGTTTTAGAAGTTCTGTGTTAAGACCAAGAGAGAAAGACAAAAAGACACTTAGCCCTCTATATCCAGGAATACAGAACCTGCAGATACATAGTGACTAAGAGACTCGAGCATCTATGGATTTTGGTATCTGTGAGGGTCCTAGAACCAATCCCAAGCAGATACTGAGAGATGACTGTATATATTTATTAAAAATCACAATATAATAGTGAATATCACCAAAAGATTATACAATGCCTGACTTTTTCTTTGTGGGTACAATCTAACCAAATTCATATTTAGTCATCAGTTGGCTATCAACTTCCAAACCAACATTTTCATTCTCTTTATTATTTCTACTATGACTATGTAGTTCCATTCAAGTGAGCAAATATTTCATAACTACCAATAAGCTTTAATCCCATATTAAGGCTATAGGTGATACATAAATAAACATAGAAGAAAATATAAATATTCTTTCAGAATATTGAAAAAATAGAGTTGACAAAACCTAAACACTAACCAATTTGATATAGTCAAAATGAGGTAAATGTTGGAAGGCGAGTTATAAGCAAATTGGAATCCAAATGTGAAGAGATCCCTGCTGAATATAGAATAGAGTCTAAAAGCTTAAGCAAGCCATTCAATGCCATTGTAATATGCTCCTCAGCACACTGCTTGGACTTTATGTAAGTTTATACACCATTCCCAGCTGAATCGAATTTCTTACTATTTCACTCCAAGTCTCCATTTACTTTTTCTTTTTTTTTTTTTGACTTCTTTTCATTTGGAAGGCTTTTACCTTTAGTACTGGTCTTCATGAAATACAGTTTTAGAGATCAGTTAAAATGAGCAGGCACTGATGGAATTTTAAGAGGAGGATCAAAGATGATTTAATGGTACCATTAAGCAAAAAAAAAAAAAAAAATCAGAAAAGGAAGAGGGGGAGAGATGTTAGCTGAGAAGTTTAGGGAATAGGAAAAGTAAGACACTAATTATCTGATATGCTAATGTTGAGGCATCATCCTGTCATCCATGTGGAAATATCCAAATGTAAATTAAAAATACATATCTGGAGCTCTGTGGGAAATATTTGGCCTAATGAATTAGATACAGAGCATTGGCTTAGAAATTCTTTTTGAAGCAAAATAGATAACAAAAGGAAGGCATATGAAGAACAGCACAAGAAGGTAGTCTCAGAGCTCAAGAATTCTTACCAATAATTTGTAAGCAATTTGAAGCACTGCAAAGCTGTAAAGAAACATAAACACTAATCTGAGAACTCTGAGAAAGAAGGAGAAATATAGGGAGAGTTTAAGGAAGTGAGGGCTCTTGGCGGCCATCAACTCTTGGAAATCCAAAGATTCAGCACTGAGAAAAGGGCCTTGGTATAGAAAATGAAGTTATTCTTTATCAAAGAGTTTCAGTGGAAAGTAGGAATAATAACTTCAAAGGTATTGACACTGAGTATATACTAAAATAAGACTGGATTTTTTTTCAGAACATTTAATATAAAGTCAGAGAAAATAGTCAATAGCAAGTTATTTACTTTAAATTTTTATCTGAGATTATTATAAACTATATTAACAATTTGTAAAGATTAGAATTTAGCACAATACTAAAAATATGAGCACTTGCTAAACGCTCTTCCCTATTACTATTTTAACTACAGCAAACCTCGTTTTTTTACACTCTGCTTTATTGTACTTCACTAATGTGTGTTTTACAAATTGAAGACAAGACTCTCTATCAGTGAAAAAGACTATAACTTGCTTGACTGCTGTGGTCTGGAACTATACCCACAACATCTCCGAGGTCTGCCTTTATTATGAATTCAGTCTCTCTTTTTTGTCTTTTGTCTCCAACCAGTTCTTTCTTTTCCTCTTGCTTAGCTCCATTCCAGGGAGATGCCCCGTCAGCTAATTTCTGCTGTGTTTTCTGGGACTTGATGCCTCAGCTGACCTCCTGTGTCACTGTGAGTGAGTAATATGTTTGAGACTCTGGTTCCTCAGACAGAGAAAAGTGATGAGACTGGTGATAATATCTGCGTCTTTCAAGAAATTTATTTTCATTGAGTATCTCCACTCCTTTCTGCCACCTTGTTGGACTTGCCTACTTATTCTTTCAGACACCGATCTTGACATCCAGAGTCCTCTAAATGTCAAAGCTGAGCAAAGACTGTGGTGAGGTTTCAGAAAGAAGGCTCCCTCGCATTCTCATGGACCACTTTCTTGAAGAAAAGTAAGAGTGGAACCACCTTGAAAACTAATGTTAAATCCAGAGGTTTTTGTTACCAGTTTGGGAGTCTCTGGGAGTTAGGATAGTGACAATTCTGAGTAACACTTTACTATGCTCAGAATCATATACCCTTTTTCAGTAAAGGTAGATTTTCTTTTTTCACTTAGAGTTTCCTCCATCAGGTGAACTGGACAAGAAAGTCCCTGTCAGTTTGTCAGACACAACCAATCTGAATTTCAGTCAAGCTTAGACCCAAATTGGGCTCATCTGCTACACAAAGCCATATTGCTGACTGTTAGAGTGCAATTCTTTATGATCTTTTATAACATCTCACATTTGCAAGCAAGATAATGGCTGCCCTGTGTTCCCAACTGTATTGATAAAGACGTCTGTGCAGTTACCACCTTGGAAGATATGGTGTCCTCTTCTGGAGAAAAGGGAAGGCATGTTTAATGCTCTTTATAAAAAACTCAGGCTCCCTAAATTCAGGATTCCTTTGCCATAGTGCCATCCACTGAGAGGGTTGGCATCACCTGGCCTTATTTGTGTCACCCTGTGGGAATTGGCACTTGGGGAATGGACCCAATAAAATGTTGTACTCTGACTAATGCTATTTCTGTAAGCAATAAATTCTTTGTTTCTGATTTTAAGGCTTTTGCTAGCATCCATGTAACTGTGGCAGGCTAACTTGTTAGCTTTTAAGCAGAGTAAATTCTCAGACTCCTCACAGTTCTTCATACTTGCCTTACAGTAAACACTCTAAATATGATGGCCATTATTAGTATTCAGTGCCTTATCTTTAAAAACACCCTGAGTTGGAGAAAACAGTGTCTAACTTGTCATTCTCCAACAGTCTGATTGATACAGTGTCTAACTTGTCATTCTCCAACAGGTCTGATTGATACTTTAAAATGTATTATAGAAAAAAAAATTTGTACTTGGAACTACATGTCCTATGTAAAGTTGTATAACCTTTGTAATTCTAAGACTTTTTTAGTGATCGACCTGCTTCATAAGACTGTCGTCCAAATCAAATAAAAAAGTGGGTAACATAGCTTGTAAACTGTGATGTTTATACAATATAACGTCTTTATTTGTGCATGTGAAGTGGAACATTAGAGTCTAGAAATAATTCAAGTCTTTAAGAACTTTATATGAAAGTCACACACACACACACACACACACACACACACACACACACACACAAAACCAACAATGACAACATGACCACAAAAAAAAAAAAAACTTGACTAGAAAGCCAGGCTCAACAACTTTGATTTGATATCAAATATATTTAATTCAACTTACCTGGTTCTTAGCTTTCTTTTCTATAAAATGCCTTA
Source organism: Cynopterus sphinx (assembly GCA_030015415.1). Taxonomy (NCBI): domain Eukaryota; kingdom Metazoa; phylum Chordata; class Mammalia; order Chiroptera; family Pteropodidae; genus Cynopterus; species Cynopterus sphinx. The sequence continues at coordinate 122,481,128 of CM057383.1, forward strand.
GGAGAAAGAATGTTTGGAGGCAATATTTTAATTTTCTATTGCTGCTTTAACAAATGTCCATGAACTTGGAGGATTAAAAGAACATAAATTTATTATATTATCATTCTGTAAATTAGAAGTCTGACACAGGTCTCACTGGGTTAAAATCAAGGATTACATTCTTTTCTGCAAGCTAAGGGAGAATCTTTTTCCTTCTTTTACAGATTCCAGAGCCTGCTCACATTCCTTTGTAGCCAATCACCTTTCATTCATAGGCCAGCAATATTACATTTTTCTGACCATGTTTCCATTGCTACATCTTCCTGTGATCATATCCAGGAAAGGTTCTCAGCTGTGTGATTAGGTTGGACCCTCCTTGTTAATCTTGAATAACCACAGGCAGGGCCATTCTTTTGTGTGTGAGGAATGGTCTCTCACATCATAAGTGAGCATTCCTCACTTCCACATGTTAAATGTCAGTTGAATGCCCAAGTCATTGTCCCTCCAGTTTTCACACACTCCTTAGCGGAGGTAATATTACCTACTAGGCTGATTGATCTCCTCGGTCCCTTTTAGTTTAAAGATCTTGGTACATATATGTTTTCAAACATGTGAGTCTCCACCGAAAAGACTAATAATAAATGCTTTAAAGAATATTTTAGTACTTCCACCTAACATGGTAAATTTAGATTTCCTAGACCACCTGGGGTGTAGGAAGTCACATGCTGAAAGAAAGCACCCCTTTTATCATGAAAGATAAATTAACAATGAATCATATCTAATTATATTTTTGTGGAAAAGAAACATTTATTATTTTTTAATACAATCTTTTTGAAAATAGGCAGATGTCCATACTTTTCCAATGGCTTAAGCATTTACAACTTGAATTTGCTTGCTATTCTTTAAGCTACTCCCATTGAGAAGTATGGAATCTAATGCAGCAGATAGCTCTTGAAGGTGAAGTCTCATCCATTGGTATGACTATGATATATTATAATTGCTGATGAAATAACTATAACAGATATAGAAAGCTAAATATTTAATCATATAATTTATGTACCTTCTGAACGTCACTTTCCTATATCATGTAAAATAAACTTTTATTGATTTTTACATCTTAAATAAGAATTATTAGCAGCGTGGTGTTGAGACATCTTTAGGCAATTCATTTTCGCTATAGTCACCATATGGGGTTTGTCATCCAAATGTAGGTTAAAAAGAATGGGAATAGACAAATAAGTTACTCTTTTCATCTAACCTACAAAAAACCTGATAAAATATTTCTCTACTACTTTAATCTTCCTTGTATGTCTCTGATAAATGGAGATTTGCATAATAACTTGAATTTGTGTCAAGTTAGCTAATGATATGGAGATATAGGAAAAGTGAGATTGCCTTTTTATTTTAGTTTTCATTGTGTTTGCTGGGGCCAGAGATTTATTATAAGCAAAGAGGGAACAAAATTGTTTAGTGAACTGAACTGAAGCAAGTTCTTAAAATTACTTTAATCTTTTCTCCATATGAAGAAAATGTATATTTTAAATGTGTAGTGAAACTCATTTTGTTAACTTCTTCCAACTACTTTTAAAGATAAAAAAAGAGACTTTATTTGCATTTTTTATTTGCATTATGGTTTAAAAATATATGTCAGTATTATTGATCCATGTAAATGTTAACATATTAGAGAAAAATTAAAAGGCAGAAATAATTGAAAAATTATGTAATAAAATGTCATTTTAGTATATTTTCTTTGTTTAATGCAGGGTTTATGAGCCTTAGCACTATTGAAATTTGGACCAGATGAAAGTGTGTGTGTGTGTGTTTGTGTGTGTGTGTGTGTGTGTGTGTGTGTGTGTTTTGGAGGGGGTGCTGTCCTGTTTATTGTAGGATATTTAGTAGTGTCACTGCTCTCTACCCACCAGATGTCGGTAACATCATTCTCCATCAGTTGTAACCATCAAAAACATATCCAGCCATTACGAAGTGGGCTCTGAAGAATAAAATCACCTAAAGTTGAGAATGATTGGTTTAGATTTTTACAGTTTTCCTAAGTATTTTTATATGTGATTGTATCCTACCTTTACATGAACTCTGGAAATAAGTGATTTATTTTTGAAAATAAGGAAAATTAGAAGTTAAGTAAATTATTCAAGGTAGCATAGCAGTTAAATGGTATGATTAAGATTGCAATTCCTATCTTTTCAATATAGTGGAATTTTGTTTTGTTTTGTTTTGTTTTGTTTTGTTTTGTTTGTTGTTTTCTTCTTAACCAGTGGTTTTCAAGCATGGTTGGCATCAGAATCAACTGGAGGATTGTTTATAACTCAAAATGCTGGGCCCATCCCAGACTATCTGATTCACAAGGTCCAGGTTAGAACTCAATACTTTACATTTCTGACTAGATCTTTAGTGATGCCTAGCTGTTGTTCTAGGGACCATACTTTGAGACTTGCTTGGCTAGAATCTACTGAAATGTAGTTTGCTTATCATCTTACTGTGTCCAATAGACCCCCCAAAGTGTAACCTTTTCTTTTACTATGAGTATTTTCAGAATTTAAATCTCTTATATCTGTGTGTTGAGTATTGGGACAAGAGGAGATAAATCTATGACAATAATTGATAAAAATAACCCTGAAAGTTATTATTTGCAAGTCCAGAACTCAAGTTCATATTCCATTAGGATGTCTCTCTTGAGATATTTTTTTCACAAAAATAAAAAGTTGAATTGGATCATTACCAATTCTACAGCATTTTAATAAGACTTTGGAAAAGGTACTTCAGCAATCTTTTTGAGTTTTAATTGCCTTATGTATGACATAAGTTTTTTAACATAGATAATCAGCTCCAACAGTCTATGTTTCATCATCACTGTAACTTTTGTAATGTATTTAAATTAAGATAAAAACATTAATGGCATGTCTCTTCATAGATAGCAGGATAGCCAAATATTTATATACTCTGACAGTAAACTTCAAGTGCTGCCAGTAAAATCTTAAGTCCTTTTGCTTCTTCTTATTGTCCAGCTGAGAAATTTAATTTTTTATTTCTTTGTATGAGTATAATATGCCTGATATTGTGAATTCTGTACTATTTTTTCAGGATTACATATCTTCAAATTCTGTTCTCAAGTTCTTACTGTGTTTCATAATTTATTTTACTTTTTATATGAATGTGTCAATCAAAACAAAGTCTAAAACTTAGTTACATAATAATTTGATAAAGATCAAGAGATATTTTTTTTCTTTCCTCAGTTGACATAAATGAATATGTAGTTAACTGAAGAAAATAGCTTTCTCCTTTGGCAACATAAAAATATTATATCCTATTTGATCATTCATTTCATCTGAAGAATATATTTGTCACCTATGTATAACACTGGAATGTAAATCCCCATCAGCTTTTGTGAGTCAATTGGCTATAGCAAGATGAGATCAAATCATCTAGATAAGAAATGAAGTAATGGCAACAATAAGGGAGAGATTCTCATGATTTTCTATTTGCTTTCTTTGTGACTTATAGTTTGTGATTTTTTTCCCCACAAAGACTATATCTGAGGAAGGGGTCTGTGAGTAATGAGGTGGTAGAAACTACATAAAGATTATTGCTATAATTTTCTTGAAGATAAATGCAAATTGTTAGCTACTTATCTAAATCATAATTTATATCTTTAAAGCAAAGACTGCTGTGGTTAGCCACAATGTCTCTCAATTTCAGAAAAGCATTACCTAGGAAAATGGCAGATTGCACAAGAGAGGAAAGATAAAATGACAATAAAATCTTGTACGGTGTTCTTTACAGTCATTGGATCTGCATTCAGGCAAAAGTTTATTATATAAAAATTGAGATAAACACAGTGTAAGAGTATTGGGGGACCCTGAAGATGCAGTGCAAGAAAAATGACTACCCCAGATAAGAACCATTGCTTTTCTATGTATAGCTTTCATAGCTTGGAACAAATTACTTGACTTTTCAGTCTTACAATTTTCTCATCTATGAAATGTGGAAGAGAGTGACACCCATCTCATATCTGTTTTATTATATGAGAGGACGCTTTATGGAACCTTGTGAGACACATAATTTATTCTAAATAAATATATATTATTATTGCTCAGGGAGCAAATATATTCTCAACAAATATACATTTTTTATTGCTCAAACTGCAATCTTTGTCAAATTTGTCTTATTCTTTTTCCTCACATAGGATTCATAATTCATCAGTGGTAAAAATAAATTATTTTGCAGTTAAACATATATTATTCTTTCAGGTAAGTTATTTATTATACTAGGATTTAATTTATTTCAATAAGTCTTTCTCAAATGCATAGTATGTGACTACCACAAAGCTATAAGGTTTTAAAAAAAGAAGCTTGCATAGAATATGATTACATAATTGTTAAATATGTTTAGATTTAAAGAAATATTTTATCTATAAAATGGTAATCTGAAATGCTTTATCTATCTTACAGCCATATTGTGGCCAGTAATACAAATTTACTGCTCTATTAAGTCACTTAAGTTCAACTTTTCATGACAAAATAATGGATACTAATATATAGGAGCATATAATTTAAAGAAAAAAACCCAAGACTTATTTCATGTAAAAGAACGAGATTGAAAAGTTGTAGAAATCATCTGACACCCACTCAAAAGATAATTTTAAATTATATCACAGAAAATATTTAGATACTACTTCATGCTTATAAAAAGTTGAGCATCCCTTTTAAATAAGGTGGCCTGAAGAGACTAGCAGCTTTTAACTTGTATGCCATTAAGTATTTTGATGGCTGGCATTCTTGACAATTAACAAGGGGTGTTTGGAAAGGAAGGATTCAATAGTAAGAATGTGCCAGTGGGTCTGAAATATCACTCAGGAACACAGGATCTGACTTTAGTTACCAGTAACAATTTTCTATCAGTTTTAACTCGAGTGCTTTCATTACTTGCTATGGTAGAGTTAAGAGATGAAGTGTAAAAGGTATATAAGAATAAAATTAAAGGAGGGATACATTTCCTCTCCAGAAGTATTAAAAGTTAAAATTAGTCAATGTCATTTGAGGAAAATAAAGTGTTTGCGATGGTCAGATTGGATCCTTGAGCTAAATATTATGGACACTAGAAGATGGCTGTGTAGATATCACCAGGAATCTGTGTCCCAGACAAAAGTTGCCTGGGCAAAATCTCTCTTATATAAATATTTTGTATCTCTTCCATCTATTAAGGGCTTACAACTTCCAGTTAAAGCGTAGTTAATTTTGGTCAATGTCAGCTCTTAGCATAGTGGCAGTTACCCATCTCCTAACCTCATCCAATTGGTGGGCAGCTGGGCATGCGTTTCTAGGGCAGCTTGCACACAGCTTTCAAGACCAAGGTAGGCTAGCTTGATTCTAGAGTCATTGTTTCAAGTAGTTTAATTCTTCACATCTGTCTTGTACTTAAACTTCATATCTTTCAAAGGGGTGAATTGGAGAAAAGAAAGAGATGTAGTGGTTAAACTTTTCTAAAATTATATTCTCATTCCAGTCTAATGAAACCTGTAGTTTCTTTGACTGGGGGTGGGAATTGGGGTGTGGGGAATGGAACTGATCCTGCCCCTTCTTGGTGCTGCTGCTTTACTCTAACATAATATATTCTCCATTATTTATTGGTTTATTCCCAACAATGATTTTAGGTATAAATTTTTTTGAATTGCAAGTGCAACTAAGTGAACATTCTGAAGTGTTTTTTAGTTTATCCAGGTCAGGGAACTTGTCTGTTTTATTTTGTGTTACCTTTCTTTCACCAACAATGTCCAGTACTAGTAAATTGCAAAGGCAGGTTGTCTATAAAATATTTAGAGGCAAGAATACTGATAGTGCATAATGAAAGAATCAAACAAGATTATGTTTACTTGTGATTAAAACTAATATTGCAATTATTGTGTGTGTGTGTGTGTGTGTGATGTAGGAGAGCTAAACTTTATTCAAATATAACACACACACACACATATGCAGACACACACACACACACACACACACACACACACTCACACACCAGGAAGATGAAGTTATGCATGGGTCCCTCTTTTCTACCACTGTGACCTCTGACCTCAGAACATAGTAGGTTCTTAATATTTAAGTGTTAAATAAACAAATTTACATCAAATTTAATTTTTTTTTTATAGTTTGGGCATATGCAACATTGTAAGGGATTAACCACATCTATGGCAAAAAACTTTTGTCTAACTTTGCCACAATGCTCACTGACTTGTAGTTACTTGAGTGTATATTAATTAATTTGGACACTTAATTTCTGTACATATTTATGATTTAAGACACTAGACCACTTTAGAGTTGGGGTAGAGCGGGCACTTACAATTCGGACTCATAAAAAAATGTTTTTATGAGGACAATAGTACCTTGGATAGGTTTTGCACACATTGCATTCTCCTCAGGGAAGAGCTTAGTGTAAGTGCTGTAAAAGACCCCCAAATATAAGGCCATCACTCATTTAAGAAAAGATGACTAAATGGATAAATGGTCAATGATATGTTTTATGCCTAAAGTATCTTGACCACAACTCTTTATAATATTTCAGCACAAAGATATTTGTAAAAAGACATTAATATCTCAGCACATACCCTCTATGGTAATGCTAAAATGCCTGTAATATATTTTTAAGCTATTGTTATTTGAAAGTAAAACAATTATCAGGTATAATTTATAGCCATACCTACTCAATTTTAAAGTAAAAATGAGTTTATTACCCTAACATCAACTTAATTGAGGAAACTATGTGTTTTAAAATGACTGTAACTGATGTGAATATATTCATAAATTAACTCTAAAAATCAAGATAAAATCATTGCTCTTTCAGATGATTAAGTCATTCAATTTTTTTTTAATGAAAATCAACCATCATAATACTTAGAGGCAATAATTTTTTATATCCAAATTAACTTATTTAAGTTAATTTCTCAAGCAATTTAAGTTTAAAAAATATCCAATTTTGTGAAATTCTTCTTTATATAATACCTTTTATGAAGACATGGCATAAGGAACGATTAAAACCTACCTGCTATTTTTGTCTATGTGTCACTAAACAACAGGTTATTAAGTTTTCTTTGTTTCATATATCCTTTCAACAGAGACAAAATTAAACAAGTGGGACTAAGAAGTTTCTGCACAGTAAATGTAAAGGCAACCTATGAAATGGGAGAAAATATTTGCAAACCATAAGTCATCTAAGGGGTTAATATTCACTTTTACTTCTCTAACTAGTTATTTTCATGATGTTGACAATGTCCTAAAGATTCCAGTAAAATGAAACGACTCAAAGATCAAACCCAGTGAACTGTTTGGCAACATGAAATTGGCAAATATATTGGCAGATGCATTTTGGCATAGAACATTGCAATAACAAATTTGCTCTGATCATTTGAGCATTGAGTTATTAATAAAGTTTTCCAAACAATTATACTGTTCTGCCTGTGCATTTATTCCAAAGTACAAGTTAAACTTTCATGTCTGAAATTAACATCCTACAGATTGATATGCAAGATCTGTTTCCTATTTCCACTAATCCAAATGGCAACTGATAAATATGACTCATTAACAGATGCATACTCTTATTGTGTCTCACATAATATGTACAATTTAAATCCCTTGGATATTAAATTTATCTTATACATTAGCAGGTAAGCAGAATTTAGAAGCCAAGTCTGAATCGAATTCAAATAGCCTTCCTGCAGCTCATCAATAGTGTCTGCCTTATTTAATCTCCAAATTTTTACATTAAATATTCAAATTTCAAAATTTACATGTCTCATGATATCAAAAAATCTGGTAAAATATTCTTTTGGCCTGTATTTTCTAGGCTCATCTAGTATCAGGTAGACTCAGATATTTAACTTTAGATAATTCTACCATAATTCTAGTTTCAAAATCGGCCAGTAGAAGAGGTACCTGAAACCTTTCATATTTTAAAGTCAGAAATTAATTCAAGTTGTTAAGCCTTTAAAAATGTGAATTCCATAAAGTAATATTGGAGACATTTCACCAACATTTCTCTGTGAGAAGTTTTATAAATACATCTTGAAAGCTGAGGTGTACTGAAGATGCAGTTTGAAGTTTCAGATAGTTGCAGGATTGGATGGCCATCCAGGTAACTCCAAGATGGGATTCTGAAACATTTTTTCAAATATGTTGAAAACTCTTGGCTGCTTCATCAGAGAATATACTGGAAATTTTAGGCATGATAAGCCTTAAAAATCAAAGGAAGTTAAGTCCAGTCCCTCTTTAATAGAGAAATAGGTATATTCTGAGCATAATTTTGAAGATAGGTAAGACAATTTTTAATCATTTTTCTCTTTTATGTGTGTGTGTTGTATATTGTCAGCCTAAAATCCTTTTATTAGTTTTATATAGCTATTTGCTAAACAAATTCAATATATACAAAGACTCAAACACAGAATATGTATTATTTTTTTTGTGTTAACCTAAAAATAAAAGGCTAAAGTGAGGGGCAATAAGCATTTATTTCAAATCACAAAATAGCAATTGGAAGACACAGATTCAGTCAAAAATATTTTGTCCCAATTTCAGGTGAAGATGGGGGTTTATGAGAAAAAGGAAGAGAAATATCGACGTGACTAGAAGAAAGGAATTTCTCTTGATGTTAACTAGATACTCTAGCTGTACATGGCTGGTCACTGATTCTAGAGAATGTCTGTAATCATCAGTCCTTGTGATAAGTATGTCTGTTTTGTGTTAGATTTACAAATAATTGTTTATAAGACAATGTTTTGTCCCAGTCCAAAGTTTGTTTTTCCCAATAGAATGTCCAAAGTTTCAAGGAGTAAAATATGTAAGGCAGTCTATCTTGGATGGCTGCTCCATCTCCCACTGAAAACGGCTCACTTATGTCAACCTTTCACATTTGGTTGTGTAGTGTCCAAGATTTATGATCCTTGCAGTGTAGTCTCCTTCCAGGGATGATATAGAATCCCAGTATCTTTCATCTGGTGTTTTGCTTGTTTCAGTTTATGGCTTCCATGTTTGTAGTGCTCATTTGTCTCAAGATAGCAGAAAGGGAAAAGAGTTTGTGGTTCACACCTGAATGTTTTATCTTAAAATCATGATGAAAGTGGTTACTATGACTTTTCCCTTTATTCCATTGGCCCGTATTCAGTCACTTGGTATTAAGTGTTAAATTGTGTTTCCCAATAATTTATATGTCATAGTCTTAAACCCCAGTACCTTAGAATATGACCTTTATAGAGATAATTAAGTTGAAGTGAAGTTATTAGGGTGGGTTCAAATCCAATATGACTGGTGTCCTTATAAAACAGAATACATTTGGGCACAGGGACACACATAAAGGGAAGACAATGTAAAGAGAGACAGAGAGATGATGCCCATCTACAAGTTAAAGAGAGAGTCCCAGAATAGAGTCTTTCCTCATAGTCCTCAGAAAGAAGCAACTCTGCCAACACCTTGATTTTAGACTTCCAGCCTACAGAACTGTGAGTTAATAAATTTATGCTGTTCAGTCATATTGGTGTGGTACTTTGTTGCAGCTGCATTCACAAATTAATATAACTGGCTACATCTAATGGTGAAGATTGAAAATATGGTCCAACCATGTGCCTAGCGAAAAAGAGAAAACTGGTTTGGTGAAGTTAGCTGGTCTCTGCCACATCCTTCTGTTTGTTAGATATATTGATGACAACAGCAATAAAAAGGCTTTCAGGAGGTTAGATAATAAAGATTGTAACAATTTCTGAAGATTCTGATAGTATTTATTATTATTATTATTAAATTAAATAACTGACATTTCTCTTTAGATATCAGCCTGGTTTTCCATCTGATAAGTGGATATATTCTACATATTTGCAGCATGCACATCCAATTGAGCATGTCTTGTAAACAACTCATCATATTTCCTGTTTTTTTTTTCATAAAAACTGCTTAAATTGATTCTTACCTACTCTGGATCTTGGTTAATGTCAATACCATTTACCTCCTTTTCCAAAGCTAACAATCTTAAGGTTATTTTGAATGTTTCCTTGCTCTTTGTCATTAACTTTTAGTTCATTAAGCAAATATTATCATTTTTGTCTTAAATGCCACTGAAATTCATCCATCTCTCCATTTATACTACCTTAGTGTGAGTGTTTAATACATTTTTGAAGGATTACTACAATCCTCTTTATCACTTTTCCTTCTTGTTTCACTCATTCCTACCTCATTCTCCATGTGTTATATCAGGGACACTGTTGTGTGTTCTACTCTTTCCTCATTCTGGGCACATAGATAGATAGACTGGGGCCAAACTGACTCTTGCCAATGGCATGTGACTAGAAGCAATATTAGGCTAATCATTAAAACATATCCTGTCTTATCCTATAGTCTTCTCTTTCTTTTCTACGGTGATTTTTGAAAGCTTCATGTTTCTGATGGTAAAGTTCTATGAACAGCAATGCACAGAAGCAGCATATTGAAGCTATCCTGCTTAACATATTTTCCATAGTACGAATTTGCTCATGGTTTTGTAATCTGATGGTTTCTTCTTATCAGTAAGATAAGAGCAAAATTTCTCATTTTTAAATGTAAGTTTCTTTAAAACTCTGGCCTTGATTTTTTTCCAGTCTGTTGTTTCCTGCTTTAAATCCTGTAATCCATAAATTCTTTACTTCTTTCCCCAAAATATTATTTTTTGCCTTTTCACAAGTTCTTCCATCTAAAATCCCCTTGCCTCTTCTGTTTTATTTATCATTCATGACTTAGCTCAAATGCAAGGAGGTATTCTGAGCAAAGTCATAAACTTTTTCTTGGGATTTACACATTTGTCTTCTCTTAACTCTCTTCAACACTAGGCATGTTTATCTCAGTTTTATCTGCTAACATGTTTCTTTTTCTGTTAGACTATTAGTTGTCTGAGGTCAAAGACTTGATGCTCTCTTCTTTGGTTCCCAAATGTCTACCACATTGGCCAACATGCGATTGGGATTTAATACTTATTTGCTAAATGAATATTAAATGAGTAGGAGATTATGTCAGCATGAAAAATGGTGGAACGTGTGTTAGAAACTGGTAAATATACAGCTGATAAACTTTGGTTATGTTTTTACTGTGTTATGCATACTTCTTTATTTCTTGCCATAGTAACTGGCCAGATTATGTATTTTAATTAACTGTTACGTTGCCTGGGATTTTCAGAAGTTAGCAGTTACTTTGATACATACCATCAATATGGAGCATCTTGTTCTCTGAAGTGTAAGTCCCATGTTCAAGTCCTGTGTAATTGTTCAGTTGATACACAGGCAGACCTTTATCCTTTGGCATTGGCAAGGGAGATTTGATTTCAAAAATACCTCTTGCTACTTTGGATTTGTATGCTTCTCCAGGCAGTGGGCTTTCATTAGACTTTCAATAAAACTTCTCAAAACCTATTGAAGGGTCAGGTACTGCTTGTCAACTATATTACCTGTTTTCTGAGTTGTCTCATTAGTATCAGTGTATTTGCAAGTCTGATATCAGTTCATCAGAATCAGTTCATCAGAAGGAGAATGGGAATATAGACTCCTGAGTTACTCAGTATTTACTGTCTCAGAAAAGCCCAGAAGTCATCAGAGGTTAGGACTAAAGCCAATAGTGATAAAAGATTATCCTGCCTAGAGAGGTAAAGTCACCAAGGTCATAAAGAAAATGAGTGGCGGAAATATTTTATCTGAAATAAAATAATAGAGCAGCACATATAATAGAGAGGAAGGAAGAGGTTCTTTTTATTATTATTTTTCAAGACTGCAGTAGGGTTTGTATGAGATATTAATGTCCCTCAACTGTACAAGATTCTTGAATAGCTCTGGGAATTGGGAAGTCTGCAATTTATAACCTCTCTCCACTGTTCTTATAAGCAATTTAACCAAGCTCCTGTTAGCACAACTCTTAAGCAACAGAAATCCTAGAGGAGATTTTAAACCCATAGTAAAGATAATACAATCCTCCTGCATAAAAACAAAGGATTATTAAGGCTGTGCTGCTGGTGAAGTCTCATTTCAAACCAATGTAACTTTCTGTATTAAATCAGCCTACTAACACTGAAATGAGCCAAGCTAGGGTGTCATTTATCACTAACCATTTTGGGTGCACCAACCATGGAGCCAGCCCTCTGACTGACCCCTACAAAAGCTCACTCCTTGTGTGCACAGAGATTTTTATCTGTAGGTATGCTAATCTTTTTCAGGATTCAAATTTATTTTCCTGACATAGTTCACGGCTTCTATCTCCAGGTGCTAGTCCTCTGAAGTGAGAGCCTGCCTCTGTAATGCAGTTCACACTGCAGATCATATACCTTTGGCAATTTGTAGCTCTGAGTCCTTTTCAAATCTTAAATCTTACTTTACGACCCATTTACCTGAATAATTCATAATCAATAGAGTTGCTAATTTTGCCTATTGCTGAATCCTGCAAAGGTATATGTCATGAGAAGATGCTGTTGCATTGCAGGGTGATCAACTGATTGATAGATTTCTGTTTTGTTTTATTTTTATAGGTTGCTTTTGCAGAGAGGAAAACAAAATTCTTTTTTTTTTTACAAAAACACCTATGTTGAAAAGGCAACATTATTTTATATTTCCTTTCTTCTTTTTTCGCCTCTTTTTTCTATTTAAAAATAAATCACCTTGTGGAAGGCAAAGGAATAATGACAGTAGAAAAACAAATCCTTCACTCACACCCAAAATAAATGATTCGTTAGAGGTTTTTCCCATCATTCCCTTCTCAAGGTTTTAGATCAGTGGTAGATTACAGTCATGCATTGTATATGAGGTCACACTAGTGTGGCTGTAAATGCCAAGATTATTCAATTCATTCATTCCTCAACAAATGTGTATTGAGTGCCTACTGTGTCCCTGTAGGTACCTACTTGTAGGTACTGGAAATACAGAGTAAAGACAAAAAATGTTTTTGCCCTCCTAAGCTTGCATTTTATATTCCTTGGACTTTGTCATAGTTGTATAGTATCACCAAAATATTACAGGCTTTGAAATCAATGAACCTGAACTTAACTTCCCCAAATATTAACAGTGTGATGTTACAACATAGGACAAAGAGGACAGTGTTGTGGTTTTTACATGGCCTTTGGAATTAGATCCAGTTTTTCTTTCTGGCTTTGTGATCTTGGTAAAATTATTTAACTCCTCTGAATCTCAGATTCTCCCACTTGTATAAAGATGATATTATTCCATCTCATCCTAGATTATTGCAAGGCCAACATCAAGAATATATGCAAAGTCTATCATGCCATATGCATAAATATATAAAAGGAATAAGACAATTTTACATGTGACTAATTAAGATGTGTTATTTACTCCTATTTTGATGTTTTCACAGTGACCTGAAAGTCCAATTTAAAATTTAAAATTTTTGAATTCCTCAAAGAGTTGAACATGGAAAACTAGTCTGGTCATCCAGCTCGTAGTTTATGCTTTCCTCTTTTCCCACTCCCAGTTTACTTGTTCACCTTGAGACCTCAGACATACGTGTGTAAAACCTGAGCCTATATAATTTTCATCTACACACTGACCAAACAACTGTCCCTTGACCACCCACTGGCCTATGGGTGCATGACCAAGATTATAATACACCTGTAGAAAATGGACCTCAGAAATATATACTTATATGCTCCAAAAGGCTTGGAAGGAGAGGAAAGTATTTCATCATCTCAGGTACTCATAGTATTATCCAGGATTAAAGTATCGATATTTTAGGGTTTTGGTAGGCATGTTCTTTTTGGACTCTTTGATTCCTTTTTTGGTAAGAATGGTATGATAAGATTTGTGGTAGAATGGGACTTTGTTAATTGAGGAGCTCTTAATTGCTAAGGTCATTAAGGTCATTGTGAGTCAAATGATATAATGAAAAGTCCTTAGTTCTGAGCTAGAATAGTGGTAAATACTCTATCAGTGGGGGCTATAATTTATATCAGTAGTGGAATAATAATTTCTACCTCAAATGGTTAATAACATACATAATTAGCTACCATCTTAGAGTCCTAAATGATGTTTTGGCCATTTATTCTTCATGGGACATCAAAAGGCTGTCCAATGTTAGTGTCAGGGGCCCTGGTGAACTTGATATCTTCAGAGTTTACAAGGAGATCTCCTTCAGCTCTGGGACTATTCCAAGCCCTGAATATATTTGAAGGCAATTTCTCCTTTTGGTAATATATTTTAAGAAGGGACAGATAATTTTCTACTGAGAATAAGGGAGAGGACATCGCTGTATTTACATCAAACACCAAGCTACCATGAAATTGCTCATCTTTTAATTTTAATTTCATGCCCCTCAGAGGTGCACTCATAGGAAAACTGGTTGATTCCACTTATCAAAACGAGGTGAATAAGGAAGATTTAACAGCAGCTGCTTGATAAATGAGCACAGTTTTGTGACATTAGCATAGTTTAAAGTTTGTTTCTCCCCATGACCTCTCACATCTCCTGATGGCTTGAGGCATATTTAATCTTTAGAACAATCACACGGAAATAAAATAAACATCTTTGAGAAGTACATGCAAACTATTTAACACGCATATACAAAAAAGAAGAGAAACAATGAATCATGAAACATAATGAAAAATAAATAGCAAAATCGTAAACATATAGTGAAAAACAGCAATTTTTATCCAAAATAAAGACAAGGCAGAGAGGTCTGCTCTTTGCTATTATTTGATATTGTGCTGTCAAAGTAATGAGTGTGAAAAATCATCTATATTGGGAAAAAATAAGCCAAACTTTCTTATCTCTGACATGATTGTTTATGTAGAATATCCTAAGGAACACACATATAAACACACACACACACCCAGGTGTTAATAAACAAGTTAGAAAAGATAATTGGATAAAAAAATAATAAGTTTCTATATATTAATAACAAACACCTAAAAAATAACATTAAAAACTGATTCCATTCACAATACCATCATAAAGAACGAAATGATTTACAATAAAAATAAAAATGCAAGAGGTACTAAAAAAATCTACAAGTATTGCTGAAAGAAATTAAAGATCTAAATAAATGGTGAGGCATTCCGTGTTCATAAATTTGAATGTTAAATATTAAGACAACAATTTTCTCCAAATTGATATATAGATTTAGTGCATTTCCTATAAACATCAGATTTGTTTTTGCAGAAATGAACAAACTAATTTTTAAATTGATGTAGAATCAAGAATATTCAAAACAATTTTGATGAAGAACAAAGTTGGATGACATACTTTCCAACGTCAGAACTTAGTATAAAGATAATCAAGACAATCCAGTATCTCCTGAGAATAGTCATGTATTGCAAAGGAATGAAATTACAACTACAAAATAAACTCTTAAACTTAAAGTCAATTGTTTGACAGTGGGGTCTAGTCAATTTAATGAAAAAAGTGCATACATTTCAACTAGTGGTGCTAGGAATTTTGCTATCCTTATATAGAAAAGTTCAATTTAGACATTACCGCATACTATGGCACCATCTGTACAATTTTATAATATGAATGATTGGATTTCATCAGCATTAAAAACTTTGGTGCTTTAAAGGTAATCACTAAAAAAATGAGAAAAAAAAGCCACAATCTAGGGAAAAAATTCACATATGATATATTTGATAAATGACTTGTATCTTGAATATGTAAAAAATTCTTATAACTCAGTAATGAAAAAAGATGACCCAGTTAAAAATAAGCAAAATTTTGAATCGATATTTAACCAAAAAAAAAAAAAAACATATAAGTAGCAAATATGCACAAGAAAGATTGTCCAACATCATTAATCATTAAGGAATGGAAATTAAAATCACAGTGAAATAATACTTCATACTTACTAAGATAGCCATAATAAAGAGATAGACAATAGCATATGTTGAAGATGTGGACAAACTGGAACATTTTTACATTACAATTACTTTGGAAAACAGCTTGGCAATTTTTTAAAAATATACTTACTATATGAACAATAATTCTAATCTTAGGAATCTCTCCAGGAGAAATTAGTCAACACAAATTCCTGTATATGAATGCTCATAGCAAGGTTATTCACATTAGCCCCAAAGTATTTTTTAAAAGGTTCATTAGCTGGTAAATCTATAAGTAAAATGTGGTGTATCCATGCAATGAAATTCTATTCAACAATAAAAAGTTGTAATATATACTATAAGATGGATGAACCTCAAAAACATCATGTTAAGCAAAAGAAGCCAGATATGAAATATTATATACATATTCTATAACTTTATATGTATAAAGTGCTCAGGAAACAAAAATTGATGAAGACAGAAGGCACTTCAGTGGTTGCTTGAGGCTGGTGTGGGAGCAGAGTTTGAATACAATTGGACACTGGATGTTTTTAGAATGATAGAAACATTTTAAACATGAATTGTGCTGATGCTTGCATAGGTCTACATGTCTATTAAAAATCATTGAATGTATGCTTAAGAAAGAAACAAGGTAATAACATTTAAATTTATCTCATTCATCATGCCTCCAAATCATGTTATAGATTGATATAAAATAACATTGTAAGTGTTCCGTGTGACGGTGCATCATAAATTCAAATTATTGAATTCTCAAAATGTGCGTCACTATTTTTTTAGATTATGAATTTGGACCTGTGAAAGGTTAAATATCATGCCCAATGTAATACAGTCAATAAATGGTGAAGATAATATCAGAACCTGTACCTCTGTGGCTCCAAAGTCTGTTTGTGTATATATGTGTGTATGTATATATGTGCATTTTCAATTGTGTTTCCAGTATATGACATATGCATCAGTAAAAGTGTCATACTTTTGAAATTTAATAATGCAGTTTATCTTCCTATTGACCTAGTTATATTTTCTAAAACTTTGGACCAGTGAAAGGGAATATTTTCTCTCCTTAAACTATTCATATGGTACTTTTTAAAACTTAGTTCACAGAGTCCCAATAGACAGAGGCTAGAGGCATATAATATGGAATAATGGACTGCTGATTCAAATTTGAAATCAGATATGACAAGATTATAACCTCACATCTCCCAATTTTTATCACTGTGAATTTAGGATTTATTAAGTTCTCTGAATATCAGTTCCTTCTTGGTAAAAAGAGAGAGAGAGAGAGAGAGAGAGAGAGAGAGAGAGAGAAATAATCCATCTCACCTTGGAGATTATATAAGTTGAACAATTGTGTGAAAGTGATAAACACAGTGCCTATAAGTACTCACTAATATTGAGTCTATTTTGTTTCTTATTGGTTTAAAAGAAGTTTATGAAAAACTATAGTCCTGACATACCTTCAAATAAGAATTTGCTTTGTAAACTTCCTTGTTTTTTCCTTAAATATAAGCAAGCCTCTCCTTTCCATCCTCTCTGATATCTTAAATTTCAATTATTATCATAGATTTAATAAGTCTATAGTTTTGATCACTCCCTTTATTCTAGATTTTCCTTTCACAACTATATAAATTAGATGAACAAGTCACTTTAAAGGAACACGTTAATTGCCCTCACCTCTCCCTCAACAATTGAAGCATCTAATGCATTTTAAAGAGACTATAATGATAGAAGTTGACATGATATCCTAAATTTTAACCAATGTTATCACTTCTACTCACCCATGCATAAACATACCCTCATCCATCTTAGTCCATAGTTACCATGGATAGTAAAGGTTATCAGATTGTTTAAAACTCACCCCCTTCACTCCACATTTTGGTAAGCTACTCATTTTTCTCAGAATTACTGTTATTTTGTGTCCTCACTTTCTGATGTTAAAGTCAATTCTTGTTAATACCTCCTATTCCCCCCGTCACAGAGAATGACCAAATATTTTCAAAGAATTGATTTATTTGCTCTTCACTGTGTTTCAGATTAGTTTGTTCTTTATCCCCATAGCTCTACACTCTGAATTTTCTTTTTTCTAGTAAACTGGGTATTCTGTTTTCCAGACCCATCAGTGTATCTTATTCTAATAGATAGTTTGTCTGTCCTCATCTGCTCTCTTTCTCTTCTCTCTTCTTCCTACTTGCCTTGTAGAGCCTTCTGATCTACATTTTTTGTGCCCTCAAACCATGCCACACTTGGTATAAAATAGGTCGTTTTCATTCTGAGAGTCTTATGTTATATTAATTCTCTAAAAGAAAGTCTAAACTTTAGCCTGACATTTAGTTGGTTTTTATCTTGCTCAAAAATTAACTGCTTTCTTTACCCTTGCTATCCCTTCAATCCAGACAAACAAATATTTACTCTAGACTATTCTTATCTCCATGCCGTTTCAATTTATTCTTCTTGTATTACCTTCCTATTGATACAGTAGCAAATTATCACAAACTCAGCAATATAAAGTAACACATTTATTATCTCAATTTCCATGGGTCAAGAATCTGGGCACAGTTAGTTGGATCCTCTGTTTTGATCTCACAGGCTGCATCAAGATGTTGGCAGGGCCTCAATACTGACTCATCTGAGAGTCTGGACCCTTTTCTGATTTCCTGGGTATTGAAGGATTTAAATTCCTTGCAGATGTATGACCATTTTCTTGCTAGCTGTTGGTGGGGAGTTGCTCTGGGCTTATAGAAGCTGCCCCTCAAACATTTACAACAAAACTATTTGCTTTCTTGCTCAAGACCAGTGTTCTTGCTCAAGACCAGTGGGAGTACAACTCACTCTCTCTCTCTCTCTCTCTCTCTCTCTCTCTCTCTCTCTCTCTCTGACAACTTCTACTCTAAGCAAAAGAAAATTCTACCTGTAAAAGTGTCACTGGATTGGGTCAGGCCCAATCAGATAATCTCCAGGAATTAAAGGTCATTTGAAGGACTTCAATTACATCTATAAAATCCCTTCATATTAGTTTTTTGATTAGTATTAGACTGATCAAACAGGGAATGGTCATCTTGAAAGGCCATTTTTAGAATTCTGTCTTCCACACCCCTCATATCTATTTAACTTTTGCACAACCCTTAAGACTCATCTCAAGCTCCATCCACCACTTGTTACTTTGTCCAAATTTCTTATTTCTATTATGAAATTCTCGGCTACATATAGTTTTCAGGTTTTATCAGTATGCATAAATGTACTTTTATTTGTTTGGAAGTGTATGACCCAGCCAATGGCCAACCATAAATGCAAACACATACACGTATACACACATACTCTCTCAGTTTTAATTTGAATGTTCTTGAAGGTACAGAATATTTAATATGTGTTAACATATATATTATATAGTGCATAAAACAAATTCCTTAACTGTTTTTATACCAGATGCTCTGACAAGGACTCAATAGCACCTAGAACAGAACAGTGTTAGACTTACAGGTTCTATGCTAATCTTTTCTTGCATTGACAGAAGATCTTTGAACTAGTACTACTTAAGCTGAAAGCTCTGTAATTTTCCCTAATTTACAAATAGTAGAATTTGGAGTACCATTGTGGGACACTAATAAAGCTCAATTGTGAATTAAATTGCACTGGACCTAATCAGGCAGCACTTTTGAATAGTTATTCTCCATATAAAGTCAAAAGATTTTAGTCTAATTCATGAAGCTTTTTACTTGGTAAGTACATTTTCAGAAGATGTTCATTTAAGAAGTTATCTTTTGTGGAGTTTGAGAGATCCAGGCTCCTTTTTACCTGTTCTTGCACTAAGACTTGAAGGCCATTACACTTAGAATTTATTTCTTTACTTTAGAAGGGAAAGGGGAGATTAAAATGAAGAAACTTTTTTAATAGAGAACTTTTTTCTGTGAAATGACAAAATCCATAAACTCTATATTATGTTCATATTGATAGAATATTAAAACAAAACAGATTTCATTTCAGAGCAAAGGCGGACATATTTTCTAACACTCATCAGATTGCATCATAGCAAAAACTAGGATATAGTATTAGATGGGTAATAAATATTTAATGTAAGTGTATTATTAAATAAATACACACATGTAAGATTTTCCCAAATTTTAAATGTTTAGATTTCTCTTTTTTAAAATTAAGTTATTTCAGTGCAGCTCTGGTTATGATGGAATAATTCCTGGCACTAATGTAATTAAACTCGGTACATTAAAGTAAGCGGTGATTAATTAAATGCACAGTAAAATTCTTGGTGGGTGTGAACTGATGAGTAATCTTAATTAGTGGTAGAATGTGCCCATTATTTTTGTGATATAAATAAACTCATATGAATTACAGAGATAAAGACAATGTGTGCATGGTGCAGTGACAATCGAAGACAGCATAAGTCAACTAGGTGTTGTTATTTCTTTTAGAAAAGAAGGAAAAGAAAAGTCTAGTCTGTCATCATCTGTTTACCTCAATTTACCTAAATATAAATGATTCATATATTTGTTAGCTGGTAATGTCTTAATATATAATTTGTGACCTGGATTGATATTGTAGTTTTGGTATAGGTAAAATTTAATTATAAAATTCACATTAGTTTGATATTCAATTTAAGCTGATATATTAGAACACTGCCCATTATAGCTAGTCCTAGAACAGAGGTAAATCTGGAAAATGAACTCTTATTAGTCCTCCTCTGGTGAATGTTGTGTATTAGTCAATAATTGGAAAATAAATTCAGTATTTGTTAAGATGAAGCACCTATTTGTTCAAGTAAGTAAAGGCAGGGGGTAGGAGGATTAGTAATAATAATTTGTTATACCATAAGTGATAACTTCATCATTCATCTGTTTTTACTTTACTTTGTCATGAAGTACCAGTACCAACAATAGACTCAAAAGAGAATCTGAGTACCAACAGTAGACTCAAAAGAAGTACCAACAATGAAGTACCAACAATAGACTCAAAAGAGAATCTGAGGACAATCATAGAAAAAATGACCTTACTGTGTCTTGTCTTTTGAACTGAGCACCTTACAGGAAGATTCTACTCACTAGGTCTTAGTATATATTATGTAGAACAATTTTAAAATGCAAAAAGTTTTGCTTCAAAGTATTGCATGTATTAATTCATTTAATATTTCCAATGGCTCCAACAAAGTTAGACAAGAGGAAACTATAGCTCACTTAAGAACCTAAGTCTTCAAATATTAAATATGACATAGGTGGTAAAAGACTCTTTGGTTCCAAAGAGTTTGTGCTTTTTTACATATTAAAAATAAGTCTTCTTAAATAACCTGGTGATAAGGCAGAGAGATGCTTGGTTTTCCTCTTTGATGCTCTTGGTAATCTATGATAAAATAGAGAATAGCATTTTTTTTTTTTGACCCAAGAATTGTCTTTCTCAATATCTTAATGAACTTTAGGATACTGAAACACTTTAAGGTCCCCCCCCCAAGGCATTTGTAGTCACACTCACTAGGGGAAATAATTCTTGTCAAGAACTCACATTGTACACCCTTTAACTAAACTTTCTGTGCCATGCAAGGTCAGACTTCTAATAACTGACTTTAATTGGGCCACCTACTGGTAAAAACTGTCTTTCCTTAGACCATGGAGGTATTTCTGAAAATTCTTGTTAAAAATAACCTTGAGATTAAAAAAAAAATAAAGTATGACTATGCAATACGATTATGAAAAAAAATTATTTCCGATGTGATCTTTAGAATTGATGAGACCCCTGAAATAATAGTGGGCCTGTCATGTTTTTTTTGACCAAACTTGGTAGCTTGATATCAATGCTATATACTTTAGAGTTTTCTAGAATGAAACGTTTTGCATAATATATAACATGTATCAATTCTCACAAGAATCTATGAAAAGTTCAGGTGGCACAGTCTGATACACTCCAGAGACAGAAATTTTAGTCATAATCAGGGACTAAATTATTTTCATGTTGATTTTATTATTATTTTGACAATTTATCTTAGAACATTCTGAAATCATGGTCCTCAGAAAGTAAATATTTCTAATTTCTATTAAATTTAGCATACAAAAATGTCATTTCCTCAGTAGTTTTGTTTAAGCAGAGGCCTAAGTAAAAATAGACAACTAATCATTTAAAGATTAAGGACTCTACTCATATAATAACATTCTCTAGTTAATTCTTTTCCTTCAACTTTTTAAAACAGGTTAAACATATAAACAGAATGAAAAAAACAATTATAAGTAGAATATAAATAATAATTATAATATCATTCAATTTAAGAAAATAAAATAGAGCAGAACATGAAATTTGAAATTAGATAAATGTTTAATTTACTTGTGAGCTCATAAAAATTTGTTAATTATTTGTGACTTCAATATCTTTGTTGATAAAAATAGAATTAATAATATGTCAACTAGTTGTAAAGGATAAGTAAAAAAAAATAAATGAATGTATCTTTATATTATTTTAGTACAGTATATAGAGTACTTAGCAGATATTCAAGAAATGGCACCTTAACTTTGTTAGTATATATAGCAGTTTATAGTTTACAAGCATTCTTTTCATAAGTATTAATATTTCTATAAATAATGAACCTGAGACTCAAAGAAATTCAAAGACTTTGTCAAGTTTTTGTGTGCAGCAGCTTTCTAAGTGATTGCTTCATATATTTATTCCTAAAATACTGTATAATTTTCACATATTATCTAATTTAATCTTTACAATGACTAAAGAAATCAAAGAACAGAGAGGTTAAATCATTTTCCTAGGATCACACAGCTCAATGTAATGGGGCAGGACTCCTAATCTCAGCCACATCTCATGCCCTTTATATTATATTGCACCAAGTCCCTTGCAGTAAAGGATACCATGCTACATTTCCAATCTAATCTCCATTCTTCTCTCTTTGACTGAATTTTAATTCTCTAGTTATATAATTCACTTATTCTCCTCTTAACATACCACATACTTTCCATCTCATTGTACTCATTTCCTAAATTTTTCTCTCCATTTTTGTTTATTACCTACATTCCCCAGTTTTCTCCCAGTCTTGTGCACATTTATCTCTCTTTTGAATTCTTTCAATAAACTACCAGGTGAAATTAATCACTTCTTTGTGTTTTCAAAGCCCTTTGTTTATGTGTTTCTTATCATATAAGCCAAAGGTAAACATATTTGACCACTTTCTTAGAATTGTGTATCTTAAAGATTTTACATATTTACTCATTTAAGGCTCACTAAAACATTAATTGTCTAAGTCCACCCAGCTCAGCCTTCTTATGCTTTCTGTTCTAACGTTTTACTTTTTCCCAATTTTTCCTACTCATTTACTTTCACTCTCTGTGTACTTTCTATTTAAACTTTGTCACTTGTAGAGAGCAAATAGATGGGTTTTGTTTATTGATCCATTCTGCATGCCTTTGTATTTTAATCAGAATTCTCATAAAGAAATGTTACTGCTATGATGGTTGTTGTTTATGGAACAAACTGACATATGAGCACAGACTCTAGAGAGGCAGGGCAGGTGTCACATGAGATAATATTGATTTCACCTTGGAGAGCAAATGAATAAGGCCATATGTGCATAATGGCAATAGCGTCACTGACAAGGGAAATATCATACGCAGAGACACAAAAGCCAAGCGTCACAAAGGCATAGTGTGAAAGAGATATTTAGCCCATGCACCTTTTTTATATACTTCTCTGTGGGAGTACTTTATCCTTTCTACTAGAGGACTGAGCTTATTCGTCATATTTATGCCAGATTAAGCCCAGGTACTATACAGCTCCCGGCAGAGCCATGATTAATTGGGCCAGCTTTGAACATGTTAGTTGAATTAGATTCACCAAATTTCTCTTTGGAGACTAGAACTAGGAAAAATGGATGTTAGCATTGAAAAATTGTGACAAACCAAAAAAACATATTTGATAAGGAAAAAAAGAACTACAAGTTTATGTAGTTGTTTTGTCTTTACAAGACAGTATATTCCTTTCAACATCACTTTCATTTAGTAGCATAGGACTGACTATTTATTCCAGCCATATAGATCTATTAGGTTTGCAGCAGAATTTTCATGATTCCTATGGTAACTTTTTGGCTACCTTAGGAGGAGAATGAAAATGATAACCTATATAACCATGGCAAAGATAGTGTGAGCAAATAAAATAAAAGAAATCAGCTCAGTTCTTTCTATTTTCTCTGCACTATCCTAGTATCACATCATGAATATTTAATCATACCTCACCGATGTGGGGAAGTAGCAGGGTGATATGAACTGGGATGGAAATGGATACTAACGGACGGGAGATGATTATATTTTTATGTGTTCTATAAAGTTCTATACACAGTTTATGAAATTCCATAAACAATGTCAATACTAGCTTAATATATTCGGTAACTATTCCATTTAAAGTTGGAATTGACCATGTTTTCATATCAAAGAGAAATAATACAAATCTGGACCAGTTTAACGGGAATGGGAAGCACTACAAATCAAAGTTGTGAAGAAATGATAGGCTATTTTTCTTATATTAAAAAAAATGAAAAGCGTTGAATTATGGCAAAGACTTGAATGGACCATAACAAATCTCAGTGGCTGAAAACTGATTCAAAATAAATGGAGATAATTAACAGATTGGAGATCTGCAAGCAACAGGTAATTGGATTATCAATGGATAATTTGTTTCCATGGACATTTTTACTATCTGCACATCTGCAATATTTCATTTTTGTCTTTTTGTTCTCTCAAAGAATGTCCTCAAAACTCAGTTAATTCCCCTTATGATCTGTGTAATTAAGTTATTTTGAAGATATGGGTACTGCATGTTTATTTTTAAATAATATCTAAAGCCTTCATTTTAATTACAAACGACACTTTATTTCCGCTGCTTTTGTACTAGTACTATGAAGAGAATAAGTTTTTCATTCTCCAAGGAGCACAAACCCAAGTTTAATAACTGTCACCTTTTAAAATACTGAGTATTAATCAGGGTCTTTTTTGCTAGTCATGGCAATTCAGCATTTTAAATTTCAAATATCTTTACATCAGATTTCCAACTTTGTCATAAATTTGAAAGTTACAGTTGTGCAATGAAAGCTTTCATGTCACCTAGCTTGCTCTTTATAGTTATGTCAAGATGATGACAGAGACCAGTTTCTCCCACTTTATGGAATACAAAGACCACTTCCTTGTGTTGGTGGAAAAAGAAGTTGACGATTCTTAAGATTCTTGTAGATTTTGTACAATCCATCTAAAACATGTAACAAAATTTCCAACACAGACAAAGCACATAATAAAACCTAAGTACTAACTTATCAGGCCCAAAGTCACAAAAATAGGAAACAAGAATTTTGTGAGATCAGTATGTGTGACACAGAGAAACACTATTTACAATTCTGAGCCTTGGTTCCAGACACTAATATTCTGTGAAGAGCACACACTAAAGTCAGACACCTTGGCTTTCTATCCTGTTTGGACTGTTATTAACTGTATAATGTTTAATTACTAAACACCTTGATTCAGTGTCTTCACTGATAAGTGAGAGATAATATTAATCCCATAGAACTAGATTTTCAGAAATAATTAAAAGAATAATAAGGTTGTAGTGTCTCCTGGTCCACATAATCACTATATTAGCATTTATTGTTGTTATTATAATCAATAGTGAGCATGGAATGTGTGAACTCATAGTTAGATTAAGTTTTGAGAGCCATCAAGTGTTCAATTAGGTGTTATTGTGATATTGAGAGTTTCATTCCTAAAAGACTGATAAAATATACAAAGAATGGAAACTTTTATCAAATTCTAGGGTCTTAGGTGACTAGGCTAAAGACATTTAAATATCATAAGATCAACTAAGATGAAATTCTGTTACATGAAATAGCAGACTGGGTGGGGGTTGCAGGTCTCTGAGAGGGGATGAATTAAACTGATTTTATTTAACTTGAATCTAGATATAAATAGTATTGTGTCCTAGCAATAGTTTTCAAATGCATCCAGTTAGCATCCTGACAAAGATGGCAAGTCATTATACAACTTCATCTGGCAAACATGATTCCAAACTGTGTTAAGGATGTTATTTTTTCTTAGTGGGTGTATATCTTGTAAATCTAAAAAAATGTACAAAAAGAGATGTGTTGATGAACTCAAAATCATAATATTAATCTGTTTGTTTTAAGAAATTTGCATACTTTACATATTTGTAGTATTTGAGAGAATTTAGTTTTTGCTATAAAGACTTATGAGTTCCAATTTAAAATAAGTAATAAATTAATTGATTCAGAATTGTGATTTTATGTAAAAATCACAATTTTTAAGTACAGACAGAACATTTTAAGATAACTTGATGTCATATATATATATATATATATTAATGTACTTTCTTTAGATTCATGAAAATTTCTAGAAAATTTTTAGAAGGTTTGATAGCCAAAAAATTGAAATATTTAAATAGGAAATTGAATCTGTTAAATTTATAAGAAATCATTTGGATCACTTGAAATATTTAAGGACTTTTATTTAATTAAGCAATAAAAATATCCCTAAATATAACTATCCCTTTTTGTTGTTGTTTTTAGTAAAACATAAGGTAGTAAACTGAATTAAGTACCAGATTTTAAAACTGGCATAAAATGAATTTTAATGTATAAAATTGAATAAACTTTTCAATAATCTCTTCTTGGGTGAAAAATCTTTAAGGAAGTGTGTGTGTGTGTGTGTGTGTGTGTATTGTATTTAACAATCATCTTCATACTACTTGGAAAAATTATTGTCATTAATATCTTTCTATTTTTTTAGATTGTGAAATTTTTCTAAAAATTTAAATTATATTTGAAGATCTACTGGTGTTCAAGATACATGTGGAAATCATGAATTGGATGATAAAAAGGCTTAATTTGTTGACAGTTTTTGAGAAGGGATAATATACATATTTGGGGTACTTTTTGGAATCTCAGAAGACAAGCATTATATTTGGAGTTTGAGTGCCACTTCTGATTGAAGCCTCTGGCTTGGGTAGGGTCCCAGGAGTAAAAAGGTCATTGAAAACAAAGATATAAAGTATTTTTGGGAAAAGACAATTGTTACCGAAGAATGAAGAAATTTGGACCCTCCTAAACTTTCTTCCACTTTTTTTTGTGTTTCTTAAGATAACGACATTTCTTCAGAAATTTGGGTGTTTGCACATTTTATATGATTTTTTGTTTTCTCTTTGTTCTTTAGATTTTAGCAAAGTGCTTTAGTATTTGGGATGTTAATACTCTGGCCTCAGTAATTGCCTTAGGAAACCAAAAATGGAATTTCTGCACATTTAGAAAATTATTTTGAAGTATTCAGAAATTTCCCAGGGAGGGGACTAGGAGCAAGGAGAAGGAGCAGAAGCTAGTATTTACTGATAATATAACTGGCGCTTTACTTTCATCCTTTTGTGATCCCTCAATAACTCAGTTATCCTGGCATAATTATTCCTGTCATAAGATGAAAAAATGGAACAACCCAGAATCTGAGTGACCAAAGTCATTCAGTTAGTAATTAGAGCTGAGTGTCAAACCCAGATCTGACGTCAAAATCCTATTCTTTCTAAAAATGGCAAAGAGTAATGAAACATAGTGATAAAATCAGAAAGACTTCCCACCAAAAGATTTTTATTTTAGACTTCTCTAATCCTGTATTTTTAATTTTTCATAGAATATTTTTATTTGACATTTATAATTGAATTAATCATAAGAAATCTATTATCTCTGGAAGGAAATTATTATGTTCCCTGTTTATTAGGTTGAATATCTCACTCATTTACAGGAGTAATTTTTATTCTTATTTTTTTTGTATATGTTATTTTTCATTTTGTTTTTGCCATGTGATATTAAGTAGTACAAAAACTTGAAAGATTTTCAGAAATATATAGAATCAATGCCCAAGGCCAAATTTATTTGCTTTCACTGGACCAGTAATGTCTATGTCAAGTATGTTTTTTCCCCTTAGGATCTGTTTTAATGACCCTATCTTTAGGTAATTCATGACTTTGAATGCAAACCAAAGTGAATTGCATTGCCTCACACCACTGTAACAATTCATGCAGCCAGGCCAACAGGAGAACCCAATTAATGATACTTGCATTGATTGGATGTGAGTCTAAATTACTGTAATGGACATGTTTACACTGCCTTATATATTTTTCCTATTGGCATTTAAGAAGTGTTATAATTGTTTTCTCAATGTATTACCAACTGGTTTGGGGAGGAGAGATTACAGCTACTTGGTACAAGAAATTTTGCTAAATATATTTCAAGCATTTTCTCAATAGGATATAGGTTTTAATTAGTTTGGGAGTATTTTTTTATTTTTAATTTGCACTTTCTTTTGAGCAAAAGTTTTATCCGAACACTAATTTCAGAATGCAAAACAGAGTTTTTGGTGATGGTTCTCTTAAAAAAGCTATTTTATCCCCATTATTCAGTAGGACTCCTGAGAATAAAAGGAGATAAAATTAGAGAGGGCATGGGGACTTCCACTGATAGGACGAGCCTTGGTTCAGTAGAAGAACTTGAGACTCTGGTAGTTTTGAGATTGGAAAATTGTCAACAGACTGCTGCTTCATTGAGATGACTTTCTGGAAAGACAATCTCCTGTGAGTGTAGCAAGAGTTCAGAGGGTGTGTTCAGACTCAATATCTAGAGTGGAATTATTAAAAACTCTTAATAGGTAATAACTATCGATTAATCACAAAGTTGATTGGGGACCTCTTTTTGATAATCTGATAATTGGAATCAGCTTTTCTCTCCTTTTTAGCCCTGGTAATTGTTATGATGAGGCATGCTGATGGCTGCATGATATAGTAGACTCACCCCATTCTGCACGGAGACACTATGTTTATTATTTCTGCGTTATAAGTCTTCCTCTGACATTTATCTTTCCATTGAATAACAATCTTATAACTAGTCTTTGTCAAGAACATTGGCCTCCTCATAAATAGTTACCATCTTACAACAAATCATTTTTCCACATGTATCCTTAGACATAAAATTTATCTTTAAAATATTTTTATTTCTAAGACTATGCCATAGAGACAGTGCTTTGTTGGGGCAATTTTAATCAGTCATTTCTATTTTAAAAAGATGAAAATTAAAAAAGGCTTAGAAGTGGCTCCAGAATTTTTGATGGAGTTGGGCTAGTGAATAGAAATGTACTATTACTATCCCTATTTTACAGATGAAGAAAAAAGCTTGCTTAATGTCCATTCCTATAGCTGATCTGGCTGCTAGGTTTTAGAGATGGAAATAGATCTCAGTTCCAACAAAATGTTATGGCTTTTAGTAATTCATTACAATATTTAAGCTCTCATTGAAAGATGATGTAAATGATTTGATTCTAAAATATTAGTTTCCCTGCTTTCTAAATATTAAAAAGGCTGACATCTTAAGGCTTTAAAGATTTCTTCATCCATGAACACAATTTCTAATGGTGGCTGTTAAACCAGTTGAAATCAAATGATGTTATGGAATTAAAATATGGAATTTCTTTTTCTAGGGACACACAATTTGCAATTCCCGATTCACTTTCCTCTGAGCTAATTTAATTTTTGCTTTTCACATGGGTAATATTTATTCTTTGGTCTATGTTTGATAAAGCACTTGAATAATTACCTAAATACTTCAGGGCACATGTTTTAGTGCCTTGTAGTTAGCCATAGTTTGTAAACTAGTAGAGTTTAAGTTAAAAATAGGTTATAAATGTGTTTATATATATGTTTATATACCTAGTTTACCAATTCATCAGAAAACAAGTCATTTCAATTTATAAGCTGGTTGATTAGTCCAATGAAAAAAATATTTAGATTGTGACAGTTGAATTGTATGTACAAGTAGAAAAAGATAAGCCAGCTATAATACTCATGTTGATTTGTTAAAGTAATGAAGACATGATGGTACTGTCAAGCCTAGGGCAGACTGCCTAAAACTCTCACACTAGCATATTGATTACTTTGAATTAAAATTACTTGACATGCAGCTGGTGCCAGAAGGGTATCTTGCCCCTCCTTGTCTCCCTTAATGCCAGAAATAAATCTCTCTTTTGAAAGGTGCCCTCTCTTTTTGAGAGGGACTGAGAGAGACAGCCTTCTTGCTAAAAGCTAAGACTTCGGAGCTGAAGAGGCTGATAACAAACCTTGCTGCCTCTTTATTAATTAATTACCCAAACTCAAACTTTGTTTAGATTCCTCTCTAAAGAAGACCCAAACCTTGTTTAGATTAATTTCT
Organism: Cynopterus sphinx; assembly: GCA_030015415.1. Classification (NCBI taxonomy): domain Eukaryota; kingdom Metazoa; phylum Chordata; class Mammalia; order Chiroptera; family Pteropodidae; genus Cynopterus; species Cynopterus sphinx. The sequence goes on from CM057383.1 coordinate 122,511,180, forward strand.
AATGAGAATTATTTTTTTGTCCTGTCAATTCTTTAAAAAAATTATTTATGTATTTATGTATTTATTTGTTTGTTTAAATTTTTTGGGAGGCCCAATAGTATAAAACATTTTCTGGTTCATCATTTCTCTGAGCATCATTATGATTCTCCCATGTGCATGTATTAATTTTTTTTCTTGTTATTCTTGTTTTGTGTCAATTTTATTATTTGTCCAGCCACAAGAATTTAAGAAGGGGAGATGCTTTTTCTTTCGCCAACAATATGGAGTGGGTGCCATCACTGTTTTCTTCTTTGTGGCAACATTCATTTTCTACAAAACTTCAAGGGACACTATTTACATAAACTATGTTTAGTTTTTTCCTCCCTGTTTTATTGTGTGTTTCTTTTTCTGCTCAGTTGCCTTGAGGTGCCTTCCAGAAGTATCTGTCCAAATATTAAATGATTTTTGATGACACCAATGGCTTACTTGAGTTTTTGTGTAGGAGTGAGACATGAACTTTAAGTTTGAAGAAAGCCTTTGAACTCCTAAGTAATAACTCAGGATCTGATAGACACACAGATCCTGTACGAGAAAAATAAACTCATATACTGTAATTTTCTCTACTACCAAAAGATATTTTTGTGTGTGTGCAGAAAGAAAGGAATTGAAATACCACTAGTAGTATTGGAAACCATTATTAAATACATAAATACTTAGAAGAAGTTTTCTTTTCTCTGTTATTAGAGAAGAAAATTTTTCCTCTGCCATTCTAGGTTATTTGGCTTGTCTACTAACTAAATTAACATTACACAGATTAACAGGAGAAAAAAACAAATTTAATTAATATATATACAGGGACTCCTTTCAAATGTGAGACCTACAGTCAGCCAGGCAATTGAAGCTTATATGGCATCTTGAGCTAAGGAGAATGGAATTAGTGTCTCAGACTTAAATGGGAAGAAGACAGTTTACAAGATGGGAAGAGTAAGTATTTGGGAAACAAATGTTTGCTATGCCATGCAGAGACACGGGGACACAGAGAAGAATTTGATTTTAGGTCTTGCTGAACTCCCCCATATGTATACCACACCTAGCCTCTATTCTTTGCAGTTATCCCTGGCGATAGTTCTCTTCTTAGGCTAGACCTTCTAGCTAAATTATTTCAGACTTTGAAGCAAGAGATAAAAAACCTCTCCTTGTGTTTTGGGGGCCTTAATTCTTTTTAGCTGGAGCATCCACATGCCAAAGTGGATGAATTGTTCTGAACTCCTTCACTGTCAAGCACTCTAGTGTTGCAAAGTCATTTTGTAACTGTTTGAGGGAGACAGGGCTGCTCTCTTCAAAGGCTCATGAGAAAAGAGTAAACAGCGTGACAACTAAAGAACAGAAAGAAGGTAGTGATGAGAAAGTATTTGTGGTATTCCTCAAATCAAAAAGAAATTTGAAAGTATTAATAAAATGTCTCCCTGGGAAGCTGAATCATATTCATATCAACAGATGACAGAATGATTTAGTGTATTTATTTATTCAATTCTATTTAAAAATATTGAAAGGGTAACATCTTAATTGTTAAGGTGTTCTAATTTATCTTTTTACAATCCTTTTTTATGTGTGTGCACGTATGTGTATGTTTTCATTCAGATCTAACTTACTAAAGAGATGTATCAGTTCCCTTCTTTTTGATATACAGGTACAAAAATCATTAAAATACGTGAAGCCTGAGGAATCACATGGGTAGATTACTGATGCATTTGTTTACAGAGAAGAGTGTCTTTCATCTCAATAATATATTTTTAGGCATTCAGCCTACAGGAGGATATAGCTTATCACTTGTCTTCCATACACCCAGAACAAAAATCATTTGTTCCTTTGCATTCCCTTGAAACCAACCTAGAATGTTTATACCACATGTGTTAATAATTTTCAGGAAAAGGCAAATTATGAACTCATACAAGGATAAAATGAACATGTGATAAATAGTGAACTTAACTCATTATTAACTCATAATTATTACACAATTAATTCAAAAATGGAATGCTAAGAACAGACCTATTTTGAAATCAGAAATATTAAATGAACATGCAAATGGGGGAAAACTGGCATCTAACAGTACAGGAGGGAAGTTAATTAAACTTTTACCAAACAAAATTTATTTTCATGTCTTTAAGTAAGAATTATTTTTTATTGCCATGAATTATTTATAACTTAAAGAGTTACCTGTAACTTGTAAATAGCTTAGAGGCAGTAAAAGACGAAAAATCAGATAACCAGGAAGGTATGTGGTAAAAAATAGTTTTTCACTGGAGATATCTGATCTTTTATGCTTATTTCAAAATGTCTTACACACTGTAATTTTCTACTTGACATATGGACTATATTTATGATAGCTTTTTGCATATACATTTTTTGTCTTTTCCTTATTTGAAATATAGAAATGGATGAAAAACAGCTACTTCTTAAATAGATAGTGAAATAAAATGATAAATTTTGGGTGTTATTGGTCTCTACAATAAAAGTTTCACCTTCATGGCATGATGTTTGATAACACACAATAAAAAATTATTCTTGGAAACCTGGGAAAGAACGATTCTTGTTTTGATAGCTAAAACTGTTTGGTTAATAACAATATCCTCAGTGTTGCTTCATGTACTTAATTTATGCTTTCTCAGATTTTATAGGTGAGAAATCTTTTGACTCCAGCTTAACCAAAGCATCACATAAACAGAAAAAATGACAATAAAAAAATATGAGTTGGACTTTAAGCATATATAGATGTAGACAAATCTATATTCAAATCAAACTATATTATTTTACCTCTTAGGGACTGTGTAACCATAGAGAATGTTAATTAACTTTTTCTGAGACTTAGTCACCTCATTATTTAAACTGACATAATAAAACCATAACCCAGGACTGTTATGAAGGTTATATAACATTTAAAAAGCTTAGCTTAGTGCAGAATGCATAAATACTGTTTTCCTTTTTTCTCCTTTTTCTATTTTAAATTAAACAGATGAGAAAAAAATTCAATCTGAAGTCTCAAACTCTGCTGAGCACAATATAAAATCTGAAATTAGCTTGAATACTCATATGTAGATTTAAAAAATATTTTTGTTTAAAAGCTTAGTTTGTAAGACTATTAACTTGAAGACAATGTATTTTAGAGGTAGGACAACGTTTAAAAACTGAATATTTTCTTCTTAATAATTAGAAAAAACCTAGTTTATTACAGTGCTTTCTCACATTTCACTTGTTAGAAGTAAAAATGTCAGAATATGTCTGAAATGCAATTGTTTAATCTCTGATCTCACCATGAATATGTGTGTATGTATGTGTCTGTACTTTTTTTAATAAAGAAAAATTTAATCATCCAATTCAGAAAACAGGTTAGTCTTTGTATTTATATTGCAGAACAGAGAATATCATGATTCAAACAAAACATTCAATATAAATTCAGATTTGGTCTAACATGCTCATATTACTTTCATATGTGAAAATAAAAACTAAAAACCAGTGTCTTGAAAGGTATAACTACATGTAAAGAGAAATATATGTTATTTTCTTTGCCTATAGATACATGTAATTTTTATGCAATATCCTCACAGTTTTGAGTGAGCCTTTTAGCTACTGCAGCAAAAAGATAGCATGGGAGCTGCACACTTTAAAATAATTTTAAATTGTACTTATTCTCTCAGAAACATAGAGAAACAGAAAAAAATGTTGCCCTTTTTGTTCCCTGAAAATTTTATGGCAGCTACACAATTACTTTTTTTACTTTCTAAAAAAAAAGATGTATCTAACGAGTGTAAGCATTTGGAGCAATTTAAATTAATGCACCATTTATTTGTCAATTAATTGTCAGAACAGTTTTGTCATTTTGTCTCCTCAACATTACCTACTATTTAAAAACAAACATAGGTTTAAAAAAAAACCAGATATAACATGTCTTCTTAAAAAGCATCTGAATAATACAAATTAAATGCTGAAATGTATTTAGAGATTTAGGGGCATCGGTGGATATTTTCAGGCACATGTGAGGTGCATGATTCTTCAGTAGAAGGTTGTTCAGAGACATAAAAATTTCCTCTATGATTCGTTCATAGGAGAAGAAAAACTGCCCTCCAAATTTTATTGCAGCTAATTCAAAACCTTTAGAGTTTAGAGCCCAGAATCCAGTAGACTGCATCATGAGAATTCCAGCCTTTACAAACCTCTCTTAGGAAAGCTGAAATGACAAGGTGGGGGTCACATGCTGGAGAGAGCCGACAATGCTCACGTGACCAGAATTCTAAGTAAATTTGATTTATGGGCTATTCAGATGTAAACCAAATTCTACTTCCTTCTCATTAGTGATAATTAACAATTAATGGAGCAGGAGAGAAGTCAATCTTACAAGATTCATTTCTTTTCTAAGAGTTCTGATTATAGGTCATGTTTTTCCTTTAGAAAATTTACCCACACTAAAATTGTGTTTAATACAGTAAAAACAGTGCCTATATCTCTGAATTAGTTATATCGTGTTTTGGTAAAATCTTAAAAATATTAAGACCAATTTCAGGGAAAGAGTAATTTGGAATGAAGAAAACTTTGCATTTTCTCTCTTTTTAAAAAGGGTGAAATGACTAGTCTATTGTCCATGTCCATGAGTCTCTGCTTGTTTGCCCTGTTTGTATGTTGCTTTTGGGTTTATATCCCACATATAAGTGATCTCATGTGTTTTTCAACTTTTCTGTTTGGCTTATTTTATTTAGCATGAATATCTCAAGGTTTGGTTATCAGAAGGTGGAGGGAGGGAAAAGGAGATATTTGGGGAAAAAGCGGTCAAATATGTGGTGACAGAAAGAAATCTAACTGTGGGAGGTGAATACAATGCAATAGATAAATAAAACTTGCTGTTGAATTGTACACCTGAAGTTTACTGGATTTCATTAACCAATGTCACCATAACAAAAAAAAATAATAAAAATAAAATGAATAAAAATTGAAAATGGGTCAAATTTAGTCAGATATATATATAATGATTAAGAACAAAAGTCATTGGCAAAGATGAACTTGGATTTGAACTGCTAGCATAGCTGTTTGTTCAAAAATGGAATTGCTCATCCTGCCTGCTACATTGCTTCTACTCCAATATTTTTTTTATAGTAAGTAAAGATTATCGCTTCCAGTTAGACCAGATATTTTGAAGCTTTTCTTAATAGTTTCCTTACTATTTGTAGCCTAAAACTATTTAGGCTTTTGCTTCTGCTTCCTAAATGTAGTTAGAATTTGTTCACTTCCCTTTTTCTCCCTACTCTTCAGTCTGGTCTCAACTACGGACAGGCATCTTTCGTGTATCCTGCAGAAACAGTTGTAACTGGCCACTCTGCCTTAGGGTTTTAGTGTTCATTTAATCAATTCTCAATCATGTCTTCAAAATCTGATTATGTCAATACAACTCACTCTACCTCCCACCACCCTTTCACCACCACCCCCAACCCCCACCAAAATCACACATTCAACACATACACCAATCCTCTTAAAACAGATTTCTCTCAAGGAGAAATTCTCAAATATGGCCTCTGTCTATCTCTGCAGACTCTAGAATCACCATGACTAAATCCATATATCTGTCCTTTAACCATCTGGCTTTGAAGAATACAGTTTTTGTGCCATCATTTTCATTAGAAGTCCAGATACTCACTCTGATGGGGTGTATAGTTTAGTTTAGTGTGGATTGTGTAGCCAGGTATGAAGTTACCTTGTTGGAACTATGTGTTTTTCTAAACCAGAATTATGAATGTTTTGTGAAAGAATAAAGTGGATGTTAAGGAGACAGCCCACCACTACCCAACTAGAATCGTGTTTCTAAAATATTAATGTGCATACGAATAACCAGGATGCATTAAAATCAAATTCTAAATTAGGGTGGGGCATGAGATTCTGCATTTCTAACAAGTTTCCAGGTAGTGATTATATATTCATAGAGTTTCGTATACGTTTGGGAGCTATTAATAACTATAACCCCCACATAGTAAGTGTGCGATATTATTATATTGCTATTGATTTATGAGATCATACAACAGTAAAAATTTCTCAAAGATCACTCTCAAAGTTACTGCATTCAGAGAAAAAAACAACATGGCTATGAAAAAATCTGTAAGATCTCAGTAAACTAAAAATTTCATTATCAAAACATAAAAACAATTATTAATAAAACCAATAAAATATAGGATATTTATAATTTATTTAATGGAGACAGAAGTAATAAAGTTTTCCCTAAGGCATCTGTGTATAAAATTGATAAGGAAAAGACAATTTGGAGTAAATTTTTTCCTAAAGTTTCAAAAAGATTTAGTTTCAATTTATTTACTCACAGAATTAATGTATTAATTTACTGAGAGTAAGGTTTAGATATTGTCCAGCTAAATGAAATATCTTCATTCATTTTTTTCAGGTATATGTAGAATTCACCGAAATAAGATACATGTGTATAAATCTAACTTGCATTTAGATGCCAAATTATAACTTACTTTTAGAAAGTTAGTTCTTTCTTAAACTTTATATGAAAAGCAGGGTATGTTAATTTTGCCTTATTTATCCACTTGGAGTCAATGACTGACAAAAGATTAGAATGTGAGTGTTGTATTTTTCCCTGTGATTACTATTTCTGATTGAAAGGAAAGAACTCTAGTCTCCACTATATGAACTCTCTTACATTTGGTTACAAATTGAGAACAAAATCAGGGGCAGAGAATAGGTGGGGAATTCTTTTAGCCAAATTTGAGGTGAGTTGTAAAGAAAGATTGACTGTAACCTTATAGGTGAAGATGCCAAGAACTCTTCTTACTGTCCTCTTTGGGTTGAATTAGGAGGCATGTATGTCAAAATTATGGTCTTTGAAAATTATAATATTTTAAATTCAAATATTTATGCAATTAGCAATGAAATCCAATCTTCATGTTAAGATTCCATGCTAAATTTGCAAAACAAAACATGCAAATGGAGTGAGAAATATAGATATAAATTGAGATGAATATTTAAAATGCAACATAGGAAATAACCTCTTAAGTTTTCATAAAAGGACTTAATATTTTATACAAAGTGGATGTAATAGACCTGACTTAAAATTGAACTCCAAACTTAGTTAAAGAAGGAGAGGGAGAAGAAAAAGATCATTTAATGAAAGTCTGATAATACTTGCTTCTTGAACTTTATTTAAGTTTGATTTTCATGCGACTTAGTTTGAGGAGAAAATAGTAGAAAGTCTTAAGAGTGAGATGTTTTGGACCAATTCTGTCACTCCTAGCTGTGCCCTGTCTCTATCAATTGAACTATAGAAACAGATCGGAAAACAAAAATAGAAGTGTTATGCAAGAATTATAGGATGGGGGATGAAAGTGGATATAGTGTATGTGTTTTGGGGATGAGGGTGGAGGAACCCTGAAATCATTTGTGTGATAGGAGAAAGGGGAAATTAGATCTATCAATGTGTCTATAATAAGCAGGTTTTTTCTCTTGTTTCAAAGGTTACTTTTTTTATTATGTTGCTTATCTATACAGCACATGAGAAATACTTGTATAAAGAAAAAGATGATAAAGAGAGATAAGGCTTTAAGGTCACATTATTTTTCTTTACTTTTGGACAGTGATTTAGCCCCCAGATGACACTTGGCATTTTTGCTTGTCACACTGCAATGAAGGTGCTATTGGCATCTAGTGGATAGCGGCCAAAGATGTTATATATCTTACAAAATATAAAACCATTCCCACACAAAAAATAATTATTTCATCTAGAATGTTAATAGCGCTGAGGTTAAGAAGTCCTAGTTTATGATTAGAAAGCACTCAACTGCTTATTTGTTTCATTTATTTATGTTAACAGGAATAGAAGGTAAATTTACCAACTGCGGGTATTCCATTCATGTTTTGTTTTCTTTTTAATTACCTACCTAGTCAGAACAGCCAGCTAACTTTTTTTCTTTTCCTAGCTAATTGTCTTTAAAAAGGTCAACTTTCTTATTATAAATTTCTCAAATTGAGATAATAGGTTGAAATTTTTCAGAAACAATCTGAGGCAGGTATTTAGATTTGACATTTTATAGGGAAGATTGATGAATCATTAGCTCTAGAGTAAAAATGACCATTAATCCAGCTTTAAATTTCTCAACTGTGATATGGACCTATACTTGGAATTAATTTATAGGATTATAATATATATTAATTAAAATAATTCATAGAAAGCATTTAAAATAGTACCTAGCATAAGATAATTGCCAAATAACCATCCTACAACCCTCACCAGAGGCTCTATTTTTCCTCAAGCTCCTCAACATCTTTGTTCTTATATGAACTACACATTAGTAAGTTGAATTCTTTTAGCCTCTCATTGCAGTGACTACTTTGGGAATCATAAAATAATAGTGGATTTTATGAATAGAAATGCAACCAAAAAATTTGCTAGATTACCTGCAATTTTATGTAGATGAGAATTGTTGAAAAATTTTCCAAGTTATGATAATAAAATTAGAATAAATTCTATGTAATTTTTCTTATTGGCTTGGCTTTTGTTCATGCTATTGCAGAATATACTTAGTCCTTCTTCCCCTTGGTTGCCTTTTTAGATATCTAAGTGCGATTATGTCCTTCATGCTTGAGTTTCATATTACTCAGATGCATTAATACAAAAACTGATGCTATCTGTGTACAAAAATCATCATTTACTCAACAAACAGCATTGTGCTAGATTCCATTAATACAGAGCAATGTAAGACAAACCCTAACCTTGAAGCATACATATGTTTGAGAGGAAGACAAATAAAGAGAAGTTGCAGTAAACTGTGGTAAATGGTATGCTAGACACATGAAATAATCAAATCCAACATTTATGAACTACAGTTAAGTAAATGAATATAATATACAACAATTTTATGCATTAAAAATTATAGAGGTAAGAAAAATTTCTGCTGCACTTTTAATTGTCTGTAAATTCAGGCAATGGTGGTCAAGAGTCATAAGGATGGAAACTGATTTATATAGGCGTATCCATTGGATATTTTACTTTCCATATGGTATCAAAGATTAAAGTGAGGTGTTTACTATAGAAATTTGTTGCAACATCACCCACCACCAGAAAAAAAGGCATTTTGTTTGTATATAAGAAAGGATAAATAACTTTGATAGAAGAGTGAGGCCCTGGTTTTCCCTTTTTACATATAAACAACCTGCAGGTATTAGATTCAGTTCTGGGTGAATCCTCTTAAGGGGTATGAACACATTGAGGGTAGAAAGAATAGTTAAGATAATATAGTAAACCTAAATAATATGATATGTAAATAGTTTTAAACATTGGGTATAAACAACCCAGCTATAATAAGTCTTATAGGAAACTTAATATTGTTTTCCAATATTATAACAGGGATTAGACCATGAAATATATTGTATAATAAAAGTGATAGAAGTAGAACTACTGAGTTTATTGTTTCATCCTATAGAAACATTAAAATAAACATTTAAAAAATATGAAATGAATCATCTTAGGATGCAGAGAGTTCTTCTTCATTCAAGGTATTTGTCCATAGGACTGAACACAGGTGACAGAATTACTGTGGAGATATTCCAACATCATATGGATAGTTCTAAATTATTGCTCTTTCCAACACTAAGAAATTCTGGTTTTAAAATGGAAAACGAGATTAATTTGAACTTGACTAACATTACTAATAAAAGTTAGGAATGAATTAAATGTTGAATACTATTATGGCTGCATTAAAGTATAAAGAAATAAAATTATACCTCTGGTGACCCTTGGGTCTGTCACAGAAATGAGATGTCTATCTCATGAGGCTATTACAGTCAGCAAAAAATTTAAATAATGACAATTAAAGGGTGGCTGGCTTCCCTAACTAATGAAAGTTCAATATCTTTTAATTATATTGGTGAACAGTATGGTTGCAAAATATGACTTAGTAGCTCTAATTCAGTATTGTAATGAGTCTTTTCATTTCAGCTCGAAGCTGTATGCTTTTAAATATCTTAGGAATCTGAAATATGCCATTGCCGAAGGACAAAGAACTCAATGTTTTTGACATGGTAGAGGAAAATGGCTGCTTAGGGAACAAAGTATTTTAAAAATTCAATTTGTTTCAGCAATTCTTCATTACTGTTTACCCTGTACCAGTCTCTGTAGTAGATGAAAGAAGTAATACAAAGGTCAATAAGGCATGAAACTTGGTCTCAAGGTACTTACTGTCTAGTGGGAGAGAAAAATATGTTAAAAAACATCTGTTACAAAATAGATAAAGTATGTTAATGAAACTATGCCCCCAAAATCATGGGAGTGCACAAATAAAGGTTATTAGATCTGCTGGTGGATGGTGATGATGGGAGAAGGAGAAGGTCAGAAATCTAAGAATTTAAGAAAAGTAAATTACATTTAAGCTGTGTTCTAGAACACTATATAATTCATCAGATTAAGCCTTATAAACTCTTATGAGTAGGCACAACAAGCACAGCTAACTATATGAATAAAAGCATGTGAGAGTATGGCACAGTTGCTGTGGTTAGCCATTGGGTGTCTATGTTGGCAAAGTGAAATTATGGAGTTTCATAGAATCATAAGGAGATGAGATTTGATCCATTCAAAATCTTAAACTTGCCTTCTGGTGTGAGGGTATCTCACTGTGGTTCTGATTCGTATTTTCCTAATAGCTAGTGAAGCTGAGCATCTTTTCATATATTAAACACTAGTCAAACAAGTCTGCTCCTTTGAGATGCATACCCACCCACCTAGTTATGTTCACCTTCTGTTTTCTACATTTCCATATCCACAATTTATCAAGAACCTTAGCATCTGCTCAGGCTATTTGACTAAAGCACATATAACTTTTACTAATGCCAAGTCTATGTGTATAATAATCCTGCAAACATTTTAGCCTCTCAGTTTTCTTGATGTCCCAACTCCCAAGGGCCTTTTCACTTTCTTCACTTCAGCCATCCACCTTCAAATTCCTACCTTCTAATTTGTTATTGTGAATTTAATTCCTCCAATGACAGTACCTCAAACATTCTAAACTCTGACCGCATCATTTTCTCAGACAGCAAGCTTAGTTATGTCCAATATAACCATCCTTTTCTTTCATTTTCATTCTACATAATTCTTAATTATGTCCTTCTACATTCTTCTTTTTAATCCTTTAGCTCTCAAATTCTCTATTTGCCAACCTAACCAGTACACACTGTTTGGTTCATCATTTTAAAAACACACTCGTCTATTCTCTAAACATTCTACATTATTGTTCCTACAGAGGCATTGACAGAGATGATAATTGAATTAATCAAAGCAAAAGAATATTTGAATTATTCAGTCTTTTCTCACTAGCAGAGAGTTTGGCTAAGAATAGCATCTACCACTACTTTGAGAAGAGAGAGAGAGATGCTCATATTTGGATATGGAAACTTATAGAAATATCTTCATTTTTTTGTACACAGATGGAATTTTGTAAATGGCAGATATGATAGTACTGAATAAGTAATTTGTTTCTTTACATATCTTATTAAATTTCTAGCTATTATTTTTCCTACATACACCTGTGTATTATAGGCTTTATCTCTGATTGTCTTTCAAATCCATTCTCCTCTGCAATTATTTTAGACCACGTCATCATGGGGATACTTTAATATGCTCCTAACTGGTATCCCTACTTCCACATTTCTTTCCTTCCCCCTTCTGATTCATGTAGACACTATAACTATAGTTATATTTTTCAAATGTAAATCTTTCCCTTTTACTCTTTAAACATTTCAGTGCCTACCTGTCATTTTGGGATAAAGGTCTTACAGTGCTTGGCACATAAAAGTATAGATGTCTATTTATTTAATGAAAGAAGGCCAAAAAATATGTCAGCATATAGAATTAATATTTATTGTTTTACAGTATACTCTGTTGTTCTTAAATGGCCACCCACATACATTTTTAATACTGTTAAAAATCAAGACATATTTTACAGTCGAAGTTCCTTTGTTCCAGGTGGTTTTCACATCATAATTGTCAAGGCAAGCACTCTGTAAAATTGCTTTCGCAGGTGGCAGCTATAACTTCTTGAGTTTTTAGTCAACAAATCATGGTGGACCATTTGAAGATGGAATATGAATTCTAATTATTTTCTCTAAACTTTCTGTTGAAGCTATCTGCACTAAAAGTTACAGAATGGGTGTCAGTGGCTTGAGAAGCAGTAATCAAAGAGACAATGCTGGAACACTTTTAAGTAAAGGTTTATGCAGCAAACTTTGTTCACTCAGTGATTAATAAAATATTAACAAACTTTACAACCAATGGGATCTTATATTTAATGCAATTTATTAACATCCACTATTTTATAAAGTTCTGGACCATTTTTTAGATTTGTTTTCCTTTGGCAAAATTATAGAATTATAGATATATTGGGCATTAGAAGTCATGTAGTCCAGTTTTCTTATACTGAGGTTACAAATCTTAAATGATGAAAAAGAGTTACTTCGCTATTTTCAAGGCGCTAGTTACCAATCTGACAGATTCAATGTTTTTGCCTTGTCTGTTGGATCTACGTTGAGTTATTCATCTCTTGATATTATCTGGAACAACTGTATCTCAGCAATCTTGCTTTTGTGCTAGGAAGAGCTGGCTTCTTACACAGAAGGTTCTAAAAGCACACCAAGATGATAACAAATTTCTGAAGACCATTTTATCCTTTTTCTGATAACTTCCTACCTGCCATGTGCTACGGGGCCTGATTTAAATGAATTCTTCACAAAATATGAATCCCAAAAATATGCCTTGCTTCACAAAAAACCTTCTCATTTACCCCCACTACCAAGAGAAGGAAAAAAGCCATGATTAGCAGCTTTTCCATGAGAATTTTTTTACACTTCATATTAATTTACTCTAAGCTTCTCATAAATAATAGAAACTACCAATGAACCTAAAAAGTTTTGATTTTCCTGTATTCAAGTTAGAGTAAACTTTTTTTAGTTTCATTATAGTCATTTAACAGGAATTCAGATTAGGTTGGCAAACTGAGATATACTCAAGAAAATGTACTATTTTTTTTTTTTTTTTACTCTATTGGTTCCATCTCTAGAATAAAACTTCTGTAAAGCTGACAAAAGTGGTGACTGGTCAATACTTGGTTTTAAATAAGTATCTGCTAAAATGAAAATAAAATGGAAAAAAAGGATTATTTTCCTCCAGCCTGGGATTGAAAGTGAATTTATAGTCTGTGCAGGGCCAAACATTAGCACCCAGGGAAGTCCTTCAAAAAGTCTTTGCTAGGCACTTCGTTTCTGGTGACAGATTTCTTTAATACCACTGCTCTTTCACATCTACCACTGACTCAGGGGTTTAACAGGAGAGAATAACACACCATATCAAGGAGATAAGAAAGGCTGACTCTCCCAGTTTCAAACAAGCTAGATGTGGGCAATAAAACACAACCATTTCTATGGAGTTTTCTCATCTTTTTGTCTTTTCCTCTCTCTTTTTTGTTCATATCTAAAATATTTCAAAAAATCTTTTAGTTTATCTTTGCATTTCTCTTCTGAATGACCCTGAGTTCCTGCTGGGAATTTCAGAATAAAAATTAAACTAAATTATCTATTATTGTGATTCTGAGAGTGAACCTAGCATAGCTGACTACTGTGAAAAAGAGATGAAGTCTTGAAATCTATCAAGTATCTAAACAGGATGCTATGGAGTTGAATAGTGTGAAGTCACCAGGTTAAGAGATTAACTTGCATTAGTGTTTGTGCTCAGTGGTAGGAATTATTCAAGAACAGTCTGTTCCTTTACCTTAAATCAGAGAAACTCCTTACCCTGAATTTGGTTGGAGTAATACAAGCAAAAACCCAAAAGAAAGGGGATCATTGGGTTTTATTTTTACTCTTTCAGTCTAAAGTGTCATGGCTTCTGGAAAGTTGAGTGCTGAATACGTACATCATTTTTGGATGAATCAGTCAGTCTAAGAAGGTTTTACTAAAATGTGGCAATATCCAGTTGATTTGTTATGAGAATCCAGTGGATTTTATTATAGAAGTGTAATAAATATAATCAAAGTCTCCCATACAGATAATAATGATATGTGATATTTTCTGCTATATGCCTGCTTGGTTGTTAAGTGGACATTGTGTTTTTCTTCTCATTGTGAATTTCTTATTTTCTGGTTATTTCTCTGCTATTCTTCAGATGTCCATATCTTTTCTGAGCAGTTCTCATGTTTTGAGAAAGTGACTTCAACATTGGTTTACCATGAAGCATGTGGCTGAGGCCCAAGCAAATCCGTGAATAATTATCTTTTGTATTATTGATTCAAAGATAAATGGGTACCCAAATGGAGGCCAATGATATGCAAAATATTAGTGGAGAATTTCCTCGAAGGAATCTTCCTTGCTCTTCAAACTCTCTTTCTTTCTATGGACTTGGAGGTGGAGCAGGCAAGTAGGAATTTATCAATAGTCATTTTATTACTCAAAGGGATACTTTTCTTAGAAGATAACAAGAGATGGCAAACCAGAGGAGCTGAAAATTAAAAAATTGAACGCTGGGTCAATTAATCAAGCAAATTGTGATACCTGATCTGGCATCTGTGATTATATGGAATAATGTAGTAATAATAATAATAATAATAATTATATATATAATTATTTATATATATAAATATATATATATAATCTATATATATATATATAGATTATATATATATATATATATATATATATATATATATAATCTTTATTAAGGGGGTTTGAGTTGAGCTTTCTGTTACAGGTATCATAAAGTCCTAAATAAACATGCACTAGAGTGCATGCTTAAAATATTTGACATAACTAAATAGAAATGAGTCTTATTAGTAGAAGATTCTTCAAAAGATACTACTGACCTTTTATTGTGGAATTAAGAATTATAAACTGAGCTTCATTTTTTCAGTTGGTCTTGTCGACATGTATATTTATTTATAATAAACACAAAACACATTGAACTCAACAAAAATATTAATTAGGAGTGACGATCTACAATAAAGAATAAAAATTCTACACTTTTGATTGTATCATTAGGTATAATATATAAATATGAGTATTAAATTTCATATAAATAAGGAGAAATGACCCCTTGTTCTTCAAACAGCAGCTACTTTCTATTGTAAGAAAAAGTTATATATTCTATGTTCTTTTCCATCATATCTGCTTCAAATCTAAAAGCAATATGAGAGAGTTTACTGCCTTTTTTTTTCAGTTTTTTGGTTTAGTTTCTTACAGTAAAATCTTTAATTCATTTTATATTTGTTCTTATATGTGGAATAAGAGAGTGGTCTAATTTTACTTTTTGCATGTATCTGTAGTTTTCCCAACACCATTTATGGAAGAGACTGTCTTTATTCCATTGTATATTTTTGCCTCCTTTGACATAGGTTAATTGACCATATAGACATGGGCTTATTTCTGGGATCTCTATTCTGTTCCATTGGCCTATGTATCTATTTTTTATGCCAGTATCATGCTGTTTTGATTACTATAGACTTAAAGCATAGTTTGATATCATGTAGCATGATACCTCCAACTTTGTTTTTCTTTCTTAAGATTGTTTTGTTTATTTGGGGTCTCTTGTGGTTCCATGTAAATTTTAGGATTATTCGTTCTTGTTCTGTGAAAAATGCCATTGGTATTTTGGTAGGGATTACATTGAATCTAGATTACTTTAGGGAGTATGGACTTTTCATAACATTAAGTCTTCTTATTCATGAGCACGGTACATGCTTTCATTTGTTTGTATCTTCTTCAGTTTCTTTTTTCAATGTCTTAAAATCTTTCAAGTACAGATCTTTTACCTCCTTGAATAAATTAATTCCTATGTATTTTATTTTTTGATGCAATTATAAATGGGATCATTTCTTAATTTTCCTTCTGGCAGTTTGTTCTTGGTGTATAACATACAGCTGATTTCTGAATATTTTTGTATTCTGCTACTTCCCTGAATTCATTTTACAGTTCTAGTAGGTTTGTGTGTGTGTGTGTGTGAAATATATATATATACACATATATATGAATAAATACGTATATATACATATATGAAACCATATTATCTGAAAGTGATGAACATTTTCTCCCTTTTCAATTTGTATCTTTTTCTTTCTTTCTTTCTTTCTTTCTTTCTTTCTCTCTTTCTTTCTCACTTTCTTTCTTTCCCTCTTTCTCTCTTTCTTTCTCTCTTTCTTTCTCTCTTTCTTTCTTTCTTTCTTTCTTTCTTTCTTTCTTTCTTTCTTTCTTTCTTTCTTTCTTTCTTTCTTTCTTTCTTTCTCACTTTCTTTCTTTCCCTCTTTCTCTCTTTCTCTCTTTCTTTCTCTCTTTCTTTCTTTCTTTCTTTCTTATTTCTCTCTCTCTCTCTCTCTCTCTCTCTCTCTCTCTCTCTCTTCTTTCTTTCTTTCTTTCGTCTGATTTTTGTGGCTGGGTGGGTCTTTTAAAACCTTGTTGAATAAAAGTAATGAATAAAAGCGATCCTTGTCTTGTTCCTGCTCTTAACAACATGTTTTTAGCTTTTCTCCACTAAGTATGATGTGAGCTGTGAGTTTGTCATATACAGCCTTTATTATGATGTGACGGTATGTTCCCTCTTTTACAGTTTTGCAGAGAGTTACTGTATTTTGTCAGTTGCTTTTCCTGCATCTATTGATATGATCATATAATTTTTATCCTTCATTTTGTTTATGTAATATATCATGCTAATTGATTGTGGATGTTGAACTAGTCAGTATCCTAGGCATAAATTTTATTTAATTATGGTGTGTGACATTTTAAATATATTGCTGAACTTAGTTTGCTATTATTATGTTGAAAATTTTTCAAAAATTTTATCAAGGACATTGGTCTATAAGTTTTTTTTTATGACATCTTTGTTTTTGGAATTAGGGTAATGCTGGACTTGTCAAATGAGCTGGAGAGCCTTTCCTCATCTCTAGCATTTCTCTTTGGTTTTTTAAGAATTATCTTTTCTCTGCTTACAGTGCTCATCTGTTGATCTGTTTTTGCATGCTGTCTACTTTTTCCTTTAGAGCCTTTGGCATATTTATTTATTTATTTATTTATTTATTCATTTATTTATTTATTTATCTATTTTTAGGTCTGATAATTTCAACATACTTGGCTTATCTGGTCTGACCTTGCTCCCTCTCTCTTCAAATTGTGTTTTTTGCATTTTGGTATGCCTTGTAATTTTTTTTTTTTTTTGATACCTGGATATTTACCAAGGAAAAGGAACTCTTGCAAATAGGCATTTACTAATACAATGGTAGGAGAGAGGACACATTCTGTAGCCCTATGATTAATTCTTAGTCTTTTAGTGAGCCCTATGCCTCTGGATGTGAACTTTACAAGTGTTTTCCAGTTATTTTCTTCTCCTTTATATTGGATAGAATGAATAGAGTGGGTGTTTCTATTCTCACATGTAGAAGTCTAAAGCTGAATGTATTTGGGTCTTCTTCCCACAGGTCAGTTAGGCCCTGATCATACCCCCCAGAAGATCAGGCTCTTTTTAAGTACTTTCTCCTAAGCAAAGGCCTTGTTAAGAACACCAGAGTGCTCTGGTGTACTTTAGAATGTTATCCTTTTCTCTTCCCCTGCCAGAAGCATGAGGAAATGTTTTCCATTTTCCTCATGGAAGTCACACTCAAAGCATTTGTGGGGGCCCTTTGTGACTGAATCCCTTTGGAATTTCTAACACTCAGAGCCATCCACACCAAGATTCTAGCAATTTATCAATTACAATTTAGGTTTTCCTACCCCAAAAATTTTTCACATGATGAGTTCTTCTCCTGATTCTCTGCTCAGGTAAGCCACATCTCCCTGAATTTGCCTGCTTGTCTCTCTAGTCTTGAGAACAGTAGTTTTTCTTATGTGCACACCTTTCTTAAAAAACTGGGAAAAGTTGTTGATTTTTCAGTCTATTTAGTTTTTACTATTTTTAGGATATAGTTGTGATTTCCAAGCTTCTTACTTGCAGAACTTGAAACTAGAAGTCTCTGTTTAAATTGTTCTAGTTTTTATCATCTGTTAAATAGAGCTACTAATAATACCTACCATGGAGGTTGTTTGTTTTGATCCAAACATGGTTACTAATGACTTAATATATTTCTAACTATTCTAGAAACTTAAGATAAAAAAATGTGAATGTTGAATGTAAAATGCTTACATAATAAGTATTTTATAAATGTGAGACATTAGACCATTTTAATTTTTAAATTCAAAGGATAGGTGTGACAGCCATTAATGGACAGAAACTTATGTAATTTACATATTAATGTATTAATCCCATCATTCTCATATATTTTTATAAAACATAAAATGGTCCTTGAGTGGTCCTTGATCATTTTCAATATAGTTTTATTTTATTATTTATGTAGTCCTTGGTCATTTAAAAATTTAAGTAAATTGATGATCCCTAGTTAAACACATGAATAAAAATTTATAATGTACAATGTAATTGTTCCATATTTATTTAATACCTTCATGTCAATGAAAGTGTAGAGCCACTTTATTTAAGCAACAAATAAGAGTACTTTAAATATTATAAATTGAGCTAGAGAAACCTATAGTTTTGTTTTGCCTCCAAATACACATTCAGAACATAACAGCAATGTTCAGGCAGAAATAGTTGAATTTCTGTTATTTTTTATTATTATATGAGTCTATTAGAATAGTTTATCACAATACCATGTTAGTTTTTCATTTTTTGAAACCTTGACTTAGGTCATACTGAAAAAAAAAAGTGAATATCAGATCTTTGGGGATAGATAGAGCTCTGTGTAGTGAAAAATCTAATCAATGTTTCCTGACTCACAGGGTGGACTTCATTATTCATTGCCTACTGCTTACAGATGGTTGTCCATGGTCCTGAATTGAAGTAGCCTCGTTCGTTCCCCAGAGGCCCAATGTTCCAAAGCAAAACTATTCTGTCTGAGGCCACTCCATCTTAGTACAGGCAAAATTGGTTTGGCAAAACCAGAAATTTGTCCATCACAGTTTAGTTGCATTATCAGTTGGTCCAGATAAAATGCATATTGGAGATCTAGAGGTTGTAGTTATAATTTTACCTACTTACAAAACTTAAAGTAAAAAAAAAATAACTTACCTATAGTAAGATATAGGTAAGTTAACTTACCTATAGCAAATCACTGTACTTAGGACAATTTTTTAGGGTTCTGTACCTGAGGTAATTTGGTCACTGATGGGTACTACAAGAGTGTATTTGGAAGAAGAGACTTTCAAAGACTAAAATTTGTGTGAGAGCATGTAATGTTATTAATTTCAATGGCCTTCCATGAAACAATTCTAGAGGTTATTTAATAATGGAATAGGTAATCTTTTTAAATTAGGTGATGCACAAACACATAAGCTTATAAATGAAAGATTGTAGAAAGTATGTGGATTGACCCAGTGTCAATAATTTTAGCAGAGGGATGAGAATAACAATGATGTACATTTACAATGCAGTTTCAAGTGCCATTTAATGTTGATTATTTCATTTAATCCTAAGAACATTCTCTGAATTTCTTTCTTTAATCTTCAACTTTTCAGTTGAGAGATGTTATACAAATATCCCAAGAACACACAGTTCATAAATGTGGGAGTGGGAACTCAAACTCAAATCTTTGGTTCCAATTTCTGGTATTGTTTTATAAAATTTCAGAATCAAAATACATTGTTTTTTCACTGGAGTAATATTTTACATTCTCTTGGGAGGTTTTTTCACTGGAGTAATATTTTACATTCTCTTGGGAGGAGAATGGCTGTCATATTTTACTATCACTTCCACAACTCACTTTGAGGGACTTTAAATCAAAGAAGAAACGGTACAGAAATTTCTGAAAACCCAGAGAGAAATAAAAGGTTGTAGAAATAAAAGGGGAGTCACAAATAGCCCTTTCATAAGTGCTTACCCATCTTAATTTCTGCTTTTCCACTGTCACTTCTTTTCACCTGTCTGGGGTGTTTTTGCTGTATGCGGAAGAAAATATCATCTGCTTTCTCAATTCAACACAGATTTAGTAGTGTTCTAATAAATGATACCCCTCTGATTCAGAACATTTGTAAAAGACAAACTAAATCTATATAAAATGTATGTTAAAAAAGAGAGAACCAAACAAATGCAATAAAACTAATGAAGTTCGGGGAATGGAAAAATCTCAATATAGAGAAAACAGAATATTCATAGTACCTATCATTTAGGAGTTTGGCAACTACATGATTAAAAAGCAAACTCTTACTTTTTTTGCATTATTTAAATTTTTTCTCTTCACATCTTAATGTGCTTATAAGAGAAAACAAATAATCTCACTTAAAAAGGCCAAGTAGAAGAGAAACAACTCAGTTCTTCCTATGCCTGAGGCATTATATAAACAGGGTGCTGCAAAAGAAAAAAAAAATTATGTATTTCTTTTTGTCCCTTCTGTATTAATAGAATTTAGAAGTCAAAGGCAAATGTGGGACAATTGGATTTTTAATTTAACATGTATGTCAACTTGAAAATTGTCAAAAGCCATCTAATGTTAATCGTTTTCTCTTTCCTGAGTACAGAACAAATGATTATAACAAATCATATTTCTACATCAAACATAAAGCTAGTATTTTTTTTTAATAAAGGAAATTTTCTACTTATGGAGAGTTTTTCCTCCAAATACAAAGGAAGTTTTAAAAATATAAAATAATTATACAGATATGCTTCAACAAAAATAGTAACTTAAGAAATGTGCTCAAGCAGAATCAAATCAATATTACTGAATCTCCTGTGAACACAGTTTTAAATAGTACTAGCTATTCCTTCTAGGATTAGGTTATTGATTACAAAAATTGCTTTCAAACCTTCATTCTGAATAATTATGATTTTACTTGCTTCCCTGTTTTCCCCTAGTGCCATGAAAATTACAGCACTCTGATCAATAGGATATAAAATGAGAAGAACAGAAACAGTGATTTTTGCCTTTCTTGGGCATTTCACATTTTTGTAAACAAAAATACTTGTCTGCAATTACTTTCCTCTGAGAGCTGTGTTTTCTAAAGCCTTTTCAAATGAAAAATTCTACATAGGTTTTTGTTTTGTGTTGTTCATTTTCCTTATCACATCCCATTGAGTTGTCAGCTATACATATCAGTATTCATCCCTCAGATGTCTTCATGCCTAGTTTTATTTGTTTACCTCATGTTCCAAAATATAATGGTGATAAATGCGAAAGCGAGTCTTGCCTATAGTTAGGAAATGCTACAAAACCCATTCTAGTTACTTTGATCATTAATTAACATCGCCACTTAAAATTGGTAAACATTCATGCGATTGACTTAAATTGGTTGAGCTTAGTTTTATATATTTTTTGTTATTGTTTCAGGCTGATCTTAATTGGTTCGGGTATTACAAAGCCAAGGATAAATTTAATCATATTTTCTTTTAACTAAATGTAAAATTCAGACTGTTTGGGCGATTTTGAAAAATATTGTAAGAGAAACTCCGCCACTACTTTTTGACAATAAGTAGAGGTATATCAGAACAGGTAAGAATTGAAATCCTGACTCCGACTGAGGTTCTCTAAATTGTCAAAAGAATCAAGATGCATTAACCTGACTCAGAATAGGTCCTTAAATAAATAAGACCATCTATCAAACTCAATGAATGTGGATTATAGATCCGGGTGAACATGAGTTTGTATCTTATCCCCAGCTTTTGCTAGTGTAATTGTGGCCAAAATGTTTAAACCTCTCTAAGAATTAATCTCATTTTTATACAATATGATGACATTAATTCTTACTGATGAAGTTAGATAATTCAGTCCTTGTAAGAAGATTAGTAGAGTGTATGACACAGAAAGCATTCAATAAGTATTAACTATTAACGTTGTAGGTATTTTTATTGACTAGTTCACAGTAGCTGTCAGTGACTAGTTCACAGTAGCTGTCAGTTACTTCAGCGAGAGACTACTCTGGGGAATTTACCACAATACCTGATAAACAGTAAAGTTCTATAGAGTGAATGCACAATGATGATTAGATGGTAGATGGAAGAAATAATGACAAAAGAGGGAGTTTATAGTACAGACTTTCTTTGTCTCATGTATTTTTCTAAGTTACAAAAGTGTATTTGAATCAGCATAACAATATCTTTAGTTTTTAAGTACTGATCACCAGCCTTTATTTTCCTGCAGTCTAAGGTGTTACTAATTGTCTTGAGATGTATGAGTGCCAGGCCCCCCAAAGAACTTCCACATACATATTTGGTTTTACAGAGTGCATTCAATTAGGTGAAGAGATGGAGTTAGACTTGCATCATGACTCCCCAAAGTTGCCTGAGAAAGAAGAGTGAATTTTGGGAAGGAACAGAGCTGTAAATATTTAAAAAACACATTTTCCCTCAAACAAGAAGCCAAAGAATTTATTGTAAAATGAAATAAAATAAAACATGGAATCTCACAAATATTAAAAACAGAGGAATAAATTCCTTTTCTTTCAACAATGATTTAAGTATTCAAAAGTCAAGAGCAACTTCTGTGAGAGCTATGATATAGTGTGCTCTGTCGTGAAGGGCCATGGAAGATTCAGATATTTATAGAGTCCTCAACAGGTCTTATGTGATAAAATACTTTCATTTCTAGTTTTGAAAGAATATTTTTGCCCATTTGGAAAAGTCTGTACCAGACTAGTCATAAAACTGCAAATCTGAAACATATTATTTTTAATAACTAGATAATTTTGCACATTAAAAATAAAGTGCATTTAAATTGAGGTAGAATATTTAGAATGCTTTGATAATGAAGATGTCATTAAATCCATACTGTTTTAAATAGAATTTATTTTACATGGTTTATCCAACATAACTGTGTACTTCAAATGGTGATTATAGTTAAGTCTTTGATGTCTCTTCTGATAAAAATCTTTATTGTGTAATGAACCATGTTGCATAATCACCAAAAGGCATATGAATAGACAATGCTGTTGTTAGTTAGACCTGGTGCTTTGAAAATAAAATTGAAAATGTTATCATTTTACCTGATATAATGTCTGATTGTCTTCTATGGCCATTAGACTAAACAATTAGAGCCAGACAGACTTGTTGGATGCTGGGCCACTCAATGAATTGCTGGTAATTACATGTAACACACCTTAGATAACATTTCTGGTTACTCATTAAAACTTGGCACCTTTGCATTTTCTGTCACTTAGGTATGTGACTGATTTCATTTTAATGGCTTAAACAAATGGATATCTTGCATTGCATGTTAAGAATGTTAACTCTTAGAAGTAGTATTTTAAAATAATTTATAACCATACAGAGATGTACTTGGATCCTGTTCAAATCAAGCTTTAAAACAACTGTCTTTCAATATATTTATCCTCCTCCCAAATATACCTAAACCATCTTTGCAACTTTGCACTGACTCTAGACAGAGATGTGAATAAAGAGCTATTTACATTAGTTATTAAAGTACAAAATTATTTCCATGGAAACCACTGAATAATTATTTTAGACAGAAAAATAAAAACTGCATTCCAAACCCATTTTAATTATATTTCTGATGTAAAAAAAAACATTTAATTTATGATTCAATTGGCATATGTGTGAAATAAAAAGTGTGGCTCTTTTCTTTGTTCTTAAAAAACCTCATTAAATCTTGTGATTTCATGAAAAGAAAGTATTTCTTGGTCAAAATCAGTTTTTAATTTAAAATAAAGTTGGCATTTTCAGTTTCTACCTTTAAAGGGAATATTGACTCAATTAGAATGCCAAATAGGTAAGGAATTTTTTAAATAAATTTTTATTTTAGAAATAAAATATATGGTCTCTTTCATAAGAGGTTTTAGGAAAGATATTATAGATTGAATATTTCTATTTTAGAGGTGGGGAAATATGTATTTTCTCTTTCTGCATTTGGTAGCAAAAGAAAATATCAACTCAATATATGTTTTAAACATCATCTTTTATAATGTTATGTGATTTTATATACAGAAATTTTGATATGGTCATCACATAGAGAAAAACACTTTGTAAAATGGGCACAAAATTTTGAAAAACATGTAAAAATGGGTGGGTATGAAGGTTTGAAGTGTTTTGTTGTTTAAAATATACAAATAGTTTTAAATTTACTTTAAATTTTTTTCTTTTAATTTTCTATTTTTCTTTTATTGCTCCTCTATACTTTCATTCTACCAATCACTCTATTCATCATTTCTTCACTCTTCTTTTTTTTTCAAACGCACATTTACCATCCCTGTAATTAAGGAAAACTTGTTGGTTAGATAAGTTTTATACTGCTCTTGACTATCTGTGAAAAGGAAGCTACCGGTTACTTTCTAGTGAGAAAAGATAAGAAATAAAGTAGATAAGTAAAATTTATAGCAGGTAAGATAGTGACAAGTGCTAAGGAGAAATGTTAGGGCAGTAAAGAAGATAGGATATATGCACATGTATCTATTTTGGGAGAGGATTACTGTTGACATTTTTGACCGAATATCAGAGTAGACATTAAGGAGAAGATAAATGAATAGTGACACAAGAGAGGAGGGTGTCCATGAAGATATCTGCAGAAATATCTGTCTTGACAGCAGAACTACCATTGTCCAAAGGAACAATTATTCATAGGTTGGAGCATGCTGGGAATGTATGAAGAGCACCCAAGAAACTAGAAAGAGAGGAGAAAACAAGGAAAAGTGATGAAGTCAGGAAGTCCACAGCAGTTGTACTGTCAGGCCCCTGTGAATACGTTAAAGACTTGGACATTTCTACTTCGTGAATGAGAGCCTTGGGAAAATTTTTGAACAGAGAAGTGACATATTTTAATGTCTGGTTTCTGTGCTCAGAATAGCTGAACAAGGCTGAGAAAGGAGAGCAGTAATAAGGAAATAAATCCTATGACATGATTGTGGCTTGGATAAGTAGGACAATAGCGGAAGTGGAGAGAGATCAAATAAAAAAATTTTTTTGACCACAGAAAAGATATGGTTTGCTGATATAATTTCTGAGGGTATAATGTAAAAAAGTGGGTTGAAGTATTCCCTTAGTGTTTTTGTCTAAGAAATTGAAAGCATTAAGATGGTGTTAACTGAGATGGAGAAGGCAGTGGAAGGAGCTCAACTGAAGGGTATGTGAAGCATATTAGAAGCTCAGTTTTGGACAAGTTAAGGTTAGTATTCCTATTAGACATTCAAGTGGAGAGGTTGAGCAGATTATTGAATTCATGAGTCTACAGTGGGGTCTTTAGCAAATAGATGGTGTTTATGCTTGACATTTTGCTTTTACCTGTTTTGCCTTTACTTTGGTAAAGCACTGAGAATCAAGATTGGGGTATGGGTACTTCCTCAGATGTAGCAGGATGTAAATTTAGGTGTAAAATATAGGCCCCCTTTTAATCGACAGGCATTGGTCACTTTTAGTCTTTGGCCACGTTTAAGGATTTGTTTTTATTTCCTATGTTGGTGAAAGATTGCAATATTGATAGTTTTAAAATAAACATAACAACAATTTTATACCTTTCTGACATTTCTTCCATAGTGTCAATAGTTACCACTTTTGGATATGGGGCCAGGAGAGAATGATGCTCAAGGAAGCTGCCTGATCTTGATTTTCTTTTAGATCTTTAGTCAGAGATGCAATAATAAACATTCACAATTGTCAAATTAATCATGAAATTTTCTTAAGTTTTGGATAAAAGTTCCAGTCAGTGATTGTTTCCCTCTGTACATTTCTCTCTCTCTCTCTCTCTCTCTCTCTCTCTCTCTCTCTCTCTCTCTCTCTTTCTCTCTCTCTCTCTCTTTTTCTCTCTCTCTCTTTCTCTCTCTCGGAACTGTACTAGGAAATGGATTTATATATTCTAATTCTGCCCACATTCTGACACCATTAACTGGGGACACTGTAGTTAGTAGGGTAGTTCTCAGAAGACCTCTTTCCTCTTTTCTTCCCACACAATGTGCTTTCGCTAAGGCACTCAATCTATAAGAGCCACAAAACAAGATGCATGATGCAATTATCCAGATTCTTTATGACTTTGGGATGATTCTTGCATATATTGGTATCAGAAACATCATCATTTTTTCCTATGGTGACATTTTTTTATTAATTGGCAAAAGTGCTCCCTATAAGAAAAGGAAATTATGCTAGGTTAGCATTATTTGGAATAATTACTCTAATCTACTAGCTGTCAGTTCTGTAAAAATATAAAAAGACAAATATATATGATATAAATAAATACGTGCAAGAAATATTTAGAAGGCATATTCTTTAATTTATAATTGAAAGGACTAGAAAGTGAACAAAGTATTACCTATAGTAGAGAGTGAGGGAGAATTAAAAAAAAATTTTTTTTCTACCTCAGGTTATGTGATAGACTTTGGAATCAGAATGTCATTTGTTCAGGCTGGGTTTCAAAGATTTAATTTTAGCTTAAAGTCCAATGAAAAACGCTGCAAGACTGATTTTTTCAAAGTGATAATTCATTAATTGAGGTACTGGTAGTGTTTAGTTCTTTAGTTCTGTATAGATATTTGATGTTCCAGTAAAAAGGTGGTTCTGCTGACAATATTTCTATTTGTGAGTGCAGGGACAGTAGACTCTTAACATGAAATAGTCTGACCAGTCCTCATTGAGATACAAATATCAAGAGGATCTTTGGTTCACTTCCTTGCTACTTGATTCCGCCTGTTTTGGGGCAGCAGAACAGCATATACAGTTAAACATCACACTTGACATATGTTGCCTTATTTAATCTTTACTATTCTAAGATGCAGAAAGTATATTTTTATTACAAATAACTATATGTCATGGGTATTGGTGTCCCCGGATAAAATGCAAAACTTCAATTGTTAACCACATGAATATAAGTGATTAACTGTATATGTATGTATATAGGTTTCCCTTGCTAACACAAAGTAGCTGAAATTTCGTAAAAGTGTAGAAACAATTACCATTAACTTATATGCTGAGATGCTGAGTGTAGATCCCAAGGAAGGAGCTTGGTGGGGCTTCTCTGGGTATGCACTGCCTCTGTAGTTATTGACTGCAGAACAAAAGCTCAACTCTTTTTTCACTTTTTTTCCCTAAAAGCAAAAATCCTCTTTGGATTTCTTTCAGTTAGTGACCACAGAAACTTTTGTAGGTTTTTTTTGGTAAAGGTGAAGTGGTGTAATATGAACTTTCAAAAAATAGAGGGTACCTAGACATAGCAAAGACACCTGGCTTATGGAGATTTCTCTGCTGTATATTTTTCATAATTTATTTTTGATGCATCCTGTCATTAGCCTTTTTCCTGGAAGACCCAGTGTTGCTCTGGATTCTTTTGTTTCTTATGATTGCCCACCATTTGTTCAAAGTGATATCTTTTATTAACAATTTCTATAAGGAGCTTTGAGTTCTGAAAACTTTCTTGTTTTAATTGTTGAATTTGTAAGTCTTTTTGTAGAATAAAGCATGATGAAGTAAGTAGGTTTTTAAATCAGCATTCTTAAACCATGCATTTATTCTGTAGCACTCCAGGAAGTGAGAGTTGGTCCTCAACTTCTTGCTCAAGTTATATATAGTTGCCTTAGATACTTCTCATTGAGCTTTTAATTCTGTAACTTAAATTTTCCAATTTCTTAAGCCTGTCTAATTAAAGTGTACTGACATTCTTTTTCAGAAAGCATACAGAGTTATTCTTGAGTTTAGTACCATTTAAGACAGGCTATGCAAGACCTCCAGTTTCTCTATTGCAGAGACCTTCTTGGCTTGTCAGTATTAACCGAAATTACTTAGTGGCAACTGAAGATCAAGTTAAAAAATACGTTGTGTTAGCCAATGTTAAAAATAAATAAAACACAAGTAAACTTGAATAGGATAGCATAGCAATGTCAGCTTCTTTGACAATCACTTAGTAGTTTCATTCAATCTGTCATCTTGCATTTCTTATACTACTATTATATGAGAACATTTCTGCAAATTATTTTATGAAAATGCTTTCCAGGAATTTTGCAACTGCACTTGAGTGAACAAAGAATTTGTCGTTAATTAACTCAAAGTACTTTATTAATGTTTATGATTTTAAAATATTCAATATGGCAAAACAAAGAAAATTATCAATCTTCTTAAGTGTTTTTGGTTGTTATATCCACCTAATGTAGTGCTGGAGTAGTAAGGAAGGCTTCTCACAATGACTTCTTACAAATGTAGGGGGTGATCTTAGGCAAAGAAGTACCATGCTCTAGTGACACCATGGCTTGAGATATTAGGAATTACCTAATGACATGAAGACCACATCATACAACACATAAAATGCTCAACTTGAGGAATGTACAAAATTGCTAGTATGACATATGAACACTTGGAATATGGTAATAATATGAAGTAATAATAATTTGCTTCAGATTCATTGCCCAGATAAACAACAAGTTCTGAATGGCATAAAACTGTTAAAGATTATGTTGTCAACAAATAAGTTCTGTATAGAAGTATGTTCTGATGGTACAGCAGTAATGATAGGACAATATCCTGAGTAATTATTCTGAATAAGAATCTTCCTCCAGAATGTATCAACTCACTGCTTTCCTCACAAAGAAAGTTTTACAATAATAAAAAAATTCAACTTATATAACTGCTATACTTATTAATATAATAAAATTTGAAAATTATATAAAGGCTATTGTCTTAAATTAAAGTTTATTCTTTTTAGTATGTAATAATATGATCGTTGGTTATTAAGAATCACATTCTTAAGTATGATGGTTATTAGAAGAAATTTTCTGCTGATTATGCTTGAATTGTGGAACAAACTCTTAGTATTTTTGTAAGACAAGAAAACAGTTTGGTTCCAACTTTATTTATGAATCTACAGCAGACATACTTATTTTCTATTTTTGTTTTTGTCTTCATGTTTTTAAAACTTATCTATAACAAAGTCATGCCATATTGTTTTTTTTGGTTTGATTTTCTTTTTGTTTTTTCCATGGCCTATTATATCAAAGGTAAAACAAAAGTAAAAATTTGGAAGAACAGATTATCTACAAATCATTATGGCATGCTCCATAATATGAAGGCAATAATCAATGAAGTAAATTATAGTTATATCACACATCTAGAAAATAATCTCTGAGCAGTTTCCAAATTTGATGGAATGATTTGAATTTCATTTTTTACTCAAACAAGATTTAAATCTAGAAAATTCATGAATTGGGTAATTGTTCCTTTCATGAAAAAGTAATTTAAATTTAACTATATCACTATGGCATAAATTATTGGAATCGGCTACTTATGAGTGACTGAATATAAGTTGTAAAATATAACATTTCTCAGTTTATTTTGAATAAAATAAAATGAATGCACCAGGGTTGTATTAATATATTTTTATTCCTATTAATTTATCTCTTTAAATTTGTTTCTCTATTAAGAGTGCTATTAAAGCAAACATTAAAAATACAAGTTATACGTTATTGTCTTTGAATGGTGGTGTTAGAGTATGTGAACTGCCTTGGCAGAGTGTAGGCAGATTTACTTGAGGTTGTTTCTCACTTTCAGTATTGACGAATCCTTCTTAAATTCTATCTACATCCTGCTTTCCCATGCCTCTAGTGGATCTGTTTAGAATATTTTCATATCATATGATATATACAATAGTAAAACCTTAATGTAGAAACTTTTTGTAAAGTATCACCATAAATTCCATGAGATTAAAGCATACAAAATAAAGTCCTACCATCAGGTATTTGCTTTATCTAAGAACTAGTGTATTTTCGCCCTAATTTAAACATAATTAAATAGTCCTATGTGTCATTTCTTGCTGGAAAGTGAACGTATCCCAACATATTTAGCTATCATAATGCTGCATAATTGCCATTTTTCACTCACTCTCTATATCTCCTTCCTTTATTTAGTAGCTTCACAGTACCTTCTTCATGAGAAGGTGAAACGAATTTCCCTAACACGCTGATATTGTCTTGGCCCTATGACACTTTTTGAGTAGAAGCCTGACATGTGCTTATGTGGTTTTTGACTAGCTCACATTTGCCCTTGAGATCTGTCTCAAGAAGACTAGCTCACATTTGCCCTTGAGATCTGTCTCAAGAAGAATATGGCCCAGTAGCGTATGGTCCAAGGACAATGTAGAAACATTTGAAGTAGAACTGAATATAACCCTGAACCTGGAGTGAAATCCAGATGAGTTCAGCTGATCTCTGCAGAGCTACAGCCAGTTCACAGACTCGTGTTGAAAACCACAGATATGCCTATGGCAACAGCTATTTTGGAGTACTTTACACAGCATAATTGAAGTAAAAAATAATACAGTAGATTCTTAAAATTAAAAAATAATAATCTTTATCATCTGATATTTCTTGGTTTCTTATAACTATCATTTTAAGTCTTTTATTCTAGAAGACTTCTCTTTTTTCTGCTGAGTAAAACAAAGGATTCATTACAGCTCTTTCACATGAGTTTATACATTATTGTAATGTGATGTATTATGAAATGACAGTGCTGGTCCTCTATCATCCATTCCCTGGTATCATAGATGGGGAGCAAAAGTAGAAATGATATTTTTGTAGCAAAGTTTGTTTAGATGTTTTTATAGTAGTAACCCAAACACCTTGTTGTACATCACAGGTATTCCATGAATATTCATATCCTTTATAAATGTCTTTGCTGCTTCAGGTCGCTGGAATGAATTCTCTTGTTTATAGCTAAGAACGTCGACATTGGCAACTAGAAAGCAATCTCCTTCTCTCCTTTATCCTTTCCTCACCCTTTCTCTGTGCTTCTCTCTCCCCCTTTCCCTTTTCCCTTTCTTCTCCCCTTCTACTCTTACACATTTCATCTAGGACAATTATATAATCTTATTAAGTCTCATAATGCTCCTTTCTTGGTGGCTATAATTTTGTTCCAGTTATCAATGGGCTTGCTTCTCCTAGCACAAATTGCTATCTGAAATAACATATGTTATTCCTTCAATAATTGCAGTACCATCAGGGTTTAACACCAGCATCTTCATGTGTATCTTACGCTCCTTTCTTTTTGCTACACTACTTGTATTGTGAGAATTCTTTTGGTCATGTTGACGCAGATCTTTAGTTCTACAAGTCAGTGCTTCTCAAATATCTCCATTAAATATTTTTGAACCCATTGTGACATTTTTAAATATAAAGATATTACTAGAAAAATAAAATAGAAGACACAGACATTCATAACAGAAGCTCATATATATTTATTATTAAAAAGAAATATAATTACATCTCACCATATTCAATGAAAACAAATAAAGTCAAAACATAATTTACAGCTGTACGCATTGTTTACTTAAAATGTATATACTGGTGAGTAATCTAGAGAATTTCTATTATGCTTCTAAATTTGCACTTTATACAACATTAAAAATATGAGTAAAATAGAGATTTTTATATATTAAAATGCCTAATCATACACTAAATGAATATCACACATATTCATATTTAATTTGTTTACATAATGAGATTGCTTTTGTTTAATTTATATAATCCCAAGGGAATCTAGATATGAGTGAAAATTTTTTTCTGCTAATCTATGGCAAACTATTTTATTAATCTGATAGTATAAATGAATAGATTATTAGAAAAGATTACATTTAAGTTTTAGCAAATCTTTTCTATGGTCCTCAGATATACTGCAGTTCTTCTGGGATCAATGAACTTGGCGCTAGACTGTGATTTGATTTCAGGTCCTCTTCACATATTTTCGTGCTTTTTTGGTCTGGCAGCTACTATAGGTATACAACAGAGCAATATAAATTATCCACAATTTAAGCCTGTATTCAGGTCAGAAACACTGATGTTCCATTGTTCAAAGCAAGTTCTGCGGGCAGCTCCAATATTAGTGAAGCACAGAAGTATATTCCATGTACTCTAGAGAAAGAATTACAAAGTCACATTTAAAGGGTGTTGATGCCAGAAGTGACTGAAAATAATTTTTCCATCTACTAAATCTACTTTCATTGGTATCCATTTACTTCATAGTTCATGCTGAGACATCATGATTGCTTAGCCAGGTTAAAAGCATAATGATTCTTGGCCAAAGTCATCATCAAAGTGGCAGAACTTTACATTGCAACCTGCCTTCCCCCAGTATTCATGATGATTTTTATTGGAAAATTTCCTCATTATGATTATTTTCATACATTTTATATAATGTGAAGATAATATATGCAAAGCCACTAGAAGAAGCCACACAAGAACAGAGCATAGGTAGAAATCAAAGTGAAGGCAAAGTCGCAGGTAAGAAATAACCTTGGAGAAATGTGACCATTCTCTTCTAAGACAGGCCACATAACCATCATGTTGTCAACTCTCTTCATAGATTCAAGAAAAAAAATGTTTTCGCAAGATTGAGAACTATGTCAAAAAATAATTTCTTAAAGCTACACCAGTAACAAAATGTAGTATACTTAAGAATAAATGTAAAAAAAGGCATTAAGACTTTTTATGTAAAAATGAGAAACTTTTATTTAAAAATATTTAAAAAGTGAGTAAAAGATATACTATATTCATAGGTAGTGACTTATAATATTTAAATGTCAATTATCCTGAAATTAACCAATTTATTAAGTCGATTCTAATATAATTAGTAACATCGTTTTTAATACAAATTGACAGATTGTTTCAAAGCTTCATGTGGAAGAGCAGAGGGCTGAGGATACCAAAAATTTTTTGCAAAAATAAATCAGAGAACTTTTCTTAGGATAAGATAAGGTTTATTATAATGCTTTAAATGAAGAGCTCAGAAATAGATTTACTCACATGTGGATACTTGGTTTAATGCAGATTGGACACTCAAATTAGCAGGGAAAGATATTTTTCTAAATATTATTGTGATAACTGGTTATACATAAGATTAATTTTTCTCATTGGAAATGATTATTGTCTTTTCAATTTCGTCATTGATCTGAAAATCATGAGGTCGTCTCTAAGTGTGGATTTACTGTAATTCATTTTGTGTAGAAAGTGTGGTAAGCACGCTAAGTATGAAAACCAATATAATTTATTCAGTCTAGACAGTTTTCTTGAATCCATTCTTTGGTAATTTCCTACACTTCATTTTTTTTCTGATTTTCTTTCAGGCACTCCCATTATTCAGATATTTGTCCTTTTGTACTGATCATCTAACTTTGTTTTATTATCTTCTATTTTAAACTTATTTCACTTTTATTATACTTACTTAATAGATGCTTTCCACAATTTTATTTCCCCACCCTTGTTCTGCAAGTTAATTTCTTTCGTATTTTTTAATTCCAAGCGCTGGTTTTTATCCTTTTCATGGCATGCTGTTCTTTCATATGTGCAATATGTACTTTATTTTCTTGGCAGAAATTCATTATAGCTCTTTTTTACACTTTTATTCTCTATGCATTCTTTCCACTTACTCCAAAATTCTCTTGAAAATTTATTTTGTTTTCTTGATAGAAAATTTCCTCGCATCTATCCATAGTTGGCTACTGCACATAATTAAGGGAAGCTCTCAAAAACTGATTGGAAGTTCTATGAGTTGATGAGATGAGTTCCATGATGATGATCATGAGTTCCTAGATGATCTGAGGATTTTTTTTAGATATCCAAACTGTCCAGAACTGTATGTGTGTTTGTGAATGTATATGGTTATGTGTGTTATACATATATGTACCTATGTGTATATATATGTATAAACAAACATAACCAGATACATATATACATGTGTGTGTGTGTGTGTGTGTGTGTGTGTGTGTGTGTGTGTGTGTGTGTGTTTATTCCTCCCCCCCCCGGGAAGTATCTAAATATCTTCCATCTTTTGGCTGCATATGTTAGGTTTCTCTACTATTATTCTGGGCTCCAAATAGGGGGATAATAAGAGTATGTAACAAATATATATAGTGCTTATTTTTTGCCAAGCACTGTAATATGTGCTTTATACATGTTCACCCATTTATCTTTACATCAATCCAATAACTATGATTATATCCACTTTTCAGATTAAAAATTGAGGCACAAGGAGAAAACTAACTGGCCTAAAGTCATAGGGCTTATTAGATGCAAAGCTAAGATTCCATCTCACGAGTCTGTGCTCTAAGTGGGTTATACATGGCATCTTATCTAGGCATGGATTCAATGCCCCAACCCTGCTTTCTTTTTGATGAAATTGCCTTCTTATATGCCTGATGTTCAATTTAAAATATTTTTTGTTAACTATTCCACTTAATATACCCTTAGTCTTTTTAGTACCGGATAAGGGTCATTGCCAATCTGAATCAGGTAGGTAAAGATCATAGTGTCCAACAATATCTTCAACAGATTTTCAAATTATCCTGTTTTCAGCTCCTTCTCACTGCATCCACAGAGGTCTGTGGTTCATCAAATTTTTGCACATTTCTAAGATAATGCAATGCAAAGCAGGTGGTTTTCTCTCTTTCTTTCTGGCTATCTTGCATTTCAGCTTTCTCTGGTCTTCTAAATTGGTTACCACAATCCATCTGTTTTACATTTTTGTATTTTTTCTTTGTCACTTTAATCGTCCTTATATGATCTTTCTTTTAAAAAATCACTACGTTTATTTCCATGACATTTGGAGAAAACTAGGGTGGGTGTATGTGTTCTCTCATGTTTAATAAGAACTCATCTTTATCTATTTTCTGTGATACAAATTACTTGTGACTCACCTTATATCTGTAGATGGTGAAGTTCATGGCTGAGAATCACGAACTAGATAAAAAAGTTTTCTTTCATCATCTAAAATTTTCTGATTTCAGTTTGTTGAGGAACGTAGCAAATCAGAGGCCTGATCCTAGAGACTGGCTAAAAATATTGGATCTGGTACATCAGTCAGGGGCTTCTATTGTGCAAGTTGTGAATCTAACATGAAGAGAGAGGACATAAGGATGACACTTCAGGCATGACTCATAAGAGCAGGAAAATAAGCATTAATGTATCATTTCTGTTTGTAGTTTTAAATTTCCTCCATCTTTAAGTTCCGACAGTCTTAAGGATACATGTATGAAATCCATTTGAAAAAACAGACGATATAAATGCTGCAAAAAGAAAAATATGAAGAAACTTAAGTTGTACTGCAGTGTGGTTGTTACATTATGCTTCACATAAAGATCACATGTGGAGAGTTTTTGTTGTTGTTGTTGTTGTTGTTGTTTATGGTGGCATTAGTTAATGAAATCCAGTAAGTTGCAGCTGTACATTTTAACAGTAAGGCATATATATTTACACTGTGTGTTTATGTCTCATAGTTATATTTATCTCTGTCATTACATATTTGACCCCTTTTACCTCATCTACCTTCCTCCTCCTCCCTCCCCCCTTCCCTTTGGTAACCATAAGTCTATTGTTCATGACCATGAGCATCTGTTAGTTTGCCCTGTTCATTTGTTGCTTTTAGGATTATATCACACACATAAATGATATCATGTGATTTTCAAATTTTTCTGTCTTATTTCACTTGGCATGAGTATTTCAAGGTCCAACCATGTTGTAGCAAATGAAGGTATTTCATCTCTTCGTATGGCTGTGTAATATTCCATTGTCTATATGTACTACAGCTTCTTTAGCCAGTCATCTATCATAGGACACTGGTTGCTTCCATGTCCTGGCCACTGTGAATAATGCTGCTATGTACATCAGTGTGCAAATATCTTTTCGGATATGAGTTTTCAAGTCTTTGGGATAAATTCTCAGTAAAGGGACTGCCAGGTCACATGATAGATCAATGATTAGTTTTTTGAGGAACCTCCATACTGCTTTCCATAGTGGCTCTACCAATTTGCAGTCCTACCAGCAGTGTATGAGGGTTCCTTTTTCTCCACACCCTCTCCAGCATTTGTTATTACTTGTCCTGTTTATAACAGCTATTCTAACAGATGTGTGATGGAAATGCAGATCAAAACTACAAAGAGATACCATCTCACACATGTAGAGTTTTTAAAAGTCCTTTTTCAAAGGCTGACTATAACCTAATTAAATATAAATATTTGAAGGTGAGATCCAAGTAACTATTTTTTAAGGTCTTTCAAGCAATTCTGATATGTAGCCTTGTGCATAGGTCTTGTGCATGATTTGAGGAAATCTGCATCTAACAGTTAACTTGTTAAATATAATTATATCTAACCTCTAATTTTGTGTCTGGCTATTCCTTTTTGTTGGTATTCTTTCCAGAGTTCACTCCCTTCAAGTATTTCTTCTTTTCTGAGATGTTATTAAGGTGTATAAACTCCTGCTATAAACTTGTGGGAAAAAAAAATGCAGATGATTATTTTTTTCTTTCTAACAAAACTTTTTTGGCAATTGGAGACAACTCTTACAGCAAGGTGACTTGGAAGGATGAATGTAAATAACTCAATCCTGAGTTGCTGCATTAATTGGTAGAGGTAGAAAGTGGGAAAGTGAATTTCAGTCCGTTTGGATGTTGTTATGAAGCCACCTCTCTCCTCAACAGCCATCTTAATTTAATTACCACTGTATCCATTACTGGCTGAATTTGTGACAATGGCAGCTTTATGTGTCTCTCTTAATAGGAACTGAGCAGAGCTCCCACTAGAAGTGTCAGGGTCAGATGAGCCGTGGTTGAAGTGCCTTCATACATCACTTGAGAGGAAGAGCTTGCCAGTTAATATACTTAGGGGAAGTGTGAACTGCTTCCCTCCACACCTTCAAAGCTGCTTCCTGCTGGCTCATAACTGTGTTGGGAAATACTGAAGCTCATTTAATGATGCAGTTGGTAAGACATATAAGGAGAAAAGAAGGGCATGGATTTTAAAGATTTTGAAGAAGAGAGTGAATGTTAAATTCCTTGCAATGCTCAAGATATCAGTTCCAACAAAAGTTGGAAATCGTCATTATGGGAGTGAAAACACAATGGGAAGGATAATGCCGCCTCTGACATAAATGGAAACAACACAGTACAAAAGCATGACTATTCTTTTTTGGTCTGGGGAAGTGGATGCAGTGAGGAATACGAATGCTAAGCACTCCTCATTTTTATTTCCTGTTATTATCACAGATTTACATAAGGTTTATTCCTGGCTGGTGCAGGATAGAAAGCAGTTTCAACTGTGGACACAGCAGATAAAAGATCATGTTGGATTTTAGTTATTTCTGATTTTAATCTTAACATATGACCTTAATATTTTTTTCCATAGGATAGCTGTAATTTTATAATGGTTGGCTTTTATTAAAATGAAGATTTTTCATCTGTGCTTGAAATAAAATTTTTGAAATGAATTAATTATAAATGTTAACACTGAATGAACAAATAACAGATCCCTAAGAGATTCCTGTTGACTAGCCCAGGGTATGAAGTAGAGCTAGCAGTAGGCAGATAATGAATAGTGAAGAGAGATGAAAGTTCAGAAAGCAAAAAGCAAAGATAATATCCTTTTGCCTGTGCCAATTGCATTCCAGAAGCACTTAATTCAATAACTGATGTCACTATAAAATATTTTCAATTATAACAATCAAGGAAAAAAGAAAACAAATTCAAAATGTGTTAAAATACATATAAAGCAGCACAATATTGAAGTTTGTTTTATTTTAGAATAGGGGATGATTCCATTCACAAACCTGCTTATAAGTAACATTGGAAACTAATATAAAAAAAAGGAACAATAGTATGATAGTTGCCACATAACAGGTATTTTTATTTGTCATTTTTTTTGTTGCAATTGATGGAAAGCTCAAAAAGTGTTAAGAAAAAAATAAACAGGAAATATATTGTTCACATAATTACAAATTCCATAAGCAATTTGGAACTGAACACTTTAACCAGGATGAATAGAACATGTTGATTATAGTGGTAAAATCATGTGACCAGCATTGAAGGAAGGAGGTAAATGAATCACTGTGTCAAAAGTAAAGGAAGAGTTATTTTCTCAAAGGATAATCAACATGCTGTCACCAAAGTAAGAAGGGATAGAAAGCAGGTAAAGAAATGTAGCTGATGTTATCATTAGCAATGAAGTAATGCTAAATTAATGAATTGCAATGTTATGGTAAGGTACAAAGAAAATAGTGAGGACAAGTATATGAACAAATTCAGAGGACTGAGGCAAAATTAATATTTTAGAGTTAACATAAGTGTACTGCTGTGTTACCTTTATTTTTAACTTTTCACTTAAAAAGGTTTTCTTTTTTCCATTAATTATATGCCATTTTACACTAGAGATAGCAATATATAATAATTTATGATATATTTAAATATGAAGATACCCTATTTCCTATCCAAGTTTAGGACTGGGGCTATCAAAATCTAATAATTTTTTTAATCAAACCAGAGACTTGGTTCTGTTTGTATGCTTTTGGTTATGGTCTCTTTTTCTCTTCTCCTTTTTTAATTTATAAAACGAATGAGGATCTCCTTACCCAAACATGCCATTTGAAAAAACTGTAGAGTAGAGAAAAGGGAAAAGAAAATGATCTAAGTCTCTATCAAGAGCACATGACACTGATTAAATGTTCTCTCCAGAACCTTGGATGACCAGGTGAAGAGCAAATTATCCACATCAAACTAACAGGATTGTCATTCTTCACTACATCTGGGGATTCCCAGTAGGGGGCAGCCATGTAGAACTTCAGTAACAGCTCTATTTCCACTCTTTCCTAGGGACATACATACAAATTTTACTCATTCTGAATAAAATAAAATAATACTAACAGGCTCCAATAAAATAAAATTCTTCCAGAAAAAGTACTTGTGTAACAGAACAATGAGTTTAGATCCTAGAAAACTATATAGATTTCATGAAATTTGAGATATAATGTATTTTAAATATCTCAAAAAAATCATCGGATGCCCTAGAGCAAGATGGAGGTTTTGTAGGAATGTGACTATGTATTCAAATTTCATGTAGTACTGACAAGAGAATGCAAAAAGAGTAGTATAGGAAAATTACTTAAAGGACAGTACAAAGATAATTATTTTATTCATTTGCAACTTTGTGTTATCCATATTATATCAACATATATCTATATCTAATCTATATCTTTATCTGTACAATTAGAATGTAAACTCCTTGATTGCAGGAATATTTTCTGTCTTGTTCAAGCCTCTACACTTATCATCTAAGATGGTGCCAGTCATATAACCATAATTTTGAATAAGCATTTTGAAATGTATAAATACATACCTGTGTAAAGATTTTTGAAATAGTTCAATTTTCTTCTTTTTTGTGATAACTGCTTCTTATAAGAGGTTTGAAGTTTAAACTGGGTAAAACACAGCACTCTACTTGGCACCTAGTAGTTACTAAAACAAGACAGTTTTCTTTCTTTCTTTTTTTAGGTCGCATAATTTATTAATCTTATATTTCTAGACTATTATTTAAGCAATCTTTTTGTGGCATATCAGTACTTTGTCATAGGAAATATGATGTAAGTGTCATTATCTATTTAATTTTTCAGAAAATGCATGATTTAGTTTAAATTTTTTATTGTAAACACTTTATTATTTTAAATAAAATCACATATTCAATATACAAAATGCCAGCTTCTGAATAAGTGACATTTTGTATAAAACCTGCTTTGAAAAGAACTAAGCTATTCCTATTTCTTCATGATAGTTTGATCTAGAAGTTGAGCTCGGAATTTGCTAAGGTGTGATCTGAACCTCATTCTGACAAAGCTCAGGTTTCTTTAGCTACATAAAACATTTGCATACTTGAGAAAAAAAATGTTGCTTAAGACAACAATGCAAAGAACAAAAGAGTAGAGTATTTCAATGCTCCCAGCATTTTCCAAGTAAAAATAATTAAAAAATAATAACTACATCACAGATCTAAATTATACTCTTTTATGCTGTCAATAATCATGGCAGCCTCAAAAGTGATTGCTAATGAAAGACTTTGTCACCTTGCTGTTAAAATGTTCTTAATGACATGCATCCTAGCTTGGATCTAAATCATAGTTACTACTTTTTGAAGACTTCAGTGTAAATTTTATGGAGATGTGGAGGTGGGGTAGTAAGAAAAAATATATTGCTATGTACAATTTTTTCTATAAGTTTATAATGTAAGAGTTGGCAGTATCTTACCCTTACTCATTATTAATTTACATCTAGAATATTTGCCTCTCTTTTTGTTGTTACTATTATAACATTAAATAGTAATTTTAGATTTCATAAATAATTTTAACTTCTAATATAGTTTTACCTATTACAAATTGAAAAAAATAATTCTATAATCTTTATCCATTAAACACTGCTGAATTAAAAAAGAAAAAGCTGGTATTAACAATGCAAGATATTTTTGGCAAGGAAAAAAGTAGGTCTTCTGCAATAGTCTTTTGCATGTTCAAGAGAACAGAATTCTGATGCATAAGACGATATACCTTCTTTTAATCAACATCTATGATCCAACTTCAAAACAACAAACAGCAATTGTCGTGAATGATAAATGGCCATTATCTTATGACTCACTCACACTTTGCCCTTCTAAATAGAAGCACTAGAAAAGGTGCTAATTTATATCAGAATAGAACACTTATTAGATATGCCAGGTTTTTCTTGGTGACTTAAATAAATGGGTTCTTCATGGGTCCAATCAGTCAACACTTGCTCATTTGCGCATCTTGTATGGGCAAGCTATTTTATTAAATAAATACAATATAATCTTATAAAATATTTAAAAATATTATTTTTTTAGGGAGCTAGCTGTGTAGCTTAAAAATAATTGACATATTGCGTGGAGATTTTTTTGTTTTGTTTTAGTCCAGATGGGCAAATTCTTTGTTACTCAATCTTGGGTGAAGTGTCCTTGTTTCTTAAATGAAAGGCATTCCATAACTTATTAAATGAGATTTATTCTCAAATATGACACTCTATGTAGTAGGTTGATTACACAATCAATTTGTCTAATTATGAGTCATGGTATTCAATTTTATATCTTAGTAAAAGGAGGATAGATTTTTATTGAACATATGTAAATACCTATATTGGCATGAACGTGTAAAGATATTCAGAAGAGTATTTTTGCATTCTGAGGAGTTATCGAGAACAAATTTCATTAATATGGTTAATTTTAGTTTGTAAAAGTATGGCCTATTTTTAGGAATTTTAAGTCTTCTTTATTGTCTTAATTAATGTGGGCTACTACAAGAAAGCACCATGGACGGGGTAGTTTATAATCAACAGAAATTTATTTCTCATAGTTCTGTAGCCTGGGAAGTTCAAGATAAAAGCACCAGTAGATTTGGTAGCTGGTGAGGACCTGCTCTCTGGTTCACAAAGTTGTCTTCTTTCGGTATCCTCTCACAGTAGAGTGGACAAGGGAGCTCTCTGGGGTCTCTTTGATGACAGGATTAATTGCATTCAATACAGTTTCACACTCACATCCTAATCACCTTCCAAAACCCATCTCTTAATTCCTTTGCATTGGGTGTTAGAATTACATATGAATTAAGGGGTAGAGAGTACAAACATTTGAACTATAACACTCATATATACATCAGATTAGGACAATAAGATGATAGCAATAGTATTTCAAACAAATAGCCACAATTAAATCATTTTCAATATTTTATTTTGTCATATGCAATTTTTGTACTTATGAATTTTGGGTAAGCAAGAAGTAGGTCTTTTATGAAGTAAGTTGGCTTCCAGACAGAACAAAGTTCTGAAAATATTAACTCAGCCCATTTATATTATATGAACATTTTCTAAACATTATCAGCTTACAAGATTCTTCTAATCATCTATTCATTGAAGCACCAATAATTTAGAGTATCTGGTGCAGTCTTTCAATAGGCATTGTGACCGTGATTTTTTATTGATGACACACAGTCTACTAACCTGTAGTTTATAGCAAGTCTTCTGGCAAGCATCACTAGGAAGCAGAAATGTGTTTTATTTGCTGTTAAATAATTAGAGTGAATAAGAATATTAGGAAGGGGAAAATACATTATCTATTGGGGTTCAGGATATATATAGCCTTTCAGAATTTTGATCAGTGTTTCTCCTAAGAGTAAGAAAATATTATGGATGGTAAAATAATTGAAAAATCTATAGAACCATAAACTGTATAATTTCTGGAATACTTATTATAGCAATATTTTACCTGTACAGTCTTTACTTAGAAAAGTATACTGTTATGATTCTTCCTATAGATTTTACAATAATGTTAAGCTAATTGTAAAATGTGGAATGCAGCAAACAACCCTAATTATTTCATCACCTCTTTGTCTTATAAAGTGAAATAACAAATCTTTGTGTTTATTTAGGAGATCTAAAGAGGCCTTCCTGAATATATTATTATTTTATTCTAAATGTGGGATCTGATATTTGAGGCAAACCAAAAAATTAAAGCAGAGGTGATAACTCAAGGTAGAACCATGGATACTGAGAAACATTATTTGTTTATCTATTTAATTGATGTGAAAAAATATTTTAAATATAAGATTATAACAGTTTTTTTAAAACATCAGCTTATTTGTAACTGAGAATTTTTTTTTAAATTAACCAAATGCATATAAAATCAAAGCTAAGCAGAGAATGTTATTTCATTAAGGTATAGAATCTCTGCTATGTGGGAAGTTTACACAGAAGATAAAGAATAGCATTTTATTATCCCTTAAGAGTTTCTAATACGTATTTATTGATCTGACCAAAAAGAAAGTCAAATATTTATTTTACATTAGTACATATTTGGCAGCAAAGTTTTCATGAGTCTCCCTCATCTCTAAATTATCTGGAGAATAAGCCCATCAAAAACAATTTAAATTTGCCCAACTATAAACTCTTCATGGAGAATTTCAGGCTCAGCTGTTATAAACCAAAGCAAACATAATTATTTTCTCCCTATACCTTCTACTACAGAAGAAAAAACAAAGTAACATGTGTGCCTGGAAGATCATAGATGATGTTCTTTAAAATAATGAGCCAGTCTATGACCATGCCACCCTGAATGTGCCTGATCTCGTCTGATATTGGAAGCTAAGCAGGGTCGGGCCTGGTTAGTACTTGGATGGGAGACCACCTAGGGAGACCACCTAGGAAGACCAGGTGCTATAGGCAGAAAATAATAATAATAATAAAAATAAAAATAATAATAATAATAATAATATGATGATGATGATGATGATGATGAACCAGTCAGTTTTTTTATGCTTTTTAGACAAAGAAACGTGTTTTTGAAGAGATGTCAGGACAAAGATACTTAGCTTTGGGGTGCTCATTAGTGAGGAATCTAAACAAAGTTTGGGCTTGAGTAGTAAATTAATAAAAGAGTTACATGTTTTGTTTATATGAGCTTTTTCTGCCCTGAAGTTCTCTAAGCACCCCCTAGAGCAAAGAGGCCACCTTTCATAGAAGAGATTTACTTACTGCATTCAGGACAATGAAGGAGGGTCAACTTGTTCTTCTTGCACCAGCTGCTTGTTGAGTAACTTCAATTTGAAGTAATCAACATGCTACTGTAGGATATTTTGAGGCAGCCTGCCCTGAACCCAACACTGAAGGTTAACAGAGCAACTAAAAAACAAAAACAAAAAGCATTGTGGTTATCTGTTTTACTGTGCTAAAGCAATTGGTGTCTCTTCTAGTTAAAAAAAAAGTTACAATTATTTGCAACTTCACTAAGTATGAGACATAATCAATTGGAAAAGAGTCAAACTAAGATCATTTCTCTTGATATTTATAAAATGGATTTCAATTTTATCCATCTTTTTGTCCTATGTACATATTTTGGTTACATTTCACAATAGTATAATAAGAGAACAGGGATTCTTGGTAAAAAATAAAGCTGTCCTCCCCATTATTCTGACTCAATCCTGACTGTTCATAGCCAAAAGAGAGGTTGGGATTATTAAAGAATAGAAGAGATATTTTCTGTATTTCTCAGAATGTAATTAATATACAGATACTTCCTGAAACATGATGGTTCAACTTATGGTTTTTCAACTTTATGATAGTGTGAAAACGCTATGCATTCAGTAGAAACTGCACTTCAAATTTTGAATTTCAAACTTTTTCTGAGCTAGCAAGTGATATGCAGTATAATACTCTCACATGATACTGGACAGTGGCAGTGACACACAGGTCCTAGTCAGGCATGTGATCAAAATGGTAAAGAACTGAACTGAACTGGTGCTCTGTGGCGAACTATGCTGTCAGTGTGTGTGTGTGTGTGTGTGTGTGTGTGTGTGTGTTCTAAGCCCATTTCAGTTAGGCTAGGCTAAGCTATGATGTTCAGTCGGTTAAGTGTATTAAATGCATTTTTGGATTTTTTATATTTTTAATTTACGATGGGATTATTAAGACATAACCCTATCGTAAGTTAAAAAGCATCTCTACTTTTAAGTGGAAAGACCTGATTATCCTTCTGAAGCTATCTCAGCACACCCTTACTATATTAATCTCATCTGATTAAAAGAAGGAAGAAATATGGAACTTGGCATAAAAAAATTTATTTGAAAGTAGAGGGGGTAAATAATATTGTAGAGGTTAGATCAATTTTTAAAAAGAAAAAATCTTAATAAAGAAATTAGGATAAAGACAGGTTTTCTCTATAAAGTGACCTTCTCCCTGCCCCACCACCATCTTAAAGCTTAACATCTTGAATACATACACTTGTTCTCTAAGAAAATTATTATGTGACACACATCTTTATGCTTTCTCCTCCTATACTGTAATTACATTTTATTTTCTCAAGGCTTTAATTAAGTTTTATACACCTGTACATTTAACATAATAG
This sequence comes from Cynopterus sphinx, assembly GCA_030015415.1. Classification (NCBI taxonomy): domain Eukaryota; kingdom Metazoa; phylum Chordata; class Mammalia; order Chiroptera; family Pteropodidae; genus Cynopterus; species Cynopterus sphinx. Next base: position 122,555,840 of record CM057383.1, read on the forward strand.
TATCATGGTAAATAAAGATATAGGACAATAAATAAAGTGCATTTTGACCTATAGTAACCTCTCCAATGGCACTGGTAAAAAGAGTTTGAGTCCTCTTGAGGACATTTTGATCAGGATTTTCAGACAGGGCCCTGATCATAAGGGAAAACTCCTCAAGATTTTGGCAACATTGGCCAATAAGCAGAACACTCCAAGGGACACTGATAAGCAGACAACTAAAGAAGAAATTAAAATAAAACCTAATTTTCTTTCTCTCTGTAGACTGACCATTGAGAGTAGTGAGATAGAAACTTTTGGCCCTTAGCATGTGTGACCAAAGGCATGGTGTCAATCGGTAGAGATGCCAGATAGAGCCTAAGATCTTTCAAATCCAAGTATAATATTCTTTTCACTGGACTTTTTTTTGTTCCTGAAAGGAGCTTAATGGGAACACAGCCCTGACAGGTTCCGGTAAGGAATAGAAAAGACAGAAGACTGCTTTCCACAAAGGAAAACAAAAGAAGCCACTAGAACTTGTGCTCAAGGTTCCACTCCACCCTTAACAGTTATGAAAAATTAGGCAAGACACTTTACGATTTTGAGACTTACTTATCTATGAAATGGTCATAGATAATACCTTCTAGGAGTATTGTTGCTAGATAAGATTATAATTTGTAAATCTAAAGTATTGTTAATGTAAATGCTTTATAAATCTAAATTACTGATAATATGCATACAAGAAAAAATATTCTTCCCAAATATTTATGCAAATCTGACTTTCTCCCCCTTCTTTAGTTGAATTTAACCAGGTTGGCATATTCATCTGTTCAGCAAACACTATCCTCATCCTCATCACTAGAATCTGATTTCCTTATCTTTATAACCTCTCCCCTCCCCCACAAATAGAAGATCTGCTGTAGTAGAAATATAATATTTGTTAACTGAATACATGATTAAAGTAATGACTGAATTATTTAATGCCACATTTTCCCTGATTGTTTACTTGGTGCATAGAATGAGAAGAACAAAAAATGTCTTTTGTCTCTGCAGGCCTCATCATTTTCTGGTTTGATCATAGCAACTTTAAATCATTGCATTCTAGCTCCCCAGTTTACCACCAAATGAGATTCTTTTAAGTAAGTAAATGCACCTATATTGATCAGTTCGCATTTTATGCATATTTAACAAGCCCAGTGAATCATAATCTGTTTATGTCTTCCCACATCCTGGTACCATTTTAGATGGTAAATACAAGCCTATTGTGATTATCAGGCTCGTTTTTTTAAAATAATATACGTTTTTAATCATGTGTTCTTTATGAACACATTTTTGTTTTAAATGTGGCCACAGAAAAGGATCTGAGTAAAATTAAATTAGCATTTTCTTGTTTTGGTTCTCACAATAGATCAATACTATATAAGTTTAGTGATTCTCTTTCAATAATAATTATATATCTGCCCACAAAGAATATATAATGACTGGAAACCTTGCAGAATATCATCTTCCTCCTGCTAATGCATGTGTGAAGTTGGTGAAAAGTAAAGGTAAAATAAATAATAGGAATAAAAGGTCCTTCTTCCCTCAGATGATGTCTTAAACTTCAATGTGTTTCTAAAGGCCACTTCTCAGAGAGAAAAGGGGTCGCTGTCATGTGCAAGACTGCATTTTAAAATGGTCTCTGAGGCTGGTTAAAGCATGATTAATTTTATCTTCTCACATCATTTCTCATATCCTCTTATTTTTTTCCTCTACCTTATTACACATTTCCACTCACCCAGTGCTAGTTTTTTTCTTTTGTGTGCCTACCATTTCAAATGAACACTTATATTAAAAAGGCAGCAGTTGATTACTCGGGGATTTTAATTTTGTGACAACTTTATTTTTGTTTCTGTACATAAAAATAAAATGCTAGTCTATTTATATATAATGACAAAACTAAATGCTATAATATGTTGTTTTCATTTGTATAGTTACTTTAATATCTCCAAATTCAGCTTAAGTAATTTTATCTATTTTATCCCTTATGGATCATTTTATTATTTTTCATTTATAGCTATTTTTAATTTTCAGATTTATAGACAGATTTCTCTTCAATGAGACCATAAATACCTAGAAATCTGTCATCTTGTTTTTTCCTCCTGGTTTTTGTGTTTGTGTATTCACTTACCTTTTCATCAGATTTTATTAAACATCTATGATGTCCCAGGATAGTATTTATTAACACAGAAAATACAATCTAAATAGAATAATAGAATTCTTTCTTCTCTTAGGGGTATAATAGTCTTATATAGAAATTTCTAATACACAGTCTCTATGGAGAACATTCTTTGGTGTTTTGGGAATTATCTGCAAGATGTAAATTTTGAGTGAGTGTGCATAAGTACGTTTAGTATAGAAAGTACACCTTCTAAATATAATGATTTTAAGATCTTCATTTCTATATAGAATACAAAGCTAAAAGCAACAAACAAGCAAGACAAACAAAAACTCATAGACACAGACAGCAGTTGAGTAATTACCAGAGGGAAAGCGGGAAGGAAGGCAGATAGATAAGGATTAAGAGGCTTAAATATATGGTGTTAGAAAGAGATCTGACTTTGAGTGGTGAAAACTCAATGTAATATACAGATGACATATTATTGAATTGTACACTTGAAACCTATTTAATTTTATTAGCCAATGTCAACCAAATAAATTTAATAAAAGATCTCCATTTCTTAAAATATAAAGCAATTTAAAACCATTCCCCATTTTGTCTTAACTCCTCTTCAGCCCCCTCAACTCACTGTTTTTACTAGGCCCATCATTATCTGTGTTACTTAAAATGAGATCCACTCCCCTGTGTAACAACCATCCCTAAAAAAAAATTATAAGGCAAAACAATCATTTAAGGTTTGTAAAAATTGTCCTAAATTATTATGGCCAATGACTAATTATTTATTCAAGACATTTTACTAAATCTCAGTAATAATAGTGAAAGACTGTGGTACTTTTGCTGTGACCTGCTTGCTATCTTTTTCATCTCTGTTAAGTATGACAAAGGAACTCCTCCATTCTGACAGGTGTGGCCAGGAAGATAGGACTGTTGTTTCCTCCAGCTCACAGTCAAGGTCTATGGTATTTTTGAGAAAGACGCAAGCCACTAGCATTTATCATTCCACCCTTCCCCACCCAGCATTTCTCATCTGCCCCAGTTCTGTGTTCTAGAAGAAAATTCAATATAATTATGGCAGAGAAATCCTGGGCTCTGTTTCTCTACCCAGCTTCTACTCATAGGATGAAGGCTTTGCGGGGGTTCAGCAGAATGAAGCACTATGATCCTGATTGCCTTACCCCAGCTCTCTCATAAGATAGTTTCATACCTAAATATGCAAGCTGAGAAGACTAGAGGGCCTAGGTCCTTGCTCATAAAGGAGGGGTGTCATTCCCAAAGAACTGAGCCACTGTGCTAGCCCCAAATGTCCTGAAAAAATGCCTCAGAGATTTTGCTCACAAGTCAGAGTCATACTTTAAGAAGAGAATACTCTGAATCTCTACCCAAAGGAATTTAACTTATTTGAAGCTAAGTGTGGAAAAATTTCAAGGCTAATGATAATCTTGAAAACAATTGAGATTTTGTTATAAGCAATTAAGAGGAGACTGATAGCTCCTTGAGAGCAAAAAAGCTAATCTATAGGCCCTCTAATTTAGGAAGGGCGACCAAGAAGAGAGGCAGCTAAGAAAAGGCTTCTGGATTCTCAGAAAAAAAGAAAAACTCAAACTGACCTCAAAATTACCCTTGCAAAGGGGACTGCTAGAGCCTCTGGAGTAGTGTGGCCCTGCTGACACCTTGCTTTGGGATGTCTGCCCTCAAGAAACTAACTTTGAGGAAATAATTTTTTTCTTGTTTTAAGCCACTGAGTTTGTGATAATTCATTATGAAAGTTTTGGAAACTAATATAAACTATATGCTAACAAAATAAAGAACTTCAAAGAAATGGACAAATTTCTAGAAAAACACACTCTACAAAAATTGACTCATAAAGAAGTAGAAAATCTGAATTGATCTATAACAAGTAAAAAGATTGAAATAGTAATCAAAATATAACACACACACACAAATAGAAAAAAAAGTATCATACCCAGTTGGCTTCACTGGTGAAAGCTGTCAAACATTTACATAAGCATTAATGCCATTTATTTCACAAATATTGGCAAGAAATAAAAACAAAAGGAACCTTTGATGAGTCATTCTATAAGGCAAGTATTTTTCTTATACCAGAATCAGACAAAGACATTACATGAAAAAAAAGCTACAGACCAATATCTTTATAATTATAGATGCCAAAACCCTCAACAAAATAATAGCAAACTGTACCCAGCAACATATAGAATTATATACCATGTGCAAGTGGGATTGATTTTAGAAATGAAAGATTGCTACAACATATGATATTTAATTAAAGTAACACATCATATCATGAGAATGAAGGACAAATACATGATAATCTTAGTAAATGAAGAGAGAGCGTTGACAAAAGTCAATACCCCTTTATGATAAAAAGACTCTCAATGATCTGGAAATAAAAAATTTCCTGTGCCTGATTAAGGATATCTATGAAAAACACAAAAAATAATACCAAATATAATGGTGAAAACTGAAAGCATTCACCCTACAATCAAGTTTAGGACAAGCATGTGCATCCACTTTTACCACTTGTATTTAGTATTGTCCCAAAGTTTCTATCTAGGGCAATTAGGCAAGAAACAAACAAATAAACAAACAAACAAAAATCTTGTAGAAAAGGAAAACTATATTTCTAGATGGCATATCTTGTATCTATCAAATCTTAAGGAATCTACTAAAAATCTGTTCAATTAATAAGCATTAAAAATTTAGTGTACCCAAAGGATTCCTAATTTCTATTCTTCCCTTTCCCAAACACAATCTTTTCTCGCTCTTCTGTAATCAAATACGTTTCTACTCAGTTGATTTAATAAGCCTCAACATTATTCTCATCTTTATTTCCCATCTCACATACCATCCATTAACAAGTACTGTAAACTTTACTTCCCAAATATCACCTGTATCTGCCCTACTATGTTTGTTTTCACCACAACATCCTCATTCAAATCAATAAGATCCCCTGCCTTTATTAACACAATAACCCCCTAGTTGGTCTGTAATCTATTCTGTTAAAAAGCTACCAGAATGATCTCTTAACATGTAAACACAATCATGTCCCTCCCTTGCTTAAAATTTCCATTTGAGACCTCATCATATTTCAGCATCTAATCTTTTTCTTCAGTCTTGCAAAGTCACATGATCTCATGTCTTTCTACCTCCTTGACTTTGTTATATCGTATGTCATGTCATGTCTGATCAAATCAGTCTGCGTCTCCTTTTTTATTTTCTCTCTTGTCTATGTTAGTCTTCTTTTGATTACTTGAATAAACCTACTAATTTATTTTTTGTGTTTGTGCATTAGTTGATTCTTCTGTCTTGAGATCTTTTTAGGCTGTTTCTTAACTTTCAAGTAGTAGTTAAATGTCTTCTCTTTAGAGAGTCCTATTCTGATAAACCATATGTAACTACTATACACTCTTCACTATGTCATTCTTTTGCATTTGTGTGCAGAGCCTTATAACTAGATAAAAATTTTTAAATTTACCTGTTTTGTTTTTTTTCAACTAGATATAAATTCTCTGAGTAGATACCTTGTTTTTTTGTTCACCACTATAATGTCAAAGATAGTGTAGAAACTTTAGTATGTAGGAGAGATTCAATAAATATAAATAAAAGAATTAATGAATGATTAAAGTTATGTGAAGATATATGATTCAATTACTAAGCTGAGAATTTGGATACAAATAAAATGAGTGGGACTTTATTCTGAAGAAAGTTCTAGAAATCAGATCTGCTTGCCTCAGAGGAAAGGGTGTTTGTATAAGTATAGAGGGGTAGCTTGTGAGGTAAATTTTCGAAAATGAGATGGTCACTAAGCAGAAAGGAGAAATCAAAAGTCATTCATGTCAGAGAGGCATAAACTCAAGGTCATGTAAATGAAATATGACAACTCAGAGATGTGAGTCCAGCTCAGTATCCCTGCAAAGACAGAGAGAGGTCCTTCTGAGTTCACTTGCAAAAATAAATCTAGTTGTTTAGAAAGTTCTCTAATAAGCATACAAATTTTGGCAATCATCTATGTGAGAAAACAGTTTCCAGGTGACCCTTGGTTTGAAGATCTAAGCAGACTGCAGAGGTATTTTTGTCTGCTTCTTTTTATAGTGCTATTTACTGAAAGAAAATATTGGCAGAAATAATTCATCCTGGTGTACATCCAATTTCTTTTTATTTTGATTGGCTAGGCTTTAGTAAATAATTTCACATAAAAAAAGGAGTATTGAAATTTTGATCTGGAATTCTGTATTCCTTTCTGATGCTGATGTTGATGAGTCAGGATGCTAAAGTTCAGAGAGGCGGTACACACACACTATTGACTTATTTAAAAAATATGGTATTTATTTTAGATGAGTGGTTATATTACAGTAAAATAGACTTTATTTTTGACCTGAAAGAAAGAAAAGAAAGGTAATCAGATGCTACTTAAAACTAGTTTCTAGGTTAAAATATGTTTAAAAGTTTCAATGTCTGCTATAATTTCGACAGGTTATATTCACTTGCTAAAAACTTTATAATTAATTTGTTCACCTTTGATTAATTCTTCCAGTTAACTTTGAGAAGATGAAAATCCATGTGGTTAAATGTAATTTACTTCTGTTAAGTTTTAAAAAGATCTTGGAAGCAGAAATCTGCAGAAAAACTATATCCATTGAGAAACTGATTAATCAGTTGCAGAAACACTTTGAAAGAGTAAAGACTTGATGAAATTTTAGAAATTTAAATAGGTGATTATTTGTTTAATATCATGAGGAATAGCCCAATATGAATTAGAAACTGCACTAACTAAATAAAATAATTTCCCTTTATACATGATGTGCTAATATGTGCTTTAATTTCTAGCTACATTGTACAAAGATTTATAAAGACAACTACAATATTAAAAAAAAAAACAAAGGTGAAAAAGCTTAAGAATATGAAGCCATTTATTTCTGTTATGATAATTTCACATTTGATTCTGATTTTAAAAAGGACGAAAGCTCTCTGAGAAATGATGGATATAAAAAGAATATAAAAAGGAGTTGAAATCATTGATAATTCTAACATCTGAGCTTAACATTTTTTTATACTGAAAACATTTTCACTAAATGAATAATAGATAGAAAATAATGTAAATAATATAAATATAAATTAAAATAGAGACAACATATATGTTTATAAAATTGGCATTAACCTATCATCCTGAAAATATATTAATGTATATTTTTATAAATTCAGTGCTGCCTAATCGTTAGTATATATTAAATATTATTCCAAAGTATAGTATATTTGATGAACAACATTGAGTAAAGTATGAGCAACTTAAATTACTGTACCATCTCTTCTATTATTTTATAGATTCTTTTTTCTTTTATCTATAAACAATTTCATAATGCATATCTCTTATTTAAATTTCTACATCTATAAAATTTTCCTGAGAATGGAGTTTTGAGAAGTGGAACAGAAAATAAAAAATAATTTTTTTCTTCTCTGTATAGATTCCACAAATTATTTCCAGACATATTGTGCAGTTTTATCTTTCATCAGTTGTGCTAATTTCTGGTCAAACCATACCCTCTCTTGCAATGGGTATTAGTCCTAATTTTTTTTTGGCAAAAATAGAATTTAATTATTTCAAATTAAATTATTATATGACTACTGAAGCAAAATATCTCTGTAAAAACATGCCCATTCTTTTACTTCTATTTCCATATTTATTTCTTTGTATATTGATAATTTTAGGTTTTTGCTATTTTTATATATTAAAGAATTGACTTTGATCATAGGATACAATAGCAGGACACTTTATTATGGACAATTATATCTCTGGGTATAATTTCAGAATACCAGGTATAGTAATAAGTTTAGAATTGCTTGTATAATAGTATAAAAGAGTTTCTTTATTTTAGTCATGTAATATCTTTATAGATTATTGCTTTAGGGAAGTGATCATTTTTTATTAATATGGATTTAAACATAATTGAGTGTGAGAATAATTTTATTTCCTTAATGAATGTGTGTGTGTGTGTGTGTGTGTGTGTGTGTGTGTGTGTGTGTGTGTGTTATCTGGCAACTTCTGGAGTAGCACTTGAAGTTTTAAGAGGTATAAGGTGTAGTTTTACATCAGAAAGCAAAAATGGGGCAGAACCTGGAGAGTGCAGTCCAATCCGAATCATCTCTTTTGCTAAAATTACTCTCCCCTCTCATCACACCATACTGGATATGAGGTTATTCCTAGAATGAATATTACAACATGGGGGAATGTACTGGTGGAAGATCTGTGCAAAATGTTAAAGATTCTTTTTCTCCTTTTTGACATTTTTGTTGAAGTATAACACATATATAGAAAAGTAGTCAAATTCCTAAGTAGAGGGATTAATTTATAAACTGAACACATTTGTAATCAGGACTCAGATCAAGGAACAAACATTCCCAGCACCTCAGAAAACTCCAATGTACTCTCACCTGTTCATTCCCCTCATCCACCCTCAGGAATAACCATTCTGATAGCATAGATTAGTTTTGCTTCTTTAAAAACTGTACATGAATAGAAACACATACTTCTTGTATTTAGATTCCTTTGCTCCAAATAATATTTCTGAGATTTATCCATGTTGTTGCAGGTAGTTGGTTATAAATCATTCACTCTCATTTTTGTAGAGTATTCCATTGTTGACCAGGTCTTTCATTATTTATTCGTTCAGTTCTCAAGAGGGATTTGTGTTGCTTCTGTTTTTCTTTTTTCTTACTTTCTTTTTTTTTTTTTTCGGATATCTTATAAATAGTGCTACTGTAAACATTCTGAAACATGTTTTTTGGCATGCTCATTTCTGTTAGCAACATACCTGGAAGTGAAATTAGTGGGGGATAGATTATGTTCAGTTTAGGTTTGTATTGCCAAGTAATTTTCCAAAGAGTTGGTGAATAATGGATATACCCAAAAGCAGTGTATAATGACAGTCCCTTTTCTCCAACACCTGACACTTCTTGCTATGATGCCTTTTAAATTTTAGGGTTGGCCTTGGGTGTTCAGTAGAATTTCATTGTAGTTTAAATTTGCTTTTCTCTGATAACAAATGAAGCAAAACACTTTTAATAGATTTTTTGGCCACTTACACATCCTTAATTGTAAAATGCCTCTTCAAGTTTGCTTTTTTCCTACTGATTTTTAAATTGAAAAAGTTTCGCTTGCTATCTTGTGAGTAGATTTTTGACAAATATATGTATAAAAATATTTTATCCCGCTTAGTGTTTTGTCTTTTCACTCTTTTAACCTATCCTTTGATGAAAAGATGTTTTTAATCTTTATACTATTCTGCTTATTTTATTTGCTTTTTATTAAGTAATTTAAACAATTCCGCTTGGGATAACTATGCCTAATCTGAGTTCAGGAGACATTCTCTATATTTTCTTCAAAAGTCTATATTAATTTACCGTTCACAATGACATCAGAAGCACATCTGGATTAGAGTTTTTGTTTTCATATAAAGATTGAGGTTCTTATATTTCCTGTATGGATATCAAATTATCTAGCACCACTTATTTAAAACACTGTCCTTTTTCTATTATACTACATACTAAGGTGTCACTTCTGTCCTAAATCAGGTGATTATATATGTATGCACTTTTTTCTTTGAGTGCATTCGCTATTCATGACTTTGATCATTTCCGTAAAAATTTTGGGATTGAAATAAAGCTATAGAGCTATTAAGAAATAATTAATTTTTTTTACAAATTTGAGTTTTTCAAGTTATAAACTTCATATTTGAAACTTTTAATAAGGGGTTAAGAAAATTACAAAGACATAAGCAAGAGGAGTATAATATTGGATACTATTGATCAAGAGAGAAACAACATAAGAATAAAACTGATTAAATTAGATTATCAATGTTAATAAAAATAGGAATAGAACAGTCTGTGAATTAAAAAAAATAGAATAAAGAGGAAAATACAGCAAATAATTTGCACTCTTGTGACTATTAAAAAAACATGAGCCAAACATATTATAGCTTAACTGAAGCTAGTAGAACTAATTGAGAAATGACCTTTGCTGACTCCATCCTTATTTACCCAAATTATAAGCCCTTCTTTCATTGTAATACTGTTATATTAATGGCATTGTAATGATAGAATTTAAAATTGTGTAAACATTAAATCATTAGGAGTAGAGCAAAGTATGATGAACCTGACTTTACTAGATAGAAAGTCTGGGAAGAATCTTGGAAAATTTTTATTTAATAGACAAAGAATAAAATCTCAAAGGAACAAAATCTGGTTAAAGGCAACATACATACTGAACTAAGAGCTCAGGAATTTCTTGAGTATGGCAAAGCAGTTGTACGTTGCAACAATGTGGTCACAATCAGAATAAACAACAAAAACATTATTGATAATAAAATATTTTCAGCCCAAACTTGGTAGACATTGGTTCATGAGCAGTCTCTAAAATGGTAGAATTCATTATTTTTTTTGTGTGTGTGTGTGGTAGATTTTGGTAAATAGACTTAGCTTATGCAATTGTGACAAAGTGACTCTGCGGTTTCCCCAGGCCCATACATCTACAAGACTTGTAGAATACAACAAATCGGTTAGCTTTACTCTAACAAATGTTTTGTTCTAGTTTATCCTGCTGATGTAGATGATGGAATGAAGTATGAGAAATGAACAGAAGTTATACAGCCAAACACCCTGAGGGAAAAGAGTTTTTATTTTCCTAAAGAGACTGTGAATTTTTCATTCAAGTCCTATATTTCTCAAATATGCAAGAAGATATATATTGAAGCAGAAATTCTCACTTAAATGTGAGCTGAGTATGTGAGGAGCCCCTTCTAAAAGGTTTATTTATTTTAATGTCATTTGTCCTATTTCTAGACAAAATTTTCTTTAGTTTTCTCCCCAAGGAATACATATTGTTTGGTACATACAATTTATTTGAGTTGAGTTGAAGGCAGTTAAGGTCTATACTGAGAAAGGAAGGGTGGTTTTCTCCTGGGGCTCTGTCCCTAGAATAATAATAATATGCAGCTGCAAAGAAACATAGAGATAACTTTTTGCTTTAGAACCAGAATAAGGTAAAATAAAAAATTTGAGGCAAAGGACCAGCCATTAAAGGGCCAGCCACTAAGTTTGTAGATTACACAAGATTTTATTTTGGGAACTACTGGTCAAATGTTCTATCAATTACTATTAGTAGCAAGGCACTGCAAACTTGATTGTGGAATATTCTGTGTTAAAATAACAAATGGAACTGCCTGATGGAATTGTCTATTTTAGTTTCAAAAAACATAGAATCAACACTAATTGTATTACAGTATTGGAATGAAATCACTTCAACATGCTAACTTTATTTTTTTCCTAAGTCAGTAACATTTTCATTGCTTGTACTTATACTAATCATGAAAGATAAATAGAACATTAATCATTTATAATAAGGCATTTACCACTCAATTAAATAAGTACAGTTATGTGTTTCTTTTTATAACTGTACTAAGCCTTAATTATTAATCTAACTGAATCTTGGGTTATAAGTCCTTATAGCCAGGGAGCTAATGATTTCTGAATTTATATAAGTGACTTCACATAGATGATAGAAAATTATAGGTACCTTTTTATCACTTTTAGTTTTAAACTCCCTTATTTGATACATCTAGAAGGTTTTTGTTCTATTTTTGCAGAAGACTTTTATGTTTTATCTTTCCTCTTGTTATAAAATTTCAGGGTTAGTTTGGGGTCAATATTCATACTAGTCCTGAGATGAGAGCTGTACTTGAATTAATTCTGCAAAGTCTGAAGGAACAAAGAGAGAATATATTTTCATTTAAACTTTCACTAGCCTAAGAATGAAACCAAAAAGTTAGAAAAACATTTTCCAGTTTTCAATAATTGTTTAAATAGATACATAAACAATATTTTAGAGACTAAAGATTATGATACCCTATTTATCGTAAACATATACAAATTAAAATGAATGGTACATTATGTAAATTTTGGAAATAGGTAAAATGTGAACATCATAACCTGTAAATATTGTACTAATTGTTTAAATCACCCAAGAATTACTCAAATTTTAAGAAAATTTACCTTGTTTAATTTTGCAATTTGCTATTAAGATTTTAGACTACAGAATTAACATGTTAACTTATAGATCTATATTATAGAAATAATTACTTTCCAGTAGAAAATATAACCCTAAATATTACAAGTTTATTACTCTTTAGTCTGTTAACAGTTTTGTCTCTAAATTAGTATGTGTGTTCCATAATGCCTTCTCAAGTAGAATATAAATATGCTGTCCCTAAAATGTCCTTTGAACATTCTTTAATATTGATGATTGATTGATTGATTGATTGTAGGCAAGGCAATCTTTAGTTGACCTCACAGATTGCAAGGACCTTGTCAGCTTACAATCCTTTTTATTTTATTTTATTTTATTTTATTTTATTTTATTTTATTTTATTTTATTTTTATTTTTATTTTTATTTTTATTTTTTATACCTACAGCACCTGGTCTTCCTAGGTGGTCTCCTATCTAAGTACTAACCAGGCCTAACCCTGCTTAGCTTCAAAGATTAGATGGAATCGGGTTTGTTCAGGGTGGCATGGCCATAGACAGAACATTCTTATTAACAAGCTGCCTAGGTCTGACAAAATATTTAATCACATTTTGACAGCTTTGGAGACCCAACAAAAATTCAAAGGACTCACCTGCCAGAGCAAGTCAAATTGCCTTGTATGAAAAATGCACCTTATGTGCTACTTAAGCCCAGGCAAAGTTTTTATAGCCCCTGAAATGATTCTTGGGCTACACTAAAACTTTATTTTGCTCACTTTCTGTTTTTCTAGGTTTTTTTTTTTATTATAATTTAGGTGTGCGATTTTATTTTTTCTGATTAGGTATGTTATTATATTTGTTTCTTGACTAACCAATGATCCATATCCATGTTCTTTTCCATAATAGGGCCCAAGACTTTTGAATCAGTATCTAGGTTGTCTCACCTGCATAATAAAGAGAGTACCCCATGCATATGTCAAGTTCATTTGTACATATTTGGTCATTTATTCCATAATGATGGCAGCAAAGATTGTATTCTGGTTTCTGGTTTGTGTGAACCATTTGGTGATCTCAGTGAAGTGGCTGATGTGATCTATTTTTTGTAGCTAAGAGATGACAAAGAGTCAAGTTTTCAGCCCATTTTATTTTAGTACATTTGTGAGATTTACTGCCCACTGGAAATAAGACTACCTCTTAGAAATTTGGAACTGTGACTTTTGATGCTTTTGCATTGCTTTAACCTGGGCTAAATTTCTAAACTTTTTGTAGGTCTCCTGTCCGTAAATAGAAAGACCTTACTTAGCTCATATATTTTTTAATTGAAAATTATGTTTATTATTATATTTTATTAATAAATTATTAAACATTTATTATTTTATTTCAATTATTTATTGTTTTCATTTTTATATTATCTAAGTGTGAAATATACCTCTACATTTAAATAAATTAGATTAAAATTCTCTTAATTTTATATCTAAGAATATATATAAATTATATTCCTTAATTCTTATGCATAAGAATATATGTAAATTAAATAGACCTTATATTTATATAAATTAATTTTAAAATTATTTAAAAATATATAAACTATATAAATATATGTATAATATATAAATATGTAAAATTACATACAATTTATTTTGTATGAGATATAAAAATATATCATATCTTGCATATATAAGAATATATATGAATTAAATATTTCTAGTATTTCCAGAAGATAAAACAAAATTCTAATACTTTATGTTTGCTAGCTCAGTATTTCTCTAAAGTGTGGCTCAGTGACATCTGGGGGTTCCTTTCGTGAATATCCATGAGGTCAAACTATTTTTGTAATAATATTAAGACATATGCATTTTTAAATTAAAATCAGGGTGACATTATTTAATAAAATCAAATAGGTTTCAAGTATATAATTCAATAATCCATCATGTATATATTGCATTGTGTGTTCACCACCTAAAGTTAAATTTTCTTCTGGTCTCCTCCCCTTTCCTCTGATAACCACTAAACCATTATCGGTGTCCATGAGTCTGTTTTTTGTCATGTTGGTTTGTTACTTTTAGTTTAATATCCCACATATAAGTGAAACCTTATGATTCTCAGCTTTTTCTGTCTGATTTATTTTCCTTAGCATGATAATTTCCAGATTCATTCATGTTCTTGTAAGTGGAAGCTTGTAATCTTTTCTTATGGCTGAGTAATAGTTCACTGTATATATGTACCACAGGTTCTTTATTCAGTCATCTATCAATAGATACTTTGGTTGTTTCTATGTCTTGGCCACTGTGAAAAATACTGGTATGAACATCGGGGTGCATATATTTTTGCAGATAAATGTTTTCAAGTTTTTCAGGTTAACACCCAAAAGAGGGATTTCTTGATGATATGGTAATTCTTTATTGAGGAACCTCCATACTGTTTTTCATAGTGGCTGTACTAATTTAACTGTCATTCTTTTATGGGAGCATAGTGGATCTGTCGAGGGGACTACTCGATATTTGATGACACTATTGTTCAGGCAGCTAATAGCAAGTGTTTTGATAATTTCTGGGAATTTTAATGGTAGTAGTTTTTGTGTATATATATTTCAAAGTTAACTCAGTGTATCTTCAACAGTACTATTAATATCTTATCAACTATTCATGTTGCTATTTATATAACTTCATTATTGACTATTGTTTCCTGACAGTGAAAAATGAACAGTTACTTGGATTTGAATATTTTCTCAAGAATGAATACATGTACCTATTAAATCAAAGAAATACAGACAGATTTATTGCTATTGATAAAATTTGAACTTTCAAACAAAAATTGTAATTTTGGAACGCTTGTCAGTTACCACAATCTTACGAACTTCCTAATAATAAAAGTTTTTTGATAATATCATATATGATATTGACTAACACAATTTTTGATATTTTATCATGAATTGTGTTCACATTAGGAAGATCTACATAATCCAGTGAATCAATATTTTCCAAATGACCAATGAGAGATCTTATAAAAGCAGAAATGAATAAAAGATCCATTCAAAAGACAGAATACATAAAAGAAACATCATGAAAAAGTTCACTGAATTTCAAATTCCACATTGCAAGTAACCTTTAGAAATAACACACCATGTTTTTCCTATGGTATCGAACAAAAAAATCTACAGTGATCTGAAGAGGCTATTCAAATACTTTCTGTTTTTTCAGCTACATATCTGGTAAGGACAGATGTTCTATATAAACTTCAATGATGTACCAATACATATATATTCAACACATCTCTCTATATATTTTACAAATATGTATTTTATATATGCATTATATGTGGTATATATATATATATATGTATGTATACATGCACATGTATACATATATATTCATATGGTCTATGAACTAGATTTGTTGCAAATAATTTATCTCACTCTGTGGCATGAATTTTTAAGGGCCTCTTGATGAATTCAAGTTCTTAACTGTAGCATAGTCTAGCTTATATTTGCCCATTAAGTTTAAAAGTTTCCTTTGTGTATTATTTTTGAAAAAAGTCTTTGTCTATCCTAAAGTCCAAAACATATTTTACTAAATAATCTCATAAAGTACATATGATTTTTTTATTTTAACAGTATCTTACACATATTTAAAAAACCTACAACAACTTAACTTTCCAAAAACCTGAGGTAGAATTGTTTTATTTTTTTTCCTATATCAGTAGTATTCTAGCAACCTTTATTGAGAACATATTTCCCTATTACTCTGCAATAATATATCTGAGAGTCCACATATATGTGTTTGTATCTGAGCTCTTTATTCTGTACCATTTGCCTAGCTATCTATTCTTATGCCCAAGCCATATTGTCATATTTATTACAGCTTTATAATTAGTCTTGACATTCACTAAAGCAAGTATTTTCATCTTATCCTTTTTCTTTAAGAACATGTTGGCTCTTCTTAGGCATTTATATTCCAAAGTAAATTTTAGTTTTGTCAAATTCACCAAAATTCTTATTGAATTTTGATTAAAATTGAACTATATCTAAATCTGGGGAAAGTGTCAAATTCAAAATTTTGTCTTCCAACTAATAAATCTGGTACATCTCACATTTTATAAAGCTGACAGCTTTATGGTTTTCACACAGAATTCTTTTACATCATTTGTTAAATTTATTCCTAAATTTTTATTTTGTACTGAAATAAATGATACATATTTTTACCTTTTATTCTATATTTCTCATTAGTACACAGAAGAAAATTATATGTTTTCAAAATTTGCTTTATATTTCCCCAAATGAAAATAAATGTATAGATTTAAAAAATTTTTTTAATTATTTATTTTTTATGGTGACACTGGTTAATGAAATCCAATAAATTTCAGCTGTACACTTTAAAAATAACACACACACACACACACACACACACACACATATATATTTATATTATATGTTCACCTCCCATAGTAAGATTTAATTCTGTCACCACATATTTAACCCCCTTTACCCTCTCTGTGTCTTCCCTCCCTGACCCCTCCCTCACCATGTACCCTATGGTAGCCACTAGTCTATAGTCCATGTCCATGAGTCTCTGCTCTGTTCATTTGCTGCTTTTAGGTTTATATCCCACATATAAGTGATATCATGTGATTTTCAACTTTAGAGGTCAACAAAATTATTCTTTCAAATAATTTTTGAAATAATTGCAAGTGTTATTTTGCAAAATAATTAAATTCTTAAAGTGTTGCTCATATAAATAATGTGATATGAAAGATGAATTAACAGTATGCTATGTAGGCTATTTGACTTAGATACTATTCATACATGTACAATAATGCAAAAAGAAATTTTAAAAAACCAACTTTTGTTGTTTTGCCATCCTTTAAAAATCAAACAGTTTCACAGGGTTTTCAAACAAGCAATTAGGTCAATGTATGTTGCTATTTATTTATTTTTGAGATAAGACTAGAAAAAAGTATGTTGTGAAAGAAATATTTAAGTGTTACTCCATGTACAAAAAACTTGAGACATTAAAGAGGGTATTTCAAGTAACTTAAAACTCAGATAAGTCATGTCAAGGAATAAGATTTTGAGAGTTATTAGCATATGAATGATTTTTAAATCAATGGGCATAGATAAGATCACTGGAAATAAACATCATTTTCATCAGTCCATTCACATATTTCCTTACCTCATTGTCAGTATTCCACACAGTTAATGCATCTATCATTCACTAATGCCATCCTATTTCATCTAGGTGCCTAATTGTTAATTACCACAGAATTTAACAAAATTATGAAGGGATACCTACAAAACAAGTTCAGTTAAAAGGTATTTGCTGAAATCTCTGAGCTGTAATAAACATTGCATGCTTATGAGTATACTAATAAAGGTCTAGTTTTACTAAAATAATTTGTTTCTTTCTCCAGAAAGAGTTTAATAATCACTTGTATTAAACTGGTAGATTAAAATACTCAGTATAATCAAGGTTGTGATAGGAGATGTAATTGTGACTTTCAGGAGTAAAAGTGAATAGTGATTAGTGATCAGGAAGAAAAGAAAATATAAGTGGAAAAGAAGAGAGGTCCCTGGTGCTAAATAAACAGTTCTGGTGAGGTCAGGAGTTAGTATTCTAAAATCAAAATTAACAGTGAATTAGTGTTGATGACATTTTCTTCTCTCACTTTGTCAAAATGCCTAAACGAATTGAATAGGAGGTGAGCAAGAATCACCAAAGGTCTTTCTTCTATTCCTTTGGGAAAGAAAACCATTTTGTAAATAAAATTTAACTCCCAATTAAACTAGATTTTATTTGCTCCTGACAGTTTATAGACAACTGTCCTATTGGTGAGATATTACATGCTCAAAACTAAAGATATAGCATAATCACGTCATCCTTTTGGATTCAGGAAAATTTGGAATGAGGAGTTATGAATTAGTTTAGCAAGACATACATACTAGTTATTACAGATGGCACAGGCTGTGTACAAATTTATAGGGCTACATTCAATTCTTGAGAAGTTTTGAAAATTATTGAAAATTCTGGAGGTATATACTCCAAAAAGATACTTTAGACATATTTTTGTGTATGCTTTAGGACAGAAGGAATTTTATGAGAGAAACTAATGAAATAAAAGATGAGATGGAGTGCACTATGAAGAGTTGCTGAATAAATATTATTTATATTGATGAGACTCTATGTCAGAATCATTTATTGTGTGCTTTCTTTATATTAATTACTATATTATTTGCCATACTTTATCTCACACAATCTATTCAATAACTCAATAAAATAGATAATATAATAGAATTTATTTTGGAATTTATAAAAGAGTCTCAAAAATCACACAATTTATTAAATAACTAAGCTTGAACTTGAACCTAAGCCTTGAACTAGACCACAAACCTACATTTTTACAATTATATTTTTGGATAAAATGTATATTTCAGCAAATCTATAGCAAAAGGTACACAGATAATTTGTTATGTAATATCTGACTTTTTAAAAAATCTTAAAATATCTCATTCCTTAAAATACACTTTATTTATATGAAAAAACATAGATTATTCAAGTCAGAGGAACCTAGTCATGCAAGCCCTTAAATGCGGAGGCAAAAATGGAAGTCAGGAAGATTTGAAGTGGGAAAAAAACTTTGATACATCATTGCTGGCTTGGAAGATAAAAAGAGCAATAATACAACAAATGCACTGGGCCTTAATCCCCATTCCTACGTTTTTGCCCCCAAGTGCCAACAAGTAAGGAAATGGGAACCTTAGTCCAACTGATGCAAGAAACTGCATTTTGCCAACATAAATAAGTGTGAAAGCAGATTCTTCTGCAGGTGCTCTACAAAAGACTAGTCCATCCAAACCTTTGAACCTGGCCTGATGCGATGAGCACAGGCCCCTGTTGAGCCTGCCTAAATTTCTGACCTATAAAAACTGTGTGATAATAAATGCATGTTATTCTAAGCAGCTAAATCTGTGATAATTTCTATGCAGCCTAGGAAACTAGTACAGTGAAAGAACAGTCATTTTCTTGTTTCTGATGATCACATGAGGCAATTATAAAGCCTTCCCTTTGGAACCAAGGATAAGATGGGCTTTCAAGAAACTTTCATTCTATACAATAAAGATGGTAAAATAAAGTTTTGTTTTTAGTAATTTAAATGGTCTCAGTATCTATATCAATTTGAAATCCTGTTTCTGACATCTCAGTTGAGTATTGTGATGTTTCCTTTGAATGAGGTTAGAATCTTGAAATGGGAGCTAAAATCAATTGTCAAAACACAGACATTCTTGAAAATACCATAAGAAATCTCTCCCTTTGAAAGTGAGTACTGTGTATTAAGTAAGACTGAGTAACAAAAATATTGTCATGAAGAGAAAAAATTTGGTAGTTGTCCAATTTGGGGATGAACCACATTGATTAATTAATTTAAAAATTGAATTATTTTGCCCATCTGTATAATTTAATAAATTTCCAAGCATACACATGCACACAACTTGAAACATTTTAAACTATCTTTTTTACAAATAGTTTAGTTTTATAGAGGACAAATAGGTATATGTCATTTAATCTTAATATGTTCTTAGTGAAATGTTAATGTAAGAAGATAGATTTGTGGAAGTGGCTTACTTTAATAAAAATAAAATGAATTTTATATGGACACTAATAGAGCCCAGTTATTCTGTACTCAAAATTATTTTCACTGAATCAGTGATGTTTCAGAAACAGGTACCAACAAAGTACTTTCAAGTAGATGAGTAGAAAATAAGCTCAAACAAAAATTTTTAACATGAATGAGCCCTAAGAAATTATAACTGCAATAAGCTTCAGATTTAATGATAACCAATTTATTTCTAGTCCTTTTTGTTTTTTTTTTATTTTTTATTTATTTATTTTTTTGTCTTTTTTTACTGCATTTACACCCAGTGTAGCCTAGTGACTTCCCAGGGTAGGATGACTGAAACAACCAAAAATTGAGGCCCAGACTATTCCTGTATGGCCGAAGAGCAAACATTACTCTCATATTCATAATAAACACATGCAACTTAAGAAAGCATTAATGTGCTCTTCCCACTTTCCAAGAGTTTTCTGCTTTGGAAACTAGAGAAAGAAAAATAGGCTATTTCTTAGTTTTGTTAAGAAATGTGTGATTATGTGAGCAAGAGCAAAAATTTTCAATAAATCTAAAAATATTTCACATTTATATAGGCCTTCCTGCACTGGGTATTCAGTAGGATTAAAAACTTCTTCAGTCATCTTTATGTCTTTAACACAAAACACATAGTTGGTAAATAAAAATATTTATCGTCATAAATAGCCAATGACATTTTTTATTGCTATATATTCTGGGAATATATAGAATATACTCTTTTTAATTTACTCTTGACTAAAACTTTGTGTAATAGATACCAGTTCTAACATAGATATTGAGTTTTATAGAGGATAAATGTTTTGTATATGATAAGAAAGTCAACAAATTTCAGAGCCCAGATGCTTGATAAATTTGATGAATGAATGAACATTAATCTAATCACTGCAGGATTCCTCTACTAAACTCCATTATGATTGGAATATCATTGAGATCTGTGGAACATATTTTTTTTCTAAAGAAGATAAACATTGTCACTAATTAAATTTTTATTATATTTTCTCTATGCTAATCCCATTAGTAGGGCCCATGAGATTACTTTTATACACATTTATACAGGCTTTCCAATTATCTCTCATTTCTTTTATCTACTCAACTTTTGCTTGCTTGACTCCTAATTCTTTTAAAGATTAAAATTAATTCTCTTTCATTATTTTATCTATATTGCCATTCTGCTTATGTACCTTTATAATTCAATTTCCTTATGTATTATGCAGAAATCTTAGCAGAGTTTTTTAAATTCTTCACCCATCAAATGGGAATAGAATAAAATTATTGCAACTATTTACATCATATTATTAGAAATAAGACTCTATAATAAAATAGTACATATTTTGATTTCAAATTTTATATCTTTAATTTTATTTTAAATTATTTTATTAATAATTTAATAAATATTTTATATGACGGAATATTAATTCTTGAAAAAGCAGTGACTCCTAGAGTATTTTCTTGAGAAAAGCTATTCAAGCTGTTCTATCTGATGAAATGTAATTGACATAATGAAGACTTCTTAATGCTAATATATTAGTTTAAATCATATTTACTGTGTCGAGTAGAAATTCTAAGGAATATGCAACCTACATGTGAATATTTGCACATTTGTGTTGTTCATGCCATGAAAAAAAAATGTGTTTAATTGTCAAACAGGTTTTAAAATTTTGAGGGGATGTATAGCATTAAATCATTATCTTTGTTGAAGAATTTATGACAGTGGTCAGCACACATCATGACTCGCTAAAAAGACCTTTAGATAGATTCGCATATATATTATAAATGTAGAAGTTATATCATTTTAGTTATAGCCACATTTTTATCACTAATTCCAACGGTCTGCTGATCTGTAAATTATCTGATTTAGCTTAATATTATCTTGAGACATCCAGGTCATGTAAAATGTTGGGAGAATAACAATTTTCACCATAGGTTATTTTAAATTTGTATTATTAGCAGTATGTGTGTGTCATTTCCCTGGGGCCATTTAATAATTGAAAAAATTTATGAATGAAATTATCAAAAATGTAAAAAAAATTACAAATAATACTAAAATGAGCACTTTGCACTTTCTTCACCTTCAACACTATGAACTGTTTTGTGCATCCTGCCCTCTCAACCTTTTTTTAAGTGCTGGAGTATTTTCAAGTAATCTCTGACAATATGTTATTTCATATTTCATAAATTTTATCCTTCCACGAAGACATGTATCAATGTAGATTTTCTTTAGTTTGTTAACCAACATATTATTAATATTTAAAAAAATCAACATTAATTACTTATTATTATCTAACATCAATCTCACATTTACATTTTCTCAGTTGACTCATTGAGTTTATTTTACACTTACTTGGTTCAAATCAATTTCCAAACAAGATTCAAAGATTACATCTGATTTTTATTATGTTTTTGAAGTCTTTTTTTATTCTAGCTATAGTAGTGTTTGTTCCATTAGCTTTTAAGTTTTTATTTTTTTGAAAAATTGTTTTGTAGGATCTTCTTATTTTGTGTTTGACTCATTGCTTCTTGATTGTATTTTGATCTATTCTTCTAGTTCTTCTATTTCTAGTAGGTTTGCAGTTAGATTCAGACACTTGGTTAGATTCAGATTATGATTTTAAAGTTTGGGGATAATTCACACATGGCCATATGTACCTGCTTACATCACTTTATGAAACACATATTGTCTGATTGTCTCCATTTGTGATGCTGAGATTGAAATGGGCTCATGAGGTGTCATCCTGCCTTACTAAAGCCCTGCTACCCTCACTCCAACATTTTCTCTAGAGCTCTAAAGTAACAATGGGCAATGAGTATGGCCAAAAGAACTTTTAAGGTTTTAAATCCTGACTCTGAAAACTTGGGCAAGTTTTTTTTTTTTTTCCCCCTAGTAAAGAATAGGCATAAAAATAGTTTGTTATCAACTCCTTAGGGTTTGGGTGTGGTGTTCTATGTGAAACACTGACAGTGACCAGTGCATGGAAAGTCTTTAGTAGTGTTGCTATAATCCAATGTTAAGTCATTCCCCAAGGAATGCCACATTATAATATGCATAGTCTTCCTCTCCTCTAACTCATCACTTCTAACTCTGTTATTAAGCACAACTTGGGTCAAAGCATGTCAAAATACGCTTTGAAGTTCTTGGAATTTTGAGAAAGATAGGATTTACATCAGTGCCCTGGGGTTTGTGACTGCAGAAATAGCTGGGGACACATAAGGAAAATGAAGAATGACTATCAATAATTCAAGAAGCAGAAAAATAAAGCTAAATGTATGAGAACACATTTGAGACTCCAATAATCTCTAGAAATATTGAGACTAGCTATAGTTCCCATAACATATGAGGTTATAGTTTGAGTATTAATAATGAAATTTTAAAGACAAGATGAACTCAGCCTACTGGAGAAGCCTCACAGCTGATGTGTTGACTAAAAGAAAAAAAGACTATAAATGTGATTGCCCAGTAAAACAGCTTTAATCCTGTAATGAACTGAAAGTTTGCAAACAATCTCAATCCAGATTTATCTTAAAATCTAAAGCCATGTTGTGATAGTATTAGAGGATGGGGGCCTTTAGGAGGAACCCTCGTAAATGAGATTAATGCTTTTATAAAGAAACCCCACAGAGCTTTCTCAGTCCTGCTACCTTGTGAGGGTACAGCAAGAAGCTGGCCTCACCAGACAATGAATCTGCTGGCACCTTGATCTGGGACTGTGACAAATGTTTGTTGTTTAAGTCACCCAGTCTATGGTACTTTTGTTAGAGCAGTTGGAACAGACTAAGAAAAAGTCTTTCTTTTTTTTTTTTTTTAAACTAGATAGTTGGAATTTTTAAGCTTAAAAAATATGCAGTATTTCTGATGAATGTGATTTTAGGCTACTAAAACAAACCACAATAGAACTGAAAATGCACAAAAAATTTATTTGTAGGAGGTATCAATGTTGCAAGAGGAAGAACAAAGTGTAGTGTTGGGTTTTCTTGAGGGTTCCTTCTTGTTATGACCCACAGGTTTATGAATATGTTACTATTCTATTTAAACTTCAGGAAATTAGAGATAAGCAAACACTAGCAGGATATATATATATATATATAGTTGTAATAGTGAAATTCAAGTTTGCCTTTAAAAAGAAATGTCTGGGTTTCTGCAAAGTTTTCAGTGTGCTTATGTCTATTATTTCATTTAATCTTGAGGGCAATACCATGAGGATAGTAGACAAGGAAACTTGCTAGATGTTGATTAAAGTTTGTCAAGGTCATATTATATATAGTCTTGTCACCGGTATATTTGATTTTAAAGCAAAGATTTCTGACTTCATTTCCAGTACTTTCACTATGTGCTTTCAATAGGCTGTTACTAAATTTCAAAATAATGACAGGTAAATTATCACATACACACATAAATCTGCATAATGTAAATTATAAAATAAAATATTAAAATAGAAATTAAAATATTAAAAATGTATTAAAATAAGATGTATTTGTTTCTTTAAATTTCTTACATGAAAATACCTATCAACTATAATCTTTGTATTAGTAAAAAATTAGAAACCTGAACACCTTAAATTACTTTAATGTTTTTAATTATAAAGATTTTTATTTTTTTGCAAATAGCAAAATAGTGATGCAAAATATCTCATAGTGTTTTTATATTTTAATAAAAAATAAAATAAATTTAGTAATTTATTAAATGCAATTTAAATGTATGATATAATATTTTTATAAATCATTTGAATCTATATTGTATATATTCTATATTATCTATTCTATATTTATAATTCATAAAATGTAAAAGTGTATTCATAGCTTTGTTTTCATTGGCTTATATTTGAACATTTTAACATTTCCAATATTTGTTCCTCTGTAAGACAGTAAAATGTCACCTAAAACCGAATCTGCCTTTAAGTGTTTCTAGAAATGTTCTTTTCTCTGTGTGTAGCTTTTTCATGCTCTGAAGGAGCATTTGTCAATTGCAACCTGAATTGAGGAAGTTGGAGTACATGCTTTCTTTTTGATTTGCTATATTACAAAGAGGCAGACTAAATTGCACTTGAATAATAATTTGGAACTAGGCCATAAATAACTCTTTTTTTGAGTTATGGTTTTTCCTAAATTCAGATAAAATTGGGTGATAGTAAATTCTCTGTTTTTTAAATTTCAGATGGAATTAATAAGGAGACTTGTTAGTTTATCAACAATTTTTCTACATACAACATAACATTCTTGGTATTATAGGTAGTTTAAAAAACAGTAATACAATTAAAAAAATTTTTTTTTTCTGAATAAGTTTATACTTTATGGAAGAAAACTGGTGTTTAAATGTATACACAGTGATGTGAATAAAACTACAGCTTTTTTTTCAAATCAGGTCATAACAATTTGCCCAGTGAATGGAAGAAATAATAAAATTTATGAGCTGAGAAATTTCTAGTGAAGTGCATTTTTTAATTGTCTTATCCCACACCAGAAAATAAAATAAAATATTTGCATTTATTCAGGTAAAATCTGAAAATCTAACTCCTCCTATCTTGCATGGTGATTTTCACTTAAAAATTTTTTGATAAATATCTTGAAACTTAAATAGTTAAATATAGAACAATATGCAACTTGATTATTGAAGAAACTAAACGGCTCCTGGAGGCTGGAAGCTGGAGCTGTGTGCAGGCTTTACATCATATCATCAAGTCTTCACATCTCCGAAATTACTGGTATTAGCTCTATTTCATTGATGCATTTAATTAGAGGTGCAAAAGCCTTGTTTTTTCTTCCATTTCCCCCAGACAGCAAGCCAAAATAAGAACCCAGATAAAGTAGACTTGAACCGTTATTCTTATTCTACTGAACCGTCTAGTGTCGTTACCAAAATATTTTTATTTAAATGTTTTATCCTATTTGGGATCAATCCTTTTTTCTATGCTGTTTTAGAGAAAAGTTTCCAAAGAGAAAAAAGATGTGGCATCAATTAAGGTAGTATTTTCTTTTTTTCTTGATGACATATGAAGTAGCATATGACAACATGCAGATATTATGCATTAATATTAATAAAAGAAGGGGAAGTGTGGACAGTTGTCGACTGCCTGTTTCCTGCATAAGGACTTGAATGTTGGCACAGATCTGGCCCCTTTCCTCCTTCCCTGTCGTCCTGCCTGTATACTTTCCTTCTCTTTCTTCTTTTTCTCTTTTTCTTTTACTGTTTTTCACTTCCTCAGTCATTTTCCTCTTGTTTTTTTCTTTCCTTTATATCTTCTATCTCATCCTCTCCCCCTTTCTCCTTTCTCTCTTTTTTTTCCTTTTTCTTTCTCCCCACCTATCCCCCTTTTAAGCAAAAATGTCTTTTTTTTTCCTACAGTCAAATACATTGTCTTTCTCAAACTATTTATTTCTCTACTTCTACATTTCACTTGGACCACCTGTTAGATTTATTTGTTTATTCATGTTTATGAGTTTAATATGTAATAGAGCAAAATAGTAAAATTTAATATTGAAGAGATAAAGGACCAATACTTGTTGTTTGAAGAACTGTTTGAAAAATAACGAAGTTAGGTTGTCTCTTCTGTAATGACCACTCACCTATTTGTTGTCTCCCCAGCCCTAAATATTTCCCCTTCCCTGGTAAACAACTTTCCCGTGATTCTTTGATGTAAAATCAGATCCTTCGAGAGTGGCCGACTTGGGCTTCTTTTTAATATCCCCATGGTGGAACATTTGATAATGGGAGCAGCTGCATTCAAAAGTAGTTTCTGATAAGGCAGAGATGAAAAAAGAAAACCTTATAGCCATCACTCTTTCTCAACTCTGATTAAGCCCAAATTTGTTTTGTGTTGCTGATTGTTCTATAGTAAAAACTGCCATCAATGAACAATGCTTTCCATTCTTAGCACATTTAGAAATTATGTAAATTAAAAGAGGAGACAAGAATATTCTGATGTGTTTGAATATATCTCAGTGTAATAACCACAGTTGTCCTATTTATCTCTTCAAACCGTCAATATCAGAGGCTTCCAGTGGAGAGCTCAGATTAAAAAGGCAAATGAATCATAAATAAGCTTGCTCATCCTTTCTGCAGATGACTGTCTAGCCTTTTGCTTTAGCTTTATTTGAAATATACATGCCTAATGGAAGTTACTGTGGGACTTGGAAGGGATAATGAATAGGGAATGCATTTCTTCATAATAGTGAAAAAGACTTTAAGTACCAAGGCTTTTAAATTTCATTTGAGATCTGCGATATGGGATTTTCTGTATTCAGATTTAGTGTTATCAAAAATCCATGAAAATGACATAAGAAAAAATAGTGGCTTGAAATATTAATGCATTCTTCACATCAAGAAGTAAATATTTCTTGTGGTAAAATAAATTTTGTCTATGGTAATATAGGTATATTTTTGGTATATTTTGGTATATTATTAAATAGATTATTGAATAGATAAATATTGTGGGCCAATATCTATCATGCCAATTTTTCACCCAATAGCTAATCACACTTCTCTAATATTCTGATCTTTAAATATTTGCATGGAGTGCCTAAGATGCTACAGCTGTCTTGTGATCATGACAATCATCAATGATAAGTTTAGGGTGGCATAGTGAAAAGATAAAAGCTCTAGAAACCTTAGTGAACTTCTAAATTAACTTTGGAAGTGTTTAAGCTGAATTTTAGTTGGTCAAGATCAGACGCTAGAGGACCCTTGTATGAGATGCTGATTTTTCTAATTTACTGTGAATCCATTATATTCTTACGGTTTTATTTTTGCAGCAGAAACATGGAACAAATGGTTCAATTCTGACAGCTAGTGTGGCAGTGACTTTTGTTGATTCATGTTGCATTCCCTTGGAATGATGTGTCAGCCTTTTGTTCTTATGCAGAAATCTTTAGAACAGCCCTAACTTCTCTGAGATACTGGCAGAATCAAGACCTGTAGCCTACATAAATGCCCTCTATAACGCATCCTTATAGGGCTCTCTTTTCCTGATCCCTCACTCCTGATTTCTAGGAGAGCTTTCAAAATAATATACCTGCACCAATATTCTTGTATTAGGTTCGGCTCCTAGGCATAACACAACAAATACATATATTGTCAAATATACCTAATAACATAATTTAGAAAGTTTAATTGTATAATTTTCACAATAATTATTAATATTAGAACTTTAGAAAAGGTTTGATTTTGCTTGGTTGAACTAACTGGTTGAAGAGTTACTGTTGTCAAGGTCTACAAAATTTTCACTTGTCTGGTGAAGAAGGGTGAAAATCAGTGTAAAAACACTAATATTTATGAAAAAATCACCACTGAGAGTAAACTTATATTCTAGATATCTGAGCTTCCTAAGGTATAATTAATTGAAAACCTAGTTAAATTTCCACTGTCCAAACTCAAAGAAAATTGTAGTCTTAGTGTAACCATGATTTAGGAGTTTAAAAGTGTTCCCTACATTCTGCTCACTTCATTTCTACCATTAACTTTCCAACTTCATTACCCACTCTTACACCTTATAGACAATATTCTGTATAGAGTATTGCATCATCTTAGGTTAGTTTAATTAGTTATTGTCATATGGTATATATGACATTATATAAATATTACAGTTCTAAAACCATGAGATAAAATTTTATTATGGAATGGCTCAGTTGATTTTTAAAAATATTCTTTTCATAACCAATAATAGATGCACAGATATATAATAAAAATAATTAAATAAGTATTAAAGTACAAATGTTGTATGTTTTTTATCAACTGTACTTTATAAAATATAATTCAGACCCTGAATATGTAAGAGACCCTGAATATATAAGAATATGTAAGGAATTTCATGAAAATTTGTGTAGTCATAATATACTCTTCTCTCTCATTGTAACTTTTCATAGAATTATCAATGTTTTACTGCACATATATTCTCTGTCAAAATTGTATGCTTATTGGAGTGCAATGTGTGATTAATCTTTGCTCTATTCACTGTATCAGCATATTACTTTATATATAAATACTGTATACTCTATTTCCCCACTCAGACACACCTTTAAATTTCAGACTCATATTTCCAATTGCTTACCTTGCATCAGTACTTGGATGCCCATAGACAATTTGAGATAACCATGCCCACATCCAAACTCAAAATTTTTCCTTAAAAAAAACATATTTTCCAATTGTTCCCTCATTTTAGTAAATGTAAATGTCATTCTTTGGTTGTTCAGGTCAAAGATTTGGTCATTCATCTTGACAACTCTTTTTCCATCATGATACACATTTAATTCTTTAAAAACAAAACAAAACTCTGTTAATTTTATTTTCATAGCTGATCTAAACTTTGACAACTTAAGTGTCCAAACTTAATATTCTTATCCAAGCCACCTCTGTGGTTCATTGAATTACTACAATTTCCTCTTCATTAATCTCTTTCTTCCTACTCTTACTCCTTTGATGTGTATTCCCAACTCAGCTCTCAGAGCTCCCTGGCTAACAGTGTCAAAGTTTGCCTGGTCATTAATCATCTGGCCCTCTATTACTTCACTTACCTTATCTGCTGATACCCCCTCTCCCTTGTTGACTCTGTTATAGTAACATTGCTCCCTTATTGTTCTTTAAATCTGTCAGGAATACTCCTGCCTCAGCACTGTTAAGCTTACCATTCCTTCCATCTGATATGTTCTTCCTTTAATCATATGGCTTGTTCCCTACACTTGTCTTTCAGAGCTTCCATAACATAATACCACAGACTGGGTGATTTAAACAACGAAAGTTCATTTTCTCTCAGTTCTGGCACCTGGAAGTCCAATATCAAGGCATTGGCACGATTGGTTTTTCTTTAGAATTTCCTGCTTGGCTTGTAGACAGCTGTCTTCTTGCTATGTCCTCACCTTGTGCACACCTGGTTTTTCTCCTTTTTATAAGGATATCAATTCTTTTGGATTAAGGCCCCATCCTTATGGTTTCATTTAGCCTGAACTAGATCATTAAAGGCCCTATCTTCAAATATAGTTACATAGGGGTTAGGGCTTCAGTTTTTGAATTGGGAAGATATAATTCAGTACAGAACATTCTCCTTTTCTTTTCATGGCTCACTCTATCGGTGAAAGCTTTTATGTTCAGTCTCTGAAAATTACAATCCTTTTGCCATTACCTTCTTAACACCATCTCTTCTTCATTCTTTTATACATAATAAACATAATTATCTGTTTCTCTCATTAGGGTATAAGGTCCATTAAATCAAGAGCTTTTTTCTTTTTTCATTCCTAGTGGTTTATTCTTATCCCTGAAATTAATTCCTGGCATAGAGTAGCTTCTCAATACATAAATAGTTAAAAAAAAATAAGTTTACAGAGATCAGCCTCCTAAGGGATCAAGAAGAGCAGCAAAGTGAAGAAAATGGACGTGCTCGGAAACAGGGAGGGGAAATGGAAACTAGATGATGGAACAGGTTGCAATTTTTAAAATTATTAATATGTCTTTCTATTTTTCATTTTGTCTTCATGTCCTTCTCCCCAGAAATGTTGAGATCTATAACTAGATCATGAAAACAACATCCTGGAATAGTAGAATGAAAGAGCAGTGGATGAGAATTTCATCCTAGAGATGGTGATGTTTGTTTTATAAATAAAGGAAATGCCGAAAAGAAGGAGCTTTTCTTCTCATTTAGAACTCTGTGATATATTGCTGCATTAAGAGGAACTGATGGTATGGATAGTTTGTTAATGTAAACCCAGTGGCATAGCTTTGTTAAATGGAAAGAGAGCCTAGGTTTAGTTCCTTTGCATTCCCAGATAGTGTGGATGCATCCATTTTCTTTTAGAAGTGATG
Organism: Cynopterus sphinx; assembly: GCA_030015415.1. Taxonomy (NCBI): domain Eukaryota; kingdom Metazoa; phylum Chordata; class Mammalia; order Chiroptera; family Pteropodidae; genus Cynopterus; species Cynopterus sphinx. Next base: position 122,586,431 of record CM057383.1, read on the forward strand.
GTGACATGGGAGGTAGCTTAAGATCAGGTTTATGAGGTTGTCAGAAGATGGGGTGTACAAGAAGGGAAATGGGAGTCCTATAGGCAAAGACTGTGAGAAGTAGACCTCTTTGACTAGAGCTATGGGTGTCACTGCCAGACCTGGAGCCAACAGAGAGCAGCAGTTGAATGGAACCCAATTAGCCAGAGAAGCCACCCTAACCAAGCTGATAAATACAAAACCACATATTACTTTAGTTTAACTGACATGTACAGAAGAATCAGGGATAGGCCAATTGTACTTTAGGAGTCCTCTGTCCACAGAAGAAAACAACACACCTAAATCAGTTTTGAGACCCTCGTCATTCGATCTTACCAGCTATCCTGGTGTATGCTTGGTCATTTTATAATTCCCCATTCCTTCAGTATAGTAACCCCCTTTATACCAGCAGATATCACCTTGAAGTATAGAAAGGGGAAAAGAGTAGATCTGAAACACTGGGTATTTATCCCAAAGAAACTAATCTAAAAGTATATCTCTAATTTTAAAATTAAACTGATATGACCAGATTTAATTATTCCTCCTCACAAACAAATTAATTTTGATTCCTTTTTACTCTTCTTACCCAGTGGTAACATAAGGTGCCAGAGGTACATGTGAGGATATTTTAGGAAATAAAAAACTATGTTTTTAAGTTAATTTATATTAGTTTCAGGTGTACAGCACGATGATTAGATATTTATATAAGAACTATGTTTTTATGCATGTGAGTGTACTATGCATAACTTTATAGTTACAGAAAAACTAGAAATTTTATTTAATGTTAAGGATCACATATATACTTTGTAGTATATGCATGTTTAAACTTGTTCAGGATCAATTATATATGAAGTTCACTCTTGGTTCAGTCAGATCATTGATTTGACACTGATCTGATTTGATTAAATTTAGATAGATGATATCAGCTCTAATATTGAGGAAGTACACAATGCAAAGTAATTAGTCACAAAGCTCTTTTGTAAGCCTCCAATATAATGAACTCTGGGCAAATTAACCCATAAGCATAATATCCCCCATTTTAATTTGATTTCTGAACTCCAGAATTAGGAAGACCATCAGTAAGATCCGTTGTTATTTTGCCCAATATAATTACAGGGTCAGCAATTTGATCTTGCCTTGATGACAAAACACTTATCTATGGCATCCCCATTCCCATTTAGAAAAAATAAAAGCCTGTGCTTACTAAGGTTTCTTTTCTAATTAAGTAGAGTTAGTCCTGGTTTCGCAGGAATGGAATGAGCAGAGTATAAATGTCAGAACTGAAGCTCAGTGTGAGTATAAAGAATATCCCAGACAGGAGGAATCACAACCATAGTAATTGTGATTATCTGCTTTAACATTATTACCTTCCCGCCTCTGACTATATAAGCTAGCAAGATTTTCTTTTCTCTCCAGTGAGCCTGGCCACTGCTCTCTTCTCCCATGCGGCCTATGTTCTCACTGTGATCTCCCCAGCTATCCTGGTGTCTGTCTGGTCATTTTACAATTTCCCATTCCTTCAATTACTTGAATTGGGAGTTTTTCAATGGAAATTCTCTAGCAAAGTCTGAGAAAATAGAAATTAATACAAAATGTTAGAGCAGTTTAAAAATCCACAGTTTTATAGTGCAGGGAGTTCTTAAAACAGAATAAAATCCTATAAAGCTCTGCTTGTGTGGTAAAATTTGTTAAGTATGTCAAGCACCATCTCCCCTTTTAATCTGAGATTTACCTTGCTTAGTTACAGGAAAAACCCTCCTTTGAAGTAAAGTCACATGACACCTGTTTTAGCGCAGGTATATATATTATTGGTTCTTCCCAAAACCAAGTCCAGAGCCAGATTTGTCTGGGTGTCAGAAAAACATGGGTGCAGATAACTGCTGTGGCAAATTCAGCTGTGTGACTGAAAAAATAGCTTAACTTTGTTGACTTTTTTTTTGTCTATATGAAAAAAACCATCATGTTAACTTCATAAATATTTATGAACAATTAGTGAAATAATAAGCTCTTAGCATGGTGCCTAGCAATTATAAAAGATCAATAAATTACCATTGTTTTTATTATTTAGTTTTAGTAGTACTTCTGATTTTCTTCTGGAGAAGAAATTCTCTCTGAGATTTTTGTTCTTTTGAAGGAATATTTAAAGTGAGGGAGAGCAGATTAGGCCATTCCAGAATGTGCCACTTTGATATGTGGATTATTTTGAGTTGAAGACTGTCAGAGCCCAGCAGACTCAAAAAGAGCTTTTTATGCATCCCCCTTTAAATGCCTAAAATAATTTAGATGAAGGACCTGATTCAGGAAGAAAGATATTACCAGAGATAACTTTTATATCAGGAAGACTTATCTGCATGGCAGGGCAAACATTTGTCTATCAGGCATCTGCTCTTTTCATCTTCCTGTGAATTGCCTTTTGAAGCCCCAGACCGCTACTTGCTTCTTTTTAGCTCAGGATGGGATATAAGCCTCAATTACCTGACTGCTGATAAGTCATATTTTTACAGGGCTCCCCTAAATACAATTTTTTTCCTTCTGTTAATCTGTTTCATGTCAATTTAATTATTAGACCAGCCTAAAACCTAGAGGGAAATTAGGGAAAAGTTTTCCACTCCTACAGAGTCATATTGACAAGCCATAAAGACATAACTAAAGGGTCAGTTTTACCTATTGTTTATTATTTTGTGCACATAGTTTTATCTAGCAAATTTTTTTGTTTGTTTGTTTGTTTGTTTGCTTGTTTGTGTGTTTTTGGTACTATGTGTCCTTCCAGGTCATTAGGTTGGTTACCTATAAAGATTCACTAGTAACTTGCCACATGAATGGTACCTCACTTCTTTACCTATGACACTGGGTCTCCCATAAAGTACCTATTTTGAGCTTTCAGAAGAGAGCAGAAATGATTAATTTGACCTATATCCATTGGGATGTTGGAAACCTGGAATAATTTTAAAACATAATTGATGATTCTTTAAAACTCCTCCCATTGAAATGTAGAATTTATGACCTTTCCTTTTAATCTTTGTGTACTCCTTACTGCTCTAGCCAGTAGAGGACTGCAAAACAGATTCTGTATCCTTTGGCTAGCAGATATAAAGCCCCAAGACTTCTGCTCTGTTCCGTGAAGACCTGAGCTACCATGAAAAGTCCTACTACAGTGGTGTAGCCAAGCTGTGAGGAAGTACAAAATACAGATAAAGGACACTTGGAACTCCAAGAGATAGTTTCAGTGATGGTCTGTACTAAAGTTGGCCTAGGCCAAGTGCCACATATATGAATGTATAAATCTCCAGTTGATTCTATGGCCATTCAGTCATATCTAGGTATTTAAGAATTTCAGGCTGAAGTCTCAGGCTATGTGAAACAGTGTCAAAACAAATGAGCTATTGTCTTGTTCAAATTCCTGACCCACAGAATCTATGAGCATAATAAAACGTTGCTGTTTTATGCCGTTTGTTATAGGGTAATTTGTTATACAGCAGTTTACTACTGGAAAGGTCTTTGGATTTAATTAGATCTTCTGGGGTGAGGTGGAGAGGTGGTTGAGTGATAATCAGTTAAGGGTTTTCCAAAGAAATCTATTCACGTGAAGTCAAGGAAGGCTGGTAATATATGGTGGGGGTCTAACAAATTGTTTTAGGGGAATATGTCATGGGGTTATATATAGGATATAAAAAATTAACCTCAAGAAAGTCTGGAAGCAGATTTTAAAAACTAATATAAGAGCAGAATTCCAGTCTTCCAAAGGAGAGGATGTGGAGGAAGATACTAAATAAAAAAATTATGTAACCATAATAATCCAAATAATGATTGAAGGACAAACAAAATATTGTTTGACCCCGAGCTCTGATTTAATCTACACATTTTACTGAGTATTGACAAATTTCCTGCTTACAGTTAGGGTATATTTACTGTAAGGTTTAGAGGTTTGAAATTTATTAGCACATTTTAAAAATATAACTGGGTTTCTGAGAAGATATTATTTTTTTCATGTTAAGCATATATCTCCACCAAAGTCTTAATAATAAAATCTAGAAACAAAATGAAAAATTTGCCTTTCACAAAAAATCACATATACCATGAAAAAAATGAGATCTACACGTAATATATGAGTCAATCTAAGACCAATAATAGCATTTGTCACAGGAAGTAACTCCATTTGCAAATGGCGGCAATTAAGAGTAGAAAGATCCTGTATTTGCACTGAAGTTTTCAACTTAAGAAAATTCAAATAGAGACCAAGCATTCCAATCAAAAAGTAATAAAGACATGAGAGTTTTAAAAAATGCTTTACTTTCTTTAATCTGATTTCAGTGTTCAATAAATAAATGCAGAAGCTTTTTCTAACAGAACTATTTAAAATTGTTAAAAGATACATTGGAGGATGTATACATAAAAACAACATACAAACATTTATCATGTTTTTCTTTATCAATAAATTTAAAACCATCTATAGCTGATTATTTCCCTGTTAAATTCGAGGATGTGACAGTTTGTGGTTCTTAAGGAATTATTAATTTCTCTGCTATTGTACCCCACATTTGCCTGTTTCTGCTTCCCCATTTCATTGTTGAGCCTCTAGGTTAATATTGAATAACATTTTACTACTGGCTAAGATCTCTGTGATAAAAAGATCAGTGTTCATATGCAATATTTTTCTTGCACCTTTTTCAACTAACTGTATATGAGTATGCAAATTTAGACTAGAATCTAAATTGTAGATTATGCCTTCTTAGAGTCTTAGGAGAATCACCATAGTCTTCCATCAATATTTTTTACCAGAATGTTGCATAAGCATTTATAAATTTGTAAATCCTTTTATTTTTGTTTTTTTTTCCAGCTTCATTGAGATATAAATGACTACTTAAATTTCAAGATCTTTAAAGTATACATCATAGTCCTATAGTATACATATTCCTTGCGAGAAGATTTTTACTATGAATTTTTTTTTTTTTTTTGCCTCTATGTTTTGCCTAAACTGAAAAACTCAGGATTGGAAGAGAGCATGAAAGCTAGGATTACTACTGATCTTAAAATAAAGACCTAAGGATAGTTTAGAAACTGCTTGGAAAAGGTTTGTCCTGAGTCTCCACAATGAAAGAGGTGTAAGCTAAAACTTGTTTACTTGCCAAGCTTTTCAGTCCTCTTATTCTATAAAAGTGAGGGCCTTGATTTTCTAGTCTGGCAGTTTCCCAGAAGAAAGTTAAGAGGCAACACTTTGAAGTATTATTACAGTATTGAAATATTGGATGTTAGCATTAAAATAAGCTTCTGAGCATATTTTCAACATAATACAGAAATGCAACCCACTGATGGTTGAGTTCTCTTTGTTGCCTACATGAGCAATGGAAGGCATTGAATTAACAACCATACATTATTGTATTAGTTTCTAGGGCTGGCATTACAAAATACCACAAACTTGGTTACTTAAAACAACAAAATTTATTATGTCACCATTCTGAAGGCTGAGTCTAAAACCTAGGTTTTAGCAGGGCTATGTTCCCTCATAAAAACTGTAGGTACAATCCTTCACTTCTTCCCAGACATTGGTGTCTTTTAGCAATCCTTGGAGTTCCATGGTTATTCATTCGTCAATCTCTGCCTCCGTTGTCACATGACATTCTCCCCTTATGTCTCTATGTCTCTTCGCTTCTGCAGAGAAGGATACCAGTCATCTTGGATAAGAGGCTTTCCTTACTTCAGTGTGACTTCATCTTAACCAGTTACATCTATAATAACCCTCTTCACAAGGTCATAACTTAAAGTACTATGAATTTAGGACTTCAAAAGAACTTTTGAAAGGACATAATCCAATCTATAATAGTTCCCCTAAGGGTGATACTTATTTTTATTTTTAGTATTCTGTTTTATACCATATTTTTCTAAATTTTCCACTTCTCAAATTGTAATGGTTAGAACAAATTACAGATAGGTATATTTATGTGTAGTTTAGTATTTCCAGAATATTCAATGATTTAAACACCTAGATATCAAAGATGCTTTTATCCGCATCCTTCCATTTTATATTTTTGTTTTTTTTGTCCTTCATAAAGAGTGAATGATGCATGAATACATCCTCAAATGATTGAATTTATCTGCAAATTGCTTCCAGGTGTTCATATCACTTTTTCTCCACCTTCAAGTGGGAAAGAGAATAGAGTCAATTATCAAAGAACAAAATCATGAAAATTCAAATAGATTGAGTTTTACTTCATTTTCCATCTGAAGTACTGCTTATACTTCTTTAGTTTATATTTATGTATACCTGCCAGTTTATACCACTATAGTGTGTGGCTCTTATACATTCTTGGTTTTCTAGTTACCAATATAGTGCATGACTCACAATAAGCACTATATAACTGTTAATTGACTCCAATATAAAGTTTTTAAGTGCTTTAAATTTACTCAAGGGTACTGAAAAAATCATGACTTCAAAGAATGTATTGGTAACGAATAGCTCAGAACAGATTAGTCATAAATACATAAAAGAAATAGTTTAAACTCTGAGGACTTCTGTTTATATTCTATTTTCTTATTGTTTTAAATAGTACTTTAAAGGAGTTCAAAATGAATATTACTTTCTTCTAAAATAGACATACAACTTTTAATTTGTTTGGCATCTCTTCGCTTCTGTTCCTCATGAGAGATGCAAAGATAAACATGATAGCAGCCAAACCATCATCTAGCCACACAGACCAAATTGTTTCCTTTTCTGGTGTTCCACATTTCAGGCTATCACAAGCAAAAACAAAGGCAAAAATAAACTGGCAACAAATAAGTCTGTATAACTTCAAATGACTGTTAAATTGAATATGAGCTGTATAGTATATGATATTATAAATAAAGTATCCATACATGAATTTGCATAGTCTACATTCAGAGCCTTCATTAATTAATAGCATTGCTTAGCTTTAGTCTAAATAAATAAAAATTCTAATTTAATAACCTTTAAATTAATGAGATAATATTATTTCCCATTTTAATAGTATTTTATTTCATTACAAAAGTGTTTAGCATCTTGAGTAGTATGTTGAAACTACATGAACAATATTCACAGCCTTCAGCTCTGTATCAGGATTTTACAGTTGTATATAACTGAAGCTCAACTCAACAAGCTTTAACTAAGAAGGGGATTTTCTAAAAACTGTGTGATCAGGGAGTGGCACTAGTCTCAAAGCATCAGAAAAGCAAAACATGCCATTAGAATCATTTTTTCTATCTCTCAATCTACCTGAGTTTTGAGATCTCTCTCCACCCGTTTTTTTGTTTTTTTTTTTTCTTTCTTTGTTCTTTTTATGTGCTGGACATTTAGAAGTTGTGGTATCTAGCATGAGCCAGAAAGTTAAAGGATGCATCCTTTCTCTTTTGTAAGGTTAGAGAAAGAAAAAAAATAAATAAAAAAGATTACTGCAATCTGCGTCTGCATGTAAAGTTCTAGAGAAAGACTTTCTCTGATTTGTTTAGTTTATACGCTTTCACTTGGCTGACCATGATGCATTGTAGAGATAGTGAACATAATAATTTTACTATTTTATATTGTGTCTATTCTCATGTCAGATGGTTTGAAAATTGTGGTGGGCAATTAACTAGAACCTTATAGAGTCCAGGATTGAGCAAGCATCCCAGAGAGGAAGTGATGAGTGAAAAAAATGCTGTGTACATAGATACAACATACCATCCTCAAAAGAGGACTACTTGAATGGATAAATATCATCATAGATCTGAAAACATTAATTCACCCTTTAAAATTGCAATAAATCAGAAGTGTCAGAGGGCTGTCAATTTAAATATGCTCAAACACTTGTCATTGATATGGTAAATAGCTAATATACAGATAAAGTGATTTTGAACTTCAGAATGTTTTTCTATCCATTTATTCATTCAGGCCAGTGTTTATTTGCTAAGGGTGGTCTTAATCTCATTTTAGTTTATTTATTTTATGTCACTTTATTAATTTAAACATTTTTAAAACCTGTAGAAAAAGTAAGTTAACAACCACACATATGTGCCTAAATTCACTAGTTATTAATATTTATTAATTGCTGGCACTCTCTCTTCCTCCTTTGCTCAGTCCCAATCTATTCAAAATAATTTAAAGGAAACATAAAGCTTTATTTTAAGATATTTTAGTAAGCATTTCATTAGAATAAGGACATTTGCTTTAACACCTATTTAAAAATAACATTAATTCAATAATACAATCTAAAGCAACAGTCTATATTTAGTTTTTACCAAAATTTTATTTATTATTATTTTAAAATCAAAGATCCAAAGTTGATGAATTTCATTTGTATTTGATTTGTGTTTTAATTGTTATTTAAAATCTAAGACAACACTGCTAATTTTTTGACATTCAATATTCTGCATTATACATTTAATTATTTTTTTCTCCTTACTAGATTTAAATTAAACACATTTAAAAAGAATGCTACAAAGTTGATGTCTATATATTTTATTGCATCAATTTGGGAGGCATGTACCATCCAGTTTTATATTATTATTGGTAACACTAAATTTGATTCTTTGGTTAGGGTAATCTTCAAAAGAAATTGTAAAGGTAGCCTTTTTTTTTTCCTTTTTGGAGGGTGGTATTGTGAATATTCAGTTTCTCAAAAACCTTTTATCAGATGCTTTTGGCATCAGTCAATGATTCTTTTACCTGAATCAATTGTTACTCTAGGGGTTACAAAATGGTTATTTTCTAACATCTATCAATTCTCCTACATTTATTAGCTAATATTTTTTCTGTAAAGGATAATTTTCCCTTTTTCTAGCTCCTCTATTATTACTATTGTCATTACTATTATCATCATTATCATTATTTTTAATATCACTCTAGTTTAGTGACTTGTTGTATTTCATGTGTTATATAACATGTTTTCTATTATTCCTTATTCACTTTAATGCTTAAATTGCTTGATATTTGATTCATTAAAGTCCTACCACATTGCTCCTGTGTCATGTCCAGGCACAAGGTATTCCAAGCTCACTTTGTACTTTTCCTGCCTAATCGTGGAACTCCAAGGAGCCATGATAGTTTTATAAAACCAAAAACTGGGACCTACACATACTTATTTATATTGAAGTGTCATTGTTATTAAGTCCATTTGGTGGATAGAGGTGGAAAATATTTTACAGAACATGAATTTATATTGATATGTCCAATTCTCATCCGAATTCATAGCAGTCTCCTTTACCTTTTCCATTCCACATTTGCATTTACTTTATTAATCAGCGAAAATCCTGGTTTCCAAAAATATTTATATGTACTTATTTGCTTTATTCTACAATATATAAAAATCATTTTGAATCACACAACCAATGACTACCAACAAACCTATAAATTAATACTGAGATTTTTTTTTTAGATCTTTCTGCCCTTAGAATATATTCCCTAAAATGTTGAATGTTAAAAAATTATCTGAAACAATTTTTTGGTCTGTGATTTCACACTTTAAATTTGATATAAAGTTTTATAATATCTATTTGCTGTCAATTTTAGCATTTTTGTCTTCCTATTTTGTTTATTTTATTTTTTGAATACACAAAATATTGACATGGCTTAAAATTCAAACTGTTTTTAAAAAGTATTCCTGAAAAACTCACACTCTCATTTCTATTTCCTCACCCTAAGTCATCCACCCTCTATAAGTAAAATTTTTCATTAGTTTCTGGTTTATCTTTGCTACATTTCTTTTATTTCTGCAAAATAAATATAATTATCATCTCACAGAAACACACATGATTACATCCCCTTCTATCTCATGCAAAAAGTAGCCTACTATATACATTTTTTCATACCTTATTTTAAGTAACCTTTATTGTACTGCCTTACATGAATGCACCATAATTTATTCAGCCCAGTCTCTATTGAATTACATGTGTGTGGTTTCCAATATTTTACTTTTTCAAATAATTCCAAAATGAGTAGGCTTGGGCATATATTGTTTCCTGTTGATGGAAGTATATCTTCATGGTAATTTCTCATAATCGCATTATTTTATTCTTATAAGTTTTCATAAGTACAATTTTCATAAAAAAAAAAACATGTTTATAGTTTTGATGGAAATTTACCAAATCCTCCTCAATAGAGGTTGTATCATTTTGTACTCTGACAAGCAAAATCCCATAAGGACTGTTTATTGTTATTTAAAATCTTTTTGTCAAGCTGTTGCTAAAGTGAAAAATATCTTTGTGAAATTTTATTTTTCACTTCTACTATGACTAAATTTGATTATCTTTTCATATCCATTTTTTCTTAAAATGTTTTACATTTTTATTTTAACTAGGTAATTAATTTAATATTGCAGAAAAATTATAAAAATAATAGAGTCCTTATAAAGTTGTCACCTAGCTTCTCTACATTGTTAATATTTTATATATCCATAGCATTCCTATCAAAACCAACAAATTAACATTTGATTAAACTACACACCACATTTAAATTTCATTCGTTTTTTTTTTTTTTTTTTTACTATCTTTTTTATTTTCTAGGACCCTATGTAGATCTATTTGATTCTGAAAACAGTTTATATATTAGAGATATTGGCTCTTTTTCTGTGATACTAAATGCCAATATATTCTCCCAATTTTTCTGTTCTCTCTCTCTGGAACCTCTTTTTGCTTCCACTCCACACCACTTCTGTGTGCCTATTTATGAGATTGTTAAATTCTTGTAATTCTCTATCATAATCCTCTCAAAGCCTCCTTGATAATACTTTTCAACAAACTTCTTTAATTGTTTATTTGCTTTTTTTTTCTTTCTACTTACTCAGGTCTAAAAGCTATTAATGCAGGAGCTGTGTTTAGCCACCACACATAGCCAACTCCTGACAGTACTTGCCACCTATTAACTTCTATTGAGTTCATTAAGTAGATCATTAAAACACCAAGGCATAGAAAGAATCAGTGTAAGAATATTTACTTTGGAGCAAAAAAAATTAAATAGGTACATAATAAATATTTTCAAATATTTAAAAAAATGAGCATGTAGAGAAATTAGATTTTTTTTTTTTTGTATGTAATTCCAAAAGTTAGTCAGGGTGGTAAACTCCAGAAGGATGGCAAATTAAAAAAAATGTTTTTTCCACCTAAAATTAAAAAAATAAAGAAAAACTGTGTGTAATTGAAGAGTCTTCTGAGCCATGGAGTATATTCAAAGAGAAAGTGGATTTCAGCCTGATCGTTAGGTTGAAGAGAAAGTTCATGCATAAAATTGGTTTGGCTAAATTCTACTAAGCATATTTCCAAAGCTAAGATTGTTTGAAGCCATAAAAAGAAAGTTTAGGGTAAATATTTGATGTTAACTATTCTTTTTAAAAAAAATAGTTTAATATTAGACCAAATGAATGAATATATAATGATGAATCTTTGTTAACTAATCAGCTAAGAGAGAACATATTTTGGCTAGTAAAACTTTCTGGTCACCAGATTTATCATTTTTTTTCTCTGAATATTGTTGCGAATGATGCTGAGTTGCATGAATCATTAACTAATCTGATGCATTTATTAAAAATAAAACTAACAGCATGTATCAGTTTTTTTCTATTTTGTCACATAGATCACACCAACTATTATCATATTAGAATTAAGCTGGGTTTTTGTGATTTATGTGTGAATTTATGAAAGACAAAGAAAGAGTCCTAATGTCTCCAATACACATTTCTACATTGAGGGTATCTTTAGGCACATCTGCAGTTCCTGCAGTGAATGAACTAATGCAAAAGCTTGAAAAATAATAACTTATTTAATGTTTAAACTCAAGATTAATGGAATGAGATTTTAGGAAATAACATGTCCTACTAATTATACTAGTGTTGCCACAGCATCCCAAGGTACCCACGAAAACGTCTCATTCATGGACTAACCTGTCTATAACTCAAATTTTACTTATTGGCTCATGAGATGTTCAGTGCTAATATCTAATTTAGTGCTGATTTGAAGGCTATAAACACAGTAAACAAAACAAAATATAGCACATATGGCAGGAGGAACCAAAATCTGGGGAAAGGCTGTAGAAGTGAATTACTAAATCATCAGATTTTGAAACCTCGGGTTGCAAGGGCCAGTCATTTTTCAGTTTTCTTTAAGGCAGATATTCTGCAATCACCATATGCTCAAATATATTCTGCAAATTCATAATCTGTGCTACATTTCTTTAGTTCATTGTATTTGCCGCAGAGGGTGAGTTTGCAAATGCACCTGCACAGTTTGATGTTTATAAAAATGGCAATTATGATGATGTACCATTGAAATAAAACTTTGCTGGATAGAAATTAAAGAGTGAAAACAATGATCTGCTAAAAACTATTATTTTGTCAGGCATTTTATTCATCAAAATTGCAATTAATTTCTTCCTCTCCATCGTCATTGTAGTTGAAACAAAGACCAGTAATCTCACATCTGGTTACAGATTCAAAAAGGAAACACATTCTTTTTTCACAAAGCTCTGTAAGTATTGTGTTTACATTGTTAGATGAAATAGTTAGAATTTTCTAGTGTTCAATGTTTTATATTTACTGTGATTTAGATTCTGGAAAATTGGCAATCCAAGTATGGAAGCAGTGCTTGATTAAAAATAAATGTCTTAAAACAGCCTCTCTAGCTTTTCAGTTACTTTGAAATGTCTGCTCTATTATTAAGATTTAAAAAATAATGCCAGTGTATTGTTAATATTCATTTTACATTTCATATGAAACAATGACTACCTTTTGTACGTAAATAAAATCCAGAGTCTGCAAGGGTTAGCACTTATCTTGTCATCTCATTTGCACCAAGCACTTTATTCTGAATGAATCACCTTACTATGTAAGTTCTTTCATGTTCCCCGCCTTTATACCTTTTGTTTTCTCATTCATTTTCTCTATTATCTCCCTTTAGCCACTATGGATAATGAAGTATACAATGAACAAGATTTTACTTATAATCCTTCTTCTCAAGTAGTTTACAGTTTGGTTTTATGGTCATTGTGGCTCTTTTGCTCTATGTGTCTTTCCATTATTCTCTATCAATGTATGATGGCTGCCATGATAAAGAACCACGTATTGAGTAGTTTAAAAAATAAGAAATTTATTTTCTCATAGTTATGCTGACTAGAAATATGAGATAAGGCATTGTGGTATTGGTTTCTTCTGAGGTCTCTTTTTGGCTTGCACATGACCATCTTCTCCCTGTTTCTTTACATGGTCATCTGTATGTATCTGTGTCCAAATTTCCTGTTCTTATAAGGACACCAGTTATATTGGTTTAAGGTCCATTCCAATTACCTCTTTTCAACTTAATAACCTCTTTTAATATTCTATCCTCAAATGTAGTCACATTTTGAGGGACTAGAGATTATGATTTGAATGTATAAATATTGGGGTACACAATTTAGCCTATAAGAGCTATGTAAATTTCCTAGTATTATTTCTCTTAATCCTAAACTTTTAATAGAATTCCTCTCCTTCAAATCTCCATATGGTAGTTTCTTGGAATCTTGTTTCCATCACATATAAGTATACATTGAATCCCAAATAAATGGACTTCATTATGTATTCAAGAACATTTTAAGTACATTTTGTTTGCTAAGCCTTGTTGTGGGTGTGGAAGATACAACAGTAAACGAGACAGACAGGGCTCCTACTGATAGAAATTACTAGTCATTTGAGGAGACAAATACAAAAGGAAGGAATAAAGAAGATGGGTCAAATTGTAAAAAATAAAAATGTTACAAAGAAAATAAATTTTTTATATTTTGAAAAATCTTGTTTAGGGAGCAAAGATGTGAAAACTTTAAATAGATGCCCAGAACATTTCAGAAGAGTGACTTTCAGCTAAAATCTGAAAGATGAAAAGAAGCTGACCACATCAGATATTGGGAAAATGACTTCACAAGAAGAGTGAGCAGCAAGAACAAAGGTCTTGATGCACAAAAGAGTTTGCTGTGTTCAAAGAACAGAAAGCAGGTCAGTGTGGCTGGAACACACAAAGCGGAGTGATGAGCGAGGTGAAGCTGAAGAGGGGGCAGTCCTAGGTCCTGCAGGACCCTCTAAGCCTTGATGAGAAGTGTGGCTTCTCATCAAAAGCGTATACTTTTGTTTTTATTCACAACTTTCAGGTTCATCATAGGCTGATACTTTTCTCAGGATGGTTTCCCATGGCTTCTTTTTAGATATTTATCACTGAAAAGCATCACAAAACTAAAATAGAATTTAGTAATCCTTTTTTATTTTTGTGTTGCTGATAAAAATCATGTTTTAAAGCTGAGTCCTGTCATTGTCAAGTTTTCTAGTGTGCTATTTAGCTTTATCTATGTATGTTAACTACAATATTCTGTATTTTTTTCATGTGTAATGTTATTTTGAATAACTGTGAGAAGTCATTTCATAAATTAATTGAGTAATGTCATTATTTACTAATCATTGACAATATGCTAAAGACATTTCTGGAAACTCAGAAGCCAGAATTGGATATGAGATGATGTAGCTTTTATGAAGTTTATAGTAGCAGAGAGTAACCAGACATAAAAATGAAAATCAACTTAAGATGATAGTTATGATTAAAGATACTATTCCCACAAAGGAAATGCCTAAATAGGCAAGGGATTCAGAATTACAGTAAAAGAAAGGCAGTTAAGATGCCTTTGTTTTTAATAAAAATACTATTAATTAGTTAGACAAGTAAGGAAGAGAAGAAAATGTCTTGGGGTTAAATAGAGTGGGTCATATAATATATATCAGTTATTCACTTTAATTCATTGTATAAACAGAAATATCAGATTTATGGTGTCATATTGCATTGACTGTCATGGGTCCACCTCAAAATAAATAACATACACCAGAAGGCAGTTCTGTTACTTATAATATAGATCAACATCTCCAGTAGAGACTCAAAGTAACAGTGGTATAAGTAAGGCTGAGATGTATTTCCTTCAAGTAACAGGGATAGAGTATGCAACTGAGGTCTAACCTGTAACTCTGTGGTGCATACAACTAGACTATTTCTGTCTTGTGGCTGGGCCATCATTAAAGTATAGTCCTCACCATGTGGATCAACATGACTTACCATGTGCATTTCTGCCAGATGGCAGGGGAAGGGCATAGGAAGTTGCAAACATCACTTCATGAAATCTGAGTCACATGACCAAATGTAACTACCAGAAAGCTGAGAAACAATCTTTATACTGATAGCCAACTGCTAAATGAATTGGTCAAAGATGGGTATTAAAAATGAACAGACTCTACCACTGCATCAGATGTAGGAGTGTTATAGAAAGGTGGGTTTGAATCCTTGAATTTGTGACCATGGGCAAGTTATTAATTGTAGATCTTTGATATTATCTCTAAATTCAATTAATACCACTTATCTTTAGGATTGCTCTCAGGACATGAAGTAGAAGTAATAAAGTTTCTGTCACTTGGAAAGCCCTTAGTAAATATTAGTTACTCTGATTATTTTAAATTAAAATATGAATACTAATGTTATAGATCATACATTTATCCATGAATCTCCATTGAACTGACTGCTAATGGTTCACTTTATGTATAAAGAAAGTCACTTTATCTCTAGGATATGATTTTTTTCTGTGTAAAATAAGTCAGTATTTGATTGTCAATGAATTTCCTTCTAACATAAAAGATCAATTGTTTCATTATACACTTATTTTAGAATGTTGGTGTTTCATAGGTAGTACAGTTTCCTGTTACTTGATGAATCCAGCAAGCTACTGCTTGAGTTAATTAATTCTCTCACAACTAATTCTCTCTCTGAACTATATGTTAAACATACAAGATTCAACATAGCAAAATAATTTCACAATTTTCTACTTTTCTGGTCTGCCACAGAGCAAATACAGTAGGTTATATTACATGGTAAGCTCCTTGGGCTTCCAGAAAGTGAAAATTTAATATTTTACCCTTTGGAATAGTGGAAAAGGAAATGATTAAAATCTAAACACCTGGGATTTAATTCCTCAGATATGTTACCATTTATATAAAATTAGGGTCAGTTACTTTGCCTCCTGAGTTTATGCAAATAGAATATAGATGTAAAAATTTCTCCCTATCTGGTTTTCAGATTTAAGAGAAATAATGTATGTAAATGGTTTTAAATCATAAAGAACTGATGAAAATAAGAAAAAAAATAGTTATTATCAGAAATTGCAATAAGCAGCCAGTCTACGATAATGTTGCTTTAGATTTGAAGTGAGACTCAAGACACAGAACTTTCATATCTTCTTTTTTGCCTTTTTTCTAGAAAGATAATAAGATGATAGCTGTCTTAGTGCTTCTGGATTTAAGCCTCTCGATTTTGGAATCTCTTGTCTCTACATTTTCAGGTCTTTCACACAAAAAGAGAATATGTAGCTGACTAAGATGTCCTATGGCTGAAATTGTTATATTTTATGATATTATTGGAATGCAGAAAAGATTATATCTGCAGGTCATGCCACATGATGTTTAATTATGTCACTTAGTTAGGGTTTAAGAAGAGGTATTAGGGTTACAGTTGTCCAGCAGTCTCTTGTATCAATGATGAGAGCAATCACCACAGAACTGGGCAGAGGCCAGGAAATAGGTAATAAGAGAAAGAGTAAGATGGCTGTTTTTTTTTTTTTTTTAACGATGTGTAAGTTATCAGTTTATTGCCTCTCGGCTCCTTCAATAGACCCTCTGTAATAAAGAATTCATCCTCACGCACATAATCTGTGCTCCAAATCCTCCCTCTCCCCAAAAAGTAACATTTGCATTTTTATAACAGGAAGGGAGAAAATAGGTGAATGAAAGGGAATAGAATGAGAAGATACATATACAATTTTATCTTATGTGTTTGTACTATTTTCCCCCTTTTAAAATAACTTTGCATTTTAGAACTGTTTAAGGTTCATAGCAAAATTTAGAGAAATTTAGAGGAAGGTGCAGAGATTTCCCATAGACCATCTGTCCCCACACATGCATTGCCTCCTTCCTTACTAACATCTTCCACCAGAGTGGTGCATTTGTTACAGTGGATGAACCTACATTGACACATCAGAATCAGCCAAACTTCATGGTTTACATTGTGGTTCACTCTAGTTGTAAATTCTATGGATTTGGACAAAAGTATAACGGTATTTTCACTGCCCTAAAACTCTTTTGTATTCTACCTATTCATCTCCTCCTACCCCCACACCCAGGACCAACTATTGATCGTTTGGTCTCCAGAGATGGTCATTTCCACATTGTCATAGAGTTGGAATCATATAATTTGTAGCAATTTCAGATTTGCTCCTTTCACATACTAAAATGTATTTAAGCCTTTTCCATGTCTTTTTTGTGGTTTGATAGCTCATTTCTATTTAGAAATAAATAATAACCTTCCATTGTCTAGATGTACCACAGTTTATTTGAGGGCATCTTGGGTTAAATACTAAGAAGCATGATTGCTAGATCCTATGGTAAGAGTTTTTTTTTAGTTTTTTAAGAAAATATAAAACTGTCTTTCAAAGTGACTATAATATTTTCTATTTCCACCAACAATGAAGTAAAGTTTATTGCTCCACAACCTTGGCAGTATCTGGCATTGCCCATGTTCCAGATTTTGGCCATTCTAATATATGTATAGTGGTATCTAATTATTGCTATTTTTTAAAATAGTTTATGCAGGGTAGGTCTTCTGGTAACAAGTTCTCTTAATTTTTATTTGTATTAGCAAATATATTTTCTTAATTTTTGAACAATGAGTTCACAAAGTATATAATTCTACATGGATATTTCTTTCTCTCAACTCTTTAAATATTTTCACTCCATGCTTTCCTTGTTTATGTGGCTTCTAAGGAGAAATCAATTGCAGTTCTTATCTTTGCTCCTCTATATGAAATGTGTGTTGTTCCTCTGACTTCTTTAAGAATTATTTTCTTCATTTTTACTTTTCTGTACTTTGAAAACTATATACCTAGGTTTGTCCATTTGTTTATTTTGATATTTACCCTGTTTGGTGCTCTCTGAGATCCCTGGATATGTGGTTTAATATCTGATATGAATTTGTGGAAATTGTCAATCATTATTTAATCACATATTTTGTTCTGTTCTCTCTTTCTTCTCCTTTTGATATTTCATTATACATATGTTATACCTTTTGTATTTATCCTACAGTCCTTGAATGTTCTGTTCTACTTTTTTAGTCTTTGTTTTGTTTGCTTTTTTGTTTTCAGTGATTCTGTTGATGTATTCTGTAGCCTAGAAATTCTTTCCTCAGCTGTATCCAGTCTGCTAATAAGCCCATCAAAGCCTTTTACTTTTTTTTTTTTTACAGTGTTTTTTAATTTTTATCTCTAGCATTTCTTTCTAGTTATTTCTGAAGGCTTACATCACTCTGCTACCATTGCCATCTGTTCTTGCATGCTGTCTAATTTATCTATTAGAGCCCTTAGAATAATTATCATAGTTGTTTTAAATTCCTCATCTGATAATTCCAACATCTCTGCCTAATCTGGACCAGTGCTTGGTCTCTCTCTCACTTTAGATTTGTTTTTTGCTTTTTGGTTGGCCTTGCAATTTTTTATTGATAGCTATACATGATGTACAGAATAAAAGGAACTACTATAACTAGGCCATTAGTAATGTGGTAGTGAAGGGTGGGGCAGGTGAAGTTTCTATGGTCTTATTAACTGGTCTCAGATTTTTGGTGAACCTATTTGTTTGGATTATAAACTTCATAAGAATTTTTTGGTTTTTCTTCTTTTGCCCTTCGATTGGATAGAATGGCTAGAGTGGGCTGTAGTTAGGTATTTCCATTCTGCCAGGAAAGGTAGCCCTGATAATACCCCAGCAGGTTAAGCTCAGGTTAATTACTTCCCCCTGAAGGTAGGCCTTATTGTGAAGACTAGAATGCTCTGGTGAATTTCAAAATGGATCCTTTCCGCTTCTTCTAGAAGCATAAGGGCATTTTTGTTCAGTATTTACCTTGAAAATCTGGCCAAGTTCTTGAAAATTAACTTTCAGACTTGTCTGCACTGAGCCTCTAGCAATTCAACAATTATAGTTTAGATTTTCTTGCTCTGGTACTG
Organism: Cynopterus sphinx; assembly: GCA_030015415.1. Taxonomy (NCBI): domain Eukaryota; kingdom Metazoa; phylum Chordata; class Mammalia; order Chiroptera; family Pteropodidae; genus Cynopterus; species Cynopterus sphinx. Next base: position 122,605,473 of record CM057383.1, read on the forward strand.
GTTCCTGTGGTAATTTCCCCCAGTCTCTGTTCAGGTAAGCCGGGATTCCCAGTATTCAGCTGTTTCTCCAATCTTGGGAGCAATGGTTTGTCCTGTGTCTTCTCTCTTAAAGATCCAAGAAGAGTTGCAAAATTTTTAGGCTGTTCAGCTTTTCATTTATTAGAACAGAATGGTGACTTCAAGACTCCTTTTATGCAGAACCAGAAACCAGAATGTTTAGATGGCAATTTGAAGTAAGTAGAGGAAAAAGGTTTGTGGGCCTATGGAACTCCTAAGTTGGTAGATGTAACTCTACCCACAGAGTTAGAGTCATGTATTGTGTTTTTGATTTTAGTCCATTCTGTTTCTTTTCTGCTTTTCTTCTGGTTATATATGTTGACTAGGAATCACTGCTGTGTTTCTATAAAACTCTAAATCAATCCTGTGTCACAGTAAGAAGCTTAGACTGGCTTTCATAAGTAATGCATCACTGGTAGTTAATGCAACAGTTAGCATTCATGGACGTTTCAGTTTTGCCGATCTCCTTAATGTGAAAAAACTTGTGTAGAAAAGCACTGAGATTTATTTTTTATTTTTTATTTTATTTTTCTTGTTAGTTTTAGTCATTTCTCCCAACTTTTATTATATTGGATTTTAGACTGGGCTATCAATCTCTGAAATATAAATCTGCAAAACATATTTTTACCATAGGAGTCACTTAATGGTGGAGATACTTTTGCAAGCACTCCATTTGGATATTTATGAAGGTAGTGTTTCCTTCAGAAGAAATTCCTTATGCATCAATTGGAGCATTTTAACCTGCCTCTTGTCCCCACTAGGAGTGAGCTGATGACATATGTACATATGTAAGGTTATTTTTCTCCAAGGCTCATAACTCTTCCTTAATGCTTGGGAATTATGATCTTAATGGCTTTCTTGCTGCACTTAATGAATAATTTTTATGTTCTACCTGTTTCTGTGTAATTCTTTATAAAGAGAAAGAGTATTTCAGGATAGCCATAGATATAAGTGTAGTGATTCTCCATTAGAAGTGATTGGCATTGTGAAGTACTCTAGTTTAAGAATATTATGCCTATCAGCCAAAGGGCACCACTCAAGCTAATGGAGTCTTCTTTTCTTGTAATTTCTATTCTACCCTTTACATATAAGCAAAGGACAAGAACCAAACAACTACTTTAGGGAAAAAAAAATTGGTTAAGAAAAAAATGAAAATGGAATAATTTTTGCAAATATTTCTAGATATGTAAGAATCTTCATATCCCCTCAGTATTGCCTCTCAATATGCTTTTTTTTTTCTGGTTCACATTATAATTCTTATGTACTTTATACTTTATAATTATAATTATGTACATTATAATTTACATAGAAAATGCACTGTTCTAGAGAAATCATTGGCGTCGGATGGAGGCAAAGCTTATGTGAAAATCAAAGCTCTAACCTTTCTAGTTGTAAATATGCAGGTATTTGATTTAGCCTCTCTATATTCTCAGTTTTCTGATCAATAAATAGAATATTGTCTTCACTCTTTTGTTAGGAGTATTACATGAAATACATATGAGAAATTTATGCTTCACATACTTTGACACAGAATAAGTAATAGAAAGTGTGATTTTTTTTCATTCCTTTTATTTTTTTTCCTTCTGAACTTGTTCTTCATTTCCATGATAAAGCTGCCATTCAATATTGGGATAAACTATCCTTTTAACTGTTTCCTGTTGACATATATACCCAAAAGTTTAGTCATTCCTTGGTTTTTGCCTTCCTTAAATAACTAAGTTAACTAAGAGGATTTTTTTTTCTTTTTCCTACAATTCTGAGCTGAGCAGATAGGGATTTACTACTTAATTGATCCTTGCAATTCGAGCCAGGGCAATTAAGGGGCAGGGTCTGGAAAGTAAATTATCTAAATGTATGTTTCGTTTGAACAATTAAAGTAGGAGGAGACATCATTCAAATCAGTTCTTATAACCAATTTTGATAAAGAGTGAAATACACAATTTTCTGCCTCATTAAAATATGGGACTTAAACAATGACCACAAAATTTGGTTGTAAATCTGAACAGGATTCCTTCCAACTCATTGATTTTGCATTAACAGCATGTCCTATGTATTGTATGTCCTATGTATTGTATTGTTATTTAATATCTGGTAATAACAGTTTGTAAAATTAAATTTGGCTTAGATTTGAGCATGCTTTGTCCAAAAACATGAATGACAGAATTAAATTTGGATGAATTGCTTTCTACAAAGCAAATATTTTAGTCTCAAGTGGTCAGTAGTGACCACACGTCTTCAAATATAATTATCTCTATTGCTTTTCAATAGGGATTAAAGCACACGGAAGACTTGAAAATACTTAAAAATTCAAAAATATAGAAGCCCTGAATTGTTTTTTGACCTATGAAAATTATTCCCCATTTTTGTTTTTCTTTAGTTCAAATTCTGTTTTTCATAGATTTATGTATGAATGTATAGTAACTTAATTGAATAGCCTAGAATGGAAGAAAAAGGTATCTCTATCATATGTTGATCTTCTGTGGATAATATTTGACAAGTATAAACATATGTAAATAGTAGGTAATGAAGAGTGTTTAGCTTTCACATTTCATCTTCTGGTTATATAAGTTGTTACAGAAAGAAATTTTATATTTTATTTGTGATTTTGAAGAGAGCAAAATAAAAAATAGCATTGAAAGATGAGGAATAAGATAGATATGAGATTTCACTGAAACTTTAAATATGCTGTTTATGATGGATTGGTTCCTTGCCTTCTCTATTGCTGAAATTGTTAAAGCTGAAATGCTTTGAGAAAAGAGGTGAAGAGAATGCAAATGAATTAGAACTTAGAGAATGAAATTATTAGAATTTATTAAATTGCATTTTTGTAAATAAAATTACACAAAGAGAATATCTAATCAATATAAATGTTATTATATCTTATTTTTTGACCACTACAAGGGTGTCTTGTTGTCATTAAGGTTCCACGCTTCTAGTCTATAATATAATTTACAAGCATCCAAAGTAATTAAAATATAATTTAGATGTATCATTTATGTTTACTTTTGTACAATCTCCTGATATAGTTTCTCAACTTTGACACTCTAGATATTTTAGGAATGATCATTCTTTTTTGTGGGGAACTGTCCTGTGTATCATGGAATGTTTAGCAGCATCCCTGTGTTAGACTCACTAGATGCCAGTAGCACCTTCCCTTCTTCTTTCTAACAACCAAAACATGTCCACATTGCCAATGTCCCCTAGGTGGAAAAGTCATCACAGTTGTTGAGAATCATTATGCTAAAGACTTTATACTGAATTCTAAAGAAATTTTACACTCACATTATCCTGGCCTATAAAAACCATGATGATCTATTTATATTCAGACTCACACATCATATCATACAACCCTTTCCCATTCTCACTACACTCCAGACATACTTGCCTTCTTTTTTTCCCTCCAAATTGCCAAGTTATTTCTCAAAGAACAGCCTTTAATTAGGTTTTCCCTCAATGTGGACTGACCTTCCTCAAAGTTTTCATGTAACTAACTCCTTCATGTTTCAGATCAGTTGTCACTTCTTTGGGACTTTTCTCATTTACTCTATTTAAAATAGCCACCTAGTTACTTCTATTGTACTGCTTTGTTATATACCTTTTATAAAACTTATTTCTGTATTTTATAATCCCCTTCCATTTGAATGTAAGGTACATAACAGGTACTTTGATTTGTTCAATGTATTTTTATTAAACCTAGAATTTTTCTATGCATAAGGAATATGTATTAAAATGCAAAACACATAAGTCTCAATAAATTTCTAAGTTATAAAACCAAGTAGAATTTAATCTAATGGTTCTGGACTGAATAGGATAAATATAAGAAATGGTTCCAATTTTATAAAGCTGTATCAAGGATGAGAGTCATTAAAAAGTATTTAACTTCTATTTCCAATAAGATAATTAGCTTTAATATTATCCATGTAAATGATATGACAATGAGAATTTGAGAAGAAAATGAAAGAGAAAGAACAATATTAAAATGAATAAATGAAAAGCTTGGTAACTTTTCCAGTTAGTAATATCTACTGTATCTTCTCTCCATTCTAAGAATGTGTTTCTACTGCAATAATTAAAAAAATTCCTCTAATTAGTTATAAGGTTCTTGAGAGCAGAACCACAACTTCCCATCTAGATATCTGCAGCATTTTCACAATCTTAGTATAAGTAATAAATATTTTTCTATTGACTATATGGTGAATGCATAGCATTTAGGCATTGATTGCTTTGTTTATAAATCTTGATTAACTTATTCAGGCAATATATGCTATATGTTTTATAATCACGAAGCACTATTCTAAACACTAGTGTTTCATTATTCATGTTTTACTTTTGCGTTCTGTCTTAGGTGGCATTAAAAAAAAAGTACAACAGGAAAAGTCTTGCCCACTCTCTCCTTATCTCCCCCTCAAAAAAAAAATAATAAGAAAAGAAACAAAAAAAAATCGGTAATACTAATGGATGGAACTTCTTTGTTTGAGCTTTACTTTTCTCTAATTTGAAAGCCTGCTACTCAGTCAATGAAATTAATGATGAGAAAATTGAGAATCAATGAAAGGAAATACATTCTTTGCATTGTGTGCAGTCAAGCAGTATAATTCTCTGATGCAGATGAGATCAAGTCAAAAATGTGGTTGGATATAAAAGTAAAAAAGATAGATTTATCTTGATTCATAGCACTTGTAGTTATTACTTCTATTGATCAAGGGGGAAATTCATTTTTTGCTTCTAAGCATATTGATATGTTGATTGTCTGAAAAGATAAATGTGTGATATTTTGAACTTCGATGAGATTTATGTTTTAGTGTAGAAACAGTAGAGTGTTGATATGTGATTGATCCTAGGGCTTTCAGAAAAGCTAGAGATCAGATATTTAAACTGAACCTGTGTGACCAATAGAAAGATCCAAATCACATTCTCTAAGATCTTCAAAACTAAGCAATAAAACAGTTATTAAACATGAATTGAGAGATAAAACTTATTTTGATGGTAAATTACTTTCTTAAGAATAGCATGAATTAATAGAAAATAAAGGGAAGGAAATACTTAATGAGTTCTAATTCTATTCTAGATCTCATTTAAGTGGTCTTACCTAATTACCCTAATGATAGCAGTAAATAATAGAGAAAAACTCTTATTCAGAGCAAACTGAATATTAGCAAATATTATATACTCTATGTATTGACACAATATTTTGATGTTCAGAACAATGCATGAAATCATTTTGTTATATTTTTAAGATCAAAATAACTAAAGAGAGGTGACTTTTATGAAACCAGTAAATAAACTCCTGCCTCTCTGATAACTAAACTTATGTTTTAGCCTCTCAGCAACTTTTTGCCAAAGAGAAAATTGAAGCTCATGATAGATAATTTTGTTGTGGAATGTCACAGTTAAACAGGAGGAAAGAAGCTTTTGTGAATTGCTGTAGAAAAATAACTATTGCTTTCTTATCATCTGTTTAGAAGGTATCTTGAGCCATTATTATAAGAGGATCTAATTTAAACATTTCAAGTGTACTTTAAAAATAAAAGCTTGATTAAAAACTGAAATAATTATTTGAGAGTAATATTAATTTATATATCACCCTACAAACATTCTAATATTATTTGCTATAGAACTGAATTTCACAGGATTTATTTATATTGCATTTCACTGCTCATTCTAGTAGCCCAAAGGCTTTATTGAAAGTAATTTAAATATCAGGAACCAAGAGATTGTAGATAATATGAGAAACAATGACATGTTGGGTGGCAAATAGGTTCACCCATTAAATGGAAGATGTATTTGAAGGCAGTTTTCAATAAGCCATTTTTTTTCTAATTTTTTACTTATATAATGAATGGGCACAAATTAGTAAAACCTTTAAGAAAAATATTCATACATAGGTAATTATATCGAGTTTGTAGCTTGATTTTACTAATTTGCTACTCAGATATATTTATTTAAATAAATATTTATTGGGCTTTTCTAGGATTTAAATACTGTTTCATATTATACAACAGAGAAAGAAATTATACAGTTCCTGCTTTACATGATGCTTGAAGTCTAGTTAAAGAAACCAATGTTCTTTTCAAATCATATAACCAAAAATATACAGATATAAACTATGTGTATTTTTAAGTGCAAAGATGGTGTATAACAGGTGACGTCTAATCTGAAGGATCTGGAAGAACTTTCCTACGGAAATGTGTTTTGAGCTGAGAAGTGAAGAAGAATGGAAGTGTGTGTGGGAGTAGGATATGGGCAGTGAGTTCAAGTCGGAGGGAAAACAAATTCAAAGGGACAAAAAGAAGAAGGAAGAAAATGATGGAGGTCAGTAGAAAGTGTAGGGACTAGGAGAAGAAGCCATAACTGAAATTTCCCTTGCTGCTAGCAACCTCCAAATTTCAATTCCTTTTTGTCATACAACATGAGTGCTGCAGGTTCTACTCAGTTCTCATGTGTTCTTCTGGGATCAGTCTGGGGTTGACCTATCTCCACATGGCTTCCCATTTTGATATATAGCCACTCTGGCTGTTCTCATGGTGAGAAAATACACTCTACCTACAGTACAGCATATGTAATTTACTGAGTCAGTACACCCACGAAGTTCAATCACATCTGACTTAAAGCATAGACACTAATGATCTATCTAAAGTTGGTATTGAGTTTCTTATGATCAGGGAATCTCCATACTAAAATGGCAAGGTATCCAGAGATATATGAGTTAAAAATACGCAACATACAGATATTCAATGGTAGAGCTAGAGCAATACTCTATGAACATTTTCATTTTGAAATAAGAAGGGAGGAAAGCAGAATAGTTACTGGTCCCACTTTTTTCTGAAATCATTCAGGCAAATGTTGTAATATCTCTTTACTCCTATAATAGGGAATTTTGCTCCCCCTAAACAGCTTCAGTTTTTTTTTAATTTATTACTTGATTCCAGTCAGTACCATATACCAATAGCAACATTAACAATTCTTTTTCACTATATTCCTTCTTTTAAGACTTAATAAAGCGTACTTTGAACTTATTAGACTTCCATATGACCATATGGTTGATATCTTTTTTTAAAACAAGATTTATTGAGGACCAACTTAACACAACCAGACCTTAATTTGATCTTTGCTCAGAGTCTGAGTATTAGTTCGAGAATCATTTCCAAAATAAAGATGAAATTGTTGCTTCTTTTAATACTTAAACCTCCTTTTTCATAAATTTCTGGTTCCTTTATTTTCTCTTTCATCTCTGCTTATGAAAAGGCCAATTGTTTTCTAAACTTATTTAACCAAGTGCACTGAATAATCCAAAATTCATCACCAAAAGCCACAGATTCATTAGGTACATTTTTTTTTCTTACAGTTTATCAAGAATGCCAGCTATGTCATTGCAAATTCTGGGTAGCATTTTTCATCCTTACAATTTATTTGTCACCTGCTACCTAGTCTTGTAATCACTGTCATATATATATATATATATATATATATATATATATATATATATATATATATATATATTTTTTATTTTATGTTATGATAGCCTCTTTCTTTAGATTACAATTTATTAGTTAACTTTTGCTAAGTTATATTGTATAATAATCTACCTCAAAATCTGTTAGTTATAAATACATATTTCTTTCTAATTCATATTACATGAGAGTTATGGGTCAGCTATTATTCACCTGTGCTCTACTGGGGTCTGCAAGATTCTGCTGAGCTCAGCTGGCCTCATCTCGGCTCTTGTTAACTTCTCATCTTTTCATCCTGGAATACAGGTTATCAGGACACCTGCTATTATTAGGTACTCTTTCCATAGAAAACTCTAGAGAAAGATGGTTTCAGTCTTCTCATCATGTTTATATTTCTGCTCAGATATGACAGACCTTACAGGCAAAACATTTCACATGATCAGGTTTAAAATTATTGGAGCAAGAGAAGGCAACAGTATGGAGGGAACAGATAATTTGAACAAATATAATACAATCTACAGCTGCCAACAATCAAAAAACTTAGGAAAGAACAAAGAATTTGGGATCATAGAAACCTAACTTCAAATATTGTTTTTTGTTCTGTATTAAGTGTGGACTCTTGAGAAATACCATAACATTTGTAAAATTTGACTTTATCTGCAATGAAGAAATAACTGTTTCCCTGTTCGATATTTAGTGAATTACAAACTAGAAAAGACAAATATAATTTGTAGATAATGCTCTAGATGTGGTAGAAGTTCAATAAGTGTTACATGATTCATTTACTTATTCATTGAGAATTGGGTAGCAATAGATTTCTTCTATTTCTATTCATAGTTAATTTAACAATAAGGATAGCTCTCTAATAATTTACCTAAAAATTAGTTTATATTCATAGAAAAAGAAGGTTGCAAACACAACTTGGGGTTTTCAAAACCAAGTCTCAGCTAACATACTAGATGATTTCATTTCCTAGAATTAGTCATAGGGCTATACATTGAGAGAAATTTATTTTATATATGCATAAGTTCTGCAGGAAGGCATGATGATTTTTTAAAGGGAATAGCATTTCTTATATTCTTAAGTTCACCTTGCATATTTCACAAAATTGATGTGATTCTCAAAAGATTAGCAGATATAATGTGAAAATAATGAAATTTAGAAAAGAATATTTTACATCTCAGACCTCGTTTCTAGTGAAGTCGTGATATATGTCACTAATATTTTAACAATAATACTTTTTCAAATATCAGACTTTTTAAATTCTAAATTGAATTTCCAACTTTTTAAATATTGCAGTTCAAAATCAAACTTTATAGTTTCTACTTATATAAAACGTAAACTAATAAATTTTAAGATCTTAGAAAACTTCTGGCCAATCCCTTTCAGAGGTGTAATTGCTCAGTTACAAAAAAATAAGCAGGGAAAAAAAACACTCTGGATTCTATATATAGAAAGAAAAGCATCTGTAGGGCACATCATTTATTGAAAAATAAAAATAATTACTAATTGCTTGACAAATACAACTAAAATTTTGATTAAAGTCCTAATAGTAACCTACTTCAACAATACAGAAACAAAATAAAACAAAAACATCAAATCATGTTGGAGGATTCTTTTTCTATTTCTATTAGAAACGAATATGTACTAATTTAGAGAACCTAAGCTTAATTACAAGTTTTATTTTCATAAAAACATTTCCTAATTTCCTGATGAGAACTGTCTGTCACATTTAAACAGTGCATTTAAACATTGTGTCACAACCTCTGTGGCACAAAGTTGTATAAAAAACAACACCAAAATCTCAGTGGCATATAACCATATCTTTTCTCTTTTTTCTCTTTTGCTCACCTCACATTTTGATTGCAGACCCTGCTTTACTTCTTTCTCTCTCTAAGTTAACGATGGAGGAACAGCAGAGAACAAAGGGAAGGTGGCAGATCACTCAAAACCATTAAGGATTCTATTTCAAAATGGCATATATCACATCTACTCACATTTCATTAAAGAACGCAAGTCATATGACCAACCTGAAATTAAATGGGGTAGGGATGTAAAATCCTTCTGAGGAGGATAGTTGTCAGTACACACTATGAAGAGATAAAGCAAACATGCATATGAATAATAAAATTTATCACAAACATTTTTCAGAAGATAAATATACTTACTTGATTTTCATTTCTAATGATTTCACATTTTTATTACATGTTGAATATAATTATATGAGTGTATATGCACGTGTGGTGGGAAAGTATATCCGGGAGGAGATAAACATTTAAATATTTCAATGAAAAGATTAGAGAAATTTGAGGTCATTGTGGTGTGATGTGACATGAAATCTATACTCACGGAATGATTGCTTTATTATCTACTTATATAGAAAGAGGAATGAACCAATAAGCTTTCAGTCTTGTGACTCAGAGAGCTAGTTTACATTAATTAGTGTTCCCCTCAGGCTCCAGTTTGCCTCTATGTAATGAAGTGCAAAATGAGACTTTCGACTGTGCCAGTAAGCCATTTAGCTGAAAGATGCTACATAATTGACTAGATGTACTTCTATTCAGTCGAGTCGTGTATGAAGGACTATGATGGTGTGATAGAATTACAAGGTTATAATTTGCAATCCAGACAAGAAAGCGTGAGCTTTGCCATTCCTGCAGTATGAAACAGATCTTTGGGGAACTTTCTTCAATTTATTTTATGAGACTATTAGCCCAAAAGTAACAGAAATAAAGTAGCATAAATATCTCTGCTGTTAACATTAACCACAGTTGTCATTTTTTAAAAGATATCCTGATTTAGATCATCTCTGCTTTTTCTCATCTGCACTACTATATGTTCCAATGCCTGTTTGTGTTAAAAATCTTATGAGATTTTGTTTGCCTGTGGATTTGTTAGACAATTTAAAAAGTTATCTGAAATAGGTGATATAGCGGCATTTTAGCTTATATTTTTTTTAAAACGGATATGAGATTAATGCATATAACTTTAAACACAGTAAATTCTATATAGGATATATGTTGTCCATAGAAATATAAAAGAGTTAAAACCATGTTATGACATAAAAAATGAATAAAGTTTTTGAGACAACATAAGCAACATCTTATAATCAGAAAGTTTTAAAGTAGATCAGGCACTAAGAAATCTAGCACCAATGTATTTAATTTTATGGAAGGAATCTTAAGAGAAATTAGGTGGTTTGTACGTCCAAGTTATCCAAAATTAGTGTAGAAGTGAGATTACTCATTTATTCATAATTTTTTATTCATTTATGTAAGCATTCATATATATTTAATAATAAACAAATATTAACTACATATAATATTCCTGGTACAGTTATAGGTGTTGGGGATGCAACTGTGAAAAAGGCACAGAATTTAAGGTGTTTTGGAGGTAACAGTCTAATCAAAAAATATTAAAAATTAGTTAGAAATTGCTGAATGTAGCTGTGAAGAAGTGAAGAATACCATAATAATAAAAAATAGAAAGATACAGGCATAAAACCCAGCAACGATTACTCTCGTCCAGTGCTTATCCTAAAACACCCATTGTATCTTATTTATTTTTATAGTTCCCAACTTGATCTTCCTCTGTTACAAATATTGCCTGATCCTAATCATATTTATGTGTATCTATTCATTTTTTCAGCCAATCTCCTTTTAATGGACCTTTAAACTACTTTCAAATGCATGAACACATCTCTTTGGTAGACCATGATATAGAATTGCTGAGTATAAAGATATGCACATTTTAAATTTTAACTGAAATCATCAAAACTCTTGAAGAGTAGCTGGACCAATTTATATTCTCAGTATATAGTTGATATCATTAGGCATAATTTCTGCCAATTTTATACATGAAAAATAATTTCTCATTATTTTAATGTGCATACCTCTGATTTCTAATTATTTTGAGTATTGGATCAAATCTTCTGGTTGCATTGATTTTTATTTTATTGCTTCGTGCTTTTATTGATCTTAACAAAAAATATCCCTCAATTTTGACTATATCACTTTACTTCCCCTCTTGTCATTCTGAAAAGTGCTTATGTTTTCTCACTGAAGATGTATAATTTTCCTAGGTGTACTGATTTAGACACATTACACAGGTGTTGCTATGTAGTATTCACACTTTAACTTATTTTTAAGTAGTTTCCACTTAACTGTTTTGCTTTCCTCTTAAAATAGTAATCTATGTAAACACATTTTATTTTCTAATTTTATTGTTAATTTCTAAATCAACTGCCTTTTAGTCAGACAATATGGAATATGTGACATGCTATTAATATTTTCTGGTTCTAACAAATAGTGAAACAGTGGGATTTAGAAAATAATCCACAAGTGGATGAAATAAAGTATTCTCTAATTTTTAGATATAAATTTAATACCTAATAATACATGTTAATTGGAATATATAAAAATCTTGAATCCATTAAACTTGTTAATACCCTTGAAAGATTTCTTACCTTTTCTCTGAGAAATCTGTTTCTGGAATTTGTGAAGATATTTTTCTTTTCTATAGTATTTGGAAAAAGATATTGAAAATTTTATCATTTTAAAAACTTTTCTTTCTACATTCCATATTTTGATTTATGTTACACATGTTTATTTAATAAATATTGACAATTCACTAAGCTTCAACTGGGAATTTAGCAGTGAACAAAATAAGAACAGTAATTGTTTTTATGGAACTGGCATTACAGTGTGAAGCATAGACACTAGTGTAAATTGCATTTGGCATTCTAGCATAACCCTTGCCTTAAACTTTTACGTCACTAATTTAGCTTTCATCATTTTTTTCTATTAAACTTGCTTCTCCATGTGTTATTTCTTTTGTTTGTTAAACCTATTCTTTTCTTTAAAATTTTTAGATTTTCTTCACAGTTTGATGATTCTTGGTAGTCTGCTAACCATTGAAAAATTGAATATCTATGTGTTCCTGTCTTATTATCTATGTGTTCCAGGTATTGATTATTAGAACTTGGCTTCTTGATATAGAGTGGGAAATATCAAGGAAGGGTATGCCTGTCATTTGTCTTCTGGGTATGCAGCTATACCATTTTGATGGGTTTTTGCTAGGGCCACTGCCCTATCTCTCTGATTCTATTACAGGAGGCAAAGATCTCTTTTATCTTCTGCTAAATTCACTTATTTTCAATTCAATTTTTTAAGTAATCATTCTGACAGTAACTCTAGGGACCTCTGCAACTCATTATGTCATTATTAATTAACTCTGAACACAGGATTTTCTTACCATCTCTTTTCCACTATCCACTACTGCAAATAATTTAGGCTACATTTATTCAATGTTTTTCTTGTGACTCTGATTCCTCCGGTGACTTTTTTCAATGTTATAAGTCTCTCTTATTTTTCATTACTATAAAAATATATTTATTATATATATATATTTCATTACTATTAAAATATATTTATTATATTTTAAAATTTTGTTATGTAGAAAATAATAGTGTGAGATGAGTATGCTTAGCAAAAGCTAAGTATTGTATGTTGCTAACATCTGAGTTAGATACTTAATCATTATTTTATAGAACAATTTGTCAAAATGTATGAAATTTTAAATTCTCAGGTCCTCTGATTGAATAGTGTTTCTAGGAATTAATCTTAAGGTACACAAAGAGATTCAAATATAATGAACAAATCTGAAAGTGGCATTTCTGACAATATATTTAATTGTATCCAAAGAAAGAAAACTTACTCCACCTTTAAAAAACTTAGTTTTGTGATAATGCTTAATAATATGGCAAATATTCAGAATATATTATAATTAATAATAGTTATGATTTCAACTTTCTGAAAATAAAATGTACACATGTGTGAAACTATAGCAGAAAGATATAAATGTAAAATATATATTTCCATCTTTTCTAAATTGTACATAATACATATGTAATCGTTTTTACAAGTTAAATATTCTGATATTTTTAATCATATTTAATATCCATTACATGTGGCATTTGGTTCAAAGTCAAATATTAAGCAAGATTTTAGAAAAAGTTATAACCACTGATTGATATATATATTTGACCAATAAATAAGTGCATAGTGGATAAATTAAACCATACATGAATATTGACTATCAAATATTATATATCTCTGAATCAAATCTCTATAAATAAAATTTATTTTTTTACAAACTGAGATTATCAGATATATACAGACTTTGTTATATATCTCCCAGGTACTGTTTCAAACATGTTCTTAAAACATTGAGAACAATTTCTTCATAATCTATGAGTTATAGATATCAAAAAGAAGAGTGAGCATACTCCAAAAAAATATGTATGTTCTTTAATTTACTAAATTGCAATATTCCCTGGAGGTTATGCAATTAAACATCTTTTAAATTAACCAAATAAGCAAAACAACCTATTTTTTATTATTTGTTCAGGGGGAAAGTTCTAATGATGCCCTTTATGCCATCTGTATCTGCAATTAGAGCTAACTCTGTCATATCACAATAGCTAAATATTCATATGAGCTACCAAAATTAATTTGAAATAAAATTAAATTATTTTTTCTAATTTGTTTACAAAGCAGTGTTATGCATACATAAAAATCTGATAAAGTTGATCTGATTGAAATATAAGGGGAACTCAACTATTTTAAATATTGCTTTTCTTTAGGATTCCTCTAGGGACTCATATTAAACAAACAAAATAAACTTTTTACTCTCATAATTACGTGATTCAAAGTTTGTAAATTCAATATTGTTTGCTATGTTCTTGTAATATTTGTAGTTGAGTATAAGAATAATGTAAATATCAAAAACTATCTTATTTCATAAAATGAGCTTGCATTCTCTATTAGGTGAACATTTTGTTGAGTGAAATATAAGAAAAGAAAAACATTCAATATTTTGTCCTTAGTATGACAGGAAAGAGAAGTTTTCAAAATTTGATAGTGTAAGCCAGTTATGAGGCATAATTAGGAAAAATTGTTAACATTATGGTCAAAATGTACTCTAAGAAGTGATGACCATGTTAAGTATTCGTGTTTAAAAATAGTTTGAACATGTTATTGTTTAAAGAAAAAAAACCTAAAAGAGAGGTGGGCAGACATACAATTCTTCTATTAACATCTAAGTTAAATTTGAGACATCACCCATTAATCTAAACCTTTTACTCCATATAGATTCTGTTTTACCTGTCACTCTTACTATAACTTTAGATCTTTTTTAATCTTTAAGCACACTACTGAAATGTGATCTTTTCTCTGCCATTTATTTACTTTTTATGTACAAAATGGACGATATTGAATATTTTTAGGTGTTTTAAAATAGGAAGCAAACCATGAGTCCTATGTAAAAATACATGACTACAAGGATGAATAAGACCTAATTTGTATTTATCATCTTTTGAATCTTATAAAACTCTTCTAATGTTTTTTATTTATTTTTATTTTATGAAAGAAGGCAGGGGCTTTGAACTGTAAAATCATATAGTCAATGTCACACTTGTTAACAGTGTGTAGGCACTTAATAAATCTTTATTCCCAAGACTGAAATGACAATTATTTATTTAGGACTGTGCCTAGCACACAATAGATACTTAATAAAAAGTAATTTTTTTATATATTTGTGATTAGAGTTTCCTGAAGGGAAATATAAGCTATAATGATGAATGGTCAAAAAGAAATATGTAAGTACAGCAACAAAGATTCTTATAAACTGTGGAGGCAAATATTCATAGAATCTATCTAAAGGATGAAAAGTAGGTCTCAACTGGTATCAAAGCAGAGTAATGAGTCTTTGTTGTCAGTGGTCTTGATGATTATTTGTGCTCAGAAAGAAAATTTGTTAAAACTGATTGGTAGTGTTTGGTTTATGTGTAGAATTGTTAGCTCCATAGCTGTACCCACAAAGATTATTTTTGATCCTCAGCCATTTTGTATGAGCAATCTTTTTTCTTAGCATATATTTCCCTGAAATTTAAGCTGAAAGTATCATGACCAGTTCATCTTTAAATGAAGGCACCTTTAATTCAGAAATGACCAGATGCTTTCAAGTTAGGCTGAAATTTATTTGAATATAAATAATTACAGAAAAAGTTAGATTTCTTTTTTGGCTTAAGATGATAAAATTATTTTTAAAATGGGTTATTGAATAATAATATATTGAGTTTTCACAATTAAGTCTATTTAAAAAGTTCCTAACCCATTTATAAAAAAGAGTAGGTTTTAAAAGACATGAAATTAATTTCATCACCTATTGAATTAAACTAAAAGAATGCTTTAATAACCTAATTGTTCTTTTTATAATAACAAATCATATCAATTATAATATTATATAAGTTGATTTGATTTATATTGAAGCCATGCAAATTTCCATCTAATACTTACTATATGGGCAAACACATTTCTCCTGCATGAACATAAAGACACCCCTGGGTGGGATAGTAAGCTAAGAAATTTTTGACAAACCTTTAGATTTCCCAGATGAGGTGTTGATAGACTTACTTTATATTTTTCTGTTGTATAGTGAGATACTAGTATAACAATTATCAGACCTGGTCCAGTCATGTTAGATTCTCATTGTGGCCAGGCCCATGCTGAATGAATGAATGTCTTTTGTATGCTATCAACTAGGCTACCACATAAAATACATACTTATTTAATTTTTATAAAAACACCGAAGGGAGATTTTAGGTTCCAATTTTACACTATCACTGGTTCCACAAGACTAAAAATTATGCAAAAGATTAGTGGATTATTAGTAAAGATTTAAAGTCAGTTTAAATTGATTCCCTAAAACATAATGAATCATTGGGGGACTGTGTATTTTGTTTGTTTCAAATGTTTTCTCTCACTCTATTGTCTATATAAATCTATAGAAGACATTCAGTCATCCCAATTAGTTTGCTAATAAAATTAACATTAAAAGGAGATTTTGTAGGAGATCCATTATAAATAATTCTCCAAATGGATCTTGAGGCATCTTTGCCTCCATGAAAACTCATTCCAAATTTAATCTTTTATGAGTAAAATATCCTGTATGAATTTTTCTACTTACACTTTTACCCAAAGTTCTCCTTTCTGCTTTCAAAGGTTTCAGTATGTCCTCATGTTCTTAACACATAGCTTTAATCTTCAGGCCTTTTTCTAAAAAAAAAAATGAGAAATGGAGAGAGAGCCAGTTAGGGTAGAAAATAGTGCCTAAAAAAAAAAAAAATGCATAATAAAGTCTAAAGTAGATGTTTTTGTTTTGAGGAAGTCACTATGTCACCCCAAAGACACCTAGCTACATTGAGAGTTTTGATAAAAATAAGTTTATGGTTTATTTTGAGATAGGACTTGAGATAAAAGCCAACACTTTTAATTGTTTTCTTTTAGGTGTTTTATAATAATAACTAATTTTATTAATCAAAATTTACTTTCTCAGAAAAAAAAATCAGAAGATTTTCCTGTGCAAATGAAACTTTCCATTAGCTATTTGTTATTTATATATATAAAAAACTAAACTTCCATCCTACAAAATATGTATTTTATGTAATATTACTTAATATTACATAATACTACATAATATCTAACCATGTCAAGTTTATATTTTTATTTTAAAAACATTAATTTTCATGTTTTAAAATTTATTATTTTAAAATAATATTTATTTTGTAACATCATTAAATAATTAGCATTTTGACACATAAGTCTTACCCTTTTGCTTTAAAAGGTATTTTTATTTTTAACATTTTTATCCAATTTAAACTATTTTTGTACATATTTATATAATTATATTAATAATACTATTTGGTTTTCTAGTTTATATTTTCTTATTTGCTATGTGTTCTATAATACATTTATAATTCTTAAAAAGTTCAACTTCTATCTTCCAGTCACTCACCTATCTATTTTCTGCAATCACACTAAATGATTTCTTTACCTAGTGAAATATCCTCCTTTATTCAACACCAGTGGCACTCACTTTCACCATACCCCAGATATTGGAAGTAGTACAGGTATTGTCAAAAGTAGGGAGGATGAGAGATAAGCAGTTTGTAGTTTTTATTTTTTTAATTTTTTAGGTGAGGCAACCCTTGGTTGACCTCACAGATTGCAAGGACCTTGTCAGTTTACAATCTCTTATGTTTTATTTTTTATGCCTACAGCACCTGGTCTTCCTAGGCGGTCTCCCATCCAAGTACTAACCAGGCCCGACCTTACTTAACTTCCAAGATCAGATGGGATTGGGCTTGTTCAGGGTGGTATGGCCATAGACTGAGGTTTGTAATTTTTAATAGTCTTTATGTTTAACAACCTCCCAGCTAAGTACCTAGCTGACTACAGATCCATTCCCTTCTGAGAATGATAAAAGCCAGCCCAAATCAGCAGAAAACCTTAGCCAACCATTCTTATATGAGAAAAGAATAAGTGATTTTTGAATTTAGCCTAAAATTGGCTTTTGACAATCAAACCTTATATTTATTATTATTATTAATTATTATTATTGTAAATTTTCACAGAGAGTTCATAGTACCTTAAATTGATATTTTTTGAACTTGAAGTTATCATTCATTTTATTTCTTTGATCCCCCATCTTGTAAATTTAAAAATTTTTCATGAGTTATCTATTTTGGTGAATAGCATGAAAATCTGTGTAATTTTCCAGGTCCAAAACATGTTTGTTTGTTTTTTTTTCACTTTCATTAACTTCCAACTTAAAAATGTTTTTATCAATTTATGTTAATTCTACCTCCTATTTATCTTCAAAATCCCTTGTTCACTATCTCCACATGAAAATTCCTTAGTTCAGTCCCTAATCATATCTTGCCTGAACTATTTTTTTTAAGCTAGGCTTAGAATCACCTTTCCTTCATTAGTATTTCTCTCTTCATTAAAATGTAACTAACTTTCATAGTACATTAATCTTTCTAAAATGCAAATTTCATCAGGCAACTTTTTTGCTTGACTCTCTTCATTATATCCCTAGAAAGAAAATTGACACTATTTTTGATGGTTCAAAAATCTCGTTAATGTAGCCTACATCTTTCTATCTGTCCCCAGGAATATCAGTTCTAGAAGCCATGTTAAATGTATAACAAATAAATGTATAAAGGCATGTATAAATATCCTCTTTCTACTGGAAGGATTTTCTCACCAATACCTACCAAGCTAACTGTTTCTGATTTTTCAAGTCATACACTATCTCTTAAAATGGGTAGATTTCTGTAATTTGTATTGTCATGATATTCTAAAGGTACTTCCATTTTAGATTTATTATTTCAACAAATATTTAGAGTATTTTACTTCATATGTAAACTCCTGATATCAGGGAACATCTCTTATAGGAAATAATACAACTTACTCCATAATTTAGAGAACAGATCTCTTTTCCTATCCTGAAATATGGTTTTGGGAGACATTACCAGGAATGTCATTTTATTATGAATTGATTGCCTCCTAAACTAAAAATAACTAAAAAACTAATACATCATTTAAACTTTTTCTTTTTAATAAATGATTATATAATAGTCTGTTAAATATTTTAATTTTTAAAATCTTAAAACTTGGTTTAAAATAATTAGGGGGAAAGAAACCTCTTCAAAGTTTTCTTGAATTAAGATATACCCCAGAAGTTAGCTTCCACTGAAGGATATCACACTGTATTCCTCTAAGAACTAAGATTTATTAACTTGTGATTTTCTTGAAATTTTTTCAGTAAAAATGTAACATAAGTCAAGAAAGCTACAGAAATATATTAGAAAAGTCTATATAAATATCTCTAATAATCTATGCAAGTCACAAGCTTTTGATCAGAATGAATATTCCTTGATCTGTATTCTAAGACTTTGGAAAGTTTTTTGAGTCCAAATTCTTCTCAGTTCCCATCAATTATGTGGGAATGTATGTTTAAGGTGACTACCATAACAATGCATTTAAACTGCAACAACATCTATTTTATTTTATTTTATTTATTTTTTGGTCTTGTCTGTATTTTCTGTGAAATTGAAATGACATTTAGAGCAGCCTAAGAAAAGGAACTAACAGTATTTCAGTAAACATGAGGAATTCTTAACAGATTGCCACATTGTAAAATACAAACACGTTCAACAGAAGCTTGAAAGAAGTACTGCATGGATATGAATCGCTTTTATTGTTGGCCTATAACTATTTGAGTTCATCCCTCATTGATTTTTGTTCTTTTCAGTCTGACAAGATTTTTTAACTTTTTTTTTTTGCCATTCACTGCTTTTTTTAAAAAGTATTTTATCAGCATTTTTTACTGTGTATTCTCAAATGGTTTTGTAAAATCTCATAATTATTTTAAATTTTCTAAATATACACTTGAACCTGATCAGGATCTAAGCCATAAACTCACTAAAGGACTCTAAACTATAAGGACTTTTAAACTATAGCCCTGAGTTATGTTTTAAATTAGATATATAAGCACTTGTTATAGCCTTCCTTAATTTAGTTTCCATTTAACATATATTTACTAAGTGGAGTGGGTATTAATACTAGAACAATGTGCTAAATATTCTTGAGTTAAAAAAAAGGCAACCAGGTTAGACTTTTGATAGTGGTTAGATACTTGAGATTAGAAAATGAGCATGCTATGCTAGTTAACATAACCCTATACAATTAAACTCTTACAATAAATAATACGGAAAAGCATAGTGATAATAAGAAATTAAAAATAATAAGTATGTCTTCGGAAATCAGGCTTCATTATATTTTTTTAAGTTATCTGGATGGAGAGAGCAAAACTAGTTTTTCTAATCACTTCAGGTTTTTAATTGACTTTAATTTTGTTTTCATAATTCACAAAATTGGCTTATATTTCTAAGGAAGTTCAGATAATAAAAGAAGTTGCTTTCTCCCGAAGAAGTCCTTTGGCTTTAATTAATCAGTAAGACAAATAAAGAATGCAGAACAAATTGTATTTTCCAAGTGTACATATAAGGGACAAGAGAAATATCAGATGGCAATGTTCTAAATATTAGAGTAATTCAACTTAGAATTTAAAATATACTAATTGTACTAAACTTGAGATGATCAGTTTACTTTCTACTTTTCACCTTCCTTTCACATGTTATCTGTAAATTAATGATCATCTTTTACATAATTTGTACAAAAAGAGTTCAAAATATAATTTTATAGAGGCATATTTCTAATTTTTAAATTGTAAATTAGAAAAATAATACAGCTTTTTTTAGCAATTAATAATACTCTAATTTCCCTTTCATTATGTCTAAATAGAACTATAGCCTGCTTGTATCAGAGGCTGGGATAAAGCAAACTGCTTGTGAGTCCTCTTGAATAGAAGACAAAAGTGTTCTTTTTTCCAATTTGATCAGATAATGCTCCATGAAAGAAACTGGGATTATTTTGAAAGAGGGCAATGGGTTGACTTTTTAGAAAAGATTCTTTAAGTCAAAGGCATCTTGTAAGAGAAAACATAGAATTTTAACAAAGAAGCAGAAAAGGGGAGAGAGAGAGAGACAAGTACGAGCTATGAGGAGATAAAAAGAGCATGAGGTAAAGCTTAAAACCTTCAACAGGGAAAAGAGAAAAGTATTCCTTGCATGAGGTTTCATGGGGAAAAAGAGTAATTTTGATAAAACGTGATATCCAAGGATTGCCTCTCTTTTAATTCAACATAAGCTTTTATTTGCAGAAATTTTCTTCTTGATTTTACAATCATTTGCTTCAAAACATAGTGTCTCCTGAATGCTGGGAGTTTGGTTGATATGAATTTAACTGCTAACATTGATGTAAATTTAATATTGTATCTATATGTAAATATACATATACACACACTAAATATTTTAGGTAAGAATTTTTTTGTTACTCACATATTATATTATCATTAATATGGCATGCTTAATTTATGATTTCATATGGGCTCCAAAATGGGCTATTAGTATGGGATATTCCACATCCATGTTGTTGCCACCTAAACAATAACAAAATTACTTTTGCCACATGAATTTAACAGTGGTAAAAATTATACATCATTTATAAACTCACAGGCCATTCAAAAAGAGAGAAAATAAAACTAACCTTGATTTTTATCTTTATATTCAGAACTCAATATAGTTGTTTATTGTCAACCCCGTCTCTTAAAGCTAAGTTTGAAAATTGCACAATGATTTTTGAATCATCAAAATGGGAACAATGAAAAGAAATAACTCCTTCTATGGTAAATTGGTGGGCATCTTCTTTTTATTACATCTTGCCTTCTCACCATCACATTGGCTTACCACTTAGAGTAATTCATGTATGAACAGAGATATAACCCAAACTGTGCTGGCTTACAGGAGAATCTTTAGAGAGATTATGTTTGAATATAGCGATTGTATGAGCTTTTCAGCTCTGCACTATCATATATTTTAAAGTTTGAGGTGTTTACTCTAGGATTGTTCTTTCAAACAAATTTCCTGTGACAGCCAAAACTCAAATGATTTCTTCTTTTTATTTCCATTCAGTGAAAAAAAAAATGGTTGAATTTCTTAGTTCCTGCAGAAGGTGAATAATGAATTTATACTAGTAAATTCTCCTTAAAGATCTAACATATATTTTTGTAGTAGTATTTTTAAACTACATTTCATACATATAAATATGCTTTCTGTGTTTAATGTTTTTTATCTCATTGAAAATGTGACAGTTTAACAATGAGGATGACAGGAGTTACTTGGTAGAGAGGGAGTGTTAGTCATCAAATCTTTGATCTTAAAAGAAATGTAAGGAGCATATAGCCTGGCCCACACATTTTATAGATGAACACATTGTAATAAATAAAGAAATTCTGTGGGGAAAAAAATAGCATTTACTGAGGAAGATTTTTCTTCTTTATTCTGTTAATTCTCCCAAAGTGAGTCTTACCCCAAATACTTCAAGCCTCTGAGAAGCTTATTCCCACAGATGTAGTTAGAGTATCCTGACTGCTGGGTTGAGAATAAGAAATTAAGACTAAAGTTTACCATCACTTATGTGTTTCCTGAACCAGGTTGCTTGCAGCACCCAAAATAGTAACAACATAACTTTAGTTAGCTTGTGGATTTAATAATGGACAAAAATCACACAACTTTAAGGCATAAGCCTTGAGATCTTCACATGGAAAAGCCTGTGATTGATCAAGGTTGCATGCAATTGTCTCTCAAGTTTTAGGGTTACTATTAGAAATGTCATTATTGTTGTCTAGCTAAGCCACATTCTCTAGTATCAGTTCTATCAGTACTAAAGAAAACATATTAATCTCAATTGTCTATTTATCTATGTATAGGAACCACTGGGCAGCTGCAGATAGGTCTGGGGCTGGTTAAATGACAGATAGGAAGTGCCTGAGCATGGCCACAAAATGCTCCACTAAGCACCTTGGGCCATCACCAGCCACTAGCCATGTTCCTGGTGCTGCTCAGGGCTGTACCCCGGGGAAGCCATAGTTAGCTCAGGCCTGTCTCTGGGTGCTGGGAGGCCATGTCTGTAGGCTTGTCTATAGCGTGTTGACAACAGGCCTATGCAAGATTGCCTCCCTCCTTGAAAAGGGGTCCAAGCTAGAGCTTGAGGAGATGCTGGTCCATAGGAAGATGTCTACTGGCCCCCAGAAGAGCTGTTGACTGCCAACTACCTCCTGCCTAGACCGGATGCTGTGAAGAGGATGGGGGGGTCTGGAATGTACCCCAGATGCAGCACAAAAACATACTAAAGATCTACGGATGAAAGATCGACCATTCCAAGTACCACAAGCTGATCAAGGGGACTCAGACCCAGCAACAAAAGTGTTGATTCAAAACTGCACAGGTTTCCTGGTTGAAATCTAGAATTGTCCCATTAACACAGAAGGTATGGAGGTGGAAGAAAAAAGCAGAGCTCTCCAGTGAAGTAGGTGGCAGTTTTCAAAAACAAGGGAATTTACATACAAGGCTTGTCTCATGTGACTACAAAACAAATAGATCTTGCACCTGTTCACCAGAATCTTAAAGTTTATATAAAAGGCTTCACTAACTTTAGTCATGTATTCAGCTCATATGGCCTCAACAACATCTTACTCTCTCAAGGCTACATCCTTAAAATGGCTCTGGCTATGAAAATGGTGGTGGAACATAAATTTCAAGCATAAGGGTAGAAGGTGAGATGTGTTTGTTTGCCCCATTCCAGCTTTTCAGTTGACCAGTGGTCACATCCTCAATGATGTCCCCCAACACTCCACCCCCTGGGACTGTTTTTGTTTTGTTTTGTTTTTGCAATAATCTATGTGTGGTCAGCAAGTTTTCAGCAGCCTGGAGGTGGCCACTTGGCTGCATTGGAGGCAGGTACCACAGCAGCTATATAAAGATGTATAAGGGAAAACATAGATTATGATGATTCCCAAAATAGATAACATGTTTTTTCTACCAAGAGGCCCATGATTTGAACCACTGATTTACTGAATCTCTTAGGCTGGAGGTCAGATCACTCAGGGCATTTATTTGTGTTCTCATGAGATTTAATAAAGATGATATACTTGCAGACTTATCAGGTACAAACACACAATATTTCTGCTTGGATAATGGCACAGGTTTCTCCTTGCTAGGTAGAAGTAATGGCCAAGGTCATGCTATTTTAGAGGACAGCTTTTCTCATTAGAGATATTTCAGTGTTTGGTAGACAGGCTTTGTCAGCTATCATTTAAAGTTTGGTGGGGAAATTTCACAAAGTCTTCTATATGTGCTATAATGTCCTTCAGGCCAATGGAGGGAACAAAGATGATGGTCAAATGGTTGTACTAGTGGAAAACAGAATGTGTCCACCTAGTCTTGAAGAGAGGGTAGTGGGCATCTTTAGGACTCAGATCTGGTTGTGTATACCACACATGTTGGCTGGTAAAAATAGCACTGTCAGGCTTTAGGAGATGGACTGGGGCTGGACTATAACAGACCAGTCCCCCCCACACACACTTTCTCTCCTCTTTTAATGGTGCATATTCCATTCCAGGTATGATGCATTTCCACATGTCTAGCTTGCAACAAGACAATGGGATATCTGTGGGGACTGAGTGATTTTCCCTTACCCAGAGGTACAAAGTAATTCACGCATCCTAGTGAGATGCCTCATTCCAAATTCCAGTAGGTAACTCCTTTTCCAGGTGCACTGGGGCTTGGAGTTCTTAGCAGTATAACACATTGACCCATAATAAGAGCAAGGGAAGTGGCCATCCTCCATAAGTCTATAGTGTTGGGTGTCTTGTCAGAGATTCTCAGTTGGGCACATGGGGCAAAGGTCCCCAGTAGTTGATCATTCAAATGTGTTAAAGCCTGAAATAGTACTTTAGTTCATCCATCCAAAGTGGTTATACCTGTTAATAATTTAATCGGCTGCTTTATTATTATTTTTCTTTCCACCAGCCCTGCTGCTTGCAGGTCATAGGTAAGATGGAACGTCCATTCAATGTCATGGTCTTTTGCCCAATATTGCATATTGTGATCTTTGAAATATGACCCCCATTACATTTATTCAATGAGAGTATTTGAACATGCCATCTGTGAAATGGCAGAGGGAAAGCTTGGATTAGTCCAGACTTGAGGTACATACAAAAAAGGCATGTTTAAAACACTCACTTGGAGGTAGGATGGGATATAATATAATTAATTAAGTGCCAACCCTTCATCAGTTGGGTAGTCCAGTGGATGACCCCAAACTGGTTTGGTGGCTGCCTCAGGCATTGCTCAGAACACACAGAAGATGCTGATACTGCATGAACCAAGTCACTATATTTCAAGGGTAATTCTGCTTCCTTGAGAATATGCCACCCTTCCCATGTGCTACAGTGGCCACTCTTCCTGTGCACGACACTGAAGAATTTACTGAAGGGTCAGTTGCTGGGGATCATACCCAAGCAAGGGCATTAGATTCCTGATTGGGGGGTGGGGCAGTAGGGGTGTCAATGCCTTATGAACTGGGATGTGGACCATATGAAGGACTGCCTCAGGCTCTTACAGGTGAACCTGTATGTCTTTCCACTCAGCCTGACCCCACTAGGGCTTATTTATGATAATCTACTCTTCATCTTCCCATTATCCAAGACGCAAGGTTAATCCTTTAAGAGCAATAATCCAGCTGTCAGGACAAGGAGTTAATGGGCAAGGATCATGAGTGATCATCAGCCAGACTGCTTTCAGCCCATTGGCTGCTGCAGTTCATTCCAGTTTCCATCCAGATGGTGTCAGCATTGGGCTGAATAGCAAATGCAGTTCATGTGAAGGGATGCCCTAAATAGACCCATCTGAATACCAGGTATCTGCAGGAATTTTTTCTACTTCTCTCCAGGCCACAGGGGCTACCACAGAGAGCATTTGGAGGATTTATGCACTCTACTGGGCATAGTAGCCCCATATTTCTAGAGACAGCTGGTAAGAGGGTGCTTCTTTACTGCAAACAGGCATTTCACTTAGTCATTGTGGGAGTTTGAACCATTCAGAGGTAGGTTGATGGAAAATATTCTCAGTCCATGCTTGAAAGGAAGTTCTTACCATGATATGCTGTTTCTTTGTGAGAAGTTCTACCTGGAAAAGCATCATGTATACTGGTAGGTGCACTTGTTCTATGGAGGTGTAGCATCTTTCTGCACCCTTCTAGATCTGGAACCAAAATCCTAGTGGTGCTCTTGCCTTCTGCTGTCTCTGCCATATGACCCATCTTATATTTTCTAGTGTCACAAGTAAGTACAACTCAAATGGTAGCCCCATGTGAGAGATGTCCAGAGATTTAGTCTGTTTCACTAGTACTTTTTCTTCATTTTCAAAGATAGCTTTTTGCTTTGATTCCCAGTCCACTTGTGCTCTTTCTTTAGCAGGAGGTATAAGAGCTATAGGCATTGCATGAATGTGGGGAGTAAAAGTCCTCCAGAACTCCCAAGTCCATGCAAAATATTACATCTCTTTCACGTACTAAGGAGTTAGATAGGCTTGACCTTATCCATCTCAGCTTCTAGGACAATGTGCTTCTCATCCCATTATATGACTCCCTACAACATCCTGTGAGTGCCTGGGCCTTAAATTTTCTGTGGATTTACCACCCATTCTCTTCCTTGTAGATGTTCTACCAAAGTCTGCTGAGCATCCTGTAGTAGAGGCAAGTTTTCACATGTTAACATTATATCATCAGTGTAATGGGTCCATTTACTGATGTGGGAAAGGAGAACAGGGATAGATTTGGGATTACCATCCCATGACACATTCTGGGACTGTGTGGGTAGCATTAGAGAAGCACTTGGAAGGCCTTTTGTTTCCTCTCTCATGTGAAGAAAAGTGGACCTGTGACTCAATGGCAGATGTGTACTGAAAACAAGTATTTATTAAATCCAGTATAGCATGGTACACTCTTAGATGGTGGCAATGTTGGACACAGATGCATGGATTGAGAGGCACCACCTTGTTCAATTCTCAGTAGTCCATGGTTATCTTCCATGAGGCTTCTGGCTTTTTAACTAGCCATACTAGACTATTGCAAGCACAGTAGTCATAGAACACCCATGTTCAGTATTCAGTGCTCACTTTCAATTTAATGATTCATGAATAATTCTTGGAAGCTATGTCTTCAAGATCTCTGTACAAAATTTTATCTATTTTCTTTTATTGGCATGTATAAATGCATTAGTCTATCTTTCATTGATGTTTAATCTTCCATATTTTTAGATGCTTTCTCTATAACCATTCTCAGTGAATCATCACTGCATGCAATTTTATTTTTCTCATTAATAGTATTCAATGTAGATTTTATTCTATTTCATTTTTTATTCTTGTGATTGTACTTCTTATCTCCAATTTTTTTCTTGTCTATACTTTCTTGAATCATTTATATCTGTTTTGATTTCGTCATTGTTTACTCTTCCCCCCTCTCCCCCCATTGCCTGTAAGTGAATATTTAGGCAGCAACAATGGAATAATAAAACAAGGTTGTAATCTACTTGTTCTTTAATGAGGAGATAAGTCTTATGAGTGGTGAGGGAATGAAAATGAAGACCCTGTGCAGAAACACAAACGTCATTACAATTTTTGAGTATGAGTTCTGTGCAGGGATAAAATAAAGAACTATAAATGTTTTCTGACATTTATCATTAATATTTACCTAATCAGGTGTATCCTCCATCTTGATTCTCATATCTCTAAGAACAATTGTTCCTTTTCATGCTGTTGCTGGATTCTCGTGATATTGAACTTGGGGTCAAGAAATGTGGTGGGTGATAAAATTATGAACTGTAAAGAGTATGATAAAAAGGCACTAGCAAAGGGAGAAAACATTTCTAGATGAGAAGTGAAGACGACACATACAGCAAGAAGCTAGGGGAAAGAGAGAGACCACAAAATGCATAGGCTATTTGTGCAAGAAAATTGTAGTAGTTTGGTTTATGAGATGTTCAAAAGAAAATTGGGGAGAAAAAGAATGAGAATTTTAAAAAGTTTGTTGAAGGTTATAAATCAAATTCAATTTAATCATTTAAAATTTAGATAAATATTGGACTTACTATTCATTTACTTTTGGCTGCAAACTGAGTTTTAAATGTGCCTGGGAAGTGAACAGAGTTTTAAATATACCTTACGGACAATGAGCCACAGGAGCCCTGGATATTATTAGGGTTATATTGTTAAATATTCCTTATTGCTCTGGTATTTTAGGGTATTATGGTCGGTTCAATAATTTCTTGTTTAACGTTACGCTGGCTCCTTATGAAGCAACTAAAGCTGTATTAAAACCACTGAATATTTTTATTTTTATTTGAGGTTATCTGAGCATCACTTCTTAGCTGTCTATCATCTATCTTTTTAATTTACTCTGGACTTATAAAATCATATAGAGAATTTATCCTGCATGATATGTAAATGCTGATGTCCTAGTTAAAAGAGTTTAAGTATAAATTGCAGTAAAAATTTTGCTTCAGCCAGCCTCTCTACTGATAGGATACTTCTTGATAGTCGATAAATGGGCAAGGTGGAGCTATTTCACTTTATCGGAATGTGTGTTAATATTGTGATTAAGATGGAGAATGAAACTAAAGGAATGACATTAGAGAATAAAAGCAATGGAGGGAAAAATTTGTGAAGATCTACTGAGATCTGGTGATCTGAGATGATTTCTCTGAAGAGAAAACTTTCAAACTGACCAGAATGACAAAAGCGAGCCAAGATTGGGACAATGAGGAGAAGTATGTTCCAGGAAATATAGACCTTATATTTAAAGAAAAAGTAGAATTTGTTATATTCAAAGAACTAAAAAGAAGCTAATGTAACTGAAGGGTTGCATCAATAGGGTAGAGAAGCATGCAATGGATGTATAGAGAGAGGAAATACATGATTGTACAAGTGCCTTATAGGCTAAGTTTAGAACTAAAAAAATAAATGATTATTTTAAGTATACTAGAAAATCATTTGGAAGGTTTTACATAGATATGTAAGTTACCTTGTAGAAATCAAAGTTAGTTTAAAAAGTCAGTTAATGTGGTAAAAAGACTAAATGACCTGGAATTTGAGATTTCTGGTTGTAAATTCTGGCCTCCGTTGAATGATTAAATCATTTAAGTGTGATAATACTCATTTACTTAATTTTTGAAATGAAGAGTAACATTGGTTGGACCTAATTTCTTGTGACAGGAGAGATTGTTGAAGTTGGTAAGCAATTTTCTCATCTGATGAAATGATACACCTTTAAAGACCAGAGAAGTTCTGAAAGCCAATTTCTTCCTTTTGAGTAGTCATTTCTTGGTTTGCTCTTTATTGGACATTCACTCCAAGAGGTGTTTATTATTTATATTAACTTTATAACAAATAGCTACCTAAAGCAATGAACTAATTGCACAGTTTACACTTTCTATAAATAGACAAATGTAAGTAAATACCTGTTATAGATGAGTAAAGGGGATTCAAGTTAAGACTATATTGGGTTGGGTAGATTATTCTTAAGGTTTCTTTAGCTGAGTTCTTTTGTGGTAGATGCATTTCCTTCAACCATTATCTCTCCTATATCCATTTATGTCACCAACATTGCATCTTGGATTTAGCATCTTAAAAATGCTAATTGAGGTTTTAAAATTAGTACAGGTGCTAGGGAAAGCAAGTGCCTGGTTATTTTCCAGCCATGCTGGAATTGAATGAAAACTATAAATTCACACTGAGAAATATGCAAATATATATTTTATAAAGTTTCAGAGATTCACAAACTCTTTGAAGCTTTTACAAGATATCTCCATATGCAAGCCCTATGGGCTGAATAACAACCGAGAATAGGTACTTTCCAAGTATAATTTGTACTTCTAAAGTCTGGTTTCTGCCCTTAATTTAATAGTTCTAATTAAAATAAAGGTATATTCTGTTAACTTTTTCTTAATACAATAGCTGTGAAAACATTAAAAGTTCTTCTATGAGGAAGTGAGAACGTAAAGAGAGAATTCATATATATAGAATTTTCTGAAAACCAAGAATTTTAGTACAGGTCATTTTAAACATAGGCTAAATTGTTTTCTCTTCTACCATATTGGTAGAAAAACCTTGTCTTACACCTGGCTAAAATTGATTGAAATATACAGACATAAATCTGTTAGTTTTTTTCCCAATGTGTTAATAACTTACTATGAATTGTTTAAAATTGATGTTACCAATATGCAAAATCCCCTTAGAAAAGCAGAAATCAAAAAGATAGTCACTATTTTTTCTCTTAAGGTAAATGACTATATTTATAATTGTACTTGTTTTTTCTATTAATCACTGCTATCTTTTATGTGCAAGTGAGCCATCATATTTTCAGGTTAATGATTTGAAAGATACAATGTTGAAAGTATTCATGCTTACAGTAAGGTATGATAAAGTAGCAATAGACTGCTGGCTGTTTTTCTAGATTCTTCAGAAAAAGAAGAAATTATATATATGAAGTACTATAGTTTATCATATACATTTGTTAACACATTATAATTCTTAGAGCAACCCACTGGGCAGTTGTTATTGCCCATTGACCTTGAGCTTGCAATGTAAACTCTTTGAGTTTCAGTATCCTCATCTAAAAAATGAGGGCAATCACACCTCAGTGGGTTGTTCAAAAGATTATAGTGAGGTAACAAATCTCTTGCTGACCAACAGATGCCTGTGCCCATTATTGCTGCTTGTGATCACCATGCAGCATATAGAAATTTGGACTATTGGACTCAAAGTTAAGGTCTTATGTGACGAACAGGCTGAGACAGTTTCAGAGCACATGCATGATGAGACACATATGGACAGCCAACACAAGCAGGTAATAGTGAAGTCAAAGTGGACTTAGCTTCTCTTGCTCTTAAGATCACCTGTCTAATATGTCATCAGGAATTTATAGGAGCTTCAAGGGTAGGATCCATATGTTGACATCTTTAATATACCTTTAGAGAATGGAGGTGGTTTATGGGCATAACTGTAAAAGAAGTTCAGGTTAGAGATAGGACTCCAGATAATGTAAACAGCATTCAGTAAAATGCATGCTATACCATCTGAAAATGTTTTATTTAGAACCAAGGTTTTGAAATATCTAAGACATCACTTATTTAATATATCTTATTTGACTCATATCTCATTTATATTTTGGGATCTGTGGTTTTTAAGACAGCTTTAGAATGATTTAAGAGATCAATTTATTTTATTCCATTCCACAAATTTTAGACATATTTTTTATATCAGAATCATATTTTCTTTTTTAGTACATTCTAAATTGCTTCAAAGTTTCTTTTCTGTGACTTGTCAGGACTCATTTTGAATGTTGAATGAATAGTGGATACCTTAATTATAAAATAGCATACTTATGCTTTACCATAAAGTAACAAAAGAAATAAACAGTCATGAAATAGAACTTTGTGCACACTTATTAACTTCAGCAAAGGGCACATTCATTGTGACATTTCCGTTTCTCCTCCAGAGCATCTGTTCATGTTCATATCAAGATATAAAACAAGAAGTGGTAGTAGTAAGACTTTAGATAAGAGGCTTTGAACTCAGAATTGGATCCAGCTCAATTCTTTACCACCTTTGAGTTTGAGCAAGTAATTTGAACTCTATAAACCCCAGTTTACTCAATTACAAGAAGGGAGACAATACCTCCCTTGCAGAGTTTTGATACAAATTTGAAATAATATACATAAAGTGCTCAGCATAGAGTTTTCATCTAGTAAATAGCAGTCACTATTATTATTGCTATTATCATTTTGCAAATTGATAGTACATAGAAATGCCACCAAGATATCCCTCAGCTCTGAAGATGAGAATTTGAAACTGTTTTACAAAGCATATCATCAAATACTAGTCTGTAAATACAGATGATGGGATTTTCTGGGCTTTTATATTTTCATAAAAAGCATACTTTCGGCTTAAAGCTTATAGCAGCAAAAAAACAAAACACAAAACAAAGTGAAGAGGATGATATAAATACTTAAAAGAACATGCAGAGTGAGGACAGAAACTTCATATAGAGCAGTGAATATTTCATGGAAGCTTTAGTTCCCTGTGATAGTCTATGGGTCTATGGTCTCTACTCCCTATGCTCCTCTTCCTTTCATGAATATTGGAGTCTGGACTTGCATTTTGAGTCATAGTATATTTTTGTAAGTCTTGCTTCTCCTGTGCTGTAAGAATAAACATATCCCTTTTGGGGTCACCACTTGGGATTTTGGTTTCAGAATGCAAAGACAATTGGAACAAAGCTGCAACTTACAACATGGTAAAGTAGGAATTTATCAGAATCACAGCAGATTAGCTGTGCATATGTCAGGAGAACAAAAAAAAATAATCCTTTGTTTTTCAAAATGAGTTTGACTTGGGGTTGTCTGTTATCACAGCAGAGCTGATGAGTGTATCTGCAGAGCACTGAAGTATACTGATCTCTCTCACTCATTGCACATTTTTATATGAATCTGGTCTGTGCTTACCTTCTAACTGCTTTTAATCACCTATAATCAGCCAAATATAGGTCTTGAATCACGTATCAGATTATGGTTTTCCTCTACGTAAAATTCTCCAATGGCCTCCCAGTACAATTCGAATAAGTTAATAATAATATGTCTTTTATATCCCTATTCATAGCCTAGAAAGCACGTGCAAAATTATGTACTTTCTCCTTTCCCATATTCATTGCATGTGTTGTGTTCCCCGTTGCTGTTACATTCCAGCTACATTGGCTTCTTTTTAGTTCTTCAATATAACAAACACTTCTTTTTCTTTCAATATGTGCTCTCTTTATTCTGGAGCATGTTTCTTCCTGTTGTCTCAGTGCTGACTCTCTTTCAATATCATGGTCACAGCTTAAAGGTCACCCTTCAGAGAAGCCATTTCAGACCACCATACCTCAGGCGATCCATCTCTTTCATTTCTTTCATTGTTCTCTGTCATTTCATTATTTTTGTTTCTTTCATTATCTTCATCACAATTTTAATACTATTGTCACTATAAATAATAATAGCCAAGAGATATTGAGTATTTACTATATTCCAAGCACTTTTTAAGTGAATATTTTAAGAAAAACCTATAATGTAGGTACTATTTTAAAGAAGGCAAAACTGAGGCATTAATTTTTTTACTTCTTCAGTTTTAAGACACATGAGAATAGAAGCCAGTAATACAATTTTTTCACTGCTTATACTCAGCATTTATTTAAAGGCATACTACAGAATATGAACACAAATATTATTTTTGAACTTTCTAAATTACCTATTGAATTTTTCTATTGTAACTCTGTTATACTCCAATGCCTTATATCCTTAATAATTCTGTCTCTCAATTTAAATCAATACGTTAAAGCGCTGTGATAAGACTTTAACCAGTGATCTCCAACCTTGTTGGCACCAGGGACTAGTGCTCTCATGAGAATCTAATGCCTGATGATGGGAGGTGGAGCTAAGGTGGTGATGCTAGTGCTGGGGAGTGGCTGCAAATACAGATGAAGCTTCTCTGGCTTGCTCACTCGCCCACCACTCACCTTCTGCTGTGCAGTCTGGTTCCTATCAGGCCACAGACTTTTACCTGTCCAAGACCCAGGGATTGGGGAACACTTCTCCAAACAAAGCTTACAATAGACGTTTCTTTAATGACAAATGTTTTATACCATCCGATGCAGCCTCCATTAGCCATATGTGGCATGGCTATCAAGCAACTAAAACATGGCTAAGGTAACTGAGGAATTAAATTAATTTTCTTTGATTTAATTATATGTGGCAGTGGCTACCATATTAGGCAACATAGCTCTAGAGTTTGTGGAAGAAAGTTTAGCTAAAATACCCAAGGAGAACTATTCAAACCATAAATTGCTTGAACTACTGAGATGGAAATGTCTCCTATGGAGGCCATTAGTTTTACTCTCCAAATAACTACATAACAATAATGAAATATTTATTGTTTATTCATCAAATATTTGCTGACTACCTATTATCTCCCAGGCCCTACTTAAGCACTTGTGATACAACAGTGAATATAAACAGACATAGACCATGCCTTCAAGAAGTTTATAGCCTGGAGGAAAGTAAAAACAATCAATATCTGAGAATGGAAGAGCTACATGAATCACAATATGTAATTAGTGTTATGGAAGAAATAAACATGGGGCTGAGCTAAGAAATATGGAGGGTTGGTAGGTGGAACCAATCATACACTTCTGATGGAGTTGAGGACTTCTCAACTGAGGAGATGTAAAAATAATACTAGATGGGTCAAAAACAGCTACCCATGTGTAAGTGTGCAAAGGGAACCACTATGGAAAAGATGCAACAGCAAATGCAAAAAACACACCCAGAGGAGAGAAAGAGTGACAACTAAGAGAAAGTCAGTATGGTCAGACTATGAGTGATACTAACTGCACCATGCCGAGGTTAAAAAGTTAAATAAGATTTAAATTAGTAGGGTCTAATGCCATAGAAGGAATTATTACTGTTGTTATTATTATCTTAAGCAAGGACACAAAAGAAAGCCATTGTGGAATTTTAAGTATGGACATAAGAGTATCATGCTTTTTATTTATTTATTTTTTTTGCTAAATCACTCTTAGTAATATTTGAGAAAATGATTATAGGGTAGAATAAAGGCAATGGGAAATCATAAGACTAAAGATATGGCAGTAAAAGATATTGGTAGCTTGAATTTAAGTGGCAGTAGCAGAGGTCAGATAAAGTGTACAGAATCAAAATCATAGCTGATATAACCTGCCTGGATCAAAGAAGTTTCACTTTTAAATTCCCTCTTAGAAATTGTTCATGAAGAAACATGAATGAATGAATGAATGAATGAATGAATGAAAGTAAGTAAATAATTAGCCACTTTGTTCTAAGTGCAGCAGAAATGCCCTTGGGTGCATGT
Source organism: Cynopterus sphinx (assembly GCA_030015415.1). Lineage (NCBI taxonomy): Eukaryota > Metazoa > Chordata > Mammalia > Chiroptera > Pteropodidae > Cynopterus > Cynopterus sphinx. Next base: position 122,640,267 of record CM057383.1, read on the forward strand.
GGATGTATCACTATCAGGAAATCATACATAACACTATTATCCAAAGAATACAGTAACTTGAACTTGCACTGAGTTTTATAATCATCCCTAAGACAGATTTTCATTTAAAGGTTACATTTTTCAAAATGGTTTAGTATTAAAATTGATAAAAATCTTTGATTTAAAAAAAATCCTGGGTTCCTCGGAGTGTGATTTTTTTTAGGTAAGTTTATTTTTCTCCCCAATCCTTTCATACAGAGATCTGGGCATTTTCAAAAGTAATCTGCTGTCTTTGAGCACCTGTTTTATCTGAAACACAAAGATGATCGGTTAGGTAATCTCTGGAATCTTTTTTACGTCACATCACTGTGAATGCTTCGAATAATACTGTGTTAATTATGACCAATAAGCTCCTTTTGATTTATTTGCAAGAGAAAGGCAGCCATTTGTTTCTATCTGGTTGTAAGTCTTTAAATCTGACTGAAATGGTGGATCAGTGTATAAAGCCAATGTGTTTGCATGAAACAACCCAACTCTGACACTAGTAGATTGAACAAAAAAGGAAAATCAATTCATCACCCTGGGACAACATGCTGCTCTGCTAGCTAATGTAATTCATACAGAGAGCAATAAATAATATTACTCAATTGAACTATAAGATTTTCTTTCTTACTCTGAGTATCTGGTTTTAAAATAAATTCATTAGCATATTTGTTATGAATATGTCTGATGTCTTTCGAGCATGTCCACACAATTCTATCATGTTATTCATTCACACAGAAATTTTTTTAGGCACTATGTGCCAGGCACTATTCTTAGAGTAAATAAAAAATGGTACAGTCTTCACAGAGCTTACATTCTTAAGAATATAACAGCTTAAATCTAAAATAAATATACCTTTACAAGAAGAGTTAAGTGTTCTATACCAACCACTAATAATTCTGGTTTCATTTGTATTTATTTACTTTATTATGTCAACATTAAGCATGTAAATATCATATCCTAATTAAAATGTTTTCTTTTTTGGTCAATATTAATTTTGTGTCCTCACAAGATACCAATAAGAAATTTTAAAACTGTTTATTATGTGAAAAAAGATGTACAATGCTGGTGAAGAAACATTCATCTGAAATTTTTAAATGGAATAAAATACCTTGATCTGACTATAGAGCATGCTCCTGGATTGCTCTACAGCCAGCTCTCTCTAAATAGCATATGTTACAGAGTAATAACACATGATTAAATAATCAAATAAGATATAGTTAAATAATCAGTCTACACATTTCAAACCACTGAGAATTCTTCAGGTGGTTAAGCTGGGCTTTGTACCGATGCTATTTATCTGAAGTTCTGTCTCTAACCTCATCTGCTATTACTTTTATGCCTACAAACCACCTCCTTTTCCTAAAGACACATGAAAGTTGTCACCATATGAACATTGCTCTATAAATCTCTGTTGATATATTAGTCAGGTGTTCTTAAGAGCAAGAGAAGCAGAGTTTGCTTGACTTCACTATCACCTGCTCGTGTTGGCTGTTCATATGTGTCTCATCATTCTTGCGCTCTGATACTGTTTCAGTCTGCTCCTCACAAAAGATTTTAACTTTGAGTCCAATAGTCCACATTTCTCTGTGGAGACTAGGTGTATGGTGACCACTAGTATAGGCAGGGGCAACTGTTGGTCAACAAGTGGCTTGTAACTAGCTCTCACTAATCTTACCTAATTCAATATTTTAGGCACTATTTTTTTAGGTCATTAGTGTACCTTTTAGGTGAAAGAGAAACAATATTTTTGAGTACCGACTCTCACAAGATCAATGATGTTCCTGACTCCTTCAGAAGAAAATAATTATATATCAGGTGACACTTGTAAACAAACTAATGATAGAAATGCTGGCATTAGGATATACCTGCTCTACCTAGCTTTGCTTATGGAAAACTAATATGGAATCTGAATTTATGAGACATGGTTACTTGGAAAATGTGCCTTAAACAATATAACTATTTAAAGATAAAAGAGAAATAATAAATGGCTCTTACAAGGATCTGAATTTTTAAATTTTAATGTTCAATGCAATAACATTGATAAGCAGGGCTTTAGGGAGGCAATCAGGTCATTGCTGTGGTTAAAAGGAAAAAATAACTATGCAAGAATATGGTTATACTTAATATATACTTCATAAAAAGGGGTCTCTATTTCAGTGAATGGTTCAAATACTAGTCATTGTTTGGGTGTTAGTAGGCTTTTGTCTTTTGCTTAAAATATTGTGGAAAGATGACAGGACATCTGACCATCGTGTACCACATAGAAACAGACCAATATTAAAGGTGGACTGGGAAGTAAATGGTTAAGAAACAGTTCTACTATCCACATTTGATTAGTAAACACTAATGACAACTTGTGGTAAACACATAGTATTTGATAGGAGAGTCCTTTCCTTTCCTTTCCTTTCCTTTCCTTTCCTTTCCTTTCCTTTCCTTTCCTTTCCTTTCCTTTCCTTTCCTTTCCTTTCCTTTCCTTTCCTTCTTTTATCTTTCCTTTCCTATTTTTAAGGAGAAGCAACCCTTAGTTTACCTCACAGATTGCAATGACCTTGTCAGCTTACTATTCCTTATTTATTTAATTATTTATGCCTATAGCACCTGGTCTTCCTAGGTGGTCTCTCATCTAAGTATTAACCAGGCCTGACCCTGCTTGGCTTCCAAGATCAGATGGGATCGGGCTTGTTCTGGGTAGCAGTCATAGACAGGAGAGTCTTTTTCTATGAAATTATTTTAACAGGTTGGACCCGCTCTGTGTAGGATTGTTTATGGTAGACACTGTTGGGATCTATCAATATATAGGGCATGTCTGCATGCAAAAGTTTGTGTAAGCAACATGAAAATCTCTAACCATTATTTTATGACTAAAATGGTTCCTTTCAGTGAAAGACATGATCACCTATGTTAATCTAAGACAGAATGTATCCTAAAGCTGCTTTGGTGGTCCTGGAACTCTCCCTGTTTTACATGTGCCTCATGATTACTTTTATTCTGGGAATTATAAGTAAAGCCTGGGTAAGATTCCTGATTTATATGAATCTGATTTGATAACTTGATCCTCCTGTGATTTTTAACTATCAGACATCATTTTGACCATTTGAAGCCAACTTGTATCATATTTCTAATGTAGATTCACGTTTTACATATAAATGTGAGTAAAAAATTTGGTCAGGGCAATTTGGATACAAGAAAGGTATAAAAATGTTTTTCACTCACACATTCATTCATTAAAAAGTTGTATTTTTGAAAAAAAAAACCTGTAAAAAATGAAGACAAACTACAAGGAAAAGATACACGTGACATATATAACTGATAAAGAATTAGTATCTAGAAGAATTAAAAATATTCCTATGAATTGATAAAAAAAAGCAAGAAGACATGAACAGGCATCTCATAGATGGTACAAGTAAAAGTACACATGCACTGTGGAATATGCTTTCAGTCTTTTAAGAAGGAATAGTGTATTTACTTTATGTCTGACATTCCTCTTGTGTCTTTACATAAAAAGCAAGTTCTTAAATTTTCCTCTGTTCTGTTTCTCATATCCTTTTCTTTCTTTCTTTTTCTTTCTCCTTCCCTCTCTCTCTTCTTCACTTCTTCCCTCCCTCCTTTCCTTCTTTCCTCCTTTCTTTACTTCCTGCCTGCCTGCCTTTTGTCTTTCTTTCCAGCGATTTTGCTTTTCTTCTTGATTATGTGTAAATATGTATTGAGTCCATCTGTATAGGATTCTGTCAGATGCTTGTAATATAATTTTTAACGAGACAAACAAAGCCCCTCTGGTCAGAAAACTTACATTCAGGCAGGAAGTAAAAGTCAATAAATATGTTTACAACCAAGTAAGCAAGATTATTTCAAACAGTGATAAGTGTTGTACAGAAAGTAAAACAGGATGAGGTAAATTAGGAGTGACTGTAGGGGTGGGCAGAACCCTTTAGATAAAAACAAAAAGTATGTTGCTATGGGCAAACATTTTAGCTGATGCTGAATCCCATTTAAATCAATATATAAATTAAACCCTCAAGAAAAAACCCTGGAGAGTATACTTATATATGCCTGCCCTCAACATATATATTCATTTTACACCTAAACAGTATTCTCTAGACTATTTCTCTAACCCATTAATCTCTCTCAACTTTACTACCATGACAACCCTAAACTTCATCAATTTGACCATTTTCATCACAGGCTTCACCACCATTTTCATCTAGAAATCTTATCTGCCTCAACCCATTCTCATGACTAGAAATGGTCTTGTACAATCTAGCTTTTTTGTTAGACACTATTCTATATGCATGTATATATATTTATATATATTGAGATGAATACCTGAGTGTCAATCACTCCATCTCAAAACAATATTCACCAAGGTGTTCTTCCATTATCTTACCTGTCTGCCTATTTCCAGAGGTAAATACTATTTGAAATTGTATATGTATAATGTACTATTTCATCAAATATATATCTGTATATGTATATGCACATATTAATGTACATATTGTCAATTTAATTTGTTGGCAGTATATATTATATACATATAATTTGGGCATTATAAAATGAATACCATATTACATTTAAACTCAGATTTTTTCCCAATAAAATTGTGTTTGTCAGATTCATTCCTACTGATGAACATGACTAGTTAATTTAATTGCTGTATAATATTTAATTCTATAAATACTGCATTTTTAATTTGTCCTTTGTCCAATACCTAGGTTATTGGAAAGTTAAATATTTTGCTGTTAAAACAATGTGACTCTGAAAATTATTACATATTTCTGTTTGAATACATGTATAAGAATTTATTACATATTTCAGAGTGGAATTTCTGATCCTTTGGTATATATGCAGTCCACTTCACAAAACACTGCTATTTTTTTTCCAAAGTGATTCTATCTAGGTTGCCTTCTTATTAACTAAACATAAGGATCCAAAATGCTCTATGTCTTCTTAAATACCTCATATTGTCCAAATTCTTCATTTTTGTTTGGAGAAGATAAATGTTTATGATTTAATTTTAACACTATCGATTACTATTGAAGTCTATCTTTTCATATTCCCACTGGTTATTTGTTTTTTGCTCTGAGATGCCTGTTCATGTCTTTTTGCTTGTTTTTTTTTTTTCTTTATCAATTCATAGGAATATTTTTAATTCTTCTAGATACTAATTCTTTATCAGTTATATATGTCACGTATATCTTTTCCTTGTAGTTTGTCTTCATTTTTTACAGTTTTTTTTTTCAGAAATATACTTTTTAATTTAAAATGGTTGACTTTTTCTTATTTGATATTGTGGTGTAACATACTATGTCTTTTGTTTAAAAAAACAACTTCCCTCTCTTGAGGTTATAAAGAAAATCTCTATGCTATATGAATTTAAAGTTTTTGCATAAAATATAGGGGCTAATTCCACACTTTGTCTATCACTGTGAATTGAACAGTTAGTTTATCTTTTTTTTCATTTTGCCAACTCGGCCATATGTTAAGTCATATATTCACCAAGACTATTGTAGGCACACATCCATTGAAAGAGAATAAGAATTTTCTTTTATTTTTTTAAAAATCTGATTGAGATAAAGAAGTATTATAAACAGAACAATGTCCACCAAAGATGTCCACAAACCCATGCCTGGTGGCCTGTGAACGTTACCTTATATGACAAAGGACATTTGCAGATGTGATTAAGTTGAAGATCTTGAGATGGAGACATTATTGTAGGTTATCTGGATAGGCCTAATGTGTTCACAAGGCTTATTATAAGGGGTCAGGAGAGTCAAAGTCAGTGATAGGAGATATCAATAGTAAGTATGTGTTAGATGATGTGTTTTGAAGATGGAAGAAGGGAACGTAACAGAAAGAATACATGTGGCCTCTATAGACTAGAAATGGCAAGAGAATGGATTGTCCTATGAATCCTCCAGAAGGAGTGCAGCTGACACTTTGATTTTGTCCCCTGTAAAGACTCATTCTAGACTTCTGACTTCTAGAATTATAATAAAATAAATCTGTGTCACTTTGAACCATTACATATGTGGCAACTTGTTACAGCAGCAATAGAAATCTAAAACCTGAGGGCCATTGGAAAATTATGCACAGAAAAATTAAATGTTGTAACTTACTTTTTAAAAAGAACACTTTAGTTGCTAAACTGAAATAGTGTGGTTAGGGTAGAAGTAGGGAAGCCCATTAAGGACTGTTGTGATAATGGAGGAGAGGTACAATGGTGCCTTGGAGTAGACCAAAAATGCTAGAGGTGGTAAATAGCTAAATTCTAAAGTTATTCTTAAGGTAGGACCCTCAAGATTGTGGGTAGATTAGATTTCATCTGTGAGAAAAATAAAGTCAAATTCAACTCTAAGTTTTTAGATTAAGCAACTTCTGTTGCCTACCTCTATGTATTTTATTTAAACACAGATATTCCCCCTCATAAATATCCATCCATCCATCCATCCATCCATCCATCCATCCATCCATCTATTATCTATCTATCTATCTATCTATCTATCTATCTATCTATCTATCTATCTATCCATCCATCCTCTGTCATTTATCTATTATCTATCTATATTATCTGTCTGTCTGTCTGTCTGTCTGTTTGTCTGTTTGTCATCCATCTATCATCTATCATATACCCAGATACCTTTTTGCTGTTTCCCTTAGGAATCAGTTCTGCATTTAGCAATCTGGACTTTTAAAACTGATTTTACTGCCTACACACTGCTTTAACCAAATAGCTTCTTAAAATGTATTTCTAAAAATGCTTGTATTTCATTCTGATATAGGACTATCTATGTATAGGTTGAGTAAACAAGCCTCCATGGTGGCATTTTTAGGGCACTGGGATGACTGAGTGACCCATCAAAATCCCTTCCCACTCATATGTGACATAGAATGTTACTGGCAATTGTCATAATTCTCAGTGTTTATTCTGTTTGTTTTGAGCAACGCAATTCTATCAGTAGCATCTTCCCAAGTGATTCTCACCCAGTGAGAGAAAGATGAAGTGACTGGAAGATGAGAGGTTAGAGCAGGGGCTCCTTCTAGAGAGGGACATAGCACAGTCTTCCAAAATGAAAATAGAAACTGCATAGTGGGTGATAAGATATTAACAATCAAGTAGGTGTTTTTGTGAATGAAGGAATGAAACTCAGATTAAAAAAAAAAAAAGCTAAGTGAACTTGAGTGCCTTTAAGGTAAAAAAGACAGGCATCTTAATGGAACTTACACAATTAATTTACTAAGAATTTAGAAAATAAACTATCTATAACTCACCAGAAGAAAGCCACATAAAGAACAAGTAAATAGAAAACTAGATGAATAACCTATTGGAAGACAACGTGATTCTTGTACGGTACTGCAAATGGATATTTCATAGGGATGAAGCAAGAATTTTACAATTCATCTTATTTCTTCAATTTAATAAGTCTTCTATCCCAGGGTGGGGGGAGGACTATGATGTTATCATTAAAAAAAGTGATTTGGAAGCCTCCTTATTATGTCAGGTCAAAGACTATTAAAACAGAATATTAGGCCTATGTGGGTGAACAGGTTTCTTGATTCTGTTCAGTATTCCTAACTCTTCACATACAGGTCATTGGTGTAGCAAATGACCCTAAAATTAAAAAAAAAATGGAATGAGAATAAATGCTAAAGGAAAGCAATGTAGATAAAATTACAGTGCAAAAAAATATTATTTCCTCCAATACAAAATTCACTCTTCTATCTTATTGCAGTGTTCCAAAAATATTTTAATTAATTATATTAGTCTAATTTCTGAAACAAACCACCCTCAAGTTTCAATACCTTAATACAGTGAACATTTGTTTTTAATCACTTCATGGTTCAAATCAATCATCACAGGGCTCCATTCACTGAGTCATTGAAGAACCCATTTCATTAAGTCACTTAAGGATCCAGAGCTCCTTCCATTGGCTCATTCAGGGAACCAGGATGCTTCCATCTTGTACATCTGTGATCTTCTAACTCTCAATAATTTGCTTCCAGCTGACTGATGAGCATAGAGAGGAGAATCGTACTATAATTAGAGGTCACCTTGGAAGTTCTATTGCTTGAACTTAGACTAATGAACCCAAGTAATTATAGATAAGCTTTATTACAAGAAGAAGAAGAAGAGAAAATGAATATTGGTAGGCATAAGCATTTCCTGCTTCTCTCACATAAGAAAATGCAACAGTATATTTTAACTTTCTTTTTTTATTCAGGCAAAATTTGAGGCATGCAATCTTCCAGACTCTGCCACAGACTACAAGTATACACACAAAAACAATAGTTTTTCCTTTCAAGGTAATTAGAGTCTGATGAGGAAGGTGAACATACAAATAGGAAAAACACAAAATCAGAAGATATAACCAATGTGGGGCATTATAGAAATACAAATAGGATATGCCACTCCTCACTGGAGACTATTAAGAAAGATTTTTTTTTTTCTGCTGGGATTAACCTTGAGGAGACTCTTCATGTGAAATAAAGTTAGCCAGTGGGGATGCATGCAGAAGCCTAGCACTGTATAAATCTTGCATCTTCCTTATGGAATTGGATTGGAATGGTTAAAACACAGAGTAACTACCTTGGGAGGATATAAAGCAGGAGCCAAATCATCAGGAAACTTTTGTGTCTTGCATGTGTGTGTGTATCTTTTTCAAGAATCTCTACTTTATTTTGAACCTTCATATATTCATTAATACAACAACCATCAAGGCAGGGAGAACATTACAACACTTTAAATGTCACTTCTAGTCATTAGGAAAAAAAAAAGAAAGAAAATCGAGTGACACTTTGAGTCAGTTTCAAAGATGTGTTTTGTCCATTGACCCATGTTTCCCCTCTCTGGGCTGAGAGCAATTCAGAACAGAGCAGGTCACATAAGAAAGAGTCTAAAAAGTTTTTTTGTATGTGAATGATTAATCTCCCCATGGTTATATGTGCATTTATTGCCTCTCATTGCCTTCTGTATATATTCATTTGAACAGATTTATGATAGTGAAATAACAAATATGCTGTCTAACTCAGAGAAGCCCCAAACACTTTTGAATAAGGACTACAAAATTAGAATGTAAGTGTGAGATGATCTTTTTGATTAAAGGAAATGGCCTGATGAATTATTTCTTCATTATGTACCCAAGTGGAATTATTTTTGCCTTGCTGAGCTTGAGTCTAGCATCTTGAACAATCTTTCCTTGTCTTCTTCAGAGAAAACAAGGATAAGTGAAGAACAAACTAGCAGAAAGTTTGCATGCAAGCCTAAGGCAAAAGTAAATGCATTTGAACACTCTAAGAAACTGCTGTGAAAAGAAACTGTGGTTGGCAGGTGCTGCCAAGGAGTCTGGCTGTGAAAATAAAATTGTCTTGTGTAGCCAACACTTAGTCGCCTCACTGTTCTGTTGATGGAAATAATTAATATTCTACACCCTTCTACCCTATTTCATCTCTGCCTTTGGCACAAGTTGCAAGTACTTTGAAATCTTCAACTGTATCACAAATAAACTAATTTGTGTTATAACTATTTCAGATGCAAGTATAATTAGAAAGGCTGCAAATAAAGGAGTCTCTGGGTCCACAGTAGCTGGCAATGCCAGTGATTTTGTTCCCTGTGCAGGTAGAATGATAGAACAGAGAAAGGATGGGCCGTGGGTTCTGTTGCAAAGAAAGAATAACTAGTGAATGCTAAACTTTCTCAAGTTTCTCAAGTAGAAATTGTAGATAACAATACTTTTCTTGTCAAGCTTCTTGTGGCCTAAGAGTAATATTATATAAAAAGCATCTAGTGCATAAAAGTTAGTGGGTGTTTTTTTTTTTCCTTAACAAGTTGTGTTTTGTCATTTTATTCAGCCTAGATGCCTGATCTACAACTTAATTTTTCTTCTTTTTTTAACTCTCTACAAATTATTGAAAGGAGTAAAATGCAATAGTGCAACAAACAGTTTTAGCTTAGAATTCTCATATAAGGTGTGATTTCTTGAAAGGAACCGAAAGTGGGTATTACCTAGTGAGCTAAACACAGCAATAGAATTTCCTTTTTTAAAAGAATTATGGGAATGAAATTGGCAACTTAACTTTGAATGAAATAGAAAATGTTGATTCACCATTAAAAGTCATTTATTTCTTCTACCCCACTATTGTTCTGGTAAAACAAAAACAAAACCGAAAACAAACAGAAAGACTCAAAGAAAGTAATCTCCACCAGCCATAGAATAGTAATTTCAGTCACCTTGGCAGTTCATGGTTTAGGGTACATGTGTAATCTAGTTTTAGTCAATTGATGTAAAGGTGGATCTTTGTCATTCAGTTGGAAATGCAAACTTCTGGGGAGATTTTTAAACCTGAATATAAAGAACATCAATAAAAAGAGTTTTGTCTCCTTTTTCTTATATTCAACATGTTTTAATAAATTTAATGGTATATGGAGCTTCCACAGTGATATTCTAACCAGGCAGTGACAAGCTTTTAAACAACAATATTAGGCTAACACACTGATAATGATAGAAAGTCGGGAAAGACTGCTGACGTTTGAGTATGTTTTTGAGTGCTTAATGAATATAGCCATTATTAGTTTGGCAACATGTCGCTTGTAGCTAAATGTATGCTAACTGGTCAAACTGCAGGCTAAATGAAGTGAACTGACAGCCAATGCTAGAGAAGAACAATGCCACCATGGAAATAAAATGAATCTTTAAAGCACTTAACTTTTTTTCATTATATTCATTCGTTGAGTAAATATATTTAAAAAAATATTCTATTGGAAAGCACTGTTCTATGACAATTTACTAAACCTCAAATCCTTTTATAAAAATACACACAGATTTAAAATAAATTTCATAAACAAATATTAGGCATCTGTTATACACAATGTTGAGTATGAGTGTGCGTTGAAAGTAATAAATTTTATTAAATATATAGAATATTCAAGGTAGTATATTAAGATCACAGGGTTCATAGTCAAACAGAACTAGATTTAAAAGCTGGCTTTGGAATTTCCAAATAATGAGACATTGGACAAGTTATTTATCTTCCACAAGCATCAGTTTCTTCAGATGAAAATAAGAATCATATTTACTTCATTGCTGTGAAGATCAAGTAAAACACTATTATATAAAAATGTTTAGAAAAATTTTGATGCATAGTAAGTGTTCAATATATAGTAGCAATATTTATTATTCATTGACTCATAAAATATTTATTAAATACCTATTATATGTCTGTGTTCTAGGTATTGGGACTAAAAGTAAACAAAGCAGAAAAATATCCACATATAGATATTGTATTCTAGTAATAGTAGAACTTAAAATAATTCACTAAATACTGATTACACCAAATTTAAAGAAAAATTCTGCATTCAAAGTGTTTAATGTCTAATTGAAAGAGTGGAAGGCAAACTAATGTGTTAAGTACAAAGATCTGTGATTATTACTAGATGTACATTCTCATCAAGGCTAATAGAGTTAAATCTCCAAGGTTTTATCTCTAAGTGCATTTATGAGTAAGGATTAATAGATTATCTTCGACACCCAAGGTCTGTAGAACACAGTTATCATTTTCCTCAGGATCTAAAACAATGAGAAGAGTATTGAGAGAAGTACTTGCCTTCTCCTTGAGTTTGAAGATCACACATTTTCCAAATAGAATTGGGAATTTTACAAGTAAGTATAATGTCACAGCCAACAAAATGTTTCAGAACTTCATACCACCCTCATTCTTGGGCAATATAGAGATAGCAAATTAAAATAATATTTTCTACTTGTATCCAGTATGGATTATAATTCTTCATGTGACTGGGGATATTTACAAAGGTAATTAGTCAGTTTTATAGCCAGATTTAACCACTCAGCTCTGAAAGGATAAATAAATATAATTTTGACTTTTGCTGTAAACTTAAAATGAAATATATCTTTAAAAGTTCTTGCTGTTTTCAACAGCATTTCATTTATTTAACACATCATTTAGCCATTATTTACAGTTTGCTACAAAATTGGCAGTTTGTTGAAATCCCCATGAAGTGGAAACTTCACTTTGACCACTGTGTAAGATCAATGCAGACCTATGTGTAGGTCCATCAGTCTATGGTCAGGATCCAATAAATCTTAGCATTTTGCCAATTATATTCTTCAGCTATCAACATCAGAAGTTCACCTCACTGTTGAGTTCATATATGGGTAAGAAATTCAATTTGTTCAGATAGGATGAGAATATAGAGAATATTTTAATTCTCCAATACCTAGAGCATAATATATTTATCCCTAGAGCATTATTTAAATAAAATTTGGCATTCTTTTATTAGAAATAAAAAATATATAAATATAGTTGAGATTCCCAGGGAAATTGAATGATGCATCAATTCACTGCTGCGTCTGATCACATAATAAGCCTATATAACTACATGGAAGAATTATATAACCCAAAAAGAATGATGACATATATCTTAATCCATTTTATTGCTCCTGGCAAACATTGGCCTAATTATTTATAGCATAATTACCAGAAAATGCCATTATGCTGTGAATAGTTTTTCACTCTTGTCAGTCCTCAAGGTCCTTTGTTTTACATATTTTTCTAGATATTACTTACTGTATATCATGTATTATCAGCAATGGCCCATTCTGATCGGTATGACATCTTTAGATATGTCTATATTTTCTTTCTTAAATTACTTCCTCCATGTGAAAATATTTAAATGGAACATATTATAAATAAAAAAGTAAATGAAAACAGATTAATGTGAAGTTAAAAAAATTAGAGATGAATTTAATGAGTTTTGCTTAAAAAATTATTCTCAAGTAAGCAAAAATTAAAGTAGGATTTAGTGCTTATTCATAGGCCTAATCACAAATGTTATTTGTCTCTTCAATACACACATATACACATTCACACTTGCACAGATCTGATCTAAATAATTATTAGAGCATTTATTTTCTATATTTAATCAGATCTCTAGATTGTTGTATATTTAAATGAAAAGTCAACATTGTTTCCTTTCCCTACCACAAAGATATTTTTTAAATGCAATTGTCTACAAATAAATTGTTCTTATTTTAGAAAGAATTTAAGAGGATAGAAACTGATGTCATTGTTTAAACTAATATATTTATTATCTATCATATATATTATATATATATATTATATATTGTGTGTGTGTGTGTGTGTGTGTATATATATATATATATATATACATATATATATATGAAACCACTTATATGTTTAGCATAAGTAAGTCTCTCAAAATACTTTTCCCAATATAATCGTACATTACTCCAAATCCTGGTCTGTGTCTCCCAGGAAAAGCATAAACTCTCATGATAAAGACCATGCTCACATATATTGCTTTTATTCCTTACCACCTGTGAGAACTTAAAAAGTCACACAAATTCTCTGAGACACAATTGTAAATAATATTTCAAAGGATTGTGAGAGTTAAAAATAAGTATGAATTTGGATATTTTTAGCATACTACATGGCACAGAGTATTTAATAGTATGAGTTACACTCAGCATCATTAATATGTGTTCAATGAATCTTATTTCCCATTTTGGTTGTACAGACTTAAAACATCCTACATTTCCTATCTTTCTCAATTTTGATGATGTTATTGCTCTTGTAGATGCTTCAGAGGATAGATTTTCAAATGTACCTTTTCTTTTACCTTTTTCTAGTGTGTAACTTCTCTCTTTCCTGCTTTTCTTCTCCTAATTATATTTTTTTTCAATTTAATTTGAGCTTTTCCTTCTGCATTGGTGTGTCCCAAGAGCATAGGTCATTCATTATACAATATAATGCGTACTCTGTAGGAGTCAGAATTTTGTCTTATTAGAATTATATAATAGCCAGCACAATGTAATTGTTTGATCCCATGTCCTGCAAAAATTCCATACAATCAAACAAACAAGCAAAATTATAGTTGTTTTCCTTTATACATAGTTTTCTCATTTATTCATTCAGATATGTGTATTTATGAACATTTTGTCCTGTTCTTAGGTTGTGTAAGAAAAATGACCAGAGGGACAGAATTTTAGATTTCAAAAACAAGAGAAATCATTATCAATATTGCACACTCTTTATTTTCTGATGACTGCCAAATCTGTAAACATTTTTGAAATTTGGACTGCCAAGATCTGAGGATCTTTGCAAAGTAGTTTTGTTTTTGTTTTTGAATTATGTCTTTTCATTGTATTTGCTTGTCATTGAAAGTATCAGTTTTCTTTGCTTCCTGTAAAATGACAGACAGAAAGAAGAGAAACAATGAAATTAATGTAGAACTACAACATACCTTGGCAGTAAAGTAGATCTGTCACCAAGTCATAATTTTATTGTTCCCTCTGCAGTATGAAGTCTGTCCAATAGACAAAGAGCTGCAATCATAATGTTGTGTGTGAAGAATAATAATGGGATAACTGCAAAAAGAAAAACTATTTGTTCTCACTGGTAAGTTGAGTGACTTCATCTACATGAAAGGGTCAGGGGTTTGGAAAATAAATCTGAGTGCTTGCAGATGACACACGAGGCTGCTCAAATCATACTTTAATGCACAGCTAGATTCTTTATTTCTAATAAAGTTTCAACTCAAGTGTTACTTTCTCAGAGATACCTTCCCTAAATACCCTAGATAAAATACCCACCCTCCAATTAAAGTACTCATTTTGGCATTTCTTTTCCATCATATTTTTATTTTATCATGTCTTCACACAAAAAAATGAAACGCATGAGCATGGATATTTAGACCCTTGCTCACTTTATATTCCTAGAACCTAGAATATTGTTCACAGCCCTTGGTAACCAAAGGATATTAATTGAATAAATAGATGAATGAGCTCAAATGAAGAAAAAATAAGTTTTTTATTTTTATTTTTTTTAATTTAATATTATGTGTGTGTGTGTATGCACGCATGTGCGCATGTATGTATGTGTATTTAAAATTGAGGAAACCAAATCATGACAAAGGAAGTATGTTTCTCAAGATTACACAGTAAGGACTGTGTGGCTAGCTTGGAAAAAAAATTTCCACCATTGAGATAGACAAAAAATGTGCAGATTGATTAACTCTGAATGCAAGTCAAAATGCTGTCCTCTCTCACAGATACTGAGTATATTGACTATAAGACATTTACCTAAAAACAAACAAAAAAAAACAAAAACAAAAACAAAAAAAACGGCAGATACAGCAGATGCTGAGTTCTCTTCCTTAAAATATTTTTATTTTCTTTGTGTTGTATAGGGACAGTACAGTTAGGTAAACTACAAGATTGAGTTTAGTGGAACCAAAGCAGTAAAAAATAAAATAAAATAGGAGGTACACTGATTAATGGTGGTATCAAGTATAAAAACAAAATCTCCCTTTCTTTTTCTACTCAGTTGATATATGTCCTATGTTTTCATTGAAAACAAAACAAAGAGAAAGAAAAATGGAAAAAACTTAGCTTTTCGCACCAGGGAATTTCTGATTAACATTATCTGATGATATAAAAATTAAATGTATGGGGGTGACAATGGTGAATAAAGTTATATAGGTTTCAAGTATATAAGTCAATACATTGTATGTCATATTGTGTGTTCACCACCTATAGTCAAATTTCCTCCTGTCACCATATATTTGACCCCCTTTACCCTTATCTACCTATATCCTTTCTTCCCTCTGGTAACCTGTTGAATTGTTGTTTGTGTTCAAGAGACTCTTTTCTAGCAAGAATGTTGCTTTGCAAGTCCTTTCATGTGGAGTTTATCTTGTCTACCAGATTAGAAATTCATTAAGAACAGGGCATGCTGGCCTTTATTTGTTTTGTATCTCCTACTGTACTACCTAGTACTTTCTTGTGTACAAAATACATATATTAATCCTTTTTATTGAAAATAAATCTATGTTGCTAAAAAGTGGACACCACCAGAGGAATCATGATTTCTCTGATATTTCCTATCTACTATAAAGTGAGCTCTTACTATATCACTAATTATTTTCTAGGTACTTCACTGATTATTAGAATATATTGCTCCAGCAAGTATAGTTGTCAATTCCAACATACCATTTTCACAGTTATGAGTAGCAGAGATTCATTTGTATTTAATCTTGATAACTTCAAAAAAAAACGTAATATAAGGCATAACATTAATAATTGGTTAGAAATCCTCTCTTTTAATGCCAGAAAACACACTTTTAAAGAAAATACCAACTTTCGGGTTTAGTTTGATTCTTTATGTATTGAGCCTTAACTGTCAACAATCACTAACTGTTCTAACTCCAGTTTTATCATTTACATTAGTAGAGTGTGTTCTTTTATATGACTAAATTTTTAACTTGCAGCCCAAGCTATTCTAAGATATGAGGGTGATTTTAATGTTTTGAGGTTTCAAGCTCTTTTCTCCCTCTGGAGTATAGTGAGGAATTTAACAATTAATCATGTAGAAGAGGTCATTTTACATATTATGTAACTTGTTTTCTTAATTAGTGTGAAAAAAACAAGGTCTTGTCTTTAGACTTCTCCTGACTTCCTGACACTCCCTTGATGATACTGGAGCCAGAAAAGTACATTTACTTACACTATAGTCTGAGAATTCTCTCTCTAGTGAAAACAGTTATTACCTTTTATCCTAATCTAATTAAATCCCTCAGATTCAATATCAATTTATAGCAAACTATTGTCAAGTGATATTGTGTAGTGCAGTCAATACCCACCAATCATTTAGGTGGGTATTGTTTTAAATGGTATTTATATTTAGTCATCATCATAACAATAAACTTAATTTCTTACTTTACATAGAAAGCCTTTTTGAAAAAAAAGTTTGTGCTAAAAAAGAAATATATGTATTTTATGTTAATCTACATCTATATGTATATATCAGTTTATATCAAAACACAATTAACAACAGTTAAAAACTATAACAATAGCAATAATCATAATGAGAATTTCATAAATGATACTCAAAGTGGTTTTATAATAGTAGCTAAAGAGAAAGATGCTTAGGTCAGAGGTCATGTTTATCTTCACACAACCATTAAAAAAAATGGTATGAATTTGGGGTAGGTACTTAACATTGTCTGAGTCTCTGCCTTAAGCATCTACACCTTCCCAAACCTCTCACACCATTGTTTTGCTCAGAGGATCCCCATTTTCCTTTGAAAATGTTCTGAAATTGAAGCCCAACCAATCCAAGAAGAAGCTCTTGAACAAAATTCAGCTAGTCAAAGTGTTCTGTCATCTTGGTCTTTGAGGATGGCTCTAGAATATGGACACGAGCCAAGCTGAGTACAAGAGAGCCAGATCTGGCAATTGCTGAAACTGTGCTTGCTGAGCTATTAGCATTTAAGCTTGCAGTTTCTGGGAACTATTTGTGCCACCCTATCTGAAGAACTTACTTGAGAATAATACCAACACAAAATAAAATGTAGCAAGAGATACAGACTGATTCCTGTCAATGTATTTTTAAACTCTTGAATTTTTTCAATGATACAAGTAAAAATGCAATATTTTCAGCTAAAGCCAGTTTTAATTGGGTTTTTATCATCTATAACTAAAAAAATTCTTGACTATAATAGCCTTAATTCATTCAAATTTAAAACGTGATAATGTGTTTTGTTCCTTGAATCTTTCTGGTTCATTTTTTCATAGATATATGAGAATAGTTAAAATTTTAAGATAGCATAATCTTTTTCAAGTTTTTCTTACTCTTCACTGGCCCAGTTTGGTGTGATTATATTTGTTACTCTCAGTAAAGAATGTTTGGTATTGTTTACAATAATAATTAATTACAATAATGATTGTTTTGATAACATGGTGTCAACATCTTGGATAACATAAAAATATGAAATATATTCATAAATATAATGAATTAATTGAAACGAGGAAGCTGGGAGCAATTTAATTACAAGCAATGATACATTTAAAAACTACTTTTAAAGAAAGTGGTAATAGTAACAAATAAATTAGAATAAAATGAGAAAAAGAAAGAGTGATAGCAAAAATCATTATGATATAGAATGATAGAAATATCAATGTTAAAAAAGATATACTGTATAAACTTGATTCTATTCAGTAGACTTGAATTGCAGGCTGCCAAAATATATTAATTGAGTCAACATAGTAATTTATGGTGTGACACATAAGTGGCCAGACCAAGTAAATATACACTGCTTCATGTTTAGTACAATGTTTTTTTCTTCTCTTTTTCTTAATAAGTCTAAAATTCTCTAAAACACAGAGAAAAGGGTAAGCATAAGAAATAAGGGTCTTAGAGATAGTGGTAGAGTTTGGCTAAAGTGTTATTTATGATTCTTTCTGTATTTTAATCAGTTTGTATACAATTAATATTCTTCTTTATTCCAGACACCGTGCTCATAATTAATACACAAGAATATAAGTAACTTAGTGAAATTTTAGTATACCCCTATAATTAAAATAAACAAAAATTAAGAGGACATTAAAATAATTAGAAAAAAAAAAGCTTTGTATCATGTTCAATGCTATTCAGAATAGAAATTTCTGTTGTAGCAAAAACTAAAAAACACCCCAATCCCAAATCTCAGTGGATTAAGGGAATGAATGAGTTAATTTTATTGCCCATGATACATGCTCCATTTGGATCAATAGAAAGGAGTAAGAAGCTCCTGCATATCTTGTCACAAAGGAAACTAGGCTATTGAAACTTTTTTTTCATGAAAGCTTTCTCAATCACTAAAGCAATAAGAAGAGATATGTTAATATAATGTTAGTTCTTACAGGCTTTAACTCAGAGTGCTATATATCACTAGTGCTCATAATTCATTGGACAAATCCCAAGACTGCACTTAACTTCCAAGGTTACTTAGAAAGAGGAAAGTTGAAAATATTTGTTGAAAATTACTAATAGATAACAGAATTCACCATTCTAGTCATCAGATATTTATTTGGTTCACTCTTGTCCAAGTTCATCTCATTCATTTAATACTTTTTCTATTGTAAGCCATAGCAATTACCACCTGCTATCAAAGTTCTCCCATCCTGTTATCTTCGGGCTATAATTTATAAGTGCTTCCTTCCAAGTTATTGCAAATCACAGTGTTACTACTTCACTATTAGGTAACATAGACTTTCACCCCTTCATACTCCAATAACTTTCTTCACTGTTTCCTTTCTATCCCTTAAGTTAGTACCATTTATTTTTGGTGTTTTTGTTACAGCAGTTCAACATCTCTAATACCAATTTATGCACCAGGCACTACAGGCTAGGCCATGCTATAGTGCAGTGGTCCCCAACCATTTTGGGACCAGGAATTGGTGCTCTTATGAGAATCGCCTGATAAACTGTGGCAGGGATGCTAGCTCTGGGGAGTGGCTGCAAATATAGTTGAAGCTTCTCTCACCCAGGGATTGGCAAGCTGCTGTAGTGAGAAGCAATTCAAATTCTCCTCAGATCAAATATCAATGTTATTTCTCAGAGAATATTGAATTTTTAACTACTCTAAGTAGTTTAATATTTCCAGAAGACATTTAGAAAGATATTTATAGTCCCCATTGAATTCCACATGTACTAATAAATTTAAAAATACTGATGAAATATATATTTCATTAAGAAAGCAAACATTATATATTTGAATTATGAAGAGTTAGAGAGCTTGGTTATGAAAATAATTACAGAAAAATTGACAAGAATAATTTTGTAAATATAATGATGGGCTTGGAAAGATCTAAGTCTGAATAACACAAAACAGAAGCCAAAAAGAAAAAAAAAAGATACACAGTTTAACAAAAAAGATGAATGAAATTTTTGAAGAAAATAGACCATATCAAAATTTGATTGGTAAATGAAGAAGAAATCCACTAACCTCTAGACATAAAAAGATGATTCTATTAATTTCTATTACCATGTATTATCATTTTTACCACTCAGATTAGTAATTAAAATTAAAATGAGGATATTCTTTGTTAAAAAGGTAGTAAATACATAGGCATTGTCTTACACAGTGTTGTATATATATGAGAAATTTTCTGCAGATTTATCTTTTTAAATAACTGGTTCTACAAATTTATTATATGAAAGCAATTAGGTATATGTGAAGAGATGTATGCAAAAAATGTCATTATAGTGGGAGGATTATTTATAATAATACAACATTGGAATAAAGAGTAAAAAGCCAAATTGACCTAAATGAATATCAATAAATGTTAGTGGATTCATAAAAGTATGTGACTATTGAGTCTTACTAAATAGAACATATGTCTTAGCTTAGCAAGATAAACTGATGTGAAGATGCTCAGGATGTGTCAGTAACAAAGTAATTTGTAGAACAGTATATTAGTGATTCTTATTCCTTGGTAGTAAGATTAATTAATCACTCTATATAATAGTATATAATCTCAGCATTTTCCCCCCAAATTATAAATACTGCTAGAATATTTGGCAAAGATACCTTGTGAGCAAAGCTCTAGTCAAAATGTTAAAAGAATATTTTTCTTTTTCACTTATACTCTTTGTTTTAGGGTCAATTGGGCCTTTCTTTAATCTATGGAATACACTGAATTTTCTAAATAGCCAAATAAATATGTTTATTATTAAATCACAACATTTACTCTTTGTGCCTCTGTATGGTGGGCCCTCTTTCCATTTAACTAGTCCTGTGTGATTTTCATTGAAAATAAATTATTGTTCATGCATTCAAAGGGCAATGAGCAATTTAGGACAGAATTGATCCAACTGAGCATCTGATTTCAGCCTTGTGCTGAGAAAATGGTCTCAAAATAATGTCTTTTCCATTAGCAATTTCACCTAATCAGAACATTTTCTTGAATGTAAGAGTGATATTAACCTGAATAAGAGTTAACTATTATCACCAGCACTATAATTCTAACGGCTTCATTTTAAATGTGCACTTGCCATTTAAATAATAAAATATTGGTAAATTAAATAATGGTTAATTATGTTTGTATTTTTGGTACACTCCAAATAGTAAGCATGTGATTTTTTGTCTCACTATACTGCGTTGTAGTTGAAATATTTTGTAGTTGTAATATTTTGATAGGACAAATTTTCATTTCCTTAGGTATTTATTGAGTCTGAAAAACCCAGGGAATGCAATGTTGAATAAGGTAACTGCCATTAATATAAAAGAGCAAATAAAAGTTTAATAAGGAATTGCAGTAATTAATTAGAGATAAGTGGGGAAATGGCAATAGGCACTGGGAGAAAGAAAGGATCAACATGGGCAGACCGCAGATTCAAAAAGTAAGAAATATTTGAGCAAAAATGTTAGTTAGAAACTACAAGTCATCGAGTATCTTCCAAGTGGCAACTGCTTTATATAAATCATCTCTAATCCTCACAATATTTGGTAGTTAAGAATTACTATAACTTTGTTGATAAACTCAAATGAGCGATGAAATTTGCTGAAATTTATAACTGATATATTAAAAGCCAGAGTTTGAATTCAGAAATCTCTCTTAAGTCATTGTTTCTCAACCACCATCCCACTATGAATTGCTTCATTTGTAAGATAAAAGAGGGCAGACTCAAGGCCACAGAGACATTTCAGAGAGAGGTTAAGTAACTGTGTGCACTAAGGCATGAAAATGTGGATCCACAGTGAAATTGTCTGGAGCATAACATATGTTTAGGAGGGCTGAAGAAATTGAATTTGGAAAATTATATAGGAATGAAATCGTGGAGAGAATGGTGTATGCTAAGGGATTTGGAATTTTTAAATCAATAATGAGGAACTATTGAATGAATGAGGCAATGGAATATCTGATTGATCTGAGTACTGGTAAGCTGATAGTTTGACATTAGAGTTCTTGGTACAGAGAATTTTGAGGAACTAACATGATGAGCTACTATTTATTTAGAGGATAACATGGAATTAAAGGGAAAAATCAAAAGAATCAAAAGCAGATATGAGGGAAAGGGGAAATTAAAACCAGTATAATGAAAAGAATGGGAAGACAATAAAGGCATTCTGAAATTCTTCTTGAGCTAATGTTAAGTTACTGCTAACGTGTCAGTTGGATACCTTTATAATCAAAAAGGTCTTTCATAACTTCCATTCAAACACAAATTTTCCAGTTGTATTAAGTCAAATTTAATAAAATGAAACAATAAACCTATCTGTGATTAAATAATACATTGTGCTAAGTGCTGATAGGAATTTAAAGAGGAAGTGTGTCAGTTCCACCATGTTTTCTCCAAGCCTCTATATGTTCTATTCTAGTCAAAAATGTTTTTCCTAGCACATGTCTTGACTGATTATATCATATTATTCAAAACTGTTAAACATATTGAACAGGCAGCATGTACTCAGAATGGGGTTTTATAGTTGTATAAAATGCACCCTGCTTTGAAAGATTTTACATTCTCACAGAGCAGCAGACTTAGAAATGAGTTAATTATAGTATAAAGCAAAGAGATAAGCAATAAATGTTTGTGAAAAAATGAGTGGTAGAATAAAAGATGTAATAGTTTTCACTTCCTAGGAGCAACGTAGAGGCTATAGAAAAGAGAAGATACTTGTATATTTTGAAGTATGGGTAGAAACAAGAAAATGAAAGGCCCCTGCATGATCAAGAAGGAAAAAAATTTAGGGAATATATTTGTACTACTCTTTGAAAGGAGCAAGAATTTATGGAAGTATCATGGTAAAAGTCTATTGTGAAGAGAGAAACAAAGAAAATAAATGTCCTGCTGCAGAGTTTAGTCTTCAATATTGCTAAAGAGGAAAAAGGAATATAATAATAGAAGAATGATTAATTACAGAATGGAAAAGTTTTACTATCAAACAGTTAACCCTATACAGCAAAGGTCTAGAAATTGAACTGTGAGGTTCAGGGTACAACAAACTCTTCCTCTCTCTCATTCACTAGGAAAGCAAATCTCTTATGGTTGGTTAATTAGATGAAGATATCCTGCCTTGTCAGTTTTGTAAACACTAGGTTGGCTGGAGGTGGTCTTTATATACTTGGGGCAGGCATCCAATACAAGATAGTGTTCTTGGCTGCCTCTGTAATGTAAAAGCCTAAATCAAGGTGATAACACCCAGTCAGTTCTACATTGGTTTATACAGGTTAGGTAGTTAGGTCAAGGTATAGCAACATATATCAATGTGTGATAACAGAGTTAATCAATGTATTTAGTAAGAGGAGGAACATTATCAAATTTTGGTTTGGAATAACAGGTTTGAAAGATTGATAAATAAAGAGGCAAGACTATAAACTAAAGCAGTAGAAGCTAGATTAAGAAATATATACAAGTAGAGATTTCATGAGTTGATGACAGATTCAATATTGAATTTTGGGAATAAAAAGAGGAAGAAAGATTCCATTTTGCCACTATGAAGTGTATACCAAAGAGGAAAATAACATAGGATATAAGAGAGGGGAGAAATAATTTTGTTTTAGAAGATTGGATTACTGTATATCAGGGTATAAAAATTGATATATCTTTTTGACAGAAGGTATAAATTACTAGATATTGAATGAGGGATTAAGGCTAAAAATAAGTAATTTGTGGTCAGAACATACTGTAGTTATTAAAACTATATAAGTGCTTGGATACAATGCTAATGAGGGTATATATTATGAAGTGAAATGAAAGGCAAATAACTGATCTGTGGGAAACAGTAATTTTAATGAAATAAAGTGACGATTTAGTGGGAAAAAAGTAAAGAATGGTCAGAAAGAGAAGAAACAAAAAAGAGAAGAGAAATAGAAACCAAGGGAGCAGAGAGTAATAGACAGCAACAAATGTCAGTGAGAGGTCAAAAGTTCAAAAAAAGATAAATGGTCGATACATTTTAAATCAGGTGGTTAGTGGTGACCAAATGAAGAGAGGACGCAGTGCAGAGGTATGTACAAACTCCAGAAATCAGTGACCATGTCTGTGAATTGATGGTCAGGAAAAGATAAATTTAAAAAAATTATTTATTGTGTTTATTGTATTTATTTATTTTATAAAAAGCGTTATTAGAAAGGGATGAAACACTGCAAATACTACTCTTAAAAGAACAGAAGTTTCTTGGAGATATTTGTAGGAAGAAAGCCCTTAGCACTTTTGGGGGCTAAAAGGATAGAGCTTACAAAAATAAAAAAGATTAAAAATGCAGAAGGGAGGTGAAGCAGGATTCCTGGGGATGTCCAAGAGCCCAGGAGAAGAAAAAGGCTTTGAACAAGAGAATGATAACCTTCTCTAACACAGAACAAAGGGATAAGAATTGTGAAGGTGTCAATATATCTGTAGGTTTTGGGAGTAAGATAAGGGTGTTAATGCTTCACAGGATCTATTTTCACTCAGAATTTCAAGGACAATATATATATATATATATATATATATATATATATATATATATATATATATATATATACCGTTAAAAAAGTTGAAGCTTAGGTTAGTAAAAGTTTGAAATAGCTGTTAAAGGTCTGGGAGAAAGAGCTGATTGTCCACAAGTAAAGGATTTCTAAGTGGGACTGAGTCACATCTGAGATTAGTGTATACTTGCAGTGTCAGTCTACATAGTTTTTCCACTTTCTGCATCTATATTGTGAAAAGGGTGGTGGGGATGATTGAGTTTAACCATAGTGAAAAATTTCCATTATGGGTATGGTGGGAAGGAAATAGCATTTAGTGACTGGTAGTGCTGATAACAAATTAATGAAATGGTAAGAGTTTATTCCAAAGCGGCAAAGATTAAGAAGCAAGATAAAAATAGTACTGATGAAGAAGAAAAAGAAGAAAAGATGGCTTCAGTTGATGAAGAATGGTTTAAAAAGGTGGGGTTAAGTAGATAGAAGAAGGGAGAAAGAGAATGAGGGAAGAATATGATGAGAGGGAAGGAGGGAGAGAGAGAAGAGAGGTAAGTAAATCAGGAACTAAATAACTAGTGATAAAAAAATAATATGAGTTTATTTCTTAGGTGAATCAGTTTAAATATGGGATGACGATAGGTTTGTTTTCTGAGAATTAATAAATTGGAATTTGATAGTTACAGTTGAGAATATAAGCAATAATAGATTTAGAATTCAGAATGACTCCTAATGGGCACTAAAATACTATAAAACTGTGACAGAATTCGGGAGGAAGGGAAAATAAAATTTAGGTAATAAATAAGTAAATAAATAAATAGATAATAAAATTAGGAAAATAAAATTCGACATAACTCAGTGATGTGAGGATTCACCAGTAAACAATAAAACACAATGGCAGTGTGCTTAGAAAGTGATGTAGTCTTAATGCAGAAGGATTTATGTACAAAGCAGGAAGAATAATTGCCAGGATAGAGAAATGAGGAGTCATGATATTACTAGTTTCTATGTCCTTTATTTGCAGAAAGGTGTTGGGGAACAGGAGGGTAGTCATCTGCGATTGTAAAGAAGTAGAAGAAAGTTTCTGTTAAGGCAGGTCTGAGCAAAGCACTCTATGAAGAAACAAAGAATGGCTTAAACACTATGGAAAGGCTTTGGGACAGAGTCAGAGTGGAGCAATGAGAGAGATAAGAGATGGGAATATTTATAGGAATAGTTGTAAGAGGTTGTAAAAAAAAAACACAGTTGACCTGAGAGATCTGTATGTACAGCTCAGTTGAGCGTTGATGGGATATAAAAATAGACATAATTAACAATTCTCAAGGTTCTAGATGTTTATTTTATATGATGTTGGTTTAATGCAGTGGAAATAGGTAAAGGTCCTGACTGGTGTCTGACTATGAAATGCTCATGTAAGTCCAAGTTCATACTTAGTAAGCCAAGCTAACTTAACAGAAGGATTGCCACTAAACATGTTTGTTTGTTTGTTTTGTTTTGTTTGTTTGTTTGTTTACTTATTTATTTGTTTATTTCTATAGCAGCAAAGGAATAACTTTATTGGAAGGGAGAATAAAGCAACTGTATAATTCCAGAATTGGACGTGGGCCCGAGCAAGGGAAGGGTGGTTTGAGGGCCTAAATGTGTATTTAACACTACTGATTCAGTTTCTATGATGAAGCATTATCTTTCTGGTAACAAAAATGATTTAAGAAAAACTTTTCCTTGGAGAATGACTTGAGGACTGGGGCAGGAATGTCATAAGATGAGCTCAAGTTGTTTTGTTATGCCAGAAAATAAGAAAATATTTTTAAAGTGGCTGCCAGCAGTTCACAAGATTCTGCAGCCAGTGATAAAGAGTTGTTTTCAGAAAAATCTTAGAACTCTTTGGACCCCAAAATAATTAAGGTCAAAATGAATTACAAGTCACTCAAAAATGGGAATCCATTAATTCATAACAGTAATAAAGAGATAAAAAAAAAGACATGGAAGAGGAGGGAGGGCTCTTGCTTACAGTAGAATGGCAAGTGCTAATTGGTAAATTTGGAGAAGATAGTGGATCTGGATTTCTAATTTTCCAACTGTCACTTAAAGACCATCAATGAATGATAATTTAGAAAAAAGGAAGTTTTGATAAGGAGCAAGATATTTGTATGGTTTTAAAGTGTTGTCCTGCAGATTCTTTACTGGTAGCAAGGAAAAATAATAATGTTGTAGTAGAAAAATCAAACAGTTTGATCAAGTTATTAAAATTAACACCAAAAACAAAAGGCAAACCCCAAATAGATAAACTCAAACTATGGGATGAGCTACAACATACTTGACTGGCACTCCTCATAACTGACCAAGTCATGAAAAACAAGAGAAAACTGAGAAACTAATGTGTGGATTAAGGTAACATGGTGACTAAATGTGATGTGCTGTTCCATACTGGCTCCTGGAACAGAATAGATGTTAATGGAAAACCTAGTGAAGTACAAATGGACAAGGCTGCAGTTTATTGAATAGTAAAATATCAGTGTTAGTTTCTTAGTTCTGGGAGGAGAGTATTTAAGAACTCTTGTACTATCTTTGAAGCATTTCTGTAAATCTAGAATTATTCCAAAATCAAAGTTTGTTAAGCTCTTGAAAGGAGGATAGCAGATAGTCATTATGTATCTTCAGATATTATAGCCTAAGAAGGACATTTTCTCTCTTGTAGCAGTCCAGTTGAAAATGCAAACCCAAAACTAACCACAAGGAAACATCTGACAAGCTAAAAATGCAGAACATTTTATTTATTAAAAGTGCTGAATTATTCAGAACTGTATGACATATTTGAAACTGTTAGTTTCCTGAAACAAGACAAAGCTGAGGGAGTATTCCAGATTAAAGGAGATTAAAAGACATAACAGCTAAATGTAATATTAGATCTTAGAGTGGATTCTGTACCAGAAAAAAAAAATACTATAAAGGGCATTCGTAGTTCAATTGAAAAAATTGTAATGTTAATGATAGACTAAGAAAATGAATCATGCTTAAATTTAAGATGACAGTGTGCTGTATTTATGTAAAAGAATATCATGTTCTATGGAAATATATGCTTAGATATTTAGAAGCAAAGAGGTAGGATGTATACATCTCAGTCTCAAAAGCTTCAGGGAAAAAAAGGCATAAGTATAGGGAGAAACAAAAAAAAAATGGGTATAAAATATTGATAATGGGTGTCATCTGGAGAAAGAGCATTTGGATGTTCTTTTTAAACTCTCTTGCAACTTTTTGTATATTGGAAACTTTCTAGCTTTTGCCTCTTTTAGAAAGAAACAAGTTTTCTTCTAAGAAAGGCACTGTGACTAATACTTGAGGTAGAATAATTATAGTAAAGGAATTTTTAAGCTGAAAGGAGTTCCCTAAAATGTTGAGCTTAGAGAACACATTTTTTATGTTTCTATTTCCAGAGCTTTGAATGGTGTCACCTGCTAAATAATGAATGGATGGATGAATGTTAGGAAAGATGTCTAAAACAGACAACATCAGCAACTAACAAATGGCAGTTATTTCTCCCTCCTCTTAACAAGTGTTTTGAGGAGGCACAGTTTTATAATATTGTATCTAAACCCACAGAATAAATAACACAGGCAACACTGTGACACCAGGTAAATAACAGGCTTGATGTTTTCCATCCACGGTCACTCCTGAAGAATCCTTGGTGTCCATGACTATGATTTACACATTTAGAAAACAGAAAAATGGTATTTAAGTCTAAGAAAAGTCAAAGGGATAGAAATTTGAGGCTATATATCCTAACCCAGCTTCTTCTGCCACAATATGGTAGCAATTTAGACGATAGCATGCCAGCTCTCTTTTTTGGTCTCCTTATCAATAGGCCAACCAGATGTATATGTTAAGGGGCTGTCCATGAAGGAAGATAGTAAAGATTCTTTCATTCTAAGTTTGTAACCATAGCAGAGTAACTGCAAAACTGGAAGAAATCAACCCAGATTGAGATCATTTGAACCGATATGGCTTGAAATAGAAAAAAAATAGCCCCATCTCTTTGATGAACCCTTAAAATGTGTGGAGACATGACCTTCTGT
This sequence comes from Cynopterus sphinx, assembly GCA_030015415.1. NCBI lineage: Eukaryota > Metazoa > Chordata > Mammalia > Chiroptera > Pteropodidae > Cynopterus > Cynopterus sphinx. Next base: position 122,668,618 of record CM057383.1, read on the forward strand.
TGTGAATATATAATGTGCATTTCTTGGGTATATCTAGACAGCTTTCTGAGATGTTCTTATTTCAGCTTAATGTCTTCAAATCTACTTAACTACCATATAAATGTGTTCTGCATGTAAACAATCTCTTACTAATATTTATAGTGGGAAGTTAATAAAGGATTAAGGAACAATGAACCCTCAGATAACCACAGTACTACTTCTCTTACTATCTTCCTTGAAGAGGAGCAAAGATAAACATGTATTTCTCTGAGTAATCTAAACGAAAAACATATTTTGGTTCTCCTTTTCATCTAAGAAAATTCCTATAGAAGCAATTGGTACATTTTCCATTTCAGTAACTGTTCTGTAATGGAATTTTAAAAAGCTGAAGAAGAAATTTAGGCCCTTTATTTTTTATAGCTCCCTCAGTGCTCAAAGTATCTGTTTATCAAAATGGTTTTCAAAGTGATGAGTAAAATACTAGCGGGGAAGTGAGTGGCAGAAACAAAGCTTTTAATATTAAGTTATTATGTGGAAGTGTGAACCTTGCTGTTGCATGTGTATTAGCATAGAGCCAGAAGTAGAGTTTACATCTTAAAACCTTGGGTAAATTTTTTTTTTTTATGATTCCATGCATCGATTAATAGATAGGTGAGTTGAGGTTTTCAATGTTGTCTTAATATTTGTGCTATATTCTGGGGCCTTGGTAAAAATATCTCTACAGAATTTTTTTAAAGTTAGTTTTATGTGAAAAAGAAAGAAAAAGTTAAAGGAAAATGATTCCACCACAAGATTATCATTTTGCTCTAGGCAAAGTTTAAGTGAATGGCAGTAGATAACAGGCATACTTTTTATTTCATTGGAAGAGTTAAGCATGTTACCATTAACAGTACAATTGCATTGAACTAGAAAACTGAACAATAATTATAAAAGAATCCCAAAGTTCGGCAATGAAAGGAACAAATTTAAATAATGAATGATAGGAATACAATTTAAAAATAGAGAGGGGGAGTTTAATATTGTTTAAATACATGTTGACTGTAAATTCCAGATGATGGGGACTAGCATGTTTAGCTTCCAAAAAGGATAGAAAAAGAAAAATCGAAACTATCTGTTTGGCTCTGTGTCTGACTATAACTGAGACTACAACATTGAAAAAAAAAAAAAGTGAGCTTAAACAAATTACAGGTTGTACTGTTTGTTTTTCTTCACTCCCAAGTAAGTACAGTGCTCTATGATGGCTTAACAAGGGCAGAGTTTCTCCCTGTCTTTCTGTTCTAGAATCCTTTGTGTATACTTTTCGTACTGAAGGTTATCTTGTGGTACAAAATAACTGCTAGACTGTAGCTTGCTAGACTGAATTTGAGGTAAAACATAAAAGAAAGAGGAAAAGTTTTAAAAAGTATATTTCTGAAAGTTTCACTCACTTTTTTTTGCTTATACTTAGTAAACTTTCCTCTTTTTTAGGTGAAATCTGTATATGTGTCAAATATATGTCTTTCCTGGATATACTGGTCTGTGATGAATAAAAAGTAGGAAAAATAGATATCATATAGGGGACCAGGACATCTGTCTCACTAACCCCTGCATGGTGTGGATTAAAGTCCTTGAGGAAACATTACAAATGGCTTGAGATAGTATGAAAGAATATACTCAAGGTGTAGAGGAAAAACAAGAAAAAAATAGAGAAAAAAAAGGTGGAGCTCCTTTGTTTTACCTACTTTTGGACATATTCTAGCTTCTCATCATTTTTTGATTACTTGTGTAATCTTCCTGAAGGACATATGAATTACATACACTGACAGGTATCATTTAGCTCAAAGCACAGCCAGTCTTTTGCTCGTTTTTACATAGCAATGCGATTTGAGAGATGTAAGAAGGCTCTTGATCTAAAGAATCACTATTTTTACCTACCACCATTTCTTCTACCATTTTGCCAATTTTTTTATCCACCATCAGAACATAACTGATGTCCCCTATTAGATACTCATTCTTTTAAGCTTAAATAGTCTTTTAAACTGCAGATGCAGCTTCAGGAACTATTGACCAGGCACTGAGTTAAAAAGTAAGGACTATAAAGATGAATAAAAGGTGTTTCTTGACCCCAACAAGTATGCAGGCCAGTGATAGATATGAATAAATTTACAGAAAAAATAAAGTAAAAGGTCATAAGTGCTATACTTTAAAAAGCTTCAAGAGCATAGAGAAAGAGTGTCTGAGATAGTAGCTCAAATACTTGAGAATATTTTCCTTGTGTTAACCTACAACTGAAAAGCCAAAATAAGAGGCAACAAGTACTTACTTGAGATCAAAGTATTACAACTCTGGAAGCACAGAATCAGAAACTCAAATAATATCTCAATGACAGGGTGAAGATAAGGGGGTTTTATGAGAAAAAGAAAGGAATAATTATATGAAAGGAAGAAAGAATTTCTATTGGTGCTGTCAAGCTGAGTTGGCTGTACATAACTAGTTACCAATTCTATCTTCAGATTGAGAGTCCTTTTGGTCAGGATATCAGCTTTCCTGCTGACTTTAGAAATGATGCTTTCTAAAACAATGGTGGTTTAATCCCACTCCAAAAAATTCAAGGAAGAAGATGTGCAAGGCAGTTTCTCTGGAGTGGTGGTTCTGACTCCATTTTGAAATGACTTCATTTATGTTATTTTTCATACCTTAGAGAAGACATACTTCTACGAAGTTAGATGTCATAACCATTTGTGATAATGTGATGGAGCAGATATTTTTGCATTTTCAGCTAGCTAAACTGAAAACATTTACTTGGAATTTCTATCATAGTGGAAAAGAGGGGAGATCTTGAGAGAATTGAGTATAATCTAGGCGAATTAAAACAGATCACAAATTTGAGAATCGGTGAGACTTGGTTCAAAGTAATCTTTACTTTTTTTTTTTTCTGAAATACCAATCAACAGTGTAAAGTAAATACATGAAAAGCCTAATACTTCCCCACTGATTTTTACATGTAGCTCATACAAGAACCTCCAAGTTTTGGTGATGTTAGCAGGACACTGGAACAAATTGAGTTCCGTTGCCTTTTCATACTCTTAGCAACTGTAATAGTGAGAAATAACTTATACCTCTGTTCAAAACATGGAATCCCACATTCTGCAAATCATGTCACCTAAACCTTGAAATTTTCAAATGTCAATGCATAGGAAACCTCCCCTTATCTCTGCCTTTACTGCAGAGCTTAGATCTTAACATTTATTTCACATACCTTAACATGTAGGTAAAGAAATGAAGAAAAAAAAAATACATGATTAGATACACGAGAGAACTATAGGAAGGGGTCCTGAAGTTTCATAAATTTCTCCTAACTCTGACTCTGACACCAAGAATGTATAATTGTGCCATTAAGTATAAAGCTATTCTACATTGAATTTATGAGGAATGACAGCCTGATTGCCATATGAGGTGAAGATATTGAGACAAGTAGAAACCATACATTAAGTGGTAATTTTTAAAATAAGTATATAATGAGTATTCATTTTTAATCCTAGCATTTAAATCTCATGTTTCTTTCAAATGAATTGAAAGTGGCTTGTACAACTAAACTAATATAAAATTGTCCATAAGAAAGCTTAGAGATAAAAAAGAGTAGTGAGGATAACTTATTTCACACACCCAAGATATTAATGTTGTCTTTTTTTACCCAAAATATATATTTTTATTTCTATTATTATTTTTAAGGCAATGGTTCTCATTAAAATTTCACACAATATAAAAAAGCTCTAGAGAAGAAGTGAGAAAAGTGAGAATTTTCTCAAATAGTAATGTTAAAAGATTATTTAGTATTGTTGTTAATTATTTATAATTTATTATATCCTACTACACCTTTTAGACACACACAACATGTTATTTTATAACCTGCTTTCTCACTCAATACTATGTTGTAAAAGTAGTTTCATATCAATAAATATACGTGTAGATTTTAATTTTAATTATTGCAGTTTTTTATTGTATAGATATCTCATGTATCCACAGATGCAATTCCCCATTGCATTAATTTAAATTGTTTCCAATTATTAAATTTTATAATTAAACTCAGTACGTATCCTAGGATAGCCATATAGTGTTTAATTGCAGAAACGAAAGCTCTCTGAGCTTTTATCAAAATTGTTAGCATGGATGGAAGAGTGAATTTTTTATTGGGCTTGCAGGAATAATCTCTAGAAGAAAACCATGGAATAGGGCCACCAGGAGAATAGCTATCTTTCCCATATTCTGGAAGATTAGCCATTAGGAAATAGTCCATAGAAGTCTCAACTGCAAGAGGATAGCACCTTACTTATAATTTACAGATCATGAAACTTTTGGCCCAAGGAATAAAAAACCCTTAAGCTATCATCTGTAAAAACTATAAAGGTGCTGTCTCACCTGTCTCACCTGTTGGTCCCAGGAAAATTCTGTGAGCTGTGACGTAGGTGTCAGAAAACTCAGGCATAGGAAATGTGGACCCAGAGCTTTGCCACACTATAAGGTTTGCACTGCTTTTATTGAAAAAAAAAAATCAGTAGACACGAAATCTGTTTAAATAGTTTCATTTGATGTTTCTGCATTTCTTACCTAATTACTGAAATGTTAATAATAGAGCACTTGAAACTTTACAGCCCTTTCATATAATATTATTTATTCCTGAAAATAAAATGGTTAGTTAGATATTATTATGTTTGCCTATTTTAGAAGTGAGAAAACTAAGATGTGAAAGGCAAGTTACAGGGTAGAGATCATAGACTAAATGTGAGATCATCGTCGCTCAGAACGAGAAATCGGTCCTTCTTCCATATATCACCTTTTGTCTAGAAAACTAAGCTAAACTAGAAATATTTTCTCTTTAAAACCTCTTATTTTTTGCTTTCTGGTGAAATAAACTATATTTTTACTTTGTGTTTTACTTTTTTTGTCTCTATAAAGGTTGGTCATTTGGGATGCTAATTTGTCAGCAAATAAAAAAGACAGTAATTACAATTCTTAATTGAGTAAAGGGTAAATCTTTTTTTCCTAACTTTTCCATTGCTAAAGCATCAACCCTGAATTATAAGAAAAATCAATATGCCACTTGTTTCTGAAGATGGTTCAGAATAGACTTTTACTTCTATGTAGAAGTAAAAGTGAGACTTAAGAGGCTCAGGTAGAAGAAAGAAGAGTAAGCCATTGGTGATCAAAGTGCTGAGGTTGTGAACTGCCATTGGTTTTAAGGTGAAAAATCTCATTTTTATGTTCCAGCCACATATCATACAGGAATTAGATGTCAAGGCTAGTCGTTAAGTCACGCTAAGCATTACTAATTTTGTAAGGCTGTTATTTGCTGCATGCTAAGACAGGTAATTAGAAACACTTCCATGAGTAATTCCAAAATATGACAACCCACTTGATAATCATCATCAGCGTGTATTTGGTTTCTGCAAATGGCAAGAAAAAAAAAAAAACCTTGAAATGCTGTGTTACCCACTTTCATAGGCTGAGAACATGGATTAATTATCTGTGACTTAAAATTATATTATGCTCAATCAAAACTGAACATTTGATATATGCACTAGAATTTAAGCTGCTCAGAATTTCTGGTGATTGCTAGGCCCTAATTACAGTAGCCTAACCTTGAGCTTAGATGTGTAAGCCTAACACTTACATCACCTTTACTTTATTATTTTCTTTCCTTCCTTAAAAACCTCTATGAGTAAATCTCTAGAGTGCCAGATTATTTCAAACTTCTTTGTAAATTCACTGACACTATTTCCAAGTGTTGTGAGGTTTCAAATTCTGTGCTTCCTTTCTCTTTTCTCTTGTTAGAAATACATGCTTCCTGAGATCTTCAAGCCTCTCTATAATCCTTACTGTCTCTGGAAATCCATGTCTAATTTTTCTTCACCCGACTCCCTACCATCATGTCCTGCCCTTCGTAGCAGTTGGCCAGTTCCTCCTCTAAGCGTCTGAATCAGTAGTATTTCTCAAAGAGTTAGCACAATTCATATGGTTTGCTGTTTTGCTATTTATCTTTGCCACTAGAATATTAGGCCCCTATGGCTTGGGGATGCCTTAATGATCTTTATTTCTAGTGTGTAGTGCAGTGCCAATGTTTAGTAAATGTTCAATTAATGTTAACTAGAAGTAGTGGGAATAACTCTCACCCCTTCTATGACCCTGCCACTTAAGTATTATTATTCCTTTATGTGATTTCAATCATTTTAAATTTATTTTGACTTGTTTTATGGCCTTATAGACTAGGCAATAGAATGTTTCACGTAAACTGAGAAACGTGTATTCTGGTGTATTCGGGTGGGATAGACTATAGATGTCTAGTAAGACTAGTTTGTTTACAATGTTGTTCACATCTTCTATTTCCTTGCTGATCTTCTGTCTAGTTGTTGTATCCTTTATTGAAAGTGGGGTATTAAGTTTAACTATGATTCTAGCATTTTCTTATTTCTACAATCTGTTCTGTAAGATTTTGCTTCCTGTATCATGTCCTCTAAACTCAAAGAAATGAAATTAGAAATTTATAACAGAAAAAATGTGAAATATACAAGTATGGGAAAATAAAACAACACATTTATAAATAATAAATGCCTCAGAAGAAATCACCCAGATATTAGTAAATAATTTTAAAAGAATAAAAAAAGGAACACAACTGCCAAAACTTATATAATGAAGCAAAAGTAGATCAGATAGAAATATGTTTTAAAAAACTCTATTATTGATTTGTCAATTTCTCTGACATGAAGAAGTATGTGTGTGTGTACAAGATAATTCTGCTGTATTTTTTAAGTCATTGTTGTCATGAAACATATTCTAGAGGGAGCGACTTAGAAAACAAAATAAATAAATAGAACATTATTTTAAATCTTATTATTTTTATTTTATAGATAAGGAATCAAGATTTAGAGAATTTAAGTGAATGGCCCAATTTTGCATAGCTACAAAGTAGTTTTCTTTGAATTCCTATGGTTGCCATCTTTCTTAAAGAAGGCAGGCAAGGTAAGGGTATTGGCAGAGACCAGAGAGGAGTAGAAATTGATGGTAATTTTCTGGGACTCAAAGATTTCAGAATGAATGTGTGGAGAAAATCTATTTTTTAGGCAAAGTTAATCTTAGAAGATAATCTATTTCTAGTTATGGCATTTTTGCCATTTTGCAGTAGTATTTTTGTAGAACATAAAAATGTCTATTTCAGTGCCATGTGAGCATAACTTTATATATAGAATGTGAAAGTATGGGGCGAAGGAAGGAAATGCTTGCTGCTTTTGTGCTGCAGTGGTGATACATTCTGAATATGATGCCTGTCCTCATAGGTTAAAGGTGAATACAAACTTTTTGTGCAATGAGGAGAAAATACAGTTGGTTGTCTCTTCAGCTTCATCTGCCCACACAGATAGTTGTATCCATCACCTGTTGTAGCATTTGTAGTCACCACCCTCTATTGGTGATTCCTGCAAAGAAGAGCTATAATTACTCTCTTGTCTGGGTTCATCTCAACCAGCAAAAATAAGAGATTTAACCCTGATAAAATATTGATCAAATGAGAGATGGAAGTAAATAACACAGAAATAAAGATTTTTAATCACCACACACTATGAGAGCAGAGTACATGGCAATGTGTACGCTATAGACTTGGCTTTGTTTCCTGGCTGGCTCTCTGCCTCACTATGTGATTGTGGGCACAGTACAGAATGCAAGTTACAGCCTCAGCTACTTATTCTATTCAATGGGATAGTAATATTTAACTCTGGAGGATTCAATGAGAACCTATACTACATTGATACTTTCAACATTCAATAAATATCAGCTTTTCTGTTTAGCATTAAATCTATGACTTTATTCATCAGAAAGTTAGGTATTATACCAAATGGCCAAATACTTAAAATTAGAGATATTTTTTCTCCTTGTCAATTTATGTAAGTTGGACTAGTCATGTACCTCTTAGAGTGCTAGTCTTCAAGTATATTCACTGAATAGTAATAACCACTATTTTTTTTCATCCTTAATAGAGTTTCCTTAAAATATTCTTGACTATATACAGCCATCCCTTGGTATTCTGGCTAGGTTTCAGAACCCCCTACGGATACCCAAATCCACAGATGCTAAAATTATATAAAATTGTATAGTATTTGCATATAACCTACACACATCCTCCAGTACATGTACACTTTAAACTATCTCTAGATTATATGTGATACCTAATGCAATGTAAATGCTTTGTAAATAGTCATTGTACTGTGTCATTTAGGAAATAATGACAAGAATAATTGTCTGAACATTTTCAGTACAGACATAACCATCACCTAACTACATAGCACATGTCAGCAATCATGTAACATTTGTTTTCTAAATATTTTAGATCCACAGTTGGTTAGTTCTATGGATGCAGAACCCACAGGTCTGTGGGCCAACTATATTGATTAATTTCTGAAAACATCATTCCAATAAAATAGCCATAACAATGGCATTACTATAGGAAGCAATGATAAAGGGAGGCTGAACTATATGTTTTGGGGCACTTTACCTTCTATAGACTGCAAAGTGCAATTTCTAAATCTATTTTACATTCTTACGAGCCATGTACTATTTCATTTGACTGAAGAATTATATAATCATAAAGAGTTTGAAAGCCATAACCCTGTAAAAAAAATTTAATCTGGTTTTACAAATAACTGAAGCCCTCTGAGGAGATGTGACTATAAATAGGTTTCACAATGTTTTAATGGTAAATAAGGAGGGACTTTGTTTTCTCACAGTTCCTCTTGTCTTTATCATTGAGTAACCTGAGCAGATGTTAAATAAATAAGTAAATATGAAATAAAAGAAGAGCAAAAACACAAAAAGCAAAATAAATCTCAATTGTATTAGTTTCCTAGGGCTACCAAATCAAAGTACCACAAACCTGGTGATTTAAAACAATAGAAATAAATTTTTTACAGTTCTGGAAACTAGAAGTTGGAAGTCAAGGTTTTGGCAGCATTGTGCTCCCTCCACAGCCTCTGGGGAAAGATGCTTCCTTGCCTCTGCCAGCTTCTGGTTGTCCTAGATATTCCTTGTCTTGTAGATGCAGCATCTCGATCTCTGCCTCTCCTCACATGGCATTCTCCCTGTGTATCATCTTCACACCCCGTTCCTTCTTCTTATAAAGATACTAGTCAAATTGGCTTATGAACCCACTTTACTTCCATGCATATTTATATGAGTGTAACTAATTAAATTATAATAGCCTTACTTTGAAATAAGTTCACATTTTGAGTTACTGACAGATTCCAACCCATAGCATTAGTTGTTTCTAGAAGGTTAAGGTAGGGTCTGTGGAGAAAATATTAGCTTTAAATGGTGAATACAGATGATGTTGGCACAACACAGGCTCAGGACTGGCTTTTCTAGAAGACAAGATTGGTACAGGAAAATTGAAATGAGTCAAACCCCAAGAGTCTTCCCACCTAAAGTCCCTTAACCAATTGCCTATAAATGCACCATTAGAAAAAGTCTGTTTGAAAGAATTTTTATGTTCATTACAATTCAAATATTCCGTGACAGAATAATGCTTTGAATTTTGTTTGTTTGTTTATACTCTAAGAATAAATGAGTTTAGCAGCTTTTTTCCTGAATTTAGCTTTTGGGTTTCTGGTATAGAGGTTGTTAGGACAGTGGGTAACTACCAATTTAAATAGAAATCAAGACCAACAGAACACAAATTGAAATCTGTCAAATCAGGGCTAGGGGATAGGCAATTCCCCCCTACACCACAAAAGTGCTCTGTGAATAATTAGATGGGAAAAATGCAGCAATTCTGTATTTCCTGTTGCATTTTTAAAACCTGACAACAAGAACATCTGAAAGAGTACACACTCTCTATGTTCAGTTAAAATTGGGAGAGGAGGAAAAGCAACTTAGTATTCCTTCCTCCACCGAATGCCCCAAATTATTATGCTAAATAAATGTAAAGACAAATTTTTATTTTTGCATTAATTCACTTCTTAAGTTTCATTGTCAGGGCTGGTTTTTCTCTTTGTCTATTTATTTGGTGTTTTTCCCTGGTTCTCATGTACCTCCTGCAAGCTGCACATCTAAAAGAATAAAAAGAAAATTAAAATTTACTTCACAAACAAGGATTGATTGAATAGACAGTAGAAATATACTCTTAAACATGTCTCTTTTCACTAAGAATGTTTTCTTAATTTTTTTGGTTGTTTTTAAATCCACAAATGGATTTTTAAAAAAGGCTTAAAGAGAAAGAATTAATGGGATAAAATTTGATCTTTAAAAATCCCTACTGATATGTTTTGTCAGCATGGATAGATCTTTATTTTACAAAATAAATGAGTCAACTTATTAAATACCATGGAATAGATGTTAACTTCTCTAATCACTGTTCTCTATTCTTTTTCATGGAATTATAAAAATCGGTAGAACCAGCTCTAGAGACTAGTTCTCTGCTGTTTTTACAGAGGTAATGAACACACATGGCCCTCTAAATATTGGCCCAGTAGGATTTTTTAATCTGTATTGAGGTTCTGGGGTAATAAAAGAACCCTCATACTCTGCTGGGGCGGAATGTAAATCAGTACAGCCACTGAAAAACAGTGTGGAGGTTTCTTAAAAAACTAAATAAAATTACTATATGACCCAGCAATTTCTTTCCTGGGTATTTTCCCCCTAAAAAACTTGAAAACATCTGTCTGTAAAGACATATGCACCCCAGTGTTCATTGCAGCATTATTCATGGTAGCTAAGACTTTGAAAAAAACCGGTGTCCTTAGATAGATGATTGCATAAGGAAGATGTGGTACATATATTTAAGGGAATATTACTCAGCCATAAGATGAAATACTGCCATTTGCAACAGCGTGTGTGGATCTTGAGATTATCATGCTAAGTGGAATAAATCAAACAGAAAACGTTGAGAACCATGATTCACTTATTCATGGGATGTAAAACTAAAGTGACAAACAAGACAAACAAACAAATCAAAACTCAGACACACACCACAGTTTAGTGGTAAGCAGAGGAAAAGCAGGGAAGGGGAAACAAAAGAAGGGGAAAGAAGGCTAAATACACGGCAATGAAAAGAAATTCAACTTTGGTTGGTGAACACACAATGCATATAAAGATGATGTATTATTGAATTGCAAACATGAAACCTATATAATTTCATTAACCAATGTCACCCTAATAAATTTAATTAATTTTTTTTTTCGATAAAGTAACATAGAAAAGAAGACAGGGATTTGCATGCCCTATTAGTGTATACAGTCCTGTGTTACTACAATAGAACAATAGTTCTCAAACTTGTAAGGAACACACTGCTGATCACAAAAGAGCATTCTGCAGTAACTAGTGAAAAGATTCTTCAAAAGCTACAAAGGCCTGGAACCCACCTGAGCCATAGTGGAATCAGCTGAGTGTATGTCAGAAAGAGATACCCTAGGCTAGGTGCAGAGAGAACACTGTAAGGTGCTCAGGGCCATGTCCCTCTTTCCCGCTGCTCTCCTTTCTCAAGCTCACCAGGCAGTGGGTCTGGCCTGAGTCTGCTTTCCTTTTGAAGTCACTATCGTGAGCTTTAGAGTCAGTTGGTTCAGGACTGCTAATTCTTCATTTCCATGAGGATTATACTCACTATCAAATAGAAAATGTGTAGGAACTGGAGCTTTTACTTTTTAATCTGTCTCTTAAAAAAAGTCACAACAGGACATAGGAGGATGAGGAATTTGTGATATTGGCATCTCAGCAACACTGTCTATCGCATGAGGTTTTTATCACCACCAGGAGTGAAAAAGTACAAAGTCTTCCTTGTAGCACAAAATGAATGCTTCCCTGTGGTTTAAAGGAACCATGAAACGCTATCTCATAGCAGAACAAAACATTCTGCTTGGATGAAACCAAATGTAGACAGATGAAGAGACCACACTAGAAACTGAATGACCTAGTGGGGAACTGAGTTACCTTTTTTTCTTTTTTAGACCCAGATAAGGTTGTCTAGCATATAAATACACCTCTGTGAGCTTTAAAACCTCAAAACCTAATATACTTTTCCAGTATAGCCCTGTCCAATAGCCATTGCAATTTGTCACCAAATTGTATTCCATTGGTTCGGCACTAATTTTTTATGTGTGTGCTTTTGGGATGGAAATAGTTATGAGGGAAATGGATAGGTTGTAGACATTTAAAAATTTTCGTTGCTCTCTAAACTTCTTTTTTCTAGTATTTGTTCTCCCAAAACATCATGGTCTCTGACTATGTATGACTATACATGCTGTGCTTTCTAGGTGGAATGTCCTATAAATTAGCACACACATAGCAACACACATGAGGATGGCAAACCTACCTATCCTCAAAACTCTCTTCTTTGCCAAACCTTCCTCATCTGATTTGGTTGCTCCATCTTCTGGACCACCACAGAAATTCCTGTTGAGCTCTATTACAGTTTTATCAGATTACATTATTGTTTATGAGTCCTTTTAAAAACTTCTTAAGGATTATTCTATACATCTTTGTATCTCTGGTAAATAGCACAGTATCTGACAAAAAAGTAGGAACTCAAAAAATTGCTATTGAGATGAACTGAGTAGTAAAGACATGGACAAATCAAAAACAAATTGAAGCACTCTTAAAAATTCCTGAATAATAGTACCAGATGGGTTTTTTTTTGTCCCACATTTTCATTTGTTTGTGTTTCATTTATGTGTCTGTTTAGAAAATATTGCTTGAGGATCCAATCTGTCCAGAGATGATAATGGACACAGGGAATATATTATGTATCAGATTACTCAAAAGTAACCACACTCATGGTCTCTCTTCATTTTGAGACTTTTCCCTTCTTTAATCATAGAAAATGCAACTACACCACAAAAGGGGATACTCAGCATTAAAGCCAGTGTTGCAGCCTATAAATTTCACTAGTTGAAAGCATGACTTATACTTCACTGCTATTACCCAGCTAAGCCAAAAAGTGAGCTCTGTTGCCTTAAAGCCACCTTTGCTATTTACTAATTGCTTTTAACCTTCCAGGCTGCACATTCATGGTCCATTACCACTCTATGATTTATAATATCAGTCCATATTCCTTTGTTCTAATGACGGTTTGTTGTAAAGGTGGTTGTACTCTCTGCCCCTTCACTCTCTTATGAAAATGAGATATGTTGCATTTTCAGAAGCTGTTTCCCCAAGAACAATTTTTAAAAAGTAACATCTGTAATAATACCACCATGCAAATACCATAATCACTGATACAGATAAATGTCTTTAAAACAACAAATAGTGATTTATTATATTTTTCCACTGGATTCAATATCTTTGAATCCTAAATGATACACGTCTTAAGAACAAACCTAAGGTTAACAGTATTGGAGGAATATCAATCTAAGTATGAAAATCCTATAAAAATGAATATAATTTTCTCAGTGTCTATTTAGGAAAAGTAAATTTAAGATATAGACTGCAGTTACCTGCATACTCATTCTCCCAGCTAATTAATGAATTAATTATATTGTCTTAGAGGGTAGATTTCCTTTTCTGATGATAGAACTTGTTTTCATTCTCATTTAAATTGATCATGATGTTTCCTGAATTGAATATTTCTTACATTAAGTAATGAGGAAAAAGTAACCTTTCTTCCTCAGAGATTCATAAGAGCATTGTCAATATTCACATTTTCATGGCTTCTGTCTTCAATTATATATATAGATTTAAACAGTTCTATTTGTGAATTGCCCTTTACATTTTCTTCTGTTCTTCTCAACAGCCACTGCCTTACCTTCTCCCCTTCCATTTACTGGTGCAGATTTCATGTAAATACATTCTACAATTCAGATAGATAAAGTTTAGTGAAATGTCCTTTTGGCATCTCCTGTCAAGACTGGTCTCCTGGGACAGAATATAAGAATGGCACACACATGATTTAAACTCTTCTACTTTTGCAGCACCCCGAGTGACAATGCCTCCTCAGAAAATGACTTTATCTGATATTTTCATGAGTTAAAAGAAAAATTTTGTAAATACTAAGGATACTTACAAAATACTAGGTGAAAATAAGTACTTCTAATGACCACAGAGCAAGTACAAGTAACAAACAGTAGAAACAACTGTATAGTTTTTTTTTTAAGGATATAATAGTCATTTAGAACCCTCTCAAATTAACAAATGAGAAATACTTTTTTATTAATAGAAAGGTAAATTCTGCTTTGTATTTAGTTAGCATCTGATTACCCAATAGAAACAAAGGATTTTAGTACATTTTTCTTTGGATGTTGCCCTCTGATGAATTGTGACCTTATGGAATGACTGCTTTAATTAGCAAACTAATTAGGAAATTTTCATTAAATAGTTGTTAAGGGTAATGTTATGCAGATATTTGAAATTATAGATTTTTTTCTCCTTTTGCTCAAAAACTTTTACATAAAATTAAAGGAATACATGTACAAAACAATGAATGTCTGAGAATTTTCTTTCTTTAGCCTGACATATATTTTCTCTGTCCTTGAATTCTCACCTCAGTATTACCTCCTCCAAGAAGCCTTACTGGATGTCCTCCTCCATGCTAAATGTTTTATATCTATATTTTCATAGGATGGAAAAGGGTAATCAACCCTAGGTCAAACTCTAAGACATGCTAAAGGTGGGAAAGAACACTTTGGCTTAGATAATTCAAAAAAATTTCCAAGAGAAGGTACGATTTCTGTTGGAACCTAATTTAGGAGATTGTTATATTTGGCTTTGTAGAAATGAGATGAAAGCACCATTTAGTAATTTTCAGTCAAATCTAAAAGAGAAACAAAAAAAAGTTTGAGCATTTCCAGTCAATCAGAAAAAGGTAGAATATTCAATTACATGATATTAGTATAATCAAATAGTGACATTGAAAAGTTAAACTTTTTTATCACTTCTCACTAACAGAAATAGTTCCAGTTGAATTAAAGACAAAAATATAAAAAATTAATTAATTAATAAACTTACATTTTCTAAATTATTAGGTAAAAATATCAGAGAATAGTTTTAAGACATTGGTTAATCAAGATATATATAAATCAAAACACAATTTATTGAAGAGAACATTAATAAATTCCATATGAAACTTTTACATATACCAAATAAGAAAAGCCAGTATAAATGACATTAAATCAGTAAATAGCCTGGGAGAAATTGATTACAAAATATATAAAAATGACAAAATTATACACAGAATATATAAAGAATACCTGCCATTTAATATGAAGAGAAAAAAAACAAACAAAAACTATCACTTAGAAAAATTTATGAAAGCTGTAGGCAAAAAGATTCACAGAAGAAAATATATCATTGCATTGTAAATATATAAATGGTACCTAATGTTTTCTAAACAAAGTTAGAAAATTAATAATATAACTCTTTTTCCTTTCATTGGTATTGGCAGAAGCCAAAATGTTTTATTAAAGTTTGACAAAGCCATGGGGACATGAACACTGACATTTTTGTCTGATGGTTTGAATGGTTTACTTTTTTTGTAAGTCATTTAGGTAGTAGAGTGAACATTTTCCATACCCATGGATACCAATAAAGTTTGAGTATCTTTTCTGTTTTTAAAGATATTTCAACATTCTGTATCCTGCTTGCTTAACACAGAACTGACATAGAATGCAGAGATCAAGTGTCAGCCTACCTTGGATGTAGAGTAGAACACAGCAGTGTGATCTCATTTTCTTTTAGAATCAAGGTTAAAAAATATTACTATCTGAAGATAAGGTCTTTTGCTGCCCCCAGAAGGTGTCATTTGCTACAATAGACAAATCAGGAGTTAAATTTTCTTTTCTTTTTAATGAGGTTTCAAAGTATAAAGCAAATTATAACCATGCCCCAGAGCCATCTTTTTTTTTTCTTTTGCATTATTTTTACATAGAAGCCATCGTGATTCTGATGGCAGAGATTAGCTCGAGTAGGTGGTACTGTGTTAATTCATATCCCGGTTGCCCTGGGAGACCTAAATATAAGTTGCCTATTCTTTCCTAGGGCAAGAAATAAAAATGAGTAGAATGCCATTTTCTTGGTGCTGTGCATTTCAAAACCTAGGCTTTGTCTCATTTCTTCTCTTAGCACTACCATTTATTTGCATTTTCTCTACAAGGAAAGTTTTACACTGCCAACTTTGGTTGAACATCAAAGAAACCAAAAGGGGTTTGAACATATAGGTTTGGAGTTTAGGCATTAAATGAATGAATAAATCTATGAATAAGTTAAGTGGTGATTTCTAGCTCTTTCATTCACTTGTAAGTCATTCAAAGGCAGCACATTTAAAAATCATCAAGTGGGATTAAATCATATTTAGAGATTGCTTACCAAGATAGTAAATGCCCTGTAAGTAGAAACTATATCTGTATCTCAGTGGTTACATTTGAGAAACATTTACTGAGTGACATTGTGCAAAGCCCCACGTTTACGAGAACCAATACATCAGTGTGTTTGGAGTAGTCAGATGTATGAACTGCTGTTTTCCAAAAAATCCAGAGCGAAATGGGGTACTTCTTTATATCTCCCATATTTCCTGCAAGGAAGTTTTACCCATGTTTTAAAAATCTACTTAATATTTCTTGAGTGAATTGATATTTACAGATAAATTCACTAGAAGTATGAAAGGATTCATTATCTGGTGTCCTTCTTTCCCAATGTATTTGATTTAAGGAAGCTAACAAATACAAAAGCAGGTCCACAATTTTATTATGCCATTTATTGTTGTAATAGGGTTGAGGGGTTAAAGCGAGAAGCTCCACAAATCAGAATTGATTAAAATTAACATACACTTTGTGCTTAAAATATTTTCTGTGACTCCCCAAAAGGAAATCTCTCCTGTTCTTCTACAGTCTCTGATTAAGAAAAGGGAAAAGACAAGAAGCCTAGTCAGAAACTGCCTGACCTTTTGTACAGAGCTGTTGTCAAGACTGTTAACCATTTTGCGCTTGTATGATCAAAAATTATAGCAGTGCTGCATAAAATAGTCAAATAAGGGCTCTGCATGCAAAGCAGGGCTCTGAGTGTCTTTTCCTGCACCTCCTCTTAAAGCCTTCTCTCAATGCTTGCTGTCTCCACAGTAACAGCATCACTGGGATTCTGCTGAAGTGTGTTTTGAAAGCTGCCTTTACCTGAGTTTGCATATGACAAGGCTGTCCATATCTCTATTTCTCTCAGATTATTTTTCTAATGGGAAAAAAAGCATATACAAAACAACATTTATTTATTAATGATCAGAAGCCTATGTTATTTATTCTTTTTAAGAATTTTTGTGAGGTATTTCAAATAATTCTGACGTCCAATGTGTCATTATGCTTTTTAAAATTGTTGTACGTACAATTTAAATGAATAAATAGATACAATTTAGTTTTCCAAAAGCATTTGGATTCTGCTTCCAAGTTGCAGAAAACATTCATGGTGAGAACCCTGGATCAATGACCAGGAGGCATGTGTTTGTTTCCTGGTTTTGCTGCAGACTAGTGTTGTCATCTTGGTCAAGTCATGTCTGCTAGAATTTTTTCTTATCTAGAAAGTGAGACTAAATGCGATGATATGTAAATTATTTTTTTAACATTTCTTTATTTTCTGTGTAGGCCAGGACTAGTTTTACTCAATGAATGATTGATTTCATTGTCCCATTTTGCACTGCTGGTCATCTAAAGATCAATATTTTTGTTTATGATCCGATTCTCTATTATAATCAATGTCCCATTTCTAAAATTTTGTTCAAGTCCCAAAACTCTGAGACTGGCAATAGCATCATTGTGGATTTGCTTCTTTATATAAGTTAATGGAAAAGTTAATAAAGAATATATATGTGTTGTCCAGATCTTTAGCCACTGGCCACATGTGGCTAATTAAATTTAAATTGAAGTTAATTAAAATTAAATTAAGTTAAAATTTATGTCCTCAATGGCCACAAGCTACATGTGACTAGCAGCTACTATATTGAACAACACAAGTACTAAATATTTTACTGCAAGCACTGGCCTATATCAATTCTCATTTCTACCACTGGAATGTCCTTTGTCAGTCTTAAGCAAAAAGGAGCAACATCCTTGTGCCTGAGGTTTCTGTCCTATCTATAAACTACTGAAAATGTGACTTTTTATTTGGGGAGCAGATTGATGTCTGTGAGGTGATGTTCTAATAATCAATAGAGTATCTAACGATGTCTGACACATATAGGAAGTTCTAAAAGTATTTACTCAATGAATAAATGAGTGAATAAATTAACTCAAAGCAAAGTTTAGTAGTTTTTATGAAATCTGAGTATTAAAGAAAAATAATTGTCTTTTTGTAGTAGCTGTTGAGAGCTCTTTCCCAGTGGAATAAAAATAGTATCTAATCTGGATTTAATGATTTGGAAATATAGTCATAATGTCAAGTGCTCATGCAAACAAGAAAGTATGTAATGAATTTAAGGAGCTGGTTGTAAATAACTTGAAGGAGGAGCAAGTCTATACCAAACTGAAGAAAATATTATACTCATTTTCATGAAAAATAAGCCATAAGCCTAGATAGTTATATGAAACTTCTGAAGTTTAAATGATAGCAAATGGCTATATGTCTCTATATCATCTATCATCTATCTATCTATCTATCTATCTATCATCTATCTATCTATCTATGTATCTATCTATCTATCTATGTATCTATCTATCTATCTATCATCTATCTCTATCCATCTATCTATCATCTATCATCTATCATCTAATCTATCATCTATCATTTATTACCTATCATCTATATCTATCTATCTACCTATCAATCATCTATCATCTATCTATTTTACATACTTACCTACTTACATACTTACCACCTATGTATCAATCTATCATCTATCTAATAAACTTGACTTAGAAAACCAATAATATTGTTTGGGGCAAACAATAAATTTATGGCTTTGAGAGGTTACGTAAAGTCCAAATTTTTATAACTAAAAAATGGCAGTGTAAAGAACTAAACTCTGATATTTTGTGGTTGATTTCTATTTTCTCTCTCTTGAATGAACTTACAATAAAAGCAACAATAATAGAACAATTTTTACAAAAATAATTCAAGAGATACTACAAATTGGGATTAATAGGAAGATATTCCAGTTATTTACCTCTGAATAACAAATTGCCCCAAACTTCAATAAATTTTTGAAAAATACAATCAACCAGAATTTTTTCTTGTTTTCAAATAATTTATTTTTATTCATTTATATATTCATTCATTATTTATTCATCAAATTCTTATTAAAAGTCTCCTATGATCCAGATACCAGATTAGCTCCATAGAAAAATAAGACACAACTTAGATGCTTACATAATAAAATAATAGCAACAATTTTTCAAAACCCTATTGTAGAAGAAAGGGTTATGTGCAAAAAACACACCTTCTCTCATTTATCATTATTTCTTAAAATTTAGTTAAATAGGCTCAACTAGGTTCCTTCTAAGGCCTCTCTTATGCACTTGTAATCATAAAACTGATAGTATTGGTGTTCTGTGGGTTTTCTGATGTCTGGCTGTCAATGGCAATTGTGCTCTGGGATCTTAGTGAGAGTGTTGACCTGAAAATGTACATGTGATCTTTCCATGTGGCCTGAGCTTCCTCACAGCATGGTGGTTTGCTTCCATGAATGAGTGTTCCAAGAGAAAGGGGCAGGTAGATACTGTACACCCTTTATTCCATAACTTCAGAGGGCATATACAATTATATTTACCATGATTTATTAGCCATTGTGGTCACAAAGACCTGCCCTCACCCAAAGGGAAAGTACCCAGGTTCTGACCCTTGTGAGAGTTATAGCATAGTTACAGAAAAACTTGTGAGATTAGAAATATCATTGCAGCTCTTTTATCAGAAAATACAATCTGTCATAGAGGCTTATTTTTAAAAATCTTTCTATAAGAAAGCATCCATTTTGTTCAAATATTTATTCATTATTTTTGAACAATATTTATTGAATTTTTACTATGTTTCACATATTATGTGAGTCTAGAAGAAGAAAAAATATCCAACTTAGATGCTACTAAGAAAATAGTAATAGTATTTTCAAAGTACTATTGGAGAGACAAGTATAAATTCAAAGGAAATACAGCAGGGGACAAAGACGTGCCAACTTCTCTCTAGTGCTGAATAAAAGTTTATTGTTCTAGATATATCAAATTTATCCATTTACTTACAGAAGAACTAGGTTGCTTCTTAGTTTGGGCAATTATGAATTAAGTAGCTATAAGTATCCATGTGCATATTTTCAAACTTTTTGGGTAAATACAAAGTAGAATAATTTCTGGGTTGTATGGTAAGGTTATGTTCAGTTTTGTAAAAAGACTGCCAAACTGTCTTCTAAAGTGGCTATACCATTTTGCATTCCCACCAGCAATGATTGAAGTTTCTATTGATCCACATTTTCCCAAACTTTGCTCCAGCATTGTGTGTTAGTTTCTAAGTCCTTGATTGGGGCATTCTAATTGATATGTCAAGATGTTTCATTGTTGTTTGAATTTGCATTTCCTTGATGACAATATGGCTATCTTTTAATATGTTTATTTCTCAGCTGTATATCATCTTTTGTGAGGTGTCTGTTAAGAACTTTGGCCCATTTTTAAAAATTTGGTTGTTTTGCTGATTTTTCAGCATTCCTTGTATGTTTTGGCTAGCAGCCCTTTATCAGATGTATCTTTTGCAAATATTTTATTCTAGTTTATAATTTGCCTTCTAATTCTCTTGGTGTTGTCTTTCACAGAGGAGAGATTTTTAGTTTTAGTGATGTCCAACTTATCCATTTTTTCTTTCATGGATAATGTATTTAGTGTTATATCTCAAGGTCACCAAGATCTTCCATTTTATTTTTCAAGAGTTTTATCAGTTTGCATTTTACATTCAAGTTTATGATCCATTTTAGGTAATTTTTGTGAATGGTATAAAATCTATATTTGATTCATTTTTTTGAATCAAGTTGGATTTTTTTCAAAGGACAATCAAACAATCACTTAAAACTTCCCATATTAGAGTCTTATAGATTCATTCAACCAGCTGTTCTCTTTAGCAAAAGTCTACCATTTGGATACCTGGGTCAAGAGAAATTCTGGTGTCTAACATCTCATACTCTACTTTTGTCCCTCCTGGGGTTTTATGTGAAAAATATTGTTACTTTACTATGATAATTTTTTATAAAATTAAGCATGCATTTACCATTTAACCCAACAGTAACCTTCCAAAGTATTTACCCTAGAGAAATAAAAAAATATATGTTTATACACAAACCTATACATGAATGTTTAGAACAGCTCTGCTCATACTACCCAAAAGTTATTTTGTGAAACAACCCAAATGTGTTTTCATAACAGAATACATAAGGAAACTGTTATACATCTGCACATTAGGATGTTATTCAGCAATAAACTGGATTAAACAATTAACAACACACAAATTTTAATTGAATCACAAAGGCATTATGGTGTGTCAAAAAAATTCTGTCTCAAAAAGTTTTGTGCTATATGATTTCATTTACAAGAACTTCCCAAAAGACAAAAACATAATAACAAAGGATATATCAATGATTCCAGGAATTAGGAGGTGGGAGAATTTCTCATTACAAAGGGGCTATAGGAATGAATCTTCAAGGGTGATGGAGCTACTTTATAATCTGATCATAGTGGTGATCCTGCATATCTGTACATCTTAATACTGACAGAAATGTACACAAATATGTCAATTTGTATGTTAATTCTAAAAATAATAAAATAGATGATAGTTTCTCTTTCTCACTTTTGTTGAAGTAACTGGTGTACTCTTAACAAATATTGTGGCTCTTACCAGCTCCCAAGCACCCTTACAAGATTTTATGTCCTAATCTTGACTGTCAAACTGTCAAATTCTAAATGAGAGGTTTTTTCCCCTCTTATAAATAAATTTTTCTTACATGTGGAGGTTATAGTTTTTCACATTTAAAGCTTTTTAACACTCTCTTGCATTCTCCAAATTCCCAACAGTTAAGACAGCAAAATGTTTTGACTGCTTGCTATTATTTTTGAGGTTAAAATACATTTAATATTTACAATTCTAACTTTTCCTAAGAAAAGTTTGGCTAGTGATAGAGTTGCAGAGAAAATAATGTATATTCTAGTTGCTTGTTGATACTGAAAAAGGAACTGAAACAAGACCTTCTCTACAAACTGAGCCTCAGAGACAGCTGATGCAAGAGACATGACATAAGAGATTTTATACCCATAACATATGGCACAAAAGAATGGAGCAGAATGTGAAAGTATGCAAAGACCTGCAAGCTCACTCCACATATAAATACTACAACCAGCATTTTCTTTCTAGCTATTTTTAGGAGCAACTTGAGAATGAAAGTTATTTATTTGTTACTTTGCATTCCCTACAAAATAGATGTATCCATAACAAAGGAAATTAGTTGGCCTTAAGTAAAACTGTAAAAAACTGGGATGAAATTGCTTAATATGGTGATTGAAATTAATGCTTTAAAGTTAGTCAGAATGGTGTTTAACTCTCAACTCTGCCACTTTCTCAGTCAATGACCTGTGACAGTTAATTAAACTCCCTTGCCTCAATGTCCTCATTTGCAAAATGTTGACCATGTTATTGTTGACTTCCAAGATTTATGTGAGAATTACATGATTAAGGTGCTTAGAGCAAGGCCTTATATATTAGAAGCATTTGATAAATTCCAATTATTTTTTTTATTATTTGCAACTACTGATGCTTACTTTATATTCTGTAACAATATATAAGAATTGGAGAAGAAATTGCTCATAATTAGCCTCCAAGTTTACACTAGAACCCTTAGTGTGCGACAGTTTGGAAATAGCTGATAATTATCCTTTAGGACAATCTCAGATAAAAATTTTCACTTCTTCTTCTCACAATGAACAGGCTATTGTCTTCTTTCTGCAGAAACTATAAACCATATGCTATCTGGGTCCTATTAAGCAAAATATTCCCTGGAGATACACATGGCAATAAATCCTTTAAGTTAGCAAGAAATAGACACCACTGATTTTGCCAGTATGTGCTATCA
Source organism: Cynopterus sphinx (assembly GCA_030015415.1). NCBI lineage: Eukaryota > Metazoa > Chordata > Mammalia > Chiroptera > Pteropodidae > Cynopterus > Cynopterus sphinx. The sequence goes on from CM057383.1 coordinate 122,691,617, forward strand.
TATTAATATCTTTTCTGTAAGTTTTAAGCCTTTTCCAGAGCCACTGTCCCTGTCAACCTGTCAACTGATCTTCTGGAAAAATCAACCTCTCCCTTATTTCACTCCTTAATACAGTTTTCTGACTCCTGTGGCTAAAACACAATAGGACTTCAGTAAATGTGGATTGATTTAAATTGAATTAGAAATCTTCGTTTCATAGGTTTATAAATATTTAAGTGATTGTCTTCCATTTGAAAATATTTGGGGTAATTTTCAGTTAATAGTTATTAGGTAGGAACTTTTTACTCTACTGGTATCTTTGGATGCCACAATAAATAATAAATAAGTAAAACATTGAGAACTGGAAAGAGAGGAGTTGACAAAGCAAAGGAAATGTGATAGCCCTAAGTCAGTAACCTTGAAGTACATCTGCCAAATACTGTAACGTCTGTGACAAGGGACCATGCTGAGAGCTTATACATGGTGATTTGGATGACCAGCAGCACACAGAATTCCTTCAAAGCAAGTGTCACTATCCTGAAGGCATCTTCAATGAAGCTTTGATTTAAAGAAGGTGATCTAATACTGTAGAGAAGCTACTACAAAGGTGACAAATGTCCTTATAGAGACACAGTTCAATATGACAAAATGTCAGGTAGAGGTGAGATAACAGGAAAACATGTAAAATAGATATTTCTTTTGTCTGTAACCAAATTTCCTAGCTGAGGGTGACTGTAGGAGTTAAAGTAAAGTGGAGAAGGAAGAGGAGGCTTTAAATATCACATTGAAATCCATAGATTCTGAAACATGAATGGCTTTGGCCTAATGACACTAAATTCTTGAACAGAATAAACCAAAGGGAAACATGCTCTCTTCACTGGGGTGAAGAAAATAACATTTGATGAAAAGTTTTTGAGACAACAAAGGTAAAGCTTTCTCATTCAGTCTTTCCATTTCTTGTATTATTCCTTAGAAGGCAGCTGGTCCTTTTCAAGAGTATTAACAAATATAAAGAAACCAACATGTGTCCCATAAATAAAATAAAATCTACATGAATATATCTGTGAAAGTCAAACATATTTTAGATGTAAGCAGCATTATTCTTGGTGTTGACATGGAAGCAACCAAAGTGTCCTACAATAGTGATTGGCTAAAGAAGCTATGGTACATATATACAATGGAATATTACTCAGCCATAAGAAGAGATGAAATACTGCCATTTGCAACAACATGGATGGACCTTGTGATAATCATTCTAAGCTAAATAAGCCAAACAGAAAAAGTTGAGAACCATACGATTTCATTCATACATAGGATATAAAACTGAAAGTGACAAACATGACAATCAGATACTCATGTGCATGGTCAGTGGACTGGTGGTTACCAGAGGGAAGGTGGGGAAGAGGGAGGTAGACAGGGCTAGATGGGGTCAAATATGTGGGGACAGAAAGAAATCTACCTCTGGGCGATGAACATATAATTCCACACATACATGACTTACTGTTAAATTGTACACTTGAAGCAATGGATTTTGTTAATATCACTTCCCAAAATTAATTAATTTAAAAAAACAAAAAAGAAAAAAGATAATAAGCTAAAAATGAGTGAAAAACACATATCACACATTATCCATAATCTCAAAAATTTTAGACAGCATGAACTATTTTTAAAAAGAGCTTAAAAATTATAAGACTTTAAAAAGAAAATAGAAGAAAATGAAGAAATGCAAAGTGAAGTAGAAAAACTCTGAGAACAATTAAATATAAATAATATGTATATACTTATACACATACATGTATGTATAAGGTATATATGGCCTAAAGACAACATATTATAAAAACTTGAAAAAAACTATGATATATGTGAATAGATATGGAGGATGCTACATGGAGACAAAGGAGAATCACCATCTATATTAACCATAAATGTTACTAAGAAAAAAAGTAAAAGAAAAAAATCATGTTAAACATAAAATAAAGCTTTTCTAACATAAAGATATATAAAGAGCAATATATTAAGTTAAAAGTGGCAGTGTTCTAGGAGAAATTGGTACAAACAACCACGGCAAGACATATCCTGATAAAACTAATAAAAGGTGAAGAAAAAGTACTATTTATATGTACATGGAGAAAAAAAATAACATGTAAATTGTTTTGGACAGCATAGATTCGCCTGTTCCTAAGGCTTCTCTGAAGCCCAAGATAAAATAATGAATTAAATTCCAAAAGAAAGAGAGTATAATCCAAAAATTTTATATACCATCAATTTGTCCTTAAACTTTAAGGGGAATAGAAAAATACCCTCCAGTTTGTCAGGCTTCAGGAATTACAGCACCCATGTATTTGTCTTCAGAAAAACTACCTGAAGATGAAATGTGGCCAATGAAAAAGAGACATTAAAAATAAAGATATTAGAAGTGGGAATTATGGTAAAGAGCCAGAGAAAGAGACAGAAACGATTTATGTATCAAATTAAACAAACTTTCAGTGTTTGCATAATAAACTATAATAATGATATAATCAATGCAAAAATGGCATAATAAAATATAATAGATCAATAGAAGGGATATAGGTGTCATCTTTCAATATTACAGGGTCAATAGACAATATAAAGTTATACTAAAAGGTACACAGTCTCATTAAAAAGTCAAGATTTTCTTTATCTTTGGAGAAATTTTCTAAAAAATACTATACCTTCTTGTGAATAAAGATTTTTCTGGAGCTTATTAAGACATATATCTTTTGTTCCATTTGTTTTTCTTCTCATTTGATTAAATTTAAGTAAAACTAATCCCTTAGTGCTATTTTTAAAAATATGTATCTCATCTTTTTTTTGTATGTGTACATAAGCATAGACAAGTGTTTCAGACATTGTTCATCAAACTCAGCAATGGTTATTAATGGCAGGATTTTGTGAATTATTATTTTTATGTTTGCACACATGATGTAGTTCTTTTTTTAAAAAATTGGTATACAACACACCTAAACAACAACAAAATTTATTACTCCCTAAAAATGATAAAAATAAAGATTTATCTTAAGCCAAATTGGTTTTTAAGTATTTTTCTTAAAAAGAAAGGAAGGAAAAACAGCCCAGTTAGAATTCCAAGCTTAGTTTAATTTGTAAATGTAAACTGACCACTACTTCAGAAACCTTCATCCTGGGGTGTGTGTGCATGTGTGTGTGCATGTGTGCATGTGTGTGTGTGTGTGTGTGTGTGTGTGTAAGTCGTTGGAAAATTGTTAAGTATCCTGATGGACAAATTACACCAGTGTCAACATTTCCTTGACAAACATTTGTTAAAGCCAACAGATTTCTCAAACTTCATAGTGAAAAAAGGAACATTGTTGACCAAAAACAGGTACTTGGATAATATACTCTTGAGGACTCCAAGTAGAAGAAAGGAAGCAGTGAAAGCATGCACCATGGAATCAAAAAGAAAGGTGAACCTGAAGCTAGTGCATTCCATGTTCTCATGATAAAGACAGTCTCAGGGGAGAGGAGAGATGGAAATGAAAGAAAGGCTCATTTGAGATGCAGTCATTCTTGCTATCAAATCTTTTATATCTGTTCAGTAGACCACAAAAAGCCAATCCACTAGCATATGAATCAGATCTAGTCAAGGCCCCATGGAATAAGAGACATCAGAATTCCCTTTTTGGGTTCTAATAGCTTTTTCCACCTAAGTAACCTCTCACTGTAAACGAAGACTAGGACCACCACCTTCCCTTGGTTATCATTCTGAGGGCCCTACCTAACTCAGAGATTTAATAGCCAAGTGTAAGACTGCAAAGCAAGTGTTTTGAAATTAGTTTTGTTCCCATCAGATTGCCTGTGGGTTTAAAAAGTGAGACATTGCCTCTTGGTTAAACTTGGAAGAAATCTAATCACTAGGTAGCAAGTAAGTAAAAGTACAAAGAGAAAGATGTGCATCTCAATTTCATGCTTCAGCACATGGCAGAGGAAATACTACTTTTGGTAAAAGGGACATTTAATAATTTTTTTTTTCAGTCAAAAGAGAATAATAAAAGTATGGTGTGCCTTCTCACTCTTAATTTGCCAAATTGATTCAACTTGTGATCAAATAATTTTAAGTACATGAGAAGGCTTCTCATTCTTTTATTATCAGAGTTTTGAAAAACACTCTCATGGTGGGCTTGTCAAAACTATGGGTCTAGTGCCACAACTTATACTTTGCAACATTTTTAAATGCCCTTTATGTATAATTTTAATTATGCTGTTCTAAGAAATCACACTGCATTTGCAGAATTGTGCTTTTTTTCTTTAGCATACAAAAGAAAAATGTATTGTCCTATGTGTTGCCAATTTAGGATGCTATGTGTTGCCAAGTTTTATACTTGGAAGCTTAGAGAGGCTCTTGAATTCCTATAAGCCCCTCTATTCCCGCTTACATGATGCCAAGAATCTTGGTATATTTTAGTTAAGTGCTTGGAAGCTGAAGGTATTTTAGCATGTGACCCTTGGTTCCATTCTCTTGATAGGTTTGTCTCATGCAGTGCCACCCATTTTAGAGATTTAACTCAAATAAGTAAGGTGTGAAAAAATTAGACACTAAGTTACATGCTGTCAGAGACCATTTATATATATGGCATATCATTGTCCTCTAGCACCTAGCATAGGCACTGATATTTAGAAAGTGATTTATATTTAGAATGTTTTTAAAAGGAAGAATAAGAAATAAGAAACAAAACTAGGGAAAAGATTAGGAAGCATTATGATATGTTTTGTGGTGGTTTCATACTATGTCCATTTGGCTAAACTGGAAATAATTTCTCTTGAATCACCTCTTCTGAATGGTTTCAGGTAGAGTTGTCCCAATGATAAATTGTTGTGATACTCATGCAAACTGGAAGAGTAGAGCCCTCAGATGTATGAAACAAGTGACAAGAGACAGAGGAAAAGGTGCCGGATGAATCCAGCTTATCCTCACAGCCCTGCATTCTGTGTATACCTCCTCTCTCTGAATAGGTGTTAAATAGCAGCACCCCCAGGCCCACAGTCAGATAAAGATGCTACATTCTCTCATGGATGACTCCTCCAGCTCTCCTTTGAGACCCAACTGGATACAAGGAGCTGTAGAGGTGTCCTTCCCCACTTCTGACAGTGCTCAAGGAAGGCCGTTTACGAACTTTTCTCTGATCCTTTAGCCTTCCCTTTCTAACCCTTACAACTACTGTATCTTCAGTATTTATGTAACTTCTTAGTCCTACAGTTAATCCTTCATTCCATCATAATTACAGTAGTTTTCTTTCTCTCATTGAATACTGACTGACAGGTTTATTTTTATAACGCAAAATTCTGGAATGCATAAAAAGTTTTAAGAACAAAGTATAATTTTCTTTAGTGGATAATCCTAATTCTCACCCTCTGCCCACCCCTCATTTTGAATACACCTTGGTCAGCCTTTTTCAGCAAGGTTTAATAAAACTCTATTTCTTTGCACAATCTAGATAAAGTGGTAATTTAACACACAGAAAAAAATATACATTCTTATCTACATAATTTACAATCTGTTCCTAGCTAGACACTATTTTCAAACATGTTATTGGTCAAAATAGCAATCATGGAAAAACATGTGAATGGTTTTCTTCTGTGCAAGCTTTCTGGGCTCTAGGCCTGCCACAAAATTCTCTTCACCTCTGTATTCTCTCTCTGAGAGAGACATTTAAGTGACACATGGAAAAATACATACCTAACATTGGGATATAATCAAAATATGTTAATTTTCAGTAATGATGTATTGAATGGTGTTAATTTAAACTTTCCTGATATTGTTAAGCTTATGTACATTTTCAACTTCTGGGCTTGTTTTAGAATGAATAATTTTATAACACCATTAGGAAGTACTTTATTGGGCTTAAACATATAATGTACTCTAGTTTTATTATAGAATTAGGAGCAATATCATTCTAATTCTTGCTAAGATTTTCATGGTACTTAAAATTCTGATCATCAAATACCTGCCATTATTATTTTAAAAAGAAGGTATTTTTTTTCTCTTCTCATTTCTTTTTACCTGCTCTCTCATTCCTGTTTTCCTGCCTCCTTCCATATATCTACACTATTATTTTCCTTTTTAAGGTTTTGTTGTTATTTCATGATGTTCTCTCTAATTGGAAGTCACAAAGCATCTTTTACATCCTTTTCTTCATTGTTTCTTGTTCTCATAAAGACATGTACATACCATCATGATTTTATGAATGCTGAACGTACTTGTAGCATTCTTCATATGACTACATATGCTTTTAAATAAACAACATATCTTATTTTCTTTATTTTTTAATGCTTTGATTACAAATATCTCATCCTTTCTGAGTAGTTTTGACCAGTGCAATTCCATTAATAGAAAAAAATAAATCAATAATAGAAATTGTGTGTATTATTCATATAACTATTTGACTTAGGAAGTTTATTATCCAGGCATTCATAGAGATCTATGCTTCGATAAAGTTAATTATAAATTTTAATATTTTTGATAAAATATATAAAATATGTCTATTAAACAGATCTGGGTAATATTCTGATTTATTAACAATATATTGTCCTTTTCTTGAGGATGCAATATTTTATGTGAGTACAGTAAGTAGTTTGAAAATATGTTTACATATTTATCAGAAAGAAATGAGTTTCAAGTAGCTCTTTTTAGGACATATAATTAATTGACCTCTTTCGTATGATGTCCATGAAAGTGATTCTAATGCTGTTAATCTCTGATTCTGTTATCTGTAGATGGGAAAATGAATATCCTTTATTATGAAAGATTTATTTTCTAAACCAACATAACTGAGTTAATCAATGAAATATAATGTTTCCTTAGGAATTTTGCTTTTTACAACACATTTGTCAACAAGTGCATATTTAAAAAAAAAACACCTTAATCTCCCTGTGGCAGGGAATATTAATGATAACAACAATAATAACCTTATGTTTATAGTTCTTCCCACTCTTTCCATGTGGCTTCCTCCACCTTTAAACGAACTAAGACCATGTAAGCTCTTTTTGAGAGCATAGGAGCATAAAGCAGGCATGCATGGCTAAATCCCTTTTTAGTTCTATGTTTCAAAGCTGTGGACAGAGCACAATCTGGATCACTTTTCACCATGTGAAAAGACACCTGGGTTTGCAGGAAGACCCATGGTTGCTCAGTTATGCCAGCAACTATGTGCAAGAGTCTATCAAATCAGGCTGATAGTAGCAAGCTAAATTACCTGCATGTCTAAAGCTACACAGTTTAAAAGGCTTTAAATATAACTAAATGACACTTTGATTCCCATATGTTTAACTAGATAGACTCACACTTGTGAGCACAGAATAAGTCCAATACTTTCAAACTTTTCAAGTCCCCAAACTCCTTATTTCAATCCAGCTAAAGTTGATTAAAATCTGGGGTATTGACTCAGGCGTTCAAGAACAAATAAGAGTGGTTAAGTAAACAAATGCCAGTTCAAGGATGTATAATGTGATGCACTTTTCTTACGAATGGGAATGCATGTTTACTATCTAGGGCATTATGTTCTCTGGAATAAGGCTACATGAGCATGTGGATAGTTAGGTAGGAGGTTGATTGATGGGTCTTAAACAAAGCAAATTAGATGATCTTAAGGGATATTCCATCTAGGTTAAAAATAACTCTGATGAGATGTTTCATTTTTATTTTATTTTAATATTTTAGAATCATAGAATTTGTGTTTGAGAACTGGTCCTGCCATTTGCTGTATAATCTTGGGTAAGTTTAATTTTTTAAACTTCAATGGATTTGTCTCTGAAATGTTAAGACAATTGAGATGATGCATATCATAGCATTTAATCAGTGCATGCCAAATAATAATTATATGTTTATATGTATGTATATATATATTACATATATGTATAAATCCCACTTGATAAGTTTTCTTTATGTCTATTTAATGTGTATACATACATTATATATTGAATATAAATATTGACTACATAGAATATATTATTATATAGTCTAGCTTCATCCATAGGCCCAGGGAAATTCTTTTTTTATATTATCATATTCAGATCTCTAGTAAGTGTTCTCTTTTTATATTAATGCATCTTTAATTTTTTATCTTTTATAACTTACATCAATCATGTTTGTCACATTATTATAAACTGGCTATCTTTTTAGATTTGGATGATTTGCTTCTCTTTTTTAAAAGACCCATTTTCTTTCTTACATAATTTCACAGCACCCTGCATTTTTCTTTGTCTTTTATCAAGTGTATTATTTTTCTCTCTGTTTGAAGAAAAATACTGATATTGTTTATGGAAGTATCTAAGAACATACATAATGCCAGGTGTATAGATGGTGTTTAATAAATGTGAAATGAATAAATAAGAGACTGAATGAATGAATAAAGGAAGGAAGGAATGCATGAGAACTATTCCCAATTGAATTGTCCTGTTTCATTCTCAAAATGTATTATTTTAAGTTTTTGGGGGGTACTCTAGACTGTTTTTCTTCTAGATTCATTGACAAATGATCTAATAGTATTATTCTATGAGGTCTGTGAAGTATTATAAAGAAAATAAAAAAGGCATGTGTAAAATGACAAGTGGCAATAAACATTCTGTCTGTGTCAGGGGGGCTATAAATTGTGGTAAGAATTGTGGTAACCAGAAAGGTGTGCCCTGTCTGCAAATGATAACCCTTATCAGCAACAACTGATATTTGCTGCATAGACGTTCAAGCCAATTATTATCAAATTTTTAAAAAGAAGTTAGAAATATTCCTTATTTTCTTTTCTGTGAAATTTCTAAGTATTTAAATTGTGTAAAATAATTTTAAAATAAGCACTGTACTACCAAATACTTAGCTGATAACTAGGCTGTGGGTTTAGATGTGACCTATAGAACCCTGAGTTTTGCCTCTGGGTTACCCAATAAGTCATGCAGTTCTCTGACTATGCTATATTGATCATTGTCTTCTCAAATGATCTCTAATGACACATTCCCAATGGGCAGTGCTAATTTAGCAAAACTTATGTTTTAATAAGAGATCAGTGGGTTGGTTTCTCTGACTGTTTGAAGCATCTGATTGCTTTAATTTCACCTGATAAGTTTTCTTTATAAGTCAGATTAATTTTCTCATTGCTCTTTCATTTTTAAAAACTCCAAAATATTAAAGAAGGAAATATGACCTCTCCAAAACTAAAGCTAATATGTTCTCAAGGCTGTACTCTAAGCCAGGTGTAGATGCTAATGTTGGCTTCATTAGTATTGATTTGAAAGTTACTCTTCCTTCCTCAGGAAGACTTTCATTTGAAAGACATTTTCCTCCTCTGCAGACCCACACAGAAATGTAGTATGACCATCTCTCAGCCATGGCAAACAGCTGATGCACAGGGGAAGGCTTGACTTTGACACCTCCAGAAACTTCTCAGGGGTAGGAATGTAGAAAATAAATGATAGTAGGCAATACTGCAGGCTCATCACTTTGACTTCAACCATTATTGATTTATGCTTCTTCATATATTTTGTTGCTGTTAACAAAAGTTTTATATAAAAAAAAAAGAAAAAAAAAAACGATTAAAATCTATAATGCCGGGACACTGCACTTTCCTTGCCATGTATCACACCTCAGGCTTCATTTCTTGCCTGTAAAATTTTCTCATGATGTATTTCTCAATTGTTCCAAATAACAGAACTACGTTTTTTGTTTTTGTTTTTTTGTATATTTGTTGTTTGTTTTTTTTTTTTTTGGTCAAGACACATTCGACTTAGTAGTCAAGAAAATAGAGATTAAAAATCTAGATAATATTTTTTATTAACAAGTTGTGAATTTTTGGAGTGACACAGCATTGTGAGGATTTGGGGTAGTTGATAGTCTCAATTTTTTAAAATGCAAGTATATAAATGAAAAATGGGAAAAATTTAGCAAAATTCATTGGAATCATTTAAAGAATTTACTAGTCTTTGTCTCAGAGGGTCATATTTTGAAATTTATTTTAAAATGATTCAACAGAAAAATTTTTTCCAAAATTTTTAACATATTGAAAAAATTTTAAACAATTTAATGTATACCTATAGATAATTTAATAAATTATTATAGGAGATATACATGAGACTGTTAATTATGATAAAAAATTTATGTATTCAGTAAAAGTAAAATAATCAAAATAGGAAATAGGATAATAATGAAAATTAATTTTGTATTTTTTTTCATTAATAAACAAAACAGATGCAAACAAGTTAGCTTATAGAAGTTACCACTAAGAAAGAGATTTATGATTAATGAAGAAAAAAATTCTGCAAATTTAGTTTTTTTTACTTCCTAAGCATTTTATAATGATGTTTTTTTTAACCTTTCTCATCTTGCAAAAAAAGAAGAATGTTACATAAGGATGATTAAGACACTATCAATGGACTAACCAAAAGGATACTTTGGGTTTTTCTTATATTGTTTTGTTTTGAATAGTTTTAATAAGTTATACCCAATTAGGTTGTAGAAGATGTGACCTTTTATTAAATGGACTGTCATGTAATGATAACTCATAGAACTAAAAAATAAAATTGTGGGTCCCTCCTACTGAAGAGGCACAGACAATGGAGCCACTGTGGCAAAGACTGCAAGACTGACTAATGTCCAGAGTTATCACCAAGGCGCCAGCTGTCATGCTACTGCAAGTATTAAATTGTATATTTTTATCCTAATAGAAAAATATCATCTTTTTAGAAATAGATGCCAAGACAAGAAACTTCAATAAGGCAAACAACTTTTATCAGACTTCTAAGTGGAAATTAGGCACAAAAAGAAATTAGGAAACATCTGCAAGGATTTCAGAAAAATATCACTTTTGTTCAGTAATCTTTGATTCATTTTGCTGTTTGATACCCAAAAAATCAGACACCATGATGGATTCAGTTAGCTCTAGTATGCATTTAATATGTAATTTAAGTGAATTTCTAGTATAGTAGGACATCTATTATTCTGAAAATAAAAAGTCCAATTTCACTGAAGTTGATATATGCATCAAGATATTCTTGAAAGAATAATTCAGAATTCTCTTCAAATCTGACTTCAAAGCATCACTGATAGATAATGTAAGGCAGAATATAATTACAGCCAATTAAATTCAAACAAAAGCAAAATCGTTTAAGTATATTAATCATCCAGTTTGAATTTTATTATTATATTTTCTCCCTCACTTCAGTGAACATCTTTTGTTAGTGGGGGCCACATCCTAATTTGGGAAATTGTGGAGGGGGTTTATGCTACTGCAGAACTCCATTACTTCTGAGAACTTAAAATGACAATAAAAAGCACAGCTATGATTAATGCTTTTATGTTTGTTTATTTGTTTGTTTCCAATGTTATGTTATAGATCATAAGGAATATGATGTTCTGTATTTTTTACATGAATATAGCAGGTATACATATTAACCTACTGTAACTGTTTTACAAGAAACGCTGTAAAGAGTAGATTACTCTTAAGAAGAGGAAATACCAAAAAAAAAAAAAAGACCAGTTGGTAATAATGATGAATGGCAAGCAGTAAGTTGTGTGATTTATCATTTAAAAAATGAATGGTTTTGTTAAGCCACTTTTAATTTCTTGGTCAGCAAGTCAAATAAGATATTTCTTATTTCTGAGAATGCCCAGATGCAATACTAGAGTAGAGAGGGAGAATTATGTGAATGTCTGTACTGAAGGCATGCTAATCAGAAGACACTTTTTAGTTCACCCGGATTTTAGAATTGCCATATACTATAAATGTTCCTGTTCCCTCAAAATTTACATGTTGAAATGTATTCCCCAGTGTGATGATATTATGAGGTGAGGTCTTTGGAAGATGTTTAGGTCATAAGGGCAGAGCCTCCTAAATGGGATTAGTGCCCTTATTAAAGATAACCATGAGAACTCCTTTGCCCACTTCTCTATGTGGGGACACAGAGAGTTGGCCATCTCTCAACTAGCAACCTGGTCCTCCTTAGACATCAAATTTGGCTATGCCTTGATTTTGGATTTCTTTGTCTCTCAAATGGTGAGAATGAATTTTTATTGTTTAAGCAACCAGTTTATGAAATTTTTCTTATAGAAGCCTGAATAAACTAGGAAAAGAATAAAACTGTTTTACTCCTTTTAAAATATAACATTTTTTCAATCAAAGGAGAATTTTTATTTCTCATATGAAGGTGGAAGAAACAATACAACTCACAAAAAATAAATCCAGCGAAAGTGCAACTTCAAGAACTGCTCTTGGGTAATAAAATGAAAGACTAAATGGCCATTAGAATGACAAAACAACAATCTCAATAAAAACAAATAAACACAAGTTAAAACAGCAAAAATTAATAGTTCTACTCTGGTTAGCAAATTCAGACAGAATAACACTTCTATGAAAAGTGATGAGCCTTTTGTTTTTTATTCCAGACATGATTCCTCACCAATTTGTCATTGATAAACCATTTTTAGCCATGAGAAGGAAGGAAATTCTGCCATTTGTGAAAACATGGATGGATCTTGAAGGCATTATGCTCAGTGAAGTAAGCCAGACAGAGAAAGACAAATACTTCTCAGTATGACTTATATATGAATCTTTAAAAAAAAAAAGTCAAACTCATAGATAGGAAGAGTAGAAAAGTGGTTGCCAGGAACTTTGAGTGTGGGAAAAATAGAGAGTATTTGGTAAAGGGTTACTAGCTTTTGGCACTAAGATAAATAGCTGAGGTTCTAATGAAAAACATGATGACTATAGTTGATAGCACTGTACTGTATAATGAAAATTTGCTAAGAGAGTAGAACTTAAGTGTTTACATACACACATCCACACACACCTACACGCACACACCACACACACACACACACACAATCCTCTTGAGATAAATTCTCAAATTTGCGCCACTATGTCTATCAATCTACTTATATCTGAGCCTATACGACTGGTCTTCCCTTTACTACTGCTAATTTTATTGCTTCTATTGAAGATCAACCCTCCGTGAGATTCTGTTGCCTATTTTCTACTCAAAGACATTATTAATTTTCCCTCTCTCTTTGTTCTGTGTTGTCAGTTTTTTCACTCAATGCAAATATTTCTGATAGATATACACATATGCTAAGCCGTAATCTCATATCAACAAAAACTCTTGATTTTGGTTATCATCATCATCAGTTCCATTTTCTTATAGAGCAAAACTCAAAAGCATTGTCCATATATGTTCTCTCAAATTTCTTCCTTCTCTCCCCACCCCCATGTTTGTTGGAAACCATTCCAGTCAGGTTTTAACCCCCTACTTTCTATCTAAACTGCTATTTTTCAAGGCCAATTACGATGTCTCTGAGAGTAAGTCCAATGGTCAAATCTCAGCAAGTTTCCTTCTTGACATTGATATAACAGCAACTTCGGAGATAGTTCATCACTTTCATCATGCAATACTGTCTTCGTTAGACTTCCAAGACAATACCTTCCCAGGATTCTTCCTTAATGACTTCTTGTCACCAACATTTGCTGGTTCATAAGCATTTCCCAAATCTCTACAAGGCTCAATTTTTGAACTTTTTCTCATTTTTTAAAAAATCAAAATGCATTCCCTTGGCACTTTCATCTATTCTCATAGTTTTTTAACAATTTACTGACAAACCTCAATTTATATTTCCAGCTCTGATTTCTTCCCTAAATTTCAGATCCAGATATTTGTCTACCTAACTGTCTATCTGATATATCATGTGTGCTTCACACTACATATATCTGAAACTAAGCCCCCAGTCTTTCCTCATTCCCTTTGCAATCTGCTCCTCCTACCCTCTTTTTATTAATCTCAGTAAAGAGCCAATTCATTTTTACGTTTGCTCAGACCAGATATCTTGGACTTATTCCTGATGCTTCTTTTTCTCCCAAGTTTTACATTTTATGAATGAACAAATCTTGTTATCTCTACCTTTATGACATATTTAGACTTCAAACCACGTTTATAATCTTCACCACTATGACCATGGTTCGAGTCTTATCATCTTTCAAATGAAGAGTGTATTTAGTTTATTTAACACAGCACCACAGTGAATATCTAAAATATGTAAGATGACATTTTCTGCTCAAAACGCTCAATTTTCTTTTTTACCTCACTTAGAATAAACTTGAGTATATGTCTTATGAATGTCTATAAAGTATTCATCCCCCATAATTACCTCTCTAATCTATTCTCCTAATACTCAGGAGTATTTCATTTCAAAGCGCTCTGTGTTCTTCCTTGTTTCTTGTGGGGTTTGTTTGTTTGTTTGTTTGTTTTAGTATTATTTGCCATTCCTTCTAGTTTGGAAACTTATCTGCTTATATACCTGCAAGATTCTGCAAGACTTGTGGCACCATTTTTTTTAAGTTATCTAGTGAGGTCACTGGAGTATACACATAAGTTTGCAGAAATCCTATTCGTATTCTGGCTTTTACCATATGTCAGTGTTTTAGTAAATTCCATCCATGTATAACCATCTACCATGCTATATATTTTTAATCATTTAACTGTTTATTTTGTTTCTGTATAAAATATAGGCTCCAGGATCTTACACTTAAACATTCATCTACTTAGTCTGTTACATATTCCTGGTAACTTAAACATGAAATAAATATTTTGGGGTAAATGATTGAATATGGATAACTATGATAGAAATCAGTCTTAAGTGTTTTGTAACTCTATAAAGTAAAAGAAAGAATAAGAAATATATTTCTAGCTTTTGTGTTCACAGTTTTTTTGTGTGTCAAATATCTGCAAATTATAAAGATATAAATTCATAAAAAACCCTTCTATTTCACAATGCAAACTTTATAAATGCCTAATTGTTCCTATGCTTATTGTGGGTTGGGGAACTTTAGGCATTCATGTAGGTTACTAATACAGATTTATCATAAATCAGTGTTTTTAATACATTAAGAAGATTTATTTTAGCCTTTTTCAATTATTAGCAGAATAACTCTATCTGCAATTATAATTTTTTATTTATAAATTGGGAATTAAAATTGAAATACCTACTTCTCAGTATTACCATGAAGATTAAATAAATTACCTACATCATACATCTTTAAACCCCACCTTTCTCCACCCTCAACCTCCTGCACATACACGCATGTTTTGTAAATGATGACATGTGAGCATGTTATCAAGGTAAGAGCTTTAGAATATGAAAAATTTAGGTTTAAATCTTAAGGTCATTACCAACTAATTGGATGATGTATTATGAGTCACTTTCATCTCCCTATGCCCCATTTATTTTCCTTGTCTTCATAATAAGTGTCAAAACAATCATCTCAAAGGTTAATTGTGGAGAAAAAGCTTAACATTATAAAGACATATATTTAATATTCGACAAATATTATCCTGCTTTTCTCTTTCTCTTTTCTTCAAAATTAATCTAATTTCTTTCTGACCTCCAATCATCATCTTTTGAAATCTCTGCCTGAGATTACAACAGGGTAGTAGTAAATGATTCCAATCATAAATTTTTAGTATTTCTTTGTGTTATTTTTGTCTATTATTAGTAATAGTAATAATCTTGTTGAAAATATTTGGGTAAACTACCTAATCAGCCAAAACCTACAAGTTTTCACACATTGGGTAGCTCCTGAACACATGCTACTGAAGCAGCAACCTAACAGAGGTGACTCAGAAGTATTTGTAGTTACCCAAGAGATCGTTACACAGCAATTTTGATAAAGAGGCACAGGAGATTTTAAAGTATATGTTTAATCATAAAGTGCAATATATAAAAGTAAACTGATATGAAAAAAGGGTTAATTTTTAAGTATGTGGGGTCTCTAATTAAAAGATCCAGATTTGAGTCCTTATCTTGGTTCAGACACTTAACTACTTTGCTTCTCAGTCTCAATCTGTGAAGTTAAAGTTATAATACTTTAAAGAATTACTATAGAAATCCAAAAAATTATTCAACAAGAATATGATAAATTCTAAACATATAAGCAAACATTAACCAAATAACACTATTAGTTAAGATAGCTCTGTGGGTGTATGTGTGTGTGTGTGTGTGTCTGTGTGTGTGTAACCCAATCATTAGTAATTTATTTTGGATTAATCTGCTGGTCAGTGGAAACAAAGAATAGACTAGTTTATAAATAAATGTAATAGGATGTGGAGGTAGAGCTTTCTCTCATTAGTTTATGCTTTCAAAAAGTTCTTACGGAGGACCTTCTGAACTCCAATATATGCAAGTCCATCTATGGCATCATTTTAACGTATTTAACACAGTCATTGAATCATTCCTCTATGTATGAGAATATTCTTAGATGACCTTTCCAACATTTGATTTAGGAAGTAATGTCCTGCATTTTAAAAAGTAATGAAAGACCATTGTCTGTCTATTATTATTCTTTATAGGTAATGTTGCTTTTCCACACTAGCATTTGTATCTCCACAGGTATAATTAATCTACTAGGATTAAATAATATTGCTTTCAACTTTATTTAGAAATATTGCAGAGAAATATTTCTAAAAATTTATTGCAGGAATTCAACATATTATGAAAAAGAGGATGTCTGGGGTAAATGGCATAATTTGAACAATAATTTTCTCATGTAACAAATCCTTATTAACTGTCTACTATATTTATGACACTATTGCTGAGCTTTTAATTATGTGTACAAATTTTTGTAGCCACTTCCAATAATTAATCTTGATTTTGTCACTGCTAGTTTTTCTACTTTTGATCAACTAAATGACACATATGTAATTGTTGTTATTACTGCTACCCTGTATAATATATATTTATAATTATATACTTATATAATTATAATATGAAGTTATTTATTCCAATCTCTGAATCACTACATCAAGTTTTTCTACCATTTTATATAGTTTTTATATTTGTGATTATATATCTCTACTGGTGGGACAAGTCAATAACTAAATGATTGATGTAAAATAGAAACACATGAAAACCTGGAAAAATACAGCTTTTTTTTTTTTTTTTGGAAATCTGGTATAGTCTGGATTTTTTCGATGTTAGTAAAATTCACAAGTTCTTAAAATATATTTTTTTTTAAAAAAATCACACAGTGATTTCAAGCTATCACCATGGCAACTATTTGCATCAGAGTACTATTTTTTCCCAAAGCTATTTCTGTATCATTAAATCCTTGATAATACTTTATTATTTGGTATCTGTTAAGTCCATATGCATTCTGGAGGCTAATTTACTTAACAAATTATGTCTGACAAGAGAGAAAACTTATAGAACAATAAACAACACTATCAATTACTTCACAAAGCAGGGAAACACTGTATTTGTTAGCAGCATTATGTCTTCACAATAATTCCACTAAGTTATTAAGTATGAACATATTCCATTATTGGGACATATAGCCTTTTCCAAATTTATTCATAATAAGGAAGCAAAACCAGAAACTGGAACTAGTTTAATTGCAAAATTGCATTTATTAGAGAGGCTTTTAGCCTATTAAAACAAAGCAAAGGAGATGAAAAAAGGAAAAAAGATCGTCTAACTATATGTAAGAAAAAATTTGTTGCTGTGACAACCGCATGTTATTTCCTAATTAAACTATTGAAGGTGGTTACCTGAAAAGAAAATACCACTTCAATTTAAGACAATGATTTGATAGGGATACATATTTATATTCTTCATGAGTATTTATTGAAGTGCCATTTTATTTGAGAAGTACCTATATCCTTTTGTTATTTATAAATATTTAAAGAGATACGAGGATTCCACAGACGTGAAACCATTGTGGTTGACTTTCACTCCCTCCCCCACCGCCAATCTGGGAAAAAGAAAGGTATAAATAAATTAAACTTTGTAAGAGAGAACAATAAAGTTCAGTTTGTTTCCATGGCCTCTAGGGCCTCATAGGTTTAATGTTCCATACCTTAGGTTCTTAGGTGAGTCATATTATCTATGTGTATGTTATATATATTTAGGTACAGCTTCACCTAAATATTTCAACCATATATTCTAATTGTTGTGTGTACCTACTGGGCAGGCAGAAGTTGACATTGTTAATAAAAACAGGAACGTAACCACCTTTGCACTATGGCTCAGAATTCCCCAGCTACTCCTCCCTGTTACTCTTGTAGTCACTGTATCCTAATAGCTTTATTACATGCTGCTATGGCCTGATGAAGCAGAAGTGTATAAACCTATAATTCTAATTCACTCTGGATGTTGTTGTTGTTGTTGTTTATTTCAAAAGCGCTAATATAATTAAATGCAGGTATTTCTGAGAGTTGTATAACTTTTATATCCTGGAATATAATATTCAACTCTATATCATCTGGCTGTTTCAACTAATATTTAAAAAAACTCACTATTCCAAGTCATGCTTTACTTGAGTTCTTGAGTAGGTTTTTCATATATGAAACTTATTTAAAATAAGTAATATTAATTTAAATATGTAAATATATACACTTTATATATCTGATATATTTTTAAACAAATAGCAGTACCTGAGAAAAATCATTTATTCCTGTAGGTTTTCACATTTTGAAGCAAAATTAATTTAAATATTTCTAGAGTTACAATTACTGTGAAACTACTGGATAAATAAAAGGGCCTTACCCTTTGAGGCAATAACAATTTTTTAAATAATATGCAAATACTAAATATTCTTGAGTGAGCATGATTTTCTCCCTAAAGCAAAACTATTTTTCTTTTTGATGCTATGTGTGGCGATGTGTCATTTAGAATGCAGTGGCTTTTCCTGGGAGTTGCTAAAATGTGTTCAGTTTACACTGAATTGCTGAAGTCATCTTTGTCTCAGTCCAGTGACTAATAAAATTACAGTGTTAAGCAGTATTGAAGAAAATAACTCAGAAAATACAACTTTTAAATGGAGCTTTACCACTGCTTCTAGCTTCATGCTTGCCTGGAGATCATCAAAGCTCATCTTGTATTTCTCAAGCTTTCTCTTTTTTCTTTATTCTTCCCTGAAGGGCTCTTTAGTTTCAGTCCCAAATACACATGTCTGACCAGCCTAAAGGTCCAATTGTTGATTCTTATTTACTTCATATCATTATGACCTTCAAACGCTGGCCAACGCTTTTTTGCTTTCAGAATGGATTCCATGTAAGTCTGAATATTATTACCAGAGTTATTTCATAAACCTTGCATAAAAAAAGATGCTCTTTTTCCCTGAGCATTTTGAATTTGTAGAACGATGTATTTGCACACTAAGTACTAAGAACCCATGGGAGACTGGGAAATAATTGCTTGTAAATTTATTAGTGCACTTGTGGATTTAGGAAGTACTTATAATACATCATTTTTCAACTGGTGATGAGGAAGAGCAAAAGGAAGCTATTTCTTACACTCTTTTCATCCCAGGTCTAAGTGTCATCTTAACACATAGTAACATTAAAGTTAAACAAATCTATTGATAGAGATAGATATAAGATAAAAGGATAGATACCTGAATGTACATAAAAATTTGAATATATTGATAAAAACCAACATTCATAAAGGGATTAGTTCTATTTTATTCCATTATCAGTTTTCTTCTTTGTACAGATGACATTATGTAGTTTTTCTGAAAAAGCAGTGACATTTATTATTTAGTTAATGATCCCAAATGAATGACAATATGGAATATTGTTAAATTATTCAGTGTTTGAATCCAAACATGGTAACAATAGAACTAATGTGCCTATTTTAAAAAAATGAGAAAAACAAGCTATTGAGAGAATTGAATCAAACTGGATGAGCTCTGATGCCAATCAAATCTATATTCCTATTTAATTTGTAGTACTTTTTAGCTCTATGATTTTAAGCATGTTATTTATCCTCTCTATGCCTTAGTTTCTTCATTTAAATATTGCAATAATAGCAATAACATTTTCATATGCTTTTGTGAGCAGTGAATGGGTCAATGCACATTGAACACTAAGAATTACTGACATCAATGTTAAAAATTGCCATTATCAGTCTATCTTAATCATTTCATTATTATCGTTATCATTACATTATCACTGTAATTTTCATTTGGATTATGATTATTGTTTTGGCCAGAAAAATTACCTTTAAATATTGTCATAGGCTAGTGATCAAGAATAAAGATTTGGAAGTTAGACTGCCTACTTTTAAATCACTCCTAAAACATGCTGCATGATCTTACATACTTTTCTTAATATTTTAAACATCAGTGCTTTTATTTATAAAATCTAACTAATCATATACTCATTTTATAGATTCTAGTGAAGATTAACTGATAGAAATTCTGTGTTTTGTGATATGCATTAGGAATGTATTAGTTCTCATCATCACTATTATTACTGTAATTATTGCATAAGATACTATTTTGAGCTTTTTTTTTACTCTTCCCACTTTTTATCTCAATTATTACAAGTCATGGATAATGCACTACTTGGGGTATTTTTGCTAATTGCCTGAGAGTAACTCTCAAAAAAATAGACACATTAAATTTTGAGTTTTTGTCTTTTTAAAATGAGCTTTATTAAGGTGCAATTTACATACAATATAATGTTTTTTTTTTTTTTAATGTGTAGTCCAGTGAGGCTTGACAAGTGTATAAACACTTGGAATCATCAGCATAGGTTTTTGGATTTTTAAGTTGTTTTGAAACTAACATGACAATAGTTTTTAGTGAAAAAAAAAATGACATGAAATGCAAAAATTTAAGCTATTGGCATTCCCTTCCTAAACACCACAGGATTCAGGACATTTTATTTTTGCCCTTAGCAAGCTATGTCAAAGGCTGTCTAACCCATGATAGCTAAAAATTGCATAGGCTGAATGTGGAAGTAAGAAGAAACAGAGAGAATGGACCCTATGCCTTGCTTCCCACCCAGGTAAGAGGTCGATAGGAATGATAGAAATTCCAAATAGGTTGGATCCTATAAGAACAGGGGACAGTCTGATAAGAAACTCACAGAGTGCCTGCATGCACAGCATGGTGTAGGAGCAAGAAAAGAGAGATGGCTGAGTTAAATACACAGGCAATGGGTCTGTGACATACTTAGCGTTCCCTGAACCCCAGTGGAGTGTGGAAACTGATGTCACCTGAATGCTCAAGATAAGCAGCGCTTGAGAGAGAGACAGAGCTGAGAGGCCTGTGGTCTAAGGTATAGCTGTAGACCAATGATTAAAAACCAGATGGAACTTGGGTTCTCAGTTGTTTATGCAGAGGGGCAATATGCGTATTAAAGAGACAATGTTTATCTCAGTTTATTTCACTATAGAGGCAAGGATTGAGCACCAAATGGCTACCTTCCTATTCAATGTCTTAGCAATCAAATAGTTCCCAAAAGATTTTAGACTAAAATTCAGAGAAAGGCAAGGGGAAACTCTCAAATCATTGGGTACCTGAACTGGCCGAGACTCAAGTCCTGCTGGAATTGAGGCTTAACATATAAACTGGGTTTTATTATAAAAGAATTATATTTATACACCTGGTTTTTGGCATGAAATTTATACCTGGTATGCTATTTACTAATGAAAACAAATGCAGGGAAAAGGAGAAGGTAGAAGCAAAGATGGGTAGATTTGTCTCATTTCTGGGACACTTTCTTATATCCTAAAGTCTTAGAAGGAAAGGGGATGGTGGAGTTAAAAAAATAACAAAAATAATGCTTTGCCATTGTTCATTACACAGTATGATATTGTACCATCATCCAAGTATTGATATGTTGATCACATAATCAAAATTACAATCCTTTTATTTGACTTTGCTGATTGCATTTCATGTACTCATCAATGACAAGTTTTAAATTGACAACCACTATTAACCCTGTTTCTTTTCTGCTCCTTTGTTTTTTTCCCTCTTTTTTTCCCCCAGTTTATATATATTTTTTCTATCCATAAAACCAAAATCGTTGATGAAAAAGTTTTAAATAAAGACACTGAATCATTCTTCTAGAATGTCTCCTTGAATATCAATGTTTTGTAAATTAGCACTCAGACTTAAATGTGAATTACATCAGAAAGGGATCACTCTGGGTAGTAAAATTCAATGAAGGTACATAGTTAAAGGGAAAAATACAAATAAACTATAATAAACATTTTGATTCAAGTGAATAAGGCAGGTAATATCTTCTAAACTGGAGGTTAATTCAACCTCCAATGGCCAATGATTTAATCAATCGTGTCTATGTGATGAAGCCTCTGTAAAAACCCAGAAAGATGGGTTTTGAAGAGCTTTTGAGTTTGAGAATACAGACAGATGCAAGGAGAAGGCATGGAAGCTCCACACTCCTTCTCACATACTTTGCCCTATGCACCTTTCCCATGTGGCTGTTTCTAAGTTATAATATTTTATAATAAACCAGTAACCTTTTAGGTAAAATGTTTCTCTGAGTTCTGTGAGCTGCTACAGCAAATAAATCAAACCTGAGGAATGGTTCGGTCAATAGCAATTCAGTCCGAAATAGAGATAACCATCTGGACTTGCAATTGGCATTTGCATTGTGGGGTGGAACTCTTATAGGACTGAACCCTTACTCTGTGGATCTGATACTACCTCCAGGTAGACAGTGTCGAATTGAATTGAATCATAGTACACCCAGTTGAATGCTCTTTTTTTTTTTTTTTTTGAGAATTGTTTGATGGTATAGAACGCACTGTCCCCTGGGCTTCCCCTAATACACATTAAAATTAATCGATGATTGGTATTCTTTTCATGTAAAAGTTTTAGAATATGACAAAATAAAGAATTTAAAACCTGATTTGCCTCAGAAAAGCTTCAAAATCTTTTTCTCACTTAACTTCAATAAGTTATAATTTCATCTTCAATAAAACAGTAATACTTATAGCTATTCTTAAAGAAGGTACTGGGATGAATGGTAGTCCTCCAAAAGATATGTCCATCATCTAATATTCAGAACTTGTGAATGTTACCTCACTTGGGAAAAATAGTCTTTGCATATGTAACTAAAATAAGAATCTCAAGATGAGATCATCCTGGATTATTTGAGTCAGCCCTAAATACAATGCCAAGTGTTTTTATAAGACTATGATAAAGGGTGATTTGACATAGTGAGAAGCAAAGGAGGCAGTGTGACTGACCATAGGGGCAAAGATTGGAATAATGGGATCACGAGTCAAGATATGCAGACAACTACCAGATCTAGGAGAGGCATAGAATGTGTTCTTCCCTACAGGCTTCAGAGGCAGGGAGACCCACTGAAAAATTGATTTTAGGCTTCTAGACTCTAGAGCTGTGAGAAAATAAATTTATGTTGTTTTGAGGCATTCAAATTGTTGCATTTTGTTGTAGCAGCTCCAGGAAACTAATACATAGGGTCACTGTGCACACTGAATAGGACAATGTAGAGCTCTTAGAAAAAGAAGGCTCAGCTGTGATGTACACACATAAACGTATGTACACAAATGATTCCAACAGGTTCTCTTAGTAATATGTACACTACTCTGACTAAAAGGTCTACTTCTGTGTTTGTTTCATCCAGTTTATTTTCATCTATCAGCCTGTTTCTGCTTGCTTTGTAATTATTTCAGTGTAATTCTTGATTATAATCGTTACTACAATAAATTAAGTATTTTAAACCAAGTACTCATTTAATATAGTGGCTTGAATGCGACATTTTGATTCAGAATCAAACTGAATTACAGTTTCATTTTAATATTTTCTACATATTTTTCTATAGAGTAGATCATATTATTGAAGTTTTCAAATTTAAAAATATAAATTTGATCTCTATTTTCTCATAATTTGAATTAAAAGTCTCAAGTGTTTTTCTTCATCTATATTTCTGCATGTGGTTCCTTACAAATGTTAATACAATGTCTTCTTCTAAACTTTTATTTTCCACCTAAGTTATTGAAGTAAAATTTATATACAATACACTAGATGATTTAGGGTATACAATTCACTAAGGTTTTATGAACTCATATACTTGTGAAACTACCTCCATTATCAGGATAAAAGGCACTTCTGTCACCTCCAAAAGATCGCCTTTGCTTTTTTAAGTCATCACCCACTCTAACCCATCTCTGGGAAATCCACTAAGTTGCTTTAAGTCACTGCAGGTTAGTTTGCATTTTAAAGAATTTCATATAATAGAATGATGCAATATATGCTCTTCTTTTGTTCTGGCTTCATTCAATCAATATAGCGATTTTGGTATTTATTCATGACATTGTGTGTCAGCAGTCTCTTCCCTGTTAAATATTTTGTTGAATGACCACTGACCACTGTGCTAATATTTTACCTCTATCTGAGCATTTAGTTTTATTTT
This sequence comes from Cynopterus sphinx, assembly GCA_030015415.1. Lineage (NCBI taxonomy): Eukaryota > Metazoa > Chordata > Mammalia > Chiroptera > Pteropodidae > Cynopterus > Cynopterus sphinx. Next base: position 122,715,788 of record CM057383.1, read on the forward strand.
ATTTATTTATTTTTTTTTTTAGCTTTTTACCATCATAAATTAAACTGCTAGGAATCTCCAGACACATGAGTTTGTGTGGGAATGTGTTTTCATTTTCCTGATTGAAGAATGATGGGTCTTTTTATAAATTATGATTAACTATTTAAGAACCTAAACTGTTTTTCAAAGTGGTAGTACAATTTTATATTCTCTCCTTCAGTGTAAAATAATTTCAACTTGCTCCACATTCTTACCAATACTTGGTATTGATAGATATTTAATTGGAATTAGTCTAATGGGTATGAGCTAGCATAACATTATGGTTTTAAATTAATTTAATTTAATGCTGTTTTTTTTTTATTGGATATCTGTATATCTTCTTTCTTGAAGTACTCATATTCATCTTCTGCCCATTTTCTAAAATTAGGTCTTTCTCTTTATATTTAGTTGCAGGTGTTTTTTCTTGCTACAAATTCTTTGTCAGATACATGCATGGCAATTATTTCATAGTAATTTTGAGTATGCAGTTACTGATGAAAAATGACTCTAACTTTAGAATTATACTTCTCATTTGAGAAATACAAGGCCTCAGGAAGTTTGGTACTTGGATTCTCTCATAGAGGGATTACTAAAATATGAGTTCCTAAAGCAGATAAATTCACTCAGAAGAAAATCATGAGACTTCAGAAGCAATGGAGAGTTAAGAAATATCAAATAAATAAGTTCTTGTTATTACATATATTCAACAAAGTTTTTGTGTCCAGAATACATAAGAAACTCCTACAAATGTATAAGAAACAAACATGTAATCTAATATAAAACATGCCAAAATTTGAACAGATTCATTATAAGAAAAAACTAATATTTGTTTAAAATGCTCAACGTATTTAGTCATCATGGAGATATAAATTAAAACCACAATGAGATAACACTACACACCCATCAACAAAGACTACAGTTAAAATAACTGAGAATATCAAGTGCTGACAAGTGTGTGGAGTAGATTAGTGCCTTGCTCAAGGGAATGTAAATTGCTACAACCATATTTTGGAAAATTTCCCTTAACTCATCAAGCTAGACATATATATATATATATATATATATATATATATATATATATATATCCATAAATCAGAAATCCACCAGATATGTATATTAGTAAGATAATATGTTGTAGAATTTTTTAAGTTTCTTCTATAAAATTATGGTATTTGCTGTTTCAACAAAAAGATACTATATTAAGATACATATTTAATTATATGCTTGATATGTATGTATGTTTGTGAATGTTTTTGTGTGTATGAGTTAATATATTTCTATACCAGTATAGGTTTTTCTTGAAAAATAAACAAAACCTTTCTCTTATGGGTGGTTATTCTGAACACAGATAGGCTGGGATAGAGTTGAGGCAAGAATGTATTTGCCTTTTTTTTTATATTGTTCTGTAATGTATTTTTTATAATATGAATGTATTTCTGATATTTAATTTTGCAAAAAATAATATCTGAGGACAGTTGTAGAGCATTTTTATATTCTTTTACACTTCTATATTTTAAATATCTAATAAAAGTTATAAAACATATTATATTTTTTATTTTTAAACTTATTACTATATCATAATAATAATTATATTATAATAATAATTGCTGTTGTTATTAGGAGATAATTCATTGATGCCTTTGCTCTGCACAGGCTAGATTCCTGTCTGCCAGGTATTTGGAAAGGAAACCCCTAAGATGTAAGATTAGTCTTCTGGTGACCAGGGTAGGTCATTATGTGAGCTTTCCCTTCTCCATTATGGAGTATTAATTGTTTATTCTTTTCACTTGCCTAAGTAATTGCTTTTATTTAGTTTTAATAAGTGACCCAGCATTTATCTGGTAATGTAACCTCTCTATTTGCTATTAAACTTAACAAAATGTTCTCCTTTTATTGACTTGCCTAGTATCTCCCATCTCTGGATATGACAGTAACAGAAGGAAAATAATTCTCATGTAAAAGATTTATATACACTGTTTTCAGCCCACATCATAATATTTATAAAACATTTTAAGATTTATAATAAACATATTTATGAAAAATTAAAATAATCTAAATGAAGAATTTCTACAATAGAATTTTTATATTTTAACATATATTGACTATGAGTGATATAATTTAGCAGATTCATTAGATGTGAAATTTCTGTATGTTATAGAACCATTTTACTTCCATTGAATTAGAAAGTTAGGCATGGTTGTGGTGAGAAGTGTGAATTCAGTGTTTTAAATTTTATTTAGGGAGGAAAATTATATAAAAGCATGATGTAAGAAATCTTGCCAGAAGAAAAGTTTAAAACAAGTTTTGTGCTTATCAATAGAAGATTAATTAGTAAATTAAATCATGGGATATTCACAGCTGACATTTCAAGCGAAGTTTTGAAAGACTGAAGTTGGTTTATATTTACTTTCAAAGATCTTCACAATATGCTCATAATATGAAGCAGACAACCTTTTCAATTGATGTTCAAAAATAATAACATAAAACAGTGTGTGAGTGTGTTTGTGTGTGTGTGTGTGTGTGTATTTACATGCTTTTGCAGGTGTATGTGCAAAGATTGAGGAACATCAAACTGTAACTAATGGCTACCACTGGATAGCATGATGGGATTGCTATGTGACCAATTTGGAAGTAAAAATCAGCTTTAACTTTTAGTTTGTTCATTTGCATAATGTTTGAATTATTTCACAATCAGCAAACAGTCATGCAATATATTTGTTATAAAAACAATGAATAAAAATTAAATCATACAGATGGTAAATGATTTCCTAAACTTTTACTGCAAAGAAATAAGAGCCTGCTTATATTGAAATAAAACCTCAAACTGACAATCCTTATCTGTCACATACTGTCAAGATAGTCACCCACACAGCCACTTTAAAATCCATTTTGAAAATACACCATGGTGTTCTGTTTTTAAAAATAAATGTGATCTTCTCCAGCTTGAGAGAAATGATTCAGGAGCCCAAAATCAGAGATGTAGTTGGTGTTTTTGCAGAGCGCTGATTTATTTCTGAAGGCTATTCTTCCTGTATCGCAACCTAGGTCATTTGTCTTGCCTATTTTGGTAGGTGTTTATAGCATATGGCTGGATGAGGGAGTTTTGGGGAAGTGCTTCGAGATTAAATATGCCATGGAGAAGAATGGTCCTACATGGAATGACCATTTCTTTGAGGTGGCCGAAATGGAGTACTTGAACTTTCCAAGAGGAGGGCCCACTCTGCAAATACAGCCCTTTTTCTCAGCAGAGAATCGAATGGCTGTTCTCCTAAATGAACTGCCTTTCATTCTCTGACACACATTGTCCAAATGAAACTATAGCAACCAAAGGTCTGTTACTGGGAAATTGGACTGAACTGTAGCATGAAACCCCAAAATAAAAAATTAAATAGAGGAATTAGTCCAGTCAAAAGGTAGGATACATTAAAATAAAGTCATGTGAAGGAGGAAAAATATCCTTAATACCTAAATTAGTTTGTATTGCTTCTCCCTAAAGTATTTCTCTAGGGTCAATCATAAGTCAAATACTGTTTTTACACATGAGTTATTTAACATATGCTCTTCCTTGCCTCATTTTCTTTCTTTTTAAAAAATTATTATGATGATGACTTTGATTATTGAGATCCAGTAAGTTTCAAGTATACAATTCCCTATACAGGCCAACAGAATGATAAGGTTTAGTAATTAATTCCCAGCACTACATCTAGTTTTTATGGGAAGTTTGAAACTTTAAACTGCCTCTTCTAAGCTTGCCATATAAGATCTAGCTTCTGTTCATTCTCTATCCTTGCCTTATACATTTTTTTTTCTTTCATTAACTTTCAGTCATTCGGGCCTTTTTTATATCCCTAGGACAGGCCAAGCTCTTTCTTGTTCTAAGAGAAAACGCTTAGATTTTCTCTTCTGCCTGCCTGGGTTGCTCTTCCCCTGGGCCTTTGCACATTTGCTTCTTTTAGTCATTGTCATCATTATTCACATATCATCTCACCAAAGAAACTTGGCTAAAAACTGTATTTAATATTGTCTGTCACACACTTTTTTCTATTGGTGAGTTTTAATTTCTTCATAACACAGTTTGTTTTCTAAAAATAACTAATTTACTTTTTTATTGGCTGTTTTCAGATTCCCCTAATGTAATATTAAAAGTGGGAGGACAAGGACTCTATTTTGTTAACTTCTTCATGACCAGCTGTTAGGACATTTATTAATAAAAGTGCAATGAATGAATGTAAAATAATTATTAATTGTGAATTAAAAGGGATCATTTGAATTTCAAGAAAATAACATGAAATGGAATTAGAATCAGGAGGGCATGGTACTAGGGACACCAAACTGAAGAACATTTGATAAGAAATTTTTAAAACATTCATGTTATAATAAAGCATTTTTATTCTAGGATTCATTGTGAAGCTATGCTCAGTCTTCTGAGGTTAAAGTCTCTCACAACTGCAAATCTTCCACTTGAGGAAAAGGGAACCTAAAGCACTTCTTACAGATTGCTGTTCCTGGCTATTTACCTTTTGAGTATCAGGCCCTTTGAAAAAGAAATACTCTACTTGGGTGTGTTCTTTTTCTAATTTCCCCCTCATTTTCAAAATTGAGGCAAAATTCACAATACAAAAGAATTAAGCATTTTGAAGCGTACAATTCAGTGACAGTACATGCACAGTGCTGTGTAACTAGCACCTCTATCAGTTCTAAAACCTTTAGTCACTACAAAATGAAACCTATACCTATAAAGGGGTTACTTACATTCCCCACCTCCCCTTGGCCCTAGCAACCACTAATCTGCCTTGTTTCAAATTCACCTATTCTGGATATTTAATATAAATACAATCACGTAACATGTGACCTTTCGTGTCTGACTTCTTTCAATTAACATAATGTTTGAAACGTTCATCCATATTCTCACATGTATCCATATTCCTTTTGTTTTTACTGATGAATAGTATTTCTTTGTATAAATATACCATAATTTGTTTGTCTATCCACTGATGAGCATTTGAGTTGTTTTCACTTTTCAGCTGTGGTGAATAGCACTGCTGTGTATTTGGATATGGCTTTAAAGGGCTGATAGGTATAGCCTGTCCTCTACTCAAAAATAAGTTTAGTGCTAATGGTAAGCAAAATCCAGCAAACACTATTACTCTATTTTTATTGACATTTTTCTATATCCTCACTGATTAAAAAATCTTTATATTTTGAGTGAGTGATTGATTTATACTAGAGCCCTATATTAGGGCTCAAGTGCCAACTCAGAAGGAAGATAGAATACCAAATTTGTTATAAAATTTTGAAAACTATTACTCATGTATAATTTTTACTATGTATGTTGATGCCTATTTAGGTATGTGTTCTCTGTGGTAAGAACTGGGTCACATCTTTTTTTGTCTTCTTGACTTTCATTCCTAAGTTTAATACATAGGAGAGGTTTGATAAATAGAGTGATTTGAATAAACATATGCATGCATTCATGCACATATAAATAAGCAAAGAAAAACTTGATGGGTATGGAAATCTGAGAGAGTGAGTCAGCTATGATAATTTTAAAAGAAGAAAGAAAAATAGTAAGAATTTGTACCCACATTCAAGTACAAATGTAAACTGGTTTAGAAATGAACCTCAGTGATCCCTACCTTCTGATATTCATGTTCATATATAATCCCCTCTTCTTATCTGTGGGTTGAAGCTAATGACCTGCTTCTCATCAGTAGAAGAGTAATGGGCTATTGCTACCTCGATTGTGTTATATAAAATTATGGCATATCTCTCAGCCTCTCTCTCTCACTCTTTCTCTTCCCTTCCCTCCCTCCCTCTACTCTCTCTATCACCTCCCCCTCTGGTTTTCTTCACTTAGTCCTTCTGGTGAAGTTAACTGTCATACTCTGAGTTGTGTTATGGAGCAGTCCACATAGAAAGGAAATTAGGGAAGCCTTTGTCAAATTGCCAGCAAATAACTAAGGCCCTCAGTTCAACAGCCCACAAGGAACTGAATCCTACCAACCATGTAAGAAAGTTTAGAAAAACTTATTTCTCCCACTAATTCCAGTTCTGGCCCCACTTTGATTGTAGCCTGAGAGGCCGTAATCCAGAGGACCCATCTAAGCTATACCTGAATCACAGGAACAATGAGATAATAAATGTTTTTGTTTGTGCTGCTAAATTTGGAAAAAATTTTTTTTATAGAAGAATAGGTAGCTACATCGACCTGGTACATAGATGAAAGAAAAATTGGCTTCTAGAAGAGATTTTATGGTTGAGCAGGCAAAACATCTTTGTAAGATTCCAGCAAAATCCACAAATGCCATGGTAGATTTTGAATAACTGGCCTCTTTTTACATTGAGTATTTTATCTGTAGTGATTTAAAGTTGTATTCTGGGTCTTAACAGTAATTACTATGTAAATTATGAATTTAATGAGGTAAATAATAATGATAACAACAATGATAATTATGATAATAATAATAATAACAATAATAATACTAGGTAAGGAATTTGGAAATTTGGCTGTAGGCTATAGGAGAGCAAATTTGGAAATTAAGGGGAGATGACCATATATTACGGATTAGATCCACTTTAATGTTTTTGTACATATTTGAGTTCAGAACAAAAGTTCATGAAATTCTGGACAGGGAAGGTGATGTTTATTACAAAGGGCCCAAGTGTTCATAGCAGAAAAGCTAGACAAGCTTACCATGATGGAAGTTTGACAGGACCTAGCTTAGTACCCTGTGGAACATTCTTTAACATTTACCTGTGAATTAAAATACTTTGATAATAGATTAATCATGTTATAAAGTATAAACTCCTAATTTCATTCTCACATCCGTTTCTGAATCCATATTTTAGTATTTTCCTTTATTTCTAAAAATAAAGTATCTAATCCTAGTATCTGTATCTAGCAGGGAAAGAAAGAAAAGGACATATTTCTAATTCTAGAGGGATCACAATGTCCATGCTGTCAGGTACAGTTATGTAGCATAGAGCTTCGTTTCCAATTAGAAGTAAGAATTCCCTGCTCTTGAATCAAAAAAAAAAAAAAAAAATACAATTTGAGAAACTTTGATGAAGCTGTCATGCTCTAAAAGTCACAGATTTCTCTGGAGACAAAGGTGATTTCGTGGATAAGAACAAGTCTTCATTGGTAAAGAATTCATTCTCTTAGACAAGTAAAGCAGGAAGATAAAAGTTGTTAAAATGATTCAGTGACCAAACTACCTTAGCAATGATTCTTTTGTCACCTATACACAACAAAGTTTGCCTCTAAAAGGAAACAATCATTACTGCTTGTTATTGAAATTGAAAACAAATTCTTAAGTATATCTGGAAATATACTTGGTGTCCAGTGTACTCACAATCTAGATTCTTCTTCAGAAACCACAGTTGAGATTTTTCTTCAGGATATTAGTTCCACAAGAAAGGATCCTATTAGCTGATACAAATTATTGTGCAATTAAAGTTGAGTTGGCTTAAATTATTGTCAGTACTACACTCATTTAAAAATCTATTGCCTCTATATAACAATATGTGCTCATTCAGATGTTACAGTCACACAGATGTCACATGGTCACTCAGATATTGCTGGTCAGTTCTTTGCCTACGTGGATGCTGCAACTGCTAAATTTTTATCTTCTCGTGGAATCGACATTCTATTACAGAAAACTGCTGTTTTTTTTCTTTCTGTAATTAATAAAATTGTCTTCTTGTCTTCTTTAGTGGTTAAAAGCTTCTGACATTTCTTTGTCATGCCAGTTTTATTTTTCTGTAGATTTTTTGATAGAAATCAAGTCCAAATGATAGGAACTGATTAATTTATCTCTAAGACCTGGCACTTCTTGGCAAACTTCTTTAAGTCCTTGAATATGTTTACATATTTCAAGGTTCCTTTGGCCCTATCATTTCTATTTTCTTTTCCTCATATTTTTCTCTCCTTCATCTCTCTCCCCCTCCCCATTATATTTACACATCACACACACTTTTTGTCTACCTTAAACTTCTTAGAATTTCCTAGTCTAAATCAATAACAGTGATTTTAAACAATATTAGAGCTGGATACATTAAAAGGCCAAGTACTTGTCGTTCTTTAGTATGTTGCAAAGATTACTGTTAGCCACTACTTGAATCTGTGCTCGTAACCTGAGTATAGAGACCCTATTGAAACTACCTATTTAAGCAAATGACATTGACTTATCAGAGGAGTTTCCTTCTTATCCTTTCCTTTTTCCTCTCCTTTTTCATTTCTTTTTTGCTTTGCTTTCCTTCCTTTCCTTTCTTTCTTTTACTTTCTTCCTTTTTTTTTAACCTTATGAACTTTTGATGGAAGAGACAAGACCTAGAAAAAATCTATTGCTAAGCTTAAGTTTAAGCTGTATTGCTGCCAGTAGGTACCCTTCATTAGGTCCTTATCCAATTAGTCTTCCTTTAAAAATTAAAGGGATCTCTTACTGTTCACTGTTCCAAAAAGTATCTTCCAACATATCATTTATAATTTCACCATAATTTAGAGTCATTAGATACAGATCTTCCATTCCGCAAAACCTGTGCAGGAAAGATGCACATACATTTTTACATTTAAAATAGTCTTTCTTAAGAGACTAATTAGCAATGCCATTTTTGTGTAGGAATTAGCATATCTGTTATTTTATTAGCTGCTTTGAATATCAATGTGCTCCCACAATGTAAGGCATATCTCTGAAGTATTGTTCTGACATTTCAGGTTGGTCTCTGACAGGCAGGCAGACTTAATCTGGCAGGTTTTACATGGTTGAAAGTCAAGAATTTGGCTCTTTAAATATTTAAATTGGGCAAAGGTGCTGGTTTATTTTGAGGGTAAATCTTAGCTGCTTAGAATTATTTGTACTCATTTGATTGGCAAAAAAAAAAAAAAATAGTCTTTTGCCAAGTGCAATTACATGCGTGTGATCATGGGAATGTTTAGTTCTAGAAATCTCCACACACATGAATAAATTAATTTAGAATTGACATTATGGTCTTTTAGGAGATAAGCTTACCTTCGGCAGACAATGCTTTCAGACAACTGTATATCTTAGAATCCATCAAAATGAATTGAAATGTGGAAAATCAAAAAAGTTATAATCTGAACAGCTTTACTGCAATGATCAACCAAATCTAAATAAGGTTTTGTTTGCATATGTGAAATCTGGACCAGTTCTGCTAGAGTGGTTATTCTTTTAATAGCAATATTTTAATCTGCCATCACTTAGAACTAAAATATATTGTTAACAGGTGTCAGAGTTACTTCCCTATCAGGAAATATCTAAAAAATAAGGTTTTAGTGATGTTTTTTAGGATGTCTGTATTAATGTTTACCTGAAACTTATTGAGTAGTTATTAGTGGTGTGATAAACCTGACAATGCTTTTAGGAAGATCATCACATTTCTTCATGAAGGTTTAAATATTAAGTTAACAAAAAAAAAGAATAATAAAGGACAAGGTAGGTGAGTCATCATGAAGTCAGGTCTCATATGCAAATTAACACTGTGTAGTCTTTGATGTGAGGAAGATGCTGTACAACCCAGAAGGATATGGAAGGAATTAAGACTGGAAAGTTGCCACAGCAGATCAATCCATGGTCCATAGGTAATTAGTTGCATATGTAGAGAGATTGTGAGAGTATCACTCTAAGAATTTCTGACGGCAAGAGAAGCAAAAACCAATTTCCTCAGCCCTTTATTCTATGGCTAGTTACTCAGGTGTGATAGTTTCTCTGATATTTTCTGTAATACATTCAGGAAGTGTGTAATAACCACACTTTCTTCAAATAGATTCCCCCTAAAGAAGATACTTATTTTCTGAGCATTGACTATTATCTCTTAACTATTGAGCTCTTGAACACAACTATTAGTTTACATTCTAGAGGTGGTTAATTCTAGGTTAAAAAGAAAAGTATATATAAGAACTAAATTTGTTTTCTACTTCAAGGTAGATGACTAAACATATGATTTTACAAGTGACCTTTCCATCTGCAAATCTTCCTGAATAACAGTAAAAGTTCAAATAGGAATAGAGCCTTAAGAATTTGAATGGTGGGATGAAACATCAGAATAACAAATATTGGTGACTCCTAAAAATAAAATGTAGGTGGAATATATCAAGCAACATTAAACAAAACAAAATACTGCTAGCCAATATCTACAGAATATTCATGCCAAGTATCTTTTAACTGCCCTATTTTTACCTCTGTAATTGCAACAGCAGCATTTACCATCGGTTTAAAATTAGCAATGTATTCTAACAGTTGAAGCTACCTGAACCAGGTTAACAGTTTCTAGTATAGATTTTAACTTCTGAGAATAAAATCCCTCAGATTTTGATCTACCTGCATTCTGTCCATCTGAAAGTTAAAACTAGCAATTAGTACTCTTCAATAAAATGCCTACAGATTTGTAGAGAAAATCAGAGAGAAGACCCAGTGGTGTGCTCACTTGATTTCTATTGTTTCAGCAACTTACCACAAAAGTGGTGGCTTAAAATAATAGAAATGTATTATTATATAATTCTAGAGGTCAGAAGTCCAAAACAGATATCAATGGTCTAAAATCAAGATGTTAAGAAGGCTGTATTCCTTCTCAAAGCTCTAGAGAATTTAATTTCTTGATTATTGTTTGTTTTTCTGGCTTCTAGAGATCACCTGTATTCTTGGTCTGTGACTCCCTTCACTCTTTCTCACACTGCATCATTTTGACACACTCTTTCTCCTTGTTCTACATTTAAGAACACTTGTAATTATACTGGATTCACAAGATAACCCAGGATTATCTCTGTTTAAACTCAGTTGTTTAGCAACCTTAATTCCATTTGTTATTTTAATTTCTCTTTCCCATGTAATATAATATAGTCAGAGTTCCATGCATTGCACATGGACATCTTTCAGAAACCATTCTTTTACCTACCTTACAAGCTAAATCTATAAATAAATCTAGTACTTTGTCCATAAACATGAAAAAACAACCCAGATTATTTTGGAAACAAGAGCAAAACTATCAGAATGAATATCACCAAATGAAACAATTGATGAAAGAGAAAACAATACCTATTCAGAAAGCACAATTTAAAAGTATGTATTTAATTAATGTTCTCAGAAAAAATATGAGATGTTACAGTCGTGAAATAAGAATAAACTGAAATGTAAAAAAAAATTCACAAATTAAAGAGGGGTCTTTGATAATTAAAAATATGACAATAAAGTTATAATAAAAGAAGAATTAGATAAAAAAGTTGAGAAATCTCCCAAAACATAAAGTGAATTGACAGCCATGGAAGAAAATAAAAACCAAACACTAAGATAACTGATAGATTAATTTAGGAGAAACAATTTGTCTAACTGAGCACTGAGAAAGAGAGATTAGAGAACAGATAACTTACATGGGAAGAAATATAAAGTAATAAAAAAAAATTCCTATGGATTTCTTTCTTTTCCTTTCTTGACTTCATCTCCCTTAGTTACTATTCTTTGCTCTGTAGCACTAACTGCCAGATGTGATTTCTTATAGAAATATGATTATTTGCTTATTTTTATGACCCAGTTAAAATGTAATCTTAATAAACAAGAAATTCGCTTATTTTTTATAAGCTCTCACATATATTTATGCTTAATACATAATGGAAGCTCAATAAATATGTTAGATGAATGAATTTTTCCTTAATAGTAGGTTTGTGTTTGGTAAAAAAAAGACAATCTTTTTTCCTTTTCTTCTTTCCTTCATTCTAGAGAATTTGTAGTTGGATTATGAAGCCAATATTTAGGCTTGCCTTTAGGTCTTGAGTCTGCTAGTCTTTTTTTTTTTTTTTTTTTTTGGACTTTGTCAGTTTACAATCTCTTATTTTTTATTTTTATTTTTTATGACTACAGCACCTGGTCTTTATAGGTGGTCTCCCATCTAAGCACTAACCAGGCCCAACCCTGCTTAGCTTCTGAGATCAGATGGGCGAGCTTGTTCAGGGTATCACGGCCATAGATTATTCTGCTAGTCTTAATATTTACCAGACTCTATATTTTAAACTAAAAAGACTGGCATGTTTATTTTGAGTGTAAATTGAAAAGTTATTTAGATACATGACTTCCATAGGTACCCAAATTTCAAGTATGCCTTTGAAAGAGAAATGATAACTAATTCCTTAGTTCCATGATCGAAGTTTCAATAGCTTGAAGTTTTCCAAGAGTAGATATTTATTTGACAACACTGTGGTGGGGGGTAAAATTTTCTTGCTACACTTCTGGGTTCTTGGCTGAGGTCTTCCCTTGACATGTCCCCTGTAGCACAAGAGATAGATTAAAAACAGAAAAGCAAACAGAAGTTTAATAATATGTATACATCCTGTATATATGTGAGATACCCAAGAAAACTTAGTAACTCTCTGAAATGGCCCAAGTCATCACTTTAAATACCATGCCAGCTAAGGATGAGATGTTGGTGGGTGGGAAGACAGTTAGAAAAGGCTATCAGGAAAAATACAATAAACCCTGGTAAGGTGTTGACCATATTTGGGTCTTTGCCTTCCCAATTGATAAGAGTTTCTAGAGATTTAGTTATCCTCCTCTTCCTGGTACAGAAAGGGAGACACCCTTACAAATAAAGATTTCCCTTTAAATATAAGTTTATCTTATAAATGGGTAATTTCTATTCAGTTTGCAGAGCTTCTCCTGTGTCTGCTGTTTTTTAAAAATAATTAGATCAAGATAAGCCTTATGGCAAAGTGGAATATTTTGGGGTGACACGTTCTTCTCCCCTTCAACACTTATAGTAATAAGAAGAAATTATAAAACTTGCAAAGCCATTAAAATTCTTTCTAAAATTGTTAGAGTTCTGCTTACTATTTTTTATTCCTGTTAACTCAGATCATTACCAAATGAGTATAACTGGCAGGTTTATATCCACCAAAATCTGCACCAGTAATAAATATTTTACTTATATTTGTTAATGCAGAATTTGTGTTGGTGAAGGAGGAGTAGGAAATGGTATAATACAGTTTCTGTATTCTCTCCCTTGGTGTTAGCTAAGCCTAAAGTATAATAAAAATTGTACCCCCTAGCCTTAGACTATTATTTAGCAGAATTCTGTAGTTAGGCTAAAGAATATAAGATTCATATTATTGTTAATTGTAATTATTTTTGTTTGCATTTATTTATTTATTTGTGTTAATCAGTGTAAATTTGGAATTTGGGCATGTTATAATCTAACCTATATAAGAATTATGGCATAGTTCTAATAGTAGGAATAAAGTACATCATAAGTTTTAGGAACTTTTAAAAAAATCCGTTTATTTGAACACCATGGAATGAGCTTATAAACAGGCTACTTTTGTATGTGAATTATTTTGAAATGCAGGCAATAGAGACTCTGTGGGCTCAGGAGAAACTTGTTTCTCCCTTTGCTACCTAGAAGAATGTAAATTGGGGCCACTGTCCATAATAAGAGTTAGTGTTAGAAATGATATTTTATGACCTCTCTAGAGAGAAGTGCTGATATTAACATCTGCTTTTCTTGTCACTATGTGAATGAACTTCTTGCCTGAAAGCATTGGTGGTGAGGTTAACAAGATAACATAAATAAACTTAATTACATACGTACATGTGGGATCTCCACATATGTGAGAAAATCAGAGACCCCACATATGTGAGAAGTGCAGACAGAGAAAGTTAAAATGAGATGTATATGGCAAGAATGAGGTAAAATATTTTGAGGCTTAAGAGGGGAGGAAGGTCATTAGCAAAATCTAAGAGCAGATGTTCAGCAATCAGATATTTGCCCTGCCCTATAAATAGGTCATAGAAAGTTACCTCTGATAATACAATAACGCTTAATATAGACAAGGCCCCAAATTAAATTCTTCCTGCCATTTAAGAAAGGGGCAGAAGTTTCCCAGACCTCACAGGGTCTCAGTGTCCTTCTGCTTGAAATTATTCGCATGCCCAAGAGTCACAGTTTGGGGAGGACTGTTCTGAACCTCTTCAGTGTCTTACAACATCTCTTGGCTCAGGATACCATATGTACCTCATTTTACCTTTTTATTTTTGAACTGTTCATGTACACGTGGTTTTCATAAGTAAATATGCATTTAAATTTGGTTATTTTCTCTTGTTAATTTGTTTCCCATAGATTTAATTATTAGATCAGCCAAAAGAACCTAGAAGGGTAGAATAAAATTTGTTTCTTCCCCATACCACACATACAACTCAACTTACTCTTATTTATCTCTTTCCAGGACAATACCTGGTATTAAACATCTGTTACTCTTTAAAATAAACTTCTAAATCCTACCTCATTCTATTCACTAATATTTAACTCTTATTTACTAATTTTTCCAACCTCGATCAAAACTCTACCTTAAACCAGACCCTTAAACCTTCCTTAATATCTTAGTTTTGGCCCCTATGTCCAAGATACTACTGCCAAGATAGGATCTCAGCTTTGCTTTATCAACTTTTATTTTTGCAGTTTTTTCATAGAGCAGCAGTTGATAATTCAAACATTCTGCAATATTATTTTGATTACCATGATAAAGAAAAATTTGCCAATAATTACATTATAAAATAAATTTTTATAATTAGAATTATTTTATTATAACTTTAGCTATTTCAGATTTACTCAAATATAGATTTATCATATGTGACTCTTGTTCATATGTAAAAGGAAAATGTAAATGTAAAAGAAGTAAATAGAATAATGTATTATAAATCTCTTCACATTAATACATCTAATTTTCAGATATGTAAAACTATTATGCATTCTTTAGTGATAAGACATCAGTTTATTTCCTAAAAGCCCCTAGAAGAGGTCCTGCTTTGCTTCAAAGAGACATAGTCACACTGCAGAGCCTTGTTTCTGGGACAGAGTGGTCTTGTCTGAAGAATTCCTGATGGTGGGCTGCATCTCTAAAGCTCTTCACAGAAGAATTGACTTGTTGAGTTCTCAGAATTGTGAGACTTGTATGTCCCATCATGCTGCCCTTATTCTGTTAACTCCTGGGAGCTGAAATAAGACTGTGTTTTGCTCTATCCTGCCATAGTTCTATTAACAATCAAGAAATCAGAAAAGGAGGAAAAAGCAATAATGAGTGATAGACTTGAATGATTTTTTTTTTTTCATGTAACTCATTATCTTAATGAGCAGAATAGGTTTTGGAGGAATATTCAAAGGATAAGAAAGGATACCTTTGGCAGGATTATTAAATGACATGTAAATCTCCAGGTGATTTTCATCTTACTCATCTCCCTTCCCTAAGAATCCTTTAAAATAATATCTTATTTTCCCTTCTCCTCAAGTATAAAAAGAGCTTTTAGAGGTATAGTATCTTATTATTCAAAAGTCTCAATAAACTCCAACAGTCTTAGGATTGTACCAAAGCCAGACTTTCATATTAAAAAGATCTCCGCTAAGGAATCAGTAAAGGCTTGTTCAATACTTCCCCTGGGAAGACAATCGCATTATGAGTCAGAAGTGATCACAAGATGTGAATACACAACATAAGTCTGCAGTTATTGTTTAAAGAATGCAAACATGACCCAGAAATAGGCTGAATATCTTTTTACATAACTGTGTTTTTTGAAATATGTATTTAATATAATTTTGAGCTTTTTGTTTTACAGTGGTTGTTCTCTGAACTTTTTGGTAGAACAGGTCTGACTCACTAAACACTATAGTAGAAATTTCACTATTAAGCCTATATCCCATCTGTAGTCACCAATATTTCTCTCATAGGAAGAATAAACTGGAACATTGGAGAAGAGAAAGGCAATACAAATCCATTGAGTATTTTGCAAAAAGATGATTAACATTTTCTGGCTAGGCCTTGAAAGCACAACAGATTCTCTTTTTAATACTGTTTAGAAGAACATGTTAAAATGAGGAAATCTGGGTGTTATTTAAAGGACATTTTTATTCTACTGTAAGAGTTTCCCTTAAAAATGAGTGTGGGAGTTTCCTTCCCTTGAAGCTCTTTAACAGAGAAGTCAGAATCTTCATACTCTAAATGTATAATTTGGGGGTGGAGCACAAACACAAACACATATCTTCTGTAAAAGAAAGAATTCATTGATCCAGGGAAATTAGTGATCAAGAAATTATGGGATATGATCTGATATCTCTCCTTAGGACTAAATAGTCCACAGAAAAATGTAGAAGGAGGTAGGAAGCCAGCATCCAAGAGGGAGAAACAAGAAGAACATAGTGAATATAACCTCACTGGAATGGATCCCAAAAGAGGATAATTATTGAGTGGGGAAAAAAGCAGCAACTGCAGAATGAAATAAAAAGAATGAGGATAATTAAGGGGAGAAAAAAATACTGTTAAGAAAGGCTGAAAGAGAATTCAAATGCATAATGATTTGCAGTCAAGGAAGTAAAGCCCTAGAAATATATATTTGGAATGAAATATGTGCAGAGTATGGTGACATGTCCTCTAGTCAGTATAAGAAAGGACAAAAAAAGATCATAGACCAAGCTAAAGAGGACTCGAGAGTACAACTGAGACAATGAACTTTTTTTTGGATGACTGGGATAGACACATTTTGTTTTACTTTGCTTTCTTTGATCTGTTAGTATCTCCTTGAAAACCTACTCCTCTGCCTTCTAAAAGAAAGTAACATGTTGTATTCCATTCATTTAGTTTGAACTTGGCTCCACCTCTCCTAATTCCCCAAATTGATGCAGGGCTGGCTACTGTAAACCCTGTATGTCTCTGGCTGTCTTTAAGGATTCAGGATGCATACCTGACTCAAGCCAGAGCGTCAGAGATTTCCAAAGGTCTTTTCCTGAACTATTAACAGATTAATCTTTTTCCTCTCAAAGTTCTCTAAGGTAGAAGCTTATTAGACAATTGGTCACCATTATTAGATTAACCACTTAGAGAGTAGGTGTGTGTGAGAGCAATGGAAGAAAAGACAAGGATCTGATTTTATTATTTACGAACTTTTATTCATATTACGCTACTCCTCTCACTCACAGAATTCTATTCTTTCTCATTCAACTTGAAATAGCATAAATTCAGTTCTTGTGTTTGCAGTTTAATCAATGAAGTCTGTGTGTGTGTGTGTGTGTGTGTGTGTGTGTGTGTGTGTGTGTGTGTGAGAGAGAGAGAGAGAGAGAGAGAGAGAGAGAGAGAGTGAGTTAATGATAATAAAATGTACTGATGAGAAAACGAGTTCTGGTTTACTGAAGCCCATTAAATAATAGACATTTTATTTTCTTCCTCAGGACTTCAACCAGAATTCATATTTTATTTTAATGTTTAACATGCAACAAAAATTCTCCAATAATTCTATCTCTAAACTCATATCCAGCCTTTTCCCTACACACACACACACACACACACACACACACACACACACACACACAAAACACACACCCCTTCAAACAGAATTATCTACACAGAGCTTAATTTTTTTACTATTCATTTTACAATTAATAAGCTCTTATTTATTTTTTATGCACTTTAATTTGACTTATGTTATAACAACTCAACTGAAATAGCCACATTAATGTAAACAGCAACTATTATATGGACAACCAATAGTCAATTTAATAATCAGATTCTCCTTTAACTCAACCTCATAGGCACTTAAAATTATTCTTCAAATTTTCCTTAAAAGCAAACTCTAATATTGAACTTCCTGTGTACCAAACATATTCTGACAGCTTTAAACATATTAGTTCATTTAATTCTAACAACAACATACTGGGGTTAGCAAGGCTATTATCACACTTTACAGAAGAGGAAATTGAGTACCACAAAGAAAGTGACTTTCCCATAACCATCCACATAGAACCTAGGCATTTTGGTTTCATTCTGTTCTTGTAAACTCTACACTCTTCTCTCCTCTACCTTATACTTTCTAAATATGTTTTCTCCTCCTAGCTACTGTCATGTTACCATTTCCTGATTTTTCTTATCAGATATTTTTCTTTGTTTTCTTTTTCTTTTTCTGGGGTGGGGCGGGGGGAGTCCTCCTTTTCTATAGTTGATCTAAATTTTGGGATGCTCCTGTGTTCAATTTGAATCATTTTTTTTTCTGTAAAATCTCTTCTATCAATATCATTTAGTTGCACTTTGGAAAATTAGCAATTTATTATTGACTCCCAAATCTGTGTCAGCATTCCTCAGTTCTCCCAGAGCGCTATAGGCACCTTCTCTTTGAAGTATAACATCATAAATGTCATCTGTCTATGTCTTCAAACCCACAAGCCCCTATTAAAATAATAAATATAAAGCAAAGCATGTTTCTTCCACAGAATTCTCCCCTTTTTTTTAGTGACACCATCACTCATAGAGGTCCTTAAGCTAAAATATTTTGTGTAACTTTGCTTATTTTCTTTTTCTCACCTTTCACAAGCAATCCATTTATCCCTGTTGGTTCCACTTCCAAAGTATGGAGGTACTCCCTTAGGTTTTCTTTATCTCTAGTACTACTTCATGGCTCATCAGTACTGGACTCCTAACCAGAGTCATTTCTTCTGTGCTCATCTCTTGGTAAGACCTTCTCCTCATAGTAGCCAGTGATTTTAAAACAGAAAATCAAATACATTGCCCACCACTGCTCACATTAAGCCTTTCAACAGTGCCCCTTGGACTTAGAATAAATGTGTCAAATTTTATACAAAGCTTAAATATGCTTTGTCTTCTGCTTACATCTATCATACCTACTCTGCTGTTCACTTCATTTCAGCCATAATTATTTTCTTGTTGATCCTTGAAAATGTCATATGTGTTTCATGTTCAGAGTCTTTTTGATTTTTATTTCTCCTTGAAAGGCATTTACTCACATTTCAAGTCCCAGCTTCAATGCCACCTCTCAGAGATGCTGTATATGACATTCTCATTACTCTTTATTACTTAAACTTGTTTATTTTCTTAGCATCACCACAGTTTGTCATTATATTGTTTATTTTCTATAGTTATTTATTTATTCTCATAAACACAAGAATGAAAGCTTCATGGGGGAAGACACTGTATATCTTTTTCATAATTTTACCTCCTATACCTAGAATATTACCCACCGTAAAGAAATTCTTAATGAACAAAAACTTTGAAGTTAACCTAATTAGCTTTCACAATAGGCCTATGATACAGAAGCTGAGGGTCTGCAAACTTATTTTATTTATGTATTTATTTATTTCTACAAGACACAGATCCCATGACAATTAAAGCTCTGATTACAACTCTAATATGGATGAATTTTTTTACCCACTACATAATTTTATTCCCAATTGAGATAATATATTTTAATCTGTTTAAATGGATAATTTGACTATTTAATAGAAGAAACTTGTGACACTGTAGTGTATGTAGCCTAAGTGTCCTTAAGTTTTCCAGTTTTCTGTGGCATCCCCTTTTTTAAATATCCAAAAAACAAAAACAAAAAACAAAACAAGACAAACAAACTTTCATGACTTTAGGAATTAAAATAATAGTAATAATAATAAGAATAATGTTACAAATAGCTAACACATACAGTGTTGACTATTTGCCAAGCATTATTCTAAGAACTATGTTTGCTTAAATACTCATGCATCTAAATCCTGTTTCTTTCAAATATTTTCAAAGCTTTTATGGAAAGTGTCAGTATATCTTATCTTCCACTTACCACCTTTTATTCTGAATAACTGTTCTAGGTTACTCCTGTTTCATTCCTCCCTCCTCCAAATCTTGCCACATAGTCATCCAGCAATTTTCACATGCTTTTGCTCTAAAGAAGTGATATATCTTCCATGTTCATTTCTTCAAATATATAAGAAAAAACTAAAGAAAGTAACAAATTTCATGAAGAATTTGGAATATTTGTAAGGCAATGAACAAAACAACATCAACTGATTAGATTTCACTGCTCCAATTGCCATTAGTTAAAACACATGATGATGTGTCCTTACTAGTGCTCTCTCTTTCTTCTATGCTCACAGGACAGATCTCTATTTACTTCAGTCTTGAGAGTTTAATTTTTAAATAATATTTGAATAAGCTGCAACTTAAGATAGGTAATTATATAAAGATTATGACTGATTATTTATTTCATGTCACCAGTTAACAATAAGAAGGAAAGAAAAAGATTGCAACAAAGGCGCAGGACATTGAGTTTGCCTTGTCTGTTGAATTCAGTAAGAAACTCCAGTCTTGTGAGGGAATATATTGCTTAGAACTTAGAAGAAAAAAAAGCAGTTGTATGGATTGGGACATGTTGTCAGGTGGTGTATATACATAATACATAGCTAATACATAGTTAATCTTAGTTATTTGGAAGGAGACTAAGAAAAGTTTATACCTGTTTGTACATCACGTGTCATTCACATGAGTCATACTAAATTTGAGAGAGTTAGACATGAAAGTCCAAGCATGAGCAACTTGAACAAATTGTCTTGGAAAAAAAACCTTTTCTATTTCTCATCCAAGAAAGTTTCTTGATTCAGTTTATTAACTAGTTAATGCTAGTCTACTGCTCCAAAAGGGCATAGTCGTCTTAAACACAAACATATACCTTTTAAAACTATTTTGTTCACAGTTTACATCATTCCATGATGCTTCTTCAGCCTATAAAGAAATGGTACCCTAGGAAAAGTGACACATTTGGAGAAATTAATGGATACTGATAATTAATTTGTATTTACATGGACTAATTTGGGAATCTTATGGAGAAGTGGTGTTTTATTCTGTTTAGACCTATTCACTAGTGAACATGTGAGTTAGCTATTAAAAAAAGAAAGAAAAGAGTCTGCTTTAGAGAAGTTTAGGTGATTTATACGTATCTGATAAAACTTTAATACGAAGCATAAAACAAAGATTATTTAAAATGTGATGCTGACTAACAAATAATGTATTTTATAATCTTTAACTTAGGGTGAAAAACTTTGAGACATTAAATGTAAAAGAAATCATAACTGTGTAGAGTTCTTAAATTTTTCACAATAAGAACCACATTAACTATTCTTGACCACTGTAGTTTATAATCACTACAATCTAAGGGCAGCAACTGGACTAATATTTGACCCAAGTCATCCTCTGTACATTGGTTTCAATAAATATTTGTGCATTTATATTTGAGAAATGTGTCTTTTTTCTAGAATTAAAATTTTAGGTAAATGTAGGCTTTAGACATATAAATTTTGCAAAAACAATTTTTGGAAATGGTTGAATTAAACTATGTCTCCAAGTAATAGCACTATACATACAGTTCCTTAAAATTAAACTAATTAGTATGCCAATTGGAAAGTATGCAACTTTGTTACGAAAATCTGATTTATATATTTATTTGATTTATCATAGTCTTCTATTTATAAACTTTGCTTTTAGAATTTTATTGCAATAATTTAACAAACCTACATCTCAATTTATAGTTTAAATTTTCAGGTTAGAGTTAATTCACTTTTAAGTTTTCTAAATTTAGAACACAGTTTTGTTTATAATCATATAGTCTGGACTTCTAAAAGAAGTTGGAATTATGAACATTGTCATTTTAAAAGATTTATTCTGATTTATTCTTACAGATCTTTGAGACACTGATATATATTTTCTTACAAAATTTATTTATTCATTAAAAAATCTTAGGAGGTGTGTACTGGATTAAACTTCTGTGTTTATTTTGTGTGAGATCAAAGACTTGGCAATCTCCCCCTTAAAGGAATTTATTTAAATAAAAAAAAAATTGGTATGGATAGAGCAAGCTAACTGAATTTAAATGAGTTTAGAAGTCTTTAATGAAGTGTGAGTTTGTGATATGATCAAATTAATACTTAGTGAACAGGAAATGGAAAACATTAAAGTTGCTAAAATTTGTATGTGCCCAAAGCCTTAGAACTGTTAAAAGATAGCCAGTGGTTATTTCAAACTAAGTTGACCTCAATTGAAGGTAACATAGACTTCTAAATAAAATCCTTTTGCATGTAATTTCACATGGTTAATACTATATAATTTATAAATTTTAGTATGTATTTATTTATCTAGTTAAACAAACAATAAACCCATTCTGTTTTCTTCAGAGTAAAAGAATTTTCATCAAATTTCCTTCAGGAATTTAGGTTTATGTTCTCTAGTGATATATAACCCAAATGTAAGTATACAGAAAATGTTTTTTAGAATTTCTTTGATTAAGTAATAAAAATTGTGTGCTACTTTGTGCATATTAAATATACCAAATAAAAGAGAGCTCTGTACTTTAATATATGTTATTGAATTAGCTTATATTTCTTCACATTATTAAAATTTACTTATTCATTACTAAAGTTTTACTTAACTTTGTGATAAATCTTCTCTCAACTTTATATTTATTGGTGACCTCAATATCATCAACTTGGTTCTAGCCCTGACAAGAGAAAATAGATAACACTTAAAACATACCATCTCAATCAATTCTGTTCGTTTCCTAAAAAAAAAATTAAATAAAAGAACAAAGATTCAATATTCTTATAAGGAGACCTAGTCTTCCCTGTTAAGAATTTATTAAATCAAAAATCTAGCTTTCTGGAGAATAAAACTATGATGTAAGGGAAAGAGAACTAGTCTGGTATTAGAACTGGTCTACCTGCATAATTTTCTTCTGCCATTACCAGCCATGTATGTCAGGAACAATTATATAGTTGTCTATATTATTCATGATTTTACTGTCCATGGTTTCAGTTCTCTGTGGTCAACCAGGGTCTGAAATAATAAATGGAAAATTCCAGTAATAAACTATAAGGTTTAAATTGTGTGCCATTCTTAGTAGTGTGATGAAATCTTGCGCTGTCCTCCTTTCTACTTGAATATGAATCATTCCTTTGTCCAGTGTGTGTATGCTCTATGTACAGTACAATAAAATATTTTGAGAGAGACAGAGAGAGATCACATTCACATAACTTTCATTATAGTATATTGTTATAATTGTTCTATTTCACTGTTGGTTATTTTTGTTGATATCTTATGCTAATTTATAAATTAATCTTTATCATAAATATGTACCTATAGGAAAAATCAGTGTATATAGGATTCGGTACTGTCTGTGGTTTCAGCCATCCACCGGGTTCTTAGCTTCATCCAGGGTACTTTATTTGCAAGTTCAGAAGTTAACTCTAGTTTGTACTTAATAGTCCAGAGAAGAAGAAGTCATAGTCTAAATAGGACAGTAAAAGGGAGATAGGAAAACTTGTGTAGCAAGAATCATAGCCAAAATCACGGACGATCTAGTCTGCATACTAGCATTGCCACTGCAGTGATTGTTTATCAGTTCTCCCCATGTTCCTCTGCAAGACTTGGAGTTATAGGCAGCTCATGTGATTGCTCACCTTGAGCATGAGAGGAAAGAATTTCTGTATTACTTTCCACCAAGATTACACAAAATGGGAGTATCCTGAATGAGAGATCAGAGAGCTCCCAGGAAGTGTGTGACTTAGGGTTGAGTTTACTCATATGTAAAAGCAGGTTTGTAATGATTAGCTAAGAGCATTATCAATAACATTAAAACAAACATACCTAGTACAGAATATGACATATAATGTGGTTAAATTTGGATCAGTTAATGGAAAAATGTAAAGAATGTTTAAATTTGATAGCAAAAAAATATAGTCACTTTATACAGGGAACATATGGAAGACGGAAAATTTGATAAATAACATGTGCTCGAGTTTGGGCTTCTCTCTCGTGTGTAGGCTCTACTTTAAATCAAAGGATGATGCAAATCCAGGGAGATTTGATTATCACAGCGTAATATGTTAGATTGGATGATCTTTTGTCAAGCTATTATTTATGAAGCTTTTTTCATTCAAAACTGACTTAAGTAGCACCCTTTATCAAATGGAAAAAGAATGTCAAAAGCACATAAGGTCACTATTACGTAAAGGGATCCTACTGGCATGTGCAAAGTCTCTCTGCTTGGCAATGGCAAAATATACAATCCTGTGATAGTGAAAGAAAATCTGCTTGTTTGTCTCAGAGTTTCTATAAATCTATATGGTCCTGGTTTGACTTTCAAGGCAGTTTTGACCTATTCAAGATCTTAAGTAGGAGTAAATATCACCCAATGCTGAAATAACATAACATAATTAATTTAGTGTTAACAGATGGTCTCCATCTTAACGATGGTTTGACTTACAATGTTTCAAATATATGATAATGTGAAAGCTATATGTGTTCAGTATAAACTGTGCTTTGGATTTTGATTGCTTCTCAAGATAGCGATATGCCGTATGGATTCCCTCACGTGAGCTGCTGCAGTTCCTAGTCACGCCTGTGATCAATATGGTAAACAACTGATTCTCTATAACAAATACATAGTGTTAAATGATGTTGCCCAAATGCAGGTTAATGTAAATATTCCAAGCATGTTTAAGGTAGGCTAAGCTAAGTGATGATCCTCAGTAGGTTAGCTGTATTAAATGCATTTACAACTTAATGATATTTTCAACTTACTGTGAGTTCATCAGGAGGTGACCCTATCATAATTCTAGAAGCATCTGTATTTATAAATATAACAGGCAGGAAACTTGTATATCTTCTCTAAAGAATTCTCAAAAATGTAGAAATTTCAATCATAATACATTATAATTAAATTAAATTAAATTAAATTATTATAATAAGGGAGTAATATCATGTGGTAAGATTTGCAAAAACTTTTTTTAATGGATTATCTAATTGAAAGTCTTTAGGTTAAATCTCAAAAATTGGAAATCTTTATTTCATTCTAATATGAATATTAGAAGTTGGATGATATGCTATTTTCAAAGATTACTCTTTTATATGTTTATTTGGTTATTCATTGTTTTTATTCCAAAACCCTTTATTTTAATTTTCCAACTCATTTTCCAGAATACAACATAATGGAAACCCACTGAAACTGTTGAATAATGTCTTGATATCAAGATACGTGAGTCATTAATATTGATAAGTGTGGAGCTAACATTTAGTTTAAAATTTTTGTTACTATTTCTTCTCTCTGTTATACTTTTGCTCTTGTAGCTTCAAGAGCAATATAACAAAATGATAGTGATTTGACCATTAAGTCAGGGTTATGAAGATACAAAGCTGGCTAATAATTTATCTGAGAATAAGTGTCTAGGGATATAATTTTACTTTAAATGTTCTTAATGAGTTAAATAAAAAACTAAAATATGTGGAACTATTAAGAAAAAATTTAAAAAATAACAAAATTGAATAAAAAAGGAATGTCTTTTTGAGTTGAATGTAATTAGATATTTCAATACTGATTAAATTTAAAGAGTATAAATCATGAAGCATCTTTTAGATAGAATTACAAATTATTCAAGGGTCTTCTTTTGCTTTAAATCACAAGTTAATACAACATTGAAAACTTGTGATACTGATAAACGTGAGTTTTAAACAACACATGAAATGCATTCATACCCATAAAATGTAAGTCGTCTCATTTACTAATAATCATAAATGATCAGTCATCAAGACACAATGAATCAACTAAACAAAAAATTAGATTTGTGGTTTGAGACATAGAAGAAATGTAGGTACTAAATGTGGGTTTTTAATTGTTTTACCAACTGGTACATTCAACTTGGCATTTAGTCTTCTGAATGACACAGAAGCTCAAATAGTGCTGGGCTTAAATTTAATTTTGGCTTTTAGGTAGGAGACAAAAAATAAAGAGGAATAACAATCATTTGAGAGAGCTTATTGCCAATTCTAATAAATATTACTAAAAGAATAAGCCTTTAGACTTATGGATGAATCATTTAATATTTAATAATGGTTCCTAATTGTAGCCAATAGTTTGTAAGATATTTTGTGAGTAAAAGAAAACAAAAGTATCTTTAAATTTGTACTTTAAGGGGGAATATGGTTTCCATCAATAACACTCAGTTAAGTTATATATCTATATATTTGTTATAGTTGCATCTTTAAGATATATATTTGTTAGACTAAATTAAAGATGTTTGACATTCATGTGGCTTATAAAAGACTAAATACCAATTAACTACTGCTGAGGAGAGAATAAGAAAAAGAACTTATCTTTCTTCTGCTGATACCCTAATTTCAATACTATCCTTTTATAACCTTTTCTTCTTTAAAGACTTGTACTCATATGAGACACCTTTGACAGAAAATCACATCCAAGTTAAAGAGATTTAAATTTAACTATAGGCTTCTAAAACTTATTATTACTTGTAATGATAATATAACCTATTAATAATAGAAGCATTTAGCAAACCTGTTTCTGTTTCATTAAATAAGCTACTAGTTTATTCCCACCTGTTGTAAATGGTAAATGTTACTAACTAGCGCTAGTTCTCTCATTATGCTCTGCAATATATATATATACATACACTCTAAGTTTTTTCAATACCATTTAAACTCTACTCTTTTCTCTTTGCCCAGCAGGATTCCTTTGCCTATGGCAGACTAATTCCTTGTTATTGTGCAAAGTCAACACATGCCCCACCTACCCCTGATGGCAACAAATTTCTGTTACTCTAGGAAGGGATCATTGCTCTCTATAATTTAGTTCCTTTAGAGGTCATTATATCCATGGCTCTCTGAAATCTTTAAATTTATCTTAAATGATATTTTATTTTTGTTAGTTTTATTAATTGTGACAGTAAAATTAATACTTAAATATACATTAGTGCAATTTTTTAAAGTTTTATTTTTGTCTCAATGTTTTAGATGACTGCAGTAAGGTGTCAGGGTATCTATTCCACAATAGCATTGGGAACAGAAGACCATCTTGTTCTCTCTGATATCATGATTACATTCTCTCTGATATATTTGCATGTGTTCTTGCTCACCACCTCCTGTCCTGCTTCTTGAAAACTAAGACCTTCTATAGGTTACCAAGCAGCACCTGGGATATTGTCTGGACACTGGTGACATAAAGATCTTAATAGACTGAATTTCCAGTTTTCTCAAATTCTTTATTTTACGTTGTAGGGCACATAAAATTATTCATATTCTTTACCCCTAGGAAAACTAACCAGAGTAATAGTTTGAACCTAGAGATGGCTTATGTGTGGTTCCAAAATTACCTTCCATCTAATTTTCTAGAAAGGTAAAAACAAAGTATTATCCAGTGAGCTAAATTCTCAGCAGGGGAACAAAATTTTAAGCTGGTTGCCATGGTAATTCCATTCCTGTATGCAATTCTCACTCAACTTAGCTTGATGGCATTTGGACTGAGTAATGAAATGGAAGAAAAGGACTGATAATTTTACTTGCTTCGAAAATATCCACAGTTAGAAGTATATGTATTTCACTCCTTTTTATCCTCCCCTCACTTTTTATCTTTCTCCAAAGGCTACTACTTTCACAACTAGTATAATAGTTCTAGTGGATATATCCTTTTAAACACCTTCACATCGAGACTGACATCAGGTTAGGATAGGATACCGACAGGTAAAAATTTGGATCCTGATTATTATTCATGGGCCACAGGTAGTACATTGTCAACATCTTTTACTTTGAGCTAACTGTGATCTGTTATACCCTATAAGAGCTGTATTTCATGTCAGAATTAGAATCTTCACCTGATCTTCTCCCACTTGACTGTCTGGGCTCACAAATTTGACACTGGTACTTAAAATGAATACTACTTTTAGTTTTTCCAGAGCACCAGAATCACCTATGGGATCTGGCATCATAGACAGAATATACAAAATAGAGTATAATAATTATCATGTGGTGTTAGTCTAGCAAAACATCAAGCTGTGTCAATAGTGATGAGAAAGAAAGTTTTTCTCTTTAGTTGGTAGGTTCACATCACCAGGAAGAACTTTAGGGGAAGGAGTCAATTGGCTTTATTGAGACTTATTAAGAGACTGTCATGAACACATAGTTATCTGAAGTACATTAAATCTGAATAGGCACTTAGATTGTTAGTATCATCGGTAAGTTCAAGATTAGGTCACTCAAAAAAAGTATTTTTATGTATTATACAACCTGAGCAAACTTCCTTGAAATTCTCAATAGGAACCAATATAACTCCACTAGGGAATAAAGGACTTGCTAGTCCCCACACACCCACCCACCTCTCCTTCTTTAACATTAATGTTTCAGGGTGATATTAAAGCTATCAATGCTCCCTGTTGGTGTTCAGCACACATCTAATAATAATGAGACTAATAGTTACCAGAGGGTGGGGAGAAAAGGGAAGTAGGGAGGTAGATGGGGTAAAAGATGTCAAATATATGGTGACAGAAAGAAATCTAACTCTGGGAGGGGAACACACAATGAATGTACATATATGCCTTACTGTTAAATTGTACACCTGAAGCTTAACTGGATTTCGTTAACCTCTGTCACCAAAATTAATTAATTAATTAATTAATTAATTATGAGAGCAAGTTTGAAGGTGATGTTCTTTTAATGCAGTTTAGAGACAAGTTTGTACTTGCAACAGCACACTATGAGACTTTAATAATTTAGTAACTTTGTAAAGAAAGAATTTGCCTACCTTCAGTGTATTCTTTCTCTTCCCCCAACATCTCCAGTGGGGCTTTCCTAAAATTAAAATGTATTCCAAGAGGATTGTAAGCAGAGTAGTAGCATGATTGTTGTGATTCTCTGCAGTGGGGTAACATCCAAAAAGTGTTGGGCTCTTGGTCACCTCTCTTCTCTCAAGAATACATGCATTTCTTGTTGCTCTTGAGGTCATCACAAACAATAAGGGTAATGATAAACTTTACCTTTTATGAGTGGTAGATCAAATAGGAGGGGGATCATTATCAAAAACTAATATAGAAAAGCAGAGTTTGTCACAATCTTACAACCTCAACCCATCAGTGATTTATGAGAACTGATTATCTTGCTGATGAAAAGCTTGCTTTTCTAGCCATAATAGTCTGTACATATAAGAGGCAGTAGAACAAAATAAATCTTTCTGTGCACTTGCTCCTGGAGGAAAGAATACACATTAACATAATTTCTTTGTTGAAGGAAATTAAACATCATATAGATAAAAGGTTGTATACGAAAATTTTTGCTATACTAATATACTAAAACCATGAAAGCTCAAAGCTGTGGTTGAGGAGAGATTACTCTATTTCCCGCAAAGAGAAACTAATGCTTTGCATTGGTTCCATGTGGTTCTCATAGCTAGCCATATGATCCTAGGTATATAAATTAATACACAGATATGTATGTTATATATGTGTGTATAATGCACATATATATAATAATTCAGTGTCAGTAATAAAAAATGAGTTTATATTATTGTATTTTTCTTAGTCTATATTTACTATTTTTAAATCAATAAGACACTGTATTTGATCCCCAAAACCAAGATGTCCAAAAACTTGTTTCTGTCCTAAGAGATCGCATAGTTTAGCAACTTAGGAAGTTTTATCAAAACTATAATATATAATAAAATGAACTATAATGGATTTGGGAAGTAAGTGTCTGGAAAGAAACTAGATGAACAGTTTTTTGCTTGTTTGTTTCTATGGTTAGTGCTTTTTATGTCCTATATAAGAAATCTTTGACTAATCCAACCTCATAAGGATATATAACCTATTTCATGTATATAATTATAGTATTTATATATCTGTTATATATATTTAATACATATATATAATTTATGTATATTTTATAGCACTTAACAAATAAATACCACAGTTCCACACCTTCAAAATTTATGACCAAACCTTGAGTGATAACTTCTTCAGGAAGCAGCACTCTTATGTCTTAACATATCACAGATATAAAGCTTTTTAAATTGAATGTTAATAAAATTGCTGACACTTTCAAAATATATACATATGTATGTATATACAGATATATATATATATGTATCGCAAGGCTTCTTTTTTACATTAACTATCCAATTATTTTAATACCATTTTTGGAAAAGATTCACATTTTCTCCATTGAATTATCTTGACATCTTTTGAAAAACTCAATTGACTATTTAGGAAACTCACAAGTTTTTAATACTTTTTTATGTAAGGGATATCTCAACTGTTCCAGTGAGCCACATAAGTCTCTGTTTTATATGCCTGCATATGATCTGAGTGGCATTTTTCTCATTTTGGGTATATAATAAAGGAATTTGTAACCAAGACATGCAAAGAGGTTTTATACCTAAGCAATGTATGCTTGAGTATTTATTTGGTGCTAGTGGGGAAAGTTGGAGGCAGAACAGGTAATTGTACTTTAAAAAAATTATTGAGTCTTTCACTATAATATCTTGTATTTCAAAGGTTAAAAGACTTTAAATTAAGCTTGATCACCAAGCAAATTGTCACTTGTTCATCTCTATGGGGTGTTGATAATGCTGGGTGGCCATCTGGCCCTTATTTTCAATGCCAGAAAGCAGGGATTTGGCAGGGCTGAAGCTAAGAGCATTTTATTTATAGTAGAAGGCAAACTGGACATTTCCTCCCCCGTTTGAAGCCATGAATTATACAGTTTAACTTCAAAACTCAGTCTGGGAAAAAAAATACTTTATATCTTTATATCAACTTTGACTTCTCAGATGAGATACTTAAACTGCTTAGATAGAGTCTATATAATGAAATACAAACTAAATCAGCGTCTGGTTTTTGGTTTTGTTTTTTTTTTAATTTAAAAGTCAGTTCTTCAACAGTTGCATATGCATGATATAAATTTCTCATCTCAATGAAATTAAAAATATGCTCTATTATATCTAGAGGCATTACTTTAATATCAGAGTATTATTAAGGTTTTATTTCTTAATGCTCACAGAAGAGTTCTACAATTTCAGGTCAACTCAATTGTAACTTCATCCAAAAGTATTAAAGTTCTAATGATTATGTTGAAAATTGGGATACTCTTGCATTTTACTTTATATACAATAACAGCCTAATATTAAAGAGGCCATGATCAGTAGCTTTAAAATAAATTGGAATGTATACCCTCAGTGGCTGTCACAAAACTCAAGGCCATATTCAAAACCAACAATAAGATTAAGTCTGTTTTTTCTACAGTGGATTTTTCAGTAAGAAAAACTTAGATCCTAAGGTAGTCTTCCTTTGTTCCGATGACTCTAAGCGTTCCCCTCTTTCAATGAAATAAATATGAACTTCTGAATATGTCTTTCAGATTCCTCTATGATCTTGGCTCCACCATCACTTTTAACCATCTTGTTCTATAAGTCCAATCTTTACATAAATCACATACTTAAAATCTTAAAAAATGTGCTAAAATTCTATTTCTGGCCAACCATTTTCCTTACTCCATATTATTGTACGTCTAGTAATTCTTTTCTTGTATTGAGCCTATGTAACTAAATCTTATAAGACTAAGTTCAAATGGCTTCTGACCCAAGAATTATTAGTTCGTTAGTTCCAATAGCAAGTGTCCTATCTCATGTGTCCATTCATCTTATAACATTTTTTTATTCAATCGACATACCCTTGATATACATGCAATTTTTATCCAGTTTTCTCAAGAGTAAGTACATATTGCAAATTTTGTAGAATAATAATAAGTAAATAGATAATTTTCAACATGAAAAATCTATTCTAGAAAGGTTCTAGATACTGCTTCAAATCGAACTCATAAATCTTTCTAATAATTTCAGCCATCAATCATTTCTGAAGCTGACAGCCTCCTGTTTTAATAACTCAATGTTTAAGGTCTTCTTAAAGAAGTGTAAGCATTAATTAGAATCCCATATGAATAACATCTGGCATTGCTTCACAGGCATTCAGTTTCACTGTTCAGGTTCAACGCTTTGAAGTAGAACTACAATAAAAATTACTCTTGTAAAACACTTCACTGGCTCACAATTGATAACATAGCATTTCTAATCAAGCTCACTCTATCCAAGTGCTCCTCTCCCTGAAGTACATAAACCTAAACATCTTCTTTTTCCAAACATCAATGTTAGAGTCAAATACAACTATAGATATACTTCAGGTGATATTTCTATATTTCTCTCTGAAAAAAGAGATACCTCATAGATATCCAAAAATTTATTTTGTTGTTAGTATAGACAGATCTTCAGTAATCAATAATCCAGTAGCAGACAAGATTGGTAACATGACAAATGCCAACTCTTGTGAAGATTTTTCATTTACAGTAGGTTTCAATAATTGGACTGAGGAGTTTAATTATTTGAATCATTATTTTCAACATATATACTGAAGGCTAAGAAGTTTTTGTAGGAGTTTTCTTGGAATGAGTTATCATCAGAAAGTTGAATGTTGAGCAGTCTGGAAAAGAAAATTAGAAGAATGGTGGTGATTTGAAGTATACTGTTATTTAGAATATTGGAAGAGAAATTCTTCATTATAAAAAATGTATAATAACCATGTGAAAAACACATGGAAATTCTAATATCCAGGAATTTTTTGTAAGTGATTGATAGCCTCTTGTTCAGAGTGTAAGTGTTAACTCTTCTCTTTGGAGATAAAAAACCTTACTTTGACATATTGATCCTTGATAATTCCTTTAAAAATAAATAATTATAGAATCATAGATGTTTATGACCTAAAACCTTTTAACATTCAATTGAAAATACTCTTCATGAGAGGAGGGGGGAGACTAAGGAAAAGAAGGTAGGTGTTTTTACCAAAGTACTAAGCCTAAGAGATAGTTTTTATAATAAGCAATAAAGCAAGTCAGAATGATCCCTGAATTCCGTTTTCAGCTCTTCTTGGCATGCACACTAATGCACTGGAAAGAACAGAAGAGTCAAAGGAGTTCAAAGCAAGCATTTGTTTCTTTGTTTACTTACTTGTTAACTGCCAGATCTAGTCTTATTGACAAAATTCCAGATTTACAAATTATCTATTGTGTGACGAAGTCAAAACTTAAAGAGATTGACTACAATTTGTAGAATTTCTCCTTTGATCACATATAAAATTTGTACTGGTTAAATGAGACAAAAAATATTAATTCTATTCAGGCACATAATTCTCATTTATGATATCCTTATCTAAAGGTATTTACATGGCATAGTTTATAATGAGAATATTAGGACAGAGTTGCTCTAATAAAAACTAACTTTGAATCATGACATAAAAAGAATAACCAAGGAAATTCATTTTTTAAAAATCTCATCTAAATGAGATATGTACACAATCAAGAATAATTAAGAAAGTAGTATATAGCATGCATATATTATATATGTATACATATTATATGTATATATATATTATATATGCACATACACTGTAATGGGACTTCTCAAGAGTTTATACATGAGAACTAGATAAAAATATGTTTCAACATACCATGATTTTTAATTTAAGATATATAAATTGTCATTCACATACTATCTGTTAATCTATTTTATTTTTTGAAAACATGTAAAATACATATTTTTGTAAAAGTTTTCAAATATTCTATAATGAACTAATTTCCTAACTAATTTTTTCATAAAGAATTAAATTCTTAAACTATTGATTTTTCTTCTACAGAGAATTTTCTGATTTTTTTCATCTTTCATTTTACACTTTTTTTCTGGCAATTATATATAGCTTCTTAAATCCTTTCCAATTTGTCTGACTTAAGATATTTCCCAACCATACTTAAAACTGTTATTTTCAATCACTTCATCAGATGCACATCATAAAGCAAAGGAGTGCACGGTGTAATAATAATAGTTATAAAATATTTATCATTTACTGAGTATATAATATGGGCTAGATACAGTGTTTAATGTATATTATGCTGGATTGTTTAATCCTCAAGAAAATACTGTGAAGTGTATACTAGCAACCCCATTTAGTTAACTAATGTTAAAAATGTTTAAGCAAATGGTACGTGCTTATAACTTATTTGATATATAAAGTATAAGGGTGAAGAAATTGGTATATAAATGAGTGAATAAAAAATGAAACAATGAATGAATAAATATGTTTACTCATGGTGACTACCTAGCACTTAATGGAATTAGAATTTGGACCTAACACGTGTCTTTTCTTTAAAAGATCTTATTCTGTAGTCAGAGTTGCTTGAAGTAGCAGAATGTGGTAATTACTACATTCTAACTGATCCTTCAATTCAAAAATGGCTTTATCATTGTGCGACCATGAATGAGCAATAAATCTGCTCTGAGATTTTTTTTTCTTGTTATGTATGTGATGCTCTGAAATTTGCAGAAGAATTCAATTTGGTAAGGTAAGTAAATCAGTAAAAAACAATTGTTATTATTAAGTGATTTTGATATTGATTACATATTTTCTGAAAACAGCAAATATATTTGAATTCAATTATGCTCTAAATGGGACTAGAAAAATACTGAATTAGCAGGTACAAATCATATCTCCACATTTAATTCAATAAAAATCAAAATTTTCACTTCCTCCATGTAGTATATAAACTTCACAATATCTGGCTGCCGTCAACAAGATTTGTATTTGCATGGTTTATGGCTTTCTCTAGTAACACAAGGGTCATTTGGGAGAGAAAAATAGGTGCTTGTATTTTATGTTTTTTTTTTTTTTTCCTTTTCCTAGTAGACTAAATTAAAGCTAGTGCCTAGATGTTGACTTAGATTTCCTAGGACCTTATGATTCTTTTTTTTATTTTCATAGAGTAGAGACTATGGTGAAAAACAAAACAAGAAAAGCAGAATAAAGAATTCTGTTATGCTTAGAAAAATACGTATTATCTTCTCTCCTTTCCTCTTCCTTCTTCTCCTCCCCTCTGCCTTCCCACCGAGTCCTCTCTCAACCCTCTCCTTTCTCTTGCATTCTCCAACTCCAGTGATGGTCATCTCTACTTTACTTTCTTAGTGGCACATAGTTCTTCAGAACTCTTCATATTTAGGGGATCTATTTTTTCTGCAACAGTTCGAACTCTTAAATATCAACTTGTGGCCAGCGTCCACAATTGCAGGACTCTTGCTCTGCCTCTTTACTTGAACCATTCTTCATTCTCAATAAAATGTCAATTAATCAGTCTTTTTCCAGTTGTTTCAAATCATTAGATCTGCTCATCTTTCACTACTTTCCTGATTTGGGTCAAGGACTCAGGAAATTTAACAATATCCTATTCCTTCCTCAAAATTTTTAATTTTCTTGACCCTCTGCTGCTTTCTCCTTTTTTACTCCTGGGCCCTGATAATGCAATTTTTATGCTTCCCAATCTTAGGCACTAGTGTTTCTTAGGAAATTCCTGCTATTATCTTTCAGTAGGCTTTCATATTGCTCATTTTTAAAAGTGTATCTGTTATCCTAGAAATAACTAGTACATTTCTCACAGGGATTCTCCCAAGCTTTCTCCACTCATCTAAACTCTCAACCCTTAAAATCCTGATGATTTCCATTATTTAGTTGTATATGATATTTATCTTCTTAGTTAATACAAAACATATGAATTCACTTTAGAAAGCGCTGATAAACACTGCTTTTATAAATAAGATAGAGATAATACCATCCCCCTACTCATACACACACACAAGAATGTCATAATAGGTGATTAAAAACTTTGATCTGAATTAGGCTTAACTCTTGGGAATGTTATTATGAGAAAGAGTATCTTATGGCTATATCAAAGTCTCTTGGGAAGTGGCTTATCTCAGGCCAGCCTTGAAAATGGAGCATAATTAGCCTAAGTCAGGGATTCTTGAACTTAATGCCTTGATAAGTTAGTCATCTGAAATAGTGTTATAAACCATACTGTAAAAAGAAAATGATCTTTTTACATATTCTTCAATTCCCTTAAAGTCTTTAAAATTAAATGATTAAATCAAGAGTTTACAAAATTTAGACTCTTTTACTTCTAATAGAATAACTTCCATTTCTTCCTGTTTATTTAGAAACTACAGGACATCTGAGATGAATTTCTTCTACCTTTCTGTATGTAGTGCCTCACAGGAACTGTAAAGAGTCTATTTTATTCTATTTCCAAGTTAACAAGTATCATGGCTTCTGGCAGAAGACTTGGGATACCTGGGTCAGAGACAAAAGACTGTTACCCACAGTGGAAAAGGAAGCATGGCTTCATGTTTATATTAGTTGCTTTTGGCTCCACAAGTCTCAAGGGGATGAGTTAGAAAGCCCCAGAGACATGCTGTACATACAGTGCGTTTTTGTCACAGCTAAAGAACACTGTGCTTAGAAAACCCAATTTTTAAAGAGAATGCTAGAAAACCTGCCCAGTGTTTGCCTGGAAAGAAAACTTTATCTTTATTATTCAGGTCAGGAAACAAATCTTCTCTAGGCCTAAAAGAGAGATAGCATCTCTGTCCTCCAATACTTTTGTTATACAAACATCTGTGGGAAAGAAAAAAAAAAAAAAAACCCAGGACAGAAGCTCACATAAGACCTTTAGAAATGTAAGAGACCCATTGAGAGTTGTGTCCAAATAATCCATTTTGGGGACAATTTTCTACTTTATATTGTTAAGGGAATTTGAATATTTGGGATTAAATTCTGAGACTACCAACTAGTAGTTTATCCTATGGTTGACCTAAACTCAGGGTGCTTTGTTGTATTTTTCAGTGAGAAAACTGAGAAAAGATGTGGAAGTGTTTTTGTGGTGTGATAAAATTACAACTATATATTAGTCAACAGGAATGATGACAAGTTGTTTTTCTGAAAAAAAAAAACAGCAAATAAGTCATTAGAAAAATAATAATTTAGAAAAAAATGGATTGTTTTGGAATATATTCATATACATGTGGCTATATATATATATAATGTACGTGTGTGTGTGTGTGTGTGTGTATATGCACACACACTTGCAGGCTTATTTCTGTGCAGGAGAGGTCTTATTATTCAATGTTAAATACATACATTATCTTATGATGGTCTCACAATATATTCTCACAATCTTGGATAAAGGAAAAAATATATCTTCCCACTCATGGGTCTGTTTTTGCATATATAGTCTACTTTGCCTCTAATTAGAAAAAATAATAATCATCTGTCAGTAATAAAAATATATTACCTTAAAGCTATCTTACAAAAGTTTTTTGATTAATGAGGATATTCTTATCTTCCCCTCTTCATACCTTATACACAGTGGATCCTCCATAAATAATAGACATAAAAATAACAGGCATATAATTAAAATACAGAATAGATCAGAATTTTACATATGTGATGTTCTATTTCAAAGAACTGTAGTCCAAAATACACTTACTAGTCTTTATGTACCAGAGTAGAAAAAAAATTAAAATTCATTCAAAAATGTATGTTATATATTTTACCTTTCAAGCACTAATTTCTGTTATGAATTTCATATCCAAAAAACTCTTTGGAAACCCGATATTTAGACTTGTTTTTTTTGCTGTTGCCAGTATTCCTTGCCGTTTTTTGGCTTGCAGCTCCATAACTCTAATCTCTGTCTCTGTAGCACATGACATTCCATCCTCTGACTTCACATCTTCTTCTCAGGACAACAGTCAGTAGCCCACCCTACTCCAGTATAATCTAATTTTAAGTATTTATATCTGCAACAATCCTATTTCTAAACAAAGTTACATTTTAAGGTACTAGGAGTTAGAACTGCTACATAGCTTTTTGGAGGATACAATTCAACCCATAACTGGGGCAAATAGATGAAGAGAACCATATAGTGAAAATTAATTCTAAATCTTGTTGTGGCAGAAAGTTTGGTTAACTTCTTAACACCAATTACATTTCTACACCATTCAGCCATAGTTGTTGGGGTGGCATCATTTATAATCCCCATCCAGGATCAGTCCCCTGTGGTCTATGTAGAAGACATATAAACTGTGTTATTCATAATACATAAAGTCAAATGGTGGTGTACATGAACAATTATTAATGGAATTTGCATTATTATGAAAAACACCGCATATTGAGGCTTTCTCATTTAATGCAACTAAATTATAAAACATGTAAGTCAGTGTTTAGGCTCTTACAAATATGTGTCCCTATTTTAGGCCAGATTGTTCTCTTTCACACACACACTCTCTAGAATATTCTAACAAAATTGGAATGAACTACTTTCATCTAACTTAAAGACATAGAGAACTTGAGATCTGTCTATGGTGTACTTTTCCTGCTGCCTTTGTTTTATGAGTCAGAAGCTACTATAAGGATAATACTTAATTCAAATAAAATTAAAATTCAATGTAATTTGGATATATTTTGTGTTCCCTTTTGCTTTATATTTCACTTTGTGATAAATAAAGCATAGAAGAAATAAAGTTTTTACTTTTCCAAACTATGTCATGCAAGATTCATGTGTCTAATTTGCAAAGATATTGAGAGTTTCAAAATTCACCTGGATACTTCTTAGGCTGAACTCAAAGCTACAGTATGTCAAAATACCCCTTTAAAAGATTAAATATGCCGATGAGACTTTTAAAAAGTGTGTTCTCCACTACTGCCACACTCCAAGAAATTTTTTATTTATTGATGTAAATAAAGTCTTGGGTTTATGGTGACTAAAGTGGGCTGAATTTGAAATAAATTAAAAAGATTTTGCATAGATTAATAGAAGTTTTAGTCTATGCTACATTCAATACAAACTGCAAGTCTTTCTACAGGGATTGGAAAGACTAAAAGAATTGTGTTCATCATACTAGAAGTTAGATTATGCTGGGGTAACAAATACTCCAAACTTTCCAGGCATTTAAGTAACAACATTCTTTTTTTTCCTCCCCAAACAATATTTACTTCTGCTTATTGTAGTTATTTG
Source organism: Cynopterus sphinx (assembly GCA_030015415.1). Classification (NCBI taxonomy): domain Eukaryota; kingdom Metazoa; phylum Chordata; class Mammalia; order Chiroptera; family Pteropodidae; genus Cynopterus; species Cynopterus sphinx. Next base: position 122,754,333 of record CM057383.1, read on the forward strand.
AAGATGCAGATCATATAGAAGCTCCATTAATTTCTGACATTACCATCTTTCCAGAAAGTTTCAGTGTCTATGACAGAAGGGAGAAAAAATATGAAGAAGCACACACTGGATCTTAAATGTTTCCCCTTAGAAATGGTACAAACTACTGCTGCTCATATTTCATTGGCCAAAGTAAGTTACATATTTAGGAAAACATAATCCTCCTATGGGTCTGGAGAAAAATAATTGGAAATAGTGGAGAATACTGTATATCTACTATACTTTTATAAAGATTAACTTTATTTGCCTTAAAATTATCCCACTTTAAGGACATATTTTCTCTTATTTTTATGAACCTTATTTCTATTACTTTAAAAAGTATCATCTATTAAATACATATCAGTTTTCTTACTGTTGCGGATAGATGAAAATGCAATTTACATTTGTTTACTGACCTTTATTCAACATCCTTACTAAAAACATCTTATAAAGGCTAACATTTTGCATATCATTTTATGCTATGCATTTCTAGGTAGATAATAATGTAATCTATTTAAAAAACACTGTCTTTCTTTACAAAAATTATAAGGTATTTTTTTTCTTTCATATATAAGTGGCTAAGTTGTCCAATGATATGCTGAATAATGAAAGCGTTAGTATTCATTTCTTGTTTCCATTTTAAAAAGAATGCTTTTAATATTTTAAATTCAGTGTCATCTTAGGCATGAAATTTTAGTAAAACTTTATGAAATTGAATAAATTTTTAGTTTTTGTCATATGTATCTTGTATATCCAATTTTCCTAAAATTTGGTATTAATATGACTGTCCATTTCTATTTTGCTTATAACAGTGAATCATATGAAAACACTCACATAATAATGTGAATTTAAATATAATTTTCCTGAGATATGACACCTGTCTATTCTTCTTGCAGAATCTATTCTCATTAATTTATCTTTATTACAAAATAAAGAGTAAATAGGGAAGAACAAGTCCTCATAAGGAAATACAACATGGCACCATCTATAGAAAAGAGGGGAAGTAGACTGTAGTCCTTGAGTTCTCAGTATTCTTACTGGGCCAATCAAAGGAACTATAATTTACCAGGAGTTAACTGGAATCTTTGCTTCTGTCTCTGAAGTCTCAGTCAGCCACAGTACCCAGAAACATTCTCCTTGTTATTTAAGCCTTAAACTGTTTCTACATAGCACAAAATACACCATTCACAAGAATTTATTTGGATGGTGCAGTAGGCCTCCTGGAATTCTGGTTATTTAATAAAATCTACAGAAACATAATTCTCTCTTTTTACAATAGAATTATTTTGGGCCTGATGTCATGTTATGATGCAACCTACCTTAACTCACTTTGGTCTATCATTTTAAATTCTACCTTTCTGTGCCTTTTGGTGTTAGGTGTGTCTCAAGTATTAGTAAGGATTCTTAATTCTGAAAGCAGTTTTTCTAATATTTCATAAATAGTTACCTGTTTACTGAGATAATCCTAACTCTAGTCATATTGTTTAATCCAAACTTGAACCTCTTCTTTTAGTTAGTTTAGTTTATATACATATATTGGAAACACATATGTTTTATAAATTTTTTTTATTTCCAACACATTTGTACTTATTTTGTCCTCTACTTGCTTTTCCTTTGGGTTAATCAATAGATTCCATGTGTGTGTGTGTGTGTGTGTGTGTGTGTGTGTGTGTGTGTGTGTGTGTGTGTGTGTTTCCACTCAAACCTTTGTGTTTTCAAACAACAAATGTTCATTTGATCATCATCTGTGGGTTAGCAATTTGGAGTTAAACTCCTTATGGTATCATCTAGGCTCACACTTAAAAGTTAGGTTTCTTTGTCATTTGCAACCAAAGAAACGAGACTGTAGTATTATAGTATTGAGAGAGGATAAGGTCCTACACCAGAGCAGTTATTTAAACTTTGTATAATAACAATAAAACTAAAACAGCAGAAATTTGTTATGAAAATATATACCTAGGTTTGCTCTCAAATACAAATTTAGGCAGCTCTCATTTACCATACTTTGCTAAAGCAAAAGATCCTGATAACGTCCTGCAGTTAACTTCTTGTTAGTTATACTACATTATTCAATAACTGTCATCAGTTTTTGAATAGATGAGGCAAACAACGCATATATAGACTAAGTCTGTGTACTCTGTCTTTTGCCTTACTGATCCACTTGAAGATTCAGTCTCCAAAGAACACATTGCATCTAAAGTGGGCCCTGACCGTAAGTCAATTTAAGTAGACAAAAATATGTGAAGATGGAGACTATCTCAAAATAAACATTCAGTTGAAAATAGTAACTAAGGCAACAGCAGCAATGAGAAAACTGTTTAGTACAATCTACAGATGGCCATCATAAAGAATTATTCCAATTATTTTACAACTGATTTGCTAGGGCACATCCAGAGAGAATAAGTTGACTGATAACCTATCATTCTAGCTGACTCTGCCATATTCCAGGATGTTGTTCTGTATTATATCAACTCAAATCTGACAATTCTCTCCATAATTTACATATAACACTCAGATGAGATTCAGTAAAGGTAGTTGTTTACTGAAATTTTTGTGTATTTGTTCTCCCAACTGGACATTAATGTCCCTGAAGGCAGATACATCTTATCAAACCCTTATATCTTAGTACATAATGTTATCTGTTGACAGAATTCTCACTGTGGTGATAATCAAGAGATTGGATTTTAAATCTAAGGTGGTTGCTTCTGAATTGTGTGAATATAAATAGTCACAATATTTTCTAGCATCTCATATTCTAATATAAAAATTAGAAAGTTTTTGCTAATTATTTTAGTTATTTTTAATATATGAAAATATTAGAATATTCATTAATATTTTTATGAAAAAGTCGTAATGGCTTAATTTGATAAATTATTAAGTATGTCATTTATTTGTGGCCATATTTTCATTGGAATTTACTTTATATAACTGTTTTTAATTAATAATAAATAAGCCATATATATATATATACATATACATATACATATACATATACATATATATATATATATATATATATATATATATATATATATATATTTTGTACTAAGGAGATAAAATGATTTAGGGATTAAGACACTATGCTCAAGAGTCAAACTGACTGGATTCAAATCTTGTTTCTGCCAGTTACTAACATTGGCATTTTATTATATATCATTTTGCCTCACTTTTCCATTTCTAAAAGGATAAAATAATACTTATTTAGTAGTCTTTTTGTAAAAATTAAATAAGAAGATATCAATAAAATACTTCAAATGTGCCTGACATAATGGAAAGTCTCATAATATAGCGTTATTATATGTTATTAGATTTTTTGTTTTAATTTGGGAAAAGTTGTAGATGTTTTCTAAAGCATGCATTAACTATCTGAAGCACTACCAGCCTGTATTGTCGTGAGCTGATTCATCATTGGAAGGATTCATGAAGAAGCTGCCTATTTGTTAACAGTTAAACTGTAAAGGAGATTCCTGCACTGTTGTAAGATTGGACTAAATGGCTTCTAAAATTTCTTGTCATTCTCAAAGTCAAGGATATTTTTTAGACAATATAAATTCAAACATGCATTCTAAATGGAAAAGTAATAAACAACTTTTCAGTGAAAGATATAAAGGGGGAGCAGTCCTATCACCAATTTGGTGTGTCTTTGGATGTTTTAGCTTAAGCTGCTGATGTCACATGCTTTTTATTGCTGTCTCACTGAGTCTCAAATCACCATGTCTTCCAGATGACTCTGTCATAGGTCTATTTTATGTGCCATTTTCTCTTCCACTATTTTACTTCCATTTAACATTATGCTATTATGCTTCCTATTTTATGTGCTAACTTCTTGCTTAAAGGAATATACTTTGTTCTTATGTCTTTAAATTCATAAAAATCTCTTACAAGTTTAAAATCTGTATTTTTTATGTTTTGTCTATTATTTCATTATTCAGACAATGATGGATTACCTGAGGAAAAAGTATTAAGTATTGGTTATAAAGCTATATTTAAAGAAAAATATTTCAAGCTCAAGGTGCCTTTTTGTTTTGTTTTGCCTTTTTAAACTTTAAGACTAAATACATTATTTGTTAAATGACAGCATCCATGTAGAGGGGTAAGAATTGATAGACATTAATGAGATTTATAAAAATAACTGTTTAAAGAAGTTAGTAAATATAAAAAGACCCATAGATAGGGAGAACAAGTTGATGGTTGCCAAATGGGAGGGAGTGGCAGAATGAGTGAAAAATATTTTAAAATAGTAATAAAAAATGAAGTTAGTAAAATTAAGTTTCCATTTCACTCAATAAAAGAAACTTAATTTTGCAAATTCACTGTAAATTGTGTTATAACTGAGTTTAAAAATTTGATTCTTGATTTGAACTCAGTCAACTCAATGTTCTCCTCTCCTCCTCTTTCTTCATAAAATGCAGTAAGAAAAGGTGAGGCTTGTGTTGTGTTGGTATTGGTGAGGGGATATCCAGCACTGTCTGCCTTCGTTTGTGCATCTTGACTTCTGCGGAGATGTAAAGCAGAAGGGCCTTATCATTGTTCAGTGCTGTTCTCTGCTGATGTCAATCATCTAAGCATCTCTCAGCTCCTCAGATGCATGTATTCATTATTCCAAATATGAATTCCATTCAAGGCTAGAGTCGAGGTAGAAATGGGTATCATGATGGGCATAGAGCTCATTCTCAGAAAACCAGATTATTTCTAATTTAATCAATTACACCCCTATTATTTCTCACTCTGAGAGGTTGAATTTTAAGTTTCTTTATGATGGAATTATTTTCATAACTTTTAGCTTTGTTTTCCAAATCTCTTTTTCTTCAATAGATATGCTTCATTTGTATTTTTTGGGCTTTTATTCTTGATCTTCCTGAGCCAAAGCATTTGGAATTTAGAAGAAAAAACATTTCTCTTTCAAGTTCTGAGCTCTTAGAACTTTTTTTTTAAAGTATGGATTTTAAGACACCTTTTTCTTCCTATAGATTTTATAAAGTCTACTTAAGAGCTCAAAAGCATAAAATTTGGACTCTTATTCCTCTCTTATTCATACTCTGAAACTAGGGCACAAAAAAAAATACTTGCTGCCACTTTGTTAATGGCGGAGATGGTAAATTTAAAAAGACTGTCAAATTAAGGAATTTGATCTAAAATTTTACATTGCTATACCCATTATATGCAAAATACAAGGCAAATGGTAGGTCTATAGATGCACTATGCAGCTGAACTAGGGAAAATGAGATTTTGATGAAATTTCCTATGACATCATTGAATTAATTAAGTCACTTTCAGTCACAGGTTGAGGTTAGGACAAAGGACTGTGGTCCACAATACATGGATGAAATGGAGTCAATTGGCCATCAGCAAATCATATTTCACTGTTCTGTTATTCTTGGATAGATCAACAGAACCAGCCAGCATCATCACTTGAAACAAATTCTCAAATTGATTCCTAGAAGTTTCCAGCTTAAACAGTTATTCTTCTCCACCCTCCCTCCTCCATTTCCTCTCTTTTCTGCATAAAAACATTAACAGATTATAATACTATCTATGAGATTGCTAGTCATTCTGAAAAATATGAATCTTTTTTTTTTTCTTTTAAGGAAAAGGTGAGATAAAGGTGATGACAGGAAGATTCAACTTTCTTACTGCATTGTCATCCCTAAAACCAAGGTTTAATATTATGTGGTGCTTTGACTTCCAGGGGAAATTGAGAGAGCCTCAAATTGTCTAACTTTATGATCCCCTCTTCATTCTGTTCTCATGGAAAAGGTGCCCCAGCCAAACAGCTCTTCTTATCAAATGGATCAGGTACACTTTCTACCAATCCTTAAGTGGCAGGTTTTGTTTCCCTTCCAGGCCTCTGACTTTTATATACAAGTCAGTCACATCCTCTCACAGGTACCAGGGATACCTCATTTTCTAAATACTATAAAACTTACCTCCTACAGCCCCTGGCTGTTCACTCTATTTCCAGTGCATTCCTTAGGTATTTTGCATGTGTGTGATCTCTTCCTCCAGGCTGTGAGTATATGTGACTAATAAACTCCTGTGGATTTTTATCTGTTCTGTCAGGTGTCATGAGGCTGGCCATTCTTATAACCCTAGAGCAGGAATCCCTCCCTCACCAACAGAGTGCTTAGGAGGTGATTAAAACTGTTACTTCATTCATTTACTCAGAAACCTATTCATTTTGTGACACTGGGTGGCTAGACATTGAGCTGCATACTTCACTTATGCTAATATTTAATCTTCCCAACAGCCCTCCATATCTGTGTCATTATTACCATTTCAGAAGAAACAAATCTATGATTCATAGAGGTTAATTCTTCCCAAAGTTATACAGAAAGTAAAATCGAACCTAGCTTCTAGTTTCAATCCTATCTTCTTTTCACTACCTTATATTATTTGTCAAAGGTAAGTTTACTTTTGTCTAAAATAACAAGAAAGTATGTTATAACAAGTTTTTAATGAAATAGAAAAAAGTTTGCTTCTTAAAATGGACAAACATTTCTTGTAATTTGCTTTCATTCATAATCCCAGATTAAAAATTCCCAGAAACACGTCTTAATGATGATGGTAGAATGAGGCTGCTACAATAAGTGCCATCTATTACATTGGGCCTTTAGAGCCAGAAGCAACAGTGCAAAACAGTTTTAAATCACTTGGGAATCTCTTTTGGCTCTGGGCTTTCTTCTCCTTCATGAAATTTTATGAGTAGCTTTAAAATACCCTTCTCCATGTTATCTCCATTGATGTCCTTTCACTCCCGAATGATCCCTGGTAAGCTTGAGCAAAAGTTCCAATAGGATGGATCCTAAAGAAACTGGGGTTTCTGTACTAACTGGGCCAATGATACAAATGCTCTCTCTTCCCTAATTCTTCTGTTTTTGTAAAAATACTTGAGCTCAGGAATAAAAATATCACAGGAAATTATTCACCTCTATCTCCAAGACTCTACTCCTTTCCTTATAAAGGATTAGCTAAATGAAGCAGGATCTGAGAAAATTTTATTTACACAGACACTTCTAACTAAAGATATTCTTAACACCTATATTCCATTCCCTAATTTCAATTTGTGTGACTTGTTATCACAGTTATAATGTATTGAGAATCTGACATGTGACATATGCTGTGTTAGTTGCTATACATATATTAATATATTTATGCGTTGAATTACACCCTCATAATAATTATTTCTGTGTATCAATAAAGAAATCAATGTATAGATAATATAAGAATATTCTTAGGTCCTACGGCTAGTTCTGGAGAAGCCAGGAGTCAAACTCAGGCCTGACTCTGCAGCTTCTTCTTGACTCACATTAACCCTGGTTACACTGAGAGATTTGGAAACACCACAGCTTGCTTTGAGGCCAAAGCTGTTCATAAATGCATTTTTGGTAGAGGTAGGTCTTTTCACTGGTTTGCCTGCTGCCTACATGATTCCTAAAAATATACTGTTGATTGTTCATAGCTTCAGAGAAAATCTCTTTTCCATAAAGTGCCCATTATAGTGTGTCAATGAATGTGATATCGTGCATAATTTACCTCAGGGGAGTATGTAATTAGAATATTAACCTTTTACTTTTCTCCTGTAAATCAGTTTTAGAAAATGATGGGAGAATAATACATTAGCAACCGTGTCTACAGTATTATTGTGCTTTTAATTTCTAAGTGATTCTCTGGGAACAAAATGCTCAGAGATAAGATCCTGATTGTGTTAAGCAGAGATGGCATTTTGCACATATGAAGGGACTTACTTCCCATGTCTTTCATATGCTTTTAAAAATTATTTAAATTTTTTCTTCTTTATCTTGTGTTAGTATTTTAATCAAAGGAGAAAGAAATTCAAAATTCTATTGTTACAACTAAAAATTATTATTACATTTCAGTAAGTACAGTGTTTGTTTAAGGTACATGCTTTTGCTTCCATGAAAGGATGAAGAACATGTAAAGTAAGAGTGATGTGCCCTGGGAAACTGAGAAGGGTCAGCAGCATCTCCACTGCCAGACCCCATCCTCCCCCACAGAGGCTGACTTGATTTCTCAGTTCTCAGAAGAGCTTAATTCTCTGCACTACAAGAAAGCAGAATTGGTCTCATTGTAACTGAAAACTTTGGACAATTCCAACTCTGGATCTCACTGATGCTTATAGGCAGGCTTGACTTTGTGTCTCACAAAAACTGGGTCACAGACTTGACTTTTAGGAGCATCATTTGTGATACGTTAGTCCTTAATGATATGGAGATGTGTGAGAAGGCAAACAAACAAACAAAAACCCCTGTGATATAATGATATATTTTTAAATGGTACATGTTAGAAGGTGAAGGGAATGGCATTGAACTTGGAGTCAAGAGACTTGGTAGTGTTTTACTGGCTGTCTGGTTTTGAGTATAACACTTAAGTTCTCAGAGTCTCAGTTGTTCTATTTGCAAAATGGAGATTTTTTTTTTGTCCTGTCTACTTCCAATAATATCTAAAGAGACAGACTGGGATTTAAAAAATTATGTCAAATATTACAATTATAAGCATATGAAAATATGAAATTTACTATTTCTTCTAGCTGCTATCTTTAAGTGGCTAAGTTTTTATTTATATTTTATATTTAGTTAAATAATGTAAATTTTATGGCAAAGCTGAGTTAAAGGTAGAATTCTTTATATCGTTGTTCTAAAATTTTCTGTAAAAGTAACTTTTTAATATTCTAAAATGTTCTATAGATTTCCTTAGCTCAGGGGTTACTCTTGACCTTGAAATCTTTATCTTTTAAAACTCTTACTAATCTTCATCTGTGGTAATTTAAAATGGCCCACAAAAAGTATAAGGTCTCAATGCTCGGAGACTTTGAATGTTACCTTATATGGGCGGGGGACACCTTTGCAGAATTAAGGATCTTAAATGGGACAATTATCTTAGATTATTCAGGTGGTTCCTAAATGTAATCAAAGGTTCTTTATAAGAGGAAGAGAGATTTGACGCAGAAATAAAAAGAAAAGGTGACGTGGTCCCATAGCAGAGACTGGAGTGATATAGCCACCAGCCAATAAAAAATGGCCTCCACCAGAAGCTGGAATAGGCAAGAAATAAATTCTCTCCTAAAATATTCAGAGATAATCCTGCCCTACTGACAACTTGATCTTTGGCTCATGAAATGGATTTTACACTTCTGCCTTCCAGAAATGCAAGAGAATAATTGTGTATTGCTTTAAAACCACATTTGTCATATTTGTTACAGCAGCCATGGAAACTGAAATATCAAAGACTGTTCTAAATGAAATAGTGAGTGAGTGAGAGAACCTCATCAAAACCTCTAGCCTATCTCCTCATACCTCTGTTTTACTGCCCTCTTCTAGCTCTTGAGAAGTTATCTTAAGACTGAAAAATTCAATATTGCCTTCTCAATGAGAAATCATGGGCTACATTGTCTTATACCATGAATGTTCCCTTGCATCTTGGGCCATTACTGACACAAAAGGAAAACTGTCAGCCGATGAAGATTGTTGGAATCAAATGAGTTGTAAAATATGAAGTTGAGTTTCCCAAGTGAAATTATTAAGACAAATTTCTCTTTGATGATAATGAAAATAGATTTGATGATTTCTTAGTTGAGATACATACATACATACATACATACATACATACATACATACACACACACACACACACACACACACACACACACACACACATATATATATATATATTTGCAATGAGTTGTATACTATGTGTCTTAATGGATTCTACCTATTAATGTTGTATGGAAAGGTAAAGAATTACATTTCTTAGGATTCTTCTCTCCCTACAATCTATGTTCTTGGTCATTGGCAATTCAGTACCCCTATTTTTACTAAGAAACAAAACAACTTCAAACTAAAGGACTCATGATATTAAAGAAACAATGAATGAGGCATCTTTAAATATTTTATAATGTACATTCTTGAATATCTTTAAAAAGTAGTTTAAGAGAAAATAATTTTATTTACAGTTCTAAAATTTTTTTACTTCTGTTGGCTGTGATATTTTTTATCCTATGCAGGTTAACATGCTGTTGCTTTTGTTATTCTTTGTAATTAACTGACCATGGACAATTCTTAATTTTCATCCAGTCGGTTTTGAATGGACAACTGTAATACAAAAATTTTTAAGCCTATTTTAAATTAATGGATATTGAATAAAATTTTTCAAAGATTTTCAGTGATTTAAAAATATTTGTAGTGTCAGCTAATTGTTGAGATATCCCTTAATCTATTTATGTTTTTGATCTATATCATATACTAAGTATAAATACTCAGATTTTAATATCTAAATATTTAAAATTTTATACTAACAAAAACCCCAAAAAGTTTTCTTTAAATAACACTGCTAAATATAGTACATAACAATTGCTAAAACTAACAGGGAAGAAATTTATCAGTTAAATAAAAATGAAAGAAATTTATAGCATTTACTTGCATATCTATATAGATTGCTAACATACTGATATATTTCTAATTCTTAAGCCATTTTTCTTAAGTCTTTGTCTCCATTCTCTTATCTATTTATTATGTTGCTGTTGTTGTGTGTGTATGCATGGGTGTGTATAGGTGTGTGTATGAGAGTGATTTAATTAGTGAATAAAAAAGAGTAAATTAGAAATTTCTAGATTGGAGATAATAGGAGTAAAAGTGAAAAAAACAAATGGACTAGAAAAAGATCTCAGTGAATAAAATGGGATTTTCAGGGGTTCATTTTTATCTGAGCACAGATTACAAATATATGGTTATTTTAAAAACACATCAAGCTGAATGCTTTTAATTTGTGTATTTTTCTGAACATATTACATATTTTCAAAGTTCATATTGAAGTAGAAAGAAGAAATAAAGTGGCCAAGAGATGAAAATGCTTGCAATAAATTAAAAAATAGTAATAACTTTAAAATGAGACTGACTGTGGAATATCAAAATCTCATTTTTTCATATTTTTGAGAATTTAGGTTTTTTGAGAAAAATATTTTGCCCCTCATCAGCTCTTTTGGTTTGTTAGGCATATGTTATTGATTTGTGTTGTTATAATAAATGCATCATCCTATGAAAAATGAGTTGGCATTTTCTTATTTAAAAATTTTAAATTTGGATAGTCTAAACTATCAAGACTTAACTTCCAAATCACTTTTCAACTAAGTAAGCAACACAGAGGCATTTTGTACTGTATTGAAATTTTAAAACAACAATGAATTTTCATTTTTTATCTTGGCATTGAGCAATTTTTGATAAAACTAGAATATTTTACAGTAAAATGGATTGAGGACTTAGAGCAACAACAGTTTTCAAAGAAGAAAGTGGATAATTTTTTCACTAATAATAGGAAAATTTATTAGCCTTGATATAAAGTTGTATTCACACTTCGTAATTGTTCTGTATATTTTTAAACGTGTCCACTTTCCTAAATATTAAAGGTTGAATTATAAAGTGTATATTCATTTTAATATCTACATTTTGAGAAGAAAAATTTATAAAATTAGGAGTTCCAGATCCTGTGTGAAGTCAAGGCCTAGAAATACTTAAAAGTACAGTAAGATTCTTCAAGATCCTTTAATTAAAAAGGAAAATTTGTGATTATACCAGAAATGTTAGTGTTAGTTGGCAGATACCCTGACAAAAGGAAATATTTAAAGGCTTGATGTGGAAATGATGGTGGGTGGGGTGGATAACTTAAGTCTTGGATGAAAGTGAAATGGAAGAAACTGAAGAAAGGGAGTCAACTTCCATTAGAATTAATGAATAATAGCTTTTTGTGAACAGATTAACATAATAATAAACATTGGAGGATCTGTAGGTGAAAAATGGAAAGTAGTAGATAAAATGAGAATGCCCTCATTTATGGAGTAGTGAATTGCTAGAATAAAAGACATAGACATAAATTGTGCACTAGTATTTTAGATTTTCTTCACTCATGGCTAGTTTGAGTATATGTCAGTACATGTACTTTTTAAAGATAAAATAATAATGCAGTTAGCATCAGAAATGTTAGTTCAGAACTTTCAGGATTCTCTTGGGACACTCAGATCACCTTCTTATATGGGTAGTGCTACACTCGTCTGGGTCTTACTCAGCTCAAGTTGCTATAATGAAAAAAATCATAGACTGAGTGGCTTAAACAACAAACATTAATTTCTTGAATTTCTGGAGGCTGAAAATCTAAGATCAAGGAGCCAGCAGTTCCTGCATCTGGTGAGAATATTCTTCCTGGTTTGCAGATGGCTGTCTTCTTCCTGTGTCCTCACAAGGTGAAGAAATACTCTTTCTTTTCTCTCTTCTTATAAATTCCCTAATCCCATTCAAGAGCCAGCCCTCCACCTTCACGACTTAATTCCCACTCAAAGGCCCATATCTTAATATCATCACATGAGGGAATAAGATTTTAACATATGAGTTTAGGGAGGACATGAATATTCAGTCTATAACACCTGGTAATATGTATTATATAAAAATAAATTTTAGTATCTTTCAAATTTAATATTTTTTATCATTCAGTCCTTTATTCAATAGTAAAATAGATTTTGTGTCAGGCTTGGCTCAGACACTCTGATGGTAAACAAATTAGATAGTCTCAAATCATATAATGAAGAATCTTTAGTTTGAGAGGTGGGGAGCATTTCATTGAAAAAGTCACTGATGAACAGAGCCTTAAAAAATAATCTATTTAAGAGAAACTGTGTAGAGTGGTTGAGCCAGAGGCAGCAGGATGGCAAATGCAGTCTAGACGTATTAGCATATTAGTGTGTTAGACAAAGCATGGCACATTTGGGGAGCTGAAGGAAGCCTAGTGGTGCTGGGAAGTGAAAACAAGTGGCAACACCATATGAGGTAAGGTCAAAGAATCAGAAAAACAGAGTTGTGTTGTGTGTGTGGTGCATGTGTGCTCGTGTGCAAAAAAGAGAATGAGAGTGAGAAAGAGAGAGAAATTGTTTTTTAAATAAATTTGAAACCACTGAAGTATTTAAATGGAAGATAGCATGATAATGCTTGTGTTCAGGAAAACTACAGGCTTCAATCTAGAAAAATGAGTTTAGAGGGTAATTCATATACAACTATTGAGATAGTCCAGATAAAAGATGATGGTAGTGTGGTCTGTAGTATGGACAGTTGAATGGATAAAAATAGGCAAATTCTCAAGAAACATAAATAGTAAAGTCTTAACACTGTTTCCCATAAATTAAGAAAAAAAAATTGAATAGCTCATAGCTTTCTGTCATGTGTGTCTGAATATATGTGAGAGCCATTTAAGAAATGGTGACTCTGGAATAATATCAGATTTTATGAGTCAATTTTGTTGGTAACTATATCATTATGCCTTTGAAGCATCCACGTAGAAATGAGAAATAAGTAGAATAGAGTATAAATTTTGTTTCCTGTAAGTCATAATATGAATTATATTTGTAGTCAACAGTTAATGAGATTGCTTAAAAAGTATAGTGTGAGGAGAGAACCCAGCATTGAGCCTTAAGGGGTTTTAACCAGGAAATAGTAGAAGAAAAAATAGGTAATATTTGTTATGAAATGCAAAAAATGAGTCTTTCTAGAAACAGTTAACAGCAATGTCAAGTGCTGCTAAAATGTCAACAAGTTGACAATCGAAAAACAGCTCATTGAATTTAGAGAGAAATTTTTCTATAGATTAAGAGAGTTCAGAGAGTTTGGTCTTCTATATGAGAGAGGGGTGAAATGACAGTGACAATGCAGACAACGTTTCATGAAGTTTGTGTACAAATGAAGAAAGAAGTAGGGCAGTGACTGAGGGGAAATTGGGACAAAGGGATCCTTTAAAAGAGTGGGATCAAATTGAGAGAGGTTAAATATGGAAGGAAGAGTTACGTATTTAACAGTAATGTAAAGGTCAGGAGAATAAGAGAGAGAATGGAATCTGAGCCACAGATATGGACATTGGCTAGGAAAAGATGATCTGGTGAAATAAAGTAGGAAATTGGAGAAGATAAGGTATTTAAGGGAGTTTTAAAAGGCTGAAACAGTTGTGGATCGTAAAAGAGCAAACAGAGCAGAGAAGGGTAGAATTGCTGGGGCATGTTTGCATTTGTGCTTGGTAATCACAAAACTAAAATGGAACCAATCTGCGTTTTCGTGTGACCCTTTCTAGTGAAACGGTTATTTTGGTTCTGAATGTAATAAATGGTGAATGAATAGATGAATTTATCTAGTATGGGAGTTTTTTTGGATATGGAAATAAAAAGAGAAACAAGTTGGGTAAATTATGTTACTGACAAGTATAAAGCTGAAATGATGAATTGTTCACTTTTTTTTTTTGAATAAGGAGAGAAATGATGCTTCAAATAAGTGAAGCTATTTCTTTCTTTGTGTATGAAAAGTTTATAAAAATATGGAAATTATAGTCAAATAAATACAGAAGTTTTATTCTGAAATAAAAAGAAAATTGAGGCAATGTCTACCATTTTGTTTAACTTGAGGATCTACACTGAGCTATTTAAAGATTGTAATGGTTAAATATGTTTATATTATCCCTTATTTTACTATAATCTACTCTATATCCACATATTGAGGTGGCCATTTATCAGAATGCATAGAGGCCTCAAGTTGTCTGAGTTATTTTTGTTAGACATTGTAGCAGCATTTTACAGGCACTACATTTAAAAATAAAACAAAACTGTGGAGATTATCAATTCCAATCTTCTCATTTTAGAGATTATGTATTTAAAACTCAAAGATATGATAAAATAAAGGACATAGAACAGTTAAGAGGTTGTAACTCAAGGTCACATCACTTTAACCTCAATATTAAGCACCCTCCATAATCTTGTCAGTGACATAGATTAATATGTTAGCATTGTAGATGACCCAGATAAAGCATATCCAAAGAAATTAATCTCTAATTAATTTCACTAAATAATTCTCCTACTGTACCCAAGGTGTATCAATCCTTGAGATAATATCAGAGATATTTCTTTGACATTATAACATGCAATTAAAAGAGTTAAACCCCAGAAGAGTCTATAAAAATTCTAAGTAGGGTTATTTAAAAAAAAGTTTGGATGACAGTAAATACCAACCCTGTCTACTTAACATGTTTTTCTCAAATTCAATATAATATTAAGGTAGAAAAGTGAACTAATTTATTCCTAGCTTAATAGGTAACTTCAGTTGACATTATGTTAGGGAATCTGAAATTGAATATCACATCAGAAAAGCCAGCTATGATATGAATTAAGAGAGGTAACATCTACAAGGTCACAGGTAACAGTTATCTGCATACAATGTGAATTCTGTGTAAAGTAGTAATACTCTTAAATCAGTGTTTTTGTGTAATGTGCTTGTGTAAATAAAATTATTTATTTCTAATTTCTATATATCTTTCAGAATAGTGTGTTTTTCTCTTACAGACAACTTACAATGTCAGAAACTTTGATGCCCATTATTCATAAAGTTAATTTCAGTGGCATCAATACCATCATACCATTTATAAATGCTCCACTGCCACATATGAAAGGGTTGATTGTTGACAGCCTAAAAATTTTTGCCATTCACCATGAATTCTTAGGCAGACTCAGGTAATCTGGTCATGGTTCACATAATTTTGAAAGCTGTGTAAGATAATGTGCCAATGCTGAAATAAATAAGTTAAAAATATATTGTCAACTTTCTTCCCCTTATGGTATAATAATATAATTCTTCTCATAAAGTTACATAGTTCAGATACTGTATAATAATTTACTACATGGGATCAGAGAATCCTCATAACAAAAATGACATCATTTAATTTTATTAGCTTCTCTAAAAGCAGGGGCTATCTGCTACTCAGATTTCACAAATGAGGAGAACAACTTTCTATAATTAGAAAGTTTTGACTATGATTTTCATAAAGCTTGTGTAATTCCTTATCAGTTATTTACTGAAGTATCTTAAGTCCCTGCAATGATTTCTGACACATGATAAATATTTTATAAATATTTGTTGAATAAATGAGTAAAACATGTGTCAGTATTGTAGAGGTAGAACTCTGTCATAGCTCGGAAGCAATGAGACAGACATAAAGGGTTAAACATAGAGAATTACTGTTAAAATACAAACACACACACACACACACACAGCACAAAGAAATTCTATGTTGATTCAAGCTTTCTTCTTTATCATTGGCCTTTATAGTCACTGAAGAATTTCTTTATAATATTTTTTATAAATATAATAGGTGTTTTACATTAGAAATACTGCATTTATGGCTATTAGCTAGAAGATAAATGTTAGAGTGAAAGATGTACAACAACCTAGGATGGTGTAAGTGGATTTTACTTTATTTTGCCAGTTTAAGTATATATTACCAACTAAAAAATGTTGTTTTGTTACAAACTCATCTCAGTAGGCTTGGGATTATAATTTTTTACAGAGTAGAAAGTCAAACAAAAGTCATAAAAACAAATTAATTAAATGCTTGAATCAGAAAGCTTCCTAAAATGGTTACTACTTACAAAATCAAATTGACAAAATCTGAAACCATCCCTAGAGGTATTCTAGTTAGAACACCCTTGGCGCACCAGCAATATTTCCAAGAGTTTGGTACTGACTTGTGAATAGTAAATTATGATGCCAGAGGCAAGCATCAATTTTAGATATTCTAATTCTCTAACACATTTTTAACAAGGAATGTACAATAACAGGAAGAGTCATCTTTTCCTCAAAATGTAGTGAAGAAATGAAACTGGCAGATGTAGCAAAGATTGTAAAACTGAGTGGGCATTCAGACAATCAGGTGCTGTGCTCAGTATATATGAAAAATGGATATTTATTGAGAATAGCAACTAAAATAGTATTATGATTTAGCTCCTTGATTTAATGGAAAAAAATGTAGAACATGACATGAGTGTTGCCATCAGTTGACAGGGGTTTCACAAGTAATAATGAATATAGTATCACAATGGATTGTGAGTGGTTAACTTTTGGGTTTAAATCCAAATCTGTTTAAATATATTCCCAATTTAGCATCACTCTCTTGCATTCTAACATGTTCTTTGTGAATGAAAGCTAGGACTCCTACCCAGCCCACTGCCTACCTTATATTTATACACAGCTATGGTAAATGAGCACTCCTGATTGATTAGTTATTGTGGCATTTACAATGTATTGCAGTTCTTGAATTATGTTTTATGCCTGGCATGATCAAGAAGCAACAGAAGAAAAGTATAACTGGAAATTTCTGGAATTTTATAATTAGTTTGCTAGCTTACTTTAAAAATATTCCTGGAAAAAAAGGACACAATAATAAAACAAGTAAAAATATAGAAAAAGGCATGCTGGAAAAACCAAAATATAGATCAAACAAAGAGATCACCATCATCACTTCAAAAGGTTAATTATACATATTAATTTTTTTAAAAAAACTAGAAAGTTGTATGATATTGTAACTCTCCCTCCTATGTGGCTGGTGAGATATTAATTGGCAAGGACCCTTTTGTAGCATAATCAAACGTAGTTACTGTGATTAATATGCACATGCTTTGCAGTCTTGCAATAATGAATCCAAGGGAAACTTCTGAACAAATATACAAGGAGGTACGTAACAAGATGTTCATGTTAATGTTATTGTTCTAGCAAAATTAGACACAATGTAGGTGACCATCACAGGGTAATATATAAAACATAAGCTAAATCTATATATTGCAACATGACTAGAGCACTGAACCATAACATTTAGATGAATAAGGATCCACTTTATGAATGCAGAGTTGGTGAAATCTCATTCAAAATGCATCGCTGCCTGAAAATTGGAGAGGGCTGAGTCATATCGTGGGCAGATTATACTAACACCCTCTACAAATGTTATGGTTTCTTTTGGTTTAGTTCTTTAGTCATAAGCATGATTCATCTTTAAAATTATTAATGCTGTCTTAACACTCTCCACTTCATATTAACCTTCTTTATTTTATTCAAATGTTCTAGGTAAGTTCCCAGTACAGCGCCTTTGCATTTGGTGTTTCCTCTGCTTAGGATGCTCTTCTCTGAGACACAAATATGACTCCTCAGTTCTCTTCCTTTCTATCTTTCCTTGAATATCACTCTTCGGTGAGGTCTTTCTAGGCACCAGATTTAAAATTTCAAGTCAAACAGAAACAGAATTTTCTATCCCCCTCCTCTTTTCTTGACTAATGTTTCTTTCTAGCACTCAGAGTCATTTGCGAAACTATTTTAAAGTATCT
The DNA here is from genome assembly GCA_030015415.1 of Cynopterus sphinx. Lineage (NCBI taxonomy): Eukaryota > Metazoa > Chordata > Mammalia > Chiroptera > Pteropodidae > Cynopterus > Cynopterus sphinx. The sequence goes on from CM057383.1 coordinate 122,772,535, forward strand.
ATTTTGTTGCCTGTCTTTTATTTGTCTGTTTTGTACAACAATCTACCCATTGTTAGTGTTCAATTAATAATTGCCACATTAATTATTTAATATTTTTCCAAAAATGATTTGACATTAATATTGCTGCATCAACTCTTTAATTTTTAAATTGACCTTTGCCTCATCTATACTTTTCTACTTATGAGTTTTCGAAAATTTTTCACTTTTAATTCAAATATTCATTTTTTAAATCACATATAAATCATTTTTCCCTCTTAATTCAGTCAAATTCATGATATTTATTTGTTTAATATTTATCTTCCCTGGCTATAAGAAAGTTTAGAGATATGAATGATGTCAATTATGTTTACTTCTGTCCAGTGTCTAGTATAGTTCTGGCATAAAATTGGAGCTCAGTAATTTTTTTGTTTCCTTTATATTTTTAATGAAATTGGTAAATTAGTACTATTTTTAAAAATATTGCAATAAAGATAGAATAAGCTATCACAAACTCAACCTTTTTACAGCAAAACAAAATATTAATTTTCTGGCTTTCTCCATTTATGTTATATGTACATACATATTTATAATTTTAAAATATATAGTTATGTGTATGTAAACATAGTTGCTCAATTGGAAAGAAAACTATGAACATTAAGTCCTTTTAGTGTTTTCAGGATATACCAAAAAAATGTATAATTTCCCTATTATTACATATATTATTAGTATTATAGTAGTCTAGCTTTGAGGAATTAATTTTTGAAAATATTGAGGTTATAGAAATGAAACTCATTATTTTTATTTAAGTTTTATTTAATATTTGGCATAGCTATACATCTGTTTCATGAAGCAGTTTACCATATTACAGTAGCAATTCAGTTTTGACATCTTAGCAATTTTTTCTCTAGAACTCAGACATGTTATTAAGTCAAAATGTGTTAGATGTTGGGCATTCACTAAGACATCTGTTGAAAAATAACATTCTACTTTTTTTATAAAATTAAATTTGATAGCTTAGAAATACCGATGGTTATTCTACTGAATTATTTTTCATTTTTACCCATTCTACTTTAAATGATCTTTCTATATGAGAGAAGGTTGTAGGCATGGATTGCAGTTCACATTTTAATAAACAGAATTAGGGGGGGAAAGAACTCCAGGTAATGTATTAGAGTAATTATAATAGAATCAAGAAAAAGCTGAAAAAACATAAGCAGCTAAAATCACAAAAAACTCCCTTCTTGCGAATCCTTCTGGCTTTACTACTGCGGTTGATAATCACCATGGTAAAAGCGTTGGAGAAAGAATGAGGAAAGAGTTAGTCTTGGAAGATAAATTAAGAAAGCAAAATTCCATTATTATGAATAATACTATTTAGATTACCATGTCAGAAAGGCTGAATAAATTAAAAAAGACTTTAAGACTTTCCTGAGACATAAAATAATGATTTCAAAACATTGTATGATTCTGTTGCATACTTGGGTTTCTTTGAAAAAATTTTGATTTAAAAATCTATAAATATTCCTACATAGATAACAAAGATGAAAACGATACATACCTTGATGATTTTCTTTTTAAATTTCTGTTCTTGGCTGCTATAATTTCGATCCTCTATTCTTAGAAATTGAAATGATTAAGATTTAAGTAAGGCTGCTTAAGATTTTCTCAGAAATGTAAAAATCTCATTTTATTATTATTTTTTGCAGAAGTCATAAGAGTTCTGATTTAGGTTAGGTGATAATGAAATAAATTTCCAATTAAATAAGATAATGGACTATGTTATCAGCTGATAATATTTCCTCTCCAATTTAGATTGGATTTAGGATAAATCTACTTTCTTTGAATAAGAAACATACAAACTCTCCTGAGTGTAGTATGCCTTCTGTTCAGAGAAGTCCTTAGAAACTGTCATTTCTATAATGCCCAAACCTAAAGAATATTGTAGATAATTATTTCAGAAAAGAGAACTGTAGGCCACGATGTTGTTATATATCATATAGGAATATAAATACATAGGTAAGTGAACATTTTTTAAATTTCTCTTTTCTTTTGTCATCTGATTCTGTCTTTTTAATAATAATTTTTTTCTAATTATAGTTGACATACAATATTATATTAGTTTTAGGTATAAACATAGTAATTAGATATTTATATAACTTAAAAAAAGATCACCACAATAAATCTAGCACCCATCTGACACCATACATAGTTATTAGAATATTATTGACTATATTCCCTATGCTATACATTATATCTTCATGACTGTTTTGTAACTACCAATTTGTACTTCCTAATCCCTTCCACTTTTTCACCCATCCCCTTAACTCCCCTCCCATCTGGCAACCATCAAAATATTCTCTGTATCTATAAGTTTGTTTTTGTTTTGTTTGTTCATTTATTACTTTTTTACATTTCAACACATAAGTGAAATCACGTGATATTTGTCTTTGACTTATTTCAGTTAGCATAATACCCTCTAGATCCATCCATGTTGTTGCTGTTGGCAAGATTTCATTTTATTTTATGGCTGAGTAATGTTCCATTGCATATATGTACCACTTCTTGCTTATGCATTTATCTGTTCATGAACACTTTGGTTGCTTCCTTACTTTGGCTATTATAAATAATGCTGCGACAAGCATATAGATGCATATGTCTTTCTGAATGAGTGTTTTGCATTTTCTGAAAAATATACAGGAGTACAATTAATGGATTCTTCTTTGTCTTTTGTTATAGCCTTTGTTTCAAATTCTATTTTGTCTGGTATAAATATTGCTACTCCAGATCTTTTTTTAAATATCCCTTTTATGAAATGTCATTTCCATCCATTTACTTTCAGTCTATGTGACTGAATCTGAAGTGAGTCTCTTGTAGACAGCATATGTATCCATTCAGCCACCCTATGTATTTTGATTGGACCATTTCTTCCATTTACAGTTAAAGTAGTTGTTGATAGATATGTAGTTATTGCCATTTTATTATCCAGGGTTTTGATCTTTTTCTTCTTAAAAAAGTTCTTTAACATTTTTTTTTGTAATATTGGTTTGGTGGTGACAAATCATTTTAGCTTTTCCTTTTCTGAGAAGCTCTTTATCTGTCCTGTGATTCTAAATGATTACTTTGCTAGGTAAAGTATTCCTGGTGGTAGACCCTTGCTTTTCAATACTTTGACTATTTTGTGCCAATTCTTTCTGGCCTGCAAAGTTTCTGTTAAGAAATGAATTGACAATCTTATGGGAGCTCTCTTGTAGGTAAATAACTGCTTTTCTCTTTCTGCTTTTAAGATTCATTTTGTGTCTTTAACTTTTGGCCTGGTGTAGGCCTCTTTGGGTTCATCTTATTTGAGAGACTGTATTTCCTGGGTTGTATATCTATTTCTTTTACCAGGTAAGGGAAGTTTTCCATTATTATTTCTTCAAAGAGATTTTCAAAACCTTGCTCTTTCTATGATGCAAATGTTGTTATAATTGATGTTGTCTCGATGACCCCTTAAATTATCCTCATTTTTTTGGGTCTTTTTCTTTGTTGCTGTTCTGATTGGGTATTTTCTTTTACCTTATCTTTGAAATTACTGATTCGGTCCTCTGCTTCATCTAATCTACTGTTGATTCCCTCTAATGTATTCTTTATTTCAGTTATTGTATTCTTCATTTCTGACTGGTTCTTATTTACATTTTTATATTAATTTTATGTTTCTTATACTTTTGTTGAAGTTCTCACTAAGATCATTGAGATTATTTTAACTAGTATTTTGAAGTCTGTGTCTGGTTGATTGCTTGTCTCCATTTGTTTGCTTATTTTTCTGAAATTTATTCTTTTATTTATTTATTTATTTTTTCATTTGGAATATATTTCTTTGCCTCCCTATTTTGGCTGCCTCCCTGGTTTATATATATATAGAGATATATATATATATATATATATATATATATATATATATATGTGTGTGGGTGTGTGTGTGTGTGTGTGTATGTATGTATGTGTGTGTATATATATATATATATATATATATATATATATATATATATATATATATATTTCTATACTAGGTAGGACTGATATGTCTCTCAGTCTTGATAGAGTGGGCTTATGTAGTAGATGTCTTTGTCCGGCCCAGTAGTACAGTCTCCCTGGTCAGCTGTGCCAGGTGCACCAACAGTGTCCACTGTGTGGCTTATATGTGTCCTCCTCTTATAGTTGAACCTTGATTGTTGTTGGAACATCAACAACAACAATGGGAGAGATTGACCTTCAGGCTGATTGGTTGTGAGTAATGTGACTAGAGTGGAGGAACCATTGTACAGAGGCTGACTCTCTAGAGTAGGACTCACTTTCACATTGCTCTGATGTCTTCCAATCTGGCCTTTGGGTGTGTCATTCATGAAAGTGGTTGGGTGGTGCTCTGGTGTGGTCTAAAGCAGGCCATCTGATGTGTGGATTCTGGGGCACCTTGTGAAGAGCTCTGGTGCAGGCCAATGTCAGCCGCTGCTATGCCCTGCCCAGGGCCAGTTGATGGAAGCTACAAAGTGATCTGCAGATGGTTATCTTGTGCTAGGCTGTCCCGACCTGCGGGACCTAGTTATTCGCGGGCTCGAAGAGGGTCCAGCCTGAAAGAGAAACGGGCGAGAAAAAGGAGCGGAGGCAAGACAGCATTCTGATCAAGCCTCAGATTTTTTATTTTAGAGCAGGTATATTTATACAGAAGAACAAAGGGGGGCAGGACTGACTAGGCAGGGGGATACTTGTTACAATTTCATTGGTCCTTGGTTGATGGGGTTAGGGGGTACAAAGGTTAGAAGTGAAAAGAGGAACAAGGAGGAGAGGGGCTCCTTGGGCAGGTCCACAGCCATTCAGTAGGTCCTTCCTTATCCGGCGGGTATGTTAATACATTCTGTGGTTAACTATTCCCTGGGACATTGTCTGCTTATGCATTCTTTAGATAGCATACAGGTTTGTTAATGGCCAGGTTCTATGCCGGGGGGCTGGGCGGTCAGGATGAAGGCCTTTTGGCTCCCAACACTAGGCTTGAAGATGCCTGAGAGAGGCTACATGACAAACCGAGACCAGTTACTGCTAATGCCAGGCTTGGGGCTGCTTAGCAAGAAGTAGCCAGCATAGCAAAGCCAGATGATGCCTGTTTGGGATTTATGAACCTTTGAAAGATTTAGAAAAGTTCACAGCATGAGCCAAGGCAGGCCATTTGTATGGAAAAGCTACTGGAAAAAGCTTGGGTGGGCCCCACAAATTGGGTAGGGTGGGTCTCTTGGAATCACCAGGGCAGAATGAACAGAGTTAGCCAGGTTGATGGAGACTACGATTTGATGCCTTCCTGCAAGTGCAGGCTGAGTTGGGGAGGGATCAACAAAGGAACAGTGGTTTCTGCCAGCACTTTTGTCTGGCAGAAAGCTGCCCCTAAAGTCTTTACCCTGAAGCCAGACAATTCAGTTCCTCCCCCATATGTCCCTGGTACCTTTGGAGGTGCCCCAGTGCTGGAGCTCATAGTGAGTGAGTCTTTCAGCGAGTAAGTCCACCCACAGGTTCTTTAAAGAGGAGCACCTGGGACTCCTGGAGCTCTTCGTCTCACTCGGCCACAATCTCTGCTTGTTTTCATAGCCAGAAGTTATGGGGACTTCTCTTACCAGCACTGGCACTCTGGGATAGGAAGCCTGGAATGGGGTTGAGACCCCTTGTTACTCCGAGGGACCTCCTGTAGCCAAGATATCCCTCTCAATTTATAATGTGAGTATGGGAGCAGTTCATTAGCAGTCTCTGCTCCTCTACCAGTCTTGACGTGGTTTCTTCTATATGTCCTTAGTTGTAAGACTTCTGTTCAGCTAGTCTTTAAGTGATTCTTAATGATGATTGTTTTGTAATTTAGTTGTAATTTGATTTGGTCAAGGGAAGAGGTAAGCATTTACCTATTCCTCTGCCACCTTAATTGAAAGCCTCCCTTATTTTCTCTTCAATTCAATCTACTTATCACATCCTTATAGTTTAAGCAAAATAAATTCAGAAGTGGGTGGTAGAAGATTTTCCTTGATGACTTTCCATCTGCTTTTCAAAACACCACATACCCTCTTACAGCTTAATCCTCCCTCTTTTGGATTCTCTGTACCTTTCTAGTTATGTTTGAGTGATTTATAGTGTTATGAAATATATGTTATTGCTATTTAATATATAATTTTGGAAGACTAACATTCTAATGCTGTGGAATATAATACATCAGATAAAAAATAACTATGTGCACTAACATGAGTGGAACACTAAGATATACTTTTTAATTAAAAATACATACATGTATATGTGTGTGTGTGTGTGTGTGTGTGTGTGTAATATATGTGTGTGTAGAGGTGTTAATATATTATTTTGAATTGTAGGAATCTTGCTCTGTGTGTGTGTGTGTGTGTATGGAGAGAGAGAGAGAGAGAGAGAAAGGAGAGTGAGTGCTACTATTTAGAGAGCTCCAGGAAATATTTTAATGTATTGGAGAATGATTTAAAAACTTGAAAAGTGTTTTGAGATAATTGGTGATATATATATATATATATATATATGAGTCAAAATGATTATTTTAAAATTATTTAATTCTTCTATATACATTCATTCATCAAATATGTACTAAATGTCCACTATACTTTAGTATACTATTGAAGAAATAGTTTTCAGAGGAGTTAAGTTGTATTTAATTTTCATTAAAAATTATTATCTCCAAGTTTTAATTACTAGCTATATGACATGTGCCAATTAAACACTGAACATTTTTTAAAATTTGAGAAACAGAAATAGTAATTCCTTGTCTTCAACTATTTTGAGGGTTAAATAGGTAACATGTAATTGTGTACAAAAGTGACCAGCAACTATTAGTTCCCTTTCTTTTTCTGTATCATGGCTTACATTATGTATGATTTCTTATTTCTTCTTTTGAGTTACAAAGTATCCCTTATAGATGTATTTGTCTTTATAAAAGTGACCTTTTACTTCCAATTACTTCTATATCGTTCATTATCACAAATAACCGGATATCCCATCTAAAGCTAATTTAATGTATTTTCACTGCTTATAACCATAAAAATTAAAACTGATAACAGTACTGAAAACTACTATTCAAAATGAAATATTGTTAATATTAGGACAGGCTGATTTTTTAAAAGAGATAAATTTAGCTTCATTGAACATTTAAAATGTAATTTTATTTAAAACAAATTTTTATGCAAACTCCTTAGAACCTATGTTTTATAAAGAGTATATCTGTGTGTGAACTTAGAATTGAATCAGAACTTCTAATTGGCTGGAAATTTATTACGTGATATCTATGAATTAAATAAAAAGCAGAAATTTTTTACTGAGCATAAATAGTCAGTAGAGTCTCTTTGTAAATATAAGCTATAAAATTACCATCTGAAATTGAACAATTTTACTATGGGCAAGATTTTGAGATGAGATCAATCAAGGCAATAAACCCTTGCATTCATCAAACAATTTCTGGAAGGCTTGGAGTAGAAGGCTGCTATTAAACTCTGTTAATATAATTATATTCTGAACCACAGAATAAATATGACCTACTTGGATTTTGCAATCATTAGAGTTTCAATTCTTCACTTAATGTGATAACATGATCTCAGTATTAGTATTTCCTTGGTGCTTCTACTCTGTTATACTTAACTTTATAAATAAAAGTTGTGTTGTACCTTAACTATGAAAGAGAAAATATTTCTAGACCTTCACACAGTTGGTGAGACAATTATCAATTTACAAGCTACAAATGAAAAAAAAATCACCTTATATAAAATGTTTAAAGACTAGAAATCTTGACCAATAAGTGTCTTCTTATATCCTAAGAATGGCTTTAGTATCACTTACAAAGACTAAATGTTGGTGTACTTTACACAGAACCGTATTTCTTACAAACCATTTATAAACCTGACCTTATTTTTTCACTGAACTGAAAATAAATTCCAAGAGATTTTATTATTATATGAGATTTATTCTTAGAGGGCTATAGTTTTTAAGACATTGAGTTCTTCTTACATACCAAGCAAAGGTCTAGGTCGCAAACATTGAAAATTAATTCTGACTTATTTAAAAAGAAAAAACAGTTTATTACATGCTTGTTGATTAGTGCTAAGAAATCCAGAATGCTGGAAACCAGGCTCAGAAGATAAGCAGAAATAAAGAAAAGTAGACAGTGCAAGGTTTAGAGACAATATCAGAGCCCAGAACTAGTCCAACAAGGTGGCCATTGCCAGTTTCTCCTTGTGCCTTACAAACTGGATAGTTCTGCTTCTGTTGTCAGTTGCCTCTAACACTTGGCTCAGTTACTTGTGATTCAATTTTGGGTATATTAAGAATTGGTCAAATTCACATTTTTTTAAGGGAAACTTGGAGAAAGAATGTCTGGCATTTAGGGCTTCTATAGGGAATACTGTTTCTGCATTCTACCAATGTTCTCTTTGTAGGATAGTCTCAAATGTCCCCAGGTTATTCAGGAATTGATGATTATAAAAACTGTTCATAGTGTACTATTTGCAGTATCTGAGATTAATAATGAATGTCATAAATTAACACATACCCACCAAAAAGGCATAATAAAATAAAACCTTCCAGTACTTGAAAAATTATTTTCATGTGAATAATCTCTTTTTATTCAACTATTGTTTTAATATTTTTCTCATTTTTTGTTTCTTTAATGATAGATATAGCCATACTCAACACTAATGATACAAAAAAAAAAGGCAGTTCTTTTCTGTTCCATTGTCAGTCTACCTCTCAAGCTGACCACCTACATACAGATATGCTCAGATAAGCTGTAGTCATATTGTATCGACTGCCCACATTTGCTGTCCCTGGTCAGCAGTGTGGTTCCAGTAACTGTTCGACTGGTTTACCATAATCTGCTCTCATGTCCCAGTGGATTGAGCCCAATCAACGACGAAAGCTAAGCCAATAAGAGTTGTCTACAAGATTTATTTTTTAACAGAACTGAAGGAGAAAGAGTCCTTCACTAGAATATGAGTCTCATTACCTGTCAGTGATAACTGTGGATCCTGTCAAGTGCTCTGAAGTAAACAGAGCCCATGCATGGATGAGGTATGCTCTCCAGAGGAAGCCAGACATGACAGATGAATACAATAAGTTTTGGTGGCATCCTAATTTATTTGTTCCTTTCTTTCTTACTGTTTAGTTTCCAACCACTTCTCCTATTACAAGTTATAGTCTCATATTCTTCCAATACATTCATTTCCTTGCCAAAACAAGTTCTATTGATTTTCTGTCACTTGCAACTCAAATAGCTATGACTATTACTAATATTGAATAACAGCTCAAAGCACCCGCTTTACTAACGGTTTTAGTTGAAAAGTCTTATTGTTCCATCTTTCTTTTACTAGTTGGTATAAATCCTTCTCCACTCCCCAGGTAGGGGCATATTAAGAGGGAATTCTTTTAGTCTCCTTACCCTCCTTTACTTGATCTGTATCCCAAGAAAAGAATATGGGAAGAATGTGATGTCTTGAGCAATATGTGTGAGTGTGTTTATACTTTTAAAAGTATAAACTAATTCTCCCCAACCCCATCCTCTCTCTCTACCTTGCTTTCTCTCATCTCTTCCAGTATCTTGAATCTATAAAGTAATCAAGGACACCCCCTCCACTCTTCTCATATAGATAGCTAGCATGCTTAGAGGTTTTCTGTTTTTCTGGTGATAAAGTTTGTGAAGTTAGGTGGCTTATGGTTCAAGAAACCTGATTTGAAGAAGCCACTTCTCTCACAGGTGAAAGGTAGGTGAAAGGGCAAAATTCAGTTTGTAGAAAACTTCCCAAATTGCTTTAGGTCTCAGCTATGTTCTCTAGTCCAGCCTTATAAAGAAGCCCCTTTACTTTTAGGAACATTAATCCCCACCGATAAAGCTTACGCCTCATCCTCGTCAAGCTCCTTGGATACTAACTCTAACATCTAAAGCTTGTAACCACATAGATAGAATCTCTGTAAATTAGCATTACTGGCAATAGAACAACATTAGAGGGAAATCTTTATTATCAGTTTAATATAGACCCACACACATTCTGCACTTTGTTCTGTGTTGTGATGTATTATTCTCTGTTAGGAATCACTTATTTTCTAACAAGAAAAAATTTTTAAATCTATCTTTATTCCATATTTTACATTTGAGAAAAACAGGTCATTGATTTACTCAGTCACTCATAAGAGAGTTAACACATGTTTTCTGAACAACAACTGTAATATCAGGTCCTTGTACAATACTACGAAATTGATAGAGCACACATCATTGCTCTCAGTGTGTTTGGGAGAGTAGCTTATTAACTTTGATCAGAAATTTTTCTTTTTTTATTAGGTATTTTTAGAAGACTGGGAGAGTGTATTATACTCAGAAACTGAATGTTTGTCTACTTATCATGGCAAATCTTTATAGATACAAAACACAGAGACTCTTTTATAATAGTTCAAAAGAACACAGAAGGCTAGGCATTTTACTTACATCTCTTCTCTAGCATAGACTAGATATATGTCATCACACAAATCATTTAAGCTTTATTGACTTTGATTTTATTATCTATAAAATGGGAGTAAATTTTGTTGTGTAAATTAAATGAGCAAGCATATGCCATGCAAATGTCAATGTAGGTGCTCACGGTATATGAGACAACATGGAGAAAATTGTCAAACGAAGCCATGTGTTCTCTGAAGAGGGATGTCATCTCCAAGAATGTAAAAATTGGTTCTTTGGAGTGAAAAAAATTCTGTTTTATGAAAAATGCACAAATATACATGTGGTATATAAAGTAATATATAATTTATCTATAATAATAGAAATTTACAATTAGAAAAATTAGGTAATTAGGAAAAACTGTTTTGAAAGGCTATCTGGAGTGATTTTTAAAAAGTGTTGAGAACACTGACCTAGGGAATAATCTATTTTTCTCTTCTAAATGCCTATAAAACCATAAAAACACTACTTTTACTAGGTTTTATTTTTAATGTTTCTTAAGTCATGTATAATCAAAACTTTCTTACCCACCTCATAGGGTCACAGTGAAGATCAAATGAAAATTATTTCATTGGTCTGTGCAAACACTTTGAAGTGTACAAAGTGCTATGAATTATCAGATATTATTGATCCTTGTCATAATGGCTAAGAATAGAGTCTAGTTCTTAATGAAAAAATAAAATTTTGCTATTTAGGAGAGTTTTCATTTGTAAATGAAAACTCATTTACAAAAGGAAGTTATGATAGTGACATCTTTAAAATGTGCTTCTTCTACTTGAGGGATTTAGGTATATTACTGAATGCATTTTAAAAGAAGGTTGCCTGTTTATCGACTTAGAAAAATAAGGAGGTAATTTCTCTTCCCATAAGAACATCTGTTCTGACCTCTCAAAAATATGTATTTAAGACCAATAAGGAGCTGGATGCTCTCCTAGGTACTGGGCATATAATAGTAAACAGAACAGAAAAAATTCTTCAGGAGATGGTGCTGACACTGTTATATTTTATATCAGCCTGGTATTCTGGAAAGTGACAATGATTAAGAAATCCTCCTACCCTTCTGTGCTCTTAAAGGGCTTATCGCTAGGCACCATATTTTTCCATATGACTTGCAGAAGATTCACAGATGCCCTCCTTGTTTGTCTATGACATGTATAGACACAAGCCCTCTAAATTCCCATCCATTGCTTCATAAATGTTAGCCAAACTGCTTGTAACCACTGACCAATCTGGACCAAACAACAACAATAAACAACAACAACAACAACAACAACAACAAACAAACAAAGCCTTTGGTGTATAGACTTGATCAAACTTTAGATAATTTTTTTTCTTTTTCTCAAGGCCCCAGAACTTAGAACCAGCCTCCCTCAGCCTGAGCCAGCCTACAATCCCTCCTTAAACATCTTCCTTGGAAAAGGCTGACCTCAAGCAAAACAACCTCTGATTTACTGTTCTATCAAATAATCGTTTCTTCCCATTTACTGGCATCTTGTTCTTTCTAGTCTTGTTTACTTCTCCCTATAAAAGGAAAGCCCTTTTCTAACTAACCTTTGAGGTGCTTGTAGTTCTTATAGTGAGAGTGTTCTCATTGAAATAGTCTCCCTCCTCAATGCAGCAGTCCCTTTCCCCCTCTTGTAATATTTTCTAGTAAATCTCTTCTTTCCTCAATCGAGAGAGAGAGAGAGAGAGAGAGAGAGAGAGAGAGAGTGCTTAATGTAAAAAAAAAAAAAATGATAATTATTGTATGTGAAGTGGATTTATACAATATTTTATACTGAGCTTAAAGTTCATAATATTCTTCTTAAACTAAGGAAATTGCTTTAGTATTATAGTTTTTTTTTTTCTTTCTGGTATTTATTCCTGGTAGATGACACTCAGACATTTGAGCTAGATGGATAAAATAAATAATTTAAGTTTTATGCCATGGGCCAACATTACTTGTGATAACTTTTGGAAACCCAATACTGAAAAGAATTCCAACCCAGGATTCATACTCAGGAGGAAACAGTCCTCTACTGATGTTGCTGTGAGATTGGCTAGTGGGTTACAGATTCAGATGCAATTCTTACATGCCATCCTCTATTAGCTTCCACCCAAGTTTTCCTAGATTCTCTTATTAGTTTCCTTGACACTTTTTCTAATTTTCTGATTTTCATTGCCAAAATTTATAAACTGCTTCCCCTTATTTGAGCTATTAGCTGCCTGTATGTTCTTTTAGCATATCAACCTAGCAATAATAATCAATTTATCTCTCTCCCACCACATGATCACATATGTGCACACATACTTACACAGTCATTCCTCCTAAATTATCTGAATTCTTAGTCTTTATTTCTAGATTACCTTTTATGTCTTGTTCGTTTTCTGCATATGTAACAGGTAGTAAATACTGGGCTTCTTTTTCTTGAATCAGATAAATCTGTGAAAGTCAAAATCAAACAGAATTTTTTGACACACAACATAACTTTCATTTCTAAACATAACTTTCATTTCTAAGCAACTCCTGTCAAAGATAATGTTAGTTATAATTTTTGATTAACAGCTCTGTTATTTTTTTACCTAAATCTTATGGTTACCTAAAAACCTTGGTAACACAAAGTGAAAACACGTATGGACTTTAAATTTGTAGATTACAAATTGCAATTTACACAGAAAATCCAGGTTTGTGTTGAAGCCAGTTGGAGTGAAGAAGGGATGTTGCTACAGCAGGAATAGAAATACAGAAGGGTGGTGTTTTCAATATTCATTTGTATGAAAAGAGCTTCCATTTGGGACTGCGCTCTAGTTTTTCCTTTTGTAATTTTTTGGAGTTATTTTATTTCCCAAAGAAAATGAACAATGAGAATATCAATCTATATTTATAAAAGAGAGAGAGATCACCTCCATGTTTCACTTATGTCTTTGTTTCTAAGATAAGCAGGATGCAATAAGCTATTAAAAACAGACTGAATGAATGATATTTGGAAACTGCCGAGTATATGATTCCCTTTTTCTTTAATGGAAGTTAGGATTGATGTTTCATCATTTTTCACTGAAGTACACATGTGTTTCTCTGGACCTTTCTTTCATTCTGGATCTCACCTTTCTTCAACATGAAAAATGGAATGACAGCAATAAAACCATTTTTTTTTTTGAGAGTTGCAAAACATCTGAGAATAAGGAACCATCTGCCAATATCATGTAAATAGGCCAAAAGGACAGAGCAGAAAAGGAAAGTCTGGCACCATGGCCATATCAGCTGGCCCACATCTCCGCCAGGCCTCTTCCCGGGTGCAGAAAACCCGGGAACACCAATTCTGGCAAGCATTTGGGAGCGTGCTGCTGTTCTGCAGAACAACAAGGAACAGCTGCAGGGAGCAGGGGTGGTACAGCAGGTTGTGAAATGAGATATGGGCTTATGTCAGAGTCATTAAGCTTTTCTGATAAATGGGCTGCAAATTAATTGGTAGTTCTACTAATTAATTTATTTGAGTTGCTGAATTCCTCTGGCCTGCCTGTGGATGTTAACAGAGCAGAGTGATACTTCAACATGGAGAGTATTCTTTATTTTTCCCCATATACAGAATTTGAATTCAGCTTACTCATTGGTGGACCTTTCCAAAACACATCATCAATATAAAAAATATTAAATGATTCAAAAATTTTTTAATGTCTAGAAATATTTAAGTAGTAATTTTTGAAATCAAAAGAGTAATCAGACTGCAAATCCATATGTCTATTGACTGGCATGTGGAATCCCCAAAATGCCATTAACAGGCATACATGGAATTGTTGCCATCATTTCAAATGGCTAAGTATATGTCTCTGGTCGAGCAGAGAAACTAGGTCATCTAAATTGCAGGATTAGAAGGAGAACGTAGGTATAAGTGCTCATCTGCTTCAGAAATGACTTTTGATGTATATATCCTATATCTATTTGCATATACACATGTCATATATGTAGAGATACACATATATACATATGTATTCACATATGTGCTTATATTTTTTCTTTTTAAAAATGAGAATACTTTTTTAAGAGAAAAATATTTTTTTGTCTAATATGTTAGTTTGTCTCACGTGATTGTTATTGTTTAAAGGAGAATAAATAATGCTTATATTTCATAAACATAACCAAGAATTTGTCATATATATTTGTTTAAAATAATTCTTATTATATACATATAATTTAAAATGCATTTTCAACATTATTTCCATTTTTATCTCTATAATTTGATTAGAGAGAAAAAAGTTTATTTTTCTTAAAAATATCAAGTACTTAAATATATAGAGTACACTGGAAAGTCCTGAATCTCCCACCCTACACAGACATAACCATGATGGACATATTTTTTAAACAAATATGAAATTATAATTTACATATTTATACATATCTGTGTGTTTCGTATATATATTTATTTATATGTCACATACCCTGCTTTTGTTTTTGTTCACTTAATAGTATTTTTAATCATTTTTCTGTGTCAGTCGATTTAGTTAACTTTTTTTATAATGGTTTTATAATACTCCATTTTATAGTTAACCATAGAGTTTTTAATTGGAAACTATAAATGGATATTGAGATAGTTTCCAACTTTTTACTGTTATAAACAATTCTTTATAGATAATCGTAGTCCATAAAATCTTTATATATGTGTATGTTATTTCTGTTAAATAAGTTGCTAGTAGTGAAATATTCTGCCAAAAGATATGCACATAATTTGAAGATTGAGTAAGCAACTGTTTAACTAATCAAAAAATAAAAGTAATAAAGCAAAGTAGTTAAAATAGGAAAAAAGTAGTTTTGTACTGAAACTCATGTCTCTTTCAGCTTTTATATAGAAACTCTTACTATTACTTATGATTAATCTTTCTTGATTACTGACTTCCCTTAAAGACATATAAGTTATATCATTATCTCTTCCATACTCTACAATGAATTAGGAATCATTATTTGAATGTGGATGTTTTATATATGCTATATTGAATCAAAAGGGTGAGCTGTAAATAAAGATTTTGAATAATTATTAGGCAAATAAATAAGAAGATTAGATAAATTAAAATATATTTCCACCCCCTGTAGGATTTAGCTAATATGAAATAAATTATTTTCAACAAAAATAAAATTTAGTTAAATTATTTTAAAAAACTAAAATTAGTCTATACTTGCAAATAATTAATATTGAAAAGAAGATTCTAGCCTTGCAGAAGAATTAACTATTCTGAAAGAAATGAATGGACACAGAAGCACAGTTGGTTTACATCTTATCATGAGTAGCCAGTCTTTCACTCTCTTGTTTGTGAATGAAATTGTTCCTTTTAAGCCATTCTAAATGTTGTAAGTGTTGAAAGTATTCAAAGCTATACCAATAAGGTGTAGCTTAGTGAAATTTTTTTGTAATTAAGTTCATGACTGGGACAACCAGAAAATAGTATAAAGCTATGTATTTCATAGAAAAGTGGCTATCTTTGTCTATCTATGTTCTTTGTCCTTTCTTTGTTTTCCATAGTTAGTTACTAGACAACGGCCACAAAAAATAAATTGACTAATTATTCTCAAGTCAGGAAGCATGCATGCTTCTCTAAAAATTTGTGAGTTGACTGCTCTATTCTCTAATAAAAAGCAGCTGGATGAAATTTTCCTAAGGGATATTACTCCTAAATGTTCCAGAGTAGCACCTGGAGACTTAGCTAGTTAGTCTGTACATTTTTCAAGCAGTGCATTGTTTTGAATCTCATCTGCTATTTAAATGATCTAAAGCTCTATGCCCTTGTATTGAAAGTTCATAAATCTGAAAGATATCTGAAAGAATTCCTTGTTCATAGATTAAGAAACTGAAATTCCACTCTATGTCTCTCCAAAAAGCACATTCTCCTACTCCTACTCTGGTTGTACAGCTACAAATTCTATTTACTTGATAAACTCTTGAATCCTATGTTCAAAACTCTTTTAATATCATAGCAAATAATGTAATGTTGTAGTTAGTTGAAAATCATATGCAGTCGGGTTCAAATTTCAGCTCTGTAAATTATTAATTATGAAGTCAGATTAATTATCCTCATATCTCTGTGCCTCAGTTTCCTTATTTATAAAAATGGTTCTTGGGCCTGTGAAATTAGTGAGTAAAAATTATTCTTTTTAATATTGCATATAAATGAGAATCTTTTTAGTTTAAAAATTGAGTTCAATTAATAAATTTTCCTAAATCAAGTTATCAGTTTCTATTAAGAAATGACACTAAATTGTTTTACTTGAGTCATAACTTGCAAAGTACAACATATCTTTAGATAAATGATTTTAATACATCAAATTCTTCAGTTTTAGTATTTTAGAAGAAATTTCCAAATTTGAATACTAGTCTACCCAACATATAGCCTTTCTGAGTTCAACTTATTTATTCATGTTGTTAGTATTCCCTATTTATCAAGCTTAATACAATGCCTTTGCATATAACAATAAAGTCTGTAATATTTATTATGCAATTCTATAAGCAGAAACTCACTTTGTGAGATTAGCTATGATTACTCTTCCAGTTTTCCAGATGAGAAATCTGAGGAACAGAAAGTTTTGGAACTTACCCCAATTTACAGTTAGTATATGTCAAATTTAGGATTTGTTCACACCTGAATTATCTCCCTCACATATAGGCTTAGTCA
This sequence comes from Cynopterus sphinx, assembly GCA_030015415.1. Lineage (NCBI taxonomy): Eukaryota > Metazoa > Chordata > Mammalia > Chiroptera > Pteropodidae > Cynopterus > Cynopterus sphinx. Next base: position 122,789,657 of record CM057383.1, read on the forward strand.
GCATGTTCTATTGCCTACTATTTTTCACTGAATTCTGAAGAATCGTATTTTACTAAATTAAAACTTATTACTTACTACTGGTCACACATTGTCCATTTAACCTGCTTATTTGTGAAAAAAAAAACGTTTATTTGTGTGTTTAATTTAAACCAAGAAACAAATCAAACAATTAAACACTTTCAATTAAAATGTATTATTATAAAATTTTTAAATTGGGGAAACAAATCCTTTCAAAGCCCTGGAACAACTTTATAAGATAATTTATTATGTTTGTCAAAGACTGGATTTCGTAAAATTTGTTCTATAAAACACCAGTATCCCTAAAGTATATGAATATTGCCTGGTTAAATAACTGGCTGATTCTGCCCCATGGTTATAGTGCATAAAGCAAATTAAAAGATTAACGGCTTTGAGAAATCCTTCAGCCAAGAAACCTATTAAACTTGTTCTAATCTAAAATTGTCTAAAGTTGGTTGACCAGAAACCCTTTAATAAATTAGTATCCTGTTTGTTACTGTTCTGTAGGATATGTTTTAGGAAATGCTAATCAAAGTGACTCATCTTGCCAGGGGAGTTTGTATTCTTTGAGACATGATTTATGTTCTATTTCAACATTTTAAATACCTTAAAACACAGAAGCATTTTCTGTTCTTACCTTTCAGCCCATCTTTTAAACCAATGGTTGCAATATTAACCAAGAGTCCTTGCAATAATCACCCGCAGCTGTTATTTGCTTATGATCATGGCCCATCAGATATGCAAACACACATGGTATGATAGAAGCAAAATGAAGGCATTATGATGCACATTATCAAACAGATAAAGGAAGTTTCATAAAATAAGGTTGCTGAGAATTTTTTAAAAATATGCATTGGATAGTCAAATGTTCCTAATAATGTGTACAAACATAGGAACAATAACCAAAAATATTCCACCTCTATTACCCCTGCCCTCTGAAAGACATGCCATTCAGTCATCAGGAATGTGACAGTGTTTTCTGAAAGACAGCAATCAGCCTACAGTTTTTGCTTTCAAGAAGACCAATAAGTATTCGTTTAGTGAATGAAAGGAAAAATGAGACAGACTGTGAAGCTCAAAGATAATAAATACTGCTTGAGCAGCTACAGAATACACAAACAGGGCTGTCTTTATATTCACTCAGTGGGACAGCTTATTAATAATTGCAGTGTTACCTTCCTATGGAGTTTTAATCATTATCAGTAACACCATCTCATCATGAGAAGTCCATTGATATATAATACCTGGTGGAACAACTTATACCTGATATTATTTTGTATATTTTTTATAAAAGACCTTATACCTGTCAAGGCATTTTTCTCTTTTAATATGATTGCTCTTGTATTTCACAGTGCTTCTTAAAATTATCTTCTTGTTTTCAAGTACAATATTTTTTTACTTCTTTAATTTTTTTCTATTTTCTTTAGACACTTCACAACAGCCAAAATGAATTTCCTCTTTTCCCTCTTTCTATCTCCTTTTACTCTCCCTTTTACTCTCTCCTGCTCCTTTTCATTGTCATAATTCCAATTCTTTACTCAACGAAAGTAGTTTGCAAATGTTTCTCCTAAACTAAATATGAATTTTACAGTGTCGACTGACATTTTTCCAACTTCTACTGATATTTTCAATTTGACTATCGCACTGAAATTGAATGCATATTCAAAAGAACTCCTTCGATCTAAAACCACTTCCATTTCTGCCCTCTTCTTGGAGGCCTTCTGGCTCCTTCCAAAACAAACCATCTTTTTTATCTTCAAGAAATTGTTGCTATTTCCACTTGGAAGTGACAGTCCTGAGAATTGGTATGTTTCATTGCCAACCTTTTCACCTGATCTAGTCATGCACAGAAGTAAAATCAATTTAAGCAGTTAACCCATTTTGAGAGGCATGAGCTCCTCCAGTTACCTATTCTCCTTCTATAGGACACTTCTGGGATCAATTCTTTTGGAAAAGAAAAACAGCATGTATTCAGTTAAAACGACAATCCCTCACAGTCCTGTTATGCTTGTTCACTACCTAAAATATTAGTAACTGTAATCAATGATATTTTAAAATACCCAGATTGTGCTTCCTTTTACCTAACTAAATCTTTTCTTAACTCTTTTTCTTACTTCTGCCTTCTAGGATTTCAGGAATCTCATTCTATTATCTTTTAAACTTTCCAACCTCACTAAAACAAGACTCTCTGAAGGATGCTACTTACATTACATTTCTTTTGTGTAAATGTTCTTCATTTTCCTATAACTAATGAGTACGAGAGGAATAAATGAGTATGCAGATATTCTTGAGGGTCCATTACTACTCCCTCTGTATGTTAAAAAAGAAAGAAAAGAAAAGACTCCAGTTCTATGAAAATATAGCTATACTTTAACAAACATTTTTGGTCCTCAAGGCCTATTATCTACCCTTAATTTGATCACCCTTTCATAAGTTTGGAAGACTTTGTGACCTATTTCACAGTTCTTTACATGTTTCAAGTTTAGCCGCTATATTTGGAGACATCAATGTTGATCTGGTGATCCAGGCTCTTACTGCCTGATGACTTCAATCTCAATAACTAAGGCAACTTAAAATTAATTATTCTAAAAGTGACAGTTCTAAGAGTGAAAGAGCATGCTATTCATAATTATGCTAAGATAATGTTAAATCATAACTTACTTGCGGGGCGGGGCGGGGACGGAATATATGGTCACTCTCTGAATAGTATTGCTTTCTCTCTACTTCAGCCACACACTGAAAAGACCAGAAACTGAAATTATTATGATCCAATGTAAAATAGATACAATCATAAAGAAAACAAATTAATAAGTTGAATATTTGACTATGGCCTCATATCTTTCCACTCACCAAAACTTAGATTTGCTTCAAGATGACCTGGATAATATATTGCCATAATAACATATCCAAAACTGAATTCATCTGTCATTTAGTGTTCCTTTATAATCATAACTTACACTCCCTTAATTCCTATATTTTCTTTCACATTAAGCCTATTTGATTTTTACTTTATACATTTTTTTTTCTTGAGAATTCACTGTGCCTCTCTTCAATTAATTACTTGCCAATCTTCTTACTTTCATGTTTTGTTTTCTTTCTGACATACCTGTCTCACAAAACACTGACCTTTGATCAATCCACCTCTCAACTTTTTTTTTCAGATTCCATTTTGTCCATTATTATCAGATTTAAGCATACACCAATTTCTTAATCAATAAATGTTGTGTGTGTTCTGACTGCTCCACCATCTGGTTATTCCCCTATTTCTTTCTCCTCACCTGTTCCTATTCCCTGAGACACAGCAATATTTAAATTAGGCTAATTAATAACCTTACAATGTCCTCTAAGTGTTCAAGTGAAAAGAAGAGTATCACATACCTCTCACTTTAAACAAAGGCTAGAAATAATTGAGCTTAGTGAGAAAAGCATACTGAAAGCTGAGATAGGACAAAAACTAGTCCTCTTGTACTAACAACCTTGTACTAGCCAGGTTGTGAATGCAAAGGAAAAGTTCTTGAAGCAAAGTAAAGATGCTACTCTAGCAAACATATAAGTGATAAGAAATGAAATGTGGAGAAAGGTTTAGTGGTCTGGATAGAAAACCAACTTAGTCACAACATCCTTAAGCCAAAAGCTAATCCAGAGAAAGGTGTTAACTCTCTCCAATTTTATAAAGGCTGAGAGTGGTGAGGTTGCTAGAAAAGTATGAAGATAGAAGAGTTTGGTTCATGAGGTTTAAAAAATAAGCCATCTCCATAATGTAAAAGTGCAAAGTGAAGCAGCTAGTGTTGATGTAGAAGCTGCAGCAACTTATCCAGAAGATCTAGCAAAGTAAGAAGGTGTTATACTATACCACAGATTTTCCAACATAGACGAAATATTCCTTTATTAGAAGAAGATGCCATCTAGGACTTTCATAGTGAGAGAGGAGAAATCAATTGTCTGGCTTCAGAGCTTCAAAGGATAGGCTGACTCTCTTGTGAGGGGCTAATGTAGCTGGTGGCTTTAAGATGAAGCTAGTGTTCCTTTACCATTCTGAAAAATCCTAGGGCCATTAAGAATTATGCTAAATCTACTCTGCTTGTGCTGTGTACATGGAACAACAAAGCCTACATGACAGCACATCTGTTTACAAAATGGTTTACTCAATATTTTAAGCCCACTGTTGAGAATTTTTAAATTATCTCTGCTCATTGACAAGGCACCTGGTCACTCAAGAGCTCTGATGAAAATGTACAGAAAAATTAATATTGTTTTCAAGCCTGCTCATATGAAATCTATTCTGCAGAATATGTATCAAGGAACAATTTTAATTTTCAAGTTTTATTATTTAAGAATCTGGCAAGGCTAGAGCTGCCATAGATAGTGATTCCTCTGATGGATCTCCACAAAGTAAATTGAAAATCTTGAAGAAATAATTTACCATTTTAGATGCCCTTAGTAACATTGTGATTCATGGAATGAGATCAAAATATCAACGCTAACTGCAGTTTGGAAGAAGTTGATTCCAACACTCATGGATAACTTTGAGAAATTTAAGACTTCAGTGGAAGAAGTAACTGCAGATGTGGTGGAAACAGCATGAACTAGAATTAGAAGTTGAATCTGAAGGTGTGGCTGAGTTGCTTCAATCTCTTGATAAACTTGAGCAATGAGCATTTGCTTCTATGGTTGAACAAAAATGTAATTTCTTGAGATGGAATCTATTCCTGGTGAAGATGTTGTAAAGATTGTTGAAAAGACAAAAAAAAAAAAAAAGAAAAAGATTTCTAATATTACACAGTCTTAGTTGATAAAGTTGTTGCAAGGTTTGAAAGGATTGACTCCATGAAAGAAATTCTTCTGTAGATAAAATTCTATCAAACAACATCACATACTGCAAAGAAATCATTCATAAAAGGGAGTTAAATGGTTCAGTAAACTTCATTGTTGCCTTATTTTAATAAATTTCCGTAGCCATAGCCACCTTCAGCAACCACCACTCTGATGAGTCAGTAGTCATCAACATTGAGGAAATACCTTCCAACAGCAAAAAACATTACAGCTCACTGTAGGCTCACATGATGGTTAGCATTTTTTAGCAATAAAATATATTTTAATTAAGGTGTATACATTATTTTTCCAACATAATGCTATTATACACTTAATAGACTACCAGATAATATAGTTATAACTTTTATATGCAATGGGAAATCAAAAAATTTGTGACCGTATTGTGATATTCACTTCTTGCAGTGGTCTGGAACCAAACCTTCAACTCTGTTTAAGGAAAAAATACTTATATAGCGTTCAAGGCACTTTCCCCTAGTTGAAGAAAACATATTACCCAAACCAAAGTGGTTTTCTGAGCCCTTTGAGTTCTTTCATATCTGGCTACGTTTATACCTGATAGTTTTCCATGTGAAATATTTCCTCCTAGCCCTCCTGCACTTACTCAGTTACTCCTACTTATCCTTCAAAGCTCAAATGAAATAGTAACTATTCAAATAAAACTTTACTCTTATTTCCTAGTAGAGTTGAGTTTCTTTTCCTGAACTTTTTTGGCACTTTGTTCTATGGCTATAATATCATTGTCATAGTGACAAAATTATTAGGGCGTTTTTTAAAGTTTTTCACAAATCTGTGATGTCCTCCAGGGTAGATGTTATTCTATCCATTGTGGTAGAATAGGGCCACACAAATAGGAATCATACTGAGAAAGGAAACTATCAGTCTCCACACACAGCCTAGGTACTGAGTACTGAAACTATAACTTACTATCTTATCCATGTGATTTTGCTATTACATTGCTATTATTAGCATGACTTTATTTTGTTGAGAGTTACATATCCAGGCAAATGACTTGATTGTACATTATAAAAACTTGCTGAAACACTCATCAATAGTTCACACCCTAAAATTGTTTGAATTATTTGCCTAAAAATCTTTGCATTTTTTCCACCACAGAAAAATATAATGATCTTTTCCATTGCTAATCAAGTCTCCACATTGAAAGGCCTACCCCAAGAATCAAACTTTCATTTCTCAATAAATAATGTACCTTTCTTCCTTCCTCCAAGATATGCCAAAATTCTGCAGAGGTGGTGGTCTTACTCTCTGGTGGTATTCAATAGATTCAGCTTTGTCTTAGCAAATCATTGCTGATTATTTGAATTAAACTAAATATTATACTTGTTTCATAAAAATGTGTATTAGTAAGATTTCAGCTTCATTACAGGATAGTATGCTGAAAACTTACATGACAAAACCGTATATATATTTGAGTCATCTAAAATTGTAAAACTCATAGAAGCAGAGAATACAATAGTGTATTGGTTGTCAGGGACTAGAGGCTGGGAAAAATGGAGAGTTGTTATTCTGTGGGTGAAATTTTTTTATTTATGCTATGTCAATATGTTCTAAGGATCTGCTAAACTGCATAATACATATATAGTTAACAATACAGTACTGTGTACTTTAAAACTTATTGGGAAGGTAAATCTAAAAGTTAAGTATTCTTACCACTGGAGATGAGAGGTAAAAGGACACAAGGAAACTCTGGGAGATGTTTAATATGTATATTATCTTGATTTTGGTAAGGTTAATACAGGTGTTTGCATCTACCCAAACTCATAAAATTATGCACATTAAATATCTACCATTTTTTATATCAATTATAAATTAACAAAGCTTTTTTAAAAAATAAGCCTTTTTTGTTATGTCAGCATCATAAATTTGGATAATTTGTAAGTTTGATTCAGTCAACAAGCTTGTATTCATAACCATCATTAGTTGACAGAAGCTTAGATTTGGTCAAAGATTAATAACAGGGAACAAACACTGATTAGATATCTACTGTGTGTCAATAGGCTTGGTACTTTGCATAAGTGATCCTTTTTTTTTTTTTTTCAGTTAGATTTAAAATTTTTCTGCTTATTTAAATCAAACTTGTAAATCATTTCAGGTTCTTTTTCAATACTACTTCCAATTGAGGTTAAATGGTTAGTATGCTTTTAAATTGTAATCAGGCCCAACATTGATTCATTATCAGGTTTGATGGTTCATTGGTTCACTCGCTCATTATAGAACCAAAAGCATCATCACAGATCCAGGCTGCATTTGTCATAGAAAACAAACAACCATACAAAGTTTATGTCCAAGTCAGCCTTGATTTGCCCACATATCAAGGACCTGCTTGAGAAATGAGCCATAAAATGCACCATTACTTGCCTTGTGAACTCTCTCATGTACCTTTCTTCTTTCCTTATTTGTCCAAGTCTGGATGCATCTTTCAATTATGATCAACAACAAAATATATAAAAAAGATTGCATAAGAAATTGTTCCTTCTGAATGAGCTATAGCTGTCTTCGTGATTATCAGCTCAAGCTTGAATTTGGTCTGTCAGCTTTCTCTACACAGAATATGTTAGCCACTCTAACATAGCCCCAGAAACTCCATTCCTAGCTCTAATCTATCTCCCCACTTTGGATTGCCTCTTTTCTAGAAAAAAGTAAAGAGGGTATCATACACTTATTAAATTATGTATTTGAGCACATGTAATGCCGAGCTACAGAAGAAAAGGTTAAGAGAATAACTTTTGCTGCTCTTTTCCATTCTGAGACAGATGACTTCTTCATTTAAGACTTCTGCTTAAGATAGACAAGACCGATGACAGATTAGAAGTGACTCTGCCTTGACCATTTCTTAATTTTGTTATCTCTGTGCAAAGATTTTGAAAAGGTACTGCAAAGGGACCCAAAGAAAATTGAGTTTCAGGGCATACACAATGTATTATGCCAACAAGATAGCTCCACAGCTTGATGAGGACTCAATTCTGTGAAGGTGGCCTCATTGCTTTACATTAAATGCAGAACTTCCTCCTCACTGACCCCTTTCCTCAAGGTTGTTTCACCAGGAGAAGTTGGGTGAACTCTTAATTGTTTTAGGCTCAAATATTTTATTTATTTTGCTTAACAAGTACAAATGTAAGAGGACAGGATGGTGTTTCCAAGAAATTAGGCTATTGAATGGTGTTTACTAGACACTGTGGTGACCATTTTGCGACATATACAAATACTGAATTATTATGTTGTACACCTGGAACTAATATAAAGTTATATATCAATTATATCTCAAAAAAAGAAGTAAAAATATTATAAGAAATATCAGCATAGTGTCAACCATAATAGGCACTAAGAAATGACCTTTAATTCACCTGTCCATAGCTGTGCATGGAAAACTTAAGTATGATTGCTATATTGTTTTTATCCAGTATTATTTATCAAATCACCATATTTTGTTGCATTTCTCTTACATTTTATAAATCAGGAATCTGAATTCCAAAATAATGTGTGACTTTTTCAAGTCTGAACAGAAAGCCATAAGAGGAATTTAATCCAGGTTTATAGACCCGATGGTATTTCTAGAGCCCTGAAGGCATTATTAAAATATGAAATATTTGTTGCTCAAAGATCAACATCTGCATTCATGCCCTGTTTTTCATTCAATATGCTTGAAAATGTAATGCTCAAAGTTATCAAATAAAAGCAGTATGAATTCATCTGAAATTGCTAAACAACTCACAAAGCAAAATCTGAAAAGCATTAATATTCTGAGTATATTCATTATTTTTTTGCCTTTAAGGGATCCAATCTGTATTTAAGAGTTGAATTATTTATTAGTGTTTTGCTGTTTGAAACCAGAAATTTTTAAAAATTACTCTTATAAGCTATTCTTAGTTATATGTAAGAATATTCAAAACCACAACAAACCTTTCACTCTTAACCATTCCCTGATTGGCAAACCAAATAATTTAAATGGTCAAAGACTAACAATAATTTCATTTAGGTGAACATCAAGATTTGAGCAAATAATTTGGAAATGCATATGTATTCCTTCAGTAGTTTTTTTTTTTTTTTTTTTTTTTTTTTACAGGGCTCTCTACTATTTCTCTTTCTAAATTGAATGATGGTAAAGAGCCTAAGAAACCAAACAAAACCTATATGGTCCTGCCTAAACACCCCCCAAGAAGAGAATTCACTATATCCACATGCACATTCTCATTATAAGGTAAGGGCTGGAATTGCATTTTTTGATGGTTGAAAGTATAGAAAAAAAGTAACAAGCTTGTCATCAGTACAGCCTAGTTTCCAATTATGCAGAATGTATTAAAGGTTTATTTCTCATTCATACAAAGTCCATTGTGGAGTTGAGTAACTTTCCAAAGCAAGTATTTTCCATCCAGAAACCCACTGTTGCAGGCTGTTGGTGGTTACACAGCCCTGTGGAATGTGCTGTCTCCTAGGTCAGTGTAGCAAGGAAGAGGACACTGAAGGGTTTCCCAACTATGTGTAAGTGCCTCATTCAAGAAGTGGCTCACATCAGTCACTTCTGATCACAATAGAAATATTGTAACTTGACCCTGACTAAATACAAAATGAGTGAAAAATTATAATCCCTGTGTATGTCTGGAAAGAAAGGAAAATGTGATAAGATCTCTTTAGCAATAGATATGTGACCAAGGACCTTTCATACAATTTCTCTGAGCCTCTGTTTTTCTCATCTGTAAAACAGGTATTGCAGAGGTAACTCCATAAGTTCATTATGAATTTGACTTGAACTAATGTATACAAATATCTGGCCTGTGGTCTAGCACACAGAGCAAATTTAAGAAATGACAATTTTCTTCTCCCTATTTTTCTGGCCCTCCCCAACCATAGTTTGTTCATTTATATATTTAAAAATGATGCTTCCACAGTGCTGTTCCATTATTTTTTCTTACTTTATTTTTATTTTAAAAAGCTATTATCACCATTTTATCACTATTTTAAAGATGAAAAAAGGAGATAAAATACAGGTTAAGTGACATGATTATGTCATAAAGCTTATAAATGCAGATAGGAATTTAATTTGGGATAAAATTTAGGCTTTTTCTGCCATAAGAATCCTTTTATGTACATTAGATAGCGTAACCAAGGTCTCAAAATTAATATGAATAGATACAAAATAGAACTCTGAACTCTGTTAATCTGAAATCAGAGATTAGTCAAAGCAAAAACTATACAAGACAAAATTATATAGGGAAGGAAGACTTTATTCAAGGTTATGACAATTGGATAGACCAGAATGCAGTCTGAACTTAACTCCATTGAGACAAAAAGTGAGAAACTTTTTCAGAGCTGGAATGTGGGAATCATAGGACATTTTTGTGTGCAAATTGACCTGACTCAAAGAAAAAAAGTAAACTTTCTATTATCTTTATGACAGGAGATAGTTTTACAACTTGGAGCACTGTGCCCAACCTCCCACAATCTTTCTTGATGATTAAATTTCAAAGAATTGTTCCCAAGTCCTGGAGAAAGCAACCCTGAGTGTTAAAATTGGCAACAGACCTTTCTAAAAAATTTTTCATCTCAAAGGGGCAAAGAAAGAATTTAGGACATTTTTCCTAAAGTAAATGACCAAAGAAAGGGGTGGAGAGGGACCTTTGTGTTTAGGCCATCTGGATTGTATAAAAGCCAGAATGAGAAGGAGGTCACGGGCTGAGAGGCAGGAAGAAGTCTGTCTAAAATGTCATCAAGCTGAGGGAAAGGTTAAGGCTATCTTGGCCACCACTATAAAGAATTCTAACAGAACTCTTAATTCGAAGTAGAAAAGCTGCAGAGCTAGAGACCAAACATAAGAACCATTGCTCTGAAGGAATAATTTCTCATTTGTATGCAGTATCTAACAGCTGAACTCCTGGGTTTGGCAGCAGTGACCATTTGGGACATGAGTGGACAGCATAGAGCAGCAGAATAGGAGCTGAACATTTAGGCAAATCTTTTCATTGTAAGATCTTGATGAAGTACAGCACCAGTTTATATCTGAGATGTCAGTTCATGCGGAGCAGGGAGCTATTAGAGTATGAAAAAGAAAAAAACAGAATCCAGATCTAAAGCCACATCAGGACATTGCAGTATTATAAACACTCCACATTTAGTGAAACAAAAGTACAACTGTTTCGTTTTGCTCATGGGTTTGGTGGGTCAGACATTCAGACAGGGCATAGAAGGAATTGCTTACCCATATTCCAGGAGGCATGAAACTTGAACAGAGAAGACAACAGACTCCACTGCAGGACCGCTTCCAACATGGCTTCTTCATTCATATGCCTGCTCCTGGATAAAATAGCTAGAAGGCTGATCTCAGATAGAATTGTTAGCCAGGTTACCTATACTTGACTTCTTTAGTATAGCAAGCTCAAAATAGCTGGATTTATTACATGGCAGCTCAGTGTTCTTCTATGATACTCAGTGAACAAAGTGGAAGCTGCATATCCTTTTATGATCTAGCCTCTGAGGTGATATAAAGTGAAACTTCTTTATTGATTGACTGAATGAAAACCTCACCCAGAATCAAGGAGAAAGGACATTCTTCCTGTCAAGGGAGGAAGACCCAAGAATTGGGAACAATGTTTAAAGCTACCATAGTTTCTAAAGCGATGCAAGTGAAGCAATCTAGAAACCACAGAAACCCTGAAACTGAAGACAAGATATTGTAGGGGAGATATTATTGAAAAATTTGTGTGTATTGAGTCACAAAGTAGAGTCCAAAAAGCTTGAAGACATGTTAAGGAGACCATAAACATAACTCTGGTGTTTACTTGTTTGTTTGTTTGTTTGTTTTGCTGTGATGAATACCTTTGAAGATTTCCAACCTTGTTCTCTGGGCCTTGGAGCTCTTCCTCTTAATTAGTGGTGATATTGGTGATATCCTATAGAAGGATTTGAGGACAAGTGTTTAAATCTTCACCTTGGGCAAGATATTTAAAATTTCTGAGAAGTCATTATTTTAAAATAGAATAATGAGATTTCTCTGAAAGGATTGCTATAAGTTTAAGATAATCTGTATAAAACTTAACATCATGCTGGATGCATGGTTTACCTAAAGCAAATGTGAATTCCTTTGTTGAATATTTGTCTACACTTGTCTTGACCATGGCAACTGACTAAATGCCTGTAGGTTTGGAAATAATAGAACATGATGTCTTTACAAGGGAGTAAATTGTGCTAATTTCCTGGGGAAAGAAAGGGAAAAATGAAGGAAGTTATTTAATGATTTCTCATTCTGATGGTGAATTAGAATTTCCAGGAAAACTTGTTAAAAAAATTCACATTCATAAAATTCACTCTAGACTTACTGAATCAGAATCCGATGATATAATGCCCCATACTCTGTATTGTTAAATAAGCTCTTTAGTTGATTCTAATACATCCTAGCTGGCTAGCAGCATTTCTGAGGGTCTCCCAAATATATTACATTATGCTATAAAAACTCATCTGGGCTGCAACCATGTATGAATTCTTTTTTCAGAAACTATCTTTGTGATCAGTCACTAAGCAAAGTGTTAGATGATATTCATCTATTTGAAAGATAAAAGTAACTATCGCCATTCTGATTTTGTTTTTAGTTAACAAGAAAATTAATTTAAAACAATTTTCTTTATTTTTGATAAATATTTGGCAATTTTCCTGGCTAAGATCAATGTTATAAATATGCAAACATAGGAATTTAAAAGTTATTCTTTAGCATTTTAGCAGTTAAATGAAATTTCAAATATTTATAAGAATAGTTCAAATGTGCTCTTAATATGTACTGTTTATATATAGCTTGCCATCATAAAAAATTTATTTTCTAAATGTCTGGTACTACCTGGTCAGTTATTACTTTTTTACTACACTGGCATTTCTCTAAGGTGCTTAAATAACAGCACATATATCTAATTTTTTAAAATTCCTCAGCAAAATATTGTCTTCCAAGTTTACCTGCCAATATTAAAAGCTATGTTCTATTTCTACAAAACCAACAAAACAGGTAAATGAAAGAGAGGGAAAGAATACCAGGTTTCTGAAAAATTTTTGAAAGGTTTATAGCTTTTCTGATAAGTAGTAAAGACCTCCTTTATCTACTCACACCTTTTAGTTTAAATGACTCTAGCAGATGCTAAAAGTTTATCTGCATCAGAGTTATTATTAATAAGAAATTAATAAGCTACCTGCCACCTATAAGGGTTTCCAGGAACCACAGACAGCTTAAGGCCATGCCTCACATCACCCCAATCTTGATATATTTCTTTTCAAAGAAGAGGTTGTGGCCAGTTACTGTGAAATATTTAGGGAACTGGCTTTTAAAATATTAGGGTCTAACAATTTATCAGCTATTGAAGTTCAGAGTGAAAAATAATGCTCTATTCTCCATCCCAACCCACCCATTCAACCTCCAACTGAGCTTTAAAAACTTCCATAGAAAACATAATCCAGGTCTTTTGAACCTGTCAAAGGTACATTCTTTTCTCAACTGCGATGACATAGAAAACTTTCCAGGAGAGAAAAAGAAGTGAGCAACCTCATGAAATCTAAGTCCAGATCACAGGTATATGACAGGTATTTATTCGCAGAAGACTTTAAAGCATTTTCATTTTGCCGTATCAATATACAGAAAATCTGATGATAATGAAGGTTATTGTGAATATTTTGGAAGGCAGACAATTAAATAAGATTTTCTCATAAATCTAAAAAGTAAAAAAGAAAGAGAGATATTAGACAATCACATGTAAATATGTAAAAATATTGAGGAAAACACTTTTTGAGGGCTTTCACAAGATTCTAGTATTCATTTTTCAAAATAAAAGTTTATTGAATAACTCATACTTACACTATCAGAAAGATTTAAAAGAAAAACCCCTAAATTCCTAATTCAGAATGCTTACAACCTGTTTTTTTTTTTAACAGAAGTCTAGTACTATTAGACCACAAGATATTAGACTGAGAAACATGGAATCACATGTCAAGTGAAATGAAAGAGATTAAAGCATCCAGTACTTACTACATGTTCAGGGGAAAATTTATTTAGTTGGTCACTCTTACATTAATCCACTTATTTATTTATGTAAACTGCCAGATACAAATAGCAACAAACTTAGTTTAGAGATAAAATCAATCTCAGAATCACCCTCTCTACCTTCTTTTACAAAAATACAACTAAAGCTAAACAAAAATGACCCCACTTCTGGAATGTCCCTCGGTCTGTCCTATATCCTTGGCGGTGTTCTTATTTGATTGTTTTCCACTTTAAACAACAGATACATTTTTATCAAAAAGAATCTTACACAAAACTCATATCTATAAAGTAGAACCAATGAGTGTTTTATTGGTATAAATTATTTCATGTTTAATTCAGTTTCAGTTTCCAATTTATTTCTCAATTTTGTTTTTCATGGCACAGTGTCAAGAAAGCTTTGATTTACACAGATAAATAATTGCAAATAGTTTTTAAATCATTGTATGTGTTGTCTAGCTACAGTTTCCAATTAAATTGTTCTGGAGGCTTGACAAAGAAGCAGTGATTTTTTTTTTAAATTACATCAGTAACTTACCAATATTTAACTCATACCTGCTGTCTTTAATTGAATCTAAAAATGTTTCTTTGTGAACTGAAATGTTCATTTTGAGACAAAAAAATTTTTTTAATGTATTTGTAACTTAGGAATCTTTTAAACATATCATAAAATTAGATGCCTTAGCTTCATTTATTAAATAATCATTTGATGTTTCCAAATAGTTGAATTTATTTTCCTGGTGTGCTGAACTAACATGTTTCCATTTTAATGCTGACAGTCCACACTTAAAAGTGGGTAACCCTGTGAATATGAATTGGACCCATTTAGATTATTAATATTAAGAGCAAAATATGCAAGCTATTTCAACAACGTCTAGAGTTTAACTACTAACATCTAAAATATCACTTAAAATTTTCATATTGTAACTTTCATAGAGATATAAAACAGATTTCAGAATAAAAAATTTTTAACTCCAACTAGGATTATGAATAACTGAACAATTGAAATTAAAATTATCTGCCTTAAAATTGAAATAGAAATACATTTAATAGTGAGAGTTTATAAAAGTATTTTTAGCAAGTTTCCTTAACCAGTGTTATTTTCTATGAAACATATGATAATTTATACATAATAATCAGTTATTTTGCCTTTTATTGTTTTCAAATTCTCAAAACAAATATCACATTTTTGACACCTTCCTTGACAGTATACTTTTTAAATGCAAATATTTTAAAAAGCTGTTTCTGTTTTGATAATCATATTTCTATAATTTTAATAACTATAAAAAATTAAAACAGCAATATCTTAAAACTTTTCCACCAAAACTGTAAAGATTTCAAATATTCACAGCTTTCAAGTTAATGTATCAGCTGTATTGGATTTATATATGTGGGTTCTTCGTATTCTAATTAGGAAATTCTGTTAATTTAATTTTCACAGGTTTTCACATTTTTAACATACTTAGTACAATGTCAGTAGCACTGGTTTATTAAAGTGTTCTCTGAGACTGTGCTTCTTCCTCACTGTTAGGTGACAGCTTGCTTTTAATAGTATTTAAGTGTATTTTTATAGCCAGATTTTAATTTTATTTTCCTAAAATATTTGATAACGTGAGTTTATACTAAAATAAGCTGAAAATCTTTTTTAAAAGCATATGTGGTTGTGTTTCAAAATGATCTGGAATTTTAGAACTCTTTATTAAAATTTTATCACATGAACCATTAAAAATCTGAGATAAGTTTATCATCAGAGAAAGTAAATAAATCCCAATGAAAAATTACTTCCAGATTTCAAGTGATCTATGTGTAAGTTTTAACATACTGCTTTATTTCATTTACTTTTATTAATGTATTTGACATTATTTAGGGTATCGGTTCATACAAATATTTTTGACAGTTCACTTCGAACCTCATTAAATCTCATCATATAAATGGTATTTTTATTTGTCTGATTGGTTTCTGATTTTAATTTCAGAACTATTTTTAATTTTAAGAGTAATTATTATATCATACCAGAAATGACGGTATGTTTTGAATATGTGTGAATATATGTGCATGATTTAAACAAGAGACGGTACAAAATTATAAAGTGCTGAATTTCTTCTTTTGCCACAACCTGCATCTTACTTGTTTTTGTTATTATAAAACTATTTATTCTCAATGCTGAGAACTTATTCTAGCAGAAACAATTGAAAGTTTCCTGGTACTTATTAGGCATAAAGACAGTAAGATTTAAATGAAATTCTGAAGAATGAGTACAATTTGTAAACATGAAGAGAATCTGACTGGTTCTTCAGGTAAGGAGAATAATTCATGAAAATGTTTCAAGGTAGAATTGAGCATATTGTGTTGGGTCAGAGGTGGGTCAGAGGTGTCTCAGGGGGTGCACATGGTGGAGGAGACTAGCCTATGTAATGAAATCTTCAAGGGGCTAGTAAGAGCTAATGTCGGAGAGATAAAGTGGATCTAGATTACTGAGAACTCTGAATGCCTGCCTGATGGAGTTTGGATTTTAATTTTTGGTAAAGATATTGGTAGCTGAGAGCCCTTACAAGACTTGTGGTACAGAATTGGTGAGTATGAAATAATCTCTTTAAAATATTAATAAATTTTAGGTACTGATATGGATTCAAAAAGAGGGACTAAGCAGAAGTGAAATGACAATACTGTGTGGAAGGACTAGGCTAGATGTGAGATGACAGGGTTTTGGCACAGAAAAAAGAAAAGAATCAAAAAGCAAAATAGAGATGTTCTCCTAGACTTAGCATTTTTTAAATTTTGGCCTATTTTCACATGACATTTGGATGCCCTTCAGATTTGAGAATATTATCTTTTCTGTGAACAACAACAACAGAAAGCACTACGTGATCTAGGCAATGTGGCATATGCACAGATTTCATGAATTTGGGCAAATATACTGTGCTCATAATCCGTGTGATCAACAAAGGACGACCAGGAAATGGTTGCATCTAGTGTCCAGATCTCAGTTCATTCTTTTACATGACAGGTTTAAAAACCTACCTTTTTCTTCCCCACCTGAAAGGAATTCCATTAAAGCTTTGGGTCAGAAAGAAAAAATGAGCTATCAGCATACCACAGTTTTTGACAGCTTTTCCATTTGTATATGCATTTCAATCTATTTTAAATCAGAGAGACAATAAAGCAAACCTCGTTCAGCTTTCAATTTGCCACTGCAGTGATGGGTGCCTTGTCTGATGTTTACAGTTCACAGTCTCATAATAATGGATGATTTTAGCACCTTGATTCTCTCTATATATTTTTCTAACGCTTTCAAGCAATTTCATTAGAGCTGTTTTTTAAGATGGCAATTAGAATAAAATGAAAAGCTCAAGAAGCCATTTGAAGCATAACAAAAAGGGAAATGTAATCTAACTCTGGGAAAAATGATTTTTTTTATTCTGCCTCTTTCTGACATCTTCATTTATTGTCTACTCAAAAAATCCCAGGTACTTTTGGAGGGCCTTTAGATTTTCTGCAACCATTCTATAGAAGAGACATTCTCCAGTACATTTCCCACAAGTGGTATGTCTCCCTTACCCTGTACATACTTAGTCACAAAATACCAGTCTGCCAGATAACTCTATATTATTGGATTGCCCCAAATAGCTTTTACTTGGATCTACTTTTTCATCTTAATCCCACTGATATTTTATAAAATTAGTTAGAATTGTATCTGAACTCTATTGCCATTAAAAAAGAATAGGTTGACATTAACAAGAATCTTATTATTACACCATGTGGTCAGTAAAGAATTTTGATTAAAGCAGTCTCCTTCAATGTCTCCATGAAATATAGTAAGGAAGGTGCTGCAGGTTTGAATTTCTTTTCCAAGTGAAGAATTATTTCTTATGTTGAAAGATATGTTAAAAGTAGCAATCATTGAATTGGCTTAATAATTCACTCAGTTTATCATCTTTCAAAATGTTCTTTCTTATGAACGTAGGTGACATCATGGTGACCCACAATGGAAGGAAGCAGATGATTATCAAACAGTGATAATATGGCATTTGAATAATAAATTACAAGCATATTCTTGGAAAAGTATAAAAGCAAATAAGCTTTTTTTCACCTAATTAGAACTACTTGGTAGAGATCGGTCCACACTTAGAATTCATACACTGTTTCAGATATTGATTTTAAGGAGTATTTTCTAATTGCTAGTGATAGAAAATCAACTGAATACAGCTTAAGAAAACAGAAATTCATTGGCTCTCATAAAAGGTGAGCCTCAGGGTTCATCTTGATTGAGGCATAGCTCTAAGAGGTCAACATGTCATGAGGCATCTTTTTCTCCAGATCTCCACTGAACCTCACTCTCTAGTTTCTCTTCTCATGATAGCAATGTGGGCAATCTGAGCAATATACTCCCATACTTCCAGCTTAGCAATTTCTTTAGAAAATAAACTTCTCTTTCTCAAAGTTGATATAATGATCACAGAAAATCCTGACTGCTTTTGTTTGAATTAAGATAGACACAGAAAGGGTCCTCACTATCACTCCTGCATGATAGGAGGCTCCATGACACACCTTCCTAGAGAATGTATCCCACTGGAGCCTAAATAAAATGAGGAAAACCTGATGATCAAATAAAATCCTGATGGTCAGAGCTTTTACCGCTTGTGGGACTCTAATAAACAAGCAATACCTACATGGATGTGCATTTTTGTTTGTGGCAGGAATACTAAAGCCACATATAGAAACAACCCAAGGAAAAAGATGTTTTTGAGTAATATGGTAGCTTCTTACATATATGTATTATTTAATAAATATTTATCAACAATTTATCATAGACCAGACTCTAGATTAGGTGGACAAAATATTTTTCCATGAATAAGGAAAAAAATTATCATTGCTCTTTTGAAGGACCAAATAAAAAAGGGAAGCATTATAATTACTCAGTAGAGTTCATATGATAGAATTAGAAGGCAGCATGTTTGAGATATAGAGAGATAGATTTTAATTTACTTTTGGTAAATATGTTCCAAAAGATGGTCTCCTTAGTCATAGAATATATGGTGTTTTTGTGGACCTTCTCCAAAAGCTATGACTTCTTAATGATTCCATTTCATGAGTTTTCCCTGAAGCTCATTATGTATCACCTACACTCCTAGATGAACACTTTTTTCTCTAGTAATCTGATACTACCTCCAAATTTAAAAGTTAATTAAATGTTGACTTGAATTCCAATTCCATTTTTCACAACTACCTATAAAATTCTGCATTCAGATACTGTTACCAGTGTGTATAGAATTAAAATCTTTGCTCCTGGATTCTTTCTTCTAAAAATTTTTCTTCCATCTATTGCATCATATTAACTTAACTCAAAACCCTCACCTTCAAATACTTCCTTTTTCTCTATCTATTATATTTTCAATAATTCAAGAACAACTGATTTTTTTTGTAGTCGTAATCCATACATTTACCAAAGCCAGAACCAATGGAAATCTTCTAAACTACTCTCTTCCATTTCATGTACCAGATTCAAATGTTAAAGACATTATTTTTAGCTTAAGTAACAGATTTTTATAATCATAAATTATAGTTATTTTTAAATGCTTGCTTTTCTAATAATGGAGCTCATGAAATGAGACTTTGAGTAAACATCAATGGATAAGTTGATTCTAAATTTATAAGAATTAATGACACATAATCATTCCTAAACAACCATTCTTAGATCTTAGCACTATCCCTTAAAGATATTAGAGATAAATTAATGATACTGGTTAAATTCCTAGATCAAACCATGGCAAAATTTTATGTTCTATCAGTTGGCTATTTTTAGCATGTAGTCTTCATGAAAGTTCTTATCTTCATTAATGCATCTAGGCATATGTTTTAGAATTTCTTTTCTGATGTTCTTGAATTGTTACCACATGTTAAACAATGATATGCACTTGTGTCATGATTTGTTCTACATGCATAGCTTGTCTTCCTTTGAAGAGTTTCATTTCCAATAGCTTCAGCACTCACCTTCATTCTCTCAGACATTCAGTTGTTCATTATGCCAACTCTAAGTGTTCTTTTGAATATAGTTCTCATTTACTACATTGAGTTTTTTTTACACAGCATTCCTTTTCTTTACTCATTATGAGATAGGCATTATGTCCTTACAAATCACAAATAACATCATTTTTATTAAAAAATACATAACATTTTTTCTGAAATCTAATTTAAATCTAGGGTCTCTTGAACTCAGTATCTCAGAATTGCTGAGAAATCCTTTCAGTATCAATATAATAAAAAAAAAAGAATTGATGATGATGATTATGATGATGATAGATAATTCACATTGATGGCTTTATATGTACCAGGCTCTGTGCTTTGCAAGAATTAAATTTATTCCTTACAAGGACCCATTACTTCATTATACAGATGAGGAAACTTATGTAAGAAAGATATTAACGAACATTTGTATTGTCATAAAACTAATTAGGAGAAGAACCCTAATTAGGTAGTTCACCTTCAGATTTAACCAAAGCTTCATTATTGAGTGCTCATATAATAAGCACCGAGCATACACAATCTCAAGTGTTCAGTAATTGTACAAAATATAAATAGCACAGAAGAAAAAAAAAAAAAACCTGTTTCCTGGGTAACACAAAAATGAGATTATATTCAAATTCAGTTATATCTGAATCTAAAATCGGGGGTCTTAATTGTTATATTTTTAGTAAAGCTAGTAATATTATAGGTAATTTGGAAAAACACAAAAATCGCAATTGCTGAAGGCTACAATAGAATTTGAGATAGTTAATACATAACAGTATGAAAAGTACCAAATTATTTTCTCTAAAACATTTTCTCCATAACATTTTCCCCAAACAGAAATGCAAATACACTTTAGCAATGTAGTTATATTCTGCGAAATGTGTTGTTAGGCGATTTTATTGTGTAAACATCGCAGAGAGCACTTACACACACCTAGATGGTACCACTTACTCTATACCTGGACTATGTGGTGTAGCCTATTGCTCCTAGGCTACAAACCTGTACAGCAGGTTACTGTACCAAACATTGTAGGTAATTATAACATAATGGCAAAATTTTTTGTATCTAAACATAGAGAAAGTGTAGTAAAAATACAGCATAAAATATTAAAAACTGGTACTTTTGTATTGGGCATTACCCATGAATGAAATTGCTCTGGGTGAGTTAATGAGTCAGAGGTGAATTAACGAGAATTCCGAGGATATTACTGTATACCACTATAAACTTTATAAACACTGTACACATAAGCTACACTGTTCATAATATAATATTTTTTCTTTCTTCAATAATAAATTAACCTTAGGTTACTGTAACTTCTTTATGGTATTAATTTTTAATATTTTTCACTTTATGACTTTTGTAATAAAACTTGGCTTAAAACAAACACATTGTACAACTGTCAAAACATTTTTTATGTCCTTATTCTATAAGCTTCTATCTATTATTACTTTTTTAAATTAAAAAAAAAATTTTGATAAAAATTCAGACACAGGCACACCTGTTAGTCTAGGACTGCACGGGGTCAGGATCACTGATATCACTGTTTTCTACCTCCACATCTTGTCCCACTGGAAGGTCTTCAGGGACAATAATACACATGGAGCTGTCATCTTCTATGATAACAATGCCTTTTTCTGGAATACCTCCTGAAGGACCTGTGTGAGGATCTTCTTGAGGACATGTCCTCTTTTCAGAAATATGTCCACGGTGTTTAATTTTTTTTTTCTTTTCATAGATTTGCTTGTAGACAGATAATACATCTCAAGATAGCCATAAGGTTGCCCTCAGTTTGACTAAATTTTAGACAGGCTTCCTTTTGAGTCTAGGCCCCTAATTTCTTTTTTTTCTAGAATATTTTCTTTACAAATTTTGTAATTATAAATTCTTTCTCTACCCCTTTGAGACATAAATCTTTTTTAAAAACCTTTTATTTTTAATCTAGGAATGTCTTTCTCTAGAACCTAGGAGTACTTCATTTGAAATGTAATTATCAAGGAAAGTAAAACCCCTATCTTCTATTCTCTGTGAGAAGGTAGAAGCTTAACTTGGGTGTTTGCCTCACTCAAAGTTATAAAACTACATCCTTCTATAAATATGGGTGAAAGATTACATTCCTTTAGGTAAGGCCAATTAACAAACACTGATGGTCTAAAACCAACCTCCCTTACTCCACACCTGCTTAAAACTCCACTACCATTCATTTCAGAGGCATTTAACTCAGACTGAACTCTGACCTCTCTCCTCTAATACAATAGCCTTTAATAAATTCTTCCTTGCTTGTTCAATTTTGTCCAGTGCAATTTTTGCTCTGATACAATGTAGAAGGAAGCCAAGTAGTAGCTCATTTTTTAAAAAAACAAGGGCACTCTTTTTTTATAACTGTCTGAGAGAAGAGAGAAACTTGAGGCACTGTTAATAATTTTAAAATGTTCTGAGCACAGGTATAACCACTTTGAAAGCCTCACTTAGGAATCTGCTTCTATATTGGCTTTTAAAAGCCAGTTTATTTTTGTTTGGTAAAAGCAAATTTTTTACTTAGTAGTTTGTTTTTTTAATTTTAAAAAAGTCGAGACTCAAAGTGGCCACCTTGAAATTTTGATGAACCATTTATATAACTACCTTCTTTACCCCTCAATGGTAGGCAGACCTGCTTAGTAAGGTAGAATGTGAGGTTATGAAACAGCTGGAAATGACTTGACCATCTTTCATAATGGAAAAAAAATGACAAATATATGGATCAGTAAGTCAAGTAATAGATTGCTGGATTTTTCAGGTTTTGTGGAGCCACTATTTCTATCTATTGACCTGAGTCCTATTTTAGCCTCATTCTTTAAAAAAAAAAAAAAATGTGTGCTTAAAAAATGACAGAATAAGAAAACTCTAGTCATGGAAAGGATGTTAGAAATAATGTGATCTCGAAACTTAACTGAATGAGAGAGTTAAGCTTCACAGTGTACAGGTGACTTGTCCAAGTTCATGTGGGTAATGGAGTCCCGTAGGCTACTGACTCAATTCTATTATATTTCAGTTGTACCTCTGAGTTCATTGCATTAAAAATGTCCCTTTGTATATCAGTTTACTACTTCATTACGTTACTATTTTTTAATATCCCTTTGGATTGTCTCTAATATATTTACATTGTTTTGATATTTATACAACTATAACAATGCAGCTCCTGTGAATTAGACCATTTCTCATGTTCTGCACTACTGGAGAGCACAGTTTTGTGATTAAACAACTGCCATGTTTCTGCTCAGCAGCAGCTAAACTTCTGTGATGACTAAGATGATCTCTGTTTATGTGATTTGTAATCAGTTTGTAACTTTGGTGGAGTATAATGAGACATTTGCATGAAAGCCCCAGATAGGGTACTACTGTGCCTGAGGCCTGGGATTTACTGGAAGTCCTCTGAAAGCAGTTGCCAGTAGGAAATGCAAATAAGGGTATTTCCCTTCAACAGCAGAAATTAAACTGTAGGAAATCTTGTTGAAGCATTTATATTTTAAGACAACAGCACTCAAAATGTCAGTCATGATTAATTATTATTATTATGATTGTCATTTTCAATCTATGGCTCTCTTTCCACTACCCTTAAAAACAGTTCTTAAAAAAAAAAAAGACAAGATACATATATTTCATTCTGAAAAATTGCACTTACTATCCTCAGGCCTTCAGGTGGGATAAGACCAAATGCTATAGCCTATCTTCATAAATTATAACTGGAGGTGATCATATAATTTCTCAAAGCCTCAGTTTTCTCATCTGTAAAATGGAGATAATAAAAAACCATCTATCACTGGCTCTGTGACTACCATGTGACATAGTATAGCTTAAAAAGTGTAAACTGAAAATAATACAAATATTGGGAGTGTTATGAATATAAATCTTGGAGCTTACTACATTATGACTGTTTTACAAATGAAAAATTTGATTAATAATAACCATTTAAGCAAGGAAGTATTGACATCAGCATTAAATTATATAAATAATATTCAAATCTGAAAATATTTTTATATTAGTATTCAGACTCTATTCTATCTACTCCTATAGGGGCTGAGTAAATTAATCTCTGTAAGAGAAAATTTTTTAGATTTGTTGCTGGACTGCACTGTTTGATCTGTTAAACCCTAATAATTTCTCTAGATGTGTGTGTGTGTGTGTGTGTGTGTGTGTGTGTCTTCAATGGTGGAGGTGTTAATCTACCATTTAATTATTTTATAGGCCCTTAGATTTGGAAAGTTTTAGAAGTTCATTTAGTCTGCCTTTTCAATCAAAATAAGATATCTTAATTTATTTATAACATTTACTGATCATTTACTGTGTGTTAGGCTTTACTTTAATAAATTATATTCTAAACTCCACTTGAATTTTTCCAGTGACCAAATCTTATTATTTCCATTGTAGTACTATTACTAGTATTCCTTTGAAATTCTTATAATAACCAAAATCAGAAGCATTTTTTGAAACCCAAAATAAACCCTAATATATATTTTAAAATGGTTGAATGAATCCACTGTAGATCCAATAACAATTTAAACAAAATGAAAGAAGAAAGAAATATTTATTTGGAGTTAAATGAAAATATACCTTAGATAGATTCTGCAAATCTGATTGAGTCAGAGCTAGAAAACCACAATCAACATCAACATATTTTCCCCGTGAAACTACCAGAAGGGTAAAACTCAATGTTTTAATTCTTGACCAGCAAAGGTGCTTTTCTGGGTGGTTGTGCTTCCCCTGATGCTCTACTACAACTGTGTGCTCCATGCTGCTTCCTCTGTCACCATACAATGACCGTAATTGGTTCATAAATTGTAAGCAAGCAAAGAGGATCTCAGTTTGGCAGCATAGTATATCACTTATGCCCTGCTGTGTGGTGAGTGTTCAGGAAAGAATTAAAAAAGTGAAAAGGAAACCACTAAACTAATTTTCAACTCTTACCTTACCTGGACTGAAAAATGAAATGCTTTCTTTCACATATCGCAAAAGTCATATCTTAGTACTGAAGGTCAGGACTCTGCAATCAGTCTGTGAGTGGATGTAATGAGATTCTGCTATGGAAGATGCAGGATATGAGCTCCTTTGATCCCATTAGAACCTGAAAGCCTTAGTTTTTCTGCTAAAGCCAAAGAGAGGCAGGTGCTTTTTTTTTTTTTTTCCTTTTGCTCAACTGAGAACTTGACTGAAACTGGCAAATTGCTTCCTGTAGCTATCACTATGGCTTTCTTAGATTTCCCCTAGTCCTAATCTTTCCTCGCCTTATCCACTAACATCCCCATGTTTTATGAAGGCAGAGTCACAGGGACATTGCTCACCATTGTATCCCTAGGATATAACATAGTGCTGAACACTGAAGATATGTACAATATTTGAATGGATAAACAGATTAAATTAGTATCCAATAGGATCGATTGGATGTTAATATGAGGGAGGAAATAAGGATACTCACACACTTATGCCACATTGATCTGAAAGATTTGAAGCAAATTAAGGGGAAAGACATGAGCTCTGTAAATATAGAAGTTTTAAGATTAAATGACCTACTAACTTATGCTCCAAAACAGAACACTTTTGAGAATGAAAAATGTTGCTGTCTGAATTGGATACTGCAACAAGATGCACAAAGCATGACAAATCTGGGTAAATCAACAATGAGTACTCTAGATAAAGGAGAATTCGTTTGTGTTCAAAAGAGGTAGTAGAGTCAGTAAATTTTTAGAAAGTACCTATTCTGTATAAGATTATCAAAACTGGTTTCACATGATATGTTAAATTTCAATAAAATCAAAAGGATTTAACCAAGATAATTCCTCATTGACAGATTTTGAACCACAAAGTAGACAATGAAGCCTTCTCTTCTATAAAGAGAAAAAATCAACTAGGTTATTAATTGCAGATGTTCTAAAATTCTGGTTTCCAGATGCATCAGTCAGTATTATCCTCTCAGGAAGCATTACAGCATAATTTGAGGTTCAAACTTTCAAATTAAACATAATCATCATAACCCCAAAATTATAACAATCAACTACTTTACTCTTTTAATTTTTATTCTTCTGAAAATAAATTTCAAAATGAAATCCCAGAACAATTTTTGATTCTATTGATAATTTGTGAATAAGAATTTCCCTTCTGTTGAATCTGTCAATCTATATCATCCATCCATTTATCTATCTATCATCTATCTATCTATCTATCATCTATCTATCTATCATCTATCATCATCTATCTACCTATCTATATCTATATCATCTATATCTATATCTATCTATATCATTTTGATAATAGAAATGGATTAACGTATATAGTTCTTACTGAAGTCTTAGTTTTGGGGGAAAAGGACCACTGAAAATGTTTAAAGCAATTAAAAAATGTTGATTGCACAAAACTAAAGGCAGACATCTACAACATCTACAAATGTGCCTCTGATACTACTTTGTTGGGTCGTGAGAAAAAGAGTGACATAGGATTCAACTTTGTATGCTCTAGCTAGTCTTCAGTTTGAAGTGGCTTTTGTGTTCTTAGAACTTAGGGTAATTGTTCCTCCTCATCTAATTCTTAACAATATTATCCTTTAGAAGGTAAATTAAATGGTCCCTCTACCAGAGCTCAGCAAATAGTAGACAAACAATAAAAGTCTGCTGGGTGAATTAATAAATACATGTCAAATAGAGACTCTGTTCCATGTAGATAGTCTCTAAATAGTACCCTTTATTATTGAAGTTAGGAAGATTCTACATTGTTGGGATAGTGCTATAATCTACAAGACCTATCCCTCTGAGTAACTTGTTCTGTATATGATTGAAGCTGACTTGCTATTAAATTAGAATGCCCCCCCAAAGCAATAAGAAGTATTTCTTATAGTAATTCAATGCTAATTATACAAATAAAAATACTATATCAATTTTGCTACTTTTATCAAATTAACAATGAGTTTCCAAACTAATGAGTAAGAAGGAAGTGGCAGTGATTCTTGTTGGTATTAGAAAAATAAAAATTGGAGAATATTAATTTGCCTGTTTGACTTGGAGACTGACTGGGGCTTTTTTACCATCAGAAGAAAAAAATTATTTTCATTAACTTGGCAGAGTTAAGTCTCTAGAAGATGTAGATTCTGAGACTGATGATAAAAATCTCTTCTGATTTTCTAGTTCCTTTCTCTCAGATATTTTATCTATCTTTTGACTTTCATCTTGTATCTTTCACTGTCTTTTCTTCCTAAGAAATTTAGTACTGGCCAATCAGCAGACATGACATTGTGATCCAGTTGGGTAATTCCCAAGTGAAAATGAATCATTTGCCATTCTAGTGGGAAAATGTCTTTTGAAAAATTATTTAGTACAAATCAATATGCCAACATTTAATCTTGTCCAAATAAAATAGAGATCCTGAAACTGCCATAATAAAAATTATGTCTTAGATTGTTTAAGACATAAAAAAGTGTAAAATCTTAGGAATTTAACCCTAAAACTGATATTGGGTTACCTTGTCCACAGCAGGAGTGAAGAAAAAGAGGGAAAGCAAATAAAGCTATTAGGTGCTGCATAATTAAGAATAGCTCCAAATAGTTCCTCAAGTGGTATGAAAAAAAGTGTAGATTTTGCATCTTGGAAATAGCACATCTGTGATGAATTGGGCTCTTGGCATGTTAGGGAAGAAAAATTTGTTTTATATACACTTGCTTTTTGTGCTTTGCTAGTCTGTACATTGTAGGTATAAGAGGGGTTATCATTTGCTATGATATCCAAATTTATTAACGTAACATTATTTCAGACTAATCTTAACTTTCTATTTCCCCATCAAGAAATAGATGTGATTTCTGTAGAATATTTAGTTCCTCTGACATCTTATGACTAAGATATTTGTATTTTAGTGTTACCTATCTCAATTGGAAAAATAGGGCATGGAATAAGTGGGATTTCCATTTTCTTCTTTAGACCAACCTCACCATTTAACCTGTCCTGAAACCAGCCTTTCAAAATCTATGTTCAAAAGTCTTGTTTAAGTGTTGGGGAAAATCTTTTATTAAATAAATCTGTTTTTTAAAAGAGTAATATATCTGAGACTATTTCTTGCTGAGACATTGTGTAAAAGTTGCTGAGTTCTGAGCCTAGGGCCAGGTTGGATATTGTTAGCAAAGAAGCCATGAGCAAAAAAACACACCCTCATCCCAGTCTAGATGTGTAGGTATTAATGATATAACTGCTATCTGCTCTCTGGGGAGGACCAGCTCTTCCTTCCCAGGCAAAGAACAATGCTAGGTATGATATCTAAGCTCTTTCTTATTATACCCTGATCTCACTGACCTTATTTTTTTTTTTCAATGAACACATTGTGCTTATTTCCGTCTTCAGGATTTTGTAATTTCTGTCTCCTTTTCTTCAAATATTCTGCTTCCAGAATATTGCAAGTTACCTTACTATTTAATTATCATCTTAACTGTTGCCTCATTTAGATTTTATTTTTTTATATACTAATTTCTTTGCCAAATTATCTTACATTTTTATTATTAGTCAAGAAATAAATGTTGAGTGGCTACCATGTAACAGGTAAAATTCCATGCTTCTGGATTACAAAGATGAAAAATTAACGATGTCTCTGCCATCAAGGAACACATGGTAAGCATGTGAACAGATAAATAATTTTCAGAATTTATAAGTGCTGTGAAAAAATATTATCTATAACTCTAAATCCTAGAGTATATAGTAATTGGGGATACTCATATAACTAAGTAGGGAACGACCTCTTGAGGAGATTATGTTTAAACTTGAATCTGAATTTGCAGTGATCTTGGAAATAAGCTCTTAAGGCAGAAGGCACAGAAAGTACAAAGGGTTGGTATAAATGAGGAAGAGATTGAAAGCAAGTAAATGAGTGAAAAGTGGTGAATTCTGATTGGTTGATAGAGGACAGATGATGTGTCTTATAGAACAATAAAAAAGATTTGAATTTTATCCAAGTTTAATGGTAAGCAAATGAGAATTTTTTACAAAAGGAGTGACCGGGTGATATTTACATTTTTGAATGATTCTTTTGGTTACCTCTGAGCAGCCTGGGTGAAACTTTAGGAAAATTAACCCTAGATTTGTTATAGTATCATGTAAACTATATAATTTTGGTGGCTTACCACACCAAAATTTATTTTTTCAGTCAAGTGAAGAGGTAAAGTGGGAAGACTTCTTGATTTGATGAATCAGTGAAGATATTTGCTTATTGTCACCTTATCACATGGCTATAAGTTTGCCATGGCAGAGGAACAAGAGCTCAGAAGTACATCAGACAGGACGTGATGTATAAAATCTATTTGCAGTTCTAGTTGCTAGAGCTCAGTAACATATTCAACCTAACTTCAACAGAGCTAGAAAACATAGGGGAGCAATTGATATTCCATGAACACTAACTGGACATGGCAAAGAAGGGGGGAAATGTAGGCAAGGAACATGCTAGGAAGAAATTTTGCAATCAAAAGACATCATAATCATGGAATGCTATATTTGAAACTACACATTTTTTGATGAAATATAACCATAAGAGTAAATTACCAAAGACAAAAAGATGATTACTAAAGAGACAAAATGGAGATGTCATCTATGCAAATATAGTTTCCTTTACTTATAAAAGGTAACATTTATAAACTAAAATAATTTTCTCTATATTTTTATTTTAACTTTGCCTTTTTGTAGATTGGTAATACCCTTTCCATCTTGATTCAGTTAAATTTCGTTTTAAAGGTGAGAATGTTATTTTTCCTATCCCCTCTGTTTACTCTTTAGGACTTTTCTCTATATCCTTAATGACCACCCATATTTTACTCAGCTCTTTTTGCATTGGAGTATCATACCAATCTGTTATTTTATGTAGAACACATTGTTGCCCCGGTCGGCAGGGCAGGACAACAGGGGTCGAAGAGGATCCTGTGGAGGATGGGGGGAGGGGAGAGACAGGAGATACAAAGAAATGGAGGCAAGACAAAATTCTGATCAAGCCTCCAAATTTTATTTTTTCATGGCCGCATATATACGGGGGGAACAAAGGGGGGCAGGACTGACTAGGCAGGGGGATACTTGTTACGATTTCATTGGTCCTTGGTTGATGGGGTTAGGGGGTACAAAGTTAGAAGAAGTGAAAAGAGGAACAAGGAGGAGAGGGGCTCCTTGGGCAGGTCGACAGCCATTCAGTAGGTCCTTCCTTATCCGGCGGGTATGTTAATACATTCTGTGGTTAACTTTTCCCTGGAGCATTATCTGCTCCTGCATTCTTTAGATAGCATACAGGTTTGTTAAGGGCCAGGTTCTATGCCGGGGGGCTGGGCGGTCAGGATGAGGGTCTTGGCTCCCAACACATTGTTTTTCTCACTTTCTTTTTCTCATTTATTTATGTCTATCATGAACCTGTTACACATGTAAGAAAAGACCTCTGGAATGGATATGAAAAGGAATCCACTTATATTTTAGTTCAGCCTCTCACTTTCTGTGTCATTCATTCTATAATATTTAAGAGATTTTTATTAAACTCTACATGCAAGATTCTGAGAGAAAAATTGAGGATAAATGGAGCAGCAAGAAAGACATGGTTCTTCCCTCATTAAACTTACATTCAGTTAGATGGGAGGAGGATGGACAACAAACAAACAAAAACCCACAATATTCACCTTCTGTAGATCACTTGTTATAAATCATGCAGGGTTGTTAAGGGACACAATTTAAATATTTACATGTTGTAAAATCACTTACAAATATAAAGTAGGTTTTTGTTGTTGTGTCTTGTAGTTTGCTTTCTCTGTGTCTGCCTATGACTTCTGAGGATTATTTTAAGCAGTCAGAGATGGTCGACTGGCCTAGCGGTGGTTTTCTCCTTTCAGCGGTCCTTAGCCTATTGTACTGTGGACTTACTGCCTGTAACAACAGAATGACTTCACTTTTTATAGGTCAAAGTCAGCATTGTCACCACTATACAGTGCTGCTTCATATTTAGTAATTTAACCCTCCTGGCTTTCAGATTCTCTGGTAACAAAATTAGATGTCTTGCAACATAGCTTCCCCTTATGTAAATCTGTGTAATATCTGAGACCTATGGATGAGACAGTGTATAAATACCAGGAATTATTAATAAAGTGTAAGTGTTCACAGTAGAGTCATTAAGAAATGACAAGAGTAAAGGAGTTAATTTTTCGTGTTATGTCTATAGTAATGGGAACTTAAAATTGGAAATTTGGGGGGTAAGATGATAGTACTCCTCTCTTTACATTTGTCTAATGTTTTGGTTTCCTTAGTTTTTTGTCTAGATGCTCCAAAATATAACAGTAAAACATCAAGTTTTATTTCAGTGGGAGGTGGAAACGTGCTAAAAAAACAACTAAGAAAATATATATCTTCTGTGTGAAGCAAGACTTTCTAACCAGTGTCTTTGTTTGATTGCTATTAAACTTCTTGCCTTTATATGTTTTTATATTCAGTCCAAGAGAGTAAATCAAAGATCAAGTAAACCAAGAATTGCCATGTTCTGCTTACCGCCAGTCAAATATTACCCTATGTAATCATAGACATTTTTCCTCAGCTACATTTGTTTACATGGAAAGAAAAGACTCAAATCAGCACCAGATCTGATGGCTTTGAATGCTGAAGCAGCCTAGTCTGTCCCTACCTGGTTTTTCTTTGTTTTTTGTTCAAAGTCCCTGAACAGAGTTCTGAGTCCGCTGGTTCTATTGGAGTCTTCTTGCTTCTAACTTACTTTCCCAAGAAGCTCGTCTCCAATTAAAAATTAAATTCCTCTTCTCATTTGTTACAAAAGTTGCAAAGCAGTTTTTGAGTAATTCAGTTCGGATAAAGGTTTCATTGATGCTGCTGCTATTGTTTGCTAATAGCCTTTTTAAATAAAATTTTGTACACATATACATAAATTTATCTGTAACATATTATGTATCATTATAAACTATAGTATCACTATATTGTATATTACACATACTTTTATAGCATTATATGCACTAACAATATATAAATATATATATTCTTAAGTAATTTTTACTATTTTGATCTATTTTATTTAATGCTCTTATTTCATCTCCAACACTTTTCCTCTACAATCTTTGGTCTAATCATAATTAGCATAGGCAGCATTCCAGATAAGTTTATACTCAAGAAAGGAGTAGAGATGGTATTATTATTTTTCCCCCACTGGGGTCATGAGAGAACCACTTAATTTCCTTAGTTAAATGACTAATGTAAAGGTCAACAGGTCAATCTAAGTTTTAGAAAGTCAAATGAATTATAAGTAAATTTATTCCTTCAAGATAATATGAATTCTGTCCAAATTTGTAGCTCAAGAAAACTATTAGAATAGTGACAGTGCCACCTTGACTCAAAAGAAATTTGGGAGTGCAGGTTTTGAACAGTTTTGTAGAATGATGCTTTTTTCTTTAAGGGTTGATTCATTCTATACATGCAACAATGTGTGTTGGTGTGCTGTAAACATTTTGTTGAAAAATAAAAAAAATTGCGTTTATTGAAAATCTAACAGCAGTATCTAGAAAGCATAAATGCAGATAATCAATGTGAATAGTAAGTCAAATGAATTGATATTAATTTAGATACAGTAAGTAAATCATATAATAATGTAGAACAGAAGAATATTATTAAGTAATAGAATTTAATACAGAAACAAGTCAATGGCTTTCAGGAAACAGTATTTTGAAATATTGGTTTGATTAATTTGAAGAGATTCAGCAGTGTTACTAAAAGTCTGAGATCATTAATACTAAAATCAAGTAATAAAAATAAACATTTCTATCATAATCCTCTTCAAAGTAAAGAAAAAAACATAATTAAAAGTCTCTGTGCCAGGTACTGTTAGTCCATTTAATTAATCCTCAGAGCAAAGCTATTGAGCAGTTATAATTAGGCATAATTTATAGGTGAAGAAATTAATTTAAGGTAGGTGAATTAACTTGCTAAAGGTCATACAGAAATGAATAAAATTTAATACTGAAACTTATTTTGTCTAAAATGCATACTGTTACTACTATATAAGACTACATTTAAATTTTTTAAATGTAATTATGAGTTATTTGATTTTCTCAAATAACTAGCTTGGTAATTCTCACCATTCAAGTTTTATTTATGGGACAAGTAGAATTGCTGAGTCAAAACACATGTTAATATTGCTGTTATGTATTATGTTATTTCAGATGTATTAAATATAGTACTTTCACTTAGGAAACTTTTAAAATAAATGTTATTTTATTTCCGATTATGAATTAATGATGCTAATTGTAAAAATTTAAAAATTATGAGAAAAAAATATTTTTCAATAATTTTTACATAGCCATCAACACTATAAAGCCCTTACAATGTATACTTTCTAAATTTAATACAAAAGGCAATACTGCAGATACTGAATTTTTCACTAGATATATAACTTACTTTAGATTTTTTCAAATATTTTATTCTATCCTATTATGTAATATAATAAATAGATTATATGTGTAATTTTATACAACATTAATACCAATAAAAGAAATTAGAATAATGCTCCTTGAGGGTTGGGGACTCTCTTATTCACTGCTGTACTATCTCTTATTTACTGCTGTACTAAGTGTCTGGTACATGACAAAATAGATGCTCCATAACCACTCTTAAAATGGTAAATAGATTTAATTAATTAATTGTACTATGCAATCTGATGAATTCTTTAGGATAAATAACTTGAAGTAGAATTGCTGAGTCAAAACACATGCATACTTATCATATTTCTTTTATATATATTGAATATTTTCTTGCCAGAAAAAGTGTTAATTTTTGCTCATACTAGCAAAATACAGGGTGCCAATTTTCTTTGGTACTCACTATATTGGGTGTTATTATTTGATCCCAACTTTATTAATATACCTTTTGCAAAGTGGCTTATTATTGCCTCGGTCTAAAGTGACTGCTCCTCTGACAGCTGCTGTCTGTACAAGGTTTTCTCTTTTAGGTTCTTTGTTATAAAGAATTTAACCTTACCCTTACAGAGGTATGGTCTTTGCCCTATGTGTCTGAGTAGTAACTCTAAACCCTTGGAATTTCATGCTTGATAGGTGTGTCCTAGTTTGCATTGGACCAGCCAGATAAAAAAATGTGATTTGGGTAGGGGCTTTGAGTGATATGATATCAGCTTAATCTCCCAAGGAGCTGAAAACTGAAATCAGTCTTAGGTGCTGTCAATTATGTCCATATGATGGAGCCCCAAGAAAATTTTGGACACCAAGGTTCAGATAAGCACACACAGTGGGCAATGTTCCATGTATATTGTCACACATTATTGCCAGAGGAATTAATGCTGCTCTTAACTTGATGAGGAGAGGACACCTAAAAGCTCCTTCTACCTTTAGAATCCTCCTGGAATATGCCCTGTACATTTCTCGTCATGGCTGATCTTAATTTGTATCTTTTCCCTCTATTAAAACATATGTAAGCAAAGCATCCTAGTGATGTCTGTGTCTTTTCAGTGAGTTGTTGAATCTGAACATGGTTTGGGGAAGGCCCCGAACTTATAACTGGTGTTAGAAATGAGTGTGCTCTTGTGAATTGCTCCCTAAGTTTGCAGTTGGCCGTTTTTGCAGCTCATGTCCAAAGTGCAATTTAATGGAAAAACTCTGACTCACTGAAACATGCTTTAGGAAGAGGTCAGGTAATAGGACGGGGGAACAGGAATCTTTGATTCTTAGACTCTGCTCTACATGCTTCATCTTTTGAGTCTTTTTAATCCATATCCTTTAGCTGTAATAAATGATTAACAGGTGAGTGTAACACTGGTGAGTGAGTATGTGGATCCTTCTAATGAATTATCAAACCTAAGGGTGGTCTTCAGGACCCTCTCTCTTCACAGTTGGAGTCATAAGTTAGAAGACTCATGGAGACTGTACACTCTTTAAACTTCATGGGGTCTCTAACTTTCTGTCCCTTTGTCACTTAATAGTCCTGGGGTTGCATTATTAAACTTTAGAATTTGTCTGTACTCAGCCCAAGGCTTGGTAACACATTATTATTTTTCCCCCACTGGGGTCATGAGAGAACCACTTAATTTCCTTAGTTAAATAACTAATGTAAAGGTCAACAGGTCAATCTAAGGTTTAGAAAGTCAAACCTTAAACTATCTGTTAAAACCTCAAACTATCCTAACTTGTGGATACATTCCCTGCCTCCCTCACCTGGGACCCAAACAACTGTTAACGTCTTTCAGTCTTTCTGTTTTAATTTCATGTATATAATTGGGAATTAATTTTGGTGAATGCAATAAGGACATCATTTATTATATTTTATAAAATGTTGTGTTGTTTTCAACAATGCTTAAAAAGACTTTAGTTTACTGAGCACTATAATATCTTCTTTGTTTATATTCACACACAGCTAAGTGCATGGGTGTGTGGATGTGTGTATATTATTCAAAATGTATTCAGTCGAATGCTCTGGACATACTTCTATACTTTTCTGGAGATTTTGTTACTTCATACATAGTAATTTTATTATATTTTTAAACTTTTATAATGTATGACTTTCTTCATAATACTAATATGAAAATATTTCCAAATTTATGACAATTTATTTACCTTGATGATTTTAATAAGTATAAACATATGTGCATATATATTTAATATATATTAAAAATTGAAACCAGTTAGGATTTGGAGGAAACTGACAGTGTTTGCTATGTAAACTTTTCAACCAGAGCAAGTACAGATTAGAATGTTTCTCCAATTTTCTTTTCTCTTTTAATGATATTTAGCATCATTCTTCATAGAAGTCTTAAGTATTTGCTCTTAAATTAATGTCTGCACATTTATATTGTGACTGATTTTTGTAGATATTTATTCAAAAACATTTCTGAGCCATAGAAAAAATTTATTTTGCGTATTTTAACCAGTGATCTTATTAAACTTGTAATTATTTGCATTTTGTTCTTTGAGATTTATGTACTATTCATGTAAAAAAAGTGTCTCTTTTTTTTAGAGAGAATTATTTCTCCCTATTTAAATTTTACTGACACAGTTTTTAGAATACTGTTAAGTACTGGTATTGCTTGGCATCTTTGTCATGATTTTAAAAAGAATGCCTTCTGTTTCAACGTTATCATGTTTATCATTGATTTAAAATAGATATTTTACATGGTAGAGCTACCTACAAGATTTTACAAAGAAATGCTGGATTTTATGAAAATTTCTCTTAGTATTTACTGAGATAACCTTGTGAAGCTCCTCCTTTGATTTACTTATAGAATATGTTATGTTCAGAGATGGTAATAACATTATAGGACACTTGTTATTTACTGAGTGCTGAATGTGAGCTAGACATTGGCTTAAGTTCTAACTTACTAATATTAAATCATTTTGGCATTTCTGGAACAATGTTAATTGTGTTCTATTTTAATATCAGACTGTGTTATATATTTATTTAAGACCATTTTCATTTCTATACTGAGTAGAAAGTTAGCTATTAAATTTTTTCAAAAGTAACATAAAAACTAGAAAAATATTTTGTTTTATATTTACCTTACAATAGTTTTTCACATCTTGTCCATAGTCTTAATATTCTGTCTTTCCCATTGACTGTTCATTTGTAACATACTTATTTGTATTTAGCTTACATAAATTTTATTTAACTAAGGAAAGAGCGTTATACATGAGAGACCAATATGACAAGCATGCCTGGGAGGTGTTAGCATGGAGATGAGGAGATATTTCAGAGAAGGATTTCTAAGAAAAATTTTGGCTTACTAGTGTAACTGTCTCTCAGTTTGTCTCCACACACTAAGCCCAATGTCCTCCCCCCCAAATCTTTTGTATTTAAAGGGTGTTTAAAGCCTGTACAATAAGCTAGAGCTTTTTTGTTTGCTTCTTTTTTAACCATGAATTTTTCTAACTTCCATGTGTAATAACACATTAGAAAAGGGAGAGGAAGCCCTGTTGACTATGTCAATACTAATGCCAGCAATGACAATGTGTCCTCACTCTAGGTATGTGCCCTCTAGAAGGGAGTCTCTGTACTTCCCCTCAGACACTGACTGTTTCTGTTGGAAATACCATTGCCTTTGTTGGGCATTGATGGGGCCTCTATGATATTTCACTTTAGCAGACAGTGAAGAATTCATGAGCATAAATAAATAAGGAGGAACTGGTGATAACCAAAATAATGAGTTTGCATGGAATCATCAGTGAGCCTCTAATGAATCCCTTAAATATTTAAGAGTGTAGGGAGGGATAGAGTCACACACACACACCCTTGTGTGGCTGTAATGCTTCACATATTATCCTTTAGGCTTCTGTGTTCCGATAAAAGCAGGTTACAGGTTGGAACTTCCAAACTTTTTGATTGTTCTCTACTCTACCAACAAAAGACCAAAAAGAAATATACTTAATTGAAAGAGCTTTGGACTGTATGATTGCAAACATTTGAAATTGTTTTTAAAGCAGAATAAATACTGCACATGTGCACACACATGCAGGTGTACACACACACAAACACACAGAGGCTAGAATTTTAAAGTATATATAGTATAGAATTGAAAAAAAATGATATCCAAAATATCTTGTTAGTAATCCACTAAAAAACTGAAGTTCTTCTGTTTTTAATGATATTTAGAAGCAAATAGTCATAGTAAGAAAATAATTTTTAAAAGATTGAATGTAATGAGTACCAGGGTTCCCTAAGGCATTATTGCATAATTCTGGAGTAGAAAAAGGACATAAATAACACAGTCAGGTTTAGATTTTCTCTCTAACTTTTAAAAAGTAAAAAATCTTCCCATACCTCATTTGGCTAATATGAGAGAACTGAGCCTCTAAAATTATCTGATTCAATGATCTGAAGAGGTCTAACTGTAAATTAAAATATGATAAGAATGACAATTTCCAAATAATATAGATGATAGTTGATAGATAGTAGTTGATGATAAATAGATAGATGATAGATAGATAGTAGATATATGATAGATAGATAGATAGATAGATAGATAGATGATAGATAGATGATAGACCAGAAGACAGATACAATAAAATTGAGCAGTATTTGGTATACATTTTTTAAATACATTATAAGAGACTGAAATACTAGAAATAATAAATTTAGTTAAGTGGTAACTATATGAATATTTCCAAATACAAAGTACAATAGCAAATATTTGAAAAGAAGCTTGTGAGTATTGTGCAAAAGCTCAGGATGTGCAGTTAGGAAACTTAGGATATTATTCCCATTCTCCTAATAAATGGGAGGAGAGACTCCCTCTCTTGTTGTTATAGTAGGTGTGTCATCAGTAACTGTGGGATTTTGAGCATATTAACTTCTTAAACCTCATTTTCTTAATCTAATCAATGAGGAAGATCACCTCAGAATTTTTGTGAGAATTAATTTAGATAATGTAAGGCAACCTCTAGACAAAGACATGTAACATAATAAACACTCAACAGAGCATAGCTAATAAACCAAAAAAAAAAAAAAAAATACTATGAACCCAGCCTTTCAACTCCTCTCACCTGCTATAAAATCAGGAGATCAAAGACTGAATACTGCCATTCCATTTAACTATTAAAATATTGGGGTTTTTTTAGTTAAAATAAAATATTGTCAAAAGATTATTCTGTGTATGTGTAATGTACATCTGTGAGTGAATCTTTCAGATAAGCAAAGTAGGCTAAGAAAGGAAGTCTCGCTTTTGAAAATCCATAGGAAATACACTGAGCGAATATTGCTTGCTTTATCTATTTATACATACATACTACTGTTTGTCATTGTAATAGGGCTTATTTTCACTGCGGTGCTGCAGGTTAAATTTATAAGTGAAAGCTGGGCCAGAAAAAAACCAGAATGTGTAAATAATGTCTGTGACATAGATTTTTTTTGCTTTTGTTTACAAACAAACCAAGGTTCTATATCATAATATCTTTGAATTGGAAAAGATCTTAGCAACTTTTTTTCAATCCAAATGCCTATATTATAATTTTCTATTTAAAACATCTTTGCGTTTATTCCTTACCTTGTAATGGCCAGGTATTAAGTAGCGAAGACTGCACTGAATAGTGTATGCTTAAGTAGATTAATAATAAAAAACAGCATTGTCTATAAGCAAAATATGGAAGACAATTTTTGAAAGAGGCTTTTATTGCTAGCATGAGGATTGCTAAAATCCATGGCTCAGGATATGTATATTTTTGTCATTTTCTTTATAGTTAGTAGCTTTATCTTGGGATTTCTGAAAAATGATACATATTAAACATAAGCTGGATTTTCAATATCCAATTATCTTTGAATATAATTTGGCCCATTAAAAACAGCCTTTTTAGCCTAGCTTTAAATATATTCTATTTTTTTTTAGTGTAGAATTAAAGAATTCTACTGTTTCTTAGTCAAAGATGACACTCACTTGACAGTGTTATTATCTGCACACGAATGTGGCTATTAAGTCTGAATCATCTCAAACTTTTCAACTGATTATGTGTAGAATATTCAGTGTAGCTCTTCTATTAGAGATGCATATATTAAGAGAATTTGAAAAATGTACAAAGAAATAAATTGTTTTCCCTATGACCTATCTTCCATTCAAGCATGAAAAGAACCATCCCTTTCAGTTTAGTTCAGTTCAATTCAATTCAGCTTGATTCCATCTGATTCAACAAATATTGCTATAGAGGTGTAAAGAACAACAAAAATCTCTTGGCAGGAGTTCCAGTTAAATGCCAGTAGGACTAAAGTTTACCGCCAGTCTAATACAATTTGGAAAGACCTGTTTAATAAAGGCATTTAAACAGGTTGAAGAAAGTGTGGTTTGACAAGAGTAAACATGACAGACAAATCATTGTTGTTAAATAATCAGATAAAATAAAACCTGGAATTTAGAAAGATCTGGGAAGTTCAGAGATGGACTTAGACTTTAGTTATGGGGGGAAAACAAGTGGGTCTGAGGAAAGAAAATTTGTGAGACCCTGATTTTGGTGGGTCAAGTGCCAGACAAGTTGTCATATTTACTCAAGGAGATCATTATGAGAAGAAGAGGGACATGAAATGTTTGTGCTCAAATAAAATAATGCTAGATATATAGGAATGACTAAGTGAAAGAGTCTACAGGACAGTAAATGAGCTTTAAAACATTCGTGTTGGGCTGGGCTACAAGACTAAAGGCCTGGAAGAGATTTTTTGCAGCCTTTTGCTCACTGAATCTGTGGACTGTTTGCTTCCAACCACTGATTTATTCTGTTGCTCCATTCTGTTAAACCTCTAGTCCACCAGTCTTTCTAATTCCAACATTTCCCACCGTTCTATATTTAAACCTGTCATTCCTACCTTGCTTGGCACAAAGTTACGTATTAGCTGTTGTATACATTTTGTTTGATTGGATAACTTTATTTTTTTTTCTCAGAATGTTTCAAGATTTCTAACACACTTCTATTGTTTTATATGTGTTATTTTACATCTCTAGAATTAATCTAAGTTTAAGGTGGTGCTATGGACTGAATTATGTCCCCCCCCCACACACACACAATTTATATGTTGAATTTCTAACCCCTTCCCAAGTCCTTACAGAGTCCAGATAGGCAATTCATAGTGGGGTAATTAGCCCACAGAAAAATCAGTACCATATTGAATAATATTCTTCAGGGATTGTTTTGAATTGATAATATAATTTAACAACTGGAAAGAAAACTTTGAAAAACAAAAAAATCAAAACAAATTGGCCATAACTATACTATTGGCATATTGTTGAAAATACATGTTTTAATTAATTTTAATTGCTGAATAATATTCTATGGCATGGATATACAATATTTATTTATTAATTCTAGAAATGGTGAACCTTTGATTTCTTTCTAGTATTTTTTTGCTATTATTAACAATACGTCTAGAAAGAAGTTTAAACATCTCTATTACAGAACATATGCAAAGTTTTCCTTAGGTTATATATTTTAAAATAAAATTGTCAGGACATTACCTATGGTTATTCAATTTTACTAAATAACATCACTTTTCCTCATTGTGGTTTGGCTAATTAACATTTTGCAAAACAATAAATAGGTATACTAGTTGTTCTAATCAACACTGCATTATTACACTTATTTTAACAAGCTTTTGGGAGTAAAATAATCTCATTGTGGTTTTAATTTGTAATTTTCTATTAAAATCATCCATATTTTATATGTATATTGGTCATTTAAACTATTTTTCCCAAGTACTTCTCCCATTACTTCAAAAGTATTACTTAAATTTTTCTTAATGCTTTAAAGTTTTTTTTACATCATGGATTCTATTTATATGTCAATCACATAAATATATTCTAAATACTTCTTTCCAAATTACTGGTTGTCCTTTTACACTGTTTTTGGTGGGTGTAGATGCACATATAATTTTAATTTATAGGATTTATAAAATTTCATGATTCACAAATTTTGTGTTTAACACGAACACCCTAAATTCATAAAAATAGTCCCTTAGCTTGTTATCTAAATATGGTAAGATTTAGCAAGTGTTTCAGTTTATTTGTTAATTTCTTATCACTGTAATCACTGTCTTATTCTTCTAATAATGTC
Organism: Cynopterus sphinx; assembly: GCA_030015415.1. NCBI lineage: Eukaryota > Metazoa > Chordata > Mammalia > Chiroptera > Pteropodidae > Cynopterus > Cynopterus sphinx. The sequence continues at coordinate 122,831,086 of CM057383.1, forward strand.
TTCTCTGAAAATAGAAACTGCATTTCCAAGGGTGTTCTTTCTATATGGGAATGCAGGATGCTGGGGCAGTATGTGCGATTTAGATGAGCCATTAGGCAAGTGGAAGAGAACCATTGCTTTGACAGTTGTCAGGACCTTCCTCAGAGTATCCTGAGAGTAGCAGCTGTTTCTGATGAACTTTTGAGAACCATAGATGCTGATGCTTCAGGCTGGGGTCTCTCCAGAGTTTGCTTTCCTGACCTGCCCATTGCTGCTTCCCTAACATTCTTGGCACATTTTGTGGCTTTCAATCTTCCTTCTCTTCCAACATTACTGTAAGCCCTAATTAACCTCTTTATTACCAGAATATATAATTCTAATATTACGTATCTAGATTATTTATTTAGAGAGGATCTCAGCACATATGTTTCATAATACTCTGGAAGTAGCAGCTATCTAGAAAGCTTTTGTGTATGCGTGTGTTTATCTCAAAAATGTAAAATTTGTTTAATATTTTAAAAACAATCAGTGGACTTTATTGTATGAACTACTAAAACAAAAATCCATGTGTTCATCCTAATGTGTACAAAGGAAGGATTTGACAAAATTCAAAATTCATTTATTATAAAACTTCTCAGTAAATTAGTCATTCTAGTAGGTATGAGGTCTGGTTTTGATTTGCATTTCCCTAATGATTAATGACATTGAACATCTTTTCATTTGCCTGTTGACCATCTAAATGTCTTCTTTAGAAAAATGTCTATTCAGATCCTCTGCCCATTTTTTAGTCAAGTTGTTTTCATGTTTTCAGTTATATGAATAATTCATATATTTTGGATAATGCCTCATCAGATAGAAAGTCTTTTTAAAAAGGATTTCTTAGCATTTTTTTGGTTGTAACCACTGAGAATTTAATAAAAACAATATACGTTCCCTCTTGAAAAATATAAAGTGATCCACTCAATCATACTTCCTTAATTTCCCATTAATACATAATAATGCCATCTTTCACACAATTTCAGTAAATTTATAAAGAACCTGAAGTTCAATCATAACCTGAACAGATATTCCTTACCTAGTTTAGATTTCCAGGATTAAATGATTTATTCATCCCACATTTCTTATCCTTATCTACTCTAAAGTTTTTTGTCTTGATCCATCCAACAGCAGCAACTTTACTGCTTCAAATACACCAAATATTATATCTGTATAGTGTATAACATGCTTACTCTCTGTTTTTTATATTTTATTGTTCTATTCTACAAGCAATAATTGTGGAATGTATATTTTTGATAAATATATATTTATATTAAATTTATTAGGGTGACATTGTTTAATAGAATTATGTAGATTTCAAGTGTACAATTTAATAATATATCATCTGTATATTGCATTGTATGTTCACCACTCAAAGTTAAATCTCCTTTCATCACCATCTATTTGACCCCATTTACCATTATCGACCTCCCTCACCCCTGTTTTTGTTCTGGTAACCACTAAACTGTTGTCAGTGTCTCTGAGTTTTGTTTGCCTTGTTCATTTGTTGCTTTCAGTTTTATATCCCACATATGAGTGAAACCATATGGTTCTCAACTTTTTCTGTCTGATTTATTTTGCCTAACATGATTATCTCAAGATCCATCCATGTTGTCGCAAATGGCAGTTTTTCATCTTTTCTTATGGTTGAGTAATTTTTCATTGTATGCATATATCACATCTTCTCTGTCTAGTCATCTGTCAAAGGACACTTTGGTTGTTTCCACATATTAGACACCATACTTTTAATATTAAATATACTTTGTAATTGAGAGACACAAGGCTCGTTGAGGTTAAATGATGAGTACAAATCTTGTTGTTAATAAATGACAATGCCAGTACTTCTTTCTTTCCAGCTTTTAATCTACAGAATTAAAACATAAGAATCTCTCACCATTTTCATAACCTAAATAATAAAAGAAGTCTTCCTAAAAAAATAACAACATGAGTTATTAACATGTGTATTATACATATGATATTAATGTGTGTTGTTAATGCAAGTATTATAATACATTCTGATAGAGATCTGTGGCAGAAACTACTTCCATGGTAGAGGAAAGTGGTCAGAAATGTTTTTTGTTGCTGCTGGACATCAGGACATTGGGATGCTTAAAAAGCTCCTCATGTGATTTTAATGTCCACCAGAGCTTGGACCCTATTGACTTTAGTTCAAGTCTAGGCCTCTACAGCCAGGCTATCTCATTGCCTTGGGAAAGATCTCTTCAAAAAGTTGTAGGTGTATGTATAGGCATATGTGTGTTTTACTCTTAGAATAAATTACCCTTTATGTTTTTAAAAAATCACTCTCTAATAAGAAGAGTCTTTTGGTATTTAAGTGACAATAGGCAGTACAGAAAGCAGCTATTGCAATGCTCTCTCTTCTGTGAAATATTTAATAAATAACCACCTTCTTCATCTATTACTAAATGCTGTAATCTGGTCCACAGGGGAAGGTGGGTCATCTCTCTTAGCCACCAAAACTTTACACAGCACTCACGATTAATGACATTAAAGAAACTGAAGGAGATACATCTTTCTGTTTAATAAAGAGTTCCTGCTGCTATATACATTTGTTTACCTGAATATTTTTCAGTCTGAATCCATCTCCAGCAATGAATCACTAACTGATATCTAGCATCTTAACAAATTGCTACTGGTTTTTTTCATGTTTTTAAATTCGTACAGCTATATTAGTTAAAATTTAGCTAAAGAGCTATTTGATTTCATTATTTTTAATTTCTGAAAGCTAATTTTTCTTCTCTTCAGTTGTATTGAGACATCTTTTGCCAGAAGGTCTATTTAGTAGTACCAAAATATTAAAAATTATCAAATGATGTTTAAATAGCTGTGTGCACAGATAAGATCTTTAAGAAATATTTGTGCACCATATCTTCCTATCTGCCTACAAACTAGAATTTAGGTAACTCCTTTTCAAATATCTGCCATTTAAACCATGTTAATGACAGTGTGTCCAAATATAAAACAACATGAATGTACTCTTCAGTGGATCAAGTTAAGAAATAAAATTTAGCTTTTATGACTTTTCTAGTTATTCTGAATGTTATTTGGTTTGACTATATTAATCACAGACTGACCCAAAAACAAAATGGAGGATTAAATTCTACCAGAAAGTGAACAAATTATAGGCAAAAGGCAATTATTTTAATTGTAAAGATACTAACAAAGTTAATGAGAATGTAGCACTATTTCATTCTTCGGAGACTTTTGCTAACTGAATAGGGTATTTCTCGCTCTTTCACTTCAATTTATTTTTGAGACACTTTAATATGTGGAGTTGAAAAGACAAAAAAGTAGCAAAATTATAGGGCAGGTAGAGATAGTCTTTTTATAGATTTTTTTATTTTCTTTGCTGGCTTTCCATGTCATTCCAGAGACTTCAAGATATATTCCTCCTTTAATTTGAAATTCATAGCAATTTCTAGTACTGTGCCCATCGTGTCATATAGAAAATGACTCCTTGCTGCCTTTCCAATGAAAACATGAATTTACTTCATAGCGCTTCACCTGCTGATTCTCCATTGTTAAAGTTTGCTCTCATCTTCCAGTTTGACATCATCTTTCCCTCTCTCAGACTCATGCATGCTCCCAAAGCATCATGTCCAATTCCCTGATATAGATGGCACTTAACATTTAGTGGGCATGTAGTAGGCCGAATTTTGATCTTCATGATCTTATCCCATTAGCATTAAGCCTGTGAACATGTCATATTATATAAAAATCCCCCTGATATTCTAAAAGTTACATACATTCTGACTTTGAATTTATTCTGAATTTTCTTGGTGGACCCAGCCTAATGACATGAAAACAAAGAACTTGCTCTGGATTCAGAAAGATACAACAGAAGAAAAATCAGAGAGTTAAGTATGAGGAAGACTGTGTGAACCACTGATGGTTTAAAGATGGAGGAAGCAACGTGGTAGATGTAGGTTGCCTAAGGAGCTGTGAGGTCTCCCACCTAACAGACAGCAAGGAAAATAGGGCCTTAGTTATACAACTACAAGGAACTGAATCTAGATGACAACTTGAATGAGCTAGAAGTCAAATCTCTCACAGAACTCCAAGCTAAGAGCAAAGGATAGTTGACATTTTGATCTTGGCTTCATGAGACTCTAAGAAGAGTACACAGGCAAGGACACCTGGACTCCCAACATACAGAAATGTGTATTGTTTTAAGCTGATAAGATTGTGCCAACATATTATAGCACAAATAAAAAAAATAAATTGAGTGAGACTTGACTTTATGTGGATCCCGGTATCAGGCATCTTACTCTTATGATTTTATAACTAGTACATTTTATAATTAGTACATTTCTCCTATTATACAGTGCCAACTCTATTATTACTCAATGAAAGCCAGTTCTAAGTTTTTCACATGACTTCTGTGGTCAGGTTCCTTCGTTCTTTATAAGAAAGGCTTCATCTCCTGACCTGTATGAAATAGAAAGGAAAAACAATGTGGTACCACAATGTGGAGTATAGAAATAGTCAACACCAGGGACAGCAGAGAGAAGGAATCAAGTCCTAGGTGACATAGTTTGAGTGGATGAATTAAGTCACACCAACAACTAGAATTTTTGGCCATGTGACCCAAAAAATGGTCTTTTGTTTTCATATATTACTGTAGGCCCAGGTATGAGTTAGGTTGATTATATCTTGTTATTAATAATTTTTTGATAGATCATAAATGCCTTGAAGTCAGAAACCATATCTAATACACATCATAATGCTACTGAGGCTGTACTGGAATTGAGTTGATTATACAGTTGAGGAAAATTAGAGAAATAAATTGAAGTAATAATTTAAGGGATTATTTTTCTCCTATGAAGACCTCAAGTACCTCACAGTCACTTTTAGTTTCAGTATTAGACTGAAAGTAAGTCCTAATAGTCATATAAACTTCATGATAAAGATAGAAACAAGACAAAGTTATAGGTCTTGTGTTTTTGTGAGTTTTAGTTTGGTTTTTGTTTGTGTTTAGTGTGTTGAAGCTAATGGATAAAACACTACTTGCTTAGTGGAAAGTCATTTTCTATAACAGGCAAAATATCACCACATTAGTCCTCCTGCTGAATTTAATGAAATCACAGTGATTAGAATACTAGATTCATTATTTTTTGGATTCTATTTCAAGACATGGAGAACACCACCTTGAAAAGAATAGTCAATGTTAACTTTCACTGAATTCATGAGCCAGATGTGTCTTTGGTCAAAAACTGATTGAAGAATATACTTAAATAGTCAACTTATGCAGAAAATTGAGAGATCTAAATCAATTTTTATACGAGCTTTTGAAATAATCTTATTCTCATGAAAATAAAGACTGTAAATAACTCTTTTCAAGCAACTAAATTTGAATAGAAAACTATCTAGCCAATTTTATATACCACCTAATTTGCCATTTAAGTCTCTACTTCAGCTGTTGCTTGATTGTAGAAAACAAAGTATCATATATACTGCTCTAGTTGAATTGGTAAAGATGCATTAATACCTATTTACTGAAATGCTCAGAGCCATACTGTAATTGAACATACAGTTGTATTGATTCTTGAGGAGATTTTCAGGGAATATTTTGGATACTGGCTTACTAACAAGAAAGTTTAAATAATCAGAAGAAAGCACCAAGGGGTATATTTAGAGTATTAGATATTTTATCCCTCCAAAGGAATGGACTGAATGGCTTATTGAGTTCTGAATGTATGAAGTCTTTGTAATAGAATAAATAAATTATCGTTAACTAGTATATCAGTGATTGTCAGTTTCTTTCCTAAAAATTCTTAGTTTTTCTTTAACATACAATGTAATATATTTTACTCATTTATGTGTATAACAGAACTTTTAAACATTTAGATAAAGGCAATTTACTTTGCCAATGTCATTGAGCATTTTCCTTTTCTGAGATGATCTTTTTTGAAAGGATACTTATCTCCTAGGCATAGTTTCTTTTCTCTCCTGAATTCTACCAGTCAACCAACAATTCTCTGTTTAAAACATCACAGCTCATGGCTGTAGTCATGGCTGTCACAGATAAAGGTCTGTGACCAACTGGATTTCATTAAACCACAGCTGTATATATATAACTCAGTTCAATCTTTTGAGGTAATAATTCTTTGGAATATATTGATGATGTCATCTACATCTTCGAATTGTAAAGCTAGAAGATACTATGTAAATGAATTTCTCTTCTGCTTTTTTCTCAGCCATTTAGAAGAGATTCTTTTCTCCTTTTAAATATTTTAAAGACATAGGTCTCACAACATTGACTTATACTCAGCTTAAGTATTTTTTCACTAGTGTTGAGCAGTGGATCCTTTTATGTATCCCACCAAAACCTCTTCTATGGATTTTTTTTCCCCTGATATTCTGAAAATAAAAACAAACAAAACAGAAAATCATTTGATTCATCACCATTCAGAAATTTATACTTTAGATTAAATAATAATTCTTTATTTTTCATTTTCTGGGGTAAATCATATTTTCTCATGTTTACAAACATATCACATTGATTTTATAAAAATTTAACATAGAAGTGTCAGCAACATAAGTTTGAGTGAATAAGTTTGTTTTCTGTCTGGAAGACATAATTTTTATTATAAACAAAAACAAATCATTTTTATGATGGTGCCTTAAAGTCTAAAAAGGGATTTCTATTCAAATGAGCTCACATAGATTTCTTTCACTGATTCTCTCACAGTTATTATTACAATGTTATTTTTTTAACAAGGGAAAGTTGGTGAAAAATAAAACAGCAGAAGTAATGCTAAATTAAGAAAGATCTTAGATACATAGGAGTGAATTTAATGTTTCATCCAATAGAACTACTCACTCATATAAGGAATTGACTCAGAAGGAAGAAATGAAGCATTTTATTCTGATCAAGAAGGAAGTAGTTAATGAAAAAAAGGGTTGGGTGAATAAAGACATCTTGTTTTATTTTAGTTTTAATCACTTAGAAGTGAGAAAGAGCATTTTCCCATTAATGGCTGCAGTTTTTGCAAGAGGTATGATTGGAGAGGTCTTTGTTTTCCTACCTTTGTTTGGTGCTGTTACATTTGCCTCTTTCCAAAATCTATGAACAGATAAAAGATGACTCTATAGAGAAAATAAGATCCTTTAAATCTTTCAAGATTAATTTATGGAAGTATACAAATTTAATATTTTGCTGACTAACAATTTAATACAAAATATCATAGGGCACTTTGTTTAATTGAATAATGTAAAGCTATTTCATATTTGCTCTATGACACTGCAAACTGATTCATTTATTCTGTAGCTAATCTAGCTTTTTCCCCAAAGTTTCTCTCATTTTCTAAATTTGTCAAGCCTTTCTTTGATTATTTTAAAACTCACTCTCATTCTTTTTTTCTTAATTTAGAAGGTCATTGTCTTTAATTATTCTATTTAAATCTCAATCTCTTTTGTATTCCAGTTTGTCAGGACACTCTAGTGCTGAGTTGTGTATCATAATAGGAAGAGAAGTAAATATTAGGAAGGTATAAAAGAACCAGGTAACTACACTTGGTCCATTCAGGCTTCTATAACAAAAATACTGAGACTGGGTGGTTTAAACAATTAATATTTATTTATCATAATTCTGGAGTCTAGAATGTTCAAGATCTTAGAGCCAGCTGATTCAGTGTCTAGCTAAGGTCACTTCCTGGTTTAATACTGGCTCTCTTGCTATTTCATAACATGAAAGAGGGGCAAGGGAGCTCCCCATGGTCACTTTTATAAAGACACTAATCACATTCATAAGACTGTTACCCTCATAACCTAATCAATGCCCCAAAGTTCTACTTTCTAATAGCATCGCACTTGGCATTAGGTTTCAGAATGTGAACTTGAGGAAAACACAGACATTGCCTATTCCATTAGAATAATAATAAATTCTACTACGGAAAACCCAGAAATATACTTTGGACTAAGAGACAGAGATTTAGCATGACAAAAAGCCATTATTATTGTTGTCATTGGTATTGTTTTATTCATTGAGTTTATTATTTAGGACATAAATCACTTACATTATGTTGTTCTTTGGATTTGAACAACTCAGGACAGTCAAGAGGAAAATGCCATAATTATTTTTTGCAATTGAGGAAACCATAGCTCAGAGGATTTTAAAAATTAGCATTTCATAAATGAGTGTATATAGATATAAATAGGTCAGATCAAAGAAGTATGCTGAAGGTAGATACATTTTAGGAATCTGGAGAAAGTCAGCCTCTTTCAAGTCACATCATCAGAAAGTAATGTATAGCAATTTCTGAGGAAAAGATTTTGAAACGGGCAAAAGAGGGAGTTTAAAGGAATAGGTACTGGCTTCGGGAGAAAAATTATTAGATTGACTGTATATGTATGAAACAGGCCAATTCTAGAACTTCACTTGGCCTAGGATTAAGCTTAGAGTTGGGGGTATGTATTTATTTTAGGCATTTAATTAAGTAATCATATCTTCCTGGAAAGGAAAAAAATGTGGGTAAAGAATCGGGGCAGATCCTATGTCTTCAAAGGCAGGAGTTTATTTATCTAATTCCTATAGAATGATGATCTTTTTTTCCTCTGTTGCTGATATGATTGTAATTTAAAAAGGCATGGAAGACCTTCCAGAAATTAAGATCGAGTATATCTCTTACTATTTTCTGTCTGTTGTTCATTTCTTTACCTCATAAGATGTCTAAATACACTACAGCTCTTCAGTTTATTCTGAATCTTTAGTGCGCACCAGAATCACTGGAAGAGGTTGTAAAAACACATATATCTAGGATCTTCCACAAGAGGTTCAGATTCAACAAATGAGGCCAAAAAATTATTTACCTAACAGTTCTTTAGTGACACTGATGCTGCTGATCTGAAGCTACCTCTCGAACCACTGCTCTAGACACCAGCATCGAGTCTGTTACATTTTTACTATATGAAACTACAACTTCAACATGAAAGTAATGGTCATTATGTGCCTAAGAATGTAGTAATATGCAAGACAAATGGGAGATGTCTGCATTTTTACTGAAACAAACTTTATTAGAATGGGTCTTCTGGCTATCACTAAAGATATTCACTTGGAAATACATGACAAAATATTGAGCTTTAACGAGCAAAAAAAAAACCACAATTTTTTTCAAGTATTTAATGGCTAATACTTAATAATTCAATCTTTGAAATTATTGGAATCTCTACTTTTCCAAAGAGTGATTATTACTCAGAGGCATATAATATCCTGTAGGAGCCAATTATATAATAAGTCAAAGAACGATGGCCATTTATATTAAGGCATATATTTTATGTCCCTTAAACTATCTTAGCTAATTATCAGTTTTTTCAGCTGGGCATTTGATAAGAACTGAGGAGTGCATAATTGGAGATTAATTTCTGTCAAGGACCTGAAAACTGATTTTATGTATTGCTGATTAAAGATGAAATACTCTATCTTAAAAACTGGCAGCAAGGTTGATAGTCTCTTGCCAAACTTAAGAAGTATATCTAGTATTCTTATTCTATTAACAGAATTCAGAAATGCTATGTGATAATATAATTTTAAAAATTTACTTATATTCTCGTGCTTTGCAGATGGGACAAATGAATGAAATGTTTTTCCCTAGACTGTTAGCAACCTGCACCTATAATTCTATGACTGTACTTTGTATATTTTTTAAAAAATTTATTTGTTTGCATCCTTCTCCCAAACTAGATTCTGAAGAGATAAACTTCTGTTTTTCATTTTATTTCTTTGGTGCCTGCCCCCTAGTAAAGATTTAACAAGTGTTTGTTGAAATACACAGCAGAAAACTTCACTCAAGCTATACAAATGAAATTTAGAAGATGGGATTTTAATTTTCATAGTTATCAGTTCATTCCATCTCTGAGTAGTAGTGTGACCATAAAACAAGACAATTCATTACTATAAAGCAGTCACGTCACTTTGCAGTCACCCCACGTTGATATCTTAGACTTCCCAGCTGTAATTTTGCACAGAGCTTTCCTATGGAAATACATTGGTTAAATACAGCTTTTTAGCCATGCAAGCTGTATGATTTCAGGTCATATGACAAATTTGGAAAGCATTAATTATTCTTTTCTAATTGCCGAGAATTAATATCTAGGTAGCTGAGTTTAGACAGAGTGCTGAATGAGAGGCAACCTCCCGAAATAAGACTGTGCTGCTCTCAGTGGGGACTGCCTGACACATCTCACAACAACTGCATCATCAGCCATAATCACATCACCCAGATCATTTTAATGATGCCAAACTTTAAGTCAGGGAAAAAGCACCATGCACAGCATGCCTTTGGAAATTGCTGTCTTTTTAATCAAAAGAAATTATAACTCCATAGAGACTTTTATCTCTGGAATTAACTATGCTGTTGACGTGTTATGCCTCTGTAGTACTGCAAAGAAATATTGTCTCCATCTTATTGACAGATTTGCAATAGCTGTCAGATTCATAAGTAGCTGTCATTAACTCCAAGAAAATGGTTTGGCCTTAAATATTGGTGCGTTCTCTGTAATTTATATACCTCAATCCCTACCTAGTCAAACTCCTCATGAAAGGCCAAAGAAACTCACTTGAGTGGATATTCTTGACAGTGATGTCTTTTATTATGTTCCTGAAGCCACACCGCCTTCATTTTTTTTTAACATTTGTAATATTATTTGTAATACTTTCTTAGTGCCTTGGTGCTTGCTATACGTTCTGCCTGTAAAGCTCCCAAACACCTTCATGGTTGACACCTTTTCGTCACTTCTCTCTCAGCTCAACTGTCATCCCTTCTCTGATTTATGTGTCTAACATCCATACTCTCTCTGCATCATTTCAATATATCATCTGTACAGTTATCTATTGATGCCTAATAGAGCACACCAAAATTTAGAGGATTACATCAGCAATTATTCATTATTTCCCACATGTCTATACATAATTCTGTGGACTTGGGAATTAATAATTCTATTCACCTAGGCCAGACAAGCTCAGCTGATCTTGGCTAGGTTCTTTTCTGCATCAGCTGGTGAGTTGGCTGGGGGGATTAAGTAGTCTCTCATGACTTCATTTGCATATCTGGTGGTTAGCTGGCTGATGCATAGGTTAATGCTGGTATCTGGAACATATGTTTCTCTTTATCTATCAGGTTAGTCCAGGCTTGTTCCAAAAGAGTTAGTGAAAGCACTTGAGAGCTGTTGAGACCCATTAATAGACCTGACACACTGTCATTTCTGTCATATTTCCTGCCAAAACAAGTCACAAAACCAACCCAAAGTGAAAAGGTGGGTAAATAGATCATACTATTGATGCGAGGAAGTGCAAAGTCAGATTACAAAGAGAATCAATATTGAAGAGCTAGAAATTGGGGTGACTTTTTCATCAAATCCTTCATATTGTTATTTTTCTATAACATTTATTACTAGCTAAAGTTATAGATTTGTCTTTTAATTTGTTAATTATCTTTTTCTTCACATGAATTTAAGTTCCATGAGGAGAGGAATGCTATTTGACTTTTTATTATCTCTGTACACACAAGGTCTGAAACATTATTTACCAAGTGATTATTAAAATCTGTAATGATAAAATAGATGAATTAACCCACTGTCATCATATATCTCTCATCTTTCTCAATGTCTATTATCTTGCAATTAATAAGTTAAAGGGTACTAAGCATCAAAAAGGAAATTCTCTGCACACTAGAGTCTAACAGGAAATAATGAAACATACTGAGAAAGAGATTCAAATATATGTGATTTTCTCATTAATCTTTTAATCAGATCTTGGTTATATTCCTTTCATTAAGTCTCTGAAAAAAAGTTTTTTTTGTTTGTTTTGTTTTGATTTCTCATGTAACTGCCACCTTTCAGAATTCAGGAAAGTTAGGAAAAAACTCTGATTAAGGAGTCTTTAGGTCAAGAACAGCAATGTGAAAGCTAGACATGGCAGCTAGAAAAGGGCTGAAGCTTCAAAAAATCTGTCTGCCAGAGAGGCAGCAGTTCAGAATGAGCTGTAATGTGAGAAACTTAGATATGTTATTTCTTGTTCTGCCTCTATGTGGGAAAAGAGAAAGGGCACTGCCATATTTGAGAGCCAACTGTGTGCAAAGTGCTTTTCTGGGAGCCTTACAGAGTTCATTTCCTTCTTACAGCAAAATATATTACTATGCCAATTTTGAAGACATGGCACAAAGAAAAGTGATTTACCAAAGATAATTTACCTTAAAAGTAAGAGAAAAGGGATTTAACCCCAAGGCCACCTCTTTCATCATGTTCTAGGAACTAAGAAGTCAAAAATAGAAATAGTAAACTGAACTATAAACTAATAACCAGAGAAGAATAATCTTTAGTGGAATTAACTAAAAAGCCTATATAAATGTAGGTAAACAGCCTGTTCTGAGATATGCAGAATCCAACAAGTTTAAAGAGTATAGATTTTTTAATCAACAAGATCAAGGTGACACATGTGATTGGTAATGAAACGGACCCCAACTTCTGGTAATCTTAATAAGGTCTTCAATGTAAAATTTCACTTTATAAGGTAAAGTGCCCAAGAAAAATACTATTTGAAATAGCAATAATGAAAATTAGTAAGAAATATAGAAATCACTGAAAACCCAGATATCCCTGTCTAAAAGTAACTCAGACAGGACAATATATAATGTTGTTTAAAATATTAGGCAATGAGAGATAAAGATAATTATTGAAAACATTGACAATAACCCAAGACACAGTAGTAGCCACAATGCTCCACAGCTGTACTTTTCAAAATGCAATGTGCATACAAATCACCTGAGGATCGTGTTAAAATGCTGATTCACATTCCGTACACTTGGCTTAGACATTAAAATTCTACTTTTCTAATAATTTTCATGGGAAACCAATGCCGCTGGTCCAAAATCCATACTTAGTGTCTCACAGGTCTTCTTGTGATTTCAATATAACTATTGGGCACTTGCTAAATGAAAAGAAAATATTTATGACTGAAAAACTCTCTCTCTTGCACTTACATGAACACACACATACACTTTCTCACATGTATACCTACATACATGTACTCCATCAAAATATGTATGATAAAATGTGCAGTAGGATTAGAAAAACAATTGAAACACTATTGCTAACCATCTAAGCAATTAAATTTGGTATTTTGAACCAGAACATGAACTGAACTATTAGAAAAATGTACAAGTTAAACAGTTAACTTTCATAATTGATAAGTAGAATACATTATTTATTTATATGTTTTGATTATTCAAAAGCACATGCCTTTGTTTCTGGAGTTTTTTCATATGGGTGGTGGATTTCACTATATTTGGTTTTGGTCAGAGAACTCATACACTTCAATACCTGTTACACAAATGGCTTCCTGGCTGAGGACTTTTATATAAATAGTTTCAGGCTGGGTATGGGTTCTACGGTTAATATCTACAGAGAATTCCACCTCCTTTACTACCACTTTTCCTGGTCACCAATTTGGACTGAGTTTATAAATGTTATAAATATAACTCTTGAGACAGATACCCAGCATTAGTCAAACAGGTCATGCCAGTGTAAGGAGCACATATGGCTAACTTTCCTCAAAACAAAACAAAACAAAAAAATGTGGACATGATAGACACTCAAAGCATAAGAAGCTGTTCTCCAATATATTTTCAGAAGACGGTGAGCTAATAGTACTGTCAACAAATTTCCTTGGATAAATTAGATGGATTTCAAAAGAAAGAAAAAGTATGTTACTATGTGAATCTTTCTCAACCTCAACTTAGTGATTATGAGAATAAAGTAGAACTATGTCATAAAGAAAAATGTATTCAAAGAACCCCAATGAAAGTTGTATTTTGACTAAAGACATACATTTACTTCTATCTATAAAGAGATACATGCCATGTAGAAAGCAGAATCAAGAATTTTGTAGCTAAAAATAACTTTTGAAGTTATCCAAGATAATCCATTACTTTTAGACTAATAAATTAAGTCCTAGAAAATTGGTTAAATATGCCTAATTATAAATAAGAATGCATAGTAACATCAGGTATTTTTTTATTCATTCAAAAAAAAATCCTTCAGAACTTACTACATACAAGAAACTATGGATAAAAAGCCTCTGATTTCAGAGACATTTCTGGTTTATAATCACACAAAAATATGACTTTGTAGATAGATTGTGTGGGTTGAAATCTTAGCTCTACTGTTTATTAACACTGACTTTGGGAAATTTTCTTTCTCTCATTCTTGGTCTCTCTAATTCTTGGTCTATACAGTAAGAACAATGATACATATACTTCATTATTACTGTAGAGTTAAATTAAATATCAATGAAAGTGCTTAGTACAGAGCTTGTGGCAGAGTAGGTAAGTTATCATTAATCTAGTTCACTGTATTCTAGTTCAGTGTATTCTCATATAGTTGCCTTCAATGTTAAAAGTTTATCTAAGAAATAAAAATAGCAAAACAAAAATAGTGATAATGATGATGATGATGATATAATAATTTACATGTATTGACCCATTATGTGCAAAAGGAGAAGAAGTAAAGAGATTGAATGCAGACTACTTTCTGGTGCTTTGTTGGCATCAATGATATACACAGTTCTGAAAATGCAGAGCATACAAAGCAAAATACTTGAAGAGACTTAAGAGTTATGAGATGCAGTCAGAAAGGTCTTTCTAACATGCAAAGAAGGGGCAATGACTAGTACAAGAATGGAAGGGAGATTGCCTACATTCCTAAGAAATGTTATGTTGTGATTGTAAAGCAAATACCAGTCCTTGAACTGACTTGAGTAGCCCATAGTTCTGAGTAAAAATCATATTTATTAGCAGTTTGAACCTTAGCAAATTAACTCTTTAAATCTCAATTGCCATATCTATAAAATGAGAATAGTAAAAGTAAATAATTCTTTTAGATTTTTGATAACAACAAATGTGTTAAAACACCTAATACCATATCTAGAACAAAAGAAGAATTTAACATATGGCAATCAGTTCGCCCTGCCCTGCCCTGCCTTACCCTGCGCTGCCCTAAACAAGAGAGGAACATGGCTTATTGAGAATGCTCCTTTGGATTATGATGGCTTTGGGAAGCTGGTTTAGGTGTTAAGGATCTGGCCATCTTGTTATATGCAGACAATATTAGGATATCTTGACTGGGCCAGGTTCCTCACCTTTTCAGCTGGGCTGTGTATATAAAAAGGTGTGTATGATTTAACCAGCCAGAGAAATTTTCACCCAACAAAAAAATGAGTTGTCCACATTGACTACTGGGCTTCTTGCATAATGAATGCTTTTAGAGATAATTTTTATACTCTTAAGTATCAGGAAAATCATCAAAAAATAAAAATAAAACCTGCAGAAAGCCCAAAATGTTAAGAGGAAATCTTGTGAAATATATTTGCAGCAAATTGAAAGATTAAAGTGGGCAATTATAAAGGTAGAGAATATACCAGAGTAGGAACCCTATAAATTCAGTGTCACTCTGAGATTTTCAAAAATGCAAGGATAGCCTTAAGTTTGTTACTGCTGAAGGCATGTTAACTAGCATATTCTATCAATGAGTGGAGGTCTTAAGCTACTTTTATAAGGGAACATTTAAAATAACTTTATTTTGGATCAACAGATAAAAATTAGATAACTATCAAGTTTAAAGAGCATCTAAACAACAAAATTATGAACACAGGATTTCTAAGAATTTTTGCATTTCCAAGCTGTCTTAAAATCACTAATTTCCTCCCAAGAGATTATGAGTAAAAGCTTTGAACTTTAAAAACTAAATAAGTAAGTTAGAACAAAAATATGCTAATGTTTGGTTTAGAGACAAGAAAAGAAATAAAGTAATTTATTCTGATTTCCAAGATGTTAAGATATGGGTGAAAAATCAGAATTGGGAAATAGGGTGAAAGCTTATTGATGAAATTGATGAAACCCTATTGGTAAAATTGGTGAAAGCACAATATTTTTTGTTTGGTACATAGTATATTCTGTATTTTATGCTATACATGAATTATACTTCATAGGCTATTTGGAGAAAGCATGTCTTTAGTTGCAATTTTCCAGGAGAAAAATGAAAGCAGATTTAGTCACTAGCACCAGAATCAAGGAAACTGAGACCTAGTTTTTAGAAGTATTTCTAAAGCTTAACTGCTTGACTGCAAGAGAATAGAGTAATATTTCTCTAAACCAATGTATGATTCCTCACAAACATTAATGAAGGAGAACTATGTATACATACATACATACACAAACATATTTCAACTGCAGACTTACTATAGTCCCAGGGACCTACTCTAAAGTTCAACAAGGATTTCTTGTTTGAAAGAATGAGGATCACATTTGAAGAGTTGGGCCAAGATTTTCGATGGGGATAAGTAGAGATTTTAGTTGGCTAAGTAGAGTTTAAAAATGATGAGATCTCGATGGTATGCAGGATTTTATTTCACTTGGTTTTGCTTTGATAGGGTAGCTAGGGATGGACATTAGAAAAGTCAAGAATAGACAGAGCTCTAGACCGAATCTCAGACTTAAGACTGAGATGTATACCGGAAGAGTACTGGAAATTAATTATATGTCTTGCATAGGAATATAAGTTCTACTTGAAGATTTAAGCCAAGTGTGCTCTAATAATTATTAACGGGAATATTTCTATATTGCTCCTTGTGAATTTATGATAGCATTATACAGCTGGTTTTTTGTTAAGAATTTGGACATTTCTTTATCTAGAACCACTACTAAATTTCCTGGCAAGTCCAGATGTACATCTGCCTTATATTAGTATTAATCTTAACTGGGCTGTGTTCATGAGAAACTGCATATGACTTAAAATACACAGTTGAAGCCACTTATATCTGAATCACTGGAAAATCTAGTAATGTATAGCACTCTCTTGTAAAGGTAACCTTTATTTAAAAAGACACACTTATTTATCCTCCCAGGAGCTCAATATTAATTGATAGAAAGAACTCTGCCATTAGAAATTTATTTTTGAAATATATGAAATACTTAATAAAATTTTAAAAACCTGAGGGTTTATAGAAGTATATGTTAATTGCTAATTTAAATATTGTAACATCTGGGAAAATGTCAAGCGTCAAAAATTATATTTTATTTTAAAAATTGTTGGTATTTTACAGTGGCAGGTTATATAAAACCAGGTGGAAGGGGGAAGGCTTGGTGGGTAAGCTATCTTTCTCTGTCCTTGGTGCTGAACAGTTAGGTGGGAAGATGAATGGGTGCCAGATGTCTACACACTTCTACCCTGTCACTTGAGACTTTAACAAAGTACCCAGTATTGTTAAGTTTAAGTTTTGTGATACAATTTCTGTTGTCCCAAGTCTTAATAAAATTGGATACTCACAAATATCTTCTGTAAGAGTTCTAAGAGGAAAAGATGAGTTTCACTTGTGTTTCTGGAGAGAAGAGAAAGAAAATAGCCATGAGATGAAAGATGCATTAATTGTTGAGATTTTATCCACAACAAAGAACTCTAAGCAAGAGTAAACATGAGACTATAAGTTCCTCGAAATTATGAAAATCTTTCCAAGAGACTTTGCTTGCCACTAAAAATTGAGATAGACAATTTGAGAGAGAGAGAGTTTATATAAATTACAAAAGGTAAGATGATACTAGTGAAAACTAGGTATACACAGAATGACATTTTGGCTCTTTTTTTAGAAATAGATGGAAATATTTTTCTTAATATCACTTTTCCTAAATAGCTCTATTAGATGTTAGGCACAAAGTTCTTAAAAAAATGATGAAGTTTTAATGTAATAATACCAGGTGGCTTCAATTTCATTTTATAAATATGTAGCCTTTCTCTAATTCAGAGATAAAAAGGCTGGATAGTTGACCTTTACTTTCTATCAATTTTGGTGTAGCTAAATGAGAGAAATAGTTAATAATGTAAATTAAATCATTTGACATGTAGTAAACAGACATATGTTAAACTGCTATACCATGTCAGGCTATTTACTAATTCTAGACATAGAGTGATAAACACAACAAATGGGGGTCTTGCCTTCATGGAGCTTGACATTTAGCAAAGAAAAAATAACTAAGTACATTCTGTTTTATTTTAAGAAAAAAATACAGGGTGCATTTAGCATATATGATGGAGAAATCTAAAGTAAAATGAGGTTATGTATATTTTGGCTCAGGAATGCTGAGACATGTAGATGAAATTATGGTGTAGTGGATGCCATGTAATTCTGCACAGATTTGCCTTAAAAAAGTGAAGAACTTATTTTCCAAGCTGCTGTAAATACTGTCAGAAGTCTGATCTCAAGTCTCCATCATCTTTGGAAATTAGCTGAAGAAATTATATCACTCAAATTCATACCTCCTTCTAGAAGAAGGCCACTCTAATAAATTTTCAACTCAATAGTGTAATGATGCAGCAGGTCACCAGTCTGGTACAAATCTAAAGAACCATTCTTGCTCCAGACATTCCCTTGGTGTTGGCTGAGATCTTTGTTGGACCGCGTTACAACTCAAGTTCTTCTACACAATCCTGTTTCCTTCTCTGCCTTTCCAGATATATTCATCCTGAGAGATCTCTAACACAGATTCTGCTTTAGTTAGATAAAATTTATTTCTAGAATATAGTGGAGTTAAAAATATTTTTAACACAGGAACTAACATATTTAATGATTGGAAAATAGTAAGGATAGTATAGTACATTAAGATGAAAGGTTTTTAAGGGAAGATATTATTGTCTATCAGGTATACCGATTTTATCCTCAATGGCTAATTAACACCTAAAGATTAAAAAATATTAATAAAAGAATAGAACTTAAAGAACTCAAAGGTAACAATGCAAAATATTGCATTATGAAACTAGAATGATAAAATAAAAAAGCCACCAGTACTGTCTCTCATTCTCTTCTCATTATGTAGGTAGAAATTTTCCTGTACTTTTCTGTTTCACATGGTTGGATATCTTTACCTCAAACTCCATAGTATACAAGTAATTTTATACAAATTAATTAAGTAATTTTATCTCACCCTTGACTTTAAAGTTCTGGGAAACAATCTGATTCATCAACCTGTTATCTAATTAGCTGTAGCCATAAGGAAAAGGTCACATGACACATCAAGGCTCTTGTCCCTCACATATGTAAATGAAAGGGCTTTGGAATTCTTGGAAACATGAATAATGTGGGTTGAGTCAGTTTGAAAAGTAGACTACTTTTAGAATAGTTTTAAATTTGCAGAAAATTTTAGAAGATAGTTTCAAAAGTTCTCATTTACCCCAAATCAATTTCCTTCATTTTTAACATCTCAGAATATAGTACATTTGTTACAATATTATATTAAATGCATAGTTTATTTATATTTCCTTAGTTTTTACCTATTGCTCTTTTTGTGTTCTAGAATCTCACATTATATTAAGTAGTCACATCTTTTTATGCTATTCTTGAACATAATAGTTTCTCAGACTTATCCTGTTTTTGATGACTTAGACAATTTTGAGGACTACTGGTGAGATATTTTGTAGGATGTCCTTCTATTAGAATTTGTCTGTTTTTCTAATGATTAAACTAGGGTTATGCTTTTATTAGGGAGGGGGGAGACCACAGGATAAAGTACACTTTTCATGGGTACATACTATCAGCATGAGTTTTCACTTTTGATATTGACCCAATGACCTGCCTGAGAATATGTTTGTCAGATTTCTCCACTGTACAGTTAACCCTGCCATACTCCTTCAACATTGTATCTTTGTAAGAAAGTCACTGTATACATCTTACATTATGGAGTGGGGTTTTTGTTGTCCTTGTTGTTTATCCTAGAGGTCAGGGTATTATCTACATAATTGTTTTGAATTTTTCAGCACAGGATATTTGCCTCATCTCAACAGGCTACTAATTTATTCTGTCATTTATTGATATCAGTATCAACATGTGAATATTTATTTTATACTTTGAGTTACAATCCAATGCTACTTATTTATTTCGCTGCTCAAATTGTTCCAGCTTTGCCTTCTGGAGCTATTTCAGCTGACTCCTGTTTTCCTGTGACATAGCCACATCTATGTGAAATTTTTCATTTGTTTGCTTTAAGCAATTTCTTAATTTTTGAAATGCCAGGATATCCCAGGCATATCTTGTATATTTCCTGCCCCAGACCTACTATCGATCATTTCTCCAAGGAAATCTAGTTTTTTTTATTAAAACATGATAATGCAGTCAAGATACAGGTACTAGGTGTATCTTCTCAGCTGACAGTGTAAGGATACACACACACTTCTGTATGTAACCATTTGTATCTATATTAGACTAAACATGAATTTTACTTATTTCTTGAATTCTAATCCATTACTACACAGATTATTTTAGCCTCTTCCCCTTGTTTATCTGCAAATTATCACTACAAACTGAGAAACCTGACTCCTGTATCTGCCATCTTTTTTCTTAATTGTTCAGTTCCAGTGTACATCTGAAGTAATATCACAAATATTAACCTCTATCCTCATAAAAAATAACTTTATCAACTAGGGTACAGTGTTTACATGTAGTACATTCACCTTCAGTCTTACACATTTCTGGTTACTTAAGTCAGTACATTTCCCCCATACCGTTCAGCGAGGTTGTTTCATAGATTTGTAACACAATTAGATTTGATTATTGGTCTTCATTTCTTCCTCGTATTTCCTGATCTCCTAAATGACTTGATTTTTAGAAAACATGCATATGTTGAAATTTACTATTTGTGCTGTATAGGCATTTGGATTTTGACAAATGTTTATTGTCATGCACTCACCATTGAAATATCATACAGAATAGTTTTACTACCTCCAATGGCCACTGTATTTCACTTGCTCAATCTTCACTTTCTCCTCCATGAACTTTTGGCAACTACTGATCTTTTTATTGTCCCCCTAGTTTTACCTTTTCTGAAATGTAATGCTTTGAAAGTGACACAAACCCAATTTCCAGCTCTGAAGTACAGAGCTGAAGAGATGCAAACAAACCTCATGAAAGAGGAATAAAAAAGTGGCATATTTCTAAAAAGAAAAAAGGATAAAGAGCATACACTCTCAGAAAACATTAATAAAATTGGTCTCCAGAGTAGATGATTACAAAGTCACAGAAGAAGGGTTTGAGATAGTAGAAAATTGAGTCTGAGTGGAAGATGTGTAGAATCATATGAGATGAATTACTGAGTTGTTTGATAAGGGAGATAATTTGGCTTCTGGCAATGGCTGAGATAAACAGGTAAATGACAAGGGGATTAGCCCAAGGAGCTTCTTATGTAGTAAGTGAACCATAGACCTGCTATAGTTCAATAAATTTCCCTTGATGCCATAATGTTCATTGGGACCATATATCACATATCTCAAGATTATAGGTCTTAAGAAGACATCTCCTTGAGTTTTGGTATCATATAAAAACACTAACTGACAAGTAGTATATCTATACATCTCCTAGTCAGCATTTTGATTTCTCAAGGAAGAAACATTGCATAGAATTTTGTAGTTTAAGTTGTAAACTCAAACATATCTTGTTTCAAGTCGTAATTGTTTTTTTCTTTCTGTTTTTGTTACTGGCTATGCAACCTTGAGCAATTTGCTTGAACATTCCAAGTCTTAGTTTTCTCCTTCGGAAAATGAAGACATTAATATTATATCTTTCATATGCAATTCTTGTGAAGATTAAATTAGCTGATTCATTAAAAGTAACACTTCGCAAATGCCGGGCACATTTCAAGACAATAATAATACTAAGACTGTCCTGACCCGCTGGACCTAGTTATTCGTGTGGTCCGAGGAGGATCTCACCTTAAAAAGGAACATGGGCGAGAGAAAGGAGTGGAGGCAAGACAGTATTCTGATCAAGCCTCAAAATTTTTATTTTAGAGCAGGTATATTTATACAGAAGAACAAAGGAAGGCAGGACTATAGGCAGGGGGATACTTGTTACAATTTCATTGGTCCTTGGTTGATGGGGTGAGGAGCTGTAAAAGTTTAGAGGAAGTGGAGTGTGAAGGGGGGGGTGTAAGGGAAAGGGGAACTAGGGAGGAGGTGGGGGGGGGGCTCCTTGGGCAGGTCAATAGCCATTCAGTAGGTCCTTCCTTATCAGGCGGGTATGTTAATACATTTAACTATCTCCTGGAACATTATCTGCTCATGCATTCTTTAGATAGCATACAGGTTTGTTAAAGGCCAGGTTCTATGCCGGGAGGCTGGGCGGTCAGGGCAAAGGCCTTGGCTCCCAACATAAGACTAGTATTATTGTTACTGTCTCTTTAAACTCAAAAGAGTGAATTCTGAATTCTCTTTTCCATTTCAACCTTGTCATTCTAGACTTTAAAATATATAGATTTTTTTTTCTACTAAGAAAGAATATTATGGAGAAGGTAATTTAGTCTCTCCATTGACCCCAGGAGACCTGTGCTTAATATGAGTCCTTGTGCAACAGGAAAATTATTCATTCTGAATCTATCTTGTATCATCTTTCCCAGTTTCTCTGACTGCATCTTCCTACTTCTTTGAAAACTGTATGAATTGTGGCACTTTTTAAAGTATCATTTGTTTTAGCTAAATGTAAAGTCAGTATAATCTCTACACCAGAAATTATGTAAGAATTTCAGAAATGAACCTCATCCACCAGTGACAATTATTAATCAGATATTTAGACAAAGAGAAATACACGTAATAAAACTAAAAGGTCTGCTGTTTTAAACTGACAGGCATTTAAAACAGTTAATCTGTTGCAAGTTTCTTTGGAGAAAAATCATGACTCCATGACAATTTTTTATAGTTTAAAGTTGACACTACTGCCTATGATTAATGTTTTTTTAAATGGTTATTTCTCTCTAGCTTATGATTGACTTTATTTATTTGTGTCTAGAATATTATAATAAAACACTTTTAATTATAAGTTGCTTTTATTTGATTTACAATTTGGATTCCATTTTAGGTCATTTGTTTAACAAAATCATTAATACTAATAAGGTTGTTTTGGTATATCAGTTTCTTTCTTAATGTGTCCTATGCTCTTTCTCTCCCAAGTATAAAAAACTTTTATTCTTTGTCTTTTATTTTGCTTAAGAACCTCATAACACTCCAAGCACTGTGTCTATTACATATTAGTCATTGCATACTTGCTGAATACAAAACAATGCCTTATTTCAAGTTTTAAGGAGTGGATTTTCTAATACCATAATGCAGCATGTATTTGAAAAAAGCAATTTTAGATCTGAAATTACTCCTGAAGACACTGATAGAAATAAGTTTAATATTCTAAAGGTATAAAATTTATTTCTAGTTTAATTTTTAATTTCAATTTCAGATAATACTCTTTTTTTTACCATTCTATTAGAGGTTAATAGCCACTTAACTTGCACTTCCTTTTACGCTCACAAGTATACTGTTTTCTGTAAACTATTTAATGAATTAATTCAAGTAACTTAACCAGATATATGCTTGGCAGGTAAGGTAGTCTAGGATAGTATACAATCTAAGGGTGAAAATACCTTCATGTTTGGCTCCTTACCAGCTAAGTAATCTTGAATAATTTACTAATTTATGTTAATCCCAGATTTTTGCCAATTTTTGTTTTCTGTTTAATCTACCAGATAAGGTTTTGGATCATACTTCAAAGATTTCTTGTGAGAAGAAGAAGTAAGTCAAATATGAGGTAAAATGGCTGGTAAGAAATAGGTGCCCAAGATATCGCAGTTACCCAAGAAAATTCAGCTATATTAACTATTGTGCAGTGATCACTTGTAATCTTCTAGAATAGACTATGTGAGGGAACCTGAGATGAAATTCAAATTTCCTAAGGAAGATTTTATTTTGTAGAATATAGCACCAAAATATCATATATCTAAAGACAAAGATGATCTAAGAAAATAAAAACCCTGAACAGCAGTGGAAGTTTGTGTATTTTTATTTCTGAGCAGCTATACCAGATTCTGTTGGAGGTTCTTCTAACATATTAGTTTTAATCTTTAAAACTAATTAAGAATGAAACATAATTATTACTATTCCTATTTTATAAGTAAGGAAGCTGAGATTAAGGTGGGTAAGTCACTAAGAGGAAGTCTTCATTTTAAATTCAAATGCATCTAGTTCATATCCACTAACCTGTTTTCCAGCACTGCATATCTATTTAGAGTTATGGGTGAGGTTCATTTGAAATGTTGGTTCTACACAGGTGGACCATGGAGATTAAGCATGTCAGTGCAAGGAAAGAGTAAAATAGTTGAGTATATAGTAACAATTTAAGTATGAACCAGCCAAAATAGCATGCACAAAGCTGTAAGATCAAGGGTAGCATCTCTCTTTGTTCACTACTGAAGTCCTGGAGAGATATATTTATGTTTATATGTCTGTCTATATATCTACATCTCTATCTCCATATCCATATTTATGTCTATATATGTATCCATATCTGTATCTATCTAATCTGTTTCTACATCTATGTGTACTTTATGAACAATTCAATTAAAGAGGCTAACATCAGGTGATGTTAATTTTATCAGAGGAAAAAAATATGTTTTGTGTTTGTCAATGTTTGTTTCTTTTATTCTTTCATGTTAGACATCCACACCCTGTACATTTCATTTCCTTCACAGTTTTCAAATACCCAAAGAATTTTAGTGATTTTTTTGTAATGTTAAGTAATTTAGAGATGTTGAATAAAATTTATATTTTTAAAACCAGTCATTGGAATTTAAATTTAAATTAATAAAATAAATAGGTGAGTAAATACTTTTTAGAGTTGCATATTTATGTTATCTTAATTATCCTTTTTATTAAATATAAATAGAACTAATCTTATTAAAATCAATTAATTAAATTTCCATATTTTACTTTATGCTCTGAGTGATGCTAAATAAACCATTTAATACCTTTAGTCCCCACCATGCTAATCTATATAATGACCTGTGTTGTTCATCCAATTCAATAATTATGTGGGTCAATTTGGAGACTGGATGAACATGTTTTTAAAAACCATAAAACAGTACAAAAATTATAGATTTTTACGTTATTCTTTTTGTTTTGTTTATTTTGTTTATTTTTTAACTTTTGTCAATTACAGTTGACCTTCAACATTACATTAGTTTCAGTTATAAACACAATGGTTTAGACATTTATATAACAGGAAGTGATCTCCTCCCCAGAATAGGTCTAGTACCCACCTGACACAATACATAGTTATTACAATATTATTGACTATATTCCCTTTGCTGTAAATGCCAATTTTCTTAATTAAATATATCGTGGTAACACTGGTTAATAAAATTATTTAGTTTTCAAGTATGCAGTTCAATAATACCTCATCTGCATATTGCATGTATGTTCACACCTAAAGTCATACTTAATTCTTTTATGTCCAATTTATGGTTTGTAAGGCTGTACTTATAGGTATATAGTAGATCTAGGCAAGATGAACATTATGATTTCTGATAATCAAACATAACTGCTCCAGAACACAGTGAGATGAACGAACAGTCAAGAGAGATCTGTCTTCTGAAGCACATCGTGTTTGATTTTAGATGTTGATTATGTTACTAAGTTCAAGCAAATCATTAAACATGTGCCCTAAGGCCAACTGGACAAGGAAAATATTCACACAATTCCGAAAGTAAGGATAGTACTTTCTGCTGCAAAACAAGCAAATAGCACATAAGACATAGGAAACAGGAACATGCGTAGCTGGTAAAGTTTTTAAAATATATAAAAAGTTATAATTTCTTAAATTATTATCAACATTCTCTCTGGAAAGTATAAGTCTCAGAGGTAATTTATATCTTGTAATATATGTGCTTAGTGAAGTAGTCTATTATAGTGAGGAAAGTCCAAAAATTGCTAGTAATTCAACATAAAATTAATTTACTTAAAATTTTAATTTATGTAGAATTTGGGGATGGTAGCAAGAATCAACACAGATCTATATGCTATTGGTTTACATATTTGAAATTATGAATCAAGTTAATAATAGATTTTTTGAAAAAAGAAGGTAATCTCTATCATCCTATCTTGACAAAATTTATTCACAATGAGACTAATTTAAAAATTATTTAAGTATACATGTTTTTTCTTTGATTGAAAATAGCCAAATATGACTAAATAAATTGTTATTGCACATGCCTCAGTTCTCTTGATAAGCTAGTAAGATTTTGAGTAAAAATATAAAATATAACATAAATATAAATATATAAAACATATTTAATAAATTATTAAGTATATTATATATTTATGCTATAAAATTTATTTTTCTTGGCTTTGTTTCAGCAAAATTCTTAACAATGTTGCTATAATTAACATTTTTCACATAATTTATGTTGTACTGATAATAATGCAAAATTATACAGCTTATTTGATCTTTTAAATCCTAAATTATTTTTAAATAATCTCAATCTAGATAAATTTAGCAACTATAAGTTCTTAAGCAATGGATTTATAAATAGCTAATAAATTTTATTATGTTTTGATGTTATGGATAGCATATAATAAACTGTCATTGTGGAAATATTATGAAATTTAAATTTATCAGAGATATTGCTATCAATGTATTGCAATTTTCATTACTTCTTAAATCATTTAGAGACATTATATAAAAGTTGTTTGTCTCTCAACATTTTAATGCTGATATGTTGTCATGAAAAATAAAAACAGGAGAAAGTTATTTTATGCATTTAAGTTTTTTTTTTTTTTTTTTAATTCGGATCATACCATGATATATAATATCAGTGATGTCTCTGGCAATTAATTTCAGATTTTTTTTGTGAATCTTCAAAGTTATGCAAATATTTTTGTTTCAAAGCTCTGACTTTCATGTATTTAATTGGAATATTTTGTTGTTGTTGCATTTTTCACATGTAGTTTCTTTTGATTTGGAAAACCAGTTTTTCCCTAAACATTTGTAAATCCCTTTAAAAATGATATATCTATTTGATTATTTTTGTTGTTCTCATTTCAAAAAATAGTTCTATGACTAGGAAAATTCAAAATTAACTATTTTGTTGTTGTTCACAATGGTTTACTCTTTATTTGAGGAATCTTCAATAGTTTAGTTACACTCTCAGGTACATCTTATATTTTCTCCAAATTTAATCTAATTTCTTTAAAAAAAGATTTAGTCAGCATTTCTAGCATGTCGACTTTGAAATATGTTCTATAAATATGTTCCATTTTAGAGAGATTCAGAAACTCATATATAAACTTTGATTTGTTCCAGAGGATGTCATCATCATTGGCACAGTTGAAGTTCTGTCTTCAGTATAAAATTCAAACAGTATGTCTTTCATAATCAAAGAGTACTTTTGGATTTTGACAAAAATTCTGTCTTATACACTTTTTTTCTTTACCAGTTATATTATCACCAATATCATATGTTCACCCCCAATGATTTTTTTAAGTTATTTAAAGGAGACCAAAATGTTTTTCTATTTGGTTTTAAAAATGTAATTAAACAATGTTAAATATTTTTAATACAGAATATTGAAAATATTGAAATTCTAGAGTTTAATGTCTATGTAGTTACCAATGTGCAGAACTGGCGTCACGCTTCTTAGATATTATGTCTAGATATAGTTACACATACACAAGGTTAAAAGTAACATGTAATTTAATATTGCACTATGTTCTTCAGGCACTGTGCCAATATGATGCTAATTCTTGTGTGACTTTATAACTATAAGTTAAAACCCAAATAGAAACAACAATGTGGGTGCTCAGTCATGTTGAAAATATTACTTCACTTGAAATAACCTATTCGATTCATTTATCTGTGCTGACAGCTTAATCAATTGGGTTTTGACCTAAAAAGCTCCTGCTAGTCAAATCCTTACCACATTTAAAAGTATTTCTTTTGGGCATGAATAGTCTGATTTGTGAGACCCTCAAAAGTACAAGGCTTTTCCTGTTCAATACCAGTTTCAGTATCAACCATATTTAAAACCCTAAATAAAATGGACCAATGAAAAATGTCATTTGCATGTATAAAGAGGAATCATTCTGAACAGTGACACTCAATTAAGACTCGGGCTGCATACAACCTCTTTAGCGGTCACACACATGCTTGTTACAACATTCCAGCCAGACTAGTCCTCTATCTGGTTTTTAATTCCAAGCTTTTTATTATCTTGCCAAGCTGATAACATTAATGTAATAATGTCACAGAATAATGTCACACGATGACTCCATTTGGTCTTCAGAGCAGTTCTGTAAGTCGGCTAGAGTACCAATTAACATTTGCCTTAAACGAAAGTGAAAACGAGACTTAGAAAATTAAGAAATTTGTCCAAGGTAACATGGCTTGAAAATAGCAAAACTGGAAGTAAAATTGAGGCATAACGAATATATTTACTTTATTATCTTGTATTCATGATATAAAGAGTGCTTGTAGCTACAGGAAAACTGTATGTAAGAAGAAAAGGTGAAATACGAGGTTTTATGAGATAGGCTGGAAAAAGTAAAAATAAAATAATAAACATAGTTTTGAAGTAAAAATAATTGGCACAGCTCTCAACTGGAATATTTTAGTCTGCAAGACTAAATAGCCCAAGCAACTCTTTGTGAACATGTGGGTTGCTGAGAAGTCCCAATTGTGTAAGTTAATATTTATCTAAATTCACTAAAATGTTTGATACTGTGTGGTTTACTTATTCTTATAAATATGATTTTCAAAAACTTAGTAATATAGTTATAGCTAGGTCAAATTAGTATTCTGAAGAATGTGAGTCCATATTCCCTCAGTAGGCATGTAGTTAGTGTCTATTGAGTGTCTTAGAAGTATTCTGATCTTATAAAAGCACATGAGCCTTTGTTTTTAAATCCCAGCTTTCATGATTTTTACATAGAATTTTGGATAAAGTATTTAATTTCTTTGCCTCAGTTTATTCTTCTATAAAATGGGGATTTCAAGGCCTACACTATAAGGTCAGTGGTCAGGATAAAATGAGGTAAATTTTTTTTATCTTGGCAAGTACTTACCTGTGGTACATGATCTTTAGGTGTATACCTTGCTTACCTTTGGTTTGTGTCTCTATATTACCTCTTCCTATAGGACGCAACTGAAGATGAATCAACAATGTTCACACTATAAATCAACAGATAGATAACACTAATAATTTTTTAAATTTTAGTTTCAAACTCCTAAAAGAAAACACCTGTATATTTAAAGTGAGAAAAAATAGTCCTGCAAACAAAAAAGCCTAAAAATTGGAGGAAAGTCTGATTTTCATACTTTCTGCTAAGAAACAAGTGATATTTGTATAGATCATCTTTCATAAGATATAAGTTCATCAGAGATATAGAGTGATAAGTATCTTCATCTTGGAGCATACTATAAGATGGAGAACATGGAATACATATATATATATGTACACATATATCATATTAGTGTACATATATATAAATGTGTGCATATATATCATATTAGTAGAGAACTACTCAAATATTTATGTACCCAGAGTATAAAATCTTTAAAAAATATGACTCTCATAAGCATTCTTTCCTACTGTCACTTGTTTCATTTTTTATTTCTTACTACAATGATGTCTATCTTAATATTGCAAATTTTTTAAATGTTGAAAGACTTTTTTTGGCTGATAATGTAACAAGCTAATGGATTTTGCAAGAAAGATAGGTATAAAATGTCAACAAGCGATAAATATTGTACATATCTAAAGAGTTCTGATATACATCTGTTAATATCTCATTCTAAATATAAAAGACTGTTTCTTTTTGAAAATCAGATTATGTGAGTTCAACTGATGACATCACCTAGCAGTTTTGTGTTGCTATGCATAGATGCTAATATTTTCTATTACAACAGTAAAATGTACATCTATATTATAAATAAGGTATATCAAGCTCCAGGCAGGATTAATCTAACTGGTGCAATTTCCACTCATTAGAATATGAAATCTTTTTCTTCAAAGCAAATATAAATTAACAGCCATTCAGCAGACAGATATTGGGTGCCTGTTCTATTCCTAGCATTGCAAATTAAAGGCAAACAATCTCTGTTAGTCTTTCAACTTGCTCTACCTGTTATACAGGTATTATAATAAAGTACCTACATGATTAATCTAAGTACATGTATGCATGATCCACCAATGTCTAAAACAATGAAGCAGCCAACCCGGATATTATGAAATGAATTTTCATTTCTAAATATATCACCATTTTGTAAAGAGCAGGGTTGGTGGAAGAAAACACTCTCCTTATTTGATCCTCTTTTCCTGAAATTCTTAAGGCTTGCTCATATTTCCAGTAGTCTGAGACCTTGAAGAGAGAAGTAGTATGCCCTCAACTTTTTCCTTTTCCTTGTTCTACCAGCATAGTAATTATGGTTCTGGGAAAGACAGTATTTCTCTTCCCTCTCCAAAATTTACGCTCCAGAGATTAGCTTAACAATTGAATTTTTTTTTTTTTTTTTACCATGAGATGATTTGGATTGAATTTGTGACTCATTGAAGGCAACTGTTAGTTGACCTCTATTATAATAGATCACATTGTTTCTCTCCTCCTGCATCATACCTGCTCACTCCCAATCTACCTCAAGGCTATTATATTTTTGTTAATCTATGGAAGATGTTGAGGGTACTTCTAAGACTTCAATTTTGAGAGGCATGAATTCCATATAAGAACAAAATACTATGAGAAAATATTTATTGAAGACTACTCCATGAGGTCAGAAAAATCTTACACACACACACACACACACACACACACAGTGACTCTGAGCTTTCAGTCAACATATATGTCAGTAACAAGGGCTTATATCTCAGTAGACATTGATTTTAAAATAGTGAGTTTTGACAGTGCTGTGTAGTTTTGGTCAAGGTAGGCAT
Source organism: Cynopterus sphinx (assembly GCA_030015415.1). NCBI lineage: Eukaryota > Metazoa > Chordata > Mammalia > Chiroptera > Pteropodidae > Cynopterus > Cynopterus sphinx. Next base: position 122,861,898 of record CM057383.1, read on the forward strand.
AAAGAACTCTGACAAGTAAGCTAACAAGTGAGCTTGCCATAGTTTTATGGATATGGGTAGAAGACAACTCCTGAGTCAGAGATTAATAGCAACTTACTGCTCACAGCAATATCAGGAGCAGAGGATAATCATTTTTGCACTATTTCCTGAAGCTGTTTTCAACAGAATTGTATTAGAGAAAAGAACCCTGAGTTTAGGGCACCTGAATCTTTTATAATAGGTAACGAAAATGTTAGTTCTTTGTTCCAAAAAAAAAAAAATCTTTATTATATCAGACAGTGAGCATGTATTCCTTTTTCTCTAGAGGGAAATGCTATATTTTTGTTACACAAACATTTGAAAAGATAATCTAGAGCAAAGGATAATAAGTATCTCACTTGCAAGATGTACAAAAATGCAAACAACCAAACAACATCATCAAATCTTAGACTGTTAAACAACTTTAAAAGTGTTTTAACTATATCTAAAAAAAGATTTTGACATTTATTAATCTTATCAGATTATCCTCTTGAACATTTTAGAAAAAAGATAACATTATTTCATGAGGTAGGTTATTGCATTATTTTGCACAATAAATATTTATCCAAATCTACTTTGCAAAGATTCAGTCTTCTATCTATAACAATATTGTATTTTTCAAGCAGATATTCTATAATTTTGCCTCATGTTAAATCTGTAGTCAACTATATTCTTAAGTGATTTTTTTTCCCTTAACGTTCACTGAAGTTAAATAACAGCTTCATTCTTTTTATATGAAAATTTTGTTTTGAAGCTATATACTAGATTAGGTATTAATGAACAGTTATTTCAATTTTAAATGTCTATTTGCTGATCACTACCTTTAATCCTCTGAAGAAAAAAATGTCTTTCATCAAGGATTCATCAAGAGAATTGCTAGTTACTGCAATGAGAAAACTTTACCAAGAGTTAATAGGAAGCCTCACGTAGACCTTCCCATTTTATTTGATGATCAAAGAAATTCTTGGCTACAAAAAAGAAAAAGAAACATAAAGTAAGAATTCCTTTTTTAAAAATATTGGGTATTATCTTAATAAAGATGAACACTTGACTTGAAAAAATCTGCAGGCAAATAACTGTATTTAGAATGTATTATGAATATCAGCCATTTTTCCATTTATACTTATAAACACTTTTTTTGTACAGAAAAAAATATTATGTTCTTAACCAAAATGCACATTTGACAGGCAATCCTTGCATAAATTAAAAAATAATCAGAAAGAATATTTGTAACATTTCTACCAGGTTTGCAGTTAGATTGTTTCATTTCACAAACTTTGGTTAGATGCGTTTCAGAATATTTCACTGCAAATAGTTCATTTCATTTAAAATAAAAATCTGACTGATGACTTTTAAATCATTATCAATTACTTGAAATTAATTTTCCTCCTCTCTTTTGAGTAACAATTCAAAAGGACAGCGAAAAGAAAGATAATTACTGGCTTTAATTTAAAAATAGATTTAGAATTTAAACATTTTTATTTTGGTACCTATCTAGCATGATCATGATCATGATAGTGATAATTATTTGCTTTAATTCACATTTAAAACATGAAATAAGATTGAATTCACACTAGCTTCAGAAAGTCATGATACTAAGATATGTGGAAAGAAATACAATTCTTCAGTGCCTGTGATGGTTAATTGTATGTGTCATCTTGACTTGACCACATGATGGATGTCCAGTTAGTCTGTCATACATTTTCTGAGTGTTTCTGTGAGGGTGTTTTTGAATGAGATTAACATTTGAATGAACAGACTGAGTAAAGCATTTTGCCATCTCTAATGTGTGTGGGCCTCATCTAATCAGTTGAAGGCCTAAACAGAACAAAAAAGCTGACCCTCTGGTGAGAAAAGAAGAATTCCTTCTGCTTTACTGCCTTCAGCTGGGACATCATTTTTTCTGTCTTCATGCTCAGTCTGAAAAAATCAGCTTTTTCTGGCTCTAGAGCCTGCTGGGCTTCAGACTGAAACTATACTCCTGGCTCTCCTCGGCCTCCAGCTTGCTGACTCACTCTGCAGATCTTAGGACTTGTCATTGTCTACAATTAAATAGGCCAATTCTTTATAATAAACCTCTTTGAAAAAATCCTGACTATAATACTCTGTCTTTTGTGGATTCCCAATTATAATGTTATTAAATGTTATTTATAAATATATTCTAGAATTTTATTTAAGAATCTATCTAGTCTTAATTCTTTTTTTCCTTCTCAAGAGTCATTAAGTTATATGTAAGTAGATTATAATAGAATAGTACAATGCCACTGTTGTATAATTAATATAGAATATAAATTTAAGCATTATAGTATCAATAGATTATAATACTTTCTATAAATCTCTAAAGCACATTTAACTATTCCCCCCAAATAATTTTTTTTCTTGCTGTGCACACAAAGAGATGATATTTTCTGCCTTCCCTTGCAGTTAAACGTAGCCATGTAACTGAGATCTGATCAAGGAATTGTGAATGAAAATAATATGTGCTACTTTCAAGCCTAGTTCACACAAACTTGAGCATCTCATTTTTTTCTTCCATTCTAGCTGACTAAGACAAACCCAAACACTTAGGAAAACATGTGATGAAATGTAGGCCCTCAATCAGATGAAGTTCCTAAATGGATACATGGAGCAGAAACATCCACACCACCCTCTAACCTCCACTCTTGCTGATCAGGAATATCTAACTGAGAATGTTACATGAGTGCAGAATGAACTTCAGATGTGTTTAAACAATAGTATATTTGGAATTTGTTGTTTTTCTTTTGTTGCCACAGCATAGCCTACTATAGGTAGTATCTTGATTAAGAGTAGATTAAAATTGGCCTGTGTGACAGAAGAACTGGTGGAATTTATCATGCAATGTTACTTTGCAAGGTTTAACATATTCAGATTTCAATATAGACTATACAATAAGAAGAAAAATAGTCATTTTTTTATTTTACATATTTTCTGTTTAACATGCATAAGATTTTGTGCTAAATACCATATTGAGCATCTAATACAAAAAAACAATTACTATCCTCAAGATACTGCCCTCAAGAACAAAAGCACAGTTCATATGTGTTTCATTTGTATATCTCAAGAACTGTTGCCTATGGGAGCTAAATTATTATTATTACTTTCGAACCATTGAGGGAAGGCTTGTAGGCAGGAATCAATAGAAAATCAATAATAACTGATATGGTAGTCCAGAGAGAGTGGGCAGTGAAAAAGTTGCAAAGATGAGAAAAGACTTGGATGATTATGTTAAATAGATCAGTGATGATAGATAGATGATAGAGATAGACAGACAGACAGACAGACAGACAGACAGACATAGCAAATGCCCACACAGTTAGACAGGTATGGAAGAATACCAGTTTGGATAGTAGGGGAGAAACAGAAATAAGAGTGAACATAATGAGGCAGCATAAACACCTTCCTGATTAGACTTGTGGGTTCACATAGATGAGTCACCAGAGACTGGGATTGAACTGACACTTAGTGCTAGTCAGATGTTAGTAGATTTGCTTATGCAGTTTGCTAAAGATTTTAGCATTTATTCTGTAGGTAATAAAGAAGCCATTAAGATAAGCCAAGCATATAAAATACTTGAGACAATTATTCCAAATGCCTATTTTGAATTAAAAGTTTAGGGAAATAAATGAGATTCTCTTTCTTGAGTCTTCTGAATTTTCAGTGGCTATTTTTTGTTGTTGTTAAATCACTATCAAAGAGTATTCCATAGACAAGCTTTGAATCAGTAGAATAGAAATCTCAGAATCAAGTGTTTAAGTGCTTTCATAAAGTAGAAGAGGGCCCTAATCATTTCCAAACTCCTACTGACTGTTTCTTTTTATGTTTTCAGAACAAGTGCAAAACAATTTTACTTGAAAAAACAGGCATTGAGAAGAACATAATGTTTCTTTTAATCTGTCAGATGCATCCTTTTGTTTAGGTGATTGCTCCCAGACTGTCCAGCAGAAATCTCTTCTCAACAGTGGGAAATTGATAAGAGCTTGGTTGTGGCTTTCTACCTCTTTACATTTCTCTTGAGTAAATTCATCCATCAGACTGTGTAATTTCCTTCAAAAACTACTAGCTTCACTATCCTATAATAATTAATGCCACAACCTCTATAATATTAACCACAAATCAATGATGATGATGATGATGATGATAATGATGATGATAGCTGGTTAGTTTTTTTCCCCAAAATATTTTCAAGCAAATATTATTATGCAAAAATGCACTTTGACTTGAATTCTGGGAGCAAAAAACAGCATGAAAAGTAGAGATAAATACTGCTGGGATGCCAACTGAAACCATTTTGAATTTATGTACAATGGATGTTATTACTGTGTTAGAGGGTTTAGACCTCTGAAAAGGTGAAGCAAGAGAATAACATCTCAGGTTTCTGTTTATAGTAAAAAATGCTTTTCCCTCTCTCTCTCTCTCTCTCTCTCCCCCTCCCAAATCTCTCATGAAAATAATTTAAAAATATTCTACTTTCAAACTGAGTTATGAGAACAAACTCAAAAACGACTTTGTCAAGGTATGAACCATAGTGAACTTACAAGTGTGATGTTTCAGGCAGGTTTCAAAGTTCAACCTCGAGCCCACTTACAAAGTGAGCAGGACTTTAAAAAGTACTCACAATTTTGGTGGACAAGAATTTTGTGCCACTGTCAGAATTAAAAAAAATATATATGTGTGTGTGTGTGTGTGTGTGTGTGTGTGTGTGTGTGTGTGTGTGTGTGTATATATATTTGATATATATATATATATATATATATATATATATATATATCAAGCAGGCTCTGCTTCAAAAACATGTGTAACAGTCTCTATTGATGTGAAACCTCTTGGGGAGTTTTCAGCTGTGTTATACTTGCCATTCTTAAGAGAAAGTTTGCACAACAGTCACGTAAATATGGCCCGTTAAGAACGGCATAGGCAAAGTACTTACTATCACTTAACAGAATTCCAAGCTGTTAGGCTTGTGTAAGACTGAGAAGTTCAGACGATGTGCAAGGATTCTGACAGGTTGTAGCAAATAGTAGCCGAGACTCAATAGATGGCGCTCTTTCCCCTCCTTTGAGCTCATTCCTTAGGACGGCTCAAATTTCCAGGTCTCCAGACCACATGCTGGATCCTCTTCCCCTACCTCTTCAGCTGTTACCTCTAATTACTCAACTATATTTAACTCGGTGATTCAGCCACAGAAAACTAATAACTTATGAAATGCCTTCATATGACATTCTTTCTTAGGTCTTTTTTTTATTTAAAAAACGTGTTCTCTCAGGCTGGGAAATGCCCTCCTTTATCTGTCTAACCATTTTCTCATCACTTTGAGCAGCATCTCTAGTGCTGAGCCTTCTCTACTTCCTCACATCACCAGTGCTTTTCCTCACCACACCCATGATGTCATGCATATATCAGAGCTCTCACCGGTAACTGTTATACATACTATTAATTGTGTCTTTCTCTTTTATGGGATAACGGGCTCCATAAGGAGGGACCATTGTATTCCTAGGATCGGTTACATCATATTCACTTTATAAATATTTGCTGAATGAATGAATGAATCTAAGCATCAGTATCTTTTCCCACCTCATTTTATATATTAATCACGCCCTATAAGAAATCAGATCTTGATGCTTTATCTACAAGTTCAGTCCCCAACTCTGCTATGCTTCCTCGTTTGTTACTTTCAACATCTATTTCAACTCTCCCCTTATTTTGTTTTGTTGGGTTTTTGTTCATTTGCTTGTTTGTTCTTTTGCTGCCACTCTAATTCAAAGTTCTTGGTGAGTCTGATTATGTACTTTGTTTTTTATCCATTCTTTTAGATTAATTTTCACTCTTAAGGTTGAAACAAAAATGATGATAAATATTTAGATATGATATTAAATTTTATAGCTTATGAAGCTTAATTTTTAGAATTAAACACCTGAGTTAGAATTTTGGCTCCACTCAGTCCTTAGTTATGAACATGAACATGCTTAATTCAATTCAATTCAATTCAATTTAAATCGAGCCAATTCATTTCAACATTTATTGAATCAATATTATAAGCAAAACTCTGCTCAAAGGTGGGGTAAGCCTGGACTAAGATAGACTCAGGCTTTGCTTTCTTTCCAATATCAGTCTTTCAGGAAACATTTTTTAACCTCACACTTTAGGAAAGTTAAAAGAATGGGGACCACAAAACTTATCCTACTGGAAAAAATAAATAAGATGATGCACATGAAATCTCCAAGTGTAGTGCATGGTAAATTCAGTGTTTAATGAATGACAGCTTCTTTCTCTGATTTCAGCTTAATAGAAGGTAGCAGAATAATCCTATCAGAGTTATATCAGACTACTCTTGATTCCTTGGTAATGCTTTAAAATACATATATACATAAATCAAATGAAATTTAAGTGAAAATGTTTGGGGCAAGTGCTCTAGAGAATGATTTCAAAATCTTATGTTATTATTTAATTTCTGGTAACTTTAGATAGCTTAGCTGTCCTCTCTGTTTTTCAAGTTTTTTACACTAACATTTGCCTGTAAGTCAGACAATTGGTTACAAGCAATGGTGTTTAAGTGAGAGACTTGAGCAGATTGCATGATTCTGACATGGACTCCTGAATGACTTTGGTCAAATACTTTATATCTTTGTAAAATAGAAAAAAATGCCTAACAATATAAAAATATGCATAGTATATGCATAGTAATTTTACATAGTGCTTAAGAATATGATGTGCTCTTATTATTGCTACTCTTATTCAGTACTTTCTTCATAGGAATAAACATAAATTCAATTTGAAAAAACTGAAGTAAAAAACTATAAGAGGTCAACCTCAAGCATGAGAGCATTAGAGCCCCTCATGCAAAGCTGCTGAAAATTTATATACAAGAAGTAATGAAGCATTTATTCAAGAAAATCTATTAAACCTTTATAAAGACTGTGAGATTCTGTGATATTTGAACCAAGACTCACAGTTTCCCTTCTCCCAGTGTAATGAGACAAAAACTCTAATATAGACTGATACAGTCAAGAACAACCAGTTCCCTCTCCGAGTGGGAGGACAGTCTTACCAAGAAAGGCAGGACATTAACCTTTCTCTAGCTACCTTTCTCTGAGGCTAAGATCCAGGCCAATGCAACCAAAAGGGAGGTGCTCCCTTCTTCTGCCTGGCCCCTATTCATAGGCTGGAGGCTGTTCTTCAGGTTCAGCACTGATGAGAATACTAGGGCTTCAAGTACTCTTGACTAATAGGGCAGGGACCAGCTAAGAAAATCTGGCCTGCCTCTTCATTGAACATTCAGTTTCTAAGGCAGAATGTCACTCAGAGAGAATCACACCATTGTCTGTCCAGCCCACAGCACCACCATACATGAGGCTCAGGGATTTTGCTTAGGAGAAAGCTATAAAACAGAGAGCTCCAAATTCCTCCCCAAAGGAACTGAATTCATTTGCAACCAAATGTGGAGACTAATCTAAGGTCTTTCTATAAAAAGTAAATGTAGTAAAAGGCAACTGAGAGGAGGTTGATGAATTCACTGCACATGTGGTTTAAATTGTAGGCTGGCTAGTTTGCCAGATAGGAATGGGAGAAGAGACATCTCGGAAGAACTCTCCTGGGATCAGAACAAATATCAAACAATGACTGCGGAAAAGAGTTCAAGTTTGATTGGATTAGTCTATGAAGCAATTTGTGCCCCCAGAGTATTGTAGAAAACAATAGAGTAACAATTAGTAGACAACTGGGTTTTTCCAAACCATTGTATTCCCTGGGTAATTGTGAGCCTCCTAAAGGACCTGGCTGGTAAAAGCAACCTCAGTGGCTTTGTACTGTGTTGGCAGAGTTGGGTGGAGGGCAGACTGCACTGGAATAATCCATCAAGTGACTAAACATTGAATACACAAATACTTGGGAGTGGGAGGAGAACCAGAGTCTCTAAAATATATATTTAAAAAATGTCCAGATCCCAATCATCAAATGGTTCAAAGAAGAAATAAAAAGGGTAATTAGAAAATAGTTTGAAATAAATAGAAATAAAAACATGACATACCAAACTTATGGGGTTTAGCTAAGTCAGTGCTTAGAAATTTTTAGCTAAATGCCTACATTAATAAAGAGGAAAGCTCTCCACCTTAACAAAATAAGAAGGGTAAACTCAACAAGAGTCCAAAGAGAGGAAATAATAAAAATTAGAGCAAGAAATTAATGAAACTTGAAAGTTCAAAGAACTGAGAGCACTTTAGCTAGAGTAACCAAAAAAATAAAAAAGCAAGACAACTCAGATTACTACAATCAGAAATGAAAGAGGGGACTTGCTATTATTAACATTACACAAGTAAAATGGATTAAATACATATTGTGAAAGATAATATGCCAAAATATTAGTCAATTTATATGACATGAGTTCCTAGAAAACACAAACTACCAAAACTTAGGCAAGAAGAACTAAATAACCTGAATACAATTATAACAAGTAGAGAGACCAAATAACTAATCGAAAATGAAAAAGTAAAGCCAGAAAGTAAAGGCTTAGATAGCTTCACAGGTGAAATTTATGAAACATTTAACAAAATAATTGCCAATTTTTCTCTAATAGAATAAGAGCAAACTCAGTCCAATTCATTTTATGAGGTCAATATAACCCTGATAAAAATCCAAATAAAAACATCACAAGAAAAGTACAAACCATTGCATCTTACAAATATGGACACAAAAATTCTAAACAAAATACTCATAAATTGAATCCAGCAATATATTAAAAAAATATATACTATAACCAAGTGAGATATCCTAGGAGTACAAAATCTGTCTAATATAGAAAAATCAACTAAGATAGTTTATCAGCGAAACACATACAAACACACAACACACACACGTGCTTATATACAGGCAGAAAAAAAACTTTAAAAAATCAACACTATTTATTAATTAAAAAACACTCAATGAAATATGTATAGAAGGAAACTTCAATTTGATAAAGGGAAGCTAGGAATAACTGACAGTTAAGTGCTTACATAATGGTGAGAGACTGAATGGTGTCTCTTTAAGATCAGGAGAACGACAAGAACAGTCACTCTTGCCAGTTTTATTTCTCATTGTACTAGAGTCCTTATGTAGGGCAATTCGACAAGGAAAAAAAAAGGAATCCAGATAAGAAATAATGTGACTCTATATGGATATGGGACTTTAAAGAGGTGATTAAGCAAACCCATGGTCTTAGGGTGGAGTCTAGCCCGCTCTTCTGTCCTTAGAAGAAAATTTGGACACACAGACACTTAGATTCATCTAAAATTATCATCATGACACAAACCAGAAATCTCTCCTAACCTTCAGCTTATAAACTTAGATGATCTTGTTGAAATCAAGGTGAAGAGCAGACAGTTTTTTTGTAAAATAATCCTCTCTCCTTCTCTCCCTCTCCCTCGTCATTTAATATGATTAGCGAACCTGGCTTTGAATAGGATATTGTGCAAAGCAAATTCAGCTGCTGCTCAGAATTGATTTTATCTTTTTCTTTCAGGTGGAGTGCAGTTCTTTTTGGAAATGGTTGCTTTTATTTTGTTCTTCCTTTATTATGATTGCTGTTTGACCTTGTTTCTTTTTTTAAAGTAAGAGTGTAGCCGGCCAAAGCCTTAGAACTAGACACCCTCTTGCTTCTTCCTTTGCTGTGCTCACTCTGTGTTTGCTGCAATGACACTTCTTACAAAGGAAAGAGCAATGGGAAACAGATGCAATGCCATCCTGTGCCTCCCATGCTTAAATGGCTGTTTTATATTCTTTTGAAAACAAATATCACTTTATGCATCATTTCTCAGTAGTACAGATGCATCCTTACTTTTTCTCATTTTTTTCTAGTCAATGTCTTGGTTAGAACTAAACCTTAAAAGGTGATATTTAGATAGATGAACTCACATATATATTTCTTTGAATAACTTCAGAAAAATGTTTCTTACCCTTTTCGATGATCAGAGGCTCTTGAGAACATGGACAAATTAAACAGAAGTAAGATATAATAATTTATGAACTACCTTCAAATAACAAAAATGTCTCTCATGAATTCAGTAATGATTCAATGATTTTATACAGCGTTCATTACATTTACAAATTAAAATATATATAACATATACGTAACACATAATCTCTAGCCTATTTATAAATGTGTTTAGTGCTCATGTGAATTCACAGTAGCCTGAAAACAATTCTGTACTCTTACATCCATAGCTTGAGAATCACTGCTCTGAACCATTTGCTAATAGGGCATAGCTAGGATGAAACCAGCACTTCCTAATGGGTATATTCTCCTGTATTCTTTTCGATTTACATATCTATATAGTCTGTGCTATGCAGAGTTTTTATTTGCTTGGGGTACAGAAAGTCTGTGAAATTTGGACTGACTCATTCTGTTAATCCTGTGGTTTATTTAGGTGTACTGCACTAAGCTTCATAGTTGTTACTATTGGCTCCCCATTATGCCAAGTCCCACATAGGTAGGGTTTTCAGATTTAGCTAATAAAGAGAGAATAATAGGTTAAATTTGAATTTCATGATAACAAATTTTTTTTTTTAGTATAGCTATGTGTCATGCAATATTTGGGATACACTTACCTATATCTGACAAGATTCCTTCCCAGAACTGGCAATAGGGTCCCTGAGAACTTGGGAGCATAAGTCACAGTCCTTTAAAAAAGAGGATATTCAAATACCTAATAGATTAATTCCAAAAACACCAGTCCAAATTTCACAGACCTTGTTTGGCATAAATGTATAATCTCAAACCCCACCACCCTAGTCCTAGTAAATTCAAAGCTTCATTTGAAAAGATTCCCAAGGTGATAGGTATGACATTAATGTTAAGGAAAATTTAGATTAGATGTCTTATGTCTCAATATCCACTTTTGTTTATTGCTCTCTTATTATACTATTGTAATAGTATCATCTCCTTACTATTTAATCATGCCTCTATTCTTCTGTTCAGATTCCAAAGAAATATGATTAGTTTATCTAATTTCTATAACTTCATTTTAATGCCTTCTGTATCAGGCCTTGCCATGAATCATTTTTAGGTTTGTAGGAATAACTCTGAGTCAAGAGTACATTGGTGCTCTGAAGAGTGACTTCTCATTTAAAACAATAAAATATCAAAAGAATGTATGTTTGCCTTAATAGACAACTGTTCTGAAGGTGTTAGCTGGACATGGGTTTCAGTACAGCTAGTACTATAATTACTTATCTAATATAGTACTACAGTGGAAATTTATTATTATTTTTTTCCCAGAAAATCTTTCAAATCCTTAGAGTACTTTCTTGACCACTAAAGTAGGTCAAAAGAGTTCCAGTTTGGTACAATCAGAGTAATTCTTCAAGATACTAAAATTGATTATGGAAGAGACATGTGCCTCTCAAGTCTCAAAATTGAAGTTGATTCTAAAATACAATTCCTATAGATGAAACTGGGGCTAATACACATAAGGACACGATGATAATGAAAGGTAGAGAGAAAGAGAACAAACATATCCTGACAGAAATTAAAATTTCAGTTCCAGTTCCTGAGGCCTGAAGAACTATCATGGCATATCCCCACCTACTTTTCTTTGAGAAAACCAAGTATACAGTAAACATAGTTTATGACTATTATTTTTTTAGTGAGATAAAATGTATAAAATGTGAAGTAGAAAGACCCTAATCTTAAAATTTGGTGAATTTTGACAAATGTAACTAAAATTTCATCACCCATAAAATGTCCTGGTGCCTATTCCAGTCATTCTCAACTCCCATAATGTCCCCTTTCTATCATCTAAAATGGATTAATTTTGCCCATTCTTAAATTTCATACAGATAGAGGCATACATTAATGTCTATGTTTTACTCAACAACATATTTCTTATTGTTTATTAAAAAATTTTAAGCATTTTATTTTATTTTACTATTAGTTACATGTATACAGTACATTGGTTAGACATTTATGTAGTTTGGAGTTTACATTGCAGTGGAATGTACAGATCTTAAATGTGAAGTTTACATTTTTGATAAACAAATACCTATCTAACCATTAACTTTAAGAAATTCAATACTTTTATTACCCCCAGAAAGCTCCATTGTGCCCTCTCTAAGTCGTACACCATCATAAGTCATAGGTAACTACTATTTAGCTATTACCATAGATTTTAATACCATAGAATTTTAGGTTGAATGAAATAATATAGTAAGAACTCCTTTGGGTCTGACTTCTTTTTACTTCATATATTTAATAAATTTATGTTAGTTTATGTATCTAATTAATTATTTTTACAAGCAAGTTGTATTGTGATGATAAATACCAGAAATATTTATATGTTTTCATCTTAATGGGCATTTGTTGTTAGCGCTCTCCCACTGTCTTTTGGCTTGTATGAATCAAACCACTGTTTACTGTGAATATTTTTATATAAATATTTTTGAGTCTATTTGTGTGTGTGAGAGAGAGAGAAGGAGGGAAAAAGGGAAGGAGAGAGAAAGAGAGAGAAAAGGCTGGGGAGAGCGGGGAATGTATATATTTATTTTTTTGTGGGTAACTATCTAAGAAAAAATAATTAGGTTTTTGATCGAATATATGCATATTTAACTTTATAAACGTATTAGTTATCTATTGCTAAAATCAGTTACCAACAACTTAGAGATTAACAACAGTAAAATTTTACTCTCTAATAATTTATGAGAGCAAGTAATCAAGTCATGACTTAGCTAGAAGCCCTTGACATAATATTCCTAACAAGTCTGAAATCAAGAGGTCAGCTGGGGTTTCAGTTATCTCAAGATTAGAGATAAGAAAAATTCTTGAAACAGCTCACTCACATGGCTGGTGGCAGCCCTTTGTCTTTGCTGGCTGCAAGTTGTGAGCATTAGTTCCTTGACACAAGCATCTCTCCAAAGCTTGCTTCCCTCAGGGTAAGAGTTCTCAGAGAAAGAAAGGTAAAGATGGTGAGCAGACAGAACTCAGTATCTTTGTAACCTAATCTCGAAAGTGGCATCTCATCTCTTTTGCTATATTCTATTCTTTAGAGGAAGGCCACTAGGTCCACTGCACAAGTGAGGTGAAGGATTACGTAAGGGCATGAATTCAAGAAGTTAAGATCATTGGGAATTGTCTTAGAGGCTGCTAATCACCATAAGGCACTGCTCGATTGCTTTCCAGTCATAGGTGGTCACCCATTCAGGTGTTAACCAGGCCCCATACTGCTGAGCTTCCAAGATCAGATGAGATCTAGCCCGTTCAGGGTGGCATAACTGTATATATATTCTGGATACAAGTTCTTTGTCAGAAATATATATCATAATTCATTTTTCCAAGGCTATGCCTTGTCTTTTCATATCCCTAATGGTTTGCTTAGATGAAAAGTTTTATCTTGATGAAACATTTTAAAATATTTTTCTTTTATTATTGTAGAAATTTTAATATTCTAAAAATTATTTGCCTAACTCAAGTTTTCAAGATCTTTATTTTATTCTAGAAGCTTTGCAATTTTAGCTTTATGCATATATCTCTGCTTCAAATACATTTTCTGTATATGAAATAGTGGGTCAAATTTATTTTATAAAATAAATTTATCTAAGATAGTTAATTCAGCATCCATTGTTGAAAAAAAACTTTTTCTTCCCTTTGTACCTTTTTCAAAAGTTATTTGTCTTTATACATGTGGTTTTATTTCCAGATTCTCTATTCTGTTACACTGATTTATATGTCTATACTTATGTCAGTACCACACTGTCTTAGTTACTGAAACTTGACATCAGGTCAAGTACCATAAATCTTCAGTTTTGCTCTTCTCTTTAAAAATTGTATTGACTAAAACCTTTTGATTTTTTTAGTACAAATTTTAGAATTAACATAACAATTTGTACAAAAAACCTTAAGATATTGATTCTATTCATCAATTTGCAATGGTTACTATGTAGAAAATATCGAAGTTTTCAATCCATAAATATAGTGTATTTCTTCATTTTCTTAGAGTGCCTTTAATTCTTATCAGCAATGTTTTGTAGTTTCCAGTGTGTAGATCTTACACAATTAAAAAAATATATTTCTAAGATTTTATGAGTTTTGATACTGAACATCATTTTTAGAAATTTTATTTTCAAATTGTTTATCAATAGCTTATAAGTACACAACAGATTTTTGTATATTGACTGTATGCTGATACTTTGCTATATTTATTTATTGTTCTAATTATTCTTTGGTAATTAAATTTTTTACCTACACAGTTATATTAACTGAAAACAAGACAATTTTACTTCTTCCTTTTCAAACTTTATAGTTATTCCTTGCCTTGTTGAGCTGGCTAGGACACACTTACTGTATAATGTTAAATAAAAAGTGATTAAAGCTGACACGCTTGCTTTACTCCAAATCTTAACAGGAAATTGATTACTATTTCACCATTACAGATAGTGTGAACTATGGATGTTTTTGTAGATGCCCTTTAAGAATTTAAAGGTATTTCCATTTAGTTTTAGTTTGTCAACACTTTTTATCATTCATATTGAATTTTTGTCAAATGCTTTTTCTGTATCTGTTGACATGATTATATAGACTGTTTTCTTTTATTCTCTTAATGTGGTTAATTTCTTTTTCAAATGTTAAACAGAAATCACATTTTTGAGATAAATTCTGCTCGTTTGTTCTGTATTGTTTTTTATTATTACCTGTTTTCATATTAGAGGTTTTAACTTGCTAATATTTTATTATGAATTTTTGTGTCTTTGTTTCTGGAGGATATTGGTTTTTAATGTTATTTCCTTATAAGATTTCCTTGTAATATTCATTTTTAAAATTTCATTATCAGAATTATTCTGTCCTAATCAAATAAGTTGAAAAGGTTCCCTCCTTTTTATTTTTGGAAAAGTTTGTCTAAGACTGGTATTATTTATTCTTTAGATGTGTGATAGAATTCACTCATGAAATCATGTAGACCTATAATTTACAGAGTGTTTTAAACTACAAATTTAATTTCTTTAATGGATATAGAATACTTAATTTTTCTGTGTTCTTATTTAACTTTTAGTACATTTTGTTTTCAAAAATTTTGCTGATTTTGTATAACCTGAATTTATTGGAATAAAAATTTTATATTTTTTGTTATTATCTTTGTAAAACCTATAAGATTTCTGGGGATATACTATGTTTTTAATCATTATATTTTAGAGTAAAGATCTTACCCTAAATAACTTATCCTAAGTTCAAATACTGTCTAAATTGGCTGCTAACTGAAAGCTTTAGATATAACATTGAGTCTCAGTGTCCTTGTGTTATATAAGATAACAATACCTAGATATCAGGGCAATCAAAATTATTTAAGAAGGTGTATATGAAGCTATATTGTAATAGCCTATTTATCTTTTTCAAAACTCTATTGGATTTTATGCTCAGTGGTGGACAGATTCTAAATTGGCCCTCAATTTCCTATGTCGTCTGGTGTTTTCACCTTACATAATCCTCTCCATTTAAATGTGGGCAAGACTTGTGACTTGCTTCAATAGAATATGGCAAAGGTGATGACTGTCATTTATGTGATTAGGCCATATTTAATTATGACTTTTGTCTTGCCAGCAATATCTCTTTCTCATGGGATTTAATTAAATTAGCTGCTACATTGTGAGCTTTTTATGGAGAGACCTATGTGGCAATGATCAGTGAATGAACATTACCAATAGCCAACAAGAAACAAAAGCCCTCAGTCCTACAGACTATAAGGAAATGAATTCTATTGATAGCCATGTCACCTTGGAAGTGCATCCTTTGCCACTGAAGCTTTGAGGCATCAATTTTTAGATGGGCCCCTGAAGCAGAGCACCAAGTAAGGCCATAGCCAAGTTCTTTACCCACACCAACTGGGATACAAATGTGTGTTATTTTAAGAATCCGAGCTTGTGGAACTATTGTGACATGAAAATAGATAAGTGATATATACTTTAAGAAACCAAAGATCTTGATGTATTTCTCATTGTTATATCTATTATATATACCCCAATTTCTAGATTAATGTTGATTCTCAATATTTGTTGAATAATAAAAGAAATAGGTACATACTTTCTCTCTTCCTTTTTCTCTTATTTATGTCAAGGACAATTACAAATCATGTAAAGAGATGCCTGTATAAAGGAAACAAACTTAAAAGAGGCCCATGTTTTTCAACTTCCTGAATAAGCAGATGGATTCATTATTCTAAATGAGCAACTGAAAATGTCAAGTTCATGGGTCAAGTGATATGTCAAAGGATATGTCAGAATTTTTTCCTTCTGTTTAAAAAGAAAATTGTTAGCAAATGAATAGCAGTGGAATGAAGGAGAGGATACCACACTCTTGTTGGGAGCTGGCATTTTGTGATAATCAGAACAAAGTCTTCACTCCAGTGCTTTGCAAGACTGATATATGTTAATTTCTGAGAAGCTGAAATCAGCGTTAGGGAATCATGATGGCCAGGAGAGGTCAAAATTTGTCAGTTCTTACACCCTGAGCAGCAGAGAAAGAAATTTAAGTCTCATAATTAGACATGTTACAACATGTGGGTTATTAGCACTTAACTAGAAGGCAAGTAAAGAGAGAAAAGGTAACCATTAAAATCAGCCTTATGGTAACTTCTTAATAGGTTCTTTATGGCAAGAGATTTTAAATGATTTTTTTTTTTTTGGATTGCAATGACATTATCTATACCCTATAACTAACATTCAGTGAGTGCCAACCTGTGCCAGCTCTTAAAACATCTCACTAATCACAAGTGTCTGAGATAGGTATTATATTCCTATTTTAATGAGGAAACCAAGACTCAAAGAAGTTTATTGACTTACCAAAGATTACAGAGTATCTACATGGCACAGCTGGATTTGAACCACTCATTTCAAGTATACTCATCATATCTCTTTATTTTATGCCCTACAGAAACTAAAAATTTGTTGAATTTGGGTTTACACAGAACTTCAGTGGATACCATTTTGTACATTTGGGCTATGTCTAGGCTTCAGAAACACATATATTAAAGCCTCATGTTTCTAATTTTGACAAATTTTACTGTACAATCTACTAATGCTATTCTACCATGATGGCTGTTGTTCCACATCTTCTTGTATAGACCATTTGTGGCAAAGCACACCATTTACATGCTATCATTCTAGTCTATTCCTGACATACTAGATATTTCCAAAAATAATAATTTAAAAAGGTAAGAGAAAATGATCACTGAGCCACAATCAAGGATATTTCTCTAATTAGAACATTCATGTATCAATGAATGGAGTCATTATAGATTTCCTCTTTTATAGAGGGGTTTATTGACATTCTCTGTGATGTTTAAGTGCCGGTGCACCTGTTCAAATCAGTTTAAAATATTCTAACTCTATTCAAAGTAATCATATTTTAACTTTATCTTCATGCAAGGAATTTTAGATTTTGATGATTAAAAATAAATCATATAGAGAATTTATAGTTTTCTACTTTACACTAAGTCTATTATATATTTTGAATTATATTTCTATTAGGTGTGAATTTTAGGTCAAGGCCTATTTATTTATTTGTTTATGTCAATGGATGTAAAATTGTCCTACACCATTTATTGAAACAGCTATCCCTGTCCATTGAAATGCTTTCGTTCCTTTATTAAAACTTGATTTGGTATATTTGTGTAAATCTGTGAGTTCTTTATTCTGGTCTATCTATGTGTCTATCCACCAGCACCACACCATTGTGGTTACTAGAGCTATATAGTGAGTTTTAACATTGGGAAAAAATGACTCCTAATACTTGGCTTTTCTTTTTCAAAACTGTTTTCCTTCAATTTCCATATAAATTTTAGAGTAAGATTTCCTGTTTTTCTATGTACACAATCATGTTACCTGCAAATAGAGGGAATTTTGTTTCTTCCTTTTTAATTTGTATTCATTTCATTTATTTTATCTGACTTAGTGCAGTGGCTAGAACTTCCAGAATTATATTAAATAAGAGTTATGTGAGCAGAACCCTTGCCTTTTACCTGATCTTAGAAACACATTTGGTCTTTTACCAATAAGTATGATGTTCTCTGTACGTATCCCATGAACACTCTTTATGAGTTTGAGGAACATAGAAGAAAATCTCCAGAGTCTTTGCTTGGCAAAGAGTTCTTAGACTTGACATCAAAGCATAATATATAAAAGTAAATATCAATAAATTTGATCTTATTAGAAATAAAAAAATTTCCATCTTATGTTAAAAGGGTGCAAAGACAAGCTATAGACTTGAAGAAATATGTTGCAAAATACATATTCAACAAAGGTATTTAGACTATATTAAGGGCTATGAAATTTTACTAATAAAACAATTTGATTATAATATGGGCTAAAGATATACACAGACATTTCATCAAACAGAATAGACAGAAGGAAGCTAAACACAGGAAGAGACATTTAACATCATTATTCATTAGAAAAACACAAATTAACTACAATTAGTTACTACTATATGCATAGCAAAATGGATAAAATAAAATTATAATAACACCAAATGCTGGCAAGGATGTGAAGGTATTGGCTCACTCATACATTGCTAAGGATGTAAAACAATACAGCTGCTTGAGAAAACAGTTTGGAATTTAATTTTAAAACAGAAATAATCTTGCAATAAGATGCAGAAATTGCACTCCTGAGCATTTATTCTAGAGAAACTAAGACTTATTTTCATGCAAGAATTTACACATAAATATATACAGCAACTTTACTCATAATAGCCCTGAATTAGGAAGTACTCAAATGTTCTTTAATGGGTGAATGGGTAAACAAAAACTTTGATATATTTATGCCATGAACTACTACTCAGCACTAAATTTTTGATGCATGCGACTAATCCTATGAAAAGTATGCTGACTTTTAAAAAGCCTGTTTCAAAATGATACATAGTGCATGATTTCATTTTTATAACACTCATTAAATAACCATAATGATGAAGAAGATATTGATTACTGGAGGTTAGGGATAAGGGCTTGGGGATGGGTATAACTAAAAGTAGGAAGCAGGAATTGTGTGCTTATAGTACAGTTGAATATTTTAATAGTGCTGGCTGTTATACAAGGCTACTCACGTGTTAAAATTTTAGTTATACAAATGAATAAACAAATAAAAATGAGTCTATTTATTATTGATGGATTTTGAATGAACTCTATGAATTTTACAAATGTCAATTTTTTGCTCTTGATATAATATGATGGTTGTATAAATCGGTAACATTTCGGGAGACAAGGACCAGGGCACACAGGATTACACTGTACATTTCTTTGCAACCTCCTATGAATCTACAATTATTTCAAAGTAAAAAGTTGAGAAAAAAAGTCATCCTTTTTCTTTCACAAAAAGTTTTTAAACAAATATTTAAAACAATTTCAGAGTTCATTTTTTTTTCCAAGGAAATACTAATCGTAAGTGCAAATTAATGGATTATTTGTCTCTGCTTCTTCTTAGAATATTTGTTCTCCTAACCAGTGGAGGCTGGATTATGACCTTCAATCCCTTGACCAGACTGGTAAGAATGAACATAGATTTTTGCCTTAAATCACATTAATTTAATACTCTTGGGAATTTGAAATTGTGTTACAAAATTTTAGTTGGCCCATGTAAAGCAAATCTGTGATCATGGAGCTCAGGAGCATGAATGATCATAGCACATCCAGGTAGGGACAGCCTGTGGTACCATTCCAACAATTACCAATGGTCATTAATTGGCTGTCACACTTTGCTCTGAAATTGGTACATGCCCCTTAGAGGATAAGGTAATATGATTTCGTTTACCACTACTTGCTATAGAAAGATTTTAAAGCACTTTTTTTTCATATGTGCAGAATTAATCATAGTTATATTTTCCTGAATTTCATAAAACTATTACTTTCAGTTACAGATTTTTAAGAGTTTTGATATAACATACATTTTAGTGCCTAATATATTCTAGAGAGGAAAAAGCTTAGTACTCATATGTATCCCAGTGGGGTTGTTGGTCATATCAATATTAAGAATAACATAAATGTTATTAAAATGTTCATGCTTTTTAATTCAGTCTTTGTACTTGGAAGAATTGGATCCTACAGAATTTGCTAAGGAAATGCAAGAAAAGATTTAGTTTAAAGTATATTTTTATAGCACTGTTTTTATAGCATTGTTTCTAAACAGCAAACAAGATGAATATCCAACATTATGTTATTGGCTCACTACATAAATATATACGTAAGCAATGAAATAAACTCAGCAAATAATACTTATGTATGTGGTATTTAAAAATATACAAATTATATCTGTCTAAATGAAAACCTAGAATATAGCTATTAAGCACACATGCTGTGACATCAGTCATAACTGGACTCAAGGGCTGATTCTGTTTCTTATTTATATTAAACTACTTAATTATACTTTTATCTTTTGGTATTATTTTTTTTTAGACTGCTTGTATGCTGTGTACTATAGACTTGGTGGCATAAAAAGCACACAGTTATTATCTTACAGTTTCTGTTTGTTCGGGGTCCATGCTGAGTCTTTTGTGCAGTGTTTCAAAATGGAATGATCTCATCTGAGGCTCAAGGTCCTCTTTCAAGCAAATTGGTAGTTTAGTTTCTTATGGTTGTGTGACTGAGGCTCTCTAAAACTAGAGGCTGCCCATGGTTCCCCACCACATGACTCCCATAACAGGCATTTTGCTTCCTCAAGAACAGCAAGACAGTGTCTCAGTATTATAGGTTATGACCATCCAGGACCTATGAATCTATCTGTAATTAACTCAATATCAAGTGATTTGAAATGCTGGCCACATCTGCAAAATCCCTTCCCCTTTGCCATACAACGTAATGTAATCATAGGAGCAAATCCCATCTTATTCCTGCCCACACTCACAGGGAACGGGTTGTAAGAAGGGTGTGAGTCATTAGAAATCATCTTAAAATTCTGCCTACCACACCCGCTAACACGTAATGTGTTTATTTGTAATACTGAGCTAATAATTTAAAACTTAATTGAAATTGTGTAATAAATAAGATAAAGATTTTGAACCTCAAACATGGTGTCAGAAATTTGATGTTTGTGTTATGGTTATTATAATTAATAGTATTAATGATGTCATTATTCTAAAAAAGGACTTACAAAATATGGAAGGTGGCAAAACATAAGGAAGGTGATGTACTCAAATTAACAATAGCTATTTACAATAGTTGGAATGGGATCATGTGTGACTTTTATTTTCTACTTATCTCTTTTATTGTATTAATGTTATTAGAGTCTTCTGTATTTTGTGCAATAATTACTGACAGTTACAAAGCATATGTGCCAGGGCACTGTTATAAATTCTTTTCATAAATTAACTCATTTTTATTTTTTAGTTTTCATGCAATCCTATGAGTTAGCTCCTATTAATATCCTTAGTTTACAGTGAAGAAACGAAGGCTAAGAGAGTTTCAATGACATGTTCAAGGTTGCCGAGATACTAAATATCACAAATAGACAGACTGGCTTTTGGTACTACTCTATTTTGCCTTTCAATGAATATTCATTGTTTTAGTAATGACTTTTTAAAGAGCAATTTACATTATTTAAATAAAAGCTATAGAAAAACAAGGGTAACTAGAGTTTATCAATCCGAGCGTGAAACTGAGCCTGGAGTTCCCTGAATCTTCTTCTGTCCACACTTTTTTTTTTCTTCAAATATAGTCTTTTATAGTAAAGCTTCAAACATTTGGTGAGCCACTGCAGTGGAGTAGGAACCTGCTGGAGGCTGAGCCCATCGCAGACGGAAAGAGGGGCGGGCCATTCCCAGGAGAAAATGTGCCCTTTCCCAAAAGCTGAGCGCTTGAAAGGGCTTCCTCTTTGTTCTAAGTTGGTTTGCCTCCTCTCCAAAGGCTGTCCTTTTCTTTCTGTATTTTTTTTTCTCCTTTGCAAGATCATTTCGCACAGCACTCCCACATCGATGAGTTTCAGCTTAAAAACCTGTCCTAGTAAATGGCTCCCACTCAATCAGACACGGGCATCTTCCAACTTGTTTGACTTCTTGCTGCGTTTTCTAGGTGTTGGAGTGTGTCTGGAGTATGTCTGACTCAGGCAGCACCTGCTGGCACGTATTAGGTCTCCTGCAATGAGGCTTGATTTACTCTCATCCCTCTCTGTGAATATTTAATGCGCTAAGCAACAAAACAGCTTTGGTCTTCTCCTCCAAATTGTGGTTCACATGAATCCCCTTGAAAACAGCTGCTCAGCATTTGTTCATCCGTAGTCAGTACTGTCAGAGAGAACCTTGCTTTCCTCTACAATTATTATTTTTTTTCCAACCGCTTCCCGCATTGTTTGCTTCACGACCTTTCTTTTGTCCTTTACAAGTACACATATTAAAATAAAAATACCAAGGCCAAATGCCTCATTCTTGTTCCCTCACAACATGTTCTGATTTAGAATTTTTTGAATTGAGCTTTGAACTCAGTGTGGGTGTTGGTACGGGTGCAGGCAGAGGAGGAGATGAGGGGGCAGGAAAGGAAGAGATGGCTCTCTCCTTTTTCCTTTTTTATCTTCTTGTCTTTCTCCTTGCTGTTGTACCATGGCATATTCATAAAAGCAAAATGGGATATTCATGATTTTGTTCATTTGTTCACTCATTCACCAGATATTTACAGTACTAGGCAGTGGAGCTAAAACAATATTCAAACGATGAAGAAAAAAGAAAAGAAAAGCACCATTGTTAGAATCAGGAGGCCTTGGTCTTCCCTGGCATTTAAACTTAGTACTGTAAAATATGGCAAGTTGTTGAATATTCCTCAAATATTTATTGAAAATCTGTTAGGCCCTGTGCCAATTGCAGTGGTCATATTCATGAACAATGAAGAATTAATGCCAGTCTTCTGGGAGATTTTGGTCCAGGGACTATGTCATCTCTGATCCTTACTAAAATTAGTATACTTTGACCTGATACCATATTATTTCTTCCTAACCTTATTGCAGTTTTTTCTGCACTCCATCTCCTGCAAAGAGCTCCATCCACCCCTTCTTCTCCTGATTACCTGTTTTTATATATGACACCAAATCCATGAAGTAGGGTTTAGAATAAAGCAAGAAAGCCCATTAAGTTGTAGAATATAGAACTCCTAACTACCCCTGCATTACCTTTATTTTCAATCAAAAACACAAATCTCAAATTGTTAGAATTTGAGGTAATATAAAAACTTAAGTAGAAAATGTATAAGCAGTCAGAGGGAAAGTGATAGAGTGTATAGGTTGCTACTATATACATCATTTATATCTTCCTTAGGTCACAGAATGTTTGATTTGTGAGAATACATTAGAAATCATTTTTTTCTACCTTTTATTTAGTCAGGAAACTGAAGCCTAGATTGTGGTTAACTAATGGAAGAGAATTGCATGGATGAAATTTAATTTATTGAGCACCTACTATACAGGTGTATTAAAATGTTCTATGAAGAATTTTGTCACTTAATTATCATACAATTCTGTGACGTAATGTAATCTGCACTTCACAGATGAGAAAATTGAGAATCAGAATGGTTACACACATGTTTAATAAAGACAGAGTGGCTAGTGATCCAGTGAGCTTTCAAACCTAGGTGTCTTCCTTTTTTATTTTTTTTCCTAAGAAAATAAGAGCGTAATCTCAATTTTGACCTATATTTCTGCCTTCTTTCTTTGTCAGTGTGTCTATCCACTGTGATTTTATACTTGTCTTTCTTTGCTAGAAAATGTTAGCATCAGGGTTAAGTTAGACTGGTTTAGTAACTTAAACAAGATAAAGTTTTACTTATTTTGCAAGTAGAAGAAATCTAAGGTAGACACACTATAGCTGGTATGAGGTTTGTCTGCTTCACCCTCGATAGGCCCTGATCTCCTTTTATAAGCTTTACCTTTCTTGGTGCGACTTCCATCTTTCAGGTCACTCCATGTTTGAAAGATGGGCATCAGAGCTCTGGCCATCACTTCCACTTCATGTGAGCAGGGGCAAGACTTTGAGATGACTAGGACATTTTAAAGAGTTTTCACAGGGTTAATTATAAGTTCTATTTCCCTCTCACTGCTAGCAATATCTGTAAGGCTATAAAAGAAATGAAGGCTAGAACTGAGCACAGTCCACCTGCCTTCTCTCTTCCAATGAAGGGGTTCTGTTGCTAAGGAAGAAAGGGTGTGTGTGTGTGTGTGTGTGTGCACACGTGTGTGCGCATACACACGTGCAAGAGAGAGAGAGAAATAAGATGTATTGTATAAATAAACCTATTCAGACAGAATAGAACATAGACAATTCTTTTAGCTTAAATATTCAAAGACATCAAAGTGAGATGTGGACACTGTTTTAGACATTAACAATAGTTTTCAAAAAATATTTAAAATTTAGGAACCCATGGATTTGCCTCAGATATTTCTTTAGTTTAGTGGTGAGGTTCTGAGGAATAATAGGAGATGAAGTAAGAGAGAAACAAGCAGATAGCACTTTCCTGGATCCTAGCCTGAATAAAGAAGGGGTTCTGCATTTACTGATTCATATAGCTGAGGCAAGCTAGATTTCTTTGGGGGAAAAAAACGAGATACTGTTACAAAAATAAAATTAATGGAAACTGTATATAACTTCTTTTTTATATTTTAGTTGAAAATTACTTGTCAAACAAATCCATAACAGGTGTTAGGCTAAAAAAAACCAAGTCTCTTGATTACCAATTTAGTATTCATTTTACTATATTTCATTAGAATTAACCAGAAGGATTCATATACATGTCCATAAGCTTTTGAATTTGTGTTCTTTTGGTAGCTCATGCTCTATGGTCCTAATTGATTTATTGATTTATTCAATAAAGCAGATGCTACACATAATGAGCAGTAACTATAAACTCAAATGAAATCAGCACAGCTAAAGGAGAAACCTTGCTCTAATTTAATACATAATACATATGCCCATGTATTAACATTATTCGTATTTTAATGAACTTTGTGAGACATATGGAAGTAATAAAACAGTATTACTTACTCTGCTACATTTAAGACTACTTTTATGCAAACCTTTTTAGGACAATTCTATTTCGATGATGTTTCCAATGTTTAAACAGCCAGACAAATTATTTCTTATTCATTATTACCTTCATTATTGCAATAAGGAAACTTATGCTTAAACTAATTTCTGAATGGAATGGTCATATATTTTATTGCTAGAAAGTGATGGATTCAAGATAAGATGACCAGTGATGTCCATAAACTTCTCTTCACTCTGGAAACACATACATACAATGGTAGTGTCTTTTGGTGTCACATATTGTCTTCCCTGCTGGTGTAGTCTGATCTACCATGCTGCTTTCAAAGTCCACAAACATGTTTGTGGTCCACACAGAAAAACACTGGTGATTTCAATTTTTCCATTCTTCTTTGGGATAATGGACTTCTTGTCCTGGAGCATTTGGCTGTCCTTTCTAGGTCATCTTTTTCAGTCAGTTAGTCCCCTTGACCATTGCTAGAATGCGCTCATATCTGCTCAATTAGAGATCTTTTCTTCTTTCAGCCATGTTCATGGTTTAAAACTTTTCATGGCTGAGCTCAATCTAGTTTAAATAGAAAAGCATCATGGTGAACAAATTGACACATAGTTTTTCGTGAAGGAAATTCAAGACATATTAGGGTATTTTGGTTGTTTCAAACACAGTGAGATAAAAAAAGAAACAAACAAATAACAACAACAACAACAAAAAAACTGCCCTTAGAAATCAAGTTTTTAACCCTGAATAAGATATATCTGATACTACCTCTTAATTCTGAAAATAATTCTTTACCTCACTCAACTACTTTTTCCAATTTGGGCCTACTCTCTTGGTGTTGTTTTGTTTGTTTGTTTTTTTGGCATTAGGTGTAGTACCTTGACCACCTGTAGTAAAAATATTATATTCTGAATTTGGAGACTCAGGAATCTGCATATTGCATATAGTCACATGATTATTATGCACATTTAAGATTAAGAGCCTAGTCCTATTTCAAGGATCTTTTTATTTTGCAGAAGAATGTTTTCTTTGTTTCTAAAGGTCTCCCTCATTCCCTGGCTCACAGCTCCCTTCCTGCACTTTCAAAAGCAGCAGGAATAGGTTGACTCTTTCTCATGCTGCATATCTATAGACAGGTGTAAAGTGATTTGCAGTCATGTAGGTTGGCTTTAAATCGGACAATAAAGGTACTTTGTGAATGCAGTGTACCTGAAGTTATAGTGTTTGAAGTTTCAAAGAAAATTTTGGTCCCTGAGCAGGTGATTTCTATTTTTGTTACCTTGAGAGGTTAGTCAACAACATATTGAAGGTTTATTGCGTGGGAGAAAAAAAAACAAATAAAATGGTAGGTTCCATTAAGAATTGGTTTACCATTGGCTGGACGGTTCTAGATAGGAAAAAAGAAACCATACAATGACATAAAAAAGAAATTTCTGTAATAACAGAAGCAGGCAAACCAAGTACACTTATAAATGAGACAGGCAGGTGATGTATGCAAATGCATATATGAATATTTGGGTACGTTTTGCTAAGACCAATTATTTACTAGTTCTACCAAGCCTTATACTTCCTATGAAAGCCAGAGTTTTAATCATCAGTTAAGAGTTTTAATCATCCATATCTAAGTCATCTTTAATTCAAAACTAAATTAGCTAAGCTGTCAATTCTTGGCCATTATCTCTTTTATAAAAGAATCAACTATTTAATAATAATTAAATGTTCTTAATACATTTTGGCTCTCCAAAATACAAAGATCACAAAAACAATTAAAATATTTTACAAAAGTTTTGCCATTTCACTATGTAAAGGTACTTGAGCAAAAGGAAAATGATTAAGACCATCATAATGTTTCTATTTTATTTATTATTTTACCTTAGATACAATTATTTTTTCCAAAGATGAAGAAGTGATGCACACATATTAAACTCTATTCCTTTAAAAAATTTTTTTTGCTTTGTTAAAAAAAATAGACAATTTATCTAATGTCAAACAAATCTGTCTGCCTTAGACATTAATACAGAATATCTATACATAATATTAGATTACAGTGTGTAAGAGTAAAGAAGTATGTGTGTATGTGTTACATTTGTGAAGGTTATGAGAGTATTAGTTTTCTATTACTGTCATAACAAATTACCACAAAAGTGGTAGATCAAACACTGCAAATTAATTATCTTACAGTTCTGTAGTTCAGAAGTCTGACATTGGTCTCACTGGACTAAAATCAAAATGTCAACAGAGCTGTGTTCTTTTCCAGAGGCTTTGGTAAAGAATATTTCTTTTACTCTTCTAGCTTCTAGAGGTCCCCCTCATTCCTTGGCTCATACTTTCAAAGGCAGCAATAGTCGATTTACTCTTTCTCATGCTGCTATCTCTCTGTTTGCAGTGAAAAAGGGTGTCTACTTTTAAAGACATGTAATTAAATTGGGCCCACCTAAATAATACAAAATATCTCTTCATATAAATGTCTTTAAGTTTTATTATATCTGTAAAGTCTTTTTTTTTTCTTTCCTGCCTCAGAACACAATATATTCACAGATTCTGAGAATTTTTCTGTGGACATCTTTGAGGTCCATTATTCTGCCTATCATTGGGGTAAGTGTTAAGAGGAGAAAGGGAAATAGAGAATAAATGGAAGAATCTTCCTTTGCTGCTTTTTTTATTATTTAAACAAGTCCAAATGTGTAAACCACAAGTTTCTCTTAGAAAAACAACTATAGACAATGTGTAATTGACACTAATGAATGGATTAGAGAATTTTTACAAGTTCAAGAAATCTTTAGGACCCTCTCTAATTGACATCAGGCATAGGAGTTTTGTATTTTGTTTTCCCATAAAATGATAAGCCATGAACCATCAATTATAATTAAGGAATTTTACCCAAAATTCACCATAGGATTTTCCCTGGAGACATTGGCCTAATTTTGCATGGTAATGAAAAAGATAGACACTTATTAGAATAGTCAAAATCTGTAACATAGAAAATAACAACTTCTAGTGATGATGGGGAGCAACAGAAACTCTCATACATTGCTAGTGGCAATATGAACATGTACAGCCATGTTAAAGACAGTTTGCATTTTCTTATAAACATAATATTATCAAATGATCCAGCAATCATGCTTTTACCTGAAGAAGTTGAAAACCTATGTCCACGCAAAATCTGCACACCGATTTTTAGCAGCTTCATTCACCACTGCCAAAACTTGGAAGCAACCAAGATATTGTCCTTCAGTAGATGAATGGACAGATAAAGTGTGGTCCATCCAGACAAGGGGATATTTATTCAGTGCTAAAAAGAAATGAGCTATTGAGCCATGAAAAGACATAGGAAAATCTTAACTATATATTATTAAGTGAAAGAAGCCAATCCAAAAATACTATATACTGTACACATTCAACTATATGACTTCTAAACGGGCAAAATTATAGAAAAAATTTAAAAAAATAGTAGATGCCAGGAAAGTGGGCTGGAAGAGATGACTACACAGAGCATGGGGAATTTGGGGGGCAATGAAAATATTCTGTATATTATTTTAATGATTGATACATGTCATTATACTTTGTCTAAACCCATAGGGCATATAATACTAGGAGTGAACTCTAAGGTAAATTATAGACTTTGAATATGAAATGTCAGTGTAAGATGCAAAAGAAGTTTATTGTAGATGCTAACCCCCTCTGGAAGGGTATTATTTGCAGAGTATCATTTTCCTTGGCTTAGAGTAAGTGCAAATGAAAACATAATTAGAAACTCGTCCTTAACTCTTGCAACTATCCCTGAATCTACCAGAGGCCATAGGTGTACAATAAAAATTCCTACACTCTCATGCTAAAGTGGTCTTATATAATGGAATTGCTTTAGATTGCTTGTTGAATGAATAAGGTGGAGTCTGCACCGTAGCAAATATTTTCTCTTGTACCTGGATCAATACCTCTGGTACAGTAGAAACTCAAATACAAAAAAATTAACAAACAAGCCACTTGGCTAAACATGTCAATGCCTCTTCAAGTACATTCTTTCAGTTATTTGATATCAATTGGTTTGGTTAATGAAGTCTTGGCTTAGGAACAGACTTCAGTCTCTTGGTATTATACTCTTGATGTCACCACTATAGTGTCCGCAGTATACTTTGTTCCTTCAAGTGTCTTAAATACATGTACACATCCATCGACAGTACATCAGATGTTCTCACTCACTGCAATTGGAGAAACAGAAGATTAACAACAAGATAAACAGAAAGAGAGTTTCCATGAACCTAAAATAAAAACTTGAGTTTTACAGATGTTAATCCTGGCAGTGACAAGAATGGCACCAATACCAATTTTTTTGTCACTCTTTATGTACATACAAGAAGATAACCAAAGGGAGAAGTTGTTAAAGCAATTCAGCAAGGAGGTCATTAAACTGAGGTGGCTCTAATGCCTTCATAATCTATATAAATAAAAAATAAAATTTAAGAACAGCCAATCATAAACATCCAACTAGATTTTGCTGGTAAGGCAAATGCTTAAGCTATAGCCAACAAAATAATTTCCTTGCTTAGATCCTGCATCTACCCTATAAAAGCCTTCTTAGCTTCTTCCACAGTCCTCTCCTAACCATTTTCAGTTAGGTGCTGCTCAATTGGAATCAGTGTTCAAAAACCTCTTAAAAATTTTAATGTGCCTCAATCTATCTGTTAACGTAGGTCATTTCAAAGTTATAGTTTTTTTCAAAGTTATAGGATTTTTTTTTCCCTAAGATATAGTTGAAGGCTAAAATTTCAAACTAAAATAATTGGAAGGACATAGTGTAGGGAAATATTTATACCACTAATCTTCCCACATGCTTGGATGATTGATAATGCTTTAGTCCTGGACTTTAGTATAGACTTATATTCAAACAATATCTTTATTTACATTCATATTCCCTTTCCTTTATAAAGTCAGCTTCCACTCTTTCCAAATAATGCCTCTTGGAGAGTCACAAGGAAGTTTTAGGCTCTTAAGAGTTGCTCATGTCCTCAGCTTCCTTTTTGTTTAGGTTGAAAGATAAGTTGTAGAGAGAAATAGAATTTGAATATTTAAATTTTTTTCTATGGTTAGTTCTTAAATATTTTCTTGTGTTAGAGGTCTTTTGCCCTTTTCCCATTTTCTCTACTATAGGTTTTCATTCCTGAGAATAGTTTTACATATACCCAGGAAACCTGTTAGAAGATAATTAAGATTTATGATTTTCTGTCAACTGGTATAAAGTTTAAAAAAATCAACATACCAGAATTATACATTGATAGAGAACCTAAAACTAGTCTTCAGAAAACAGATTCGGTGTGAATCTATTTCTAGTACAGTGCATTAAATCACAAAAATTTATGCAAAAGTGGGAGAGAAAAAGCCCCTTAGGAGAGGCCCTCATCTCAGTATTTTCAATTTTTTTCTTTTCTCTGCCTTCCCCTATCCCCTTCCTTTTTTCCTTTCTTTTTAACTTCCTTTTGTTTTCACAAAAAAAAAGCCTCTCAGATATTTACTTTAAAATACAGAAGCATATTTGAGAAGAGCAAGGTATAAGCTTCTAAAAGTCAAATTTAATGATGACTATGTCAGTATTGGGTCCCAAATAGTTAAAGAAAAGGTGTCCTTTCAGTTATACTATCTAGGCCAGGCTTTCAGTATATCATAAGCTGTATGTAGGTCTTTCATTTTTATTAGCTGCTGAAATAATAAGAAACTTAGGAACAAACTAAGAAATTGTTTAATAATTTCTGCTCTTTTTGCTGATCCACATTTCTCTTGTCAATAAGAAAATATTTTTTTTCTTACTAAAATCTTGGGTATTCAAATACCATGAAAATTGTTTGAATTTTTGTCAGGTTTTTGTTAAAAATTGACAACTATCTTGTATTGACTGATTGAGATGTGTGTGATCTTTAGCCCCAAAGTAGACTATTAAATGATTTGAAGACACTCTAGCCATATTGAACAAATGTCTTTACATAATCCAGGAATCTTAGGTGGTTATAAAAATCTTGACTAAGATATCAGCTGGTAGATAAAGTAAAATATAATAAGCAAGGGTGAGAATAAAAATTACATAGGATTTTCTTGTTCCACTAAATACTTTATCACCTTTCCACACACTTTATCAATGGAAGTTTGTGTAACATTTTCTTTAACTTTTTTCTGAAAATACTGTCAAAACTATTTGGAAGAAAAATATTTTAATATACTTTAATATTCTAAAGTAGGACTTTTTGCTTGTATTAAGTATGTATTAAAAATAGCATATTGTATGGAATAACCACAAAGGAAATCCTGAAGAAACAAAAAAAAGCAATTTTCAAAATGTTATTTCTTTAAAAAACTTTTTTCTGAGTCTAAAGTTTTTTATACTTACTTAAATAAAATACATAGTTTTATTATACCACACCAGAAGGAATAGATATATTTATATTACAATAATATATAAAAAAAAAGATAGTACATGGTCAAGGGAGAAAACTAGTACTTTCCCTTCAAATGCAGTAATTAACCTTAAATAAAAGATTTAAAATTATTTCATTTCACATTTTTATTATCAAGAAATCACTAATATGTATGATGTGTAACTTCTCTAAAAACATCTAGTTTTTGATAAAGCAATTCTGACTTCCTAAATTAATTTCACATCTCATAATCCTTTTCCAATGTGAAAATTAAGCTGGTAACCAACTTTCCAACTGTAAAAAGCCACATGACAACAATGGAGAAAACTCATTTGTTGAAAGTAGTTTGTAATTTTTTTCTCTGTAGTACTGATTGCAGCAATCATAAACCAATCCACAGTTTAGGTCAGCAGCTCTGAATTTTGAGTGTGCTTTAGAAGCACTTGGACATACTTGATGAAAATTCAGTGTTCTACATTATGTAATAACAAGTGAACATTAAATATTCTAATTAAACATTCTACTGGTTGTAAACTAGGCAACCTAGTAAAGACTGTTTCAGAGAATAATGGAATGAATAATAGTGTTGGTTTTTCCTTTAAGTTAAACATTTTTTCCATAGAATGAAAACTATTTTTAAAAATGTTCTAATATAAGCTTTTGTTTTGTAGGACTTGTAAATTAAGGACATATTTAAAATAGTGTGCTTTATACATTATTGTATAATGTATAATAGCATAATGTTACTCATTTGTAGATGTTTGGTCAAAATGAAATGATAAATTTTGAAGATTGGAATAATTTTGCCTTAAAGGTAGAATGATTAAAAAAATTCATCAACAAATCTTTGACAAGGCAGACAAGAATACTCAATGAAGAAATATGTTCTCTGCAATAAGTGGTTCTGTAATAATTAGATATTCACATGTAAAAAAAACAAAAAACCTATATCTATATTTTACATCACTCACAAAAATTAACACAAAATGGATTAAAGACTTAAAAATTCTAGAATAAAACATAGAAACAAAGCCCCCTGACATGGGTCTTAGTAATCATGTTTTAATATGACACCTAAAGCATAAGAAAAAAAAACATAAATAAGCAATACTACATCAAACTAAAAAGTTCTGCACAGCAAAAGAAACCATCAACAAAATGAAAAGACAACATATGGAATGAGAAAAAATATTTGCAAACCATATATAAGATAATAGGTTAATATCCAAAATATAGAAAGAACTCATACAATGCAATAGTAGTAAAATAAAATAAAATAAATCAAATAATAACCCCATTAAAAAAAATAGGCAAAGGACCTGAATAGACATTTCTACAAAGAAGATATACAAAAGGCCAAAAGTTCCATTAAAATATGTTAGAATGGCCAACATGGTGTGGATTGGAGAAAAGCAAACCATTGTGTATTGTTAGTGACATTATGAAAAATGGTATGGAGCATCTTCAAAAAGTTAACAATAAAACTATCATATGATTCAGCAATTCACTTCTGGAAATAATCCAAAGGAAACTAAAACACTAACTTAAAAAAAAAAAAATCTCCACACTCATGTTCATAGCAGCATTATTTACAATAGCCAAGACATAGAAACAACCTAAGTGTTCATTAGTGGATGAATGGATAAAGAAGATATTTTATTTATACATGCATGTGGAATCATATATATAAAATGTAATCACATACATACATAATCCAGCCATTAAAAAACAAAGAAATAGTACCATTTGCAACAACTTAAATGGATCTTGAAGGCATTATGCTAAATGAAATAAGTCAGATAGGAAAGACAAATACTATATGATTTTACATATAGATTACCAGAAGCACAGGGTTGGGGAGAAAAATTTGAGGAAATGATCAAAAGTACTAACTTCCAATATATGATAAATAAGTACTAGGGCTATAATGTACACCATGAAGAATATAGCTAATGATGATGTGTTATAAAGAAAGGTTTTTAAATCCCATGAGTTCTTATCACAAGAAAACTTATTTTTTTCTTTTCTTCTTTCCTTTTTATTGTGTCTATATAGGATGATGGATGTTATCTGAGCCTACTGTGGCAAGCATTTTACAATATATGTAAATTGAACCATCATTCTGAATACCTTAAACTTATACAGTGATGTATGTCAATTATTTCTCAATAAAAGTTGAACAGAAATAACTTGACATTGAAAAAAGATGACTTTTTAAATCAGATATTCTAAATTAAAATATACGTACAAAATTGGAGCTTTACAGAGGGAAAAGAGAATTTTCTAACATGATATAGAAGGTAAAATTTGTTGAATGTCATGCTGTAATACATTGCTAGATATACTAGCAGAATTGAGAGTATGTCAATAGTCTCAGCTTCACTGAAGCATCAGTGTGATTGGAGTTGATAATTTTTAATAGATACTCTACTTCTTTTCAAAATAATGAGGATAGGATGGAAAGGTTGCTATAAACCTTTGCATCACACTAAGAAATTATATTTATTTCCTGCTTCCAGGAGCCTCTGGAGGACAATTAAAATGTTCAAGTTGCTCAGGGTTTACTGCTAGAAAAAGAAGGTGAGGAACGTGAAGCATGGCAGGTAAAGGCCCTTTTGGGAGGCAACCTGGCCTTCAAATTTGATTCGATCAGAATTTTTCTGTTACATTTCTGTATCGTTAGTTTTCCATGTGAAATTCCATTTGAGGAAAATTGCCTGAAGTTGAATGTATTTGTGTGTGTGTATTTACTTTTTGCTGAAAGGAGTTAAAAATAATTATTTATTTTTGATGGTAAAACAACATTTTTTCTTTCCATATTCTCCTTGGAAAAACATACATAATGATTTGTATGAACCAAAGCCAAGTATAAGGAGATTCTGAAACATGAACCCTCCAAATAACCCCATGCTTATAAAATTAATATCTAAAGTGTGCTAATTATTCTAAAAAGTTTACAAAAATGTTGTCTCAAGGTACATTTCTTCAGAAAGTGAAAGGTAACTATAAAATGAAAGCCCAACCTTTCACCTAGAAACCAAGAATAGAACAATCATAACTAAGAACAGTTTCTGGCTGATCTCTAAGCCAAGTAGCAAAGGAGATCAGATAATCAATTTCTTATCAAGTGTCTTTGACTTTACTTCCATCTTTTTCACCCATACAAAATGTTATCTATCAGGTTTAACTGGCTTGCTCAGCTGGTTCTTTCCTGTCTTTTATGTATCACCACAATCACTGCCTTCTCAAAAACGTCTTCTCAGAGTTAGTTATCTTGTTTCTTGCCAGATTTTGATCTAATCACCTTGTGTATTTCCTTCAGGGTTTTGTTGTAATCTGTAACAGTAGCATGGGTAAATTAGTTGAGTTGCTTGTTAGTTTACTCATCTACATTGTCTAGAGTTTCCATAAAATATAATCACCATGAGAGCCACTTCATTAATTATCTTGTTCACTAGCTTCATCCACAGAATGTACCCATAGAAGCACTCAATAAACAAATGTTAAGTAACTGAGATGCATTCAGTAGCCTAATATATGAAGGAGGAGAGATTACATCTTGTCCAAAGTAACAATATGGCCTTTTCTTTGGTTGCTTGAAACAACGTCTTCTTTGGTCTGTGCTACTTAAAACTGGGAATGAGCTGGCAGCTCAGGAGGCCACATACAACTAAATGATAAATAACGATAGTTTTTAAATCATATTTTATTCTCCCACAAAGATTAGAGAAAAAGAGTAAGCTAACTTATTTTAAATATTATTTAAAAATTAAATGTGGATATCACTAAGGAACAGGATGCAATCTTACATAAGTATTTAAAATAAATTTAAAGAAATTTGTTGTTACCTGGCCAGATCATAGAAGGGTTATATATTCTCTTTCTTCTCACTAGAATAGCAGTGGGTTAAACATTTTAAGTATATTTCGGGCATTTGTTCTCTCTCATACATGAATTAAAACTTGTAATACATTTTATTTCCTTGGAAAACCAGTCATCTCTTTCAAGTTATTTCTTACAATGCATAGAAATTTCAAATGGCACAGTTATCCTGTTTTCTGCTTTTAAAAATAGAAAACTCTAAAAACCAACTGATAAATGCAAACCAACATGTTATTTATGCATGCTGTCTTAAAAGGGCTAGATTTATCATTGTTAACCTACACTTTAAATGGCCTTTGCTAGAAATGCAGGAATTGCCCTCAGAGTGTTATCAATACAAAAGCATCACTGTGTTTACCGCTGCAGGAAATCTTTTTGTTCATGTCAGTTTCTTGCTCTTCTTTAAGCAGCTGCTTGGGCAATTTGAAGTGTTTTGCTCTGAGATGACTAGGGTAAGACTTTGAATGCCTTTTTCTCAGGAGAAATCATCAAACATCACTGAAGACAAATTTTTCTGAATAGGAAATCCTTATTAAGTCATTTTCATTTATATTTCAGTCTTTTTTGTGAAGCCTGGTAATCACAGAGGAGAGGAAGAGCAAAGACAGTTAAGAATAATAAAAAAAAGAATATATTCATGCTACATAAAGAAGTGAGATGGGAATATGAAGAAGGGGGAGCAGATGGAAGCAAAGAGAAAGAAAAATCAGGTGATTGAAGTAGAAGTTTTGAATAAAGTCAGGCAAATGAATGCTAGAGCCATTTCCTTTAACTTTCTTTTTAAAGAATTGATTATTTTTGAGAAAGAGACCTTTTCTTAGCATTAATATTCTAATATTAAATGATGAAAGCACACTTTTGAAATCTTCTTAAGAGCACTTTGTCATGTTTGTCATTTTAGACTTCCACAATGAGGACAACATAAATAGCTTTATTAAAATTATTTTAAGAAGGTATACGAAACGTGCTACATTCTGAATTAAGGACCGTGGTCTTAATTTGAAGTCTG
Organism: Cynopterus sphinx; assembly: GCA_030015415.1. NCBI lineage: Eukaryota > Metazoa > Chordata > Mammalia > Chiroptera > Pteropodidae > Cynopterus > Cynopterus sphinx. Next base: position 122,898,191 of record CM057383.1, read on the forward strand.
GCTAGCCAAGGGGCATGCCTGCTCTTTTAACATCAATTCTCCCCATAGTTAATTGAATGTTGGCAAGGACTGTGCTTTAGATACCTTATCAGGACTTCAGTGTCATGTGCAAGAACTGCTGATTAACTCAATCCCCGAGTGTCTAGGAAGATCTGTGAATATACTCTTCCCACCATCTTCAATTAGAGAAGTATTCTCCATTCATATGGAAAGATATGGATGGGCTAGATAATTTTATTATCAACCTTTCTGGGTCGAGGACTCAAAACAAAGTCCTTCTGCCCAGAGCCATTCATGCCAAAAGAATGAGACTGAGTTCAGTGAAGCAGAGCAGAAACTTTATTCTTTGATCAAGGAAAGCAGAAGGGTAAGTAAGCTAATACTCGAAAGGGCACCTTCTCTCTGGGGAGCAGCCTTCTATATTTATAGGAAGTGGCATGGAGCGATTAAACTCTTTTGGGAATGCCTAGTTACTCTTCTGTTGAATTTGGCTCTTCTACAATAAGTCCTTTTTGGACACAATGCCCTCTCACCACCTTGGATATTGCACTTGGCCCTCTTCATTTTGCCTCTGGGAATCCTTTTAAGTTCCTGTACGTAGGCAGAGCTCATGACATAGCTTAGGTACTGAGAAACATTAAGACCTTTTGGATGATAGCCCAGTGACAATTTTAATCATAGTGATTAAGACAACCAAATTGTCTGCTTAAATCTCTTAGAATAAATGAAGCACAGAATGAGTGAACTCTCCCTGAATTAGCTGCAGATAGGCACAGGTAGCAACAACTGCTGTCTACATGGATAATAGGTGGGTGGCCACTATTTTTGTTAGATTCTATCTACCTCATTCTAGATATTAACTTTACTTAAATTAAAATTCCTGGGGAAGGATTTGATTGGTTTCTCTAGGTCATATGCCTACAACATCTCTAGGGCAAGACAGGAAGTTTCAACGTCAGGCTCATTCAAGTTGTCAACAGAGGTGCTACTGAAATTCTCTAAAAGGAAATTATGATACTCTTTTTAGAAACTAAAAAATAAATTTCAACCCACCAAAAATCAATGTAATAAAAATTAATATACCTAGTATGGAGAAAAATTGGAAACCTAAGCATGTAGATCATGTAGAGAAATTAAAGTTCAAATTCAGTTTCTGACACAGTTGCTATATTATTTTGGGGCAAATAAACTTGAATTAGTATGTCAAAATTTTTCTTTCCATTAAACTTATTTGAAAATATGCAATGTTGATGTAAAGAACAAATGAAAAATCTTGACTTTTAAAAATATTTATTGAGGTTTTTCATGTTCAAGACTTGTTTTCATATGCCAATGGGTAGCTCTGATTTATCACTAAGTTTTGTATTAAAAGTTTTCCTTCACTCTAAGGATTAGGGAAGCATTTCTGTCTTAAGCACTATCATGCATAGTCAGAGAATAACAGTCAAGGTAACTCGGTAGGTGAAAACTTGCCATTAAAACACACTTTTGGCAATTAAACACAAATGCCAAAGCATTTTTGCTTAGGCTATGTCACCAAACTGAGACTTAACACCTAATCTAACTGCAGTTTTAGCCTCTTCAAGGAATACAATTTTAACCAACCAATCTGGAATTTCTGGTTACCACTAGTGAGGTGATCTGCCTCATCACTCAGTTCTATCACTCACGAGTAGGTTACCTTAGCCTGAAACAATCCACTCTTCTCTCTCTCCTTCCTGTAAAAGGCTTCCATTTTGTACAGCACCTTGAATCTCCTTTCTGCTTGCTGGATAGGATGCTGTCTGAATCATAAATCATTCAATAAAAACAATTCTTTACATTTTATTCAGTTGAATTTTGCTATTTAATAGGTATTTAATTCTAACTTTGAAAGGGAGAATTATTTAAAAGTAAATCCTCCAGTTATTAAAAGAATAGAACCACATAAAGCTTTTTCATCCTATTTTGTGGTACTTTGGGAAAGTAGCCAAAATTATTGTTTTTCTAGTGTTCACTATTTTACAATATGTAATAATTACCACCATGACAATATTCTCATGTCTTTTATAAAAGAGCCAAAGTTACTCAACCATTAAATATATTTACATATTTAATCTGAGACACTAGTTGAATCTGAGACACTGATTAAATTTAGAGCCCTACTTCTACAATCTGATTTTTAAAAATGAGAACTAATAAAATCCCTCATGAATTCAATAGAATTTGTTTTTGCTTCATTTATCCAAACTTGGATTTATTTTCATTGATTAAAAATGTGGTCATTTTATAAAGGTTATTGTATCCCATGTAAAAGTTTGAAATATAGAAAGGCTAAACTAATGAAACATGAGTAAAAAAATATGAAGGTTGATGTTAGTGAAAGAGACATCATTTACTTAGAAATTAGCATATTAGGAATATTCAATACATAAGTTATTGTAAATTATGCAACCTAACATCTGTTTTCCTTGGCAAATTTTCTCTTCCCCAATTGTTAAGTGTGCATTGCTCAGATGCACTAGATAAGTAATTATTATAAGATATCATTGGTGCTAAGCTTTCAGGAATACTGCTCACGTTGTATGACTCATGCTTCCAAAGTCATGGATAAACTGAAAGAAGGACAAGTCTCCTGAGAAGCTAGGCAGCATTTATTATGCACCTGTCCTCTGCAATACTATAATATCTATATCTATATCTATATCTATATCTATATCTATATCTATCTATATCTATATAACATGCAGCCCTAGCAGTCTATTCAGTTTCTCCACAGCATATCGTGTAAGCCTTAAGCCTTTCCCTTACTCATCATTGACTCACTGAAGCAGTCAGGAACAATGGCCGTGCATTAATTAACAGTCACAAGGTATGAGTTTCCCTTAAGCTAAAGATGACATTTTGACCAACGTGATTTTAGCTCCTGAGTCCTAAGCTGGAACGACCTCCTGCTCTCTTTTCCATGAAACCAGACCGAGGAACAGTGGAGCAGACTTCAGGGCTGTCCTTTAAACCTGAAGAAATGATTTAGTACCCTCACTTTACCTCCAACAATCAGCTACCAATATGACCCCTACTCCTACCCATTTTATGATATTGCCATATACAAACTGTAACCTAGACAGCATTAGGGAGTTCTCACTTTTGAACTTAACTTCCTATTCTCCTGGGTGGTGCCTTTCATAATAAAAAAAAAAAAATCCCAGAAATAAATCATGCTTATATGGGCAAATAATTTTTGACAAAAAACTAAAAACGTACAGTGGAGAAAAAAAAAGCCTCTTCAATAAATGGTGCTGGGAAAACTGAAATCCAACTGCAAAAAAAATAAAACTAGATGTTGTCTATCACCTTATCAAAATTAACTCAAAATAGATTAAGGACCTGAATATAAGACCTGAAACAATAAAACACATAGGAGAAAACATAGGAACTAAACTCAAGAACCTTGAACTTAAAGAGGATTTTATGAATTTGACCTCAAAAGCAAGAGAAGTAAAAGCTAAGGCAAATGAATGGGTTGACATCAAACTAAAAAGCTTCTCTTCTGTAAAACAAACTGTCAACAAGGTGAAGAGACAACTATCTGAATTGGGAAATATATTTGCAAGCAACACCTCTGATAGAGAACGAGTATCTAAAATATACAAAGAACTCATACAACTCAATAACAATAACAAAAACAGACAAATGATCCAATCAAAAAATGGGCAGAGGACCTGAACAGACACTTCTCTCTAGAAGACATACAAATGGACATCAAATATTTGAAAAGATGCTCAACGTCATAGCTATTCGGAAAATGCAAATGAAAACCAGAATGAGATATCACCTCATACTTGTGGTTACCAGAGGTTAGGGGATTTGATCAAATAAGTGGTGACAGAAAGAAATCTAACTATGGGAGGGTAACACACAATGCAATATATATGAGCCTTACTGATATATTGTACACCTGAAACCTACTGGATTTCATTAACCAATGTCATAAAAAATTAATTAATTAATTTTTTAAAATGTTAGTTACAATAAAAATATAATAATCAATGAAGAAAAAAGCCAATCTTTCTTCATCGCAGTCCTCAGTGTTTAGTATTTGGCTCTGCTAGTGCCTGGGGCTGAGCACTTGCCGTTTGCTAACAGCATCAATCCAGGGCTAATATTAAAGTTCTGAATCTAATTAGTGGGTAAAAGTTGAGAAGCCAGGGAGAGTAACTCTGTCCAAGTCATTTATTTAAATGAAGCGACATCATGTGTTGTAAAAACAGACTCATAAAAGAGTCAGAAGTATATCACAAATCTGCTGTTTCTCTTTTTATTAGTTGTATCTATTATATTTTCCTTTATTATATAATGAAAAAATGTTTCTGTATGCATTATTTTTGTGTTTGTTTTTGAAAGATATAAAATTGACAAAGAGAAAAAAAAATGTTCTCTTTATTCATGGAGAAAACAACTATAAGAACAGCAACTGATTCTGCGTTGCTTCCACAGTGCTCAGCCAATACTGCTTAAACCTGCCTAAGAAAGGCTCTACAGGGCATTAAAGGAAGAATCAGACATAAGTCTTATTTCATTTCCTATTCACCATGAGGTCGTGCAACCCCAGGATAGCAAGGACTTTGGAGACCTTGAATGAATGATTCATGCCACATCAGTGACCTGATGTCTGTTGAGACGTGGTCCTTTTGATTGCTATTTACCAAGGCAGTCTCCCACAAAGGGACCTTGATGAGACTGACTACTTTCTCATCAAAAGTCTTCCACTAAATCCCCTTTGACATTAAAAATGCTGTGTCCTACCTTTGGTGAGTTTTTAAGACTGCCGACCTGGTACCTCCTAGTGAATATCTATACCCCTTTTTGCAGTAAAAAATAATCCAAGTGTATTTTACAAAGTGTGAAGTTGAGAATTTTTTTCTGGGCTTGGTGTATAATTCACATTTTATAAATACAATTTACATAATCTTGCCAATCTCTTCCTTTCCGCTGAGGACCTTAACCTATTATAATAGCACTTAAACATTACATGTGTTTGAATTTGGGAAAAAAAATGATTTATTTGGTAATGTTACAGCCATACCAATTTAAGTGAGAATGGCCTTGAAGTACCTTATGCGAGAGTCTCAATTTTGTGGCACCAGTGTCCTTATTAGAGATTTTTCATGGGTAAATCAAATCTAAAAATTACCTGCTCTGATTCATTCATTGAAGATTTTTCTCCCCATATACACGCTTCTCTCATTATGCCCAAACTCTATCCCCTCCCACAAGGTATGGATTTGGACAAAACAGTTACCACCTAAGCGATGCAGTATTCATCCAGAAATGAATATAAAGTCAGAAGAGTATTATGAACACTCAGAGAAAAGCCTAGCTCACTGATTCTTCTCTTCCCTATCAAGCCACTGCTGCATGCCTCCTTACTGTCCTATCAGCAGTCTTATGTTTCAGTTGTTTTTGCTGTTGCTCTTATTCTTCTTTGCATCCAAGCAACCCATCTCTATTCTTAACTTGCATCTTGGAAGGCTTATCTTGAAAAAAATAGGACATAGCAGAACACTGTGCAAAGCAATTTTACTAAAACTTCTATATCAGTTCAAAGACATTCTCTGTTCCCAGGTTTTAATTGACATATGTATTTATAAATTCAAATTATTGATTTTCAGCAGTCCTCATTCATACTAACTACCCACTTAGCCACTCTCAAAATTAAGAGCCAAAATTAAGAGTTTTAATTTATTTGACACATGTGACATATTACATATTATTGATGATGTTAGTAAGTATGACAGTTTAGGCATGGCTGTAACTGCATATTTTCATCGGATGAGCTTGTAGAGGTGAGATAGTGTCTTACTAACCACATAAATTCTGTAAATAAAATTTCTTTCTGGAACAACTGTTCTGTGTAAAATTAGCTTTGTTTAAAATTCACATTCAAATACCATGTGCGTCTGTTTAACATATTATCTTCTTTTTCCACATCAAAAAATCATCAAACACTCTAAAGCAGCCATTTTCTTTATCTTCATTTTACAATCAACTGTTTAATTTGCATTAGCAAGCTAAACAATCACAATTTTATGGAAATAAATGAATTTACAATGAAATATCTATTCACAACTGAAGTATTTATGGACAGCTTACAGGGTAAAAGAGCAAAGAAAAAAAATCTAGGAGTGATGAAAGTTTTCAGTCTATCAAATTATCCCTTGTTTTCTTTTCTATTATTTTGTTGTTGTTGTTGTTTTGTTGTTATTGTTGTTGTTATCAATCAGTATGAAAGTAAAAGAAAACAATTTTTAGTGGCTCAAAAGAATCACTTTATTTTCCTTATAACTTTCTCAGAACTCATCTAGGTAGTTTGACTCACCTAGTGTTAGATAGAATGATTGGAAATAGAGATGCCTCTTCAAAAGTAGCTTCTTCACCACATGATATAATGATTAGCTTCTTTGGCCCCTCTTTCTCTCCAGAAGGCATCCCATCTTCCAAGGTATCTCTTCGTGGCTTGAGTATTTCTTCTCACAGTGTGGACCTTTCAAAACAGTTGAACTTCTTACCTTGTAACTTTGTTTCCAAGAGAAGTGTTACAAAAAATCAGAAGCGGAAGCTGCCAAAGTTTTACCACTCAGATCTGAAAACTGGCATAGCATCACTTTAAATGTATTCTATTTGTCAAAACAGAGATCAAGGGGCAGAGAATTAGACCCGCTTCTCAATGGGACAAATGTCACAGTTTTATGGCTATCATCAATCTCCCACATTGACAGATTTCTCTAGCTAGTCTTTAATGTCCTGTAGAATCATTCTAAATGAGACCTGATGAATTGTAGTTAGATGTTGGACGCCTTCTCTTATGAATTGTTCCCTTTAAGAAAGGACTATACCAAAAGCTTCTAAAACTCATTACTGGCTTTGACAAAGACAAAATCATGAAAATTCTAAATACAGGTGACTCTTGAGAAATTCAATTATCCTTGTCTCTCCAAAGAGTAGATAGCTTGCCAATTGCTGAACTCTCCTTTGCCCTGCTTCCTTGCTTTTATGTATTTTTCCTTTCTACATAGTAGCCCTGAAGGAAAGTAGTCTGATTCTATTTTCAATCTATCCTCAAACTCCATCAGACACATAAAAATGATGCCATTGAATCCCCAAAGTTCCATAGTTCAGCATATATGCAACCCAGTAGGAAAAGCCAGTCTCCCTTTAAGGGAGAAAGCCTTTTCTTTTCAACATGGAAGAGAGGAAAAGTTTTGACCCTTGTCTCCTGTGCCTGTAATTCATAACTCAGTCTTTCCTTCTTTAATTAAGCTCTCTTTTAAATAGAGTCTGGCAGTAGGTAACGGAACTTTGATGGCAAGATATTATCTAGCATACCTTTGTCATACAGAAATGTGTAGTGTCTACTTTTCTTAACTTTGGGGCTTCAGCAAAATTCTGAGACAATATCCTATTACATTAGCCTGCAGCACAGAAGAGTTTGGTGTAAATGTTCAAAATCTATCTAGACAGAATTTAGGATCATAGTAAAGGCAAAATCATCTAGAAAAGTTATGTCCAAAGAAGAGAAAAAAGAAATGTTTATGAGCACAGACTGTAATATTCCAACAGTTATATTTCTATTGAGGGAGGAGAAGGAGATTTGAAAAGAGACCAAATGTGACTTTAGTCACAAGTAAACATTTAGGAGAGTGTGGCATCATGGAAATTCTAATGCCTAGCATTCTCGGTTGAAGATAAATACATTTCCTCTAGTTTGTTTAAGCAGAAAAGGACTTATTAAAAATATTTTGTGGTTTATAATATTTTTGGGAAGATAACAGAATGGGGTTTAGATGTATAGAGATTCACCAGAGAAAATGCCCAAGCTCATCTTGATGTACTATAGCTGTTATCTCACTAAATATGGCATCTATGGCATTGAGTAAAGCAAAAACTCCACTACATTCATCCAAAAGAAGCAGATGTATCTGCTACTATACTTGTCTGTATATTCAATATTCCTCCCTTCACACATGACCTTGGAAACCTAGAGGTCATCAGTAAAGTGAAGAGCCATTTTGTTTTATTGATGAGAACAGAGGCTACTCTGTAGCTTTTCAAGAGGTGAATGGGATATGAGAATGTGGATAAAGGTTATGTATAAAACTCCTGAAAGCTTTCACACTGAAGGAGGGTGGGGAAATGGGATTATAACTGAAAACAGGCATTTATTAAATAAAGATATGCTTTCTTTTGTTTTTCTTTAGAATGGTAGATATTAGCATATATTTATGTACTGATTAAAATACTTAGGAAAATAGTGAGATTAATAAGGTATAGATTAAATTTCAAAATCCTTAAAAAGACAAGAGGTAATGAAAACAAGATTACATATTGGCGAACTGGCCTTTGGAAAAAAATCTTCCTTGGGCAAGAAAAAAATAGATGAAGGCAAAAATATGCATAGTTAATTTTTTAGGTGAAGATAGGAAAATAGAGGTATGTCTGTTATATGTATTAATTTCATTAAAATATAAATTGTTATCTTTAGCTGATATAGTGATTGGAAGTGGTAAGCAGGGTGATTTGGGAAATCTGGAAAGAAATATAAAGTTTCTTAAGATATATAGAGCTAAGATTACTGAGCTATGTTATTTTAATGTAAATCCAGTCTGCGAGGTTATGTTTTGGGAGTGATTAAAATGATAGATCATAGACTAACCTGGATAGACTGAGAAGTGAAGATAGGAGATTGTTGATAGATAATAAAAAATTGATGATATGAATAAAGTGAAGGTCATTACACGTTCAAAGATATTTAAGCAGACAGACATGAGTAAATAAAGAGGAAAAGAGAGAATTGCGGTGACAAAATAAAATGCATGTTTTCAGAATTTTGACATTAGTTAGAATTTGGTGGTGATTAACTCTAAAATGTGACCTTGGAATTGAATGTCTGAAAAGAAATGTGTTCAAGAGGCAGAAGTTCATTGACAATTGATGGTAAGAATATACAGAATACTGACTGGATCATTCGCAGAGGTGTCTGTGGCTCCAGGATGAATTGGTGGAGTTCATAGAAAAATGAAAACTGTAAACCAGTTTTATAACAAAAATTTTCATTTAATCTGTGGGGTCACTTATTGAAATGATGAGGCGAGGGAGACCAGGAATTCTGTAGATGAAAAGTGAAAAAGCCTGATATCTCTAGTTGTGAATATTAGGCAAGCAGAAGGTTCTTTTGCAATAAAGTAGGAGGTGAGCATTCAGAAATATAAGTGGCGAACAAGGAATAAGTGTCCTACTAATTTATGTAAAAAAAAAAAAAATAGCACTTGAAGTGGTGGAAGAGAAGGCAGTGGTCCCTGGCTGCAGCCACATGTTTTGGTTAAAGAGATGATGGAAATTTTTTGAGGTGTGATTGAGATGTGGGACAGTTGGATGATGATGGTTAGGGGTCTAGAAGGCACATTGAAAGGACTTACAAGGGAAGGAATTGTTTGGGTAAATTATTAGGTCTCATTAAAAGAATAGGAGTGAGTGTTGGAAGACAATTGTAAGCAGATCTGGGAGGCACAGTGGTCTACACCCTACTCGTCTTTCAGAAGGTATTTGCATCAGTCTCAGTTAGCTCAGAAGCACACACTGGTACAAAATTAGATGTGAAAGAGAATTTTTTGAGGAAATGTATGTGAAGGATAAAGAGGAGAGCAGGGAATTTATAGGTGAAGAGACTCTTCAGACCTCAGTGTGTGCCCAGCCTGTGAAATAGATGATGGAAAGAGGGACGTTTTCATTGAAAGAACGTCAGATAGTAGCACAGTGCTGAGAAATTTTAGGATACAATGATAGGGAGACCCCAAATAAAGACTGCCCATTAAAGGAGTTTTATGTTGAGCAGAAATAGTGCCGTGCTAGAACCTGCAGTGCTTGGTTAAGGGCTGAGAACATTGCCTCAGTACAATGAAGACACCAAGGAATCTCAGCTTCCAACTTTAATTCTTTACAAAAGCATCTTTTGCAGAGATTTCAGAAGCATACCTCCATGACTGCCACTGCTAACCATTCATTCCCAGAGCCAACAGACTGAATAATTCTTCATTTCAGAAACATTTTCTTTGAAGATGTTCTCCGAGATTGCACACTTTTTTCTTCCTGTAATAAACCGTGTTATAAATGTTTTAAAGTTCCATTAGACTTACAGTGGAAAGGAATGGGGAGAAAGTATTCAAAAATAAGTAATAAAATTATGCAATGTGGTAAGTTCTATGAAATTTTATTATGATGACTTTTAAAAATAAGTTGAAGATAAATGACTGTTGTTGTGTAAATTGATTAATTTACAACTTTTAAACGTCCTTGCCCCCCAAATATTGAATTATTGATCAATGTTAGCACACAGAAGACTTTTAAGTGATATCAAAGACCTCATTTTTTAACTGTGTCCCACTCAACTCTTATTTTGTTAATCAATGACTTGAACATATAAAAAGACATCAGCAGGTGGTGGGAAGCAGATAGGGGTCACAACTGTTTGGGTTGTGAGAAATAAAAGAATCAGAATTCAGAATGAGCTCAAATTGTATATAAATTAAATAGAAAAAAAAGGTTTATCTCACAGCTCCAATATTGTAAATACAAGATATTGAGAATCATATTCTGTTCTACTATGTCCAGAAAAAGTACAGGTGTCAGTGCATTCAGATTCAGATGTTACATTTTGAAAAGCTCATTGACAGTTGGAAGAGCTTTTATAGATAAAAATAGGACAGGCAGGTGACTTCAAGCTATGTCACATACTTAATGACAGTCATTTGAGGCTGACATATCCTTGGTCTTAGAATTAAATCTTACACTTGTGAGCATGTGTCATGAGGTTTTCTAGCTGTTTTTAAAAGACTTTTCTGCATCATGAACTTTAAGCTTGCTCCTCTCTTTCCCTGAATATTCCACTCCCTTTAACCCTGGCATCAGTATGGCCAGTCACCTCAGTACTCCTGAAGAGGTGCAAAGGTACATGTAAGCATGCATGAAGATAAACAGGCAGACAGGAAGACAGACAGATAGACAGACAGACAGGCAGGCAGACAGGCAGGCAGGCAGGCAGGCAGGCAGACAGACAGACATTCTCTCTCTCTCTCTCTCTCTCTCTCTCTCTCTCTCTCTTTCTCTCTCTGTCTCTCTCTCTCTGTAGCTTGCTTCTCTGGTGTAGAACATAGAACCTGTCACATATGACTCATTCAGTAAGTGCTTATTTAAGAACTGATTGAGAAATATTTTGTTAAAGACATGAACATCCTTAAACTGAAAAAAGACTCTTGGGAGAGGAGAGTAGAAACTGAGCGATTGTTTAAAATAATTGGAGGGCCATCTTTTAGAAGGCCTATTAAGTAGTTTGGGTAAGATGGCAATTGGCAGCACTAAAGAAAACAGTTTAAAACTACTGGGTCAGAGTTTAGCTCAACAATTGGAAAAGATTTCTAAGAGAAATAATTATCCAAAAAATATAGTCTACTTTTTGAAATACTAAATTTTGTCACTAAAAATTTTAAGAAAGCTTATTTTTTTAATTTTGTATAAACTTTTTTTTCATGTTATAGTTCTGAAATCAGAATGTCTCTTTCACGTGATATTGTCTTAAAATTACTTTATAATTATTATTTTCCACATATCCTGATCATCATTAAACTTGAAGATAGTTGTCACTGTTGGAAAGATAATCTTGATTTAATATTACCTCCCAGGAATCAAATGGCTGTGGGAAAAAGAATGTTGGTAGTGATTAGATGTTTAGTAATACTGAAAAGTAGGCTAATAATGTTATCAATAGCTGATGCTATTGACAGTGCAGAAGATGATCTGGAATGAAAAATAAGCATCTTTGACTTTTGAGTTGGTTGGCTCAAAATAATATTTTAGGAGTGTAGAAATTTTGGAAATTATTAAACAAGTTATTTTGCTTTAGTTTTTCTTTCAGTGTATGCACAAAAGTAATGCATGAAATAAATCATGCCCAATGAAGTCCAAAAGAAGGCTTTCACAAACATACAACCTAAATGCTGAGAAAGCACTGTCCTATTGATTAACTGGAAGTATGTTTTTTTTTAAACTTTCAAATGGTACATAAACTAACACATGACTAGCAATCAATTTTATCTTTTGTTCTATAAAGTATGATTTATATTCTACACTCTGCTATGTTTTAAAGGGGGTGTTGAAGATTGTACACTGGAATTATGTGGATAATTGAGACATAACATATTTCACTTGCATTTCAAATTGTATTTCAATTGCATCTCAATTGTTTCACATTTAACCATAAATTTCTTTGCTTAGTGTTAAATTATTATGGCCCAACAAAAAATATTTTGAAGTCCTACCCCCTGTACCTATTAAAGTGACCTTATAGGGAAGTAGAGTATTTGCAGATATAATCAAGTTGAGATGAGGTTATTCTGAACTAGAGTGGGTCTTAATCCAGTACGACTGGTGTCTTCGTAAGAAGAGATATCTCTGTGAACACACAGAGATATAGAGGGAAAAGGGCCAAGTGAAGATGGAAGCAGAAATTGCAGTTATGATGCCAAAAGCCAAAGAATACCTGCAGCTACCAGAAGCTGGAAGAGGCAAAGAAGGATCCTTCTCTAGAGGCTTCACAGGAAACATGACCCTTCCAAAAACTTGATTTTGGACTTCTAGCCTCAAGAACTGGTAAACAATATATTACTATTGTTTTAAAACATGTATTAGTTTCCTAGAACTGAAAAATAAAGTTTGACAAAGAGGATGGCTTAAAACAATAGAAAAATTTATTTTCTTCCAGTTTTGAAGGCCCGAAGTTTAAAACCAATGTATTTGCAAAACTATGATTTCTCAACGGCTCTAGAGAATCTATTCTCTTAGTTTTGGTGTCTCCAATAATTCAGTGGCCTTCCTTTGTTTATAACAGTATAACTCCAATCTCTGCTTCCATCATCACATTCTCCCCTGTGTCTTCATATCTTCTTATAAGAATACCAGGCATATTGGATTAAGGGTCCATCCTACTTCAGTATGCCCTCCAGTATGCCTAATGTGAATGTGCATGTACAATCACTTTACTTCCAAATAAGATAATTTTCTGAAGTGCTGTCGGATGAGACTTCAATATATTTTTTATAAGGCACAATTCAACTCATTACACTTAACAAATTTGCAAAAATTGTTATTTTTCATATTAATTAACTAAAAATCTCAGAAACATATTTTTAGTTTCATGATCATGATATTGAAAACATGCTTTCTTGTAATATCTTTTAATCTATGTTATTAGACAGTTAATTTATTGTTACAAAGTATGTATATCACATATTTTGAGTGTTAATGTTTAAAAGAATGTTATTTAATCAAGAGATTGAAACTTTAATTTCATTATATAATCTATTTCACTGTTCCTATTACAAAGAATAAATAGAGACTACTCCTAGGACATTAAAGTTTTAATATTTGAGTTCATTATTAATGAAAAAGGTAGGCATATTATCTATTCTTTTAAACATTAAATTTTAAAATAGATAATTTAAAAACAGGGCAGCTATACAATTTTCTTTCAAAAATAATCATATTTTAACCTAATAACAATAAGCTGCCAATTTGCCACAGTTATCAGTATATTCTGTCTTGAACTAATTGTTTCAAAATTAGATTGTCCAGCTTGTGTCCATTTATAGTCCCAATTATAACAGTTTAAACACCTAGATCTCATGTTTGTAATGTTATTTCTTTCTCTAATAAGTTGTTAAGAAATTTAAGTTTTCAATGTTCTTCTCAGTACATTGACTTATACAATGAAATATATGAATCTTTCCTATAAATATTTGATAATTTGATTGAAAATATGGAGTATGTGCATATACAAATCCATTTCGATCACTGATTCTACTCACAGTAGGAATAAAAAAAGAACATTTTATTCAAAGTGAATTTAGAGACGTTTTATTTTCTTGGTTGAGGCACAACAAATTTCCCTGCAAGTAGACCTATCACAATTCAGAATGTACTAATGTCTAATGGGAATACACCATCTGTTAACTAAAATAAAATGCCTTGTGTCACATTTATTAATTCATTTGTCAGGTATGGGTTGAAGAAAAACTGCTAGTGTAATTCTGAATACACTTCCATGGTTTATATCCAGTGTAATTCATAGCAAAACAGAAACCTCCTGAATTTAAGCCTATTTCTTTATTCCTTTAAGGCCAACATTCTCTCCTACTACTGAAGAAAAGAAGAAAGAGTTTCTTTCCATGAAAAATGTGACAAGAGTTGATGTGGGAAAGGCACAATCCTTTTAAAAGAATGATTGAACTATGATAAGGGAATCTTAACAGATTTATCCAAAAGAAATGCCATTTTGCGGTCCCGGGGAGAGTCAAGCATGTAGTTATATCTCTTAGTTCCTGCAGAGAGGGAAGGCCTTTCAATAAACTGAAAAGAGAACTGACAACACTTTCTCTGATTTCCTGTTGTGAAGAGTAAGAGCCTAAAATGATTCCACTCAAGGTCCAAGAACTTCAGCTGCTCCAATGTGCCTCTATTAACCTAGCATTAAAGAAGTTAAGAAGTCTACTTTTCCTCATCCAGAAATAAAGAGGCTAGTCACACTTATTATAACATATCCTGTAAGCTACTGAATGCTGAATACATTTTGATTAATACTTACAAGAGAAATACCTTTCTCTATGAAATGTCAAGAGAGGCTCTCATAAATCACTAAATTTCCTTGGAAATCAGCAGATAAATTGAATATTAATATAGATAGCCTTTGTTTATTTTCTTGAGAAATCCTTATTCAAGTACATCAGAATACCAGAAGCTATCCTCTTACCATTCAAGGAGTAAACTATGAGAATAAAATATACTATTGATAAGTATCAGACATAGAGAGCAAACTACTAGTATATAATGCCTTCTATAGAGCTCCAAAGAATGTAAATTAATGAGTGTAATCTAAGGCCAAAGAAAGCAGGCTTGAAAGGAAAGGATTTTCTTCCTAGCTGTATAAAAGAGGAAAGAGTCCTTTTCAAAGAAAGTGAGTTCTCAAAAGCAGACTTTTCAAGATATATTCTCTGCATGAGCTTCCTTTCCCTTTTTCAACAGTTTCTGATTTTTTGATTTTTTTTTTTTTTTTTGGCTATATAGGTGGGAGGGTCTGTGTAGTTTCTGGGCATCCAGCTTTATCTTACAGGTGTAAAACACATGATCAGAGTTAAGCCAGATCCATTCTAGGCCATAGTGACTGACTCATATTTGGCATGTGATCTCAGCAGAAGACTCTAACTGATCTCAGCGGAGAAGTCTAAAGTGCTCTCAGCAGAGGAGTCTCAGGATCTTTTCTGAGAGTTTTGGGACAAATATCCTTTCTCTTTGATCAATGTTCATGACCATGATGTAAAGTATGAATGTAGAGCGTATAACAAAGAAAGTAGGGTATGCAAATATTTTTGCTATAGAATGTGAGAAGTGAGTTATCAGAGTGGGTACAGGGAAGGGAAAGCACAGGAGAGAATGGCACAGAAAAGAACCAGGGGTTCTGATGGCATGGCGAGCTTCTGGACCAAATCATACCTGAAGTAGTCATGTCTCTAGACTTAGTGCCTATATGACAAATTAATTCTCATTTTTTTAATGTTTGTTTAAGTTTTATGACACTTTGAACCAAAAGCAAATATAACCTGTCACTTTACTTGTAGAAATATAGGCAGAAGAGAGATTTTGACAATTGTATCATGTCAGGGTGTTCTGCTGGAGAAATTTTCTACTTTTATAGATTGAATTACTAAAATTCAAAAGGATTTCTTCTTAAAATAAAGACAAATAAATGGCTTTTACATAATGACCTCACTGTCACTTAATTGGAAATAAAAGGAGTGTTTTAGTAACTATCATAGCAAGAATGGCACATATGTCATACATTTATTTTCATTGTCTTAGCTCGTAAGTGCATCCATGTTTATTGTGACTGAATATAATCATCATTCATTGTGGAGAGAAATAGCACAGCTGAAGATGAGTGATCTAGAAGTTTATTTCTGGAGAATGTTTCCAAGGGAATGCAACTATGAGCTAAAAACAGCAGCATTGGACAAGTAACCTTAAGACCTGCAAATCCTGAGATTTGTGATTTTATGATACCTGTATTTTTAAGTTAAGTCCTAGAAACTGTCATCCTCTTTTTGTTTTCTTGTGCTTTCCACTTGTTTGTGCATTTTTATATTAAAGCATTTAATGTTTTTATTCCTATATTGTCTTCCCACACTACCAATAGGTGTGATTTTTATTTCTGAAGATTGTCTTGTTGCTCGAAAGATTCCCTTCTCTTTTCCTGGCCTGACAAATGAATTTGATGTCTTTGCCCAATTTCCAAAACATGGTTTAATCCATTTTAATGTCAGTTTCAACATTTGGGCTAATTATTTAAGTTTATTGTGACTCAGTTTCTTAATTTAAATGGGAATCATACTTTTCTGATATGTTTCTAAGAGTTTTGAATAAGATCGTGCAAGCAAAGTGCTTAGCACAGAGTGGGATACATATTAAGAACTCAAGGATTGGTTCCATATGCATAAAATAAATCTGATATAATATATGATTTAGATAGCCTATGATGTATCCTCAAATTTTCATACAATATTGAGACTGGAGAACAAAATTAGCTAATATTTTATATATTAGAGATTACAAACATTTGACACATATGTTTTTTAATTCTGCACATAAACAGTCTTAGCAGAATTATTTCCATTACAGATGAAAAAAATGAGGCTCGGTGAGGTTAAGTGATTACATACAAATAGAATATGGAAGGTTCAGAACCCAAATCCAGGTCTTCTCACCCTTGGCCTGGTATCCTTTCTGTTATAACCTCACTAAATTTAGTCATCATGACTCTTAGGTGAAAGAACTTAGAAAAGATATACATACATAAGATCCCATGTGTACTGATAAAGCAAAGAAACTTGAGTGGTGTGAAGTTAGTAGCAAACCCATGCCTGATAAATTATCAAGAGTCAATATAAATGTGTACAAGCAAAGTACAATGAATGTCACGTACTTATCCTCACCATGTCTTGAAAATACAAAGCTTTGAAAAATTAGGGCAATTTTACTCTATGCATAGACCGGGATTAAAAAATATGTAGAGATTAAATATAATAATAATTCAAATAAATATATTTTACATTAGGATAATGCTGTATATTTATGACCATTTTATATGTGTTCTCTCAATTTTTTATTTGTAGTATTGCTTTCGTGTATGCTCAAAAACATTTTTCTAAAAAAATGTAAAATTTGAAGTTTTTAGATTAAGCAATATGAACAGCTTCATTTAATATTTTCTTGTATATGATCCGTATAAAACTATTCTGCTGAGAAATTTCTATACTTGGAGCAGAATGTATTTTGATGTGGGAAGTGTCAAGTAACTAAGAACAAACCATTGAGCTATATTTTGGGAGCTATGTGGATTTGGTGTGTAGGAACGGGCATGTTCTACTTAGAACAAGTACAGTATTCAATAAAACATTTAAAAAAATGGGGTAGTGACAAATTTGGGTAAAAATTGATCTTCTTTTTGGGAAAACAATAGTGTGTGAGACCTGCAATATTTTTTGCAATCGTGAATGGTAAGCTTTAAAAGACCTTTGATGGTACTTTTACTCATCTGCTTATTTGCTTATTCATATACTTACTCACAAGTGACCTAATAAAGTACAGTGGCTCGGAGTATAGAAATCTAATCCGGCCAGTTGGTCAGTCTCTTGCCAATTGGCACTATGCAAAGTATTCCACGCCACCTGACTTGATGACTGAGAAATCAGTATGGATAGTTGCTAGTAAACTAGGGCTCCGGCTAGAAAGAGAGGAAAGTTTACAGATCTAGAGGTGGGGGGTGAATAAACTAACTGAGTGTGAAACCAGTCCAATCATTAAGGGTTATGAATATCACACTAAAGAATTTAGAATTGTTCTGAAGTGACACAGGGAACAATTGAGGCATTCGAGCTTTGAGAATGTGGTCAATTAAGACTTGTATTGCCATAGCCAAGTTAAGACCGGGGGAGTTGGTCCACTGGTCTGAGTTAATGCTATTGCATTTTGTAACATTCTTCTGAATTAATAGCTGAGTTTATAGGATATAATGAAAAGATTTCTTGGTACTTCTAATACCAGTTATTAAACCTAATTTGGGAGCTATAAACTGCTATTAAAATTCACTGTATAGTAAGTGCCTCTTTTCTTTTTGTCTTTCTTTTTTTTTAAGTCCATATATTTTGTTACACACAGTCAGACTGTCTCCCAGGCCTCCCAAAAGGACGACTCAAGGAGAGATCAAGCAAATTTTCATTTAATCCCTCAAATGTTTCAAGTACCTGAAAGCTCTTTTCTTCACTTAACGAGAGATGCTGCTGTTCTGCTCCATCAGCACTGACACTTTTCCTCTCCACGTCGTCCTGATTAGAAAACTCCAGCTCTGCTGTAAAGAAAAGGGAATGATAAGAAATCCCTTAGTTAGTAAATTGTTTTATGAGGTGTATGTACGTCTGTAAAATAGAGAATTATGCCAATGACAATGCTATTAAAAACAAAAGAATTTTTTTTGGGGGGTGGGGGGAAAAATACAACATTGTTAGTTAAAGAGTAAACTTCATAGTACTTTATACCTAGAAACAAAATTGCACTTGGATTTCTCTCCAGGTCCAAAAGCCTTTTCAGTGTAGATCCCTGCTTAGTATGCTTAGTGTATATTCAAATTCAAAGCATTGCACAAACTGCTGTTAACTGTCCTAAGGCAATTTGACCCTGTACCTCTCTGAAGTTATTTTTATGAGAGATAAATAATAGCCAGCCCAAAATTTTATAGATAAATGGAGTTTAGCTATGCCCCCACCACATACTTCTGGTTAAATGCAAACTTTAAGAATAAAAAATCTTCCTCAAACAAGTGGTTATGAAACATATTCTTTAACTGAAATCTATGCATAGAGTAAAATTGCCCCAATTCTTCAAAACTTCATATTTATTAGCAAACGTCCAATAAAATCTCCATGCTTTGTCTTTTTAGAGGCTCTAGTATCATCTTATAAAAAGTTTACTTGTGGCAGATACACGCATGTTCATAGATGAGGTTCTTTCTTTGCCTGTTGACATTTGGCATCAAGGAATCTTCCATAGCTGGGCATCATAACTCTTCCAGGATCAATCTGTCTGATTCATGTTTGAGATATAAACCTAGAGGCTTCACTGGTTCCTTCTACTATATATGTATGAAGCTGAGGGAAACCTCCAAAATACTTTCAGACAATCCAAAATAACCTGAATACCCTTAGTTTTACCAGAAATATTCAATCTCTAACATTTATCATAAAATACAACAGACCACTGTCTTTACTGACAAAAATCCATTAAGAACATTCATCATGTTGATTAGCCTAATGTTGGATTTTAGTTGAGACACAGATAACACTGTCTGTGGATTGTGCTTTCTTTTCAGCACATTACCTGATCTGGATTATCCCGTAACCTAAACTGCACACATGTAACATTTTAGTAAGTAGAAAGTCATGTATTTCAAAATAAATTATAAAAACTAAAAAAATACTTTCCCTATTTTGTACAGAGAGAATGTAATTTATGATGACAAGGCCAAGAAAAAAAGGCTTATCAGTTAGTTGCAGTATATCAAAAACTAAGAAACTTAAAGCCTAAAATGTAAAACTGTACTAATTCATAATCTCTTGTTTACGAAGCAGTGCAGTATTGTTAAGTGCATCAGACCTCTGGAATCAAGAAGACCATGGAATAAACTTGAGAAGTGACCTTGGGAAACTCACTCTCAGCTTTATTAAATGAGTTGCAATTCTCAGTTTGCAAGTTTGCTGTGAAACTTCAATATGAACAGGATGAGACTTAAATGCAATGTTTGGCCACACAGGGCCCAATAGAAATGTTTGCTTTCCTTTTTGAATTGACAAAATTGAAATAGTACCTGATAATTCTGAACACAAAGTGTTTCTAAGTAACTACAGAATAACACGTAGTTAAAAACAATTTAGTGGTAAACAGAAAACATCAATTTAGAGATTCTGTTTAGCTGAGTAAAAGCCATAACCTTGTAAGTTTTAGGTTATCACAAGAAATAGAGTGAACTAGACATGAGAACTGCCTATTTCAATGAACCCCAGTGGGAGAAGTAGTAATTGCATGTAATTCTGAAGGGCTTCGAACCGCATTAAATCAGTGTGGTTCTCCATTATAAAATGGCTTAAACTTTCCTTGCTGACAATTGTATTATTAATAATTGTATTTTATCATGTATTTTATTATCCTGGAATTGCTCGTGTAAAACAATGTATTTCCCTCTAGTTCCTTCATCCCTTTTCCATTTTTAAAATTCTTTAAGAATATGGGGCTTAAAGAGACCTGTCACTGATTGTTAATAATTGACGAGCAAATGTTGGCACCTGTGTCTTTGAATTGATACATATAAAATGGGAACGATACTTCTGAAAATAACAGTCATTAGAATACCCACATAATTCTTAAATCTAAAGACGTTCCTTCAACTCCATAGGAAAAACAACTCAAACATGAGTCCTTTCAAGAAATACTTTCATAAGATTAAAAATGATTTCATTTCCCTAAAGAAATCTTTAAAATCCAAGGAATAACCTCTATTCAGAGATATGTAGGCAGCCACTCAGGCTTGTCCAGAGATTTTGAAGACTTTTTTCCCCCACAAAATTACAACTAAAATTACTCTGAAAATTTAAAAAATTTAAATAGCATATAATTCTTTATATTACATAATTATTAAATATTTTTACATACTTTCTCTCAAGTAAATGTAAATTAATAATTTTGCTTCAATTTTATGGCTGTTGAAATCTTTTAGTGTAAAAATTATAGTTAAATGAATCACAAGTTATAAGTTATTTAGAGTATTATTTACCATGAAGATTATTTCCTAAAATTTATGAGAGCTTTTATATATTCTTCCTTGGTTCCTCACAGTCTGGCAAACCTCTAACCTAGATTATAAGGAATATTAATCACCAGCAATTATTGAGCACTTATTAGGTGTCAGGGACTCCTTTTTGCTTGGATTACCACATTCAGTCTCCATATTAGTCAATGATTCTCGTAAGTAATTTAGACTTTTTTATTATATCTTATTATTTTTAATTGAAGTGTTGAAAACCTGCAACTTGAGCTTCTTTATATCCTCCTTCACTGCCTTCAGTTTTAAAGGACATGGTGCCCCATGGCTTTTAAACCTAACACTCCAATCCAAGTTTCTTAAAATAGTCTCCAAATTCTATTTCTGACTCAAGCACTATTTCACATTTCTCTGTCTTGATATTTCTCCCCTCTTTTCTGATTTCTCGCTTCCTATTTTAACTGCTTCTTATTCCTTCTTCTTCTTCTTCTTCTTCTTCTTCTTCTTCTTCTTCTTCTTCTTCTTCTTCTTCTTCTTCTTCTTCTTCTTCTTCTTCTTCTTCTTCCTTTCTATTTCCTCTATTTTCTTTTCACAGTTTCATCTTTATTCTTCTCTTCCACTCCTTTTTTTTTTTCAAAGTCCCTAAATTGTGTTACCCCTAAATTGTCTTGGGTCTTTTTGTTTACCTTTTTTTTTCCCAAATCTTTTTTGGCCATCAATGTATAACTAATCAACTGCTGCTTCTAAGTCATATTTAGATAAATATTTTGTCTCATATACATGTTTCCTCTATTTCAAGGAACAGCTCATCTAATCAAGGCAAAGTGAAGCAAACCCAATTCCATGCTGTTTAGGAAGTATTTGTTTCAATGAAACGAGATGAATTTGCAGTGGTGAGAAGACATGTTCAATGATAACATTGGCTTCTATTTCTCTGCGGCAAAATGTGAGCAAGTAAGAAAAAAGGGGCACACAACCTGAAAGATGGAATTCTTTTCTAACTTGAAGCAATTCCTGATGATGACACATAATGAAACATAAATACTATTACAGTACAATTTCCCTTTCATTGTTTAGATTCTATCAAATTTGAGAATAAAAACTATTGAATTAATAAAAATTTACACATTGTTATTTATTTTATCTGTGTTATTTAGTCTTTGACCTTATGCTGCCATGCTATGAGAAATTTGTTTGATTAATACAATCACTGTAGCTAAGAAAACTACATAGATTTAAGCCCAATAGTCTGGAAGGTTTGAACCTATTTATCTTCCTTAGCCTTTTTCGTGCATCAGTGTAAAATGAGAAGATTGATATTTTATGTGTTTGAAGGCCACTGGATGTTTCATGATGGATGGAATGCACACCATCTACTTTATTCAATAGCAACTTGAAAAACAGATGTTTAAAATCTGACATAATTCAATAAAGTAGCTTGTTGGACTTCTACCTTTAATAATTTAATAATACCAAGGAGTTGTTATTTGTTTTAGCTGAAATGTTTATTATTAAGTTAATGTTGAGTTTGGATGAAAGTACATGTGAATTAGAGTTAGAGTTCAGCTAAGTCTCAGAGGCAAACTATTTTGTTACCTATTATGTTTCAATTTTTAGGAATGATTTTTCCACCTCTCAGTTCTTACATTGCTTTATATATTGATTAAGTGCTCTTACACGTATTTCACTTAATTGGTAGAGTCCCTAGAAAATAACACAAATGAGGTTGCGATGAAAACTTTTATTACATAAGCCCTTTTCTCTGATTTAATGTGTATTGAAGTCATAATAACAATTCTCACCTTATTATTAATACAACATGTTATCATTTTCTTCTGAAGAAAGCATAGTCTTATATGGTTTAAATACAAATAAATGATTTTTAAAGTATTATGAACTTTCTCTACTATATTTTTGCTTGTGTAAATAAAGTTTAAATAAAAAAAATGTTTGTGGCAACTTTTAATAAATTTTTAAAAATTAAATAATTTCCAAAATTAATCTTAAATGATTTCTCAGTCATATTTTTCCTAGCATGCCTTTAATGTTTCTGATTCATTGTAGTGTCTTTACCATCCCATCCAGCTGATCTCATGTATTCATAACTACTCATTTATAAAAACTAATCAAACAAAATGATTTTCAACTTCTAAGAAAATATAACTTACAAAGCTTAGAGAAGTCTTCTGTAAATTGTTTCCATTAATAGAGATTGTTCTCCTTTTCTTCTTTTTATAGTCATAACTTTTATGTGTTATCTTGCTTGATTTTTCCTATATACTCTAACTACTGTACGTTGTATTTTTTTAGACTATTGACTTAGACTTAGGCTACACATCTTACTCCATCTTTCTTGTTCAAAATGTACATGTTTAAGAAAATGTCCCTGGGTTAAAATAGTCCATAATATTTATTTGTACTTTTGGCGAACTGGATTAATACATAAAATACTATCATGTTTTCTTGGTCCAACAATAGTGTTATGTCTGTATTGCCAATAAACACCCTTCTTTCCTCAGTAGCCTAGCTGGTAATTGCATAAGGGATTAAGTAGGTGAGTTGGCATGGACCAAATATCTCTGTGGATGTGTTGTTATGGGACCAACTATCAAGGATCTTTTGACATGGATTCAACATCTTCATGAGTGTTTTGGACAGGGCCAAATATCAAGGGCCTTTGCCATGAACCTAATGTCTCTGTGGACCTTGTGTTACAGGACCAAATGTCAAAGTCCTTCCACATTGACCAAATATATCCACGGATGCTGTGATGCAGGGCCAAATATCAAAGACCTTTTGGTGTGAACAGAATGTCTCCATGGATGTTTTGGTGCAGGAGGACCAAACATTAAGGAATTTTTTGGCATGGACCAAGTGTCTCTGTAGACATCTTGGATAGGACCAAATGTCCAGTATTCCAAACAACCCAATGAGTAAACATCACTAGAGATGAAGAAGAAACCAAATATACGCATCCACTGAATGTGGCCATACTGGCATCAATACATTGGAAAGAAATATAACAATATTTAACCAATTTGTATATTAACATATTCTTTAATTCTGCGATTCTATCAATTTGTTTATTCACTAAAGTTTCACAAGGAGACAAGTATAAGAACAGCATTTGCATTACCCCAAAACTAGAAAGAAGTTTTAATGCTTATTAAGAAGAGAACAACTCAGAAATATAAGAAATATTCTTACAATGATAATACATCAGGTAAAATAAATAAAGCTGTATGCTTAAGTATGGAAAACCCTGGAAATTCATTGCTTAAAAAAGTGCTTTAAAATGTACAGCACACACACACACACACACACACACAATATTAAAAAACTATGCCATTTATGAATAATATTAAAACATTCAAAACAATACACAAATAAGAAAATTATAAATATATTTAGGTAATGATAAGCATCAAAATCAAGACAGTGAATTTTTCTGGGAGGTGGAAGGAAGAAGTAATGAAGAAAGAGCACATATTTAGGCTTTAACTAAATTGGGGAAGTTATACAGATGCATATTGCATACAATATTTTAAAAATTCATAAATGGTAGTTATATAAAGGAATGAAAGATTGGATGAAAGAAGATTTTAAAGGTTTATTCATTTTGAAGAAAAAAAACAGGCTGTAACTAGAGTGGAACATATTAAAAAATCTCAGAGACATCATCCTTTTAAATCTAACCCAGATTCAAGGACCATAATGCAAAAGAAATGGCTGGTTTGCCATCGGGCTGCTCTTTACCAACTGCTCTGTAAATAGTTAGTTATAAAAAGTCTTAAAATACTTCTCTCATTCTATTGGCATTGATCCTTTTTTTCTGGCATTTTGTAAAAACACTTATTTACATGTTGCACTTATACTCTAAGGGCTAATTTTGTGAGTTTTGCAACAAAATTGAATATGTTGGAAGATTATGTAAGCTCAAATATTTTATTTAAATCATCAGGAGGCACTAAGGCAAAATGTCAGTGGGATTCACAATTCTTGGCTAAGAAACCAGTTCCATATAATAGAAAATATAGCCCAAGACCCATAGCCTATTAAAATGTAAATAGACAGACACCCTGATATGTTTCTTCCAAACTTTTCTATAAAAACTGAGCTGTACTTATGCATGAGGCTGTAACTAAAATTGTCTCATTGCACATCTGCATTGTCATGACTGGAGGTTTTAGCGTTTGATGCCAAAAGAGATAAAACTCATAACCAGAGCTCCATCAGAAGAAAAGTCAGGCTCAGCAGTAACAGAAATGGTAGAGTAAGATGTGTGGCCAAGGTCCAAGGTAACAGTCTCTTATTCCTTGCATTGTGCATTGTGAATCACTGAATCAGCTCCAGAAAGTTCACATTAATTTGAATTAACTTGGAAAACCTATAAGAAGGTAGGGGCAGATTTTTTATTTACTATGAGATGTTTTCGATGGCAGCACATGCATATTCTAAAATTTATTTATACCTGAAAGACACTTTATTATAATGAAGCATCTGTATATATTTACCGATAAATCTTCTCTAGTCAGATATCATTATGCTTTCTGAGAATTATAAGAATATGACGGTTTAGAGCAGCAGCCTGGGGGTAATGTAGCCTGACAGCAAATCTGTGCTTAGTCACTTACAAACTACATGCATTGTCAAGAGATAAGTTCCCTAACCACTCAGAATTTATTTTCATCATTAAAGTGGGGACAATAAGCATATTTACTTCATGATGCTTCTGCACAGATTGAATGACATAAAGTACCTGGGATATATCTCAGAAACAGTAGAAAATGAAAAGTCATAGATATTTTTACTGACAGTACTATTATTTCAAAGTGGACCTATACTTTAAAGAAATAAAACTGTTCGTTAAATACTAGAACTTCATTGCATTTACATATTTAGTATTATTGATGTTTGTAGGAAAAAACAACTTTTTGAAGAAGTGCTCATAGAGTGACCACCTCCCATCTAACCCTATCATCTCCCTGATTTTCTCCTTAATTCTCTGTAGAAATGGACCTCTCTGTGATATCACAGTGTTCTAGAGCCCCTTTCTACCAACTTATCATCCAATGTTTGTGAGAGCACAGGTCTGCATTGCTATAATCAGACTTGTCTTGTTGTAATCAGACCGAGATCTAAAACTTGTATTTGCATCCAGTTCTAATATGCAATATCAGAACTCTACAGAATTAATTTACACTATTCTACCATACAATTCCAAGGAATTCTGTGAGAATCTAACCCCCTCTCAGAATCTAGTCTGTAGGGTGGCTTTAAACAACTTAAAGCCTATCTAATAGTTATACTTTTGAGCAGAAATATTATTTCACATTAGAAGGTTTAATAAGCTACCCTGTGTATTTTTCATCAATAGAAAATTATCTCAAATGTACAGAACTTGTCATAGAGAAAATAGTTCAAGAGGCAAATTTGGGTCACAAATTATTATTCATATTTTATTGGTATATTATCTCAATTGATTTATTAAATGAAACTTAATTTCCTGATTATGGATAAAGCACATTTCCTCTGATTAGCTACTATTTAACTATCTCTGCTTTATTCATATTTTGAGGGAAATTGGTGAAAATGAAACAAAGATATAGGTGAGAAGAAATGAATTACTATTCAAGTTGAGGCAGAATTCTGTGCAGGGATATTTAAAATTCTGATTACATTTTAAAATTAGAATACCCACAAAGATGACTTTAAAAGGAAATACAAAGAGAGGGAAGAAAAGAGAGCAAGGGAGAGAGAGAGAGAGAGAGAGAGAGAGAGAGAGAGAGAGAGAGAGAAAATAAAATTGTCCTGAGTTTATTTCTTTAGGATTCATTTAAAAGGAGGGTACTGCTGAGGATAGATAAGCCAGAGAAATTTTTTAGAAACCATGTTTTCATCTCAGAATTTGTTGTTTAAAAAATTATTTTATAAGGACCACTTCAAGTATAATGGAATCTATTTGCAAAAGCTTCTAAGTTTTTGTTGTATAACAACAACTGAGAAAGTTAAAATCATATACCATGAATCAAGAAATTGCTAATATTCAGTGGAATTATTTAGTAGCTGAGTACCAAAAGAAAGGGAAAAAAAAGACAAATAACCTTAGATTAAGCTCTTCTCCTGCCCCATGTACTCTCTTTGTAAATATTTTATATGGGTGAGTTCATATTTGCTAAAGATAGAAGATTTTTTCAAATTTTACTTAGCTGCCAAACATGTGAGCAGAGCCGTGACCCATGAGGGATATTTAATGAAAGATGAGCTATGAATTTTATACTAATTTGGGTTCCACCAATGCCAAGGTCAGCTCCTCAGGGTAACAGTGCCACTATTCATCATAGTTTGTCTTCACGGGTGGCCTTGTTCTCTGATGAGAATCTGCAGTTCAGTAGACAGTGCTCATGACTAAAGGGCTCAGACTAAATCAAATGACAGGAATCAGTTGACTTCACATTTATGTGCCAAAAATATTTGCTTCAAAGGAGCAAGACCAAAGAAGTGAAGAAACTCTTACACATTCCTCTTAGAAAAATTTTCTTAAATCCAGTTAGCTGCCAAATATGACATGCTATTAACTCATGAAATTTACTCTCAGTAGGATGAGCTTGAATACACACTTGAAAAACATATTCTCAAAGACATATTTTTTTGCTTATTTATCCATCACTGTTTGCATTTCTAAACACGACTTGCAGGAAAAATTTTCTAAGTGTGGCGCTCTGGGAAGAAAGTTTTCACCATTCTGTACACTATTCTCACGGAGCATACACTACAATAATAAATGCAGCCCTAAAAATGATGTCCTGACTACAAAAGAAAAACAATTAGAAAATATCCTAAAACACATATTATTTTAGCAAAAAAAAATTATCTTAACAATATAGGGAGATTTGAATATATATGATTTGAATATATATATAAATTTTTATAAAAATATTTACATTTCCCACATTAACATTTTACAGAAAAACAAAAATGAGCTAAAATTGTAATGTCCATAATTAGCAGGTAAAGAGGCAGACAACTATAATAAACTTTGAAGTAAAATGATTTTATTTCAAAGCTAAAACTCATTATCTCACAACTATTTTATTTCAAATAGCTCATGTAAGTTTTGGGAACCTCTGTCTACTATTCTCTAAAATGAATATAATGCTCTCTCACTCATAAGCTAACATTCTCAGTTTACCCCAATCCTGCCTTAGTCTATAGCAATAATAGATGTACTACTCCCCAGTCTATAAGGCAATGGGATCCAAGGCTGAAGTTGAAGATTCAGGACCAATTCCCCACAAGCACACAGGGTCTGGAATTATCTCAGGACAGAATTTTCCTATGTCATTCAGCAGAAAGCCAACATTCCTTTCTTATTATAACATATAGGTTATTCTCACATAAAAGTCTCTTTTACATATCTACTCAAATTATTTAATAGAAATAGACTGTATATATTGATTGTTAAAATATTTCAGGATAGTCATATTCTAAGACAAGGAAACTCATATCATACAACTGTGTAATTTTAAGCACAATTTAATATGACATTGAATATATGATTATAGTTGATGATTCAGGTAGACTTGAATTTCAAATGCTTGCCACAAAAAATATATGATAAAACTGATAGAATCTGAAACTATGAAAATTTCTATTTTATTTCATGTTCTTTTCCAAGAATGGTATTTTTGCATATTTCTAAGAGTTATATAAACAAAATAGAGGGAATGTCTTTCTTGACTTTTTGATGCAAGCCCTCCATATATAAGAATTTATACAATAATGTTATTAACTTTTACTCTAGGACTTGATTCATTGATATGATCTTAGCTTTGAACTACTCTAATGTGATTGTAAGATAACAGAGATGTAACATAGCCACTCAGGTAAAGTAGCCTTCCCTCTCTTACCCTCTTACATTTTCTCTTTAGTTTCTGGATCACACCATTACTAAGTGTCAAGTTGATAATATAAAGGTTAACCTAAAGTAGGCCTTTAAAACTTTAAATTTTTCTTTCAAAATATAATTAATGTCTAGATGGAATTCCATGGCTAAATAGCTTTTGAATCCTTGTGTTCTAGTAAGTCTTAGCTTCACCCTCCATATTCTGTTTTCTTACATTAATGCCTAAATGATGGTTGAACCACCTAATTGTGTCACATAGCCCCACCAGTAACCTAGTGTCTTTCAATTCCTTTATTAGATTTAACATAAGAAATTTATTGAAATTTAAGCTTGCTCAAAACTTTCTGTGTAGGTTAATTCTTTGGATCTGTGAGTTAAAAAACGGTGTTTATCAGGTCTTTCCTGCCAACTGAACTATGTGAAAATGAATTAAAAAAACCTCATTTTAAAATGGAGATACAAACCCTGAAGAGGAAGCTCTCATAGACTATTGCTCACACACCTTGCAGACTACAACAGGAAGAGGTGCAGCCTTATATTTCCTGACTAGAAGAAGTTTATGTTTGTATTCTAGCAGGAGGATTTTTCTCCTTGCCTAGAAACAGATCCAGCCAATGAGAAACTGGCATGACTTGGGCAATGAGAACCCACTACACTTTGAACTTCCAGTTTCCTCTAATGGATGTTATAACAGCACTTTCCAACTCCTTCCTTTGTCCCTATAAAGTAACATTCCTTTACTTTGTTCTCCCCACTTGCCTGCAGTTTGCTATAGCTTGCATGTCTGAAACTGCAATTCCTTTACCATTTCCAATAACTGGCTGTTTTAGTTTTAAGGTTGACAAGTTCGAATCTTTTTTGGAAAATTCAGAATTAACTTCCAAATTACAGGACTATGTAACACTGTAGTTTAAGGAACTCCATTTCTACTTTAGCAGCAGAAGGGGGGTTAGGCATTAATTTTGCAGCCAAAAAGTCTAACGGTTGTGTTCTATAACTGTCCTTACTTGCTGACTGGGAAGGTCCGGTGATCTCTTTGTCCTGGGAATTCATTCCAGAGAAATGCAGAAAATGGTACCCACCTGGTTGTGGTGGAAGAGGGTAAAATATTCATATTCAGCATCCACCAAGGGATAGGGCACTGAAAAATAGCCTATGCATTGTTTAATATATATACTTGGGTCATCAGCTTAAAACTTTTGTGCTCATGAAATTTTTTCTCTCTGAAAGCCCTTTTCTGGTGGTTACCAGGGGGATTACATTTTGAAATTGCTCATGTATAAACTTTTATTGTGTATTTTTTTCTTTTTCTTGTTTTAGGCCATTACTGTGTTAAGAATCTGCCTGAGGTATAAATGCATGCCTTCTTAGCTCATTTCTGAACCTTTGGGAATGCTCTTTCTAATTCCTTTGCATATAAAGTTGTTTTTTTATTAATGTTCTAAACTTTAATGGCTGCTCCTCAAAGAGAAAAAACTAAAATACATACATACATACATACATACATACATACATACATACATATATACATACATATATACATACTTAGGAATAAAAGGAGACCATCCCTTTAAATTCTCTTGAAGTCACTTAGGCCAAAGAGGGCGGGGCATGAACAATGCAGGGAGATTTGACAACAATGGCTGCCCACCTGTTTGTCTGCACCTGATCAGAAGCAGCAATCAGTGACCAGAGAGTACAGATCCCCGGTACTGAGAGGACATAGTCCTTTTGCCCACCCTAGTTCCAGGAATACATACACAGCTGCTGTCAGGTGCCTGAAGGTGAGAAATGTGTAGTTGTTACTGTGCTAAGTGCTGAAATAGACTGAATATAACCACAATTTACTGTCCAAGTCTTCACCTGGAAGTTGCAAGCCTTTAACAGAATATAGAGGTCCAAAATAATTGCATCAGACTGATTCAACCAGTGCAGTTGTTGTTGGTGTGGAGACAGATTTTTAGTGTTTCCTATCCTACCACCTTCCCAGGATCCTCTCCTGAGTTTCTTTCTAACAAATACATTTTGAAGTGATTGCCCCATAAATATCAGGACTAAATGTCAAGAAAGTTGATTGTAGAACAAGGATTATAACTTTATTGTTCACTGTTTTTAAAATTGTATAATCTCAAAGACAAGGAATTAATTTAAAAAAATATTAGGGAAGATGAAAGATACTGCTCGAAGCAATAGAAATCAGCAGCTAGACTGCTCAGATATGGTTTCTTGTGCAAGTAATGTGAGGAACAAATGTCTGTGGAATTCGTGAAAATTTAGATCAGAACCTCAGAATATAAAATGAGTAGCATACAATTAAGGATATAATAGTTTATTAACCAAAAATAGGAAAAACACAATCACAGTCTTTAGGAGCTCATCAGAGTTTGTAGTTCTTTGTTTTGTCTTCAGATTCAGGTTACAATGACGTTAAATTCATGTACTAGCTTTTCTTATTCCTGTAGGAGAGGTGCCAGCCACTGGCTTCTCTTTGATAAATAGAAAGCAGCTGGTGTCCCAAGGATGGCTATTAATCTCTTTACAAGATGAAAGTAGTGGGAAAACTGAGCAATGGTTTGTAATTAGTGATTCATTCACTCTCTACCTAAGAATAAAAGATCGGTGTGCAGTTTCTGCTTGGAAGATGGATACATTTTAATTGATATCTAGTTATCTTTAGAAATCAGAGTACATCAAATGGAGTCTAAATTTAGAATCTAAGCTGTTTATTTAGGGTAACTATTACCTAAATACGTATATTTTATTAGATTTCTTGTCTTGGATTATAGAAAAGTAAAACAAAATTTAGGAGGTGTCAACTTACTGAAATTTTTCTTGATAATAGTTTAATTTATTTTATGCCATCTGCTCAACTATATTTTAGGGCTAAAAATCAGCAACAATGATTTAAGTTTTAAAAAATAAATTTTTAAGAAAAAAGTAGTACATGTACCTCAAACTGTATAGTAGCCATTGGAAAATCTTTATGCTTTTCAATATTTTGAATATGAGGCTTTTTATTGTTGTGCATATCATTTAATAAAACTTATTCTATTTCAATATCCAGTGGCAGAAAGAAAAATATCCAAAATTTCTATGAAATTACAGTGATTTATTAATCAGAATGACCATCTCACCTAAATTAAATGAGTTAATTATGTAAGTGTGTAATAATGCATAGCAATCATTTTTATTATTACGAATCATTATTTTATACTTGAGAAAATTTGTAATATGAGTACAAGTATATCCAGTCAAAAGTTTTTGCATATCAATTCAATAATACTTTACAAAATGTAGTAGCTCTCTCACCAAACCCATAATTAGAAACACAGAACTTGTAGGGGACAAGTATATAAACGTATAAATGGAAAATATCTTTCCTCTCAGAATTCGGGACCCTTTTGTTCCCATGAGATTATATCATATGTTTCTTTAGAGTCAATTATAACAAATCTATCAATTAATTAAATCCCATAAATGTTTAACACTATTCCACTTGCAGTTAGAAATATTTGTTTTTACCGCAAGAGTAAATGCAAAATTATGAATGATCGTGGAATTAAATATTCAATTTTGTTCTTAAGTGTTTATTAAAGCCCTAAACCATTCTCTATCCAACATTTTGACAGTGTTTACAATATTTATGATTTAAAAATGTCCCAAAATATATTGAGAAGTTACACCTAAAATTTCCTTAAATAAACAAAAACACAAAGTTAGGTATTTTAAATGTAAGAATAATATTTTCCCCTTTTACTATAATATAGAATTCTATATTTTCTTTATGAAATTATGTTTTTACTGATTACATGTATATATGTATGTGTATATACTATTGCATTGCTTCATTGATGATATGATTCAATTTTTTTCTCCAATTTAATGATTGGTTGATAAAAAGTAATAAATTCATGAATTTCATGTGATATGTAAAAAGAAATAGTGCCTCTGTATTGACATTATTGCAATAAAGAATCACTTTTATTTATTCCAGTTAGAAAAATTGGCAGGGATTTGGTTTTATTACTTGGGGTTCTGAGTATCAATATAATGATCAAGAATATTTTTAGATTTAATAAACCTATGTCTCTCACATAAATGCTCAAATGCTTCATATAGTTAAATGATATGGTAATTATTAAAGTATGATTTTACTTGAGAGTAATCCTAAATATATAGTAGTTTTGGTCATTTTACATTTTCTAAATTAACAAATACTGAAATGTCTGTGTACACATATGGAAAGCTGTGAATGTTTTACAGTAAACAAATCCTTAAGTAGGAAAAGCATGGGACAGTCATCCAAGTTTCTTTCTCCTAATGTCATTTCTCAAAACATTTTTTGCAGTGTCTGTTCATGGGGGGAAATAAGAAGAGAGAGCCTCATTCTTTGTTAACTAGAATGTCCTAATTCAATTTTATACTGCAAGGATTATCACACAAAATAAATTCTTTCTATAGGAAGAAGACACTCACTTTATGTGAAGCTACAGAACTCTAATCACAGATTTGTCAGCAAGCTACATCTTACTACTAGTAAAATGATAAAAAGAAAATTGTGTTGTTATATACTTTTGGAGGTCATGGAAGATGCATTCTAGAATTCAAGTCATGGCTACACTTAATTTTAAAACTATGCATTTGACAACAAATGTAAATACTAGGTGTCCTATGTGATTGTTAGGATTGCAGTAATTATAACCCAAAGCCCAATTTACTTCAGTTAGGAGATTGTTAGAGTATTAGATGACAGTTGTCATCCAATTCTCCTTACTTTTTCTCTTGAAGTTTAATTGCATAGATTGGATTAATCATAATTATAAATTAAAAATACACTTATTATTGGAACATGAATGACACTTTTAAAATTCATTCATTAATTTATTTATCTGAAGATAATTTTTTAATCTACCATCTAAAACAAGAGCTAGCATATTCCAATAACTTTACTAACTGGAACTAGTCCTGTCACATCCCAGTGCTTCCCAAAGAATGATTTACTACTGTGCATTTCTGTTGTTCTTGCTCATTTTTCTTGTTTTAAATTTTATAAATCAGATAGTGCTCTGGGATTATTTCTAGCTTTATTTGTTAAACAGTGCTTTATGTTTTCAGTGTCTAGCTATACTATCTCTACTATATATCAACATGCTGTATAGGCACAAGTCTGTTAGAAGAACTCATTTCATTTCATTGGTCACTTAGTTTATACATTCACAAATATACACTGTGTTAATAAATTAAAACTAGACGTTTGCTTAAATTCATTCTAGAAGATACTTCAATTCCTTTATCTAATTCTATTAGGGAAGAAAAAAAACCCCAGAATTATAGATAGTATGTCCCCCACAAAAAATGATATATTAATTTTAAAAATAAAAAAGAAATCACTTTTGGATACTATGTAACTGGCTAGCTTTTGACTTAAAATCAGAGGGAACTCTATATTTTTTTATGTTATAATGCTGAAATCTCCGTACCTACATGTGTTCTTGTAAAATTTACTTAATTAAATGTAGAGGTCCTTAAAATGTCTTCTAGTTATATTGGTATGGTTTTAAGCTAGACAATGTTTTTGTTGTAAAGTAAAAGAAGTTGGGAAAATACAAACAAAATGAAACAAAATATACACATGCATACGAAGGCAAAGAAGACTCCTAGGCATTTAAGACAAGAAGCACCACATCCTTAAAAGAGGGAAATGTATTAAAGTAAGCCCAATAATCCACTTCACTTTTCTCCTTGGGGCCTTTTCTAAGCCTTAAGTGGCACAGAGTGAGAGTCTAAGAAACTTGGTAAAGGACAACTAGTGTGATGCAGAGAAGCTATAGAGTTTTCAGTAATTTCATACAAATGAGAAGAGAGAAAAAAAAAGAAATTTGGGCTCAGCTATCTCAGCAGACAAAACTTGTGTAGCCAAGATCCTGGAGAGAAGAAATGTACAAAAAAGATTGAATATGACACTCTTCCTGGCCTTTTCCTGATGTTATTTTCCAGTTCTTTATTTTTTTCTTTTCTTTTTTTTTTTTTTTTTGCCTTTTATGCCTCTTTTATTATTCATTTTATTTTTTTTTCAATTATAGTTGACATTCAATATTACATTAATTTTGGGTGTGCAGCATAGTGGTTAGACATTTATATAACTTATGAAGTGATTCCCTGGTAAGTTTATTACCCACCTGGCACCATACAGAGTTATTATGATGTTACTGACTATATTCCGTATGCTGTACTTTACATTCCCATGTTTCTTTTGTTACTCCCTGCACTGGGAAAGATGCTAAGAAGCCTAATGGAAAAAGCTATAATGTTAAATGACAGCCTCATAATGCTGAATATTTAGCTTTTATGAAAATAAATTGGAGTTCAGTACCTGGAAAGTTGGAAAGAGGCAAATATCAAAGGGATCATGCCAATTTCCAAACATTAAATATGTTAAAAAGATAGCCTATTAGTTGAGTATGAATTAAGGTGACTTTCCTTAATTTAGAAGCCTGACGCAGAATTGGGTTAATGTTCTCTAGAGAGAGATAACATCATCTAAAGCCTCTATCATATATTTGTAACACAATGCCTGACACACAATGAAATATTATTAAGCATTTTAAGAAGCAGGAACTAAGAAAAAAAATAGAAACAGTTCTGCAGTAGCCCAGATAGTGAAGTTTGTAAACATGAACTTTATTATAAGTGTAGTTAATACATCAATGAAAATGAATGACAAGAGAGAGAATTTCACCAGATTTCTAAATAACATAAAAAAACATCAAATGAGAATTTTAAAATAGAAAAAATAAATACTGTAAAATTAAAAAATTATGAGTAGGTTTAGGTGCATAATGGAAAGCTGAAGAACTGACTAGAATAGGAGAATAGAAACTATCCAGGCTAAAATACAGAGAGAAATGCAGTAGACATATGGGGTATTGTAAAAATATATAACTTAGCAAAAGAATTATGAAAAGAATATGAAAAAGAATTACTACCCAAAAATATAATGGCTAAGAATGTTCCAAAGTTGATGAAAGATATCAAGCCACATATTCCATTTAGGATAAATATAAAGAAATCAAACCTATGCACATTGTAGTGACATTGTTAAAAATCAAGGACAGAATGGTTTAAAAAGCGACGAGAAAAAAAAAAAAGATGTATTTTCTTCAAATGAGCACCAGCATAATGATGAGTTTACTAATCATCAAATAAGGGGAAAATTGCATCTTTGAAAATCTTATCTAAAATAACTACCTACCAAGAATGCTATTCCAAGTGAAAACATTATCCACAGTTGAAATAATAGAAATATTTTGAATCAACAAAAGTGAAGAGATAAAATTCATCACCGAAAATCCCATACTTCACTAATACTAGAGTATTCTTCAGATATAGAAAAGATTATGCCAGGTTGACTCGTGGAAATGCAGAATGGAAGAGCACGTAATGTTAAATATAGTAAGTCTAATGGTGACTGAAGGTAACAAACAATTAATCTAAAGGAATGTTGGCTGTAGAAAACAATAATCATGAGTTATAGAGTTCAAGATAAATATAGAAATAAAATGGATAAAAATAGTAACATCAAAGGCAGGAGGAAGTAAAAAGAGATAATGTGTTCGAAGGTCATAAAATTGGGAAATGATAATAGTACTTAGTTTATATTAAAAGCTAATAAGTAAAAATGCATGTTGTACATTTCTAGGATTACAATTAAATAGTAAATTATTTTACAATAAACAACCTAATAGATGAGAAAATGGAAGGTAATGATGAATAAAAAAAGGAGTGAAAATAAAAAACATAAGAACATGTAGAAAAAAACAAATATTAAAATATAAATTATAAATCTAAATACATCAATTCACATGAAATGTGAGCAGACTAAATACTCCATTATAATGTTAACAATAAAATGCATTCTGTGTAAAAAAAAATTTAAATAAAAATAAATAGAAATTTTGGAAATGAAAGCATAGGAAAAGATGTATCATACAAAGATCTTTTAAAAAGAAATTTAGGGGAGCCATAGAAACATCAAACAAAATAGACCTAGGGCATGAATTATTTCTAGAAATAAAGATAAATACCTCATAATAGTACAGAGGTCAATAAATTAGGAAAATGTAACAATAATTCATTTGTATACAACTACTAACACAGTATCATAATTACAAAACAAAAACTGACGGAAGTAGCAAATGCATAATCAAAATGGAGGACTTGAGCAACTGATTAAATGAGAAGACAAAACAAGATCTGAACAACCCAATTTGCCAAAATAACTTTAGTAGTATATATAGAACATATTACACATCTGTACAATATGCATTTACTTTAACTACATACAAAACATTTAATAAAATTGCACATTAAATATGAGGTATGTGACACTAGTCAAAATATGTCATCATTTATTGCCTTAAATTCATATGACTTAATTTTCTATTGTTGCAAAATAAACCACCTCAAAACTTCATGGCTTAAACAATAAATACTTTATCTTCTAGAGCCTCTGACTTGAGATTCTTTCAGTATAATAATTGAATTTCAAAACAAGAATTCCGAGAACAATTTGGGTGTCAGAGCTGAAGGTAATTTTTCAACCTCCTATATCTTTAATAATGTAATTCTCATTTAGGAATTTGGTAATTCGCAAACATTTCACTTTTTTTCACCTTACAAAATTCTGAAATCAAGAACATAATGGTGTAGATAAATACTGTAATGACTTCAATCAATGTTGTAATGCAGAGAAAGCAAAACCAGATATTCAACATGGAGTTTAGGTTCATTTGTATCCAGTAGAACCACACCTATCACACAAGGAAGAGAGAAATGCATGTTAGAATGGGTTCCCTTGGGTTCCAGAATAGAAAGTACATACAAATCTACATGATTAATCTACATTATCCTAATGCATTTAAATTTTTCACTTTACCTCTTGCCACAGCCAGATCTTAGGGATATTCAGAGAACTATATTAGTTTGAATAACTTAAAGTTTGATATACCTTAAAAGCAGAATGCATTGCATTTTGTGGATGTTGAAGGGTGTGAGGCAGGCTGTGGTAAATGGGATAAAAGATAACAGTATAGGAGTAGGAATTTTTTAATATAATACCTCAAAAACAGTATTTCATTTGTTTCACATATTTAGAGTAAGAGAGTTAAGTTGTAGCATTGATAGAAAAGGGAAAAAATTTTTATCTTAGAAAAAGGAAAAGTTTTTATCTTAATATATTTATGTAGTACTGAAAGCTATAAAATTTTGGATTGCTCTGAATCCCTTTTCTATGCCCCTTATTAATTGTCTCAATTTATTTTTTCTAGGAGAAAGCTGAAGTGAAAGGGAGAAAATCATACTAAGGTGATTGCTTGGAAGTTTGTATTTTTCAACTCAAAATGAAGATTAAAAACTGGTGTTTATCTAATTTTAGCTATCTTATCATACAATTTTATCTTAACCTTAGGTTTTCTGCAGTTACTGCTTAGCATAAATTTAAAATCATTATGAACTATCATCAGAATCATTTAACTTACAGTGGTGACACTGTGCTTTATTTTATTCAATATGATTTCTATTTTAAATAAAATATAAGGCTAAAGTAACAGTGTTTCTTTTCCTTGAAATCAGATTTTTATTATAATGTTGACCTTTAAATGTCCCATTTCATTAGACAAACAACATTATTTGAAATTAGTCACAGGTTTCTTGTTTTGTGCAAGCAAAGTTTGATTACAAGCCTTTCTATAAAGCTTCTATTCAGTTTAATAATTCATACTTCTTTGCTTACAAGCTTTAGCATTCTAAAGGAGACATTTGACTATAAATCTTTCCCACTGCTCCATTTTATTTTAGTGCACAGCAACAGAACACTAACATAATTGGTGCAATCTGTTATTTACAGATATGCGGTGAGATGCAGGTGGCAAACTTTTTTTTAGTGTTGTAAGGAAAAGGAAGATCTTCTTCACAACTTAAGTTATGGGAATAAAGATTGTGACTGGGTTAGGATAGCAGCCATTGTCACTATGGGTGTTCTCTAATTTCTACAGTAAATCTTTTCCATATGGGATCCTTTTCTGTTCCACTCTTCACTGGAATGCTTATTTTGTTTTAAGAACATCTATTCTCTAAAATATAACCCTATAAAGGAATATTGTTGGGTTTTATATGTATAATCCTAAAAAATATGTTCAAAATGAATTGGTTTATGATTTTATTCTAATAAGAATTTCTATAAAGGCTTTCTGAAATGTATAATACACACCACACTTTTTGTGCCTCAATCATAACTTCTACATTTAAAATGTCAAAATTAAAGCTCAGACAGGGACTTCATTTGCCACAAAATCTTTGCTATGTTTCTATAAAATGAAAATGTTTCAATGAACATTCTAATAAACATTTTTTATAAAACAACTCCAATAAACAGACAGTTGAAGGCTAGATAGTACAAGTCCATACTCAGTTAACTACAATCCTTGGGGCCAGATATAATTTAGAATTCAGAACTTCTTATATTTCATAAAGGTATACAATTTTAGCACTCTGTTATTGTGAGATAAATAATTACACAAAGAGATTTATTTTAGTTCTATCAGCATTTGCATCAATTTTTTTTTTGAAATTTTGGGTTTAGAAATTATTATTATATAAGTGATTAATTTTTTAATGTGAATAAGTTGCTGATATCTAGTAAACACTTTACATTTTTTTGTTGTTTTTCATTGAGCTATATTATGTGTCTA
Organism: Cynopterus sphinx; assembly: GCA_030015415.1. Classification (NCBI taxonomy): domain Eukaryota; kingdom Metazoa; phylum Chordata; class Mammalia; order Chiroptera; family Pteropodidae; genus Cynopterus; species Cynopterus sphinx. Next base: position 122,937,795 of record CM057383.1, read on the forward strand.
GAATAAAGAATGAAAAATATAAATACTCAAAAGATACTTGTTGAATAAATGAATTGAAAGATGTGGACAAATTTTATTAACTACTATGTATTGATTGCATAGAAAGCATTATTCAGATGTCTGGGGAACTAAGGATATATAATCATATCATGGAGTAAAATATAAAATAAAAGGTTAACATTTATTGAAATTTGTATTGCACCAATGTTCCGTCTTGTGGCATTTTCAAAAAAGTTTGGATGTGCTTATTATTATTTTCCTTATTTTGCATATGTCAAAACTTAAGCTTAGAAAGGATAAGACACTTGCCAAAGATGCTACAAATGGTAATATCACAACTAAAATTTGAATACAGGCAATTTGACTTTGGAGCCCATAAAATTAAGGAGCTAGATGTTGTGAAAATGTCAGGAAGTAGATAATAATAAAATAAATGTAATAAGGATAGAACTGAAAAATTGTTTATAAATAATAGAGAGATTATAATAATTATAATGATGAAAGATGCCTTCACTGAGGTGGAAGGGAAATACAATTCTTGGTGGATATATGTAGTATTTAAAGAGACTGTGATATTGAGAAAAATTACCAGATAAACTCAAAGTCCAGAATGAGCTATTTCTAAGGATGCTCACATATGTACAGCAGGAAGAAAATCCTGCATTCACAGTACTGATGAAAAGAAAATCCAATTTCCAGGAAATCTCAATTTAAAAAAACATAATTACAGAAAACAAAACACAACACAATAAAATACCTCTGTAAATATCACCTTGTCATAGAGGCCTTATGCAAAATGGAAAACCCACCATAAAATTCTATCACTCTCTATTTCCTTACTTTGCTTCACTCTTTCCTCATATTACTTATCACTACATTAAATTAGCTACACATGCCTCCTGATGTATTGATTCATTCAGAAGTTCCTGTTGCTCATAAGGGAAGTTGTCCATTCCTTAAGAGATAAAAGAGTTTTGGAAAGTGTTTTTGGAATATTTATAATTAAAACTATCATATCAATGATGTGAAGGATCCACTGTGCCTTGACCAATACATAAGGCAATGTAAGCTTCCAAAACTTAATTACTTTTAATAACAATGTATTGATTTAAACACACACACACACACACATACACACACACAAAGTAATATCATAAAATGTTTAGTATTTTAATGTTAAGTATGTTTTCTCAATGCTTATAAACTTATTATTGTGCACGAATGGACTAATCGTGGCATTGTCGATTTCATTTCAATAGATATTGCACACCTCAAATGTGCTAAACAAGAGACTAGGCCTTAGAAGAAAAATATGAGTTCTCTTTCATGAGTTGCTCTTAGAGTAGTAAAAGAAATATATGTGAATACAACTGACAACTAATGGTGTGAACAGAGTACTAAGAAAACATATATTGATATACAAATTTTAAAAGCCTGTGATTGTGAGGATCTCGATGATTAGGTATAATGAGAACTCTTCACTGCAGGCTTAAAAAGGACCTTTAGTTTTAAAAATTAGGTCTTATTTTATAATTTAGAACTTAAATTGGGACATCCATTTATAAAAAGGCCTATCACTTAAGTATGCGTGAACTCGTATCATAACATATTTATTATGGTACAGGTACACAGTAGTAGTCCTGGAAGAGTTATCATAATCTATCTGCCATGAGAGAACTGCTTCTTTTTGCAGGCCACGTTCAGAAGAATCTTGAACTATCTGTTACAGGTTGGCATCTTTGCTGACATCTGTATTGTAAAGAGAAATGATCAAAGTACTAATAACAGATAATAAATATTTTCTGGTTCTGAATAATTCTCAGAAGAAAATATATTCTATTTTAAAATGTGTTGTTTCATTCACGGTGCCATTATTGTAAGAACAGTCATGCTCATAACAAATGACATCTTAAGGTTTTGCTGTGATTCTCACATAAAGATTTCTCAGAAAAAATCTTATTTATTTAGTCAAACTCTTTCAAAAGCAAACTTGAGCAGTGTGTATGAGCAGTATGTATTTTGTCTGTCATCGTATGTCCACAAGAGTTGAACAGAACCCCCTTTTCTATAAAATAGATTATGAAAGTTTTTAGATAAGTTAACATTCCCAAGAACTTTACTTATCAAATATTTTAGAACTAGTTTGAACAGGTAACATCCAAAAAAATATAGATCATAAGTGCAATTTAATTTTTCACCTCATCTTTAAGCAAATAAAATATTAAAGTAAGTACAATTAAGAATAAAAAATAATAATTGCAGCTATTAAGTACTTATTCTGTTCCAGGCACCAAGTAGGTGGTGTATAATTTTTTTCCTCACTTTTACTTACATATTTATTACAACCTATGGTATATATTCATATCAAGTTCTCCCCCTTTTTGTTAGTTTAGGAAACTTAGACAGAATAATTATGTAGTGGCCCTTGATCATTTAACTAACAAGGGGATTGGTATTCAAATTCAGACAGGCTGACACAAGAGACAGTCTTAACACCTACACCCTTTTAAAATTCTCATTCATTCATTCATTCATTCACCTTTCCTTCTGTTAAGAATGTAATTAAGACCATACTCTTGTGTTTGGATTGTCAATGTGATTTCCCACCCTGCCCCATTTCAGCTGTGTAATTTTGGACAGATTATGTCTTCTCTGCTTTAGTTCCTTCATCCAAAAAATGGAGATAGTAAAAAGAATGTACCACATAAAACAGTTAAATTAAATAATAGAGGTTAAATAACGCATGTCATTAAGAATTATTCAGTAAGTGTAGGATAATTTTTGTTTGTTTGTTTAAGAAATGTTTATGGAGCACTAACAAGGCACTTTGGTTATCAATAAGCAGCTCTCTTGTCTCTCTCCTACTAAAATCACTACTGCGTATTAGTGACACAAACACTTTATGCACATTTAATGCCTCTGCCTCTTGGTATTTATCATTTATTCAACAATAGTCTCCTGAGCACCTCATATGTGCTAGTTATTAGGTACTGAAAGACCAGAGATGTTTGTGTCCAAATCTTCTATGAACACATATCTGTACATGTCTGAAGAACTGATGGGGAAAATCTAATTCACATCAATTTGTGTGAGGTGAGAACAACTCTTAAAGGAAAAATAATAACTAAAACTTACTGAGCGTTTAATAATGTCAGTTTTATTTAAATGCTGCTTATGTATATAAGGTAGCCATTTTAATCTACAGATCTTTACAGGTGGTATCATTGTAATATTGATTTTATGTATGTGGAATATGATGCCCATGGAGATGGAATAATTTACCAAAGATCACTCAACAATTCTGTTGTAGAGTCAGTGTCCAAATAGTCAATAAGGCTGTGAATTCACACCCTTAAACACGATACCATACAATTTTGGACTGAGAACAAGATATCATAACCCAGGGTTGAAGAAAAGTTTCTTTGTACAGCATAGTTTCAGACAATTAGTTTTGTTCATTATTAATATCCTATAGACTTCTGCTGATTTCTAGTGAGAAGGCAGTATGACTAACAGCAAGAATCATTTTGGTTTTTTTTTAACTGAAATCTTTATAAGACTGGGATTCAAAAAGCAATTTTATGTTGCCCATTTAATGGAATGTACAAACTAAATCAGAGGGGGTATTCTACTTGGCAGTAGAGGTTAACAGTGCCAATTGGTTAACAGTACCCAGGGTAAGGAGGATACTGCCCAGATGGAGCAGCACTGGTGTCAGATGTGTCAGCAACCAGCAGAACATACAGTGATATGAGAAATTTAGCAGAGTCAATACACAGGGCGGCACACAGAGAAAGAAGATCAAAGCCAAACAAACAAACGATCAACAAATTAGGCCTCATAGCAACCCTAGTGAGCCAGAAGTATTAATGAGCTCAGATATAACATCCACCAAGATTTTCAGAAATAGTTTGGGATTATTTTACAAGGCAGAATAAAAGCTTTTGAAATATAGATAATAACTTTGATTATAATGCTGATTTTACATATCATGGTGTGGCTTTCTATGTACAGTCATTTGCTGCTTAATGATGTTTTGGTCAACGATGGACCACATATATATACTAAGATGGTGGTCCCATGAGATTATAATAAAGCTGAACATTTTCTATTGCTGAGTGATATAGCTGTTGTAACATCGTAGTGAAAAGTTGCAAAAAATTCACAAGATTGTGGTTGAGATAGCAAATAACTACAACCTGGGTGTGGATAAGGATGACATTCAGGAGCTCCTACAGGTGTTTTCAGAGGAACTGGCTAATGAGGAGTTGTTGGGACTGGAACAGAAATGCATTGCTAAGAAGAGGCAAGAGAAAAGCAAAGTGTTGGAGAAGGGTAAAAAGAACCTCCAAGAAAATATTCAGTGTAGGATTTAGCAGAAGCTTTTGCAGACCTCAGTGAGCTCCTTATAAAGTTCAAATATATAGGCCTCAAAAACTGGAAGGTTTTCATTAATAGAGGGCAATGTTCATGATGCATTATCTGCCAACAAGCAAGTCTACAAAGAGAAAAAGAAACAAATTAAAAAGACCGCCATGAACGTAGATCCTCAGGCATGTCCTCCAGGAGGTATTTTAGAAAAAAGTGTTGTTATCATAGGTGATAGCTCCATGTGTGTTATTGTCCCTGAAGACCTTCCAATGGGACAAGATGTGGTGGTGGAAGATAGTGATATCAGTGATCCTGACCCCATGCAGGCCTAGGCTAACGGTTTTGTCTGTGTCTTAATTTTTAACAAAAAAGTTTAAAAAGCAATACATAAATAAATTTAAAAATAGAAAAAAAAAGCTGTAGAATAATGATATAAAGAAAATATTTTTTTTTCTACAGCTGTACAATGTGTTTATGTTTTAAGCTAATAAGAGTTGAAAGGTTAAAACAAGTAGTTTATAAAGTAAAAACATTATAGTAAGCTAAGGTTAATTACTGAAAAAAATTTTTTAAATAAATTTAGTATGGCCCAAGTGTACAGTATTTATAAATCCTACAGCACTGCACAAGTCCTAGGCCTTCACATTTACTCATTACTCACCCACAGAATCCAGCAAGTCCCATTCATAGTAAGTGCCCTATACAGGTATACCATTTTCACCTTTTATACCTTATTTTCACTTGTTTCTTTTCTATATTTAGGTACACAAATACTTACCATTCTATTATAATTGCATACAATATTCAGCACAGTAACATGCTACACAGGCTTATAGCTGAGAAGCAATGGGCTACACCACATAGCCTAGGTGTACAGTAGGCTAGACTATCTAGGTGCATGTTAAGTGCACTCTGTGATGTTTGCACAAAAATGGCATCACCTAAAGACACATTCCCAAGATCATATATCCCATCATTTAAGTACACATGACTGTGCTCAGATTTCAAAAGTCAGGTATGATCTCTGCCCTTAAGAAATTCATGGTCTCTTAGGTGAGACAGACGTGCAAATATTTATGTGAAACATGTCACTGTAATAGAGTCCTACACACAGTTTAGCAGCAACACAATCAGTAAGGAGAATGATTAATTCTCCACTCAACATTCCTCCTTGATCTTTTCCTTCTCTTTTTAGAGTTTTCTTTATTTCTTTGATTGCTTTTAGAATATTTGTATTATACAAATTAAGCCAAAATCAATTCATGACGGCAAATTCCTCCTACAAATAATGTGTTTGCTCTCATTCTTTGCCATGCAGGAACAGAGTAGGAGAAATACATACAGACAGTTTTTAAATTTGTGCTAGTTATATTTTATAAAGTCACTGCAAACACTGAATCAGTGAATGCTAAATCACTTATCCCGGGGAAAATACAGAGTTAGGCTCCTTTAAGCCTGCTCACAACATTTTCATTAACCAACCAATAGATAACATTATTTTACAAGTGTTTCTGTTTAAAGACCCTTATTAAATGCATATTTTGATTTATTAATATCAAAACCACTGCTAAGAGGGTACTATAATTCATAGCTGAACAAAATGTATCTAATATACATATTTTGTCTATAAGGCATATAACAGCATACTTAGAGGAATACAGAGGAGCACTTCAGCACTCTTCTTGGGTACCACTTTAACCAATGAAATTACCAAGAAAAAGGCAAAAATGCAAAAAAAAATTAATGTGGCAAGAAAGAAACTGCAAAAGATGTGTGTGAGAGCTGAAACAAGAAGGCAAGATTGTTACTTTGTTTTTGACCTCATCTGGAAATGCCCGCCCGCCCAGGGCAACTCAAAAGTTTTCTCACTCTGCCATGTTCGTGAATGACTTGAAAGTACTATATATATTAATTTTGGGGTCCCAAGTAAATTTTAGTGAGTGGATGAATTTGCAAATATAGAAAACACAAAAGGTGAGGATTGACTGTATTGGGTAAATAATATCACCAATTGATTTCTATAATCTTTTTCACTTAAATCTGACTCTAATTGGGACCTTAATACTAATTAAAATTGAATATATTTAAATCAGTCAAGTAAGAAATCTTCACCCACAGCTGATAATACACTAGCAAACATAAAATTCTTAAAAATGTCTTATTTATCAAAATGTCTTATTAGGTCACTCACATTTACCTAATATTTTATAATTAACAAGTGTATATGTATAATGTGTGTGTGTATGTTCATGGCAAACCTATTAATTTAGTATTTTTATTTTAGAAAGTCATACTCAATCCTCTTCTGAAGAAACTGGCCCAAAATACTTTTTTTCTGAACATATTACAACAACATATCATTGGTGAATTAGTGAATTTGAAGCTACTACGCTTACTACAACTGATTATAGCAAGAATTGGTTTTATGAGTCAAGGCAACCTGGTTGGACAGATCATAATAAAAGCCAGCTGACTGCCTTGGACTGATACAAAACCATTTTTATTGTGGTGGTCCATATTAAAGGATGATGAACTCACCTAGCCATATGACATATCTTGACAAAAGTAATAATAAGTTCATATGGATAGTGAGAAATACAGCACTTCTGGTTTTATCTTATATGATGTGTATTTTTCTATTTCTCTCTTAGATACATCATTCAGCTTTGAAACTCCAAAACCCAGGTGATTATAAAATTGCTAACACAGTTTCCTGTACCATGACTTTTCCTTACATATCCTTATAATAAACTCCTGTCAGCAAAGATAAATTGTGTATATCTGTTACTGGCAATAAGCATATAATTGATTATCACTAAGGATATTGAGATTCAGAGCATTTGAGTTAATTAGCTAAGGTCACACAGTCAGAGGTGACATTAGCCACAAACCAAATACCCTGATTTTAGGACTTCTGCTCATGTATATTACACAATAGCTACTCTTTTGTTTATACTGACACTGTCAAGATCACAATATTAGGGCATGTTCCACATGGCTTCAGTGGAAGATAAAAATACTTTGCATGTTAAAAACACACAAGAGAAGAACTCAATTTTACTCTTAAGTGTGAATGCTGAGTATAAATTATTTGATCTTCATCTATAATTTGATTGTCTCTTTTCTTGTTGATCTAATCCTTTTAAATAGACAACTGTTAAAACAAAAGAGATTTACCATGCTGAAACTGACTTGTGGGGGAAAAGGTCCTCCTTCATCTATTAATGGGAGATAAAATATTCACAAATAAAAGAGAAACTCATCTTTAACCTCAGTCCCATGAAATAAAACCTTACAAGGACGAAACACTTGACTTGATATTAATCAAGAACCAGCCTCCCTAGGCAGGAGAGACCTGAACAGGTTGGACTCATGACATGATGCTTGTGAAGTGCCTCAAAACTGTCATTCCTGCTGAGACTCCTGATGCTGCCACTTCTTATGCCAGACCTGCTGTCTTGCCCTGTTTCCCTCTTGTTCATACCTCTTTGTGCTCATGTCCGATGAGCCAAGGAACATACTCAAAATCTATTTCTTCGAGGGAAATAAAAGCATTTTTAGCAACCAAATTATGAAATGCTGGGGCTAACAATCAGTAACCATGATTGATTACACTCCAGGTCTTGTGTCTAGAGAAGAGAATCTGATAAAAACAGAAAGCCTTGAATCTATAGCTAAAAGGAAGTGATTTCTTAAACCATTAGAATGAAATCCAGAAAAAAATAAAGTATCTATATAAACTGAGGAATGGCACAATATTTTAATTGTTGTCACCATTATAACTGCCTAAATAACATTTAGATAGAGGTACAAGAACTAGATTAGAATGAGATATTGTATTTTCTATAGTCAGGTAAATAAATTTTAAATTGATTTTTATAGCTCATTTATTTATACCCAGAAAAATGTACATATTATATTAAAAATTTTAGAAATTCTTTTAACTTTACTAATAGTTTATACCATTTTTTATTGTTATTATTATTATAAAATAAATGCCACAAATATTTTATATGTATATTTTTTTATTTCATTTATTCATTCCTTCATCCTAATTGTTGAATTGAAACCATTTTTTATAGTTAAATATTTAGCACCTATCATGAAATGTACATGGTACAAAGCTTTAGCAATGCAATGATGAACGAGATAGCCACCACCCTAGGTATCACATAAGTTACCATTTAGAGGAAGAACAGAATTCCTAAGAGAAAATATAGGGAATGTTTAGTATGAAGTTCAATAATAGATGTAAGTATAAGATGTATGGGATAACTTAGGAGGAGTAAACTCAGCATTTTGAAAAATAGAAGTTTTCCTAGAGGAGAAAAAAATCTTCACTAAACACTAGTTTTCTTGAGGATTTGCCCAAATGAAGAAATGGAAACAGGTTTTCTGGCGTGCATAGATATCAGCAGCTGAAAATATGGCATGTTCAGAGAAACTACATTATTGCAACTGGTTGGAGCACAAACTGATAAGGTGAGAGAAATAAGGATAAAAGTAGAAGTGGGGTGTGAGGTTGCTGATCCATGAGGCTGGAGAGGAGAGGCCAGCGAAGTTGTTAGTACTAAGGTATTTGCTCTTTATCCTGTGAGTGATGGAAAAGCAATAACAGCTTTTAGGCAGTGGGTGAAGATACCAAGATTTCATCTTTAGGGTAATAATTCTGGCTGCAAATGTGGGATGGACTGGAGGGAGCACTACTCAAGGTAATACAGTTAGAAGGACATCGGTGGATAGAGCAGGGAAACTTGAGCCAAGCTAGTGGCCTTGGATATGAAGGGAAAGAGTTATTGTTTAAGAAATACTTAAGATTTAGAATGAAATAAATTTAATGATTGATTAGAATAATGGATCTGATTGGGAAGGTATTGGATTATTTAATCTTTTGAACTTCAGTTTCCTTGTTTAATATAATAAAAGTACCTATGCCATGGGGTGTTCTGAAAGTCAAATAAGAAAGGTTTTATATTCTATATTTAGAAAGAGTTATACCAAGATAACACCTCATTGCCCAGTTCAGGCAAATGGCTGGTACTGTTCTGTAAAGCAGAAATACACAAAGAAAGGGGTCTTAAAGACAGTTGATTAGTTCTGCTTTATGTTTCTATCTCTATTGCAGTCATTCATATCAAGTCTCCAATACTTTGATTTCCTAACTGGAGACTTGGGGAGAACCAGGCGTCCTCTTGCATTTCTAAAATGTTACCTGGATCACAGAATATTTTAAAACTAAAGATCAGGCCATGTTGCTGCTTGGCTTTAAAACTGCCAAATGGGTATTTTTAGAATCTTTTATATTTGTTTAGAATAACATAAGGCCTTAGGATAAGGACTCAAATCCTTAGCATTACTACAGGCCTTTCCAAACTATTCAGTGTCATCTCCCAACACTTTTATTATCTGCTTTTTCTGTTTTCCTCCATTCCAGATTTCTTCCAGTCTTTCAAATAAGACATGATTCCTACTGCTCATAAATCCTAGGCCCTTTATTGGAATTTCAATGCTTCTTTTTTAAACTCTTTGTCATCCTTTAGGTTTCATAACATTTACTTAAAAAAAAAAAACATTTATCACATGCTTACTGTACACTAGACATTTTTCTAAGCTCTTCACATGAGATGCTCTATATGATACTTACAAAATTACATAACAGAAATAGTTATCATCTCTTTTAAATATGTGAAAACTGATATAAAGGACTTAAGCCATCTAATGCCATGCATATACTAGGGACAGAGTGAAGATTTCAAGAAGAAACAATATTTTTAGTCTCAAAGTATCTTCCACCAACATATTAATAATCAATGAAAGATAGATGATTTCAGTGGAGGAACCCAGAAGACAATATCTTAAGCAAATAATCATGTTTAACATCATGAATAGTAATATAGAATCTGATATGATGCACTGAGAAGGACACATCATCACATCTCTGGTGTTCTTGTTCGAATGTGTAATTTCAGTCCAATAATGAGAAAACACATCAGACAAACACGCATTCAAGAATATGCCAGTACTTTTGAAAAACATCAGTCATGAAAGACAAGGGAAGCTGAAGACATGTCACAGATTAGAGTAGATGAAGAAGACAGAAAACTAAATATAATGTGGGGTCCTGAAACAACAACAAACAAATGAATTATAAGAAAAACGGTGAATTTTGAATAACATCTGTAGTTTAGTAGTTAGTGGTGTTGTACCAACATTACTCTCCTTGTTTTGGTCATTGTACCCCAGTTATGTAGAATGGTAACATTAGGGTTATCTGAGTGAAGAAGTGTTTGCAAAAATTTTCACTATTTTTGCAACATTTTTATATCTAAAATTATTTTTTAAAATTGCAAGTTGAAAAAGAGAGAGAGAGGAAGAGGAGTAGGGATGTGAAGGAGGAGGTGGGAAAAGGCTAGAGATCCGAAGAGAAGCCCAATCAGAAATTACATGAAATATTTTACACTGGACTCACAGCTCTAGCAGAAGCATAAGGGTTCATATTGAGAAATATTCTATTCTTAAATGTCAAGACATTTTAAAAATCCTTGTTATTATTGACATTATTAAATAATATGTTAGGCTACTTTAATCTGGTAGTGTCAGAAAGAAGGGAGTTCTATGCAAGTGAATTCTTCAGATAGTGATAAATTCCAAATGATTCTTTTTTCTTTCAAAAAACCAGAATGCCTAAGGGACAGAAGCTTCTAAATCAGAAAATCTAAACTTTTCATCCTGGTTGACTCTCCTTTGTAGCTATGAGACTTTGGCTAAATTATATAAATTCTTCAAAACTTAGTAAATTTAGAATAATATTTGTGCTACATAGTAATCTCTAACTAAATGCTACTCCCACTCTCCTGTAATATTAAGACAATGCAAAGTTTACCACCGTTTGAACATGTTTTTATATGAAAGTTTACCCTCCCAAGGTACTGACATACAAATACCTTCCTTATCCTGGCACTAAATACTCTCAGTTTGTTACACTCTTTGAGTCTTGTTCTTAATTTTAATTTTTTTGTTTCTGCTCTTTTGCTATCAGTTTTTTGTTTGTTTGTTTGTTTGTTTGTTTGGTCAGAGTTGTCAATGTGCCTTTCATCAAAGAACTATTATTACTCAGTTTTGTGTCAGTCATAGCACATAGTAAGCACTCAAGAATTTGGTGAGTGACTGACTGAATGAAAAAACATATAAATGAATTAATTAATGTTTCTAATATTTCATGGATTATAAAACTAATATAAGGAAAATTCAAAATTCAGTGAGGCACTGAGTGGTATTTTAAATTATGCCTTTTTGAGGCCATTTTTACTTTCTTGTGGGGGCTTTATATCAAAAAAACTACTTTGGTATGCTAAGAAATTACTACATAACTAACAACTATATTAATTATTTTTTAATTGAGCTTCAAATTAAATTAAAGACATAAAAATTTTGTCAATTAATTATAATTTTCATGTCCTTGCAGGTTTCTAGTTTTTAAAATTTACATTTACAGGTAATTCTTGATCTAAAATCCATTACATTAATTAAGATTTACAGGTATAACTTTCATGTTACAAAAAATAATGATATATAAGTATCTCTCTCAGAGACATAAATTTAGAAAGTAGCAGACCAGATTTGAACTATAATGCAAAGTCTTTTTTTTATTTTTTTCATTACATTTTGTCACTTTCAAAATATTGAAAGTTAATAATTTGATTTGTATTTCTATATGATTCTCAGCTCATAGCTGAGTTGATATGAGTCATCAGCTTGCCACCACCCCTGTGCCATCTCAGAATTATTAGATCATTGAGCAGAGTCAGATCTGTATCTTCTGCGAATATGTAAGTCAGTCCTTTCATATGGGAGTAAGAGGGAACAACTGTGGCCAGGACAGGGGTTAGTTAGGGCAGCTTGTCTTCTCTCACTGCTAGCACTGTCCACCTCTGAAGGGTATTCAGCATTTGTTACAGCTTCACATCTCAGTTCAAGGTTCAAGGGACCTGAAAATGAGTTAGTTATCTGTGTAGACATTGCCTTCACACAGGCTTCATTAACTTTCTCTTAGTCTGAGGGCTCATCTGATTCATGGTGATTTTATTTTTAGAAAGAAAGACTTAAATTTAATATTCTGAAATTAATTTCTTTATTATTTGTTTAGTCTATTCCCCCTCTTTTAGGTTTTCTCTTCTTTTTTGGAACTCTGCTTTCCAGACTGAATGAATACCAGATTTCTACTGCCATATATAGTAATAGTCTGTGCTTTGATAAAAGAAAAAAGAAAAACAGTGCTATGGTTTGGCCTCTGCAAGGGCCATTCTATTTTTGTTTACATAATTTAACATTTGTATTGGCAGATAGGATGGAAAAGGCTTTGCCTAAGGCGGAGATGTATAATATATTGATCCCTTTAATGCCCAATGCAAGACTATAAAAAATGAAAAAGGAAAGACTATGATACATATTTTGTTTATCATACCAGTATTTGTCCTCAATATTCAAAAGCATATTTTTGTAATTAACTCCACCCAAGCTGATGCCATGTGATTTATATCTTAAGTAGGCAATTAGAGGCTTGTACAGTGCAAGAGTCAAGCAATGCATTTTTTTTTCCATAAGCCACTGGAGTACAGTGTAACTGCATAAAAGATCCCTAATTAATTTTTTTATGATACCTGCCTATTGCATTGGTTATGGCTGTAAAAAAAGCCCATCATGAAGTTGCCAAGGCTAAGGTAGTAGAGTATAGGAAGGCTCCACTGAGTGACTGGAACAAGCTCCTACCTCATGCTCTCCCAAATGCTGATAGAATGATCTTTCTACAGTGCAAATCTAATTATGTTATTCCTTGCTTACATCTAGTCAATGGTTTTCCATCACATTCAGGATTCAGCTGCCCTAGCATGTCAGAGACACTTAGGCTATCTTTCTAGTTTTTCAGACTCAATCTTCAAAAGTCTGTGATGTCTATTCCTGAGTCCATTAGTTTACAAAAATAAAACAAAATCAAATAATTTGCACTACCTGAAAATATTGGGCTGTTTCATGTCTTTGTTGATTCAGTTATGCAAAAACATTCTTCACTTTTTCCTCTTGGTAAAATTCAACAGAGCTTTAAAAATCAACTCTATAGTTGCTTCTTTAATGTTTCATTGAGTCATCTCTGAAGAAAAGCTTATAAAAAACAGCTCTGTTTTGCTTGAGATTATAACCATTTTTATCAATACAGTGATTGTACTATATTCAAAGTTTATATTTTTTCACTTTTAGTATGTAAATGTTAATTTAAATATATTTTTCTTTTATTACATAGAAGAAGCCTATTTTTTAGTAATAGTTATTTTACTTATTAGTCTATTTATTGTGGCTATTACTGAGCCTGGCACATAATGAGCTCTGAATAAAATATTTTACTTTTTATCCAACTCTTAAAAATGTATATTTTTGGCCATAAATGCCCCCAAATTTACCTATTTGCTATATTAGTTTGGCTTGAGAGTATCTGAACTTGGGGGAAAATACCTTCCTGTGACATGGTAAGCCACTGGACTAGTTTACTTAACTAGTCCAGATGTTTACCTATCATGAGTTTCTTTTTCTCTTGAGAAACTTACACAACTTAAACTTGATCTCAAAATCTCAGTCTATCCCCCCCAGCTAACACACTGTACATTTGGTTAACAAAGTAGGTTTCCTATTTTATCACAAATTAGCCTAAAATAAAAATACAAAAAATTCTGATTTTAGAATAACTTTACCATCTTTTCCTACCGATGGAGCACATTCAAAATTTTTTTTTTAAGATTTTTGAAAAAATAAAAAAGAAAGATTAATGGTGGAATGACTGATAATGTCTTCAAACTATGTAATTCTAATAATTCAGGCTATTCCATTACTTTGCATGTCATAATATAGGTCTATATCTGTTTTTCTGTGTAATATTGTACACTCCGAAATATTCATATCTATTTGGAAAACTCTTCACTGTTATTTTATCATGAAATTCTTACAAGTAAACATATCTTCATAGATCTCTTAATTCTGATGCATAAAAATGAATGTTTCTACTTCATTCAAATATATTATATTCAACCTTTCTACCAATTGTAAACAATGACTTTATAAACATTAAAATATACCAGTTATAGTGTTCTGTGATGAATACAGCTTATAAAACTACATATGATTCATTTTGAGGCAAATCATATTTGTATGCATTTATAAAGGAGCAAAAGTCACCAAAATTTTCTTTTACAACTTCAGTTTCATCTTTAAAGATATCCAGAAAGTGACTAAAACAAAGCATCAATGTTTATATGTTGATTTTAATCCCTTTGCCTTATCTCTAGCCAAGAATGCTCACTTTAGTTGCAAACAGCTTTAATAATTTTTATTTTAAATGTGTATGTGCCATTTTTAAATGTCACTACAGGAGACAAAATAATTGGCAAGTTTTAAGCTCAACTGAATCTTTAGATATGAATATAAAGTACATAACTAAAATAAGTAAACAAGTCTATCCAAAACTTTTAGAATGGGTGCTGGGGCTTACTACACATTTACTTCTGGGAGATAATCGTCAGCTCTTTGTCAGTTTTACTGTATAAAGCCTCAAAATCAAAATTCTCAATAATTTCAGGTTGTTTTGAATTTCATATATGGTAGTCCCCCTTATCCATGCAGGGAATATGTTCTAAGACCTCCAGTGGATGCCCATAAACTTGAATGGTTCTAAATCCTGTATAAACTAAACTATATATATATATATATATATACACACATACATATACACAATAAAGTTTAACATAAATTAGGTACAGTAAGAGATTTTCAATAACTAATAATAAAATAGAACAATAAATGTGAATGCGGTCATTCTCTCAAAATATCTAATTATAATATACTCTTTTTTTAACAATAATGTGTGATTATAAAATTCCTAAATGATCATAAAATTCCTATATGATGAGATGAATGAAATGAATGACATATTGCACTATAAATGGTTAAATAAAAAATGTTCCACAAATAAGAAATCATTTTCCAAAATTTACATATTTGTTTTATCGAGAAATTCACTGTGTTAGAAAACGGGGCTACAGTTGGTCCCATCTTTGTAAGCCAAAACTCAATCAAGCATTAGTTCATCAAAAAAATAAATTGGTTTCTGAGGAACAGGGGATTTTGTATAATAAGAAATTAATAATTTACAGGTTAGTAAAGTGACAGGCTAGATGGGCCTCTGAAACGTGTTGAGAAACAGTATTTTCTCTATAAGACATTAGCTCCAACAATAGGTTCCCCAAAAGCATAAAGGTACCAGCATATATAGATGCACAGAATATATAGATGTCTTTCCCTCATTCCTCTCCCCTTAAAAAGAAAGCTTGACCAATTTCAACTCCTAATTTAATTTTAGGAGTGAAGGAAGTCCAAAATTTCACCACAGAATTGAAAATCTGATGTTCCCAGCTGATGTCCCAGATTATAATTTAATGTTGCCCCAATTTGAGATGCATTAAAATGTTAAAATGTCTAATGATGCTCACAATATTTTGATGAGAATTGCAAAGTGTCACACTTGATGGCTGTAAATAAATAGTTGTTGAGTGTTGTTTTGTTTGATATTTCCATGTTTTCCCTCTGGATTTGTTCACCAGGTTTCAGGATTTATACTTGAGATATCTTTTGCAATTGAATAGAATATTGCTATCTTTACAGGAACTTGAAATCAAGCAGTTTTGTTAAGAGAGGCAGCTTATGGCAGCGATGTCACAACTGTGAAAACAACAGATTATTGATGTTATTTAGTTTCTGATTAGGCTGATCTAATCAACTAGCTTGATTTCCCCCTCCCCCCCAACTGATACATCTTGGGTGAACCCACAGTGTCTCAGAACAATAGATCTGCAATAAACAAAGACTATTTAGTTCAATCCCCTGAGGTGACAGGTGAAAAAATTGACCCCTAAAGGAAGAAAATTAAAGCTATTTGCCCAAAGGTTCACATTTTTATGTAGAGAAGCCTGCAGGTTTAAAAAAAAAATCTCAAGAATCTTAAATCCAGTCTGTCAATTCTCATACAACATAAATTATATTATTAATGAAGTAAGTAGTTTGTACCAATAAGATCTCTAAACTTCAAAACGATGTATTAAACACTTAAAATATCCAAGAGCAAAATCATTGTTTTTATTTCTAATTTTTATCAAGTCAAAAGACCTACCTCTCCCATTTATTCCCTTGTTTCACTAGAAAAATACATTTTAAAAAAAATGGAAACATATGAATTATATATAGAGAGAACTCAAGCTCATATATGAAAAATGCAATATAAAGCAAACTACAATCTACTAATTTTATTAAAAATAGAGTAGTTGTAAGTTAATATAAGTTATAGGGCAAGCTTCATTTTATTTAAAACACAAAACAATCATAAGCAAACACTTGACTATTTCAGTTCAAGGATATATTTACTTTAGAAAACTTATGACTGTAAATTATTTCACTACCTCTTAAATCTCTTCTGTAACACAGAAATGTCTTTCTCAAGGACCTGAGAGCCAACCACTCTGCAAAATAGTCATCAAGAAAGATAAAGCTGTCTCCTAGTCTCAGTGGGTTAGTAGATGCCTAAATTCCGTAAGCAACAATTAGCAAACACAGATGCAATAATCACATTGACCAATCTTACTCCTGAAATCCTCCAGGATTTTTCCATTAGCTTACCCCAGCATTTAAGAAATTCTCTAGTCTTTTGTATCAGAGTTAAGTTCATTCTGTCACTCCTTTTTCACCTGTTTAACTCAATCTGGTGCAATTTTTATTTGACCCTTGAAATAAGGTTGCTGTTTGTTAGGTGTGAATTTAATTAATACTCTATTTTTACTTGTTTCCCTTTGACATCCACAATTACAGTCCAGGGATATATGGTAGCTGAAGGGAACTGAACTCTGTGTGGTAATCACTCAATAGAATATATAAATGTCAATATATACTGTATGTCTGAAAATTATATAATTGTATTAACCAATGTTACCCCAATAAACTTAAAAACAAAGTCTAAGGAGCTTGATGTTAGTGTTTTTCTTTGATACCATATAGAAAACATTTTTCAAGTACTTTGTTAATATGAAAAACATGACTTAAATACTTTGATAATGATAATAATGATGATATTAGATAAGGACAAATATTATTAATACTTATTAAAAGCTAAAAATACAAAATAAACACATAAATATATTATGTTTAAGTCTCCAGTGTTCAATCTTTTGCATCATCTATGGTGCTATTTCAAAGAGGCAACAAAAAAGTATATATTATAAAAATGATTAAAGTCATGGCAAATTGTTAGTCATATACCAATGTGTCAATATCGAAAGATCACAGTGGTTCTGTTAATTAAAAGCAGATTTTATTTGTTAATGAAAATGCTTAATGAAAGCTAAATTACTAAAACTGGAAAAAAACATTTTTATTCAAAGGATTTATATTTGGGGATGACTCCAGGAGTAGTGTGATTGACAAAAAAATAAAAATAAAAACTTACAGTTTTTTTTATTTGTCTTTAATAAAAATTGATTGTACTTATTACAGCTTTATGCCATTGCTTTATTGCAGGAGCTGAGGAGGCATTTCTTGATAAGACCTATTTGCAGCTACTTCTAGCTTTCGAAAATATATTAGCTTGAAATTCATCATCATTTTTCTCCTCATTTCTAAATGAAGCTTTTCATTGAAAATTTGGTGAAATTCCAGGCTCTATTTTTTGAGTTACTGAAACAATAAAATTGATATTTTTCACCTGCATGTTGTTTCAGGTGCAATTTGAAGTATATTTGTGGTGAAGGTCATTGAAAAAGGCTCTGTGTGAGCCTCATTCCAAAAGTGAAAAAATTTCCACTTGATATATATATATATACACATACATACATATAAAATATTCTCTCTATATTAGGATTTTAAAGTTAAAATCAAAACCAACCAACCAATTAAACAAATGAAAAACTCAAATAGCAACTTCTGCTTATTTTTCAATGAAGTGTATTTGTCAATTCTCATTTCTTGGTCCTATTTCTACTTCTTTTTTTTATGGTATGTAGGGTTCAAAAATCAGCTTGTTTTATTATGTTTTTTGTTATAATCTAAAAGATTGAATGTTCTGACATTCTATTGGCTTTTATCTTAAAGGTGATGTTCTCTGTTAAAAATGTTTATGTAATGTTTTTATAATTTTTTTTCATGAGTTAAACTACTATTATAAAAATATTGCATGACTTTATCTGGATTCCATGTCTAGTTCTATTAGCCAGTACTTGGATCATGAAAGCAAATAAATGTTTAAAAGTAAAAATATTTGTTACGATTTTAATTTAAAAATTAAGGGCCATTTAAAAATTAGGAAAATAAAATAAAAAAGTAAAATTTCCTTCAAATCCATATACCCACATATAACAATATAAACAATTAGCATTTCCTTGGAGTATTTTAATACATACAGACACACACAATCACTCATGGTGGGCTAAAACAATTTAGTCATTTCCCCCTGAATAAACCCACGTCAAAATCCTTAGAACTTGTAAATGTCACCTAACATGGCAAATAAGTAAGTTAGTAAATAAGTAAATAAGTAAATAAATAAATAAATAAATAGGACTGCAGAAAGGTTTAAATTAAGATTCTTGAGATGAGGAGGTTCTACTCAATTTTCCAGATGGACTTTAAATGCAATCACATGTACTCTCTCTTATATTAACAGTAAGGTAGAAGGAGTAGACACAGAAAAGAAGGGATGTGATGATAGAGGCAGAGATTAGAGTGCTGTGGCTACAAGATAAAAAATGCTGAGAACCAGGATAAGCTGTTAAAAGCAACAAAAGAATTCAACCTAACCCTTCTAGGTGGAACATGGTAATACTTATTGATATCTTGATTTTGGAATTTTGGCCTCCAGAACTATTGGTAAACAAACTTCTGTTGTTTTAAACTATCCATTAGTATTTTGATGCAACAGTCTAAAAAACAACTACAGCACATATTTATAAACACATTGTTGACATGATTTTGTCTTTCTACAGTTGTCATTTTATTTATTAGTTTCTACTGTTTCACTGTTGGGTAAGTCTTATATCTGTTTAACTGTAGTCACTTGTACTTATTGGCACTAATGGATTTCTACCCTCCCCACTACCCCTGAGGTTGCCAGAATTAAATTCCAGAGACTGGATGGTTTAAACAATAGAAATTTATTTTCTCATAGTTCTTAAAGCTTAAAGTCTGAGATTAGGGTGACATCATGGTTGGGCTCCTGGCTTGCTGATGGCCACCTTCTTAGTATCATCACATGGCAGGGAGAGAGAGATTGATGGGAGGGTGGGTAGGGGGTGAGAGAGTAAGAGTGTGTTCAGGTTCCTCTTCCTCTTTTTAAAAAAAATTAATTCTTAATAAACAAATATATGAAATAATTAACAGTTAATGGTAAATGTATAATTGATTTATTATTCACTTTTAATAACTATTGTTAAAATTATAGAATATTTTATTTTTATTATAATATTTTATAGTATTCCATGTTACAGAATATTTTTAAAAGACTTCGATCTTTTCAAAATTTTTGTTACTATTAATATTATTGTATTAAATATACATGTATTTACTTTAGTTCATTATTTGCAATTGCTTTCCTTAGGGTTAACAGGTATTTTAGTATTCCTATATACCGGTGTCTTCATCTGGAAAAGCTATAATTTGGACAAGTTGACTTCTAATGTCACTTCCAGCTATTGTATTCAAATTATAGTTTCTCTGGAATTAGTGGGAGAAGATGAAAGTTGGAAAGTAAAAAATATTTGAAATAGTTTAAAATATTTTACATGGTCAGAACATAATTATTTGATCACTATGTATTCTTTTAAAAACTATCTAGCTTTAAGCATTGCAAGATGGTAAAGATAATGCTAAGAGAGCACAGTGATTTCAAAAATGTCCTAAAGATTTTCAATGAATTGAATTAACAATTTCATGTCAACTTTAACAAAATTAGGTTATGTTAACAAAAGTTTTCTGACACCAAAAACCCCACATCTGGAGTGCATAAAGAGAAGAAACTTTATTCAAAAAACAGTTTGTGGAATGGAAAAAAGCAGCCTGTGGTGAAACCAAATGTGCATTGTCTTGAGACAAAGAAGAGGCCAGTTTATACAGAGACAAAGCCCATTCTGGTCCCTGATTAGTCCATTTTTATGAAAATGAGGAGTTCGAATCAATACAGTTTAATTGGTCCAAATAGCATTGTCCTAATTGATTAGAATAACAAATTCTGATTAATAGTCATGGAGCTAGTCCCATCATTTGGTAAAGATGTAAACAAGGATATAGCAGGATAGGACTCTGCCCATTGGCCAAAATATAATTCCAAAAATTTCTTTATAAAGTTCTGTTCAGACTGCAGGGACACACAGTTCAGGAGGCTTGGAGGCTCAGTCTGTGACTTACCCTGATATACAGTTGTGGGTGAGAGGCCTCTGTGAAAAATGGCTCCTAAACTCTGATTATGAATCTGGGCCCAGTTAACCACAAGGATTCTTTGGCAGATATATTCCTTCTTGAGGTAATGTGACATAAAATCATCATTTATTTTTCAAACATTTCCTTCTGAAATACCTAAGATTTCTGTCAATTCACCAATTGGTAGCTTTTCATGAATCCTTTATTCAAAATGGTATGATAGTGGTCACTTTGTGGTTGAGACTTAGAAACCAAGCTTTATCCTGATTTTTTTTTAATATGTCATCTCAAAAACAACCTAGCATTATCAAAGGAATGAATTTAGGCTCTAAATCTGTGAAACTATACCATACACCTTAGGAAAAAAAATGGTATGAAAATATCAAGAAGTAAATATAAAATATCATTGAGATAAATGGAAAGGCTTCAACTACAAATATTCATGGACTGTGGATCTACAGTTGGAGAAAAATAAAAGATTAAGAAGTGTTTATATCCCATTCTTATGATATGTACAGAGAGAATTAATAAACAGTTCACAATTTATGCAACAGTAGAGGAAGGAATGAGTGAATCTCTTCTCTGCCTTTAGTGATATGACAAATCCTTTCATTTATGAATGAACAACAGTTTTAGCCACATAAAACCTCTTTGCTTATCTCATTTTATAGCTGCAATTTATTTTTCATAATTACACATGTTAAGCAATAAAATTATAGTGCCCAGAAATCTTTGACACTAAAAGGATTACTTTAAGACTTAGTTTAATACTGTAAAGCTTGCTGGCTTCAGACCCATTCTTTGGTTTGGTTTTGTTAACTTATATTGTTTTCGTTTTCGCAGCAGAGGGGTCACCTCATCCTTGAAAGAAGAATGACTCTTGAATTAACTCCTCCATTTTCTTCGATTTGTACACAATTGTGTTTGTAGCGTGTGTGTGTGTTTGTGAGTGTATGAGAGAGAGAGAGAGAGAGAGAGAGAGAGAGAGAGAGAGAGAGAGAGAGAGGAGCATACAAACCTCAAGGATCAAGGTCTAAATGGTATTACAGAGTTTCCGTCTAAATGATGCAGTAGTCAATACTAGCATTAAATATGGCATCGTATTTTTGCTACACCAATGAAGTTATATTTAACTTTATATATTGGAGCAACAGTGACTACATTACAATTGTTATAGAGTCACAATATTATGTGAACTGTTGAGAAGTCAAGGCAAGAAATAAATAGGACAGTGGATATACTAGTTTTCTGGGGATGGCATAACAAAGTACCATGAATTGTAAGGCTTAAATAACAGAAATTTATTGTCTTTGAGTTTTTGGAAGGCAGAAATCTGAGATCAGTCATCAACAGGGTTGGTTATTTCTGAGGGCTGTGAAAGAGAGTCTATCCCATTCCTCTCTCATAGGTTCTGGTGGTTTGCTGGCAATTTTGATATTCTTTGTCTTCTAGGTCTCTGCCTTCATCTTTAAATACTATTCTCCTGGTGCATATATTAGTCTCAAAATTCTCATCTTTTATGAAAACATTTGTCACATTGGATTAGGGACCCATGGTATTTACAACAACCCTACTACTAAAAAAGGTCACATTCTGAAGAAATGGGAGTCAGGACTTCAACATAATGCATTTTGGGGAAACACAATTTAATCCACAATGAGAGTTTTCTACCTGTTTTTCAATGTTCTGTTTTCAGAGCGGTATTGTGGGCAGACCTCAGCAAAATAAAGGAATGGAAAAAATCAGTGGTAGAATAGGAAATGTCCATGGAAAGTGACAGTTAATGATTGTTTAGAGACTTTATTTTTTAAGATAAATTTTAAGTTCAAAGAAGAATTAAGAGGAAGGTACCCTGTGACCCTCCCTGTTATAAACATCTCTCACCAGAAGTACATGTATTATAATTGATTAACTGACATTAACACATCATAATCAGCCAAAGTTTATAGTTTATTTCACAGTTCACTCTTGATGTTGTACATTCTATGAGTTTGGATAAGGGTATAGTGGCATGTATTTATTATTATATCATACAGAGTATTTTCAATGTCCTAAAATTCTCTGTACTCTGCTATTCATCCCTCTCATCCCTCACCTACTGGCTGTTACTAATTCTTTTTTTTTACTGTTTCTATAGTTTCTTTCCCAGAATGTCATAAAGTAGAAACATATAGGATGTACTCTTTTCAGATTGTTTTCTTTCACTCAGTCATAAGCATTTCAGGGTTTTCATGTCTTTTCATGTCTTGACAGCTCATTTCTTTTTAGTGTTGAATTCATTGTCTGAATGTACCACAGTTTATTCATTCTTTCACAAACGAAAGGGCATCTTGGTTGCTTCCTAATTTTGGTGATTATGAAAAAGCTGCCATAAACATCCGTGAGTAATGCTGGCCTTATAGAATGAGTTAGAAAGTATTCCCTCTGCATCTGTCTTCTGAAAGAGATTGTGGAGAATTGCTATAATTTTATCCTTAAACATTTGATATTATTTTCTAGTGAACCAAGCTAGGTTTAGTGCCTTCAGCTTTGTGAATTTACTAATTATTGATTCATTTTTTTTAGTAGATTCAGAAATATTTTGCTTGTCTATTTCTTCTTTTGTTAGTCTTGGTAAATTGTATTTTCAAGAAATTGGTCTCTTTATCTAGATTATCAAATTTGTGTGCATAGAGTTATTCATAGTATTTTAATATTAACCCTTTAATGTCCACAAGAATTGTAGAGATGCTCCCTCTTTCATTTCTGATCATTGTAATTTGTATTCTCTCACTTCTTTTCTTAGCCTGACTAGAAGCTTATTGATGTTACTGATCTTTTCAAAGAATCAGCTTCTGGTTTCATTGATTTTCTCTATTGATTTTCTGTTTTCAATTTCATTGATTTCTGCTCTGATTATTATTCCTTCAGCTTACTTTGAATTTAAATTGCTCTTTTTTCAGTTTCTGAAGGTAGAAACAGTAATAACATTCTAAAACTGGTAAAGGAAATTTTAGGTTTATATAGTATGGGTTGTCCCATTACTGTTGTATTATTTGATTTTCTGATACTTCTATAACATTCATATCATATTTGGAAAATTCTATAATATCTTTTTTGGAATGTTAGAAAGTTAAAATAGCAGTATTGATAAGAATAGATGGTAGGAAGCAAGAAAAAGAAAAAGTGATTGTTTGACCTTGATATTTTTTCAAATATCAAGTATTTCAAATAAACATATCAGATAGGGATCTCTTTTTATAAAGTAATTCACATGTATCTTATTTTTAAAATCAGATCCACTATAAATCCAGAAATGAGTAAATGTTATAATTATTCTCTTTATGAAATAATATCAAGATATACTTTAAATTTGGGCAGCCTCAAAATCATTCTGCTGTCATGTGAGAATAAAGGTAAGAACTATTTTTTAGTTGTAATTTCCACATCTATGAATTTTAGACATATTTCCAGGTAATTAGTATCATGGAATGGCACACAGTTGACATATAGTCCTCCCTCAGCTCTCCAGACAATATTTGAAATTCAGGACAGGTATTCTACTACAAAGCTCATTGGTAAAGTTATTTAATTTAAGCCAATTTAATTCAGGGATGGTGTTTTAAACTTCTCCTTTGATGTTATATTCCTGATTTTGTGGGTGTATGTAGATTTTAATGGCTTAATTTTTTCTCTCTTCCCAGAACAATGTCCTTTCTTGATGTGAGGCCTTTTATTTTCATTCATTAAGACCAGTAACCAACTCACATCTTTCCTCTGCAAACCTGGACTCTTGTTTAGTAAAATTCTTTTAAAAAGAATTTCTCCTCCTCCTCCTCTTTCTTCTCATTCTCTGCCTCTTCTTTTCCTTTTCTCTTCTCGTCCTCCTCCTTCTCTTTCTTCCTTATTCTTTCTTTCTTTCTTTCTTTCTTTCTTTCTTTCTTTCTTTCTTTCTTTCTTTCTTTCTTTCTTTCTTTCTTCCTTCCTTCCTTCCTTCCTTCCTTCCTTCCTTCCTTCCTTCCTTCCTTCCTTCCTTCCTTCCTTCCTTCCTTCCTTCTTCTTCTTCTTCTTCTTCTTCTTCTTCTTCTTCTTCTTCTTCTTCTTCTTCTTCTTCTTCTTCTTCTTCTTCTTCTTCTTCTTCTTCTCCTCCTCCTCCTCCTCCTCCTCCTCCTCCTCCTCCTCCTCCTCCTCCTCCTCCTCCTCCTCCTCCTCCTCCTCCTCCTCCTCCTTTCTTCTCCTTCTTCTTGTTATCCTTCTTCTTTTTTCTTCACTAGTTTTAACTATATTTGTGATACTGCTTTTTGGATTTTTCTGATTCTACTTCCTGTTACTAATTCAATGTAATAGGTCTCTAAGTTTCTTAGTCTTTATACATGTTTTATAACATGCTTGAAAAGATAAAAATGCACAAAAAATGATCACACTAGTTATTTGGTAGTTCTTCATTACTGTGTCTTTTTTTTTTTTTGGAGTTAAACTCTTTTTTACTTTTATGACTTAAGATCTCAGGAGTCAAAGTTTTTTTTATAATATATATATATGTATATGTACATATATGTGTACACACACACACATGCACACACGTTTTTAGGTTGAGCCCTCTTGTCCTACTTACTTCTTTCTCTGACATGACCATTTTATCTTAATGTTCCATTCAACAGAGATTTATGTAATAATAAATGATCTCATTTGTAATAAAAATTTACTGTTAAATAAAATTTGACTGTACTCATGAGAAGCATTCTCCAGAACCAATCTTCAGACTCTTTTCCCTGGGCTATCTTCTGCAATGCATGACCATAAAGTTTCTTTAGATGGCTTATTATAGAATTATAATATGTTTCCTTTTTCTATGTAACTGAAAAATCATACCTCTTTAGTCATTCTCAACATTCCTATGTAACACAATATACCACCAGAAATTTCATTAACTTTGTTTTCTGGAGAGCTCATTGTATAATAATGCTTCGCTAGAAAAGAGACAGAGGAAGTCTTAAGAAACAGAAGTAAATAATCAAAAGTAGACAGTTTGCCAAAAGTTTCTCTTACTTAGTATGCACATATAACTGACTCAAAAACACAAAATTAAATAATTTTGAATTATTACTTAAAAAAACAATCACTTTCAAAACTTAGCTGTTTTAAATATCAATAAATTTCCTAATAAAGTAAAACACTTTTAGTTAGTTTGTATCCCCTAGTTAAATTAAAATTGAACAACAGCCACACAAGCCTTGCTTCTTATGTCATTACTTGTTCTGTCATTCACATCTCTCACACACTTAGGGGAGTTAAAATGTCTGTGTTCTGGAATTACAAGCTTATTTGGAGGATACTTCTAGTGCTACTGACCCTCAGTCTTTGATAAACTTTTATTTAGCCTCTTGAACTCTCTATATAAATTCTTGTGGGCCCTATTGTATGACTTTTTCACATGAAATAAGGCAGGTGTATGTTTGCTTTGAGGATTCTTTTTTTTTTTTAACCCAGTTAAAGTTAAGCTCTTCCTTTCTTCTCAAGTTGACACTAGCTATTTTGATTTTGCATCAAAATGTTATTTATCAAATCTTCTATTCAATTCCATTTTATATCTCTTCTCTGGTCTGTAAAATTATTGCTTGTGGCTCAACTTCTATCTGGAAAGTGATTTCTACAGACATAAAAGTGAGCAATCTAAAGCACATTTTAGTTGTTTTATTTGTGCTAGGGGAAAGGTGGTCAACTAAGAAATTTACACCCCACAGTATTTCTATAGGTGTTCACTTTTGTTATTTTATTTGTAAAATTACAACTTTTGGTATTTAAAAATACAAAAAAATTAATTTGAATCCTTTGTGCAATATTTTGCATTCTGAAGTTTAAAATTTTGTTTTCAAAGGTTAATTTTATCTTTAAAATAAAAAAAAATACTAACTTCCAATTAAATTTAGATAAAAATATTTTATTTAATGACTAACAGTCACCTAAACATCCAGGTACCTTTCAACAAATAATTGTTCCATGTATCTTCTATAAAACCTTTCGGTTCAATTATTCTAGTCTTTCACTGATTTAAATTTAATTTCTGGCCCCTTCAATATCATTTTCCATCACCTACTCTAACCCTAAACTTTGGAAAACAGCTTTTCTGTTTTTTATTTTATATATACATATATAATTAATTTATAGGAAACTTAGGGAGATCTTGAGCCTGTGGTGGGTATTTTTAAGTTATAACTCCAAATATGCACTTTATTTCAACTCATAGAATTAGAGAATCATATTATTGCTATTGCCTGTACTATATGCTTCTTTTTCACTCTCCTCTACAATGACAGTATGTTAGAATTATCATAGAACAAAGACAAAATCATAGATCAAAGATAATAATAATAATAATAATAATAATAATTAATAATTAAAAGAGGGAACAAAGACAAGACTGCCTAGATTAAGACAGCTACAATTAGGTGTATTAATTCATGTGTTATATTAAGTAGTTTTCTAATTAAGTTCTAGAATGCTCAGTTCTTTATTAAAGAAAATTATCTAAATCTTAATGACAAGAACATTAGTCAGAAGCAAATGTGAAATAGTTCTTATTGGCAGGGATTCAGGAAATGGATGCCAATGTTTCTTAACCTTGATTGTAATGAAAAAGATAAATAATTAAATAATCACTTACATAAAATTATAACAGAAGGAGTAGCATATTGTATGAGTCCAGCCCTTATGGCATAAGCTACAATTAGTTGCCAAAATTATAAAACTTTGCAAATTCAGTCTGTAGATAACGAGATATTACTGGTGAGCTCCCTATAATATGTCTATGGCTGACTCTTCATTATAAAATGTTATTCTATACACACAAAGTGAAAAGATGCTTCTGACAGCAAACACAAGATTAAATGTTGACTGGGAGTGTTACCTAAAAATTACAAATTTTAGAATTAAAACAAAAATTTATATTTAGTCATATCCATATTATGTCTGGAAAGCACAAAAAAGAAGGAAAATATTATAGTTTAACACTCTATGGAGAACTACTTTTAATATTCTGGTACCATTCTAGTTTTTATTTCATCATGCTTTATCTAAAATTTTAAGTCATTCATTGTCTTAAAATAAAGATTTTCGGATCAGTTTTGGTGAAATGTGTTTCTGTATCATAACTAACTTTTTCTCCCAAGGATTGAATACATATGGAATTTCCTTTTGTATTGATTATAAATTACCTTCCAAAACACAATTTGAATATAAAGATTCTTTTCTAGATCTATTTTTTTTAAATTAGATTAGTGTTTATGTAATGGAGTTAATAGTGTAACTCTCTAAGGTGCTACAAAATTGCTTTCCCAAGTAGTTATACTAATTTACCTTCTTACAGTGATGAAAGATTTATCATACCAATATTACATATTTTTAATATTTGTCTTTGATAATTTATAAGCAAGAAAACATACATGGTTGTTTTAATTTAGGTAAAGGTTCTTATATTCCTTTTTTTCTCTTTTTAGTTAACAATGGTTATTGCTTTTTCTTATAATTTTCTTGATTGTTTTTAAATTGAGACTAGTTTCCTCTAGGGTTTTCAAATTACTCAAATATTCCTACATTTCAAAAGTTTGATTTTCATTATTTACCTATTTATCTAGAATTGATTTTTGATATGATATAATGTTTTATTTTTAAAGTAACTTATTAGATAACTGTCTGCCCCACATATATACAATATTTTTTTCATATAACATGTTAAATTATATAATCTGCTTTGTTTCAGATTTATTCATTTAGTTCCTCTTATTTTATGGCAGTATCATCAAAAATATCTACTTAGCATCTTCAATCTTTGTTTATACATACTGCTAGAACAATCTCTTCCTTGTCTCTGACAGTGTATTATCTGCTAACCAGAATTTCTTCCTGCTAGCAATTTCAGGATTTTCCATGTTACTGGAAACCTGTCTTGCTTCCAGGATCTGGCTCTTTCTGGACTTTTTCACTTTGCCCACTGAGCTACAATATTAATTCCTATGAAGACAAAATATAATGAGTAAGTATTTTATCCACTGCAACTACCAAGCAAACAAAATTAAAATAGGTGTTTTAATCTTTCTTACATAAAAGACTGGGAAAAAACAAAGATGGATTTTCAGAAAAACCTCCATTAATTGTCTGAGACAGTTCAATAATATTAACAGAATATGATTATAAAAAATCACATATTGATTGCCAAAAAGGATTTTATTTCTATAAATAGGACATAGAATACAATATAAGCTTATCAATTGAGATAAAACCCAAGCATAAATAAGGCTAATTGCCACAGCTGGCTTCATTTTCAACTGACAATGCAATAATCAAGAAGAAATAGACAAGAGAAACCTGTGACACTAGAATACTAAACCATTTCAATAAATTATAAAAACAACATTTGACTGACAGTTATTTTTAAATTTAATGTAATAGTACCTTTTATCCCAAGGGAAATCAACCATATTGGTATGGAAATTCTGGGGTGTTTATTTCTGTGCTTTAACTTTGGGATAAACGGCTTTTGATAAGTATGCTTCCTATAAGTTACAATTGGATGGAGGTTGGTAAAATTCTAATCAATAAAAACAGAGAGAAAGAAGCGCGGAGAGGGAGAGAGAGGAGATAGAAGGAGGAAAAGGAGAAAGAAAAGAAATGGAAAGGGAGAGGTGCAGGAGAAGAAAGGACATTTAGAATAGTTTTTGACTTTGCTGAATTTATCTTTTCTTCCAAAGCCTTCAATGACTTCTATTTGCTCAAACAGGTCAACATTTTCCCCAATTTCAGAAGGGCTATGACCAACTTTCTTTACACCACAATTCAATTGGGACTTCTCATGAATCCTTATTTTAGCCTTGTTCACATATGAATGATAAACTTGGGCCTTCTGCATTTCTTGACTATCAGATCCATTGTGGTACAGGCTCTTTTTAATACTTGTTTGCTTTCATTTGCATATTTTATCTCCATTTCCCTACATTGCAGTTCTGTTCCAAATACAGAATCTGGTGACAAAATCTAACAATTGATGCTTTTCTAAGACATAAAAGTGTATTTATTTCCTCATCATAGTCTTGAAGTATTAGACATCTTTAGTCCTAGAGGAGACCAGATTTATTAGAATGGTTTTATTTTTTTTCTTGAAAATCTAAAAATGAAGGCTATTCTGAAAGTAATAGAGTGCTATTTGGATCACTCTATATCAGTGCATAAAACGTATAGTTTTTTAATGAGATTGAGAGAGAGAGAGAGAGAGAGAGGGAAAGGGAAATGTGAGAGAGAAAGAAATGGGGAAAAATGGCACAGGCTTCAGTTATACACTGTTTATGTGTGTTTTGGAAAACTGTCATATGAATACCTAATAAATAAAATTAATAAAAAGCGCACACAAAACACCATTGAACCTGGAATAATGAGAGGCACCCTCGTCTAAGAAGCTCCAGTGTATCTGAAAACATACCTACGGGCATTTAAGCGTACACAGTTCTACTGGCAAGTTTCACTCCTGGGCCTTGAATTAAAATGCTTGTAACTGAGTTTCAGCTATTTAGAAATCCATTGCTGGACCATTTTCTAGCAAAGAAGCGATATATAGATTATTCTGAGAGGCAGAGAAGACTGAAAAACATTAGTAAAACACCATCTGGCAGACAAGATAGAGGGGCAAAAAAAGGAAAAGACAGGTGATAGAGACAGATGGAGAAACCAGGATGGAAAAATGGTATTAATACGAGTATGTCAAGGGCACAAATCCTGTAATTTATGAGCAGGCCCTGCAAGTTAGGTATGGAAAGTATTAAAATTATTACAATGCAATGAAGATTATATTGCTGAGTAACTGACAGTGAAAAGAGAAGCAGGCAGATATTAGCAAATATATGAAATGTAGATAAAAACAGAATGGAGGGAAACTAGATAAAAAAGGAAATAGAATGATGCATAAGCTTTATGTTTCCTTACTAGAAGAGCCATATCTAAAACAGAATAAATAAAACCTGATGCATGGAGATCATCCTCTATGTAATAGAATTTAGATAGATAGTCCTATCTCATTTAGAAGGCCTGAATATTTTCCATTACTTAGAAAAGAGCTGAGATCAAATCAGTTTTAAACCTATGAAGGAATAGTTCTGTTCTGCTTAAATCTTACCTGAATTTTTAGACAGCATGCTCCTCTCATGATGATAATCAATTTGAGATGCCCTACATTTCAGGGAAATACTAAACATATCTGTTCATGTCCACAGCAAACTGACCATTCAATGAATATTGACTGAGTCATTACTATGGCCCTGATGTGGGCTAGTTACTGAGGATTGAATTAGGAAAAAAGGGGGAAAAGATGTAGTCTCTATTCTTATGCAGCTATAGTATATAGTGAAAGAGAAATATATTAAATACATAATTCCACAAACTAGTGTAGTTTATGCAAATTGTGATAAAATTTATGAAGAAATAATACAAAGTATCTTATTAGTATATAGCAAGGGAATGTGGGACAGTGTTGTTTGGAGACAAGAAGTAAGACTGACCTGGAAAATAATTTGATACAAGAAGGTCTGTAGGAGAAGTTGGAATCTCCTACAAGTGGGGAAGATGGGGCAGGATGATGAGGGCTGACAGAGTACCAATCACAGGTCAATGAAAGGCCCAGCGGCAAAAGACCTATCTTGAAGGTTCATAAAGAAATCAACAGGTTGGGAATCTGGTAGAGTGAATGAATGTAGGGTGTAAGAGGAGACTGGAGGAACAAGCAGGGGGTGGATCAGAAAGGCTTTTGTAGACCACCTTTCAACAACCTAGGTGATAACATGTGTACAAATTATAATGCATTTAAAAAGAATATTCATAAGGGCAATAGCAAAATCCTAGGG
The DNA here is from genome assembly GCA_030015415.1 of Cynopterus sphinx. Taxonomy (NCBI): domain Eukaryota; kingdom Metazoa; phylum Chordata; class Mammalia; order Chiroptera; family Pteropodidae; genus Cynopterus; species Cynopterus sphinx. The sequence continues at coordinate 122,969,528 of CM057383.1, forward strand.
AAAGACAGTGCAAAAAGAAATAATTCTTACTGATGCGTCATTAAAGGGTTCAGAGAATAAATCACATATGTGAAAAGCCTTGACAGAAGGATGTCGTTGCAATTGAAGAACTGAGATGAGAATCACAGTGGGAAAGAAAGGTTGTTACAAAAGCAAGGAAGAGGATATAATTTGGATTGTAAATAAAGAGTTTGTTTTAAAGGACATATTTGGAAACACGGCTAAAATTGTAGACTGGAACCAGATCGTGGAGGATTGTGAATGCTGGATAATGCTGGTCACATGATAACATACTTATTCTATTTTTCCTTACTCCATAAGCATAGAAGAAATATAAACATACTACTTAGTCCCAGCTCTATCACTAACCAGCTATGTAGATTTGGGCAATTTTCTCAACATTTCTTCCTCTATTTTTCTCATTTGCAAATATAACATCATTGGAATAATAAAAAACTTAAAGATTCAATAAGATGAGGTATAAAATTACTTAACTCAGAAATGGCATATGAAAGCTAATGAATGATGCATATGATTAGTACTAATGTTAATAGAATAATTCATTTTGTCATATAGGATACATAGTAGAAATTAGGATATGAAGTGATGAGAATTTGAACGAAGAATGGCAATTGGATTGGAAGGAGGGCAATGACGTCATGTGGACAATAGGCAGGCAACCAAAATGTGACTATGAACCATTGAACAGTATAAAGACAAGATTCCAGAAGCCAGATACAACTGAGGATTAGGTGGGTGGTGGGGGGTATTAATATGGTGTTTAGCATTCATTGAAATCAGAGCCTCAATTGAAAAACTTTTATTTATTTATTTATTTTTGTAATCGAAGAATGTGAAGAATAGCATTTCCTGACTAGTGAAATGTGAAATGCCTAATAAGAGAAGACATATATTACCTATGATTTAAATTTCACTCATTTATTCCTTTACAAACTGTCCAAAAAAAAAAAACTATTCTGGTTGAAATTTACCTAACGATTTTTTTTGGAATCTAGTGCCTGTAATAGCTTCATACACATACACTATGCATGTGCACACACACACACACACGCACACACACTCTGATTCATATATACATATGTAGAATGTGTGATTGTGTACATATCTTTTAAATTTTGTTGTGAAATACAAGGTTTGCAAAATGTACAACTAATGTTATTTTAAAGAGAATGCTCATGTAATCATAACCAAGAAAAATGGCATTACTAATATCACCAAAGCCTCTTCTCATTCCCCTTCTTACCACAATGTTTCCTTTCTCCATATCTTTAGTTTTACATTAATAACCTTCTTCTCTGTTTATTTGTTTATAATTTTAACATCTAATTATTCATCCTGAAACTCAATTTTTTAGTTTTACCAAATTCTAAATTTTATGTAGGATTTTTTTTTAACCTGACTTCTTTTCTTCAACTATTATTTTTAAGATTTATCTGTTGGGTTGCTTGTAATTGTTTCTCTTAACAAACCACTATGATTTATTAACTATATCATTTATGAGATTTTACAATATTTCTATTAAGGGGCTATTATAAACAGTGTAGTTGAACTATTTCCATGTATGTTTGATGGCACAAAAATTCACTTATTTTTGCAGGGTAAACATAATAGTGGAGTTGAAACAATACAACATTAAGTGCTTATCCTCAAGTTTACTGAAGAGTGGCAAACTATTTTCCAAAATAAGTAGGACAGTTACATACCAATCAACTATAAATCCATGGGTGAGCATTCTTGTTTTTCTTGTTCTTACATTTGGTATCATTATTTGATTTTATTTATTTTTATACACCTATAGTGATATATTATTGTGACTTTGAATTTTATGAGAAATTTTTTCTATAGTTATGGGCCATTTGTAGTTCTTTTCATAAGCACCTGTTTAAGTCTGTTCCACAGTTTTCTATTGGGTTATCCATCTTCTCCCTAACTTTTACATATAACAATTTACATATTATTGATATGATTTTTTTATTTGCTATATATATTGCAAATATCTTCTTCTAGTCTTAACTTGTATTTTAATAATTCTAATGGTGTCATTTAAAGAGAAAATTTTTAATTTTTAATCAAATTTATTAAACTTTCCTTATGGAAAGTACTTCCCCTGCTTAAAGCAAATATTTTCTTAAAAAATATATTTATATCTTTTACTTTTAGATTTACTTATACAACCATATCATTTGTGATTACTGAAAGCAGTATCATTTAGATATTCTTTATCAGAATTAGGAATTCCATTCTATTCTTAGTTGTTATAATATTTTTTCTGTTTATTATGTGTGTTTACATATTTTTTATTCTCTGTTAATGTGGTGAATTCTATATATTGCTTCCCTAACATTAAATAAACTCTTTGTACCTGTGATAACACTAACTTGGTCATAATGCATTTTTCTTATATATTTGTCATATTTATTAAGTGTACTTCAGTTAGAATTTTTGCTTCTAGTTTTGAGTGACATTAAAAAGTAATTTTGATGTTATATATAATTAAAATGTCATATTTTTCTTTTTGTATCTGGTTTAGTATTCTTTTTTTTATTTTGGTTGTTTAACAATACTTTTTTTTTACTCTTATTATTCATTTAACAAAACTTGCATTCAACAACACAAAATATACAACCAGGACGCACACACAAAGCCTTGGAGAAGGCTGTCAAGTACTTTGAATAACAGGGAGGAATGAACATGGTTGACTGGCTTTTGCTTTCATTTGCAGGAGTTTAGGGAGGGCTCTGGTTTCACACCTGGAAAGGTCCAGGGGTGAGAAAGGCAGTAAATAGAACCTTGGGCTCAGACTGTTTCACTGCCAGTGTGTCCTTGTACGCCACCCTCTCAGCTCCTGTGCCAGGCTCATAACCAACAGCATGAGCCAGGAGGTGTAGCTCGTGCAGCGTGGCAAAAGGTGTCCACCAGTCCCTTTGCCCTGCAGGACACCAGGTAAGGCTGTGCCAGGTTCTGCAGACCCAGGCTGTCCATGTCTGGTGGCAGTCTTTCTCTTTGTCTAAATGTTCAGGGAGGGCAAGGTGATCCCCTGCACCAGCAGTTTCATCTTGACTACACACAGCTCTGGCTGTGGCTTTGAGGACTATCTCAGGGGCCAGGTTTGTGGCTGGGAATTGCCTCTCTATCCTCTGTGTGATTGTTGTGCAGGCCTCCTGACTGGTATCAACGGTGGGCTGATTTTGGTTTTCTCTAGTTTTATTTTAATAACATATTTAGATTTCTATGCCTTCACCCTGCTTGACATCATAAAATTTCTTGAAACAATGAACTAGTACTATTCATGCATTTTAGAAAATTCTCAGATGTTGCCTCCTGTATTACCTCTGCCTCCTTAATATGATTCTTCATGCTTGAAACTCAAATGAAACATTAGAATTTAGTCATTAGAAATTCTCTTTGTTTTTTTTCACCTATATAAATTTTTCAAATTTCTGTCCTCAAATACTTTGTTCCAGCTTTGTTCCAGCCAAACTTCCTATTCATTATTTCTTTTTCTCCTTGTATAATCTGCTATTAAGTACATTCATTGAGCCCTTATTTTAGACTATTATCTTATTCACCGCACTAAATTCTGTGAAAATTTTTCTTCAATATTCTTAAGTCCCTTTTTATTGTTTCTGGTACTCTGCCCAATTGTTGAACTTAGCTTTTATCTCCTTTAATATATAAAGGCATATTTTTTATCTTCAGCCTGAGTCTGATAATTCAAATATTTGTAATTTGTATGTATTTGTAATTTCTATGTATCTGTATTTGTAATTTCTGTGTGTATCTTTTTTCCCTCATTTCTGAAGTTCTTGCTCAGGTAATCTTGTCAGCTCTTTTGTGTGATTACAATTGATTGTGTGGGCAGTATTTGCAGAAGTCATTTGAGAATTAAGATGACATTACCTATGATAATATTTTATCCTACAAAAGGATTCTCATTTACTTCTGCCTGCCATCTGCGGCTTTTAGAATCTTTATTTCACTTAATCCAATCACAGGGTTTGAGATGTTCTGGGCTATTATTATTTAAAATGGGACTCCATTATGTACAAAGGCTGATGTTATTCCATTCAACCTTACTTATAGGGAGGAGGCTTCTGGGGTCCAGGAGGAAAATGCTTTTCCAAGGTCTACCTTACATAGATCAGAGTGATTACAAAGATCAGGCAGATTGATTATTGATCTGACAGTGAGATATATAAGATGGTTATGGATTATTATGTTGTTCTTGGACAGAAATAGATAACTTTTATTCAAAAAATCATCCTTTGTTGTAAAAATCTTAAAAACCTTTCATTACAAAGCAGATGATGTTACACAAATGAAGCAATATTCCTTCCACCTACCAATAAAATAACTGTTCTAGGCTACCAACAGCAAAGCATATTTAATATTCTGTTAATTCATGGAAGAAATGTTTTGCCTAAATAACTATGCAGGCATACCTTCCTTGTCAGATTATTTATATTATTGGGGAAAGCAGATGAGCACTTCAAATTTCATGAGTATTCAGGCTTAGACAAAAGTGCAGTGCTGCCTAACAAATATTTGTTTTTACTCCATGCTATGTGCTAGAGATAAAATGCAGAGGTGGATGCAGTCTTCATTTTTGGGGGCTGTCTTATTTTATTATTTAAAAATTCTAATAAGGATAGTAATAATTTTTATCTTAGAATAAGGCTTTGCTTTATTAAACAAATATAAATATTTTAGAGACCACAATTTTATTAACTTGTTAGTTTTTAGTTCCTAATAGAAACATTAACAAAACGACAGCACTAACAAAAGCATATCCACAGTAGAATTAATTTTTGATGCTAAATCACATCTCAGAGTAATATAACTAAGAGTATTCTGTCTAGGACTCAAGAGTTATAAGTTTTTGCCTTAGCTGTGCTGATAAGTGGCTATGTGATTGCAGAAAGTTATTGAACCTCATTCCACACTCATAAACTAAGGAAAAACATAATTACTGCCTAAAATTTATTAGGAATTCAAAAGTTAATAATAAAAATTTTCTAAATTATTATTTAATTATTTATCAACATCTATAACCCATCTAATTTTAGTGCATTTTCTATGGTATTTCCCCAAATGAATTATATTTCTTAGTTGGTGAGGTTATGACATATTTTTTGTTGTTTTTCACTGCTATAAGATCCAGCAATATTCTGCTGATTACAGAATATCTGAATAGGGCAGGTCTATATTTTCTTTCTGTATGATGAGTAAAACTTTGATATCTTCAAAGACAGACCAAAGAAGTTTGATATAATTTTCTCTGAATTTAATGACTTCATCTTTAAAATGTGAAGAAAGCATTTTCAGTGTAATTACGATATTTTTTCAGGACTAAAAAGAAACAACAATCAAATTTTGGTTAGAAATTTAAAAAAATATGATTGGTTACAATTGTTAGTAGTAATAAAATTGTTAGTTTTCTTTTAATTATTCTTGAAAGATACTTTGCCTTGCTTGAAAAGATAATGAATTTCATAACTTTAAAAAAATATAACCGTATTCAGCAATTCAGCATTTACTGACACAGAGGTGTGCTTTTATGTATGAATATATATGTTCGTATTTGGAAGTGTGTAGTATGTATGTGTGTGTATATATCTCCATATATATTTATAAAGAGAGTGGGTGCCTACTTTTTCTAGTTAATAGATAAAATCAAAATTGAACAAATGTATTAATATGTCATGAATAAAAAGAAAATATAATACTTGAAAGAACAAAATCTCTAAGCACAGAACTAACATATTCAGAATATTTAGACACATTAAGTTTCTTCTGATATTCTCTGTGGTAGATGGAAGATGGATGAAAATTTGAATCAAGAATAATAGTGTATTATTATTATTTGAAGAGATAGTTGTTCAGTAAATATTTTTATTATTGCCTAAATTGTTCATTTTAAATGTAGAAAATAAACAAAAAATGAAAACTGATATAATGTTTTTAAAATCAATGATTAAATTTAACTACTTAAAAATTATTTTCTATGCCTATTATTATTTTTATATACTATGCATGTCCTTCAGGTTTAGTTTTCATATGGTTTTACTGAGGGTCTGGGATTAGGACTTATTTTATACCTGAAAATATGTTTATTTTGCCCTCACTCTTAATTGATAGTTTAGATGGATATAAAGTTCTAAAATGATAACTATTTTGTGCTGCCTTTTAAGGTATTACTTATTTGTCTTCTAGTATATGTATTTGCTGAGGTGAAATTTTCTGTCCTTTTAATTATCCTTTTGATATATTTTTTTCTGGCAGCTTTTAAGACTTTCTTTTTATGCTTCATATTCTGCAGTTTCTCAACTGTTTCTAGCTGGATGTATTTTTTATATTGACTAGTACTTGTAGTGAATTTTAACTTGGAAAACTTAATTCTATAATGCTAGAAATTTCTCATCTGTTAATTTCTTCAAATGCTTCTTCACCATTTATTCTCTTCTGGAACTCACATTTAATATGTGTTATATATAACAATCTAACTGAGCTCTATATTATTTGTCTTCTCTCTCATTGTTTTTGTCTTTCTGATGTCTGTGGGTGAATTTCTTATTACTAGCCTTAGTATTATTTTCTTAATATTTTTTCAATTATAGTTGACATTCACTGATATTAGTTTCAGGTATATAGATTAGAGGTTAGATATTTATATAACATAAAGTGATCTCTTTGACAAGTCTAGTACACACCTGACACCATACATAGTTATACAATTGTATCTTGTAGCACAATAATCACTAAATGATATAAAATTAGCATTAATACAATTTTATAAATAAGTTCACAATAGAAGATTTCACATCAAAACCACGTACATCTTACATCATCCAGCATAAGAAGTTAGATGTGAGGTTGAATGATTCATCTCTCTATAATGCTTCTGAATCTGTCAAGCTCTAAGACATTTTATTATTTCAATAAATAATTTTCATTTCACATGCTGTTTTTCAGAAACTATTTTTTTTATTTTCCTCTGAAAATATTTATTTTTCAACATAAATTCAAGTTTAGGATATATTTTTCCTACAGTATATGAACATCTGTACCAAGTGATGAATACATAATTATCCAGAAACCAGTCTTTTGTTTTGATTTAAATGACATTGAGAATTAGAGGGTAAGTATAGCTATAGCTCCAAAATTTGATTTTGCAAGAGCTAATTTCACTAAAAAGTATTAAATTTATTTGTAATTTAAAACATATTTTGAGAGATATTATAAAGCTGGTATGCTGGTTTTTTTCAAACAGGCGCTTTTGTTGAGTGTTTTAAATGTCTCTTTCATGTGGTGTTTGTCTTTGTGTGTGCATGTGTGTGTGTATGTGTGTGCATATGTGTGTATGTGTGTGTTTGACAAGGGGGTTAATTTAGTCTCAAAAGAGATATGAAGGTTAGAAGAAAACGGAAGGGGAGAGAGATTATTGAAATATTCATATCCAATTTTTTTAATAGAAGGAAGTTGATATCACATGAATTTATATCTATTGCATTTATGAATGTGTGTATATGTATTATGTGTATGTATGTAAACTATGGGGAGGAGCTTCAATAAAATTACTGTAACACATGATAAAAAAAGTCTAAGTAAGAATAATGAATAGTAAGGCACCTTTTGATTTTTCATTGACATCGTAGTTAGATTTGAATCTCCTGGTTTTCTTCACTGTTAGTCTTCTTATACAATGTCAGATCCATTACGTCATTGTCTAGACTATATAAATTTCTTTATGGGACCATATGTAAGCAACTTGCAAGTTTGAAGAAGGTAATGCATTAATCTGTATAATTTGTTAATATCTGTACATGTCTATATTAATCAGGAAACTATTATTTCTGAATAAAAGAGATTGTCTTATTCTTATGTTTTCTACTAAATTAAAATATGATGGATGAACTAAGTGACACTTTCAAAAACTTAAAGATACGTGAAACACTTCCCCTAAATTTGTATTTTTTAAAATTAAACTTAAAATTTGCAAAAATACTACAATGAGCATTTATTTATCTATCATCTATGTATTTCTCTACATATGCTGATTTTAATTTTTAAAAAATAATTTTGGGGGAGTGACTGCTTAATAAAATTATATAGGTTTTAAGTGTACAAATCTATAATACGTAAACTATATTTTGTAATGTAGTCTCTCTATTTCTTGTCAATATTTACTATTGTTTTCTCTTTTTTCCCCCTCTTTCCCTTTCACTCCTCTTTCCATAAATGTGTGTGTGCACATGTGCATATGTGTTTGTGTAGCCACAAATTATTTTTCCTGTTCAGTAGAGCACTGCAGTTCATAAAAAAGCATGTATTAACAATGAACAAGTATATTCTCCAATATAAATCAATATAATGCACACAATCAGCAAGCTTAACATAGATGCAATACTTCTACTTAATATAACCCAAATGTCAATTTCCCCATTCTCAATAATATTCTATAGCTGTTACTTTTTATTACCCAGAATCTAAGCTAGAATCTTTTATTACTGTTACTTGTCATGAATTTAATTTTTCTGAAATCTAGAAGCATCTTCTCAAGAACTTTTTGCCTTTTATGACATTGAAACATTGAGAAACTATGTAATTCAGTTTTCTAATTTTATTTTTCCTTCAGAAACATTTTGTTTGTTTCATATAAGTAGAAAATTATGTGTAAATTTAGTATATAAATAAGAGTAATAAAGGTTAGATCTTTCTAATTTGTGACCAAGTCAATGAGATAACTTCATTAAAAACAATAGATAGCATATGTTTTTTCCCCTAAGAAATCTCATTTGTATTATATACAAATGTAAAATATGTGCAGTGATATTTAAAGAGAAAAATATAAACTATTATCACATATTCTGTCTCTACCATTAACATTTTCACAAAAATTAAGCCAGCTGCTTTCATCAGAGAAGTAATAAAGGTTTTGTTTGGAAGCAGTTTTTCTAATACATATGAATACTGAAAACTGATTAGTGTGATTTATTGTATGCTTTCCTTAAATGCAATGAAAATATAATTATTGGATTTTCTGTACTGTGCTTTAGTATGTAAAAAATTGGCATGCATTTATCTACCCTGTAATTTCATGGTGTTACAATGTTATTACTCAATAATGACTTAGCAATTACTCTATAATTACCTTATCACTGCATAGTAATTATCACATAATTAGAGGATCAATTTCCAAAGATTGGAAAATATACAGCAATTTGGGCCATGTAAACAGTGCTTGTGAACTTAAATGTATTTATAAGATTATTTCTTGCATATTATAAAACCAATAAATAAAATTTAGAATCCCATAACTAGGTTGCAAGAAAATTGAAGAAAAGGTTGAGAAATAAATAGTAGTGTAGTTATAATAATGGAACAACTATTTACTTCTCATTAAAAACTTATCAGTAAAATGTTGTTATTTATAATAAATAATGTACATGCTTAAAAGCAGTTGTCATTAGGAATTAATAAGTGATAGTTTTTATTATTGAGAAAACAATACATAAAACATAGCTGAAGAGGATTCCCTCTACATGTCATTATACAAAAATATTCTTCACAAGCATTAACTGTGGTAACAATTTGAATAAAAATAACTCCATTGAATGAAATAATTTCAAGTTAAGTGTTTTTGTTGTTTTGCTTGTGCTGCATGCTGCTGCTGCTAATAAAGATTTGGTGATGTGATGTCTCTAAATAATTAATTGTTTTGGAATATCACACTTTTTACTTTTTACACAATAAATCTCTTCCTGGACTATCTCTAAAAGTTTTTCCTAGAAAGACTGATGAGTCTTTTGTACCTGTCTCAGATAAAGGAACACTGGTATGATTTGTGCAAGGACTTTAATATTTTCTTCTATTCATATTGACATTCCCTGTCAAGGTGAAATTTGAAAATGTATTAATAGAGTGTAGTGCAGGCAACATGTATAACTGTAGAACAAAAGGGACTCTTACACCCAAACACCAGAGTCTCCTTATAACCAAGTGTCAGCTGTGTGCTGAATATGAATAATAATGTAGTCCCTACACTCAAGAATTTCCCTGTCTGGAACCTCCTGCTCCTTCCCACATTAAAGACACTTTCTTAAATCAGTCTAGTTTGTGTCTTTTGTTTATTGTCTTTATTTTCAGCTAAGGTAATGTTGTTTAAAAAAAATGCTGCCTCAAACTCCTTAACAACTACTTTCCAACTACTTCCAATAATACTACTTATTCTACCCACTTTCCAATGACAGACTTGGAGTAGACTAAAAGCAGGTCCTGTTGAGACAGATGGTACTCATAGAAAATTGTTTTCAATTCACCTATTGACTTTCAATTCACCTATTTGTATTATAGTTTCTCAGAAATGCACTATAAATATTATCAGGGAAACAGGCAAACAGGTATTCCGAGCCACTAATAAGATGGAAAGAAGAGAAGAAAAACCCAGTGGAAATGGTAAAAGCTGATTAAGGATTGGTGGAATCCTAAAAATAGTAATGTGATGCTGCTAGCAGGGGCATGTCTTACTTGAAACCTTAAAAATCAGAGATGCTTGGTCCCCAACTAACACTACTGCTGTGTGTAAGAAAGATGCTAGTGTTCATTTGCACAGAGGATCTGATTCATGAGATCTGTACTTTTGGAAATGGTGAGGGCTGCAGTGTGCGACAGGGAAACATGAGGGGTGACATCTCCTTCTAGTACCTCTTCCCTTGTTAGGAATTCATACTATCCCCCTCAGGACCTCTCAACAGTCCTGTGGGGACAGTGGAGTGGGAAAACTAGTTTCATTTTATAACTGGCGAAATGTCAATTTTAAGATGCCAATTCTCTCCAAATTAGTCTTTAGATTCAATGTTAGACAAACCATTTTCCCCCAAAACTGTATACCCACATTAAAAAATATTATATCTCTTACTTTTTTCTATTGATGGCATTCATTCAATCACATTATCATTGGTTTGTGACAACCATAGTCAACAGTAGCACTTTATATATGCATCTTCCTATCAGTATCTTTTTAAATAGGTGTTTCACATCTCTTAATAAATAGGAAGCACTGTTATAAAGAGATACAAGTTTTTGAGTGCTAGATTTTTACTGAAGTTCTTCAGGAGTCATCTCAAAAACAAAAATGAAGTGAGCAATTAGGATTCCTTATATATACCTTATTCTGTTTCCCTTAACTGACTGCTCAAAATATCTTTGCTCTTATTTTTCATTCAGAGATTTGATACATTTCATCAAATTTTAAAATTATAAAAAAACAGAACATGACAGAGATAAATTAACAGTTCATGTTTGTTAAATATACGTTAGGAACAAACCAATATCCTAGATCTTTTCTTTATTGATCACTTTAATAAATGCATAAGATAAATAATATTATTTTAAAAAGAATAAGCTTCAATCAGATAATCTAATTTGTATACCAAGATCACACAACTAAGAAGAACCAAGGAAGGATTCAAATCCAGGTCAGGCTGACTCTGAAACACATTCTCTCCATTGTAACCACACCAATTCTCATTCTCTAGTCAGGAAAAGTGAGAGGTTTTCTTTTTTTAATCCAGTGATCAGCACTACTGCAATTTTTAAAATTTATTCTTAACAGATGCCTTGAATCAGGGCACACTTTTTAGTTAGGAGTTATTTACTCACAATCACATATAAATTACTCTAAGAGTTGGAAGTATACAAATTTTCTGATGGCTACAAAAAGATGTTTTCTAAAAGAGAGGTGTTATTATAACAAAATATACAAAAATAAAAGTATTTCAAATTCCTGTTGAAAAGGAATAGGATTCAAGAGGACTTTGTTACTGGACATTATTGGGATTTTTATGTTTTGGTGATCTAGAATATTAAGTATCAACAAACACTTCTAATTATCTCTGTCTATAAAATTAAATGAATACAAATCTCATTGTAAGACTCTCCTAATTACTACATAAGCTTCCTGATTCTATTTGCCTCTCAGTTTCTTGAGAATCATTAGCCGACAAATCCAGTGATCAAGTAAGAAACATCCAAATAGCCAATATCTCTGACTGGTATTACAACAGCTCTAAAAACCTGAGGTTTATTGATTTTGCTTAAATATGATGGATATCAGAAACCTCATTAATTCTTGAGAGGCCAGTAAAAAAGTGTATTATTGTTTTTAGGTACACAGAAGCTGAATGTGTTCAAACACCAGAGAGCTTCAGAATATATATCAAGATAAAAATCAATGTCTTTTGGGTTAATCTCCACTATACACTTACAGTAGTGAATGGTTTTCTAAATATGCCCCCCAAACCTTCCAATTGAGACCAAAAAGCAAGCATTCCATTCAGTCTGGTCAACTCTCTCATAAAAGTTAGATTATAAAATGTAATGAATTTAATTCTGAAATGAGATCACCAAAATTGATTGGAGGACTGTTTTATCAGGAAAGATTAAAGGGAATTCATATTTACAGCTAACCTGAAGAGAGATTAGGTTAATTTGTATGCATATTTGAATAGAGCAAATGTCAGAGTAAAATATTTATTTTGGTACAAGGTATTGTGCAGTTGATATTTTTTGTGATAAATATATAGAAAAAAAGGATATTTTGGTAAAATTCAACTGTAAGATAATATGTAGCCTTTGTAGGAAAGTAGTAAAACTAAAATGTACTGACTTAGTTCTAAGAAATGTGTTAAACTTTACTCAAGAAGTGGCAGAAAGTAGATGTGTGTTTTTTTGCTACTATTGTTACACTAGTTTTTTGTGGGGAGTGGTGAGTCTTTGAAAAATTGCTAAGGATCTATCTGTATATTTTATATTTCAAGCAAGATGCATTCAGCAACAAAAAATAACTAAGCAATATATGGATTGTCTACCATGTGTTTTTCAAATTACAATAAAATAGCATTTATTAAACTGTATTAGATACTTGAGTGTAAAGAATTCCAATTTCTGGATTTAAATTAAATGAATTTCATAATTTGTACACTACATTCCCTAAAAGAGAGAAGAAATGAGGAAAAATATAACAGTACAATACCAACTACAGCAACAGTTATAACAATAACAAAAATAATTTCAATTCCACTATGTCAGCGAGGGAACCAAGAGTGTAAAATGTGACTTGAAAACACCCTCACTAGACTTGGTTCATGGGCTCCCCACAGAATGAGCATCACGCTGCACTCTGTGTTAATCCAATGATAAAAATAAGCCAATTTTTTTTCTATACAAGCAAAGGGTTATATCTGATGTTTTATTGAGGAAACAGATATCTCTTCTTACAGTGGAGGAGAAGAAGGCTGTCTTGTATATATAGAGTTGCTTAAGAAATTTGCTAGGGTTATTCTTTTCTATAGATAAGAATGCCCTAAATATTGACTTTAGAACTTAACCCCTCTATAAGATGCAACTCCACTCTATCACAATATTAGGCAGACATTTTCATTGTCTTTATATGTCATGACTTTACTTATGAAAACAAAATTAATAAATACAGAAGTAATATAATTTGCCAAGACTGAGATAGTAATCTCATAAGTGGTAGAGATGTTATCAAACCCAAAGCTGTATGATATCTAAACTCTTATCCACTTCCATGGGTCCATATTAATAATTTCGGACTGTAGTGTGCATCAGAGTCATCTACAGGCAGTAGTATAAGTCATTTCTCTGCACGCAGTGATGTTTTATTTGCCATTGCGGCAAATTGACCATGATGGGAGCATTTGTATCACTGAAATAAGTAAACACTACAAATCATCATCTTTCTTCTTTTTTTAAAGATAGATTTCTGGAACCCACCCCAAGGTTTCTGAATCAATAAGTCTTGAATGGGTCTTGAAAGTTTGCATTTTTCACAGTTTCCCAGGTGGATGCTGTTGCTGGTCATCTGGGACCAAACTTTGAGAGCCATTAATCCAACTCATTTTTTTCTCTATATATACATGGGCTTATTATAAACACTGAATACTTCATTAGGGAGCTATGTAATCATAAAATCGTATTTACCTTTCCTTTTAATGGAATATTAATCTTTCATCAAATTTTAGGATACTATAGGCAACTTTAAATTAGTAAAAGGGAAAATATAAAACTCACTAATGGTGTGAGGAATAATCAAATATATGTTAGATGAAATATGCAGCCTTTTCTCATAGTGGCAATTTGTGTGTGTGTATGTGTGTTTCATTATGCATTTACTTAATACTGGAAAAATCAATCTAATATCTGTATGGACTCAAGAAACAAAATAAAACAAATTAATACCAAACTTATGCACTAGCTCTTAATAATTCTAAGAAAAATAAGGTTAATATGTAGTCTCAGCAGTTTTAATATCCATAAGAATTATGTTCCTCACTTTACATGTGAACTAAATATCTGTTTCAATTTTATTTCTCCCAAGTTTTAATGATTTATTCCTATGCAATGTCCTTAAGTCTATCTTAAAATTATTTATCTCAAAATATAAGCCTAAAAGAAATGAGAAATCAAATGATGTGAAAGATAATAAAGCACAATTAAAATTAAGTGTAAGATATTATGGTGAATTTATTAATAGAAATAAATAAATGTAATAAGTTTTAACTAGCAGTATAATTCTGGCTCAAGTACTTTGCATTTACTATTGCTTGATTCTTTATGAAAATGACAAAGTATTGAGTAAAATTTGGAGGCAACTTAATTTAAATGAGAAATTTTTAAATAACATTTGAAAGCTTATAAATAGAAACTATATTAGCCACAGTGTTCTAGGTTGAAATGTGAACAGGATGTTTGGTTCTCAAGATATGTTTGTGTGTGTGTGTGTGTGTGTGTGTGTGTGTGTGTGTGTGTGTGTACAAATAAAGATCTAAATATAAGTTTAGTGTAGGTAAGATATAGGTATAGATATAAGTATACCAATCTCTGCATCTTTCTATCCATCTATCTATATGAAATATACGAATATGTGTGTGTCAAAATATTTAGTATAAGCTTTTTGAATTCTGTTCATTAAGGATACCACATTGCCAGACTCCATGGGGGGGGTGACCTTGTGCACACAAGCAGAATAGGGTGTAATGGCAAACATGGTATGTAATTTTGAGTTAGAGAAACTCATTAGAATTGATCCTAGAAGATGGTTTATAATCATTAGAATTGTATGTGGGTCTAATACATTTTCACTGTTAGACTTAGCTCCTTCATTTGCAGATGCACAAGATGATTTGTAGCACACACTTCTCATAGGTCCATACTTATTGTTATGTAATAAATATGGTCACAAGGATTTGTACACTGGGACACTGGAACTATGGTCTAGTTTGGGATTTACATACTCACACTGCCTATTTGTTTTCTGATTGATTAGTACATTTTTCAGAATCTGTCTTTTAGGGGTTGCAAAATAAAGCATCCCTTTGAAAAACTCTGCATCTTCAGAAAACTTAATGAAATGCTTCAAGACTTGATAGTCAGATTATGTCTTAGAGGTTTTTGAGCTTCACCAATTATCTGCATCGAAAGGTATCACAAAACTGTTAAGGTTCTTCTAGTGACAAGAGATGAATAAACTATCTTAGCTCTTCGTTCCCAATGCACAACATGATACAAGTTGGAAAGAAAAGAGGACTCTGGTTTTTTGGCTCCAAATCTCTCCATTGCTGGGTACTGTGAAAGAAGTATGTTTTCAGCAGGCAGAAATTGACAGGCATACATAGCTGTTAGCTCTTTTGCATTTGGCCTTGCCCATTTGATGCACCAAGATGATAAAAGGCCCCCAATAAATTAGCAGTTCTTATTTTTTTTTAAATTTTCTTCTCACCTTAAAGTCAATGAAAATATAACTCTAACTGGAAACATTCAAAAATGGAAGCAATGACTAAAAAGGGATAACTGAGAAAACGAGGGGAACACTGAAGCAAATTAATTTCCACCTGATAGAGTAGAAAAATAATTCAACACTTGTTGTTACAATGCTTGATATATGCTGGGCATTGGGCTGATAAAACAATGAACACATAGCTTTCTTTCTAATGGAACAAATATGTATAGCAAGATGAATGGTGTACTAATATGAACAAAAAGCAAGGGGCACATAGTACCTGCTTAGTCTCTATTCTGGCCCAATTTTTCTGTGTATATGAAGGCAAGATATTTAATCTCTTTGAGTCTAATTTTCTTTACATTTGTTCCATTCAATAATAACTAGAGGAAAATGCGAAACTTCATCTCTAAGTTTACTTGAGGGAGAAACTTATCTCCATTCTGTACTCTAAAGAATGGGTACTGAATGGAGTCATCAAATCAAGGACCTACAGTATTCAGAAATAAAATGAATAAAATGGGTATATGTCAATAGTAGATACTAAGGATTCTGCCCAAATGGGGAGTATATGTCCCATGTGAATGCATTCAAATTGAAAATAAAATTCCCATAGACCAGAGGTGGAAGAAGATAAACACATACTAAAACTAACAAATAAAGACCTTTATTAAGAAAGCCTCACATGAATCTTACAGAATAAATAATATAAGAAGGAGGAAATACACAACTGACTGAATAGCTGAGAAAGATGTCCTAGTGAAGGTAGAACTTAGTCCAACTTTGACATTAATATTTAGAAGGCTATAGAGGAACAGGGGATAAACTGAGGTAAAAGCTATGACTGACATGTGCACCAACTCAGAGAAAATATGTTTGTCCAGAGATGTTTGAATAGGCAGGACAATGAAGCCTAGATAAAGTAGCTTGAAATAAGTTTAAAAAAATATAGATCAGGTTGAAATTTTATTGAAATAGTCAATATGATATTTAAATTAATAGGAAATATTGAGGATGCGGGAGGTGGAGTTAATGTAGTTTTATAAAAGTGACAGCTTGGTTGTAAAAATATATTATTTGTCCAGATGTTCTCTTTATATTAAATTAAAAATTGAATTAATTTTTAAGTAGTCAGTTAAGGAGACTTAGTATGGTAATATTTTATACATGGCTATTAGTATAGGCATTGCAGGGCTTGAACTAAAGTAGAAACTATTTCAGATAGTGTGACATTTCTGTCTCAAAGAAAGAGATGGAGTAGAGATAGACTTGAAGCTGATTTTAGATCTCCAAATACATGATTTTTGCTGTTTTGTTTGAAAATCTATATTGTATAATTGTAGATTTTTTATATGTAATATAAACTATCTTCTAATATTAAAAGTTATAAATGGACTGATGGAGTATATTAAAGAAAAGTAATATTTTGTACAGTAATACTGACATAGAAATTTGTTTCACTAAAACAAATATTAAACGTTTGGTGATAGAGTTTTTAAAGATGCATTTAGAAACCTTTGTTCAGGGGGAAAAAAACCTAAAAATTAACAAATAACTTTCTTTGACCTATTTGAAATTTCAGTTCATTTATCCAAAAAAATATGTATTTAGCATATTGGTACCCAACATTTGCAGAGCTGCCATACTGACCATATTTCATTTATATAAAAGAAAATTATATTTTAAAAAAATACATTCCTTCTTTTTCATCACCATTCTCAGAAGTTAAAGTATCAATAGTCTCAGATTTACTGATTTACTAAGATCCAGATGTGGTTTTCTTTCCAACCTGGTAAATGCTGTCAGTAATTAAATGAAAAACAAATTATATTAATTAGGAATCAAAACTAATTAAAGGGATACAGTAGAATCTAAAAATGTAATATCAACAGCAAATACTTGCAGTGGTTCAATTTAATTAAAGACTTAAAAGTCAACAAATGAATCTGCTCTGAATGCCAACTACTGAGTTTAATCTCTACTATTGCCACCTGGTCTATGTGTCATCTTTTCTCACCTGGACTATGACAATAGCTCCCTAAATCTGACTGTTCCCTTTCTTGTTCTTCTATGACCTCCTCCCTACACAGCTGTCTCTCTGTGCTCCAGCCTCCTGGACTTTCTTTCCATTACTTAACTGTACAAATCCCTTTCAGTGTGACACCTGTTGTTCCTCTATTGGGATGCTTGCCACCACATGCTTATTTGCTTGGCTTCTTCTTGTTACCACTTCTGCCAGGTTTAACTGACCATGTCATTTAAATTAGCAACTAACTCAACTCATATTTTATCACATTAACCTTGTTAAAGGTAATACACAGGATGCAAGAAATGATCTAAATCCATTCCTCTTTCTTTCCTACATTCTCTCTCCAATCATTTTTTATTTCTTTTCATCAGCTTATCAACACTTATTGTTTTAAAAATTAGTAGAGAGATTAGTAAAGATATTGATTAAGTTGATATTAACTATTCACTAGGACCTAAAGCAACTTACTTAATCTTTTGTGCTCCAGTTTCTCATCTATAAAATGGAAAGGATATTAGTTTTTTCTTAATAAGATTGTTGTATCAATCAAATAAATTCATACATTATAGCTTTTATATCATGCTGAAGACATAATGAGTATTCAATAATTTTTAACTGTTGTTTTTGATGGTAAAAACATTTGCATTAATAGTAATACAAAGTAGTAGTAATAAGTACTAGTAGTAGAAATAGTAGTGTACCTGCTACATCCAATAAATGTACAAGTTGCTGTATTTACAGTGGTGAATCAAACAAATAATACAAACCTTATTTCAATTTGGATATTCTCTTATAACCTGTCTTTTATTTCATTAATTATCTCTTCAGCTGTGCCCATTCTGTTATTACATCCATCTAATTTGTTCTTACCTTTAGGCATTAGTATTCTAGTTGCATGATTTTTATTTTTCCTTCACAGATTCTCATTCTCTGCTGAGATTCTCTATCTCACCACCTATCTTGTTAAACATTTAAGTTGTAATTATTTTAATGTTCCCATTTAATAATTCCAAATTGCTAGGCTAATTTTGATTAAGTATTATAAATTTTAAATAAAATGTTATGAAGATTATTAAAAGCTCTGGATCATGTTATCTTTTGCCAGAAGGAATAATCTTCAAATTCTTCAAGTTTTCTTGGCCTGGGCTGTTTCATGAGGTCTCTCTACCTTAGCAGTTGTGATGTCCAATTTCAATCTGGTGTGACCATTAGAAACTCTGTTCATCTTTAGTCCATCAGCTATCACTTTGAATGATCAGATGCAAGAAGAAGAAGAAGGAGGAGGAGGAGGACGAGGAGGAAGAGGAGGAGGAGGAGGAGGAGGAGGAGGAGGAGGAAGAAGAAGAAGAAGAAGAAGAAGAAGAAGAAGAAGAAGAAGAAGAAGAAAAGGAGGAGGAGGAGGAGGAAGAGGAAGAAGAGGAAGAGGAAGAAGAAGAAAAAGAAGAGGAAGAGGAAGAGGAAGAAGAAGAGGGAGAGGAAGAGGAAGAGGAAGAAGAGGAAGAGGAAGAAGAAAAGGAAGAGGAAGAGGAAGAAGAGGAAGAGGAAGAAGAGGAAGAGGAAGAGGAAGAGGAAGAAGAAGAAGGAGAAGGAGAAGGAGAAGGAGAAGGAGAAGAAGGAGGAGGAGGAGGAGGAGGAAAAATTAAGTGACCTGTTCATTATTTTGTGTTTCCCTCTTACCTGCCTTCTCAAATTTTGGTCTCATACAATCTCATGCAACACAGTTAAACACAAAAGTAATTTCTAAAATATCTAGTAGACTTCCTATTTATAAGAACAAGAAAATTTAAATAATGAAATTATTTTCACTGCAAGTATCTGAGAATCCTTTATGTACAAAGGAGGCTTTTACAACATCCACACACACACACACACACACACACACACACACACACACACACACACAAACTGACTTCTTTACAATCTAAGATTAAAGGTATGGATTCTAATGAGTAAATTATTTGAGTAAGCTTATGACTATACCTATGATTTTTATTGGGTCAGTTGACTTCTAGTCTCAGATTATTCTCTAGGAGAAAACCAATTTTTTAAGCTTCACTCTATCTACAAATGAAGATTATTTGGTAAATGAGAAAACCCATTCAGCTCTGCAGAAGGAAGATGCAACATTAAAAACAAAGTGCCTGTCTAAAGAATTGCTCTATTGAGTAACACGAAAACTTATTGTGATGCAAATCTAAAATGGTTCTATGTTACACTGATCTGTGCCACAAATTATGATATGTAAAACAGAATTCAATACTGATTTTTTTAGATCAAATGGCTTTTAATGTAATTTTAATAATTGAAGAGTCCTTATTAACTCAGTTGTCTCTCATTCATATCTAATTTATTAAATTTCCATTGTTTGAAAGGTAGTAGTCTTGTTCATTCCTTTGATCCTTTTTCTTGGTCAAGGTTGTTATGTATTAGAGTCATAGAAAGAATTTTTGGTAAAGAGTCGCTGTCAATATTTTTTGTAGGCATTCAAAAGCTTGTTCTATCAGTGAGTGCATGTGCAAGTACCTACTAAAAATCCATTGCATGCTTCTCTGACTAGAGAGATCTAGCTCAATAAGGACCTTTTCTCCAACCTCCTCCTTTGACTCACATCACATAGTGCATTCCATGGGTTCTTATTCTGAACACTCACACCAAATGGGTCAAATGGGTTGAGGCAACAGCAAAACATATCAATATGTTCTGCAATTTCACTTGACCAATGCAGAACTTCACCCTTGTCACCTCATATGGGAAGAGAAGTATGTATGCAGGCTGTTCCACTGCCATCCCTGTTTGTGCTCTGTCATTTCTGTCTAAAGGTATTCTTCTCTGTTAAATAGGCCTGGGAAAGAAATCAGCCAGTCTCCTGCATAAGCAAGTGTTCAAATTAGAGAAAAGATATCAATGTCTCCTTTTCATAAGTACTCTCAATTTCTATAAATGGTTCTTTGAAGTCTTCTCACTTGCCTTTAGGATGGGGCATATCCCATGAGAATGGGAAAGAAAGAAACACAAGTTTCCCTTTGACACTTGACTTATTACACATGAGTCTAAAATTTTTCCATTCTTCTCTGTATTCTGTTCATACAGCTGGCCAGAAAAGGGTGTGGAAGAAACTAGATTGATGACTGAGTGTACCAGAGCTTGTTCAATCATTTTTTAGTAAGTCCTGAAAAGTAATGATCCCAATTCTTTGTGGTTCTCCTTAAAATTCTGGTTGTGTTTAAATACTCCCCAGCTTCTTATGTGTCTCTCAGCTAGGAAGTGGGAGTGGCAACAGCAAGATCTAGGGAGCTTGGCTAATTTACATCAATTCACTTGATCCAGGGAAATTTAAGTTCTTTGTTTTCACTGTTGAGGCTTAAGTGCTAATTCAGCATCAGGTTAAAAAAAAAGTTTCACTTATTCTGTTTATTTTATTCAATAAAAATGTAAATTGGAAACTTCATATTCTTAAAGTTTATCACGTGGTAATTGGCAAATTGTCACCTATTGCATTTTATACAGGATTTTTCAACCTCTACCATTATTAAAATACTAGGTTAGATCATTGTCTATTGAAGAGGCAGAGGGAGAAAACTGTCCTGTGCATTACAAGGAGGTTTAGGAGAATCTCTGGCTTGTATTAAATGCCAGTAGCAACTCCCAATAGCAACAATAAAATATGTCTCCAGATATCTCCAAAAATCACCTGAGGGAAAAATTATTCGCAATTGAGAAATAATGTTTTCTTTCCATAACCACATAGATTAAAAGCTATGTTTCAATAAAATGTACTTACTTTGATTTAAAAAATTTCTGAATATCTAGATGGTTTTTTTAAGAAATGATAACAATTATTTGTATTATAGGGATAATATGGTGATAGAGAAAATGAAGGTATTCCTATTGATTGGGTTTGCTTGTTGGTTCATTCATTCATTCAATCTGTTTATTCATTTATTAACAAAAAGTTATTAAATATTTTCTCTATTCCTGGCAATGTACTAATTCTAGAGGCAGAAAGATAATCAAGACAGATATATACTCATTCAGTAGTAGATTAACATAGTAAATATGAAACATAAATAAGAAATTAAAAGGCAGTGCTAGGGAGAGTTGAGAGATTGCAAGAATGCTTAATAAAAATACTTGCATTTAGGAGTCAAGAGCATCCTAAACAAGTGACATAAAAATGAGATCTTGAAGAGAATATAAGATTTGTAAAGACGAAGCTCCTAGAATAGATGTGTTAAAGAGAGGACTGGTAAGCAGATTTTCAGAAGTAAGAAAATGGTTCATTCTAGAAATAAAAACAGAGCATTACATGCAAATTTTAAAGCAAAGAGATAATAAGTTATACATGTAAGCTAGATCCTAAAGAATATTGCAAATCTTATTTTCTCATAAGTTATGGCATGATTAGTTTTCTAAAATAAAAACCATAAATAAGGTAATATACTAAAATAGAAGTCATTACTAAACATCATATAACAAAAAAGTGGCTTAAGTTAAGTAGTGTAAGGAATGGTGAAAATGTTTGGCTGTATTAAGGACCTCAGCTTTATCTAACTTTCTACATTGTCTGCTACAATTAAATTATTAGATATATCTCTCCACATGGTAGAGATGGCAACAACAATGCCAAGTGTCTCATCCTCACATAAAAGTGTACCAAATTAGAACATGATGGACTTTTCTTTCATCATCATTCATCAAAAATCAGTGGGAAGGCATTATTGTAAATTCTAAGATTACATCAATAAACAAAACAAACAAATAAAAAACAACAACAAAAAACAACACCAGTGCTCATGGAATATGAATTTGAAATAGGGAGAAATACAAACAAATAAATAAGTGAAATAGAGTCTGCTAGTTAGTGAAAACATCAACCAGAAAAATAAAAAATTGGAAGTGTATGCCTGTGGCTCAATCTTGTGAATGGGGCTCATTGCAATTGTAGATAGTATGAACAAATGACACAGTACTTAAAATTTAAAGGAGGTTAGAGAAAGCATGATGAAGTTACCAAGGGGCAGAGTAGTCTAACAGGTAGAATAGCATTCCTGTGGAATTGAAGAAAAAGTGAAGAGAATGCTGTTAATGAGGTCAGAGTTAGAAAGGAGGAAAGAAGTAGGGGGTAAAGTTGTAGAATTAAAACAGGGCAAGAATAGGGGTGTATAGTTTATGTAGAAATGTATATGCTACTCTATGTACTTTGACAGCTACTTAAAGTGACGTAGGAAGCCAAAGGAGGGTTGTTAGTAAAGGGTTGTCATGATTTGACTTCCTTTTAAAG
This sequence comes from Cynopterus sphinx, assembly GCA_030015415.1. NCBI lineage: Eukaryota > Metazoa > Chordata > Mammalia > Chiroptera > Pteropodidae > Cynopterus > Cynopterus sphinx. The sequence goes on from CM057383.1 coordinate 122,992,661, forward strand.
GAATTCCTTTTTAAATGGTTGCCATAGTCTAAATAAACTGAAGAGAAGAAAGGACAAAGCAGTAGAGCAGTACACAATAATCTTTACTTATCCCTCTCATTTTGTTAGAGTAAAATATTTGTGAGGAACTCTTTAATAGGTCATATCTCAGAACCAAGTTGGCCAAGGTTGAAGTTGTCTGCTTACTCTCAAGCTGCAACTGGTATTTTTAGTGAGTATTGTAGTAGAAAAGCTCTGATGGCAAGAAAAATGGGAGAAAAATCTGTTGGCTAGCAATCAAGAATGCTTTTCATGGTAGACTAAGAGCATTAAAATGCCTTGAAGCTTTTCAGTACATTATTAAAGTGATAGTTTTATTTTAGAATAGTCTTTCCAAACACCTAGAAAAATGGAGCAGAAAAGAGCAAGACTAGAAGCAGGTATGCAATTAGATGCTGTTTCCATAACCCAGGTGAGGCATGATAGTATATGATAGTGGCCTGGAATTGACTGATCGGGAGAACTGAGCATGATAGATAGAAAGCATCAAAGGTGTTGCTTGAATTAGATTTGTGGAATTGACAAATGGGTAGATTACATTACCATTAAATGAAATTTGTATTTTTTTTAAAGGGGGGTAACTTTAGGAAGAAAATGTGTAATCTCTGGATATCTGGGTTTAATGGGAAGGGTCTGAAACACAGGAAAGATATCAAGTCTCAAAATATAGATGTTAGGGTTATATACATACATATAACTATGCTAAAGTATAAAATATTTAATCTGGAAAGAAAAAGATTGGATCAAGATGATGTTATAAAAAAATATTTTTACCCTCAGCTCCACATGCAACGAGATGAGTAAAATGCAAATATCATATAAAGAGAGGTTTAAAATCATATAAAGAGAAGACGTTAGCAATGGGCTAGAAATGTTTACTCTTGGAATGTAAATATTATGTACAGTTAATCTTCAGATATACAGAGTTAGAAGAAATCACAATGTCAAAACACACGTGAGAACATATTATTGCACAATTAGGAATAATTCCAGGAATCAATCCACAGATTTCTCTTTGAGAGGATAAAGTGTAGAATTATTGTCTCTGATACTAGAAAAGTGAATTACCAATGAAAACAAGTGTTATGGACAAAGTCCTATGATCATGCATGCCACATTTGTAGTCACAAATTTAAAGGGAGGCAAGTCAGCATCTTTGCTTGTTTCTACAAATTAGGTAAAGTTTTGCATGTGACCATAGTTGGGTCGCCAAGTGAGAAACACAGCGGTAAAGGGGATTATATGTTTTGTTTGTATTAAGGGAGAAATTAAGGAATATAAACTGTGTACTAGAGTAAATTGCAGACCTGGGATGGTGGTAGACACTCAAGTAAACAAACAAACAAACAAACAAATAAATAAATGGCCAAGTCAGTGGATTGTATGATTCAATAAGAATCAAGGAGTTGTTAAATACATTTCAGTGAATTGAAACATTAGAAGGTCATAGTAAGAGAGTCTCCTTTAAATCAAGGTATTGAATGTCATCTATTTATTGGTAGTAAAAAAGTGTCCAAGAAATGACTATGAGATGGATGGGGAGGATATGCAGGCCGAAAAAAATATTTGTTTCAAATGAGGGTGCAAGGATCTGAAATTTTCAGTGGCATGGACTTCGACCTACCAGCTGTTGAAGACCACATAATAAGTGACAATTAGAAGCAGTAAAGAGAAGAATGAGTCAGGTGTTAAACTTTAAATGAATGTTTTATACTATCTATAAAATTTTGAAAGATCATGGAGTCTAGCCAGATAACATGCATTTCAAAACAGCTGGGATTTAAGGGACTGTTATGGAATGAAAATTTGCGTCCTCCCTGCCTCAAATCTTTTGTTGAAGCCTAAGTCTCAGTGTGATGGTATTTAGAGGTGAGGTCTTTGGAAGTTAATCAGGGTTAGGTAAGACCATGAGAATAATGCCCTCCTAATGGAATCAGTGCTCTAATTAGCATTCTCTTTTTCAGGTTCAGGAAGAAGAGGTCACATGAGCACACAGTGAGATAGCAACCATCTGAAAGAAAAGAAGGAGGTACTCACTAAGAACTGATTCAGAACTGAGGTGAATAAGTATGTAAAAGAAGAATATCTTAATTTTCTTTTATTTAAACATGAACAATTGATTCAAATTAGAGCCTCCTGCAGACTAGTTACAGTGGTGAGTCTTCTGGTGTCAGAGGTGGCTCAAGTGTTGGTCCCCCACAGAGGACACAAAGCTCTGTTGTGAATCTATGACATGTGATAAAAATAACTAACATTTACTGAGATTATGGCATATGCCTGACACAATCTTCAGCATTTTACATACATTATCTCACCTAATATCTATAACGGCACTATAAGTACTATTATCAATCACAGTTTTTACATGAGGACGTTGAGGCACAAAAACATAAAAATTTATACAAAAATACTCATATATTTTAGGGGAAAAGCTAAGACTTAAATCTTGACTCTAGACCTAAAATTGTAACATATACATACACATATATATATTCAAATACACCTATATAACATATATATGTAAACACATGCTTATGTGTTACATACATAAATAAAATATGCTGCATTTTATTTGAAAGAACTGAAGCTCTAGGACAGTTCAAGAAAGTGGTGATTATTTCTGGTAGAAAGGATAAAGAACAAGAAAAATTGACAAGAGAGGTGAGATGAGCTATGAGACAAATAGTATGAGGATTTCAAGTAGAAGTGCAGCACACACACACTGACACAAAGTGTATATTTACAGAGTAGCAAGTAACTTGACTTAGTTGGAGAGCCAGTATCCATAAAAAGAAGAGTAGTGGTCAGTAAGAATGGGATGATAAATTGGGGCAACATTGTTCAAGGCTTGGATTCTATGCTATTTTTTAGAGTACTTAATATAAAGTAGAAATATCAAGATATTTAATCAGAGAAATTCTGTTTAGGTAATAGCTGTATTTAGGGAAGATTAATCTGGAAGAGGTTAATGATATACATCAGCCCAAGTACTGCATAGTTGTAAAATCACTATAGTCATTTATTGCTATAATAAAAAATGAAAAAAGTAAGGAGGATCTTTTCATACTTTGCTATAACTTAAACAGTAACTTCTGTAACTTATATTTTACAGCTATGTGTGACCTTAGTTGGAAACTACTAACCTAATATTTCAAATTCTTAAAACTCTTGGCAGAAATTAAAGACAAAAACAAATGTGAATGAATATTAAATTTGAATATACTAAATAAATAAAATATTCTTAGAATGTACTCAGTTCAACTTTTTCCCCATAATTCTCTCCCTGATTCTCCCTCTTTCTTTCTACTGCTCATGCCCTCTCACTTTCTCCTTTCATGAGGGTTATAATATGTAATGTCACTTTGCTTGTTTTCTGAAAGAGGCAGCAAATAGACTAATAATAAGCAACTCAATATATCTGTTTTCTTCCAGCATTTACCTTATCTTTCCTTGAATAACTGTTTCACAAAGCAAACATAATATGACTAAAGAGGGCAGCTTAGGAGATTTCCAACCCAAACGATCATGTAAGGACAGCTTTAGCCACATCCACTACATTCATCTACCACCTTCAAAAATTTTTATTAAAACTTCCACTTTTATCAAATAAATGTTTAACATACAAAAATTAGATATTTCTACATTATTGGCAAATCATATATAGACCAATATCTAAGAGATGTAAAGATTCATGACATCAGCAATTTCATATATTTTTTTCTATTATATTTTAGGTGATGCAACATCTTCAGAGAACATACTGACCTCAAAAAAAAAAATAATAATTTCCAAAATCAGAGTTGATAATTCATTAACAGCTTGAAAAGTAAATGCAAGTAAAATCACTTTTCTTGAAGGAAGATAAAACCCATCACAGGTCAGCAGTACTAAGTATTTCTTTCTCTAATTAGCGAGAAAGCTTTTATCTTTGGTCCATTTATTATCCACAAACTTTTCAGATCATTCCTGCAGTTTAAGCTATTTTTATAATGGAAATTAGTCACAGGAAGCTTCACTGTACCTTTAAAATAAGCCTGACAAACAAAAATTAATTGGCTTGGTAGTATTCCATTATTCGATAGGCACAGAGTGTAACAGAAGAGCTTAAAGAATGTGTAAAAAAAGTAAAGTAGCAGAACTTGGCCTGATAAGTGAACTCCACATATTTACTTGCTCCTTTAGGTTTATTCCCTTCTCTATTTGGGATAAAAGTAATGTGACATTCACAGTGTCTTATCATTTCTTTGGTTAAACATATAATTTAGAAGTAAGACACATTGTAAATATAGTTAAACAAAACCCCCTTCCTTTATGGAGAGGGGGTAATTAGGCATATGCTGCAGACAATTCTGAATGCCAAAAAGAGAGGTTTTTTTCCTAGTAATCTAGACTTGTCAAAAATATTTTTAAACGAAATGTTTCCCTGCTTTCCTTGTTTTGGAATTCAGTAAGTTGTTTGCACATATTAAGAACAAATATCTAAATGTTCTGAAAATGATGTTTGTAGTATCTAAAAATATTTGTTTAAGCAAGCAACATACATATTTAAGATAAATCAATAACATTCACTTTTTGATATTTTCTAGGTATGAACACTAAATTAGTTTCTTCATTAAGCAACAACCTTCAGTTGGGGGAAGGAGTTACTCTGTGACTATCAGGACTTTTGGGGCCAAAGTAAATGAGTAGTTTTAGTAATAAAGCCTAGAATTTTTGTCTACTTTCTGAACTACTTTATAATCTTTGACAAAAGTAGTCACAGATTTATTTCACCCTACCAAGAAGTGTGATACTGCCAATATTTTAGGAGTGCATTATACACCCCAATTTTCTGAAAAATCAACTAGCCAACTAAGACCCAGTCTTTAGAGAAATTCACCAGTCACTACATATACATGTACATATGTGTGTGTATGTATGTATATGCATATATAATTTTTTTGCTCTAATCTGCATGTCTTATTTTAGAAGAGACTGTTGATTCTTACTCCAAACTTAATGGTTCTGTTGTAATAATCTTAATACATTTGTTTTGAAATATTCTCTTCCAAAGCATATTATAGAAAATAAGTTAGAAGAATTGACAAAAAGCTGTATTTAGTATTAACAATTTTATGCACAGGAGATGAAATGGGTGACAATTTGATCAAAGATGCCAAAAAGTAAAGACTATATAAGGAGGGTATTTAGTGGCATAGCAGCAGCTTACTCAATTTAATCACCTCTGACAGGATCACTATATGATATTTAGGTCAGTCACTCATGTTTCTCATAATCATGAATCATTGAGAAAAAGCTAAATTAGGTTCCATATATTATGTTTAAAGAGGCATGACGGTATGTCAAATATTATATTAATATCTCTCGAGGGGAAAATAGGCTATTCTTTCTTTGAAGTTTCATGGCTTACACGTATTTTTGTAAACTGCTGCACAGATAAAATTCATGTCCCAAAGATGGAGATGTAAAGTGGAGATTGTGGGTTGAATATGCCTTTTATTCAAAACTGAAATTGGAATGATTTATCACTAATCATGCTAAGTTAATATTTACGTTTTGCAAACTGCATTAGAATACATTATTTCATTTGATGGTCTCGATTCTGTGAAGTGTAAGTTCATATTTGATACACAAGGAGACTGGAGATCAAAGAGATGAAAGGAATCACTCCAAGTCACAGCGCTGATAAACGGCAGAATATGACCATAAATACTAATGTCATAAACTTAAATTTGATACTATTTCCTTCAAAAAATGCCACTTCCCATTTTCTAGCTATTATACACATCAATATGAATATCTGTCATATTACAGACTAGATAAAACCCAACAGTTAAATGAAAGTCACAGCTTACTGTGAATCATATGATTCCTTTAAATTCTAAGATGACATTGAACATACTTCCCCATGGGAAAAACAATCTGCGTTATCTTGAGTTTCCAACTCTTAAAAAATTATAGCCTTCATTAAAAAGTCATAGCACTCCTGTTTAGGTAGTATGTGTGGGGCTTTTGCTAGTTTCTAGGCATATAAAAAAGTCGCATCTCTTTTTTTCAAATGGATTCATTGTCATTGCATATTCCTACAAGGAGAGCATAGAGAAGCAATATAAGTAAGTGGTTAGGAGTGCTCTAGAACCAGATTCTCTAGGTGCAAATCCAGCCTTTTTGCTTTCTTAGGTTTATGATTTTGAGCAAATTACTGCCTCACTCAGTTGCTCCTATTTTCTTCTTCAAATGGGGATATAACTTACCTCATAGCTGGTTGTGAAGAATAAATTAGCGTAAGTTCATTTACATAAGGTTAAGTGCTTTGTGTAAAACGTACTTTTCAGGTTTCATGACAACCCTAAGATATAGCTGTTTTTAATCCTTATTACAGAGATGAGATCATTAAGCCTTAGAAAGTTAATTAACTTGTCCAATGTCAAACAGGTGTGTGTGGCAGAGCACGACACGAAATACAAGTCTGATTATAAAGCCTCTGTTCTAACCATGATGACACATTTTAACCTGGAGCTAATGGATATGTAAAATACCATATTCCCTAAGGCAATACATCAATTAATCTGTTCAAGAAATGTGAAATTATATAAAATTATTTTTTATTTTTTTAACTAGACATTCTACTGATTTCTTTAAAACATTTTTTTACAGTTTTCTTTTAAAGGGTACTGCAAAGTTCAAGGCTAAGTGGTTTACCAAAGATAACATGGTACTGACAATGGTTGCCCTGACCAAAAATTAGTTCCTATGTTTGAGTACCCATCATATTTAGACACCTTTCATACATTATATCAAGACCTTATGACAATAATATAAATATCTATGTTTGCAGATGAGAACATTGAGGAATTCATAGGTTAAATATGTATTTACAGTTATCCAGAGCTTAGGTTTCAGAACTGTGAAATGAAACCAAGTTGGTTTATCTTTCAAGTCTATACCTTTTCTACTGTGCAAAAATGCTTATTATAAACTCCTCCAGCAGGCAAAACCGTATCTTTTTTGTGTTTATGCCTGTCTAAAAGTAATGTTCTTATTCATATGAGAATATGAAACTGCCATGTCTCCACATTCTTCATTAATTTAAAACTCAAGAATATTTTAGTTTAGTTTCTTTTTTTCTGTTTATCATCCATCCATCCATCCATCCATCCATCCATCCATCCATCTATCCGTTTATCCCCATTTATTTTTAACTTCACTCATCCATTCAATAAATGGTTATTAAGCATCTTCTCTGTGCTAGCACTGTGCTTAGTGTTTAGAAGGAGACATTATTTTGATAGTATATGTGTGTGTGTTATGTGTGTAGATGTGTGTGAATGTTTGTGTGTATGTATTTATCTGATGGACCATTTCTTCTGTAATCTGTATTCCCTTGAATATATTTTCCAAAGATAATTATTTTTCTCTTCTGAGTTATTTTGCTTCAGATTCTTTCTCTTACACATGAAACATTATTGCAAATATACATTGTGCTATATGATCTATTCACTTGATTTTGCTTTAAAGAGGAGATGTTTATCATACTCTCATCTCTTAGACATTTGTTAGGCTCCTAGATACAGAAAAAAAACAAAACAAAATACTTTACTTCCATGCAACTTATATTAAATGTAGAAAAGATAGAAGACATATTTACTGTGTCAGGTAGAATCATGGAAACAATTAAGCAGGTAGAGAAAATGTGATTATAGAACACATGGCTAATATAAATTATATGATCACAAAAATATTTTGGTTTTGGATAGTATTTGAATTGGTCCCTGAAAGAAGCCATATGGATTTGTGACAAAACCTTTAAAGCAAGTGCAAATATCCAGAGGTAGGAAGTCATTAGTAAGGAATATGGTCATCTTGGCTAGAACAAGGAGTGTGGGGGATAAAGTGGTGCCAGAGAAAAAAAGGGGGTATTGAGAATGTAAGTGTAATCATGCAAAGCATTGAAGGCAATTTTAAGAACTTTGATTTTTAACCTAAGAAAGTTGAGATGGTAAGTGCTTTAAGCAAAGTAGTGCCTTGATTAAATTTACAGGTTTAAAATGTCCTGTTGTTTGTGCTGAGAACAAACCATATAGAAAGAAGAATACTTAGATAACAGACAAGTGAGGTTTGGGCCAGAGTAACTGCACTGCTTATGGAGAAGTACAGAGAGAGTAGAACAAACAAGTTTTCAGTGTGAGTGAAGTAATTTTTGTGATAAAGAGGAGTCAAATAGTAAGTCCAGATTTGGACTGAGTAACTGGATGGATGCAGATGCCATTTACTAAGATAAAAAAGCAAACAAACAAAACAACAGAGAGAGAGAGAAAGTTCTAATGGAGAAAATAAGAAAAATTATAAGGCAATGCCATTATTACATGCTAACACTTTTTATACATCCTTTCATTTAACTTAAATAAAAATATACAACTTAGTTGTTATCTATATTTTACTACAGAAGAAACCAAAAACAAATGAGGTTGATAAGTCTTCTAAGTTTACAAAATTAAGACAGCAAATCAGTGTTCCAATCTATGTCTATCATTACGGCATCACTGTTGCACACATTATATCTGTCCTTCTTTCCCCCTACTTGGTATCATGGAAATGTTTACCAGGTTCTTTCCTGACTCTTGGTCCAACACTACAATTGGACTGTACACATTAGAAGAGTATATACTGTGTTCACTATTTCATGGTGTGCTGTGTTCCAATTTAACACAGTGTAAAAGAGTTTTGAACAGAAGTGGACCATCCTCGATAAAGAAATATAAACTTAATCAGACTGTTGCAAGCAGGATGGCCAGTGTTGCCTTTATGTGATCATGTAATGTTTAATTCGGAGTTTGTTACCTAGAACAATTTTGTTAGTGTGTAATGGGATGATGAACTTCTCAAAATATGACCTAGAAGACATGTACACACACATACACACAGACACACACAATTAGAATCATCATTGAGAATTAATGTTAGATAAAAACACAGAAGTAACCATGCTATTATAGAAATTACAGAACAGGGCCCAGAATATTTAAATTATTTTTTCATGACCAGAAAACCAAAGAATCTGGCTTCTGAGGTTCTTCACTTTTTTTGCAGAGACGCTTTTTGTGTTGCTCCATATCATTAGTGTTTAATAAAGTTTAAAGAATGAGCAAAGTTTTTAAAAAATATAATTTGGAAGCACACATTATTAACTGGTTAATAATAGAAAAAAATATAGTGGATTAGATTTCTCAGAAATTTGTCTGCAAGGTTTGCATTTCTTGGGATTAGAAATTTGGGGAAATTTCCTGGAATTTCTGTCTAAACAAATAGTATTTTTATTTGAATTGGCGTGGCTGCTTTGCTTAAGAAGTTGAAAATCAATGTTTCAGTGTTGATCGAAAGTGAAAATATCAAGTGCTACTCTTTAAAAGTCTGTTTTGGGATTGCATAGTCCATTAAAATCTTTCAATTGGTAAAAAAGAAAAAAATATTCTTTCATTTTGTGTCATTCAGTAGCTTTATTAACTCTTTCAGTCAAATAGAGCCCTGCTAGACAATAAATATTTGTATCTAGAATGTGCGTGAATGTGCTGAGTAACATTCAAGGTTAAATGGTAATGAATTTCTTATTAAAGAAAAGCTCTTTCATGTGTCATTAACAACTTTCATTCAAATTGAAACTTTTTTAAAATAATAAAATTTTCAATTTGTTTCACCATTTTTTGGCAAGAATTCACATCTAGAATGAAGGAGAATTGTCTGAGAATTTAGTGATGTAAGGTCCTTACAAAACACATTAGGTAAATTAGGACAAAAAAAAATCTGTAAGCTTAACATAATGAATGATTTTTGTGTGTCTATAAAAGATCCTTGAATATATTTGAGCCTTTCTTTTTAAATTTATTTTATTATGTTCTTACAGTTTTCAAATCACTATCTAGGTTCTGAATACCTTCATTATCATAAGCTGTACAACAAAATTTTACCCTTAAAATAGAAATCATAAAGTCAGATTCAATTAACAAATGCGTATCTTTTCTGTAGAGCAAATAAGTCACTCATTGTAAATTATTCACAAAAGGCATTTAGAAAGTCATGAAAATTAATCATTATGATTTTTTTTGTGTGTGTGTGCATGTGTGTATGCGTATAAAATTTCTTTAACTGACTAAAGCTCTGAAAGTTCAAATATTATTAGTGTGTTTTTACTTACAAAAAATTATGAATTTGTCTTTGTCCCAAATGACTCTTCTTTCATTGCAGATGAAATAAATCCCATGATAGTCCATGACAGCAAGGCATACTACCTTGTTTATAGATCTTTTATTTTTTCCCCTATTTTTATGTAATGCATTTAAATGTTTTAACTAAAGCATCGCATACATACAGAAAAGTTCACAACTTTAAGTCCATAGATCTAAGAATTATTATAAACCAAACACATATATAAATATCACCGAAGTCAAGAAATAAACCATTACCAACACTTTAGATAAGCCTTCCCTTAAAGTCTACCCTTCTTTTCCACTCCAAAATAACTCTCCTGATTTCTAACATGTTTTACTTGTCTTTGAAATTTATATGAATTGAATGACAAAGTATGTGATTTTTTTTTAGCATATTAAGTGAATACATTGCTAGTTTATTCTGTAAATGTTTAGCTTATTGGAGACAAACTGCCTGGATTTGAATCTTGACTCCAACACTTGCCAGTTGAGCAATTTTTTATTCATAAATTGCGTCATTTTCCTGTAATGTTAAATGAAAGAGAATAGTACTATGTCATAGGGTGGTTGTCATAATATAGATAACTAATACATAAAAAAGTCTTAGAACATTATCTATAACATAATATGTGTACAAATAATGTTAATAACTCATTAATATATTTTAATTTTATTGGTATTTAGAATTATTTTCCTGGACTTTGCTAAGACTATCTCATTCGACCCTATTAGATTATCTCTTATGTTAGTTTTTGACTTTTCTATATAATGTCTAAAATATTTACAAATTTGTAAAAATGCATTTTTGTGCAAATGTTTGAAATAAATTTATAAGTAAGCAAGGAAAAAAAAAAACACATAATCTAATCCACTGAAAATCAGCACTATTTGTGTTTGGTAATTTTGTGGGTTTACTTTCAGTCATATCTTTCATGAATATTTTACATAATTTAAGTCATTATATATATAAACTTTTATGTTATAATTATCTGTTTAGAATTAAAAAACATTTTGCTGTATCATCACAATGTTATTTTCAATAATTATTTTAATAAGTGTATAATATTCCACCTGGCAAATGAGCCATGATTTAATTAATCACATTCCCATTGTTAGTAATTTAGTTTGTTTCTCATTATATAATTTTGATGACTCTATATTATGACTTTGTTAATAAAACATTTTTTATGGGTCAAACAACTGTATGTACTTAAGGTGTTATCAGAAAAATCTTTTTTTTTTTTTTTTTACTATTTTGTTAAAGTCAGGGATTACTGTTATATTTTAGAAGAATTTCTAATTGGTAGTTTAACTACATAGTCTTCGTGCTTAGGCCATGTAGTAAAAATTAGAAAAATGTACTAATGTTATACTGCTACATAAATAAAACTGCTACACATCTTAAACTCATGAGTAAACTCAAAGTCATCTAAGTTTAGAAAAACTAAACAATGGAACATATTTTCTAAGAGATATGTTTTTAATGAGTAAACACATTTCATTTGGCAATAATGTGTTTGTTAAATACATCATTAGTGTTTAGCATGCAACGTTCTATGCACTTCCATCTAAATATGCATAAATGTAAGAAGCAGATGGATTGTGCTCATTCCAGGAGTGCAAACCATTATCTTGAGTAGAGGTACTTTATAATAACTAAATTAATCACTAATTACTTTGGTGTTCATCAAAATATCATTAATCCTTATAAATTAAATTGTTACTAATGCACATGAAATACAGGTCTGCAAAGAAAAATACCAGTGTAATTATTGCCTTTATTGCTGTTCTCTGTATTTGAAGTCACTTTAAAGGGAAGAATGTAACATAATTTTTCTAGGGCTTAAAACAGGAACACTTCAAATTAGAATTTAATTCCTAACACTTTTATTTGTTGCACAACTTAACCCTAAAAGAGTATGCCTTTGGCATTTTTGTTTCACAAAGCTCTAAATTTGTCTTTGTACCAAATGACTCTTCTTTCATTGCAGATGAAACAAATCCCATGATATTCCGTGACAGCAAGGCATACTATCTTGCTTATAGTCCTTTATTTTTTCCCCTATTTTTATGTAATGCTTTTAAATGTTTTAACTGAAGCATCGCATGCATATAGAAAAGTTCACAAATTTAAGTCCAAAGATCTAAGAATTATTATAAACCAAACACATATATGGATACCACCAGTCAAGAAATAAACCATTACCAACACTTTAGATAAGCCTTCCCTTAAAGTCTACCCTTCTTTTCCACTCCAAAAAAAGAAACTCTCCTGTTTTTTTAACACGTTTTACTTATCTTTGAACTTTATATGAATTGAATGATAAAAGTATGGGATTTTTTTTCAAAAGTCAGGATATTTGTTCACTATATCCTTGTAGTTTAGTGTTATATTATATGAGAAGAACATGATTAATTTCTTCAGGCTACTCTTAGTGAATATTTTGTTTTCCACAGGAGCTATTAAATCTGCTATGACTATTCCTCTATATGTCTTTGGTTATAGGTGCACTCATTTCTACTGGATATTTACCTTAAAATGTTCAACTTTCCTAGATGATACTAATAGATTTCAAGGTTGTACTAATAAACACAACCACAGTAGTGAATGGGAATTCTTTTTGTTCCATATTTCGATGGTACTTCATTGTGGTTTTAACTTTTATTTAATTGAAAACTAATGAAATAGAGAATGTTTTCATATATTTATTTGATAACTTAGTATCCTTATTTGTAAAATGCAATTCAAGTTTTATAATCAGATTTATTTTAGGTTCTTATTCCTAATTTAATATTATATTAGGGACAACAGATTAAGATGAAGATTGTTCCTTAATATTACTACTTTCCAGAGTTCTTTTTACATTCTGGATACAAACCCATTGCCAGTTATTTATGGAAAAAAAGGATAGCCTTTTTAATAAATTGTTCTAGGTCAATTAGATATCCCTAAAGAAAAAAATAAAGTTTGACTCATAAATCATGACATACAGATAATAAATTCAGGAAGATTGAAAATCAAAATGTAAATAAGAGTAAACAATAATATAGTTTTTAAATAATAATATAAATATTCATGAATTTGCAATGGTGAAAGATTTAGTAAACCAAAGATTAAAAACTGAATTTCAGACAATTAAAAGTACAAATTTCTGTCAATTAAAAGTCACAAAGACATTCATATATCTCATTCTGGCAGCTGAGAGGGCACAGAAGCAACAACATTCCTATAGCAAGGAGTAAAGCTAGTGCCCAGATCTTGGTTTCTAACATAATTTTCCAATAAAAAGAAACAGTTCCTTGGAGAAATAGCTGATGCTAGGGTTGGGATAGAGAAAATACAAGATAAGCCTGGGGCACCTTTTAGTGCCAGAAAGTAAGAAAGCACTCAGAAAACAAAAAGAAACAAACAAACAAAAAACACACTCCTGAGAGTATATCCAAAGGACACCAGAGCTAATTAATTGAAAGAGTCCCCAACAACCAAAGCTGGCAAAATTTGAGCAACAAAAAATAGCGTTGTCCATACTGATATAAATAAATGACTAAATATATAAATAACTAAAGGGGGTATCTTAGTCTGTTCAGGCTGCTGAAACAAAAATATCACAAACTGGTAACTTATAAATAGCATTCATTTCTCATAGTTCTGGCAGCTGGGAAGTTCAAGATGATAGCACCTGAAGATTTGGTGTTTGGTGAAGACTTCCTGGTTTATAGGGAGCTATCTTTTCACTATGTCCTTTTCACATCGTACAAGGGACTAGAGAGCCCTGCGGAGTCTCATTTATAAGAGAACTAACCTGGTTTACAAGGGTTTCACTCTCATGACCTAACTATTTCTCCAAAGCCCCACCTCCTAAAACAATCACAATGGACATTAAGATTTCAACATATGAACTTTGTAGTAACACAGAGATTCAGACCATAGGATGAGAGCAAAAGAGACATAACTCCTGTGGAGTAGAATTCTAAACCATTTATGTAGATATTCTTCTCTTAAGGAGATCAAGTGAAATTCTCACTCCTTAATATGGGCTGCAGAGAGTGACTTTCTTCCAAACAGTAGTATGGAAAAGGAGGAAAAGTAACTTTACAGTGGAGAAACCTAACAAACACTCTCTCAGCCAGATGATGTGTCAACAATCAACATGAGAAATCATGTTGATAGTATATGCTCTTGATGTGATGGAATGAAATTGGAACTTTTCCTCTATGGTTTTCCTCCAAAAAGCAATCTCAGACTGTGACAAAAACATCAGATGAATCTCTAGTTCCACAAAATACCTAACCAGTACTCCTGAAAATTCCTAAGGTCATCACAATCAAAGCCCAGGAAACATCATGGTCAAGAGAAACCTAAACAAACATGATAGGTAAATGTGCTGATGAAAATTTAACTTTGAGTGGCTATAAAGTACAGACATTGACTGTGAGGATACGTTAAAATACATATAAACAATAAAGATCTTATATCCCGAATACATAATGTAAATAATTGTTTAAAGTAGGCTCTTTTTGATGTATAACATTTACTTATTTTAGAATACAGTGTGAAGAGTATTGACAAAAGTATGTAGTCATTTATTACTTACTAATACCACAATCAAAATTAGAAATATTTCACCCTCATGTCCCTTTGCAATCAATACCTTCTCCATGCAAAACCCAGGCAACTGTTTAAAAGATTTCTATCATTATTGTGTTTCTATTTGATAAATTCCATATAATAGTATCTTTTTTGACTGGCTTCTTTAATGTAGCATGATGTTTTAGAGATCCACGTATTTATTTTTTTTTGCATATAGCAGTATTTAACTCATTTTTATTGCTTAATAGTATTCCATTATGTGATAAACATTTGCCTGTATATGTATGGGTCTATTAATGGTCTCCCATTTTATTAATTAGTATATCACTCTTTAAAAATATATCATAATAGATTAATTGCTGTGACTTTATTGCAAGCTTTGAAATCCAGTAGTATAATATTCTCCAGTGTTTTCCTTCTGTTTCAGATTTGTTTTGGTTGTTCTAGGGTTTATGAATTTCTAAAAAAATGTTAAAATCAAATTGTTAATTTCTATTTTGAAAACCTACTAAAATCTTAATTGAGGTTATGATGACTTTATACATTAATTTTCTAAGAATAGGAAATTACTGAATCTTCTAAATCATAAAAATATTGTTTCACTCGATGTTTCTTTAATTTTTCTCAGCAATGTTTATATTCTGCAGTATTCACATTTTTCACCTACTTATTAAATTGATCCTTAAATACTTGAGTGTTTGATGTTATTATAAATGTTATTTTATTATATCTATTGTCATTGGTCTGCACTAATGTATATTGACTTTGTACCCTGTAATCTTGTTAAACGCATTACTTAGTTCTGGAGAATTTTTGGAAGTTCCTTAAGATTTTCTATATAATTTGATGTCATTTATAAATTATTACACATTTAATTCTTCCTTTCTGGTCTTCATGCTTTTGACTTTTCTGTTTTGCCTTATTATGTTGTCTAGGACCTTCAGTCAGTATTGAATTGAAGTGCTGAAGCAGATATTCTTACCTTATTCCCAAAATTAGGGAGAAATCATTCAGTCATACATAGTAAAGTAAAACAATAACCATAGAGCTTTTACAGTTTTTAAAATGTTTTTTGAGTGTCCATTTTGATCATTTGATTAAAAAAAAAAAACTTTTAGTTGCTATTATTCAGTGAATTGTATTGATTGATTTACAATCCACCCTAGATTTTCTGGTATTACTCCAATTTGTTATGTTATTCTCTTTTGATATTGCAAAATAATATTGGCTAAATTTTTAAAGAATTATTGCATGCATATACACAAGAACTATTGTTTTGTAAATTTATTTTCTTGTAATATCTGTAAAAATGAATTAAGACATGTCTCTTCCTCTTTTTTCCTGATAGAGTTTATATAGAATTGGTGTTATTTCTTCGTTAACTAGAATTTAGTAGGAAAGCTATCTGTCCATGGTTTCCTTTAGTAGGAAGAATTTTAAATGCATATTTAATTTCTCTTATAAGTACTTGTCTATTCAGGTTATATTTTTCCTCTTAAATTAGTTTTAGCACTTTGTATTGTGAGCCATTTTTCATAACCTCTAAGTTGTAGAATATATTGCTATAAAGTTGTTCACAATAGTCACTGTAGAGGAATTCCAAACTAGAAAATATGATCTCTCCTGTTTCATTTACTGTATTGTTAATTTTTCTAATCATTTCCTTTTTCTTATTACCTCTGGCTGGAGTTTTGTCAATTTTAAAACCATCTGTCATTTCATTGATTTACTTTTTTGTTGTTTTGTTTCATCATTGATATCTGCTGTTATCTTTAGTATTTTCTTCTTTCTGCTTACTTTGAATTTATTTTCCTACATTTACCTCATTTCCTAAGGCAGAAACTTATATCGTGAATTTTTGTTTTTTTTTCCTTTTTTAATATAAACTACTGCTATAAATTTCTTTATATGCATTGCTTTAGGTGAATATTCAAATTTATTAGGGTGTATTTTCACTTTCATTAAATTAAAAATATTTTATAATGTTCTCTGGGTATTGTCTCTAAGATATATCTTATTTAAAAGATGTTTAATATCCAAATTTTCAATTTTTTCAGTCATCTTTCTGCTATTGATTTATAATTTGATTCCATTGTGGTCAGAGAATATAATCTCTGTGAACTTAATTCTTTAAAATTTATTAAGACTTACTTTTATGGCAGAGGATATTATCTATTTTAGTGAATGTTCTATGTGCATTAGAGAAGGATGTTACACTGTGACGGTCAACTAAAGTGTAAATATCAAATATGTCAAATTGCTTGCTAGTGTTGTTCCTTCAAATGTACTACATGATAATTGATTATTAACCTACTTGTTCTTACAATCACTGAGAAAGAAGTGATGAGATCTTATATAATAATTGTGAATTTTTTATTTCTTTTTTCAAGTTATATCACTTTTTGTTTCATAAAGCTCAAAGCACTTTTACTAAGTTTATACACGCTTAGGATTGCTATGTCTTTTTGGTGAATTGGACCTTTTATAAATTTGAAGTATTTCCTTTTTTCCCTAGTAATGTTCATCTTTCCAAGGACTAACTTGTCTGCTATTAGTATAGTCTCTCAAGATTTCATTTGATAAGTGTTTTCATTATATATTTTTATTATTACATTCCATCTATCTTTACATTTGTGTTTAAAGTCAATTGTTTGCAGACAGCATAAAAAGTAGTGATTTTTAATATTAATATAAAAGACATGCATACTAATAAAATCCAGAAGATCCAGATATAATAAGAATGAAATAAAATCTATTTAAAATAATACTATTATGGGTGAAAACATTATTATATATTCTATTTCCTTCTAGATTTTATATGTATTTGCCACCAAAATTTGTTCATCACTTTGGGTTTTTCAAACTACTAAATCACTTAATTTTTTATTCTGTTTCCCAAACAAGAATCTTAGGAATCATCTTTGAATCATCCTATTTCTTCACCTTCAAAATATCTAAATTTTGACCATTCTTCAGCATGTCCATTTTTAGTTCAAACCATCATTATTTATTATCTAAACCATGACAATATCTTTCTAACTGATCTTGACAGTTTCACTTCCTATCTTAGGGCAGAAAGGAGTTCATGGAATCATAGAAAATGGATCTGGAAAGACAGGAGAAGATAGCTAAAGCATATGTTGTTATAGCCCTAGTCAATGTTTATTTTGTTTAGTTTATTTTTTAACTCTCAAAGGAAATAAGGTACAAAATACTTTTTGTGAAATCAGCCTTAGGCTTGAGTCAGAAATAGGAATTAATATTTATAGAGTACTAAGTTCTATTCTGGGTTCTTTTATATAGGCTATTTTTATTTGACCTCTAATTTAGTGAATTACTAGCTATACAACTCAAATGTCATTTGTTTTAACCCTTTGATTCTTCCACAGTTCTAGGAGGAAGAAATGATTTGTCTTATTTTTATGCCAGGTAGCTAATGTTTGGAAGGGTTAAACAAATAAATGATAGAGTTACAATTTTAAGCATATTTTTAAAAAATGCATACTCCCCACTACAATATCTTACCTTGCTAGTAGCAGAAAATATTTGCAATAACTCAGGTTTGAAATAATGAGGAGGCTAACTGTTGGCTATGGGAATGGAAAACTTTTGTAATTAAAGAATCAAGTTGAAGAAAAAAAGTCTAGAACCTGATGAAATCCAACTTATAATGGATTTAGAGAAGTCAAGACTGATGGTAGAGTTCGAGGGATGACTCTGGAAAACTTTTGTCTAGTTCATTATAGAGGCACCTGGAGTTATATATCATTATTCCATGTTACTTTAGTTGTGTTATTGATTTAGGGAGACTGTGCCATTTCTGTTCTAGTTGTAATTCAACTGCTGGTAATTTTATGCTGAAAAATGCCTACTGCTCTCCCAATCCAATGAAAGAAGAAAACTGCATTGACATTTTTGCCAGATTTTTGTTTCTGTTGCTTTTGTTGTTATTTTCATTTTTCTTCTCAGACTCTAGCTATCCCTAGGTCCATCTGTTTTTATTGTGTTTACCATATACTATTCAGCATGAAGCTTACTGGAAGCATATTCATGTAAATCTGCAGGTGCAAATTTGACATATTCGGCACCTGCAAACGTTTGGAAAATCACTGGGAGGCATTTTCACACATTAGGGGATGAAAAAAACAATTAGTGCATAACATAAACCCTTAGTATTGTTATTCTTATTATTTTTCAAAACCAAATGTCTTCTAATATGTCTCCTAGAGGACCAAATCTAAGCCAGGTTTGAATTAAAAATAAAATAATAATTTGTTTTGGGCTCTGAAAACACATTAAAGTGCTGGAAATTCTTTTTGCTTGCAAACGAAAACCATTCTTCTTAATGGTCAGATAATTAAAATTAGCAAAATACATTTTTGCAGATCTCTTTATAAGTAAAAATTACCCGTGGAGAAATAATATGAGGTATTTCCATTTATTTCATGAATAAAATTCATTCTATTTTTTAATATATTCATCTGCCAACATTAATAAACATTTGTTTCAATCACCTATTAAATGATGAGATCCCTCCATGCAGTTAAAAAAAAAAAGTAAAAATTTCTCATTCTTTTTACTTTTAATTAATCACCATTCAGTTTAATGTGTGTATTCATTCTTTTACACAGTAGCATGGCTAACCTTTAAAAGTGTATATAAATTAAAAAATGCAAAATTACAACTTCTTCAGCAATCAATAAACTTGATTATTTTTTTATTTATTTTGTTTATAGTATCTACAGATATTCAATCAAAAAAAAAATGTGGGTTAAAACACCAGGCATTTTGATTGATCTGACATGCCAGGAAATACTTTAAAATTAGAATTTGGGTCCTTATAGCTGAACTAAAATAATGTTAAGAGAATAGCAAAAAGTCACCAAGAGTTGCTTTAATGTAATTTGACTTGCCTTTGTAATGGAAAACAATATATATCAACTCTCTTTGTATCAACACCTCTTTATGTCAATATGATTTTCAATAACTAGCCTCAAAAACATACTTTGTAAACACTTTGGAGTATATTGTAGTGAAAATGGGAGAGTGAAATAAAGAGGAGCTTCACTCATAGGAAACACCATGTACCTGTACTTTACCTATGTTATTTTATTAAATCCTACAATAGTCTCCAGAATTTAAAAACATTAAATGTATTGTCCATAATAGATCCTCATGATATTGTGTATTTAATATATATTATTTACATTCAGTTACATATATTAGTTTCTGAGGACCACCATAAAAAATTACATAAACTGGGAGATTTAATACAACTAAAATTTACCCTGTCACAGTTCTAAAGGCTAGATGTATGGAATTGAATTGTAAGCAAGGCCATGCTCTCTCCAACAGCTCTGGGAAAGAATCCTTCTTTGTCCGTTTCCCATAGACCCAGGCATTCCTTGACTTGGGACAGTGTAACTAATTTCTGCTAACTTTTTCAAGGGCCATCTTCTCCCTCTGTGTTTCTGTATCCAAAATTTGCTTTTTATAATAAGGACATCAGTCTTCTTGGATTTGGATTTCTTTCTGATCGAGTATGACCTATTTTAACTTAACTGATTACATTTGCAAATACTCTATTTCCAAATAAGGCGAGACTGTGAGGTTTCAGATGAATGTGACTTCTAAGGGGGCATGTGAAGCGGAGGCAGCTTGTTGAACAACAAAATTAATTATGGTGGAGGGTGTGATCCAATTCCAGAGGATGGGAGTTGAGGAGTGGTTATGATGCCTCTACTTGTCATAGAGAACATTTGCTTGTTTGACTAGAAAATGTAAAATCCAGCTGCTACACTTCAAGATCACAGTTTTTGTAGTCATATACAATAACAACAAAAAATTACAATTATGATTATTAACATTTACAATATAAAATTTTTTGTCTGGGATTCTGAATTTTTGTTTTAGCTAGTGATCTTATCACTCAAATTAGCAGTGTTCATCAGGTATTTGAATAGGTTTTGAAAATATTTCTTCTAACTAGCTCTGCAGAGTATAATGATTGTGAAAGATTTTTATAAATCTATAATGTAACACAAATGAGAAAGTGATAACTTCAAGAAAATTTGAGTAAAATACTAGTTCTCTGAGATACACTTTTAGACAGCTAAGAGCTAGCACTGGAAATCTTTAATAAAAATCTGTTTAAATTTCCCAAATAGGTAATTACTATAAGTGTAAAAAACCTCAAATTCAACTGACTAAATGTAAAAATCTAAGTTTTATTAAATATTCCATGAATCAGGTAGTATCACATGTAACAAGTAGAAGGGGCTCCGAGGGGTTGTATGAAATGAAAGTTTTTCATAGGAAGAAGGGTGGGGCAAGAAAGCTATTAGCAATAGAAAAGAGAAGATTAATTTTAAGCCAGAACTTTTGGGGGGGGGCTGGGGGAGGAAAGAAATGGACAATGGTTTCATCATGGAGATTGTCTCTTCTTCCTATGGGTGAAGGATGTGGCCCATGTGACATACTACCTCACTGGTGTTGACCAGAAAATTCGAGACTGGTTGAAAACAAAAATGAAAACACTAATTCAAAAAGATATATTGACCTGTATGCTCATTGCAGCATTATTTACAAGAGCCAAGATATGAAAGCAACCTTGGTGTTTATCAATAGATAAATGGATAAGAAAGTTGTGAGATTATATATATAACCATAACATATAGATATATTGCATATGCAACATGCATGTGATGGACTATTATGCAGCAAGAAAAAATGAAATATTGCCACTTGAGACAACATAGAATGATCTAGCGAAAAAGGTCAGTTATAAAAAGACAAATACCA
Organism: Cynopterus sphinx; assembly: GCA_030015415.1. Taxonomy (NCBI): domain Eukaryota; kingdom Metazoa; phylum Chordata; class Mammalia; order Chiroptera; family Pteropodidae; genus Cynopterus; species Cynopterus sphinx. The sequence goes on from CM057383.1 coordinate 123,014,297, forward strand.
AAAAACAAAACAAAAACAGCCTCATAGAAACATAGACCAAAGGGATGGTTACCAGAAGGGAAGGCAAAGAGGGATAGGTGTAAAATGAGAGAAGGAATATTGTCAATAATATTGTGATTAGTTTACATGGTGGCAGATGTTTACTAGAATTAGTGGGGTGAATATGTTGTAAGGTAAAAAGTGTCAAATCACTATAATATACACCTGAAACAAATATAACTAATATGATTGCATGCCAACTACACTTAAATAAAAAATAAATTTAAAAAATCACATTTCTTGTGAAGGTCAAAACTACAGTTAGGTTAGGTATTAAGTCCAGGTTTGGTATCTTAAGCTTTAGCACAAGTGAGGCCATTTTGAGCCCATGGTTTTCTCTTAACATAAGTTAATGTTCTAATACAAGTTCCTAACATGTAATTATATCATCATAATCACTGTAACAGTCTTCTCCATTTATTTACTTTCAAATTTTGTTAGCTATAAAGAGAAGAAACGCCTAATAAGTGGAAACTTTTCCATGACAATGAATCAACATCATTTTGAAAACACTGTTTTGTTGTTGTTCTTTGTTTTGTTTTGTTTTTCTGGTGAGACATAAAAAGTTTCCTGTGTACCTGGCAATTAAATTTTCTCTACAAATAAAACAGAATGATTTATTCCAGTGAAAATGGCTGTAGAACTGCATGTTCTTTCAATATAGGAAATAAATCCCCTTTCTAATTCGTCTCCAGTAATTCCTCTCTCTTGAAAGCAACAGGGAGTCTTCAGGTATACATAGAACAGTTGAAATATGTAGCTCTTAGACACCTTTATTACAACCCTTTGAAAAAATTATTTCCCTTCAGAAAAAGTTCATAAAGACTCAGGGGGGAAAAAAAGCAAATTTTATTTAATTTTTCCACAAATCTCACAAATGCTCTCTCCAGTGAAGACCACATTTCCAAGAAAATATGGTGGGTTGTACAATAATATAGGTTCAGAAACAAGAGAAAACAAAAGCCAAAGCCATGAAAAGGTAAACTTGACTGAATTAATCAATAAATTTAATTCTGATTTTAGAGTTTGGATTTTTTTTGGGGGGGGGTTGGTTATACTTGCTTTGATTGACAATTGGTAATTGTATAATTCTTTTATTATATAATTATATAGTCTTTTAGTTCTGTCTTCATTTTGAAGATCAAACTCAAAATGCCCTTAGAAATGAGAACAAGATGTTTTTGCAATTTAGAAGGAACACTTGGCATGATGATTCTAAATTTCTTGGTTTGAGTTCTAAGTATTGAAAGTTTAGAGTTTCTTTTAACAATAGAAAGAAATTTATATATAGTTTTTCTTTTTTTAGACTAAGCTTTTTTATAAAACAATTTAAATTAAAGCAGAATTTCTCAATACTAATACATATTTTCACTTAGCTATTATTTTATGTGCTCATTTTAAATTATATTTGGAAAAATGCTGCTGCCTTTCTGTTTTAATTGACTAAAAATGCTCAACTCCCACAGGTTTTAGTTTTTGATGAGCTGTGAAGAAGGCTTTTTAATGAATTGGTAAGTGACATTGATTGCCATTAAATCACATCAGGCAGAGGAAACAATGCTATTAACTTACAGTTTTCTGGAGTCCACAATGGCTTGTGCATGGGAAGTCTTAAAGATTAGCAGCCCCCAGGCCACAGATTACCTAATAACTCACTCTGAAAAGTTTAGCAATAGAAAAAAATATTCTTTCCATAATTTATTGACATCTTCAAACTTTGTTATAATCTAGGCAAACTTTAGATGAAATTAAAATGATGAAAATTATATCTCAGGCAAATGGTACTAAACACAAGTATTGTATGTTACCAACATCCCAGGTAGTGTTGAATTTAGTTTGTTGTAACTTTCATAGGAAGTCCTTCCATCTTATTCTGTCAGCCATCTCTTCTATTTTTGTTAACAGTACTTGCTCTCAAGACAACATTCTAATAGGACACTCTATCTTTGACCTCTTCATCTCATTCTAGCTTTAATAGCAAATTTAGCTTCACAGATTAATATGCCTAAAGCATAGCTTGGGTAGATTGATTTCCTCCTTCACTCTATTTCCCACTGCTTAGTAAAGGGAATTTAATTTTCTTAGTGGAGTATTCAAGAAACTTCACAATCTGATCCCTTTTTATTCCCATTCAAACTCCTATCCCTCAAATTTATATATACTCTAGGTGAAATTACTACTTTGCTTCTTAAAGATTTCAGGTAAAATAAACTTTTAAGTATGCATTATAGTGTTTCTCTTCATTAGTGAGCAGCATATCTTTTACAGATATATAGCCAAACTTTGATACATTTTTAAAAGATATTTTTATATAACAAAGAATGCTTGCCATTATGATGAGGTGTCTGAGAAAGACTATTTAGCAAAGGAGATCATTCAGTCAGGTGTGATTTAAGGCAGAAATAGGATATACATACCAAACCACTACTGAAGACAAATCCTTGTTTCCCAGGATCAAAAATAGCTGCCTTGTGAGTATCTAAAAAATCTTGGTCAGGGCAGTAAACAATTAAATTCAAAAAGTAATATATTACTGAAAGAACCACCAATTTAACAGTCCAAGAACCATGGGTTCTTTAAGAGAATTTAGGATGCTGTTATAGTGTGACAGTGATTGTATTATGTTTATTATTTTCTCAAATAATGTTTTTACGAGTTTTTAATCGCTTTATATTTGCTACTAAAAATATCTAGTATTCTTAAGTGTGCTACAGATGCAAAATGTGCATACCATTGCTTTTAACTAACCTCTTTTTTTCTAGAAAGGCTTACCTCTAGTCTTTATTTTTCTCAGTCCCTCTCTTGACTTCTCATCCCTCAAAGTGTCCTAATTCAAAATCATTTTGTTAACAGGAACATGAAATGACATTTCTCCAAAGAAGACATACAGATGGCCAACAGACATATGAAAAGATGCTTAACATCAGTAATCATCAAAGAAAGCAAATCAAACCTATAATGAGATACAACTTCACACTATCAGAACGGCTATTTTCAAAAAGTCAACAAATAACATGTGCTGATGAGGATGTGGAGAAAAGAAAACCTTTGTGTGATGTTGGTGGGACTGCCATCTCGTGCAGTCCCTATGGAAAACAATATGGTTGTTTCTCAAAAACCTAAAAATGGGTATATCACATGACCCAGATATTGCACTTCTGGATATTTATCCAAATGAAAAGAAAACACAATTTGAAAAGATATGTGCTTCTATTGTGCTCATTGCAGCTTTATTTAAAATAGCCAAGATATAGAAGAAACCTAGGGATCTATCAATATATAAATGGATAAAGAAGATGTAATATATAGTATATAGTATGGTGTATTGTGTTGTAGATGTGTATCATATATAATGTATTATATATATTTATATATATATAAATGAAATATTATGCAGCAATATAAAGTAAATCTTGCTATTTGCAGTAACATAGATGGACCTAGAAAGTCATATGCTAAATGAAAAAAGTCAGGCAGAGAAAGACAAATGCCATATGGTTTTACTTATATGTGGAATCTAAAAACAAAACAAAACAAACAAAACAAAATAAAAGCAGGCTCATAGAAACAGAAGGGAAGGAGTGGGAAAATGGGTGAAAAGAGAAAGGGGAATATAATCAATAATATTGTGATAAGTTCATATAGTGGCAGATTATTACTAAAATTTGTGGGGTGATCACATTGTAAGGTATAAAAATGTCAATTCACCATATTGTATACCTGAAACTAATATAACCAATATAATATTGTATACCAACTATACTAAAAACATTTTTTTTAATTCCTATAATATTATGGCAGGGCCTCTCTTGTTGGGGCACTTTTCTTATTTTTCTAGCTTTGTTTTATAATTCTGTTTTCGTTGCTTCTTTAATAGAGCTGAAACTTCCTTGGGTCATGGTTCTTGTCATAATCATGTTTATCTCTGTATTCCCATTATTCTTCATATTCATGACACATATTGGGTTTGTAAAAATATTTGTTTAATAAATGATTGATTAAAGTATAAATAAATGAACATTCTTTTTTTAAAAAAAGGAAAATAAACATATACACATTTTGAAATGACTAATCTCAAACTGTCCTAAATATAGACATAACCAAATCTTCTTTATCCAATGTCAATTAGAGATTTAAAATAATTCATTTAATTATTTCAGGACCTCATTGCATGCTAGATCATAATATTTGTTCTACAGAGGATACAAGCATAATGCTCAGTTTTCTAAATGTACTATATTATTTTATTCATTCCATATTTATCATAAATGGGTTAGATAAATAGTTTCTTCATTATTAAGCATATTTTTGGCATTTTAATTAATGATACATTTTTGAAAACTGACATCTAAAGTATTTAGTATAGTTAAAAATTTTATGTTCCTCCTTCCATTTTATTAGTGGAATTGTTTAATCTGCATTAATATCAGTTTTTCAGATTTTTTATTTTACAGAAAAGCTTTCCATTAACTTTGGGTTTGTATACTTTTAATAATAACCTTTTGGCTTTCCTACTTGACTGTATGCTTTTGAGCATCCTTGCTACTATTTTCTCACCTTTTTTATATCTTGAGATTCATGTTTCATTTTAGATCTTGGATTATTAGGTAGTGACTAAAAAGTCAATACTGATCACATCACACATTCAGAACATAAATAAAGAATGTCTCTCTCTAGTCACAATGAGAGATGTGCCTTCATTTGTGAGAAAAACTGTAAGCTGACTTTATATGGTTTCACAGAAAGAGTGAGATGGCTATCCTAACCTCTTCACCTCAAGTGTACTATTTGTCCTTTGGTGAGGATAGAAGAAGGGATGTGTGTGTGTATGTGTGTGTGTGCGTGTGTGTAAATAAGAAATGGGGTAAATATCTGCTTAACCTAATTCTTTCATTCAATAAATATTTGTTGAACACATACTATTTAGCAGGTTCTTCCAAATGCAAAAAATATAAACATTATCCATCACCAAGTTCAATTCTTGAAAGGTAGAGGATACAGGAGACATACAACGTATAAGTAAAAAATTAAATAAATTATGTAAAGAGGATTATGCTGTAGGTGTGATAATGGTATAAGAAAAGGAGAATAGCTTTACTTTGGATTGAGACATTGAGAAGGACTCGTTGAAAAGAGACAGTAAGAAGCTAAACACCTGAAATTTTGTTTAAAGAGCATTTGAACAAGGGGAAAGGTAACTGTATAGGTGGTAAGTTATGAATAAATTTATTGTATGTCAGGAATAATTGTGATGCCTAACATCATTAGGGAATTTTCTTGGTTTGTCTCTAAACTTTAGTTCTTTATGACTATGGAAAATTTGTAAATTTTATAAACTCAGCACAAATGTAAGATTATATTTCCACCTTCATCAAACTGGGACTATATCTTTAGACTGATGTAAATACTCAAGATGTGTCAGAATAAAGTGACGAATAGTCCACAGCTGCAGCTATCCTTATGCAATGCTCTTAATCACAGTGAAAATAGTAGATAAATTATAATCTCATATCTATACCAGAAGATCCAAAAACTGAGGCAATACAATACATCATTACTACCACCAAAACATTTGTAAAGTAAGTCAGAATATATGACATGCACAGGCAAATTGGAAGTAAAGATAAAACGGAAAAAATAACAGATTTAGAATCTGAAAACCTGATATCGAGTTCTGCTCTCCTTCTTATAAACTGAGTGATTTGTAAATCATTTATTCTCTGATCTTGGTTTCTTCACATGACAAATGAAAGCAACAAAATGGATTCTAAATTCACTTTTTAAGTGTTTTTAAATTACCCACAGAAGCTTTCTTAAAATACACCTTCAATATATGTGTAGGTATGGATAAATTCATCTCAGGATTTACATAATCTAGAGATAAAAATATTAGTATTAAATATTTCTACCTATATGGGAACTAAAAGGTAATATTATATGATTCCCTGATTTTAAATTCACTCATGTATCTCTTATCAACAGAATAGATTTTGAAAATGCATTGTTAAGCAATTTCATGGCTTTATGAGCATCATAGAGTCCGCTTACACACATACCTAGATGGTATAGCCTACTGTACACCTAGACTATGTGGTATAGCCCAATGCTTCTAGGCTATGAGCCTGTACAACATGTCACTGTACAAAACGACATGGGATTAAATAAGCACAAGAGAAGGTGATGCAATCAAGAGATGCAGTAAACACAAGGTGTATGAGGCTGTTGCCATCATAACATGGCGTACTGTTTATATGGCAAAAAAAAATTTATAAGTAGAAAGATTAAGCTCTAATATAATAAAAAAAGTATGTAATAGTTAAGTGCATAAGCCAGTCACTTATTATTATTATCAAATATTATGTACTGTATATAATTGTATATGCTATACTTTTATACATCTGACAGTAAAGTAGGTTTGCTTATGCCAGCACCACCACCAATGCATGAGTAATGCATTTAAGCTACTACTTAGGATGGCCACAATGTAACTAGGCAACAGAAATTTTCAGTGTCTTTATAATCTTATGGGACCATTGTCCATATATGTGGTTTGTCATCAACCAGAATGTGGTTATGTGGTACATGACTGTGCTGGAGACTGAGAGCTCAGTGAAGTAAAACAACTGGTCCCAAAACACAGAGCACATAATAGACAGAGACTAAGGCCATGTCTTTTAAATATTTCAGACAGAGCTTCATACCTAAGGCCTCATGAAATTTAAAAGTAAAATATCTGGAAGATATATTATGGTACAGATGCAAAGAACGAGAGTCCTATTTGTATATGTGATAAAGTTGATGAAGAATAGGTCTACACAGAACACAAGATAAAATGTGAAACTCTACCTAAATGAATGATTATTAGTTAAAACAGAAATTTGGGACAAATATACTTATGAACTCATTTTTATCACTTAAAAAAAGTTAAATGTTATGATTTTCATCATTATGACATATTTTTACCTCTAATAGTGATGACTCTTGAATTAGTCACAAATTATGCTATAGTAAATAATTTAGTTTTGATATGCTCCTGACTTCAATATGTAAAGGGAAAACCAAAATATCAAAAACTCTAAAATTATTAATAAGACATGTTTAAACCCTCTGAAGCAATGCTGCATGTACACATTTAGAAGAGATATGTGGAGTTGGGGATGTCATAAGGAGGAAGCCCCCAAAGAATAACTATCCACCCTTTAAACCCCAATTTTAGTGGCTTCAAAAATACTGCTAAAAGAAGCAAAGAAAGTTCATTTTTACTAGCTTCCCTGGAGACCGTATTTCCAATCAAAACTGATTACTTTTCCATGCTATATATTGTGCAGAATTGTTAATAAAAAATCTACTATTCACTCATTCCCTTGGCCTACTTCTTGGCAACTACATTACACTGTACTTAATTTTCAAGTAAATAACATATTAAAAATTAATCAGAAGAGAGAGTAATTTAGAATTTAGAAGTGACGTAAAAGAAAAATAGAACAATTAAATTACAAGAAATGTTGCGTTGGTATAGATTTAAACTTCAGGCCCTAGAGGGAGTAAGGAATTAAGAAAACCCTCCTTCAGGCATTTAACATTACAATATGATGACTCTAGTTCAATTCCAGGGTTCAAGGTAAGGTTTCCTTAGTGGACTGAGCAGAATTTTTTCCAAGAGTTCTGCTCTTGACATTTGTAGGACAACATGATACAAGCGTGCAATTTGCACACATGCACATGTTATATACACACCGATATACTACATACATAATATACATCAAGCCAATAAAATATTAAGTAAAATATATTCCCCTTTCTCAACATGATTTTATCTTTTATCTTAATCTTAAATATTTTGCAAATATGTCTTTAAAATAACTTGAAATTCCAAGATTATAACTGGAATTCTCAAAGTCTTCTGCAGGTAACCTAAGGATTGCTAGCACTCAGCCTGTGGTTCAAATGCTCTCTTCTCTTTCACTTTTTCAACATTGCAAGGGGCTTTAGGTACATGCATAGATACCATAGTCCACTCGTCCAAGTTCACATACTCCACAAAGAGCTATTTCTCTGCCCTAGAGATGTGCTTGATGGGTTACTTACTCAGTACATCTGAGGAAGTGGTTTGTGGATTCTTTAAGCATAGAACTCTGGTGTTTCACAAAAGCCTAGAAGAAGGCAGGTGATGAGATGGCCATGGTTCTTTGATACAATGGACTATACACCTCGTGAGGTAGCTACTATCATAGGAAGTCTAGGAAAGAATTTCTATAAAAGGGCTGAGAGAAGATACTTTTCTTGCTGGTGGCACTGTCCTATGACTACCAGTGTTTCTCAGGACAGATTAATGAGCTATCTCTATGGCTTAGAATCACGCAGGTGGCAATACAACTTCTCCCATGCTCTTTATACTATTGCCTCTGAAAGATATGGTCTAAGATAGGGTCTTGGAAATGGTTTGAAGGGACTTTTCAAGTAATCTCTAGCTGAAATGTATCTCTGGTTACTTTATTTACTGACCTTTCTTCACAATCCTTTTAAAAAATGAATAGGTCTTTGAAGAAAACTGCATAAATCATTCTACTGTTTCCTATCATGAAATTTATCAACTTATATTTTTCTATTTTCATTTCTTTATTCCCAAGGCACTTCATAATTTCTTCATGAAAAGTAGTGCATAGTAGAATAAACAGTAAAGTTGGAATCTAACAATTCTAATTTCAAATTCTGGCTAAACCATTTCTAAAGTTTTATACTCTAGGAAAATTCAATAACTTCTATAAACCTTAGTTTCCTTGCCTGTTAAACAGAATAACTACCAAGCACATGGGCTTGGTGTGTGAATTTAGAGAGATAATTTCTAAATTTCCATATACAGTGTATTGCACACAAAAATTGCTTAGTAAATGGCTATTGTCATGCATATCTTGGATATTACATTTAATACAATTTCTATATCACAGAAATCTAAGGTTCTTAAGGTCAAAAGTATATTTTAATATTCTCTGAATTTTTAGCACCTAGCAAGGTATCTAAAATATAATAGATAATTAAGATAAATTAAGGTCAGTGTATAGGCAGCATAAGAACACAAGACAAATTCTTCCCCTCCTCTCTCTCTTCTTGAAGCTTGGTACTATCTCTAGTTTCATTAATTATTGCTTTTCTACCTTGCTTAGTCTTCAGGTAAAGAGGATCTGGCATGCAGTAATTAGCATGATTATTTCCCTTCGGTTAGTCAATTTGTTTAAGCCAAATATACTGAGTGCCTACTATGTGTGGGCTATGAGAAAATAAAAATAAATAAGATATTTATTTTCATAGTACAGTGGAGAAAAATACATTGAAACAAAGAATTCAAGTTCAAAAAATTTAAAACTCTTTGGGGGGAAAATCATTGCATCTATCTATCTATCTATCTATCTATCATCTATCATCTATCTCTCTACCTATTATCTAGCTATAGATGTTCAATGTGATAAATATTACTTAAGATATATGTGTGTGTGTGTATATGAGTTGATGTTCAATGTGATAATTATTACTTAAGATATAGAATAGAAAACAAAAAAATTAATAAAGCCAACAATTGCTTCTTAGAGATTAGCAAAATTGGCACGTCATTTGTTAGAGGAACCTAGAAAAACTGATGACTCAAATTAATAAAATTAAGAATGAGTGAAAGAACATCCATATGTAACATAAAGATGTAAAAAGTATTACAAAAAAATTTTATGACAAAAATTAGATATCATAGATAAAATGAATAAAATCTTAGAAAAAAATACTACTTACACTGGCTCAAGAAGAAATAGAATTTCTGAATTGACTTATAAGAAGTAAAGAAATTGAACTGGTAAGTTAAATATGTTCTACAAATGGCTGGCTTCATTGGTAAATTTTACCAAATGTTTTAAAAAATAATTATTCCATTCTTTCAAAAACTTTAAAAAACTAGAGCACTTCTAATTCACTGCATAAGGCCATTATATCTTTGATATTAAACCAAAGACATCACAGGAATATAAATTTCAGGCCAATATTTCTTGTACATATGGATGCAAAAATCTTCAATATATCAGCTGATCAAATTTAGCGACATATAAACAGATTATATAGCAATCAAATATATTATCCTTTCTCCTGGATTACATAACAGGGTTCAATTATAATATGCCATCAATGTAAGACATTATTGTATTAATTTAAAAAAGAACAAAAACCACATGATCATCTCAAAAGATGCAGAAAAAGCATTTGACAAAATCTAAAACTTTACATAAAAATAGCACTCAAAAGCTATAAAACATCCAGGGCTAACATGATATTTAATGGTCAAAGACTGAAAGGTGTTCTCTCAACATTTGTCCTGTGCAATCTGATTCTTAAACTCCACTGTTCTTTCATCAGTATTAGATTGTGTGGGCTTCATCTAGGCATGAACATTTATAATATTTTTAAAGGTGTTTTCTGTCTTATGGTACAGGGAGTATTTTTATTGCATCTTGCTGTTAAATTCTTTAGATCTAAGAAACCTATATCTTAAGGATAATTTTTATCTCCAAGCAGTTAAAAAATCCAGAGCTAACTTTAACTCAGGTTACAAGGCTGCCTGCCCCTTTAACCTGAATGCAAAATTAATCTCTAGAAAACTGCCAGTATGATACTACGTGTAGAATTAAATTTGTGTCAGCTGAGCTAGTGTTATATCTATCTTGGAAAGTCATAAAATTTAAACCTCAGGCTTTGCTAAAACTTGGTGTGTGTTTTTGTAGAGCACTCAAAACTCAGGTGCTTTGCATGTTAAAAGTGGAAAAAAATTGCTTTAGTATCGATTGTCTTAAACTCCTATTCCCAAAAAGATAATTTCCATGATAATCAATATTCTTCCTTTTATCATATCTGCTTAGCAAAAACCTTATTTTCTATAGTCCAAAGTCAAGCAGATTCAACTTGTATGTACATTAAAAACAAAAATAGGCTTTTTATTTGAATTACAAGTGCACAATTAAGCTATTTACCCTCACCACTCTGCATCCAGCATATGTTGAGCACAAAAATCAGACTAGACTTCAGTTAAGGCCCATCTATACAGCATATTTTTGCTGGTCCCCACATTTGATGAGGTCCTCAGCCCTTGATTTAGCCTTTGTTGAAGTCCCACAGTTTTGCTGAGAACTGCAGCATTTGTATAAAACATAGGGCCAACTTTTACAATTTGACGTGCAGAAGTAATTGCTTGACATTTGACAAAGCTGCTTTATGCTACAATGTCTGACCAAGATAAAAATCCCCTTGGCTTGCATTAAATACAGAAGCCACCCAGATTGTAATGGCTACAAGTAAGGTGTGACAAATTGCATTTTACTAAGATGCCCTTCTGTATTGTGATCTTGCCATATTCCCAGTAAGAAGTAGAGACTAATTGTCTTCCTTTGAATCTTAGTAATTTCTGTGACTTGCCTAATTAATAGAGTATGGCAGTAGCAAGATTTGGGCCTTCTGAAGCTACATTATGAGAAGGCTTGTTGCTTCTACCTGAATCTCTTGTAAGCCAGCCACTGTTTAAAAAAAATATAACTAACTGGAGACTATAGTGCTACAAGAAGCTCAAGCCATATTGAGAAAGTCTAGAGGATAAAATACCATGTGGAGAGAAAGGCCAAGGAACATGGAGGCACAGGGCATGTGTGAGAAGATGCCATCTTGAAAGTGATGTTCCAGGCCCAGTTGTCTTAGGTGATGCCATAAGGACACACTTAACAGTTTTGGGATAGTTTGTAATACAGTAATAGATAAGCAGAGGACCACTTGCACACCTATAAAAATCACCATAAAATGTACACTGATGACACTGCACAGCAAGAAAGTTAAAATGCTGTCACACATCAATATCCTATTGTTATTCATTTCTCCAAAAAACAGATTCCCCTTTGAGGATTCTAAGTATTTGGCTTAATACAGAAGTTGCTGGTATTTTTGAGTTCAACTTCTCCCTCTTCCTGTATTCTGCTTCCTCTCCCAGAGATAAGACCTAATACTCTGAAATTTACAACCTGGTAGAGGGCACACATTCTCTGAATATCATGTATTACAAAAAAAAGGGAAGGAAAGAATTTGGCAACCGGTGTTGGTTTTTTGTCTTCCAGATTTACCAATCAGGTGGCACTTTTCATCCTGGATGAAAATGATAATTGGGATAGAGGGAGAGATCAGAAGTGCTAAATGTTAAGGAATGAGATAATCTACAAACAACAAGAGAGAGACCAATCATCTTCCCTCCCTAACCCTCTTCTCCCACTATGAGAATGGTAACCAAAATGACTTCAGCCTAGTGTCATAGGAGAAAGATAGAGGAAAGATGATGACATCCAAATGATATGTAAGGTTCCATTCTCTCACAGCTAAAAATATACACTATAATCTATTTTAAATCAGTGTATTATCAGTTAAGACTTGTCAGTTGCAATTTACTGAAACTCACATGAGCTAACTCAGCAATCAGTTATAAGGATAAAAGCAGGAATATAGCTGGGTCTCAGAAAGTACCTCCTGCTCCCATCTCTCTGCTTCCAGGCATGCTATTTCATACTAATTTTTTAAGCAGATCTACTTTTTCTGTTTACCAAATTAGATGACAAAAGGAAGAAAAAATTTTCAGTTTCTAAATTTCAAATTCCTTGTGAACGCAAGAATTATGGAGGCATCTTGAGTTTGGTACATCTTCCCGGACTTGACGTTGGTGTGAGGACAGGGCCACATTATGTGAATGAGAAGACTTGGTTACCTTAAAAAAATCATCTTTTCTCATTAAATAACTTATAAAGGTTAGTATTCAACCAAACGTGAGTTTACAACAATCACCAAAGATTTTGTGGCAGGGTGTATGAATTGAAAACCTGCTAAGGAATCCATGATGTCACCTTCGTTGGTGTATAAAATTAAAGATACTATGGTGAAAACACTAGGAAAGTAGTAGTAGCATTTACAGAAAAACAAGGGGGAGATTTAAGGGCATTTCTCCATCTTCTTAGATGCTATATGAAGACAAGGAGTAGGGAACAGAACACATTCTCTGGAAGATTAGTCTAGTATAGCTAATTAGACTGCAGTTTGTATATAATTTGTATCCTGTATCTTCCTTGGACAGCAAGGAAACAGCCTGATATATCAAACCACTATCACCTTGCCATCTTCTTTAAGGGTACATTGCAACATTCAAATGATATGATTGATATAATTGCAATAGGTATCTTCTGCCAATTGAATTGGACATAACACTGCACGTTCAATATATTGGATAGTGCCCAGATTGCAAGAAGTGGGCATTGTGCCACATGCAATATGTCAGTAAACTAAGAGAATTGACTAAAAAATTAGATGTTTCCAATGTTTCATGTGTGTCTCTCATGTTTCTGACAGATGTTCCATGGCACATATGTGCATCCTCATACCTAAGTGATTTGGAGGTCTTAATATGTATGTAATAAATACTGACTCATTGATTAAACCTAAAAATTGTTCAGCAGCTAGAAACATTCTTGGTTAGATTTAAGACACCACACTCTTTAGAATGACAGAAAACATGTGCACTGATTCTTGACCTATGTAACCATCTTGATCTAGAACTATTAGCAAAAGTTTATGTGCTCTTTCAGTTTCCCAGGGCTGCCATAAAAAAAGTACCACAAATTGATTGAAAACAACAGAAATTTATTTTGGAGACCAAAAGTTTAATATCAAAGTGTTGGTAGGACCATGTTCCTTTTGAAGGTTTTAGGGGAGGATCCCTCCTTGTCTCACTCAGCTCCTGGTAGCCCCAAAGGTTCCTTGGTTTGTGGCAGAATAATGTCTATCTCTCCTCAGTCTTGAAAACTGTCTTCCCTCTTTGTCTCTATATCTTCATATGGCATTCACTTCTTTGTGTCCCTGCTTTCCCTTCTTATAAAAACACAGGTCATTTTGGATTAAGGCTCCACCCTAGTGAGACACTGACCTTCCTGTAACTTGATTATATCAGTTAAGACCCTATTTCCAAATAAGGATATGGTCGTAGGTCCTGGGAGTTAGAACTCCACATATTCCTTGCAGGGAACATAATTCAGCCCCCATCAGGTGCTTCCTTATGTTAAGTTCTTAAGTGAGACACTTTTTAATTCTTCAAACCATGATATTCAGAAAGTCAAACATTTGATTAGTCTCTTGCTGTTTTGAACAGGAGAGTTTAGGCACACAGTCAGATTTCACATTCTTTTCAAAGAAATGAGGCTAAAAACCATTCTTTGCTTTACTAAGATATAAATACGCTTATTTTAATGTTTTTAAACTGAGAAATAAATGCTGTTTTTGGAGTAACAATAAAATATACAAGCACTTGGATAATGGTGCCCATTGCGATGAACACCAGAGCAAGTGCCACCACTTTGGCACATGCAAAACTTACTGATTCAAAAGAACACTGCATTAAAAAAGATTTAATGGGCCATGAGAACATAAAATAATGTATTGTTTTATAATCCATTTGAGCATTCTTGGAAGAAAAGCTCTTCCTGCTTAGTGAGTAGTTTATGGTTCTTAGAGGCTCCTATAAATGTTTATGTTGATTTCTGTTCTTTTGGAGGCAGCTGCTTTCATTAAAAAAGGAGCTTGGTTTTTGGGTGACAGATGCTATGACATAAAATCAGTTTTTCTTCCTGTCTTAAAATTTATTTCTACATATTGCGGCCAAAGAAAAAAATTAGAAATATTATCATATAAAAAATGCTGTGATGCTGCATATATTCATTCATTCGATAAGTATTTATAGACTGCCTAAATGTGCCAAATTTTTGCTAAAAATTAAAGGTGGCAATATATTTAAACATGATGAAGTAAAACGAATATTTAACTGTATTGTGAAAATCATACTTCAAATGTGCTATTACTACTGGGAACATGAGAATAACATAGGCCAGAATATGAATCCTAACTCTGCCATTTGGTTTTCTGAAATTGTTTAAACTACTTTAATTCTCAATTTAGTACCTGAAAAGTGAAAATAATAGCTTCTTCCTTAGTGGACAGTGTTACCTTTAAATAACATTTACATATAAAAGCACTCAACAAAAAAACTGAAAACCTGGTACATTTAATATTTATTAAGTGGTATTTGTTATTGCTAATTACTATTATTAACAATTTCTAAAAAATTAATGTGCAAAAATGTCTCAGAAGGTTAAACCTAATATATATAATTAGTTGTCTAGGTTTGCAACCCTGGAAGGCTTAAAACTCAGAAAATGTATTTCTCAATTCTGGAAGCTAGAAGTCCAAAATCAAGTAGTCAGCAAGGCCATGTTTCCTCTGAAGCCTCTAGGGAACAATCCTTCCTTGTCTCTTCCAGTTTATGGTGACTGCTGGTAATCTTTGGCATTTCTTGGCTTATAGATGAATCACTACAATTTAATCTCTGCCTCCCTCTTCACCCCTGCATGTTTGTGTTACTGTGCTCATATTTTCTCTTATAGAAACATCAGTTTCATTGGATTATGGACCTACCTTAATTCAGTATAAACTCATTTTATCATATCTAATTAAATCTGCAAAACCTTATTCCTTATTGCTAAATAAGGTCACATTCTTAGCTTCTGGGTAGGCATGGGTTTTTCAGGGACACTACTCTACTCAACACACTTTCTAAATACACACACATGTGTGTGCACACACACATACACACCCACACAGTTTAAAAATTTGTAAAATATTTTGTAAACTTTAACTTCCAAAGCACTAGAATCTTCTGTGAAGAAGAGGCACCTGAGTATTTCTGTTTAACCGTCTTAAGACTTAAGGAAAATGATTTATGCTTTTCTGATCAAATTTTAATTATTTCCTCTTCAAACGTACTAGTTTGACCTCTGCCATTCCTAAGATGTGTAGAGAGATCTGGAAAAGCAGGATATCCAACAATCTCAGGCTAGGTAACTATTTGATCTGACATGATACACTGAACAAAAACCACGGGGTCAAAATAAAAGGTATGGAATTAAAAACAGATTATATAGAAAAGGCTTAGAAATATGCTCCACATTTCTCTTTCACCCAGCAATGCTATTCCTGGGATATCTGCAATTAAACTCTTGAAAGATCCAGATTAAGTCTGTGATAGTACTCTCTTTTACATAAAATTGGAAATAGTAGAACATAATGGCTTCAGGCAATGCTTTCTGAAGTAGATATTTCAGGAGAAAATATTTCAAAGTCTGTGAGAAATTTATATTTATAGTTTTTACTATGATTTAATGGTTTCTACTAGATAGTACATATAGCTAAATTGACAATAAATGAAACTATCAGGTGTATATGCATATCCACATATTGTGTGTGAGCTCAAATTTTTAATTGATAGCGATGTGTATTAAATTTTTGGTATCTATTGGCTTAGAACTTGACTTTGTATTTATGCATTTATTCACATAGATATTTATATATAATGTATTCCTATGTTTGTATAACTATTAAAGTATTAATCTACTGTTTATTGTATACATCTATACAATAGATGTTGTAGTTTAGATGTAGGAACATAGTATAAAGAGAACAATGTACCTACTCTCAAGGAGTCTACATTTTAATGAGAGAGAAAGCCAAATAACAATTATCTATCTAGCATTACAAGAGATAATAAATTAAGAATTAAAGGGAATCAGGAAACACACAAAAAAACATAACTCACTAATTTTTTTTAAAAAATATAAATTGGACTTTATCAAAATTAAAAATTTATGTGAAAGACACTGAAAAAAGAATATAAAGACAAGAAACACATCGGGATACAATATTTGCAAAAACATTATTACGCCATTGTATAAAAGTGCTCTTAAAATTCAAAAATAGGAAAACAAACCAATTAAAAACTGGACAAAAGATCTGAAAAGACCCTTCAGAAAGAGGATATACATAAGACAAATAATCCTGTGAAAGATGCTCAACATCTCTTGTCACTAGAGAATTGCTAATTAAAACAAAAACAAGATACCACTATGCTCTTATTAGAATGGCTAAAAAAAAAAAAAAAAAAAACCTGACAAGTAGCATCATCAATATGGCAAATTAGGAAGCTCCAGGCCCTCATTCCCCCATGGAGACACCAAATTAACAATAACATAAGGACCAAAATAGCTTTGTGAAAAGTCGAGAAACCAGTTTAGAAGCCGAAGCAACCAAGCAAAAGCCTAATCTGAAAAAACTATACCTTACCTACTTATTAATGAAAAATTTAACATATAATGAACAGAAAAGAAAAAAATGACACCCAAAACAGTAAGAAATTCTGTAGCACTCTGCTTCCCCTCTGTCCCTTCACCTACTCGCAGCAGTGCAGCATAATTAGAGGGAAGCTGTCCAACTGCCACAAGTAGAATAGGATGACCTACCACATATCTTGCCATAGTCAAGATAGGAAATTATGGGTGATTGGACTTAACACAAATGCTGAAATGAAAGAGTAGTAGTTAGCTATGGGTCACATTGTGAAGTTAGAGTCAGCAGTCTTTACATATGAATTGGGTGTGTGCAGTGAAAGATCATTCATTGAGATGCTGTAGATAGGAAAAGAGTTTATGGAGTAATAGCTGGAGGGTGGTGTGAGGATAAATGAAGGATTTGTTGTTATTGTTCTTAACAATTGTTCTTATTTGTTTTTATTTTTATAAAATGTATAGAGAAATAAAGTTAATATAAGAAGAAGAAAGATAATTATTTTAAAAACACAGCTTTTGAATAAATGAAAGGATGAAAAGAGAACATTCATAGAAACAGAAGGTGAGGCACAGGGTGCAGATTCAGATATAGAAAGATTAGAAAGTTATGGCAGCATGTAGAACTTTTCTTTTAATTTCTCATATTTTCTTTAAAGAATCAGGGTTAACCAAGAACAGGGAAAACAGGTTGGAAGTGGCTTTGGAAGTCTGAAGAGCAAATAGAAGGTGTGAACTGATCATCTCTGGAGTGTGAAAGAACAAATGAACTAGGACCCTAGATCATCAGGAATTACTGAGGAGAAATTTGAAATTTAAGATAAATTTAAAGTGAGGTGTTAACGCAGTTGCATTGCCTGTGTGCAGCAGCAATGACTTAAATTTAAAAGATGGTTGAACTTTTGTCAGGTTGAATGTGATTGAGGAACAAAGTTGTAAGTTAACCACAAGCGTATGCAAAAGAGAGGAGATACCACAAGGCAGCTAATGGACAAAAAAAAATTGTAGAATTGGTTCAAAAATGTATTAAGTGGGGTGGCTTCAAAGACTTTCTAGCAATGGAGTGAAAGAGCAGACAATTAAAAGATAGTAGTCAAAGACAGAGGTGCTTGAATTTCTGCCTATGGAGAAGGTGCAATTAGCTATGGATCTATAATATGAACTTAGATGTCAGTGGCTTAGATGGCATGAAGGACAAAATCAACACAGTTGAAGAATTCAAGGAACATCAAGGGATCTTCATAAATATGTGTTCGATGTCCAGTTCTTCCAATAACTAGCCATGTAGTCATGGATAAGGTACTTAAACTCTCTGATCTTCAACTTTATCATTTATAAAATAAAGATAAAAATGATCATCACAGTAGAGATATTTTGAGAGTAATTGAAGACAATTAAAATTTATTGAACACTTACTTAGCTATAAGCAATGTAAGGAATTCATTCAATGAAATTCCATATCACTAAAATCTCCTGTCATATAGAAATTGGTATAGATATAGATAAATAGATATAGATTTGAAAGAGATGATAATTTTAATAAGTTTAACCAAACAACAAACCCTAGTTAAATAACTCTGTGGCTGGAAAGCCCCGTTGTCCCCTATTCTTTTCACTGTACTTCAGGCTCTCACAATCCTGTTCCTATTTGAATCCCATGGCTAGCAATGTTCGCTTTGATTTCTCCATGAGAATGGCTATAGATGCAGAATTTTCTTTCATTCAGAATTCCTTGTGTTGAATACTCATAATGGAATAAACATGGAATGACCTACTAGAGTTAGGTATTCTCCTGAGATCATTGGGCCTGGATTCAGTATTTCCTGAATGCAAAGCCACCCACATAATTTATGGGTCCTTGGTGCAAAATAAATTGTTCAATGTGGAAAAGAAAAACTTCCATTAAAGGTGCAAAAATATAAAGGTTTTCTCTTTTTCAGTGATATCTCTCTAATTGACACACACAAGTATTTTGGTTTTTACTAGAACAATGGAAACTGTGTACAAAAATAACTCAAAGTTTTTATTTCACTTGATACAGATACATTCCACTAACATACACCACCTCTGCCTTACTGGTGAGTAAGAAAGGACTAAAAGAAAAATAAACTATGAATTGATCTATCTTTCCCTTTTCTTTATCATATTTTCAGAGTTTATGATTGCCTTAGACAGGAACATAACACAAATAAGAAAGAACATAATAGGGTTCCTTTGTTGTTGTGATTCTCATAATGCCATTGCCTTCTTACTGTATTTCTAGCAAGTTTTGTTATAATACAAAACATGGCCTCTTGGAGGAGTCAGCTCACTCACTGATAGATACAAATACCCTTATCTTGTACTCATTTGAGTCCTGCTAAACCCTTATGCACGGTGAGTCCACCATATTTCTGGACTCATGGGACATTGTGAATGTCATGTGAATGGGGTTGAAGAGACTGCCAGAGGATACCCATTAAACAGATTTCTTCTGTTCACTGCATAATCTATTGCCCCACCTCACTTCACTTATAAATTGAATGGTAAAATAATTAAGAACACAATGGGAACCACAGAGCCTTAAACCAATGTCAGGCTCTTCTGAATGCAGATCCCTATGAGATGCATGTCTGTGAATCTGTCCTTACATGAATACCTTACTTGCTACTAAAACTCATGCCATACATTGAAAAATTATATCAGTTAATATGGTGAGAGATGTTTGAGTAGAAGAAAATAAACATCTGTTTCATGAGATTTTCTCTCTCTTTTTTTTCTGTTCTCATTCCTCTTATCTTTCTACATACTCTACACAAGGCCTTTCTTCCCAGCCAGTTTCCTACTTAACTTAGCAAAAAGTCTGAGTTCAATCAATCTTAAGAATGAACCCTGATGCTGAGAATGTCCAGTGTAGGTTGGGCACTGATATGGTCCACAAATTCTTGTGTCTGGCATAGCTCTCACCTCCACAATTTTTCTAAGTGATACCCTTATTACTCACCTATGCTTCTCTGATTATCAAGGCTTTCTGAAGCTCGGATGGATAATACTGTCCATTTATCACCCAACAGATCCATTCATATGCCAGTGAGAGAGCATCAACTAAAATCATGGCTTCTGAAGCCAATCTTCCTGGGTTAAAAATATCAGTGTTGTCACTTAGTAAGAGTGTTTTTTCATAAGTTACTTCTTTTTGCCTCAAATTCTTCATACATAAAATGGTGATATCTAAGTTACATCGGAGCTCTAAGGATTAAATGAGATAGTACACGCAAAGAATTTAGAACATGCCTAATACAGATCATCACTCAATCAATATTAGTCATTGTTTTCCTAACTGGTTGGTAGTCATCTCTTTTCCTTAACGTTATCTTTAAATTATTTACAGGATAACTTCATGTAACTTAACTTTTTTATTTCCCAGCACTGCTACAGTTACTTTTCTGCTCTATTTAATTATTGTTTACATTATCAATGGTATTTAAGAATGGAGAATGGATAGAATTAATGGCCCAACTCATCATCTTGAAAACAGGATACTACTTGCTACTATACAGTTTATAAACAGCAGCACATTTCTAAAACAAGTATTATTTATCATCATATATCAAGGAAGAAAATGAGGCCTAGGAATATCTTAATTTACCTAACATAAAACAACCAGAAAATAATAAAATTTGGAAGTACATCTTTTCTACTCTAAAAATAATGTGTTTTATACACTTCTGTCTTATCAGGTAGTATAAGTTTGTTAGAAAAATAATAAGAAGAATAAAGTTAAAAAAGAACAACTCCTCATGTAATTTAAGATCAGCTTTGGAGATCCATAAGTGTTCAAATGTAATAAAGCTTTAAGGCATTTGTTTAACATTTCAAAATGGATAAGATAAGCGAATGTATTGACTCACCATAGACTATGTAATTACAAAGGTTTCTCACTCATGTAATAAATAAAGAGGAAAGATATAAATCAAGTTAACAGAGCATGCTGCAGTCATTCAAAGCTCAGGTTTAGTAGACAGAGGCCTACACTTAGTAGCTGCATGGTTTCTGAGTAAGTTCTTTAATCTTACAAAGCCTCAATTTTACTATCAGTAAAATGAGGAGAATAATGAAAAAATGTTTAAAATATTGAAAACAATACTTACCAATTCTTTAAGCTATTTAAAATAATACTGATGTTAATAATTAATTGCTTTTTAATATCATAATATTATTTCTTTTCTGTTTCTTAGTCTGAAAATTTAAGGGCATTAAAATAGCCACTAAAATTTATCTGCAAACTAAAATTCATAATTCTATGGCAGTCACCAGCTGAAAAATACAAGAATGACAATCTAAATGACAATATTCCCTGTTATCATACTTTATCATTGCATTACCATAAAATAAAATTAAGTAAATTAAACAGACAAGGATTCCTCTTAAACTGTACCAGGCAGGATAATGATAGCCCCACAAAGATGTCCGCCTTCCAATCTCCAGAATCTGTGAATATATTAATTTATGTGACAAAGCGTCTTTGCATATGTTATTAAATTAAGGATCTTGAGATGGGGAGATTATCCTAAATTATCCAGGTGAACCTGATGTAATCAGAGGGGTCTTCATAAGGGAAAAAAGAAGCAGGGGAGTCAGTCAGAGAAGAAATATAATGCCAGAAGGAATGTTAGAATGAGAAGTGAAGATACTACATATACCGCTGGCACTGAAGATGAAGAAGGGGGCCAGGAGCCAAGGACTATGGGTGACTTTTGAACCCGCAAAAGGTGAGAGAGTGAATTCTCCCCAAGAGCCTCCAGAAGAAATACAGTTTGCAACACCTTGATTTTAACCTAGTGAAACCCAGTTCGTATTCCTGACCACCATGATTATCAGATAATTATTTACATTTTAAGGCACTAAATTTGTGGTAATTTGTTATAGCAACAATGGAAAATTAATATATTAACTACAATATGTTTAGAAGTTTCTAAAGATATTATCAAATCTCTTTCACCCAAAGGAGGATTTACGTTAATGCTGAAAATGATCCTATTGACATATCACGTGAAAAAAATACTTTCTAAACTTTTAATTTTAGTTATTTATTCTTTAAATTCTTCCAGTTAAATTGTCTGCAAATTAAGTAATGGAAAGTCATCTGACATAAAAGATATTGTACTTTCAGCTAAAATTATGAACTTCATGGTGTAGAAGGGGAGAAATGGTTTTCAGTGTTTTAATTTTGTTATAACATAATCATCTGCCAATTTTTCTAGTTATAGTTTAGTCATAAAGACCATTTTTCTGTGTCCAATTATATTTCATATTTTAAGGTAATATATACAACATTCATAAAACTACTACAGCGAAAATGCAGTTAAATTTGCTTTTTAAGTTGTAGAATATCCTTTTAAATTATTTTTTTTCTTGACAATCACCTGTTCAGTGAAATGCAGATCCAAACTAAAAAAAAAAAAAAAATAGGTGGAAAACAGATATATCTATTTGCATGTAAAATCTTAACATTCTTAGTTTTTTTTAATTGTAATATTATGTCTTTTTAAAAATTTTCTTATATCAAAAAACAAGTTTCTCAACTAAAAATGTGTCTTCCAGTTAGTGATACTTATTTTTAACAGAGCATTTTATCTCTGGAAAGATATACTTAAAATGACATTCAACCAAACACTTCCATTTTACTGGATTCTCATTTAAGAATAAAGTGAAATTTTACTGTACTCCTGACCTGTGGCCCTAGTTATGAAACACACCAAAAATAAAACTAGCCAATAATAAATTAATTGATATTTTAGGAAATAAATTATGTGTCTCATTCGGTTCAAAGTACATTTAATTTCTGTAAAGTTTTAATCAAAGGAAGGGTCTTCTCTGGTATTTCTTCAAACAATTCATTCTTAGATATAAGGTTATTTATAGCTAGATGATCTCTATTGGTGAACATAATTGGTTCACCAACAAATAAAATGAAACTCAACATCTTTAAGATTCATTGAATAAAAGAAAACTTGGACTTGAGTTGCATAGAGTTTCTTACGTTGTGATTAATTAACAATTACCATTTAAAGAAAATAAAAAAAGGAGGAAATTTTAAAGATGGCGATGACAGTAGTTAAATTCAGCATAATATACACAAAAGAACAAGGTTGAGTCACTTTTTCCTTAGTGTCTTTTATATGTCCAAGATAATTACTTTTATATTTTAAGAATATTATTCTGTCTAGGCAATTTCTTTATTTATAATTATATATATATATATATATATATATATATATTTTTACAAATCTTTATTTCTTCTTTATTAAGACATCATAGGAGCAACATTTACATAGGATACTTTACATTTTCTGTAACACAACCTTTGACAAGAGTATAACAAAAAAAAAGATAATGATTGAAAGATGCCATTTGTTTTACTTAGCATTAGAAGCACACATGATGAATATAAATGAGTAAAAGACAAACATTTTAGTGATTTTTTTAAAGAGGATGAATATTCAGAAAGTAACATGATGGGGATAATAGAAATAATAAAATAAAAGAATTTTAAAAAGAGATTGAGTCTAAAAAGATGAATGATGGGCAAAAGCGTTCTGCAAATTGGCTCTATCAAAAATTAAAAAATAGAATAAGGTTCATTTATTTAGAGCTTCTAAGTAATTTCACTCCATCATTATTGGAGTCAAAACATAAACATGCCTCAATTTCCTTTAGCTGCTTTAGTGAAGGTTAACTGATAAGTGCAAAATCCAAGAAAGTTTTGGAGATGTAAAGAATCATTATAATTAATGTAGTATTATTTAGAAAAAATCAAAGGTAACATGAGATTCAAATTTTATTGTTTTTCATCTCAAAAATTTCTATAATTTATTAGCAAAATTCTTTATTGGAAAAATAAATTAATTCAACTGATTATTAAGCTTAATACAAACAGTTTAATAAAAACTTTGAAAAGCTATAATAACAAAATTATTAAATATTTATAGTATAATAGATGATTCAATGCTCTGATTTACAGTTGTTTGAATTTTAAGTCATCTACTTAGAAAGTACAGCTTTCCTCAATACACTTATGATAACAGTACAAATATATATTAAAACAATTATGTATTGGTGTCAATTATTGACAGATATGATATCTAGTTATATATATTTTAGTAATAAAAATAGTACTAAATGTTAATATTATTTTAATTAGACATCATCAAAGTTTGTAAAATGTTTATCAGAAGTTTCAGTAGTTTTCTATGCATCCTTCACAGAACATTCTGTTGTTAACTGTATTATATTAATTATGGTGACAGTATAAATCATTTTTTCTAATCACTGTTTTCCTCACTGATATTGCAGATCATGTGGTTAGAATCTATGCCTTATTTATTTTTTTAATATCCAGCGTGCCATCATCAGTACATGATACATAGCAGGTGTCCAAGGTAAGAATTTTTTTCAAAAATAAATAAATGAATCATTAAATGTTTATCAAATGAATGAATATTGTATATTTATATTAATGAATAAATGAACAAATGAGTTTGGATATTTTTATATTGAGATTACTGACCCTAAATAAATCTTTGCCTGTTTTCTTATTTTAAAATCATCAAAGTAGTGCAATTTTTTGAAATCTATTAGTTAACATAAAGAGAAATACAAACAAATAAAAAAATCTAACCACAAATAAAGTTTTCACTTTTTTTGACATACAATGTATGAAAAGTAACAAGATCACAAACATGAATAATAAGATAAAAATAAGATTAATAAGTCAAAAGGAATTAGAGTTAGTGAAGCCAGAGCAGGAGGTAGGTTAGAAAGATATTTAAGGATGGAGTATGAACTAAAATTTCAAGAATTTATTGGGTTCAGAAGAGAATACATTTCAGATTTGAAGACAGCTTATGAAACAGTGAAAAAATGGAAAGAGATAAATTTGAGAAATGATATAAAAGATGATTTAATGTAATTGACCATGGGTAGCAAATGAAGTAGAAAGAAAAGTAGGTGATTGAGTCAACAGGTTTTGAATTAAAAAAAGAGATTAATATGGCCATTAGCAGAAATGGGAAAATGGGGAATGACTTTAAGGAAGAATAATCAGACATATTTCATTGTTGGGCAAGAAATAGATTCTTGACAATATACCAAACACAATTAGAATCAGAAATGTAAGTGTGGTAGTCATTCTTAAGGGGTAGTGCTTGGAGCAAGAGAAGGCTGATTTTCATGAGGGAGACGAGTAAATGATTATGACCTGGGACTCAAAAATCATCTGTTCTAATGGAAGGT
The DNA here is from genome assembly GCA_030015415.1 of Cynopterus sphinx. Classification (NCBI taxonomy): domain Eukaryota; kingdom Metazoa; phylum Chordata; class Mammalia; order Chiroptera; family Pteropodidae; genus Cynopterus; species Cynopterus sphinx. The sequence continues at coordinate 123,039,832 of CM057383.1, forward strand.
GAAAAAAGAAATACAAAAAAAAATTTCAGAAAGCATTATTAGGCAAAAGAAAAGAGAAAAATAGCAACCTGACAGGCTATATCAGGATGAAAGAATAAGTATAGGGAAGAAAGAAAAGATTGGTAGCTAAAACAATAAAATATTACATTAAGCTAAGGCCCAACAACCAGATACAAGGACACTCTTATCCTAATCCTTTTTCTCATTTTAATGTTGCTATTCAGTATATTGAATTTGTTTGTAAATAATCACCAATTTTCCTCATGTGTGCAATTTTTCCTCTTGTATTATGGTGCATGGCTCACCTTGGGCTCCAAATCCAAAGCATTCACTTCTGAGAGGAGATGCTGATGTTGTCCTCTCTCTCAGACAATAGTGGAGTTGGCTGTACCACAGATTCCCATATTCCATGTAAAATATTATTTGCCACTTTTGAGTATGGGCCAACTAAAGTCACTATGCTGAATTGGAGATGAAATCTTTCCTATTACTGTATTCTACTCTACAACTTAGTCTCTTGGTAGTGTCGTTCTGCACCCTAAGCTTTTTTTTTTCTTTTGCCTTTTAATTAATTCAGTAGTATTGTAGGGAGACAATGAAGCTCTTTATTTGATTCTTTTTTACATATATATGTGTATATATATATAAATATATATATACACACACATATACATATACATACATACATATACATATATGTATGTATATATACACACATATATATACACATATGTATATGTGTATATATATATATATAATTTTTTTAGAAATCTATCTTTCATATACATGTGACTAGCAAACCATTTGAATAACATCTACTAAGTTAAATTCAACATTACTTTGATCTCTTGACCTCACTTGAATATCTTGTCCTGTGATTTCTTTCTCAGTCTTAGAGCTGTATTACTTGTTCTACAGTGGTTTCATGCATTAACCTGTACTCATTATCTTCCTAATAGAATAAAGAAAGATACTGTCTAGGATTTTCAGGAAAGATATTTATGACACTCTTGTCAGAATAATTAATTTGATGGATAAAGAAGCCAGATGTGAAACCAAGGGTGAAAAGTTTAGTAAGGGAATAAAGCTGGTAGTGTAGACTGTTGGAATAATAAATTGAAAAAATGGGGCCTTAAATAAAATCCAGTTGCTGTTGTTTAGTTTAGGCACTTGTAGTTGCAAATAAAAAAGTAAACATGTTTATTCTAGAAGAAAAATAAAATAATCTTATGATTCCACAGGGATATTTCATATGTTCAAAAACGAGGAAAGCCGATGAATCAAGGGAAAACACTATTACCATGAAAAAAACGATTTACATACTTTTTCCAACTCTCTCACCTTCTCCCTCTCTATTGAGAATTTTTAAAGGCATACAAAATTTAGTTTCTTATGATAAAAATGCTACCATTTAATGTGAATTTATTATGAGTTGGGTGTCATTGTGAGCATGATCATTTCAGAAATAATTTAATGCTCAGAATAAACCTGTGAGGTAATATTGTTAACATTAACAAAGAAGATGAGAAATAGGTTCAGGAAGCTTGAGAAATTTGTTCAAGCTCACTAACTTGTAAGTGGTGGAATAATAGATCTGATACCAAGCAATCTGACTCCAGTGCCCATGTTATGAACTCTTTTAAAAATTAAAAGAGAGAGCTTTAAGAACATAAAAAAGAGGAAACAGATGAAATGAATGACATTATTTTTGGAGATTTGGATTTATCACATACAATGAACTCAGTCTGAAAGAATCTTCAGATGTTATTAGAAGTTAAAAGCATAAGATCTTTAATAGAATCGTTGAAATAAAAGTGAAGGTTAATAAGCGAGCATTTGAACATTTATGCATTCATTTAACATTTTTAAAATACCTATTATAGATAAAATTTTACCCTTGCTAATGGAAATACAACAGAAAACACAACATGAAATCTTTCATTACAGAATTTATATTTAGATAGAGACATTAAACATAAACAAATAAAAAATTGAGAAAAGCACTCATTATGGAAAGTGATAAGTGCTGGAATGATAATGCAACAGGTGTTCTGGTATTAAAGGGCAGTTATTTAGATGAATAATGACAGAGGGCAGAACTTGGGTTTGAACTGCAGAATTTGGAATACAGAATTGAGAAGATAGAACAGAGGTGACAGAAGACTACATGGGGAGAGACTCCTAACATAAGACAGATGGAGAGAAGCCCATGTTTCTGTCTATATCATGAGATTGAGAACCAAGTGTGTAGTTCTAGCCCTTCCCTGTAGGGCTATGACTTGCTCTCCTTTCCTCCTTCTTGTGAGATAAAGTATTAGCCAGCATGCCTATATTTTCCTCAACTTACCTTACTTTTCTCTCTCCACAGTCTACTAGTCCAACCTTCATTCTACTGGGCCATCAGGTGTATGCAAGTGGTATCAGTAACTCTGAGGTGAACCCCATGCCTCATAAATCTCTGGATAACTTAAGTAGGCCTCCTGTTCAGGAAGTTTATGCTGAAGTTTCAAATATAACCAGCTATGCATTTACTATAAAATACAATACAAATTTTTTGACCTGAAAAAGACCTGGCCTTGGGATAATCCAAGGCACAGCTACCTTAATTAAGGTAGGGAATTGGGTCATTGGTTGTGATTCTGGTGACAGATGAAAATACAAATATAAGAAATGCTGAAACAGATATAGTGGTGATTGACACACAGTTTAAACCCAGAAACCAATAATTGTCTCGCAACAATTGTCTAGCAACAAAAGAAAGTTGCTTTAGCAATTATTAATTGTTAGGGTTAATGATCTTTAACTTGTAAGTCTCAAGGGATGAAAGTCACATATGAAGCCACTGGAATATAAACTGCAATGTAATTTAAATTAAAAAAATAATGGATTGATTAAAGATAATAGAGTGAAAACCCAATCATATCATTAGGAAGTGAATAATAATTTGGAGAGGCAAATGTTTTGTGGATGGGAGGAAGGAAACAATGGTCCTTATTAGCACCTTTTTGAGAATATCTTCTTAGTGTGCTTTTATATATTATTCTGAGTTTGGAGATTTAGACTTTTGAACACACAGAGTATTATTTATATTCATCAATGGAAATAACTAGAAACATTAGATACCTTCAGTTCAAAGTTTGGAGAACTTCAACAAGTGTTCAATTCACTGTGGAATATTAATCATTCCAAATGACAGTAAATAGCATTTCATTCTAGTGTGGGATTATGTGATGATCAACAGTGAAATTAATCAAACTCCCTTGATTAATCAAAATTATATATTATCATCCTGATTGCAATCACCTATCAAAGAATCATTTTCCACAGTAATTTGTATGAAACATAATCAGTCCCAATGAACCAAAAACTGGAGGTCTATGCACCTAAAAAAGAGCTAGTTGATAATTTCCCATTACCCTCAAACCAGCCCCTTTTACCCCCCAAAATAACCAGTATGATAGATGGGAATAACCTAGTTCATGATTTCTAATTGTGCTTCACCACACAATGGAACCCATATAAATATTTAATCAAACCAAAGAGATGGTAATTGCATGAGTAACATGTGCTTATTCAATTCATCATCTGATTATACTGTCACTTTAAACTGTTAAATTTGGAAGAACAAAGATGCTTTTATCATAATTTTTGAGTGGCTCTAATTTTATAATGTTCATATCTTATTAAAATGGGTTGAACAAAATAAATAATCTTACATATTTGAACAAATTGAAATGAAGAAATCCCTTTCAACCTAAAGATGTCATTAAAGCATAATCCAAGATAGCAAAAGCTTCCTGATCTTGATCACAAAGGATCTGTTTGTCTAAGACTATCATACAGCTTCCTTTTGCTTAACACACTTCACTTAGTTACCTGAGTTAAATTATTTCTTCTAAGAATTTATTTTATTTTAATGAAAACAAGAAAGTGCAGTGGAAAGTGCTCTTAGACAGCTAGAAAGAATTTAAATCAAGCTCAAGCCATCAACTAGCTCAATGATCTTTTCTAAGTAATGTTCTCCTTTTGGCCCTCAGCTTAGTTATAAAGTGAAATTCTCTACTCAATAGTCCCCAAAGAACCTTGGAATTCACAATATGAAAAAATAATAATTTGTCTTAATTGAAAAACTGTTTAAAAATCAAATATATGAATTTATTTAAGATTCTTCCACCCACACATCATTTGTGTTAACATTTTGGTTACTTTCTTTCAAGACTAGACATCTAGCTTGGTCCATCATCTCCTCTCATTAAATATATCCAAGACAAAATTAAAGACATGAAACAGAATTATGAATTCCAGGACTGAACAGACTGAACAGATTGAAGTCTATTTTGAATTCAATGTATGTGTGGGGTGGGTAGGGACAGGTGGGGTAGTGCCTGCCACTTGGAGCAGATGGAGGATAGAGAGAAAAGAGATAAATTGAAAGAAAATGATTATCTTCTGCTCTTGCCTCTCACATCTGTTACTTTGAGACAACCTCTGCATGCTTCCTCACCAGGGAAATCATCAGCAGCCCAGTTGCTTTCTTGGCAATGGCAAACCGTTATCAGGGCAACATAAAAAGGTTGCTGGGAGAGAGAGGAGTTGATGAAGACAGTTGTGGTCTGACCAGTCGCCCCAGAAAAGATATTTCTGCATCATCTCACCTTCCAAGACTTCAGGATTAATAAAATTTAACTTGGGAGGACTGACTCTCCCACATGGCACTTCTTATGAATGTGTGTGTGTGTGTGTGTGTGTGTGTGTGTGTGTGTGTGTGTAGAATAAGCCATGTGGAAATATTTACCTGGTTTTGTTTTTTCTCTCTACATAGAATGATAACTATGTCTTGAACTCAATTACATGCTTTGTGAGAACTTTAAGGAATAATATACTTTCTTGTGTTCTGAGATGCTGACTTATGCAGTCATTAAAGCTAAAGCTATTGATTTAAGGAATGTTCATTTATTTTATACTCATTAGGCATCTGATAAAGATCAGTCACTAAGTGAGATATGATAAAATATTTTAAAAAATAAGGAGTTACCAATCTAGAGGAATTTGTAATAGTCAAGCAGTGTAAATATAATATAGTGTGGTCTGGCATAGTGGTGATAAGCAAAATTACTATGGAGTCTGTAAAAATAAAACAATTAACTGTCTGAGGAATCAGAAAAGATTTACTGTCAAGAAGAAATATGGTGTGACTTGTAAGCTCAATGGTAGAAAAATTGTTTTCAGCAAAGAAAATAATATGTCATCTAAGGAACTGACACCAAAGTACCTGTGGACCAAAGTATGAGAGCAGCAGGAGGTAAATACCTGGAAATGAGGCTTCAGAAGAATCAAGAAACTAGTAGGACTGGTTGTTAAAGTCCTGCTGATATAATATTGAGAGTTATGACCTTGCTCTTATAAAGAGATATGTACATTTAAGTAGGTGCTACTTCTAAATATGACTACATTAGTATTTTAGAAAAATTATCATGGATGGAGAGATTAAAACTGGGAAGATGCTGGAGAATTAAAAAATATGGGTTAATAATAATCTACATAAGAGATAATGAGGGATCAGATACTGACTGAAATGATAAGTAATGAAGGAAAGTAGGCTGAATGTAAGTGCCTGCCAATTAGGTGTAAGAACTAAGAAAAAGTGCTTTGTTGAACCTTGACCTCCATTACTAACACAGTGGTTAGCATGGTATAGACTGTCCATATATATTATTGGAAAAACGAATTGAGATTTTTAAATGGAAGACAGAAGTTTTCTAGCGATTGTTCCCCAGTGTCACCTTATCTTCTGTCACCTTAATATAAAAGATTTCTGTCTACTCTTCTTTAACTTTTATATCATGTTAACATGCTATTATTTTTCTCTTTCTTGCTCTCTCCAATCCAGGGTTTTGCTCCTGACTCTACCTAGTACAGATGAGTCACAATTACAGGCAAGTCTTCATAAAAAAGAGACTTCAGAAACATTCTTTAGGAGTTATAGAATGTGCTTAACCTTGACTTTCCATATGAAAGAGATGAGGGTAAAGACCTGAATAAATTTTCTCTGTTTTATTGGGAGAAAGAAATTTACTGATTTGTTAACTAAAACTCTCACCATATATTTTTTAGTTGTTGAAAACATATCTCAAGGATTGCTAAATCAATCATAAAATATGTGATAGATGTTTACAGTTGTGAATAATTAGCATGTTGGTAACGTTGATTCCAAAGCATTGATTTCAATGTTCATCCATTTGGCATAGTTAGGGGAAAAAGAATGACATTGAAATATTACATTTAGTGGATAAGGGAAATGATTAGAGCACTAGCAAATTTTAAAAAATATAATACAATTAATCATTGTCAAAAATATTACAAATTGTGAGATAGCAAAAGTTCTCACATAAAATTTCAAAAACACTGTTTAGATTTTATTGGCTTTAATTCAATTATTTATGTTTATGGGTTACTTTCTGAACATATTCAATACTTATTTCAAGATGCATCAGAAATAATGTAAGTGAAAGTGGAAAATAAGCCAGCGTTTTATGAATTCCTTTGTAACGAAATATTTCTTTCATTATGCAAGTTTTATGACTTCCCAATTAACCTTTAAACAAAACAATTATTTTATCCTATTATTATTTAATCAGGTAGAAATGCTAGATTTAAAAAATTCTCTGCATATTTTCTGATACATTCTTAGATATTTTCGAAATCATATTTCCTTGAGCATTTCTTCTGAATCTCTTTAGATTAACTAAATATATTTAGAATGTCTTTAGAAGAAATGCTCTCAGACAGAATGCAGCATACCTTGACAAAAATATATATATAAGAAAGCAAAAAATAAGTCAAATTTAGTCACCTAATTTTTGAATAGTTGAATTGTTATTTACCAACACCTGCCATGCCTCCAAAATTTAGAAGAGAAAAGGAAGAAAACTATAATACATATTTTATGTCCTCTTTAAGAATATTACAGTATCTCCCCTTATCCATGGGAAATACCTTTCAAGACTCCCAGTGAATACCAGAAACCTCAGATGTTTTTTCCTGTACTTACCTATATAACTTTTCACTTAAAGGAAACACTTTGTAGCTTCCCTTTGGTATATCTGTATTACCAGCATTACTACTCCCACATTTAGGGTTCAGCCTTAAGTAAAATAAGGGTTACTTGAACAGGAACACTGAGATACTAGAAGAGTCAATCTAAAAACGGAGATGGCTACTAAATAACTAATGGGTGGGTAGCACATATAGTGTGAATATGCTGAGCAAAGGGATGATTAATGTTCTGGGTAAGACAGAACAGAATGGGGAGAGATTTTATCATGCAACTCTGAGCGATGTACAATTTAAAACTTAGAAATTGTTTACTTATGAAATTTTTTATTTAATATTTTCAGACTAGGGAACTTGGAATGCAGAAAGTAAAACTAGTGATTAGGGGGGCACTGCTATATAGGAAACAAAAAAAAACCAAAATTTGTAAAGTGGAGCTCCATTTCTTCACTCATACTGATACTCCAACTGGGAAATGCAAATAACAACTTTCTTTGTTTACCCGTTGTATGCACAAAATGAGAAAAATCAATATGAACTCTCTTCCAAACTAATGCAGCATAAAAATGAAATTTATTATGATAAAATTTACATTTACTTTTACAGAGCTAGGAGAACTTTAGGTGGATATTTTAAGGAGACTGTCAAACATTCTTATCCTAAATTTTCCATTCTGAGGTCTCATTCTTAAGAGTCCATTCACAATGAGCTCAAACAATCTGAACAACCTTCCTTAAAGTGCTTACTGCCCAAGCAAACATGTTTTTCCCACCTCTCTCAGCTTCAATGCAGATGTTTCATTACTTTCCCTCACTATCCCTACTGACTTTCACAGTAATTTTAGAATGTTTCTTTGGTACTGATAAGATATATTATGTATTTATTTTCATAATTTTCAAGAGTATATCTTGAAACTTCATACAATCCCTCTAGCTCAACACCTTTTTAGAGATGGATCAGAAATTGCATATTTTAATTTCCCTAATTTCTGGAGTCATACAAAATGTGTTTCATGTTGTCACTGAGGGACATCCTCTCTGTGTATCCTCTCTCCTTTCTTTTCTCCCCTAAGAGAAGCTACATTGCTAAGAAACTGTAAATACTTCAATATATCCCACCTTCAAGAAAAAAGTGTGTTTTCCTTTGGGAATTAGCAATTAAATACAATTTTTCCCATCATTTTTTTCAAGTCAGAAAGAAAAAATTTAAAAATCCTCTCAGTTGTGTTATAGTTTTCTAGCTTTCCATCCAATATACATATCCATCAATAATAAGTACCTTCTGAGGACTCATAGGTAAACTAAGACCATAATTACTATATTTTCTGTCCTTTAGGCAATGATTTCCATAATTACAGAGATATGAACTATGGGTTCCCTTGAGAAGACAAGGCTATGGGGAATTGAAACCAAATAAATATTTAAGAAGTCAGTGGCAAGAGAAGTTACCAAACCCTGAATTTTCATTTCTCTAGAGCAATGCTGCTCAAACTATGCAGTAAAGGACCATTTAAAAAAATATTCTATCTTAAATGGACCAAAAAATGGCCCTCTAACACATGAGTACTACATATGCCTCACCAAGCGAGTTTGACAACTGATTGTTTACTCTGTTCTGCAGTAAAAATCCTCTGATAATATACCTGGAAGTTACAAATTGTTATAAATTTTCTGTCTGCATTTTTTAAATTTCTGTACTTGTCTTGCATGAACCAGTAACATGCAGTTCACAAAAAAGTTCCATGCTAAGGGCCACACTTTGAGTTCAGTAAGAAAGATGAGCTATTAGAAATATTCCTTGAGACAGTGGAAAGCAGTTTCATTTCTACTATCATATGAGTTAATGTGTAAGCAGTTGGCCAATAAAGTAAGTCCCTTTAATATTGTAATAGATATAAACAGACAAAAGCTTCTATTTTCTAGATTTCTGTCTTCCTTCATATAAACAAAAAGTTAAGTTTTCCAGAGGACTGAAATACAGATAAATTGCCATAATAGCCTAATTAGCAACACAGTAATCTTAGCAAAAGTTTCAAGGCAAAGAGCCCCGGAGGAAAGATCAGCAGAAAGTCATGGTCTCTCTTGTGTTATTCAATAATAGTATAGGCTTTGACCATCACTTAACCTCACTGGACTAAACTTCCTCATTTGCAAAATAAGTTGATTCAGGCTGTATGTTTAGCAAGTCCCTTATGTCTAACATTAAAGATTCATTGTCCCTTTAGTCCCCAAGCTTCCATTATGATAAGGAGAGTCTTATGTCAAAATGAATTCATCAAAATTTCTACATTTTTTACTAGAGTTTCCCCAGAATAACCTGTGATTGATGGAAGCATTTACTCAATGCAGTAATATAAAGTAGAAAATATTGTCCATTATTATAACGATAGAAATTTACCCCAATGTTAGTTTCTTGATTAGAATTAGAAATTGCATTTGAGTTGCTTAAATTCAACAGATGGGATACAGTATTCTTTAAAAGTTAGAATTTTGCTCTTGAATTTAAATCTAGATATAATTTCATCTTTCACTAGATAATTAAATTATAATAAATAAAATTGTGAAAACAAGTAAACTTATTTTAATCTTATGGTCTCAGTTCTACAACTTGCTTTTATAAAGAAAGACTAAATGAGACAGAGGAAAAATTCCAGTTGAAAATAACTCAGAAAATTTTCAAGGTTGAAGGTCCTACTGCGATATGAATTGCTTTCAAAACTGGAAGGAAAAGCCTTCCTGTGAACACTAAAGCTTTTGTGAACTCCAAGGTATTTTCTGTTGAGCCAAGCAAGAACAAGTGAAGGAGAAAATACTTTGCAAGAGTGATTGGAAATTGTCCAGAAAGAATTGGAAGAGAATTTTGTGACTGTCAACAAAAAGTGATGGAGCTAAAAAGAAGATGGAAAAATTCAGTGGGAGTGTGGAAAGATTAGTTCTCAAAGATTTTGTTGGCATAAAAGAATATGTCCAGCAGAGTCATAATGATCTAAAGAATACACTTCAAGCTGAGTATCAGCCTAAGAATATTAGGTTCATGCATTCTAGAAACAGATGATTCTAAAACATTCTAAGAGGATGCGATATGTTTTCTGAACATATTTTCTGAACAGCTGATCATCTGCAATCTCATCCACTCTCATTGTGTTTTTTTTTTCTATTCATCTGCTCAACAGTTTAACCTGGTAGAAAATTCCAACAGAGCAGCCTATTAATGAGTGAACAAGGTTTTACAGTGCCAAGAAATTGGACCAACAAGCTCTCTCAGAGAAGTCTATAAAAATAATGGCTCAGTTTGCTTATTGAAAATCTGTTACATATATTATGAATTATGTGAATCATGTAGTTAATTCTTAGAATTTATCAGATAAAAAAATACTGTTAAAGAGTTCCCTGAATAAGCAATTTAAAGGTCATAATTGAATTTCCAATAAAACACCTAATTACACAATATTACAAAATAATGTATACCTATTAAAATGACACATATAAACATGGTTACTACTTTAGATACATGCTTTATATGTTATTCTTTTAATCAATTAAAACTAAACATGATATAAATAGCTCATGAATCACTTACTGATTTAAGCACAAGGGAGTTTGTTACATCTATTTTCTTTTTCAAGTATTGATAGGTCAGTTTTCCATTTTTCTTTTGCCCTTTATCAAATTCATTGTACTCAAAGCTACTAGAAAAATCTTCCTTGAACTACATTTTCATGATGGCATTTACCTATTCAAGACCTAAAGTAGATTAAAACTTGAAGTTATATTAAATTCAAGCTCTAATATAATTCAATACATATATAAAAATATGTTTTACATGCTTACACTTATCTATGTCCCTTTGTTATTTAACTTCATCTTACAGAATTCATTAGCTTTTGCACTGTGTTTTGTATAGAAATAATCTTAAAATAAGTTAAATGGTAAATCTCTCAGGGACTATCACATAGGTTTAAAACTACTGAACTTAAAGATGAATAAAATTTGACATCTAGACATCTAGAGAGAAACAGCTTTTCTTAATGATTTGTTAACAAGGGAGGTACTGTGTAATTTTTAGGGGTTTCTATATAACAAGCGCTATTTGGTACTTTAATATTAGTTTCTGCTGTAGTCCAAAGAAACATACTATAAGACCAACACTAATATTCATTATTTAAAATAAATGACAAAGTCAGAATTTAAACCATTGTCTGCCTTGTCATAAAAAAAACAATATTGCTTTTCCCAAAATGCCACATCAACTCCCAACCCCTCTCTGTTGGGAATATTCCAAAGCATCCTATGCACAGTGTACCTTATTAATACGTTTACAGTTATGGTTTGTGAAATCATCTTAAGTGTGTGTGTGTGTGTGTGTGTGTGTGTGTGTGTGTGTGTGTGTGTGTGTGTGTGTGTGGAAACTAATTATTAACTGATATGCTTACACTTTTTGCAAACATTGTTACAGCCGTCAGGGGATGTGCCTTCTTTTTTTTTGTCTTCCCTTCCCCCAGCACAATTCACATAGTTGGCAACTCCTTCTCTGCATGGCTTACCTACCTGTCTATTTCTTACAACTAAGTGGATTTATTCTCTAGCATAAAAGAGGTGATGAAAAGGATTCTCTGGAGAGAGGATATCTAACCCTCCTACATTTTTTATCCTTTTAGTGAGGCCTTAGATATCACATCATTTACTTGAATACTGTTTTTGACACCAATTGAGGTAGTGAGAGCAGCAACAAATTCTAGTCTTTCCTTTTGACTTAACCACCTCTTTCTCATTGGGAGGTCATTGGAGAAAATTACCTCACATGCTCACATTGGCAATTGGGCAAATTAGCCATTATGAGCGACAGTCCTCCCAAATTTATAAAAATTCTAAAATTGATTCACACACATAGATTGACAGAATTTGTTCAGTATATGACCTAAATTTGCATAAGTTTTATGGTGGTCTGCAGTGATCCCTGCTTCCAGGTATAAATACCTGGACTTATTTATTTACATCTGACAAAGAGACTAATTATAAAAAGGTAATGGCTTTCTTTTTGGACACCTTTTCAGTCTCTCTTTGATTCGTTGTGGGGAAGCTAGCTGCCATATCACAAGGCAGCCCTATGGAGAGGTCCACATGAGTGAATTTGGAAGCAGATCTTCTGAAGACTGCCAGTAATCTGATGGGAGAATTAGAGGCAGATCCTTTAGTCCCAGTTGCCTCTTGAGGTGACTACCTCAGCCTACAGCTAGACTGCAAATACAGCAGAAAGCTTTGAGCCACAGACACCCAGAAACCTGCACTCAGATTCTTAAGCACAGAAACTCTGAGACAATAAGTATTTGCTATTTTAAGCCATTAAATATGGGAGTGACTTGTTACACACAAAGATATAACTGATACAGATTCTAGACATTTGGTTATAACAAATATCTAAAAATATGGGAATAACTTTGGAACCAGGAAGTGCCATACCCTATAACAAAGTGACACACTATGCTGGATTGCTGCTGCCACCACCACACACCCAAATGTAGATGCCCCCAATTCAGACCGAACTGCAATTCTGAGCCAGACAGCAGTGACCACTGCCCCCAAACACACGACCCATTTCCCTCCACTTCAGCCTATGATACATGTCACCAGGTCATCATTACTATGCTGCACTTGCATGGATACCTTTCTTATAATCCTACTCCCCTCCCTCAGATCTGTCCTATTTAGTCTCTTTCAGCTTCAGCATGCTATGCGGAGCCACTGTTCACCCCTTTCCCTACACTTTCCTCACCCCATTTCAATTCCAACTCTTCAAGCCAGATTGTTGCTGCATTTATTGTCCCCAACACTGGCTTATAAATGACCTCCATTTTAATTTAATCTGAGTTTATTTGAATCCGTATCAAAGTTTTGATTATAGTGAACCTGAAACATATTTCTCTAACCCTCAATGTCCCTGTATGTGTAAAGTACATAGTCTTGAAATTTATCTGTGGTTAATTCTTAAATCCAGTTTCAGAACATCCAGAACTTTATCATTAAGAAAAAATAATTAAAAAAGTATTTTTTAAAAACAGGAAAAAAGAAGCTAATAGAAAGAGAAGTCTTTTAATATTATTTTGAAATTACATTTTAAAAATATGTCAAAACTTCACAGCTTATGTGTAGTCCCCAGGCATTGTTAATGCCCATGAATGCTAATTAATACTAAACTGCTTACTACAATGTTTTTCTAGCAAGCAACCTCAAAATGTCTCATTATCGTGATTAAATATTTATTGAACTTGAAGTGTCTCCTCAACACTATAAAGAGGGTACAGGAAAAGTATCTACTTCAAAGACATCCTTATGCTCAAAAGTACATCAAGGCAAGATTATATACTGGAGTATCTTACTTTTATCAAATTCTATTACACTCTAGCATATATTTATTTATAAATTATCTTGTATTAATTTATAAATTTTCTTATTAAATAAACTAATTAAAACAATATCTATTGGAAAACATTTCTTTAGAGAAATTTGACAATAGCTACCAATTGCATATAATCTGTCCATATTCTTTGATCTGCTTTATAGGAATCTACTTTATTACTTAAAAGACTTCAATCACTATATGTACAATCTCTATATCAAGGATTTTCAACATTATTGTTTAGGCTGGATTATTCTTTATCATGTGGGCTGCCCCAGACTTTGTATGACATTCAGCAGCATCCTTGGCTACTAACCAGTAGATTCTAGTACAATCGTCCAGCAACCCTCCACATTGTACAAGCAACAATGTCTCCAGACATCTGACAATGTCTCCAGACATCTGGCCAGGCAAAATGCCCCAACCCCTACTTAGAACCCCTGCTTTATATATATATATATATCACAAAAACTTAGAGAATGGTTGGGACATCATAGTGCACTACATCATTTTCATGAGGGATATTTCATTTTATAGAAACCTGTGAATAACAGGATTCAGAAATACAAATAAATCTATGGGGCATGCAGATAAAGTAAGTGAGTATATGTTACTAGCAGAGACTGTGGTAAACAAGGAAGCTCATGGCATATGCTCCAACTAGAAGGGGCAATGGACTGCTGTCCTTATATAGTTATCATTAAGTATTATAAGAATCAAACTCAAAACTGATATTGCTAATTCCTTTTTGTTTCAAGAAAAAAATACACATCTTAAAATCTTTCTTTGTAAAAAATATTGTGCTAATTAACATATATATATGTGTGTGTGTGTGTGTGTCTATTTAAATTTCAGATTCTCATTTAATACTCACTCTTACACTATTGAAGGTAAAATGAATACAAATTTTTCATAAATGTATAAAATTTCCCTGAGTTATGTAATAAATATCTAAATCTATATATATGTAGATATCTTCATATCTACATCTATAGATATAGCTACCTGTATCTATATAGATCTATAGCTATCTCTCTAAATATCTATGTCTATAGATATATACATGATATTATATATAATCTATGTATCTATAGATCTACATATAGATCTATATTAAACATATATTAAACATATATTAAACATATTGGAAGGATATTAAAATGTTTAACATGTTTTTCCATAGGTGGTTATTATTTTCATAACAAGAGTAATAATTGCTAAAACATTTCTTGTATTAATGGTGGACATTTCATGATGATTTTTGTGGAGAGAATACATAAGTTTCAGTGCAGAAGATATAGAGAATTGAAGTTTTGGGAAGCATAGATACACCAGCAAGAGGAATCTCTCAGGTTCCACCAGACTGTAACTTTGGTGATGCTACACCATTTTCATATCTGACAGCTGAAAATTGGGAAGTGGAGGAAACAGAAAGTGCCATCTACCTGAAGGAAACTGGGCAGGCATATAACACCTGGCCACTGATTATTTCTCTACTGCAGCCAAATAATAATAGAGAATGGCATTCTAGTCTACATGTACCAGAGTTGAAGAGAAGAAAATGACTCCAAGTATGAAGAGGCTGCAACAGGAAATGGAGAGCCAGCCTATACTAAGTGCCCAAGTCAAATCCTTACTTAATGTAACATGGATCGGAGTTGTATCAATGACTATGGTAAATTCTGCTTATGTAAAAAATTTAAATTCCTGGGAAATGGAGCCACACTGGGGAAGGAGAAAAATTACCCAGAGGAGTCAATGTTCCAGAAGATGAAAGAAAAAATAATTTATTTATAACTTAGGATAAAACAATATACACCAGCAGCTCTGGGAAAATACTAGCCACAGGGACATGTGCCACTTTATGAGGAACTTATTACTATTCTAAAGATGCCTATGTGATTCAAAAACCAGGTCCCTCCTTCATGCAAGTCCCATGAAGGGGACTTGAAATGATTTAGGCAGCAAATTCTGGAATAATAAGAAAATGTTGTTAAACATGCAAGGCAGCCTGAATTGTAAGATCTAAATGGTCCATTTATTTTAATATGAAAATTTAACTTTTTTATTTTCTTTTCTTTGTTTAAGTAAGATTGACAGGTCAAGTCTTCTTTCCTTTCTCTGGAAAGAAGATAAACAATATTCAGTAAATATTTGATTTGGAGTTAAATGGGCCATTCAGGCTATTATAGAATAAAAGAGGTCAAGAAGAGAAGGGACCTGATGCAAAAAGAAGAAATGTTTCCCAACTAGAAGAGAACATTTGAAGATAAGAAATATTGGAAGTGGGTGAGACAAGACAACAGACTTACCAGTAAGACTGGTTAGCTGGCTGCATTGAATGATGGCTGAAGAATGGCTGGACAAGAAGACTGGAAAAGAAGCAGCCATATATATGGTTATTTTGTTTAATAATTGAAGAGAACTGACAACAAAGTGCAGGACCTAAGCTGACCCTTCTCACGGGACAATGAATACCTCAGTGGTAACTTGTATGGACAGTTCTCAACTTGCCAGAACCACTCCCCATTTCATCTTATGAAAGATACCCGAAACTGGTACCACTCTAAGGGAAGATTATGTTTTGTTGTTGTTGTTGTTGTTGTGGAGCTAGATGTTGCTTTACAATGCATAGGAAAATGAAGTATTTCTTGCCTTAGTTTGTGTATTGAAGCTTATTCACCTACTCTGACTCATTACACATGTCTATATGTTCCACATTTTCTAACATGTGCAGGTATCATTTTTGAGGATCTAAAACATACTAATTTATGAATTACATGTGATATCCTAATTTCTTAACTTTTAATAAACACAATCTATTAAGAATGGAAATTTTAGAATACCAACGTGTAGCCGAAATTGATGTTAGAGAAGACATTGTCTTTTTTCTCATTGAAACATCAGAAAAATAAATAGTTTGTAAACATCAGAGAAAATAAAACAGTGGCTAATAAAGCCTGCATTGCAATAGAGAAGGTTTAAAATAATGAAAAAATCTATTTCTTATTTTATAATACACAGGCTGTCTCACTTAATTATATTCTGCTCTATAATTTTGACATGGGCATTGCTTTTCCCTCAGCATCAGGGTTAGTGGATTATTCTGTATGAAATTCCCTTTGAGGGACAATCAAGTACTACATTTTTGAGAAGCTAACATTTGGCAAACGGTAGAAATCAGAGACTTTTTAAATGAAAATGAAAAACATGAATGACATGCACAATGCCTTATTTATAAAGGGAATAAATACTTTGATAGCAAACGTCTCAGAGTCTGTGATATATATTTGATCTTTAGAAAGCACTCAGTTTCCTAGTTTGCTTTCCCTATGAGGACACCTAAGATCTGCCCTGATTTTGCCCCAAAATAAGACAAAGAATCCTTGACCCTCTTCCAATATTTCTACACTCATTTTGTACTAAATATATTTGAAATAGTTCCCTATTGTTGAACTCCTCTACCTCTTTGACCCCAGCTCTAATCAGAGATTAATTAAAATAGGCTTATAATAAACTAGAATAAATGCATCACTGTACACATACTCTGAGATAAGCAGTGAAATATTGCATTATTATTATTAATATACAGAAACTTACATTTATTTATGTAGTCATATATAGATAATTCTGTGTGCACAGTATTAGTATGTTTGTATGTCAAATACCAAAGGCACTTCCTATTCTTATATCTGGCTTACTCATAATTTTCTGTACCACCCTTTAAAGAAATATAGATAAATATGTCTTTCTGTAAGTGTTACACAAGACAAAGTTGATAGGAAAAAAATCCAGAAGACCCATATTTATCTACATTATCTTCATTCAGTCTATACACTTGTATTAAGGGCCAACTTTATGCCAGTCCCCATGGCTTTGAAAGTATTAACATAAGGAACTCTCATCAGCTAATAACATTACAGCACAGATGAGGTTTATTCGTTTAACAAACATGTATTGTTAAATTGTTATTCTGGATCCTGGAACAAACCCAACTAATGTTGTCTTTGCCCTGGAAACATGCACAGTCACAATGGGGAGTTGGCCAGTTGTATAAATCAGAACTATATTAAATATTCTATGATATACATTTGAACGAAGAGTCACAGGGAGTCAACTGCAAAGAAAAGAAAAAAGAGAGATTCTATTAAACCTTCTTTCCCTTCCCACCAGCTTTACATGTAATGGAATTTACTACAGAAAAAATATCCCTTCTAGGATAACATGGGTTTTCTCTGCATTGAAGGGACTAAATGAATATGACAGGAGCCTAGCCCTCAATTTTTTCAAAAAATGATAAGGTTACACTAAGTCTAGCAATGATAAACATGATCTATTTTCTCTCAAGTGGAACAGGAGGTTTAAGAAAATAAATTTTATGGTGTCATCAGCAAGATGTCAATCCTCTTTCTGTAGAAAATTAGTCCCATTGCTGGCATTTTCTGTACATTATCCAATTTATAGTTCCTCAGTGTAGACTTATATGTTCATGCTCCATACTGAGTCATGGAAAATAAGTCTGACAGTAATCACACTTCCAACTGTCAAGTGTCCTCTACACTCCTTTCCTGCTGAACCAATGAGAACATTGGGAGAGTAACAGTATGTATGGGTTGGTTCATGAGGCCAACTTAACAGTCAATAATGAACTATTCTGTGACTTTCATTGTGTTAGGTTCTAGAGGAAAACACACAGTTCCTAATGCCTATAATTATTTCTTGTCCTAAGCCAGTGATTTTCTATCATATTTTAATAAACAAGAATTTACAGTAGGCATTTCCTAGTAATGAGTGGAAGATTACCTAGGATGCTTTACCATCAGATGTGTCTATTATGCTTTATCTCCATGTTTTGGTTTCATTTTAAATATTAATTTCTCATCCAGACCTTCTCTAACCATCCCATTAAAAGCATTCCTCTAACTGTTAATTATTCTTTATCACATTATTTTATATTATTCTTTTCATGACATTTATTATCTGAATCTTTGGGAATGTTATACAGATTACCAGCTAAGTACTGAAAAGTATGGAATAAAATATGACTTGGCATGTAATATTAGTGAAAATAATAGCTGTGTTAAATTAATATTGAACAGAGCCTGCCTTTATCTAGACAGAGAAGTCTCAATTCAACTATATTGAACATTTATTTATTATATATATTGAGAGTACATGTCAGATTTTCATCTCAGAAGTAAATAATGCCATTAAAATAAATTGGAAAACTAATGGCTTGACCCATAGCATCAAATATTCAACAGTATTGTAACATTATCTGTATTAGGGTTTTTTTGCCATAATTTTTATAGCTACCTTTTTTGTGCTTACAAAAACTTATTGTCTCAAAGAATCCATATTTCAATTTATAGTTCTGTAGGTCAGAAGAATAAGATGCTTCACTGGGTTCAATGAGCTCTCCTGTGTCTCAGGCTCAAATCAAGGTGCTTGCTGAACAGACTGCAGTCTGAGTTAGAGACTCTTAGAGAAAACTCTGCTCCCAGGCTCACTTTTAAATGAGAGAATCCATTTTAAATAGGAGAGTTCAGTTCCTTGCTGTTATAGGCTAGGGATATAAATCTTGAAGCAACAAATGAGCAAAACAGAGACTCATGAACATGGATTATAGACTAGTGGTTACCAGAGAACCATAAACTAGTGGTTATGAGTGCAGTAGAGGTGGAGAGGGAGATGGATGAGGTAAAGGGGGTCAAACATAGAGGGAAAGGAGTAGAGTTAAGTGGGTAAAGGGGATCAAATACATGGTAGCTGAAGGAAACTGGCCTTTGGGTGGTAAACACACAATAGAATATACAGATGTCAAATGATAGTGTACACCTGAAAATTATATAATTGTATTAACCAATATTACCCCGAATAAAAATTAATAATTTAAATTATATTAAATTAATTAATTAAAAATAAATAAATAAAATAAGAGCCTCTTTAATTAATGATTGTTGGCCAGAGGTTCCACTTAGCTTCTGAAGGCTACCCACATTCCATCCCACATGACAGCCTATACCTCCAGCCAGCAATAGAATATTGAATCTTTTCCACACATTGAGTCTCTTTTTCTCTTCTGCTTTTATCTGCCAAAGAAAACTCACTGCCTTTCAAAGAATTTGTGATTAGGTTCAGCTCATTTGCATAATGTTTAAGTCAACTTTATCATATAACATAATCTAATTATAGCAACTAATTAAATCTATTATATTTATCCTCCTAGGGATTTGTGTGGCATGCACACTGTGGAGAAGAAAATCTTGGGAGCTACTCTAGAATTCTATCTATCATGTTAACTAATACAGGCTATGGGGTCAGCAAAGCAGAGGCATAAAAAAACAAATATTTTAGAAATAACTTGAAATATCAAAACTATTTTACTTTATCTTCATAGACAATATCAGAATTTTATTGAACTTTGTCTTTATTTTAGTGTGTGTGTATGTGTGTGTGTCTGTGTGTGTGTGGTTTTCTTTGCTTTTCATTTGTTTTGCTTTTACTTTGGTTGTTTTTTGTTTTTTAAATTACATATGTAGGAGACATGTAACATTGTAATTTCCAGCACTGTTGCAGAGCCAGCAGGTAAGCTTTTTATTCATTATATTACAAAATATATTACGCTTAATTTTTTTTTCTTTTATTTTCATTTACACACAGATAAATAAGGTTGTAGATATACCCTGCTTGGGCAGGTGGACTATAAAATGTCAAAATATTGAATATACTATAAAACTGTAAAGGTATAGCATTTATAGATGTTGAAAAGCATTCAAAATATTTCCAACTTCTTGTGGAAGCGTGATCATAATTGCTTCAAATGTCCTATGCTGTGAGAAATTTAGAGACATTTGCCAAATGTATTGAGCAATAATAATTTACCAGCCATGACTTTAGAGCAGACTGATTTGATTATTTTTCACTCTGAGTTAAAAGCAGGCATTGATAGGGAATTTGCTTAATTTAAAATATCTACCAATACCTGTTACAGGTTATGTAACATGGTTTAGTTTTACTTATTTTTCTAATAATAACCTGACACCAGAAACTAAGAGCTTGGATGAAAACACTCATAAATTATCATTTGTGTATAGAACATGATAGAATGAGACTAAATATGATATCCTAAAATTTATGTTTATTCATAAACAGAGTCACAAAATAGATGCGGAAGGTTGCACCTGTTTAAGGCACATATTTTCCCATATTGCAATTAACTGAGTTTCATCATCTCCTCTAGATGAGTTTTCTGCCATTGGGATGGAGTTAATTAAGTGCATTCTATGAAAATAATTAGTGTCTGTGGAACATGTAAATGAAACTGCTGCAATAGGTGTACATGAAGATATTACATGGGGAATCTTGCGTAGTCCTTCAGATTTCAGACATTACCAAGAGTAACAAGAATAAAACATTCACCAGCATGCATGAAAAATCTCTCTATGTAGGATGATGTTATCAAGTTATCCAAGTTGATTAAAACTTCAGCTGCGAAGGAAGGATGCATATTCAAGTGACTTCATGTTTCTACAAGTAAAATTGAGTTTAAAATAGCTTTTCCAAAGTTAACTAAAATGTTAAGAAAAAGTGGTTTGTAAATACAATTAGGGAATTATCTAATTTTTTTCAGTAGATACAATCTTATTGTCTTTCCTGAATGATTATGAGGCAAAACAGGTCTTACTTAATCTCTTACTTAATCATAGTACAAGCAATAGAAAACTAAATTACTTTTTAAAAGAAAAAAATGTTTTAATCAGCCAAATAGAACTTTCTGAATAAAGTATAGATAAAATTTTATGTAAATATATAACCTAGTCCCTCAAAGCTAATAGTCAACCAACTTACTTTAAGCATATTTTAACAGTTTACATCAATCTAGTTTTAACTTAAGTAGAACATGAATATTAATTTCAGCAAATCATAGAAAACTAAATTCTAGGAAGTCATAGAAACAAATTTAGTGGAGGCTGTTTTAACATAGAATCTCTTCTTTAGCAGTACCAGTTATGTTTGCAAATTTAACGCAAATAGTGAATAACCCTTTTCTCTCTTCTACATGGTAGAGTTTCAAATATTTGAAGATGACTAACACATATTTATGTATCCAAGTAAAATATATCACATTACTTTCTATATTTTTATGTAATATCTTTGCTATTTTTTTATCTTGTTTATTTTTGACCCCACATTAACTTTTAACTTAGTTTTAGAATATGTTGCCAGTATTTTGAAATTTATCCACAGAACAATATAGCCTGGAATCTGGATGAACATCATCTGTTAATACTACCAAATTACAAGACTTTTCAAGGTCATATGGAAAGTATTAATTTGGCCAATATATCTGATTAATAGTATTTTGTTTTAGCTTAACTTCTTATCCTTTATGAATCCCTTGTATCCTACCAGAAATTTTATGACAGAATATAAACTCTCTATTTTCCTAACTACATAATTAACATTCAACAAGGCATCTAATCAAAGCATCCCTTTCTCATTAGTACAGTTCTGACAGTTTCATCATCAAGTGGCAAGTGTTCCAGCAAATTGTGTTGATATCCTACCAGATATGTCAAGAACTTGATCTTCTTTTCCATTAAGTCAGATTAGGGACAGGAACCAATTTCCATTATGAAAATGTGACTGAAAACAAGTGACAGTTTTCCAAAATAAAATTTCTAACTGAGAATAAATTAAACTCACACTCTCCTTCCTATATATTCTCGAAGAGCCAAGCATTTTAAAATATTAATTGAATAATTAAGTATTGATGAACCAATGTGAGAACTAAAGAAAAAAGTCTTTAAAATCAATTAGTTATTTGATTATAGTCAAGCTTTGAAAATTGCAAAGAAAAACAAATTAAGTTTAGAATTTACCCATAAATATGAGTGACATGATTATTTTGGTAGTTATGGCTGTTTGGAGATAGATTTCATTTACTTCTTCCATTTATTACTTCATATATTGCATAATTTTGTATTTATTTCTCTTTTTGTCATAAGCATATAAGACTATGAATCCAATTTTGATCATTAACTAATAAAGTTGTATTTTTAATTATATTTATATTTATACATAAATTAATTTTATTTATACTTAAATACTGTCACAAGAGATTTAATAATAATTTTTTTTTGGTTCACTGTTATTTTAGATTATATATCTTCTTTTTGATTAATTTTCAATACCCTGCTTAATTTATAATCTTATTAGTATTTCTAGTATATAAAACTCTCTTAATTACATAGGAATATGTCTTCTTAAGAGACTAGATAAACAACTACTTTGCAAAGAAAAAAGAGAAAAACTATTCATTTACATTTATGGTTCTGTAGACTGCAGGTAGGATCCAAAGGTCATAAATAAAGCTGATGAGAATATAAATAAGATATCTCAAATTAAGAGAGAGTTAATAATTACTTAAGTTCATAAAGCTATGCCTTCTGACAATTTGATCTAAAACTAAAAATAAAACTGGAAATAAGATCATTAAAAATTTTAGGGTCTGAGGAACTTGACCTAAAGAAAGGTCAAGGACAGTGTCAGGGCCCAGGGAAGGCCATCCCAATATATTTCACAATGCATATTGTTTATTTTAAATTAAAGTTACTTAAGAAACTGTTACTGCAAGAACACTCTGACCTGTCTTTGTACAAGCAGGCGTTAAATTTCCCATGTGAAATGAGTCCCTCTTGCACCTGACAACACCCTTTTTCTTATCATTAGAGTTAAGTATGTCAGAGACTATATAACAAACTTTGTCACCTCTTTACTAATTTACTGCTTAAGCCCAAACTTTGTTTAGATTCCTCACTAATGAATATTTAAACCTTGTTTAGATTCTAAACTGATCTTAAAATTTTAAGAATGGCTTTTGCTAACATTTTGAGTGTAAATTTGTTATATGCTATATGAGGTACATAATACAGAGTCTCTTTCTGAACTCTAGTTTCAACTTTTAAGCAGTGGCTTTAGATTTTTCAAGTTTTTTTATGAAAAATGTCAAACCTGGAAAAATAAAAGTATAGAAGAATAATATACCTACATTTCTGCCATCTAGATTTAATATTTTGTATTTTGCTATAATTTCTTCCATTGAAGGTATATGTGTGCACAAGTGTGTGTGTATTTTGCTGAGCACTTCAAAGTAGGTTATAGACACAACACTTCTTTCCTATTTGTATCAGCACATGTCTTTGAAAAATAATAATGCTAATTTCCATAAATAAAATAGTATCACAACGAAGATATTAGCAATAACTCCCTAATGCCTTCTACTGCAGAACTGATATTTAAATATTCCTCATTATTCCACGTGTCTTTTGTAAAGCTTTTCTTTTCTTTCCCACAATTATCCAGTCAAGATACCCCAAATATTTATGTCTTATTCTAGGACAGTCCTCACTTTTTAAACTGGCATTGACTTTTTTTAGAGACTATACCAATTGCCTTGAAGAATGTCCCACATTTTGATATTGTCTCATTGGTTTTTAAAAGGTTTTGTTTTACTTGTTTTAATTCTTCTGTATTTTCTGTAACTGAAGGCTAGATCTAAAATTACTTTGTAAATTTAATATATCAAGACTGTAATACATGCATTAATCAATCAGTCAATCAAAGTGCTTGAGAAAGTAGTAAACACAAAACATAGAGCATACTTTAGGTCAAATAAAATAACAGATGAGTTAATATGTTTTTTAAATGCCCAATTAATTTGAATAAACTCTAAATTTCACTTTATATTTAGCATTAAATATTGGGTTTTAAATATGGCATTATTTTCTGTATTAATAAAACAGAATTACAACTTCCAAGTGATTAGTTCTTGTTTCTTAATAAATAACAATATGCTAGCAATAATAAGAGTTCATTGTGCATTAAATAAGATAATAAAATTAATTGTAAAATACATTTAAAATGACTGTAAATAATATTGCATATTTAATTTAAAAAAATTTTTTTCTACATACATGACTAGATTTACATCAGCTTTCCACATCTGATCGATGTGATGGCTGTTTGCTTCATCATTTTATTTTTTCTATTCTACTTTATGTTGTTTTTCATTCATTTATTTTTGATATCTTCACCAATAGTAAGTCCTATAATAATCAAATGGCAGCAAAAAAAAAAAAAAAATCCCTCCATTCCCTGTCTGGTAATATTTTTATTTGCATAGAAGCACTAGCTTTTTCAAAATATCACCCTTTAAGTCTGTGTCTAGATAGATGAATATTCTATATGTAATTTACAGACTGTCTATCTTTGAGATATGAAAAACAGATAATATCATAGATAGTTAATGTAAAAATTTTGCCAATGATGCAAAATTCAAAATTAACAAGCAGCAGGGGAATTGCCACATGATGAGTATATAGGCATACGCTCAAAATGCTAGTGAAAAGGACACATAAATGCATTACCCAGACAGAATATAAGGGAGCCCCTATTCCTCAGAGCACAGGTTCTGTGAACAACAGTATTTCGGACAAATTGAATTTTATTTTGTTCTTGTTTGTTTGTGTTATTTATTCTAAAATGTATTTTGTAGAGAATCCAGAACTATAAAGCAAGCATAGAGCTCTTCATTGTTTCTCAGAATAGTAATCACCTAGTAAAAAACTAACCAAGCTCAATCAAGTAGACAATCTTTCTACACTAAAAGAAAGAAAGAAAAAAACAGCATGACATATGGGACTATGAGTCCTGTGCCATTCTCCTAAGTTCAGAAAAAATTTTTATATTATTTACCTGATTGCATATACAAACATAAAAACTTGAATCTCTAAAATATGCACTCATATAGCTTACATTTTGCTTTTCTTTTATTTTGAAAATGATATTTGTTTCCATATTTCTCATTGTTTTTAAATGGGACTTATGCCATCTTTCTATTAGCAACAGGAATACACTAGGGAAAAAAAAAAGCCAAGGAACCACTACATGGTCTGCTGCTTTATGCTCACTGCACTCCGTCAATTCCAATGATTTTTTCAATAGACTAACCCATTTTGACCATTTCAATTTCCTCTTTCAAGAAAGCACATTCGTTCTTCTAAAAGCAACACTCAGTCTCTGCTACTTAACACTGGCTTTGCTGAGACACAATATGAGTTTAATATTTCCTAGGAAATAAAGTTGAGAGAAATCAGGATTGCTCCATTTGAATGTCCAAATATCTAAGTTTGTATAGATAACATTGGTGTATACTTTTAAATGGTGATTCAATCATTTTTCAAAGAGCTACTGTTTTTTCTTATGTTGGTCAATTGAGATAGCAATAGCAATTGCAATTTTACTACCTAAAGAGAGAAACCTTTTTATATGAATTCATGAAAATGTGGATATTCTCACAAAACAATCAAAAGGAAGTATTAGCTATGGTTACTCCAACACACCCAAAAATCTATGTAGATTTAATATAATAGTTAAAATCCTCTTTCCACAGCTGTCAGATATTGGCGAATGTCAGATGATGTTCCATCCACATCATTCAAGGATCCAGATACCTCCCATGATGTGGCTCTGCTGTTCTCAACAGGAAGCTTCTAAGAAACAGAGGAAAGAGGAAGAAGGAGCAGAAACCACACCTAATTTTTAATCATGTCAGTTCAGAAGAAAAAATATATATCATGTTAGCTCTCAATGGCTGGGAAGGAAATTCATTCAAATTCTTCCCTTAAGTGTAACCTAAAGTAGTTCCAGCCTGGATAGATGCTTCTCAGACTTATGTCTATGACTCAGTAAGGGAATAACCTTTGCTGGACATGTGAAGAGTTCATAAAGTGTTAACTTACACAAATTAATAGTCTTCCTACAACCACTATAATGAAGTAAATACTCATTCCTGAAAACATACTTCACGTTTATGCCTTAACTTTTTCTCATGTATGGTTTTCCACTTATTTCTTTTAGTGAAATTTCACAGGAATATCTTTAAATTTATTCAGTAAATATGTCACTATTAAACAATAAATATTTATTGGCATTCTGCTTATATGCTAGACATTTTATTTATATGAATGTATTTTCATTTTTTTCATTAAATCTTCACAATAAGTCTAAAAAGTAAGTGCTGATATTTTTCTTTGCAAATGGCAAAACTAAGGCTAAGGAAGTTAGCAAATAGTATAAGGTCAGAGTACATTTGTTGATTGATGGAGGAAACAAAAATCAGACTGCAGTGGGAGAAAGAGGAATGGGACATGAACAAAAGAGGGAGTGAGTATAAACAATATTTTGATGTATTTAGATTTGATGAGATATAAAGTAAATGACATACCCACAAAACAGGCAGGATGAAAAATGGTTTTTAATATAAAAAAGATTGTATAATAATTAGCAGAAAGGGAAAGATACATGGAGAGAAAGAATTTAAAGGAATATAACAAAGGGAAAGAGAAAAAAAAAAGGCTGACTATGTTTTATGAGACTGGGAGGAGACTGGATTCAGTACACATGTAGAGAATCCAACCTGGTCAGGCAGAGAGATATCACTTTCCAAAAAATGAAAATGAGGGAGAAAAATTTGGTATCAATGCAAGGCAGGCATTGTGATTAGGGCAAGAATAGCTGACAGTTAAGGGATTTTACACTTGACTGAGTCTTGTATCTTGTGCTTTGAACATGTACTTTATTCTTTACCTGACTCATTACTTGCATTATTTGTCGACGTTGTATACAACATGTATAGTAAAATATGTTCTGCACATCTGTTTCATTCACATTGTTTTCTCCATATTTGTAAATATCCAATGATTGTGAATACTAAAACGAGAGCATAATTTAAAATGGAATGCTTTGATGATGTTTCAGGTTTAAAAATTAAATTGAGCTATAATCTCTCTTAACACTTTTACCAAAGAAAGATAAGCCTATCTCTCAAAGATAGTATAGTTACTAAATATTTTATTATTTCCATTCAAAATGCTCTTTTTAATTGTAATCTCTATATTTTATTTTCATTAAAGTCCTTCTTGAAAGAAAAAAAAACATGTAAAAATTATTCTATAGGTTTTGAAAAAATGTTTTGTTAATTAAAAATATATATATATACAGCTAACACTTATTTTGTGCTAGGCATTTTTATAAATACATTACATATGCCAACATACTTAATTTTCACAAGCACTCCATGAGGAAAATACTAATATTTTTTCCATTTTGTAGATGAAAAAACTGAGGTCAATAAAATATATTCAATGGCTTTAGAGTCTACCTTTTCTAACATTAGCTTAACTCTAGACTTTTTTATATAATAAATCAATAAATTTTTCTTTTCATAAGCTAGTTTGAGTTCTGTAATTTCCAGTCTTAAAAATGCTGATGAAAGTATCCTTTAGGAAGACAGATCATTAGATAGCACTGTTCATTCTCTCACTACTACACACATTTCAAGGAAATATGCAAATGATGCCTCCTGGTATAATCTTTTTCTTCTTTATTCCCTAGACTCTCACAGAATAGAATGATTCTTAGAGCTCTGATCTTATCATTATCTTCCCTGGACTACTGTTAAGTGGTCAAACTGCTAACCTATATCTTGTCACTCCAAGCCCCTTCAATACCCACAATTTCTAGTTAATTGCCTAATTCCTCACCACCACAACCACCACCAGTATCTAATCTCTCTGTGCTTCCATTGCTCTTATACAAATACAACTTTTTAAAATTCTTGCCTCAAAAACACTTATTCCCACCAAAGATGGACTAATGAGCAGAGAAGGAGAAAGAAAAAAAGAAGTCTTTGGTCTTAGCAATTAATGTATCAGCACTAATGGAACTTATATAGTCCAGTGAGTTTACATTTTGATAAGCTTATTTTACTCTATGCAAATTAAAACATGAGAAGACATTTTAGGTCCCTATATTACAGTAATAAAGTAATATATAATGAGTCAATTATCTGTGGGTCATATAATTTATTTTCACTCTTTTGTGACTGCAAGTTTAATTTTTTTTTTTCAAAGAAATTAGAGTGTGGCATATTGGGAAAGGGGAAAGTATTACCAAGAGAGGAATGAGATAAATGAAGCTAATTCTGGCTTGACTTGAAACTGATTTGATGGAAAAAGAACTTGAATAGTCTTTTTTTCTCTGAAAGACATACCTTAAATATGAAAAGATACTTAAAATCAGTAAGCATCAGAGAAAATAGATCAAAACCACAATCAAATATCATTTGACATCTGTTCAGATGGCTATTATCCAAACAACAACAGCAACAACAAAAAGATAAATATTGGTATGAATGTAGAAAAAAAAAAACCTATTCATTGTTAATGGGAATATTGAATAACTACAGAATGGTAAAGCCACTATGAAAACCAGTATAGCAGTTCTGCAGAAAATTATGTGTAGAACTACCATATGATCCAGCAATCTTCTGAATAAATATCCAAATGAGTTAAAATTTGGATCTCAAAAAGATATCTGCACCCTCAATTGCATTGCATCAGTGTTGAAAATAGACAGGTATAGAAACAACTGAAATATCAATCGACAGATGAATGGGTAAAGAAAATATGATATATACATACAATGATATATTATTCAGCCTTAAAAAAAGAAATTTTGCAATTTGTGACAAGATGGATGAATTGGGAGGAGACTGCATTATGCTAGGTTAAGTAAGCATGATTATACTTATATGAGGATCCTGTAATAGACAAACTCATAGAAGCAAAGAATAGAATGGTGGTTGACCGAGGGTGAAAAGAGGGAGAATTATTGTTCAATGGGTATAAAGTTTTAGTTGCATAAGATAAATTGTTCTAGAGATCTACTGTACCCTATAGAACTTGTAGTGAATAATACAACAGATATACTTTAAAATATGTTTATAGCCTTGGTCATGTTGGTGAGAATGGAAATTAGTACAGCCACCATGAAAAACAGTAGGGAGGTTCTGCAACAAAGTTAAAAATAGAAATGTCATATCATTCAGCAATCTCACTTCTGGGTATGAGTCCAGAGGAAATTAACTCACTATCTCAAAGACATAACTGCAACCTCATGATCACTGAAGCACTATAAACACTAGCCAAGGCATAGAAACAACCTAAGTGTCTACTGAAGGATGAGTGCATAAAGAGAATGTCACACACACACACACACAGACACACACACTCACACACACACACACACACACACACACAATGAAGAAGAATAAGTTCTGGGGATATCATGTATAGCATGATGATTATAATTAACAATATTGTATTATATATTTGAAAACTGTTAAGATAGTAAGTCTTACATGTTTCAACACAAACACATAAATGATGATCATGTGAGGGAATGGAGGTGTTAACTCACCTTATTGTCTATTCATTTCTTTTTTACATATGTATTGTCATCGTGTTGTACACTTAAATATTATAAGTCAATAACATATCAGTAAAACTAAAAAGATGAGTTTCGAGGATATATTTCATGTTAAGTGTTCTTATCACCACGACTACCACTACAGACACACACACACACACACACACACACACACACACACACACACATTTTTTAAAATAATGTATGTATTTAGTATCTTGATTGTGGTGATGATGCCATGGGTGTTTGCATATGTCCAAAGCCATGTAGATGTATATATTAAATATGTGAAATTTTTTGTGTATCAGTTATATGCCAGTAGAACTTAAATGCCTGATCTGAGTTTCTTTAAAGTTCAATTGATCATGCAAAGTGAAGTTTTCTGTTACATGATCTCTCAGCTTTATTTTCATAGTGTTTGCTAAAAATGTGATTGTTTTTGGCAATTTTGCCTGTTATTTTATAACACTGAGCCATTCCAGTGTCATAGAAACTAAGTGTTCATAGCGGAAACAAATGGGAATTAGAACTTTTGGACTATAATCACTCATATTGCCATCCTAAGAGAGGCATCCGACAACCCTGTTTGTCATCATCTGCCAGACCTCCAAAAGAGCCAAGTCTTGTCATTCAAATGCCCTCCGCTGCAATAAAATGTGACAGTGTACACAATACATTGTATGTTAGGGAGCATCTGTTTCACCATGTTCTGCATGATTAGGCTCTCTGCCACTTTTCCAAGGTTTTAGATCTAGGAAAGTGTTATGCTCTTCATTATATGATGATTTTCTTTGCTATGTAATAGAAATAAAATCAAAGTTTCAAGGAAGCAGCAATATTCTAGGGTCTATTATTCCAATGCTGAGAAAGTCAAATGTATTTATAGTTTTCATTTGGGGGGATATATAAATTGAGCTTTCAATGTTCTTCAGAATTTTTCAGAATCATAGCTTTTTCATGTAATAACTACACTTTCTACTGAAAAAGATCAAGTTAAATTATAATTTTTATGAAAAATATTGGACTTTATTCATTAAAGATATGTTTGATGCTCTTCTACCATATGCAAGGCACTATCCTAAGCTTCCAGATAAAGCAGTACCTAGACAAGGAGGGCTTCTAGCAGAGGAGATATCGACAATGAAGAGTGATGATACTGACTTCCCATAGTCAGATACATTATGTATGAAAGAAAACAGGGTGATGTAGTGAAGAAATGGGCTGCTCTGTGGGTGCTGGGAGGTTACTTTAGATGGAGTCACCAGAAAAATAATTCTCTGAAGTGTTAACATTTGAGAAAGAATAGGCAAAGGAAATATCTGGGTAAAAAGCATTCTCTTTAGAGAGAATAGGAAGGGCATAAATGAAAATGAACTGTACATGTTTGAGAAACAGAAAGAACACCTAATTGTTGTTGGCAAGAGGCTGACAAAATAAAATAAAATGGGTGGGCAAGACCATGTCATGTTAAGTCCTTTGTTGGCTTGATAAGGAGTTTTTAATTATATCTTAAATATGTTAAGAAGTCATTAGAAAATTGTAGACTGGAACATTTGGTGGCTTAATTATTGATAAATAAAGGTAATACATCGGCATACAGAAGCTCATGGAGAGTAGTCGAGAGTCAGTTATAATAGGGTGAGAGATGATAGCAGCCTGTGTTAAAGTTGTAGCCATGTACATTAAAATAAACTATGAAATACAGTTTGTACCAGCAGGTAGAACCAACAACTTACTAATGAATGTGATATGTGAAGGAATATGAAAAACTAAAGATGACCCTTGGGTTTTTGTTTTGAGCAAGTGGATGGATATAATTAATCTTTATTGTGATGGAGAAGTCAAGTGAGTGAGAGGTTTAAGAATAAATACAGGGATAAATGGAACTATTGATGTTTTGTATGTCTTAACAAACAACAAGATATACAATCCTCCAAATTTCTGCCTGAGGATAACTAAACCATACCAACTGTCATAGGTTTATAAGCTTAATTATACTTTTGGTTCAAAATAAAAAGAAAATTAGTTAATATATTTGGCACAGTATCACAGTAAAGATAACTTTTCTCAATTGACATATCACCCTGTTAGAAGCTATTGATTTCCTCTGTCCTAATGTTCGCAGAGACATAGGACCTGGCATTATTTCTAAAATTAAAACCTAGCATTTTAAACAGCACAATTTCCTACTTGAGAATAATAATGAAATCTTCCCAACTATTTCAATACACTTTAACTGAAGAGAAGTAATTATCATTGATGAATCGAAATGAATTTGCTTCTTTTATCTAGCAGACTCAGACATAACTTTGCAATATCTTTAAAAAATCATGAATATTTCACTTTCTTCAATTTCACCTACACCTGTCTTAAAATCATAATTAAAACTACGTGGAAAAAGAGTGCAAGGTAAGCGGGGTAATAATATAAGCAGCAGAGACAAGGGATTACCACATAATTATTATATTTTTGAGAAATCAGAAGAATAAAGATAAAACTAATGACTAAAGAAACAGTTGGCACACAAGACCTAGATAACTACTGAATGATTTAATATATAGTAAACATTTCTAAAAGAATATTTAAGTATAGCTGATTTTGTTATTTCCTTAGAAATTTTCAACCTAACTAATGTAATTTATTCATGTTATAAACATCCACTAACATGTTTCCATGTATTTGATAAGAAAGTATATGTGTATTTTTCACTGTTCTTATGAAAGGCAGAATGCATTTTAGTTTGGCCAATGTTCCAAATAATCAGAGGTAGCGTCAGGTATGAGGAAGTGAACTTATTGAACTCTAGAAGGAAAGACAGAAGAGTAAATAATTAATATAAAAAATAAGTGTTTAATTAAAAGAGAAGGGTGGGCTTGGACATGAGGAAAAGGAATGATCTAGGAAATAGGAATTATAGTGTGTGTATGTGTGTGTGTGTGTGTGTGCATGCGCGCACATGTGTGAACAAGTTTTCTAAATTTGGGAGCAGCATGGATATTAAGAATAGAAATTTAGCTCAGAGATGGAGCAAATCAAAAAAAACTTGTTTTATGCAATTGAGCATCAACTTTAATGAACTGTTACTATTAGGATTATCTGGTAAATTAGGTATTAGAAGGGCATTTCTATCAAGTCACTTGCAATGATATGAAGGTATGCATGAACAGGCTGATTAAAAGGAAAAAAAGAAGTATAAGGCTGAATCATAATGCACTGTATAAAAGAAGAGGAGTAATTTAGAATATCCAGGCAGAGGGATCTGAAAAGACAAAGTCAAAAGAGCATGAAATAAAATGTGATTACAGAGATCTATAAATTTTATAGAAATCTGCTTGAATATTTAAGTCAAGAGATGAATTGATAGGAGAAAAGCTTAGAAAAATAAGTAGGAAACAGTCCATAGAAATCTTTTGAAGCCAGAATGGTTATAATAATAGAGATCATTTCTTTAATGTAAATTATTTCTAAATTTCTAAAGACTTTAGTAGCTATTCTCAATCTATTGGCTTGTTAATCTTAACAGCCTAATGTCTACAGCTGTTGGAGTGTGTGTGTGTGTGTGTGTGTGCGTGTGTGTGTGTGTGTATGTGTGTGTGAAGTTAAAGATTATTAGTTATGCTTCTGAAATCTATATCTTGGCTTGGTCTCATTGTTTTCAGTTATAGATTTATAGTTACATTTGTTTCTTGTTCTGTCAGTTATAGAGAGAAACATGAAAAATCTGTCATTATGGAGAGATTTTGTCAACTTTTAAATATATTTTGATTAATTTTCCTTCAAAAGAGTCAGAGATAATATTATCAGATTCATACATATATTTAAATTGTAATATATTTCTGCTAAATTTATTATACAGTGATCTTTATTTATAATAATGTTCTATAAATACTATTTTATATGACATTAATAGAACAATTCCAACATTATTTTGTTTATCATTTCCTGGGTTAAATTGTAGCTTCGTTTCACTTAAAATGTGTGAGTCTATGTGTTATTATGCATGTGTGTATGTTTTATTTGTCTCTTGAAAAAAAACATATGGTTTGATTTTGTTTTCTGATAATCTTTGTATTTTAATCTGAGAATTTACTCAGCTTAAGTTTATATAATTTCTCATATATTTTGGCAACTATCATATATTGTGCTTTTCATGTCCTGTATGTTCTCTATTTCTTTTTCTTTCCTTTTTCCTTCTTTTGTATTGATTAAAAAAATTAAATTCATTTTTACCCACCTGTAATATAGAATACATTTATTCTATTTACATTGTTATCTGAGAAATTAAATGTATATTTTCTTATCAAAATGTAATCAATCATTTTATCATTATCTATACTATAAAAGGACTGGTGTATATCTTTACTTTACTCATAACTGTTGCCATACATTTTAATTCATATTTTACTTTTGACCACAAATGAAATTATTATTGTGATTTTATATAGTTATTATCCATTTATATTTTCCCTCATGGTTGCTACTTTATTTTGCCAGACCTTCTATAATTAGTTTATACTTCATTCCATTATACCATTCTCTTTAATTCAGAAATTAATCTTTGCATTCAGACATAGAGGAAGAATAGCTTGTTCATTACAATATGTGTTCACCCACACTCCTATTTATATATGAGTTATTGAATGGTTTTGATTGAATGTCCAGTATGCTAGCCATTGTAAAATGCTGTAACAAAAATAGAGAGTCTATATATATGAAGACTTAAGCAATTAGTTCATAAAGAATCAACTGTATTAATTTTTGCCTGCATTATAATACAGAACTTCAAAAGTTACAAATGAAGAATAAGGAAAACAAAAATTAAACATTTTTTGTTGAGGATGGTAAAAAGCTAATCTTTCATAATATTTTGCAAGATAATTATACCAAATATGTGGCAACTTTAAGAAATATTACCATGAGTTCTGGAATCTGTGAGAATGCAAAAATAAAAAAAGGGCAGGCTATATGGGTACGGAGGTTTATTCAAAAGCTAATCAATCATGCTATTTCTACTTTTTGTTGCCAAACACTGCATTAATGAAAATGATAACTGTAACTCATTACATTTGTAGAGCTCTTTCGTATACCTCATCTCACTCCAGCCACAAAAAAGGCTTTTGAGGAAGGCATCACAGCCCCATATTACAGACAACAAAACAGTCATTTTTAAAATAATCCTAGCCAAAATGCTACAGCTTTCTGTTTCCTCCAGCAGTGCTTTTCCACTAGATCAGCCACCTAAAACCTCAGTCATTAAGATATTCAGATAAAAAGAAAATCCTGAAGGTGGTAAAGCTTATTATGTTGAAATTATTTAGAAAAATATTAGTGTTTGGAAATAGCAATCTCTTGTTGTGTATAACTTATATATGCTCAGCCAAATACTGAGTTTTATGACCCAGTGGGGTATTTCTTGGAAAGAAAAAGATATGTCTAAAGCACTAAAATGCACTTAACTTCCATCTTTATAAGTAAATCTAGCCTAAATTTTTAGTGTAATAAAATTCAGGGAAATATAAAACTTTTTAGTGATTCTTAGCTATTGGGCTATTGTCAAATTGGTTAGATTTGTTGTTGCCTGAGTGTTTCACTTAGAATTATGTATACATGAATGAATGAGTTATAATTGTGTATGTGTGTGCAATTGTGTGTGAAAGAGTTGACTGCTAACATGGATTTGTTTGTGACATTGTGGGATGAATGTTTTCAAACTGTAGAGTATTTTGGCTGCTTAAAAGAGTAATCAGTGGACACTTAAGACACATTATTTCAATTACTTATACCATAGCATTTTGGGTAGTGAAACACAGCGAACTGAAAATAAGTGCAAGAATTGTAAATTATAGGAATCCAAACATAATGCTTTAGATTCTTGTATAATACTTTCACATATGCTATCTGATTAAACTTTCTCTATTTCCAACAAATCTAAAAATTAGTAAGTAGACTCACTAACCCTCCATTTTAAAGATGAGAGTTTAAAGCATAGTTTAGATTTTTTTTATAATTCCATAAATGTTAAAGGTGAAAATGTGTATATTTTTATATCTCAAGTAGTTTAATGAAAAATAAGAAATATCAGGTCAAATATATTAAAATCAAAGTTACACATAAACTGATGGCTTGTAATCGATAGTTTCAATAAAAGAAACATAAAGTGATGTAATATTCATTTAGTAATAATGTTTGCTTCTTATAACAACTTTTATTAATATTTTGTATTCTAGGAAGGTATAAAATTTCAAGTTAAAATGGAAGATGATTTGCAAATATTTGTTTTTCCTTTAATAGGCAAATGGTTTTATTTTGATGTTTTCCCATAATAATTTTTTATAATTGTGACTTACCTGAAGCGTCATGCATCCAGTTTTCTGTGTATGACAAATCTTATGTCTGAAATGAATCAAACAGAAATATAATTCTTGATACACCTCTTACTAATTATAAATTATTTTGCACAGTTTGCTTTAGCTCTTTATGGCTCTTTTTTCCCCCTGCAATTGATACTATCGTAGTGACCGACAATAGCACTTTTGAGGAATTAAATAAGAAAATTTATGTAAATTATTTAAAATGGCAGTTTGTACTTTAATTCTTAATTTGGTTTTTATTGTTATAACATGTTAGTATAAGTTAAATAGCTTTTGCACAGTTTTTTCATAAGGGAATTCTTTTAATTTTTAGGGAAAAATGTCAGTCATAATCTAAAACTAAATTTTGTGTTTCAGTTATAGGAACTTAACTCTTGTATATTATCAATTAGGCTGTGAAAAAACCGATTTTATTATATGTCATTTAAAGTTGCAATTTCCAAGAACCTATTGATGATGTTAAGTGAAAACTTATTTTGCTGTAATAAAAGATAAGTAAATGTGCTCTCTTTCCCTCTTTCTCTCTGTCAAAATATCTTACTGTACAATACTTGCCATTCTAGTGATGATGTGAAATGATAAAATGCCAAACCTAATCCTCAATCTGTGTTATCACCTTTACTTGCAGAAAAAGCTCGTCGTCACTCATGTCAGGGAATCCTCTGCTGATGTCTTTGTGCAGGCTCAATGCTTTATGGTGCCACATGTTACCATCAATCAGAACACGTTTTCTGTTCATGTCTTACACCCATAAATTTAATGCCTCTTCCATCTTAGCTAAGAACTTAACACATACCATGGCTATAACTTTGGCAGTTTGAGGAGGTACAACACCAAAACTAACATGAATTCCCTTTTCTTTCTTTCCTCATAATTTTATGAATGGAAGATTTGTTCTTACAATAGATTTTAGCAATCTCAGCATGTGATTTTTTCTTTTCCTATTAAGTTCAGTTTACACCTTTTAGTTTGAAGCATTTAATAGTTTCTCTTTTGCATGTCTGAATTACCAGCATTACTATTCTTGTGCGTTGGAACCATTATTAAGTACAGCAAGGGTTTCTTAAACACAAGCGCTGCAATACCTTGACAATTAATCTGATAACCAAGATGGCTACTAAGAGAATAATGGGAGCATCTACAGCATAGAGATGTAGGACAGAGAGATAATTAGTTTTCTGGGAGAGATGAGTGGGACTGAACAAGGTTTCATCATGCTGCTCAGAATGGTGTGCAATTTAAAACTTACGAATTGTTTAATTCTAAAAATTTCCATTTAATATTTTTGCACTGTGGTTGACTATGGGCTACTGAAAACTTAGAAACTCAAAGTCAAAACAAAAGGGGACTACTGTTATAAAATTAGAAAAGTTATAATTTATTTATTAAAGTAGAATCTAGGGCAAAATGGGAAAAAATGTAAAAAAGGAGTGTACATATTTTCAGAAATGTAGAAAAACTATAAAATGTTATTTGTATTACTAATGTAAGAACCAATCTTTAGGATTATAAGAAAATCATGAGATAGAAAAATAATCATTAGTATTAGAGGTGGTTTATTATGGTAGAGTGGAAAGAGCAAATAAGGTATTATTAGAAAAGTAATTAAACATCAATTTCTATTATGTGGTAGTTCCATGACCCTACATAAGTTAACATAATCAATGAATCTCAGTTTTTAGGACCTTAAGAAAATATACCAATGCTTTCTTATCTTGGAATTCTCTAAGGAAATCCCCAAGGAAGTTAGAAAATAAGTGAGACTGTGCCAGTTGTTTATACACACACACACAAACACACACACACACATACATACATACATACATACATACATACATACAATATATATATAATACATATATTATATATAAGACATGGTGCTACATTTTAAATGCTCTTGTTTACTTTCACTAAAAAGTAATAGGATGAGGTATTATCACTGTCTTTTTAATAACAGCTTTATTAAGGTATAATTTATCAAATAAATTAGTATTTAAAATGTGTCACTCAATAGTTTTAGTATATTCACAGAGTTGTGCAACCACCACCATAATCAATTCAAGAATATTTTTCTCATTTGCCTCCCCAAATCTCCATACCCATTAGCAATCACTGTTTTTCATGCCACACACATCCCCTGCCCTAGACAACAACTAATCTACTCTCTGTCTCTATAGATCAATTTATTTTGGATATTTCATATAAATGGAATAATGAAGCATGTGATCTTTTGTGACTGGCTTATTTCACTTCTCAAGTTTTTAAAATTTATCCATGTTGTAGCATGCATCATTATTTTTATTGCTTAATAACATTCTATTATATAGATATCCTACATTTTATTCATCCATTCATTAGTTAACTAAAATCTGGGTTATTTTCACTTTGAGACTATCATGAGTAATATTTCTATGAACATTAGTGGATTTGTTTTCATTTCTCTTAAGTATATTCCTGGTAATAAAATTACTGAGTTGAATAATAACTTTATGTTTTTCCTTTTGAGGAACATCCATACTGTTTTCTCATTGTCTGAATTATTTCACATGTCCACTAGCAATATATAAAGGTTCTAATTTTTCTATATTTTTACTAAAAGTTATTATGATATTATTGATTAAAGTCATCCTAGTAGATGTTAAATGGTATGTCATTATAAAATTTATTTGAATCTTCTAGGTGACTGATGATATCAAGTATGTTTTTATGTGCTTATTGACCATTTGTACATCTTATTCTTATTTAGAAAATTATATACTCAGATCTTTTGTCCATTATTAATGTCTTTCGAAGAGAAGAAAGCAAGGGTCAGAAACATTAGGTCACTTGTCCAAGTTCATATAGCTAAAAAATCAAATGCGATCTATTTAAAACTCATTCTATCTCTAGAGTTTGTGTTTTAAAGAACTAAATTTCTTCTATTAATCAATCACCTCTAATTATTAATATAATTGAGCAGAAGACACTTCTATTTTTGAAATTTTTCCTGCACTTGAGAATTATTTAATGGCAGCACATATAGCAATAGTTCAGCAAATTTAATTCTCCAAATAATAAGCTGAACAATTAATACAATGCTCTTGTCAGATTTCCAATATCATAGAAGGAGGATGAGATCTGTTTCTATCAGTGAAAAGTGTAAAGTGCAAATAAGTATGTGTAGTTAGGAAAAATTCACTTTTTTTTTCCTTTTAAATTCCATTCCCTTAAGGAAATAAGGAATTAGTAGAGAATAAACTCTTAGGTAAACATAAACACTAAAAAGGGAAAAGAAAAGACCTCTCCTTTTCATTCTGATTACCTTCCATCAAAAAGTTTTTCAATTTTTGGCAACTTCAACTCTCTGTAATCTTTCTGTAAATTGACTGGAGTTGAAAGCTTTTAGGAATCAGAACAAATGTTCTACCAGCAAATGCTATAATAGACTAAGTGGGAGGGAGAGAGTAGAGTGCAAAGCAGTGTGCAAAGGTGCTTAGAGAATCAGGACAAGTCCTGGGAGCCACATTCATGAAGGGTGGAGTGAGGCCTCTGTGACAAATACACATTGTCTATTCCTATGCTGGCTTTTTAATGCTCTGCTGCATAACACAGAGCATTGTGCTTCTCATTCCAATCACTGGTGGTGAATTTTGCTCTGTCATTTTGGATTGTTATAAAAATGTGATCTTTCCCATGATAAATCTAAGCATGTCAGTCATATTTTATTAAACTTATCAGCAGCAATATCTCCTCACATAGTATCAGTT
Source organism: Cynopterus sphinx (assembly GCA_030015415.1). NCBI lineage: Eukaryota > Metazoa > Chordata > Mammalia > Chiroptera > Pteropodidae > Cynopterus > Cynopterus sphinx. The sequence goes on from CM057383.1 coordinate 123,079,733, forward strand.
CATCTCTATTTAGGATTTTTTTTTTTAACCACGGATTTTGGATGATCAGAAATCATTAGAGCTCTATATTTGTGTGACACTTCTGGAACCTCACATTTCTAAAAAGCAATATGTTGTATCATGTGAAGCAAAGTTAAATAGGGAATGAATTTATTCATGAGGGAAAAGAGGTTGGAGTAAATTGCATAGTGTATGCAATCTAGAATTAAATAAAGACATAAAAGATGCAAATCCATGGTAAAATGTTTATTGATGTTTTTGTGATCAGGTTATGAAGAATATTAGTTTTGCTTTGTACCATTAAAGAGATTCATATGAATTATGGTAAACTCCTTTTGAATCTTTAACTCTTACCTTCCAGATAATATGGGCAGTTTATGTACAATATTTTCTATTGCACACAAACCCCTCTTTCCTTAGTTTTTTTCAATTATAGAAAATTATTATAGCATTGTAAGTAGTAGTCCTAATAACATTGCACAATTAAAATGTACAGGTACTCTGCAAATCCATCTCAATGCACAGTGCTACTTGGTATCACCAGCAATTCAACTCATGTAATTAATGTTGTTAACCATTTTATAAATGAGATAATCTGAGGTTATTTTATGGTTATCTAATGGTTCCATTTACCAAGGCTAATAAAGAGAACCATTGCCAGATGAGCTCTATTTGAATCAATTCCTGAGCAATTCCTGGCTGTGAACGTAAAGAGCACTTTAGGAGTTTCCACTTCAACATTGAAAAGGATCTAATACTAATAGTACTGCAGTTATCAAGAACCAGAAAATATCACACTCCACATAACTTTAATAACTATCAGGCTTAGGGTGGACATGCTGTTCAACATTGTATCTGAGCATTGAGCACAGCAAGGATGCTCATTAAATATTCACTGACAAAACAAGATAAGAAGCACCAACAAAAGACATGAACCAACTGTGTCAACTCTGTCATGACCCACCCTTCTCCCTGCCATGTTGCTCCTGTCCTTTTAATTAGACTTCTGAATCTCGAGATCTTGTTTTTCCTTTTAGTGCCCAGTTTTCTACTGGGGCTTTATTATTTCTGTAAACTCTGAAACTAGAGTCGAACATTAAATTCTGTGGAACACATTTTACATCGTGAACTCTTTAACCACATCATCAGCTGCCATCCTGCTCCAAAGAGAGATCACTTGGAAGCATAGTGAGTCTACCCTCCAAAATTAGAGCATCACCACTACCTTGAATCTTCTGCCATTATTTCTCTTCTACCAGTTGCTTCATGTAGTTATATATGTTTTATTTCTGGCTGCTATGGTTTGGTGGTCAATTCTATTTCCAGTTCAATTCCTCAGGACTGGTCTTACCCAGGCTCATTTTTACTTCCATCAAAATTCATAAATGTGGGCTCAGTACTAATACAGAAGATAAGAGTTATATAAATGTTCAAGTACATTTAATCTCTATGCTGAAGATGGATCATTACAAATTGAAAGGATCTGCCCAAGGTTGATCAAATTTTAAAAACAAAATAGATTTTACTGTGTTTGAACTTAAAACTGAATTTAAAAGTGATAAGTTCAAAACCAGTAAATTTAATTATAAAAAAGTTTAAATGAGTGAATAAATTCTATTACTAAATTAAGAAAAAGTCAACATAATGTTACTTGTTCAAATTTTTGACTCAGTCCTTTGTTTTAATTAACTTCATTTTTTGAATTCCTGAAGTGAATTTTATATTTTACATGTATGGGTTCAGTCTGCTGATATAATGAATGAAATGAAGGATATACATGCAGTTAGAAATAATTCTGAGTATGTTTTTAAGATTTATTCAGGACAGCTAGGAGAGAAGTAATCAATCAAAAAGAAAAAAAAGAAAATTTCAAAAATCGTTTTTCAGGTAAAGTTAATTCATGTGTGTAAGTGTAAAAGAGAGAATTAGAGAGAGTTGTGTATAAAGAGAAATTCTTACTGTGAATTAACTGTGGAAATTAAAGGCTAATATGACATTTTAGCAACATTTGGCTGCCTGATATTTTAAACTAATGTTTTGGGGGAGATTTGTGACTAATTTTACATAAAAGAATAGGGCTTAATGTGACAGATCTTCATATGGTAGTTTATTATTCATTTCAGAATGCAATGTTTCAAGCAGTCACACTATGTTTTATCATATTAATCATCATAAGAACTAATTTAACTACTATGATATAGAAACTAGTTAGAAAATTAATGATTTTAAAGGTAAGTAACAAATTTAGTTTCATTTCAGAGGTCCTGAGCTTTTTACTGCTCAGCTCAAATCTAAGCTATTCAGATACAGGGAATGGATGATAGAATTTAACCTCTTAATATTATATAGACTAGAATGTGGACTCTATAACATTGATTAAAGATTAATAAGCCTTATGTTTTACTATAAATATGTAAATTCTCTTAAGTATGGTATTATAATAACAATAACCATGTAAAAATAGAAACAATTTATTAGTCTTTAGAGTTTTATTTAATATAGCACATTAACATTAATTCATTAGACAGGCATAGTAACATTTTTGGCTTCTAAAAATTATCATGTGGCTCACTTTTTAAATTGCTGCATAATAAATACCTCTAAACTCAGTGGTTAATGTTTTTAAATGATATGCATTTATTTAGTTTCTGTGTCTGGGAGTTTCTTAGGAGTAGTTTGGTGTAAGCTAGGTTCAGCTGGGCAGCTCTGATGCTTTTAGTTGGGTTTGGCTGATGAGCCTGAGGAATGTTCTTCTCATGTGCTGTTAGATGAGATGTAAGTGATGAATGTATGACTGCTCAAGAGCTTTTCAAGTACTATGTCTACTAAAAGCTCATGGCCAAAGCAAATTATATGGTCAAGCCCTTGGGTAAGGAATGGAAAACCCCCTCACCTTACACCAAAACAAAAGAACACTCCAATTATACATAGGGAAAGATATGGTATCTAATCCTGTTACTGAAAGGCAGTGGAGAATTGTAATAGGAATCACTTAACAGATAGTTATTGCACATCTAACATATGGCAGAAGCTATATAGGGGCAGGGGGATACAGCTGGAAATAAAATGCAGAAATCTCTGGCCTCACAGAGCTAATATTTTAGGGGAGGGAGAGAGAAAATTAATTATAATTACTTAGATTATGACAAATACTGTAGCAAACAAAATAAGCAGAGAAAGGAAATGAGTGGTATTAGGAAATAATGTTTTAAGAATTATAAGAGAAAGACACAGTAAGGAGAGGACATTTAACTAAAGGCCTAAGGGAGGTATGAGCAGTATCTACAGAAAAATTAGGGTTTAAGTTGATATTACAAATTGAGAAAGCGGTAAAATACAAAGACCCCTAAACAGAGCCAGTCAAGTTATGCAAAAAAAGGGAAGTCACCAGCAGATGAGATCAGATGAATGGAGAAAAAGCATATGTACACATCATAAACAACTGTAAGACGGACTTTTACTCTGAGTGAGAGCAAAGGCAATTAAAGTTTTTGTGACATGAAGAGATGTAAATTTTAACTCATTTTGCTTGTCCTGAGAATAGAATATAGGCAGGCAAGGAAGTAAGTAGAAAAATTATTGCAATAATTTAGATGAGGTAGTATGGTGGCTTGGAGCTTTGGACTTGGGCCACAGTAGTAGTAGTAGCGGTGGTGGTGGTGGTGGTGGAGGCGGTGGTGGTGTTGGTGGTGGTGGTGGTGAGAGATTGACTAAATATTGATTGATTGATTTTTATTAAAGTTATTAGAGTGATATTGGTTAATAAAATCAAATAGGTTTCAAGTGTACAATTTAATAATACATCTTATTATTGTCTATTCACCACCCAAAGTTAAATTTCCTTCTGCTACCAAATATTTGACTCCCTTTACCCCTATTTATATCTCCACTCCCCATTTTCCTTCTGGTAACTACTAATCCACTGTCAGTGTTCACAAGTCTCTGACCATCATGTCTGATGGCTACGTTTACTTTTATATCCCACATGTGAGTGAAATCATATGGTTCTCAAATTTTTCTGTCCAGTTCATTTTGCTTAGATGCTAACCTCAAAATCCACATACATTGTTGCAAATGGCAGTATTTCAACTTTTCTTATGGCTGAGCAATATTACATTGTATGTATACATCTATTTATCAATGGACACTTTGGTTGTTTCCATGTCTTAGCCACTGTGTATAGTGCTGCTATGATCATCAGGGTGCATATATCTTTGCAGATGAATGTTTTCAAGTTTTTGGGGTAAATACCCAAAAAAAGAATTGCTGGGCCATATGGTAATTAAATTCTTAGTTTTTTTGAAAATTTTCCATGTTTTCCATAGTGGCTATACCAATTTACATTCCTATCAGCAGTGTATGAAAGTTCCTTTCCCCCACAACCTCTCCAACAGTTGTTATTTGTCCTGTTAATGACAGCCATTCTCACAGGTGTGAGATGGTATCAACAAAAAAGCCAAAAACATACAATGGAGAAAAAAATGTCTCTTTAATAAATGGTGTTGAAAAAATTGGAAAGCCACATGCAAAGGAATGAATCTAAACTGCTATCTATCACCACACACCAAAATCAAGTCATAATTAACTCAAAATGAATATAAGACTTGAAACAATAAATTGCATAGAAGAAACGAAGGTACTAAATGAAGGACCTTGGATTTAGAGAGGATTTCATAAATTTGACCTCAAAGGCAAGGGAAGTAAAAGCAAAAATAAATGAATGAGACAATATTAAACTTAGAAGCTTCCGCATATCAAAAGAAATCATGAATAAGGCAAAGAGGCAACCAACTGAATAGAAAATATTTGTGAACAATGCCTCTGGTAAGGGTCTAATTGCCAAAATATATAAAGAATTCACACAACTCAATGAATATTAAAACAATCAAATTAAAAAATGGGCAGAGAATCTGAACAGACACTTTTTCCAAGAGGACATACAAATGGTCAAAAGACATATGAAAAAATGCTAATCTTCACTAGCTATTAGGGAAATGTAAATTAAAACCACAATGAGAATGGCTATCATCAACTGGATTTATTTTAAAGGAGAATTGACAGGGTTGGCTGAGAGACTGAATGAGAGATGGAGGAAGAGGGAAGAATTGTCTTCAAAATTTTTGATCTGAGCAACTATGATTTGGAAGCAACCATTGCTACTGATGGAAAACTGTGAAAATGGTTATGCTTTTGGTGATAACCAGGAACTTGATTGTGGATGTTTTCAAAGTGGAGATATCAAATAGTCAATCATGTAAATAAGCTTACAGTTTTGTGGGGAGGTATGAGCCAGGGATATAAATAGATGTCATCTGTATGAATGATACTTAATGCTAGTCATGCAGGTCATGATTCTCAAATACAGTTGGTCTAGTATACTATACTGATTCATTAAATTTAAATAAATTTGTATAGTTCACTCATTATTTTTAAGACTCTTCTAGGCTTAGAGTGCCTATAATATCTAGCATACTTACTCACAATTCTTAGACATCTCATAAGGTACTTATAACTTTGTTTAAGCCTCAACCAATGGTTTGGGGTCAAGGAAGAATGTCTGTTAAAACAGTGAAAGTGGAGGTTGAGTGTGATAAAGCTACAGAAGCCAAGTAAGAGGAGCTGAGAAAAGATAATGATGGGCTGATGAAAAAATCTCTCTAAGCATGGAAATGGCCTAAGCTCACCCCAACTCAAATGATTCCAGGCATATGTTTGATGACAAGTCTCATGTCTATAACCTTAAGCAATATGAAAATAGTCAAACTTGAGTTTAGAGTATGAAAATCTGACAACAAGGGAAAACACGGTCCACCCACAAATACCAGACTGATTTGGTATAGGATTCCAGAAAGAACCATTAGGGTCACTTGAGAGACATCTTAAAATCAATCTTAAATCACTCTAGTCTCTTAGTTAAAGTGCAGTCCCTGAAAAACTAGGAATTTCTTACTGATTGACCTTTCTCTAATTCCAGAGTGGTATGATTTTTCACTTCTATTTAAAAAGCTATAATGCGTTTTGCTCCCACTAGTCAGGGTAACAGGAGCCATTAACTTGGTGTATGTTTTACAGATAAATAGGGATTTTGAACTAATCCGTATACAGGAATGTTTGGTCAGGCCTGGGATTTAATTGAACTGGTATTCATTTACAATGAGTTTGTTTTGTTTACTTTCTTATGTCATTAGCAAATTTATTAAAAAAGGGATACAAATAAACTTTGTGTCAATTACATAAAAAATAATTGGATTTTATTAATCCAGGAACTCGGGCAATCAATTAAGGCCAGGGTACTCTGGTCTCAGTCACCTCATTATTCTTCATGCTAATTAATTGCAAATACTAATGGATTGCTTAGAAACTGGATGCTTTATTCCTTTAGACACATTCATAAGCTCTTAAAGTGGCAACGTTTGTGTCTTTGAAATAAACACTTGTTTTTACTGAATAAAGTGTTTGCTTTAAAGTAGACAATTCCATTCTGAACTATTATGGTGGGGTCTTTATAAATTCACACTAAATTCAAAAAATAAACTCATGAATGAATGAATGAATGAATGAATGAACAAATGACCCTTTCATGTTTCAATCGTAACAGCAATGTCAATTGGATCAGGAGATATAAAGAATACAACAGATTATATGTAGGCTCTCCCTATTAAATGAATTGCCACTATGGTACTAGGATATTTTACTCCTCTGATCCTCAGTTTCCTCGCTGTCCAATGGATTCAAAACATGAGTATTTACCAAATAACTACAGTAATAGGAAAACACAGTAACATATATAAAATTTCTGCTACATATTAGACTCTGAATAAATGTTACTTTTTTTCTCTTCTTCCTGATCCTTGTTTTAGGAGTTTAGGATATACCTCTCCAAGTTGTAGTTAGATTATCTCTAGATTTTATCTTAAAAAAAACAATTTTGTTCCAATCAGGTCCATGCTTCCCAGCCAATCTGTATGTGTTAAGCCATGTAATGAGCTCACTTTTATAGGGATGGAAAAGATGACTGACCTGCTTCCCCTGGCTTCAAAGGCCTTCACTAGTCTTATATAATTAGGAGGGTTGATCAAACTTTTTCGAAATCCTCAACCTAATTTCAAATATTGCAATATATTATTTCTAAAAAGTTTGGTAGAACTTGTTGTATAATTATCTGTGTAATATTTACGTGTAAGCTCTCTGGTCTTGTGTCAATTTTGATATCTTAATTTTATCAGTGATTTTAATTTTATTTTTTAAAATAATAACTTTTGTTCCTAATATATAATTTAAATTTTTTTTATGCTGGGTGACACACTGAATCAACTTCTGTTTTCTTTACTTTGTTTTCCTATTATTCTTACTAAATATTTGTGTTTATTATAAATCTTTCCAAAGAACCAGATTTTTAAAAATTATCTTTGTCTCTATTTCTTGTTTTCTTCACTTTACATATTGCCTCTTTTTTTTTACTTTGAATTGATTTGCTACATTTTTCTTTTCCAAACTTTTTAAGAATATTTATTGTATATTTAAAACAAAGAGATAAGCAAGTGTATAACTTAATTATAATAAGGTGAAGTCTTTTGTAATAATCACTGAGGTCAAGAACAAGGCAGTTCTGAAACATTTCAGTGTGCCCTGTCATAATCACAGGTTTTACCCTCCCTTTAAAATTACTCACTATCTTGATTTTTATAATTACCATGAATATTTTCTTTACTCAGGGAAAATATAGAGTAGTCTTAATTATTAAAAAGAATTATAAGATTGTTTCTTTCAATCTACAGTTTCCATTTTCATCATTTTCTTTTTCTTACTATTCAATGAGAATAAAACTGGAGTGTTTGTCATCACTGGAGTGTTTGTCATCTCTAGACATCTACTACCAAGTAACTACCACCAGAATATTTACATCACCCCCCAAATTTTCTTCTTTGGTATCATTTCCCAGGTCAAAGCCAACCCCATTCCCTTAGCCTTAGGTAACTGCTGATCAGTCTATAAAAGTGGGTTTTTTTTTAGTCTAGTTATTTTTGTGGCACACTATAAAAACCATATTATTGCATACTGTATCGTGCATTTTTTAATAAAAATCTGACTGTATATTACATTCTTTTTTCTTAATATTTTAAGGTTTAGCTTCATATTACATCTATTATTTTGGTCCAAGATGTCTGATGTCAATATGATTTCCACACATTTTCAGAGAGGTCTTTTCTCTTGAAGTTTTAGCATTGTGTCTTGTGTTATTTTAGATGCCACTATAACCTACATGTCTTTATATGGGCACCACTCTATTTCTCCTGTTTGACTCAAAAAATTTCAATATTAGATTTTTATTCACTTTAAAATTATGGTCTATTTACAAACATTTTGTTTTTTCCTCCTCATTTTCTATCATTTTTGTATTCTGATATTAACATAAGTACATTTAGCTCTAGCATCTTTGAATATTTCTATGTTTTACTTTTATATGATCTGGAAAAGACTTATTCAATCTAATATTTTAATTGTCTGATTCATTCTTTAGTTTTATTTATCCTATTATTTACTATATATAAGGTATTACTTCAATAATCATACAAAATTTCCATTTAGATCTTTTAAGACTTAATATGTGGTGTCATTATTTAATATACCATAATTCAATATAATTTACCAAATGTTTTCATAATTATATGTATTAATATGTATGTATGTATTTAACATAATTATTAATTCTTATGTTCTAATACTTCTACTTCAGGTGCTCTGGGTTATACAGAAGTTATATGTTTCTATACAGTATAATTTTCTTTCTTTCAAACAAAAATATCCATTAATGTTTCATGTAATGCATGTATGAAAACAATGAACTCTCACAGCTTTTGTTGGTTTGAAAAAAAATCTTCATTTTTTCCTTAATTTTTGAAAGATATTTATGCTGGAAACAAAAGTCAAAATTTAATTTGTTTCACTTTTTCAGGAATTTAAAAATATTATTCCATTGACTTCCTGCCTCCTTGGTCCTGTCAACAAATCCACTGATGTATTTGTTCTTCTACCTGCAAAAGCAGTCTGAATGGTTTTAAAACTTTTTTTATTACTGGTTTTCAGAATTTGATAATAATATGTCCCACTATAGTGTTTTTCATATTTTGCTTGGGGTTTAGAAAATTTCTTGCATCTATGTGTTTATAATTTAAAGAAATCAGAAAATTTTCAGTTATTATTTTCTCATAGGTTCTCCACAATTCATACCCTCTGAAAGACCAATTACTCAAGTTAAAGAGAATAAAATTGTTGTACAGGTCACTATTCTGTTATCTTTTGAATATATTTTCTCTGTGCTTTATTTTTATGTTTTATTGCTATTTTCAATTCTACTGTTTTTTTCCTATAAGTTTTCAATTCTCTATTCATTCTCTTCAGTATACTTCTCATTTAAAAAATAGAAATTTGTCACTATAATTTCCAGTTTTATACTTCAGTTTTCCTGAAGTTCATATTTTCCTTTACATCCTTGATTATATTCTAAAGATTTAAAATAACTATTTTGTAGTTATACTCTTCTAGTTTCATCACTTCTGTCATTTCTGCATCTGTTTCTATTGACTAAAATTCCTCCTGATTATGAGTAACATTTCTGTTTTCTTTTGCATGGCTCGAAAATTCTAGTTGAATGCTGAACACTGAAAACTTACTTCATTAACTGTTGTTTATTAGATAAATGTTATATATTCCTTTAAAGGGCAATAATCTTTATTCTGACACACAATTAAGTTGCTTAAAAATCAGTCTGATTACTCTAAAGCTTGTAATTAAGATTTGTTATGGTGAGTCTAGAATCGCCTTTATGTTAAATCTAATATTGGCCCACTAGTAAGGTGAAACTCTTTTAAAGATTATATCTAATGATCAATACATTGTGACATCTATTAACTCTGGTTGGTAGAAACTTGAACTATTTATGCTCTGTGTGAGCCCTGGGATTACCCAGCTATTTGTTTTTTAATAGTTCTTTACCTTACTTAGGGTATGTTCCTTTTTTCATGCGCTGTTCAGCACTCACCAAAAACTTAAGGGAGTTACTTGAATATTTCTCCTCCCTCTCCTTCTCTTCTTCCCATCTCTCCATAGTCGGCATCGTACATTCTAGCCACCTTTCCCCCTACTCCCCAAATACCAACCCTCCTCAAGTCAGTGAGCCAATGGAATCTTTTTGAAATCTCACACCCACCCTGGTCTATGAATGGGAAGCAAATTCTCTGCAGTAAGTTGGAAAAATCACAGGGCTTAGTTTAAATGTTTCCCTTATTCCAAGCATGAAAGAAATTCAGTACCTATCATTTAATGTCCGAAACTAGTTGTTCCATATATATTGTTTCATTTGATTACAGTAAGAGGAAAAATGCCTGTAGCATTCAACGATTCATAGATGAAAGTAATTTATCTAATATTAAATAAGGTGGCATTAAAAATATTATACACACCTGTGATTCTACTACTCACATTTAACATTTACTAATTTGCATATTTTCATCAGCTCAGATTAGCAAAGGCATATTTTATACTGAAGTATAAGTTGCATACAGAATATAATATAAAACATGAGTATAGCTTGGTGAATTCTGACAAATTGTTTACACCTGTGTGCAATTGAAACTTAGATGAAGCAATATATTACCAACATCCAAAAAAATCCCCTTCAGTTCCCTGCTGAGGTTAACAACTCATTGCTAACACCATAGATAATCTTTACCTTTTTTGAACTTTATATAAATAAGTCATACAATTCATATAATCTTACATTGGGCCTCTTTCAAAATGTATTTGTGGAATTCCGCTATATTGAATATAACAAGCTATCGATTCATTTAATGATATACAATTATTTAACTGCTATAAAATTATTCCATTTTAAATACAATGAAATATTTAATCATTCTTTTGTAGACACATAGATTATTTTGAGTTTGTTTTTTACAATGGTGATGTTATGATAATTATACTTATCATGAACACATGCATATTTTTTCTGTCTAAAAGTTTACCTGTTTATTTCAAATAATTTTTAAATAAATAAAACATTGCAAAAATCGTGGCTTCTTCTTTTCCCTAAGTTCCTTCACTTAGGTAACTATTGTCACAAATGCTGAAAATTTTCCTCAGTGTTTTAACATATTTATCTGTTTATACAATATTTATACATAATGCCTGTAATAGTTTAAAATGACTAATATCTATATAAATGGTATTACTATTTTGCTATCAGTATCAGATTTATAAATACTCTTAAGCATAGGTTTTGCTGATTCCACAATATTTTGGGACCATTGCTTTCCTTCCTCTCTCTTGGACTAGATTAAGTAGATTCAGAATTATTCATTCTCCAAAAAACTTTTAAGCTTTCACTTATAAAATCATTCAGGAGTGTTTCTTTTATTTTGGAAAAGGATAGATTTGAGAGATGAAATAGTGAGTAAATGTAAAAGAGAATTTAAAAAATACCATTCTTAAATATCCTTATATAATTGTTTACATAGATTTTCTATATTATACTGGGTTAGTATTAATATTTTATGTATTCTAATATAGCAATCTTTAAAGAATTAAAATCTAATCGTATAAATTAAGTATTTTTTTATATTCCTGCTTTTTATATTTACTGGCACTTATGTTCCCAAACTCTTTCCTAATATTGTGAAATTCTGATTTCTCCCTTTTTTCCTTTTTGAAATTAAAAATGTGTGAATGTTTATTCAGTGCAATTTTGTTCAAAATAGTAGCAGATTGTAAGGAACCCAAATATTCATTAAAGACAATGGCAAAAAAATGATGGCACTTTCACACATTGGAATATGTGACCACCCCAACACCACTACCACTACACAGACACACACAGACACACACACACACACACACAAGATGCTGATAGGTGATGAAGAAATTAATTTAAAAATATATGCAATATCCTATCATTAGTATAAGAAGGTTAATAATTATATACATAAAGATACAACATATAAAAAAATATATACAGAAACACACACATACATACATACACCTTTGGAAAAACTCAAAAGGCGACGTCAATAGTTGCCTTCACAAAGAGAAACTGAGAGGGTCCAAGGAACAATACCAGGAGGAAAGATTTTACTAACCATTCTTTCTATCTTTTGAATGTTAAATTATGTCAATTATATAAATATATTACTTTTTCAAAAGTAAAAAAAGATATATATTTTTGCCCAACTTAGTTGTCTCTTAACATATGGAAGTAATTTAAACTTTCACCAGTGATTCATGAGAATACCTGTTTCACTACATATTTATTAGCATTCCATGTTGTTAATCTTTATAATTGTTGTCATTTCAAAGAATGAAAAGAATTATGCCACTGTTGTGTTATCCTCTTTACTAGTGGTATTGAATATTTTTCTGTTTATTAGCCATTTGCATTTATTCCTTTATAAATTATCTTTTTATGTTTGAATTGTTTTGAGCAATTTACAGAGTTCTTTGCATATTAAAGTTATTAGCCTTATGCCTTCCCACATATCTTGCAATGAACATTTACAGTTTTTATAATAAAATAAATGTAATTTAAAATTTCCATTACCTAATCATTAAAAAACGTTACACAGCTAGATAGTTCCTAATAGCAGTAAAATAAAAAATAAACTCCTATACTTGCATATTACTTTGTAGTTTGCAAAGCTTATCATGACATTTTACTTGTAAAAAAATACCAAATTTTTAAAAGTAACTTATTTATATGACTCAAAATGCAAAGAATACTAAAGAGCATGTAAACATTTTCCTCTCTGACCCCAAGTAACTCAAATATTTTAGCTAGAGTTAGTGAGTGTTATAAATTTCTTGTATTCTTCCATATTATTTATGCATATAAATCAAATGTGTATCATTTTTCCCATTTATAAAAAAAAAACATGTTAAAAACACTATGCTTTCCCTTGAATTTTCATTTAATCATATGTCCTAGAGGACATTCCAGATTAGCACATGCAGACCTTCATCATTATTTTCTCTGTCAGCATAGTATTCTGTTTTATGGATGTAATTTATTTAACTAGTTTCCTATTAATAAATATTTAGGTCATTCAAAATTTTGTTGTTACAAATAATGATGAAGAGAAAAAATTTACACTTATCATCTTACATTTTAAATCTTTAAGACTGAAAAAGAAAAATTACTAGGTGAAAAGTTATGTATGTTTTGGATTTTGATAGATATTATCAAGTTTGCTCTCATCTAGTCATACCTGTTTTTCACATCTTAACTAGTTCAATGTAGTATCAAACATTTTTATTTCTGCAAATCCGATAGGTGAAAAATATTTTTGCATTTCTTTTATCATGGTGATTAATCACAGAGATATAGATATACACATAGATTTAACCATGTATATTTCTTTTTTCTTTTTTGAAATGTCTATATCTTCCTAAATATATGGAGCAGGGGTGGGGGTTGTTCAAAAATACATAAAACATACAACTTCAATCTTGTTCTACTTGGAATTTATGCTTTTTATGAAGGACGAATTTTATAACCAACTTTATTACTATGTTTATGTATTCTCTTCTTCCAAAATCATTTAGGGAATAATCTAACTTTTCCTAACAATTGTTATGTTCTATGTTCTAGGATGCTTCCCTGAGCTTTGTTTCATTGACCTATGTGTTGGTTCACATTAACTACATACTTTTTAATCACAGAAGCTTTATAATATATGCTTATATCCTAGTAACATGGGTCTCTCCTTTTCCTTTTTTCTATCAAAATTTTGTTTATTTTTTCTATGTAAATTTAGCATTAGTTGTCTAAATACTACTTCCCATTGTAAAAAATTCCTGATATTCATGAGCAGGAGAATGGATAAATATACTAGAACAACAGGGCTAATATGTTATTAATATATGTCAGAAGAGTCGTGTCTTTAGGGGAAGAGAGTGATGTTGATTGAGAAAGGTTATAGGAGAGTTCTCTCCAAAGATGAGAAAGTTCTTTATCTTAACCAGGTTCTGGTTACTTGTTTGTATGCCCACAAATCTTGTATTATAGACAAGTGAAATTATAAATTGATTGTCCACAGGAAGGATTTTTCCCAGAGAAGTGTTTGACATTGCTTGTACATGAAATAATTAACCACCTGAACTTAGCTTTTAAAGGGTTTTTTCTATAACCTTTGAATTTTAAATTTATTATAAAATCACAAGTTTGCAACGTGGGTCTAAATTTTCACGAGGCTGTTGAAACTGCAGCACGGTTTTATTTCAATGGAACACATCATCATTTCTTCATACTTCTCTACAATTACTATTCTAATTGTATTCTAAGAAGTACCAACTAATTCATTCCTTTTCCTAAACTAGGAAAAAATAATTATAAAATTATTAATTTTTTCACTGAACTGGGTGTGCTTATTTATTCTTTAATTATCATTTGTATTTGTATTATTAATAGTTGGTTATAAAGTAAATCTCACCTGGATTGCCCATTAAATTCTATTCTTTTTTAAAATTTCCATTTATAACCCTGTACCTGAATGTCTCATTAGCTAGTCTAGCCCTCAAAAAAATCTATTTTTTAAACACCAATATAATTTCCTTTAATCTAATTATTAATTAGTATGTAAGATTTCTATTGTTCATGATTTTTTAATTCAAATATGTCTTCTGTCACCTGATTAGATTACAGCACTATTAATCCAATTATGGATCATTTCAGATCAATTTGCTTCCTTAGAGCTTACATAAAGTAACATCTATTTAGCAAACTCCTAAATGAGCATTACTAATGTTAGGGTGAGCATATGGAATTTTCATGACTGGATACTGCTATAGAATGCCTCATTCTGGGTAGGAAAAAAATATTTATATTTATATAAATTTAATCTAAATATATGTTATATATAATTTAATCCATATTTACAATGTTTTATAAAAACTATGGCTTAGATCTAAGTGTAGTAAGATTAAGATATAAATAATTTTGAAATTAGAATATACATTTAGAAATAAATTGTGGTTCTGGAAGCTGCTGAAGAATTTTCTAGAAGAGGGTGATGTGAGATTATTTTGTTAAGATTAAAAAAAAAGTCAATACTTTATGTAGATTAAAAATAAAATTAGAACAAGTTGATGTTCTTATTGCTTTCCATTATAGAATTACAGAGTAAGGAACTGCATAACATTCAAAGCAGTTTTTCTTTTTGTTGTTTTTTTTCTTCATATTAAATCACTTCCCATAGGGCTTAGTGTTCATTGGGAATTATACTTTAATTTCATTATATATTTCTATGAGACTCATCATCACCAGGTAAGCTCCTGTTAATATTTTATATTTTTTTCCATTGATATAATGCCAAAAGCAGTCATTTACGTTTTCTAATTCAGATAGCACCCCTAAATTTTAAGTCCTTGCTCTCATCTCTGTTTAATAGAATGATGGCAGAACTAAAGCTTCTTTGTAATACTTGTCCTAAGCCGCAATCTTTTATGTCTGAGACATTCATGACAGACGCACTCCTAGACAGTTTGTACCCCATGGCACTAAGAAATTAAAAGATAATGTGAATGATATCGCACCAGAAAAACCATTACAGCGATAAAAAGAAAAGACAATTTAGCCTGCCTTTGAAACATCTCAAATAATATTCAGCACATTGAAAGGTGTAACTTGCCTGTGGCAAAGTCACCGAAATCATTCCTAGATAAAAATCAACATGGACAGGAGAGGGACAGCACAGTAAGGTTATTGGAGTGTGGCAGTGACCTTTGGCATCAAATTAGCTGTGGGGTGCTAACTTCCTCAAAGCTTTATTAATGCCTAGACAGGATCAAAGCCATCTGTCATTTGTCTTGGATGTTAAAAATAAGTTACCGAACTAGAATTTATTCTCTTCTCTTGAATGTATGTGCACTCTTCTTTTGTTTTCAAATGCAGAGTTTTGACAGCATCTAATTTTTAAAAATACTCTTAAGTAGTTGAGAGAATATGCTATCAATGTCAGCAGAAAATAATTAAGTTTTGTATGAAAATGCAATTTAGATTTCTATATGGCTTTGTTATCTCAGAGGCCTGTGTTTATTAGTTTCATTTGACATTTGATAATTCACTTTGGTAGGAGCAAATAAATAAACTTGAGGCATCATTTTTATTTTATGAATTTATGTACAATACACATAATCATAATAAAGTGCACTACTGTCATCTACATTAACATAAATTTTCTAAATTGTAGGTTTAAAATATATAAAAGAAATTAAATGTGGACAATTAAAGCCACTACTTAAATAAGTAATAAAAATAATTTTAATTAACTTACACAGTGTGCCATTTCTGTACTGGCCTAAAGATAAGTCTATTTTAAAGGGGTTAAATATTCCCTCTGAAAATTTTATAAAAAACCAATTTACTTAGCAAATGCCTCTAATGAATAGCCACTAGCTAAATAGGCAAAGCTGTGATTAGTTTCCCCAAAACTGAGACTGTTAGTTCAGGTCCAAATTGAACAGGACAGTCAGCAACCCCAGATTGAGTCAGTGTCAGAGGGAGGAATCTGAGTTAGAGATGGGAAAAATAGAGGGAGATCTAGTAATATCTAAAAAGTATCCTGAGGAGGACCCCAAAGCAATTCACTAAAACACTCCAATCTTTATTACAAACATGATGCCCAAGTTTCTTATTATCTTTCTAAAGTGTCTTTCTCCTTTAGTTGGTACTGTGTTGACTAAAAATTAATGTCACATGGATAAAAATATAATAAACAGAGTCAGATCACATAGTGTAGTTTTCCAAAGGCCCTATAACCACTTCTTTAAAATCAATATTGAACAGATTTTTTAAGCAGGTGTGCAAGCAGGGATAAAAAAAATAATCAAATGATGTAAGTATGGCATTAAAATATGTCAAATTTCTCCACCTATGCACTTTTATGTCACTTCTGAAAGAGATTTTTACAAAATTTCTAAACATTTTATAGTTTCTACCAAATAAAGTCAGAAAATAAAAATTTTTAACTTCTGAAGGATGGTGAATATATGTTCTCTGCCTATTTCCTCATAGTACTTTGTTCAGCTGCATTCAACAAATATTTGTTGAACATTGATATCATTATTTTAATTTTTGATAAACAATTACTTTGAGCTATTAAGTCTTCAGAACATGAACTCTTATATTTACCTATATATTTCCATAATGTCTTTCACTATAGTTTTAGTATGCTTTGAAACATATGCTCTATTAACACAATGATGTAAGACAAATTAGAGAAACTGAATTAGTTTGGGAATGTTCATTTGAACTTCTGAAAGTGTTCTTGGATTAGGTGATCATGCAGAGAAACCCTTAGGGTTCTCATTGCTTAACAGTTTGCTTCCTAACTTCACAGTATTTAAATAAGGAAAGGTGATTATATGTATCCACATCTGTGACCCAGTTCTGGAAACTATACTTTGATACTAAAACCTACACTGACAAAATAAGGGAAGTATAAATATGACAGATGATTTGACCGAGATATTAATGACCCATTTCCAGATAGTGAGAGAGGAAATAGATCTTGTCATGGATGCATATTTTCTGGTGTCTGGTCCCGCAAATTGGGCCCCTCAACACTTGCCACCAGCTTGATTTGATGACTTTTTAATTTAAGTGTGCTCATCAAACATTACCTGACCTATACCCAGTGCTGGAGTGGGCATGTGAGCTCTGTGGTTACACAGGGGCCTTGCTCACAAGAGCCTAACAATTGGTTTAATTCTCTGTTGTCACTGTTCTGAAATTCTTAGTATCTTTGACTTTGTATTTTGTAAATGAATTCCGACGCCACAATTAAACATGGTAGCAGGGGGTGGAACAGGCATTGAGCTTGGGTTCATTTATATACAGACCTGCTTCACAGCTATTGTGTTGATTTTCAGTTTCCCTTCAATCTCTGGCACCTCAGAGGCAGACAGGGCACAGTCTTGCTGCTTCCTTCCACTTACTTCAACAGCCCTACTTTTCTCTGGTCAGGAGGAGTGCAACTCAGGGGACCCAAGTCAGAGGCCCATGCTGGGCACCTATGCTTCCAGGTAGACCCCTCTGTGTCTACTGGGACTGATGAAAGAGAGATGACTGCTTGACATTCCCCAGAGCCCGGCCCAGCTGGGGCTGTGCGTCAGTCAGTCTGGTGACTCCTGGAAGGGCGAAGGTTCTAGCTAGTACCCTCCAGGTGACTGCAATCAAAAGTTGAGTGTCCACACAAATATCAACATCCACATTCCCCTGTATTCCCAAACCTGAATCAGTGCACCTCTGCATGGCTCTTTTTCTTCCTCTGTCCTCCCGAAGTATAAATTGGACTCCTTAGCTCAGACTGACTAGAGGTGCCCTCTGGGCAAGAGTTATTGGGTACAAAGTGTGTCATTTTGGTGTTTCCACAAATAAAGCAAATGCTCTTATATTTGTATTCAAAATTAACAATGAATATTGTGAAGAATAATAGGAAAATTTGCTAATAACAAAAAATATTTACATAGAATGATATTAAATAGCACATAAAAACACCATAAGTCAAGAAAGAACAGTGAAGAAAGAAAACATTTTAAATTTTAGTGTTTTTTACAGCACTTCCCCCCTCTCCCCAGCTTTTTGAATAAGGGGCCCTGCATTTTCACTTTCCACTGGAGTACACATATTATGTAACCTCTTTATACCTAACTGTATCAGATTGTCTCAACGCCAGGTGATAGTTATTTCTTTCTTTTCTTCTTAAAATAAATTTCTATTATGGGTTTGCCTTTCAGACATATATTCCATATGTGCCTTCCTGTGTCAATGTCTTTCTGATGCCTTCACAGTGAACTTGCGAGCCTCCATGAACTAGAAGGTCCTTCCTGGATTATATTCTTGCTTCTGAATTCCCCAGTAGAGACTTTCTAGCTGACAGATGTATGTGCTTGGCAGACATAGATATCACTGGAGTATGAATAGAAAGGGAGCAGGAGTTTCAGTGAAAAGTTAACTGAAAAAATATGAAATGGATTACTTCAGAATGTTATGCTTTCAGCATTGGTGATGAGGACAGGAATATTGTGGAAGAAGTCAAATATTTGATTAGCAGCAGGCTTAGAGAATCTATAACGTCCTTTTCATCTCTAAATTGTATGATTTCAGAAAAGAAGGGTTATCATTGGCAAAAAATATAAATTATCTCTAATGTGCTTTTCATGATTATGGAACATCACTGAAAATTACCCTCGAAATCTAGTCAGATTATAGTAGTTCCATAATTCTAGTAGAAGCAATTTAACAGAGATCTCTAGACTCAACTTTCTGACATAATTTGCTGGAAGTTTCAGAGGAAGTTGAGTGTTATTCAATATTAACAGATGAGAGAAATAAATTAATTAAGATGAAATGTCTGATTTGACTCAATCAATTACTCATCTTACCAGTTTTTTTAGGGTCAGTACTTTGTGCACTTATTGAGTGTACCTTGTGAACTTTGGCAATTCATTTGATAACTCTTAGCCTGTTTCATTACCTTTAATGTGACATCAATAATGCTTCATTTTATGATTAGATACAATAACAATAGAAAGTCCCTAGCATACCATACCAAATCAAATTTAATTCTATTTCTGTTTGGAACATTTCAGATTAATCACAGTTTCATAATGCACTAACCCATATGACAGAAGCAATAAACCTCATTGAATGCCTCTGTAAATATGGGATATTTATAATATCAATTTCAAGAGAGTAATATATATGAAAATGTAATGCATTAAATAATTCATTCATTAATAATCCTTTGTATTTCCTTTGATGTCTATAATTGGATAAAATGTGTAAAAGGACTAAATTTTGAATTATCCACTGAAAAAGGAGGTGGGCAAATTCCAATTACTTATAAAAATATTTATCCAGACTTATAATAGATATTACTTCTGTATTAGTTGATATTCAAACTTAAATTTCAAAAATAGTCCTGCTGGATACCCATTTACTTCTTCTCTAACTCTCTTTGCCAATAAGGAAAACAAAACACAACCAAAAACCCTTGCCTTACACTTTTTTCTTTAGAGCCCATGTGAATGACTCAGAAAACTGTAGATTCAGGTCCAAATTGCCCAAGGCTTTTGGGAAATTTCATAAATTATAAAGCCATATTGTTTAATCCAAAACAGTTGGTTTTTCCACCTGCCATTATGATTGTTTAAATGCTTGTTAATTCAACTTCTCGTGTTTCATAACTTCTTTTTTATCTTTGCAGCTACTTAGTGCAGTAAGCTCCCATATGATCTTACTATCGCTAATGCTAATTTATTTGTTATTTCAAACTATCTTCTCCTCTATTGCTAGGGTCAACTTTCTATGACAATGAATTCAAATGACTGGAGAGTTGAAAAAAATAGAAAACAACCTTTTTTCCTTCCATGGTTTGGTACCAGGCAAAATTTAAGACAGAGAGGTGAGACTAATGGAAATATCTAAAGCCACCTATAATATACATACACTTTTTCAAAGAATGCTGATTTAGAAATGCAGTCAAATGGGGGTTGGGGTGGGATAGAGATGCAGTGACTATCTAGAGTTAAGAGATTAGCTGAGATGATTCGCCCAGGACAACCACTAAAAATCAAATCCTTGTTATCCATTATGAGAAATACCATAATTTTTTTAATATTGGAATTTTGCTTGATAGTGGAAATAAAAATGTCTGACAGAAGTATTCAAGCTAGAGAAAAGCATGTGTATAAAAAAATTAAAATGGCCTATATTTTGAATCTTAAATATCATTTCTGATTTTAAAAGATGAAGTTAATATTGCAATGTTGACTATGATAGAATGTGATATATAGTAAACATTTAAGATATACCTGGGGAAGGACATTGGCTAACAAAATGGGCCCTCTCTGATAGCCACTATCTGGGTGGAAATACCATGATTTACAAACAGGTCCTACAGTCTAAAAGGCTTAGAAACAAGATTTTGCTCACAAACTTAGTTTTTCTTTTTTTTCTTTTTTTTTAAATGCCTACAGCACCTGGTATTTCCAGGTGGTCTCCTATCCAAATACTAACCAAGCCCGACCCTGCTTAGCTTCTGAGATCAGATGAGATTGGGCATGTTCAGGGTAGCATGGTAGTAGGCCCACACATTCAGTTTTATATAACTTGTACTTAAGAGACAGACTGACAAAGATTACCCAGATGCTATAAAAAGCATAACCCTGTACACTTGGTGGGGGCTTTTTAACATTTTTTGAAGAAGGAATTTATCTTTTCATTGTTCTAGTGTCCTGTAAACAGCCTAGCATGTTAGACTAAATACGTAATAAAATTGAGAAGTTTTTCAGTTAAACATCAAATACAATCCTGCATGTATACGTCCTTTTTTTTTTTTAACAGAGCTATGCTATGCATCATTTTTATAATTAAAATTTTAATTTAAAACTTAATAACTCTTGCAGGCCATATGGATTTATGAACATTATTCATTAAATTCGAGGTATCTCAGGAGATTAGGATTTAGCAGTGTAAAACCATAGACTGAGGTCACTCTGTCCTAGTCAATTCAGGCTGCTCTAACATAACACCATAGACTAAATGACTTAAAAACAACAGGAATTTATTTCTTACAGTTCTGGAGACAGAGAACTTCAAAATTAAGGTACTAGCAGACTTGGTATCTAATGAGAACCCACATCCTCATTTATAGAATGTGATCTTTTCATACAGTCCTTACAGGAAGGAAAGGGTGAGGAAGCTCTCTGTGGTCTGTGTCATAAGAACACTAATCCCGTTCATGACCTAATTACCTACAAAAAGGCCGCCTATGCTAATAGCATAGCACTGGGGGTTAAGGTTTCAACATAATTGGAGGGGTTGCACAACATTCAGTTGATACCACCATCCTTCCTGTGATAGCTGAAACTGAGGCCTTCAAAGTTAACTTCTGAAATATGTTGAGATTTCTGTGACATTTCCACATGATAGTATAAAATGTCAGCTCCTGAATTTTCTAATAAGTAAAATTATTTGATGACAACAACTTGGCGTTAGCTATCTAGTTTATATTCAAAATATCCATCATCTATATAATCCCAATATATACTTCGAATAAATTTACACTTTGAATAAGTTTCTTTCTCCCTACTATTTTATTAAAAAACAAACAAACAAACAAACAAAAAACACCTTACGTTTACATGCTATAGGCTATTTCTTACAAAACCAGGCATTTGCTCATGGAAATAGAAATTGAGAATGGAATTGTTATTTATTTTCTACGTATGCAGGATAACTACAAAATTACAGCTTGATACTCTGGGGATGAGAAAGTTATGCCTTAAACAACTCTCAATGTTGGCTTTAAAGGGGTAGTCAGTTAAGGAGTAATCAGATGGTTTAGAATGACTTTGTTTCTTAGAATAACTGTAATATGACAACCAGGAATCATGGATCAGAATCAATAGTTTCAACATAAATACTTATTGATTCCTAATGTGCCACTGTTAATGGCTTCCACGTCTCTGGTTTTTCCTCCACTCCAATTTCTACCCTACAGGTTTACTGTGACTTTTCCTCATTAACTCCATGCCACTAGAACAGTATTTGGCTATAGGAAAGCAAAAGGGAGTTGGAAAGAAGCAAAGGGAGGTACTATAAAGTTAAAAAACTGAGATAAAACCTTAGGCTAGTTTCAAATAACCTCCTCCAGAGGTGAGTTTGGCATTAAAGCTTGGCCAGGAGAATAGATTCTAATGCACTGCTCATGATTCATTCTATATAAGTCTTTGTTTGTGACCCTGGGACAGATCTCCCAGTTTGAAAGGGTAGCCTCTATCCTCCATATTGGCTCCCATTCTATATCACAAAACAGCAGATTTTTCACAAAGTACCTTCACATGACTATATTATAAATTATTCACTTAGGTAACATTTCTTGAGGATAGGAAAAAAATTCTATACTATTTATGACAGTAAATTTCATATAAAAAGTGAATAATGTTATAGAATAGTGATTAAAGACAGTGATTAAGAACAGTTTTTCTGATTTCAAATCTTGCCTCAGCCATTTACCATTGCCTAAACGTCAGCAAAAGCTGAATGCATTGTAGAATGAGATAATACTGTTGTGTCCATCTCCAGAGTAATACTGTATAAGTTTAGAACACACATAAAGTCTTTAGCAAAATGCCAGGCAAATACTTTAAGTACTCAATGTATTTTGTTATTAATATTAGGTATTATAAGACAGCAAACACGATAAAACTTTTCAACTAACTAAATTTATTTGAACATATTTTCTTAGATTGACTACTAATGTCTAGTGTTACACAAAGTTAACCACCATAGTGTTTAAGGTGTACTTGTCAGCAATGTTGAGAAGTTTATACTTCTACTTTCAAAAGCACAACTTCTATTAGTTTCTTAAACTCTTCTTGGTTCAAAAGTCTAAAACTAGCCCTAAATTTGTCAATAAATAGTCAATTTTCCCCCCATATACTCATATCAATTATTTGAACAATGTGTACCAAGCTACATAAGAGTCATGAATTAAAACTCTTCTTGTTGCCAACTGATGGTTGTTGTCAAATGCAACACCAAAAGAAATTTCACATTTGGGATGCAGTTAAGAAGAAAACTTTATTCAGTGCAAATAGCTCAGTTGTGTTACAGCATGGCTGTGGAACAGCTCAACAGTGTTACAGTTCAGTTATGGCTGTCAGGTGGCCCAGAGACCAGGTGGCCCTGGGGCTAGTTGCCTCTCCAGCTAGACAGCTCTGCCCTGCTCTGTTCTTCTGTACTCTGGAACAGCAAGAAATTTTTGACATTTCTTATTTGGTGTCTCAGCTTTAGCTCCAGCCAGGGAACATAGAATTCAGTCTTCAGTTGGGTGAAAAAGAGACTTATGCTCCCCAAGCCAGAGCAGAGCTGGCTTACTAAGACAGAAGTTTCCACCATGGTCCCTGATTGGTCTATCTTCATGCAAATAAAGACATCAAATCCCCACATTTTTATTAGTCCAATAGGCACTATCCTGACTGGGCAGGATAGCACTGCTTTAATTGCTTAGTGACAATGCTGATGAGCATATAGCTGCATAGCTCCAATTGGACAAGTGAAGCCTCAGTCCTATTGGTTAAACCACAATTCCACAAACTCCTTTATAATGACTGGTTCAAATATCAGGAACATAGTGCAGGTAAGCAGCTCAGCACAGGTTTCTCACTGCAGTGTGATTTGCATGAGAGGCCCATGTGTAGAAATGGCTGCTAGGCTCTGTTTCTTAAATTTGAGCCCACTAGGATCTCTTCTGGGATCTCTTCTTGGTAGGTATCTTCTTTCTCAGGTTCTGCACTATTTATTGGCTTTTAAAGTAAAATGTTTGGTTGTACTAGGGCCAGACTTTAAAACAGCAAAGTCTGTAAACATTCTAAACCTAATGATTTTACTGTTCTTAAAACCTAATTACACCAAATGATTTAAGGCTATTTACCTTAAATATTGATCTACTTTGGCTTATTTCATTTCATAATGATATTCTCCAAGTATCTTATATGCATTAGAAAAATCTATATATTAAGAAAAAAACTGTAGCATAATTTTTACAATGGCTGACTTTTTCATTTTAGACTATAACTGTTATAATTTGACTGTGCAACTTTTATTGACTTTTTTCTCAACACATATCTAATGCCAAAACAAAGTGGACTTTGGGAATGTGTATCCAATTAAACAGGCACAAGTATGCCTTACAAAAATAAGAATTAGAAGTTGTGCAGATAGCTATTGCCAAATGTTTACAAAAAAGTGAAGAAAAATTTAAAGGATAAAATTTTAAAATGTAAATAAATCTTACACTATTGCCATTAAAATATTATAGATAAACATTGTGCTTCTACCCTTGGTATGTCTTAATTCTATGTTGACATTTTTAAATACTAAATATACTGGGTAAAAAAGTCTATAATTTTAGTATTTAGGGTTATATGTTTTTATTATATATATACTTTATTAACTGTATGGTCATGTTTTATGTGAAACAGAAAATTTCCTTTGCATAAGACTAAAAAAAATCTAAGTGGTAAAGATAGGAAAATCTTTGAATACTTAAGTATGCATGTGTAAGCAACTGCAATTTTAGAGAAAGAATTATTTTTCTAACAGCTGGTTTATTTATATAACACCACATGGCTGTCTTCCCTCTGTATTCACCTGTATTTTCAAATGGTGATCTTTGCTCTGCATGTGTTTGTCTCTCTGTCTCTTCTCTTATAAGGGGTTAGTCATATTGGATTAAAAACCCACTTACTCTATTATGACATCACCTTATCTCGATTAAATCAGCAAGGACCCAATTTCCAAATAAGTTCACATTCACAGGTATACCAATGGTTAAGACTTCAAGATATCTTTTAAGGGGATTCAATTTAACCCACAACAAGGAGAAAGTGAAAAAATTCACCTCCACCATCAATTAATAATACTTTATGATGAAAAAAGTGAAGCATCCAATAAATGATAACAAACAATAGATAACACATTCAAACCTAGATGCTAGACCATACACAGGAATGGAAAGGGCAATGTTGGTTGTGTGTTATTCCTCTGTCTAAAGGAGAATAATGTGTGACATCTAAATTACCTTGAATCGTCAATAAAAAAAGTGATAATATTTATTTTAGACATAGTTACCTTGAATGACTTCTGCTATTAGGGCTTTCTAAAAAACATTTTATTAGGTCATTTTTCATTCATAAAAGGAAGAGGGAATGGTACAGCAGAAAAAGCAAGAAGTTGAATCTCATGGATATGGGGTTCATGCCCTAGATCTACTATTTAATAAGATCTCCATTTATTCCTTTGTGAAATAAGGAAGTTTAACTATATCAAAAGAACTTAGCTTAGGGTTCATGGCCTATGAATAGTCTTTAAGAAATCTGTGAGAATCATAAAACTTTACGTATGCTCTCTTTTATAAAGAGTATCCATAGCTTGAGAACCATTATTAAAAGATTTTTGACCAAAAAGACTGCAAGAAATAGGTGAATATGTGACTTCCTGAATGTATCATGTTACATGAGTCACTATATATTGCAGGGGTCACCAACCCCTGGGCTACAGATTGGTACCAGTCCTTTGGCCTGTTAGAAACCCAGCAGCACAGTTGGAGGTGAGTGATAAGTAAGCGAGCTAAGTGCTCCCCAGTGTTAGCATCACCACCTCAGCTCCACCTCAGATCATCAGACATTAAATTCTCAGAGGAGCACTGTTCCCTGGTACCAAAAACATTGGGTACCTCTAAATATGGGATTCATACAATAATACATTTTTAGTGACTGCCATGTTCTAGAAAATGTCCTCATCTGTGTTACATCTATGAATGAAGATATGCAGGATGGGCTGGTGCAGTGGAACATTTTAATCTTTATTTTTTTGAAGCGTTTTCTTTTTGAGCTCACTTATTCTATATCTAGCAGTAGATGCATATTTAAACCTAAAATGGTATCCTGAATATCCATGGATGTGACTATACCTATGAGCATCTAAGGGTCCTGTGAGTGCCTGGATTATGTATGTACCCCTAGGAATAGCTAAGGGGGAGGAGGCATGAATAGATCTTCTTGTGTCCCCATCAACCTTAAGAAATTTTTATGTATGCTTTTAATGTATATGCTCATTTGTTCAAGGAAAGAGGAAAGAGTTAAAGAACAGGGCCCCACATTACAATTAGTGAGAAACAGAAACTGAAGCATTGATTGCTGCCATTTAGAAATTTACAAACTAGCCTCATACAGAAAGGACATAAAGTGTGAATGAATACGCTACCTCAAAATATTCACCTTCAGCAAAAGGATTATTTTGAGCTACAGACACTAGAAAAAACTGCATGTGGAAGAAGGGTACTCTGACCTTCCCTTTTTTTCATAAAAGCGAGAGATAAAACTCCCATGTGAAGACTGTTTTCTCTATACCAGGAGGAAAGAAACATTCTTATCACAATAGACAGGGAATCAAAGCCAAAAGAAACCTGTACAAGCAGACCCTGTTAAAAATAACTCCTATCTTCCTTTAGTCTCCCCATCTATTTTAGTTACTTTTCCATAATTACTTCTCTTTGTTCAACCTAATATATAATTATTTGGCTGTAGCTTCTTTAGATATTCATTTTTCTATGGGGTCTCCCATGTACATGTAAAATTCTACATGTTTTTTTTTTTTGCTGTTAATCTGTCTTATGATGATTTAATTCTCAGACTCAGAGGGAGACCATAAGAGAGCAGAAGTAAACAAGTAAAATTTATGTTACTATTCTTAATTAGGCTTGATGTACAGTTATCAGCTGCTGAAAAGTAGGGTATCTAGGGTTACATATTTTATAGTCTTTTCTGTCCTCTAAGATATACATAAATATTAACTAAATTTGATCCTTCCTGAGTTTGATAAAACTAAGTGATAAAATGATGAGAGAATAATTCATTTTACCCTCCTAAATTTTCCATTTGATAGGTGAAACTTTTTTAACTTCAAGCATTTCAAGAAGAAATGATGCTTTAGCAACTAGGCCTAAAAAAGATAGATAAACCCAGAAGTACACTTTCCTATTGTTAAAAAGAAAGCAGTTTAAAGTAATTTAAGCTTTATGCTGGGAGATTAACTTCAGAACAAAGAACTTTCAGCCTTCAGGCCTGTGTTTGATAAAAAAAATTCAAAAGGAGAGGTCACAGTGAATTCAGGACTTATTCTTCCTAGATGCTATTACATGCTACGTGATGGGGATTGAAATATGAATAAGACTGGTGCTCAAAGTGACCATGAGAAAAAAAATGACCAGACAGAACTAGCACCATACAAAGTCCTGTTCTCACCAGGCAAAGTCTAGAGAGCTAAAATTATTCTACTGGCCCATCACACACCTAAATTCTTATTTTCTCCTGTTCTATTTTCAGCTTGTTGAGCACGAGAAAAGAGAAACATTGAATGAATTCTCACTATAATCTTTTTGTCTCTCTCATTTTCAAGCAAAATAAATAAACTTTGTCTGTGTATGCCATTAGTATTTCAAATGTCCCTCACTCTGTGGAAATTATGTTAATTTTTGTGTCACCCCCTATTGCTCTCCTAAAATCTCTTGTTAGTTTTATTTATAAATTCAGAGCAATGCCATTGTAGGCTTTCTATAAAAGTTCCCTGCATAATTTAATAAGAAGTCTACCAGAAAGCAGAAATGACTGACTATTGTTAAACAGGTTGTTGTACTTCTAGTTGCCATTTGCTGAGGAAGAGGTCCTTAATAGCAATAAAATTAGGTGATAGCAAAGACAGTTTAATATCCAGTTATTTTAATTATGAGAGAGCTGTGGGAAGAGAGTCTTTCTAGTTCCCTTGGGGACAAATATAATATAAAATGAGAAATAATTTATTAATATGACGATGTTTTATTTTATAAATAATTTTTAGTGTCTTAAGTGCTCTCCCTTGCATGCATAGGCAGAGCTGTCCTTGCATCCTTAGGCCAGGTGATTGGTTTATCAAACCTCTTTTGGTGAAATCAATGACCACTATCAATGAAGAGATGTTTGCTGCAGGAATAATTTCATTTATTATTATTGTTACTATTATTATTATTATTAATTTGTTCCATTTAATGTTTTAGACAATTCAAGAAAAAACATCTATTTTGTACATGGCTGTCAGCACTGTTGTATATTCATCAAATCTTTCAAGTTCCATGCTGGGCTGGTTCTTAGAACCATTATGAATCATAAATCCTGTACTAGGTCAATTTGTTTTAGGCAGGAAACTATCGTTAAAAAACATAATTGTCAACAAAAAGAATTTTGGGTTACGTAATCAAAGTACTTTATGACAGCATTCCATCGATTTATGTTCTGACTGTAGGTGACAGAACAAAAGTTCTGACAACAAATTACCTATCAACTATTCAAGTTAGAAAAAGAGAAAATTCATATTGCTCCTCTAGTCTCCAACCAATTCAACAATTTCTGCTTCATCTCTCACAATCCTCATAATTTATGTGCAAACCATGCCCCCAAAAGTTATTGGTATAACTCTCTATCTATCCTTCTGAAACCTCTCTTAAATAAGAAATAGAGCTATTAAGACTGCAAAATATAATCTTAATAGCACAAGTGTTGAATTAACAAAAAAAGAAAGAAAATTCAGTAACTATCCATATACAACAGAGTTCATTAGATCTAAGTTTAGTTTCTGAGTTCTTTTATTTTTCTTGAAAATTTTTAATTATGCATATGTATCGATAATTTACAATTTATTTGCATGTTATTCCAAAAAACAAAAAGAAAATGTGCTTTTTAAAAACAAATAAACCTCATTCCATCTGCTTATTACTTTGGGTTGATTATAATCTTTATAAACCTAAGAATTATTATGAGGTCCATAGTGAACTTATTTTTTCTGTATCTTAAAACATTTTAATATTTCATCAATTTATTTGATTATTATTCATCAACTATTTCTAAGTTAGAAAAGATAGAAAAAAGTTAGAAAACAAGAAAATAGATTTATAGAGCTGCCTATATGATGAAATAATAAAATATATAATCACTATTATTATCATCCTTTTAGTTTCCTTATTATATTGTTCAAATATTACATCATCTTTCAATTAATTTTTTTCTTTTTAAAATTTTCTTGTACTAAATTCTTTTTCTTAGCATTATATTTTATTATTAGTTTTAAGTATACAGTACATTGGTTAGACATTTATATAGTTAATGAAATGATCTCCCAATTATTCCTATGGTTCTTTTACAAAATTCTTGTTCAGAATTTTGTATTGCTTATCTATAATAGCAAGTAAAATAAAATTGATAGAGGACATATTTTTAAATTATGAGACAAATTAAGAAAAGAATAGAAAGAGACAGAGCAGCACTCTGGATTCTAATGTTGATCTGAAATTGATCATATTAATGAAATTGCAGGCTGTATCTCTTCAGATTATGATATCCTAGATTAACTTTTTCAAACTCAAGAATCAATAAGTGAATAATATTATTAACAAAAAAAGGAATATGAAATTCTTATCTACTTAGTCTTTCAACTGGGAATATTTCTTTATTTATTTTGATGCAAGAAATTATTTTGCTAAAAAGTAGTTTGATATTATTTCATCTTGTTAAAATATTTTCACCAAAATTTTATTGATATATTCTTAAGTGGAAGAATGCTTCAGATGGGTGTATATTTATATGTGGTTAAAGAAAAATACATGATGTAAAATAAAAATAAAAATATTTTCTAATTATAACTCAAAGATAACTATCTTTTCTTCGATAAAAGTGTGAATGTCAAAAGTTTTAAAAGTGTTGCATTTTAACAATACATGCATGACAGCTTATGAGCAGTTAATTGCAGACAAAAACTATTTCTCATTTAGGGCTACATAGAGTTTTACCGGAAATATAGAATAATTAATATGTTCATACTCTTATTAAAATTTTAACAAGGATTATTTTTTGAAATCCCATCTAGTCATCTATATATTCTTTTCAAAATGACTCAAACATATAGAAACAATTGTAAGAATCCGTTACTCCCGCATGGTAAATGGTAACAACTATTGTTCTTCGTATGAAAAGGGTTAATCAAGCGTGAGTATAATATCTCACCTGTCCTTAAGACAGGAAATCAGAACTGGCAAGAAGAAAAAAAAACATTTTCTTTGCAGAAGTCTTCTTTAGGGAGTAACCTTAAAGGTTAAGTATACTTGGGAACATGAAAATTAAGGCATTCTAGGAAAAGAAACATCCCAGCAGGCTGAAGGGCATAACAATATATAAACACAAAAGGTATATATAAGGCTTAACAAGCATTCAATTGGTCTGAGAAAATTTCAAAGGAAACCATATTGTGCACTCATATTTAAAGTCTATTTAGTTTACTAACAAAACTTCAGTTTGGTGAAGTTAAGTCATGGGAATTGTTTATAAATCAACAGTGAATCTTTTCCTATCTATTTAGGAAATCATTGTAAAACAGAACCATTGAGTTCATTGAGTGAAAAAAAAAAAAAGATGAGTTATTTGTGAAAAAAAGTTGAAGAGTCTGGAGAAAAGACTAAAGTTGTGACAGAGAATTATTTGTCAAAACGGAGAGTGGAGCAAATATGTCTTCTTTAAAAAGCTGAGACTGCAGGCTTTTATATGAAATGACTATGAATGAGAACCCAGTATTCTCAGTTGACAATGAAAAATTGTAAGTGAAGTTGAAGTTTGTACTATTCTATTAGTATCTATTGTACTATAATTCTGATAATAATGGTACTTTCACTTTTTATCATTAATAATCTAAGTAAAGGGTTTTATACTTATGATTACCATTCCAATTATTGACATTTTAAGATATCATTTTAATTATTCAAACTCTGTCTTATTTTTTATTTTGTTTACATTATAATTATGCCTATCATCAGACATAAAACATAATTACCTTACCTAAACTACAGTGAATCATCATTTTGATAAAAGATAATTAAATTCAATTTACTATCACTGTCTATAATTGGTTCATTTTCTAAGAAACACATTGTACAATTCAACAGTATTATACAGTATGTATAGGGTAGAAGGAAAATTTTATGCTTAACCTTGTCAGAGCAGCCAGAAAAATATTCCAAGTAAGTTTTGTAAAATTTAAGTAGATAAAATTAGACTGTTTAATGATTCATTTTATGTAAAATTAAACTTCAATCAAATGAGAAAACAAAAGATTCAATTAGCAAACATATATTGTATGTATTCATCTTCTCTTTTGAGTTTCACTGAGTTCAAAGTAGCTGACCTTGAAAAGGAAGAAAAAGATATCAAAGGCATCTCATTTAACTGGGATTCTTGGGTTCTGGAGTTAGAAGGAAATTGACAGAGATTCTGAAAGTAAATATTTTCTATGCTCCTGAGCTGAATTATGAAGCAATTTCAATCTAGCTTTGATATCGCACTACTTTTTCTGGCTTTGTGGAAGGATTTTAGCAGCAGTAACACTGCTTTTTTTTTCGTTCTTACTTGAAAGTAAAATTCCATCATGCAGCCTGGAGCACACCTACCTGTCTGTTGAGGTTTTGGTAGGGTTGCATATAATTTCAAAATGTATGATTAGAGTATAGGTGTGTAGGAAAGAGATATTTTATTCTACCCTTCCACATTCTGCTGGCTGATCTGATCATTAAATAAACACGAGATAGATTCGCAACTAAAAAATAACCAAATTTAATTATATATGTACATCTAGAAACTCCACATACATTAGCATATCAGAGACCCCACATATATGAGAGGCTCAGAGTCAGGTGCAATGAGGTAAATATGGCATCTTAAACCAGAGAGTGAGGTTCGATGGCCCAGGGCTTCAGAGAGGAAGAAGGCAATTTGTGGAATAATAAGAAAAGCAGATGCTTGGTAATTAGGTTTGTCCTACCAGACAGTCCTTAAAAGTTATTTCTGGGCAATAACTTTTACTATAGGCAAGGCCCACATTAGATTCTTCTAGGAGGGACAGACTTTTCTCTCAGTCTTAGGGTCTTAAATGTCTTCAGCTCAAAATAATCCACATGCTAGAGTGACATCTTGAAGAAGCCTATTCTGAACCACTTCAGGTAAAATATCAAAAGAATGTTGTAATTCTAGATTTCCATCACTATGGTTTTAGATATAAGGTTCTAAATTGTATTATTTTAATATTAACAGCAAATCTCTTTTTCTGTAATAAGTATTATATGCTATGTAATACGTGATGTGATATATACATGTACTTATATAAATATAAGAAAACAAATAAATATGTTAGGTTTTCTCTTAGATTTAAATGACATAAATATCTTAAACAGTGCCTAGAAAATAAGCACTCAATATATTTTAGTAATTCTTTTCTTCCTCCTCATTTGCCAACATTCCCTGCCTGTAAATCTCCAACCTGTTTTTATGGTCTTCGAACTTAATATTTCTTAGTAAACACTGTCCAGAGTAATCCTTTAACCATTGGGCCAACACTAAGTTTACATCTTGTTTTGCAAATCATACTTACACAAATGAGATTCCTAATTTGGAAGTTGAAGGACATAATTGTACCTATAGGATTGTTGAAGTCTAGATTACCTAAAATAGATGGTAACATGACGATGAATGACAGCAGACTGTAGCCAAATTTCATGAGGTATACAGGCAGGAATTTTGAAGAATAGTGAGTTCAACAGACTTGAGAAGTGACAGAAGAATGGGGCCTGTTAGTCTGTAACCTACCTAGATGGCATTAACAAACCAATATTTTTTCTGGATCCTAATTTTGGATAAAAAACATCAGAATTACCTAAGAATGTTTATTAAATTTTAGATTATCAAACCCCAACCCAGACACATAAGTTTATATTCTCTGTGTTTTAAGATCTTACTATGGAGATTCTTTTGAGTACCAGACTCAAGAAACTCTTGTCCAGGCACATCTCTCACTTAAAATTCTGATGTTTCTCTGGAGTAGGAGAGAAGAATTGGAAGTTCTCAGTCAGCTTAATTGTACTCTATGATGAACTACTTGATCATAGACCTTTCTTCCCTTTAAGTGGTCTGTTGATTCTCTAAATTATTCTTTGCAAAATTGATATTACTTTTTAACACTTAAGTATGTCTTATCCTACTATAAAAAAAAAATGAAAAACAAGCAACATGCCTTCTTGGAAAAATGGCTAAATTATAGGTATGGAGTAAGAGTGTATAAAATAAAGCTATAATAACTTTGTCCACTATTTCCCACTGGCTAAAATATTCAAATAAAACTGCAATTGATTGTAGTGCATCGAATATAAAAAAGTCCAAGTGTTCCTAAAGATATGCAAAAGTCGAGAAAGCAAAAAATGTCATATATATATATCTGAGTATGTGTATCACCCACAAGATCAAGAAAGAAAATTGAAACAGCAAGTTTCAACATGAACATTCCCTTAACTTGATTATGTTTCTAGTTTAATTTGTCTTGACTAATAGGAAATCTCACTTCTAGTTAATGGGTTTTTTGATGTTCTTCTCCTTGTTTTTAATCTTTCCCAAAATGAATACTTTGAATCTTCTTGTTTTCAGTAATTTCTAATTCACTTTTGGTTTTCTTTTCAAATTGCTACAAATATCACTCACTGGAAAGCAAGTTGTGCTTTTTGGCTGCATGTTCCGACAGCCTCCATTCTGTAACAGGCGCTAATTGCAATGGAAACAAAGAATTCAACCACATTTTATCACTCTTTAACATTTATATTCTCTTACATTCTTACTGTGCCTCTATCAAGTTTTATCTTAAGTAATACAAATGCAGAATTCATTGTTTCCATGGTTGTTTTGAAATTACCATAAAGACAACTCTGACACTATAAAATAGTTTCTCTCTTAAACTTTTATAAATGTTGAAGGGGACTAAAGTCCCCCCCCCCAAAATATGACTGTTGGGATACTGATTTTAAGCTGGTTATTAAGAAACAAAAGACTCGGCTAAAGGAGAAGCCACATTGAGACTGGTAGGATGGGCAGAGATGGGAAACAGGCTGGTCTCACACCCACGTGTGGTGGTTGAGAATTGGCAAGGAGGTGCCCACTGAGAAGTAAGGGGTCCCAGTCCCTTACTGGGCTCCTCAACCTGGGACACCAGTGCAAA
The DNA here is from genome assembly GCA_030015415.1 of Cynopterus sphinx. NCBI lineage: Eukaryota > Metazoa > Chordata > Mammalia > Chiroptera > Pteropodidae > Cynopterus > Cynopterus sphinx. The sequence continues at coordinate 123,114,405 of CM057383.1, forward strand.
GAAAAGAAATCACTACAACATCTGGCTGTGAAAATCAGCAGGAATTCCAACTGGGTGAGACAGAGGGCTGCTAAAAACACAGACATCCTCTTAAAAGAGCACAGGCACCGATTCACTTGATCACACTCACCCTAAGCTCCATTGCTAGGGAAGCAGCATCAAAAACTCCAGGGGTTTATGAGGAGAACCTGAATTGTGTACCTTAAGGGCAAGAGCTAGAGGGGCAAATCTCTTTGTTGAACCCCAGATTCCAGTGTTGAATCCCCTTTCCACATAGCCAGCAGGTACAGGTGGGCACTAAATCTGGATCTACATTAACCTAGTGACCACTGTTAGCCTCACCCTACCGACTCCCTAGACCACATCCCACCCAACTCATATACCACCTAAGCCTCCTTCATCACCTCTTCCTCACAGAAAACCAGCCTTGACCCCCCAGCTACAGACTTTCCTAAAAACTCTCAAAGTTCCGCAGAACCCCAGGCAGGGGGCAGCTAGTCTCAGCATGCCCTGTGTCGCGTGCTGAGTGGCCTCACCTAAATCTGCATTAACCTCATGAACACTGCTTGCCCCACCCCGGTGACAACTTGAGACACCACCCTATCCAACACTGCCTAAGACACTTTCAACAGCTATTCCTCATAGGCTGACAGCATTGGCTTATGCTGGAGACTTTCCTTTTCCAAAAAAATCTCAAAGGCCTACAGGCTCCAGGTAGAGGGTGACTAGCCTTTACCTCTTGCTGAGGAGCCCTAGGACTGGCACTGATGGAAGCTAACCTGAGTTCTCAACATGGCCTCTCCTATGTGCCCCTGGGCTCAGCACAGTCAGCTATCAACCACAGATCACTTTGTAGCTCCTACCAGCTGGCCCTGGGTGAGGGACAGGCAGAGACTGACTTTAGCCTGCACCAGAGATGATCCAAGAGGGTCCAGAACCAATAAACCAGGCGGCGAATTTCAGACTACAACAAGGCATCACCCAATTAGCTCCACAAATGGCACACACAAAAGGTAGTCTCAGTAGGCACACTAGAGCCATGCTGGGGTGAATCCTGCTTTGTGGGCATCTGTTGTAATCATGGATGGTCCTCACAATTAGTCAGCCTGAGAGTCAACCCCAACCACTGACATGCCAATAGCAATCAAGATACAACTACAACAGGAGATTACACACAACCCATACAAGAGACACTCTCGAAGCACCCAGCTTGGGTAACCGTGAACAGTGTGCCACAGGGCCCCACAAGACACCTACTACATAAGGCCACTAGGGCAAGAAAGGGAAATGCAGCAGGTCTACCTAATACATAGAAAGCAGCACCAAAAGGCAGCTAAAATGAGAAAACAAAGATATATGCCACAAATAAAAAATAAATAAATAATAATAATAATAATAATAATAATAATAAACAGAAGAATATTCCAGAAAATGAACTAAATAATATGTAGTCAAGCAATCTACCAGATATAAAATTGAAACATTTTTATAAGAATTCTTAATGAACTTAGAGAAAGAACAGATGAACAGTGAGAGAATGACCACCTGGATCACTGAGGACCCAAACTGACCTATAAAAAATAGGATTGCTAGAGGTTAAACTGCAATCATTAAGTCATTTATTCAAAAATATTATGAATAACTTTACCGATTATTTGATTTTCATAAACGCTATGCTTTCTTCTTAGCAAAAATTAGTTAAATTTAGTAATGCTTGTCTCCTTTTTACAAACATATTAAAGACAAAGTTTGGGAGGTGATATACTAAAAATTGGATCTTAAGAAAATAAAACTATTAGCCATTTTTTATTTCAGTAAATACGTTAAGAAAGATTAACAAGTTTAAACCAATGTTTCTCCAAATGTGATCCCTCTTCTGAAATACTTTGAGATTTCTGATCTTAGGCTCTTCTAAATTAAAAACACTGAGTTCTAGACCTACAAGTATGGATTAATAACAAAACCCCCAGGTGATTCTAATGCATTTGTTTGAGAACCAATGCTTTAAACTTCTAAGGTAAAATTAACATTCAGCTAGATTGAATTATCATAAACATTCAGCAACTGGCAAATGTTTAATAGGTACCTTATTAAAAGAAGCTTTCAGTTTCACACAATGAAGACTTGCAATCCATTAACCCCCATCTGTGTCTGCTCAATTCACATTCAGACTTCAGAATAAAAACACTTACATAGAAGAGCCCCAGGCCAGAAACAAAGCTCACTCAAATTTAACAGTATCTTAGGTCTCAAAATATACAACCTTGAATTAAAAGCAAAAACATAAATAGGGTTGAAAGATGAAGGGGAGGAAATATTTTTGTTTTGTTTTATTTTTTCTTTATCACTCAGACAGCAATAACAATACCAGAACCGTACGATCTATTTTGAAGTTTTGAATGTAGTATCATCCAGTGAATATGTTTTATTGATATCCAATAAAAATAGGCCATTTAATTGCTTTGACTTTTGCTTCCTAGAGAGAATGAATTCTTTAATACTAACTTTTAAAAAGCTATAATTTTCTTGTTGATCTTTGAATGTTTCCCACTAAGCCAATTTCATGCTGATGCAAGCCAGGGACCCTCCCTTGTATTATCATTAATGAGGCTAAGGCACTCAGTAAGGGGAGAATGACCTTTTTTAAACAGTAGTCAGTCATCCAGTTGATGCTGATGGAAACATGTAGAACATTAATTGCATAAATGATCACAAAGCAGATATCAGTGACGAAACAATGTAATGAGGGATGATAAAATTGTGCATCCTTTTTCTTTAAAATATGGAGCCTAGAGTGGGTAAATAATCATCCAATTTATGGTTAAATAAAGCACCTACTTGGCATTTTGGCAAAAGGGTTATGTCAGAACACAGTTAATAAATGTCCATCGTTTTAAAGAGTACAGTAGATTTGCTGAATGACCATGCATCATACACATTGATGAGGTGACTAGATTATATAATCAGACCTGAGATCTGACTTCAGTCTTACCCTCTGTCTATATACTCTGAGAACTTAGGCAGTTTAAAAAAAATTCTCTTATAAATTCTATTAATTTATAAATGGGACATAAAAATGTTACCTACCACGTGGCAAGATACTAACCAAATATGATTGGTCGAAGGTTTATATGAAATAATACTTCACTGAGTCTGGTGAAGTCTTAAAATTATTAACTAATAGATTTTTATCACACTATAAAAAAACCATCGTCTCAAAGGCAATTCTCCTTACAGAAGTTACTTATATTAATTCTGGTTCTGCTCTATTCAAGGTCTTCTGTGTGTGTATTATTATAAACTCAAAGTCATTTTAAAGTAAATTATTATGTACTAAGATGTAAATGATTATCATATGTTATTGTTTGATTTTATTGGCATCATTAGAGAAAAATAATCTTCAATGCCCAATGCTATTAGTCTACTTATGTCATCTTTGCCTTTATAAAGTGAATTAAGGCAGTGATTTAAAAAATAGCATCTTCCTTTTGGATATAAAATTTCAGTTGTCTGTGTCTTTCTGAAATATTTTCATGAGTTTTCACATCTCTGCTATATATCACTCTAAAAATAAGTTGAAATTTAGACAACTGTCCATTGACTCTGGCAAAGGAAAAGATTAGACCTTAATCTCACGAAGATCAAGTAACAAAATTCCAATTTTCTTCAGTGGCTTCTTTTTGATGTCTGCTTGGAGAAAGGCTGTCTTGAGGCATAATCTCCTGAGTTCAATAACTAGGAAGGTTAGGCCAGGTCAGTGACTGACTTGAAAGCCACAAGGAAATGTTCAGGATTTCTAAGAAATGTTCAGAATGCATCATTGGTTGATAGTTTTATACTCTGTGTTTTAGAGACAAAGATCATATCAGAGGCAGTACATAAATAGATTTTGGGTTAATTTAGGATGCTCAGGAACTTAGTATGTTAAACCTGTATTTCAAAATTACCGAATGTCCTTAAAATTCACCTTATGGCTCGACTATAAAAAGATATATTCCAATACTAGCTAGTTTTCTAGTTTGCTTTTATGCATGTTTCTAACCACTACTTCATTGTCTAAGAGAAGGTATTAAAGGTCATCAAGTAAAATCTCCTTCATTCTCTAAGTCTTCATTTTCTTAAGTATAAACAAAGAATTAATAAATCCAATTCAGAGAATTATAAAATTTGTGAACATTTCAAGAAACATAATATATGAAGCCACATGAGTCTTATTTATTAACTTTATTACTAAATGATTGTAAATTTGTTCAGATGTATTAGTAAAGTCAAACTTTTGTAATTTTAAATTTCTTCTTTCAGCATATATTTATATATACTCTACATTCTATAAGGCATTATTCCATGATAAATAAGTTTAAACATTCCACTCTGACGAATAATTACCTATTAGAGTCAGTGAGTAAATGTAGACTGTCTTAGTGTCCTATGAACAGATCTACCTAACTAACCATCAATAAACATAAGAATTACAACCTATCCAGTCAACTAATGTTTTGAGCAGCACTTCAATTTAATTAATATTAGAAGCAGATTTTATTTATTGTTAATTTATTTGTTATTTTATTTTTCTCATCTTTTTTCCTCTGTTGGTAGAGGAAATACCAACAGGCCTGCAGAGGAAGCCTTGGGTACTCTTGAGTTTTAGTGGGCACCCAGTTCTATCACTATTGGCTGACAGAGAACAGGCATCACCTCAATTCCTCCACTACTCTCCTTTCAGAATGTGTAAACCATATCAGGGTTGGTACATGCTAATGAAATGAATGATCACTTTTAGTTAGTTTAATGTATTAAAAATCTTTTGGTTTTAAATGGTCTATAAATTATCTTGATAATGAAGTTGGGCCATAGTAATCCTATCTTATAATACACAATACTTTAACACAAATTTCATATTGTAGCACTTAAGTTACACTATTTTCCTTTATTTTACTAATATATTGGGCACTTGTACAAATTCTGATACTGGTCAGTTGCTTTTTTCTTATTCAAATGTTTGCTTTCACAGTGATAGTTATGTCAATAATTAAAAATTTAATTCAAACTCACCTGGGACCTAATGGCATCATTCTCTTAGATCTATATTGTATGGTTATTCATGTAGTAACTAATTCCTAGGCTATATAGGTCATATACTTGTTCAAATAGTACTCATTTATCTATTCCATTCTAGTGATCTTGATGAGTCTAATGTGTGACATGTAACTAAAGATGAACAGTCTATAATCGCCATCCTTCTGTATTCAGAGAAAATTGTGTTAAGATAGAATTATAGTTTCCTTAAAATCTCCTGTTTTCATAGTTCTTTATTAGACAAATATAATTATTTTCCTTATTTAATTTGGATTTCTTTTTCCTGCAAACAAAAAGTTTCTTTAACATCGAATATAAAAATTGTGAACATGTTTACCTTAAAACTTACTAGTAGTATCCAGATCCTATTTAATCTGTTTCCCAATTAATTTAATATCATAAGCAAGTGGTTATATGCTAGTCATCAACAGTCACCAAAACCTAAGAAGTCTTTTATTTATCATAGTCTATCTCTACCAATGAAACAGAAATTCTGACCCATTTTGAACAAGTTTTTTTATGTTAATAAAGAGTAATTAAATAGAAGGAAAATAATGCAGCAGATATACATACTTTTTCTGGCTACTCATTTTATTTTTCAGCTTTATACTTAATTATGTAAAATTCTAAACTGTTATATTTCTGAAAATTATACAGAGGCAATTTTTTTTCTTTTATGACTACAGAAATTAGAAAATTTTATCTGGTTACAAAAAAATTTTCTATGAAAAAGATTTTCTATCAACCAGATTTAATATTGGCTCAATATGACTAAAAGAGTTACTAACATGCTATATCCCTTAAAATATATTAATTTTGACTTTCAGAGAATCAATACTTAGATCAAAGTTATAGAAAAATACTTATTAAATAAATGGGATGCTATTAAATGAAACATTATATAGAAATACAAAGCTTTTAGACTGTATCTTCATTAGCTAAGTGTTATGAATTATTATTTTTCAACCTTTAGAAAAAGTATAATATTCTCTGTGATGAGTATATAAATAGGCTGATGAGATTTTCAGTGCTTCTGAAAAGAATCTTTATCTGTCCTATGTAATGTGGAGTCATAATTTCAAGGGGAAAAATAATACATGGAGCATGCCAAAGTAGGTTAATGAGGAAAATTTGTTGCAATCATATGAAACTAAGGAGGCAGGATGCAGACTTTCTTACTCTAAGTTCACCAACTATAGGGTATATTATTTTATTACTTTATATATGAGAGTGGGGAATAATATATACACAATACTTACATTCTTAAAATAAAATGAGCACGTATTGGTGAGCCTTATATAGAATATATGTATGTATGTGTGTGTGTGTGTGTGTGTGTGTGTGTGTGTATATATATATATATATGATTATTATTTACTATGGCATACGGATCTCTTATTATGAGCTAACTGAACTTGATATAAGGATAGATAGGAAAAGATAGATGTAGATAGATGATTTAGATATAGATATAGATAGATAGATTATAGATGTAGATATAGATATAGATGATATAGATATAGATATAGATAGATGATATAGATACAGATATAGATATAAATATAATAATAATTAGAAATCAGTAGCTAGTATTTGGTATTAGTGATACTTGATGAAGCAGCAGCAACAGCAGCAGCAGCAGTAGCAGCAGCAGCAGCATCTTTATTATCATTATTATCTGTTATTATAGCAAATCAGTAAGACAAGGATGATACCATACATGAGCTTTCACATTGTTTACTGAGTAGAATCCAAGCATATACTTCAATAAGATAAACATATTTTTTATCAAAAATATTTAATACACGCTTTGAGATTTATAACTGGATTCTGACAATGTGTTCTTTCATCAGATGTGATGATAAATTTTTATTTGTTTAGGAATGAAGGAAAAAAATCACTGTATTATTTTAATGATGCCTCTCTCCTCTGCTCAAAACTTTCCAATGGCTTCTCATCTTACTAATAAAAAAGGATAATTTTAAGCATAGAAATCTCTACCTGATCAGGTTCTCATTACCTCTTTGATTTACCTCTTTAAATCATTTAAGACTTTGCTCAAATGTCACCTTTTGCATTGAGGCTTATCCTTATAATGCATATCAAGTTACATGTTGCTTAATCATTTGCTTCTAAGGTATCCTTAGCATGTCAGAAGAAACAAAGAAGTATATTTTAAAGAAAGCTTCCCCAGATGGGTATAGATTAGATTTTACCAATTAGGAGATCTCATATAAAATTGAGAAAACAGAAAATGGAGATGCCATTACCCTAGAGAATCTTGGGAAGCCCAAAATTCAGAGTAGCTTCTTTATGTTTGTAATTGTTTCCAACTAATAAAAAAAAAGAATTTTGGTTACAAAACCATTTTTTAGATAAGTAAAACTGAGATAGTTTACCAGAAACAGGCTTTATGACAATAGATTCTAATAAATTCACTTCAAGAAAAAAAAAAAAGAAAGAAAGTAAAGGAAATCCCCAAAGGATAGTCTGAAGGACAGAATGATGGTGAATAAAAACATAAAGACTGATATGAATAATGATTGGTATAAAATGATAACAATGATAAAATTCATTTATGAGATTAAAAAAAATCATAGCACTTCAATATAATTAAAAACAAGCCACAGACTGGGAGAAAATTTTAGCCACCAAGATATATCTGATAAAGAACAGTTACCAAAAAATATACAAAGAACACTTAAAATCCAATAATAAAAAAACAAACAACCCAATTTAAAAAATTCAAAGTAGACCAAAGAACTGAACAGATATCCACCATAAAAGATATACAGATGGCAAATAAGTATATAAAAAAAGCTCATCATCTATCATTAGGGAATTGCAAATTAAAACAAGATACCACAATATACCTGTTAGAAGGGCTAGAATCCAAAACATTGAAAATGCCAAATGCTGGTGAGCATGTGGAATAACAGAAACTTCCATTCATTACTTGTAGGAATGCAAAATGATACAACCAATTTGGAAGACAGTCTAGCAATTTCTTACAATACTAAACACTCTTACCATATGATCCAGCAATCATGCTACTTGGTAATTAATTGAAAACTTGCATCTACACAATAAACCTAAACTCTGATGTTTTTAGCAGCTTAATTGATAGTTGCTAAAATATGGTAGCAACCAAGATATCCACCAGTAGATGAATGGATAAATAAACAGGTACATCCCTACAACAGAATAATATTCAATGACAAAAAAAAATGACTTGGTGGAATGATAGTCATGAAAGATGTAGTGAAACCTTAGATGCATGTTGTGAAGTCAAATAAGTCAATCTGAAAGGGATATACACTATAAGATTCCAATTATATGACATTCTGGAAAAGGCAAAACTGTAAACACAGTAGAAAAAAAAACAATCAGTGTTTGGCAAACATTCAGGAAAAGGGAGTCAATAGGTGGAACACAGGGACTTTTTAGGGCAGTGAAACTGTTCTGTACGATACTGTAACAGTGGATGTGTTTCATTATACATTTGTTAAAACCCACAGAATGTAAAACACAAAAAAGAAACCTTAATGTAAACTATGGGTTTAGTTAATAATGTATCAGTTTTGGCTAATCAATTTTAATAAATGGATCACCTTAATGCAAGTTGCTAATAATAGAAAACAGTGAATACATAACTAGACTATTGAAGATAATTGTTTTAAGACACATGAATGATTACTTGTGTACTTTGAATGAATTTTTAAGTGAAAGCATCATGCATGAATTTAAAAACTGCTGTATATCAAACATCTCCAATGGAAGACTATTTAATATACATTGTATTATTTTTATCATTCAAAAAATGACTGATGTAATGATGAAGATACTAATGTATTCAATAAGAAACTGAAAAAGATTATTTTCATAAATGGTGATAATGTACAAAGGTAATATGACAAACATATTATTGTACATAATTTATATGTGTATACCACTAGAATTAAATGCAGGTAAAAATTGTAGCACCAATCTATTAAGAAAGAATTAATCTAATTATTCACAAATAATATTTTCATAGACATACATATTGAAAAGATAAAAGAGATTCATAAGATCATTGGGTATATGATCAATCAGAATGTCAATTACATTAGAAAATACAGTTTAAAAGAAGACAGTTTAAACAGTTCCAGAGAATATACAGTATCTTGGAATAAATCATAAAAACATCTCTAAGTTTTCTATGGTGAAACTCTAAAATGTTTTTAGAATATAATGAGGAAGATATAAATGATTGGGGAGTCAGATCATGTTGATGAATATAAAAATTAAATGTTAAAACACTGTCATTATTTGCAAATTGATGTAGAATTTTGATGTGAATTCAAATAATCTCCCTCAAGATTTTGTTATGATTTTACAAGTCAATTCTCAAATTTATATTGAAGAATCAAATTTTTCCATTTCTTACAATAGTTGAATGATGATTCTCTCACTGAGAACAATTAGAAGAAACTAGATAAAACTAAAATTAAAATAAATGAGTACTTAGTAGCATCAGAAAACTAGGCAGTGAGGATGGTAAGAGGTAAGCATCATGGAGAGAAGGGATACACATTGAAGTGATCTCTGTGTTTCGCATAGCTTTTCTCTTCATATTTGCTAATCTTTTAACAGCAGCTGAAAGGTTAAGCTGAGCAGGAACTGGTGGCTACAAGTCTGAGAAACTGACAGAAATTTTGACCTTCTCTTAATGCTGCATGAACAAAATTTATAATTTAGGAGATACAGTAAACATTTCAAGCTTTCTTTTGGGACTCTTGAAAGCAAACAACATGTGCATAAACGCTAACACTCATAAAGCCTGAAAATCAGCTTTTAATCAGATCAAACCCAGATCTAAGCAAGGGGAAGTGCCATCATCTGTCTGCCAAAAACCAAAGTAAATCCACCTAGGAAAAACAGAACTCCATTCAGAACTTTAAAATTTCCCTATAGTCTTCACAGGCAATGTCTGGTATTCAATCAATTATTATCAAGCATACCAAAATGCAGAAGCAATTGACCAAAATACAGAAAAAATGCAATGGAAATAAGCTGTGAAACTATTAAAATATTAGAGAATCTAAACAGAGGTTTATAATGTAAAGACAAGAAGCAAATAAGAATTTCATATGTGAAAAACACAATCACTGAAACTAAGAATTCAAAAGAATTTAATACCAGGTAAGATGTAGCAGAGTATAAGATCTATATTCTGAAAAATAAGACAATAGTAAATAACCTAAAGCATAAAAAAAATTTTAAAAATATTTTAAAAAAAAGAGACATATGGAACACAAGAACATTGGTCACATAATTGCAGCTAGAATCCAAGAAGAAATGAAGAAAGAGAATGAGGTTGAAAAATATTTGAAGATGAAGTGACAAGATATTTCAACACTGATAAAATATCATGCCAGAGATTTAAAGCCTCTAAGAATGCCAAGCAGAATATATACAAAGAAAACCACACATTTAGGCTCATCATATCTGTTGAAAATTAAAGCCAAAAAGAAATTTTTAAAAGTAGCCAGAGAAAGACATTACTTTAAAGGATCAACAGTAAGACTTAGAGCAATGGAAATAATGGAAATCAGAATACGAAGGAATAAAATCTTTGAAAGCCTAAAATTAAACAACTCACAAATTAAAATTCTATATACAATGGAAATATCCTTCAAAAAAATGAAAGAAAAAATGATATCCTTAGGCTGACAATTTGTTGTCAGCAACACTACACTTGAAAAAAAAAGTGAGTCCAGTATATTACTAAAGCAATAAGAACACACCCAAGATAAATGCATGCATATGTGCATTAAAAAGGCACGTTAAAAAATTCTCATGGCAGTGCTATGGGCAATAGGCCCAAACTCAAGACAGCCAAATGTCTATGAACAGTGGAATGAGTAAATATGCCAGTAGTCTATTTATTTTTTTAAATTTTTTTAGGTGAGGCAACCCTTGGTTTATCTCACAAATTGCAAGGACCTTATCAGCCTACAATCCCTAATTTTTAAGCATTTTTATGCCTATAGCACCTGGTCTTCCTAGGCAGTCTCTCATCCAAGTACTAACCAGGCCCAACTCTAATCATCCTCCGAGGTCAGATGGGATCGAGCTTGTTCAGTGTGGCATGGCTGTAGATCACCAAGAGTCTATTTCTTAAATGAAATATTACATAGTCATCACTAGGAACAACCTATTCCTACATATAACGTGAATAAAAGTCACAAATTTAATTTTGAGAAATAAATCCATATACAATAATGAATAATATGTTATCCAATATCTTGGGATTTTAAAACAAAGTAAAATTAAATTTTATCTTGTTGGAAGCCAAGATAATAATAGTTGCTTTTATGGAGGAGTGTGGAAATAAGAATTTGGAGCGTTTTTCAAGTACTGACAATGGCTTGTTTCTCTTTATTGGTGGCAATTAGTTGATTATATACTTTGTAATATTTATGAGTATACTTATATTTGATATTTATATACAATTATGGTTGTTGCATTTTTGTACATGCTAAATGTTGATTAAAAATTTATTTTATAAAATGAAAACAGCCAAGACAATCAACAAAAAGAAAAAAATAGAGGTACTTCATCTTTGTAGAAAACAAGAATATTGAGTATAGTACTTGTGAAGATACACATAAATGAGTGAAGAAAGCAGATGAGAAGGCCCAGAGAGAGATGCAAGTCATATATGGAAACCTGGTATTTAATATAGGTGGTATTGCAGATTATTGGATCAAGAAGGAAATATTCAATAAATGAAGATGAAAAAAATCATTTTTTACTATGGATAAAGTAGGATTTGGGGTTCTTGCCTGACAACTTTAAAAAATATGATAATGAATTAATGACTTAGATGTAAAAGTAATAATTTTATAATTTAGAAGAAATTATAAAAGTGTATTTTATAATATTTTATAACAAATTAATTTTTAACAATAGACAAAGATAACCACCAACAAAATGATTGGTAGATCTAATTATATGAAAATTAAGATTTTCATTACAGTTTACCATAAAGGAAGTAAAAAGATAGGTTAAAATATAGGGAAGTTGTTTGTAATACCATATAACTAACAAAAAATGTAGTGTACCGAACACATAATATATATAAATCTCAAAGTAAAAGACAAAGCACCTAATAGAAAAATGAGAAAAGACATAGATGAACATTCTATAAAAAAAAGAAGCATAAATAATGAATTAAATAGTGTAAAGTTTTTAGCCTCATTTGTTTAAAAGGAAATGCAGATTAAGACCATGGCAAGTACCATTTTATCCTGATTTGAAGGATAACGAAATAGGAAATTTTACTTTCAGAGAATGTTGTAAATCACTGAAGGCTCTAATAAAAAGTGGATGATAGGTAATTTGAAAGAATTCTTTGGAAAATTATTTGACATTATCTTGTTATATTGAGTGCTAATATATTCTATAATCTACCATTATGTTTTCTTCTGCAAGTGTTTTAGAGAAATTCTTGCATGTGAACACCAAGGAACATGTACTGCACTGTTCTCAGAATCAGAGTTCATTAAAGCAAATAATTTTAATAGCAAACTCAAACATCATAAGTAAAATTTAAAAATAAATTTTGGCAGATCATTTGATGGAATATTATATACTAGCTGAAAATTAACTACAATCAGAACAACAAAATCTCGTAAAGATACTATTGGAGGAACAGGTCACAGAATACAACCTATGTATGATATCATTTATATAAAGACCTAAAATAAGTAAAAATAAATAACACCTTATTTAAGATTCATACATATGTTATCACAATGTTTTTAAAGAGAGAGGTAACTATGAAATTAAAAAAAAATGCAATAGGTCACTTTTGATAATGCTCTAGTAAGAGCTAGACAAAATTCAGAGAAAGATGGTATCATGTTTGTTATAGATATACTAAACAATTCTAGTTTATATCCTTATTCTATATAAAATGTAACAGAAAATGTACTACTTTTATATTATGTCAATGTTTCTTGTTTTTCTTTATTATGACCTTGTACAAAATAAATTTGACAGAAAGTAAATAGTACTACATATTCTTAAAGGGCTTACTTAGACCTCTTCAAACACAATAGCAAAGCAGTGCAGGAAACAAGATTTTTGCCAGATACAAGTACATATTGCCAAGCATAATAGAAGATTAAAAATAAAATCCAGACTATGAACTCTGACTCCTTCTTTTCAATTCTCTTTACCTCTGAGTATTCAAGTATAATTTGAATTAGGTCTATAATTTCTTGATTATTAAAGGCTATTAATATTTGCCTCTTGTTCTTTACTTTCAAATACTTATAAATATTCTTATCAGTAAAAGGTAGGTTTAAATTCTTGTTTTAATTTTAGTTGAAAATTCTTGGATTCTGCTCTTTTTCTTGGGAAATAGCACATGGAGAATGTGGAAATAGCTACAGATTTATGTTGTTAATATTATATTGTCAACAAATGTTTTTATATTACATAAACAACAGACATCAGAATATCTTTATCCAAAATAGGTATTTAAAACATAATCAATTTAAAGTAAAAACCAAATAAGAAGTAATGTTTGATACTCTCTATAGATATCTTAAAAAAAATTTTAAATATCAAGTGCCTTACCTCTTTCTCACATAGCCCTTCTGTAATTTTCACAAAATGACTTTTTCTCTGTAGACCTATTAATTTTGTGCCATTCTTTCTTACATAAAGTGCAATAATTGGCTTTCTTCTTTAGTAATCCTTTTTCTTTACTAAGATTGGTCAAAATAAAATGAAGTCGAGACCACCCAGGAATACCAGGTGCTGTAGGTGTTAGTAAAAAACAAGCTAAACAATGATGTTATCACTGCAAAGTTATTCCACGCTGTAACTTAACCTCATCTATGTTTAACCTTATATCTTTTACTGTAAAAATATAAGAAATTGTTCATTTATGAATAGTTTTACAGTATATTAAATACCTGTTTTTGAACATTTCCTTTTTTTTCTGTAATAAAAACAACACTCTTTTAATTTACCCTTTATAGCTCCCAATACTTCAGGAGGATTTTCCAAAAGAACTGAAAAATATTGTATATATTTATGGTAACCCAATCATTTTTCCTAACTGAAGGTAAGATTATCTAGAAATTTCTCAAAATTAAAATTGTAACCTCATGTGGGATATTTCTGTGCCTGGGGCTAGATTTAAGCATTTCTTCTCAATGTCTATCTTGTTGAATCATAACTCTGGCACCTCTAATCAATTATGAATCAATTCAGATTCCCCATACTATTTCATTAGAAATAACACTTTTTGGTGTCCCAAAAAATATATGTCTTATCAAGATTGATGCAAAAACTCAAAATTGTTTATCATTTGTTGAAATGGTAATAACAAAAGGAATTTTGAACTAAAGTTGTAGGAGAGATAGTTCATTTGGTTTTCTGGCCTTATGACTAAATATTAATCATTTTCATGTGATGTGTAAGTATCTAACCTATATGTCTTAGGGCCAAATTGGCTAAATTGCCCCAAATTCGATTATTAATAAGAACATTTTTCATATGTCTGTAAAATCCTCATTCTAATTCTATTTTCCTTTTATTCTAAAATATTGTTCCACATCATAAAACATTTAGGTTTGTGCTTAGGATACATAACCGAATGGATCATATTCCTCAGAAATACAATAGTTACAGTATTAGAAACATGATTTTGAGAGTGGTTTCTTAGCTGTCTCTTTCATTTAATCGTTTAAATTGCAAATGCTTCTGAAAATTAAAGTGACTATATATGTATCACAATGTTTCTTGTGAAAGCACAATAGATTTCAACTGCTCATATGTCTTTGTTAGTCTGCTAACCATATTGAGCTCACACTTGTTCTACCAGAATTGTCCAAGATTTATAAGTTACCCAAAGACCACACTTATTTAATTTTCATGCTTTAGAATCTCACAGCTATTATATGGATGAGATTTAAACACATTATGTAACTCTGTAGTTATTAACTACAAACTCCTAAATAAAGTATACCCACTATATTGTCCAATGAATTTACCTTGTCATATAGATGGGTTTTATCAATATTGGTTTAATAAACCTGGCCAAAGCTATTTCTCATAGCTGTTATAGTTTATATATTCAGAAATTGATAATATAGCATGCATCCCAAGTATACCACCATAAGTGAAAAGATTAAAAATTCAAGAAATTTTTACCCTAGTCCCTAATTTGTTTTCTTTGCCCTTAATTAGTATAATAGACTAGTTATTATCCTCATGTGGGCAGAGCTTTTAGTTATTTCAAAGCAATGCATCCAAACAAATTCAAATGAAAAAATAATTACAGATACCATTGTTTTGTCTTTGTAATTTCATAAAAAAGGTTTAAGTGACTAGTTTAATGATGAAATTTGGAATTTGAGTAAAAGTCAATGCATTAAAATTGTCCTTTCACAAATGATTCTACAATTTTATAAGAAAAATCTCAAAGGCTTTAATGCCTTCTATGAGTATCTCTACCAAAAATGATTTATGCATCAATAGTATTAAATGAAACACATTTTTTATAGTTGTACCTATTCTGCACATTAAATTCTGTTTAAGTATGCTCATCAAATAAGTGAAATGCATTCTCTTTGGTTTCTTTAGATTAATATCAAAGTCTACTTCTTTGAATAATAAAAGCTATCCATTTAAATTTCCTGATCATAGCTATATCCATGATTTTTGCCTTGAACCTCCAGAAGATGTAACATGTAATTCAATTCTAGAGCAAAAGTTATGCAAATATATTCCTTTGCTCTCTCCCTAATCCATCTAGCCCATGCTTTTCAATCTTGTAAATTTCACTGAGTCATTTATTAAATGCAAAGTCTTAGATTTACTTAGGGCTTCTCCTTTAATTTAATAGCATCTTAAAAAAAAACTGAGTTACAATATCTAGAAATGGATGACTTATCAGAAGAAAGAACACGAGAATCCCTTAAGTTTTTGCCTGCTGGGCTTTTTATTAGATGATCTGCTTTGTAACAATGGGCAAAGTAAGCTTATTTGAGGTCTTATAAAGAGATTAAAAATAAACTTATTTTTATTTTTTATTAACCAAGTTCAGTGATTACTACTAAAAACTACATTTTTCTTTTAACCACAGGGAACAATTTAAGATTCCCACAGTCATTTTACCAGTGCTTGAGACAATGAGCCATATAACCTGGACTAGAATTCTTATGTAGAGGAAGTGTGACTTCTTAATTTGTGGTGGCATTGTTTTAAAAGAAACGGGACTAGTCAAGAAGCTGAATCTATAAAATGCAGGATCTATCTATAAATAACTATCTGTAGAACCTGAAATAAATCACTCTGCTTCATTTCCTGCACTTGTAAAATTGAGACATTAATCTCATAGTTAATGAGAAGCCCAATGAGTTAATGTAGAATAATTAAAATTCTGTATTAGCATAATGCCATTCTGTGTTTTGCTAGTTTTCATTTTAAATATAGTTGTTATTTGCTTATTATTTTCTTTAAATTGAATCTTTTAAAAAAACTAAATGTATTTTTAAAAAGAAATTTCAAATCACCATTATAATGGAAAACAAAGATGATTTTTATAAATAGCAGAAAACCAAAAGATAAACACTTTGAAAACAAAGCAATGCTACAAAATCCTACCAAATACCTAAATATCATGCTAGCTGAAGATTCTGATCTTGAGGCTTTATTTTTGTTAAAATAGGAAGAGATTATAAAGAAATAGTGATAATAACAGAGATGTTCTCTTTGATGTGATAAAGCCAGAAAGAGAAATGAAAAAGAATATCTTTTTCTCTCTATGATTCAATGTTATTTAATGTTAAAACCACACACCACCTAATTATTTCTTGTAATAACAATTTTATATGTCTTATACTTTGTAAAACATTAAAGTGATAAGTATAAAATGTATAACACAGTACCTTCAAATGCATTATGATAATTATACAAACCTAAAATGGTACTTTTGCAAAATTAGAAATCTTTATCAACCCAGTTAAATAAAACAAATGTATATAGGTAGAGCCTTCTTCCAGAATAGTTCATTTTTATTTTAACAAATTCTCTAATTAGTATCATAGGCCAATTATAGTATATAATTCTCTTTCAAGTATTCAGTAAAATAAGGACCAACAGCACTAAGTTTCTGAAATATATAGAAATATTACACCTCCATTCTGTTGATGAGATCATTAGCTGCATTTTAATTTCAGTTATTGTATTTTTTCAGTTTAAAATTTTTGATTAATCTCTATATATTCCATTTCTCTCTGCTGATAATTTCCATTACTTTGCTGAAACTTTTTTTTTTTCTCATTTTCTCCAAGCATGTCCTTAATTAATTATACATTGAAGAAGCATTTTTTAAATCATGGTTATTTTAAAAGATTTATCAGATAATTCTAATATTTCTATCACCTTGCTGTTGGCATTTATTGATTATCTTTGTTCATTCACTTCAAGTCTTCCTGGTTGTTGGCATAATGTATAATTTCTGTTCAAAACCTAGACTTTCTGGTAGTAGCATATGAGACAGCAAGTTTTATTTATTTATTTTTATTTTTATAAACTATTTTTAAGAGTATTTTAAATTTACAAAAAAATTCAGTAGAAAATACAGTTTCCATATGCCCCCTGCTCCCACACATGCATAGATAGTCTCCACATTACCAACATCCCTCACCACAGTGGTACATTTGTTAACAATTAATAAATCTACTTTGGTACACCATTATTACCACAAATCCATAGTTTATATTAATTGCTCACTCTTGGTGCTGTACATTCTATGATTTTGGGCAAATGTATAATGACATGTATCCACCATTATAGTACCTACAAAGTATTTTCATTCCCTTAAAAATCCTGTGTTCTGATTATTCATCCCTCCACATCCCTAATCCCTGGTAGTCACTGATTTATTACGGCCTCCATAGTCTTGCCTTTTCTAGAATGTCATATAGCTGAAATCATACAGTATATATAGCCTTCTCAGATCACCTTTCCTCACTAACAATGTGCATTTAAGATTCCTTCATGTCTTTTCATGACTTAAAAGCTCATTTTTTTTTTTTTTTGAGTGAGAAATGATGTTTCATTGTCTGGATGTACCACTTTATTTATCCATTCAACTACTGAAACACATTTTGGTTGTTTCCAAGTGAAGGACTTGTATGATGAAAACCATAAGACCCTAGTAAAAGAAATCAAAGAAGATACAAAGAAATAGAAAGATATTCTGTATTCTTAGAAGCCATCCTGAGACAGCATGTTTTTAGCTGGTGTCAAAGCCAAGACGGCACCAACGTTCAAGAGGCCAGGAGCATTTTATAACAATTGCAAGAGGACAGACAAGACTGCAGTTTAACTCAACTGCATGGAAAGGAAAGATTGGGGCAACTTTAGGAGCTGAGTATGGGGGCTGATGTTAGGCCATGTGTGTTTGCTAATAGTTTTATCTGCAGGCAAAGCAAACCTTCTGGAATCTTCCTAATAGAAGGTTGTTTTACAACTTGGAGCAAGGTACCCATCCATCCACCCAGACTTGGACCTTATACAGAGACTGGGAGAGGGACCCTTTCTTCTTTGAGGAGTTCATGTCTGAGATGACTCACAGGTCCTTGAGAACCCAGGTCATCCTGGGTTATAAAACCAGTAAGAGGCTTTTAAAAAGATTTACATCTCAAAGGGGCAGAGAAAAGAATTTGCAATTAAAAGATTACTCAAGTAAATGCACTTAGGAAAGGGAAGTCAGGGATCTAGAGGCAGAAGAAATCTGTCATGAATTTGGTCAAGCTGAGAGAATGTTAAGGTCATCTTAGTCACTGGCTTTTTCTGGTAGTGCTCCAGCATGGAAAGGCAGATGTATGCCATGTAGAAATGGGAATCCAGATTCTCCATTCAGCCTCCTTTGACACTTGGGTGGCAATGGCTCTTCTTTTTAGCTGAGCAGAGGTGGGAGTTTTGTCTCCACATGTGGTTGGAATGGACACAGTGGTTGTGGTAACCTCGTCACTGCTAAGTAGTGGCTTAAGTGCTGACTCTCCTAGGCCCTTCCTAACACCTGGGGATAGTGGGAAGCAATCTGTTTCTGCTTCCTGGGGTACAAGTCCAGGTTTCCCAGGTGGATTTTACTGACACTGTGCAGTGTGGGTGTTTGTTACTGCTCAGCAGGGGTAAAAGCACAGGTTTTCTACCAGGCCTCCCCTGACTCCCACCTGGTGGTGGGGGTGGGGGGATGGGGAGCCTAGTTACAGCCTGGCAGAGGTACAAGTCCAGGCTACCCATTCAGCCCTTCCTGACATTGTGGAGTGGGGGCACAGATTTTTCTGTGGTGTTTGGCTGGAACAGAGCATTTATGGTAAAAATGTTCTTTCCTAACACTCTGGCTAGAGAGAAAAAGTGCCTGTTTGGTGTTGTTTGTCTGTGTCCACTGGCATTTCCAGGTGCTAGCTTTTCAACTCTAAATCTGTAGTATATGAGGCAAAAAGAAAACCCAGGGAACTCACCCCCATCACATTGTTCTTTGGGTTCTGAGGTTCCTAGTGGGTCTTCTTTCTCTCCAGTATTCTTTTTTCTCTTTCTTTCTTTCTTTCTTTCTTTCTTTCTTTCTTTCTTTCTTTCTTTCTTTCTTTCTTTCTTTCTTTCTTTCTTTCTTTCTTTCTTTCTTTCCTTCCTTCCTTCCTTCCTTCCTTCCTTCCTTCCTTCCTTCTTTCTTTCTTTCTTTCTTTCTTTCTTTCTTTCTTTCTTTCTTTCTTTCTTTCTTTTCCTTTCTTTTTCTTCTTCTTCTTTTTTAAATATAATGTCCAGCATTTTCAGGCTAAACGTAAGGGTAATATTCTGAGAGGAATAGGGAAAAGTAAGTTTCCTCTGTATTCCTGGAAGCAGAAATATCAGATACCTTTATTTTAAATCAATAGCTGTCATTATCTTCAATTGAAATGTTGGTTTGGAAAGCCAAACTACTTCTCTTCACTGATCTAAGTTGTATTAATGTTGGATATCCAAGCCTTATATAGTCTACTTTTTTACACGAATGCCAAATATTGTCCTCTAATACATTAAAAATTCTTTCTTTACTCTTGATTTTATGTGAAAAAATTTTAAGCTTGGTAAATTAGGTGACTCTTTATGACACAATGTGTAAGTTCTTAAATTCAATGTGCCACTTATGCAATCTTTAGTATTGGTTTTTTATTTATCTAACTTTTATTTTCTTATACAAAAAAAAGAAAAGGAAAAAAATAATCCTGAACTCATACATTGTTGGAAAAATTAAATATAAGAATGCACATGAATTTGTTAGTATATTCCATAGTGATATGGATGCTATTATTGTTATTGTTATATAACTTACCTTGTTCTTTCCTTTGTGCCTTTAACTGTATATGTTTTTGAATGAGCAACTTGAACTGGAATGGAAAGTTTTAGGAAAATTCAAGTGTCTAATATAGACAAAAGTAAATTTATATGTAATGAGTTAAAAAGCACTGGGCTAGTAGAGGTTATTTATAAGGGTAGAAATATATAACATAAACAGAAAAAATTTTAAAAAGAAATAGAGTGAAAAGACTCCATGGATAAGATACAATGTCAACAACTTTATCTCACATATAAGAACAAAAAACGTTTGAGATGCTGCCCATACTGTAAGACAGAAATTCAATAGTACTGGATAAATTCATTTTTTAACTGACATTTTTGGACTTGCAAATACAATCTCCCAGTTTAAAAAAATATTGTGAAGATGTTGTGACTAAGAATGAGGATAATTTTTTTTTATTTTTTAATATGTATGTATGTATGTATGTATGTATGTATATATGTATGTATTTAGGCAACCCTTGGTTGACCTCACAGATTGCAAGGACCTTGTCAGTTTACAATCCCTTATTTTTTTTTATTTCACTTTTTATGCCTACAGCACCTGGTCTTCCTATGTGGTCTCCCATCCAAGTACTAACCAGGTCCAACCTTGCTTAGCTTCCAAGATCAGACAAGACCAGGCTTGTTCAGGGTAGCATGGCCTGGCCATAGACAGAATGGGGAGAATTTATCGTTTTAGATGTTTCGATATTCTGAGCACTGAATCATAATCATTTGTTTGCCTGCATGTTTTTACCATATGAAAAGTAACTACCTCCAAATTTAGGGTCTTTCCTTTATTTATGCCTAGCAGTGCCTAACATACAGAAAGAACTTTATTTCTTGTTTGGATAACACAGAGCCTTTGTATGACTCTACTTCTTAGCACTTTTTTCTTTACTTTTTACCTAATCACAGCGCATTTCACTTTTAGTAGTTTGTCAGAGTCCATTCACTAGTCTCTTGACATTCCATATTGATTCTTTCCTCTGGGGTTTAACATTTCACTTATGTAAACTCAGAGGTCAGTGTGTGACACTTTTCTTTCCATCCCATGATGTACCTACAGCCTCATTTTTGGACTCACCTAACTCTACAGGAGTATTCTTTCAGTCTTTGCTTTAATATCACCTAACATTCACTATTATAATCTTTCTAAGCTTCTTCTGATCTAAGCACATGATTTGGATTCATCGAAAACTCGAGTTGGCATGGATCACCACCCTGTCTCTACCCCTGGATCCCTTTTACTCCCTTCTCTTTCCTCTTCACTCTGTGAACACCATTGTGTAGACTGAATGAAGCAAGTGGGAAAAATGACAAAAATCACAAAACTTTGCTGCTCCCCATGGAGCTTTTGGTGAGCACAGGGGGTCGCCTCTGTCATTCCTAAAAACACATTTTAATCTTCTCTTTCTCGGTATTGCCAATGTAGAGCTTTGAAAATACCTTCTGAAATGGCTCTGAAACTCGTAAAGATGAAAGTGCCTGCTCTCATCACCCAGTGGTAGAGACCACCCTGCCAGAAACTGTTACTGCCACTACTGCTGACACTGCTTCTTTTGTCACAATCAATATGTCAGCCTGAGTTTCCTAACCATTGGTGCTTCCAGGGACTTTTAAACACATTCTTTGAAGCCTGACACCAAAAGAACAAGGTGTCAATATTCCTGAATGTACTCATCGAGACATTGCTTGTCTAAAACTCTAAGAGAACTGTTAGGGGGGAAAGAAATCTCCCTATTTTAAAAAAGAGTGTAAAAAGTCAGGTGATATGGTATTAGGTTAAATTTCATCTAACCTGCAGATGTTACCTGTATTTATACAAAATATAGGTGATTACTTCATCTCACCTACATCATTACTTAGATTAACTCTATATCACCTACACAGCATATATCTTTATTAGATGAAATAAGTAATATAATTAAATATTGAAAAAGGGAGAGTAGGAAGCTCACATAAGTTTTAAATTGTTAATCTAAATTCCATACATATAAGTAAATAAAGCTAAGGTGGTAGAAAATAGCCTCCTTACAACAATCTATTTCTCTTCCTCATATTCTATATTATTTTAAGCACTAAAGTTTGGGTAGTTCTTATTCACAATTTCTCTCTCTCATCCTTTTTTACTCCTCAGCCTAATGGAAAGGCTTTAGGATATAAAAAAAGGACAGGTATATCCATGACCTTGTAATTGTAAAAGCCAGGATCATCTTTGTAATTAGCATGGAACTTGAGCTTCCCAAGCCACTTGCCACTGAAGATATCTCTTTTTTATTTGAAAAGGAGAAATTTAAATTTGAAAATCAGATTATTATTTTATTTTTTGAATAAATTGAGTAAAATTTATTGAGTAACTTATTTTATTTTTAAAATACTATTTAATAAACACATTCTATACAAAATATGCTTAATATTTACATCATTTGGAGAATATAGATGAAAAGCAATTGATATTTTTGTTGATCAGCCACTATATATGTCCAATCTGGCAAGTGACAGATTATCTTTAAAGATAATTTCTAAGAATTCCTTTAATCTTTGCATGTACATACCACCATTCCATCAATAGTTAGGTGTAGTATCTTCCTATTAGAATCTGAACTAGCCTTGTGGCTGTCTTTAACCAATAGAAATTAGTAAAGAAGATACTCTGCCAAATCTGGACTTACATCTATATAAGACTAGCAGCTTACGCTTACCTTTTTTTGGAATCCAGCTGACCTATAAAGAAGCTCAGATCAGACTACAGAGTAGTAGGAGAATATATGGAGAGAGGTCCAAACGGATACTAAACATTCCATCTACCCCAACTAAAGTAGTAAACATGTGATTAAAGCTATCTCGGATGTTCCAGAATCAACTCTGCTTCAAGCTAAATGCAGCAGTCATTAAATATCTGAGCACAGTCAATGTGAAATTGAGCAGAAGGCCCATCCATCACAGTCTTACCTTCCTATAGAATTATGGGGAATGATAAATTATAGTTGATTTAAGCAGCTAAGAATATAGTGGTTATTTACTCAGTAATACATGAATGAGAGAGACATTGATACTTGGATATGAAGTGCTGCAGAACAGAAACTTATGTGGTATTGGCTTAGAACCAGATGGTTGGAAGAAGCTGGATGGACAATAAGGAGACTATTGGTAGAGGCTGGATAAACAATGAAGTGGCTGCACTGGGAGGCTGAAGAAAAGAAAACCAGTGCTATACCTTGATGGGAAAACTGGCAAAATTGCCAAATCAGCATAAAATATAGAAAATATATCTGATTAAGAAGATACCTAAACAGAATGTCAAAAGTGCCAATTGACTTTAAATACTTATATAAAATAAGTGATGACCTAAAGAAGGGAATATTCAGCTCTGAAACAATTTAGAGGAAATATTTATATCTGAGAACTTTATAGATTGGAAAATAATTTTGTTTTCTACAAAACAAAGATAGAAATTGCCTCAAAGACAGAAATTGCCTCAGAAACTTAAAAGATCAAATCCAGGGTATTGCCAGTAAAAATAGCAAATCAAGGGTGCTACTGAAAAACCTCTTTTTAAAACCACAGAAAGACTTAAGGGGTATTATTTGCATTCTATAATAATAATAATAATAATAATAATAATAATAATAAATAATAATAATAATAAAAAATAAAAGTCTTAAGGGTAATGTCCAATAGAATCATGGCTTGCAGCCCAAAGTTGTCTGTCTTGAAGACATTGTGGGTATGGCTTTGTCTAGTGAAATGAACTATAATTTGACACATTAACAATACAGAGTTATTAGAGGATTTGTACAAACGTGGACCAAAAGGGATTAATACAGTTCAAAATGAAAAGAGGCTTCTCGCCACCAACTGTTTAGTATTAAGAATAAAAAGCTACTTAGCTGCAAATAGAAGTCATTTCTTGAGATGAAGGAATGACATATCAGAGAGCAAAGCCAGTAGCTCAGGGGATGGAGACAAAGGCCAAGGTTAGCCACAGATTAGCAGTCCATTAGCATAGGCCAGAACTGAATTTTATTCAAAGAACATTCCTTGTCTGATGGAATCGAGGGTCTTGAAAGCAAATGACAGTTTGATTTCAGAACTGCCATGGAGTAGAGACCTCTATGTGGTGCATGTTCTTCTGCTCTTTGAAAAGGAGTCTCTATTGTCCTGTCTTTGACTCATGAATAATACTAAGTGCAAGTAACCAGTGTTTTTAATTCTCAATTCTTCAGAGGAACTGGACTTGAACCCTGGAGCCCTCATCCAAATCCAGTCCCAATGCAGACCACGAGACACTTGAATTCAAGTCTAATGCTCTAATGAGATGAGTTTGGGGAGGTGTTGGGAAGGGAGAGGTATATTTTTCACATAAAGAGGCATAGCTTATGATAGATTTCACTGAGATTTGATCCTAGAAATTTGACCTTTCCCTATATATCTTGTCTTCCTCACATTAAGAGGTATTCTACTTATCTTATGAATGACCTTGTGACCTGTTTGACCAATAAAATACAACAGATGTGACACTTTGTTGGTTCTAGCCCTGGGCCTTAAAAGGTATGGCTCCTCTATTTTCGTTCTTTGGGTAGTATGGCTCCATGTAAAAAAGTTAAGACTCTCCTGCCAAGGCCACAAAGACACGGGTTTGCATGCTCCTACTAATTTCAGCAATGCCATCTGGTATGCCAGACATGAGTGAGGCTACCTTTTACTCTACAATCCAAGTCAACTTGCCCCATTTCATGAAATGGAGACAATCCATTTCCACTGAGCCCTGCTCAAGTTGTGTAGTCATGAGCAATATAAATCGTTAGTATTGTTTTAAGTCATTAAGCTTTGTGGTGGTTTGTTACACAGCAGTAGATAACTGACACAGGTATTTCATACATAGTCTCTCTTTCCATGCTCAACAAAAACTTCTATTACAGTCTTTTAGACTTCAGATCACTGCTGTCTAAATGAAAATATTCATATAAGATGATTGAACCAACTTGAAGATACTGTACTTGAAATACCTAAATTATCACCTCACTGTCTACTTGGCTATGGGTGTTCATACATTCATGATGCCATTTGACCTTTAAGTTCCTAGACAGACACCTATTTGTCTTGGTTAATTTCAAAGCAGTCTACATGGAGTCAAGAGAATTAACTGTGTGACCTTTGGAGTTTCCTTCTAGCTATATGATTCTATGATTAATGCTGCTTCACCTGCTTTCATGGCAGTATCTAACAGTATTAACTCAACATATGAAAAATCTGAACCTGCAATGCTCTTTTATAACTACCTATAAGAAAAATTAGCAGGCTTAAACTGTCATTTGAAGAGAAAAGAAACAGAGTGAAATGGTAAAAACATGGAAAATCAAATGTAGTAATAGGAAGTATGTATACACTGTGAGTGGAACTAAAAGTTCCTGAATGAGTACTCTGATTATTAAAGGAAAGTATCAGGAGCAATTTATACATATATAAACGTAAATTAACCCATTCTTGTATGCAAAAGACCACCTTAAAGTTAGATTATGGAGGCAACATAAGGCAAAATTGTACTGATTGTACTCAGTACTACATTCCTGAAAACATGCTAGGCACTATTGATAGTGTCACCTGGTCAAACATAATGTTTGTTCAGAAAGATATGTCTCATCTACAATTTATAAGCTATTCAAAATGGTCTTTTTTTCCTCTAATTTTTTAAAAATTTAATTAAAAGTGCCTTAACAAAAACTTCAAATACCACAAGCTTAGCTTACTGGCTCTATCTTGGGTATTTAATGGCTAGGGAATAATATAAGAACATAATTACAATAACAATGAGAGCAACATTATTAATATTACCTTATTTGTATGGTGTTTCTCACATTTTCAAGGAATTTGCATTTTATTCTCACCACTAACCAATAAGGTAAGAGAAGAGAAATTGAAGGTTTTTGAGAAATGATAAAGAAGACATACCATACCAATATTTTAACTTTTTCAGTGTCATCCAGGAAGTTATTGAGAAATAATAAATTTTTGAAATAAATCTTTTTAGCATTATTCATTCTGTTTATTATTGTGAATGAAATGTATCAAACTACTATAATTGCTAAATTTTATAAAAATAAAAATTATCTCCATGGTACAAATATTAACAACTTTTTACAGATTACACTGTAGATTAGTTGTTAGTTCAATATTTAGAATATTTATCTTTACCTTAACCATCTAGTAAAATATACATCTAATTTTTTCTAATCTCATTATATTTGCCCATGATAAAAAAGCCACTAGCAGTCCTTGGATTACTAGAGTTACATTTCTTTGAATTGCTCTCTTGGTTAATAATTGGTAAAGACATATAGAATATTCAAATTTTAACTCCCTTATGATAAGTAGGCCAGGGCCAGCTCCACAGGTATGCAACCTATAAAGTTCTGCAGAGCCCTGTGCTTAGAAGAACCCCACACTTGGTTTAATGCTCTTTTTGTCATTCTCTTTGTCAGTTAGGGCTGCTACAGCAAAATAAAAGAGACTGAGTAAAAATAAATAATTAAATAAATAAATAGGTAGATAGATGAATGAATGAATGAATGAATGAATGAATGAAATATACTGAGTAGCTTTTAAATAACAGGAATTCTTTCTCATAGTTCTGGAGACTGAAAGTCTGAGATTAGGGTGCCAGCACAGTAGGGCAAGGACCTCCTTCACTTCTCCTTTAATCCTCACATGGAGGAAGGGCAAGAGAGCTCTCTGGAGTCTCTTTTATAAGAGCGCTGATGTCATGCATGAGGGCTCCACCGTTAGCACCTAATCACCTTCTAAAGTCCCCATTTTCTAATACTGAAGAGGTATTTCCTACTCAAATGGCTACCCTTCTTCTCAGCTCTTTGTTCTGTTTCGTAGACATGCTTGCCATATAGGCCAAAGAGCAGTGTGACCTTGAGAGATCAACTGAAGACTCACCCTCCCCTTTGCTTGTTCTGTCTAGTTAACAGATGTATTGCCTTTTCTTGTTAAGCCCTATAAAAGTAAGGTTACCCCTGAGCTCAGGGCCCAGATCTTCAGAGCATTAGCTCTTCTGGGACCGCTGGTATAATAATCCTAAATTCTCCACCTCTCTGAGTGGTGCTTGGTTTCTCACTGGTCTGATTTTACTGCAACAATACCATCACATTCAGCATTAGGATCTCAACATATGAACTTTAGAGCAACACAAATGTTCAGACTATAGTAGTCAACATATAAAATTCTAAATAATTTTGAATGAGGACAGGCCTGTGAGAATTGATTATGTAGCATCTTTCAGTTAACAGTCACTTTCACATGTGTCAATTCATATGTCTTAGATTAACATTTCTGAAGATTATTCGGATTGAAATTATTTCCCAAGTATCATTTAGATTCCTTGATGGATAAAGTAGCAGAAAGTAACCTTATTTACCTAAGCGTAAATACAATTTTTTGAAAGAAATGGTATAAATGATAGTATTGAAGAAATCACCCAGTCTTTGAGAAAACCAGGAGATAAGACAACTTCAGAGACCATAATATCAAGAATTAGTGCACCTCATTCTGGAATTCCATGGAATACTCATTTCCAGGTGCCTTCAAGCCCTGGGTAAAAATTCCTAGAAAGGAGAGACTGAGAGAAAGAGAGAAGGAAAGAGAGGGAGAGGGAAATGAGGTGGGGGCGAGGGAGGAAAGAGATTGAGATGCAGATAGAATTTGATTGCCCTAATAAGGTCTATATTTTATAAAGTATATGGGTATCATGAGTATAAGAACCATCATAATCAAAATAATAAAATAAGAAAAATTCCCCAGAAAATTACTGAGCCAATAAAAGCAGTAGACACATATTACATTCTATTGTAAAAGTAAAGAAATAAGAGTCCAAAAGAAGCTAAGCATTTTGGCAAAAGATTTATTTCTAACCAAGCTGGGACTTCTATCTACATCTTTTATATTTCTTTCCCATGCCACTATAGGATTTTGAATACAACTTTAATAGACGCAGCTTCTTTCTTAAGTGGGCAAGGATTGTAAATGTTTATAAAATCAAGTAAACCAGACCATATGATTTCTTCAAAAGTAACTGTTTCGTAAATTTGTTTAGGCCATTGTACTATACTTAAAACAATTTGGAATTCATAAATGAGTTTTTCTGAATTGACAAGCACAGCAGAAATCATTAGTTACCTTTCAGTTATAGGGCTCTTTGACAGAATTTAACAATTTTGTTTACAAAATCTAGGTTATACTGGGCAAAATTAGTTGGAGAGAAAGCAATCAAAACCTATCTTTGACTAGACTAAGTGTTTATACTCCACCCCCAATTCATATGTTAAAACTTAACTCCCAATGTAAGCATAGTAGAGGTAGAACACTTGGGAGAAAAGGTCATGAGGGTGGAGCTCTCATAAATGAGATTAAGGGCCTTATAAAAGAGACTCCAGAGTTCTCCCTCCCCATTCTATGTGAGGACATAGGAAATGAGTCCTCACCAGTCACTGTCATGTCGCTGCCTTGATTCTGGATTTCACAGCCTGCAAAGCTGTGAGAAATGAATTTCTGTTGATCATTAGCCACCCAGTCTATGACATTTTTGTTATAACAGCCTGAACTAAGACAATCCCTTTGAAATCCAATCAGCTTGCTTTGAGTCACTTAAAATTTACATAATTCCTCTTAGTTCTTTATTTCTCAATGTTCAAACTTTATGCATCTGACTTTAAAATTCCCTAGCTCTATCAGCAACATGTAACTTTATTCTACACATGCATAATTGATTTCAGATATAAGAGGATTGTGTGAGAAGTAGTGGGCTATAATAAATGGTACTTAAACATCTACAATTGTCCTGTTATACCAAGCAAAGTTTACAGTGATTACATGGTAGATGTCTAATTACTGTCCACCTAGAGTTCTACAGGGTTCATTTGAAGATCTGGATCATCAGAAGAGTATGAAAAGACTGTTAGAGTTTATTCAATTTCTGGAAAAATTTCATGTTTTTAAAAATAGTTGTGATCAATCATGACTAATGTATATTAATCCAGTAGAGCAGGTAACTTGAATCATTCTCTCAATGTTTTACTCTTAGTCCTTCTTTTTAACGCTTGATAATATCAAAGCTCATATTATATTTTTATAGCTGTCTTTTGCCTAAAAAGGCATGTGTTATATAATGGATGTTCAAAAGTATATTGATATAAATTTAACTCTCATCAGAGGAAAACAATTATTATTCCAAGCTCTTTGATTTTTTATCACATGATGTCATAAAATTATGTCTCTGTCTTTCTGAACACATCTAGTAATAATTGAAAAGTAATAATAATAATTAAAAGTAATAATAATAATAATAATTGAAAGTAATATAGGTGTTATGAATTCTGTCAGTGAAAGAAAGCTCTGGAATCTTGTTTGCCTACAGCTGCCTTGAGGTAGAGGTACAGAAGAAGCCTTAGAATGGTATGGTTTCTTTAACTTCTCATTCAATCACTCCCTTACCTAACAAATATACATCGAGTACTTTCCAGGTGAAAGGTGAGATTCTGTTCTTTAGGAGCAACAGAGGAAACCAGGCTGACACATTTTCTGTTTCATGGGACATATAGGAGAAGACAGATAATAAGCAAAGTTATGACTATGATAATTTCAAACAATGAGAAGTTCTGGAGAGAATATATGAGTGTGATGTGCTGACATGGAGAGGTGGCCAGAGAAGCCTTCCCGAGCAACTGATGTTTCAGCTGAGATCTAAATGATGAGAAGAAATCAGACCTGTGAGTCTGTGTAGAAAGAGAGCTTTAGAGCACAGGGCGGGACGTTGGGGACAGGTGCAAATGTCCCACGGCAGAGGTGAGCTTGTAATGTTTTAGGAATTAAGAAAAGGCCTTATGGCTGAAGCACAGTGCTTGAGGGAAGAGTAATAGGATATGAGATGAAACATAAGCAAGGCTTCATCATGAAGGATCATTTGACATTAGTAAGAAATTTGGATTTTATTTTAAGTAAAATGAAAATTTATTGGAAAGTTTTAAGTAGGTGTACAGTATTATTTTATTTACATTTAAAAATTATTTTGGTTTTCAGAATAATTAAACTTTGTGCCTATTATACAATTCTGTCAAAATTACAAAATGCTTAAAAGTGAATATGACAATGTTGGCAAATCTTTCTGACCCCAAAAAGGACATATTAAATCTGTAGATTCTACCACTTTCCTCTGCAATTTCCAAATTTGGCTATGTAAACCTTAGTACTAGGTGAAATTTTCATAAATGAAATTATGATTACTTATTTATTATTTTTGTTTAATGACAAAAGTTTTATTTAGTGAAATTTCAGAAATATATGGTAAAGTACAGTAATGTATTCATAAAGAGTATTAACAATTTTCAAAGCATTATCCCTATTTATATATCTATTACATTTAAGATATCAAATCAGAATCAGTAGAAAAAAAACAGATCAAATTATTGCCTCTACCATTGAAAATGATGCAATTGATTAGAAAAAATAATATGCTTATCAATAAGTTACTACTTCATGAAAATGTGTTAAGAAGAGCCTTAGGGAGGCACAAATTTTTTTGTAGTTCAGAATGTCAAGATGACATTTTGGTTTGGCAATCAAAGGAAGGCTAGAGGTGGTGTAAATTAAAGGGAACTCTGGAAGAAATGAAGTAAAAGGTGACACAAATGATCCAAGATCA
The DNA here is from genome assembly GCA_030015415.1 of Cynopterus sphinx. Taxonomy (NCBI): domain Eukaryota; kingdom Metazoa; phylum Chordata; class Mammalia; order Chiroptera; family Pteropodidae; genus Cynopterus; species Cynopterus sphinx. Next base: position 123,145,582 of record CM057383.1, read on the forward strand.
CAAATAATTAAGCAGTTTAGCTAGAATATTTAACAAATGCATGTCAGAGTATCATTGAAAAAATACTTAGAATAAGTAATCAAAAATTTGTTTTAAATCTAGTTATGATACTATTTATAAAAGGATATTTTATTTCTTTGACTTAAATTTCTTTCTTACTGAAACCAAATACCGGGTTAAATATTTTTTAATTCTATAGCTTGTCATAGAGTAAGTATGCCCCTTTCCAACTAATTCTTCAGACAGCAGCCAAGTCAGAGTGACCTTTTCAAAATGCAAATCTTATCTTACAACCTCAAATATTTTGATCACTTCGCTTTTCATTTAACATAAGAGAACAAGGCTGAAAGATAGTATGATCCTACCTACTTTTCCAGCTATATTTTGAAACATTCTCCCCCACGTTTCTCTAATTTACATAAGATGGATTTCAATTACTAATATTCACATCATGCTTCCCTTGATGGCTGTGCCTAAAATATTTTCTTCTCTCTTCTTCTTTTAATTCCTATGGATTATTTAATTCATTGCTCATAATTATATCTACCCTCTTTTATAAGCTTTAGTAGCATCACATCCCTTTCATTCATAGGAACTATCACAGTTTCAATTTTTCAATTAGTTTTATATAATTAACCTCTATGTATGCTATTGGATGGTGGGTCCCTGAAAGTAAGAGTTATATTTATGTTTGCTCTGTATGTTATTCCAGCACTTTAGTTGTGGTTAATAAATGTGTATTGAATGGGTGAGTGAATGAATCAATGAGAAAAGTAACTAATGATTGCAGTGATGATGGAAAGAATGGATATAGTGTATATTTATGACAATGTCTTCTTCCTGGTATATATTATTCCTCTACAATCATCTGATAACAGTAATGATTTTCTTTAGCTTCCCTCCAATTGGCAACACAGACATGAGTAAAAACTTGCAATTGCTATCAGAAATAGTATCAGTATCATCATTATAATTATTATCATCAAAATAATTTTTCTTTATCCTTAACACTGTGATCATTGCCATCATCATCATCACTTAGAGTTACATATCTCTGTTTAGTTCTTTAGCAGAATGGATATTAAAGGTATATATATTATAGACTCAAGCATATTTTTCATGAATGAAGAGAATTAATGATCAAATGAAGTGGAAGAAAGTATAAATCTGAAGAATTTATTCATGGTTCGAGGTATAATGTGAAAATATAGCTTTCAAAGGAAGCAATAAAATTTGCATTTTTGAATTTATACCTAGTTTGACACCTTTTGGGCCAGGAAAAGGAACAGATGCTATCAATACAAATTATATCACTTATGCAATATTGTGACATACTTGAGTGAATGTAAATATTTCTCTCAAAGATCTCTTCCTTATAGGGCAATCACTTTTTAGCAATCATCCTTCATCTAAAATACATAGCCCTCCTCACCTTAAACTTTAACAAAATATCACTGCACAATGTTGTTCTTTAATCTGAATTTGTATCCTAGATATATGAAATATCTGTTCATAGAAGACTTCTTCCTAAGTTGAATATAAATACACATGAAATTTATTGATGGATTGTTACATTACCTTTGTTTTTGTTGTTGTTATTGTTGTTGTTGTTCTGCAGAAGAAAACATGACTAGGATTTCTAGTTAGGAAAAAACCAGAACCTGTTCTAAATTCTGTCTAAGATAGTCAAACTTGTATTATATAATATTCTACTCTGTTTTGCTATAATATTAAATTGTAGTAGATTAAACACAGTATCATGTACACATTTTTCACAGCATATAATTTTATTTTAAAATATTTGTTGAATAAACAAATGAATGCACTTTATAAATTATTTATTTTTGTAGTCTTTGATAATAATTAAAATATTTTTCTTCTTAAAAAATAATTATGTTTGAGGTATTTTCATAAAAAAGTATACTTGTTTCATCTTCTAAAGCATGCCACAAATTTTTTTTCAAAAGAAAAGTGTCACATGAGAATTACTTTCTTACTAACTTCTTAAATGTGATCTCTCTCAGAATTCAATAGTTTCTATCCAATATTCAAAAGATACATGAAAAATTCTACTTTGACATCTAACTCTAAATAATAAAGTAAATCGACAGGCCTCTAATTTTTATTTTCTACCAATAGTAATTTTCTTAAAATTATAAATTTCAATAATAAGTGGATATATAAGATGGAACCAAAATGTACCCTTTCAATTTTCAGATAGTTCTTTTGGCTGACATCATGAAGAAACAAAAATTTTTGACTCAATTTCAAACAGTTGAAATTTATGAAGTACACATTCTAACTAAATTCTCAGCTCCTCTGAGAACAAAACACTTCCTCTACTTCTACACTTAGGCTGTTATCATCTATCTCATTTATTCATATATATGGGAGTCTCTGAGAAATTTAAGACCAATTGATTAGCTTAAAGATATGAGTGGGTACATAATGTTCGGGTGGGCATTTGGAAGCCTATTATAACTCTAGTTGAAACTTTTGAAACTGAATCAGTTTGAATACCAAAAAGTAATCTTTTAATTTCCATCTCATTATTTTTTAAATTTTTTCTACATTATTTCCCTTTATATCTGACTGGCAATGAAAATAAAACACTGATAATCCACCATCTCAACGTAGCCTTATGAAACTTTAGCCTAAGTTTTTGAGTATAACTTTCATTTGGAAAGATTGTAAAATACTGGTAATTCAAAAAAATTATCTAACTGATGACTTTCTAAGTGAAAATTAAAGCCTGATTTTGACTTGCTAGAAATAGCTATTTTCATTATGTAAAATGATCTAGATCAATTCCTACTCATTGGATTAAAATATAATTTTCAAAAAAAATTTTTTTTGCTTGTCTATGCTACTTATAGGAATGAATCTTGAGAATGAATGCAGTTGATTATCAAGACCAAGTAGCTTCCTGAAAAAAAAAGTCAGTATTTGACCAGAGTAGTCATTTATAATTTATTTTGGCCAGTCAGCAATTGAAGCCCCTTCCAGTATTGTAAAATTCCTCAGCCCTGTGAAACCAAGTCTCCCGCTCATCATTGAAGCTGTGAAGTTAGATATCTATCTTATCAGCTCTTCTTGTACCTAGAACAGGAGCAAAAGTCTTAAACTTGACCAACCAGCTGAAACCAGACCAAATCTGGAATTGTAAGTCTGAGATACAGATAAGCAGGGAACATGTAGTAAATACCTTCAGTTTTCAGAGGCAGTGATGTATGACCATATTGGAAAGTGTCTTGACATTAATAGAAAATTTTTAAAAACAAGCAGGCAAACCAACCAAGAACTGGGGCAAACATTAACAGTAAGAGAAATAAAATATTGTATATGAATGAAAACGTTGTGTATGTTATGTGGTACAGCTGTGAACAATAACAATATCGTCCTAAAAAATGCATTCATGAAAAATACAGATTTAAGTAAAAATCAAAATGTAATGATATTACAAAGATAAAGAAAAAAGTGGTAAAATGTGAGAAAAGTTAGAGATTTATCTTGGAAACTTGTAAGTCAATATACATATTAAAATTTTCCAGAGAAACAGACAGGGTGCATATATATAACATATATGACATAGACAGATACAGAGATTAGAGAGAATGCGTGTGTGTGTGTGTGTGGTAAGGGAGACAGAGAGAGAATGAGAGAGAGAGAGAGGTTGAGAGAGAGAGAGAAAGAGAGGTTGAGAGAGAGAGAGAGACTGACTGCTTTGAAGGGATTAGCTCACATAATTGTGGAGGCATGAGAAATCCAAAATCTCTAGCCCATTGGTTGGGTAGGCCAACGGGCTAGAGAACCAGGGAAGAGCTGAAGTTTAAGCACAAAGGCAAGCTGCTAGCAGAATTAATTCTTGCATGGGAGGTCAGTCTTTTTCTATTAAAATTTTCAACTAATTAAGGCCCACTCACATTATGGATGGTGACCTGTTTTACTCAAAATCGACTTGATATAAATTTTCATCTCATTTAACAAATACGTTTTCAGAAACATCTAGAATAATGTTTAACCAAATAGCTGGGCACTGTGACTTAGCCAAGTTGACATAAAATTAACCATTATAAGTCATGATTTTCCCGGTTTGGCTCTTTAACCTACATAAAAAGATTACTTTGATAAAATTAATAAATTAAAAAAATATATTAATGAAATATAAAAACTCATGTGGTCATCATAAATATTTCAGATGTATATTAAGTGTCTTGTCTTTCACTTTGTCCTAAGAAAATCTAACAATGACATAATTTATAAAATCATCCATCTACTCAGAAAAGTGAGGAATAGTAAAGCTGTTGCATGTATGTACAAGTTCACATGAAGGTCTTGGCTAACAAAAGTATTAATAAATAATACTTGATTTGCAAAAGTAAATATATGCATATTTCTACTAATAATTTTTATCTCCAAAACTACATACCAAATCACACTTGCTATCATCACAAAACTTTTCTTCAATAAGAAGATGGTGATGAAGTCTTGGTTTCATCCCCTAGAAACCTCTAACTTCAAAAAAGTTATGGAATTTGCTAATATAATTGCAAATACATGTTATGAATTTGTCACATATAATGAGATTCCTTTCTTTTGCTTCATAGCTTAATGTTTTAGCACCATTTAAAGAAGACAAAAAGAGTGAAATCAAAGATTCATTAAGTGATAGATTTTGTTATTGAATTCCAGCTACCTCCCCTGAAATCCTTGCTATTATAAAGTCCCTATATTATCTCCAAACTAATCAAAAATCCACATTGGTTCCTCTAATTTTGCCTGAAGCTGCTCCTTATTCACCTTACTTGTTGATGCCATTAATTGCCTCAACAGTGACAAAGACTTCCGTCCAAGTCTCATTCCTTACTCTTCACTCAGTGTTCTCTAAACACACGTCATTACTTCCCTCAGTAAATAAATTTATTTCAGGGAATTTTTTGACATTTCATTGTAAATTTTGGCTCTATGTTTTTCAAAATAAATGTATCTAGCTCTATATGTTATTTATTACATCATTTTATAAATTCCATGCAGACTTTACAAGTTTCTGCATACAAAGTAATTATTTCTAAACAATCAAATTGATTGATAAACAGGAAGTATTTTTAAACATTATATATAACACAGGAGTGTTTAAGTAACATGTAAGCATTTTTGTGTCTGTTTTCCAGTTACATTTTGGATATCAGTTTGAGATTTCACATTGATGTGTAGTGCATGCTAATACTTTTAATTGAAGATAACTATAATATGCTCCACCAAAATTGTTTATCTATTTCCTTTTATTGAAATTGTATAGAGATAGTGCAAGAAGGCCACATGGTCATTGGTCTCCAGGTTCTTTTTATAGTTGGCTTAGGCACATACATTTGTATCAAAAGTAGAAAAGTCTGTATGATAATAATGCATATGAACCTTAATAAGAGAGAGAGAGAGAAAGAATGAGAAAGAATAGGCCAATTAACAAGTTCCAAGCAGGAATTTAACAATACATCTCATGTTTTATTTTTTAAGAAAAAAAATGGCAAATTATTATATTATGTTATAAAGTTGAGTAGGTTGCTAATAGGGTGTTCTATTAATCCCTGTAATTTTCTCTACTTTAAATATATTTAAGAGAAATAATTTTAGTTCAGAGAACATTGAAAATAATAATTAATAGCATATGAGTGGGGTGAACATTTTCACTCATTGTGGCTGCTCATGACTGACAGTCACTATGTTTAGGAAGTTCTTCATCAGTGGAATGCTACTGGTGGAAAAAGACCATCTCTTCTTACATTCACTGAGAAATCTACACCCTCTCCTTTCCAGTTTTCCTACAGCTAAGTGCAATCAAGGGACCTATCATAGTGACACCAGAGAAAAAAGGGACAAGAAGTTTTTCACTTTCTTACTGCGAGAATAGTAACTATAGTTGCAAAATCACATTCTTGAAGCAGAAGCTGGGGACAGAGCAAAGTGAGCTGTTAGGTGGCTGGCAGTGGCAGCTGTTTCCTTTTCTGACTTGTCCTAGGCTGTACTTTTGGTATATATTGCTAGGAGCTCTGTCTTGAGAATAACTATCAAGTCCTGTTCACATTTTTAAAATAAATCAATATCTATTTAATCTTTTATTTTTTGTTTTATCAACCAAAGTCAACTTTTGTGGGTAAGGGATGAATGGTAATATAGTTGATGCCAAAGTAAAATTAAAAGCTTAAAACAGAGTAGGTATATAAAACATGAATGGTGCTGAAATATGAAAGAACCATCCAAAACCCAATAGATTAAAAGACAGTGAAAGGGCCCTTTTGGGGGCTTAGGATCATCTATTTACAGGGGAGTGCATCATAACAAGAAAATCAAAGATTTTGAAAACCTGTAGGCTTGAATCCTAGTTACTCAATTGTTTTTGAAAGCAAGAGGCTTTCGTACATACTTTACACTTGTATGGAAGACATTATTTCAAAGACAGTAGTTCCTTTTTGTGGATAACAATTACAAATTGATACCTGAATAGGATTCACACAGATATGGCCATATTTTTATTATTTTCATGTTCTAGAAAATATTTCAATATGTGGTAGGGCAGGTAAGTGTGTGTGTGTGTGTTTTCTTTTTCTCTTGGTTCTCAGTGAGTCAGGTTATCACGACTATTTGATTAAGACCCAACCTGAATCTAGGTTGACTTTAAAATAAACAGCTATCAACACTTGTTAAAATAATAGAAATTTCTTGCTTCGTGTTCAGATATATTCTGTAAAAATATTTCACTCGGTGAAGGTAGCTCCCCTTATAACAGGTTTCTATTAATCCTACAGTGATTGAAAACATAATTTTGTTGTAATATCTTGTTTTTTTTAACTTATTTTTTATGTCTTTCTTAAATTTCCAAACATTATTAAGGAAAGAAAGAATTCAATGGAAAGATTAATGCAAAATCTGCTGACAATATGACCCTAAGACACTAAATCTATTTGAATTTTAGTTTTGTCAACTGTAAAATAAAGGGATTAGATAAAAGGAACTCAAACATTCTTTCCAGTATTAAGATTTTGCTTCTATAAATACAGATTGAATTTTTTGTACAAGTATGGTACTGAAATAAACATTTTTACATTATAAACCTAATGAAATTTCCTATTTTTGAGATTTGAGAGTGGCATTTGAGAACTAAAAAGTCACAAAATCAGGGATATAAAATTTATGATGGAATAATTTGACACCCAGAATTGACATTTTGTAACTGCCACTCTCCAAAAGCTATTTTTCCTAATAAAAATGCCTTGGAAATATTTTATGAATGTAATTTAAAAAGACATATGGAGAGAATTATTCATATTCATGCTATTTCATATGTGGATATTTTGGTGGCTTAATTTTAGTCTGTTAGGTATCCACTTTACAGAAATGTAAAATAACATCTTTACCAGGAAGTTTCAGTTAACAACTTTTTTTAGAGCACTGTAAAGTAAAATCATTCCACTAGACATTTTAAAAAGAACTTTACAAACTGACTTAATTTTAATATCTAGTTGTCATTTGGGATATAAAAATGATTCAAGATTTTACTATATGAGATGAGTGAGAAGTTTTATTAAATACCTGCATTTTAACTCTCCCAGAGCATTATATTACATGCATTGTTCTATTTTTCTCTTTGTCGTATCTGTGTGGTACATATTATATCTATTTTATAGATTAGAAAACAGGTTCTGGGTAAAGAATTAAGGCTCTTGAAATAGATTTTCAAGGTGGCTTAATATACATTATTATTTAATCTTAATAACATTCATTTTAGTAATAAACACTATTCTCTGTCAGAAATCAGAATGACAACACTGACAGGGTTTAAGTAATTTGCACAAGGATAGTGAACTTACAAATGACAGAAGAGAGTGGAAAGCTAACAGTTTATATTCAAAATCTTGCCCATTTTTATTCTACCATGCTTTAAAATTATTAACTTTCCTTCCCTCTTATCATTCTCTCTCTCTCTCTTTTTTATTATTTTTATAAGAGCAGTGAATAGGAGAGGTGAGTTTAAGCCATTACAGGCATATGTGTTTGTATGTGTATAAATGTGTGCATTTTTGTAAGTTTCAAAATAATTGGAGGAATTCCATTTTAAGAAGTATACGGTAAGTTTCCTGCCATCAAAGAGCCTAGACTCTCTCTATAAAAAATATTCATAAAATATACAAAGTGCAAGAGGGTGACAATGTGTCACAAGTGAGTAATTCAGTAAACACATGCTACCATAATTCTGAAAAAACTAAACATCAGAATCTGATTGGTTCACTTTGGGTAAACATCTAAGAGTCCTAGACACTAAGGGTCCCAGCCAATACAGTATTGATCCTTCACTGAGTCATACAATATTCAGACTATTATAAAGAACCAAAAAGGACCATGGATGAGGGACAAGTTTGTTAACTGAGAAACTGTATACTAGTTGTTATGGAACTAATACATGATGTAGGGCAGAAGCCCTTAATAGGAGTCAGAGAACCATGATAAAAGTGGAAAAAAACAGGTGAGAAAAGGAAAATTACAAAAATCTTTGACTTGGAAAATCTGAGAGAGACAGATAGGTGATGAACAGGAACCAAGGGCACATTCTAGAAAATTGAGCGTCAAAGATGCCAAATTCATGCTTTATGCTGAGAGTGGTAGCTTAGATTAAGATGAGAATGTTTAAAGCCTGACAACAAACTGAGGATTTTAAAGATGAGATTGTTTATTTATTTTTTATTAAGTCTATTGGGGTAACACTGGTTAATATAATTACATAATTTTCAGATGTACGTTATAATTAGACATCTATATATTTTATTTTGTGATTATCACTCAAGGTCCAGTTTCCTTTAGTTACCCTATATTCGATCTTCTTTACCTACTTCACCCTCCCCCTACCTCTCTATACTTGGCCCCCTTTACTCCGTCTAACTCTCTCCGCCTTTCTCACTCCCTACCCTCTGGTAACCACTAGTTCATTGTCCATGTCTCTGAGCCTCTGTTTGTCCTGTTCATTTGTTGCTTTTAGGTTTATATCCCACATATAAGTGATATCATGTGATTTTCAGCTTTTTCAATCTGTCTTATTTTGCTTAGCATGATTATCTTGAGGTCCATCCATGTTGTCATAAATGGCAGTATTTCATCTCTTCTTACTTTATCTCTGAGTAATATTCCTTTGTATGTATGTACCATGGCCTCTTTAGCCAATCATCTATCGTATGACACTTCAGTTACTACTATGTCCTGGCCACTGTGAATAATGTTACTATGAACATCAGTGTGCCAATATCTTTTTGGATATGGGTTTTCAAGTTTTGGGGGTAAATCCCAGTAGTAGGATTGCTGGGTCACATGTTAGATCAAGTCTTAGTTTTTTTTTGAGGAAGCTCCATACTGTTTTCCAAAATAGCTGTATTAATTTGCAGTCCCCCCAGCAGTGTATGAGAGTTCCTTTTTCAAGATGAGATTGTTTAAAGCTTCATACAAACAGAATTTTGAGCTACATAAGGAAACCAAGAACCACTGAAGGTTTTTGTGAAGAATTATCTTTTTAAAGAGTAATTTTTAAGAATGTTATGAGTGGTTTTTAAGTTTTTAGTAAATTAAAATTATCAGCAGACAAACATGACAATGAACATCATAATAATCCTGGAGCAGAAGAGACAGATAAATGGGCTATACAGTAGTTAGCAACAATTTTCTAGGAATGGGAGTGCTGTAGCTGTAAATGGATTTTTTTCTTGATAATCCCACAGATAAGGTGTAACCAGAGATTAAAATCTACATGCATAGGTTGAATAATTTAGTCTGCAGGTGTATGTGGTATACTCTGTAAGAATTATAAAACTTTTCAACTTGAAAGATTTTAAAAAGGTATGTTCTCTCCAATTCTACTCTCTCTCCTTCCCTCTTTTTCTCTCATGTACATGCATGTATGTATGTATGTAGCTATAATGCTTACATTCCCCAGTAGAAAAACTTAGATCCTAATTCACCCACTTATTTTTTCTATTACACAATGTAAATATTTGAGTCAGCAAATCTTAATATAGCTTATAAAGCTTTATCTTCAACAGTATTTAGGTGATGAATACCCAAGAACTTTCTTGTTTAATATCAGGAAATCAATAATTCACTGATGAAATAAAAGTCAGGCATTACAATTCCAGAAGAATTAAATACCAGAAAAAAATTAGGACTTATCTAAAATTTTTCTGCTTGAAGAGGCTATATATACAAGGATTATTCAAGAATTACTATACTGAAATTGAATCAAAGTTCTAGAGACAGTATAAACATATTTGAGCAAAGTTTGCTTCTATAATGAAGAAATCATAATTTTTATGGTTGGGTATCACCATTCAAATTTAAATGTGTTTACTTAAATACAGTTTTTTGGAAAAAAAACACATTGAAAATATAATAGGGTTGAAACCATACCAACCATATTCTCTCACCATAATGCTTTGAAACTAAAGATCAGTTATAAAAAAAAAAGCAGTAAGAACCACAAAAACATGGAGATTAAACAACATGCTACTATAGAATAACTGGGTCAGAGAAGAAATAAAATAAAGAGTGATCAAGAGATACATAGAAATGAATGATAATGATAGTACAACACATCAAAACTTTTGGGACATGGCAAAAGTGGTCATAAGAGGAAAGTTCATATCATTATAGGCCTATCTCCAAAAACAAGAATGAGCCCAAATAAACAACCTAATGTTTCATCTTAAAAACTAGAAAAGGAAGAACAAGTGAAGCCTAAAGTCATCAGAAGGAAAGAAATAATCAAAAGTAGAGCACAAATAAATGAAAACAAAAGAATAATAGAAAAAAATTAATGCAACAAAGAGCTGGTTCTTTGAGAAGATTAATAAAATTGACAAACCCCTTGCTAGACTCACTAAAGACAAAAGAGAAAGGACACAAAGAAACAAAATCAGAGATGAAAGAGAGGAAATTACCAGACACCACAGAAATACAAAGGATCATGCAAGCATACTATGAAAAAGTATATAACACCAAATTTAATAATTTAGAAGAAATGGATCAGTACTTAGAAAAACACAATCTTCCTAGACTGAATCAAGAAGAACTGGAAAATCTAAATATACCGATCAGCAGTATGGAAATTGAAACAATCATCAAAAACCTACCAAAAAGTAAAAGTTGAGGACCAGATGGCTTTACCAGTGATTTCTACCAAACATTCAAAGAAGATTTAATATCTTTTCTCCTCAAATTCTTCCCAAAATATTTTATGAGGCCAATATTATCCTGATACCATATCTGGTAAAGATAATACAAAAAAGAAAACTACAGACCAATATCTCTCATGAACACAGAAGCAAAAATCTTAAATAAGAAACTAGAAAACCAAATCCAGCAACATATTAAAAAGATTATATACCACGATCAAGGGGCCTTCATCCCAGAGGCTCAGGGATGGTTCAACATATGCAAATTGATTAATGTGATACACCACATCAACAAACTAAACAATAAGAATCATACAATCATATCAATAGATGCAGAAAAAGCCTTTGACAAGGTATAGCATCCTTTTATGACCAATGCATTTAACAAAATCTGTATAGAAGGAAAAGTATCTTAACATAATAAAGGCCATCTATGACAAATCCTCAGCCAACATTATGCTTAATGGTGAAAAACTGAAAATCTTCTATCTAAGATTAGGAACAAGGCAAGGAATTATCGCCACTGTTATTCAATATAACATTGGAGGTTCTAGCGAGTATACTCAGGCAAGAGAAAGATATAAATGCATCCAAATAGAAAACGAAGAAGTCAGACTTTCAATAATTGGGGATGACGTGATTCTCTATACAGAAAACCCTAAAGACTCCACAAGAATGCTACTAGAAACAATAAGCAAATACAGTGAATTTTCTGGATACAAAACCAGTACCTTTATAACTTCCTCTCAAGCATTAGAACATACTGTACATCTTGCTCACTGTGACCTCTGTATATATGGCATTATTTTTAAAGATTAATAATTTACAGATTAATATTATAGAAGAAATTAATCTTATTGTGTAAATAAAAAAAAGAGAAGTAAATTAGCATATATATTTTATGCAAGGCATTTGAAAATTTAGGGATAATCTTATATTTGAAGTCAGATATGTTTAAGTAAACATTCAAGGTCTCAATGCTATTAGTGCAAGAATCATTATTAACACTCAGATTTTCCTGGCATGCATATCAACTTTTCCCTCCATTTATTAAATTAACTCTCACTTTTAGACCTAACATGACAAATAAAGACTTTTAAAACTTCTGATTTCAAAATGATAAATGTGCATTTTAGGAAAAAAAGGAAAATGAAGAATTCAAATAGAAACTAAAAAATATTACCAATATAACAACTATTTGTTTTCTGTAGTTTTACTATATGATTTCTATGAATGATTATTTAATTTTACTAATTTGGAATCATTGTATATATCATATTTTTATAGCATACTTTTTCCCTTTTTATAGACATTTTCACATGTCAATAATATCCCAAATCATTATTTTAATAGATCCATAGAAAAGCTTATTTAATATATCTATATTATTTATTTGTCATTCCTAACGTTTATTGTCAACAATAGTATGAACATGCTTTCAGCCACCATGTTATACATCTCTAATTTGTTTCTTGCAATAAATTCACAGAAAGAGATTTGTTTAGTTGAAAGGATATATATTTCTCAATTTACTGATAGGTTGATAAATTATCCTCCCAAAGTTTTTACCCATTTAGAGTCTCAAATATTGAAAGTGCCAATATTATTATTAAAACTAGTTACAAACTCTGCAAAAAAGCTTTGCCAGACTTATGTGAAAAAATACTATACAGTTACTGTCATGACAAATACATGTGGTTTTCATTAGCCTTAGTCAACTACAGTCCAAAAATATTAAATGAAAAATTTCAGAATAAACAATTCATAAATTTAAACTGTGCATCGTTCTGAATAGTGTGATAAAGTCTTGCACTGTCCAGCGTCCTCAAGCCTGAGACATAAATCATCCCTTTGTCCACAGTCTCCACTCTCTATACATACCCTGCCCATTAGTCACTTAGTAGTCTTCTTGATTATCAGATTTACTATTGTGGTATCACAGTGTTGTGTTCATCACCCTGATTTTACTTCACAAAGGCCCCAAAGTGCAAAATAGTGATGCTGGTAATTCAGGTAAACCAAAAAGAGGACATAAATTGCTTTCTTTAAGTGAAAGATGAGTAGTACGATATTTTGAGACACTACATTCACATAAGTTTTATTACTGTATATTGTTATATTATTCTATATTGTTATTATTGTTAATATCTTACTGTGCCTAATTTATAAATTAAACATTATAATAGGTCTCTATGTATAGAAAAAAAAAACAGTGTATACAGTTTCAGAAATCCACTGGCGGTCTTGGAATATGTATCCTCAATGGATAAGGGTCACTACAATATTTTGGAAATTTAGTTAGCATTTCTTTGATTATTGGTGATGCTGGGAATCCTTTCATTGGTGAAGCTGGGAATCCTTTCATTGGCTTATTGATGTTTTGTGTAATTTCTTTTAAAATAGACTATGTCTATCTATTGGGGGTTTCACATTCTTTTTAAAATAGAGTTTTCATACATAAAAATGCCTTTCATTGTATTTTTTAAATAGTGTTTTCATTCATAAATAGCTTGTTCAATGTATATTTGTACCACTTTTCAGTTTTGGCCTTTTATCTTTGTAATTAGTTTTATAATCAGATAATTTATGTTTAATGTAGTCAACTTTGTAAATACTTTAAAATTCTCATATACACTTAGAAAATATGTCACCACAGTTCAATTAAATATTTCTATCTCTATATTTTCTAGTTCTTTTATGTTTGCATTTCTTCACTGAAATATTTAATAGAGATTTATTTGGTCATAACAAGACTTTTGTTTTTCCCACTAATATTGTTAGGCAGTCTTCAAAATTGTCAAGGCTGGCTAAATGATCACCAAAGAGCATTTTGTTTATCTTATTATTTATTTTATATCATTGCATATTAAGAAGGGCTGTGATCTGATTACACTTGTATTTTTATCTTATGCTCAAACATGAAATAATCCATCTTAGACCTTTTTGAAATGAGAAAAGGAATTATAAAAGAAGAAAAGTAAGGCTAATTTTAACTATCCTAATAAAATGTTTATATGCTGTGTGCATACAATTAGATGTCTGTTCAAAACTGAGTGAACATGTAATTTCAGGTCTCTAAGTATCCTTTTGAGGTAAACACTATTAATATTCTAATTTATAAACTAAATAATAATATCAAGGCAAAAAGTTTTATAGACAGAAAATGGTAGAAATAATATTAAAACCAGTCAGTCTGTCTCCAGTGTCTATGCTATTAATTGTTACAATATATTTTCCATAAATAAAAAAATAAAGGAGAGGGAGAAAAGATGGAAGAGGGGAGAGGAAGGAGAGGACCAGATGAGTGGGGATGAAGGGAGGGAGAAAAGAAAGAAGAAAGAAACTCAACAAATGCACACACACACAAAAACATTTCATTTCAACTTTTTGTCTTTTTTTTCTGCAAAGACTTTGAAAGACAGACACCAGAAGTAGTTAACATGAAAAATGAAAGTAGAGTTACAGGTAAGTATAGCCAAAGGTAAAAAGAAGTGTTCTTCAAAACAGGCAAGAACCATAAACATTAGTGGTATTATTTCCCTAAAGATGCTTAAATGTATAATTATTGAAATGATATTAAATTCTTTCCCTAAGGATAACAACAGCACCAGATGGACAGTGATTAGAGAGTTCCTAATTCCAAAATCACAGTACTGTTTCTTAAATATATTTCCATTTTAAAATAATGATATTCATATACACAATACTACAAATTACAAGCTGTGACACAGAAAAAGTCAGTAGTTAATGTAAAACTCTAAGATCAAGAGATTATGATATGTTATTTTATACATATAATTTATATTATATTAAAATCTAGACTATATAATAGTATACATATCTGTATATACATATGCATATATATACATATATATATACACATATATATCACAACACAAACACGTAGACCTGTCTGAAGATTATTATATGTGTGTGTATACATCAGACATACACACATGCACACACATACATATACAGCTCATATCTCCAAATTTAAAATATTATTGACAAACTGCAGGTAAAATGTTTTTATCTTACCATCACCTTTGAGTAAAAAGAGGGTAATTCTCTATAGTAAAGCAATCTGACGCCTAATAAAACAAAGAAAATACAAGTTTCGAAGACAGATTTTAAAGATAAAAATAAAGAAGGATTCGGAAGGAAGGTAGGTAAATGAAGGTATGTAAATAGAATTTTAATATACCTTACTTCCTAGGATAGAAACTCCTTGGGTAAATAACAACTTTTGCATTTGTTTCTTCTTTATTATTTTACAGATACCACTAGGAATCTGTAAACTGTATTTGATACCTAGTGGTATCAAATCTACCTTTTAACCCACATACACACTAATAAAATGGAATTGCCAGTTTATGCATCTACCTTTACATTCTGTGATGTGGGCTCCACCCAAATGTTTTTCCATGGTGTTGGAAAAGTGCATATTATTTTCTAAAAGATATGCACTTTGCTTCACCCCAGGTATTGAAAAATACAAAAGCTATTTGCAGAAGGATTGAGAGTATCTGAGCTCTAGATGTTTTCTTTTCTGAGACTTGTTTTAAATTCAGGGCAGAAAAGCTAGTGTAATATTGGAATTGAAAAGAGCAACAGTGTTTTGACATTGTATATCTTGACATAAACCCTGCCTTATTCACAGTATGAGATGTCACGAAACTCAACTCAGCATAACATGAAATCAAATGGGTTAAAATAGTTCAAATAGTGTAGCTCTGGCATCCGGCATGTAGTAGTGCAAGGAGTTTGTGACAGAATAATATCATCATGCAATGTATTTGTGTACCTGCTATGTGTCAATGACTGTAAAGGACACAGAAATTCGTAATACATGTTTCTAATTCTCAAGAGTGATCACACAAGTAGCATTTATTGAAAAATCAGATAGTAAACTGAACACTTTACATACATTGTTTTTTAATCATTATATTAACCTCATGAATTTGGTTATATTTTTACAGAGATAGAAAAATGATCCATAAATTATTGATTAAATCATCTATGGTTCTTAATCAGCAAGTGGTTAACATATTGATTTATATAATTTGGTGCATATGCATTCGTTAGTGTAAGACCTTCATGGGTAATTCCACCATTTTTATATAAAATGATATAATTATTCTATCCAGTTACACAAAATTGTTTCTTTTTATCAGATGTCTGATAACTTTTATGCAACTAATCTTGTTACTGTCCTTTCTTACTTTTTTGTGTGTTGCACTGCACTCTTCTAACTTCTATTCAAGTCCTGTTTTAATTTTAAAAACGCTTTCTTACACTTCAGTATGTTTTGTCTTTATGTAATTGTTTTTTTTTTTAATTCTGTTTTTAATAAACTCTGCATCTCATAATTCCTCCTCAGTCTAGTGAGGATCAGCTCTACATGGCAGCTCTCACTGTAGGTATCTCTTCTATCCCTCCCAACTACTTCAGGCAAATGTGTCATATCTACTTGATTTAATTTTAGACCTACTTTCTCTGTCTCCTTTCTTTTTATTCTTTTCTTTTCTTTTTTTTACAATCCCTTATTCTTATTTTGTATGCCTATAGCACCTGGTCTTCTTAGGTGGTCTCCCATCCAAGTACTAACCAAGCCTGACCCTGCTTATCTTCCGAGACCAAATGGGATCTGGCTTGACATAGCCATAGACTACTTTCCCTGTTTCTTAGATTTTTGTGTGTATGTGTGTGTGTCACATTATAGTTTGTGAAGCCCCTGCAACCAGCTTGTGCAATTTTTACTTTTTTATCAAAATTAAGGGGAAAAATTTTTAATATAATTAAATAATATAATTTGAGCATGTTATGTTTACGTATTTGTGAGATATGCAGTAAGAGGTGTCCATAAGACTGCAAGTACTTAGGAAGAAAACTATCTTTGTACATAAAAAGCCAGAAAATAACAATGAGCAGGTGAGCTTAAGAATGTAAATGGAGAATAAAAATTCATAAGAGAAATACCTTTCATGGAGGAAGAAATGGTCAACAGATGGATGTTCAAGATATAATTAATCAATAAATATTCATGTATGGAATATTAGAGGTTAGAATGTATAAACCTCAAGTACATAATAATAATGTAATTTATATATGTTATAGTTTAAAATTTAGTGTTCTTCTTATCTCACAGTATCTCTATAGTAGATAAAAGCACAAAAAATAAAGAACTACCAATACAAAGAAACTCAAATTCATTATAATAACCATGACATTGATTTTAAGAAAACCAAAAATTTAGACACTTGGCTAGGATCTCCTCATCCTTATTAACAGAAAGAACTATAAAGTGTCATGATTTATTACATTGTTGTCAAAACTCTACAAGGATAAAACTTTGAAGCATTCAAGCTGGGAAAAGCTATGAGGATGAAAGTTGTGCTGGTTCAACAAATACAAAGCAGGACTTTCCTGGGCAAATTAGGATGTACTGTCGCCTAATTCTAAAGACACTTGGTAAGATACATATCATTAGTGAAACAAGTATCTCAGGTGGCAATAATTTCGTTTTTCTCTTGACTAACATCAAGCATTTTTTTTAGTTTCAGTAATTTATTTTTAATATTTTATTAAATTTATGGGGCATTGATTCTAACTTCATTCATCCAGCTCTTAGTTGTAATGGAAATTTTTATTACCACTTTGTTTCCAAGTAGGCTTTCCTGCCACAAACAGAATGTGTTGATCTAAGTGACACTTCTTTCTAACTCATCACACAAGTTTGTCTGTCAATGTAAATATATAATTTGCTTTTTGACACATAATTCATCCTTTACAGTTTGGGATGGCTAGATCAATTTCTTAATTGCTTTTGGTGATTTGATGTAACTTAGTTGCCAAGCACAAATATGTGAGACCAGAAACCTTCGTAGGTGTATTCAGAGAATAATGAGTAGAGCAAAAATGCTGGATCAAAGCCCATGAAGTTCAATTTTGACAGCAGTGATCCATATTTCTTAAGAAATGACTCCCATCACTGCAGCCAGCATCTATTAACAATGTCACTTCATCTCCATGGCAATCACTGAGAAATTATATCCCAAGTTTCAAAACAGTCTTGGTATTCTTCACTGCTTCTGCATAAAATTCCATTGATGAAACATGATTTTCTGTAGCTCTTTTCACATAGACTGTGGTCTCTGAAAATCCAATGAAATGCCTTTTTTTCCTCTTTATTTTTTTCCAGTTCTTCATTCACTGCACATTATTTTCAGAACTCATCCTTTCTCATTCATGTATGAAAAGTAAGTCAACAAGTTTAGAAGTTTAGGCTTTCTTCTTTTTTCTTGCGTTCTTGATAGTTCTTATCCCCAGCACACATGTCAAGTGACAGATAATGACAGTGGAGGTAATAAGGATATCTTGATTCTCAACCAAAGTAAACAGGCTCTCATAAAAGTCTGGAATTGAACAGATGACAAACTAAATTCTCTCTCTGAAAGCAATTATTTCTGAACCTCAGATTTAATAATCTGCAATTTTGAAAGCCAAGGGAAGTGCTCATTTGTGCCCAATCAATTTAAAACAGAAATCTGCATGATGATACAGATAGCAGCTGAGGAGAAAAATGTTTTTTTTTTTTTGCTCTGAACAAATAACAGATATTTATTCTACTACTTTTAGGCTCTCAATTTATTTTGATAGTATATAATATAATCATCTATATGACCAAACAATAGCTTCAAAAATAAGGCCATATTTTTGTACAGGATTATAGGTAACTGATTTAGTGAAATAATGCTATTCTTCAGGAAAAGGAGATGAGTCCCATTTGGCAGGTATTTGATAAAAGAATGTTGACTGCATAAGATTGCATCCCTTAAATAATATATTTAATTGGAGCAGTAGATTAAAACTGATGAATAGCTTTTTTTTGTTCATTTATCTTTTACAAATAATGACTTCATGAGAATGGCACAGGAGAAAACAAAAGCCAGTGTATAATAATTATATTAATGCTACGTAATTATTCTAAGTGGAGACAGGTAAATTTATTTTGAGGAGCTTTCATGAGCCAGAACTAAATATTTTATTTCTTTTAATCCTCAACCAATGAGATTGCTCATATTTCCATTTTCAGCTCAGAGTTATAGAATACTTACTGAAGATGACTTAAGTAAATGACGGAGTCAAGATTCAAAGACATATCAGACATGTTTCAAAGCATAGACATATATCACTGGCATCTACTAAGTGATGTGATAGGTTGAATCCAAAATATGCTTCTGGTATGATATTGCCACAATTAACTAAGTATAGAATGCTGTCATCACAATATAGTTTCACCTATATAAATTTATTTATTAATGAAAGGGATCATTAAATATCTTATTACATCAAAATGCTATGAAGTTAAAATCTTTATAATTGTGAACTTTACTTAAAATCCAATTAAGTATTTAGTAGTAGATGTGCCAAAATTGTGCATACAGGGAAATGTCTACTTTTTCATTATTTATCTTGACTCCTTAAAATAGTGAATTTAAAATATCTTTATATAAATTCAGATAATTACGAGGCTAGAAAGCTTTAAACTTGCACACAACTTTCATTTTCCTTACAAACTGATGCTTGGGGAAGTAAAGTGACTTACCAAAGATTTGATAGAAAGATGAGAAAATTATATTTAAAAAACTTTTATAATTCTTATTTGCTATTAGGTAGATTCAAGTTTTCTTAAACTCTAAAAACAATCCAATGTTTAACTAAGGTGGAGAGTTAATTTTGGGTGACCAGAACATTTCTTAACATACAATGATATGAATAAGAAAAATGTTTCCTCTAAATTGGGTCTCTTCTATGTCTTTCTTATTAAATTGGAATAGTTATGAGTTGTCTAGTACTTTTCCATTCGTTATTTTTATCTTTTTGTTCTTTTCTCCTTGAGATATAACTAAAACTTATAATGATAATATAAAATTATATATTATATAACTATTATCAAGAATTAGAGAAAGTTCATTTTAAATGTTTGGCAATTGAAAAGGCAAGATGGTGCAGAATAAGTCCAGTTGTACGACAGATGTATTCTAGACAACGAAATTATTTACATAATTGAAAAATGGCATTTATTGCCTTGATAGATATGTGTGTGTGTGTGTGTGTGTGTGTGTATATATATATATATTCTATACTGGAGACACAGTATTAAGTTCTTCACATTTACCATTGAGGTGGAGAGCACTCTGAGTTACTGAGAAAACAATATAATTTTAGCCTTTTTGCTTAAGAGTGAACCTCATGTGTTTCCTCATTAGAGAGTAGAGCTAGGCTACAGAAGACTAATTCTGAGGAGAGTGTAGTAGAACATCACATGGTAATATAGTACTTAATATATGACCAGCGTTCTTCTAAACCCTTTCTATATATTAACTCATATAAACCTCCAAGAAATACTGCAATATTGTCATTTTATTACGCTATTTTGTGGATAAATAACTGAGGTACACAGAGGTTAATAAACTTGATTTTCTCTACAATTGCTCCATTATTTTTCTTGAACATTTTAGTTTGCCAAACTTTAAATATCTCCAACTCCATCTTCCCTAAATGCTGTTTGCAAACAGAAAAGTTACATATAACCTTCACATTGCCTAGCTGTTTAAACATGTTTTGTAGATGAAGCTGAAACTGACAGTAGATTGTGGTTGGAGAGCATCCAGTATTTTCCCTTTCTCCTTCCTGTAATAGCTAACAGTTTCTGACTTTCCTGTCCTCATTCCATACATTTACCCCATTACAATATTTTTTCTAAGAAATTTAACTAATGAAGCTAATTTTACAATTATACATTTGGTATACATCTTTATACATATAAACCAGGTATAAGCCACACATTTACATGGCTGATCAATCATTTTTATTCCATATTCTCACAAATGTCTCCACTGCTTTTTTTTTTCTTACATTTATCCTCCCCAGTTTTCAAGTGATGATTTAAAATGTGAACACTGATCATTAATGATTTTATTCTATAAAAACTCTAAAGGTTACATGAAACACAGCCTCTTTATTTCAGAAGAAAGGAAAAGCGTCTCAGGTAATTTGAGATTTTCTAAAGTTCAAATGATAATAAGGTCAAAAATGAGCATTTGTTATTATTATTAAAAATTATTGGGATGACATTGATCAAGAAAATCCAATAAGTTTCAAGTGTACAATTCAATAGTATGTCATATACATCTTGCATTGTGCATTGTGTGTTCACCACCATAGTTATATTGCTGGATAAAAAATCATAATTATTTTTTATTCAGCAACATAAATACTCTTTATCACCAATACAAAACCCTGATCACAGAAAATCTTGATGTCTCAAAGTGCAGTAAAATTTCCCTTTCAAAGAGCAAATGTTAAATAGATAAATGATAGATAGATAGATAGATAGATAGATAGATAGATAGATAGATACTTTGAAATGGTGCTGTGAAATGGTTTTTATCCACCTTAATATGAAAATATGCTGATATAAACAAAATATTATATAACCACTAGCTATAAAAAGATTGTTTAATGTAAGAAAAACTAAATGAGGTTTTACAATCTTACATCAAGTTTTAAATCTGCAATTTTCAAAAATTATGTATTTTAGTATATTGCAAAATTATGATGCAGTTTACAAAACAACAATCCAGTGATTGGATGCTAAGTAAAGTTTAAGTTCTCAGTAAAGAAAGAAAAATGTTTTAATTTGGAATTGGAATAAAATTTCATTTAGAAACCTCATAATACACATTTGATCCCCCATGAAATGAAAGAAATACTTTATAACATTTGGACTATTTGGTTTAAATTAATTTTTAAATTTGTCTAATAGAGTTGCAACAGGATATATAAACTATCATTTTTTTTAAATTTATTTATTTCACACATTTAAATGCAGAATCCTTTTAAACAATACTGTAGGTTTTATGTTTTTTTATGTAAAGCATGTGAACAGAAGCTGTCACTGAAAATTAGGACAAACTATGTTTTACAGTGTTTTGCAAGCTTAAAACCAATGAAAAAATATTAATTTTTAACTTGAAAAGTGGGTTATATTGAATGACATACAATTATTGAATAACAGACAATTATTTTTACTATGTGTGTCTGTTAACCATTGCTTCCTAACAAAATCTCAATGGCCTAGAGTTCATCTTCATCCTTTTAATGGAAGGAGCCAAATATAGAAGGTCATGAATAGGGAGAAGCAAAAAATGTACAAGATGTTGAAATTACCACAAAGGATAACATAAGAATATTCTGGAGAAATGACTGTCATTGCCAAAAATCATTGAATGATTGTGCATTGGCAATTATAAGAAAAAAATGAAATCACTACAAAAATATTTTTTTTCCACAAAACTCACATAGTTTTAATAACTAATCACAAAGACAGAAACATATTACATTTAATTTTCATATCTCCTTAGTCTACTTTGGTTATGACATTTTCTCACACTTTACTTGTTTTTGATGACCTTGACAATTTTAAATTACTAATCAGGCATTCTGGAGAATTTGTTTCAATAAGTGATTTGTGTGGTGATTTTCTCACGACCACCCTGAGGCTAAGAATTTTCTTTTTTCCTTGGCAGAAAGACTACAGAAGTGAAATGTCACTTAGAACACATCATATCAAGGGTACATGCTATTAATATGTCTTAGCACTTTTAATGTTGACCATGATCGTATCGGAGAGGTATTTAGCCAGGGATTACCACTGTAAAGTTACACATTTTCCCCTTCTTTATTTTTACTGCTTCATAATATTCCAATGTTTGGATGTACTATAGTTTGTATATCCATTTACTGAATGAAGGACACTTTAGTGATTTCCAGTGTTTGAGATTATGAATAAGATGCTGTTATAAATATTAATATGCAAGATTTTTGAGCTCATAAGTTTTTGAATCAGCTGGATATATGCTTAGGAACACTACTACCATGGACTTATATGGTAAAACTATGTTTAACATTGTAAAAAAATTGATGAGTTGTCTTCCAGAGTGCCCATTACCATTTTGTAAGAAACAAGAGTTCCTGTTGTTTCATCTTTCACAACCAACTGCTATTGTCAAATTTTTTTTTGGTATTTTAATCAATCAAATTGGTATACAATGGCTCTGGATCTATATTTCACATATTTTTTTGTACACACATCTACAGGGTCATTTCTCACATTGTATAATGTATTTACATTATTGTCTCTATTACTAAACTTAGCCCCTTAAGAGTTTCTATATCTTATTCACCATAACCTCTTAGTATCTGACATATAGTAGGTAAATTATTTTTAAATGAAGGAAACATAAAGTGAAAGAACAAGACTTGTGATCTGAGAATAATTAAATATGTGAAGAAAAAGACATACTAATAGATTATCTGTTTTGCATTGTGTCCAATGAATTTGAACTGGACTTCTCCTGACCCCACATAATGTCCTTTTAAAAAATACTGTCCTTTGAAATATGTTTCAATAATTCATTAGAATCTTCTATTAAAAATTAGTTTCCAAACAAAAATTAATTTTCCCATATGTTAACATTAATATAGAAATAAATGTCATGTTTATTATAACAAAAGGATTTTATTTTCCAATTAGATATCAGTAACAAAAATTTTAAGCCAATATATATTTGAATAATATTTTCTAATTTAACACGTAAATACTTAACTATATATTATTTGTGGACATGAAAAATAATAATAGTATATATATTGAGGGTGGTATATAAAAAAACTATATGTTATAATTGAAATAAATTGATACATATTTAGTGAATTTATTGTTCCACACATGAGACTACATTCCTTACATTAACTTAAGATACATAATTATTTCATAATATATAAAATTATAACCAAAAGAATTTAAGGAAATTGCTTAATATCACTTATTTGTTAAAGTATCAGGCCAGGATTTAAAATTTCAGTCAGAATTTATTTCATACTTTAAACTGACCATTTATACTAAATGTATTTTTGACCATAGTTAATTGCTCTAGTTTTTCTTAAACTACCTAAATCTAAAATCCCTCAAAGATAAAGAGATGTTACTAAATCACCATGCTCTTTCGTAGGGCACCTTACAGCAAAAACATGATATAGATATTAAAATAAGTGATGGTACAGAAGAAAGCTAAAAAAGAGCATATTTGTCAGACTACACCGTAATCATCCATGGTGATTCATTTCCTGATTTTGCTTTTACTTCAACTATAGCTGTGATGTCAATTTTTCTATAGTACCCTGAGGGATTTTTAAGTTATTCTCGATGTCGATGCTTTACTTCCCACATAGTCCTCATTCTTTTAGAAATAAAATAAGAGAAAGTGGAAGAAAGTGACTCAACGATTCTCAAATTTGTGCTATGTGAAAATTTATTCTCCAACCTATCTTCCTCCTCTTTTGACAAGAACCTGGACTTTTATGTACTTTTTGCTGACTTCTTGGAATTTATATTCTTTTCTTCACTCTTTCTGAGCTAGAACATGGATGAATGGCTATTTACAACAGTACATCTGTTGCTCTATGGACAAAAAATATTTGTTCTAGTAAATATTTTTTCTTGATTCCTTAGTAAAGCATGAGCCAAGAACTGGTTAGGCTTATGATATAACATGAGGCTGATGTCATTGGAATATCTTACATTGACTGAAAACTGGAGGAGACTAGTAATTTTTAGTGAATCAGTGTGATGGGTATATGACTGGCATAAGCTCTATTGTTGATTGACAACTACCAGTTTTCAAGTTGCTAAGAAAATTAAGGAGAAAAAAACTATTAAAAGGAAAGTTAATATTTTTTCAAAATTTATAACTAACATTATAAGTTTATTTATATAATTAATGAGAAATTAAATTGGAATTATTCTTTGATTCCCGTTTGAAGGGTAGCATCAATACTATGGCATTGTCATATTTTACAAGGAAACTGTAGCTTTAGAATTGCTGCATCGTTTTGGTAGCATTAGAATGGTTTCCAGATTTTTTTTTTTTTATGGATGAAGTAAGACGTCAAGAGAAATGAATTGAAATGACTCGGAGAAGAAAGGCTTTATTTAGCCAATGAAAATCAAAAAGCACCTGAAGAATAGGTAGCTCTCAATGAAGTAGTGTCAGGATTGTTACAGAATAGAGGATTGAATATAGCATACCTGTTACAGTCTGGGTTAGGCTGTTTTTTACTTTAGCCAAAACATGCAGTAGTGGACCATTACTGTTTTAACAGTCCTTGCTCAGAGTCCTGATAACCACCAGAAAAAAATATTTTCTGAGAATTATTTTTGTAAACCCTACATTTAAACAGCTAATCAGGGTGATGGAAGTAGATAGCCAAAAATAAAAGGATCCAAGGTAGGAATCAAAGAGGAACTAGGACATTCTGCTGTGTTTGCTTTAATGTTTTTACAAATATAAAGTATTTATCTTTCTTTGGAAAATAAATAGCTTTTGTTTCTTTTCATTTATAGGTACAAGTAACACACGTGCGCACACACACACACACACACACACACACACACACACACACACACTGTGGAGCTGATCTGGGTCAAGCCACAAATAATTGCTTTTGTTCCAAAGATTAGAAAGAATGACTTATTAGACTCAGTAGAGACTTACTCTTTCTTTACTACTCTTTGGTTTCTCTGAAACAGATCTCAAGATAATGACTTGTGTGAGGCTAATAACAAAAACAAAACAAAACAAACAATAAACCGAAAAAAACCCACAAACTTTTAAAGGACAAAACAGAACAAAGGTATAGAATTGGGGTAGAAAATATGAGGGGAAAAATTTGGTGTCTAAAAAGTTCTTCGGAAAGGTTCTAAGAAAGTTCAGCTCTGTTAGGTAGATAAGAAGGAACACGATTGGTGGATTGTATGTAGAGTGTGTTTAATTTTGTAAGAAAGTAACGATCTGTCTTACACAGTTGCTGTGCCAGTTTGCATTCCTACCATGAACCAATGCAAGTTCCTGTTGCTTGCTACAAATCCTCTCCAGCATTTGATGTCAGAGTTTCAGATTTTGGCCATTCTAAATGTATATAGTGGTATCTTCTTGCTTAATTTGTTTTTCATTGATAACATAAGGTCTGGAGTATCTTCTCACATGCTTAATTACCATGGGTGTATCTTTTTCCGTAAGATGGCTGTTAATGTCCTTGTCTATTTTTAAATTAGTTTGTTTTTCTTATTATTGAGTTTTAAGAGTTCTTTCCATGATTTGGATAACTCTCCTTTATCAGATGTGTCTTTGCAAATAATTTTTTCCCCAGTCTGTGGTTTGTCTTAGCTCCTTGACAGGGTCTTTCACAGAGGAAAAAAATGTAATTTTAATTAAACTCAGTTTATCAATTCTTTCACGGATTATGTTTATAGTGTTGCATCTGAAGTCATTGCCAAAACTAGATTTTCTCCTATGTTATCATCTAGGAGTTTTTGAGTTTTACATTTAATATTTAGGTCTATAATCCATTTTGAGCTAATTTTTATGAAGGGCATAAGGTTTGTTTTTGGATTCTTTTATTCTTTTATTTTTGTCATTATTGTTTGTTTGTTTGTTTGTTTGTTTGTTTGTTTATTTATTTTTTGCGTTTGGATGCCCATGTTCAGTTATTCCTTGCTGCTTTGCAAAGATCCGTTGACAGTATTTATGTGAGAGTGTTTCTGAGCTCCCTATTCTGTTCCTTATATTTATCTATTCTTTCATCAGCACCATACTGTCTTAGTCATTGAAACTTTACATTAAGTCTTGAATTTGGGTATTGTCAGTCCTTTAACTTTTTTCCTCTCCTTAATAAATGTGTTATATATTCTGGGTCTTTTGCTTCTCAATATGAACTTTAGAACAAGTTTCTTGATTCCATGAGATAATTTGCTGAGACTTTGATTGGGATTGCCTTGAATTTATAGATTAAAATGAGAGGAACTCACGTCTTGACCATATTGAATCCTCTTATCCATTAACACACGCAATATTTCTCCATTTATTTGGTTCTTCTTTGATTTTATTCCATAAGAGTTTTATAGTTTTCCTCATTAAAAATCCTCTACATTTTTGTTAGATATACCTTACTATTTCATTTTCAGTAGTGATAATATAAATGATATTGAGTTTTTAATTTCAAATTCCACTTATTCATTGTTGCTATATAGAAATGTATTGACTTTATGAATTAACCTGTATATTTCAACCTCCCTATAATGGCTTATTAGTTACAGGACTTTTTTTTTTTTTGACATTTTCTTTTTAGATTTTCTACATAGCTGATCCCGTCATCTATGAACAAAGACAGTTTTTTTATATTTCCCAATCTGTATGCCTTTTGTTTCTTTTCTTGTCTTATTGCATTAGCTAGGATAATTGTTCATTAAAAAAGATGACTTCCTATGGTAATACTAAGTGATTTAATGATACCGATAAGGTAGAAAGAAAAAGAGTGCTTTTTAAATAAGACTTGTTCAGTTTCAGAATTGAATTTCACTTGTCTAATCAGATTTATAAATGAAGAAACTAAGTTTAACTGATTTCACCGAGTTTACACTAGCTTAGTACTAAAAAAAAATGCTAACCTATCTCTAGCTCAGTGATTTTCAACCATGCATGACTTTTTTCCCCAGGGGATATTCAAAAATATGTCTGATTGTCACTAATTGAGGAAAGGGGTTGCCAGTGGTGTCTAGTATAGCAGAAGTCAAGTAGGTTGCTAAATATCCTATAAGGTATAGGACATCCTCTCATAGCAAAGAACTGTTTAGTTTAAAATGTCCATAAGTCAGAATTTCAGAGGTTGAGAAATTCTAGATGTTGACTGTATTAGTTAAGCTAGAGCAAAATGCTAAAACAAATTTTTGTTGGTTATGTGATGGAAATCTATCCTTGTTCAGTTGAGTCCAGAGCAATTATTCCTGATCGGAAAACTTTTCTTTCACCTATGAACCAGGTCACTAGATATATTACCTATTACTATGCAATAAGCTATGCCTAAGTTAAAGTTACTCATGAATTTAAATGTCTTAAAAACAACTATAACAATAATACATTTATTGTACCTGATAGTTTCTGTATGT
The DNA here is from genome assembly GCA_030015415.1 of Cynopterus sphinx. Lineage (NCBI taxonomy): Eukaryota > Metazoa > Chordata > Mammalia > Chiroptera > Pteropodidae > Cynopterus > Cynopterus sphinx. Next base: position 123,173,860 of record CM057383.1, read on the forward strand.
CAGGAATTTGGAGGCAGCTTGGCTGGGCAGTTCTGGCAAAGGGTTTCTCAAAGAGTCAGACATTTGTTGGAGCTGCAGATATCTGGAGGTTTAACTAAGGAAGAAGCTTGCAATCATTTCCAAGGGACTCACTGACATAGCTGATAAATTGGTACTAGATGTTGGCAGATACTCAATTTCTCTCTACATGGGCTTCTCCACAGGGTTATTTGGGTGGTCCCGTAGCAGAAAAAGCCAGTCAAGAAACCAAAGTGGGTGCTGCAGTGCTTTTTATGACATAGCCTTTAAAAACATGCATCATTTCTACAATGCTCTATGTGTCTCTACCTTCATTGCTATGTCTCCATTATATTGTCACAGACTTCGGAGATCACCCTTGAGGACATCTCTATCCCAGTCAACATGAAGAGAAAAAAATGCAGAGAAAATCACATGAAAGAGATTTGGGGACCAGAGCTGGTAACTGGGCACATTCTCTCTTACTATACAAAATCCAAAAGGGTGTTTGGAAAATTTAATTGATCCCCATGATCAAAAATAAAAGTAAACAAGTATGGCAAAATGTTTATTAAAATTTGGTCATAATTCCAGAAATTTACTTGAACACAATATTTCAGATCATGTCTTGCAAAATGTCATTCACTTCAGAAATGAAGAAGATATAAAACTAAAATTGGGAGAGCAAAGATAATTAATAATCAGATTGAGAGTTATTATTCAATGAGTACATTACATAATTTGATATCACATAATTATGCTTTTTATTATGATAGTAAAAAAATTTCTTCACTTTTTCTATCATTAACTTAGGTTACAAACTAATATGGGTTAAGTTTCTTCTTTATATAATATAATGTACAGCACATTTAACAGACCTGAGAAATAACTATTACAATCTTTATGATATACATCAGGAAATAGACTAAAAACATTTCAATATATTATTTTAAATGATAGGGCTAATAAGTGAAATATATAGAAGTCACATCTGAATTGCTCTTGCACTAATACTCATGAATTTGTGTGACACACAAAATCAGATATTCTCGTTTTACCATCAAATTGATTTTACTTCACTCACAGATTCTTAAAAAGATCTGTAAGGTCTTTAAAATTTTTATTCATATATTTATTTTAGTATTCTCTTTATAGACAAGTAATTACATGTATAGATATGTCTATAACTGCAGACTTTTCTTTAATCTTAACTAGAAGGATTTAATACAATATGGAAGGAAACCTCAGCCATGAAATGACATTGTACTAAGGTGCTTTTTATCATATTTGAAAGCAGTTTTGGAGAGTGATATTATACAAGCAAATATAATGATGCATAAACAAAGAAATTTAGCTATAGAATATTCAAATTATATCAGCCAGAAGCTACAAATTTTTCTTTAAAGGAGAGATTATAGAGTAATATATTGAAAGCCAAAATATTCTCTTAAAAAAAAAAAAAAAGTCTTTTGGACACACAGCATACCTCTGCTTATTCCCTATACATTTGTATGACAAACTATTCAGTGTCATTCTGCTCTTGGAAAGGTATTTTATGATCAAGTGATGATTACGTTAGGGTGATGAGATTTGAAAGGTATGTAAATGTGCTCTGTGATGGAAGAGCCATTTACCTATGAAAAGCAACATTGCTAGAAAACGGATACATTTAGAAGTAAATGGCAAACCAAGTGAGCCTCCCAGTATTTGGCTGGTTCTTAATCATCACCATGTCCAAAAACTTCCAGTGCCATTAGATGATGAAAATGAAAATCTAGTTAAGTATTGGAAAAGTCTATAATTTTTCCTTCTCAGCCAAGGAATAAATTGGGCCTAAAAATACACCTCAGTACATATAGAGACAGTTGTTTGAGAGCATGATCAAAGACCTGATCTCCTTTCATTACTCCTCTATTAACTCCACTCAAAAAAAAAAAAAAAGATGCTTTTGTTTTGTTTTGTTGTTAGTGCAATGCTGTGTTTCGTTTGTCTGTTGTCATTACTGCAAGCTGAGCTCACTTAACTAGGCATGTTCTTTACATGAGTATTCTGTTCCTATTCTAGGAAATCATCTTTCTTTGTATTAAGAATTAAAAGTATTAGTTCATGTACTGGGGACAAATTCTCAGACTTTTTTTTTTGTCTATACTCATTTTGTGAAAAGTAGAGGATTTTCTAGGACCTTCATTATTTTCCATTTGCATTATCAGTGTGACAACTACCCTATCCAACACCACTGTCACCAAATAATGTCACTCCTTTGGCTGGAAGGCTAACAGTAATACTTTCCACAACAACCTCCTTTCTTGCTAATTTTTTTAAGTTAAAAAAAATAAAATTAATGTATACTGGGAATCAAGTGCTAGAAATATCCATGATATTAAATATTATTCACATAATATTCTACTCTAAGGACTCTTTATAGATTCTGCACTAAAGGAACCAAGACTTATGCTTTAATAGTCACAATAACAAATTCTAACATAATGGAGTTCTTATGTGGCATCATATTATATGATGCCTCATAGCATTAAATTCTCTCTTTTTTTTTTTGTCCATTAAGAAAAATGACTCCAAATCAAGGAAGGTATAATAGAGAATCTTGTGGTCTGTCAACCTCTAATTTAAGTCAGCTAAAATACAAAAATCAAACAAAGCAAAAACAAAATTTAAAAGTTTACTTTTGTTAAACTAAACAAAAGCTGAAAGTCCCTTCCATTTTTTAGTTTTTTGTACTGTTATAGAATCACATTCAAGAAAGGTAGCCCTCAACACACTGTTCCCACCCATTAATAAGCAGATCAGATCTGATGGGGAAATAAAACATACTGTACTAGAAAGAATATTAACTTTAGAATTACATATTTTGCGAAAACTGAAATAATTATTTAACTTCCACAAGCCTCTGTAACTTCATCTTGAAAATTAGAATCACTAAAATTAGCACCCAGATTTTCTGTGAGAATTAAATCCAGAGCATGTACTAAATCTCCAGGCTTGTTCAGTTAATGTCATTAGTGCGGAATTTCACAACATGAGGCCATTTGAAGATTTCACCCAGATAGTCTAAGCAATTGGTCATTAAGTAAATGCAGGTATTTTACTTTTTCAAAAAAAATCTTAATTTCCTCCTCTCTATCTCAATATGTGTACTTAAGTTATGTGTTGGTTGGTTTGCTTATTTAAATTCTGAAGGAAGTTCTAGCACAGTTAAGCAAATCTAGTTTTAACCTTTGTTTGCAAATGCTTGTTTGATGGGGAGCTAAATAGGATTTAGTGGCTATTTGCTTCATATTGCAAGTTTCTAACTTTACCTTTTTCCTGCCTAAAATAAAAAAAGAAATGATATATTGATGGTATGCAGTGTTATTTTGAGACAAACACACACACACAAACATTTCTCAGAATTACATGCCTGTGACCATCTAAGTGAAGCACATTCTAGAGCCATTGCTGTTCACATTTTCTTATTTGATTCCAAATTACACAGCAGTAAAGCATATTGTATTGTTGAAAGAGCACAGGCTTTGAAATCAAACTGGCCTAGGGTCCATCCTGTCTTCACTACTTAACAATGATACAATTTTGTTCATGCCTCCAAAAACTCGGAGCCTAATTCTCTCATTGTATTTTAAGTTTAATAACACATTCCTGCTGTGATGCTAATGTGCCTATGCAACATACCTTTTCCATGAGTTGCCTTATTTTAGAGCTTCAGCATTCCAGATATCTGGCTCTTAGCCTGGCAGGCAGCAAAGTTGAAAGTGCTGGATAGGATGGTAATAATGTTGTCAACCTCAAAGATAATCGTGTGTCATTGATGCTCCTACAAGTGAGACCCAATAGGTTGAAGGTAATGTTCTCTGGACCATGTTCATTTTTTTTTTTTTGTCTTTTTGTTAAAGCTTCATTATATTGTAAAGGCATACAAGGTCATTTGCATTTTTAAAAAAATTCTATGAAACTACAAAAGAGAAAGCAGTTATCCAAAACCTCACCATAAGTAAAATAATTTATATTTCACTGATGATTTTCCTTAAAAGCATGGCACTGATTCTATATCTAGTTCTCGATCTCTGCATAATATACATATAGCTCTGTGAAGATGTTTCACTTTATGCTGTAGACAAAATTCCATGATTTATTTCAGAAAATATACATCTATATTATTATTTTTAATAATCACATTGTTTTATTTTGTAGGAATTCACATGAAAATAGTTAATTCATACTCCTCTGAAAGATATTTGTGAAATAAAGCTCAAAGAAGTAACTGCTTAGGTTATGCAGCTGGTGATCATTGAAAAAGAAAAATAAATTTAGGTCTCCCGGCTTTTGAAGCCCATCTGCCCTGACTACAGAACATTGCTTGGCTTTCCTCATATAGCATTTACAATTATTTGAATACATGTCATTGACCTCGACAAATCATTCTAGGTTCTAAAAACAAGGTTAATGTTGTAGGTTCAATAGCTCATTCAGTTTTGTTTTCTCCCTCATTTAAAGCAAGATTCTAGCCAATATACTTGTAGCTCCCTGTGCCTAGAACATAAAGACACTAAATAAAGACCTCTCATTTTATGTAATTTTGAAAGTTAACATGGAAAATACCATCCAAAAAAAAAAAGTGCCCTCAGCTGCATTAGTAGAAACATTAGCCCTAGGCTTAGTTTGCACCGAACTAAAATGAGCAGTCAGAACAACAAAACAATGCTCACCAGTTGCCTGGCATTGTGCAAACTCAGTCATAAAGTACATGTTATGATGTAACACCCACTGGGGCTAATTATTCCCTTTTATCTACAGAAGAGCACAAGCTGTGCAACCTTTGGGAGTATTGACTACTCAGAAAGCCTTCCATTCCTCTCTCCTCCCACTCTCTGCCCACAACAGGAATTCTCCCTTCAAGCTTCCATTTTGGAAGGAGAGAGAAAAAAATCCTTGGTAATTGATAGTCTCTCTTCTGGCATGCAGTGGAGCAAAAGCCTGCAACTGTAACTCTTCTATCCACACATATTTAATAGATTCTCACTGAGTCGTATGGACTTTGGAGCCAACTTTGACCCCTGCCAAGCCTATGAATGAGTGATGTCCACCAGGTCTTGTGCTCAGCTCCTGTAGACGCATGCTTATGGCTTCTCTTATGGAGTCAATCCATCCCGTATTCGGTTGTCCTCTTTTCCAGCTGCCTTCTATTTTTCTCAGCATTGCTGGGATCCCTACTATCTATGAGATAAAAACTTAAACATGGTGCCAGGCCCTCAAAGATACAACCCTCTTGCTTGCTTTCGTCACTGCTTCTCTGACTATTTATTCTCTTATACCAAGCCTATCTGCTCATTGTTTCCCAAAAGCTAATCCTACCATCTTGCCTTTCTACATTACATTACTACATCTTCACAAAATGCATTCATATCTCTTCTGCCTATGTGAATCAATCACATAGTCAAGTTTATGTACCACCTGCTTTCTAATGAGTTCCAGATGACATTTTTGTCGATGTCTCATTTATTTATTAGTAGTTTATTTGCTCTGAAATACATCTTTCTATGGTCAATTTTATTTTTTGACTACATGTTAATTTTCTCTGCCAGTAAATGAATTGCCCTTTATCTCTAGTTGCTTAAATACTGACGTATCTATCTTTTGTTAGGTGTTCAAATATAATGATTGAGTAATTTTTTGGACCAGAGAGCTTAAACCTCTAATGAGACAATCTTTCACATTACAGTGAATTAAAAAGAATTTTTTCTTTTGGTAAATATGCACAGAGAGAATCATCTTTAGTTTAAAATCTTCTTTATATTAAATCTATGTCAGCCCATCTGAAACTACTGAACACCAATTAGCACTTGTGAACGCAGATTGCACCTGTAACACTCATAAAGAGTCTGAGGTAAGAAGTAGTTTTAATATATTTGGTAACAACAGAAGACATAACTCTCTCAAAAGATCATGCAGGGTCCTTTCTACCAAAGAAGTCTGGGGGAGAAACTAGACTGCTTAATATGAAAGTAAAATGTTGAACTTTTAAACAGTCATGCTGGTTTAATACCAGAAATGTTTAAAGAGGCCTTTAGCTATTTTGCTGTTCTCATATTGTAGGCAAATAGTCATAGATCTTCTTCCGTGCTTCTTTAGGGTCTTCTAAGTCAATCTCAATAGGTAAATATCAATTGTTCAGCTATAAAAATCCATAAAAAGCAGAAAGAGCATTATGTTTTGCATACAGTAATGTGTTTGTAAGTGTTTTATAAGCCCTGTGCAACAAAAATGGAAGTGTGAATACCAGCAATGTGATATTTCAGTTACTCTCTGGGGCTCATAATAATATTAGCAATATGTTTCAATCAAGCTCACAGTACATTTATTAAGAACTTTATGTGGTTTTCTTTTTCACTTTGAAGCTAATACATTGCTTAAAAAAAATCTTCCAAGATAATGTGTGGCATCAATTCTTGTATAACAGCTGATGTTTACAAGAGCACAACATGAGACATTATCCAGAATGACTTGAAGCCAAACCATGAATTTAGAGGGCTACATGAATTCCCATTTTCAATTTCCAGCAACCCACACAATTCTATAGGATATAAACTAGAGCAACTGAACAGCATAAGCATAGCCCCAAATCTATTTATCTTGTTAATTACACCTCTAGGACAATCCTCTAAGTAAGTACAGAGAGGTAAAAAATAAATTTAAATCAACCCAATTTTAATGACACCCAGGATATTGTTTCTCACCCAAGTGGACAGACCCTTTATTTACCCTTTTGCAAAAAGAAGGAACATTTAATTTGCTTTTTTTCCCCCTCAACAATAGACTACCAACCTAGAGTTTATATAACTATGAGGATTCAGTAATCTCACACTACATTTGTAGTGTTTATTTTACATCACGCTTTTTGGATAGTTCCAGATTTGTTCATTCTATGCACATATTGTTCCTTTTGTACAAAGACTGAAATAACCAACGAGGAATATTATTTATACAGATTCTCTTAAATTCCTTTTATCTTTCTGTAAGCCCTTCCCTGGTCTTTTGTTAATAGTCTATTGCTGTGACTCTTTTCCTGTAGGTTGTCCTTGGGCTACTAGGACCAGCCACTTTGCCCTGCAGGCATAGAGAGTGAGTCTTTTTGGTACAGACCTTAGCCAGTGATACAAAGACTGAGAACTTAGGTTTCTGGCCTCAGGGCATGGCAACTCCTGCACAAATCTTGCACTCTAGAATTTTCAAGGAAATCAGCCAAAATGCCTTTCATGATGCTTTGCCACAAATCATGGTCTCATTTGTTTTTTTTTTTATTGGTTCTTATCCTTCTTCTCCTTTCACTAGTTTATCTTGGGGGTTCTTCCTAATAAATCACTAGAATACAAATGCTCATTTTGAGTTTTGCCTCTGGGGAAGTTGAGTTAAAAAAGCTTGTTTTACACATAGATGTTTGCTTATGAAGTACAATTCTTCATCTACAGCAAAGGTTAATGTAAAAATAATTTATTTTATTACTGACTCCTTTGCAATAATAATCTTTGTTAGACTTCCTTTTAGAGAGAGCATGGGTTCAAAGTCAACCTGGGCTGCTCACTAGCTGCTCAATACTAGAAATAGTTAATTAATTCTTGTTTTTTCAACTTTATTGGAATAAATCTCTAAAGGGATATATTGAACATTAAATGAATATGTCTAGCCTAGTGCTTTTTGTCATAGAATTTTTCATTATAAAATAGTTCTCTTTGTCCTAACCACCCCTCTACTTTCAGAAAATGTTTACTCTAACAGAAGTGTGATATATTCAGCTCAACAGTAGTGGGACAATAAGTTAATACCATGCAGATTATATCATGTCACCCTGACTACTGATCTTTCAAGAAAAGATAAAGAGGATATTAAGAGGGTAGGAGGAGAAAGAAAGACATATAGAGTTTAGAGGCATTAAGATTCTGAACATGTCATGATGGACAATATATCTTTCCTCTAATACTGAAAGCCAACACTATCACCAAATTTAACTAGAAATGTCATTATAAAAGCAAAGTTTTAAAAACTCCAGGTATTTGGGGAGTGCAGGTAATACAGTTTAAAAAATTTACTGAGGAAATCAAGTTATTTGATATTTTATTTATTATAAAGATAGTCAAACTGCTTAGTGAGTTTGTCCATGAAGTAGAAACATTATATTGAGGTAGTAGCAGGTTACTTCATAGTTACAATTATTTGCCTAACTAACATCTATGATCTCTTTCTTTTTCCTGAAAGATATTCAATGTTGTTTAAATATTTAACCTTTCTTATGCAGCCCTTGTGGTGCTAGAGAATCTGAATTCAGCTCTCTGTCCATGAACAGGTCTGAATGGTCTAAAAACATCCTCACTTTTATTGATTTTAAAAAAATGTATACAACCTAACTTGGGCAAATAAATTTTAAGGTATTTGTGGGTATTTTGAAAAAAGTTATTACTAAACTTTAAGAGAGAAATCTAAAGTAATTATTTAATCACTCCCTCACTTTCACTGGGAATTATCAACTATGCGTGTGAGTTCTTTAACTGCTACAACCATTTCACAATTGGACTAAAGATGAAGCTGTAAAGGAAAAATGCAAAACCCAAAGAATGACAGACAGCTAGAATAACTCAACTCCAAGGAGAGTCATTTCTCTGAACTATTTGTGTAAAATAATAAATTTCCATATTGTTAAAAGTCAACTTGAATGAGTCTAGTAGTTTCTTAGGGCTTTGGTAACAAATTATCACCAACTTGGTGAGCTGAAATGCAGAAATGTATTATCTCATAGTTCTGAAGGCCAGAAGTCCGAAATCAAAGTATTGGCAAAGCTGATTTTTTTTGACGGCTGTGAAGGAGAATCTATTTTATGCCTATTATCTCCCAGCTCCCAGTGGCTTCCCGCAATTCTTGGCATTCATTGGTATGTAGATAGATATATCATTCCAATCCCTAACACAGTCTTCTTATGGCTTTTCTTTGTGTATCTCCATTTTTCAAATCTCCCTTTCTCTTCTCCCTCATAAATACAATAGTCATTGGATTTAATGCCCAGCCTAAATACAGAATAATCTAATCTCGAGATTCTTTACTTAAATCTGCAAATAATATTATTTTCAAATAAGGTCATGCTCACAGGAGCCAGGGGTTAAGACTAGAACATCACATTTTTGAAAAGACACAATTTAAAACACTACAATTTAACTTTTGTCTCTCACAGATGACAACCATTCTTACTGATACAAACTCCAATTTAACTAAAATAAATAATTCCCTTATTCTGGGGCAACACTCTTGGATCCTGCCTTTATAAGACAATTGAGCTCTACAATTTAAACTTTTAAAGCACTTTCAAGGTCATCTCATCTAATGTTTTCCTTCAAATAAATCTTCTTTAGGGAGCTCCATAACAATGGCTGTCTGATACTGTTTTTAATTACCCTCAAATGTATATATTCTTCATGATGTCTATATTACATCCAGAAAATTCTGACCTCTTGAAATTTTCTATGACCAAAAAGCACATATCTTGCCTTTGAAAATCACAAATTGTCTAACTTACATACATAAAAGGGATTTTGGGTCCCTAATGGAGCCATAAAAAAGTATATGGTATTAACAGTAATTTCTAAAAAAGTAAGCTAGATTAACAGATGGAAGAGTGAAATGTCTGCTTCAGGGAAATTGCAGAATTTCTGCATGGTTTACTCTATGTGAGTTTACTATTAAGACTTGATATGTATGTATTACATTTGCTACTACTATACATAGAGGTAGGTTAAAGTGAAGATTGTAGACTTTAGTAAATAAAACTTAAATGCTCATTTTCTCTGGCATATAAAGAAATGAGAGAGAGAAAGAACATACAGAAATAAGACAAGGTAAATCCCACAGATTTGAAATTATGTTTCTGATTTTAAGATATTTTACATGTTTATTCAGTAAACACTCAACAATATGTTTGTGGTTTTTGTCATTTTTCTTCAAAATCATCAGAAAATTTGTGATGCCCTTAAAAGAGATATTGTTTTTTTCAAAAACAATACAATATGTTTAAGCTTCTAAAGCACTTTTAAAAGTACTATTGGGTCAGCTGGATGCACAGATTTTGAATTTTATTGTGAACTATGTGAACCGAATCTTAGGATAGAATACCATACTTCTATGACTCTGGAGATACAGACATGAATAAAACTCTTGCCAAGTAATAGTCAACTTGAACATTCAGCTAGATGTTGTCCCCAATGCTGAAACCATCTTCAAACAATGAGAAGTAGTATAAATAAAATAAATTTCAACAAATATGTTAGGAAAATTTAATATAGTGAATTCTTCAGAGAGAATTTGGATTAAAATTCTGCCTTTACCTTTTCCAAGTCAATTACTAATTTGACTATTTTTTTCTATTAGAAAATAAAAGTAAAGATTCATTAAACAAACAAACAAACAAGCAACAATAACAAAAAACATCAAGTTCTCCAATACACACCTATTAGGATGGCCAAAATCTAAAACACTGACAACTCCAAATGATGATGAGAATACAGAGCAACAGGAACTCCCTCCTGGTGGGAATGCAGACTGGTACAGTTACTATAAAAGACAGTTTGGCGGTTTCTTACAAAAGTAAATATACTCTTACCATATAATTCACACTTCTAGGTATTTACCCAAATGAGCTAAAAACACATGTACATGCAAAAATCTGCATATAGATGTTTATAATGGCTATACGTATAACTGCCCAAACTAGGAAACAACTACAATTTTTTTTTGTAGGTTAATAGATAAACTGTGATATATAGGCACTGGAATATTATTCAGCACTGCAAAATAAATGATCTATCATGCCATAAAAATACATCAGGAAATTTAAAAGTGCATCCCTAAGTGGAAGAAGCCAATTTGAAAAGGCTCCATATTGTATGATTCAACTGGATGACATTCTGGAAAAAGCAGAACTATAGAGACAGTAAAAAATAATCAGTGGTTGACAAGAATTAAGATAGAGGGAAGGATGAATAGATGGAACATAGAAAATTTTTAGGGCAATGAAAATACTATGTATGATAAATACATCTCATACATTTGTCAAAACCCACTGGATACATAACAAACACCAAGGTGAGCCCTAATGTAAATTATGAAATTCAAGTGATAATGGTGCACCAAAGTAGATTCGTCAAATGAAACAAATGTAACACTCTAATTCAATATATTGATAGTGTAAGACGCTATAAGTTACAGGGGGGACAAGGAACATATCAAAGTTCTCTATGCCTTCCATTCAATTTGTTGTGAACCTAAAGCTGCTCTAAGAATAACATTTAGTAAAAAGAAAACATGCGATCTATTAATAAACTTCAAAAAGTTTCATAGATAGTTCACAAATCATTTTGAACACATTTTGCTATAATTCTTTTCAGCCTATTTTTTTATTCTATAGCATGCTCCTTATTTAAAATAGTATATAATACTACTATTAAATAATATTAAATATTAAATGATAATACTATTCAACTATTAATTCTACAAGTATTTATTTTGTACCTGTTATGGCTTTTACACACAATAAACAATCAGAATGCAATTGTAAATTTGGAAATGAAGTTCTTTGTTTTCCATAAAAGTTGAATTCTAATAGAAAGAAAAGATAATATCCTCAAATACAAGTCTATAAATATATTTTCATTTTCTGTTGTGAAAAAAAATAGTGGTAATAAGTATAAGGATTAATACAAACTCAAAATAAGAGGCATAGGTCTTCCTGTTGAAAAAAATAAGGAAGGAAAGAGATACCTCTCTACTATTTCCTTTTTTTTTTTTTCTTTAGAAACTGGTAATTTACTTTAGAAAACTAGAAATTGTAAGTTATTTTCTATCTCTTTGAAATATGTGAAAGTCTTTTAAAACGCTAAATAAGCCTCTTGACAGGTACTCTTTCTTGAAGACTTGGGAGTAATTATCAAAATAGATAATTCCCTTATTTCCTGATTTCTGTAGGCAAGTAGATACCAAACTTCAGTGGGCACCATGCTTAAAGTTACAAAACTACCTCTTATCATAAAGATATTAGAGGTTTGTTTTTCCTTTAGATAAAGCTAATTAGCTTACACAGATGGTCTTCTCAATTACTCAGTGAAGATAAACTATATGTGACAAATGGTGTTGTCAAGTCCTCTTACTTGAGAACTGGTTATTGTCTATCTTGAGAATACACACAGAATGGGTTGATCTATTTGGCCATGTAAAACGATGGGCATACATCCTGTCTTTAAAATCTCCTAGGGAATTGCTTATGACGTGCATCAGATTCTGGCTAAAAGTCTATTCAGCAATACAATTGTGTTCTTTTTCTTCTACCTTTGTAGAAAGGTTTTCTGGGTTGGAAGAATATTTTGTCTTTATTTACATTTCTTCAACATGAGATAGATTATGTAACAAACAGGATGTTTGCAGGGATGTAAATTTAGAGAGAATGGTCAACAAAATTCTCTCTAGGACCATAATATTTGAGCAGAGATATGAATGTTAGGAAGGAGCTAGCCACCTAAAATATCTATGGAGAAGAGTCCAAGAAGTGCAAATCGCAAGCATAATAGCTTTGAGACAGAGATGAGCCTGGCTTATTTTAATAACAGAAAATAGGCCGTGAAGGTAAGCCTTAGAGGATGATAGAAAAGGTTATGGCAGATAAGGTCAGAAAGATAAAATGTGATCAGGTCATGTTGGGCTTGCAGTCATTAAAAAGAATTAAAAAAAATTCTAAGTGAAATTGTGTTTTGTAATCTGGCTCATGTGCTTAAAAATATTACTATGTCTGTTTGTAGGGGCTATGAAGGGAAAAGAACTGTAGCAAGAAGCCAATTAAAACTCTATTATAGTTGTTCAGGCAAGAAATAGGAATAGAGTAACAGTGGTGGATGTGTGGAGAGGTGGGTGAATTCAGAATAAATTTGGGAGGTAGACACTCTATTTGGAAATGAGGAGTTAGTACAAGAGAAGTGAAGACTAGCTCCTAGGTGTCTGGCCTCTGTGACTGGATGGATGATTACATCATTAAGGGCTGTGGTAGACTACATTAGACCACCACAGACTAAGGAAGGCAAGGGGAAAAATTCGATTCCAGCCATATAATCTTTGAGACACCCATCAGGTATGCAAATATAGACATCAAGTTAAGAGCTGGAGATACAGATCTGGAGCTCAGAAATACATTTTGATAAATCAATAGTTTAGGCTATATTTTAAGCCATAGGTCTGAATAATGGCATCTAGAATAGCGCAGAGTTAGTAAAAAGAAAAAAAAAAAGGTCAGATGCAAATTGTACCCTGAGGCTGACAAACATTTAGAGAGCTGAAAAAGAAGGAGAAGCCAGGGAAGAATGAAGAGTCCTTAATAAAGTAGGAAGACAGACTAGACTATGATGTTTCTCATATAAAATAAAAAATTCTGGTTTAAAAGAAAATTGTCAATGCTATCAGACACTTATGAGTTCAAGTGTGATAAGAACGGATACTTAATATTTTCTGTGTTTGGAAAGCTAACCATTGGTGTATTTGATGAGATAGATTTCAGTGGAAAATGGGGAAGGAAATGTAAGTTTAGGGGAACAAAGAAGTGAGGAAAAGGAGACAACGCAGGCAACTCTTTCGGCAGTTGGTGGGAAATCTGACTACAAAAGAGCAGAGTCTTTTGCTACTTTGTTTTTAATATGGATAATTGCAGGATGATAGATATTTCCCAGCAGAGAGGTGAAATCGCTTAAAAAAAAAAAGCAAAAGAGGTTAAAAAGCAAAATCCTTGGGTATCTAAAGCTGAGAGAATGGAAACTGATTCTAGCTACAATAAAGGCTCTTTCATCATTGTAACAGGAAGAGGTATATGGAAACAATTTTTAGTAAATTTCTTTATTCATGTGATTCATATAATTTTCCTTTTATCAATGGAATATAAATATGTGGATGAGCTTTAAAGGAAAAAGAGCAGGTATAAATAGACTCAGGTTAAGAATGTGATTTTTTTTTTTTTGGTGGGAACTGTAGAAGGATTTCTGGGTAACACAAATAAACAACTTTACAATAGATTTTATATCTTGATTTTCTACTGATGCTTTATCACAGGCAACTTTCTTGCTTTAACATAAAATTCACAGTTTAATTTTTAAATGCAAAATTTCATCAACAGTTGTTCTGTTATTTACAATGATTTATTAAATTTGGAAATATTGTACCAATTATTTTACTACTTATTATAAGTAGCTGTAGTTCATAAATATTATTAGAAATAATTTTCCTTCCTGTGTGTCATATTATTACTTCTTTATATGTGGTTTCTCACCATGGTACTAATTGGATCAAAGTGTATGAACATTTCATGGTCACCCATAACTTTGCCAAAATGGTTTATATTGGCAAAGTGAAGATAGTTATTCTGAGATGTGATTGCAAGAAGCATCACTAGTGAGATGGAGATATGAGACAAGAAGTAAAGGAAGCCAAAAAGGTGTGCCTTATTCAGTCTGTTACTCTGAAGGGTAACTGGAGCTTAAGCCCACAGGGAAAACTCTGGGAGCCAGTGTCAACAGCAAGCCTCAGGTTTATCACAATGAAGCTGGGAGGCAATTGGGTATTTACACACAAACTCCTGCTAACCACTGCCTGAGGTTACTTTTGGCCTTAAATAAATTGAAACTTCAGATGGACTACAAGGGCATTAGAGCCCATGGAGGAGTCTCCAGGAGAAGGAAAACAGAGAGAAGTGGCTAGAAATTGGCTGGTGATTGAGTGAGAACACTGAAAGCATTGACAGCACACGGTATCTTGTTTTTCCTGCTTTTTGATATAAAGGCAACTATGATGGAGAAAGAAGAGAAGGAAAAGAGGAAGAGGAGGAGGAGGAGAAAATCATCAGGATTTGTTTAGAAATTATTATGTACTCTGCTCACCCTACACACAAGTCCTTTCCTCTTCATTTTATCTCAGATTCCAAGACCCTGGCTATTTTGCTGGTTTTGTTGTTGACAATATAAATGGCATTTTCAGAGATTTTTTTTTTTATTTCTAATTCTGTAAATAAAAAATAAAAACACATAAACTTCACCACCATCCTTGATAATGTACTCTTGTATTATTTTCGTATTACTTTCTTGAATTCTACATTTAATTAATTTTTCAATACTCTAGAGCTTTTCTTTAACAGTTTATTCATGAAGCATATCTAGGTGAAATACTTGCTAAGGCTTCATATATGAAAAATTGTTTCTATTATTTTCCAACATAATGTACTTGTTTGAATATAAAGATCTTGGTGCATAGCAGGCCTACTCAAATGCTCTCTGAACTTTTGTTATTGGATTTTAAAAATATAATGACATAAAGCCAAAATGATTATTATATGTTGTTTCTAGGAACTTTCTTTTCCTTCACTGGAAATTTTTGGTATTTTTTTCTTCCTCACTGAAATATAAAAATATTTATTATTTAAGACTACATTTGTCCTAAAACATTATTAGTTTTTATTTAAACTTTCTTCCCCTTCTCTGTTTTAGGTAAAGTATATTTTTTCTTCTGTAAAGGATTTTGTTTCTTTTATTTTCTCTTTTGGTCAGATCTCATATATGTAAGTTGGAATTCTAATAGCAGTTCCTCCAAAATATTGTCTTTTAAAATAATTTCCAACCACATCTAACTTTTTCCCCAGTGTTCTAAGGGATTTTCTTTCAATTGTTTCTCACTGTTGTAGGGTTACATTTCAGGTTTCTCCTCTAAAATACAAATTTAACTTACTCAAGCAATCTGCTTATATGCATGTTTCCCTAATTCCCATGTCTTCTCTTATCTTCTGCTTTACAAATATAATGAGCAGGCCTCTTATTATGAGACCTGAACTAAGAATTATATGGCTAAAAAATCTGGTAAACTTTAATTCCAGGTGCTTTCCCTATGAATGAGATTTTTTCCTTTTGTAATTTGTTCAAACTGATGTTCAAAAAGACATTGCCCTAAGATGGGATGATGGGAATTACATATACATGTACACCCACAATGTATTTCTTTAGAGCAGTTTGAGATATATGCCTTAATTTTGCATTTAGCAGCCATACTTTAAAATTTTAAGCCTGCCATATGCTGAGAGAAGCTCTCAAAGAAATTGATCCTAATGTTCTACAATCACGTAATTCCTATCCCTTTGGCTTTTTTAGGTTTCAACAAGGCCTTGATAAACACACACCACTCTTACCCTGTTTCTCCCACTTGGTAAAGTTGTAAACAGAAAAAAAATGACTGACAATAGCAGTAAACTCAGCATAACAACATGTACTCTGTTGTATATGGGTCATCTTGGAAACTGAGGATTCTTAATATGAACACAATTCAGAGGGATTGCTTTATGCTACTTCTTGTTTACATAGAAACAGGACAAAGGCCATTTTATAAAAGTTTTAAATCATATTGAAATTACTATATGAATTTTGTCTTTCTCTTAACAATATGTACAACTTCCCTCAATGAACATATGTCTAGTACCCAAACTTATGTCAAAGTATATCAATAATTTAATAGAAAAACTTAATAGAATAATTTAATAGAAATATAAGTGTATCTTACTTTAAGAACTTTATGAAAATTTGTACTTTTGGAGAGAGAACATTATGGCACTTCATGAACAAATTCTTGACCAAAAACTAGAAGTATAGGGATAGAAAGGGGCAAGAGGATGCACTGTGTACTCATAAAAAAGGCAATGATAATATTTTGGACTGTGACCTACTCAATTAAATCAAGTAAGAGGAGCCAGACTTGGCCCTAATTAATGGAAATCCAGCGAACAGAACCAACATTGATATTTCCTACCAAAGTGTGTGTCCTTAGCTACAGTCACTGGTTACCAGGAATTTCTACTGGAAATGGGATAAAAAAAATAAGTGAGGTAAACTCT
Source organism: Cynopterus sphinx (assembly GCA_030015415.1). Lineage (NCBI taxonomy): Eukaryota > Metazoa > Chordata > Mammalia > Chiroptera > Pteropodidae > Cynopterus > Cynopterus sphinx. The sequence goes on from CM057383.1 coordinate 123,190,808, forward strand.
TTGAGAATGAGATCATCTCAATGATCAGGTCCAGAGCAAAGGCCAAAGCTGCCATGTCATATAGTGTCATTTGCAGGAACATCTAAGATACTGGTCTTTCACCATAGCACCAATGGATGAGTCAATAAATCATTCTTCATGTAAGTTAAGTTTTGTGCTAGAGACACAATTGAAATAAATTGCTCCATGATGGGGAAGTGGGTAAAAAGCAAACAACTCATAAATATTGTTTTCAAAGGTTAATAGAATATACATTATCTCTGAAAAATAACTTTATAAGAATATCCTTATCCATATTTTATATCTTTCAATTAAAACATCCCTTATATCCTTATAGACTGTAAATGGCTGATTAAGTTGTATTGAGAAAAGTAGAACTGTTGAGGGTACAGAAAAATCAGCCCTCATGAATAGGTAAAACAAGTGATTTCCAACCCTTGATGATTTCAAAGGTTAGAAAAATCCCAACAAACCTTCTTTTTACCTCCCAGGTTTCATTCATATATTTATTCGACACAAATTTTTAATATTTCTTTCTTGTCAAACTGTAGATCCCTGGAGTAGATGGTGAAGACAGCATTTTATAGAGGATAATTTAGAGGAGGCAGGTGGGATTTGAAATTCTTGTCAGTCACACAGCCATAGAAGTGTTGAAGTGTCTTTTTTGTTTGTTGTATATATGTATGTATGTGTGTGTGTGTGTGTGTTTATGTGTGTGCATGTTTGTTTTGTCTTTACTTAACACAGTGCTTGGAATATATTACAGATCCTCAAGGTATATTTACAGAACTGTTACTCAATGTACATATAAAATCAGAAATCAGAAAGAATAAGAAAGTAGCAAATGACTGTATTCCTAAGTGGATGGTTGAAATTCACTGTATCAGTGATACACATAAGAATAAGGAGGCTAAGTGCTAAATGCAAGATCTGACTTCTTTGCAATATGATTGGGACCAGAAAATATTAAGTACCGGCCCTTTAGAAACATTGTATATGGCCCTCTCATTATCTCCCTGGCTAGAAATACTCTCCCTGTGTTTGAGACATACAAGCTCATCCTTTTGACTTTCAAACTGAAACAGTTCCTTAGGTTGTCTATACATAGGTAAAACAAGAATCAGGGTAAAACAGGAATCAAGCTAAAACACAATCATTATTTTTTTCTAGCAATAAGTTAACTCAGACTAAATTGAAAAGTAAAATTTCATTTTGTTCAGTCCCCAGGACTTTATAGTCTGAGAAATGTTATTGGTATCATTAGTAAATGAGTCATTTCAGGAGAGGCCAGGGTCTAGTACCGGAAGTCTCCCTGTGCCCTGCTCAGATAATGAAATCCTCTAAAAAGCTGTGATGTATTCTGTCTGTGAAATATTTTCCCTTATTTCATAAAATTCAGAATATGATTCAAGGCAAAAGGGAGAGTTCAATTCGGGATAGTCATAATGTTATAAAGCCCATGTTGGCTGATTAGGCAGTATGAACTTTATCGATGCAACTTTTAAAATATCCTTCAGAATTTTTTTCTATTGATTAATACTCTGTATAAAAGAATGAAATAAGAGATACATCTGATTTTCTGACGCTTAGAAAAGGAATAAACCAATAAGTAAAAACTAGTGTTGGAATAAGTAAAAAGCGTAACAACAAAACACCAATATCAGAAAATGAAATGAGAGCATTCCATTTATTATCTGACCAATCACAGCAATAAAAAATGCTTGCCAAATGTCCCCTATAGGACAAAATGACCCCCATTGGGGAACCACTGTCCTAGAGGATGCTGGTCTTGAGGAACGAGTTTTTTAGAGGGCTCTGCTTAGGCTTTCCATTAAATACACATCTCTCCTAAGAGTGAAGAGTATGTGGGGCCAAAATATGGATATATTCTGAGCCTATGCTCCCCTTTCTTGACCAACCTCCAGACAATTAGAACCTAGGAATTTCCTGCTAAACTGATCCAGGCCTGCTTCTAAGATTTTTTAGGACATTTTACTATCACTCTTCACTGGACCTATTTTCCCAAAAACTCATTGTGTCATCAATACATATGTAGCCCCAGGCCCCTGGGAAGGGTGCCCAAAAGGAGACACTGTGAGGAGGTGTGGACTGAATTTGGACATGAGTACGGGAATATCCACATGATGCAGTTTTGTCACAGAACAGGAAGCAATGAAAAAAAGAAAAGAGTGTAGGGTTGCTGCAGGATGAAGGATAAAAATGTACTTCCTTCTTACTGCCATGTTTGGGTGTAGAAACTTTTCAAAATTTGAATATTCTAAGTTCAAGCTTGGCTTTCTAGTTTATTGTGAAGGTATCCTTATCAAAATAAGAGGATGAAACATACTTCCCTTAATGATTTTTTGTTGTTGATTAATAACTTTAAAATATATTATATATGAGCCCCATGTAGCTTGTTGCCTTGGACCCCACAAATACCAGGGGTGGCCTGGTTAAAGAATTTGGGACTGTTCAACACTGAAATAAGGTCCTGCCTGATTAGTGGGAAAATTAGAGAGTAACTTACTATAAGAGAAAGTTAGTTTGCTTAACATGGAAAATATGTTAGGAATCATAGAACAACACAAAATTAAAGGTTAATTTGGAACACTCCTCCTGAGTTTGACTCAAAGGCCTTTTTCTTTGCTTTGCAGCTTGTTCTGCAAAGTGTCAGTAAATATTTTAGCCTTTACAAGTTAAATGGCTCTGTTGCAACTACTCAACTTTGTTGTAGTTTGAAAGCAGCCATAGATAATATGTGAAATAACGGTATAGCTGTCTTCTAATCAAACTTTCTTAAAAAAATAAATACTGACCATATTTTACTGATCCCTGTATTATATCCTCCCTTAATACAAAAAGTCTTTCAAGTCACATACTATATGTGGGGCATAATATATAGTGTTGGCAGACAACTTCTCAAGGTATGTTAAAATCAAACCATACATTATGAGGAAGATACAGATAAAAAGACAAGGAGAGTTTTTTAAAACATATTTTATCTTCATTTTGTTCACCTGTCTTCAGAATTCTGACTATAATAGTCTTCTTCTTTCACTTAGATATGCTTATCTATCTGTAATGCTATATGGAGGTGTTTTGTAACATGAGACTTATGAAGACACAGATACAAACATAACCAAACAAATAACCAAAACTGATTGAATGTATACCCTCAAACTAAAACCATATATAATGACTGATTACCTAAATATGCTATAAAGGAATTAAATATCAATAAATGAATAAATTGAACATCAATGTTCTTTATAATTGGTGCAAATCTTTAAAGTGATGACAGAGTATTGTCTTGTATGAATTATTTATTCATTTGTTTGGTCAAGTCTGTACTGTACTCTTCTTAGCTCACATCATCTTTGCTGGAATGCTACTTCTTTTTATTGTAGTTCTTTGGTTTTATTTTCTGGTATAAAGAAAAGGATAGGCATAAATGTTTTTACATAGTCCTCTTGACGATATCCTTTAAAATAACTTACCAAATGGCCTAATTCATGTCTTTTGATTATCAGTATCCATCAATGTCACTGTCAGCCTTGATTAATTGGTTGAAAATTTCAGAGCAGAACAAGGAACTTTTATAAATACCTTTCCAATTCTTGAGAATCATAATTATCACAGAAATACTTTATCATTTCATCGTAAACCTCTGGAAAGTAGTCATGTTTGTTTATTGTTAACAGGGCAAGGAGCAGCATCATGGAAGGCTAATCCATGGAAAATGGCTCCCACCCATAAAGAAAGTTTCTGAAAATCATGACTCTAAGTCAGGGGGAAAAAGAAAGAAGGAAAATGACATAAGCCATTCTACTGTAATCATGATCATGTGAAACATATAACCTTTGTCTTCGGGAGTTTCTGTACTACATCTGTGCCAAAACTGCCACTGTGTAAAAGTGATGAGCAAGTCAGCATGCTGAATGCACTTACTCCATACCAGATAACCACCAGCAGTCTGGTCCAAAAGACTTGTTTGCCATGAATCTGGGGCTGCATTTGATAGGAAAGGATGGTCTGAATGAACATATATAACGAGCCCATACCAAAGGTGAGCACAGCTCCACACACATGTACAATAAAAAAGGGTTTTTTTCTGGAAGTTTGCCACCATAGAAAGTCCTGAATGACTCAGCAATCCAAGTACAAAGCCAACCTTGTTTAGTCTGATGATACAACTCCCTTGAAGATTCAGAACTTGAACCTGATTACAATGAACATAAATGTTAGCAACGCATAAAACTGTAGTGCAGTTTGATATTGCCCAAAGTATTTTTTTTCTGGAGCTACTGTACCACTGTCACTGATATAAATCAAAGCAGAGTCAATGCGGTCAAGGGTTATGGAAGGATTGTATGAGAATAACAGAAGCAGCGAGATCCAAATTACATGGGCTGAAGGAGGGAAACTGAGGCCTTGCTGAAACCACCACATCTCAAGCAAGTCTTTGCTTCTTGCACATTTGTCTTTTTCTTCCTCACTAAACTTTAAGTTCTGTGAGAGCAGGACTCAACTGCTAAATTTCCAGCTCCTATTTTAGAGTTCAGAATGTATCAGCATTCAAATCCGCCCAAAGCTTCACCTTTTGTAAATTCTATCTTCTCTACTTTCTTTGAAGATCTATGAATCAGTATTGCAGCTACAATTTTTAAATTTCACAAATATTTAAAAGTCACTGGTAACAAGATAAATTTTTTATGTTGTATCCTAGAAGTGGTGACTGCTTTCTTGGATGAGTCCGCCAGGTGCTGGATGTGCCAGGAGCCCGTAGGATGGATAAGATGAAGTGGGGGTCCCCTCGGCTGGAGAGGGGGGTTGAGGCATTCACCTTTGGGATGCCATTTTCTAATATTAGATTATTCCCTATTTTTTATTTTAATTTATGCCTAGAGCACCTGGTCTTCCTAGGTGGTCTCCCAACCAAGAACTAATCAGGCCCAACCCTGCTTAGCTTTCAAGATCTGACCTTGGGCTTGTTCAAGGTGGCATGGCCATAGACCATGGACTGTGGTTCCACTGGGGTGCAAACCCAGGACCTTCTGTGTGTAAAACAGATGTGCTGACTGCTACACTACGGAACCATGTCCTATTTACTACTTCTTGAAGAGTGTTTTCAACCTTTGTTCACATAACGTTTTTGAGATTCCTTCAAGTGTCAACCCTTTATCAACAACATTTTTAAAGTTGTTGAGTTCTTCCATTATATTTTGACAAATTCTTATCATTAACAATTAGTTCAGAAATGATATCTTCCATGTATATTTGCTCTCTCTTTAGCTAAACTCTACGTGCTCTGTAGATTAATTTTCTGCTTTTTTTCTTGTGCCTGACTTATGACTGTTCTATAGCTAAGTAGATAGGAGATTGGTACTATGATCTCCACTGACAAAAAAAGAGTAACTGCTTAATTGCAGTATGACTGGAAAACTCCTCTTTCGAGAAGAAATATGAAGGAAATTCTACTTCTGATATAAAATAATTGTATATTTTTCTCGGCAGCTGTAGCTCACCATTAGGTGGATCACCAAGGCTGTTAAACAGTAATATAATTAGAATTACTCCTGTCTTTCATTGTATAATTAACTTTAGTTCCTTAACAATTCTTATACAAAGATCTAAAGATTTTAATTCATTCACAGTAGTACATGTGTCTAAGAGTGTCCTTTTAAAAAATAGACTTATTTTTGAGAGCAGTTTTGGGTTCCCAGCAAAATCAAGAAGTATAGAAATTTCCCATATATCCTTTATACCCACATATGCATGGCCTCTCCCATAATCAATATCCCCCATCAGAGTGATACATTTTTACAAATGATAAAACAAGTGTCTTTTTGCCATATGGCAACAATATATAAATACACCACCATAATCTATCCGGAAAAAAAACTGTTAAAATTAAAAATGAGGACTATGCTTTCATTCTCTAACCTTCATTTGTAATGTGTATCCAGTTCTAATATGGGGAGGAAGGGAAGCTGATAAAACATTTGCAAGGCAGTTAAAATGTTTTCAGGCTGAAATATTCAAAAATATATCTGCAAGGCCAAGAGGAAATATATTACACAGAGTATATACCAAGAAAAGTGCTCCCAAGATAGAGAAACAAGGTTCCTTGCTCATTTCTACCTAAAACAGCTTTAAGGAATTCATTCGTCTTTTTCTATAGTCAACACATTTGTAAAACTCTTACAATTATCACACATGAGTAAAGCAGTGAAAATGTGCTATGCTTTCTATAGCACTTCTCAGCCTATTCTTGATAATAATAATAGTGATGGACAGAAGTTTTATTTCTGGAAGCACAGTCACCATGTAAAACCAAATTATCAGATTTCAGGGCCAAAAAGAACATTTTGTTGGATATAATAGTTATAAATCATTCCTCTCTAGAATACTGGAAGTTGTGGCTTTTAGCAAAGAAATATATCAAATGTAGTTTAATATTGATTTTTTTTTCCCTTTGGAAATGTATTTCAACCAAGAGGACCCAAAAGCTAAGTAAATCTATATGTAATTTTTATGCAGGCTATAGTTACACTTTCCCCCTTATTTTATTGAGAAACGTTGGTGACATGTCATTCAATTTATTCTCCCCAATCTGACTTGCAATTTATAGAAGTGTATCATGGGGGACCACAGCCTTGGATTTATTGGGAACATCAGAGTGTGTGTGTTAAAAAAAAGAGAGAGAGAAAAAAGTGAAAGATCCCTTGTGAAATGCCTTCCTGGAAGAAGTGTTTTATATACAGGTTACCATACTTTGTCACATGTGGCTCCATCACTCAAGCCATAATTGATTGGACTAGGTTTAACTGCCTGAATAAAAAAGGATCTGTCAATAGTGTGTACAAATATTTTATTGGATTTTGTCTTAAAATACAAAGAAATATTAAATCTGATGATAGATAGATGCTAAAGGATATGGATGGTATAAATAAGTATAAGCCTTGAAGTAGAATAAACTTTAAATTAACTGTCTTCCAAGGAACTATCCACATAATATTCAGAGGCAATTTTCATCTTAACACAAATAAGGGAAACATTGGGGTAAATTAAGTTGAATAGATTTATTTATTACAAAGTGTTTCAGAATGTTTAAGATACAAATAAGAATTGTGAATCTCTGTGGCAAGTAATACCCAAAAGTTTGGCTGTAGATCTTAGGTTGATTTTTGAATGATCTTATTACCATATCATAGAATACCAGATTTATACCATTTAGAAAATACTGAAACAGTGAGAAAATTATGAGATTGATTTTAAAAAAAGTCAGAGTCAGTGAATCGATAATGGTGGTAGAGTAGAGTTGACTAAAAGAGGGTTGCAGGGGGTTAATGAGATACCTTATCACTATGCTATTGCCCTGCTTAAAACATTTTTAATGCTACCAAATTGTGCTTCACTTTCATGAAGAGTTGCTTTGAAATTCTAAATCTCTTTTCTATTGCTCTATTATTCTTAGAAGGACACTCATTAATTTTAACTATATAAGACTGATATAAAGCAATTTATCTGGTTCAAACGTTTTAACTGAGAATAGACCCCTTTTTTCCCTAATTGAGTGATATCTGAAAGGAGACCTTTCATACATGCACAGGGTATCAATAAAACAATTACAAACTTGATTGTTGCCTTTTGCCTTTCTTTGAGCCATTCATGAATAAGAGAGAGGCCTCCAGACAGGAGTGCCATTGCGGGTTGGAGCTTTCTTACTCCTGGTAGAGTAAGCAGGTAGAGAATAGTCAGGCCTTGTTCTGGTAGTATGTGTGGCAATCAAACGGGGGTCTTTCATTAGGCTCAGCCAATGGCAGAGAATACTAATTGTCAAAAATGATCATTTCATCCTTCTTCCTTCTAAGAGAACCTCCTTAGAAGCAGCACCACCACCCTCAAACAAAATTATTGGAGGTGGCAATGTGCCGTTAAAAAGTTCCATTTCTCAGTTTTCTTTGTAGATATGTGTAGACAGTGAAATATTAACCCAAGTAGAAGGGAAGGGATTATTAGAGAAACTTTTTTTGCTCTTTTACTTTTTCTTCTGCTTATTATCTAAAAGGTGGGTGTATTGGCATAAATACTGAGATCAGAGGAGAAAGGCCAAGATTATTATACAAACCAGATGTAACCCGCTGAAGTAGCTGAATCAAAGCCAGAATCCACCCACCTCTAGATTTCTGATTGAATGAAGAGACTGAACACTTATAAGAAGATTACTCTATTCATATCTTCAGTTTACTCTTAATTGAGTGTTTTGAAAACTCCGTCTATAACTGCCTAACCCAGCTGTTAACTTGCACAAGAGAGTAGAACTGATCTCACTCAACAGAAAGCAAAGACTGGGGACCTCATGTGGTACCTCAGACTGCTCCAAAGTTACAGCCATCGGCATTCACATTTCTGACAAAAACTAAATTGAATCTTGCTTCCTAATTAATGGGCCCATGCATTAAGGAACATGAAACATTTTTAGTTATGTAGTAAAACGTCCATTGTGCTGCCGAATCAAAAACAGTCTTTTCACTTGGGTCCTTACTAGTGAATTGAAGTCAATTTCTATAAACTTGCTTTATATTTAAGGCTTACAGAATCTCATGATTTGAAGATACAACTTCATAATGAAAGACGACTTCTCTTTATATAGTAATATTGTTTTTTAGGACCCAGGTACAAAAACAAGCAAAAACAAACACATTGTCCCAGAGACTAGAAAGATCCTGAATGTGTTCAATTTCATGCAACTTAAAAATGCCTCGCTATCACAGAGCAGAACTGCTTTCTTCCTTAAATCACATTTGGGAAAGTGTCAATATTAAAACAAATGATGCTCTGGTTTTATTTTCATTTTTTTCTCATAAGATGACCTGATTTGGAGAAGAAGGTATGTTAGTTACACTTGTAATCCAACATGCTTTTGTGCAGAATATATTGGAAAGGAAAAAAGTCTTAGAATGAGAGCAAGATATTTAAGAAGATTAGGAAATAACACAGAAGATGAGAAATTAGATAGCCATATTTTAACTCTTAGTTCTATAACACACATCTAAAACCATAAATATCTATCTATCGATATAAATATTGATATACTGATAAGTATTTATGATCCATATGTTGCAGAAACTTGAGTTTTGGAATGCAATTCTTAAAATCATTTATTTTAGTTACCTACTGTCACTTTAAAATTTATTCGAAGAAGAAAATTTCCGCTGAGCCATTTGGTTGAGAACACTGGCAGATGCCCCTACTTTTTCATGTCACTCATAAATAATAGACAACCATGGGTCAATTTAACTAACAAATCCCAGTCTTGATTATAAAATTAAAGTATGTTACTCATTCCCAGACTCCCTAACTGAATGGGGCCTTAGGTTACTAATCTCCTTTGCTCCAGACCTCCCTGGTTCAGGGGTGGAGTGAGGGGAGGGGTGGTAAGGAAAGCAGGGACAGCCAGGCAGTACTTCTTTCTTGTCTGACTTGTCATTGCATTCTTTTGGCTTTGTGGTTAATTAAGGTAGAACACTCTTACATAGGAATATTCTTGGTTTCTCTGGAGGATGCCGTGTGGGTTCCTGATTTTGATGCTCAAACTGACTCTATTTCAACAAGCTGCTCCTGTTCTCACCTCAAACTCTGGCTTGCGAACTATCTCTTTAAAAATCCCCCATTTTTCTAGCAGAAGCCCAATTAGATAAATTTCCTCTAAAATAGCACCATGCAATATGCCTACCACTGGTGCTACATTTGTCCCCAAGATTCATGTCACTAAACATATTGTTGGAGGGACGTGCAATTAGTTCTCCTTGAAAAACCCTTCACTCTGTGGAACTTGCTGTCTCAGGGTAATACTTTCCTTCACTTTTAGAATCCTCATACTAGAGTTCTATGTCATGGAAATAGAATGTATAAAAAATAGAAACTATGCAAAAGAATAGGAAATATGTTAAAATGTCAACAGTTGGTTAATTGGTCTTGGTTTCGGTTGGTTATGTGGAAGCTTTAATTATCTTCCTGCATATATTGAAAATTTTCTACATAAACACAGACAAAGATTCTCCCCTTGACCAAAATCTAGCCAGGATCCTTGGAGCATTCCTTTTAAATAGGCTTTAACCTTGGCCTATAAAGACTTGAACAACAATGACAAAATTTCTAACAGCTCAAGCACATATCCCTAGGCCTGGCTGAGATTATTTGATACTGCCAAAAGAATTTACTGGTTTTTGTTTGTTTATTTGTTTGTTTGTTTGTTTGTTTGTTTTTCCAGCCAACACCTGAAGACAGGTCTCTGTCTCCAGTTCTCTGTGAGAGGGTAGGGGCACCAAACTTTGATAAGCACCAGTTAGCAAACTCAGATTTATTTCACATGGACCAACTGCCCTGTTCCACTTTTTGTAATTTTCACTTCCTTGACTCTACTTAGCCCCCATTCATTTCCTCTCTATTGCCTCATTTGCTCTTTAAAATGTCATTATCTCTGTACAAATCAAAATTGAGTTAAGTTCATGCTAGGCTCTTTTCCTTATTGCCGTAGTATATTACTGGTTAAAATCTTGCCTTACCATTTTTCTCTGGTGTCTGGCTTTGTTTATCTTTGCCCGCACATACAGCACTTTATAAAATAATTTTTTAAAGCATTGAACCAACACAAGATATAATGCATGTGACTATCAACTCAGGGTTTTAACCAGATCATACTCGTCCATTTACAAAAGATTTCAAAGAAAACTCCAAACAATGAAAGGAAATCAGCAAATGAGCTTAGACAAGAAGCAAAAAGCAAAGTTTGAGGAAACATTTTAAGCCAAATACAGGCTTAAAAGACCAGAGATAAGAAAAAAGATCACTCCCAAATAACTATAATGTCATATAGAAATAAAGAAGCCAAGACTCCCACTTATAAACATCAGTATCATCTTTATAACCTAGCATATTATCTGACATTAGAGCGAGGCTTAATAACTATATTTCTAATGAATAAGTGAAACATAGAGAAAGATTTTTATTTACTTGGTTCAATATGAGAAAGAAAGCAAAGGAAATCAGTGCTTTCTTTATCAAAATATAAATATCTTCATATATATTTATATATATACAAATTTTTAGTCATAAAGCTTATTTTATATATAAATAAGTAAAATATTTTAAATATTTAGATACTGAATATGTAAAATTAAAGAAATATCAATAAAATTAATGAATATGTGACTTAATACCTTAATATATTAAATATACATATACTTTAAATAAATAATGGTAATATACATAGAGAGAAAATGAATTATATGTTTTTATATAAATTAAATACATGTGTGCTATGTCATATATATGATATTCATAATAAATACATAGAGAAATAAAAGATGAAGATAGACACACAGAAACAAGCTTTACATATGTATATATATATACATATACACATATATTATATATGTATACTCATAAAAATGACATAAGATAAATTAAAATAATTTTAGTGACAAAAAAGAAAAGGAATAAACTGTATAAACTGGTTAAGGCATTAAAAATATGAAGGACTTACATCTTTCAAGGGGAATTACTTAGAATAGTAGCAGAATAATATAAACCTCAAGGAAATCCTATGAAGATGTATGTAAAATAGGAGAGCAGGATGGGGAACAATGAGAGGTTGTGTTTTGTGTCATTTCTGTATACCATGTAGATGCCATTGACCAGTAGTAACAGCCCATTGAACTGACCTGCTTTCTGAGAGTTGACAGCATTGTTCTGATCCACCCAAGCTATGGAACAGTGAAAAGCCATCGGCTCTTCTGGTGCCATAAAGTCTTATCTCTGGCTTCTCAGGCAACATGTTCTAACCAATTGAGACTAATCTTAAGGACAATGTGCTCCATCAATCAGGACATTTCATTTACACATAAACAGGAAACAGAGGAAGAAAATCATGAGAGGGTTAATTTATCAGCTATCACATCTGTTGTCCCTGGAATACTGTTTTGCTGTTGTTTTGTTTTGTTCTGTCTTGCCTTTTCTGTCAAGGTAGGTTCATTTAATTCATGTATAATTCTCAGAGCCTGTTTTAGGTGAACTGTGATTAAATTATGAAACCCTAAGAATATGTCTATAAAATATAACTCCCACCCATTTTTTTAGTGCATATTAGAGCATTGGGGGAATATATGGAGCTTTTATTTTTCAGCTTCAAGTTATAGGAAGGTTATTTAGGAAATAATGATAGCTCTGCATGTCAAAGATGATCTACAGTGATGAAGTACTAAGTTCTTCTTAAAAGCAAAATTATTGCACTGATGGTATTTTCTTTCTGTTTAAATGGGTTTTAAACTCCTTTTCCTGTTCTCACACTACTTCTGAGAAATTATCCTTGTATTTTCAAATGGTTTCAAATCAGTTTTCTGGTTGTCATTACAACAATCTGTGAGCTGCGTAGGGCTGGTGTAACCCTTGTCTAACACATGTGAATAATAAAGTGCGGAGATTTTAAGGTGACTTTTCATGGTCACGTAGCAGAGCTGTGACAATGAACCAGATACCCTTACTGCAAGTCATATTTTCACTGCACACGAAGATGACAATGCAGTGGAGCTTCGATCTCTCCTTACTGCCACTTGTTAGTTAAGTAGATTTGTTATAAACCAGGCCTCTGCTGGAAATGCTCTGGAGAATGTATGTCCTATAACAACAAAACCACCTTAGAATCAAGCCATTTCTTCTCCCAGGAAGCACTGAATACAGATTTAGGATTCAAAATACAGTACAGCTAATTTCATAAAACTCAAATCCTTTTTTTTTTTTTAAGAGTTTATTTGAATTCTACACCTAAGTAAGTCATCAAATATCAAGAAACCCAGTGAAAAATAAAATACTGTAAAGATCACTATAAAACTATCTTTCATTCACAGAAGCTTGGAACATTTTTGTAATTTTCCCCTTCTGCCCTTTTAGTTGTCAGATCTCATGAATTCTTTTCCTGGGTTCAAAATTTAATTAAGCTGTGTACTACTGCTGCTCTTATTAATAAAACTAATTCAGAGTTCTGACTCCATCCCACACTCTCACTCTGTTTCTGACTCAAAGTTTTCTCTTAGTTTCCAGGAACAGAAAAGCTAATGCAAACATAAAAATCAATTCTCATTAATCTTAATATTCCAGCAAAAGATTTCAAAATTAAAGGAGACCTGCATTCTTTTAATATACCATTTACTATAACAAAATTATCTTTGCTGCCTATAATACCTAATGTAGCTAATAATATATAGTTAGAAAAAAGGTAGTGACGGGGAACCTCAATATATGTGCTTGAGTTTTATCAAGAGACTTGAAAAAAAGAATCACTTTAAAAGCACTGGTTACTTTTTAATGGAACTCTGCATTAAATTCTTTTGTGATATAAATAATCCCTTCCATAATGCAAAGGCCCATTCCCTAATTCACACATGTAATCAGCTTTCATTAACTCAAGCCCTGTTATACAGGCATGACCTTATCTTTGTAACAGCTGTCAACTAAATAAATAAATGCTTATTTGCAGTAAGTTTAATTCTATCTCTCCTGGTCCAAGTGCAGAGGTGTACACTTGCCAAAGGATAGCTCTGCACAATGTGTCAGACAGGTAAACTTCAGGGAAATAACAGTGTCAGACAGATCAGCCTGGCATGAAGCTATCAGCAAAGAGACCTCTTTTTGAAAATTGAGAATTGCCAAGCTGCAAATGCAACTGGATTTCAATTATTGGCTGCAGCCTTTGACAGGCATTGTTTTATTGTGGGCTTTTCTTTTTCTATTTATATACAGGAAACAATCACTGTCAGTGTCATCGACATGGAATATGAATGACAGTGATGCATAAATACTAGGATGGACATACCAAACACAGCCACAGATGGGGTTCTGAGGAAGGGGCAGGCAATTTAAGAAGAGATGACAATAGGGTTTACTATTTAAGAAGAGATGACAATGCATAGAGGATCGCCTTAGAAGAATGAGTTGCTCTGCCTTCATATTATAAATCAATAAATGTATGTATGTCATTTACCTTAGGGCTTTATTTATAAAAGCTTAAAAATAATATCAAACAGTAATATCTAGAATTTTTTAAAAGCACAAAATAGAAAATTCTACATTTTCCTCTACTGTACTTTGACTGTTCTATAAAGAAAAAGTTGTGATCCTTTAAGAAATTTGGCATTTATAGACCACTATGGAACAAATAGGAGGACAATAGCTCCTCATAAAAGAATCGATTCTATCATGAAATGAAATTACTGGCTTCTAAGAGCATTGAGTAGGACAGGTATAGGCATGTAGAAAATCATGAAGTGATTTCATCTGGTGGGAAAAACTTATCACAGAGAAATTGGAAATGTCGATTTCTCTCTCCCCTCCCACCCTCTTTTCCCTAGAACATGAAGCTGTGTAGAGCAAAATGGCAGTCTTTTATGTAAAAAAGACAGACTAAGGTTGAATAGTCAGATATACAGTTAAGCACAGACTAGCACAATGAAAAGATCACATTTTATAGCTGGCAGATACATCAAAGATTACTTAGTCCACTACTATAGTTTCAAGATGAGGAAACTATGGCCCAAGAAGTAGAATTGAGACAATGTGTCTTATCAGATAAGACATTTTGATTATTTGATAAATGATCAAAGCATATATATGACTTGGTAGATATTATTGGTATTACAAACTCAAATGGCTTTTTCCTCTCCAAACTTGTTTATATCTTCTACTTTGAACATTGCATAGGTATTTATTCTAATTCTGAAACCTAGAAATGAGAGATTTATTAAAGCAAGATCATTTCATCTGACCTAGATCTTAAGAAACAACTAAATATTGCTGAGAATTAGGCTGTGAATGTAACCCTCTGACACATACTCTCTCTCTTCCTCTCTGTATGTATGTGTGCATGTGTGTGTATACACAGAATTCCACACAACTATGCCTAGAATTCCACTACCTAAAAGTTTTTGTTGTTGTTGTTGTTGTTGTTGTTGTGTGTGTGAGTGTGTGTATAATCACACATTTCAAATATGAGCCCCAACTTTACTTATAGAGTCACTTGCAACTACTACATAAAGACACCACATTGAAGTCTGGACCTGATCAAGGTTGAGGCAAAGAATGCAAAGTTTATTTAAGGATGAAAAAAGAAAATAATAGTTTTAAATCATAGAGCGATGACCTAAAATATATGAGAATAAATAGTAACACATTATCAAGATTTAGTAGAAAAACTAGAGAAAATAAATTGTCCCATTATTTTAAAATATTTAAAGCCTAACCTCACTTGGCAAACCTTGGTGTGGAATTTTATTCTTAATGCTCCAAAATATTCACTTGAAAAGAAAATGAAAGTAATTTCAGACATTGTCCGAAGTTTCCATATTATTGGTAACTTTAAAAAGGTTGTCAAATTTCAAGGTTTTCAAATTATGAAATCACTATCTTTTATGTTTTAGGTTTCATTTTTGGTATTTAGAATGAATTAACATAAAGTAATTTCTCCTCAATTTCTTTTTTATGAGAATTACATAGCTAAAATATCTCATTGACCTGATATTATTTTACAATTTGATGAAGTCTGTTATGAGAGCTAAAGAATTCTTTAGATGAAATAAGCTATAATTAGGATGGGGAGGGTGTTTGGAACTGAATATTAGCAGCACTTCCAAATACTGGATAGGTGATTCACATTTTTGTTAAAATCAAAATTTAAAAAAAAATACTTGTTTTCAGGATGAAACGTCATTTATTATCAAGCATTGGTTTTCAAAACTGCTTGTCTCATGTAGAATCTAAGAGAAAATCTGAACCTTATACTCAAATAATCCAATTACATAAGAGAAAAAAGATTAAATATTGAATTATTTACCTTGTTTTTAAATATCATAATGCAAAATATATTTTATTCCAT
The DNA here is from genome assembly GCA_030015415.1 of Cynopterus sphinx. Taxonomy (NCBI): domain Eukaryota; kingdom Metazoa; phylum Chordata; class Mammalia; order Chiroptera; family Pteropodidae; genus Cynopterus; species Cynopterus sphinx. The sequence continues at coordinate 123,206,739 of CM057383.1, forward strand.
ACTGAGGTTTGCTGTTTTTTAAAAAAGAAATATGCTAATACATGCGATTACCCTATTTTTAGAGTGCCAAAGTAGTGAAAGAAGACACTTTCAACTATGTAGGTGAAGAGAAATATAACTGACTAATATAATCTTTTTGTTTTAAAGTATAACTCCTGAGATAAACAGAAAAACTTAATAGCCATATGTGAAAATTTGAAAAGGTATCTAAGAAAGTGGGCTATGTATTGGAAGAAGATACCTAATGGCAGTATTAAGGCTAACGACAGAAACAGAAGGAAAAACCTTCTTATGACTTCACATCAAATTTAGAGAAGGAAAAATATGGAAAACCATAGTCCTAGAGTGAAATGAAGTACACGAAACACTCCATACACAAAGACACACTTTTGTTTGTTTGTTTTTAACCCACAGATTTCACACCAGGATTTGAATACTGCCTAAAATTGAGGAAACGAAGAATAAAATATATGATCATTGTAACCACTGGATAAAACACACACACACACAACCATGTAGGATTCACATCTGTGTGCTGAGCCAGTTGGATGGCTTGGGGAATGGAAGCGGTGGGGAGGCTGAGAAGCCGCTCCATTTTTAATTTTAATCTGTTAGTTTTTCAAACTGTATCACATTCTATATTGCTTCTATTTATATAATTTTCTATTTTCTCATTTGCATACACGTGTTGACTGTCACTTAAAACGTTGCTTTGGCATCTGACCACTAGGGGGAACCCTCACTGCGCGTATTGCTGTACGACTAATAGAGCAGTGATCTTGACAGAGTGCAAGTGAGATAAATTTTATTTTGGGCTAATTTCAATTCCGAATTTGTTCTGCTATGATTATATTTTTTAACCTCTGACCCGAGGATTTGACATCACTGCATTCTTCATTTTGAGATGTAAAGTCACTTTTACTAAGTTCTATTTATATTCAGACAACTTAGAGTGTTTCCTGAGAACAGAAATCTGAGTTTAAGTAGCTTCTTCTAATTTTGCATCAGATTTCAGTTCTCTTTAGGAAACACATAAACCCTCATGGATATGCAGCATCAATTATTTCAGTTTCACATAGTTTCTTATATTTTTCTATCAGTATAAAGAAAATAGCCAATAGCTATAAAAGTTAATTGCAAAATAAAATATTTAAATAAATATTTAAAATTTCAATGTAAAAAAATGATTTTAAAGTATTGAATTTATTATATTTTCACTAGTGTAAAGAACCAATTCTTGTATTTGTTAATCTATTTGCCATTTTAAATATTACTAATAATCTGCTTTCATTCAAATTTTGTATTACAAGTGATGAGCAGCTTGTCATAATATTCTCGAATTACTTTCTTTAACAAAATAATACAATAAATTATTGAAATTTGTATAAAAAGCATTGATTATCATATTTCCATGAGGGTAATAACATTAAATGAACTCTGTTTCTTATACTTAAGCAATTATCAATGCAAACGTTCAGAATCTTTAATAAATTATTAATATATAGAAATACAGTCTTTAATCTTAGAATGTCAGAAAAAAAATTAGATGAGTTTAAAATGTGGAAAAAAATTAGTGGGTGCTTTTCGTAGATTATCCATTCAGATTGCCTACATCTTTCATTGTCTTTGAGCTATTTTGAAATTTAATAAGTTGTAGAAAAATTATAATGTAAATGATTTTGGTCCATAAAATAGAAATTTTATCTAGTAAAATGCAATTGACTATTGCCCTGCAGATATGCCTTATTTTATCTATTTGCAAATTCATTTCAGAATTTATTTCTTATGTATATGTGCTTTTGGGATTCTACATGGAACTGATTTTAATGGTTCCACTTTCATTACTGAGTTACCATCTTTGACACATGGCATCTGATATTTGTATAAGTCATGATTTTGCCATTTTTAGCAATTGTCTGTTAAGTTTACGATTTAAATTAATGAAGGTTCAGATCAACCAATGGGATCAGGTTCTATTAAAACAAAAACTACTGCAAAAATTAAAAAAAAAATTTATTAAAAACAGTGTACTAATATTTGAATTTTTATAAATATCTAAAATACAACATTAATTTCACCTAGATAAGCATTCTAATGAGCCATTTTCCTTAGTCATGGGTTTGAGAGCTCAGTTTTGCACACAAATACTCATAAATCCCCACAATCAATGTTTGTCACACACATCATAATTTTTAGCTATTTAGAATAAAATGTATTTGTTTTCTATATCTGCAATATACTTAGAAAATATGTTGTAGAGATATATATTCATAATATTGCAATTCAATCCAATCACTTTTCTCCTCTATATACCTACCCAACTCATTTTCCTCTTAATCCTATTGTAAGTAGCCTCACAAATAAGTTTATAGGACATACAGGTATAAAAAATTTATTTGCTGATATTCTCAAATTTAATATTTTGATGGCAAAGGTACATTTAGATGTATGACTGTGCACAATATTGTGATTTATTTTACACACACACACACACACACACACACACACACACACTTCCCACATTTTAAATCAAGATCAAAGTCTCCGATCTAGCACATGAAACACGTGTAAATCTTAAATAGTCTCAGTCCAATGATTCTGGATCCAGGGCAATTTTGCTCCCTAAGGAATACTGACCATGTCTAGAGACATTTTGGTGGTCAAGTCTTGGATTGCTGAAGAAAGCTCCTACTGGTATTTAATGGGTCAGGGCCAGAGATGTGCTCAATATTCTGTAATGCACAAGGCACATCTCCATAAAAATTTATTTAAGCCTTTTAGTAATGCTGGTGTTGAGAAACCTGGATTTATCTTAACAATTACCTCATGATTTGAGGACCAAATTTATTTGAAGGAATTTTATCACCAACGCATTAAGAATTGTCTTAAAGAGAGTAGATAAAATGATTAGGCTAAAACAATCATTTTAAATTTAAGAAAAGAGTCAGTGTTGTGTAAGGAGATGAGCAAAGATGAATCTGATAATAAGCAGTCATAAGTGCATGTAGCAAGAAATACAAGTTAGGGATATTATTCAAGACACAAGGAAGAATGGGTCCATAATTCGGGTTTGAAAGAACAGTGAAAGAGCATAATAAATTACTTTCTGTTTGTATCAATGCTCTAGGAGCAGTAATAATAGGTAACACATCTAAGGTAGGATGGGTTTAAGGAAGGCGAGTCTAATTTCAGGGTATTGTTTTTCTCATTGAAGTATGAAAATGGGTAAAGAAAGATAAGATTTTTCTTCAGTACTTGAGAGTCTATACTTCCAGCTGTGACACTTTTTGTTTTTCTTCCATGAAATTGAATACTTTTAAGAATATCATTAAGAAGAGGAGAGGAGGCTCTTTTATCAGACTATCTAAATTTTATTGTTCCCTTTCTTTCCCAGATAATTCACTTGTATGTCTGGAGGTTTCTAGTAGATATTTTATATTGTCAGAAAAGTCATCTGGGGCTTTCAATAAGGAAGAAAGGTGGGTATCAAATCCTTTCAATTCTATATGGGGCCAAAGGTCATATGATAATTATCTTAGGAAATCTATTTAAATCAGCTCACAGTTTCCTGTTTTTTAAAGGTCCTAGATTCCTTGTTAACTAATAGACCTTCTAATCAGTAAAGATACAAATAATTTCCCTCTGGTAGAATAAATAACCCTATAGGCTTATAACACAGTCAGGTATAAAATAGTTTTTTATCTAATCCGGAAGTCTTTTTCTAGCTGTTTTTAAGGCAAACAGCTTTTACAGCTACTTGATTAATAGGTTTTTTTACTTTGATCAAGAATAGCTACTGAAATTTTTATCAATTTATTTTCTATAACGTATCACTGTGATAATAAAACTGCCTTTTTCATCTCTTAAATTAGTGAAACATTGCTAGTAGCTCTTTTAATGTTAGTCCACCTTCATATTCATGAGATAAATAATAAATTTTAAAAGTATTATCTTCATATAAGCCTAGGTTCAATTTGGTAATCTTTTATTTAAGATTTTTTAATGTCTAAATTAGTTCTTGAGTTTAATTTCTTTTATTAAACTTTGTGTCTAATACTTGTGTTTTTTGTTATAGAAATAGTTGGTAAGCTTTCATTTGTTTCCTCTACATTCTGGAATAGTTTAAACAAAAGGAGGAATTCTAGGTCTTTGAAATTTAATAGTATTTCCTTCCGGAAGATTTAAAATCTATGACCACATTTCCAATTTTTTTTATGGATATTGGCCTACTCAATTTTTCTACCTGATATTCAGTCACTTTATAAATTAGATTGTTTTACTACATTGTCCATTTTTATAGATGATCACATTTATTGGGATTAACATATATAGAGTATTCTTTATTCTTTAACTTAAACATATTACAAAAGAAATACTTGTACATGCATCTGCATGATTCCATCCTATTGGGAATTTATGTGTATGTGTGTGTTTGATTTTATATGAAGGAATGCTATAACTTGCTAGCTGACAAGTCTCAATTTACAATATGCTTCCCAAATCTTTCCATGCAAGTTTATGTAAATTTCCTTCATTTTTATTTTAATGGGGCATGTTTTACATAAAAGATCTAGAGTTTATCCATTATTGCTTTCATAATTACTTTCATTAGATGTAATATACTTTTCTTTTGACTTCAGAAGATGAATGCTTTGGTTCATTTTCAGCTTCTCTACTTTATTTTAATATATTTATTAGCTATCTTAATTTGCATTCCCTATTACATTCATAATTAAACTTTTTTTCCCCCCAGAAATCCTTATCTCACATGGTTATAAATATAGAAAGCTTGTACTATCCAGTAGGTAGATAAAATAATCTGCAGGGTTTCCCTTTCAGTTTTACAGGGTTTCTAATTTTTCTGCCCTGACCCTGATTTTATCCATTCTTTTTTTTTTTTTTTAATTATCTTTGGTTTGAGTCAGTGTCATTCCCTGGAAAGTAAAGGGACATACTTTCACAGAAGGATTGTTGATTCCATAACCATATTGTACTTCATATCACCACATGTTAAAAGTAACAATTAGAGGTGATGACAGGATGTTCTATAAAATATATAGAACTTCAAAATAAAGCAGGCATATTAGAAGGAACCCTTGATAAATTACCATCCATATTCCACAATTACTCCAGTCCTTGACTTTCCATGTTAGCCAAAAGCGTTAACGTGTAGTCAGCACTCTAAATTGACATGTTTCTACATTGAATAAACCACAATTTTTTAGCTGTGATTATATTAGTTATAAGAAACAGAAACCCATTCAAATATAATTTAAGCCAAATAAGTGGAATGTAGAGATATCTTACAGATTTCTGCTACAAGAAGCTCTTGCCAGGGTCTACAGCCAGGTACTAGGAAGCCACCAGGAAATGAAGTAACTGCTCTTTCTCTTTCTCTCTCGCTTATGGAAACTTAACACTTAGCTCACTTATCTATTTTGTATATCCTTCATTTATCTTCCTGGAGAATATTTCCTCATGCCAAATAATTTTATAGGTCTTATTTTGATAAGTGATCAATATTTGTGAATAAGGCCACCAAAGAAAAATTACACTGAAGAAGTTCAACAAGCAGAAAAGATTTTATTCAAGACTATTATAATTAGGGAGGGAGACTGATCTGCTGAAACAAAAGGTAGATTTTAAATGCTGGGATGATTTAGACAAAAAGTACTGGTGGTTCTTAGTAGGGAAGTTTATCAATAGAATGGGTTAAGCATAATAAATTTTTTCTGAATTTACAAATGCTTTTCTCTGTGAATAGGCTGTGTTTGCTGATTGGTGCCCACTGAAGTTAGCCCCTAACTTTTCAAAGAAACTGGGAGACAGGGGTGTTATCTTTCAAATGGATGGCTTTCCTTCCTTGAAAAACATATTCCTAGGCTGTAAAATTGGCAAGAGCCTTGAAAAAGACATATACATTTCAAAGGAGTAGAAAAAGAATTTTCAATTACAAGCTTTCAAAAGTGAGTTCTCCGAGGAAAGGGAGGCCATAGTCAGGAAGAAATGTGTCTAATGTTTAGTCAAGCTGAAGGAAAATTTAAGGCTCTCTTAGTCAAGCCCTCAGTTGTAAGAATTTTCAATCAGGATTCCAGATTCTCAGGTGAGTAAAATTGATAAGCTGAAGAGAGGTTAATTGTCTAACCCAGGTCCAATCAGAACTGGCTGTTTAAGTAGTATAACAAGGCTTTCAGAGGAGGGCCATTCTCAAAAGCACGGGTTATAACTGTGCAGGTCTGCAAAGGCAGCTCCTGAAAACATTTGCTGCACAATTACCCTGAAATGACTGTTTAGTATTTTGCAAGCTTAAAACATTAAAATTATCTCTCCCAATAAGCCTATAGAATAAGAAAGTTTAAGAAGCAAAGATACTAATGTGCCTTAGTGGTATGCAACCAATTAACAGAATATGTATGTCAACAATATAAGGCAAAATTGTAAAAAAAATTAAATTTATGTATAATCTAATGAGTACCTAGGATTTTTCTTGTTTACTTAATTTTTATGAGATTGTATTCTATTTCTCTTGGAATAAATCTCTGAGATTTATTGGCTACAGGATGCTATATGGTGAACATGTGAGAATAATGATGTCATTTTTTCAAAAAACATAAGTGTGTCCAACTAAGAACTATGGATACACAGATAAGAAGAAACAAACCCACAAATGACAATTTTTAAACAGCATAGAAAGACAAAATTAGAGATATAACAAGAATCCCATTGAAGTAAAATAGAAGGCTATGTGACAGAAGGTCGAGTTCTCTGAAGGAATTGACCTTTAACCGAAAAAGGGCAGAGGGAAGAGTATAGTGTACAGAGCACTGGTCCTCAGCCTTTTTGGTATCAGGAAACTGGCGCTCCTATGAGAATCTAATGCCTGATGATCTGAGGTAAAGCTGAGGCATTGATGCTAGCACGGTGGAGTGGTTGCAAATACAGATGAAGCTTTGCTCACTAGCCAGCCACTCATCTCCTGTTGTATGGCCTGATTCTCAACAGACCACATATTAGTACCTGTCCTTGGCCTGAGGGTTGAGGACCCCTGATAGATGGTATAGAGTGAGTGAGGAGACAACATAATGCACATGCAGAATTACAAAACTAATCGTGCAACAAGAAATTAAATTCTAAGCCAGAAAGTTAATAACAAATGAGACAGGAAAAAAAAGGCTAGAGCATAGATGGCTCGTGTTTATCTTATTAAAATGTTCAAACTTTTACATGCAAATTTTACCAAGTAATGTCTATTTGTGAAAACCTACCTACATTAGCTTTTGCAGTTTTTCCAAATATTGTTTCCATCATGACATAGATTGAACATAATAAAATTTATTCAGCATTCTAGAAAAAGAAAAGTGGCTGATTGTTTGCCTCACTCCTTCTCCTTCTCCCAAGCTCTATCCAGCTACACAAAGGTCTGAAGGTATCAACTGGCACAAAGATTTAGTGTAGGTGTTCAGTCGAAGGCTTTGGAATGTCACTAAAAAGACAGAGGACTGAGGGCTACAGCCTGAAGGCAAGAAGATGCCTCATAAGAGCTCACATTAGAAACTGAGAACAAAAATAAGAGACGTGGTAAATGTGTAGAAGAGGCAGGGTCACATTAAAGAAATATGTAGGAGATGAGCATGATATGAGCATGATAGAACTTCGAAATTGATGGCTGGACAGAAGGAAGTAGTCCAGAATGACTCTGCCTTAGCATTTAATAGCAATACTAGCAAATTTTATATACCAGGAATATAGTTTTCCCACATTTCATAAATACAAGTGGATCCAAAGTATAGTCAAAAGAGGAGTGTCAGCAGAGATAGTTGGCCAAAAAAAAAAAAAAAAAAATCAGGGATAAATCATGTAGAGACTTAAAATACAAGGTGTATTTCAGAGACAATATTAATTCCTAAAGCTTAAAGTACATGGAAATGAGACTCGAAAGGTAGATTTAGACTAGTTAGTTTAAAGCTAGTTAAGTCCTGCTAAAGCAATGGTCAAGTGGAGCTGATACTAAATATCCACATCTTTGCAGATACCTCATGAAGAAGAAACATGATTAATTTTGCTGCTATGCTGAACTGAACAAGCTCAGGATTCTTAAACAATTCAAAAAAAGTTTGAAGGTTCAAAGTTTAAATTAAGTCTATCAGTATGTCTTTCCCTCCTACCATTCCCTCCTTTCTCCTGTCACCCTCGTTCACTCCCTCCTATTCTCTCCTCTGCTTTCCTGTAGGTTGACTACATGTCAGATAAAGTGTCTTCACTCAGTAACAGTATAACCCTTGACCCTTTGCTCCCTAATATCTGCCATCTTAGAAAGAGTTCTTTCCTTTCTCTATGAAATTGCTCTAAAATAGGCATATAACATAATAGACATAACTCAATTTCTCTATTTTTCTAATTTTGTGGACCCCAAACAACCAATTCAAAGATCTATATTGTTCTGTTGACCACACTCTGAATAGCACTAGGTCTAGTGACCTTCTACCATTTCAAGAATCATTAAAATCACAGCTAAACTTCTCTGATTTTTATGGATATTGCACCTGAATAGACTTATTTATTTTACACCTCATCCTATACAGGGGGAGGAAGAGTCCTGGTTCTCTAGCTTCACTGAATGCGGAAGTGGCAGATCCCCAAGAGTCATATCAACAAAGAGGATTGGACACAAATAGAAGTTGTCTTTACAATAACCATAGTAATGCCAATGTATTACATAGACTAATTTCAAAAGACATTAATTCATCACGTAGTCTATATAAGTTTACTAAGTGACTATTTTGAATAGTAGTTCCTATGATAAATTCTCAATACATAATGTGAAAGAATAGACATTGGTCCTGCCCTTATGAGGTTGATTTGTTGACCCCAAAACATATCTAGGTATAAAGCAGTTCTCTAAGTCTAAGACCTTAGGCCAAGTCCACGTTCTTACTTCCTTTGCTATGAAAATTCCTACCCATGCTGTCTTCTTCCATTTATTAACTACACACACAGATCATAGGAAGGTGACTACAGTTAAGGACTGATGGTGAGTTGGAGCTTGTAATACTTTTAACAATTTCCTGGAATCTTCAATTTTAGGTACTAAAAAGAAATAAAAGCAAAGTAACCCTATGACACAATAAGCTGTACTCATTTGCTACTATGTGGAAAGAAGAATTAGTAGAAATGACCTCTGAACAAAAGAAGCAGATATTTGCCTCCTCTCCCTGATAGCTTGTATGATGGTGGTATCCTTCTTACTAAATAGTAAGCAAGGAAAGTGTCTGAGGGAGGAAGCTTTTTGCTTTGTTCACTACTGTCTTCAGCGGCTGGCTTAGTGCTTGTTACATATAACTTGCTCAATATAATGTTGATGAAATGAATAAATGAGAGAAGCTTTTTAAATGAAGTATTGCAATCTTTTTCCCTTCCTTATTAAATCAGACAAAAAATGTTTTCCTTTTGAAAATAAAAACTTAAAATATATATATTAAAGAATAAAAAAAATCTGACTTTAGAACCAAGATTTATTTCCTAGTATTTGTACATGTGTATATTTCAACTGTACATACAATGGCTAAATTTATTTACTTTTTATATTTTGTTCTAAAAAATGAACTTTATATAGTCTGAAGGGGGCAAGACAGCCACCAATCATAGAAAACATGCTTAAAGCTTCTTTTATTGTTTTTCATCTGGTGCCTTTTGTTGAAGATATCTCCTGTGGTCCTCTGTGGCAGTAGCAAAAGAAAAGCATTTTATTTTATGGAAGCAATTAGACACACATCTGTTCCAGAACCTCCATATTAAATGCTTTTCCACATAGACCGCTGTGAATTTCAAAATGTCTGCATGAATATTGTCAAGTCAACATATGAGAACATGTGGGATTTGACCACTTTCACTTGGGTTTCATGGAAACATGGTCTTTCAATCCTTGAGTAGTTAAAAATCTGTCATTATCTCTGTGTAACTGACCTAAGAAGGATTAATTGTAGAGCAAGTAAATAAAGTAAGAATTGAAAGAAACTATATTACTGAGATTCTTAAACCCAGAGGTCATTATCCGTGAACATATAGACTTTATTTTGAAGATAAAACTTGATTTTCTTTCCTTTATTAATAATTAAAATAAGAAAATAAAATTAAATATTTTTAAACAACTATACACATGCACACAAATAATAAATCATACATATACAATTTGCCTATTAGCTATTCATTGCCTCAAGTTGATTGTACTTTAGGAGATAAGATTCTGGGTAAAGAACATTATATAAATATTTAATGTAAAATCAAAGAAAGTTTAAAAAAACCCTAAAAACACTATATCTATACCTATGTAATTTTAAGAAATGCAGAAGATCATTACATATCCCTTTTAGTGCAGTTTTTTTCTTTGCTGCTAATCCCTGTCCCTCTTCCATTTTCATCCCCATATCTTCCTAGTCATAAAATTCATTTTAGCAACTGCCTTATATTTTTATTTCCATATTCAGAGTAGGATGTCCTCCTACCTATGAATACTTAAGGGAAATTTTTACTCTTCTTTGCTTACCTAGAAAAAATATTTCTTCATCTAGGTATGGTAATTCCCCTCCATTGGTCAGCTCTTCATTGATTTACAGTTCTCCCTCCTTCTCCTTTTTCTGCTTCTCATCTTCATCTTTCACTTCATCACTCTCCATACCTAAGTTTCAGATTTTATTTATATCGGCCATTTTTATTGTTCCAAACAAGGGTAGGATGTTCCAATTATTTTCTAACAGCCCTAATTATGCTTAAAAATACTCACTGTATAATTCAGATGGAGGAAGAGTTTCTTTTTTTCTATCCTTGATTTAAAATCCTCATTTTCTACCCTCTGAATTAAGACTCCTGATACAATCCTATTCCAATTTCTCTAATTTTTAGACTTCCTGTTGTCCTTGTATGCTTTTAACTTATGAAGTATAGGCTAAGACTGGGTCTTAGTCATCTTTCATCTTCAGCTTCTGAGTTAGTGATTCACACATCGAGAATATCAATAAATGGTTGGTAAATGAATGAAGTAATAAACAGGCCAATGAAGCATTCAGGATAACCATTCAATGTAAAATGCATATGGAAAAGTAGAGCTTTTTTAGATTCAGAAGCATCTCTACCTTCCTCTTCTTTTCTTCTCCCAAATATATAATTGTATATAAAATGGATACAGTTTTAATTAAGTGTTAAGAAACTATAAATAAGGTCCACAAATAAAATCAATGATTCAAGGACCATAGTTTTCAGTAAAGACAATTTTATTTATGCTCCAAGACAAGGCTTTGGTTTGTTTAATGATAATATATTTAATAATAATTAGAAAATTTATTTGAAATAATACTATAAATTCTTGAAAATTTTAAAACTCTGTAAAATATTAACTTAAAAACTATCAGTTACATATTGAAGCCTCTAACATAGTAAATTTAACATTTAATTTTTCTAGTATATATGTATTTTGCCTAGTCCAGTATTCCCATACTCTATATGCCTGCCTTTCTATCCATGCACTTTATGTTTCCTCAGTGCACTTATTGCACACTTAATGACATAATCAATGAGAAACAGAAAACTCCTTTTAAAAATATCAAAATCATTCACTCATTCACATCTATTGAAGACTTAAATATATGTCAGGTCTAACCAAACAGGCATTTATTTAAAACAGTTATATGAAGTACATTAGTAAAGTATTTTTTATTCTAAAATAAACGTTAATGATTTCTACTTTTAGTAACTAATTTATTATGTAATGACCACTGTTTTCTTGGCACTTTATAATTCACGATCTTTTTGAAATCAGTAAGCTCTCGTTCTCTCTGGTTTATGGAACTTAGCACACTCTTTGTTATTTAATAGACCCTTTAGTTAATATTGTTGTTAATAAATGGCAACCAAATTGGAAACCATTTGGGAATGTGTGCATTAACCTTAATAAAGTTTAGAATAAACGAGCATGGGTGTTAGTAAAAATTTTAAGCTATAACATTATAAGCATGGCATCGCAACCTCTTGACAGAAATGGACACTAAGAATCTATTAGATGATGCGATATGAGAAGTTCTTTTAGTAATTGGAAATGGCTCCTGGGTTCTTCAAATGTCACACAGCATCATACTTGTGACTACTTTAAAAGTCTTTTTTTTCCCCCAGTCTCTCTATGAATATTGTGCTTGATTTGTTAACCTTTGAACATTACTGCCTGGAGTGGGAAACAATTAGATTCATTAATTTGTTTTCCTTCTCACTTGATTTAATACATCCTCAGTAATAGAGCTCACTAACAATTGTAGTCTTGACTTACTACTTATCAGCAAATTATACTTTAAACTGAATATTACATTTTCATCGAGAAATGTGAATAAAGAGAGAGCATTTCAAAGCTAGAAAAAAATAAAAACCTATTTTTGGTACATACTTTCAGAAGCATAGATATTATATACTTAGGATTGTTTAGGAGACATAAAACCCTGTGGCATAAATTTTTTGTACTGTATTTTTGCTAATTTAAAAATAGCTTATACACCAATCACATAAATTAACACAAAATGTATTAAAGATTTAAATGTAAAATTTGAAATGGTAAAACTCCTAGCAGAAACAGGAATAAAACTTTTTAACATGGTTCTTGGGAATAATTTTTGATATGGCTCCTAAAGCACAAGCAGCGAAATAAAAAATAAACAAGTGATACTGCATTAAACTAAAAATCTCTGCGCAGCAAAAGAAACAATCAACAAAGTAAAAGGACAATCTGTGGAGTGGTAAAAAACAGTTGCAAATCATATATCTGATAGGGGGTTAATATACAAAATATGTAAAAAACTCATACAACTAAATAGAAAAAACCTAATAACTGAAATGAAAAAAAAAAATGAGCAAGAACCTGAATAGACATATCTCTAAAGAAGATATACAAAAGGCCAACAAGCACATAAAAAGATGCTCAACATCACTAACACACAGAAATGTTCTTGAGATTAAAACCTAAGAATTATCATTCCAGGAAGAATTCTTTTCTTTTTTCATTTCTTTTTATCATAAACATATGCGAAGAGGAATGTCAGCTTTACCAACTGTGGCAATCATTTCACAATATATGTAAATCAAGCCGTCATGCTGTATACCTTAAACTTATACAGTAACGCGTGTCAATTATTCATTGATAAAACTGGAAAAAATGTCTGGCACTAAGTAAAAAAGAATAGCTTGTATAAAGAAGAGAGATGTTTTCTCGAATATAAATTATTAAGTGATTCTGTCATCCCCTAGGGAAAGAAAACTTTATGTAGTAGATGGATATTGATGAGAATTGAGTCTTCTGACAAATTAAATTTGTCTCTAAAGAGTCCTGGTGGAAAGAGTTCCAGTTTATTTTAATGGATCACTAGTTTTTAAACCAAACTTACTGCTGCAAATAATTAAAATGTTAGATTAAAAAACACATATTGAAGATTCAAAAAGAGAAAAAGAAACATGCAGCCTGAGTTTTAGCTCAAAGTCTAACTAGAGAGGTAGGTAGAGTAACACAGAAAAATCACTATCATTCTAAATACATCCACCTATATGACACACTTTTGAGAGCTAGAGAACAAAGATTATAAGGTAGTATCCAAGCAAAGCAGCTGTTTTTCTGAGAGACCTTCCCTACTTTCATATGGAATTCCAGAGAGTTGCACCTTTGTGGGTAATGGCAAACCATCTTTAGACATCTTTGCTACATTCTACCCTCAGTCAAGTGAAATTGCTATAAATGCTCCTGTGACTCCATAGGCAATAGGATGGAAAGGGGAAAAAATGAAAAAAAAAATGTCTTCCTCAGACAATTTTCACATGCATTGGTTACATAGTTACACATGAAGTAGGTAGGCCAGTGGCTCATATCTTGAACTTCATTTGAGTTTATTTCAACTGTCAAAATATCATTTTTCAAGCCAAGTCTAACAAGCAGTTGAATATCTTCTCTAGGTACAGCAGAAAAAATAAAAAAAACCAACTTCTATAGAACTAGAACCAATAACAAGAAGATAATAAAATTTAACCCACATAAACAAAGAACAATGAATATTTAAGCAAATTGATTTTATCTTTTGTTTTAAAAGTAGATGACAAACTTTAATGCTATCTGACGGGCCATGAAAGTATAACTATTACAGTAAGACTGAACAATAACTCAAACCACAACTTCCAGATATGAGTACAGTGACTAGAATTACAAACTGAGGAGAGAGTTTCGGCACCAGCTAAGATGAAATAGCTCACTGCAAATCCAGCTCTCCCACTGACTGCAACTAAAAATTGTGAGTAATTTTCAAAAGCAACTACATGAGGACACCGAAGAGTAAAGAACAGTGCAGAATTTGAGAGATAAATCAAAATTTGAAGAACAAGTTGCACTGTGGGGAGTTTCCTCTTTTTTGCTTTTTCTTTATTTTGGGGGGGTTTGTCCCAAGTTTGGCCCAACTAACTATAAATCAGACACAAGCAACAAAACACTAAGATAAATCTTCTCTTTCTAGCTATTACAGGACTGGGAAAAGAATCCCCAAGACCTGGAGAGTTTCAGGAGAATCCTTGTTTCATTTTTCATTTTTTCTGTCTTTTTCTCTTCCAGCTGGTAAAAATCCCAAAACAAAATAAAACAAACAAAAACAAAAGCATTTTACTCATAAACCATGAAAACGAGTCTCTGGCACCTGCAGAATATAGGAAAATCCCTGATTGATGAGAGCTGGAGAAGAGAATCCTCTCACAATGTTTATGACCTAAGGCAAGTCCCAGGACCTCATATGAGTAGTGCATTTGTTAAGAAAACATAAGATATGTCACAAAGGCTACAGGAAGGGAACTACTATGTAAAGAACCATCTATATCTCAGATTAACTCCAGAATGGCATATGTGTATAAACTCAGATAGCCTAGCAAAGGCTTTGAAAACTGAAAAAACTTTAGAATCACTGCCCACATTCACTGTGATCTGAACCTTATTGTGTTGACTGCTTGCTAGAATGGACAAATGGACTTGCTCTCCCAAATTTTCATAAGTGCCAGATTCTCACTACACACACACACACACACACACACACACACACACACACACACACACATATGTATATGTATATTCTCACTATATATATATAATTATAATTTATATATATAAATTATAATTAAAAATTACTTGAAATGCATACAAGTGGGAACCTCTAATTATAAATCTAAATTAATTAAATCCATTTTTTAAAAGGAAAAGTCAACCCTCAATGATTCAAGTGTTTAAAATATCTGATAAAAGCTTTAAAGTAGTTATTCTAACTATGTTTCATGAGGTAAAGTGGAACATCCCTGAATAAATGAAAAAAATAAATGCTAAAAAAGTAATCTGCACTGAATAGATGTTATACAAGAGAACAAAATATAAATTTTAGAACTGAAAACTACAGCATATAGCAAGGGAGCTCAGTAGCAGAATGAAGATGACAAAGAAAAAAAAGATAAATCACCAGAAATTGTTTGATTGGAAAACAGAAAAAAAATTGAAAAACATTAAACAAAGCCACAGATATCTGTAAAACAATATCAAAATATCTAAGATTTGTGTCATATGAGTCCCAGAAGCAGAGGAGAAAGAAATTAATGCAAAAAAATTAAAAAACTGATTGAAAATATCCCAAATTGGTGAGACACACATTGCAGATTCCCGAAGCTCAAAAAACCTCTAAGAGGACAAACTCAAAAATAAACCAAGATGTATCAAGCTAAATAAGAAGAAAGCCAAAGTCAAAGGGAAAGATCTTTTAGGTATCTAGAGGAAAAAATAAATGTTACAAGTAATAATGATTGAATAAATATGGATGCCACATCAGAAACAATGGAAGATAGAAAAGAATAGAGCAATATCTTTAAAGTAATGATAGAAAAAAAGTCAACACATTCTATACAAAGTGTACATACACACTTCAGGAATGAAGAAAAAAGTAGACGCATTCTTAGATGAAAGATAACTAAAAGAATCAACCATCAGTACGCTTGATTTAAATTAAATGTTAAAGGAAGCTCTTCAGTCTGAAGAGAAATGATACCAGAGAAAATTTATTTTAATAAATGTCTACATCAGAAAATAAGAAAAATTTCAAATCAGTATTCTGTTTGCAATTTGCATTGTATGTGTGTGTGTGTGTGTGTGTGTGTATGTTCAGAGAGAGAAGAAATTAAATGTGAAGCAAGAAAATGATAGAAAATAATATAAGAACATAATAAAATTGGTAACAGTAAAGCAATAGAGAAAAAATCAATAAAATCAAAAGCAATTTCTTTTAAAAGATCAACAAAATTGATACAGTTCTACCTGAACTAATCAAAAAAAGAAAGGAAACAAAAGTTACCAATATCTGGAGTGCATAAATTGGTATCACTATAGATACTAAAGATTGAAAGGATCAACCAAAATACACCCACACATTTTAAAATTGATGAAATAGACGAATTTTATGACAAGCATAAAATACTAAATCTCACTTAAGAAAAAAATAATCTGAATAGCTGTAAAAGTTAAGGTAAGAAAATTATTTTATTTTTAAAACTTCCAACATATAATTTTAGTAGAAAATTCTACCAAACATTTAAAAGAAATAGTGCAAATTCTACACAATCTTTTCTGGATATAGGAGGAATATTTCCCACTTTTTTTTTAATAAGTCCAGTATTATGCTGATAACCAAAATCAGATAGTCATTATAATAAAATTAAAGAATAATGTCATCATTAATACAGATGTGAATATCTCATGAAAACATTAGCAAATTGAATGTAGCAATGGATATGCTAAGTGAAATAAGTCAGACAAAGAAATACTGTGTGATCTCACTTATAATTAAATCAAAACAAAAAGTAATCACACACACAAAAACAAACTCATAGCAACTCTTAGAAAAAGAGATCGTATTTGTGGTTACCAGAGGATGGAGGGTAGAGGAATTGGACGGATGTGCTCAAACTTCTTAAAATAATTAGGTTCTGTGGGTGTAAGGCACAACATGATGACTACAGTTGACGCTGCCGTATGATATATTTGAAAGTTGCTAAAAGAGTAGGTCCTAAAATTCTCAACATAAGAAAAAAAAAACTTTTTTTTGTATTGTGAGATGTTGTCTGTTTATTAAATTTATAGTGGTAATCATTTCACAATACTTGTAAGTCAAGTCATCATGCTGTACACCTTAAACTTATACAATGCTATATGTCAATTATATCTCAATGAAACTGAAATAAAAATGAATTATTCTGGTGTGTGCAGTGTGATCACAGAGGTCCTTTACAGTGCTCTCTCTCTCTCTCTATCATCTATCATCTATCTATCTATCTATCTATCTATCTATCTATCTATCTATCTATCATCTATCAATCTATCATCTATCTATATCTATCATCTATCATCTAATCATCTATTTATCATCTACCTACCTACCTACCTACCTACATACATACATACATACCTTTCCATTCATCTGGTGTTCACTTTATCTTACTATGGAAAAAATGGCATTTTGCAACAATCTATAAGCTATACAGAAGGAATGACCTCAAAATCATTTTAACATTAAAAATTATTTCTATTCTGGAAAAAATGTCTTAATGGAGACAGCTTACCAAAATTCTATATTTTACCTAAATAGTGGGATGAGAAGTACTTTATTTATACATTCATAAATTTACTTATTCTTGAAAACTTTACTTACTATACTGTATTCCAAATCCCTTCTAAGTACTGAGAATACAACAGTGAGATAACCTAAGACACAAAACAACAACTACAACAAGCAAAAATTAAAAAAAAAAAAACTGTAATAAAACACTTATTACAGTGGGTAATGAGTAAAGGGACATTGATTTGGGATGCTGAGCAACTACCTGTTTCATCACTCTTAGAGTGTATACTATGGTATTAATTTATTACATATTATTTCTTTACTAGATTTTACTAGATTTCAAATATAACCAGGATGATATTTGTGCTGATTTTGCTTAAATTTTATTCCTGTTGCTTTTGAGGGCTATTATGCTTTCTGGATATTAGCAATCAAATCACTATATAAATATTTGCTGAATAAGTGTATCAGTCAGGGTAGCAACCAAACATTTGAGAATTTATAATTAAAAAAAGAACTGGATAGAAATAGTCTTAAAAATATATAATGTATGTGGGTACAACAGTATTGTAAAAAATGTGTTAATTATAATGTGTTGATTCAGAGAGTGACATCTGTAGTCAGATTGCCTCAGCTCCAAGATCAGTTCTATCACTTACTACCTTTGTGACTTTGGTAAATTATTTAATGTTTATGTACATCAGTATTTTCATCTATATTTTGAAAAATTATAGTACCTTTTCTATATGTTATTATGGACATTGATTAATATTTATGAAGTATTTATAAGAGGCACCAAGCATTAAATAGAGCACAGTGTAAGTGCTTTCTATTCCTAGTAACAGTAGTATTACATACAAGGACTGTATTACCGTTCTATCGCTGCATGACAAATTACTCCAAATTTAGTAGCTGATAACAACACCGCTTTGTAAAAGGTCTGGATAGACTTGACTGGATTCTCTGCTTAGGAGTTCAGAAGGTCAAAGGCAAGGTCAGCCTGGGTTTTTGTTGGAAGCTCTCAGCTCTGAGAAAGAATCTGCTATGAAGTTCCTTCAAGTTATTGGCAGACTTCAATTACTTGTACTTGCAGGGCTGCAATGCTGATATCTTGCTGGGAGTGCTCTCAGATGTTATAAGCTGTTCTTAGATCCTTGCCTCATGGCCTCATCAGCAAGGGAAAAGCCTCCATTCCATCAAATCACTCATGCCTCTAATCTCTCTGACTTCCTCTTCTGCTACCAGTCAAATATTCTGCTTTCAAAAAACTCATGTGAGCATATCCATCCAATTTCTCTACCCCTCACATGTGGGATATAAAACTGAAAGCAACAAATGAACAGGATGAACAGAAAAAAAATGAAAATTCATAGACACAGACAACAGTTTAGTCGTTCCCAGAGGGAAAGTGTGGTGGGGAGGTAGAGAAGGATGAAGGGGTTCAAGTATATGGTAGCAGAAGATTTGACTTTGGGTAGTGAACACACAATGCAATATACATATGGCATGTTATTAAATTATATGCTTAAAACCTATATAATTTTATTAGCCAATGTCACTCTAATAAATTTTATTTAAAAAATTTACTGATCAAAGCAAGTTGATGATTCCAAGATATCATGTGAAGAGTCACATAGGATACATGGGTAAAAACTAAAACTTGTTTGCAGTATTAAGATTTTGAAAATAATATGTGCCCAGTCAAGAACTCATATTTTATATGGAACAAATACATTGTCCATAAAATTAGGGATATTTGTAGTACATGCCATCAACATTTAGATAAGAGAACTTATTATTTAAATCAGGCTAGGAAATATTTCATTGGGAATGTTAAATCGTAGGACTTTATGATTTCTCAAGTACTAATTGGAATGGAAGATAATACATTACAGTGCCTTATGTATAGTTGGCATTCAATAATATTTAATGAATTTAATGATATAATTGATTTACTTTTATGTGTGGAGAAGGCTAAGGTTGTTAAAAAAAAAGTCAGAATGAGGTAATAAAAAAGAATAGCAATTTGGCTGGAGTGAATGATTTTTGTGGAAGTGTAGGAGAAATAAATGCAGGAAAACCAGATGAGGCTCTTGTGCCAGGCACCAAGATTACGTATGGACAGTTCATGGAGGACGTGAGTGGAGTAGGGAAGTGGGAAAGAGGGAAGTTTTTGGTCAGGGAATTTAAGTCTGGATCAGGGTTTAAAACAGTCAGTGTTTCTGTGAACCCACACAGTGTAGCATGGGGGAAGAAGGAAAGATATTCAAAGGACAATATCTGAACTGGTTATATACTAGGTGTAAAATAGTAAGAGTGGTCCTCATTTATTAGCAAAGAAAGTTCATTGCTTAATCAAAGAATGTCATCCTCATCTTAATATCCCTATAAAATATGGGACTCAGAGATTGAAATGCAGCAATGCACATTTCTGCATAGTACACAGGACTATGCAATGCAACTTCCTGTGACTATAGATATATTTATTCTCTATCTGCTCTGTCCAATAATGTGGCAGTCACAAGCCACATGTGACATTCAGCACTTGAAATATGGCTTCTGTAACTGTATGATGGATTTTTCAGGTTTATTTAACTGTAAGTAACTTGTACTTAAATTAAGTGCCACATGTGGTTTTGGTTATCCTACTGAGCAGCACCGATAGAAAGTAACAAATATAAACTCATATTGTAGGTCTTCATGTCAAAAATTCTCTTTTTTTAATGTACAAAATTAAGGAATAGACTAAGATGAGACATGTGAGGCTACTAAATTTCAGAATACTCAAACTTAATGAGTAGAAAACATGAATTATTTTCTAATTCATAACAGGTACCATGAATGTTACCTGCCATTTTGCTGTATAATCATGAGGTTTTTGCTTTGTTTTATTATTTGTATTTGTTTTTGTTTTGGGCTCATTTTCCAAACTTTATTCCTTGCTATTCCAGTGGCTCCCAGGTCTTCCCTCTCTTGAGGACCACTTTCTCCCTCACATTGTTCTGAAAGTGGTAGAAGAAAACTTCCTCTTAAACCTAGACTTAGTCAGACTGCAACTTTAAGATGCCTAGTACATCCATGCTTGCCTATATTATTTAATTCTTGCTTTTATTTTTCCAGTTAAAAACCTTTCCCGGTAAACAAAATCAGAATCATGCTCTTTTACTTTGTCAGTGTTAAAACAGATGGCCAGATTCCTGAAGTGCTTTTTCGACTTTTTAGCTATGTTCACTCACTGCTGTCTTTGTCACAGTGTATATCCCTGGAGTAATGCCAACATGCTGATAACTATGTTTATTTAAAAAAGATATTTAAATAAACTATGTTTAAACTATGTTTAAACTATTTAAATAAACTATGTTTATTTAAAAAAGATATTTAAAGAATTTCTTAATTATTTATAAATTAGTAGTAATGAAAATAATCATAGTAGAAGAGGCAATGACAAGAAAAAACATCAACAAAAAGCAACAATTTTTGCTTTGGGTTTTTAATTCCCAACATGCAGAATGAAACTCATACAGATTTTTAACCTTTCTATTTTGCTTCAGAAAATCCAGGACAAATTTCTCTAGTTCCCTAATGAATGAGGAGGCCTAGAATCAATAGACTGATTTCAATATCATACTCTGTTTTTTTAATTGATGTCTAGGATTTTTAACTACTTTTCAAAATTAAAACCAATTGGTCAGTCTAACAACTCTCGCAAAGGAGTTATTGGTTGTTTCATATGCTTAAAAATGTGGCACAGCTAATATAAATAATATACAGAAAGAATCTCGTAGTGAGACTCCTCTCTCTCTGTGATTGAGTACAATTGCCCCTGAGATCTTTGAGAAATTAAAATCATCATTGTTAGGTGGAGAGCCATGTGTCTGTATTAGACACTGTGAGTTACCTACCTAACAACTACTATTCCCACTTTCTTCATTTGTAGAATCCCACATTTGGTGGCCATGCAACCTGTCCCAAGGAATGAATCAGGATTGATATAAAAAAATCTAAGTGGTCTTACTTTTCTTTCCAGTGATTTATTGAGGGATGGATCAGACATGTGACATGTCTGTACAGTGTCCTATAAAGGAAATCCGCTTGTTTTTTTTTTTAATTCATTCCTCATAAAAGAGAAGATAAGTAAGAAAGTAAGAAGTGTGATTGCTTCATTCCTTTTTTCCCATTTGGAATTCTTCTGTGAGAATATGAATTCTGGAAGCCATTAACCAGATACAAATATGTCAAAGTAGAAAAATAATAAACCAAGATTCACTCTGGCCACTTTGGCTATGTTAGGATTGAGTGCATGGAAACATCTACTTCCTGACAGTTAACTGAAATGATGAAATATACATCTTAGTTATGTCAGGAGGGCCTTCTATTAAATTCTAAAGCATCTTGACTGATTTGGTTAGACTTGCAGTGGAATTCTGCCATTTGCCTTATAGATGAATTATAACCAATAATTAATTGTCAAGGAATTTATTAATTGCTGGCTTTCTACCTAAAACTCATATTAATGTTACATTTAAATCTAAATCACATACCAAAGTATCAATTTTGATGGACCATTAATTTAGCCAGGGCAATGATAAACTCATATTATTGTGTGAGATATTATTAAGCAATGTCCTATTATCCTTTCTGATTGGTTCAAGAGAAAATACACATATTCAATTGGCTTGTTACTTATTTTCACTTTTCCCAAACCATATTTCCAATCCAAAACTATGAAAAATTTTATTGTTTTAATAAAAATGTATTTTTAGTAAAATTATGTAAATATATTCTCTATCATCTAGCCTTTGTTAAATAGGTGTCCCTGCCCCAAAATTTGTATCCACCCAGAACATCAGAATGTGACCTTATATAGAAACAGATATCATTGGCAAATATCATTAGTTAAATTAAGGTGAGGTCATACTGCATTAATGTGGGCTCAAACCCAATAACTGGAGTCTTTATCAGAAAAAAATAGTTTTGGATGTAGATACAGACACATGGAGGAGAACGCCATGTGAATATGAAGATGGACACAGAGATAGGAGTTATGCATCTACTTCCGAGGAATGCCTAGTGTTGTCAGCAACCAGGAGAATCTAGGAGAGAGGCGTGGAACATACTCTTTCAGAAGCTTCAAAAGGAACCAACTCTCCTGACATCTGGACATCTAGAACTGTGAAAAAAATTTTTTCTCTGTTTTAAGGCACCCAGTTTGTGGTTATTTGTTAAGTTCTAGGAAACTAATAATATGTTTGTGGCTAAAGCAAAAAGAAAAATTATGTAATTTTATCACTTAAATATTTGGATTATTGATAAGTGAAAATTGTTTTTTGGGCAATTTGAATTTACCTTATTCATGAAGTTTTTTCATACATGTAAGGGACTTTTCCCTTCTGCAAAACACTTGTTCACATATTTAGCTTATTTTAGTAAATAGCTTCGCTTCTTAGTTTTGTATTCTAGATAATTAATAACTGTACTGAGGATATTTGCCTTAGTGTATAAATTGCAAATAACTTCTCCCAGTTCTTTTGTTTGTCTGTTATGGTATAAATATTTTTACACTTTTAAAAATTTTATCCAAATTAATTTTTTTCTCTTATTAATTTTATATTTTAAATCATACTTTGGAAGGTCTCCACAACTCCCAGCCTATAATGGAATTCATCCATATTTTTCTAGTAGATACAGTGCTTCATTTCCACACTAAAATCTCTGTTCTGTATCTGCTATATACATGTATGTCTCTCTCTGGACTTTCTATGGCATCATTGTATCTGTTCAGTCACCGATATCCCAGTGATTTAATTACAGAAATTATATATTTTAACATTGCGTTGGGATAGTACCCCTATCCTTTGTCTTTTCATTATTTCCTGGCTCTTCAATCTTGTTCATTTTTTCATAAGAATTAATAATTAATTTCTCTACCTTCAGAAAAAAATGGTCATTTGTTAGAAATCACATTAAATTTATATATTAACAGAGTGAGAATTGACATATTTTTTCATGTTGAATCTTTCTATCCAAAAAATTGAGAGATCTATTTGTTCAATCCTATTTTGCATCTTTTAGGACTATTTTACTATTTTCTTCTTACACTACTTTCAAACCCTATGTGAATTTTGTGTTAGATATTTTATATTTTTATTGATATTATTAATAGATATTTTTCATTTTACTTTGCAACTTTTTCAAAGTAAGGAAAGTTTATATATGAATTCTATTATCCTACTATTTTCCTAATTCTGTTAACATTTGCAGTAGTTTTTCAATAAATCTTTGGTGATTTCATATGTATAATCATAGCATCTGCAAACAAATATAGTGTTTCTTCTTTCTACTTCTTGAGTTTAAAGATAGCTTTTACTTAACCGATTATATTGACCACAGTTTCAATAGTAGAAGCAATAGTGGGCAACTTTTTCTTTCTCCTAATAGTAGTGAGAATGCTTCTAGTATGTATCAAGTATAATGCTGACTTTTAAACTCATACTTTTAAATCTATTTTAGCAATTTCCATTTATTCTGATTTTAATAATATGAATTGAAACTGATTTTGTCAAATGCCTTTTCAGCAGCTATGATTTTGGGGGGGTATATTTATATAATGAATTATATTAATGGATGCCTTCATTGAACCGTACTTGCATTCTTGGAAAGAATCTCACATAATATATGTTTTTGTTCACTTATATACAAGTTTGCTAAATTGTATTTAAAATTTTTGTATTGATAATTTTATTTGAGATTTATTTGTAAATTTATTTTAAAATAAGTGTTTTTTAGGGTTTGGTAACAATGTTACATTCACTTCATAAAAAGGAATTTTTAAGGTTTACTTTTTTCATGCTCTGGATCAGTTTTAGAATCAATATGCCTGTACAAGTCTCAAAAGTTTAAAGTAATCCCTCTGTGAAAAAATAATCTATGCCCAAGACATTTTTTTTTGTTTGTTTGCTTTGGAGGGAATATGAAGCTCATTTACATATGTATACATTTCCACGTTGAAATCACTCTATTTAGATTTTTCTCTCTTATATGGGGTTTTTAATTTCCTTGTTAAAAATGACTTATGTACCTAGCACCTCCAATAACTATCTTTAATTTCTATTTCCCCAGACCCAGTGTTCTTGCCATGATCCATTTGGTTTCTATTTTCAGTATATTCTTCCATGAATAGGCCCTGTCATTTTTAAGAGTATCTGATGAATACTTTTGAGAGCCATAAAATCTTAGACCAACACGATCCTACAAATTCTCCTATTTCTCCTACATTCATGAATATAACTCTTTTTTATACTCACCAGTAATTTAGGACCTGTGAGAGATTTTCTCTATGTGCCACTCCTCCATATTTATACTCATGATATATAGAAAAGTCCCTTTATTTTGGGATGCGTTTCTGCTGTATCCTTTTAGTTTATAAATCCCATCAAGAACCTCCATTCACCTCCCCATGATCTCCACTTAATCCCTTCTGATCACAGAACAGTCCACGTGGACCATATTCTGTGGTATATTAGGATTTCCTGCCACTGAGTTTTATTGAGAGTATCACTTTCATGTTGTTATTGTTTCTGTTACTACCCTAATTGATCTGTTTAGTTTTCTGGAACATTTTGTGGCAATTCAAAAACCATGTTTTATATTCATCACACATCTGGAAGGCATATACATATAATTTTTTTTATAAGTATAGAAAAACCAAGAGGATGCTATGGTATTGACTTTTGGAGAGAGTGAGAAAACTGAAATATCAGTGGAATAATATCAATGGCTCAGTGTGCCTGAGAGTGAATGGGTAAACGTGAGCACAGGATATTCTGGTCACTGGGAAAAGAAGACACAAAAACTGTTGAATAACTGAGAGCTATGGAAAAAAAGAAAAAGTAATGACTAGGGTGGTCCTTTTCAGACTATGAAGTTTCCCTAAGGGTTTAAGTGTTAGCATGTTTCCATAATCATGGAGACTGACCTTAATACTGATCTAGTAATTTTGGACCATGATCTAAGTCAATGATACTACAAATTCATTCTTTTTTGTCTAATTTCATTAAGGTCTCTGGGCCTACATAATAGCATGCGTTTGAGAACTGTTTCTCTTCATTCTAACTGGTGTTTGTATTTAATAATTTTGTTCCAAGATTCCTAGGTACCTGTCAATAATCAGCTGAATGATTAAGAGGGAAAGCCAATTTTTCACAGATTTGGCTAAGATGTTAATTTTATTTACCAGCCCTTACTATTTTGTTCAATTTTTCACTTTTTTATGTTTATTAATTTTGTCTAACCTGCCTAAGAGTTGCCTAGAAATTTCTTAGAAAACGTTGTCTATTTCTAATCTAACAAATCTTTCTCCAAGCACAGAAGGAGATAATGCACATATATTTTGTTGTACCTTGTGACTGTACAGAGAGAAACTTTCTATGCAATGAGTTCTTTCTCCTTCTCCTTACTTGTGGAATTTCCCCTGCCAGGAAATTTGTGGATGAGAGAGTAAAAATGGCAGAAGTAGCAACTTTTCCTGATGTAGCATATGCCTTCCTGTTATCCTCCTGCTAAAGTGACTGGAACCAAGCTAGCAATTATTACTTCACTTTAGTGACTTAAACATATCCAAGCATGATGTTGGTGCCTTACGTGAACAGATCTACTGCACAGAAATGTTCTGATCAAAAGCAGAGCAATTCAAATGACAAAAAAAATAAAAAATCCAAATGTTATTTTTGGAATTTTAGATTGAGTCTCATATATAACCACAAAATGAGCCCAGTGCACAAATTGATGGCTAAACTTCCTGCAAGCTTGGCAGCTATGTTCCAAGTGATTTCCTAAACTCAGACGGAATCACGGCCAGACTCCTCGAATTTTCTCAAGCATTCTAATTTCAATTGTGAGCTAGTTTAGTTGTAAGTCAGATTCTTCCCAAGTTCACTTCTTGGCTACAGTTCTAGACATTCTAGCCAAAACTAAAGCCATGTAGTTAACATTAAATTTTTTTGTAGAGCTATATGATAGTCTTTGCCATTTACTACTTGAAATTGCTGATCAAAATAGTATGGCTGATATTTAAAATTGAGGTATTTTTTCTATTCATTTTATTACATATTGTTTCTATGATTTGTTTTCAGTGAGTTCGACAATAAACAACTAAAGTCCAAGAGAAATCTTAGTTCTTCTAATCAATCTCAGCTTTGGTGCTTGATAATTTCGTTTCAACAGAATTTTTATGAGACGGTTTTTGAAGAAGATTATGTCACTTGAAAGAAAGAAAATATCACACCCACAGACAAAGTAATTTGCACACATATATCATAATTTTTCCTTCACATAAGTTACACAAAAAGACTTTTCTGTATAACAAAAATGCATTCATTTTTGAGAAAGAATTTTAAAATTACATTTTACTTAAAACTATTTCACACACTTTTCTATATTCTTTATCACAGAAAATAAGCCTTATTTCAGTTTTTGGGTTTTTGTGTGTGTGTTTTCTTTGGGGGGGGGGTGCATTGCAATGTTAGCACCTTCCATATTGGTTTTCATTAAAATTATATACTTGGGAGTGTAGGTATTAAGCTTGAAATGGTTACCTCTTCATTATGTAACAACAGTAGATATTCTGGACTACTAAAATGAATGAGGAGTTAAAGTATTTTTTGATTCATGGGGGGTAGATCATTGCTGTTCAGTGGCTTAGGTTACCACTGTGCTAGATCTAGTGAACCCATACTATGAGTGGATTCTGGAGATTTAATACAGGTTTTGTGATGCTATACATTGGATAATAACAAGGATGTTTATTTCCTAGCTTCAAACTAGCTATTTGACACTGTGAATAAGATATTAAGGAATATACAAATGACCACAGTGATGAATGGCCATCATTTAATTGTTCATTGCAAACAGAATATGAGTTGTTTTTATTCTTTACTTTTTATCTTTTTCTAAATTATATTTTAACTATCTTCTAAGTGAAAGAGTAAACATGGTGGGAAAGAAATGCTGAACTTGAAGTCAGAAAGACCACCTTAATTGACACAGAATCAGATGATTGAATAAAGCTCTTTGTGTCATTTGGACCTAAAGCTCATAAGTTTATAAATAAAGTTCTAAAAAATTCAACCTTAATTTTACCTAAAGTATCATCATACATGCCTGAAATCATTGATATTTTATAATCCACACCTAAATGCTAATTGTCCACATGTTAAACAGGCTTAACTATTTTATTACTATTGATACCAAAACTGTGAAATGGAACACTGAGTCATTCCTTTAGATGTCTGAAATTTTCTACCATATTTCTTCTGAAAATATTATCTACTTATTACTGGAGTAAAATTGATGTCCAGAATGTCTCCTAAAGCTTAGTGAAAATGAAAACCAGGAGGTTCTCTCTTTCATAAGCACTGATAAAAAGAAAAGGCAAGACAAACAGGAATTAACACATTTCTATGTCATCATTACTGAGCCAAAAGCTAGACAAATATTAGCGAAAAAACCCATACTCCTATATTATATAGTATAATGGAAATTATACTTAATATGGATTTAGAAGACAGGGTTTCATGACTGGTTATAGCTATGCTATCAGAAAGTTACTTAACTTTTGGATCTCTTTATTTTCTGTTTCTTTATGTATAAGCTATTACCCTGTGAGCATTTTAGAATTTGTATACAAAGTAATATTTTTATATGTGGTTTGGAAATGGTGTAGGATTTTATAGTTACATATACATAATGGATATTGAATATCTTGGCAACTTGCATATTTACAGAAATGAACAGTTTAAAGAAATACTTCTTAGATACAAATAGCCAATACTTGTTAATGAATGAAATACATTTTAATGGTTTATATATCTTAATCCTTACTATAAAAAAATCAGTAAAAATTTAATATAAGTGGAAAAGGAAAGAAAGAAAATAATATCTAATGTGACAGGAATCTAAGCTAAATGATTTTTCTAAAATCTAACCATGACAATAAGCTCACAAGGAAAAGTGTGAAGAAAAATAAAGTTGTAATGAACAATTGTTCAACAATTTCTCTGTGATCCAACAAGTATTATATGTTGTGAAGAAAACATTAAGATAAATGATAAATTCAAGAAAGTGGATGATTAAAGTTTTTCAAAGTAAAATAAAATCATTTGAAACATTGGAAAATGGACAGGAAATCAGTTAAGAGAACTCATAATAGATTTAAAAACATTTTTTTTCAGAAAGAGAATGTTCTGATTACTGCCTTTAGGAGGTTAAGAAATCTGAGACTGAGATAAGATGAATTTTCAGAACCTGTCAATAAAATTACACAGATGTCTTTTGGTAACACCACGGACAAGCATAGTATTTTGTAGATTTCTGGGGAATGGACTGTGTCATATGTTTTATGCCAATGTTTATTTAGCACAAATCCTTGCAAAAACAATACTTTTACTAAATGATTGATGAATAAATGGATTGGGGGCACTTTATTCATATTTAAATTAATATTATAACAGGGTTTTTGCTAGTGGAACAGGGATATACTATGCCCTAAAAATCATTGATGTGCTCTGAGCACACTAGATTCTAAAGGCAAAGCTGAAGAAAGGGTCAAGGTAGATATTTCTTGGGCCCTAGGGCTCAGTGGGGAAAACAGAACCTGTGGTGACTCATAGTAGAAGTTATGCAGAACCATCCCCCTATCCTTCCACCACTACCCATTGCCTGTGTGTATGCTCTCTCTGGGAAGAAAAACACTGTTTTAACAGCAGAAGTGGTAATAATAATAATAAAAAAAAAATGATTTCTCCAGTGGCGTGAAAGGTCTGTTTGAGAAAATTCTGTTTGGAAACATTCTTGTTGGATGAAAGAGAAGTCAACACAGTAATGACTCCTAAAGAGGATAAGTGGAAACTACCTAATAAAGAAGGTGGGGCCTTAAGAAATAGTTGTTTTAGGTGGTTTGCATGTAAACAAGATACATTTGTATCTTTATAATGCCAGGAATTTGCATTTTATTTCACAGATAACCAACTTTGTTTTTGTAAAATATAATAAACAAATGATAGTATAAAAACAATGAAGAAAAGACGTGGAGTTTCCATTTGTAAAAGAATAATTATTTACTCTAAGAAATGAGTGAGAGAAAGATAGGTGAATATTTCTCTTTAAGATCCTAGGGACATAAAATAAAATAGAAATGTAATGCTACACCTAAAACACTGTCTCTTCTGATTCTATGTATTTATACTCACTATGCTGAAGACAAATCAAGAGAACTCATACAACTCAACAACAACAAAAAACAATCCTATTAAAAAATGGGTAGAAGACCTGAACAGATATTACTCCAAAGAGGAAACACAGATGGCCAATAGACATATAAAAACATGCTCAAGGTCACTAAACATCAGAGAAACAAAAATTAAAACCACAATGAAATATCACCTGACACCTGTCAAAATGACTCAGCAATAAATCAAAAAACGACAAGTGTTGGTAAGGATACATTGTTGGTGGAATTGCAATTGGTACAACCACTACAGAAAACAGTCTGGAGGTTTCTCAAAAAATTAAAAATGGATATACCTTTTGACTCAGCAATTGTACTTCAGGGTATTTATCAAAAACAAAAACAAAAACAAAAACCCAAACAATAATTCATAAAGATCTATGCACCCAATTTACAATACAAGATATGGAAGCAACCTAAATCCCCACCAACATATGATTAGATGAAAAAGTTACAGTTTATATGTACAATGGAATATTACTCAGCCATTAAAAAAATGAAATCCTACCATTTGCAACAACATGGATGGGCCTAGAGGTTATTATATTGAGTGATAAGTCAGGCAAAGATAAATACCTATAATTTCATTTATATGCCGGATCTAAGGAACGAAAGGAACAAACTAATCAAAAACAGACTCACAAATATAGAGAACAATCTGGTAATGGCCATGGAGGAGGGAGTTGGGGGGTTGGGAGAAAGAGGTGAAGGGTTAAAAAAGTACAAATTAGTAGTTGATAGAAGGTCATGGGGATGAGAAGCATGGCATAGGGAATGCAGTTAGCATTAATGTAGTGGCAAGGACAGCCAGAGGAGAGAAAGAGCAATCAGGCGGATCACTTATAAACTATATAAATATCTAACCAATATACTGTATGCTTGGAACTAATAATAAAATAAAATTTAAAAAACTTATTTTTACTAGCTGAAAGAAAAAAAAAGAGATAGTCACAAAACTGGCGGTTTTATTTTGTAAGCAATTATTAATGTTTTATCTCACAAATTCTCATTTAATCACCAAAATACTCTACGATTGTTATTATGATGTTAGATAATATTATTAAAATAATTCCAACTTTTATATTAGGAAACTAAGGCCCAAGGAGTTTATGTAACTGTAATTACAACGTCTATAAGGATAATATAAGAATATATTTTCCTTTTTCATCAATTAACCCTAGTACATGGCATATTCTTTAGTCCCTGGGAGGCACTTAGAAGATATTTATTAAATGGTTGGATAAGAGAACAAACTTTCTCAGATGATTAAGTTCCAGTGTTAGATTCAATTTTTAATCTTTGATTTCACAATGCACATTTTTAACAGAAAAATAAACGAGTGATTTTCTTGTTCTGTTTTTGTTTTTTGGTAACTATTTAGAGAGAAACTTGATGATAAAATTAATATACACTTCCTTCATGAGGGATACTTTTTTTTTGTAAAGAATTTGAGGCAGACCACTGAAGTTCAGGTGCCTGACTACATCTTACAAGTTAGAAAAACATGTTTATACAATCTTTTTTTGATTATTTTATTGTCATTCAATCATTTCTTAGATATTTATTGAGACTCCCCATGTGTCAGACACTCTTGCTGGCTTTAGAAATTCCGCAATGAATTCAAGAGCTGCCATCCTTAAATGACTCCCATTCTATCCTCTGTGAATTCTGACTTCCTAGAGATGTCATTCAATATGAATTCACAAATGTTGCTTAAATTTTCAAAATTTCATTTTCCTCATTTGGAAAATAAAGATAATATCTTCCTCAAAAAGATTGCTATGCAAATGTTAATATATGAAACTTGTAAGAAACTATGAAAATCAAAGTAACAATAGTGATTGGATTTTACGGTTTACAGATAGCTGTCGCAGATATCAACTTGTTAAATTTAATAACAGGATCATGATAATACCAAGATTATGAAACAACATGGTTGGGCAGACTTCAGTTTGCATACTTGCAGTGATATTATCACTTTTTGACCTTGAGAAACTTATTAAACTTATTGACATATGTTTCTTTATCTGCTAAGTAAAAATTGCATTCTGCTCTGCAAGGTTATGAGGATTATGGATAATTTATACATATTGCTTACTCACTGAACAATAACTATTATAAATACTCAAAATAATGGGCATGAGAATTTACAATTTTATCAAGCAACCAGAATTTTCATACTCAGCATTCTCAAATCAATGGGAATAGTTTAGTAAAATTCTGGAAAAGTGTTTGGCAGCATCTTCTAAAAATGAATACTTGCATTTGCCATGGCACAGAAATTCGACATGTTTACCAAAAGACAAGTTATAGGATGTCTTGTTCTAGGATATTTTGTCAACATTATTCATAATAGCCCAAATCTACAAAATGCCTTAATGACCATCATTGGTCTGATAGCTATTCACACAATGGAAAAGAATTCAACAATTAAATGATTCTAACACACAATAATATCAATTAATCTCAGAAATATAATGTTGAGTAAATGAAGCCAGACCTAAAAGAGTCTATTACTCTATTAGTAATATAAAGTACAGAAACAGGTTAAATTATGT
The DNA here is from genome assembly GCA_030015415.1 of Cynopterus sphinx. Lineage (NCBI taxonomy): Eukaryota > Metazoa > Chordata > Mammalia > Chiroptera > Pteropodidae > Cynopterus > Cynopterus sphinx. Next base: position 123,239,234 of record CM057383.1, read on the forward strand.
TTAGAAATTAAAACAGTGATTACCGTTAACGGTGTTGGAGGTGTAGTTATTGAAAGGAAACATAAAGAGAACTTTCAGGGTTCTAGTGACAGAAATGTGTAAACTTCAATAGTTGCCCACCAGTATACTTTCATGCATGAATATTTTACCTTAAGTAAAAGTAAAGATTTAGTATATTTATAAATGTCAGATCTTATTTTTAATATTAAAAATATAAAACATTCACAGTCTGTTTCTAGAGATTTTAAATTTGACTGATATATTTTTACTCTAGCTAAGATGCTAGCTCTAGAAGACATTCATTTCATACACTTGAAGTTTCCTTCAGTTAACTTTTCCAGGCATATTTGTAATAAGGACTTTTTAAATCTAAAAGGCTATGTCACAAGATATTTTGAAACAAGGGTGCCACTACTTTATGTGGACATGAATATCCAGTAACTTTAATACAATTGAGTTATTTAGAAAGTACTTTTATATTGAAAAATACTTAATATTTAATAGTAACATTTTATATTTAAAAGTATTAGTTGTAAACACATCTGATCTAGGCATATACAGATACACACTTTCATCCTTTATTTCAAGATACTGTCAATCTTCTCACCAAGCAGAGATACAAACAAACAACTGTTGCATTGTATAATGCCAACAACAGAGATATACAAGAGCAGAGAAGATGGATGGTTAATTTTCTAAGGAATGACAGAAAAGGCTTTAAGGAAGAGGCAATCCAGTTAGAGAGCTAGAGAATGCAAAGATATTTTCCTTTAAAAATATTTTCCTTTTTCTCATTAAAAGTAAATATAGTCTTCATCAGTTCCCTCTTTTTAGAAAAAAAGATCATCAGTTATTTTTGATAATAGTTATATATAATATTTTATAAAATAATTGTCCAGTAATGACTATATTTTAATAAACTAAAATAATTAAATTTTGAAACCAGTACATTGCAACATTAATGTAACATTTAAATCTCTTAATTGATTCCTTAGTTTTAAAACAAAATTTTAAACAGCACTTCCACTTTATTTAGATTTATAGATTTTAAAATTCAGTAAGCTATGTCATTTATGAACAAAAATTCCACCAATGTTGTAGATTCCACAACTAAAAATACAGGTGAATTTTAATTACTGACCAATAACATATTTTCTTTTTATTTAAGTCTGTCCCAAATATTAGAATAGATATATTTATAATAAAAAAGATCATTGCTTATCTAAGTTTAACTTGGAATTCTGTATGTAAAGTCTTATATACTTAGAAATATTTCACATAATTGTTCACACTTAATTGAAATGTTTTAAAATTTTCACACAAATAAAAACACTAATGGGTAACAGAATGACAGTATTGAAGCAAATCAAGTTCTAATGTTTCAGCTTCAGACTCATTATATTATCATTATTTATTCCAAATTTCTCTTTAAATACAGAGATAGGTAGAGTCATGGTGTTAGATATATGCCATCCTCAAATTGAGGCTGAAGGACGATAATAACAATCTTTTTCTTAAAAAGAAATGAGCCTGGCTGAACTTGTGTGTGTCAAGGGGCCACCTGTATAACATAGAGATATTTGGAGTAACTTTTACGGGGAATTCAATTTACTAAAAGTGTTTTAATATGTAACTTAGATATGTATTTCTGCCACTCCACCTCAACCATAACCATGGCAATTGTTTTGAACTTAGACCAACAAAAGTTGGGCTAACACTTCCTCCAGTGTTTCTTTTTATAAACAAACAAACAAACAAACAATCAAACAAAAAACAGTGACATTATTTAGATTACCAGTGCATGGAAAAATCAAAATCAGAGCAACTTTTAATATGCAGTTTTATTGTTGTTTTTAAGCACTCTATAGATAACCACTCCTTTAGTCCTTGTACCCAAGGTGGATATCCCCACTTGATCTTCTTGCTATCCTACCTAGAGAATAGCACTGGTAAAGACTATATACTTATCTCACTTTTTCAGTGTATCTCTGGAAAAAAAATGGATCTATTCAGTACAATCCTCAGCTTCAGCAGTTCTTTGAAGCCTTCCTGTTCTGAAACAAATAATGATGAATTTGGATATCTTTGGTTGGTTCGCTGCAAAACAAATGACCATTTGAAAACAATATGGACAACATGGTAATATCCCATTAGGAAAGTTTATTTAAAATTTGTAATTTTAAATTCAGTGGAGAACTCCTTTACATCTTCAATTAAAATCTTACTATTCTTTTAATGTTTTCATAGCATCTTTATTATGAGTTTTCAGGTTTTTATCACATCTGGAGTTTAATAATTTCATTTAAATCAATGCAAATTCTTTCCTAGAGGTCACAGTCTCTAGAATCTCATAGAAATGTAGTGCTGAGAGCATTTTAAGAATTGTGGACCTGCTTGTGTGAAAACAAATTAAGATTACCTAAGTTAAAATAAGCAAATACTGTTTAATCAAACCTTGCTATGGCAAGGAAGTCAGCCACTGTCACTTGTACTTTATAAAGACTCAGAGACAGAGAAGGAAGTTAAACAGTTTTATAGTGGAAAAAAGAGAAGGCTTTGGGTATGCTCTGATTGGAAGTTGTTGCCATGGAAAAGTTGGGGGAAAACTAACTAGAAGCAAGGCATATTATGTGATTGGCTAGAGTTGCATATTCAGCTTTCTTTGGTTGGCAATTAATTGGAAGAGGAGGCAAAAATTAGGGAAGCTGGTAGTCAATTAACTCTTGACAATTTGGAGTCATTTGCTATACAGATTATGGTTTGGCTTCCGATATGCTGCAGATTGTGGGTCAGCATTCTATTTTACATGTGGTCTGGCCGTTGTCCATTTATTCACCAGTTTCCTACTTGTCTTTGCCTTGCTCTACAGGTGAAAAAACTGAGACTCTCAAAAGAAATACTGAGATTTACACTGATCCCTGGTTCTGTTTGTGTGTTTATTAATTTTAAAAATTCTTATCAAATTTTAAAAGCAAAGCACATGTCTAGGCAAAATCTCTTCCATCATAGAACTCATATTCTTTTCACACAGTATACAATATAATGTCAAGTAGTTCCGTTTTTCAACCATAACACACTGGTGCCACTATGTCTCATATACAATTGTTTTCTGTATATTTTGTTATTTTTTCTCAGAAAAGAAAAAGAGAGAGAGAGAGAGAATACTCTAATCACATTCTGTGGGCAGGATCTTAATTGTACAATATTAAAAGCAGCTGTGTGTCTATCAATTAGAGCCTCATATTTGTCATCATTCTTCTCTAGAAGTGAATTAAACATTAAATCAGCTGCAAAGAAAATGTGCTCACATAGGCACTTCTATTATTTACCTGTGTTGCTTTTTAAGTATATCAAATGAAAACACTCAGGAAAATGAATTGGTTGCCTTGCCAGATCTTTTGGCATATAAGTCTCAAAAGATGCTGACATTCTGGCTATTAAGTAAGCAGGATAAAAATGGCTCTAGTTAGGTTTTCATCCATGAGAATTTTATGTGCATATATTTGATGAAACCATGTTGTCTTTATAGAATGCAAAAGAACATGGAGTCAAAGATATTTTGGTGGGGGAAGGATGGTGGAGAAACTACATTTTATTTCTACAGTTCCTGAGAAAAGTCACATCATCAGTTAATTGAAGTGCTCTGAATACTTTAAAGGAGATATTTTAAAAATGAAGAAAAACCTAGAAGCATATTTGTCAATGATGGGTAAGGTTGCAGTGCTGATTTGCTAAATGGAATAAAGCAGTGGTTATTAAACACAAATATGAGTCAGAATCACCTTCTGATTCTATAGGTCCAGAGTGAGGTTACAAAATTTGATTTCTAACATGTCAGCAGGTGATACTGTTGCTGCTGGTTTGGACATCACACTTTGAGAACCATTAGAGTAGTGAACCCCTTGTGTAATAAATGCCCCTCTGATTTGGAAGTCATACTGTTGATAATTGTACAGTAGTTACTAAAACTAATTTAGGATTGGACCATGTAAGAACAGGCCCTAAGGATAAGATCAGTTTGTTCTGGCTTGACATTCTAAAAGGAGCAAAATTTTGCCTTGTGGGAATTAAATATTCCAGAGTTAATATTTAGAACAAATGGGCTTTTGAGGCAAAAATTAAGACTGTTTTCTTACCCTTAAGAGATAAATGCTATATTTATGGAGGTGGAATGAACATGCACAAAGCAAACAATGTCTTAAATTTTAGATTAATTTTCATAAGCCTAATCAGTTAATTTTATAGCTTGAGTGAGTATATCCAAATTCTTATAACTTTTAAACAAATAAAAATTTCTATATTAAATGTTTTAATAAATGCATAAATACATTTTCTAAAATAAATGTTTTACAAATTTTGTGTGTAAAAATTAAAACAAACTCAAGAGTTCAAATGGTAACCTCAATCAAATGTTGCATATCTCAAAGAGTTTTATTCTAATACTTAAAAGATACTGAAAGAATTGTAAACACAATTACAAGGTGGGGTATGGATTTTAACTCAAGTAAAATCTTTGCCCTATCTAATTAATAGCCTTTATTTAGTGAGCCCCTGAAGTAATTGGAATATAAATATTACCCAATTATCTCACCTAAATTGTAGTAGTATAAATTTCCAAGTTCTTTCATCTACAAGACCATTCAATTAAATATCATTTTGACTTTTGATTTCTCTTTTCTTATAAATTCATCTAAAGATAAATCAAACTTATAGACATTTCTTGTTCATTTATGATTAGATATATTGAATATGAATATAAATGACTAGACTGACTTTAATTTCATTTCTTAGCTTAATTTATTTCGTTGATTCTATTTATCAAATTCTATTCATTAAGGAGAACTTCCTATTCTGGAACTCAAAAGTTCCACAGCCTGAGAATGACCTATTTGTGAAAATCAATGGATTGTATAGCACCATGGAAATTTTAATGCAATGGGAAAAAAAGATGTATTCCACATCTCTGGCTATAAAACCAGTCATATCCCTTAAGTGCTGTGAATCAAGTGAAAAGTGACTCTAAATACTTGCTATTCAGGATTCTGAGAAATTCAATCTTATTCATGTTATGTGTAGCCCTTACACTTAACTATAGTGCTACAAACATACAGAGAGCTTTCATTTTTCCTGAGCAAAAGTAAGAATGTTCCCAACTGGATACTCTTTAGACCAATCCAATAAACAGTCAAAGTTAGCATTCTGTAGCTCTGTATTCAATATTGGCTGGGACTTCTTTCCTGTGGCTCCAAGGAACAAGCCTCCTTTTTAGATCTGTGGCATCACCATATCTCTACATTAGAGGTCTGGAGCCTCTGTGGGTGCTCTATGGAAATGAGTCATGGTGTATTGTCAGTTGCTGACATCACTCACAACACAATTTCTTCTCCTTCATGGGAAACTCTATCAGGTGACAACTTTAGTCTGCACTCTAGCAGATAGACATCTGCATGCTTTAATTGGTTTGGGTTCTGAATCTAAGCATGCTCATTGTCCAAAACAGTCTGGCTTGCTTGCTTTCTGGATGGGTGAGGTTGGTGAGAAATGAGAGTGAGTGGTGAGAAAGAAAAATATAAAACTCTTTTTCTATTCTTCAATAACAGTGCAAAATAAATACATAGGGATAAATCAATCAATCACTTTTCTGAGAGTGTGTGTGTGTGTGCTTGCATGTGTGTGTACCTGTGTGCCACAGCTTAATGAAATGGAGGAAGGGAAAAAGAATGGAAAAAGAAAGAAAGAAAGAAAGGAAGAACTGGATATACAGACAAATTAAGTTATTCTATTCAGGGTCTCCTAACCATCTCTCAATATAAAAGCAGTTTCCTCTCTCAAATAACTTTTTGAGAGAAGAGCTTCCTTTTTTGAAGGGATCTGAGAGAGATGTTTGCTAATTGGGCAGTATTCCCACAATAACTCATAGCTGGGGGCCTTTATTCTTCACTTGAATTCAACTTTCTATCCTTTTTTTAACAAATACAAATCAGTCTTAAGAAGTAGCGCTCCCCAGGATTCTGTTCTGGAGGATTCCTCCATCTCAATACCATGCCACAAAGTTCACAGTAACAACATGATTCTTTATAACCTTGTTTTGGAAATGGCTGAAAAGATAAAAGAAAAATATGCTCACCCTGCTATTTGGGATTTTTGAATAACTGTGATGTCTTCTTTTCTTTTTTCTTAAGGTACACAATGCTAGTATATGTTCTTGTAAAAATAGGGGCATTAACCCATACAACTAACACATTATCTTCTCTTTATCTAGAAATCTCAATATGACTAACAGTAATTTCACAAACTAGTGTCCAGAACTAAAGTAGTTTTTGTGTATAAATCTGTTATCCAGAAACTTGACGTTCAACTTCTTTCCCATTCTTATCTTTAAATAATCTCTCCTTTATTTGATGTTATCACCAATTATATTTAGGAGTGTTTCATACATTTTATAAATGACCATAATATTTTACAAATGAAAAATTAAATAAACAATGCTGTGTTCCACTGTACTGATAAATCAATATTCTAAACCTATCCTCTCACTTCATGATATCTAGATAATATAGCCATTATTTTTAAAAATAAATTATTTATGTTTGTCTTTTCAGATTAATTGTAACTTCACAAGGGCACAGCCTGCATCTGTCTTGTTCACTATGGTGTCACCACAGCCCAAACCATAGCAGATGTTTAATAACTATTATATGAATGAACACTGGCTGACTCACTAATGAAGAAAAGAAGAAAGGAAATGAACAAATAAAATAATATAAAGAAGACTATGAGGGAAAAGACCTGAAAAGGCAATTAGAGGCCAGATCATTATAAGTATGTCTTGTTTTATTCTTCTTTCAATGTTTCTGGATAATTGAATAAATAGGAAAAGAGATTAGCATCTTTTTGTTACCATCAGTGGTAAGATGAAGAAATGGATGAAGAAAATAACAAAAGTCAAAATTGCAAAGGCCAAAATACTGACTTTGCATTTTCCTGATATACCTTTACATAATTTCTCTCACTCTGTTTTGTCAGTGCTGATACTTCCCATTCTTTCATGCTCTCTTCAATCTTCTTTTCAGTGTTAATGAATCCAGTCAATTATGATTTTTACCTAGTTGACACTTTTCTAGCACTTATCACATGACTCATTTTCTTGTCAAAAAAAAAAAAACACCCCACATACTTTTCAAGAAATCTTGGACATGTCCTTTTTTCTTCTCATGTATTCATGTTTCATCCCTCCTACTCAATCATAAACTATTTAGAGTTAATTACTATACTGGAACTTTCTAAGACTTCTTCCAACCAACAGCCCACCCTTTCTTTAAGTGGAGCCAAACAAGTAAGCAAAATACAACAGAAAGTAAATGTAGAGGCCAGCATATAATAGTGACTGCTGATAGAGAGTCCAATTTGGCAGGCATAACTTTAGGTTTGTTAACTAAATTAACTTGCCAATATTAATCTACAGAATTTGGCAAATTTATCAAGTGAGGAGGAGGCTTGTTGTCCAGATAAGAATTATGGAATGGAGAAGCAGAGAAAAAAAATTATCTTCTCTGTTAATAGTCATATTCCCAAGGGTATGGAGGTATCGAAGTTGAGATTAACTTGTCCAGTCTTTCCAAATTAATAATGTAGATATATTATTTTACATTTTCTTAAAGGGAAATGATCAAAGGACAAAGAGAATCTAGAAGTACATCCACAGAATTTCCTTGTTGAAACCCAATGTGCATTCAATTGTTTTGTATAACAGCCTCTAAGTCTTTGTCCACAGATAGTCTTAGCTATGCATTAGAGTCGATCTCATCCCAAAATACTTTTTAAATGACATTTATTTAAATATGTACTCCACATTTACAAATTTAGCTTTGAACTCTCCCTTCTGTTTCAGTCTTGTGTATCTTTTACTCAAAATTTCAACTTCAATATCAAATTACATCTTAATTAAAAAAAACCTCTTAATTTATGTTCACTGCTCCAAGCTTTTCCCATGCTTTTTCTCAGTTACTTAAAGAGTAGCTTCATCACCTACCCTTTTGAGCAAATCCCAAATCCTAAATCCCAGGAGATACACATAAATCTTCTTGTTCTTTCAATATTATCTTTTATTTGTCATTCAGTACTGAGGCATCAATTTTCTCAATTATATTTAAATTCTATGTTTCTTTTCATTCCTGTTTCTACTAGATATTGTCGTCCAAAAGGAAGTCTCTATATTAATGCCCTATTTGTTTTATTCATATCACAATCTAATCACAGTCTGACTTGCCCTGTGTATTTGTTGCTTTATACTTTTTGATCTTCCTGACTAGGATTTCAGTTCCTATTGAAATTACAATTATACTAATTGTATAGATCAATTTATTAACTAGGGAAAGTACATAACTCTTTCAAGTATACATATCCAGACCTAGAAGGTCACCTGCTCTTTCTACAAATGTTATTTAAGTATTTAGTTAATTTCATTTAATAATTAAAACATTGTTAATTCAATAATTGTGAATATATACCTCATCAAATATGGTATGTTTAACTTTATAAAAAAATAATTCTACAAATATTTCTACAAATATTTGTTAGAATGCATTTTGAATTCTATCTATACGTAACTGATGAGATGAAATAATCAAATAATTTCAAGTGTTAAACTAACTGTGATGGTAAATTTTATGTGTCAACTTCACTGGCTCATGGGGTCCTTAGATATTTCAGCAAAAATTATGCTGAGTATTACTTTGAGGGTATTTTTGAATGACAGTCACATTTAAATTAATAGATTGAATAAAGCATTGTCCTCCCTAATGTGGGTTTGGCCTCATTCAGTCAGTTGAAGACCTAAATATAACAAAAAGACCGAGAAAGAGGAGTTCCTTCTGCCTACTTTCAGGAATTGGAAAACTGATTTTTTCTCGTTTTTGGACCCAGACTAAAGTATCAGCTTTTCTTGGGTCTTAAACCTGTGGGCTTTCACACTGGAGCTTAGCACCATTGGCTGTCCTGGTTTTTAGGATTCCGAACTCGAACTGGAACCCTACCAACAGTTCTCCTGAATCTCCATCTTGCCAAGTGCACATCTTGGGACTTCTTACCCTCCATAATAACATGAGCCCATTCTTAATAATACATTTCTTTATAGATAGAAATAAACATACATCCTATTGGTTCTGTTTCTCTGGAGAACCCTATCACATCCAGTGCTTCAAATAATTTAACTTATTCATTAGGATTTGAGAAATATAATTAATTAATTCTTCATTAGACAGAATGTGAAATTATGGAGACTTAATTTGAGGCCTCATTTCTATTTTTTAACTGTTACCTGAGTCAGATTTCTCTGAGGCCAAATTTTCTCATCTCTCACATGTACATCGAAATTCTTTGCCTTTTTCATAAAATTGTTAGGTTAAGAAGTTAAAATGTGAGATTTTATGATGCATGTAAAATCACCATTAATATTAAATAGCAAAACATGTACAAAGGTAATTTTTTTTTAATTTTAGAGAAATCATGAACTTAATTGTACTCCTTTTTTAATGATTATTTAACTCTGGGGTAACTAATTGTGATCCATCATTGTTATAAAGTTTTCTATCATACCCATGCCTACTAGATAGCTTTCAGCCCCACTTCACCAGAACATAAATGTCAATGAATATAAGTAAAATTAAAAGCAACATTCTCTTATATAAAAAAAAATTACCATAATGCACATCCAGCTCAAAGAGATATTTCCTATGAATATTCAATACTGATTTAACACCACTTCTTTTTTTTTTACTATAAGTGCTTTAAAACAGTAGATTTCTTATTTGCAAAGCATCTAAAATGTCTCATTTTGAAAGTCAAATTATCATTAAAATTAACTTTGAAAGTTTTCTTCAGAATTAAGAAAAAGGAAGAAAAAGGGAGACTTACAGGAGTCTTTTTAAAACTATTCACATTTTACACAATAACAAATCACTAGAATCTAGAATGACAATAATATGTACAATAAAGCTACCTTAAAATTATTGAGAATTGCCAAAGTTTATGAAGTTTAGTGAATGAAATATTTTAAAAGAGGAAAACAAAAGGAGGTAAATAATATACAAGTAAAATTATTTCCAGATGGATGATGTGAAGCAAAAAAAATAAAGACACTAATAAGAAATTATACACTCCCACATTAATTACCATAAAGCACTCCACTAGAGAATAAGAGTTGAGTAGATGCTGTCTATGATTTAATCCTTCTTAATATATCTTAGAGAAATATGCCCTCAATTTTTTCATCTCTAAAACATAATAGTATATAAAATATATGCTTACATTTAGAAATTTAAATTAACCATGTATGGTTAAAAATACACTTTAATTTTTATTACCAAATAATGTAATTATTATAATTAATTAATAATATTTTATAGAGTAAAACATGAAAATTTCATTTGATGTGCAATCTCTGGACTGTCATAATATCACTCTGCTCCTTGCACACACACCTCTCAATGTAAGCAGTGCTTTCAGTTTGGTATATAACCTTTCAGTTCCTTTTCTATGATTTACTAGTCATATGAATTTTTCACATATCTAGACTCACATTTTGTTGATATGCAAAACTGAAATATATATGCACACACGTATATAAATTATAAAACACTTTTTTTCCTTCAACATTTGAAAGCTTTCCATATCAGTGCATTTAGGACTACTCAATTCTCTAAAAGGATTTCCTAATTATCTTCTTTCTATTAGTGTATCATTGTTTATATATGCTTTCCCTTTTAAGACTAATTTAATTATTTTAGAAATTTACCTTTATGAAAGTACACACACATATATATGAACACATTCATATATTTAATATTTCTATAAAGTTGAATTTTGGAAGTAAAATTTCTACATCGATAGAGGAAATTCCTTTTGGACTAGAGAAAGAAAATGGTTTATAGATTTAGCTTTGAATTAATTCATTTTTAAGATAGAAGTACTATTGGCACTGTTGGCATTATAAAACGACATGATGTTACCTTGAAGGATGGCATGATAATTCATCTTCATTATCTTCTGTCAGCCACGTTACAGATACAGCCTTCTCTGTGAAGTCCCCGAGGAAAATATATGCACAACAGAACAAGCGAAGCAAAACATTTCATTTCTCCCTGCAATTTTGACCTCAAATCTCAAAACGACCTACTATTCACTGGGCTTATTACCATGGGAGATTGAAGGCATCCTTTTGCTTATGGAAAAAGTCTTGGGGGAAAGACTAAAACCTAGCTTTGATTCCTTTCCTCTGGGCCCACACCGATTTTTTACAGAGCAATGATCTCAAAAGAAAGCAAACCGAAGGAACAGAAAACAATATTTTTTTCTGGGAGACTAGAAGAGAGGTCTGTATACTATGGCCTGCTGGCCAAATCCAGACTTTTGCCTGTTTCTGTATGAACTGTTGAGATAAGATTAAAAAAATAGATAAATATTTAAAATCAATTTGATCCTAAAATTGGGATTTTTTTTTTATTACCAAAATTTCATTAATGATATATCCTTAAAAGAACAAAAACTGACTAGTAAGGGTCTAGTGAATATGGAGTCACTGCTGTAAAAGAGAAATCCTAAGAACACACCAGGATGAAAGCTAGTAAATGACAGATACTGATATTTAGAAGCAAGTCTTTGTGAAGAGTTAATGGCCTGTAGTGTAGTAGGAATAGAAAAACAATCACACAACAACACACTGCATAGCAGATGTTTCCCTTAATGTACTCTCAGTGTCAAAACAGGTAAGGCACTGTACTTCTGGATGTACGTGAGTTTACTAAGGAACATTCTTATCTTGATAGTATGCTAGAGATTTATCCAGATCTGTGTTCTTGAGCTTGATACTCTTAAGCAATAGTAAATAGCATTTGCTTACAGAGATCTTTTTACTTTTTACAAGTACATTGGTTTCAGAAAGCCCTGGCCTATGGAATAGAAAGATTTCCTGGTGAAACTTCATTAACCAATAAGATGACCTGTAAAATGTTAAGCTGTGGCCTCATCTTGTCGGCCTGAAAGTATATGAAAGCCCTAATGAGTTATAACACACAGAAAATGATTTTATCATTTAAAAAGAGTGTCACTTCTGTTCTTTCTCATTTGTTGGATATATATATATATATATATATATATATATATATATATATATATGTGTGTGTGTGTGTGTGTATGAATATATGTACAAGTATGTACACATATATGTAAACATATACCCATACATATATACATATGTATATGAGAGAGAGAAATGTTAGACTGAGAAAGAAACATTAATCTGATTGCAGTGAGTCTAGAATCCACTGATCAACATCTCAGATGTCATAAACTGAACAAAATTGTATGTTAGAAAGTGAATGGGTTGTTATCTACAATCTTTTAAAAAGTAGGTGGATTATATGGCTCCAAATTCTAGAGGACAGGAACTCCTTTCATTTTTGTCCCCATATCCCTTCTTGAGATTCAGATATTCTCTAAAAATAAAAACATAATGAGCATCTGAACTGTGATTCAAGGAATTTCTCCTTTCACACTTTCAGTTTATTCACATCTATCAACTATTATTAGACTCCTAACAAGGCTCTGTATTCTCCTGGATGGTGTGCATTCACAGTAGGAAAACCTGTAATAACCTTGAGTTTCTACCAGGAGATGACGACTAATTTCCTCTTAATTCTATCTATAAACAACATTGTTGATTTTCTTGTATTTATGTTGCACTATCTTCTCCTATAAGATCTAGAGAGAAATAGGGAAGGGGATGTTTGTAAGTCTGTTTCATAGATAGAAATTTAAACTTAAGTTTAAACTTCTATCTATGAAATAATATGATGAGGCCAGGAAGGGAAAGAACAGTTACTTTCAAACATGAACAGTCTCATTCTCTTTTATTGTAGCTTGAATTAATTGTGACATTAAGATAAATAATGGTTGATTGCAAAAATTAAGTTTATAGAGTTGCTGTGATCCTTGAAGGTTAAGAATTCCCACTGGAATAAGCAGTCTTTATGAAGAGATATTTGTCATTTATATAAAATGTTCTTTACATATATATTATTTATAGTGTATTTTATCATATGTATTTGGTGTTTTATAAATATTATTTTTCCCATCCATAGTTAAATTTTCTGTTATGCATAATGATCAAAAAATTAACTTGGCTGATTGATAATATATTTTAAATGATACACTATTATCCTCTATTTTTTATGAAAGATATATTAAAAATAGACTACATTATCCTAACAACTTTATTTTAATTTTCACTGATAATTCTGAAAATACTGCACTGCTGGATAATTTCCCATGATATACTTATTCTGTTTATAGTTAATGGACAAAGGACTATTTCTAGCTTTTTGCTATTAGGAAAACTGCTCCTATGAACATTTTAATTTGTATGTTCTTGGGTATATTTGGGTGAATTTCTTGGGGAAGTATGGATATGTATCTTTAACTTCATTAGACAGAGTCAATATATTAAATGTCTGCTTATAGAATATTAAAATTTCCATTGTTCTTCACTTATTAATTCTTGGTATAGTCAGGTTTTCAATAGTCACCAACATTAATTAATATTAATTTTAATTTGCTTTTCTCTGATTACTCACATGATTTGCCACGTTATTTATTTTACTTTTGTAAAATATCTTTTAATGATCTTTACTCTTCCTTTTAATCCTGTTTTCCATGTATGCTTAGTGGTGTATGAGGAGTCTTTATACTGCCTATTTAAGAGCCCTTTGCAATTTCAGATGTTACTTCTGTAAACCATGTCTAGCATTTTCATATCTCAGATTCTTTGAAGAAGAGAATGTATACACTTTAAGACATTCAGCTGTAATAATCTTTACTTTAAAACTTTCTTTACACAGTTATCATGAAAATGTTCTCTATTAACTTTTAAGAAGCTTACTTGTTTTAAATTTTTATGTCTATGATTCTTCTGAAATTGATTATCATGTGTCATATTAGTAAACAGGTCCTATTTATTTCTCTTTTTTTTTTTTTTTGGTGTGGGTACCAATTCTATCAATCTTATAGAAAGTCTGTCCTTTGCCCAGTTGTTTTGCCATGCTACCTATCAAAAATCCAGTCTGTATATTTTTAAATATGCTTCTGGATTCAGTATGCTTTACCATTGGGCTATTTCTCTAATTTTAAAATTTTTTTCTGATTTCCATACAATTGTTCTTTATTAAAATTTTAAAAGTATAGAAAAACATGAAGCATGAAAAATTAGTCATTAACAATCACTACTACTATCTGACATACATATTTTTATATATACATATATATTTTTATTTTATATATAAAATTATGTATTCATAATTTTCTTCTATAAAAATAGTGTAAACATATTTTATACAACTTTTAATTTATAGTAATTATCTTAATTTTCTTGTCATACAATTTTCTAAGTCATAATTCTTAATATCTCTAATATATTGTCATATAAAGAATACTGTCATTTATTTAACTAATTCCTAATTAATGCCATTTTAATTTGCACTGTAATTTTGATTTTGAGCCTTACTAAAACTTTTTGAGGCAGGTAGTAGATATATTATCATTTTTGTTTTACTGATAAGAAAGTTGAAGTAAGATGTTTTATCAAATATCACTCATTTAGGATGAAGGCAAGCTAGATTTCAGACTCTAAAACCATTCCACTTACCATCTTCTGCCTCTCATAATGAACACTAATTATCTTTACTTTGCACATGTAGATTCATGAAGTGCCAATTAATAGAAATTAAATCTTGCTCAAAATTATACCAGAAAATAGTATTTTCCTTGTTTATTAATCCCACTCTTTGCTCTCTGGCTGAAGACTGGTTTATAGTTTCAAGCTCTTCAGCCACCCAAACTAAGTCAGAACCAATCCATAGATCAGTGTCAGCTTTGCTATTATTCTTGACAAAACATGTCCAATCTTTTCTGTGTCTGACATTAGAATTCCTGCATAAAATAATTTTTGGAACTTGAATTCTTCCCCCCATTTAATTCATCACACACTGAGACACTTGATATTCCCACTGTGACCAACCCGTGAATTTTTCAGTTTTATCTCTAACTGAAGTTAGAACTAATGTCAAATGTCATTGCTGAGTGTATTGTCATTTCTCTAGACTTGCACAATCGAGGCAAGTATAATTTTCTTTTTTAATCAGTATATATTGTTATATGAACACAGAAAACACTGGCTATGAAAGTTTCCAACAGTTCAGTGATGATTCCAACAACATATGCTATAAGAATCGGTAATTTGATGATTGCATGAGGAAGATACTAAAATATTATTCTCCTATTACAACCACATGTTGGTCTTACTGATGCCTCATATGCATTCTTTTGTGATTGACTTTCCTGAGAAACATAACATTGGCATTGAACTCCTTTCTATGGACATTCACCAAAGATTCTATAAGTAAATGTCATCTCAGGCAAACAGACACCTTTGTTGCTTACAAAGGTATTTGAGCAGCATACAGTAATAATGTATAGCATTTAATATGTCACAATATGTAATATAGTTAATATATAAATATGTAAGTAATAATTATGCTCTATAAATAAGAGGAAAATAGAGGAAGCCTCAAACAAATAAATAACAATCGATTAAATACCACTGGTTGATATTAGGGCATCCAATTGTCTCTGGAAAATTAGTAATTAAAAAGAATTTTACATTTATCCTGTCTCTCCTCTGTGAATTTTTTTCAATTGATAAAAAAAGAATTCCAGCTTGCAAATATAAAGAAATAATACAATTAAAAAATCACTACCATGAAATACAAAATTTTAATTCAGCCAAAAAATAATCAATGGGTGAAACCAACAAGAGGACAGCTGTCACCCCTGAACCCACTAATCACAAGGCATATCACTAAATCAGAGCTATCAGATACCAAAGGCCTTCACGGAAAGCAATAGGAAGCAGAGAGATTAAAATAGTTTTGTCAAAATCAGGGTCCTGATCTAATCAACCTCCTTAATTTAATTTTTGCTCACAAAGAAATGCTGGGAATAGAAGAATAAGTTAACTAAAAGCACAAGGAGGCAAAAGACAAATTCAGAAGTTAGGGCAATTCCACAGGAAAATTTAACTCATCCCTGCCACGACTCAACTGCATAAAGAAAGAAGGTTTTCTAGATTTTAAAAGATTTAAGAGATATAACTATGAGGTAAATAAATAGATTTTGTTTGGATGAAATATCAGGCATACTGTGAAAGTACTTTTTTTGATGCCACTGGGAAAACATTTTTATATACTGGGTATTATTTGATACCAGTGAATATGCATTAAATTTTCTGGAGACAATAATAGTAGAATGATGATATAGAAGTGTTCACATTTGTAGAAATGTGTAATGATTGAATTTAGAAATAAAATATCATGATCAGAATGAAATGCTTCCATCCCTTTATATAGTCAACCTTAAAACGTAAGAGAATCACACAGAATTTATAAGTTCTAGGCCTGGTGGTGGCTTATTTTACTTCCACTCTCATTCCAATGGCCAAGATTCAGTTATATTGTCCTCAAAGAGTCTGCAAAGGAAGATGGAAAATGCAGACTTTCTAGAAGCCAAAGAACATTAATGAAATAGTAAACATATATCATTATCTCTACCATTTCTTTTTCCTCTTTAATAAGAAACTATCTTTTCAATCTAATCGAACATTATGATAAATATTAACATGTTAGCTAATTTATACTGTGTTCTTCTATAGATCTAGTCCTCTAAGCTCCTTCATATAAACCTCAGAGTGAGACAAGTCTAGGATTGAAGCCTTGCTCCATAACTTATTACCAATGACTTAATTTCTTCAGCCTATTTTTTAAAAATCCAAGACAGAGATAATGAAAACCAACTTAAAAGACTACTGTGACAAGCATAACATGAGCCAAGTAAATTAAAGTTTCCAAGATAAATTATAATAAACCCATCAATTATAATAAGGACAATTTACGTTTAATTTGAACTATTCAATTTTAAATATGTGCTGCCTTATTTATTCCTCATAATAAATTCTATGAAATCACTATAGCAAGTATTATGATCTGCATAAGTTAGATAATAAAACTAAAACTTTTGGGGTATGAATGACTTTTTTTGATGACACAGCTACAAAAGTTGGGCATGGGAGTCACTTTGTTTAAACTTCTATTATAGTCACTTTCCTTTTCCACAATATATCCTTGTTCGGTTCTATATTACACATCATCTGAAAAGTAAAATTTCCACCTCTTCCTAGTACCTGAAATAGTGCATGTAGAATCTGAGTGAACAGAAGGAATCTTATTAGCTGCTAAACCAGTACGCAAAGGAACATAGCCAATATCTAGTAAGACTACAGTATAAAAACAGAAACTCAAAAAATAATTGTAGATCCTTAATCAGCATCTTTTGGCATTAATAAATTTCAAACCACAAAGAACATTACAATCTGAAATCAATCAGTATTCTAAGAAAAACCTTAGGCCAATGTTTAAATCAAGATAACTAATGCATTCGAGAATACTTTTAAGCTGTCACTGAGACAGCTTTAATTATTTTAATGAAACAAAAACTCTTTTAACAGAGTTTTCAAATATATTTTCTGAAATATGCCAGGCTAATTACATGTATCTCTAAAAATTGATAACATTTATTGAGAGCTTCCTATATGAAAAAGCACTTTTCCAAGTTGATAATTTCACTTTTATCACTAGGAAGGTTATTATTTTTGCATTTTACAAATGAATTAATGTTTACAATTGTCAGGGAACTAAGTCACACAGCTAATAAGTAATAAACTCAGGACTTAAGCCAAGTCTGAAACAAAGATCAAAGTCTCTACCACTAAACTATAATCCTTTTGTTTTTAAAAGTCTATCTCTGAAAAAATATGTGTTTCAAGAAATAAAGGTACATTTTTTTAAATAGCTAAAAATTTTACATTAATTACAAAGTCATTTGTGCAAAGGAAACTTAGATGATCTGATTTTGAGACAATATCAGATGCAGGTTTCTGTACTGCTAAATTCCAATAGTAAAAGAGTTATAAGGTTTTCTGTTCAGCATAATATGACAAAGTTTGGAATTTCTCCAAAATAAAATATTGTGATTTTAACACTTTACTCAGAACTATAATAAATACTTAAAGTTATGAGGAAACATTTTCACTTGCTTTAATCTACTATCTAAATTTTTACTCTTCTAATTTATCCTTTTGAGAATTTCAAATCTAGACTTGTTTTATCTATGTGAACTAATGGTATTACAAACTCGTAGATATGAATTTGAAAATTTAATTATTTATCTGGCAATTCTCCTTTAAGCCACCTCTGCTGACTAGCCTCTATCATTTTCAAATTTGTATTTGGTTTTGTTTTGTTTTAATGTCTCACAGAAAAGTTCACTCTTTCTTGTGAATATCAACACAGTTACTCATTCTGCCATTTCTCAGGTCATTATTGAATCTGACTTTCCAAAATAGAATAAGATCAGTCAATCTCAGGATTTTTAAAAATATATTCTCATTAACAAATAATCCATTTGACCTTCTCAGTCCCTCTGAATGCCTTTGCTTTACCCTCACAATGTTCCATGAATACCCCATGATTCTGTTGTGTCCTGCAGCACATATCTGTCAGACTTAAAATTTAATTAGGAAATTTCTTAAGTCTTATGCATAGATATTGTTTTTGTAAGAGTGAGTTATCTAATTATTCATGGGTTTTAACATGTCTTCAAAACTTGAGTAGGTGCAAGATCCATGCCTATATGCTTATTATAATTAGTAATTCCAGCTCCTTCTACATCGATTAACAGAATTTAGACGCTTGGTACAAGAAAAGTTTGCATGACAGCAAGAGGAAGTCAGGAAAATAAATCCATTTGTTGTCTGTACAATAATTCTAGTTAAATTAAATGTTTATAAGGCATTAAGAATGCCAATAATTTTGATATAAGAAAAAATCTACACCATTTATAAGTGATTGGTAGGCTAATATTATAAATTCATAGATCCAAATTTAGAATAATTAAAAAAAATACTTTGTTGAATATCTACTCTCCCTACTACAAATAGTGGCTTAGTATACCTAAAACTAATTGTTCTACTCTTCGAGGCATTTTGCAAGGAAGATACTGCGGATTTTCAATTATTTTATGCCAATTTTTCAGAGAAAGTGTTTTCTTTCAAGATAATGCTCACTTTACTTTGATATGTCCAGCACAGCGCCTAATACAATAGTTCTTATAATTTGCTAGACTTTAAGAAAATCACCAGTATTATCGGTTAAGAAGATTTCCAGAAATACTTTGACTTTTGTGAGACACCATATTCTCATTTTTAAACACATGATACAGGTAACTTTGATGTTCAAACTCCATGGACCACACTTTAAGAAATGGTATAATTACCTGATGAGGGCTTGCTTGTAATAATATTGTTTAATTAATGGATAATAAAGCTTGATAATTCCTACATTTGAAGAAGGCATAAAAGGTCTGAACAAGAAACTTTATGAACTAAAATGCAATGATTAAAGGAAGCAAGAGAAAGTCCTAACTGGGAAAACTGCTATTCAGCAGCAGTATAATTGTTGGCATTTAATACCATCACTATATTCCACTATAGTGGTGGTTGGCATCTTCCTTATAGTGCTTTTTCATCTTGCTAAAAGAAAGCCGGCAGTATTAGTCATAGCCAAAGAGCCAGTGATTACTGGCCTTGGGAGCAAGGAGCCTGGCAGCATCAATGTCAGTCAGAAAGATACCCCTGCAGTTCCTGAAAATGGTAAAGAAAAAAAAAAAGTGACAGTGACTCAGGTTGAGGATGGGAGGATGTATTCTGTCATGGTCCAATGAGCCTTGTCCCTGAGGTGATAGGTAATGAGAGAACATCATTCAGTGTTTTACCAAGCCCTCAAGTTAGATTAGCTTCACCTAAGAGAAAGTCCCAAGCAGAAAAAAGATACTGAAGCATATCCTGCTAAAGAGTCTTTTAAGATGTAGTTTTGATAAATATACAAAATGTCTTAATTTTTGCCTTTAACTGCAAGAGATAACAATTCTGGTGTTGTCTCTGTTCTTTCAATATAATCTTATTCTCCTTTCTTCTCATGTCTTGCTGGCAAGCCATGGGTCTTCAAGACCTGAAGAGGCCCCTTCAAACAATGAAGTGGCAGAATTGTGGCAAGGCCATCCTGGCAACTTTAAACTTTAAAAACAGTGGAACAACCCAAATTTCTGTGAGAATATTCGAATGGCTCTAAGAAATGCTGGAAAATGTGTGATGTTTGCTTTGACTATCCCTCTGTTTCACCATCTAGGTAGAATTTTTCCTTCCTCTGACTGCTGGCTGACCCTGCTAGAACCCAGGATTCCCTGCCATTCTCTAAACATTTATGTTTATTGCTCAGTTAATTTGAATAACTATTCATTAAACATCGAGTATAATCCAAGTATCAGTTACACAAGACAAATAAGATGGAGATGCTGGTCTCAAGAAACTTACAGTTTAGAAGGAGATACAAGTAGTCAAACACAAAATGAACTGTACCTTAAATCCTCCAATAGCAAAAGGTCCATGGTGTTATGATTATGGGAGAAATCTGTACCAGGAATGTGTTCTGAAATGAAAGGAAAACTAAGCCTAGATTAGTTTTAAAAAGGGGGAAATTTACTGAATCACATAAAGTAAAGCCCCAGGGTAGGGCTGTTTTCAGGCATGGCTTTGCAAGAAGACGCCGTGATATACTATGATATAAAATTCTCTCTATAACGTAGTTAACTTCACCTGTGCTACCTCTGATTTTAAAATGGACAACTCTTATGGCAGCAAAATGGCCTCTAGGAGCTTAAGCTCTGTTTTCATTTAGCTACAAATCATTCAATAAAATGAAAATATTTTTATCCCAGCATTATAGGGGTCTTGAGATTCATCCTTTTTAAAATTATTTAGTCAGGTGCCCATAGCTGAATCCACCACTGGGAATGTGTTGCATTGCCTGACTTTGGTGTGGATCATATGCTCCTATCCTCAAGCTGAGGACAGGTTCACAGATAAATATTGTAGACTAAAGAGGCATTGTCATGTATTCCAGAACATAAAATATGGATGTTGGCATGAAATTCTGAGGAAATTATGACACAGGTCCCCTAACTCAGTCTAGAAAATTTTATAACAGGAGAAGACAGTTATGATTATTTTCAGACATAGCTACTCTGTGAGAACAAACCACCCCTAAATCTCAATGGCTTAAAAAAAAGGAACAAAAACACTCTATTTTTTTTTTTGCCTATACAACATCTATTGTGAATCTGGAAAATTCTCCAGAACAGAGGTAAATATGAGGTTCTGATTCCAGGATACATTGATCTTATTAAAACTCCCTTTCAATATGCTTTCACAAGAGGGCTAAAGGCTATGAACCTACCAATTAAAAGCCCCATTTAATCATCACTAAATCAATGTCATTGCTATCCAAAACACAATAGACAGAACTGAACACATGCTACACAGAAATGTTTAATCCTTCCACGTCAGTTAAATGTCCAGAATCTGCCTGTAGTCCATCGACCAGAACTAGTTGCATGACCTCATCCAATCACAAGAGAATGCAAAGGAGTAAAATCTTTTCCTGTGCCCTGACGGTAAGGAAAAGTAGACACAAGTGATCATTTGAAGTCACTGTGACAGTCTAGAGCCACCTGGGTGAGAGAAGAGCAGGAAGAGTCAGGGAGATGTGATACAGTACAATGAGTTCTAGGACCTGCACATAGTCTGGCATTTTAGGGATGTCGAACACAGAGAAGGTGAGAGAAGAAGCTTGAGAGTTCTATATAAACCAGGTCAACAATCAGTTAATAGAGCAGACAATGTTTTGTTTGCAGTCTTTTCTGATTTGCTCAGATTTGACCAGCACATTGATTATAGCACTTTAGCAGCCCAAGCTGACTGACAGTTGCCTGGGACCATGGTTATATCTTGTGCTTTGATACCTCCCCTACTTCCAGCGAGTAGGAACTTTAACAATAATCCACATGTGCCTGACTGATAGCATTAGAAATTATAGTTTCTGAGCCAGTTCAAAATTATTAATTCAGTGAAATGATAAAGGTTATACTAGACCCTGATATGGGACCCAGAATCAGGCTGCCAATACCTTCTGAAGTCATTCTGCTCTGACTAATATGGAGGCATACTTCAGAAATATTATAGATATATTTAATCAATAATATCCATATATCCATGTGGATTATATATATCCACATATCCAATAATCCGTCCAGTTCAGAGGTTGTAGAGACACTGAGACAGCACACCTCATTTGTCTGTACTTCATTTTATTGTTCTTTGCAGATATTTCATTTTTTACAAATGTGGCAACCCCATGTCATGTCAGACTGAGAGTGCCATTTTTCCAATAGCACTTGTTCACTTTGTGTCTTTGTGTCACACTTTGGTAATTCTTGCAATATTTCAAACTTTTTCATTATAATTACATTTGTCACGGTGATCATCTGTGATCAGTGATTTTTGATGTTGCTATTGTAATTGTTTTGGGGCACCATAAATCACATTCTACAGTGGAAGACTTTGTGAAAGAAAGAAAAAGATGTGGCAAACTTCCATATTGTCCTTTTAAGAAATTGTCACAGCCACAACCTTCAGCAATACCATCCTGATTGGTCAGTAGCCTTCAACATTGATGCAAGCTTCTCCACCAACAAAAAGGTTACAACTCACTGAAGGTTCAGAGGATGGTTAGCATTTTTTAGCAATAAAGTATTTTTTATTACACACATTTTTTAGACATAATGTGATTTTGTATTTAATAGACTACAACTTAAAGATAACTTTTATATGGACTGGGAAGACATAAAGTTCGTATGACTTGTATGTTGCAATATTGGTTTTATTGCGATGGTCTAGAAATATATCCATAATATTTCTGAAGTATGCCTCCATATTAGTCAGAGCAGAATAACTTCAGAAGGTTTTCGCAGCCTGATTCTGGGGCTCATATCAGGTTCTAGCATAGTCTTTATCATTTCATTGAATTAATCATTTCAAACTGGCTAGGTAGCTATAATTTCTAATGCTGTCAGGCACATCAATGAGAATTACAATTCATTTTAAAAGAAACTTCAGAGATAAGTACTAAGAATAAAAGGACATGTTTGAATATATTTTGAACTTACTTAAAATTTTGTTAAGGAATGGAAATTTACTCAACAAGAATGACTTTTTTAAATGTTCACTTATCCACTAAGGAAGATTCAGAATGTTTAGCTTTCTAGGAGAATGGAGGAATAGGAAAAGTAATACATTAGAACTAGATAAGGTAAATGTAAAAATTTTGCTAAAAGTGAAAAGACTTCCAGAATCCTTTTTTAGTGAGTATCTAAGTTGGAAAAATGTCTTTTGAATATGTACAAATCATTTACTTCTTTGGGCCTGTGATTTTACATTTGCATAAGAAATGTGTAGGAATAGACCATTTGTAACAGAGGGATTTACAATGGCACATATTTTCCTTTCCAAGTTTAATATTTATAGACCACTAACATTAATTTGCTTTGATTTGGCTATAAGATTAATTAGCTAACGTTTCTAGCACTAGATTGATTTGGAAGATAAATTCACCAAATGCCTTAATAGCCCTTCCTTGCTGAGTCTGTATTTGGATGTCTTTCGAAGGGATGTTTATATAACTTGAATACATCCTAGGGCTTTACTAGGCTTGGTTCTGGCATGGAATCATTACAAAAAGCCACATTCCAGGAACAACAACAAAAAAGGATCACAGGCACTTATCGTTATTTGTCTCTTTAAGAGCAGTAAAAAATATATTAGCAAACTAAAATAAAGATTTCTTACAAATGTTTCTTAATTCTAGGTCGTCCATAATTTGATTGCTCCGAAGATTCTTCTAGAATGAAACACTTCTATTACAGTCTATCTGACTTTCCTCTTTCTTTATTACCCCATGACATATAACAGTGTCACCAAAGAGCTGGCTACCAGTAGCCCCGCCCATGTCATGATGGCACCTGGCCTCTCCAGAATGGCCGGCTAACTCCTGATTTTCCTTTGTTCCTCACAGACAGGCAATGCGCAGCACCTCCTGGCAGGGGTGGGTGGGAAACACTTTTCCCTCATTCATTCTTTTCTTGAGAAGTTCTTAGCAAAAATATCTGATCACAAAAACAGAGACACAATCTCTACCTCACTCATGGATTCCTCCAGTGAGTGGTAAACCCTCTTCTTTTTCTTCTCTTTATATTATGATGATAGGGTAATTTTCTTTGAACAATTGTGGGAGCACAGTCAAGGTTAGAAACTTGAAAAAGGAAGAAAGAAAACATGACAGCGGAAGAGTTTAATCCATGCTCACTTAACAGCGACAGCTAAAGGCAACTGAAGAAAAATGGTATGGCAGGCCAGTCACTCCTTAATTATCATTTCCACAGTTGAAATAGTCATGAGATTACCTTGTATTCTACAAATTCTCAGGTGTTCAGAATTCATTATGAAATTTATCCCACCTCTGCTATTTTTTTCTTAATGGGCTAGAAAATGGGCAATTGAGAAGTCACAGTAGTCTTGTGAGCCTCCCTTTGTTCACAATGGAAGCAGACTACAAACTTAAGATCTCCTATTCCATCCTCAGAATTGGAGAACCATTTATGCTTCCACTGGGACCTTACTTTGGGAGATCTACTTCAAAAGCAATTGAGATATTCTCATCTGATATCCCCTTATCCAAATTTGCCCTGATGATTTAGGTGTGAGTTTAATAGTGACATTGATTTCCTGTTTTTTTCTTTTTTAAGAGAACAAACAACTGTAATTCATATGTCCCTCCAAGGTTATCTTTCCTGCTTTTTTAAATTAAAACAAGATTGTTTAGCAAATCTTGCTATCAAGTGCTTCTGCAAAGATCTAACCTGATTCTCATCCATTACTCTTTTCTCTATCTCACCTTACAAAAAGTATTGTTATAAAAGTTTGTTTCCAGTCTAAATTGGACAGAACAAAAACACTTTTCCTTTTCTGATTATCTATAAATTCAACATATAAATGGCAGACAAATTCCATGGAGCCAATGTATCTTCTAAGTAGTGAAAATGGAAACCATTAGGTCATTGAGTCCATCCATGGGTGACTTTTATAGACTTTCACTTCAGCTGTGTAAGCTCCAACATATTTCTAATGTTGAAATATGATAATAGGAAATTTGAACTACAATTCAAAATTTTTTTTTCCTTTATGTTAGGCATTCTTTCTCTCTGCAAATCTCTCTAGAAACTATGGTGAGGAAGCTATTCAAATCATTGCTGTGAAGGTAGTAATAGATGCCAAAATATTACTCCTTTCAGCCTTCATAGAAGCTGGGTAAGTTTTGAGGTGGCTTTTAGCTAAAGGCATCCTTGTTGCCTCAGGCTGAAGCAACCTTTTCCATACACTCTAATGAACTGAGCAAGGATTATTTTCTATTTGTTCTATTATGTGAAAAAATATGAGTCACAGTAACATTTCCAAACCTACTTAACTTTAAGTCCTATTGTAATATGCAAATTTAGCAGATTTGTAATTGTCTTCTCATACTTCATGTCCTATGCCTGGCAAACACTTTGCCCATGTGATTCACTGCCTTATTACATTTGGTAAAGCTTTCTCTGACCTTCCCAAGTAAATTAAAACTGCTAATCCCCACAAAATATGTCCTAATGCCCATACCCTGCTTTATTATTTGGCATTACATTTATGTTGTACTAGACCTGGTTATTTTATTTCCTTTTACTAGAACATACACTCAGAGGCATGGGTTCTATTATCTTCAAGAGTCTATTGCTGAGTTTAGACAATAGCTAGCCAATCATGAAAGGTAAACTATAAATATATAATGAATATTGAATTGATTAACTTGTATTTCTTTCATCAATGTCAATTCAACTGTTTGCCTTTTTTGGGGGGGAGGGAGGAGGATCTGTTACACTTTTTCTAGTATAATTTTCTGGGGCTTTTATAGTAATAACACTAATAATTTGCCTAAAATGTTTTACATTTCCAAGGGTATTGATTGTCTTTAATTATTTGTGATATATTATGACAGATATAGATTTTTATTTATACTAGTTTGTAAATAGTCTACTTTTTCTTTTACGTGATGATATAACTGCTTCCCTTTATTTATATTTTACCTTTAAATGTGTTATTTCACATTTAAATTTTAAATGATGCTGAACTTTTAATTTTCAATGTAGAGTACAAAACTAAGATTTTAATTTTCAATAGAGTAAGTTTTCTCAGTACTGTTTATTGAATAAACTATCCTCCTTCCATTCTTTGAAATATAATTTTTACCACATTCTAGATTCTTATATATTTTTGCACCTGTTTTCTTTTGGATAATCTTTCTATTCCTGAAGCACTACCAAGATGTTTCACCATCCTAAATGTATAATGTTTTATTAACTTAGAATGAAAACTAGCTCATTATTTTGTTTTTAAAATTTTTTAAAATATATTTAATGTGTTGGCTTATTTAAAAGTGATAATTCTTCCAGATAAAATTTTAAGTAATTAAATACTCCCCAAACCACTCCTAAGAAACCTAGTAATTTTGATCTTTACATTTGTTAATTACTTTGGTGAAAACTTACATTTTCAGCATCATAGTTCCCTATTTAGAGATATGGCATACTTTTCTAATTTTAAAGTATTAAATGATATTTTATTTTTTAAATTTGTTGTAGCATTAATTTTTATACTTACCTAAATAACATTATAATTATGGAGTATAGAAAATGATAAAAATTAGCAAAAAGAAAATAAAAACTAAATATAACTTAACCATTTCCTCCTCTATTAGTAAGTCAGAGCTGAACACGTTTAACAGTTTACAGCTTAGCATTCTGAATTTTCTGTACATTTAAGCAACTATTGGTATATCATTATAGGGTATCTACCAAAGCATTTGGGGATGTGCCTTTAAATTTGAAATAAGCTTTTCGAGACAGTTGGCATGACTATAAATCATTACCTATAGTCCTATATCATATGCCTAATACTCATTTGCATAAGTCATTGATTCTCAAATTTGATTGCATATCAGAATCCTTTAGGAAGGTTTAAAAAAATACTAAGGCTTAGGTCATATCCAGGTTACCCATACATTTCTGATGATATTGGTGGGTGGTGTCCTGAACATTGGTATTTCAAAAAAAAACATTTTGAGTAATTTTAATGTACCTGCTACTATATGGAAACCATGATTTCTTAACCTGTTCTCTACTGATGAATAGTTGGGTCTGATTTGGTTAGATTTTGCTGAAATTACAAATAGCATGACACTTTTCTAGATTAACCCTATGTCAGATTATTTCTTGCTTATTCTATATGTCTAGTACAACAAGGTGGGCCAGAGTCTATGGTTGTCATTAGGTTTGTTCATAAATATTTGGTGCTCACTTTCTCCACGCAGATAGCAAAACTGGATTTCTGAACACTAGCTGGACTTCAGGCATGGCCATATAAGTTGCTTTAGCCAAAGCAAAGCGATCAGAAAATTATGAAGCCATTCAATACTTTTCCATGTTCTTTCCCCTCTTCTATGAATACAAGTTATGTAACACATAGTAGGTATTCTGTCAGTCCAGGTACCAATATAAGAATGATTAAAACATGGAGTAGAGTCCCCAGGCAGACCATGAATATTTCATACGAGTGAGAAATAGTATGGGTTGACCCATGGGGGTATGAGGTGGCTCATTGTCACAGCAAAGTCTAACCTATTCTGATTAAAAAAGGAGTTCTGCTCACTGATATTTCTCAGGAACCCATGCTGAAGAAAGCTTCATCTCAACCTGATTATCAACAACCAAACAGCAGAGAAAAGGGGATTGCATGAATTGGGCAATATTTTTTAAAGCTTATACCTGAAAATAACACATGTCCCCTAATCACCTATTTTACTGGCCAAAGAACAACTTAATCCCCAAAAGGTTTGAATTCATGATATGCTTGGTACATAGAGATATATATTTGTTAACCAACACTAATGACAACCACAGTGTTAATACCCTTCCTATGCATAAGAGAATCATAAAAGAAGGATCCACATATTCACATACACATGTTATATCATGACATTAAAAGAATTAGGATTTTAATTGGGGATATCAATTATTCCAGGACCTTATCATAAATGGTGGGGCATATATGAGGCATAGGTATTGTTTTTATTTTAGAAAATGTCAAATATAAAGAATTGCCTGGAAATTAAATACATTGTATAGGTTTGAATTAAAGTGGGAATGTCACATAAAAGAAGCAAAAATGTATGGATTATAGGGCCTAAAAGTCTTATGTACAAATCTCAACTCCTTGTAGTTCTTAGTTAACAACATTGTGTCATGAATTTTAATCCTGTAAGCATCAGTTTCCCCACTGGTGCGAGGTATCTCTTAAAAAAAATTATGTGTAATAATATTTATTATATCATGAACATTTTCTCGTCCATAGTAAGGACTCAAGAACTATTGTGCTTTCTTTCAACCCTATCCTTCTCCCATCCCTCATGATCCTAATAATGCTTATGTACATAAATAGAAAATGATTATCGTCTGAGTACCTTTAGAACTTAGAGAATGCTTTGCTATATGTTTCAAAATAAAATAAATAAAAGATGACATGAGCAAAGTAAATTATCTTAGTAAGAGAAGGTCAGGCTATCTGGCAACTAACATACTTACTAGATGTAGGTCTTTCTCTGCCTTTTTTTAATGAACTGGTTTATTTGCAGACAGAAAGAATCAATAGAAAATGCAGGTCAATATGTGAAAAAGAGGAAGATAAGATCAAATAATAGTTCTGTAGGAACCACTGTGACACGTCCTCAGTCTCATCAAAGCAGCAGGACATCTGAGAAGTTTTGATTCTGTTTTGCTACAAGGCACTGAGCAGCATATTTAGTAGAAAGGAAAGATGACACCTACCACTCAAGTACTTTCCCAATACAGGCAAGGACAGAGAATTCAGAAGTGAAAAAACTTTTTTTCTATGAAAATTATGTTATTTTGACATTTACTTTTCTTTGTACCAAGGTCTTTTTCTTGTTGCTTTAAGAATAATTTCAAAAAATAACTTCAAACTTGGAACTGATCAACACTAAATGTATAACTTGAATTCTGTGTACTTTTCTATTTGACTCTACATTTACAAGGCTTATTTTTCTTCATACAAAAAATACTATTAGTCCTAAAAATAGGATTAAAAAAAAAACTTACAAAGACATTTAAAAAATAGCACTAGAGTTTCATCTATACATTGAATCAGGAAATACTAAAAACAACAACATTGGTTTTATTACCTAGGATACCCACTAGGTACTCTAAGGTTATTAGATATTGGACAAAGATAGCTAATAATTAGACAAGGTAATTGGGCTGCTTTGGATTTCTGTCCTTGTTATTGCCAATATTTTCTCCTAATCATTGTCTTGTATGAGGATATAGATGGCTTATCTATGAAATTAATTAAACCAAAAGATAAAGGAGAATGAGTGTATTAGGTTGCATCACTAAATTAGTGTTCTATATCTCCACCTGCTGGAAATGAGGGCCTGACAAAATATCATGAATTATAATAAAGATAAATATGAAGATAATAATTTTAAAAAATCAGAGCAGGAAGGGACCTATGATATCAGGTAACAAGATTTCATTTTTTTAGAGATAACAAAATTGAGGTGAGAAAATAAACCAAACTTTTACTCATGAAGTAAAAAATTCCATTTTGTGAGTTAGGAGGGGAAAGGTGTGTATTATGATCTCAATGACAAGAAAAATTGCTGCTCACTGTAAAAATCGGTGCTAAGCAGCTACTTCTATGTGTGTTTGGTGAATTTTGAAATAGAAGCATGGTATTCAAGAACAAGAGATGTGATGTAAGTCCTACTCTCTTTTACACTAGGACTTTGAATATGCAGAAAGTTCTGGATTATATTTTAGGTAAGGAACATGAACAGTCTTGACTGTATCTAAGAGAATAATAACCAGGAAGAAGTGATTTGGCTCAACTTTACATAATGAGTGAAAAACCAGATGAAAGAAAAAGTTTAATTGATCGTTGCTAGACATCTACATAGTTCATACAATGTACTGTGTGCTTGAAACTAATTAAAATAAATAAAATTTTTTAAATTGTTTCATTCCAAAAGTGTTAAGTCTGCCCTTTAGAATGGGTTACAGTTTTTGGGTAACTTCAGATTACTGAAAATCAGAGAAATAGTTCATACAATGTACTGTATGCTTGAAACTAATTAAAATAAATAAATAAATTTAAAAAAATTGTTTCATTCCAAAAGTGTTAAGTCTGCCCTTCAGGTTATATTTTTTGGGTAACTTCAGATTCCTGAAAACCAGAGAAATTATAGCTGTGAATCTTGTCATAAATATAAGGAAAATGTTTTAAATGTGGCAATAGTTAATATGAATTGAAATCATATTATTTTTGGCCATTCTATAAACTTTAGATAGATTGATTCCTTTAACACTTACTTCAGCCTTATGAGTTGAGTATTAATATTAGTGCCATTATGCAGGTGAGAAAGCTGATACTGAAAGGTGTCTTTAAAAAATTGCTTTATGTCACAATATACGATAGAGCCAGGATTTGAACCAAGGCCATCTGACTCAAGAGCTGTAATCTTAGCCACTTTCTTATAAAGACTCTTGATATAGTCAGGGTGACAAATCTAAGGAGATTAAGTACTAAGCTTAAGCCCTATATGGAGTGAATGTCCAGATTTTCAGAGTAAATGATAGACTATTAAGAAAATAAATTATTTCTCTAAAACTCTAAGCCATGCCTAAAAGCTCATGTGACAAAGTTTAATTCCAAAGGTGAGAGATGCAGTCTTTCCTTTCAGTTGTGAAGACAGAAATGTATGAAGTCACACTAAAGGCTTCAGAGGATGTCTGAGCACTTACTCACACCCATGCAGTCACTTGAGTGATTTTCATTTAATTCATTTAACTCTCTGAACAACTCTGCAACATAGGCATTATCATCATTCTCTTACAAATAGATCAACTGAGGTACTGATGAGCTAACAAATTTGTTTAAGGTCACATAGCTAGTCAGTAGTAAAACCAGGGTACAAATATCTGGTTCCAGAGTCATAATCTTAACCTCCATGCTGGATTGCAATTCACTATTTTTAACTTTTCTACAGTGCCAGTGAAAAAGTGATAAAAATGCCTCGGAGCAAAGGCATCTATGTGCTAACCACAGCTGACAAGACCTAGTGGATGAGAACTCAATTATGGCTATTGGAGGCAGGCGGATAGGTAACTCTTACTGGGTTCTGAGGCAGCGGACACATTATGTTCTGACTTTAAGTAAGGCAGTTACAATTCTTCATGTTGATTCCTCATAGACTGCCTTAATAGGTGGACTATAGATACCATATTTGTTAGCTCTCTTTGAGTAACAGAAAATCATTGAAGCTAGAGATGAAAATGCACAAATCATTTTTGAGAAAATATGCAGAAACTGACAGAACACATAGCCAGGTATACAGATAATTCTCCAGAAAAAATTGGAACCAGGCATTGCAATGCTATTGGAATTCTTAATTCTTTGGGCAAGCTTTCCGCTGTGTCTCTCTGTCTCTTTCTCTCTCATTTAAAGCATTGATTTTTTTTTAAGCCTCAAATTTTTCAGAGAAGGATTTACTCTTAAATAACAAAGTACATTTATCAAAATCAGAAATTAACTATTGATAACACACTCTTACCTAATCTGCACTATACATTCAAATTTTACCAAATCTCCCAATTTCTTTAGAATTATACAATTATGCATGTATTTGTTTATTTAATGTTATGTTATCTTATTTATTATTTGGATTTTTACAGTCTAGAGTCCAATCAAGTCTTTCTTCTTGGATGAGTTTAACTGTCTCAAAGGATCAGTGTTAGAGTGCATGCCTAAAATTTGATATAATTCATTTATAAATTCAGAAAGTTCTAAAGTGTGAGAGCTGGGACTGACTGTACAGCTTAAATAGCCATGCCTCTTGGTGAGGAGGGAACTGATTTCCAAGGAGTGGAGTGGTATATCCAAGGCATACAGCCCAGAAAACAGAGACAGCAACTCCAGAGTCTTAAATCCCAAGCCAACAGATTTTATTTATCTACCATCATTAGTTCATTTCATTCTGTTTGTCATCTGTTGTCTTTTCTGATTTATCTACATGGCAGTATTTAAAATGCCAAGTGTTTCATGATCGAAAAGCAAGTGGGTGGTAAAGGAGAAACCTGAGAGACTATGCAATGACATTGCTCATTATACCCACAGGGAATCAGAAACAGCTCAGCAAATAATCTCATTTAACTGATGCTGCATGAACTAAGGATTGTCAGAATGTAGAGTCCTTAGAGTAGCGGCGGTTGGTCCCCAACCTTTTTGGTGCCAGGGACTTGTGCTCCTATGAGAGTCTGATGCCTGATGATCTGAGATGGAGCTGAGGTGGTGATGCTAGTGCTGGGAAGTGGCTGCAAATACAGATGAAGCTTCAATTGCTTACTCACCACTCACCCCTGCAGTACAGCTTGGTTCCTAACAGGACCCCATACCAGAACACGGCCCAGGGGTTGGGGAAGGAAAGGAAGTAAAGGAAGCTGTAGGTTATTTCATGATTCTGATATTTTACATGGTATTCAGGACCAGTCAGTGAAATCAAGGCAAAGAAAAAAAAAAAAAGACAAAGAATGAGTATCTAAGGCAAAAGAGAGCATGGTAATATGGAATGTTTAGAATCCATCTCCATTTCTTATTCTGAAAACTACTTCTTCTTGTCTTCCAGCTTTCCTCCTTTCCTCCTATCAAAAATATACTTATTTAATAAATACAATGTGCCAGGCAGAAGCAAATATACAAAGAGTTCAGAACAAAATGACTCAGTTACCTTACTGTAGAAAGTAGCTATGGAAAATGACAAATATGATTCTATAATAGAGGTATGCATGTAATGTACAAAATGTTGTCCTCTGTGTTGAAACTGATAGTAAATAACATGATGATTTCAACAACACGGCACAGCATCAGACTATGAGTATAGACATAACTCTGCTCAGGTTGTAAATAATAAAATAGATATGATTTTCCATTCATAAAAATTCACAAAAAAAATTCTTAATTCTGTGACTCATAATTGTCTAGCTGTTGAATCCTTGAGAAAAGCATTTTTTTTTATTTTTAACAATAGTTTAATAGATGGTAAACTTCTACTAAATCATTGTACCTTATTAACACAAACTGTCTTCTTTACAACTTGTCATTATGTAAATCTATGTTGGACCCAAACTCTTTAAAATCAGCTTAATATCTATATTACATATCTAGCAACCAATATTTATCCTGTGGAATAGTATCATTAAATATAATTTTTTAATCATTAGGATTTCATTGGTAAAATTCTGAATCTATTTTGCAGCTGTGTTGAATTATCTTCTGCAATAAGAAAGAGAGAAGAACATGTAGCATTATTTATAGTTCCAGATGGATTATAAATTTCAGTGAGGTCAGTTAGGTCAAGGATCCCTAGCCTTGTTTCTTATTCCAAAAGAAGAAAACATTTTTATTTGATTGTTAGGAAACTGGAGGCTTTTGAGACTAAATTATATGCCCATGGTCACAAAGCTACAAAGTGGTTGATCCAGAAATCTAATCCAGATTTGTCTAACTTCACCAGTCTGATCAGAGTTTACTCATCTAGAAAAGAACTGCAAGTCCCATCAACCTTGGGGTGTGTGATCTGGCATACGTGGACTCCAGTTCTCACTGGGAAATGCTGTGTTTTCTGCTGCTAAATCTGGTTCTACATAATTTATGAATTCCATGTTTTCAAAGTGCCCTGTTCCAGAAGAAGGCAGCTCCTCATTAGCTACCTAAACAGCGAGCTGGATATATTATAACTCAAAAGTGAAGAATCTTACTTTCATATAGATAAGCCTACCATTTGAGCAATGCAGAAGAGCAGAGGGAACAAGTTTACTTTGCCTGAGGGCATCACTAGGGTAGACTGTTCAAACAGAATTATAATAAGATTTGTTAAATCACTATCTCTGAGGCCTAAATGTCTAAGTATACATTTGACTGGACTACATATTCATTTCATATTTTGCTTTTGAAGCAACAGGGGTTGCAGTAGGTCAGTTACTGGTAAGTGATTAGTTATTGTTTATTCATGAAAGACAACAATTATAATATAATAGGAGATGGTGGTAGGCATATTTCTAAGATGGCCTCATTGATATTCTCCTTGTGGTAGTAATATGCTTGTGCAATCCTTTCATTTGCAGGTGGGTTGAATCTAATGACTTCTTTCTAATAAAATACAACACAGGTGACGAAATATCACTTTCATGATTAGGTCACAAAAGATTATAACTTCTTTCTTGATGGCAGACCCTTCATTGCCATTTTCACTTAAACTCGTTAAGAAAGCAAGCTGCAGTTAGGAAGAGGTCCACGTGACAAGAAGCAAAGGGTGGTTTCCAGCCAACAACCATTGGAAATGAGACTCATTGTCCTATAGACCTTGAGAACCCAGTCTAATCTATTGCCACCTGAGTGTGCTTGGAAGTCAATTTCTCTCGTTGAAACTGCAAATGAGACCTCTGTTCCT
This sequence comes from Cynopterus sphinx, assembly GCA_030015415.1. Lineage (NCBI taxonomy): Eukaryota > Metazoa > Chordata > Mammalia > Chiroptera > Pteropodidae > Cynopterus > Cynopterus sphinx. The sequence goes on from CM057383.1 coordinate 123,273,958, forward strand.
GGACAGAGATGTTGATTACTGCCTGGTGGGAGACTATGAAGCTAAGGATCCAGGTAAACTGTGCCCAGATTTCTGATTACAGAAACTTAGAGATAATAAATACTAGTGTTGTCTTAAGCCACTAAATTTGGGATACTTTATCATGCAACGAAAAATAACTAATACAGAAAAATTTACTGATAGTAGAACTGTAAACCAACAATCTTAGAATTAAGTGTAGTCATCCAGCTTGATTATGTATCAGGTCCAGTTTCAGCCATCTGAAATAGCCTGGTGTGGCCTCACCAGCTATTGCAAACCACTTTCAATTATCTTCTGCATGTGTCTTACAAATGCGATATTTCTTTACTGTCATCTCCATTTTGCAGTCTAACCTGAAGAAAACACATAGAGTCTTTAAAAACGATGGAGAGTGAAAACTGAAACGAAATGTGAGAGCCTGAATTTAAAGAAAAAATATGTTACAGCCTGTAACCGTGGTAACACTAACTCCAGTACTAGGGGTTCTTTCCAATATAATTTTATTATAAATTATAACTGAAACACATTGTAAAAGAAAATTTGAGTCAACTTGCATCACTAATTTTGGAACACATTCTTTGTATAAACTGAGCAATTACTTTTAAACAATAGACAATTATATTAAATCTTGTGCTAGTGCATAATTGAGGAAGTGCATAACAAAAGGAATTTGCTTTGTCAAAGGTAAATGGATGTTAAATATTTGATTATAGGAAATAATATAGTCAATGAGATCTTATATTTTATTGGATTACCTAATTCAATTTCACACCCCAAACAGTATATCTTTGCAGTTTCCCTCACTAATCTAACTTTCTAACTTGCCCCAACAGGCACCAAACAAAAATAAATAAATAAATAAATAAATAAAGGTTCAATAGATAACTTCTTTTAATTCAGAATTTCACATATCCTTAAATATCTTAATAATCACTATATCTACATAAAAGCAACACATTTTTATGCAGATTCCCCTCAATAACCCTGTCAACAATCCTCTGAAGCAGTACTATTGATCTCAAGATCTCAAGTGATATATAAACTGGCATACGGAGGCATATAGAGGCTAAATAATTTTACAAGGTCAGATTACAAAGGATAAATTCATACACAGATAATCTGGTCTCAAATCCCATTCACCTAAGCTTTATGTCATATTGTTCAGTATCTCCACATTGAACCCGGATCTTTTATCTTTTATCTATACCTCTTTCTCTCTTCTTTTCCTCCTTTCCTCTCCTCCCACCTCTATCTCCCTTTCTCCCTTTCTCCCTTTCTCTCTCCTTCTCTGTGTCTCTGTCTCCTGTTTGCAAACTCTGTAAACATGTGTTAGTTTACATTTTTTTTTTGGTTATTTCAGACTCTCTGTTCCTACCAGTAATAAATAAACATGATTTCAGAAAGGTTTTCACCTCCAGCCATATTCAAGCTCCTTATTTATTTAATATATATTTTTAACTGGATTTGTAAACTATCTTACCTATGAGCAAACTCTAGGCTGAGTTAACAGGGAAGACATTAGTTTGGTGTTTCTCAAAACTGGCTAAAGAATATTATAAATTACAGACTTCTGCCCTCACCTATTATATCTGTGTACCACCTCCACCTCAAACTGCTATTGTCCAGTAATCCTCTTCTTTCAAATATTTAAGGTGAAAGGCTGAAAATAAAGTCAATCAGTTAGAACTCTTAAGTATTGATATAGATTTCAGCCTAATGGCCATGTTGGCCCATACAGTAGCATAGGGATAGTCATTAGGACCAGAAGAATAAAGCTAGACTGTGTGAGTTCAAGTCACAGCACCTTCTATTCTAGCTGGCAACCTTGGGCAAACTACTTAACCTCTGAACATCAATTACATTTATAAAATGAAGATAATAGTTTCCACCTCATGGTTTCATCATGAGGATTAAAAAGAGATTGATGTCAAGTGCTATATAAGTATTTCTAAAATAAAAATATGAACATCTACATGATGAGAAAGGAGAAGATATCAGTGAGAGAAATGGACATGGGATAGAACATGCAGTTTTTGAAAGATGGGCAATCAGATTTAGATTCCAATGCTCCAGTTTCTGAAGTCAAAAATCTAGTGCTGGACTCTCTTCTAAGAGATGTTTTCATACCACTACAATAAATTCGCCATTTTTTAAATTTCAAATTTGTTATTACGAATGAGCTTGTCTTCCTTGCAACTAGATAAGACTTACCTAACTAGAATACAATACTGAGGAGATTCAAATTGTTACCATTGATAAAATGTTCAACACATTGTATAGCACATAGAAAAAATTTAATAAATGATAATATTGCTTCTTCCAATCCATCTTTACTAATATTTGATTCCTCTAACATATAGAAACAAGACCTATGATTTTATCATTTCCTGTTCAAAAACTTCAGTGGCTCAATATTACCTTATGAAAAAACACCTAATTTTAGTTAGGTTTTCAGTAATCTCTCTCCTATGACTCATCTATCTCAAAAAAGTTAATTATTTTATTTCCCTAAAAAGGACTCCATTGTGAATCACCCATCCTTATCTGCCTTACATTCTGCTTCTTTGCCTATTCTTAACTGTTCTGGCTTCTGAAGAAGAAACATGTTTTTTGTTGTTGCTATTGTTTTCCCTGTGCTGTGCCTATTTGCCCTATATCCTTAACATAAATGTATACAACTTTGCTTTGTTGGAAACTTTATACATATATCTATACCTATATATAAATACACACACACACACACACACACACACACACACACACACACATATATATCTCAGCCACACACCAAAATGCCTTGTCCAGTCAAGCCCAAATAGTAGGTTGTTGTCACATGGTAAATTCTCAAAATCAGAGTCACTACTGTGTATAACATTGTATTGTGAATAGGACCAAGGCACAATCAAGAGATTTTACAAAGGCCAGTCATTTAAGTGGTAACTTGAAATAATTGGCCAATCATTTCAGGCCAATCAGTTTCTCATGGTAACTTCTTAGATGAAGTTTATTTCTTTTTTTATGTCCTTTTATCATGGGTCTAAAGTTATCAGAAGGTTTGGGAAATTATCATGTATACTGAGCTCTAGTTTCCTCCTTTAGCCTTACTCTGAGCATAATAAGTTTGGTATTGTGAGTACTTGTAATCAAGAAACTGTCTCCTGAGGGCATTTCAAATTCTCGAGCATCTGTTTAACTGCTCACAGAATGTCATGTTAGCATTAGCACCTTTATCCATTTATAAGCAGGATTTTTTTCTCATTAAAAACAATTGTACTTGATCATGATTCCTTTTTTATTCATATTACATACTGATTTATTATTTGGAATTAATGTTTTATTAAAATATTTATAAAAAGTACATCAATAGGTATGATCGGAAAGATCAAAACTAAAAACACTAAATGAATAAAAAAACGTTAAAAGAGTTTATTTTATTTTCCCATTTTGATTTTATTTTCCAATTAAAACAACACTATGGAATGGTAAAATAAAATCTGCTTCTTCATTCTGCTAAATACTTTATTTGGGGAGGGGACGAATAAAACTATCTTATTTTGAAAGATGAAAGTGTATCCACGGTATGTCAACCTAGTAAGAAAAAAATATATAAAATAAAATACTAAGGATCATGCAGCTGAGTAATTTGACCAAGTCTTTCTAGATGAATGACTTTTTCAAAACATTTAGTCATAGCAATCTAAGATGGGGTTGACAGATCCATTTGTAAGTAACTCTTTCCTTGTGATATAGCTCCTCTAGGATCTATACAGCTCTTGATTCATTCAGTAAATATTAAATGCAAATGTAAAGAATAATTATTCTTGCTCACTTTATTAAATTGCCTACTTTGACACTACAAAGGAGTAATTTTGATAGTTACAATATAAAAATATTGTCCTTAAAAGACTAACCCATTGTAGATGTTTTTTGAAAACTGGATAACATATCTTTATCCTTCTTGCATTTTCCATTTCATTATACATGTCACCCAAGCTCAAATAGTATCATAGTATGATTTTTGGACTATCTATTCAATATATTCTTAAACTGTCATCATATTTTATAAGATACGTACTTCATACAACTTATTAGAGCTCTGAACACATCAATCCCAACTGAAATGATGAACTTCCAGAATTATAAATAAGTAGTACAAAGTTGCTGGCATGGAAAGAGCATGACCTTGAGTGTGACACAGACCTAGCTTCTAATTTCATCTCTACCTTCCCCTAGATGAAAAAGTTATTTTACCTCTCTGATTATTGGCTGAGTCATTGCTAACTTGAGCTAGTTATTTATTTATATTGTTATTACCTCTCAGAAATGGAAATGTAGTTTTCTCACAGGCAAAAACAGAACCAACCATGCTTTGCTAGTAGAATGTCTTGAGAACCGTAGGAATTAACATCAAGTTCCCTGTGCAGTTCTTGGAACTATGTAAGCATTCAATAAATCTTACCTTTTATTTCTCAATCTCCCCAGATCTAACTTGTGCTCTTTGCAATTTCCCCTCTTTTTAAAAACAAAAACTAAAACTAAAACTAAAAGTCAGTGCTATTTCATTGTTATAAAACAATATCAGATATCTTGTGAAAACCCAAAATCAACATGAAATTTCCAAGAATCCCACTACTAGAAGTCTTGAATTTCTTAGCCCATCTACTTTCACTCCACACTTACAGTTTGTATCTGTTAAGAAACAATCAGAAATACATGCTGAGCAGATTTATTACAATATTTAAATATAATTAATGTAAGCATAATTTTCTAGGACAAACTACATGCCAATCCCATCCCCAGCACCCACCAACCAATTGCTTGGAATTCTATAGTATCAGTTCTACACTTGGGTGAAGAGTATGTCTTTTCCATAGAAATGACATTTGGCAACATGCCATTTGTCTGAAGTATATTAAAAAAGCAAAGAAAAGATGGTTCTGTTCTTTTCATATATGCCTGGTACAGCTTTCTCAGACATGTAAAAGATTCAGCACTATGACTGAACTGCAAATTCCAAAACCATAAATGACGGACTTGTGCAACATAAAGAAGGCTACCATTTGTTTTCCAGCTTTTGGAACACTACTGAGATGATACTGATATTGTTCCCTTTTCATATCTCTATTTTTCTATTTGCATCATAGGAGTGGTCTGTATGGACCTACTTTGAAATGCACTTATATACCATGTAACTAAAGAACATAAGTAAGACAAAATACTATATTTTTCCAGATAAAATAAATCCAAGTAGTTGGCGAAACATTGTTAAACTGTGTTTTTTCTTTCCATTTCAGTAGGTAGTTTTTACAAACATATGTCTTACATATAGATATGACAGAAAGCTTTATCATTGATTTTGCATATCATCTAAAAGAGGCCACATTTTGATAAATACTTAACTTGGAAGGTTATTTCTGTACTTAAATTTATAATTTCCATTTTGGAATAGAGTTTGCTAATCTGATGGCTAATGAAGGAGTGTACTATATGTACATATATTTGGTTTTTCAATGTTCTACATACTATTTTACTAATTGCATTTTCTTTATGGGCAATGTTATTCTACTTTAAAAGCAATGCACTTTTTGAGAAAGTAGCAGTGGAAATGAAAAAAAAAATATATATATATATATTTTTTTTTCAGTGTCAGAGGAATCTGAATACATATTTTTAACACCACTAATGCCAATGTGTGTCACACTTGGTCATGTGTCTTGTTCCCTCTGAACTTTAGTTTTATTAAATGTATAATAGGGCAGTGGCTTGAGTGGACAAATTTTCTCTATATTGAAGGGCTCTAGAAGAATTAAATGATTATTATTTATACAGTTCCTAGCATTATCTCCTGTCCATAAACAAGGTTCCACAAATGCAAATCCTTTCTCTGCTTTCTTAAGAGATCTCCAAAAAGCAATATCTTATGTAAAGAGTTTATAGTTCAGGATCTTATGTAAAGAGTTTATAGATGGGTCGTTTTAGTTTATTCTGTTTTGTGAAACAAAACAAAAAGCAACAATAAAAAATATTTTTTTCAAACACAAAAATTAATATTAAAACAGAGTACTAGCCTTGGATTAAAAAGAGATCATGTGAGTTTTGTCAATGCCCCCAACTACCCTTTTCAGAACTCATAACAAATTCCATAAGATCAATGTGTTGTAAGAATAATATGATAATTTTTCTTGCAAACTCTTGAATTTAATTAAGCAGTTGATCAAGTTTACAGCTAACCTATTTAATGACCATATCGCAAAGTTTACCAAAGCACAGTGGAGACAATTTAGTCCTCCAAAAGTCATATCTTGCTTCACATAATATTTTTCTCAGTTCCTTGGGGGAATATTCATGAAATATTTTCTCTGAATTATATTTATTTGTACTGAAGCATGTCAGAGTTAAAATGACTGCACCATTGGTTGCATTCACAAATAGTGCTATCACATATTTATGCAGGCTCTCAGGAAGAGCGAGTAAACCTGAAAAGTATCAATATATATTATCTTAAAAATAACTGTACACCCAAATGCACAACAATGTATTTTGCATATTGAAACTGTCTACTTCAAACACGCTACCTATGAATTTCAGAATGGTGGAAATAAATGCTGTCAGTGTTAATGCTGAGAATTTCAGTTTTGACAATAAAAGTCAGCATTTCAGTTTTAACAGAGTGTCCTGAAAAGTAGCCCATGCTTTTCTGGGATATACCAACAGCTAGTAACTACTTTAATTCTGCCATCCAAGAAATCCATCAACATCCTCTAATCCTATCTGCTTAATTTTACTATCACCTTGGGATTTCACATTTGCACAGAAATATAATAACTGAACTCAGAGGGCTAAGAAAGAAGGTAAAATAAATTGCATGCCAACTAAGTGTAGAAACTGAGTATGAAATGTCTGCATGTTATGAAATTTTACCTTCTGAAGAACCATTATTTTAGATAGGTATCATTGTTCTATCATTCTGTACATGTAAAATAAAACATATTCAGAGACATTCAGTTGGTCTAAGGTCATATACTTTGTAAGAGTTAGAGACTTGATTTAAATATTCTTTTTTCATATGACTTCAAACACAAGCTCCATCAGACCTTGATCTCAAAGGAAAATAGAAATAGGTAGAAGATGTGACCTATAACAGATACATATACAGAAAGAAACTAAGAATGCAAATTAATACTGTTGTGTCTGTATCTTTACTAAAGAATAATCTGTTGCAATGATTCCACAAATAAATAGACTGAGAGTGTGTAAATTAGCTGACTGAGATTGAAACATGTCAAAGATTACCTGTGGCTTCTCAAAGAGAAAATGTAGTGAAGTGTGAGCCAGGGCTGCGAGTGAGACAAAAATGAATTCAACTCCATAATGTGTTATATGTTCTCAGGCAAGTGATTCAACTTCATTCTGCCTCTATTCCTAACACTTGAAATGGAGGGTCAATGTCAATGAGAATTATTGATAAGTGTCTCTCAGCGTGTTCGAGAAATGAACGAAAGACATCTGAAGCCTCTTACACAATTCATTAGGCAGAGTAGGTCTTTAAATTATATTTGCTCCTTTCACCTTTTCTACTTCTCTTATTATTTTGTAAAGTTGTTTCTTTCTTTTTGATTCTGTAAGATAGCTACAGTTTTATTTTTAAATATTTTTTTTTTTTTATCTTGGCAGGCAAAACAGCAATCACACCTTTATCTGACTATTATGCATATGTGCCATCCACATACTTATTTGCTCCTAATGTCAGTGCTTTCTGGAGAGGTATGATTAGCTAGCCATTTGGAATAATACAGCCACACATTATACAAACACCTTTTGTCCACAAGTCTTTGAAACATATGTTCAATGTATAAGAGGGTGAGAATTATATACATATATAATTATAACAATTAAGATGCGAGGGAGAAAAACCAGAACTACATGTCTTGCAGATATCACATTCTCATTCTGTGGACGAGATATGTACTACTAATAAGAATGTGAGAAAATATTAGCATGAGTGGCTAGAATGTTCAAAATTCTACTGTTAAATAAAGAATATAAAACACAGAGAAGATAGTCATGTTTCAAAGGAAGTATGGACATAACTTATTTCATATTCTTGTCTGTGTTTTTTAAGTGCTATTGTTGAAAATGGTTAGGAAGGAATTGAGGATCAACAGATTGGTACGTATGGAGATAAATCATGGAATATGGAGAGAATGAAAAGAGGAAACAGGAGAGCAACAAAGCTGAACAGACTATACAGATGCACACTGTCTTAGATCTGAGTGACAAAAATAGACTAAGAGCTCTTTTTTCCCTTCTTGAGACATCCCTCAGCTGATCCCCATAAGCATTAGATCAGAACTTTTGAAAACTGATACTGACCCATTTAGATATTAAACAAAAAGAAAGGTCTGTATCAAAAATGTCAGAAAAATTATGTAACATTAAAATGATTCTCTTACAGCATGATTACCAGTGGCCTTGACTATACTAAAATCATTGTTCAAATTTAAAGTAAATATATGTAATGTGGGTTTCTAAATTTATTCAAAATAGAATTCCTTCATTGTAGTGTTCCTTATGATGGAAACACTAACAAATACACTCTGAGACGTGTATTAGACACTACATACAAACATGATATGTAATTAATCTATACCTGAGCCTATGGTTCTCAGTCAAAAGATGGTCTGTCCTATGCCGCTCACCTTCTTGTGAGGTATCTAGAAATAAAAGTGGTAGTTTAGGGTTGTCACAATGATGGGGGAGAGAGATAGACAAGGGAATATATCCTTCTCCAAGACACAGATACTAAATTGTCTTCGGTTTTCCTCATGAAAGAATTGCTAACTCTCCTAGCTCCTAATGCCAAAAGCAACCCTCTTAACAAATAGCCAGCTAAACACATATTTAATCATGCTTTTTAGAGACAGTCCCACTCAAATACATTGATATTTGTTGAGGTCAGTTGCTAGTTCTTTTGTATACTTCTCAGGCAATGATTGATTATACCACATAAACAATATATGTACATGGTGCTGAGTGATACACCTTAAAAAATATTATAAAAGCAGAAAAGAATTGTATCTATTCAGTTGATGGTATAACAGAAACACTGGGCTTTCTAAAATTTATTTCTGATCATATTAATTCACTGCTTTGAACCCATCACTGAATCTTTAAAATTAACAGCAAAAGTAAAAATTTCTTAAGCTAAAATATTTAATGTCAGATGGGTACTGGATTTATTGGATTTATCACTTCATAAGTTATACAAATAGCTTAAGTACTGTGTTGTACACTTGAAACAAATATAATATTGTATGTCAAGTGAAGAAAAAAAAATATTAAAAAAATTCCTTAAGCTGATATTTAAGGTCCTCCCAATCTGCCCTGATTACTGTTAGCCTCCTCCCAAAATTTCTACACTCTAACTAATCTATTCATTACTTCTCCTACATAATGTTCATTTTCTTGTCTCTGTGCATTTGCTTACATTGTACTTTCTGCCTCGAAGACCCTTTTCCCAGTCCCTTTCACATATCTGAATCCAATCAAATTTATTATTCCAAACTCTATTAAGAAGCCAATATCTTCATGAAAACATCCCTCATTCCATGTTCTAAGAACAGGAAATAATCTCTAAGGTTTTGAATCTAACTATTGTTTTCTGAGCCTTAGTATATTTGATAATCTCTAAGTTGTGTTATAGTTAATTTTGCATATCTCTATTCTCTATCTAAATTAAAAATATCTATAGAAATGCTTTATCTTGTTCATCTTTGCAGCCATGTAGCACCTTATAGAGTCTGCACACACACAGTTGATGCTTAATGCAAAATTGCTAAATAAATTACAAGGCCATGAAAAGTAGGCCTAAGGAATTGAGGTGACTGAAGTGGCTGAGGAAGAAGAAAAGGAGTTAGTAATTGATAGTAGCCACACTTCTTTTCATTATCAGCATTTGTTTAATGACTTCTGAGTTCATTGGAATTAAATTTAAAATAATTTTTAAAAGTTGAAATTAAACCCCGTTAAGCCTAGATCACCGTTATTAGCCTGGGACATAATATCTTATCTAAAACTGATCAATTAGAACTGAAGTAAATTTAAAAGTTAATCATCTTCTGTGACAGCTTTTCAATCTCTAATCATTGACCATGTGTCATACTCAAAAATCTAACAACCCTGAATCAATCTCCTCATAAATTGTTTCATAAATTTTTTTTCTGTAAACAATTAGTTATTAGTGTGTCCTTCCCTCATAATTGCTAGGTTATTCTCAGTTCTTCCCATAGTAATTATCTTCCTACTCGAGGATGCAAAAACAGTTCTCTTTTTCACTTCTTCAAATAAATTAACATCCTTTTCATAACTTTTTGAATACTGATTCACTTTTTAAATCTTACAATCATTTGTATTTCTACTATATGCAAATGCATATTCTATTATCTGAAACATAAGGTTCTTAACAAGTTATGATGATGAATAACCCAGACTATAACTGGATTCTGAAAGCCACTGTTTAAAGGCTATTAGATTAAATAATTATCAGAGTCTCAAAATGTATCAAAATATTCTTGTAAAACTTTGAAGCCATCACAGAAAGGACATATTTTTTAACATGTAATACATTTCTCTTTTCTGATATTTATCTTATTTTTCAGGTATACTAATCATGTTCTGTTTAAAATATATCAAAATAAATATATTCTAGTAAAACTTTGAAGTCATCATGGAAAGGACTTAAACTTTTCAACGTGCAATTCATTTCTCTTGTCTAACATTTATCTTACTTTTCAGGTATACTAGTCATGTTCTGTTTAACCATATACATGCCTGGCGTACACTTCTCCCCTTAATAACTGTTAGTTCTGCATGGCTGAACCTACCTATCAAAAATTATTGGAGAGAAATGGGGTGACAATATTGGAAAGAACTATATAAAAAGTTGTGAATTGTGCTTCAAAAATAAGGCAGCATATTCACTCTGTCTCTCATTAGTAGGCCATCCTAGATGCACGCTTTTTATTCATTAATTGCAAATTTTGCTGGTCTCCATGGATCTCCCTGCATTTTGTGGGTAATGCCAAAAAGACACAAAAGTAAGTTCTTTCCTCAGCATCCAATATAATTTTTTTTTCTGTCTGTTTTTTGACATTTAACGATCTCATCCCCACCAGTGCTAGGTCATTGAAGCAAAATGCATATAAACCCAAGCAAGATCTTGTTTTCTTCTTTAGATGCAGTCTAAATACATCCCTCTCCAGTATTTTCAACTCCTTGTATGGAAAAAGTCATTTTGTAGATTCATAATATAATGAACCTTTACAAATAACTTGATTCCTATTTGCCTTTCTAGAATTGGTGATATAATTATACTTTTTTTGTACCATTATCAGAATATAAAAATAAAATATATCTAGTAAGCTGAATAGTGGCCCTGCAAAACACAAATCCAAGTCCTAACCCTGGTTTTTGTGAATATGATCTTATTTGGAAAGAGGGTCTTTGCAGATGTAATTAAGTTAAGGGCCTTGAGATAAAGTCAATCTGGATTTATGATGGGCCTGAATCCGATGACTGTGGTATGTATGTGAGTAAAGAGCAGAGGACTTGAGATACAGAGTAAGAGAGCATAGGCCATGTGCAGACAGAGGCAGAGATTACAATTAAGTGTCAACAAGCCAAGGGGTGCCAAGGACTTCCAAGTGCCACCAGAAGCTGACAGAGACACAAGGAACAAACTCTCTCTAAGTGCCTACAGAAGGAACCAATGTTATTATCTCAATTCAGATATCTGGCTACAAGGACCATGAGAGAATACGTTCATGTTGTTTTAAGCCACCCAGTTTGTGGTAATTTGTGATGAGATATTTAAGTGGAAAATAAATTTGAAGTGGGCAAAGGAATCCGCATCAAGAAAGGATATACTTTGAATTCTAGCTTGGCTTACCTTAGCTCAGAACCATAGATGAATTACTGAAACCATTCAACTCTCATTTTATTTGTTCATAAAATTGGAATTGAAATAAATCATCCTCATGGAGTTATGGTAGAAATAAAAAAAAAAACAAACCTTGCATTACTGTCTTATATTTTGTGGTTTTATTTAAAATATAATAAAAACATTATCACATTTTTCTCAGGACTCTTTCATATCTCATTGAAACACAATATGTAAAACATACATGCATGTTAGCAATATTTTCTTTTAAACTTTATGAAAATACAAGCCAATCATGTAACTCAAAGTGAGTCTTTAGTTGAACTCTTTTTAGATAGTAAAGCATTTCTGCAGATAAAGATGTCTTCTTAGCCACTGTTTTTCACATCTGATTTTGAATATGCTTGGGAGATGATATAATTATAAAAATTAATTAGTAGTCAGCAGAATAAAGTCATATTTCTTCACATTAGCAGTATGTCAGTACCACAACACTGAAGCTTTTAGAGAAATGAGATCACAGTGTTTAATGTTTATTAGGTCAGACAACTCAACAAAAATGTATCATTTTTGTTTATATGCAGATTTGTAAATATGTAACAGAGATAGTCAGATGACAGGGATGAAGCCTCATTAAATTTGTAAAAATCTCTTATTGTTAATTAGAAAGGAGCATATTAAATGCAAATTAGGAAAATATACCTCTTTTTCGTGCAAACAATAATAAGAGAGAGAAGTTACCTGAAGGGATAATGCTATTCAGGGTCTCTGTTTTGGATAGACTTGGGTGTCAGGTATTTCTTTCCATTAAAGTAAGTTAACAGAAACAACAGCAATAGCAGTGTTGTTTATTCTGCAAAGGCATCAGTTGGTCTGTCTTACCAACACTAGTGATGAATAAGAACTTCCCATGTGCCCCAGCCCTCCACTTATCTGTGCTTTACTTCTTTGTCTCCCCCTAAATTGAGATTCTTAAGGGCACAGACTATGAGCAGTGTCATGTAGAATCATATGGGAACCTGAGACAAATGAAAATCAGTAACATCAGTCCTTTCTTTAATACTTAATATTTTCTCCATCACCTATTTTTTGCATTGGTTTTCGTTTTTTTAAATGCTGTATTAAACTATTACTGTTCTCGAGTATGGAGGTTTTTAGTACTTCCTTAAAAACCACACTCTAGGAGAGAGAACTTAAGGCAAAATCAATGACATTTAGAACACTTGGTATTGGTTTGGGGTCTCCTGTTATTTGCCATATGCTTTTTGATATGATAATTTATTATGTTGATCAGTGAATTTGATTTTAATAGGATTATAAGTTCTTAAATGAGATATTAAAGCCATGTCTGCCTAGAGAAGAGACAAATATTGTATAGAATGGCACAGCATCTTATTATCTATTGAAATATTAGTCCATGGAAGAAATAATACATGAGGCCTTCCTAGGTGGCTTGGCTTTCTCACACTGTGGCTTCTGGATTCAAGAGGCAGAATGCATCTGGCTTATTTCACTTAGCATGTTATCTCCAGGTTCATCCATGTTGTCACAAATGGCAGTATTTCATCTCCTCTTATGGTTGAGTAATATTCCATTGTATTTATGTACCACAGCTTCTTTAGCCAGTCATCCATTTCAAGACACTTAAGTTGCTTCCATGTCCTGGCCACTTTGAATAATGCTGCTATGAATATTGGTGTGGAAATATCTTTTTGGATATGAGTTTTCAAGTCTTTGGGGTAAATACCCAGTAGAGGGATTGATCACGTGGTAGATCAATTCTTAGTTTTCTGAGGAACCTCCATACTGTTTTCCATAGTGGCTGTACCAACTTGTAGTCCCACCAGCACAGAAAAGGTTGAAAATCACACAATATCACCTACATGTGAGATATAAATCTAAAAAGTAACTAAAGAACAGAGACTCATGGACATGGACTATAGACTAGTGGTTACAAGAGGATAGGGAGTGGTGTAGATGTGGGTAAAAGGGGTCAGACATAGGCGGGTAGAGGAAGGGTGAAGTGGGTAAAGGGAATCAAATATATGGTAGCTGAAGGAAACTGGACTTTGGGTGGTAAACACACAACAGAATATACAGATGTCAAATTATAATGTACACCTGAAAATTATATAATATTAACCAATGTTACCCCAATAAACTCAATTAAAAAAAAAAAAGGAGGCAAAATGTAGAAACTGCCAGCCATCTTAAAGCCTGGGTTTCTAGAATATCACTTCCACTGTATTCTGTTGGTCAAAGCCAGTCATAGAGGCTAGCCCTGCCTAGTTCAAGGAGAGGGTAAATAAGTTCTACATCTTGATGTGTGGTGTGCTATGGGCATAAAAAGATGAGAGTAATGGATGGACAATGTCTTTAGAAACCAGTTACCACATTACTCAATGTTTATCCCTTCACAATGTAATAACATGGATATAATCCACAGCATGTACTCCACTGGTATGTATTTTCTAATACTGTCCAGTTATTTTTCATTTGAAAATCTAAAATTACCTTTCCTTGATTTTTAAAGATAGCTACCTAAACTATACAAAATCAGTTAAGAAATCTGGTAAGGTTAAAATAGACAAACCAAGTATCTATACAATAGTGTGTTATGAGCTATTCACTGAAGTGTATAAAATCCAGTCTTTCATAGAGTTGGAAGTTATGGGACTGGAGTTACAGAAAACTTCAAGTACAGAGTTGACTTTAGGTAGATATTGTTAACCTGCTTGATTTCTAGGAACTTTTGTTTCCTCATTTATTAAAAAGATCCTAGTAGCTGGTGGACATTTTCAAACTAGCCTTAACTAACAACACTCAACTAGTTTGGGTAAGTACCCATTCCCAAACAGCCTACAGTGGGCCCTTGGTAACTTAACTATCAAAATTCATCCTCTGGCCAAAATAATAGAGTTGATAGTGAACTTGTTACTTAATTTAAACCAATGGAAATAGAATAATTTAAGAATGCTTGTAATGTTGGGACAAAGGGAACATTTCTTTCTCTGGACATAAAGAAGTATGTAGCACTAAGAGTTGTCACCAATGTTATTCCATATAGAAGGAGGACTGATTTTATCATGATTTGGATAATGTGAAGTTCAAAGAGGGAATGAGAAAACACTACATTCTTGGTGATGCTGCTCTGCCACTAGAACTTCCCCAAACTGAAGCTGCCTCTACTTCTGGGCATTCTGCATTTGACAGCTAATATAAACTTTATTATTCTGAATCTCTTCTTGTTGGGATGTCTAATATTAGTAAAATTAACAGACAAATTATTTTTTAAAAGGTTGTTTTGAGGACAAAATTTGATGATTTTTACAAAAATATTTAGCACAGTGTCTGGCACATAGACAAATGACCTTTTTTTATCTTTTCCTTTACCTGCTATGTTGAAATATGACAATACATGTAGTCCATCAGTTTTAATTTTTTTTCTTAAGAATAAGATTTTGTTGTTGTTCTTGTTTAGTTACTGAACAAAAGAAAAAATCCTGGGAGTTTGGGTCCATTTGACCTTAATTTAAATACATAAGGTAGAGCTGTCTGCAATTATAAGCTTACCTATCAGAGGAATATAATATAAATGGAAAACACAATAAAAATGTAATTACATAAACTGGTTGATTTTTTTAAAAAGAAATTTATGTTGGATAAGAAAAAGCTGATTTCTATTATTTTTTATGATTGCAGTATTCTATTCTTATGCTCAGCAGTGAATTAATTTCCTTGTCTAATGCTCACCTTGCTGAGGATCCTTTCAAAATACTTTAATGAGTCAAGTACATAAATCATCTTAGTGAACACAAATACATGTAAAACTCTGGAGGGAGCTTTTTTAAAGATTTTAGAGTGGTTGATAAGCTGCTGAAAGTACCCCTTTTTATCTAAGTGAAAAAATAGCAATTGTCCTTTTTCATAGACTTAACAGTGGTGAAATCTTTAAAAAAGTATTCAAAACTAAATATAAAGCATTTCATAGAGAGCCATGTAATGTATTACAAATGAAGTCTGTGAAGTATGGGGTTAGCATTAGTGTTAACGTTTATGACATTTAACTGTAAACTGGCATTATCCCCGAATTGCATATAGGCAAATGTCTGTATTTTAAATGAGAATTTCCTAAAAGCTGTACATATGGACTAAAATTTGAGAATTTACAGTTAAACCTTAAAAACCAGACTAGAGAAGACTTTATTTACATCTTTCATTAGTTGTAGATATTCATATATATTGTTCTTAATTCTACTTTGTAAATATTTTATAAAATTTATTCCCATATACAAGAAAAAAAATTTTAAAACACCCAGCCTTTCTTACTACTCTCTGACTTGATCACCAGAATCAGAACCACACACAAGTCAATGTCAATTTAAAAACAAATAAATAAAAAATGTCCTAGTTCTGTAATGTGCATGAGTCATCATTAAATATTTAAATTTGTTAGATGTTCTCATGCATATAGCAATAAGTTCAGTCATTCAGGTGGCAGATACTTGTCACTCATGTAACAAGTCACTGAGTATTGAATAAACAGACCTTAATTTACCAGCTTGTAAAACAACATTTTTTTTTATATTGAATTGGCTTACAGTAGATCTTATCTATACTCTCATTCAGCAGAAGCATCACAAAACACCACCTTTATAGAGATAACAAACTTCATTTCCTAAATGAGAATCATCAAAGGGAACATAAAGACTCATCTATGATAAAATTGAGAACTTACTAGCAATTTCACTTTCTTTAAAACCATATATCTCTTGAGCCTTCATATCTCCCTCATCATCTGTTGGGGAAATGAGGAAGGCATATTTACAGAGCTTGCTTTATTCTCACCATTCATACAGAGATATATAAACATTAAGAAACATAAAAATCCCATCAATACAGAAGGAACTCAGAGATCAATATAAAGGGAAATTGATCCAAAACCATGTTTCTGATCTGAGATATACAATAATGATCTAATTTAGCTTTTGTGGTATTTAATTTCTCTAAGTCTTAGGGTTTTTCTTTTGTTAAAAAATAACTTTGAATCCCTCAAGATAAGTACATAGAGCAACAGTAAGACTAAAATGAACTCATCAACAGAATAACTATTCAGGTATAAATCAGAAGGTGACATATGAAAAAGCTCTGGAAGTCCTGACTGCATAACTTAATTTATCAGAAATCCTGACCCTTACTTCATAAAACATTCTGGCTTCTTTACAAGCAACCTATATTTCCTGTTTTCCAGTCCACAATAGCATGACTGATCCTTATGATGTTCCAAAGACCACCACCACAATCAGGTAATTCTGGTCCAAATATTTGATTTGGGTCTTGTCCACTGCCTGGTTCAATTCTTCATCATACACCCCTGGTCGGTCCTTAACATGAGCTCTGGCCATATAAAAACATAATTCTTTAGTTTTAACTACTGTAGCTTAATTCTGATTACCAGTGAGAGGATCAATATAATTTGGGGAGTTTATGGATGTTTTGAGAAATACTTTTTTTATTGGATATATAATAGTTTATATTTGATGTGTCATCTGTATATAAATAACTGAAAATCATTATTTTGTACTAAATGATTCTGTAGACAATAATTCAGTACCTTCAAAATTGCATTTCCATAATATTGGAATTTTGAAATGTGTTTTATTGACGCTCTTATAGTTCTTTTAAGGATGTTCACCCATTGGAAGGCTGAAGGAGAAAACTGTATAAATTAAGATTTTTTTTCTCATGTTCAGATAAAGTGGAAGGAATAAAACAGACTATTACATAAGAATTTTCTACTTGGAAAATGATAAATAACAATGAACTATATCATAATTAAGATTACCAAATCTAACACTGTTTTCTTAACATAATAGAAATTATCTAAACAAGTCATCTAGAAGTTTTCTCTGCTGATGACCTTCCTTTTAAAAATAATACATTGACTTTGAAACAATCCCAAAATATTTGAAATAATTAACAGAGCTGTAATTACTGTTATAAACCTCCTGAGATCAGTCACTGTAATAAAATTGGCATATGAAGTCTAATGAAAAAAAAATCAGTTGCAACCAAACATGATTAATGTTGAAGCAACTAATTAAACATGCAAAGAATATTAAATAGTTGTGGACTTTGACTTGTATCAAACGTCCTCATTAATCTGATTCTTTGTTTGACAAGAGCAAACATACTACCATATTCCTTACTTGGCTCAAATATTTGAACCTTACACTCTTACTGCTGTAGTGGAATCTCAAAACTTTGACAAGGCAAATAGTACTACAGAAGGTAGTTTCCACATTGCTCAATCCTGATAGAAAATTGTGGAAGTCTTTGTATGTCCATGTGTTATTATACAGATAATCTCTTCTGAGTAAATTCAACATTATGTCCAGTGTGTCTCAATAGCTTTGAAATTTTTAAGTAATTTGATCACAAAAGGTTGTGCTCTTGGTTCTTTCACAAGCTCCTCTTTGGAAAAATTCTCAAATTGAGGAAAATAATATAATCATGTTATTTCTTACTCATTAACTGTGGAGCTTTCATCCCAATGAAGTAAAGGACAGGAAGTGGGCATAGTCATTGCACGAGAGGGAAAGACAGTGCCTATATATTATACAACTTCAATCCTGTGATTTAAAATGGGCTTTTAAACTGTGTAATAAACTATGCTTGATTCCAGCAATGTTTCTCTGAGGAAGCTTCTGTTTTTACAATGGCAGTAACTAGGACCATGGTATTGAATAGACAGAATTCACATTATTTACTTATTTGGCCTGAGGAAGGCACTGCCTAATATTACTGCCTTGTGTATGTCTGAAACATAACCATAATCCATACAGTTGCTTTATATATCAAGAATCAGCTTCATGGATTTCTTTTTTCTGCCTTCTTCTGTCTTTCCTTTTATTGTTCTTTAAGGCTTATGACAGTATATTGGGGCTACACACTGGGAATTGCAAAGATGTCTTTAAATTACGGAATATAGTAGCGGTCTTCAAAGTCTCAACATTTGACCTGGTTAGCAGGAGTAAACTTAAAACTCTTACTGAGGGCAATCCAAGTAATAGCAGCAATGATAATGACCGATTTTAATTTAGCAACTAACATTTGCCAGGCACTTTGCTACACATTTTAATGAGTGTTATTGGGCAGTTGTTATTAACTCCACAGAGTTTAGGTATCATGTTTAACTCACAGCTAGTACAATTTAAGTCCAAATCACTGAGGCCAAATACTGCTCTAAATTATTGATCAGCTTAACCGAGACCAGATGCACCATGCTTGAAGTAACTGCTCCAGACCTTAAAAGTGAGTCTTCATCTTAATATAGGCCTGTTTATGAAATTCCAGTGGGTTGACCTGTAAATAGAATAGGCTCCTTGAAGCTTATTCTCAGTATATCCTAAAATTGAATATCTCCACTGTCTTATTTTATTTTTATTTTTGCATAATGCAGACCTTTAAACCTGAATAAATGGGAACTCTCATATATACTAACAGTTTATACTGGACTTCTAAATACAGAAAATATTTAGTCCTGTTTTATATACCTGCATGCTATGATATACCTCATATTGCATAAAAGCTTATTTTTATATTCTGTTGCTATTTATTAAATAATACAGATGATGTTATTGATAATTATGTGTTATAGATCTAATTCTTTTCTAGATTTATAAAAATTAAACCTAATCATTATTTTTTTAACATCAGATTATGCTGGGGAAATATCATCTATATTTTTAAGAAATTCTGAGCTACAAAATTATAGTGCCCAGAGTAGATTTAGCAGATAATCCATAATCTGTAGTTGTGTTGAAAACTGAGTCAAAAGAAGCTGTGACCTCTTATAGTAGTCATCTGTCATCTCTCTCTCTCTCTCTCTCTCTCTCTCTCCATTTATATATATAAATTTATATATATATTTCTCAATTTTTTTCTTTCATTATGGGTGATTTCTAAATATAAATACTTGTTTTTAAAAATTATTGAAAATTAAAGAAAAAAGATTATTTGCAATAAAATATAATGGAAAATTGTTATTTATTGGTTTGGTTTATAGCATCAAACAATGCATTGAAATGCAGATAATATAAAATCCTACCCAAGTTAGTGTGTTATTTTTGTAAATTAAGATACTGAAAAATTAAGTTAAAATGAGCTTGTATCTTTATATTTCCCTGACCCTTGACTCCCTTACTTTTCTACTTTTTATTAATTTTATTATTATTTTGTTTGGTTTTGTTTTAAATCTTTCCAAGTCTTCTTGTTTTCAATGCTGCTGAACTCTAAAGGAAAATTTTGAGATGCTGGTTTTTGTTTTTTTCTTTCCAGTTGGCTCTTGTTTTCTTCCTTCTCCACTATCATATTACTACCTGTCATCCTCATGTCACTAAAATATCGCTTTCCTTTTTGAGAAACTTTGGTCAAATCTCTCTCTAGTGATCCATATCTTTAATAAAAAAATTGCTCTAAATGCACCATGATTAAAATAAAGTTGCCAGTTAACAGAAGAGGCATATTACAGCCTATAAGCTTAAAAATTAAAGTAGAAGAATTAAAGATTAGAATCTGAAATAAATAGAAACCCCAAAAAGAGCTGAAAAAGATATGTGGAAAAAATTCATGTAGCTACATATAATGATTAGAGGGAAAAAATCAAAATAGAAAATATGTACCATATCTACTCAACACATTTTAATCCTCTCAATGGTTTCAGAAGCAGGAATCTTTAAAGCATTTATTCATGATTTTTTTTTTTTAAAACATGAAGAACTAGCACCACATTTCCTGGAAACTTCTTAACTGTGAAGCATCTTCACTGATATAATAATGAAATATCAGTTCCAAGCTAGGCTTTGTGGCCCATTTTTTTAGGTATACACAATCAAAAGTTGAAATGTGGTAAGATTAAGGAGATAGCTTTATACATAACCTCAGGAGCTGCTGGAAAACAGACTACTTTAAATTGGCTTCAAAAAATAAATAAATAAAATAAGATACTCTAAGCACAAATGAAAGTTGCAGAAGGTTACAGAATTTCAACAGCAGAGGAAATTAAATTACAGGCAAGCTAAAATTTATACAAGATCTCTTTATCATAGATGGTTACTCATTTTATTGGTATTCTCAAATGTATAAAGCAGAATAGGTAGAAAATAAGATGACTGGAGAAATAGGATTCTCTTATTTTAGTTCCTTATGACTATACTTTGAACCTTCAACTAATGTAAGAAAAAGAAAAAAGAAAATAAGATATAACCTTATTAGAAATACTACTGAATGCTCTTTCACCCTGTTTTACAATATGGCTTGTATAAATTAAACCACTCTAGGTGATTTTTTTTTGTTTCCTCCTAAAGAATGTGTGCATGGAGGAAGAGAAATCTAAGGTCTGCTTCTTTTACTATTTCTTTTAAAATACAATCTATTTCAATACATTTAGTGTAATAAGAAAGAAGAAAAATTGAGAAGTTCCTATTACATATGCTTCATTTTCAGGTAACTTTTCTATTCTTCTTTTTTTCCCTTTCTAGAAAACAAAAATATTGACTGCTATTTTCAGTATGTCAACTTAAAGATGGCTGAAGATAGAACATCCTAAGGTAGGGTTTATGGTCCCTCCCTTAGGTACTGACTATTACTCCACTGATCAATGAAGTGTGGCAGAAATGATACCACACCAGTTTTGGCATTAGCATTTAAAAGGACTTATAGCTTCTGCTTTTGTCTTATGAAGCCTTCAGACAACATATAAGAAATTCTTACTACTCTGCTGTTGAGACCGCACGGAGTGACCTGAGATTGCATGGTAAGATTAAGGGGCCAGCTCAGCCTTGCCCTCCTAAATGCCATACCTGCAAGTAAATCCATCTTGGAAACCGCAGACCACCCCAACCAATAGTTGAACTTCTCCAAGTTACTCCAGTTAATCTCAGGTAAGGAAATAAACTTCCCAACCAAGTCTTACCTGAATTCCTTGACACACTCAACTGAGAGATATAAGAAATCATTTTAATTAGGCCACAAAATTTGGAATTAGTCTGTTATGCAGCCATCCATCACTGGAACAGTGGGCATACAAACTGATTTTAAGCAAAGGAGAAACTCATATCTCTAGAAGTATTTCAGAGTTTAGGGGGAAAATACCTACTTGATCACTCTATCCCAATATTTTAATGAAAACAAGGTAGTTATTTCTTTATTAATTTGATCCAGGTGTAAGTTCCTTTAACTCTGAAGAAAGATTGGCCCCATGGGAAAAAATGAAAATTGTCAATTTTAACACTAATATGTGCAAAACCTAAGATTACATCAATATATTATTGTTTTGAAAATAGTAAAGCAGATTTATAAAAAATGATAACAGTACACCATATTGACTTCATAATAATGTATATCTAAAAACGTACTAATGTATAATGAATTCTTTTAACAAATATTTATTGACCTTCCACAACATGTAAGCCCTATTCTAGGGATTAGATATCATATTTTACTAAATACAATATTACTGAATAAATAGGTCGCTAGAGATTCATATCTGTCTAAAACTTTGACAGTGCACAATTGCCAACTATGTGTCATCACATTTCAGTGACTTCAGTGATAACATTTAACTGCTTTTTCATTTTAGTCTTTTTTTCTACAGTGATCATGTTCTACTTGTATAGACACAATAAAACAGATACGTCTTTATGTATTCAAAGAGCCAAGTGGAAAGAGAGTGCTTCACATCAAAAATGCATATGCTGATTTTGCTTTGAAACAGAATAAATTGTAATGAGAATTATAATATATACTCTTAAGGGTAGAAAATGTCTTAGAAAAAGAAGGTTTAAAAGGGGGCACTGTTCATGTTTTATAGTAATTCCTTCCTAGACCAAGCTCAAATACAGGACCACATTTTCTTCTACCACTCATATACTCTCATCAGCTTGAGAAGGATGGTTTGCTTGGAAAGGCTGTCAAAATTTCATTTACTGAACAAGCCTGAAGTAATGACTCAGTGCAAATATTCACAATAATGATATTAATGTTCATACCTTATGTGAAAGAACAATATTGGTATAACTAGATCATTCATGCAAATAACGGGACTCATGTCTTATAAGAAAAATTCCCACTACAATTTGATCATGCTTGGTGACCTGGAGCAGAGGTCCCTAATCCCTGGGCTTCAGACTGGTACCCAGTTGGTGGCTTATTAGGAACCAGACTACACAGCAGAAGGTGAGTGGCTGGACAGCAAGTAAAGTATTATCTGTATTTGCAGCCATTCCCCAGCACTGCTTTCAATGCCTCAGCTCCATCTCAGATCATCAGGCATTAAGTTCTCATAGGTGTACCAGTCCCTGGTGCCAAAAGGTTGGGGATCACTGACCTGGACGTAATAAATAAATCAACAAACCAAATAACAGATAAATAAATCAACTGCCAATAACACTCTTCTGAACCATCCAGTCCTCTGGGACTCATATGTTTAAGGAAGATAAATTGTGCTATGTTGAATCACTAATGGTGTTGTAAATCAAACAGTATTCAAATGATTGTCTTTCAATATTTGTGTGCTAATTATATTATTCAATACTACATGAGCAAGAAAGATAAAGGAAATAGAAAAAAGATTTATTTTATCATGTTGAGAGTTTTGCTTTATGAAATCATGAGCAATTAGCTACTTCTTTGAATCAAAACAGGAAAATAAAAATCATAATGTTTAAGTCACAGTTGTAGATTTAGAATGCCACCTTGCAATGAGCTTCCAAAACCCATCAGTTTTGGTCATTATTGTGAATGACTTCCATTTTCTCAATGAACACAATGTAATTAAATTAGAGTAATGTGTTCCACCTGACTTAACACATAAATAAACAGAACAGACAAAAATAACTAGACAAATAATAGAAATGACAATCGAATATCTATTGGCTTTATAATTAAAATATGTAGAGATTCAGGCAAGGTTTAATGCATAAACCAATGTCTTGAATAAATCTTTTTTTATCAATGTTTTCTATGACTCTTGCATTATAAGTCCATATGATGACCTCTTATATAGGGTACATTTAGTGGCTTAGACTCAGAATCAATTACCTATATTTGAATAACTGCGCAGCATTGGTTTCCTTACCTCTGCCTTAGTTTCCCATCTGGGCCACATTATCCTTATCTGAAAGAGTACAATGATGGCACCTATGTCACATTATTGTGAAATTTTAATGCACTAATAAGAAATTCAGCCCTAAGAAGAAATGAAATACTGCCATTTGCGGCAACATGGATGGACCTTGAGATAATCATGTTGAGCAAAATAAACCAGACTGAAAATGTAGAAAAATCACACAATATCACTTATATGTGGAATATAAACCTAAAATCCACAAATGAGCAGGACAAACAGAGACTCAGGGACATGGACTATGGACTAGTGGTTACCAGAGGGTAGGAGGTGGGGAAGGGGGAGAGAGGTAGACAGGATAAAAGGAATCAAATAACAGGGGGCAGGGGAGGGGGAAGTGGGTAAAGAGGATCAAATATATGGTAGCTGAAGGAAACTGAATTTTGTGTGGTACTCACACAATAAAATATATAAATGTCAAATTATAATGTACACCTGAAAATTATATGATTGTATTAACCAATGTTGCCCCAATAAACAATTTTTAAAAAATTAAGTTATCTGCTAAGTATATGATGTAACAATTGCTTTAAAAAAGACAGATATTATTCTTAATTGTTTCATGTTCAGAAAATGCCATGGTTTCAGACTTCACATCTTATAATACCATCTGGCAAATAAGACCACAATTTTCTTCTCATAGCTATGACTCCTTATATTTATTCTCTCATTGTCCCAAACTAGATCCTTTTAAACATCCCTAACCTAATCCCTGTAAGCAGAAAAAAAATGAATTATAGATTTAATCTCATCAGGGCTCACACCTAGAGTTGGGAGTGGGGTCAACTAAAGCGGAACCAGACATGCCCACCTAAAATATCAAATGTGTTTTGTGTATGCTCTAATATACTCAAATATATGAGTCAGTGACTGAAGGCTTATTATATACACTATATACAATATGCTGAATGAAGTGTTATATGTATTCCAGTATAGTCTAATATTTAAGAACCTATTAAAATATATGTTTGTGAGTGTATGTGCATGTACATACAAAGAGCCCAAGTGTATGTGTTCTGGAAGAGAAGATAGAATTTTTTTTTTGGAGTGTTTATATAATAGGTGAGGTCAAAATTAAACCTGGTTTGTGTAGATGGGGATTAGGAAAATTCAAAATAAAGAATATGATGGAGCATAATATGTTGTCATTTGGTTCAGAAAATTGACCCAAAAAAAGTTCTTATGAGGATAGTGAGAACATAAACAAGACTGCAATAGATAGTGTATGTGAAAGTAGTAGAAAATAAAGTTGAAGGAAATTGGCTTTATAGTCAGGAGAAGGAAATTGGACTTGATTCTAAATGAGGAGTCATAATAAGTCCTTGAGTTCTTTACTAACATGATGAAACCAGTGTTTCACAAGGATTACTTTGATTGAAGTGGACAGAGACTGCTAAAGGTAAAGAAACCAATTGGCAGACTGTACAGTAATTTAAGATTGAGGTGATAGTGCAGTGGACTGAAATATTGCTAGGGGAACAAGCAGAAAACAATCGAGGACAACATTTAGTGAGAAATTAAATTTAGAAGATGAAGGAAAATGTCTACATCAGTATTTTTTTAGGATTAGTATAATAATAAAAGATCATGGTAGTACTGATACAAAGCGGAGAAGGAAAATAGTATCAAGGAATAAATACTAATTTTTAATTGCTAGGTTTGTTATTTCTTGAGAATAGGAATTTTAAAGTAGAGAAATTCCAGCAGCAGTTGAATATAGAGGAATGAAGTTTATATAAGATGTCACATCTGGAACATCTTAGAAGAATCACCTTTATCTTCACACATTTTAAAACTAAACCTGGAGATTATCATATACCTTTGCACTTTAAATCAAAGAAAGCTTAATTAAAATACAGTCTTTTGTTATGTCCCTTATTAAATTCTTTGAATTGTTAAGTGAGAAGAACCAAAACATCCTTTTACAGAGTTATTCCAATGATTGAATCTAACTCTAACTCTCTCTCTCTCTCTCTCTCTCTCTATATATATATATATATATATATACACACACACACACACACACACACACTCTCACACACACACACACACACATCTATATACAAATATATATTGTCAAACTTTGTTGCCACTATTTGGGATTGTGATCAAATTTTGGTATTTTGTACTAATTGGTGGTAAATAAAAGTTTGCACTCTGTAAAATGTTTTTTTTTTAATGTTTCTTGTTAAGGAGCCAATTGCATAGTCTAAGCTGTCTAATCAGCAAGTTTGCTTTGACTAACGTAGGAGAGGAAACCATTTTACAATCCATTTAAATATTTTCTGTTTTCAGTAGGAAGCAAGAACTTCTTACCATATGCTGAATGCAAAACAGATGTTATTCAGTAGGTTTGACTGTGGACTATTTTAATTTTTTTTTACTTTAAAGACAACATTTAAAGATGCCAGATTGTTCTAACCACAAGTGTCAACCATTCATTAGCTTAATGGAGAAAGGTAACAGATTATGTATATAATAGTCACCCAGGGAGAAGATATACATTTACAACCCATAACACTTATGTAGATAGATTGTAGATGTAATAATCTCCCACAGGAGAGAGAGAGGCAAACAATTACCCAAATGAAAAGCAGGAAAATGTGATTAACATTAAATGCTATGTAAAGATAGATATTTGCGGTGAAAATGACTTATAGGACAGCTGTATAACTTGGCCTTGCCTTTTGGGAAACAGAGGTAGGAAAAATAGTGTTGAGATGCTGAGTTTGAAGAAACCATTGTACATTTGTTTTTGACTTTTTGAAGAAATAAGGAAATGAGGTTTTTGTTCTGTTTTTGTTTTTGTTTTCCTGGTGTAGTGAATCATATTCCTAAAATGGCTTTCAAATGTGAGTCACCTTAATTCCCTGTAAATATGGTGATATGACTCTCTGATTATGTTAGGTTATGAGTCCTTAAAATCACAGTACTTTGTCTAATGGCAGAAGAGATCTGAGAGATTTAAAAAATGAGAAAGAATATATGTGTTGTTTCTGAATTGAGGATAAAAACAGACTCATGAGAAGAGATGTGGCATTTACTCTTAAGAAACTAAACGTGGCTCCCAAGGTATAAGTTGGAAAATTAAGGAGGACCTCAGTCCTACTACTGCAAAGATCTGAATTTTGCCAAGAAACGGGGTGAGCTGGGAAGAGGACACCAATCTACAATAAAAATGCTGTTGGCCAACACTTTGGTTTTAGATTCCTGAGATCTGGAGCATAGAACCTCACCAAAACCACTTGAACTTCTGACTTACAGAACTGTGACTTAGAAAATTCATGTTACAGAACAAATCTTTAATATTTTAGAGCTAAAGACCCAAAATTTTACTACGTAAATGACTATAATATGGACGTCAAAATCATTTAAAATATATAATATGAATAGACATGAATAGGCAAAACATAGATATGCCATCATTCAAGATTAATTTGAAGGGGAAACGATGGCTGGGAAGAGTGCAATAATACATATGTATTCATTTTGGATATGAGTTGTTAACTGAGAAAAAATATTTTAAGAAAATATCTTTGACTTACATTGCCAGGCTTATCAATACACAAGGAAATGTGCGGCTAATTATAAATTTTGATTTTCCTTTTGAGTTACTATGGTATTTATTAAATCTCTGATTTATTTATACCTATAATAAGAGAAATGAGAAGGTATTTTGACCTAGAGTTGTCTCATGTAGAGCTTTCTTCTTAATAAGAAAATAAGTATATAAGAAATTTCCTCCTTTATAAGGAAATAAATAGATGTAAAGGAATTTTGACTACAAAAGTGATTACAAGAGGTAACAAATATTCACTTTAATTTTTATGGGAGTGCAATATCAGATGTATTGTGGCAAGTGGCAATATGGAGCTCAGCAAAGTGGCAGTTTGCTGTAAAACAAGCAGCAGACAAAAAAGTCAGAAAAATATTCTACTGCATTATACTAGAACATTACCATTGATATATTTAGAAACAAATTAATGTGGAACTTTAGATCTGAGAAATTAGTTGTGGTGTTACCTCATGCTCTTTTTTTTTAATTTTTTTTTTTTTGGTCACATTGTGTCAAATTGTGTATATAGTTTTTTCTTTTACTGCTATAACTATTACTACTCATTTCTAGGCAAATATGTTTATTATAACCATGTTTATGGTGCAAAATCATAATAATTCTTTATTTCTTACCTCATCTTTTACTTTTGCCATTTTTCCTGCCATTATTGCAAATCTTTGTGACTGTGTTGAGTGTGATTTTATATTATTACATTGGGGAATATAAAATATTAATATTACATTTTTTAATGTTATGGTTGTTTATTTTGATGGTTTTAAGTGATCACTATTTTAAATGACTATTGAAGAGTAATGGATGTGACTTGATCTCTACTTGACTATATAAGTGAGCCATAAAAATGTCTCTGTATGATTTCTAGATGGGAAAACTAGAAAACACTTTGAATTGCTACAGAGTTGATGCTTCTGAATGGAGCTGATAAGCCATTCTATACCCAACTGTCTTTATTCTTCTCAATGGATTTCTTCCCACAATATTACATACAAGCAATTCTCAGTGAGATCAAAAATCTGTTTATAAATCCTAAATACTTTTTTTTATCTTTCATTATGTGATCTTTTAATATTTGATACTATTGACCAAATTGTTCTTAAATCACAAATTCTTCTGAACATCTTAACTAGTATTCTTCCTACTCCCATATCACTTCTTGTCTGTATTTCTCTGTGTTCCTATCCTCTTCTTCCAGCCATTCCATGTATAAGTCCTCCAAGCCCTCTTATAGACTTAATTTCTTATTCTATAATCTCCCTGAAGGAGATTTCAACTACCAATTATATGCAGGTTACTATGTTACTCTCTCTTTGCCTGTCAAATCCAGACCTCTCCTCTCAACTACCAGTGGATACATTCAATTGCCAATTTATCTCCTTTTGAGCCTTTTGGGTAACAGAACTTAAAGCCAAATTTAAAATTTCCTTCATGCGTTCACTATCTATTTCTGTGCAACAAATTACTTCAAAACTTGGTGGCTTAATAAAAAATAAACATTGATTATCTCTCAGAGTTTCTCTAAGTCAGGAATTTGGAAGTGGCTCGACTAAGTTATTTTGGTTTGGAATTTGGCCAGATGGTGTCCATGATTGCAGTCATTTGAAAGCTTGCCTGAAAATGGAGTATATACTTCTAAAGTCCTTTACTCAAATGGATGACTGATCAATACTGGCAATTATCAGAAGGCCTCACTCACTATCTACACAGGCTTCTCCTTAGGGCCAGTTCAATGTTGTTGCAATATGATGGATGTCATCCCCTAGAGTAAGCAAACCAAGAGACCAATGGGCTCTACAATATCATTTCCACAGCATTCTATCAGTTACCCAGGTCAGTCATGATTCACAGTGGGAGTACACAAAACTGTGAATCCCGAATAGTAAGAATTACTGGGGGCCATCTTGGAATTTTACTATCACATGCATAAACTTATTTTTTTCCCTAAATTATTAGTGATAACCATCAGAGAAGCCAAGATCTAAGAGTTATTCTCAACACTTTCCTCTTCTTCACTCTTACACGTTCAGTCCATTGCTTAGCTTTGTGATTCTGCCTCTAATATGTTCTGAACTGACTGTTTTATCAATTCTACTGTTACCATCTTAGCCCTAATGGCTCCAACTGCATGTATTTTCCTTTCACAAGCTGTTTTCTGCAATGCAGTTAAAATAAACTTTTCAAAACACAAATTATCTTGTGCCAGTCTCTAGCTTAAAATGTATCTCTGGTTGTCAATTTCGCTTAGACTAAAGATTCAAACATGACTTTAATATAAATTCCAAATGCTACATGGTTTGGCATCTACCTACTTCTTCAGCTATATGATATCCCCTTTTCTTTCTGTTGTTAGACATATGCAAAATCATTCAGATGTAACACGTCTCAAGTTGCTTGAAGTTTACTTAGAAAGATAAATTGGACATAGCTAACTCTAATGTAAGTTAAATTGTGAAAAGTGTCCTAATATCGTGAAAGTTCAAAAAGAGTTTGTCAGGCTCTTTGCACACCTTCTACCATTTTAGCAATTCACCAATAAAGATTAAACAAACTGCTCTAAAAATCAGTCTCAGTGAATTAAGTGCTCACTTTTATGTAAACGTCACAGAAACTGTCTGACAAAAAAGTCACAGAGTGATTGATATCTGACCCTATAACTTTTAGCCTCACATTCCTAGAGACAAGTTAAATACTTCGCTTAAGGCCTGCTGTTGTATAAATTTTCACAGGTAACCTTTTGACCTATCTCTCCAGGCCAAAGACAACTCCAGCTTTGTAGAATATTTTCTTGCACTCAAAGATTGCCATAAAACTTATACTTTAGTTATTTCCGCCTTTATCACATGTAGAGGAAATTGCTAGAATATTATGGAAGTATAATGCATTCATTTCTTTTAGACTATGATAGATTTTTGAGTTTGTACTTATAAAAAATAATATATATTTATATACATATAGTAAGTGCGAGCTGTCTTGTGAAAAATGTTTAAGAGGGTTCTCGGACAAATATAGGTTTTATTACAAATACAAACAAAATATAGTAGAGGAAGAAAGCGGAGGAGTTACAAGAGGATTTGAAAGATAGAATAAAGTGACTTGATGATGTGATTCAAATGGATTATGAAAGTCTGCCTGGGAGAGGTGGCATGAGAGTATTAAAGATGAGTTATTCAGAGAAACAGACACAGTAGAAGAAGGCATTTCAGGCAAGAGGACTTAACAAGACACTGATTTAGAAAAGTAGAAAGTCCATTTGGAAAATGATATTAGTCTCAACTTACTGACATTGGAGTATTCTATATATGACAGTGCAAAATAAGATACAGAGCTGCAAATGTAAGTTTTTGCTAGATCATACGATGTGTAAATATTGAATTTTAATCTAAAGGCATATATATATAGTCAGGACTGTTCATTAAGAATACATAGCCTTAGAACTTACATACCCCTGAATCCAAATATCAAAAAATTCTATTGGTTAACATGAAATTTTAAGAAATTTAATATAAAATTAGATATTTTTACTTGATATTATAAAAATGTTTATAAAGCCTAAGCTAATCTTTAAGAAACTGATCTGTTATGTTTAGGTTAAATATATACTAGTTTCTATCTTGTCTTTACCAATACAGTAAAGGGAAGCATGAGAAATGAAGAAAGCTTAATTGAAATATGTCAGCATCTCTTCAATCCACTGACACCTCCACAGCATGGAATAATCGCCCCACCTGCCTTCTCAGATCTCTCAGAGCTTTTTAGAACTTTGTAACCACATATTATTCAATCCTAGGAGGTTTATAACAGTTAATGCTAAAATTAGTCTTTATTTTCTATTCTAAATGTTATTTCTCTAAGCAAAAGGGAACTCGTTTAATCTGGGTTGTGTCAAAGAAAACTAGAGCTGGCCAGGAATTAAAGAGGCAAAAATAGATTTTATTCAGGAAACATCATAATAAAGAAAAAGAGACCTCAGTATAGAATGGGACCCAATTCTGAATATAATTAAAGTGGGGATTTGTAGTTGAGGAGCAGGGTGGAGAGGTCAATGGATAAAGAATTATTAGGAGGAAACATGAGGGAGTAGGGAATTCTGGTTAAACTAAATTGATAGCATTCTTACTGAAGACAGGCCAAGGTGATCAGATATCACCTGGGGGAAAGTGGGGAGTAGGACTGGATCAGGTATTGATGAAGATTAGATAAGAGAGGTGAGGATCTGTGCTAAACTGACTTAGCAAGATTCTTGCTACAACCAGGCAGGCAATTCAAGGATGAACAGGGAAGTACAAAGGTAAAAGCTTAGCTGGGAAGAGAATTCAGACAAGGCTGACAAACCTTTGTTGAGGTTGTTTTGTCCACTGAAACACATATGTCTCAGCCAAATGCAAAATGCTAAGTAAAGAAAGATTGACAGTACTTTACTGAAATCTCGACTGCAAATGCCACTGTGAACATCCAGCAACATCAAATGCTATACATTCATTCTTGGTTCATCTTAAAAAAAAATTTTTATAGTAAGTTTATTCCTGCCCTTCTGAGAAGTTCTATGAGTCTCAAGTAATTAGAAGCTGATTAATCAAATTTGTAGTACCTTGTTTGGTTGATTTTTTTTTTTAATCTTCTGAAATAAATTCTGCCTTTAAATAATGGATGATGGTGTTGATAACAGAGGACATTTTAATCACTGTGCTCCAATGATAGATGGTCATTCCATTTAATCAAATGTTATTTGACAGAGTATTGTCTTTGCGGTTTGCTCAGGTAGAGAGGGGAGGCATGTGGTAGGGTAGAGGAAAGATTATAAGTTTCTTTAACAATATGGTTAGACTATGACATGAAAAACGAGATTGAATCTTATAAGAGAAAATTTTTAAACCAACATTTACTATAGCTATTGAAATGAACTATGATTTTTAAAATATCTTGTGAGAAATACTTAAACATTACATGTTGAATTGCTTTTCAAATCTAGTACAAATTTTACATTTCTTCCTTGGTTTAAATCAAACATATGCTAAAAGAATGGTCAATGTATTATGAATTCATCTGTTTTGACATCTAGTTTGAGAAAGAATATACATATGCATGCATATGTATATATACCCTGGTATATAAGTCTGGTATTTAAGTCTTAAAAACTAAAGATTTTAAATCTTATAGAGTATACAATTTGCTTAATAGATCTTGTTTCAAATTTGAAAGTCTCTTTAAATATTTTCTATATTTCTTACATATATAAAGTGGTAATATTCTTTTAAAAAATAACTTTGAGACTTCTTATTTAGCATAGTAAAGTAAGACCACAGTTCACAACTTCCAAAACCAAAAAAATAAATTGAGCAAAACCCACCAATAAGATGAAACTAGTAGCTAACCAAAGAAAAGAATGACGTCATACAAAAGAGAAAGAATCTTTAAGGCTTGGCTTGATGCAGCCAAGTGAAATATGTAGGAGCGGAGCCTAAGCTGATATCTTCCTACAGAAAAAAAACTCTCCAGGGACTCATGTTAAACCAGGAGAGCAAAATATCTGGCCATAAAGAAAGGGTATTTGTTTCTGTACAAGTTATCCATTACTGCAATAACACTGTGTAAATAGGTACCACAAAACTCAGACATGGAACAAATAGTCATTTATTTTGATAATGATTCTGAAGTTCAATGATTTAGGCTGGGCATAGTCAGATCCTGAAACATTCACATATCTAGGCATTTAAGCTAGCAATCGCCTGGACAACAGGGAAGGGAGACAAGAAACCTTGTAATTCTCATATTCCAGCAGGATAGCCCAAGTATGTTCTCATTTTAATGACAGAACATAAAAGGAAATAAGCTTAATCATACAAAGCTATTTGCTTGAATTAAGTTAGGCTTACCAACATCTCACTAGCTAAAGATGGCCACTAAGTTAGACTGGGTGAATACAATCAAGTTACAAGGCAAAAAGGGATACCTGAGGAGTGGTGAAGTGGTAAAATCATTAATACAAGAAATCAACCTCAACCGAGTGTCTAGAAACTTTCATAGTGAAATTACAATGAAGACACAGTGGAAGACTTTACCTTCTCAATCCCATTCTACCTTCCCTGTTCTGTGATATACAGAAAAACTGGTAGAATTTAATATCTGGAACCTCAAATCATAATGCCCTGAGGAATATATATATCTTAGTTAATATGTGAACAGAGAAAAAAAATCCACTGAGCATTACATATTATTAACAACAAAAATAGAAGAACTAGACATGGCTGTCTTTATTCAGTTTGTTCATGAATTTAAAGCAAGAGTTGAGAGTCTGGAAGAAGGTGGAATATGGTATTTTTTTTTAATTCTAAAAAATATAAAAAAAATACGGAGGACATATATTAAAAAAAAAACATTAGAACTATACATTTGAAGAAATATAAACCAATGAAATGGCCATTTTTATTTGGATTGTTTTCAGTTAGGGACTATCATGAGTAAAGCAATTATGACCCATCAAGTACAAGTTTTTTGTAGATATATGTTTTCAATTCTTTGGATAAATACTTAGGAGTGGGATCAGTGGATCATATGTTAAATGCACATTTCCGTTTATTAAAAAAAACCTGACAATCATATTTTAAAATGTGTTTTATTTTGCATTCAAACTAGCAATAATTGAAAACGAGATTCCTAGTTCCTATATATCTTTATCAACACTTGGTAATGTTAATCTTTTTACATTTAGCATTCTAATGGGTTCAGGTTTGATATGCATTTCCCTAAAGATTAAAGATGTTGAGCATATTTCATATGTTTGTTTGGCATCCATATATGTCCTTTGGTAGTATGTATGAAATTTTTTCCTGTATTTTAAAATTGGGCTCCATCTTTTACAACACTGAAAGATCATTTATTTATTTTTACATTCTGGATATGAGTCTTTAGCAGATATATAACACACTGCAAGTAATCTTTTCTAGTCTGGAGGTTTTCTTTTCATTTTCAAAATAGTGTCTTACAAATGGAAATAAAAAATTAATTTATCAATCTTTTATTTTATATTTCCTGCTATTTGTGCTCTAACAAATCTTTACATTCCTAAGATCACCAAGAATTTTTTCTATGTTTTCTTCCTGACAACCTATACATTTAATTCTTACATTTAGGCATATTATCTATTTCATGTAAATTTATATAAATGCAGTAAGATTCATTTTTTTCTCATTTAACTATCCAATTATTTAGCACCATTTTTAAAAATACTATACATTTCCTCATTGTATTTCTTGGCATTCTTGTCAAAAATCAGTGGTATGCAATTCAAAATTAACTGAAATTTCAATTCTAGAAGGGAATAGAGAGGAAATGAGACAAATGTAATATTGGAAGTGATTGATAGTTTTCAAAAACTGGTGAAAAAAATCATTCTATAAAGTGAAGAAGCACTTTGAACATCAAGCAGAATAAATCAAATGAAAACCAGATCTAGGCACCTAGAGACAATATGCTTAAATCCAAGGATAAAGGGAAATTTTTTAAAAAACAGCCTGGAGTTGAGTGGAAGGGAAATGATATTATAAAAGACACAACAATGAGAGAGCAGAAATAGTAAAAAGCAGAAAAAGGGATTGATAGCTTAAAAGTTTAGAGGGAGGATAAAAAAAAATAATGAAACTTTCCACCTATAATTCAATACTCAGTGAAAGTATTCTTCAAAGAGAAGGCAAAATTACATGATTTGTTTTGTTTTGTTTTTAGACAAAGTAAACGGACATTTTGGCATTGGCATGCATCCATTACAATAAATC
The DNA here is from genome assembly GCA_030015415.1 of Cynopterus sphinx. Classification (NCBI taxonomy): domain Eukaryota; kingdom Metazoa; phylum Chordata; class Mammalia; order Chiroptera; family Pteropodidae; genus Cynopterus; species Cynopterus sphinx. The sequence continues at coordinate 123,309,447 of CM057383.1, forward strand.
CAAAAGGAATTTGTCCAGCCCTGGGGGTATGGGGAGAAAAAATGGTCAAAAAATAATTATATGAATAAATATTAATAAATAGTGATTAGAGAAAGCCAAATTAATACAATGTGATGTCTAAAATGTATGTAGAGTTAAAATACATAACAATAACAATGTAAAAGGTAACATGAAAGGTTATAAATGGAAAGAAAGAGCCGTTTAACTGGTACGAAGTTTCATCATGCAAGATGAAAAAGTGCTAGAGGTTTCCTATTGTTAACGACATGGTACTGTGCACCTGAAAATTTAAGAGAGTGGACTCTTGTTAAGTGTTCTTACTACAAAACAATTGATATAAGCAAACTATTGGAGGTGATGGACATGATTATTACTTTGGTTGCAGTGATAGTATTACTGGGGGTATGCATATGTTCGAATTCATCAAATTGAGTATTTTAAACATGAAGATTTTTGTATATCAATTATACTACAATAATGTTTAATTATAATTCTAGCATTATCATGAGTTTCATTTAGACTATTATAAAATTTATGTTCTAAATTCTAAAAGATTAATAGAAAAAATTAAATGATATATACAACAATGTAAAATATTTATTTTAAAAAATGACCAAATATTCTAAAAATCATTAAAAATCGAGTCAAATAACAAAATAAACAATAGAATACTGATATAAACACAACTATATCAGTAGTTACATTAGATGCAAAAGGACTATGTACTACAAATAAAATAATAAAACTGTTAGCCTGTAAAATATAGAAAATCAAACCATACATGCTACTAATAAAAGGTATATTAAAAATAAGAAAACATGATTTGAATGTAAAAGAATGGAAACTGTTATGCAGTTCAATAGCATGTCCAGAAATTTTGGTTTCTATATTAATTTCATTCAAAGTTAAATTAAGGCAAGCTGAAATATTGATGTCAAAGATGACATTCTAGAACCACAAAATTCACTCTCAAATATGTATATACCTATATGTAATAACCCTATGTATAAATAACTTTTTAGAAAAACAAGACACCAAACTAATGCATAAAAACATAGAAAATCTGAGCTTTACTCAATATAATTTAAACAATTTAATCTGTTAGTTAAAATATTCACACACAGGAAAGTCTGAGATTCTGCCAGTAAATTCTACTAAACATCTATAAAAGTAATAACATATGAATTACACAAATTTCTGAGACACTAGAGAATACATACAAATGGATTTAAATGTGAAGGTAAAACAAAGAAACTTTTAGAATAAATTCTACAAGAACATCTGTATCTCATTTTGTTAAGTTAATCAGGGGTGTCACAAACAGTAAAAACATAATTGATACATAGGCTACCATAAAAATTAAAAATTTGCCTTTATATTTTCAAAATATAATCCAATTATTTAAATTGTTAATTGTTTTCTAAACAGAATACTATAAAAAGACTGGGAAGGAAGCAATAAATTCTACCTGGGATTTATCTAAAGAAGCCAGGAAGGGGCCAGAGATCAGTTTCCATTTGAATGAGACTGCAAAGATGAACAAATATTCAGAACTTGGGAAATAAGAGAAGGGACATAGCAGGAGGATAGAATAACCTGAGTAAAGGCACTTAGTGAAAATATATTCACATTTAGAAAACATATTTAGTGAATAGATTAGAATGGGTAATATGTAAAATAGATTGGGTAATATGTCTTCCAACTAGTTTTTCATATAACCCATTGAAGCATATTATTTTTCTGTGTTAGTATAAATCAAAATTAGTTAAAATGAATTTTAAAATACATAAGAAGAAATCATATGAAATTTTTTTAGGCAATCAGGGACATTTTAATAAGGACTGGATATTGGGTAGTATTTAAAAATATTGTAATATTTTACATGTTATTATGTCATAATGAAACATAAGCAAATTCCTTAACTTTTACTTTTTAAGAATTATCTTAAAATATACCCTGAAATATTGAAGAGTAAAATGACATGATGACTGGAATTTGCCTTAGAATTCTCCTATAAAAAATAAAAAGGAGAGAAAGCAATAATAATGAAAATTATGCTGCAGTTTTGATAGTTAAAATTACATAGAGGTTTGTTGCATTTTCTCCTTTTGCATATATTTGGAAATTTTAATTATGACATATTAAAGGTAAAACTCATCACAAAAAATGAATAAGGAAGAGAAATATTTTACTAAGTATTCTAAGCATTCTATTGCTACATGAGTAACTGTTATTTAAGGTATTCCTAATATATTTTTTCAACTCATGACTTAATTATTATAAAAAATTCTGAATCTCCCAGTTTATTTCTTATAAAACAGAATAAACTTTGAGATCTGACTTTTTAAATGAAATATGCCTGCTTCCTCTGAGAAAGAACAGTAAGACACACATTTTTTACAATTTTGTGTTCTCTGTAAACACTAGAAACATCTTACTTTTTTTTTTTTATTTTTTATTTTGCATTCACCTAGATCCATCAGTTTATTAGTATAGTTGAGCGTACGCAGTCTTTTTCACTCCTGGAGAAATACAACTTAAAATAGAGTATACCATATAGAAAGAAGGATGTTCAATCTTCAAAAGTCCCATTATTTCATATACAATAATGTTTCATTGAATCCTTCAAAGATTGACTTGCCTTTGAAAATGACCTTGGACAAAAAGTATAAATTTCAGTCAGATTTAAAAAATAGAGAATGGTGTTTACTAATTCATAGAACTATAAAAAAGATACTTTGAGATATTATTTCATATATTCGCAATAACAAAAATATCATTTAAAGTAACTTATATTTTCTTTATTTTCCTGAAAATAAAGTCCAGTGATTGTCAACTAGGGTGGTAGCAGCCTCACTCTACCAACACCTCCCTGTAGAGAATGGAGGGTGCCTGAATTAGTGATTAAGGATGCTTTATAAAATAGAAAATTGTCATGTCCAAAATGAAATATTGAGGTATGTAAAAACACTGCTGGTTTAGAGAAATGATTCAGAGCATCTTACTGCATTAAGATCTAAAAACTGTATAAAATCAACCTAAAATGTTTCTATTAACTGCAGCTGTCTTATCTGCTTTGTCTTCTAACCACCAATATTTAATAATTTTAGAATAGAAAAAGGGAAAAATAAAGCTAATTTGGAAGAGGGAGAGTTTTGGAAAATGAAAATTTCCCAGGATCACTTAGGTACTTGAAAATCTTGATTTACATGCTTGTGCTCAGAGAGGAAGTAAGTAAGCTAAACTGTAAACTTAGAAAAAGGATTTATCTAAGTGGTATGGTTATTTCCTCCTCCGTGGAGTTGAAACCAAGTAAGAACTGGAACAATATCCAAACTCCTTATTTAATATACTCTTTAAAGTCAAACTGAAATACCATGGGGATTCTTGTCTAGTACAGGAGTATTCAGGTCACGTCTTCATACAGTTGAAAATAGACTCTATGTAACAGCTTCCAAAGATATATTTGATTTGGTCTAATATTAACTTTTATCACAGTAACTAAGTGGAAGTTTCAATTTCAGGGCTATTTGTATGTGTGCCATCATACCGCTCAATATGATGAAATCTAACATCCACTTCACAACTGCCATTTCTTGAGCAGCCTGCCTATGCACATATTAAAAATTGTACAGCATTCGTATATCTTAGCAGAGTATCGCCTGGGCAAATGCATCTGGGAAAAGAACAGGAACCAGGGGTCAGCTTCTCATCTTCTTCCTGCTGAGCCCATCCAAGCACAAAGCTTCTTTTTGAAGACAGTGGGAGCTTTGTGCTTGGATCTGCTCTGCAGGGAAACAGAGCCAGAGAAGGAAGTCAATAGATGCTGTGTGTAGCTGTGATTGCAGGATGCCCTCCCTAACTGGTGTCGCATTTGAATGGAATCTGCAAGCTCCTCTTCTTTCAGATGATTCTCAAAAGTATCTTGTGCTCATTCTCTGTGACTTACCCACCTCTTCTCACCCTACGTGAAAAATCTCCAGCTCACTACCAGCATACTGAAAGACAGAAGCAGGTAACGAAAGCACAAGTTGTCAAGATATGAATATGTCACAGAGTATAGTGTTGTTGTTGTTGTTACTGTTGTTTTAAATATCTTTTATGGAATTAAAATTTACCTTGCATTTCAATTGACTAACAAACATTTTACAATAAATTAACATTTTTACTTCCATCCTGGGGACTTTACCTATTTAAATTTCTGCTCCACAAGTCACATTTTTAAGCCAGGACTATAAAAAAATAAAGATTAAATCTACAGCTATTCTTCGTTCATCATAGTTGCTAAAAATATGTAATGATTACTATGTGCCAAGTACTTTGTTAGGACTTTACATTTATTATGAGGATATATGTATCAGATGAGGCACAGAAAAATCAAATAACTTGCTAAAATTCACGTAATGTATAAATAGTGGTGTTGAAGCCAAGGAATCTGGCTCTAGGATTCATTCTCCTAATCACTGCATCTTGCAGCTAATATAAATAATGGCATTTGCACACTACTTAGATTTAGATTAATTTAATGAATTTATTAATGTAATCCATTCATTTTATATAAGAAATAAATTTATAGGTAGAAAATCATATGGGATGCCTCAATAACTAATTTTTATGCAAGTATTCATTTATTCATTCCCCAAATTCATTTCAACTACTATGTCTCAAGACTAGTGTAAGGTAAATTTCCCTACCTCTCACAAATTTAGGCTATTTAATAATTAGCCCCAAACACTGAACAATTTTATACCATTATCAAGTTTCCTATAACTGGTTGGTTTGAATACTGAAAACAATGGACTAAGATGAGTTACTTATTGTAATCCATTACTTCTCAGAATAGAAAGGGTTTCTCAGTGGTCCTAGCAGAGGGTTCACAGAGCAAAATAATGTGCTCAGTAAAGAGATAGATGCTGAAAAAAAATTAGGAGCTTGGGCCAAGGGCACTGGCAGCTCCTCACAAACAGTAGCAGAGGAAAAACCTAGGGTTCGGGGCAAACATGCTCAGTGCTCTTCATGAGGCACTACAGAACAAGATCCCAGATGGAGCAAGAGCAGGTTATAAGAGAATAGACCTTTCTGAAAATTTGATTCAGGACTATGGTCAAACAATCGTCAGGAACATAACATTAATCAAGAGGTTGCCGGACTAACAACTCAAATCATCTAGGCATACCTTTCCACAATTCCAAGACAGGTAACTACTACATAAGTTACACAGGTAGATTCCAGATTAGTCAGAAGAGGGTTTGAATTCTGGCTCTAACACTTAGCAGGAGTATGGAATCTGTTTAATAAACTAATTGAAGCTCTGTTGAGATTCAATTCTGTCATCTGTAAAAAGTTATTTATCATCTGTGAGATTCAGTTCCTTTACCACACCAGGCCATTTTAAAGAATAAATGATAATTCCATAAGTTTCCTGATCCAAAGTAAGCTTCCACCAAATGATAGTTTCCTTTATATCTTCAACTTGAAAAATAACTGGTTTATTTTTCAAGGGCTTGGCCACGGTTATATAATGATATCTCATTAATCATTCCTCAAATTGTAGATCTTTGATAATATCACATATTTCTCTAGGATATAATTGTGTATTGAATTTTCTTTAAATGACAGAAGATACATTCATTTGAGATATCAATTGGTATCAATCTTGCATCCAAATGAAAAAGTCTGAATCCAGAACTTCTTCATGTTTTTATGTTAAATTACATTTACTCATAATTTATCAACATTTTAGAAAGCAAAAGAGGCAAAGACCTTGTTTGGAGTAGACATCAAAAGTGAGGTACTGGAAGCAACCACCTCCGACCCATGCTTTTAGTATTTTTAAAATAAACCTTTCTCACGTAATGCTAGATTAATGAAGGATGATTTTTAAAGCACTGCTCTTCTTTGCCTTGTCATGATTGTACAAACTGATATGACATGTTTTGTGTCAGTTTTCAAAACAATACTTTTCTGTGATATCAGTGTATCACTAAACTGTGTAGTATTTAAAAGTTTCAGTGTATATATCATACTATAAAATGCTTGAAATATTTCAAAATAAGATTTTGATATCCCTGAAAAATCACAATGAAAAAGATAAAATTCAAATTTATCTTAATTAAACTCAAATTTCTGAGCTATAATTTTTACTAGCTAATTACAAACTAGGTTTAAAGAAGTGAAACCTTCTGTCTCATGGGTGGTTTTTGCCATAAAATAAATACCCTAAAGTAGATATTTATAATAAAATGCCTGCTCAGTCATAACTATTGCATTGCTATTCCAAAGCACTAATAAATCATTAGCAGATCTTCATTCACCAACAATAGGTCTGTTTTTGGTGACAATCAAGACCTTATGTTGAAGTAGGTAATCAAATCATTCAAGCACTTTGAGACTTAAATATCCTGGAGAAAAATGAAAAAATTCATGCTCTTCGTACATAAACAGAAGACAAATGCATCTGTCTAGACTGTGAAGCAGAAACTCAGGCAGTTGATAACTATTTAGAATGAAGCTTCAAAAAGAGAAAGTTTCGAAGTGTTATCTTCTGAAAGAAGTGTGTTTGAAATAACTTCTTAGGTGGATGTATTCAATTTGGTTATCTAAGGGCAATATGGATTGCTAGAATTTCAGAGTCAGAAAGAAATCTGTACTAACTAGAGGGCTATTTTTAATAATGGTTTATTTTTCATAACTTCCAATATAATTCCCTTTGGTAATAGCATATAATTCCTCAAATCAAATTTCAAAGTTGAAGATTTCTTTAAAATAGTAGTAATTCTTCTTTGAAAATAAGCCAAATCCCTTACAATTCAATATAATATTACTTAGTAAAGCAAAATATAAATGCGAGAGGTCAGTGAAAATTATTCTTATCCCACTCCTCCTCTTATAAACAAACCTGAAATAAATTTTGTTTAGGTCTATCTACATATCTCTGTAAACATTTATATCTACCATATATGTACATCTACATATAGATTTAATCAAAATCTAAATTGAATGATATATTTTCTGTGATCTATAGTTTTTTTTAATTTTAAACATATATGTTGGATATAGTTCTATGGTAGCCTATGTTTTTCAGCATTAATATTTTAACCTCAATCTTTGTAAAGGCTTATAGACTTTCATAATATTAATGTCTTATGATTTATTTAACCATACACCTATTGATTGTCTACATGATTTTAAAATGTCACACAACATTACATTACAAACATAGCTACACTTACATATCTTTCATGAGCATCTTTATTTACACATTTAATCATTTGTAAAGTATACATTTTTAAAGATATAGTCCTGGAACAACATTTGTATATTTTAAATTTTGAAAGACATTTCTGATTGCCACCAAGAAAGTTCTCAATTTACAAATTAGCCTATAATATCCAGTATAATCTATAACCAGTTCAGAAGTTTCACAATCAATACAAAATAAAAATTAAAATCCATGCTTACTACACCTCCGGTAAGGTGGAAATATCCAAAATACATAAATAACTCACAACTAATAATGAAAACATAAACAATCCAATTAAAAAATGGTCAAAGGACCTCAACAGACACTTCTCCCAAGGAAAAATACAAATGGCCAACAGACATATGAAAAGATGCTCAACTTCAATAGCTATTAGGGAAATGTAAATGAAAACCACAATGAGATACCATCTCATACCTGTTAGAATGGCTGTCATTAAATGGGACAGTAATAACATGAGTTGGAGAGCTTGTAGGGAAAAAGGAACCCTCATACACTGCTAGTCGGAATGCGAATTGGCAAAGCTACTATGGAAAATGGCATGAAGGTTCTTCAAAAAATTAATACAATTACTATTATAACCCAGAAATCCTATTCTGGGTATCTATCCCAAGAATTTGAAAATATTTATCTGTAAAAATATACACACCCGATGTTCATTGCAGCATTATTCACAGTCCTTTGACAGGTGATTGGATAAAGAAGGTGTGGTATGTATATACAATGGAATACTATTCAGACATAAGAAAAGTCTAACAACATGGATGGATTGGGAGATTTTCATGCTTGTCAGAAAATGTTGAGAACCATATGATTTTACTCATATGTGGGATACAAACCAAAAGCAACAGATGAACAAGATAAACAAAACCTCAGACACAGACAACAGTTTAGTTGTTACCAGAGGAAAAGGGAGGGGGGATGTATATAAGTGTAAAGAAAGTTAAATACATGATGGCGAAAGGAGATTTGACTTTGGGTGGTGAACACACAATGCAATATACATATGATGTATTATTAAATTGTACCCTTGAAACCTATATAATTTTATTAAACAGTCCCTAAGTGTAAGTGGTTCTAAGAGGCTTTCATTCATTTTCCCCTCTAAGCATCACAGCTCTTTGGAAACCAAGTCACACTTCCTGGGGTAAGAAGTATACATGTTTATGGCATTACAAAACATTTCATAGAATTTACACAATGGGGGGAAATACACAATATATTTAATTTTAAAATCCATACTTGCTGTTTAATTTTTAAAGCCTTGGCAGGTCCTTCTCTGCCTTATACATTATAATTATGTCCAAATTCTGATTGTGTAATTAGGGATTAACAAATCAAAAATTTCTCATTGGAGGAGGAGGGCTTATTATCAACTTTTATGATTCTTGACAGAAGCAGAGCATCTGAGACAGAGGCAGTAAAAAAATCTTGTTGCTTGTTTAGCAAGATTTTAGCAAGCACTATATTTGGAACTAGACTGTATTTAAAACAAATTGTAGCATTTTCTCCATCAAAATTCACCCAAAATCCCACAGATACTCCCCCTCTCTTCACTTTACCTTCAAGGGCAGATTTATACATCCAATTGCCTGAAAGCAGCTCTATCTATTTTGTCAATTATTCAACAATAATTTTTGAGGTGCTACTATGTAGTAGCACATATTGGGTACTGATACTTCATCTTCAACGTCTATTTAACTGAGCTCATAATGTTTGCTCTCTTGCTGTTTCTTCATTTCCTGTATTTATTTCTTGGTCTATGGTAATAGCATTCATTTAATATTCATCCTGGAGTTTCTCCCCTCTCTCCTCTAGCCTATTATGAAATCATTCTAAGTTTATCTTTTTAGTATTTCAGGAATATGTACCTTACTCTTTATTTCTGATACTGTTATTACCTATTGCCCAATTATATCACATAATTGTAGTACAACTCAGCTAATTTTGTACAAAAGAACTAAATTTTATTTAACTTAAATTTCTGCATTTTTGGCCATATTCTATACATTAATAACTCCAGTAGAATATAAGCACTCAAAAGAAATAAATTTTACATTATGCTTGTTAAGTGTTAATTAAAATTTAATCAAAAATGAAAACTACTTAATAATTGAAACCCACCAACAATCTCAAACTTTATTTTGTGTCCATAAGCAACAGGTCTGGCCAACAGGCTCATTGCCTTAAATCAAGCCAGAATAACCTGCCATTATACATTATTCTCATCTACGTATCAGTTTCACTGTGAATTATATGCTGACATAAGAAAATCTGAGTTTTTAGTCTTTCTGTATTTTGTGAGACACTTCATCTAATTTTCAATTATATATAACCTTCTTAGATGTCTTCTTCACTTTCATCAGCTCAGGCATCACTAATAAATGAATCACCTTCATGAACCCAACACTCAAACTACAGGCATTAGGTTTCCCAGCTGAAGGCCTCAATACGATTGGGAAAATCCTGTGGCTGTCCCAGGAGATACTCAGGGTATGTCCTTCTCCCCAGCACAGTGATATACACAGACCTATACTCATACTGCATTTTAAATGTGTATTTCTTTATACAGAGGATATTATGCTGGAATTATTCAGAAAATCTCCAACCTCTGAGTGTATAAAATATAAACATAGAGATAAAAAGTACCATAATGTGCTTCACAGACCTCTTATTATAAGGAAATGAACAAAAAATATACTTCTTCCTTACTATATAAATTGACAATATGCTTTAGCTCTAGCCGATTGCACAGATCCTGTCTATTAAATGTTAAGTCTCCACATCCTAAAAGATATATCTGTCTATCAGAGGATAAGGCTACACTAATCCTCCCTGTAGAATTGAAAATGAAACTGAAAGGATGCTCTGGGGGAATTTGCCCTATTGGTTTAGAGTGTAGATCTCATAAAGCCCTTTTGCTGCCAAGTAGGATTGATTATTTTTCAAATGTGAAAGACAGGATAGACATAAACTATCTGTTCCCTCTATCACAAGAATCTGTGATATTTATAAGATGATATTTTTCAATGTCTTAAAAAGTATTGTTCATATAAATTGTAGATCTTTTGTTTTATGAGTAAGAGTTTCAAATTTTTTTCTAAACATATTCACATCATTTTTAAGAAATTCTAGAGTTATCTAAAAGACAATCACTTCATAATAAATTATAGACTTTTTAATGTGTTTAATCCTTTCAGCGATGTAGATTAACATTTTAAGTGCATGTTATGAAGGACTAAGAGAGTTATGCAATACTGTAAAAGATAATTGAGTAGTGATCCATTTGCATATTTTTTTCTGAAATTTTACTGATTTGGTAAAGCCAAATTAAAATATTTCTAATTAATTGACACTCTTGTTATTTACTGTATTTTTTACTCTTGATCATGATGCACTGATTATAAACTTTGAGCACTGATTATTGTGGTTAATTTTACTATAGATTTCATTAATAGACATACTGTGACTGGTACCCCCAAACTTAATCCAATGAAAAGCATTCATAAAGTACAAGTATCTTATTTCCTTATGGATGACTTTTTCTTTTAATTCATATTACTTCATTTCCTTCAATAAAATAAAAATTCATTTCTTGAAAGATACTCTGGGTATAGAATACAAGAAAGATCAATGTTTGTTGTTCATTTTAATCCCTAAGTATAAGTGGTTCTAAGAGGCTTTCATTCATTTTCCCCTTTAGCCATTTCAGCATTTTGGTTAACAAATCACACTTCCTGGAGTAAGAAGTATACATATTAATGGCATTACAAAACATTTCATAGGTTCCATTTGGAATTTACACAATGGGGGAAAATAAACAAATAAACAGATTTTAAACAAGATTAAATGTGATTACATACTAAAAACTACCAGCTGGGTTGAGGCCATTAGAAGACACTTCTGGCACTTTTATGACAGAGGGTATCCTGTCAGACTAGAAATTAGTAAATTAAAGTGAAATTATAAGTAATTAGTGCCATCAATTTTCACAGATACTCTGAAAATTAAAAAAAAAAAAAAGCAGCCCTGGATTAATAGAAATAAATAGGGTAGCTACAACAACAACAACAAAAAAATTAAATGCCATAAATAAAAATGCCATACAGTTCCCTGAGTAGAGACACCTTTAAGGTCATTTGAATATGGAATTAGATCAATAAATGAAAAACCTAACTGGTGACCAATCCCCTGGCCTCACAGTACCTATTTGTGTCCACATTAATTGGTTGCTGCTAACATTGGCTAAACAGCTGCTAATTACCTGACCCAACTTCTCATTCACCTAGGTCTGAAATCACAGTCATGAAATAAGGATTTAGATCAATTTGAGATGTTTAGAAGGATGAGGTAAAAACTTCAGGTCTTGTGTCTGATTTTTTCATTAACTGTCCAAAGAATACCTAAGTTCTTTAAATCAACCATATCTAAAATTGCTGTTTTGCTGTTTATGTCCCAAAAGGCATTAGAGTAAAGCTCAAACCAGCTGTTTGGATTGCTCACATCAATTACATATTTATAATATTCCTAAGGTGTATAACATACACACATTTACATCCATATAAATATTGGGGTATGAAAGATTAGATATGAAAGTGACAATATTTAGAACCATCTTTGAGATTAACTGGAAAACCTGAACCAATTTTAATATTTCTATGGTAATTAAACAATAATATGGTAACTAATAAAGACATAAGACCGAAAAGACAATATTTCTCTAAGACAACAACATATTCAATTTTTAGCAACAAAGCTTTCTAAGTAATCCCATCCTTTATTTCTCTACCATATTTAATCCAAATATATCCTCTTTTAGAAACAGAAACATACAGAAATTCTAAATGATTCAGGGTATCAAATTTATCACACCAATTCAGATGTTCAGAACTGAAGTTCCAAACTCCAATGTTTACAGTAATATTTGGGCCACTAGTCTTTAATGAAATGACTTTCCATAAACTCTATCTTCTATAACACTTTAAATCATGTAATGATCCAAAATTAAAAGCCCATTTCTACAAGCTTATTTGTATTTTCTGTATCTTTTTATGGACAATGACACTTTAATAATCATGTTTTTCTTGGAAGAGGACAGGATAAAAGATTTAAAAGCATAGAAATCTATAAAGAGGTTCATAGAAAAATATGAAATAATTTAAAATGATTGAGGACATTTATCTTATTGAGATGTCACAAGGTGATACTGACACCATTTAGATGAGAAGTTGGAAGTTATGGGTAGTTAATTCAGATTTCAGTATAAAGAAACCCTATCTCAAAGGTCAGAGTTGCCTAAAGACTGAAAATAACTCATTAGTGAGGGTAAGGATTTCTGTCACTAGAGATGCTCAAGCAGTGTGGATGTTTTAGAGGAAAATTGGATCAGCACAGAGAGTGGACCCATTAACATCTCTTCTTCTTATTTCTGATGCACACATTATAGAGTTTTAATTCTCTAAACAAATTCAAAAGCTTATCTTATATACACACACAGAAACACAAACACAAATTCATTCAAACTTGAGGCAAATTTAGGTAAGCTGATTTTCCAGCAGAGCATTTGAAAAAGGCTTTCCTAGTATTTTTAATGCTTTTATGTTATGATAGAGAAACCAGCGATTATTCTACTATAATTTGCAATTTCTGAAGTTTGCTAAAAATTTGTCGAGTCCCTTGAGATTGTGAAGACTAAATTTCTATGAAGCATTCTCATGTCATCCATATGAGAAGTTATAATTTTCAATTTGTTCTGTTTTCCCAAGCATATGTGCCAACTGTGTATGAACAATATATAGGTATTAATTCTCAAGACATATAGCTAATTGTGAAAAACCTGATGAAGCGTAAGCCCTGAAAGCTGGTTTTTCTTTCATATAATGCGAGTGCCTGACTTAAGCTTCCACAGCCAAGGCATTCACTTAAAAGAGGCATCTACTTCAAAGACAGCTATCTGAAATAAACACATTTCCTACCACAGCCACTTGACACCCCTCCATCCCCCACCCCATCAGGGCTTCTTTGCTTTAAAGACCTTGGTTGATTCCATAACCAAACATTTCTTTCAGCTGCTTACTTTTTCTCTTCCACACTTTAATTTCCTGCTATTATGTTTTAAATCCACCAATAAAGAGTGAACCCTGGAAACCCTAAGCTCCCACCCACAACCCCAATAAAAGCAGACTCCCAGGCCAACATGCTCTCTCTCTCTCTCTCTTTCTCTACCAGTGACCTTGCTGTGTGCCCCCAGGTGTGCTGTGTGCTTTTTAGGACCTGTGAGTAATAAAACTTTTTTTTTTTATCTAAAGTTTTCTAAGGTTACTGCTGAGAGCATTTTGCAACAATAATAAGAATCACAAAAGCAAAGTCCAGCCACAACCTTAGTAATCCAGAGGCTAAGACTGGCACAAACACATCGCTCTACATAGAACTAGTCTCAACTCCATAGGGACATACCAAGGTATGATCAGTTGGCAACTTAATTTACTTGGTATTTATTACTTCAGAACAAATCTCTGTGTCTGAACAAAAAAGCAAACCACTAGAGTTGGCAACTCTCAAGGACATCTAATTGCAGAAATACATTATTTCACCTAAGGATGTATTCCCCATTTTGTATTTGCTGACTCATCAGTAAGTTATCTAACACTGTGTAATTACAATGGCTTTTTTTTAGGTAGAGTACCATTTTTATAAAAAATAATTTGGATTTCCAGTTTCTGGTTTCACATTTAAGGAGCTTGAAGGTTGCCACTCTGTTCTAACAACAAATAAAAAGTTGAACAGACTGAAAGTTAACAGCTCTTCTTGGCTCCATAAGAGTAGGTAGGACACAGGGCAATCCACTGCCCCCAAGATGGAAGAGACAGACAGAAGAATATAAAGAGTTGTGACTTACCAGAGCAGAGACTCACAAAGAGAAACTACTGCAGGAACCAGGATTGGGCTGGAAAACTTGAACTATAACTGATGAATAGCTGAAGATTGTGTCAACAAGACAAAGTTAAAAACTCCAGGTAGACCCAGTAATAGGGAGGCCTTCACAATTAATCTGTAGGAGCTCTACGCAGTTCCCACAGTAAATAATTAAGGGAAATTTCTTGTGCTTCTAGCAGGGAGAACTGGAAAAGGAACCATCTTGAAAAATAATGGAGCATACTTTTCTTAAGAAGGCCTACCCCCAGGGAAAACTAATTAATCAAAGCCTAACCATCTGGGGTATTATCAGAGCTTAATTGACTCGAGAGAGGGAATTATCAAACTTCAACTGGCTCTAGAATTTTAATTGGAGAAGAGAAATACACTCTCCAGCTTACTCTTGCCACCTTCTCCCATACAAAAGGTGGGGAGCGGGGGTATGGAGCTGAGAAACTCTTTTGAAGAGGCACAGTCCAGATATACAGATTCACTAAAAGACAGACCTAATCATAGGGCTACAGAACATTTTCTATCCCCCAATACTTTACCAACACATTACTAAGTGCCTATTTAAAACAGGTGCATTTACCTATTGCATCAGGTCCAGCTATCAAGAAAATGTTGCAAAGCATGCCAAGTGGCAGAAAAAAAAAAGTGAGGGATAGAGCAGGCATCAGAGCCAGTCATGTCAAAGGTACAGAGATACTGGAATTATCAGACTGAGAATTATGATGAAAATGCTAAAGTCTCTAAAGAATAAAGTAGACAGCATGAAAGCACAGATGGCCAATGTCAGTAGAGAGATGAAAATTCTTAGGAAAATAAAAAGCTAATGATCAAAAACACTGTAACAGAAAGGAGAAATACCTTTGAAGGACTTATTAGTAGACCAGAGACAACTGAGGACAGAATCTCTGAGCTAAAAAATATATCAATAGAATCTTTGAAAACTTAAAAGCAAGAGGACAAAGGTTGAAAACAAAACAGAGCAAAATATCCAAAGACTGTGAAACAACTACAAAAAGTATAACATATGTCTAATGGGATGGTTAGAAGGAGAATAAACAGAAAAAGAAACAGATGAAATATTTAAAACAGTGACTGAGAATTTCCTCCAAATTAATGTCAGACACCAAACCACAGATCCAGGAAGCTCAGAAAAACCAAGTAGAAAACATGAAAAAAAAAAAAAGTTTAATTTTCAAACCACAGAAAATCAAAAATAAAGAAAAAAATTTGAAAAAATCAAGGTGAATAAATATCTTACCAATAAAGGAATAAAGATAACAATTGCATATGATTTCTCTTCTGAAAACTTTCAAGCAAGAGTGGAGTGCAATATTTACAGTACTGAGAGAAAAATGCCCATCAACCAAGAATTCTGTACCCAGAAAAATCATCCTTCAAAAGTAAAAGAGAAATCAAGACAAGCAAAAATTAAGGTGATTTCTTGCTCATAAATTTGGCTATCAAGAAATGTTAAAGAAGTTATTTAGAGAGAGAAGAAATAACATAGGTCAGTAATTTGGACCTACATAAAGAAAGGAAGAGGGCATAGAAGTAAGAACAGGTGATGGCAAAAGAAAAAACACTTTTATTTTTCTTATTTTAAATTGATCTATCAGATAAGTTTGTTTGAAATAATTATAAAAACAACATATTTGATTATAAATACATATATGTAATATATGTATATATACTTACCATATGCTTGTATATAAGTAAAATTAATAAAGGAATTAGGATTATTTTATCATAAGATATTAACATAAAATTGTATAGTGTTGCTTGAAAATGAATTTGGATTAGCTATAAATGTATACTACAAACTCTAGGGCAACCACTTTAAAAAAGTCTTTAAAAAGACTTTAAAAGACTATTGAGTAGTATAATCAATATACTAATAAAAGGAAAGAAAATCAGACCATATAAAACATTCAATTAAAACCACAAAAAAGAAAGAGTGGAAGACAAAATTAGGAATAAAAACAAAGGCAACAAATAGAAAATAGTAACAAATATGTTAGCTATTCCTCCAACTATATCAATAATCACTTTGAATTGAGGAAAAGTGAAAGAGAAATAAAAAAGAGTTAGGACACAGCCTGAGATACACCAGCCATCACTTGTTCCTGCCTGACATGCCAGTCCAAAGCTGGCCCTATAAATGTTGATATCCTCACATCTGAAAGCTCATTCCCACAAATGAAAATGAAAGAAAAAAAAAGGCAGGAGCCAAAGCAGTTGAATGAAAGAAGCAGTAAACTTGTGGAAGATTTCATTAAACCATAATATAAAATAGTAATTGCACATTAAATACTTGGTTACATCCCACAAGAGTGATGACATGCTGCCTGGTAAAGTGAAGAACAAAGTATCCTTATAAATACAGTTTAGAAGCCATCATGGACTGTTTTACTGTGAATGTTGTAAAAAAGTTAAATATATAAAAGAAAATATTTAAGAATTTCACTATTTTATTAACTATTCCAATACGATATTTTATAATTTCAACTGAATGTTATTAGCCAGACCAACAGAAACCCAGATTAGAACCCATACATTGCCACTAACTTCTCTGTTCAGCTTGATCTAATAGACTCTGTCCCCTATTTATATCTGAGAAATTTACAACCACTAAAAATTTATTTACAAAATAGAATAGAATTAAAAAAAATGCATAGGTCATTCTTGGTTTCTATAAATAAGCCTTTATTGTTTATCTGAGAAGAGAATATGATTTTCATTCATTTTATGTGACTGTTTAAGTCTGTGAGGTTACTTTTAAAAAGATAGTGTTTTTTATTTTATTTTTTTTTAAAGAAATCTCACCCTATTTTCAGAGGCTATATGTCTTTCCAGTAGAACCCAACTATAATTTTGATTCAAGAAATTAGTTTCTGATAAGACAAATTATTTGCTCTCATCTGGACCCCGTTGAAATATTATCTTTTTAAAGAAGATTTCTGATATCTCCCAAGCAGTCTTTTTTGTGTGATCCCATGGTACTTATAAATACCATTATTGCAATAGCTAATGTGCAGTCTTATGACAGTTATGAGAGTCTTTCAAAATGATTTAATGGTTAGAAGAAATTTCTGATTAAATTGAAATGTTACTTCCTCTTGATTGGCTTCATTTATTAAAATGTCCTTAAAAGAAATATTCCTTGGAGAGCCTCATTAAGTTGTAACTTTAAGCAAATTGATTGTACATATTTAATTGTTTAGTTCTCCTAAGCATTGCATCTGGGATAACAATATCAAAATCATTTTGACAGTACATATTATCATTTTCACTTTCACTCAGAAAGAAAAAGATGGTCCAGTGAAAAATACACAAACACACACAAACATTAAGGACCATACACATATGTATGAAACACACACATATAGATATAAAAACATATACATAAACTTTCTATTTTATGTACAAACATTGAGCAACACTAGCATATTAACCTTCTTAGACTTTTCTGCTAAGTAGGGACCGGATCACCTTGCTTCTGGCAAGTCTTTTTACCTCATGATAATAAATGTGATTTCAGTCTCTGAAAGATAAGTCTTTCGATTTCATTATGAGGAGTCAAGAGCAAGAAGAGACAACAGGTGATTTAGGTAGGATTGTGAAATCAGCTTAATAAGGAGTATTAAAAAGGGAGAACCAAAAGTAGTGAAGGCTTATAAGAGAAGCTTGATTAGAGAAAAAACAATAATAATAACTTCAAAAAAGATGCAATACATGTATTATATATCTTTTGAAGAGTATTGAAGTATAAAACTTGAGTTTGGAAAATATTTTATTGCTAAATTATTTTTTATTATTTTTTTCCATTATTAAGTTTATTGGGTTAACATTGGTTAATAAAATTATATTGGTTTCAAGTGTACAATTCAATATACATCATCTATATATTACATAAAGTGTTCACCACCAAGAGTCAAATCTCCTTCCATCACCATATACTTGACCCTCTTTTACCTTTTTTTAAATTTATTAGGGTAATATTGGTTAATAAAATTATATACATTTCGAGTGTATAATTATATCACATATCATTTGTGTATTGTATTATATAAATTTGGTTTCTTTAACTGTAATTCTGGACCATGCAGAGCTTCAGTTTTCTGTATGGTCTAATTAATGGCTTCTATTTTGCTTATATATTTGCATTTATTAGTATGTTAATATATCAATATGTATATTTATAAATTCATAAATTTATACCCTTACATATGTGTGTATATGTAAGAGTATATAGTTTTTACCTCTGTATAAAGTAAGTGTCATTCAGAGAATCATTTCTCTTTCTATGAAATTTCAGATGCTTGCCAGTTTTCCTGCTTTTTCAAAATGCTACAGAATTGGGATCAATGGTACATTTAATTGAGGCAAATATTTACATTAATATTATTAATTATGTCAATTTATATTAAACACTTTTTGAAAGCTTTATTTTTGAAGGAGTTGATCATAATCTAAAATATCAAGTTTTTATATTGATTTTACTAGCTTTGAAACATTAATACATATGGTTAATTTAAAAAAATCCCATCAGGAATAAGCACACATATACAGAGACACACACACCATATACAAATAAGACATAAACAATAAAAACATACATAGTCTAATGGAAAACTCCTTAAATTTAAAAATCTTTAACAAGTGAATTTAAGATAGTTATAAGATTCTTCTAAGTTTGTAAATTACTTTTTTAAATTTTCAATTAAACTGTATCATTTTTTGCAAAAGATTAGGCCTTAAATCAATTAATTTTGTTTTACTGAATGTTCTTCCAGGAGATAAGGGGTGAAGACATGTCTACTTATCTTTCTTGGTTTCAATAAATATTTTTGAGAACTTAAATATCTTAAGCACTGAGATAGGCCCTATTTATTATAGATAAATGGATAGATGATAGATTAGATAAATGATAGATGATAGATAGATAGATGATAGATAGATATAAGAATAGATAAATAGATACCAGATAAATAATTTCCAATGGAGGCATAAAAATTTACTTCTTTTAATTCAGAATTATAATCTAAAAATAGAAAACAAAGTTTTACTTCATAATTCCTTTTATTCCTGAATACATATAATGTTTATTTGTATCTTTAAAAAAATATTTCCAATATAGACAGAGATGCATGCTTAATTAGCTACATATTTGACCACCTTTAACACCATATGAAATCAATAATTTGAATGTGAGGGATAAATCAGTGTGTTATCAATCATTTTTTAAAATTTGCTTTTTCATCATCACAAAATAGCCCTTAGTACTTATGTAAAATTGAATAAAAACTTTAAAAAAATTATTTTCCTTTGTATTCATTCACTCCCATTGTGCAAAATGCATGTTAAATAAGATTTTTTCTTCCTAAACCACTCCAAAACTAAACATCTTGTTTTTATCTTAAAGAAAGCTTTTTATTGCTTTCACCTTACTTGAAGAGTTCTTGGAAGCAATGAGAATTGTTAGAGTGAGAAGATATTGAGGAACACTTAATGTAATTTAACTTCTGTTATAAATAGCTAAATTTACTTTCAGTGAATTTTTCACAGTTGTTATTATTAGTTATTAGTGTTAGTAATTTAAATATATGTATATTAACATAATGCACATATGTAGATCATAGGAATTGTTAGTGTCTTAAATATGTAAATCGTAAAATAAATATGTGTAGATGTTTATTTCTTAAGGATAAATATCCTTCATTGTCTCTGAGCTGAATAAATATATAAATGAACAGGAAGTCTTAAATTTTTAATAAATTAGAAAAATTCATTCATTATAAAATAGAAAAGTTCAAATTTCATGTTTCACCTATGCTCTTCCCTATATATTTTGATTTGCTCACAAAATCATTTCCTCTTCAGGTCTGTCTTACCATACTCAAATGGATATCATTTGCACATTTTCTAAAAAGTGTGTATCATGTAAATTTTACTTTCACAAATGGTATTTCTATACTTTTTTATGAAATGAATCACAAAGATAAAATGACTCAATTCTCTAATGCACCCTCTGTGTATAAAGGCTGCTAATAATTTATGTAGATAACTGAACATGTATATACATGTATTAATATTGCTATTGATGAGAGAAAAGTACTCACATTTTGCACATATGGAAGTAGTTTAAACTGCAGGGTGGAGTATTGGAGATGATGCCCTTGACCTGTGACATGTTATTTATACAATAATCTATATAGTGCTCAATAAAAATATTTTTATTATAAAATAATAGCAATAATAATATGTCTTATAAGTGTATGCATATATGTGTAAAACATAATTTATATATCTATTATTAGTTTATCTTATAAATTTTACTTATGTTATGAATTTTGCATTATAAATTATCATGAAATACATAATTCATTATATATTCATTATAAATTATCTATTTTTATATATTTATCATGTAAATTTTTATAAATTATTTAAAAAACAGTAGAATATTGACATATATTTATATGTTTTTACATGTATTTGTGTGTGTATTGGTTATATATCATGGTATACTAACTCAAGACACATTTCTTTTATCAATTGGCTTCAATTTCTCTCTTTGAAATACCTTTAGAGTAACTAAACCTAAAGGTATTTCTATGTCCAAATATTATTCTTCCTTTCTCCTATATTTTTGTATTCTCTATAAAGATGTTACTGGATATGTTCACATATTTAAATCAAACAGGTTATTCATGATCAAAATCACCTCTTCCCACCCCTCTTCTCCATTTCCCTGTACCTACAAAGTCAGACCTGTTCCTGGATTTTGTATTTCTCTTATTTACACCATATTTTCTATCACTCTGACTCAAAACTTGAAAAAACTTAAATTTTATGACCATATCAGATCCAGCCATTCATCGGCTCATATTCTTTCTCTCTCCAGTGTCAGCATGATAACTCTATCCTGCACCTGCAGTCTGAACTGCATGGGATTCTTTGTACCTCATGCATCTCTCCATCTCCTTACAGGAGTTCCTAACCCTGTTTGTTGTATGTAAACAACACACCTTTTATGCTTATAGAAATATTACACATCCTTTAAGGTATTTCTAATTTTTTTCATACAAAGAATTTTAGGATTATCTGAATCCAAAAATATCTTCCCTCCTCTTTGAAATCCTCTTTTATCCTTCGTTTTTAGAAACATTTGTCACACACTATCTTGTATATTAGTTATTTGTGGGCGTATTCCAAATTTTCAACTTGATTATAAGTTCATTGAAGGCAAAATTCAGTATTATTCATCTTTGTTTTCCTCAGATTGGCTTATACATAACAGGCATTTAAGAAATATTTGAGAAAGAAAGCTTTTTAAATAAAATCATATCATACCCCTAGTGGAGTGATGTATCTTTTTGTATACTAATGGTGTTTTTTTTATTCCTTGTAAGATTTTTGAAAAAAATAGAGATTTTTAGAAAATTAAACCATAGGGCACCTGACACATTATTGAATTTAATATAAGAAAACACAGCTTAATCTGCCTTTTAAGTTGAAAATGGTTATGTTTACACCAAAAGTTTCAGATAAATTATTTATTATATAAACATCATCCTGGATCATTGGTTTTTCAAAGCTACAGAAATGCTTTCATAAGTGAGATATAACACATGGGCAAAATTTTAGTCTCTAAATAAAAACTTTCTTTCTAAAAGATATAATTTTGTGCTCTGCCCAGTTACTAACAAAAGAGACTTAATATTGGGTATTATAAAAAAGCCAAAATATATCAAAAATATATTACATTAAATTTGCTCACTGATTATAAGGAGGCATTATAATTGCTCCTATATCTCACTGCATTGTATCAGGATGAAAACTGATATAATGATTTCTAGTATATTACATGCTTCTCATATAGATATATAAAATATAAAATTCATATATAGCCACTTGAATTATACGATAAGTGTAGCCAAGTGGGTAAAAAATAATTTTTCCAGTAAGTGCAGCTGAGTTAACTGAATATCAAATGGAGAAAGTATGATTCTGACTCTACTTCACACATACACAAAAATCAGTTTCAGGTGCTTATAATATAAATATAAAGGTAAAACAATAAAGTATGTAAAAAAATTTAGAACATGTATATATCTTTAGAATATAAAATTAGTTCTTAAACGAGATCATACATCTATGTATAAATGAATGGTAGTAACTTAGACAGGATTAACACTGGGAACTTTTTTCATCAAAAGACATTATTTTATAGAGCAAAGGCAAATCATATACTAATGAAGAGTTTTGCAGTGGGCATATTTGCAATACAACACACACACACACACACACACACACACATGCACACACAAACAAGATATGACTTAAATGGGGAACAGCCTGAAATAGTCATTTATGAAGACAATAATTAAAAGACAAATAAACATAAAATATGCTCAACCTCATTTGTCATAGGAAAATATATATTAATATAACAATGGATGTAGTGCTCACCCACTAGAGTCACTAAAGTAAATTGACTGACAATTCCAACTACTGTGAGATGTGTACCATCTGGAACTGCCGAGATTTTACATTGGAAAAACAACCTCGGAAAATTGTTATGAAATGCATACTCTGCTTCATTTGTTCATATGACTGAAAAAATTCCACTTTTAGGCATTTTCTGAAAATTTTAATACATATATTCATCAAAAGACATGGAAATATGTCCATGAAGCACTATATTGTGACATATACTTCAGAGCTGAACTGTACAGTAGCAAACATAATGTATTCTACATGTAGTAGCATGATAAACACCACAAAAATGTTGATTAAAAAAAAATCAAAAGAGTCAAAATGGTATGAATCTATTGACATCATGTTCAATATAAGTGAAACTGGGAACACAGAAAACTCACATAAAAGGGTTACAATAATTAGTATATGACTGCTCAGCTTTAACACAGAATGTTCTGTTTAAAAGCAAAATAACAAATATGGTTATGTTTTGGTATTAGGATTATTTTTTCTTCTGATTTCTATGTTGACTACATATAACTTTGGTAGTAAAAATTATATATTACCAACAAGTATATTTGCATGGGCTTCATTTAAATAGCTGGAATACTCCGACTTATACAACTTATTAAGGAATTTAGTTATTCTACCAGAGAGATGAGAACTGCATAAATCTTTAAAAGATCATTTTATCTTTCCTGTTGGGCTACTCTCAAAACAAAAATGAATAAAAGACAGGTTTCGTCTTCGTATGGCAGTTTCATGATTAATTTTACAGTAAGCCAAAGCCCTTCAATGGTAAATAGGTTGCCCACTGAGGCATGAATGAAGCAAACCTTAAGGTCACTGGGATAATATTCAACCTACAGCTCTTTTCAATGTGGTCCATTTGACCTATGTTCTCATATGGTTCACTTAGCGTGAACCATCTTCCCTAATGTGATGTTTGTTCTCTTTGTTCCCATTAATAAAAAGGTTTCTCTACTACATTAATCAGTGAACACAAATAATACCCACTGGCAATGAGAAACTATTTGTGATCTTATAAACTGTGCTTATTATTAATGGTGTTTTGCTGGTTATTGCAATTAGGCATGTGTGAAATTTTCAAAAGTGGCTTACAGTGATTAATTTCACAGATAGCTAACACTCCTGTCCTTTTTATAAATGAGGAGAATCTAAGATTTATAGATGTTAAGTAACTTCTTCAAATTCACAAACAAAAGATGGCAACAAAAGGAACAGCCATCATGGACAGTGTTCTTGCTATTAGATTTTCTATAAGAACAGGACTTGCTTTATCAAATAAAATAGCTATCAAAAAAGAAACTACCAAAATCCTGCACCAGCACATATCTCAATCAGAGATTGTTAAAATTTTCTGCTAAGTTCACCTTAACATCAGGAAAGAATGAACTTGTGGCACAGGAACAGTTAGGAACTATAGTCTGAAGCAAGCAATGAAGAAATTTCCTTGAAAGACACATGCTTTACTTTTTACGTTAATGCAGTTTGCATTACAGCATACAGCTACCCATGTTTCTATTAATATAAGTATAATGTGTATAATTACTCATCACCAAGGTGATATACCTTGATTATCCAATTGCCATGCATCCTCTGACTAATTGAAGTTATCTGATAGTAAAATACAGGCCTTCTAAAACAATGAGTTAACAATTAATAACATGCCTTATTTTCTCTTAATTAAGTCCAAAAAATTGAGTACCTTCTATGTGACAACTTTCATTTCAGACTATAAAACTATGAGAGCAGAAAGAGTCAGAATACATTAATTTTAGAAACCTTCTGTCTGAGTTTCAATTTCTTCATATATAAAGTGAGGACAACAAAGTTAGATTCCATAGAATTATTATGTAGATCTTAGGCAACAATATGCATGAGCATGAAAGTGTTTCTAGAAACCATGAAGTGCTCAGAAAATGTAAGATTCAGTACATAAACACATTGGTTTATATGCTGAGGATACAGCAGTGTACCAAACAATCAAATATCCCTGTCCTCATAGTGTTTACATTCCAGGAGAATAGAAGTAACACAAGTTAATCATTTTTATTATGTAGGCCTATAAAAGGTCTCTCTAGCTAAATATTTGGACTTATGTGTAAGCTTTGAAACCACAAAAGGCCTAGAAGAAAGCATATGGAAAACACTCCTTGACATGAGTCTTGGTAATGATTTTTTTAAATATGCCACCTAAAGCATAAGAAACAAAAGCACAAATAACCAAGTGGGATTACATCAAGCTAAAAAGTAAATATCAACAAAATGTAAAGGTAACCTATGAAATGGAAGAAAATATTTGTAAACCACGTATCTGATAAAGGGTTAATATTCAAAATATATAAAGAACTCACACAACTCAATAGCAAGAAAACACATAATCCAATTAAAAACTTGGCAGTGAACCTGCACCGACATTTTTCAGAGTTATTGAAATGGCTAACAGGTACATGAAAAAGTGGTCAATATCACTAATGATCAGGAAAATGTAAATTCAAACAATGAGAAATCACCTCACACTTGCTAGAATGGCTGCTATTAAAAAGACAAGAAATAACAAGTGCTGGTGACAATGTGGAGAAAAGGAACATTTGTATACTGTTGGTGGAAATGTAAATTGGTACAGCCACTATAAAAATAATATGAAAGTTGAATATCTCTGAAGCAAATGAAATCACTACTTTGAAGAAATATCTGTACTCTCATGTTCATTGCAGCATCATTTACAATAGCCAAGGCATTGAAGCAACCTTAGTGTTCATTGATGAATAAAGAAAATTGACATATGTATATACACACAGAAATATTCACAAACACACAGTGCATCATTCAGCTATAAAAAATAAGAAAATCCTGCCTTTTGCAGCAACATGTATGAAACTTGAGGGAATTATGATAAGTAAATAAGTCAGAGATAGAAAGAGAAATAATGTGATCCTGCTTGTATGTGGAATCTAAAAAAAAAAAAACTCATAGAAACAAAATAGATTGTAGCTACCAAAAGTAGAGGATTGTGGGTGGGGAAAATAAGTTGTTAAGCTGATCAAAAGGTACAATCTTCCAGCTATAAGATAAGTTAGCCACAGAGATATAATGTACAGCGTGGTAACTTTAGTTAAAAATACTTTATTGTACATTTGAAAGCTTCTATAAGAATTGATGCTTTAAGTTATCATAAGAAAAACATTTAATTATGCTATGAAAAGTGATGAATTTTTACTAATCTTAGTGTGGTAATTATTTTGCAATATATACATTTGTCAAATCATTATGTTGTATACCTTAAAATTATACAATGTGACATGTCAATTAGCACAATAAAATTAGAAAACAAAAGAAAATGACAGACATAGTTAAGTAGATTGAAATTGGATGCTAATTAACTATTGGATAGGACATCTTAACATCATTTCTCTGTTGTTTTGGAATGCAAAGGGAGAAAAAGAGCCAAGACCTATTTATGTAAAGTCATAGACTATAGTACTAATTAAAAATGAAAGCTGGAAAAATGAAAATGTATAATTTCTTGTAGAGTTTTTGTCTCTTAAAAAGACAAATGCAAGATTTTGACTGAAGAAACTGCAAAAGATGTATGGCTATCAGTTTAATTAAATTTATTTAAGATTTCAAACCCAGACTACATTTGCCATTATATTCTAATCCCATTGAACATATTTTTTCCAAAAACCTCTTCTCATTCTTCCTTCGCATATTCTATCCAAACCAAAGCACTAGGTAAGTAGCACTCAAAGTAGATTCAATCAATTTATTCTGAACAAGATGAAAAAAAAACATTTAATTAAATAAAATGTAAACCAGAGAATTGTCAATGCCATAAAAAATAACATTTTCTAATTATTAAAATATTTAAGTCAGATATATTCAGAATAGAATAAATAAATTAATTCAAGCCATTTTAAATAGTATAATTCTATACAATTCAAAACAGGCAAACTATTATATACAATCTATACAAAATCATTTTATAATGAGATGAAATATGTCAATGTAATTCAAATTAATCCAAAATACTTTAACATATAAAAACCAAAAAATCAACACTCAGTAAATTTAATCCTTCTAAGATATTTAAAACTTTTTAATTCAATTAAATCAAATTTTATCCAAACAACTCTAGTCCAGAAACAATTTTGTTTATTCAAGTAAATTAAAATCAATGCAATTTAATCCCCCACAAAGATCAAGCATAGTTCAGATTCATTGTATTCACATACTTTAAATTAAACTCAATCAATAATTCTGTAGCCAGCAAAATTATTCTTCAAAAGTGAAGCAGAAACATAACTTTCTCAAATAAACAAAAACTGATACCAATAAAATTCATTGCTATCAAACCTGCCTTGCAAGAAATATTCTCAGAAAAAAAAATGATAAATTTCTCACCTTGCTAACCAAAACAAGCAAAACAAAAACCCAAGGATGCAAATTACCAACAAAAGAAATCAAGGAGTGGTCATCACTAACAATCCCACGAATAGTAAAAGAATATAGAAGGAACACTAGGAACAACTCTATGGTCACAAGATTGATGACTTACATAAAATAGACCAATTCCAAGGAAAACACAACCACCAAAAGCACACAAGGTGAAAGAGACAACTTGAATAGTCCTATATCTATTAAATAAATCTAATCAATGATTAATAGTCTTCTAAAACAAAGCAACAGGTCCAAATAGTTTCATTTGTGAATTCTACCAAACATTTAAGGAAGAGTGATACCAATTCCCCATAATCTCTCCAAGAAACTAGACTCAGAGAGAACATTCTAATTCATTTTAATAAGCCAGTATTACCCTAAAGGCAAAACCAGATAAAGACAATAAAAAAAAAAAACTACAGAACAATATCTCATGAATATAAAAGCAAAATTCTTCAACAAAGTATTAGCAAATCAAATCCAAATCAAAGGAATTATACACAACAACCAGGTGCATATTGGTTCATAAATTACTTCTAATACTCTGGGGACAAGGTGATACCAAAGAGGCAGACCACTTCAGGTAGGTGATGGTTTTAAAAAGCAAGAAAATTACAAAGATTATCTTCAGCAGCTGCCAGATGAATAGATCTCCACAGCCTCTTGCAAAAATGTTAAAACTTTATATAGTGGCCTTACCTGCGTTCAGTCAGCATACTGTCTGGCTGGTCTCAGCAACACCTTACTGTCTCAAAGCTCTGCACCTTGAAATGGCTCGCCTGTTAACTCCAAGTATTCAGGGCTGGTGCATCAGTCAAAAATAAAGCGATGGAATTTCCCACACCAATAGGCTAAAAAAAAAAAAGAAAAAAAAACCACCATATGATAGTATCATTGATGCTGGAAAAGCATTTAACAAAATCCAGCATCCATTTGTGGTTAAAAACTTTCGACAAACCAAGGTTGTGGTCACTCAATATTCCTATTCAACATTGTAAGGTATCCTAGATAGTGCAACCAAGCAAGAAAAAGAAAGAAAAAGGCATACAGATTAGAAAAAAAGAAATAATTTTAAAAATTATTTACCATAAGCTAGTATAAAAATAAACCCTATCCAGATCACTCCACCAACTTGGAATTAAATTCCAACTTTGGACATACCCATGCAGCAGATAAGTAGTTTTATGCAGAAAAATACATGTTTCCTAATTCAGAGCAAAGATTCATCATGACAGGTTCTCAGAATGCCTGTGCTTGTTAAAGATATGAGTTTTGTATTAGCTTTGAGTTTCAGATCTTCATATATTTTACAATTTTCTAGAAAAATTTGAAAATCATTGGCCCAGACCACTTTAATTCAATAAAAATCCATGCAAAAATTTCTATAATATGGTAGATTTCAATTTAATTCAATTAAAGTCCTCGCTAAATTTTCAGTAATGTGATGAATTTCACCTTGGCTAAAACTTAGGATCTTCCTTAGAAGCACTACAGAATTTCTAATAACCTTGCCTCACCTCCAGCAATCTTAATTTAATTGTCTTAGGGTAGAGCTCTTGCATGTATAATTTTTTGTTTGTTTTAATTCTCCAGGTGATTTTTAATGTGAAGCCAGTTTTGAGATTCACTAATTTAGGAACTGTTACTATTTGTATTGCCAAATATTTCCTGGCATTTCTACCTACAAAGTTGGCTACAGGCCTGTTTCATGGCAATTTCCTATACCTCCTGGGGTTAGGATATACCAGGCATATGAAGCCTCAGAGAGTCTAACAGAATTTACAAAAACATTCAGAAATGATGTGGAAGTTCAAGCAACTGAAAGAACCTGAATATTAAAGTAGTGTTTCCTGAATTTTGACATATAATTAATAATCTGGGGATATTGTTAAATTATGTTGCAAATTCTGATTTAAGGGGTCTTGATGAAGGTGATTTGAGTTTCTAAACTAAGAATTGATCTTTCATATGATCCAGCAATTATTCTACTGAGTATTTACCCCAAAGACTTGAAAACCCATATCCGAAAAGATATTTGCACACCAATGTTTATTATTCACAGTGGCTAGGACATGGAAGCAACCAAGGTATCCTATGATAGATGACTGGACGAAGAAGCTGTGGCACATATATACAATGGAATACTACTCAACCATTAGAAGAGATGAAATACTACCATTTGCAACAACATGGATGGACTTCGAGATAACCATGCCAAATGAAATAAGCCAAACAGAAAAAGTTGAAAATCACATGATATCACTACTTGTGGGACATAAACCTAAAGCAACAAGTGAACAGAACAAACAAAAAGAGACTCATGGACATGGACAATAGACAGTAGTTACCAGAGTGTAGGGGGTAGGACTGAGAGGGGAGGTGGACAGAGTAAAGGGGTTCAAATATGTGGTGAGAGAAAGAAATCTAACTACGGGAGATGAACACACAGTGTAGTGTAAATATTTATACATATATGCCTTACTGTTAAAGTGTACAGGTGAAACTTTTAGATTTTATTAATCATTGTCACCATAAAAAAATGAAATGAAATAAAAATTTTAATGAGCTTCTATGCAATATTAATTCTGATCCTACCAGTCTATTCATTTTAGTAGAAAGGCAGAAGATTTTGGCTGCAGCTGCAGGGGATCTAGTTTTGAAGTCCGAGCCTTAGGTACAAGGTTTCCATATTTCAGCTCTGTAGTCACTTTTTCTCTTCTCAACAGGAAATGGGAATTATAGACATGCACTGTGCATTTTATAATTAAAGATCATGATGTAATAATTTTACATATTTTCCCTACTTAAAAAGTAAACATATTGGTATATACATGAAAAATGATATTGAAGTAAGTTTAATTTATATTAAAAATTCAATCACTTAGACAAAACCGATTAATGGACCATTAATAATAAACTATTAAAAACAAAGCTAATGAAATGTCTTCATTATTAACAAACATCTAAGGTATTTGATGCTTTTGAAACTGAGGCCCTGGGCCGTGCATTTAGAAATAGTCACCTCGTGGTTAAACTTTGCAATCGAGAATTTTCATCCTGCAATCGTGGTAGTAACCTAATTCTGGAAGAAATGGAATACTAAACAAGGAAATGTCATGGAGTCAGTGTTGTAATTGGGTGAGGCAAGAGGTTGAGGGAAAAAACTAGCTCACAATAAGTAATCAATCTAGTTTCTCAAGTAATATGCAGGTCCATTTAGGGATCAGGAGGGATTTCAACTGATGTAAACTATATTGTTACTGTGGATTCAGGGTTCCTTTTAACTACCTACTAGGATTTTTTTTTAACAGTTTAAGAACTTGGACAGGTTAATTTACAGCTATGAGAGCTGGATGGTTTATGGCCAGGGAGCCCAGCAGATCATTACAACCAGAGTTTGTAACTAGATCCACACTAAAAATAAAATATTTCCCCCAAATTTTAATTTTCAAAATAGTTGCTCTTGGACTTAATAGTTCTACTTATAATTTATTAAAAGTTATAGTGCTTTCTACAGATAATTACAATAAGATGGTGATATTCTAAAGCTATTTTTAATGAGGATGGAGACATTTTAATAAACTAAAGATATAAGAACACAGTAACATCTATGTGACTATGTGATGTTCAGACAATTTCACTGCAAATGCATGCATGTCGGCAAATACCCTCTGGCATATAGAATTGTGGTTAATAACATGCATTGTATTTTCAGATACATAGTTGTTTTAGTCAATCCAGACACTTTTCTCTTATCCAACCAAACATTTTCAAAGCTCATTAACACATCACTGTATATATAATTACAATTTCACTTGGCGCAGCATTTTCTTGTTGATTGCAGGGTGGAGAATAGTTCCCCTTGGTGCCTTTCTCTCTCATCTGGAGCAAAAAAAAAAAAAAAAAACTAACTGCTGTGACCACTTATGAGAAAAAGCTGGCACACAGAAAGCCCCAGATGGAAATTATTCCAAAGTGTTTCCAGAGGCAGCATCTGTGTCTTTGATTGGCTTCTGGGCTGGCTCCTTTAAAGACCTCTTGAACTTCTCTAGCATTGACACTTGGAACAGCTGTGGAATTCCTTGTTGGATTAAGTTCAAATAACCTATATTTATAACTAGATTATTATCCTGTGTGTTATTGATGAAGAATTTATACATTCCTTGAAATGTGAGCAACAGTTGATAAATATGACAGTATGTAATATGATCAGATTAGCATCGCAATGTTAAGATAATCATTCCTCTTCAACCACTAAAACAAACTAGCAAATGACATGCTTTATTGGACTGTGAATTGTCAACGATGTTTTCTGTTTCATAATCATCGAATCATGAGATGTTAAAACTGGAATTTTGATTTTGTGAACAGACACTTTATAGTACCCCTGCACCCATACTTGTTGATCTAGCATCATGACAATAATTTCTAAAAAAAAGTGTTTTGATTGTTGTGGTACATGGTAACTTCATCAGCTTATACTTCAAGGGTTCTCTTTTGGCAAGAAATAACAAAAATTTAGTTGAAAACAAAACTAATTCACACTTAAATGCCTACACTAGTGAAGCAAGAATTATTTTCATGAAAGTTTATGACATAATGAACATAGTATATCTCTTCAGAAATGTATAAGACAATATCGTTCCAAATATCAATGCTTAGCTAAATGCATATACACAATTGATCATAAACAAACTTATTTTTGGATTATTACTCTTGATTTTATAGTTTTTACCCTTGGCTTTTATCCTTGGCTATATAAATATAAAGTAGAATTTCAGGGTGCCTAGATAGAGCTTTATTTCAAAATCTGTTTTTTTTTAATTACTCATTCTTCAAAATTGCTTTGATTATAATTCTCTTCCATTTGCTATGTTCTACTATTTAGGGTTCATGAATTGACAGCACAGTCTACACAATGACTTGTTTTCTCACTGAAACCTGAGCATCTTAAAAGTGTAGGCTTTTGCTGCTTCAGCTACCCTTTCCTTCTTAAAGTCAGAAGCTACACACACAGTCATGCATTCTA
The DNA here is from genome assembly GCA_030015415.1 of Cynopterus sphinx. NCBI lineage: Eukaryota > Metazoa > Chordata > Mammalia > Chiroptera > Pteropodidae > Cynopterus > Cynopterus sphinx. Next base: position 123,341,609 of record CM057383.1, read on the forward strand.
ACTCTTGGACTCCTTTATAATTAATACCCCTGATTAATACCCCTGATTCAGTGAAATGGATTTATATTCTATACTGTTTTTGTCCACTTTTTCCACCAGTTTTTATTATGTATGACAAAGTTATGACCCCTTTTATTAATCCTAAAGACAATATACATAACAATACTTGTATTATGAAATCAACTTTAACTCAATGCTATGATCATTATTTCATAGTGATCATTATTATTTGAGAATAAAGCATACTTTCAGATAATGACGTATGTGTTTAAAAGACTAAGTGCCTAGTATACTATGTGCCTTGAAATAAAAGAAATTATTGAAACTTTCAAGAGGACATACAATCTGAACGTGCCTTGAATAATGGGAAAAAGAAATTAGTATTAATTTAACCTGTACCTATATAGTCTAACATATAAAGTACATAACAAGAATCTAAGGAATTTACTAGTATTTTTATTTTCCTGATGAGAGCTAAGAATCAGAAACATTCAATAATGTACCAAAGAAAAAATAGCTAGTAAATGACGAGATCGAATTTTAATATAAGTTCGTCCTAATCATTTTTTTCCCTCCATTCTACCACACTGAATACTTATGATAAATAGATGATTCTTTCAGAGAAACACAGAACTATACATTATGTGACTGGCATAAGTTTATGTACAGAGCATACACAAATGAAGACTTTTAGACTTTATAAAATATATTCCATGGGAACTATGAGAGTAATGTCAACTTGCACATAATGGAAATGACCTTAGGGTGAAACCAGGACACCCAAAACCACAGAAATGTCAGCCACGACTGTCCTGGATGAGACTCTATCTGCAGCTGATAAGCATAAGGATCACACCTTGTAAGGTTCATATAACTAAAGAGCTTAGACAGATGATGCTCAAGCTTAACCTGATAGCATCATGGACTGGTGCTCTAGTGCTGAAGACTGACCTCCTGACCTGCTGAAGCCACTTGCTTGGGACAGATGTGCAGCATTCTACATTGCCAGTCTACAGAGCTTGCTTTGGAAATGCTAGAAACTTTCATTGCTTTGCTGTCACATGAGACTGTACTTCCCCTCTCTGTGTGTGTCAACCTGCATGGGTATCTGATTGGTTTATCTGAGAAGGTTCCATTCAATAAATCTGACATTGTGGCAAGACACAAACACATTCAAGAGTGTTATTTCAGGAGCTGCTTTTCTTGCTTGCAACAGTTTATCTAGGCTTGTTCTCCATGCTAATGTAGTTGACCTTGTACAAAACAGATTTAAACTGAGTGGGTCCACTTACATCCATTTTTTTTTTCAATTAAACTACTATTTTATCTCCCTTGTGATTTCTTAATGACATTTTCTTAGCTAACATTATTGCTAGAATGCAGTATATAATACATATAACCTAAGGTTTCCAGTCAACAGTGAGTTCTTAGTAAAGTTTTGGAGAAGTCAAATATAAAGGAATCTTCAACTGCATGGGGGCGGTGTCACTAAACCCTAAGCTGTTCAACATTCAACTGTAAGAAGCAAACTGCAGTTCGGATATAGCAAGAGAAATTCCCTAAAGCATGCCGAAAATTGTGCTGGAGTTAGGACTAAACTTGGGCCTTTTGATACTTGATTTAGCTCCTTTTCCTCTCAACACACTGTAGAATGATGTCAGCAAAGGTATAGATGAGAGAATATTTAGGAAAGCTAGATATATGCTAGTAGCAATTATAACGCTCTTCTAGGTGCTGATTTTTAAGAATTAGTGAAATTGATTTAAAAATTACAGGACAGACATCAGTAACATGAGACAAAGGAGAGAAATTCTGCCACTAGATACAAGTATATTGTCTGAAAACAGAGACCAAGGATCTGTTTTCACTTGATCAGAATAGCAACTGCTATAGAGAAATCATGAAGAGGCTAAAATCTTGAAATTTTTAGCAGGAAAAAACATGAATGAGGATGAATATTTTGAAAAATTGCTGAAAGAGATTTTCTAGAACAACATCCATTTCAGGTCTATTTATTCAGTAATTATTGCTTATTTGAGTGGTGATTTGTTACTTGCACCATACCAAAGGGAATACAAAGATGGAAATGTTATTGTCTCGGTCCTAGGTAGAACCTTAGAATTGAGCTAGAGAAATATGTTGTTAATACATCTCAACAGAGGATTTATGTTTGGAAAACATAACCATTTTTCTCAGTATTTCTAGTGCTAATTTTATGTAATTGGAATATTTACTATAAAGGCAATATATTATGTCTAAATTATAATTTGAATACATTTTTTTCCTAAAGCAAGCACATAAAATAACACATTTACTAAACCTTGTACATTGATTTTGAGTTTAGAATAATCCTCAATTTAATAAATATTTTTCAGTTTGAATTTGAATAGATTTATTCTTTATTTTCAGCATTAGCTACGAAGAGATGGGTAAGGTCTAAATGCACTTCCCTACTTGCTGAAAGGATCCACACTACGTGTTCTATTATCTGTTTACTTTTATCAGAACCCTTTTATTCATTTTTTTTTTTACCTAGGTGGGACCTGAGAATTGAAGAGTTCTTTGCTTATTTTATGTTATAGGCATCTCTGTGGTGGAGAGATAGCAGGGAGGTGTCCAGACTTTATTGAATGACAACTTCACTCTACTTCCTTTCAAAGATATTGATATCACCTGTCTGGCTTGATTTTTTTAATAGAACTTTTTTTGTGGAATATGATTATGAGGTCTTTATGACAGTAGCTAGTGATCTCTTCATTCTCACCTATTTCCTCTCAGATTAACTATGACAGTGATCAAAATGAGAAATGTTTCATAGTATGATACCCAGGCTGCCAAGATATAGATCTGATTGTCTATTAAGAAAAGGAGTATTCTGAGAATTCTAACTTCAACATAAGCATGTGGGAAGTATGTAAGTGTAATAATCATGATATTTATGTTTAAATATCTGCTCTTATTTCATTTGTAAGCTAAACCCAGGTATATGTTTTACTTTTTATTTATTTTGGATTCTACTCAATATAGTGCACTCATATCTCTTTACTCTTGTAGCTACACTGACAAGAAGTTATGTACTGATTCTAGCTATGTTCTTTTTCTAGATAGCTAAATTTCTTAGACTATATTCAAAAATAAGAGAACAAGAAAAATATTTTTACATCAGGTTGATTCATATTCAGTGCTTCCTACTTCTGAATGATATGGAGAATATTTAAATGATCATCTTTGTTAATTTTATATACCACCTTGATACCATGAACGGTCACATTGACATAGTGTGTACACATTGAGATTCACTGCTATTTATTCTGAAAGAATCATAGAATAAATAAGGTTGACTTACTATAGATTTCAAGCTCCACAAAAACTTTCCAGGCAGTGATGCTTCACAAAAAGCTAATAACCTGACAGACATTAAAAAAATTAACATTAAAAAAATTAGTGATTGGTATAGAATATAACTTTAAAATAATTATGAATACCAACCATATTTCTCCATTTGATTTATTACCCTGTGATATTCAGATTAATAATTATGACTTCTTCCACATATGGAACATTCAGTTTCTAAAAAACGTTTGTAAGAAAGTTATTTGAAATATTGGGGTCTTTTGGCAGTCTTCCTTTTGTAGATCCATAAAGCTTGAGATATTTATAGGTTTCTGATATGAATCCAGAAACTATTCTGCAAACCTAGAGAATCATAAAAATGGCAATATCAGTTGTCCTTACCGTAAGGACAACTATTGTTTATGAATTTTAGGTTCACGGAAGTTTTAACATTTCAATGGAATAAAACAGACTTGATTAGTTTTTATCACCCTGACATTTACTTTTATTCAATAGAAGATCATGGGGCTAGTATCCAGCATATAGAGTTATTTAGGTCATTTAAAACAGATTTCAACCAATGTCTTGGAGGTATGATGTAAAATGTCAGCAACTGAGTAGAAATGAAAAATAAAGTTATCCTGACCTCACTAGAATATAAACACTTTCATGTATGTGTTTTGAAGTTTTGAGCTAATTTATTTTGAATATCATTTTGAGTTAAAAAGCGAATCAATTAGGCTGTCCTCAAGGTTCCAACCATTAAGAGTAGGATGTGACCTTTACCATATTTTAAAAGTCAAATTAGGTTAAAGAGGTGGCATGGGGGATAGGAAGAAGCCTTAACTGTGGAAACATAGAATTTAAGATTTTTTACCAAACTGCTGTCTTGTGAAATTTTATAAAATTTCACTCACCTTCCGAATAGTACTCAAAAGTAAAGCATTGTGTTCAACTTGGTAAATCCTTTTTCCTCCTATTTAACATGAAGATAGATGGTCTCTGAGGTTAATTTTAGTTTTCTGATTCTCTGATTCTAACTGAAGTGTACATACAAGCACATCACGTTTTATACCCACTATTTGCAGCTGTTGCCCTCATTTTGAACTTGAGCTTTTACTAAAAAGGTGTAGAGCAAAGTGGGTTATAAAATACATCTCAATAAATTTGATATAAAATATAGTTTGTGTGAAGATAATATATTTTATATTGGGGGATTGGATTCAACTTTATACTTATGTGACTGTTAATTTTATTTATATTGCAATATGACATTGATATACTAAAAAGGTAATTATGGTTGTTGTTGAATTGTCCAGTGGTATAAACACCTCACATGTGAGTTGTTTGTGAGGTGAAATAGTTTGTGAATGGTTACATACACAAACACTATAAATACATGAGCTAAAATATAATAGTCATACAGGGAAAATTTATCTATGTGTCCATTAATCAATTAATAAAAATTATAGATACCCCATGTGAATATATTTTTAGCTTTATACTTCTTGTCTACATATTAATCTTAGACAGTTTTAAACAATAAGTAGATAATTCTCTTTTGAGAAAATTAGAATATAGACAACATTTTTCATTGTGTTTCAAAAATCTGAAGAACCATACATTCATTTTATCTAAAATATAACTTACTAGAAGAAAAATAGATATGTTTTCAATTCAAAAAGAATTTATAGTTTTTAATATTGATTAATTTTAAAACATCGATTAGTTCAAATAGTGAGTAAAAATAATAAGGGAGGGAGAAAATTCATATTCTTGTGACAAATATGATTTGAGAATTTAAACGAGAAAAATTTACATAACAAATCTATACCAAATATACTTTCCCATAACAAATATTTATGTCAAGGTTATACAAAATTCTACATGGAACTACTCAAGCAAGCCACAAAACAATACAGAAAATGTTTTGACCCTACTGTATAGATCTGAACAGAAATTGAAAAAGATGATAACAAAATACAGAATAATATGTGTAAATTTTATTTACTTTTATTTACTTGACAAAAGTTAATGGCTAAATAATTCTGTTGCATTTTCAGAAGCACTCAGGTTCTCAATTTCTCTTCCATTCCTGATTCCTAACTTTGAGGCCTCTGGTTTCTGGTTCCAATCACAGATTTCACCAAGATGAAATCAAAGATGTTGGAGATTCTTCAAATTAATTGTTCATATAATTTAATAATAGAAGAGTAGAAAGAAAAATGAAGCAGCACGATTTTACCTCTGGGTACATTAGTGAGAAATGCAGTTCATACTTCTGGAAACACTCATGCTTTGTTTCTGTACCATTATACTCCTTGGATGTCTCCTACCTTATTCACTGTTCCTTTTCAGTGTTTAATATTACACATTACATAGAGGATCAAGAGCAATTTTCCCTTGGGAAGTTCTCTATACTGGATGTGAATTAAGGATTAAGTTTATCCCAGGTAGATAGGTCTCATTATGGGAAAGAGAAAACAGAAAACCTTTTCATGGTCCCCCAGGGTAGGCACACACACACACACACACACACACACACAAATTAGAAAATTAGAGACCTCAGATGACCAAGTGGTTTGACACAAGCATTTTTGCTGAGTTAAGGGTTTTCACATAGGAGGCTAAGCCCCTTAAAGTCATAGTGAAATCTCTTTAAGTCTCCCAGTGCTTATGAAGTAAAGCCTAACAAGGGAGGGAGCCTTACTCCAACACACAGCCAGTTTCCAGCATTTCCTAGATTTGGAACTATATGGTGTGGCATGGTACAGAGATGGTCTACGAAATAGAAGAAATGATTTTATTGTAGACATTTAAGGTAAAGAAACTGAGAATGAGCCAAGTTCCCAATCAATACCCAAGGGTCCAGGTAAGAGATAGAAAATTGAACCAGAGGTAACCTAATCCCTTCTATAAGTGTAACCTAATCCTACCATTAACCTAGTCCATCCATTTTGGATTGAGATGTCTCTCCTTAACCTACACTCCCAAAAAGGCAAAAAAGAAAAACTAGTCTCTGGAAGTGGAGGCTCTTTGCTTCTTTTATTCTAGACATGGCAAGAAGCAAGAAAATATCACCAATAATCAATATAATAAAAATATAAACATGCACAGATGACATAGATATTAGAGTCACCAGGCAAGAATTATTAAATAACTATAATTAGCAGGTTAAAGAAAACACAAAAGAAGAAGAATAGAGATATAAAATGATGGTGAATTTTGACAGGCAGTTGGAATCCATATTGAAGAATGAATTGAAAATTTTAGAAATTTTGAAAAATTCAAAATTTTAGCTTAGAAAAATAAAATATATAAAATTTTGAGCTTTATATTTTAAGCAACAGATTGGCTATATCACAAAAAAGTTTAGTGAACTGAAAAATATGTCAATAGAAAAATGCATTAAAAAAAGCATAAAATGGGGGGAGAGATTAATTAAATAGGTAAAAAAAACTTGGGGCATGCTCAAAAATTCTAAGAAACATTTTCCCTGGAACTCTAGAAAGAAAAGAAAGACATTGATAAATTTACTTTTGTTCTATTATCTTTCAGAATCCAGTGAAACGTCAGGGTAGCAATTGTTGCCATCCTGTGCAAGCATCACACTGATATGAATAAATAAGTAGAGTTATAACATTCTTAACAAAAATGCCTGAGCAGGAAAACAAAAATGCATCTTTTTTGTATTATAAAGACATCCATCCAACAGGTTATAGGTCTATTTGTCAATTAATTGTGTCAATTTCAGATTATTTTAGGCTCTAAATCATCTTAGAGTATGTTCTCTGAAGGGTGTGTAGTATAGAAGAATAGTGAAAAATATGGGTATGTGTGTTCTACTTGTTTGTTCAAGGAAAGTCACCATGGAAATGTAAAGGTCATTTTTAGTATGAAGAATGGGGTCACTTTGGGAATGATAAATGATGTTGAATGATCTGGACTTCCAGAAATGGCAGTCTCAAGAATACACATTATTGCCAAAATTTTGTAAAAATTGGTATGCTCAAGGAAGAAAAGAGATTAGAGAAGGGAGAAAAAAAGTAAATTTTGTATTTTTAAGATCCATTTGGTATTAGTAGTTATAGTTCGCAAAATTATATCACTGCCCACAGAAATTTCAAGTGGTCTTACTAATGGTGATTTGATTGTAAATGAGAAACTTAATTTTGTCTGCTTCAGTAAATATTAAATCTCTCAATACAAATAATAAATTTCTCCCTGCCTGAAGCCCCTGTAATACTTATAAGAAAACATTAAATCTACTTACATACAAGACAGAATTATGACTCCATAAAATCATGTTTCTGCTTCAGAGGCAATAATAACTCCAGGTAAACAACAATGACAACAAAAATAGTAAACGTGGTGCCTCAAAAAGGTACTAAAATATTTATTAGAGTCCTTTCACTTATTTTTATTATTGAGAGCATTTGATAATAAAGCCATCAAAACACCAAGGAAATGATGACGCACAAACCTCTTAGACAGTGACTGTCAGAAGGACAACTAGGAAATAAGAAACCTAACACAGGAATACTCCCAGTTTGATCTATGGCATAGCCCCCAAATCTCTCCTCTCTCTCTCTCTCTCTCTCTCTCTCTCTCTCTCTCTCTCTCTCTCACACACACACACACACACACACTTTTTTAAATATAGAATGGGACAATTAAATATACCATTTATATTTGGCATTTGTTGTAAGAATATATGGGCAGGAAGTGTGGACAAAAAAGAGGTCTAAGTGATTCTAATTACTAATGAAATAATGATTATTGGGTGTTTATAATATAGGAGTTATAAATCATGAAAGCAGGATGGGAATCCTCACCAAAAAATAGTGACCAGGTAATTTAAAGTGAAAAAAATATGTGTATAATGAATGGAGAAGTTCAGCAGAAACACACAATGAAGGAAGTGGGAGTTTTGTTAAAGAAATTCACTAAATGAGTCCTTTTCACTATATTAATTTTTGTTATTTAAGTTTTGTTTAAAACTTTAAATAGAAAGTAACTTGTCTAAAAATTCTAACTGGTAAAATAAATCAAAGCTAATTAACCATTCGTTTTCATACTTTCAATGCCGTTGCAACTTGTAAAAAATTTGAAACTAAAAGATCTGGATAATATCATTTCTCTCTCCAAAAAGTTCCAACAGCCTGTTATCTGCAGAACAAAGTCCCAGTGCCTGAGCCTGATATCATGGGCTCTTCCAGTCTTATTTATTTAAAAAATATTTTCAACATTATTTCTGAATATATTTTTCCATATGCTTGATGTCTCAAAAACAGCATCAGACTCGCTTTTCTAGAAAATCTTTCTCTGTTTCTAACACTGGATTATTCAAATCTTTCCTCCTCATTTGCAAAACTCTTCTGCTGCTTACACTCAAACTTAATATCAAGTATCTTTCTTAGCAGTCAAAGAATTCCTCATATAACCATCATTTCAGAGTGTCTTTATTAAAAAGAAAGGTACTTGTAGTTTTCCCCATTATTTGCTTTAAGAAACTTAAAAGCAGGTTCTTGGTCACATTGCTTTTTTCATTCCTCACAGCATATTATATTGATGTTTTCCATATAGCAAGCATTTGCTAAAACAGTGTTGAACCTGTTAATAATAATAATTAAAAAACTATTTCTGATTTTATTTAGCATTTGGGGCAAATAAAGACTGCTGTGTATCTACTGTATAACTATTTCGTTTTATGAATTATAAATGACTTAAATCAAAGTTTTCCAAAACTCAGGTCTCCACTTATGTAGAAAAGTATTAAGAGAGTGTGTGTGTGTGTGTGTGTGTGAGAGAGAGAGAGAGAGAGAGAGAGAGAGAGAGAGAGAGAGAGAGAGAGAATGCCAGAGAGCAAAAGAGGGATAGAAGCGAGGGAGGGAAGAAGAGAGCAGGAGAGCGAGCATAATATATACATTCCTATGGTCATTAGTAAGAATATTGAAATTCCCTTTCATACTATGTGCCTTCCCCCTTCCCCCAGTAATTCTTTTCTTCCACGTTTTTTCTTCTTTTTATAATAAAATTAATTTCATAAGTGCACAACAGAGGAGATTTTTGACATACAGGTGGCAACCTACTTTGAAAATCTACTCTAGGAATTTGTGGCTATTTTGATATATTTAGGGCAGTTATAATCTTCCATTGACCTCCAAAGTTCACATCACATTGAATTTGTAGAATTTCTGACTTCGGCTGGATCAGAAGAACAGAGATTGATGCTTTTTCATTGTACTTTTATCCTGAAGACTTTAGAAGGAGGGAAAAAATATTATAAGTAAACCTGGTCTGGAAAGATATCCAAAGTAATTTTTCTGTCTCAAGAGTGGCAGATAGTGGAGATAAATGCACCACCTTTGAAGTGCTTATCTAAACCAAGCAGAAACCCCTACCCTTAGTCCAACACATCACTATGTGTTTATTAGTAGGATAGAGGAGCTTGGATGTTAAGAGCCTGGAGCAGAAGGTGAACAAGATTGTGACTTATATAATTTTCTTTAGATTCCTAGCTTATCCTTCTCTTTTTTTAATTAGCATGATGGGTAAACAAACTTCATACCTGGGCTTTTAGGTGAACCCTTTGGAGTTTCCTCCAGTATTAGGCCATATATTTTATAATTTTCATGTAATTAACTTTGAAAAGCAATAACAAGGTTCTATTACTGAAACAGCTAGCTAAGAATTTGCTCTAAGAGCTCCTGAGATTGTACAATTTAAATTAGAAGAAAAAAGCTCTCATATTTATTATGAGCATTACCTGTGGAAGGCACAGTGATGAATATGATTAGATAGATAGATGATAGATAGATAGATAGATAGATAGATAGATAGATGATAGACAGATAGATACATAGATAGATAGATAGATAGATATAGATAATTTCACTTAATCTTGGGGAAAGGATGAGATGATATATGTGAGGTAAACCTATTTTACAAGTGAAAATTATTTATATTAAGTAAATTAAGAAAGAAACTCAAAATAAAATACTTAGTAAAGACATAAATCAGAATATATACCCACACCTGTGTGACTTTAATCTGTGAAACAGATGTCCATGATTTTTTAAGAATAAAATTTCTCTCTAATATTTGAAAATTGTCAAGACATCTATAAGTAATTCAAAGTAAATATTTAAAGCCTTGTAAAAACACTGATTCCATTTTCCAAACCCAAAAAGAAGTCATTAAACTATTTTAAGGAAAATTGAGTGACTTATTGGCTCATTGTTTATCATTACATATATTTCACATTTTGTTTGGAAGTAATGTTAAAGAAATCAATTAATCAGATCATAATCATTTATCCCAGATTCATCTCAAACACCTTTTTTTGTGAAAAGGATTCTATGATTAATAATTTCAAAGGCAGTAGATTTGAATTCTAGTTAGACTGGCAATCAAACCTGTCTCCTTACCACTATAACATGCATGTAGCTTTTTATTCTCACCTAAATCCTGACAGTATTTTTAAAAAAATGGTAATATGTTCTTCTTAAGACTGGAACAATCATAAATCTGAATTTGCCTAAAAATAGTTTCTTTTTATGTATGTCTACTACACTTTAAAAAAGTTTTTATTATCCATCTTTTTAAACTGCTTTATTCAGATGAATTAATTTCTATGCAATTCACTCATTTAAAGAGTATATAAGTCAATGGTTTTTAGCACAGCTGCAGATATGTGCAACCATTACTAAAGTTAATTTTATACAATTTTCATTACCACAAATAGAAAAAGATACCTTTTAACTCTCACCTCCCTATCCTCTCATCCTCCAAGCCATAAGCAATTACTGATTTACTTCGTGTCTCTATTCATTTGCTTATTTTAAACATTTATATAAATGGAATCATAAAATGCATGATCTAGTGTGACTGGACTCTTTCACTTAGCACATTGTTTTTGAAGTCCATCCATGTTGTAGCATGTATCAGCATACACTTTCTTTGTATGACCAAATAATTTTCCATTGCATGGATAGACCACATTTTGTTTATCCATTCATCTGTGGATAGGTACTTGGGTTTCACATTTTGGCTTTGTAAATAGTGTTGCTATGAACACTTCTTTACAATCCCTTTTGTTTTTTGTTTTTCTTTCTTTTTTTTTTTTTTTGAACAACAGTTTTCAATTCCTTTGAGCATAAATTAAGAGCAAAATTTCTGAGCTATATGATAATTTGATATTTAACATTTTGAGCAATCACTTTTTCATAAGTGCAGAACTGTTTCCCACAGAGCCTGCACCATTTAAAATTTCTACCAGCAACAAAATGGGTTCCAAATTATTCACACTGTCACCAATATTGTTATTTTTCTTTTCTAAAATTAATATATCTCTAGCTATTATCCTGGGTGTGAAGTGGTATCTCATTGTGGTTTTGATTTACATTTCCCTAATGACTAACAATGTTAAACTTACTGTCATGTGCTTACCGACCTTTGTGTATCTTTAGAAAACTTTCTATTCAGATATTTTTTGTCCAAATTTCTTATTGGAATATTTGTCTTATTATAACTAAATTCTAAATGTTGTTTAAGTATTCTAAAAATTGGACCCCTAGCAGATATACATCTTGCGAATATATTGTCCTATTCTACAGGTTGTACTTTCAGTTTTTTGATAGTGTCCTTTGAAGTATAAACATTTTAAATTTTGATAGAGTTATACATATTGCATCTATATATCTTAGAAATCTAACAATATATTTTATAATTACTTTATATCAATGTTTCATCTTTTTAAAGAAGTTGGAAAATAAAAGATATCAAGTATATTATTTATAGCTTTTGTTATAGTAACTTTTATTTATAATTCTAGTTCTTCATTTGTTTCTGTGAATTGGAGTTACCATCCTGAACCATTTTCTTAGCCCAACATAACTTTTTCTGACCCACCTTCTTTATGCTATTTTTGGCAAATAATTGTTATATGCCAAGAAATATTTTATAGAGATATGTAAATACAGTTTTATATAATTGAATTCTATGTCAGTGAGTAGAAGAAAGGAGAAGGAATATATATTATACTGTCTTGTATAAACAAATAATTACCTTTACTAGGTTTTTGTGTTGTTTTTGTGTTGTTTTTGTGTATATTTAAATTACCATCTGAGGTCACTTGCTTTCAGCTTGAAAATTTTCTTTATTATTTCTTGTGAGGTGACTGTGCTAGCAAAGAATTGTCCTTGTTTTTACTTATGAGAGAACATCTTCATTTCATCTTTGAATTTTAATGACAACTTTGTGGGATATAGATTTCTTCGTTGACCAATTTTATCTTCGAGCAATTTGAATATGTTATCCTACTGCCTCTGGCCTCCCTTGTTTCATCTGAGATGTACACTATTTTTTATTAGGGTTCTCTTATAAGTGATAGATTGTTTTCCTATTGCTATTTTCAAAATTTTCTACCCAGATGACTAGAATTTGCAAGAGAGAATGCTAGCAGCATGGAGCTAACTTAAAGTCTTCAATTGAATACTAACCTGTATCTGTGTCGACAGAATTCTCACAGGATATTTAACAAAAACACTATAAAGAAAATAAACTTTTCTGGGAAATTATAAGAAGAAAAAAATTTCTAAAGTTCACTCAGGGCTCAAAATCACTCCTGTTTCCTATAGACAGAGCCGAGATACCTCATTGAATACAAGGGCCACTTGGTTGGGACCACAGAAGAGATGAATGTTAGAAGTGGGGGAAAATTAGCTTTAGAATAAAGGCTACACTACATATATGCAGTATACCTTTAGTGAGTTTAAAAAATAAGCCTTGAAAGAATCCAACTTGTCTTAAAGTAGCTTTACTATCTACTGGGAAAAGTCCAACAGCTTTACAAAGAATAATAAAATTCAGTACACAGAAACATCAAAGTCTAAATTTTACACAACTAATAAAAATTATTAGATAGATGAAAAAGAAGAAAATATATCTCATTAAAAAACAGGTAATATAAACAGACATAGAAGAAAATAGATGATTGTATTAGCAGACAAGTATACTAAAGTTAATCACTTTCCTATATGTCACCAATGAACAAGCAGAATTTTAAATTAAAAGTACAACATCCTATACATTAGTACCCCCAAAAAACAAAATGCTAAGGTATAAATCTAACACTATATGTGTGTGCGTGTGTATGTGTGTGTGTGTGTGTATAACTAGGCCTAAAGATTCTACACATAATATATAATATATAGTATATAATATGTATAGCATATAAGACATAAATATATTATATATTATAAAACCCAAAGACCTTATATACATAAGACCTAAGAGATAATGACTTTTCCACTACATAAAAAAAATATTTGATGAGCAAAATCAAAGAAAAATTAAATAAATAGATATTCCATGCTAATATACAGAAAAACTAAGTATTGTCAAGATACGAATTCCATCCAACTTGATCTGTAGATTTAAAGCACTTTCAATAAAAATCCTAGCAAGTTATTTGTAGATATCAACAAACTAATTCTGAAGTTTATACAGAGAGTCAAAAGACCCAGAATAGCCAAAACAATATTGAAGGCAAGAAAAGGTGAAGGACTGACACTACCTGACTTTAAGACTTCCTATAAAGCTGCAATAATCAAGACAGTGTAGTACTGGTGAAAGAATAAACAAATAATGAATGGAACAGTATAGAAAGCCCAGAAATAAATCTTGATAAAAATAGTCTTTTTAACAAATAGTACTGAAACAACTGAACATCATATGCAAAAAAAGATGAACTACATACAGACCTTATAACCTTCACAAAAGTTAACTCAAAATGGGTCACTGACTTAAACATATAATAGAAAACTATATAACTTTTGTAAAGTAACATAGAAGAAATTCTAGATAACCTTGAGTATGACGATGACATTTTAGATAAAATACCAAAGGCATAATCTATGAAAGAAAAAAGATGAATCTTATTAATAATTTTTTTTAAAAAATTTGTGCTCTGTAAAAAACAAGGTGAAGAAAATAAGACAAACCATAGCCTAGGAGAAAAATACTTGAAAAAAGTACATCTGATAAAGGATTTATCTGAAATATTCCAAAAACTCTTAAAATTCAACTATAAGAAAACAACCTGATTGAAGAATGAACTAAAGACCTTTAACAGACACCTCATTATAGAAGATACACAGATTTCAGATAAGCATATGAAAAGATGCTCCATATTATGTGTCATCTGGAAAATGCAAATTAAAGCAACAGTAAAGTACAATCACACATCTATTAGAATGGTCAAAATTCAAAACACTGATGACACCAAATGCTGATGAGAATGTGATGTAATAGAAACTCTCATTTGATGTTTGTAGGAATGCAAAATGATGCAGCCACTTCAGAAGATAGTACAGCAGTTTCTAAAATACTAAACATACTGTAAAGTATAGCAGTTGTGTTCTTTGGCATTTACTGAAAAGAGTTGGAACCTTATATTTATAAAAAAAAAAGAAAAACTGCACATGGATTTTTACAGCAGCTTTATTAATAACTGACAAAACTTGGAAGCAACCAAGATGTCCTTTAGGAGGTGAATGCATAAATAAACTGTGACACATCTAGACAATGGAATATTATTTAGCACAATAAGGAAATGAGCTACCAAGCCATGAAAAGACATATAGAAAATGCAGAAAATGCATAAGTGAAAGAAGTCTATCTGAAAAGGCTACAAACTGTATTATCCTAACTGTATGACATTCTGGAAAAGGCAAAATTATGAAGATAATAAAAAGATCAGTGGTTGCCAGTAGTTGGGAGCCTAGGGGTGGGGGAGAATAGGTAGGCCATAGAGGATGTTTAGTGCAGTGAAATAATTACAGACTTTGATCACATCTCCAAAACAACTTCACGGCAGCATCTAGGTTAGAGTTTGATTTACTAGGGACTACAAGCGAGCCAACTGTCACATAAAACTGGTCATTACAAAGTCCTGTGTTGGTACCTTTTCAGGTTTATTTATTTTTCATATCTTTAAACAATTGTCTGTTGAGCAAATTCGTTTCTTATACTAAACAAAAGAAAAGTTTCCATATTACATTTTAGCACATATTACTTAGAATATCTGTGCCAATT
Source organism: Cynopterus sphinx (assembly GCA_030015415.1). Taxonomy (NCBI): domain Eukaryota; kingdom Metazoa; phylum Chordata; class Mammalia; order Chiroptera; family Pteropodidae; genus Cynopterus; species Cynopterus sphinx. The sequence continues at coordinate 123,357,041 of CM057383.1, forward strand.
TCCATATCTATCAGAAGCACATGAGAATTTCTTTCCTACCCACTTTACACAGTGTTAGCATTCTTGAAATATTGGCAAATTTTTGATGTCCACAATTCTTGAAGCTGTATTTTGCAATTGATAAGAAACAAATTTTTTGATAGTTATAGCAAGAGTCCTTTCTTCCTAGGAAAAAAATGCATCTAAATCTACAGCTTATTTGAATATGTTCATTATAAGAATATAATCTGCTGTATAAAATTTACCTTAACATTAATTCAAATAATTGTATATTATTTTGTTCTATTTAAGGAAAAAAAAAAAACCTTTTAAATCATACAGTAACTGTTTTCTTAGGATTAAAATTTATTATAATTAATTTCTTAGTGTTATCATTCCAGAAAAGACAGGTAAAGCCTAGAAAAGCCTAGGATCTTTATTTAGCCACTCTAATAAGCCACTACTAGAATATTTATTCTTTAATAATCTAAAGAATAGAATTTCTTATTTGTAAATGGAGGCAGTGATTAATTTCTAAAAGGATTATAGTGAGGATTAAATGAAATAACATCTGTATAGAGCTTGGCACCAGTCTTGCTATGTAGTAAATTCTCAGTTAATTGTAGCTATTATTGCTACTACTTTTAAAAGTAATGAAGTCTAATAGAAAGTATGAGGGTGTTATTTTCCCCTCTAGGCACCTTTTATCAGGGTTTGAATTCTTATTATGCCAATTTTTACTTCTGTAACCCAAGGCAAATTAGCCTCATTGAGTATCCATTTCTTACATATAAAATAAGAACTAAATAACATTTATCTTACAGTATTATGATAATTACATAACTAAATTAGAGAATTTAACAAAGCTTGGGTAACCACAAATATCTCTAATAAAATCATATTAATTCCAGAATGTGTTTTCGATTAATATTTATGTTTCTTTTCATTATATGAATCAAACTCCTTATTTTGCATCATTTTGCAGGTCAATTGCAGCTTCTAAAACATAATCTATTTTCCAACTCCAAATTAATTAATCCATCTTTTGGCTTACTTTAAATAATTAAGGTTAAATTAAGGCATTTTGTTGGCTTACTTTTTAAAAGAAATATAAGGCTTACCAAAGCTCACGAGTGCTCTGAGCATTTGGCATCTCCTGGGTGGGGAAAATGCCTTGCTTGCATTAGCCAAGTAACTGTGTCCTTCAGCGCATCAGCTGTCTCACTGCAGAGCAGCAAGGCACAATGGCTCCCAGGCAGTTTGGGAACAATTGTCATGCCCTATTAACAAACATAAAGAGAACAGTCTGTTTTCCTCTATTATCCAGGGCGGTACTTTTTACTGCTGCCTTTCCAGCCCTTTATGGTACTATGACAGCAGGCAGAGGGACAGTGATAAATGGGAAGAGACTTGAAGCTTCACATTGGTCTCTAGTGATAACCACATGTTGCACAGAACTAAAAGATCAGTTCCCTTTGTTTTTTTGTACTCAATATAATTTTGGGGGAAAACACTGATGGATGTACCCTGAAGCTATTTGATTTTGTTTTAAAATCTCATTGGATGAAGAATCTAAAAATATACCTTGCAGACTGGCAACAAATTGGCAGAGCTATTTATTATGACATGTAAACATTGAAGCTCAGCCAAAATGGAATGTGACTCCACATGCCACATGAGTTTTGATTATTGATATTTTTATGAAGTTGTTATGAAAAGCATGAGAAATTAAAACATAAATGAATAGTAACTAATTACAAGCGAACCAAAATAATAATTATCTGGGGAGACAGATAGCCTGTTATCAAAAGTGAATAGTCATTTGCCAAGATGTCCAACAAATTTCTAAGAATAATTCCATATTTGAGATAAGGGAAAAATCAGAATCTATGCAGCTGCTCAAGAAATGTTTAAAAGTGAGAAAATATAATTAATATATAAATATAGTTAGTATTACATTAATGTCAATAAGTGGTTATAATGAGAAAATGATTCCAAGTTTGAAGAGGGAATACTGTTAAAGTTATAATTTTAATTCACATCGAATGCACACTTAAATATGCATACTAAATCAACTCTTACCTGTATTTAAATTATTACTACTTGGTTCCTGTTATTACAAGTGATAGGAGCTTTTGATTCTCTTTTTTTTTTTTTAACAGAACTCTCCTTCCTTGTTCTGTATATTATTGAACTTACTATTGATGATTCTAGGGTTTGTTTGTTTAACATACCTTACAATTGTCCCCACAAATCACAGACATGTGATTTGACTGTGGTTTACTCTCTCAAAGGGCTGTTGACCACATTTTTCTTTCTGTTTTTTTCCAATATTTGATAAATTTTTAGACTGTCATGGAACTGGTTTATATATCCCAGATGGTGATGGTATTCATTCAGTAGCTTTCAGGAGGACGGTTTGGCATTCTTCAGCCAAACTCATATTTTTACACATGTACACAATTTCAGTCTTCAACTAAGGAGTCACTGTCAAAAGATGTTTGGTTGGACTACTCTTCACTTGCAATTGCTTTGGAACAGAGTAGCATGCAACAGATGTGATACATCCAGTCAGCACGTATGATTCTCTAGCTACATTTACTAGGTTGGTTGGTTCTTTTGGCAACTTCTAGCAAAAACAATTTGGCTTCAAGTGCTTAATGTTAATATTGCATTCAAGATTAATACATGAAATCCTTGAATCAAAACATAATGGAAAACCTGATGAAATCAAACTGCCAATTGGAAATGTATGGAACAAATAATTTTTTCTCTCTCTCTCTCTTTTTTTTTTTTTTTTTTTTTTGGTCACATCACAAGTAACGATTCCTCACAACTATGAACCTGAACTGAAAGTCCAATTTGTGGACTTCCTCTTTCCTATGTAGAGTAGACAGAATGTTCAGACTGAGAATTTCCATTGCGACAAAAGCAAGTAACCTTGTGAAATGAAGACTCACTAATCAATTATTCTTCTTAGAACCAACAATTGTTTTTCGTATGTGTCTGTGAGTAGTGATAGATTATTAGGAAATATTTTATAGAATACAAAATGAAAGTGGAACTGCAGTTATATTTAGGATTAGTCAATAGAAGGGGTTTGTTGTATTGTGTAACTGTGGTTCCCTCCATATGTTTATGGTAGTTCGTGCTCAATCTCTTTGGCTCGAACAGCAAACTGATTTCATTTTATCAAGTAAGTTTTCTTTAATATGAAAATTTATATAGGACTATTTTGGAAGCAGAACACGTAAAGTATTCTAAGGACATTGACTACTTACTATGTTTATAACCAGGGCTCAGGTTGGGGGAAGGTAGGGAGATTCTGGTCAAAGGGTATAGGCTATTAGTTTAAGATGAATAAACTCTGGGGATCTAATGTACATCATGGTGACTATAGTTGATAATACCGTGTTGTGCATTTGATATTTACTGAAAGATAGACCTTAAGTGTTTTTACCACCAAAAAAAAAAAAAGTAATTATGCGAAGTGATAGATATGTTAATTAATCTGATTGTGGTAATCATTTTACAAAGCAGACATATGTCAAATCAGCACTTTGACTACATTCAATTGTATTTGTCAATTATACTTCAATAAAGTTCAAAAAAAATAAATGAAAGTCTTAAGCAAAAGAAATCTCATACAGAAACCAGTTTATAAAACCAGTAAATACAGATCTATCAGCATGCAGCTCTCCCTTTGCCTATCATGTGCACATGCATGCAAGCAAGACACAAAGACACCCTCAAGCCTTCATGCACTGAGAGGGAGACTGAGAGGAAGAGAACAAGGGCAATCTCACTTCTAAAAAAAGGCTTAAATCTGAAAAATCCAATTTTAAGGTCTCTGTCCTATGTTCTGATTCTATTTATGTAGCTGTATATAATTAAATGTCCCAGTATTTATAAAGCAAGTTTGCTTCCTAATTATGGGTCATAACAATTTATTTGTGAAATTATTATGCCGGAAGGCAGCGATAACACACACACACACACACACACACACACACACACACACACACGTGTGAAACTTTCTATACCTATCTGTGTAGTGTTTAAATGACCACTTTGTTCACTTCTCCGTGAATTTTATAAATATTGGATGCTTTTCATTTATCACGGTCTAAAAAAGTTTTCTGTACATATAGAAAAACTATGTTACTCTCTTTAAAAACAATACTGCAGTTCGACAGTTATCTTTTTTGAGTATTCAGAGTATTTATCTCCTGCTTCATACTACTAGATTAATTCAACAATTTCTATTACAGCCCTATCCAGGGTTTCTGAAAATGAAATTACTATAAATCTCTCCAGACTTAAGAAGTCATCAAATATATGAACAAACACTACTATCTCCAAAATTAAGATATCAAACAAAAAAATTGCTTTTTTTTTTAAAAGCTTGCAAACATTGTTAATATCTGACAAGGAAAAATGGTGTTTGCTAACATCTTTCGTACAGCTGAACTTAAACCCATCTTGTAATTCCTAGGACTGAAATCAGAGGAATTATTCTTTTCCAGTCTTATTTCATTATCCAGTCATGGTGGAACCAAAGCAGTTATCTTGAGAGTACCTGAAGAATTTTCATTCTCTATGCAAATAAAAATTTTATCTAACAGCCAATTATATTTTGCATACCTGTTGAATAGCAGGCATCATGTTAGTCACCTGGGATATCAGTTTAAATAATATATGGTATCAGCCTTCAAAAGATTTATAGTCTATTATATAAGATCAGACAAATATAAAGCGTAATAAAATATGATGTATTCCTGATAGAAGACTGAATAACATGCTATGGGAGGAAATAAGAGGAACTTCTGAATCAGACTTCGATTCAAAGGTCAGGGATGGATTTCTAGAGGAATGCTAAATTACCTGAGTTTTCAAATTTAAATTTTGCTGAAAAGTCTATATCACCAGGCAAAGAATTAGCCTGTGTGAAATCATGGCAGTATGACACCATATGCCTTCCTCAATAAACCTTATGCCATTTATTATAGTAAACATCACAAATAGAAATGTGATTTGAGAGGAGACTTCAGAGGGACAAGTGTGCTAAGCTACAGAGTTTTGAATTAGCCCTGAAATTTACATAGAAGTACTGAAAGATTTAATATGAATAAGATGATAATTTTTAGAGAAGTTGTTGTCAGTAGCATTGTTAATAGATTAAAAGGGATACTGATTAGAGGTTGAAAATCTATTATGCCATTATACTGATTCAAGTTTTAACAGACATGAGCTTAAGGTTTAATGAGTGGTGATAAACCTAAGAATTAGTGTGAAAGTCAAGAGTTATAGAGCATTATCAGATATAAGATATGAAAGAGGGTAGTGAGTGAGAATATCGAGGAAGAATGTAATTTGCAGGGCTCTTTTGTTTTGAAAAATATGTTCTTGCTACAATTATTTTCTAATAAAAGAGATACTTGAAGAAAACCATGCACAGAGCAAAAGGTGATGAGTTTAATTTCTTATGTGTTGAGTTTGAGGAGCTAATGGAAGACCCAAGAAAAAAACACTTCTCATAAGATCCACAAGTGGTGCTAACAGGAGAAGTCTGGAATAAAGATATCAACTCAGGAGTCATTAAAATTCTACATGGTAATGAAAGCCATAAGTTTTGATGATTACAAAAGCAGACATCTAAGGGGCAAACTGACAAAGAAACCGCAAAGGAAGTCAACTAAGATTTGCTCAGGCAAATACAACAGTGATAGTCAGTAATGTGGTTCATATAAATTATTGCCTAAGGGCAAAAATAATAGATGCATACTACTTAAACTCAAAATCTGCTCTACTATACCTAAATATATCACTGTCAGCAAGTTGTTTAAACACCTTGAGCCTGTGTATTAATCTGTTAAATGGTGATATTAATAATACATATCTCTCAGGGTCATGGCCATTTTAAATATTAAATGAAGTTCTTAGCATTTGATAGAAACTCAATAAATCTTGGCTGTTGTTAGCATATTTTTTGAGATATAATTGACATATAACATTAAATTAGTTTCAGGCCTACAACGCAATGATTCTACATTTGCATATATTGCAAAATGCTCACCACAGTAAGTCTAGTTAACATCTATCACTAAACATAGTTACAATTTTTTTCTTGTGATAAGAACTTTGATAATCTATTTTCTTAGCATCTTTCAAATATACAATAGAGGATTATTAATTATAGTCGCCATGATGTACATTTAAATTATATCACCATAACCTACTAATTTTATAACTGGAAGTTTGTACCTTTTGACCCACTGCACCCATTTCTCCAATCCCTCCCCCACTTCTGGCAACCACCAATCTACTGTCTGTATATATAAGTCTGGTTTTGTTTTTTGGAGTGAGAGCATATGTTATTTCCCTTTCTCTGTCTGACATTTTACTTAACATAATGCCCTCAAGTTCCATCTATATTATCACAAATAACAGGGCCTCTTATTTCTCATGGCTGAATAAAATTTCATTCTACATATATCACATCTTTTTACCTATTCATCTTGGCATTCAGTTTGTTTCCAAACCTTGGCTATTGTGAATAATGCTACAATAAACATGTGAGTTCATATATTTTTCTGATAGCCTGTTGTCATTTCTATGGGGTATATACCCAGATATAAAAGTGCTGAATCATCTGGTAGATCTATTTTGAGTTTTCTAGTAAACTCTATATTGTTTTCCATAGTGGATGAACCAATTTTGTCTTTTTTTTTTTATTGAGTATAACTAACATATATTATATTAGTTTCAGATGTACAACATAACGATTCAACATTTATACATTGCAAAATGCTCACCACAGTACAAAGTTACAATATATTTTTTCTTATGTTGAGAACATTTAAGATTTACTTTCTTAGCAACTTTCAAATTGGCTAGATATTATTACTGACTATAGTCATTGTGCTATACATTACATTCATAGGGCTTATCTATTTTAAATCTAAAAGTTATTAGTAATAATCCATTAAGCAAATTATCCAAGCCTACTAAAATTTAGCATTCCTAAACTAAATAAATATTATTGGAGATACTGAGGCTCTAATGCAGCAACTAATAAGTCAGTAGATGTTTACATGCAAATGGTAGAGGTTATGTGGTATACAAGAATGATTTCCTAGTAATGCATTATTGGTGATATCTTGACTTAGTTCTTGATTTCCATTTGATGACTTTTTAATACTTTAATTATAAATCATTATCTTTTTAATATACTGTGGATGTTTGCATAACCCTAAAGCATGTATATATTTGTAGTCTATAATTTTCCAATAGCTATAAGCTTTAAAAGATTTATGTGCTGTAGTCAAAATATGAATCATTCATATCACTTTTGCAAAAGGAAATAGATATCCATTCCTCCAAATATTGCTTATAGTGTGCAATACTTCATTGGTGATCTCTTTTATATGGGCTTGGGTAAAATGCATGCAAAAATTGCAAAATAACCTCAAGGTAAGTATAATTAAATTACTCCCTTTTTTTAAAATTGGTAGGTCATTATGTTATAGATTAAGGGTATAAACTTATAGTATAAGCCTTATGACACATTAAAAAATAAATTCCTATACATTTTGTATTTATTATCTATTGCTGCATAACAAATTGCCTCCAAATAAGTGGCTTAAAACAATAATATTTATTACCTCTTGATGTCTGTGGTCAGTAATTTTAAGTAGAATGCAAGTGTTTGTCTCTGCTCTGTGATGTTTGGGGGACATCATCTGGAATGCTGGACATTTGTGGGACAAAAAATACCTGGAGTCTTGACTAAGGCTGAAAAATCCACTTCTGAGACGACTCACTCCCATGACTGGCAAATTGGTTCCTTTCTACATGGGCTTCACGAATGAACCTTTCCATATAACAACAAATGTGCCTTCATAACATATTCTTCTGGCTTCTCTTTAGATAGATCCAAGAGAAGATGAAAGCAGCAATTACTTTTATGACCTAGCCTTAGAAATTATATGTTGCCTATTATGAAATGTTTAATTAATTAGAAGGAGCCATTGTAATGGAATCACTCTTACATTTTAGGGATGGGTAATTAGATTCTGTGATACTGTGATTTATAATAAATATACAAATATAATAAATATTTGGTCTTTGTCCTGCATTCTGGCTCAGAGCTGCTAAAACCCTTGTGATTTCTTAAATGATGAGAGGACAAAGCGTCTTCTGTTATGTTAATGAGGTGGCTTTTGGAAAGCATAAAAGGATGGTTCCCAAAGAGCAAAACACAACAGAAGGGTGGAACTTTCAGCCTCTCCCTACCCCTAGGGACAGGAAAAGAGGCTGGAGGTTGACTCAATAAACAATGGCCATTGTGATCCCTTGCTCTGCAGGAATTTGCTACTCAAAATCTGGCATCTCTCAAAGTCAGTCCTCAGGCTTATATACCCAATGGTTTCTTCTAGCATTTTATTTTCCTAGACTTCTGACTGGCAAATACCCTCAGGGGAATAGTTAGGTAAATGTGAATCTCTCTCTTCACATTGTGCTTTCTTTCTCTCAGGAATTGCAGTCCCTGAATTGTGCCTGCATTAATTTCTTTCCAAAGATTTCAGACAGTTGTTTCATGTATTTTCTTTAGATTCTATAATTATATTTGGCAGAAGGATTAGTAGATGCAAGCTATTTTATTATGGTTGTCTTCCTCTTTTACTCTGAGCAATTTGGTAGAAAATTATTTTTATTGTTTACTGATTTTTTTAGAATTTGTAAATGTAATTATCTGAGCCTGGACATACATATCTATGTTGGAAAAATTTTGTTATAAAATTGCATTTTTTATGGATATAAAGATATTCAGATTTTCTTGTTTTTCTTTGTGTCGTTAAGTTGTATTTTCAAGAAACTGATTAATTAATTAAACTGATTAATTTCATTAAGTCATTAAATATTATGTCATAAAGATTCCATAATGGTCTCTTATTATATTTTCAATAAACCTGTATGCAGGTTTAATTTTTAAATTAATTGGAGCTTTCAACATTTTAAATATGAAGTGCTATTATATTTTTCAAAATTTAAAAATATCAAAATCAGTCGTTCTTTTTCCTTTGCTCTTTAATAACCCAGAAACATTTTAGAAAATTGATGGAATTCTTTATATACTACTATTCTGTACCTTTTATTATATTTTTCTTATAAAAATTTCTATATTTAGACATGAAAAGCTTCCTCATTCTTTTATTTGGCTACCTGATATAGATATATGATAATTAATTTACACATCTCCATTGACAAACATCTAAGTAGGCTTGTTATTGAAGCTATGCCGCATTGAATAATGCTTATTAGGTCTCTTCCCACACATATATGCATATGTATTTAAAATTAACTTTCTATAAATGCAACTGCTTAGTCAAATGAATGTATTTATAATTTGGAAAATTTTCTCCAGATTTTCTTTTTTAAAAATTTATCCTAATTTACACTCCTGCTTGCAAACAATGTGTGAGAGCCTGTTTCTTCGCATCTTGTCAACAGAATATAAGTACTTTTTTGAAAAAAGTGGATTCTCAATTTAATGTTGATTTCTCTTTATTCTTTTATAATTAAGTTTTTTCCTATGTTTAAAAAGTGCTTGTATTTTTATTTTAACTGCCTATATCCCTCTTCCATCTTTTATTGGACTTTTGGTTGATCCTGAAATAATAGTGGAAGCTCTTCACATAATAGAGAGATATACTTTTTGTCTGAGACCTAAGTTATAAGTACCTCCCCCTGATTTTTAGCATGCCTTTGGCATTCCTGTGGTGATGTTTATTATGAGGCAGATTTCATAAAATTTTTACATAGTAAAAGTATTTTTGAATGTAGAAATAATATGTTAATTTTAATATTCCATTGTATAAATATGCTACATCTTAAATATTGTTAATTTTATTTTTGAAGAATAGTTAAAAGTTTCCATGTTGAAGCTAGTATAAATAATGCTTCTTGGAAGATTCCTGTACAACTCTCTTGATGAATAGGTAGATGCTTTTCTATTGAGTTCTAGGAGTATATTTGCTGGTATTTTCATGTTTGGCTTAGTTTTAGTAGATAATGCCAAGATGAGTTTCAAAGAGAGATATAATTATTTCACTTTGTTACCATACTTGATAGAGACATTAAATTTGTGCCTTGCTGGTCTACGATGGAGTACCTCAGTGTAGTTTCCACATTTCTTTATAAGTCTTCAACATGTTTACCATCCTTAGCATCTTTTCTCTTTATTTTCTGTGATAATATTTTTTTTTCACATCTTTTCTGTGCCTCAACAGCACAGAAGTACAGAACTGAAAATTTTCTGATGTATTAGCATCTCTTATAAAAGCTCTTAGATTTTTGGTATGTATTTTATTCCACAAGTGTTTCTTCTTCTTTCTCCTCTTCTTTCTCTCCTTCTTCCTCTATCCCAGTACTTAATCCTCCTACCCATACCCCCTCCACCTTCTCTTCCTTCCTCTGTATTCTATTAATGTCAAAATACTAACTAATGTTTTAATTATCCTTTATCTCATAAAAATTTTTTTTCTGGGATTTTTAAAAATTTGACATTTGATTTTTATATCTCATTCATTTTTTGACTCATAATGCCTTTATATGTTCCTTGGCTTCTTCTTTATAACTTTTTATTTCTAAAGGCTCTCTGTTCTTCCTATTAAAAACACGTCCTGTCAGAGAAGGAGACAGAAGCATGATCACATATTGCATGAACAGCAAATTACTCAAGATGGGACCACGCCCAAGATGAGACTGTTAGACTTTACTCACACGGGCCAATGAAAATAAACATCTGGAGCTTACCTAAATACAAAAATACAAAATACAAAAATACAAAAATAGCCCCTTTTCCTTGCCACTCCAGGAAAATACAATTGGTTTATCTTTGTGATTACTTCATTAGCCTTGATTCCTCTGATTCTTAAAACTTAACCTAGTGTAGGGAAGATTCTAACTCCAGCACAATCACTTGTCCTTATTCTTCCAAAGAAAAGATTTACTTTTTTTTATTTAATCTCAAATGTATTTGCTGTCTCTATTAAACAGGTTCCTGATTATCTCAAAAATCTATAATTGTAGCATTTCTCCCCTTTGCTTTGCTTCAACTTGCATATAACACTGCTTCTACTTTTCCATGTGATTTTCACTCATATTCCACTCATATTGTTCTTTAGACCTTCAATGTCTTGATATCTTTGTCCCTATATCTCATTCTTCTTGTTGTTTTGAGGTGATTTTAAGAGATATTGGGAAATGTTATTTTTTACTTTGTTTTCTTTCAAGTGATTGCTTCCACCATTCTTTATATTTTATTTGTGACCTACTTAGTACTCCACATTACACTACAATATTTTCCTGCTGTTTGTTTCCTAATTACATTGTAAGCTTCTAAAGGCAGATTTTGTTTTGTTTTGTTTTGTTTTTTTAACTCATCTGTATTCTGGGAAGTACTCAACATTGTGTCTTAACACACAAAGAATGTAAATGGTGGAAGATGAAGTTATTAATGGTGGTTGAGAAGACAGATGATTTAGTTCTATAAATAAAAATCTTTATTTTTTTTATTATTATTTTTTTAGTTTAGTGTTGTAAAACTTAAAGATTTGCCAAAAGACAATGACTGATTATAAAAGACCGTGGTCAGGTTTGTTGTACTATCAAGAGTGAGATTTGTAGAATGAGAGGTATAACTAAGGTTAAAATTAATGAAAAGGAGAAATGAAATTCAAGTAAACTGAATTTAATATTGTGTACTATATCTGATCTTGTTTGAAAATTGGAATGGAATTAAATGGGTCAGGATTGGTCTGACTACTGGTCTGGGTGGAACTAAATTGAAATCAATTCTCAAGAAAGAAATAAAGTATTTTGTTCATTAAATCAAATTAGATAAATGTTGTTTAATTAATGGATTAGTTTGGATTATTATCATTTATAATGCTTTGACTAGATTGAATTCCATTGAAAAAGTATAATAGAATGATATAGACTAGGTAAGTGAGGGTTGGAATGTTCTAAATTGAACATTATAAAATGAGCCTGGTCTTAAGTAATGAGGTGTGTTTTGTATTGAATTGAGATTTCTTAACTATATAAAATTTAACAGAAAGCCTTTTCTTAGAGAATTATGCTAAAAAGTGTCTAAACTCAAAATTAACCAACAATTCAAACATTTTTTAATAAAAATAGTTACCGTTACACTGTTTTCACCTTATCATTGGTTCAAGTCAACATATTTTCTTTTTTTTTTTTTTTAAGTACATTTCTGGTTGGATGTTCTAGCATTGCTAACCTTCAGGAATGCATATACTTTCTAAAGGCCAAACTGCATATTTATAAGAGAAACTTGCATTTTTACTTTTCTTGATTTCTCTCAAATAACATATTCTACTAATTCTGTCTTAAGAAACTACCTTCCTAAAGAAATAAAAATAATTCAACTAATTTTTCAAAAGCATTCATAGATAATATTTAAGAAACTATGCATAGATGTTTTAATACAACTTTATTTACAAAAGTGGATGGTGAGTCATATTTGGCTCATGTGTCAGTTTTCTGATCCCAGTTAGAGTAGACCAAAAAATTTAAAAAGCAGAGAAGTTGAGTAATTTTTACACAAAACTAGTAATTGGCCAACTTATTTAATGAGATTATCAAAACAGAAATTTTTAGAATAATCTTTAATCTTTTTTCAGATAGATATTTTAGTTTACTTTGACCCACATTACTGTTCCTTTATATATTTGTACAACATTTAAGAGTTGTGTGTAGAAGAATTTTGTACCCTGAAATATTCTACTTAAAGTGAAGAATCTATGACTTTTCCCATACATCCTCTGCAATTATCTTATTTTTTTAAGTCATTAACTTCAATCTGAGAAAAAAAATGATAAAGATGGGTTGAAGATATAATAAAATAATTAATAGTAGAAAGTATAATGGGCCTTGTTTTCTCTCAATAAGAGGAAGACATTATCATACTCATCTAAACTTTTCAAATACAAGAGAAATTTCTCATAGCATCATAAACTACATGGTTATTTGTAATTCCAAGAGACTGATTTTAAAATGTGTAAAATTCACTGTTCTCATTAATAAAATGTCTATTGTCAATGGGAACAGCCAAGTACTTCAAACAAAAGTTACATTTTTTATTATATATTTTTAAATTAAATTTATTGGGATAACATTGATAATAAAATTACATAGGTTTCAAGCGCACAATTTAATAATATATCATCTGTATACTGCATTGTGTGTTCACCACCCAAAGTCAAAACTTCTGTTACCCATATATTTGACCCCCTTTACCTTTAACAATATCCTCCTCCCCCGTTTCCCACTGGTAACCACTAAACTGTTGTCTGTGACTCTGAGTTTTTGTTTGTCTTGTTCTGTTGTTACTTTGTTTTTTACCCCACATGTGAGTGAAATCATATGGCTCTCAAATTTTTCTGTTTTATTTTGCTTGATAGTTTTTTAAAAACTTTTTTTTTCAGATTTTGACACAACGAAACTTTTAAAACTGTTATCAGTTTGAACATAAGACAGTGATGTTGCAACTTTAACTAATGAACTCCACTTTCGAAATGTGAGTGGGTGGCCCATGTATATAGATGACCATTTAGTTTCTGTGTCAGCCTCCATCCACTTGAAATTATTACCATAACATTTCTTTTGAAACAGATATGCCTCCCATATGTTTTATCTTATATACTTAAAAAATTTTTTTTAAAAATGGGATTATGGCTCATGTGAAGCAGAGGATTTCAATCAACCTGTCCAAATCAATGAACAATTTCTTTGCTTAAAGTACTGCCAAGAACAGATCAAGTCTTAATTTTAATGTGTTCCGAAAGATACCATTGGGTGATAGATTATTCCAAAATTTTTTGTAACAAATAGTGGTAGAATTATTAAACAAATCACTAGAAGGGCATTATATCATTTTAATGATTAATGATGACTATTGCAAAATATTTTTTCACTGAATGGTTTTGTCATTCAAATGCTCTGAGGCGAATCAAATTGGCTCTCTTTGTTTAGTTTTGCACATGCCATTTAATGTGAGTTCCTTATTTAAAAAAAAATATATATATATATTATCTATTTTTCTATCTATGAATATAAAGCTAACTTTCTCATACATTTTAAACTCCATTAAAAATTTTCTAGAGAGACAGTGATTGTATTGGAGTATGGACTATCTAAAAAGTAGAGTATATTCATATGTTATTACTGTGGTTGCAACTCTTACAAAGGGCTTTGCAACATGTTCTCCATTTTAGCAGGTGGCTAATTTTCAGGTAGTTTATATAATAACTGCTATTGGTTTCTTCTTTGTTTATCTTCCTTTTAGTCAGATATTACTCATGATCCCTTCTCTCTCTCTCTCTCTTTCTCTCTCTGTCTCTCTTTTGTATTTAATACATTACCAACTGCACACATTATGTGAAAGTACTTTTTAGTGTAAATTACTAAATATATGTGTAAGAGAGATGATGATGATGATAGAGAAAAAAATCTCAAAATGCATTTAGAAATGCATTATAAAATTCTGAATAAATTTTATATTTAAATTCATTATAAAATTCTGTCATGTAATTGTAAATCATTTCCTCAAATGGAAAGTATATGTGGTTTTGTTTTTCTCCTTGCAATAGACAGGTAGAAACATCAAAGAATTTGTCAGGAATTTCTCCCATGGTTCAGACTTCTTAAAATCAGAGCTTCCACACAATAGAGATCAATTTCAACTATTCCATGATATATTGTGAAGGTGATATTAATATTTAATGACTTTTAAAGAGCTGTCTAAACTCTCAATTTATTTGGCTAGGTCTAAGCTTAACAATGCCAAGAAGGATGTATTTATAAATTATTTTCTTTCAATGTGTTATTTTCTTTATTTTTCTGACATTTAAATTAATAAATATCTGCTTTATAATGCATATTAAAAATATAAAAATGAATGTTTTATGTTATAAATTCATATTATTGCTAATGGAATCATTTTATCTTTAGATTTTAATGATGATATTAAAAAATAAATATGACCATAAAATTTTACAGTTGCCAGAGAATAAAAGAAAGTCAGAGAATGTATCTCTAAATCTTTAATTCCTGAACATTAACTCTTAGAGTTTCATGCCCTTTTAAAATTTAATATATGCTTTCCTCCCTTTTAAAAGAGGCCAGACAGAAATCTTAACAGCCCCATTTCAATCTAGTAATTGACCACTTTTCACTTTCTTTTTATCCTGGGATGACTTTGCTGCAGAGTCCTTTATTTAGTTTGAGTTTTAGAGAATTCAGAATTGATCATTCTGGAAACTGATCATAGTACATCAGACTTACCAATTAGGCTATAGTATTTACTTACTGTAAAAAATTAATACACTGAAACATCATTTAAAATAAAATAGGGAGGTTAGAAGGGGGAGGTCTCACACCCTACATTGATTATAAAGCCCAAAAGGAAAATGTATTTGTAACAGCTTTTCCAAACTTCCTTTTCCCTTCTGTAAAAGAGCTTCTTTGTTTTAGCATTCTTGCACATGGCTTGCCATAGTTGCTTGTACTAGATTGTAATTCCTTATTATTACTGAAATAAATTTCACTGGAGAAATACCTGTTTGACTCTATCGTCAACACTTAAAGGGATATACAGATGTCAGTGTTATCTCTATAAATAGCACTGTTTTAAATTTTATTTATCATAATGCCTACTCAATAAGTATTGAAATACTAGTATGTGTTAGATGTGTAGTGACAAGAGATACAGAGATGACTAAGGTATGGGCACTAATAATAAATAATTAATAGACTGAATTCAGAAATCTAAACTATAGTCTGTGAGCTAACTTCAGCCCACAATCTGTTTCTGTAAATAAAGTATTACGGAAATGTTTACTATCTGGACATTTTAAGAAAATATCTGCTGACCTTTTGTCTAACTGGTTACATTGGATGAACAAAAAGAATATATTCATCTGCTTTCATACTGAATTTTATGAGTAATGAACAATAAACTCTACATACAGACACACATACAAAGATTTAGATGTATGTGTGTATATGTCGTTCTTAGTTATCCCTCAAGCATTAATAACATTTCTTGATAATCTATTTCCAGCAACAGAACTTAATTACTTTAGTTGAATTCTGACCAAAAAAAAAAAAAAAGGCATAGCATATTGACTGCAAAGATCATGCCTGAATTTTTTTTTTTGCCTTTTATTTTTTACTTCTTAATCACCACATAGTTGTTTTTCTCCAAAATGAGCATGAAGGCTGTGAAAGAAGGAAGAGGTATGACCCAAAAGGCTTTATCAGACAGAATATTCTTCCACATAGACCTATTTGTCTATTTTTTAATAGATCATTTATTTAGTACCAAAATAACCATTTTTGTTTTACGTTATGTTATTTCATTTACTTTTATTTATTTTTGTCACAGGCTCAAGCATAAAATTGGTACATGCCTCTGTCAATACTTGTTGATTTACTTTGTAATCTCTCTAATAGCATTTGATTTCTGGAATTAGAGCAGATGTGCTTTAGAAAAAAGAAAAGTGTATACAATGCAATTTTATTTCAGTCTCACATAAATACAACATAGACCAATGATTTATTAGTAGATCTTTAGTGAGAAGTAAATGAATTGTAACTCATGTACCAGTTTGTGAAACTGTGCACCTAGATTTTAGGAAAAAATAATATTTTACTTAAGCCATTCCTTCTTAAATGTGTTTTTTACATGGTTTTATAAAATCATTAAACTTGTCTAGGAACTAGGCCATAAATCTAATACTAAACATTAAGGATCGATGAAATTAACTAGTGTACGAATGTCTTTTTTGATACCCAGTGGGTGGTTAAGAAGCTAAATAAACAAACTAAGGAGACCAGATGGAAAATCTGCCCTATTTGTCAAACCAATATGACATAGTTGTCTGAATTTACTTTTGAATTTGGCTTTTGATCATCCTTTTAATTAACCCATCTTATACAAGAGTTTATTACTTAGAGAAGTTGACTCTTTCCCCAATACATGAAACACTTTTTCTTTGTTTGTTTTCCTCTAAAGTGAAAAGGTGGTAGTTTCAGTCTTAGTTGAACCAAAATTATCAAATCATGGAGAGAAGCAAGGAAAAACTTCACTACCTATCAGTCTCTCATCCTGGCCTCTCACCTGTGTGTGTGTGGATTATTGCAATTCTCCCTAACTGCTACCCTATTTTTCTTCTTTTTCCCTTACATTTGTTCTCAGCCAGAGTGATTCTTCTAAAAGGGAAGTCAGAACATATCATTCTCCAAAATCATACAATGATTTTCCATTTCAATTAGAGGAAATGCCGAAGTTCTTCTAGTAGTTTAGAAAGCCCGGGTTAATTTTCCTTTTCCTCTTAATATTTCCTCTCCTCACATACGCTTTACTTTCTGACATTATATCCTAGTACTTTCCTTTAGCTCATTCCATTATAGTCACACTACTGGCTTTGCCTTTAAATTCCTACTTATTCCTTCTTCGGGAATTTTACTCAGGATTTCTTTACTTTGCTTACTTTCTCACCTTCTTCAATTTCTCTCTCAAGTCCTACTTTCTCGCTGATGCCAAACCTCACTGCCTGTTTAATATTGCAACCCACATCCATCTTGAGCACAATCTTCAGTACCCTAGCATAACTTTTCAATTTATGCATAGTACTTGCCACCTCTTAATATATAACACAGTTTCTTAGCTTATTGTGCTTTTTCTTTTCTGCTTATTGTTTCTTGGTCTCTCCCTGATGAAATAAAGTCTGGAATTTAATTTTTTTCACTTATGCTGCTTAAATACCTAGAGTACATAGTAGACAATCAATAAATATTTACAGAGAAAGGTAATGTACCAGACCAAATGTTCCCTCTTGAACTAAACCAAAGATTGTATTGATCTTAATATTAGAATAAATATCCTGAAGTCCTAGATAGAAGAGAAATTATACCAACTGAGAACTAAAAAATACATGTAAATATTTTTGTTAAGAATTTAGTTTTTTTAGAAGGCAATGCTTGGAGACTGTTTCAGTATGTGTGAATTTCCCATATACTTTGTGTACAAATGTAATTCATTTAAATAATGCTTTATGAATTTTCAATTTGCTTAGTAATTTATTTCTGAAACAGAGCTTTATTATCCTCACATTCTAAATATATATAGTAATAACTAATATATAGTAATAGGTCAGTTACCTTCATCATCGAGTCCTTCAGGCAGTCAGCATAAGTCATTTGCTATTCTATTTTTTGTTTTCAAGAAAATGTGTTAGCAAAGAAAAATTTGGAATATAGAAATGAAGAAGGAAGTTGTAGAGGTTACAACAAGGTGCTTTAAACCTCTTTAAGGAAGAAAATAAAATTCTTGGAAAAACTGCCCATTTTCATTTGAAATGGTTATGCAAATCTTAGTTTTCTACTTTATAGTTGGTGGCTATCTAAAAATTATTCATTACTCTTTCTGTAACTAACTGTTGGCAAGTCTTATTTAGATATTTACTTCACATTGATGAATGAAAAGATCTTTCAGAACTTTGCTTTAGTCACGTACTTAAACATTTTGGGGAATGAATTACGATTGCAAAAAATAACCCTTTGCATACTAAGAACCTAGGTTCTATACCTGGTTGAAATATGTTCTAGCTATATCATCTTAGGCAAATCTTTCAACCTAATATCTAATTTCCCAAATAACATCAGTCTATAAATGTTACCAAATTTGAGATTAAATGATATAACATATAAATGAAAGCATTTTAAAGGCATTCTTCAATTGTTAATAATTTTTACTACTATAGTATATTACAATTACTTTAATATTATGGTATAATAAAAATAAAAGATGGTGATCTAATATCAGTCTTCCAGAATAAGTGTAGACAGTCAGAGCCAAATAAACAAATAGACGTCAGATGATGTTATATTAAAAATATTCATATCTTTCTGTGATTGATGAACAAATCCAAAAGTTTTATAATTCTTAAGGCTCACTATCATGACTAGAAACATCATTATTGATATTGGAAGAGAGCTATAGAGGAATTAACCACCCTATAGAGAGGGCTATTGCCAGGAATAGCTACAAAAATAACCTATGTTTCTCACAGTGGCATTGAATTTTGGCGAATTCACAATTAAGAGAATAATTTCTCTTCAGTGTAACTTGTATATACTCTATGACATTCTCTGAGCCTTTATAAACAGATTTTGTTACAGCTGACTTGATACTGTATCATTGACAATCATATAGAATAGCAAGATTCTTGGTGAGTTTTAGTCAAGATGACAGGGAAGGTAAATATTGTGCTTGCCTTTTCCCATAACCACAAAATAATTACAACTAAATTATAGAATAGTCTACCTGAAGAACAATCTGAAGAGTAGCTGAACATAACTCCTTAACTGAGGATAAAAAGAGAGGCCATACTGAGACAGGTAGAAGGGGTAGAGATGCAAAACCAGCTGGCCATTCACTCACATGTGACAGTTTAGCATCAGGAGAAATATCTTGGCCACAGAGGTCACCCTGGAGGAGTAAAAATCCTCAGCAAACAAAAGAGAACAGCAAATAATTTTCAAAGTAAGTAGATAAAAGGAAGTAATAAATATCAGGACCAGAACAATCAAAATAGACACTAAACACACACACACACACACACACACACACACACACACACACACACAGAATCAATACAACCAAGAGCTCATTCTTTGAAAAGATAAACAAAATTAATAAACCTTTAATCAGATTTATTAAGAATAAAAAAGAGAGGACTCAAATAAATTCAGAAATAAAAGAGAAATGACAAAAGACTTCACAGAAAGGCAAAGGAGTATAAAAAAATACGATGAACAATTATATGCCAACAAACTGGACAATCTGGAAGAAATGGATAAATTCCTAGAAACATTGTCTCCCCAAGACTGAATCAAGAAGAAACAGATAA
This sequence comes from Cynopterus sphinx, assembly GCA_030015415.1. Taxonomy (NCBI): domain Eukaryota; kingdom Metazoa; phylum Chordata; class Mammalia; order Chiroptera; family Pteropodidae; genus Cynopterus; species Cynopterus sphinx. The sequence continues at coordinate 123,377,023 of CM057383.1, forward strand.
GTCTGAACTAATTACTGTTAATGAAATTGAATCAGTAATAAAAAACTCCCAACAAACAAAAGTTCTGCAACAGGTGTCAAAGGTGAATTTTACCAAACATTTAAAAAAGAATTAACACATATTCTTTTCAAACTATTCCAAAAATTCAAGTTGAGGGAAGGCTCCCATGATCATTTTAAGAAGCCAGTATTACCATGATTTCAAAACCAGACAAAGACACTATGAAAAAAAGAAAATTATAGACCAATATCACTGACAAACATAGAAGCAGAAATCCTCAACAAAATACTAGCTAACCGAATTCAGAAATACATTAAAAAGATCATACACCATGATCAAATGGTATTTATTACTGAGATATAAGGATGGTCAATATATGTATATCAATTAATGTGATTGGCAAATTGAAAGATAAAAATCATGATTATATCAAAAGAAGTGGACAAAGCATTTGACAAATTTCAACATCCATGTATGATGAAAACTCTCAGTAAAGTGGGAATAGAGTAAACATACAAAAACATAACAGAGGCTACATGTGACAAACTCATAGCTAGTATCACACTCAATGGCGGAAAGCTAAAAGCATTTTCCTTAAGATCAGGAACAAGAGAAGCATATCCACTCTTGCTAACTTTATTAAACAATATTGGAAGTCCTAGCCACAGCAATCAGACAAGCAAAAGAAATAAAAAGCATCCAATTTGGAAAGGAAGAAGTTAAACTGTCATTATTTGTAAATGAGTTGATACTATGTAGAGAGAACCCAAAAGGTTTAACCAAAAAAACTTAGAGCTAATGAATTAATTCAATAAAGTAACAGGATAAAAACTTAATACTCAGAAATCAGTTTCATTTTTATACACCAATAATGAATTATCAGAAAGAGAAATTAAGAAATTCCATGTATAACTGCATCAAAACAATAAAATACCTAAAAATAATTTAATCATGGAAGTAAAAGACCTGTATTCAGAAAATTATAAGTCATTGTAGAAAGAAATTGAAGAAGATATAAATAAATGGAAGCACATACCATGCTCATGGGTAGAAAAAAATAATATCATTAAAATGTTCATTTTACCCAAAGCAATCTATAGATTAAATGCAATTCCTATCAAAATATCAATGGCAATTTTTTTTCCCACAGAACTAAAACAAATAATCTAAAAATTTTATATGGAACTATAAAAGAACCTGAATAACTAAGGTAATCTTGAGAAAGAAGAACAAAGTTGAAAGTATCATGCGACTTGATATCAAATTATACTGCAAGACTCTTGTAATCAAAACAGCATTGTACTGGAACAAAAACTGACACATCTACCAATAGAACAGAATCAAAAGCCCAGAAATAGATCCATGCCTAGATTATGTAATCTGTGACAAAGGAGACAAGAATATACAATATGGTAAAGACAATCTATTCAGTAAATGCTGCTGAGAAAATTGGATAGATACATGTAAAAAAGTAAAACTGGACCAGTTTTTATATCATATACAAGAATAAGCTCAAAATAGATTAAAGACTTAAAAATTAGTCCTGAAACCATAAAACTCCTAGAAGACAACATAGGCAGTAAACTCTCTGACATTGCTCTTAGTAATATTTTTTCTGATATATCTTTTTGGGCAAGGAAATAAAAGAAAAAACAAACAGATGAGACTACATCAAACTAAAAGTTTTTGCTCAGCAAAGGAAACCATCAACAAAACAAAAAGACAACCTACCAAGTTGGAAAAGTTATTTCCCTAAAAAACATCTGATAAGGGGTTAATATCCAAAATTTATAAAAAACTCACACAATAAAACACCAAAAACAAAATACAATTATAAATTAGCTCAGGCTCTGAATAGGCATTCCTCCAAAGAGGACAAAGATATGGCCAACAGACTAATGGAAAGATGCTTGATGTTACTAATCATCAGAGAAATTCAAATGAAAACCACAATGAGATGTCATCTCACACCTGTCAGAATGTCCATCATCAATAAATCAAAAACAAGTTTTGGCAAGGATGTGGGAAAAGAGAAACTTGTGAACTGTTGTTGGGACTGCAAATTGGTACAGCAATTATGGAAAAAGTTTGGAGGCTCCTCAAAATTTATAAAGAAAACTACATTATGACTCAGCAATTGTACTTCTGAATATTTATCCAAAAAAACCTGAAACATTAATTCAAAAAAGATGCACCCTTATGTTCATTGCAGCACTATTTACATTAGCCAAGATATGGAAGCAATCTAAGTGCCTATCAACAGATGACCAAATAAAAAAGTTGTGGTACACAGACACTGTACATGTGGTGCATATACAGTGGGATATTACTCAGCCATAAAAAATTAAAATTTTACAATTTGCTATAACATGGATGAACTTAGTATTATATTAAGTGAAAAAAAGTCAGATAAAGACAAATATCATATGATCTCACTTATATGTTGAATCTAAAGAACAAAATATAAGAAAAAACAAAAATAGACTAAAAGATACAGAGGACCAACTGAGTGATTGCCAGGTGGAAGGAGCATTTGGGGGCTGGGTGAAAAGGTGAAGGGATTAAGAAGTACAAATTAGTAGTTACAAATAGCCATGGGGAGGTAGGGTGAAGCATGAGAAATATGGTCAATGGCACTGTGATGAGTGTATGTGGTACTGAGTGGCTGCTGGACCAGTCCGGGAAATCACATTATAAATTGCATAGATGTCTGGCCACTATGCTGTATATCTGAAACCAATATAAAATAACATTGGCTATCAACTCTAATCATAAAATAAAAGTTAATATAAGTAGGAAAAAAAGAATAGTAAAATTCTTGCCTATTAAACTGTACAAGAGGTTTTGGAAATTGTTTACTTTTGATATAGTATAACTCAGGAATAGACTTGAGTCCATATAAATTTGAACTATTATCTATTGCCAATAATGAATGTATGTAATATTATTACTAAAAGAAATAAATCCTTATATCAATTAACAAACACATTTTTCTATTGAGAAGTATCCCTAAGAAGTAAAAATATAATTAAATATTTGTTTGTTATGCATAGGTTCAAGGCTATGGTAGACTCTGAACATGAGTAGAGATGGTAAATGAAATAATGTTTAAATGATATTAGGTGATGATAATTAGATTTACATAAATCTCTTTTAGTGATTCAGGGGACTCTTGTTTTCTCATTTCTTGATATTTCATGGATATGTGGTCTCTAAATAGGTGAGATATTTCTATAACATGACACTTTATTTAAATATAACAGGTTATATTTCCAGGAAGTTATGATGGAGAATACAGTAATAAATTGCTGGTGAAGACTACTAAAATATCCCAATTTGATTTTCTAAATAGTTTTTTTTTTTCTAACTTGCTAGAAGGGAGATTATTTCCAAAACTGGATAAAATCAGTTCGAAGTGAATTTCCAAAAGTTTACTGACACTAGCCATTACAGAGTAGCCTCAACTATAAGCAAGCTAAGCTCATTACATTTCCTCTTATATCACCTTTGAATTATTCCTGAGGTATTGCTTATTCTCTGGACAGCATTGCCAATACAGTTTAGCTAAGTGTGAGGCCTGCCCGTCAGCTTCCTAACTCTGTTTTGCTAACGGTTTGGAGAGTAATTACCCCCCAGAGGTTATAGCATGCTTTATGCAATATGTGCTGAGCAATTTGACCAGAAATTCTCATAGATCCAAGCCTGGTCTCCTGCCAACTCAAACAGTAGGAGAATTCTTAGATCCTAAAATGTTTTAGGTACATAAAGCCAAGCAAAATATTCTAGAAGCTCTCCTGTGATTTCAGTTTTTAAAAGCAGTGGGTTCCTTGAATACCAAAATTTACAGTACAAGAGAGAATGAAAAAATACCACCTAATATATATATTGTTTGTTTTCCTACATAATTCAGGCCACTTGAGCTAAGGGATGTCAAGTTGCAACGGTCTTGTATTAAATTGGCCCATTATGCCCAACAGGATACAATTAATACAATTTACATACAAGACAGGGTTTTCCGCCTTCAGCTGACAAACTTTAAACTTTTGGTAGTATAAAAACAGATCAATTAGCCAAAACATTTGAAAAACAACAACTGTATATTCTCACTGAAAATGTATAGCTAAAAAATACAAAAGCAGATGAATTTGACTTTTTGGTTGATACATGGATATGCTGCTTTTCAAATGGTCCTGAATAAAACAATATTCATTAAAATGTTAAAAAAAGCACATATTTATACTAAGATTATAAAGACTCTTAAATTATAATGATCTTTTTAAAAATTTTATTTTGTTATTAGTTTCAAGTATACACTACATTGGTTAGACATTTATATATTTTATAAAATGAGCCTCCTAATTGTTCCCTCTCTCCTCTGGTTTTCCACCTAGCAATTATATGAATATTAACTGCATTCCCTGTACTGTGCTCCCCATCCCTGTGACCATCTATCAACTACAAATTTGTACTTCTTTAACCATCACCTGATTCTCCCAGCACCCAAACTCCCTCTGCTCTGGCCATCACCATAGTGTCCTCTATATTTGTGAATCTGTTTTTGATTAGTTTTTTAGATTCTGCACACATGTGAAATCATATGTTATTTATCTTTCTCTGTCTAATTTATTTTACTCAGCATAATAACCTCTAGGTCCATCCATGTCATTGCAAATGGTAGGATTTAATTTTTTTAATGGATGAGTAATAATTTATTGTATATATGAATCATAACATTTTATCCAATCATCTGTTGATGGGCTAAGTTACTTCCGTATCTTGGCTATTATAAACTGTTGCCATGAACGTAGGGCTGCATAGATCTTTATGAATTATTGTTTTGGTTTTCTTTGGATAAATACCAAGTGGTGCAATTGCTAGGTCAAAAGGTAGGTCCATTTTTAATTTTTTGAGAAAGACTGTTGCATTCTCACCAAGTGTATGAGCATTGATAATGATCAATATTATGTTAATATTATCTGCTTAAAGTTAGATAAAGAAAATACCTTTTAAAAATAATAAATGAAGAAAGTTCTGTGAAAACATAAAGTCCCTGATTTTTTAATAGTCTTTTTGAGTCCTGTGATAAAGTCTTATACAAAGTAAAACCGAGCACCCACTCTTTTTTTTATCCCCAAGATGCCTAATACCTAGTGGAATAAAGTAACATATGATTTAAAAATACAATGGAATATTTGTAAGACAAATATTTAATTTCAGGAATTTTTAGGACATTGTTAGGAATTGGCATACCATTATATATATATATATATACCACATAGTAACAAAGTTGGGGCAACTAAAAATTATCATAATTTTTAAATTACTTTTGCCTAGAGACTAAATGTAGTTATTTGTGTTTTCAAGAAACTCTTTCCTTTAAAAAAAAATTTATTGAAACTTTACTTAATATGACACTATTATGTGGCCAGAAATATTAGCAGTGACAATAGATTAAAGGTTCCTGCTCTTATATATCCTTTTATTCACAAGACTGCTTATGTATATTACCAACCTATTTCCTCTATGAAATGAGATATTCTTCTACTCTTATCACTGTTTCTCCAATTGCATGTTAATTGAGAAAATTCTGCAGAGGAGTATGTTGGTGGCAGGTGGGAGGGGAAGACCATTTCTCTCACTACCTCCTCAGAATTGCATTAACTTGAAGAATAATACACTTGAAGGAAGGATACTTGAACAAACAATTACTCAGGGACGTATGTTTGACTAGTACCCCTTTTCTACTTTAAGGCCATAATAGCTATAAAAATAACATAAAAGTTTTCCTAGAAAAAGATGAAGCTTTTAAACAACACTGTTGAATGTCTTCAACTATAATATGTTGTTATTCACTTCTCCTTCAAACAATCTTTTTGACTTAGGTTATGTTGACTGTTTTCAGAGTTCATCTTTATTAGTCTAAGCCAATTATTGTACTCCATCTGTCTAACCAATGATAGCTTGGAAGCCTTGGCTTAAAAAAATCAACATATGGTATTCCCTGATGATTATTATAGGTCCATAAGTAGGCACACAGTTTACATTAATTCAATCAGCATAAAGAGAAGTTTCTATTCTATGGTGAAATAAATAATCTTCTCAATATTACTGAATATCAAGAAGGCACATATCCCCACTGATACTGTTATCCATTTTCAGTTATGAGAGAAGCCAGCCTGAACAAAAAAACTAAGAGGCTCATGAAGCTTATAGTTTCCCTATTGTTATATTATACATGAAAATATGTCATACTCTATGTGAGAAAATAAACTTCTTCCCCTTTAGCATTTTAAGTTGTTTTTTTTTGTAACTTGAAGCTGAAAAAAATTTTGAATTAATACAGCAGTTAAGTAGCAGAGCATTATTAAAACCCAGTTTTGTCTGATATCTAATTCAATTCTGTTTGAAATAAATGGAATCTATTTTCAATGACACTGTGAATCAACTTACTCTAAACCAAGATGCCATGGCTTGTCATTTCTTCTTTCTATACTTTTCAAATAATTCTCTGATTATTTGGATATCTAAAAAAAAAAAAAAAAAAAAAAACAGCAAATACTACATGGATATTTTACTGCTTAGGGGACATGTCCATATTTTATAGTTGTCTTTAGAAAACTTAATCAAGATCTCAATTATAATACATATTCCAAGTAGTTTAAATTTTATTTTATTTTTATTACTACAAATAATTGAGCAGATTATTATTGTTTATTTGACTCTATGTTCTTAGTATTAATTTCTCTTTTCATAAATAATAGTTGCAAATGTGTTTTCATTTTGCAATATTTTTCTATGCTGATAGAATATTTACATTTTTTATTTCAAAACTACATGAGTAGGAATTTTTACAACTTATGTCTTAAGAAAAGTTGGTTAAAGGGAAGAAGAAGGTGGATATGAATAAACTGATTTAAAATAACTTATTGAACACTTAGTTGTCAGAAATATATTAAAGGCTCATTAAATACTGTGATTCATTCTGGAAAACTTGATTAGATAAAAAATTGATAGTAAATACTAATCAGAAGAAAAATTAAAATAAAAGCATTAAAGTTATAAGCTTATCTTGAGAAGGGATAAAAATATAGAAAGCTATACTGATAATCAGAAAGTAAGTATTGATTAGCACGGAGAATGTTTATTTTTTTTTTGAAAGAAAAGAAATGTATCATACATGTTCAATAGAAAGAATGTATTCAGACATTTTAGGGTATTATGGATAGGTTAGGAAACACAGAGCAGAAACAAGATATGAAAAATAGAGTAGAAACTATTTTATTTTGGGGAAGTAAAACTCATGTGAGCCTAAAGCAAAGGTGAGTTTTTCAAAAATGGAATTAGAGCTATAACTGAAACTAAGATTTACTGGACCAAAATCTTTGGAGTTCTGAAGTTCTGTCACTGTTTTAATCTCCTCCATGATGGAGATATTACAGTAAAAGTCACCTGAAATTGAAGTTAATCTTCAAAGTGGAAAGAATGAACCTTCAGGGGATGTTGGGGAGAAGTATTTGAAAGAAAGTTGTATGATGAACAAAAGATGAGTTTATAACAGAATAACCTTGGATTGTACATAAAAGAGAATAAAACTAGGCCTGAAACACAACTAGTCCATGATTTACTTTTAGTTTTGTTTCTTTTATTTGCAGTTGAAATAATTCTAACTCATTCAGGGTCTCAATCACCTGTAACTTCTAAGCTTCAAACCCTGAAACATTTCAAGCTTTTCATAATCCGACCACAGTCTAGCCCTTTACCCTGACTGCTACCATCCTCTGCCATATACATAGTAATACAGTCAACAGATTATTCAGAATTTCCCGTATATCATTGGCATTCTTTCCTGTTTCTGTTCTCTTTCCATGCTTGGAATGCCCAAATTCTCCTCACCTGCATTTAACTTATTATCTCCCAATAATCATGAAGATTAGGAATCATTTTCGTCATAATTCTTTCTGTGATTGCTCTATAGGCACAGTACCCTTCTTCTCTTCACTGAAAGACCTACAAGTATCTCAATCATTGTATTTAGTACAATGTGTTATTATTATTTTATTTGTGATTCTCAATTGCAGGCCACAATGAGTTATATTTACTGTTTCGTTTTCCTTTTCAACACAAATTCTGTGTTGAAACACATATTAAAATAGAAGTTTAATAAAAATTATTGAATAAATGAGCAAGATAATGCAAATATAATAATTGAAACTGCCAATTTCATGACTCTGCTAAATTTTTTTGGGGGGAATGGGGGTGGAAATAATGCTGGTCTGGAAACCTAAACACTAGAATTGAGTTTATTCATAATTTACTAGTTTTCTGAGCCCATTCTGTCATCTGTGCTGATGTTTTCACAAGAGGACCCTTTTCTGTGAAAATCAACACTCTTGGCTTCTCTTCCTCCCCTTTAGTCATTCCCTCTTATACATAAAAAGGTGACTAATATAATGAACTTGGAAGAAAGAACTGACAGAGAATATGTTCAATTTGATCCTTTCTTGTATCCACTGTGAGGTGTGATAATCGGTAGGCAATGGGTGTTTGCATTTGCTTTCTGCAATGCATTTTAATACTCTGTCTTTTTTGAGGAGTCCTGCAACTGGTTCAGTTTGTATGATGATGTATGTGATTATGTATAGTTTAGTGATGAAGTATTAATAAGCCTGCTTAGCCACAGACTAATTGTCAGTTTTCAATGGTTCCATCAGTAACAGATGTAATGTTTTGATCTTCATCCTGTGTCCAAATCTCAATGGTTATAAAATAAGATAAGCAAGAGAGAGACTCTCAAGAATCTCAACACTCTCTAAATCAGTAAAATAATTCATGCCCTGAGTTTTGTAAAATTTTAATTGCATGTACCTGACATTATTTAAATGTTAAAATGATTAAATGAATAATACATATTCCACAACTTCAGAGAATTACAGCCTATGAATAATGAGCATCTTTCCAAACATCTGCATTATATAACATCAGTACTATATAAGAATATTAATACTTCACCAAAATAAATGATCACAGGAGTCACTGAGAAAACTGTAACTTAAGAATCCCTTTTAAATAACAGACATACTCAATGAGAGTCTCTGGGGGTAGAGATTAGGAATTAAATATTCTTGTTTGTTTCTTTGATTGTTTATAAGCTATTGAAGTGATTCATCATTTTACTAAAGTTCAGAAACTATTAATTTAATGCCCTATCATAGTCAAAATCTAAGACCTCCAGTGATTGATCCCACTGCCAGCATGAGATAAGACATCAGGGATTATATAACAAGTTACTTTAGTATTACAAGCTTTTCTATGCACTAAATTATTATTGCGTCCGTTGCTTCTGTGTGATCACACAGCCTTAATCATATAACTGTTTTAACTGGCAAACTACTGAATCTGTACTACACAGACTTTGCCAATTCTATTTTTTTTTAATAAGAGGTAGTTTCTGTGCCATTTATAAAATTAAATAATGAACTGTCACTTGAGATATATGGTATCATGTACGACTGAACAATGACCTGCCCCTGTCCCCATTTTCTCTAAATTTAACCTAGGTCTTACCAATGACTAATTAATGTATTTTATTGTCTATCCTAATTCTGTTATCTTGAGAGCTAGGCAGTTTTAGAATCAAAACTTCTTTACTATTTTATAAAACATCCTTGATATGTTTTTTTACATTGTAAGTACCTCAGGCCAGCCTGATAAAATTTCCTTTGCATGTGTCTACCTTTCTTACATCTATACTAGTTTATAAAGCCTTATCATTTAAACTGTTTGATTATCCCTTTTTCTCATTCTTGTCCATTTTAAGCCTTTAAGGAAACATCTGCATCCATTCCCCTCACTCTTCCCTCAAGAATCTCATAAGGTAACAATTCTTCATTTTTATGCTGGGTCCTCATTTTTATAAATTCCCTGAGCGCTTGCTCTTCTTCCGCCTCATCCTCTGTTATATTGTGACTTTGGGTTTTTGCTTCTCATTGACTCATATGCAGTTTCTTTGGAAATAAAAAGAAAATGTCCATTGACTAATATTTTGGACATCACTCAAAGTATCCCACTTATTTTTGCTTGTCCCAAACTGTTGAAAATAGGCTCTCTAAATATTTTCTAATCTGCGCCTACCTTAGAGATTAACTTCAATTACTCTTCTGAGCCATAGCACATAAGCAAGCACCTTTGCTCTGATAAGCAGTAATTTAACTTGCACAAATCTGTGGTTCTTCACATTCTCAAATCTCAGACTAACTCTTTAAATGCTTGGACACTTCTCACAAAATATAATTGATCCACAGAATACAAATGACTTCACATTTCATAACAAGTTCTTACTTTTTGCTCCTTGGTACTTGAAACACTTCTGGTATCTCAGTAGACTGTTCCAGGAATATTAAAATGTCTTTCTCTAGGATTGGGGGATCACCCCTGAAACTCTCTCAGTTCTTATTGCTGAACTGTTACTATACTTAATGAATAATACTTTTCCGATGTTTGCCATATAATACTGGCCCTCACTCAAGTGGCAACAATATCAATTTTGGGGATAAGAGGATCCTGTTATACTTAAGGACTCTGATGATGTCAGATATTACACTACTGTTACTTTAGGAAGAGCGTTAGGTCTTAGGATTTCACAGTCTGAGCCTGAGTAAATATCTTTAAAATGTATATATTTAGGTAGGTCCAATTTCAATTATATTCCTGAGAATTACTAAAAGAAATCATATTTTCCTCAAGTTTTATTAGCACCCCTGGAGACTAAGCAGCCTCATCCAAAAATCTTAGCTCTTTAAGTTCTCTTAGGGATACTCTGGTTGCATGCTTATAAAGTTATAAGTTGGCATTAAAAATAAATTAGGGAACCTTCTTATGTGAGTATAATGAGATGTTCCATTTATGTAATCTTTGAGACAATAATGTCAGAATTTATGGAATAAACCCCGATGGGACTGAAGTTCATGTGCTGATGATCAAATTTTGTGGCATCTCTGTTACCTGATCTTACATGATTATGCTTTTCTTCCCTAGAGCCAGGGTGAGACTAAGCATGTTTTATCCTTAATTTCAGATGATAGCAATATTATATCATAGTTTCCGTATTCATCTATTTTATCAGTAAAGAAATGATAAAAATTTGTGTGATTGAGATACATGGGGCTTTAGGATTTGCTAAACAAAAGCACATCTCTATGGAATAAAGTGAATGAGGGTCATCATATATTTACTAATATTATGGATCATCTAATATATCCTGAGCTAACCCTTTATATATATCAACTAAATTAAACCTTACAACAAACTTGGGAGGTTGGTACTAATATTTTCTCCATGTTATGTAGATAAGAAATTAAATTAAAAAAAAAAAAAGAGTTTATGTTACTTGATTAGCTTATATGGCAAGTAAAGGATAGGGCAGTTTTATTCCAAAGAGTTTGAGTAATGATCACAAGACCCATGTAGCTAAATGTGTTTGCTTGTGTGTGTATGTGTAAGAGAGAGAGAAAGAGAGAGAGAGAGAGAAAGAGAGACAGAGACAGAAAGTTTCAGAGTATATACTTCTCTTATAGTATTTATTCATCATTTTTCTCATCTTCTTAAAAGAGAAAATAAACTTATTGTATTAATTTTTGCTAGTTACCTTCTATTTGACAGCAACAATTACAATGCAACACATAAGAATAGACTTCCTACATGGAAAAGTTTATCATAATATGTGGATTTGAAAGTCTAAACTATATAGTTTCAATGCAGTGTCTAGCTCATTGATATGAAACAGAGTCAAGTAAATGTAACAAGTTAAAATAAATCATTAAATAGAATAAAAGAGTAAAATGCAATCTTCCATTCTTTTCTTAGCAAAATGCTTTATAACATAAATCCAATTAGTTTATACTGAAAAGAGATTAATTAATATTTATGAGCTTCAGGTTTGCAACAATAACCAAATTAGGGGGAGAAAATCATGCTCTCAAGAAGACGTACCTCATCCTTAATAATTTTCCAAACTAATTTTTTTTTCTATTTAAACTGACAAGTGCTCTTTTTTGACTAATTTCCAGTTCTCACATGCACATATATGCACACACACACACACACACACACACACACACACACACACAGGGCCACATTTTTTAGATGGTAATATTTAGTTAAATATCTAATAATAAAACATCATGGTCCATAAGGGAATCAACTCTCAATAGAGCCAAGAGGAAAAAACAAATTAGACTTTATACATGTAGAGAGAAAGGAAGTACATTTAGTGTACTTTAAAGGAGAAGGTAAAGTTACTGGACAAGGTGCATTGAGTCATAAAAGTGCTCACATGCAGTTTCCAAGCAACAAGATGGGTGAAAACAAAATTTTAAAGGTGTGAAAGTGAAAGTCATATTTTAATTAAATTGTCTGAATAAAATGCAAGTAAAACAATTATTTGCTGTGTGAGAGTGACGATGAGTTATGAAATTTGAGATATATCACGTAATTTAGAAAATAAATATTCACTGTACTTTCTACTAATGCTCTATTTTGTACACAGAGGTTATCGGAGTAACTAGCTTCTCTGAATGAGTTTTGTGGCCAAATCTAAGAACTGACTTGAGAGTTCCTCTCTCTTAAATTAATCATGTCTTGGGAACAAGTCTAAAGTATATCCTACGAACCTGAGGTTAAGAGCAAAATTAAACTAAAATTTCAATTAAAATCTTTTGTGTGTTTTTATCATATTCTATCTACTAAACTCTATAAGGATGCTGACAAGATAGCAGGTGCTTAATACTTGCTGTTTTTATGAATTAATACATTCTTACTTTCGTACAAAACATACCTATCTTTTCTTACATTGTGTAGCCTAACATTTTTAACATAGAAAATGTTTTTATTTCTTGAAATTTATGCTTCTGGAGATTTGAATATTGAATACATCAAAGCTATGCAAAACACAATCTGTGATTTTTAATGAATTCACAGTTCAAGTATTTTATATTTTCATTTTCACAAATGAAATGAAAATACAATTTTAACCATTTTAGTTCCTAATTTAAATTGTGATAAATAAGAGCTTTTTGCTTCAAAACTGATTTGAGCTGTGTCATTTCAAATTGCAAATTTAAAATTCATAAAGACTGTGTTTACTAGTTACAGCAGTTAGGTAAATTATTAAAAAAATGTATCTTCAAATTATCCACATAAGAATTCAAGTTAACAACCAAAAAACCTGTTTAATAAAGGCCCAATTAAAAATGGAGTTTAAAGCAGTATTCTAAATATCATATTTCTGTTTTTAGATCCATACCACAGAATCACATGATGTTAGGGCTTTATCTTTTATAGCTTTAATATAATTCCTTGTCCATGCCCTTCTACAATTGCCATTCTCCATTTTATTCTATGTCAATAATAAAATAACGCAAGTCCTAGCTGAAGATCAGATGAAATATAGGGTAAACAGACCCAAAGGAAGTGGTCTCAGGCTTCAGGGAGCTTTAGGCGTATAACCCGAGCCTGTAAATGTAAGAATTAGAGGCTGTACCAGAGAAAAGATATAAGATGGCTGATCGATTGTATGAAAACTTCTCAGAAAAGAAAAACAAATGCGATTATCAAACTAAAGTCTAGTAACAAAGATCAGACTTAGGTTGATGCCACAGGCTATTTTGTAGAAAACAGAATAAAATTCAGATTGTGCTTCATTTGTTATGTGTTTTGGTGTAAATTTTTTAAATCCTAACAAAATTATTTTAACCTTTACATATCATTATTACTTTAATGTCAACATTTGTAAATGTTACTTACCTGTTTGTATCATCATCATTTGTAAATTCAAACAATAACTGACTTTCTCATAGGATTGTTTGAAGTCTGATAACATGCAAAAAATGCTTGCTACATTTTCTAATTTAAAACAAGCATTTATAAATGTTAACAACTATTATTACTGCATAATAAGTTTATTTTAGAATGTTTCTAATTATTAACAAACTGTCATCTATACTGAATGCAGTACTCTCATAAAAAATATACACTTTTTCTAATGCCTCTGACAAAAAATTGACAGAATATATTAAATCAAAGTGTCCTCTACAGGATTGTCGAAACATCTAAACTGGTCTCCTTCCACATCAGAAATTTCTCTCCCTGCTAGCTTTCTCTCATGAGATGCTGTCAAACCATATGTATTTTCATCTAATCACTTTGTTCTATTTAGGATTTATTTATATTTGTCTATTGGATTTTAATTTTATCACTATTCTTCATAATTCCTCTTTTCTCTTTTTCTCTGGTGAGCCGAAAGCTTTCTCCTAATTAATTTCTCCATCAGATACTTTCTGACAAAATATGTTCTACCCTTTTATGGATGGTTCAAAAGACCAGAGAATGGTTTCAGCCATAAAGCCAAATATATTAGAATTGTGATTCATATGCTATAAATCATTTAATTCACGAATCGTTAACTTACTAACTGAACTGCATCATAAAATATATTTTTCTGCAATGGAGTTGGATAATTTTTCTTATTCATTAATCAGATGTTAAATTACATGTAAAAGAAAACTAATCTCTGATAGCATTTGAGGGATAAGCCAAGTGATGTTAAAATGAGCAAATTACTTCAACACATATTTCTATGAATATTTCTGGAAGTATTTAATGATTCTCAAGCATTGGGGTGCATAGAAAATTCAAGGGCAAATATTAAAATACAGATTCTAAGCCTCAATCTAGAGATTTTGAAATGGTTAATCAGAAGAATGAAATAGATATATAGATATATATCTTTAATTAAAAGCCAACACAGATTCAAATGTTTGTACTCACTTTGAGAACAACATATATTATATGTCCTTCATGCTTTTTATAATTTTTCAGAAAAAAAAACATACTTTTTATGAGAGACAAAGCTTTCATTATTTCCTTGTGTGTGCAATGAACCGGAAGCCAGAGAAGCAGTACACTGGGGATTTCATAGTAGCTTAGTACAGGGTTTATTCGAATAAACCTGAATGCAAGACTCAGTCTTACATGCTTTAGAATTCTGACCCTTTTATCCTTCCACATGCTTCGTGGAGTTAAACAAACAAACAAAAAAATAGTTGCCCATATTCTAAGTTTTACATACCCCTTGCCACTTTGGCTTTGGAGGAACACTTGCTTCTTGTAAGGACTACACAATCTGAAGGTCTACAGAATCTAACAAATGGCCAAAGAACACCAATGAGAAAAATGTGGATTCTTTCCACTGTTCCACAGGTGAAGGTTAGTAGAGGAAGTAAGACTACCTTATTTAATCCATTATTTAATTAATTATTTTCGAAACATCCTCACTCCACTCTTTTCTAAATGCTCTGCTCTTCTGAAGCTCATTCCCTCCTATATAGAAGTGTTGCTAAAAGTGTTGCTGCTAGACTCCCAGTACTCCTACATACTCACCAATTCTGCCTTCATCCTGGGTAGGTTCAATGGCTATGTGACTAGCTTATCTAGAACCATATCTTCTCACAGCTTTGATCAGCATCCCCCTCCATTTCATAGACAAATTTCTACTCTGAGGTTCTGGGACCTATTGTCACCTAAGATGATGTCCTTGTCGATTTCAGATGCCTATCTAGAGAGAAATGCTTATCCTGACAATCCTCTTGATGCTACTTGTTCTAAAGAGCAAAATGTGTGAGGTAATTACAAAAATCTGAGAAATATGAAGAAAATAGAAAGGAGGTGAGTTAGGTTGTGAGAGAGGATGAATGTATTATGTTTCCAGAAATAAGAATTTTCAGTAATCTCAAAGAATAAATACATCTCATTCAATATTATTGCCAAAAGAGAATATTCTTATATTATTTTATTCCTGATAAAATTATTGAAATTTTAGTTTTATGATAAAGTTTAGGGAATATGCTACATGCATTGAAAAGAATATGGATTCTGTAGTTGTTCATTATAGATGTCTAATAAGTCCAAACATACTGCAATGGATGTTCTCAAAAACACAATCCTACATTTTTTAAGAAATATAAGTAAAAGTTTTCCTCCTTGGAGAATTTTCTTTTCAAGTGTACATTAAAGCCTATATGACTAGATTGAAAATCAAGAGCTTACATTTTCCAAAGAAAATGGTTAAAATGTCTACTAAATCATTATCTTCACAATCAAGGACAGAAATAAAAAAGAATAATCTTAAGTCATATAGTTACAGCAATTCATAATTAAGCAGTTACTACATTCTAAGAGCTATGTTAATTCTTTTATATGCATTAACTTATTTTCTCAAACCTCTAGTGACTTACTCAATATTTTCACATAAATGTTTCCCTGACTTGTCATACATTATATACTTTAACTGAAATGTTTGAATTCTATCACCAAATACTTTCCCTCAACCTCCCTAATTCCTATATTATCAAATACCACAATTCATCTTAGTAATTGTTCCCAGATTTTGTCAAATTTTTATAGATCATGGTTCTTCTACAGATTCCCTAAGAAAGTCCAAGCTCACAGTATACATATTCTCCATCTACTGGGTTTCATATGTTTGCTTCTCATATATTTTTAAGATTTCTGGTCCATTGATGGCATACATTACATTTTTCTAACACTGATAAACTTTAATGTTTCTTTTAAATAAATATATACACACATATTTTATTTATTGCCAAATAAAAGACTGGCTAGATGAAGATGCGTATGCTGCAATATTTAAGCTGAAGAACACTGTTGGATTCCACAGCAATACCATTCTTATACTTGAGCAATTTGGGGTACTTGGCCTAAGCCCTACACCATGAAGTAATTTATGTGTTAAAAATTGTTTCCTGAAATTTTCCAGTACTGCCTCCCCCCATTTTCTGGGACCAGATAGACTGGAAGAGCTGTAAAGACAGGGTTTCTGGAGCCATGACAAGACTCACAGTGTCTTGGGTCACCATTTATCTCCATTGGGAAGCTTTCCAACTCTTTATTCCAAGTTGCCACACATGAGATCAGTCTGAAACATCAAGGTGATCCAGATACCTGGTAGTTGACCATAAGGAAAGAAGCCTGGTTCATGAATCGCTCCCACTGAGTTGCCTATTTCTGGTCTGAGACTGACCAGGGTCCAGAGTGATTCCAACATTCTGGTTTTAGTTGACTGTTGCTCACACTCAACATGTAAAAAGTTCAGGGATCCGGTCTATCAATGGCACATCACTGATTTCCCCATCTATGGTCCATACCTGGGTTTTCAGCCACCCATGTTTCTACAACACCTTGGTGGTGGCAACAATCATCTTTTACTTCTTGCAAGCTCTACATCACATGTCAGGCAGTCATCAGGGATGGTCTCTCCTTTGTTCTCAGAAAGGCTTTGGAGGCCTTTTCTTTGTAGTGCCTTTGGGCCACCTCAATTAATTTTCCCTCTTGTCTCTGATCAAGGTGGAAATGTTTTGCTTTCCTGGAGGGATGTTAAGCCATGCAAAGGAAGGACAGATAAATAGAACCTTGCCAAGCAGAACCACTATCATCACTCCATCAGTGGACTCTCTGACTGTCCTGCCCACAGGTAGTGATGTGGGTACAAACAGGGGTACAAATAACACTGAAAGAGATCACATTAAATAATACAGTGATACTGGCCTAGAGAATTTATGGTTTAAGAAAATGTGTTATTGTACCTTTACACCATAAAATTCTAAACAGAAAACTTAACGTGAATAGAAAATGAATTATTGTTTTTATTGTGCTACATACAAAGGCTGGAAAATTCATTCATGGTCAATTATCAACAAAGCATAGAAATCAACTTTGTGAGAATCATTGGAAGTCACTATTTACTGGCAGCATTAAGAGTGATTTAGCTACTTGAGCATTCAATAAATGGTATTAGAGAACAGCACAAGCTGAAAACCTATCTTGTTTTAATAAACACAATGTCTTAAGAGCCATGTTATTACAGGTAATATCAGTTGGCTACCTTCTTCCCACAAGTGTTAGTTTGCTAGGGCTGCTATAACAAGGTACCGCAACTGAGATGTATTGTCTCATAGTCCTGGAGGTTGGAAGCCTGAGATCAAGGTGTCAGCGGGAACATACTCCCTCTCAAGGTGTTAGGGAAGGGTCTCTTCCAAGCCTCACATAGTTTCTGATAGTTCTTTGGCTTGTGGCAACATAACTCAAATCTTTACATGGTATTCTTCCTGTGTGCTTTCTGTGTCCAAATTTCCTGTTTTTATAAGGGCACTGGCCATAGTGTAGTAGAGGTCCATCTTACGCTAGTATGACCTCATCTTAATTGATTATATCTGTATTGGTCCTTTTGCCAAATAACATCATGTTCTTGAGGTCCTGGAAGTTAGGGTTTCAATAGATTAATTTGGTTAACATGATTCAAACCATAAAATCATATGTCGGGAGTCATGAAATTATCTAACAAAATTTTGTTTAACAAAAAAGAACACCAAGAAATGGTTCCTGGACATGAGCAGTTAAGAGATGGTATCTGGACACTATGGAGGATGTCCACATGATTGGACAATAAAACACGAGACACTACCCTTCTCTATCTGTTATAACTGTTTATTGAAAAATCTATATGCCTCATATGGCCAATAGATTTTATAATAAATTGGCAAATCTAGCTATTTATATAGACATAGATCGAATCAAAAGAAATATTTTCTGAGGTCCATACACCTTGAGGATAACCCTGACCAATAACATTCTTTATATTTTTTTTTTCATATTTAGAATTTTATTCTCAATCCTTAAAGTCAAATAATACATTCGTTCATTCTGTTTATTGTCAGTTTGATGGAACACTTCAGAGTGGGTACTTGCAATATGTACTTGGTCTGCCATTTTTTGACTAGAAGCCTATAATTAACTTTCTCTAAGCTCATTTAAATGCTTCAAATTATCAATGTATTTTAGCTTCAAAAATATAGTTACAGAATAATCTATTTCTTGAAAAAGAATTAAAATCAACCTTTCACATGAAATATATACTTACTGAATTGACTTATCCAAAATTACAATATATTTTTTACCATTCTCTTTCAGATACGCACAGCTTACAGATATATCTTAATTACTTATCGTACAATAGAACCAATAGGAAAGTGACAATATGCTAAAGGAAAGTTATAGGATTGGAGTACTTTGACTCTTTTTCAGTCTAAATTTTAACTTGGGGTAATAGAGGAATAAATCAGTACGATTATAAAATGTGTTATGGCATCATTTAATGATTAGTTTCCTCAAGAATAGCAATATGTAATATTCAATCAAGTGTTTCAACCTATTAATCACTACTTTTGAACCTATAATTAGAATTGAAACCACCGTTAAAATAACTACTTTAACCATTTGTTTAGAGATTTCATGATGTGTGGAGAGGCGGTGGTAAATTGACAAGGTCCTTGCAATCTGCGAGGGCAATCAAGGGTTACCTCACCTCTGCAAACTCCTTCTAAGAAGAAGAAAATATAAATATGGCTATAGCAAGGCAAACAAGCTGAAGGTCATGAGAAGATATGGCTTGGAAAAAGTAGAAGAAACAGTGTCGTTATGACTAAGGAAAACTACTTATGCCAACTAGTATGTTATTGTATAAAAGCAGCTTGCAAAAATAAAACTATGCCATTGTCCACCATCAGTGGGCAGTGGACCTCCTGACACTGCATTCTGTCTTCTTTTTTTTCTTCATCTCCCACCATTCCCACTCAGGTTTATTTTGCAAGGCCATGCTACATATGGCAGGATTTACCACTTGCCGGGCATGGTAATTATGTTCCATTAAATGTATGGTAATAAATTTCTATAATAAATCATAAATAAAATTTGATAAATAAAATAAATAAATAAAATAATAAACAAAATTAATAAATAAAATAAATAAAATTTGATGTTTTAAAAAAATCCGGTGGTAAATGTACATGATAATTAAATAGATTCTTCTCTCTCTCTACCCTAATACATCTCTTGTGTAGAACTAAAATTTTATTTATTGAATTTGCTTAAAGGAAAATGACTACTAATAACCAACTTTGAAAAGTACACTTTATTATTTCCCAGATATTTGAAATTATGCTTTAAACATTTCAGGGAGAAATGCCGTTGATGAGGTAGAGACCAAAATAAGCAATTAGACAACATCTCCTTGAAAGATAAATATAAATACATATATATATTTTTCTGAATAGTATACTAAGGTATGAGAAAACTTTAATTATGTGGAATGCCAGTTAAGAAACTTGGTTAGAAATTTTTACATACAGTTTAAGTATCCTGTTTGATTTTGTTTCTAAATTTTCAAGAAGAGATATCATTTCTAAATAAGAAAGATTTCTTCCTGTCTTTATGAGTTAAATAATTTATTTTTAATGTAAGTATAATTTCTCTTAAAGAAATGTTTATATGTTAGTGTACAATTAAAAGAAAATTTTAAAATAGAGAAAAAGCCGGCAAGGTTTTTGAATAGTTTTAGACCCTCAAATAGATCTTGTTGATAAGTCTTTTTTATAGAATAATTCTGGCATCTTGCTTGAACCAAGAACAGCATTTGGAACGTTTGTGTATAATTTTGGAAGGTTCAAATTGACAAAATGCTTAATGATGTGTCAAGAAATATTTGCAAATATTTATGGTGTCAGCCCAACTCAGATTCAAATAAGAATTTGTCTGACACAAGACCATTTATATGCAAACTGGTAAATAAGACAGAAAGAGAAGAAAGAAATGATGTAGGCTTTGTTACTTATTGCTGGATTTCAGAGTAATCAGTAAATACCCTATACAAATGATCACTTGCCATAAAATAAGCAAACACAGGACATTTTGGCTATCTGCTTAAGCCAAAAAAGGCACAATGATTGTGCATTTAAATATTAAGTATAATCTAGAATATATTATTAGGTTTTTTCTAGTGAGTTCATTATTTTTGATTCTAGTACCCATTTTAGGGGTAAGAATGTCATTTGCTCTAATTTGATTAAATTTGTTCCAACCTAGTCTATGATACTAATAGGACTCTTCTTGTTTTCCATCTTTGTTTCTTAAATTAAATTAATTGGAATGGGATTTGAAACTTAATGACAAATATCTTGAGGGATAAAAAGGTGTTTAACTTTTCCTATAACAGATGACATAGAAGAGTTCCATTCAAGCATATCCAAGTAAAATTTGATACTCAGTTATTAAATATTTGTTGACTAAATAGAGAGTTGGAAATTATATAGCTAATATAAATTAATTTGTTTGGCTATATTTTGTTTTGTTTCATCCAAATATTAATCATAGCCTCAAAAGCTCTGGTTTGAGAACTACTATTTGGAATATGTAACCTTCATTACCCTCCAATTGACAAGATAAAAGTTTTGTGTAAAAGTGTCATTTACATGTCTATTTCCTCTAAAATAGTAAGTAAAATAAATATTCATTCCTTTAATAAGCATTTATCTGGAACCTGTTATATGCAAATATGTGTCTGTCTAGGTTAAGTTATGCTTCAGTGACAAACTAATACCAAACAACAGCTTAAAGAACATAATTTTTCAATTATGTTAGAAGATTTCTTTACATTGCCCTCCCTTTGAAGTTAGGCTGATATAGTACCTGTTATCTAAAATATTTTAAGTCACCATGGCAGAGAAAACAGAGGACTAAAGAGCTAACATCAGCAATTAAATCACTACATTAATAAGTTCCAAATAGTCCTAAGGGAGGATTAGAAACAATTTTGACTAAAAATGACTCAGCCCAATTTTCACAGCCACAATTTCAGATATGTGAATGAATCAAGCCTAGGACAACCAAACTCACCTTAACCTGACCACAGATACATGAGGGAGTCCTGAGACTAAAAAGACCACCCAACTGAGCCCCGCCTAAATTGCTAATTCATGTAATCATGAACTAAGTAAATGTTGGGTTAAACCATTAATTGTAGGGAGTTTGTTTCACAGTAATAGTTGAATGATATATGATCAAACCTCGCCACAAAGGAACCAATAAAAGTAAAAGCAATAATATATCGTGCTCTAAACATGAAGAGCAAGAGAACTTTGGCAAATAGCTCTAATGACTACCATAGAAAAGTGCTGCTCAGCACTTTTGGGGCAGAATGAAGTTTAAAATAAAATTCCTAGTCCTCAGAAGTTACATAATACTGGGTGTGAGGCAATAATGAATAAGGAAAGGTGATACTGAACAGAATATAATATAATCACACATAGAATTACCCAAATGAACAGGAAGGTGGCTCTACTTTTTAGAAAACTTTCTTTAGCCATTATTTAAGAATTAGTTTGCTAGCAACAAATATTTTAGCTTTCTTTTATCTGAAAATGTCTTTAATTTCCTCTGAATTCCTGAAGAATATTTTGCCAGATATAGTATATGAATTTTTTTTTCACTCAGCTTTTGAAAAATGCTGTATAACTTCCTTCTAGTCTTCATGGTTTCAGGTGAGAAATTTGCTGTCATTTTTATTGTATGACCCTTCAGTTAAAATGATGTTTTTCTATGGCTGCTTAAAGTATTTTTTTTTCTCTTTAGGTTTTAGAAGTTTAATTATAAGATGTCTTGGCATAAATTTCTTTGGGCTTAGTCCATTTGAGGTTCACCCAACTTCCCAAATCTGTGGATACTCAGTTGCTCACTTGGCCTTGCTGACACCATGGTTGGGAAAAAAAGAGTGCTTAGTAGACCCAACCTGCACTGCCTTCCTTCAGTCTTGCTGCTTCTAAATGGGGCAGGTAGGACCTCGCCTCACATCTGCATCCAGCAGACACTACCCTGGTGAGGGAATCAAAGTAGTTCTGGCTTCTGCCAGGTGGAGAACACATGATAAATAAGCTCTTTGCTCTGTACTCTCACTATCCCAAAGCACACCAACCTGGAAGAGAAATTAGACCTCCCTATGATTATACTATGCAGAGCTTAGAACATAGCTCCACTCTGCTTTAGGTATCATCTGGCAGGGGAACTGCAGTGCAATGCCTGCATTCGTAAGGTCAGGAAAGGGAGAGGGTTGGGTGGAAGATCTACTTCCATCATGGTCCCATAAAATTGCATGACTGAGTGCTGCTTTTCCTTTGGGGTTTGGCTGAAATAGGACACATTGACAAAAACATGTTGTTTTGTGGTTGTTTTTATTGTGGTTGTGTTTATAGTTACTCTTTTCCTGGTCCTATAGCTTATTAGGCTTTCCTTGGAGTTATTTTTTAGGCATGCCTGTTGATGTTTCCAGATTGTAGGTTTCTGTAGCACCCTGTTCAGGATGTATGAGAGGCAATAAGAAAACCCAGAGAACTCACTGCAGTTTTGTTTTTCAAATAAGCTTCCTAGGCAGGACACCTTCTTTCACACCTTTCAGAGTCATCCTGTGTCTGTTTTACTATGTTGAAGTTTTTTATTTGTAACCTATTAGCAAAGTCTATCTATGGTGGAACGGAGAGTTGAGGATCACTTTTAACTCTTGCTGGTGGAAAAGGGTACACCGTACAAGTAAGTAGGGCGTGGTACACTCTGGGAAGGAGCTGTGCTTTAGTGTCAGTAGGTTTTCTAAGAGTTTCTTGTGATGAAAACTATTCCAAATACAAATGAAGGTTGGAAAAATTGAAAGGGCAGAATTAGGGGAGAGTTATTGGTATAGATAAGACTACAGCAGATACTGAAAGAGTTCACTCATATCTTCTCATTAAACCTTTATGTACTGATTACTGACACTAGCAAAATGAAGATACTGTTGATTTAATGCCAGAGCAGCCCTCAGCCACTGAATTAGCGGGAGACAGTACGTAAATACCCCGGCTTCCTCACCCACAGTTGGGAGCATTGATGCCAATTTCAAACGGTCTTCAGGGGTTTTAGAGGGAAGTCTATAAACATACTGATCCCCAGTTTCCCACAGTATACAGCAACTATTTGATTAGAAACTGCACACAGCACCTTCTTTCATGCTCAGCTTCAATTTGTATTTTAGAAAATTTCCTAAAGTATGCCATAACTCCATGATGCCATACCTCCAGGAAAATTCAACCTGCAAAAGTACTCACACTGAAATTAAAACCTAGAATATGCAATGAAATACTACGCAGCCAGATGAAAGAAGAGATGAAATACTGTCATTTGCAACAACACAGGTGCATTTTGAGATTATCATGCTAAGGAAAATAAGTCAAACAGAAAGAGTTGAGAACCATAGGATTTCACTTATATGTGGGATATAAAACAGAAAGAAACAACAAATGAACAAACAAAACAAAACAAACAAATATCCCTCATAGACAGATCGCAGTTGGGAAGTGGGCTGAGAGAAGGTTAAAGAGAGTCAAGGGGGTCAAAAAATATAGTGACACAAAGAGACAACTTTGGGTTGCATTATAGAATTGTACATTTGAAATGTATAATCTTATTCACCAATGTCACCATGGTAAATTTAAATTAAAAAGAAATTAAGTGCCAGAATACTCATTTCCTCTCTTGCTCCACACACATAAAAAAATAACAATAACACATATTAAAACTTTTTAAATTTAAATATTTGCATTGAAACTTTCCTCATCTTTAAAACATCGGAAGGAAAACTAGGAGCTAAACAGGCAGAGCTGGAAAACCCTGGCTTGACAAATAATGTTTTTTATAATCAAATATTTCTGGTGTAAAAGTTATATGATATTCATCTGAGCAGTAAGGTCATTTATTCCATTTCTGTATATTTCTATCCAGATCTAACTAGAGTCACTTAGATTGCTACTTGTATAATTAAAACACCCCTCGTGACTCTTTCCTCTCTGGTTTACAAGCAAAGACAAATAGTTAAAAGAGCCTACAACATAATAGCTCTGTGACATAAAACTCACATTTGCATTCTTATTATTTGAACCAGAATATAAATCCTGTGTGCTTCAAGTTTGCCTCTAAATTTATTCTTTTACAGTACGATGAATAAAACTAAAAGATAGGTTGCAAGATAAGCTTTGCCACGTGAGGATTCCATGGTAATGAGCACATTACTTCGTCATTATGAGCCTTGGCTTCTTTGTCATTAAAGCAAGAATGGTAAACTATTCCTGCTTGCCTCAGACAAAAGTTACAAAGAGGAAATAAGATAGTTTATATGAGCACATTTTCTAGAACATAAAGAGTTCTTATTATCATTAATATAAAAATTACTATTAAGATGCCTTCTCAAAAGATCAGCTGGAATATTTAAGTCATCCCTCAGGCTTACTGTTTTCTATTTTAATTCAACCTAAACTTACTAAAATGTCATTCACAAACTTCAAAAACCTCAATTTGTGAAATTAATAGTTTGAAACTCTAACATACCAATTCAGAAGGGGTAAATGGTGGACTCATCAGCTATGGTACCGTGGGTAAGACATTCATTGGGGCTACAAATAACTATCAAATAAACGTGCATTTTCTCTTGTTCTTCATTGTTCAGAATACCAAGAAGGTCATGAATGACAGTTTCATTTACAATTTTAGAAGTTTATGCTTCAGGACATTTATACCTCTGATGTTTCTCATATTTGTGCAAACACATGAGAACACTTTATGAAGAATCAGTCACTCAGAAAGATGAGAAAATATGTCCTGTACTCCCAAGTTATTGAAGATACATTAGAAAAAACAAAGATTTGGGAATCAGACTGTAACAAGTTCAATTTCTGTGACTGTTATTCACAGATTTTCCAAATCCCTAAATTTAATAGTTATTGTTTGGAAAAATGTGATAATACAAGGCTGAGAATTTTCTGTTAGTGTTTGGAAATATAGTATATAAAATATCATCAAACTATGTGCCTTAACTATTTCTTATGGTAATGATTAAAATTATCAATTTCTTAATAGTCATGTATAAGTGAAACTTAAATGTAAATTTAACTACATTAACTTTACCTAATTAATCCATATAAACATGTACTTAGTACTTCTAAGTTTTTCTGTATGAATTCTATGTTAATACTTTATATATGGAATAATATCCCCATTTTTCAAATAAGAAAACTCAAAGTCAGAGATTAAGGCAGCTGTATAGCTGGCCTGAGTACACAAATATATTCATTTTATGTCTGAGAAAATATATATATTTAACATACTTCACTGGTCAATGTAAATTTGGACATCTCTAAGAATTCTGACTAGCTGTTTTTCGTGAGGCCTTTTCACATTTTTCCTATGATAACCAGGCTTCCTAGCGATGGAAGAAAATCTCAGAAATGTGCACTGAAAGACATGTAGGATAAAAAAAAAACATATTCTGGTATTTAGAACAAATCTATAGTTTCAGTAGAGTGAGTTTCCAACTGAAAAAATATTTTCCACTCAAGTGAGCAAAAAAATGTTTCTTGCAAGCCACAGAGTTCATAGGCCAAAGATTAAAAAGTTATGTTTGTGTCATCTGCCAAATTTGGAATTGATGGCATAGTGCCCCAAATGTCAGCTCTCTGCACACCTTAATGTGATTGGGAACCAGATTTCTGCCATGCTCTTGCTGGTAGTGATTTCATTATTGGTCCTATAAAGGCTGTGAGATTACTGAGACTCTGGTAGAGAAAATGAAATCATCAACTTAGATAATGCAAAGTCTTCTAATGCAACTATATTTATGTCTTTCTGTATTCTTTAAATGTATTTTTATTTTTACCTAAGTTATAAAGAGTTTTATCTAACCTCACACATAAAAGAAAGTTATAAATATTAACAGATTCAACATGCATCAAGAAGAAACTTTGTGCAATGTAATAATTTTCATATTTTTCACTGAAATACTTGTATGGGTACAGGACAGTTACTACAGTTCCCTTGAGATCAAGTTCTTAGCCTGAAGCAAACCAGATATAAAAGAACAAACATTATTTGAAGTCGCCTTTTTCACATTAAAAATTCACATACTTTTCTGTATTCTGAGCCATAATATATCTTTTCTTATTTTAATATAAATGTAGTTAAAATCTTAAAATTGATGCTTCAGGAGTTACAATGTTTTGAGTCAATATAGTATAGTGATTATGATTATAGATTTTATAATGAGACTGCTTATTTCAAATACCATCATCATGGTGTTCTAGCTCTGTGACTTTGGACAAATTGTTTTAACATCTCTTCCTTAGTTTTCTCACCTGTAAAAAAGAGATTATGTTACCTGTTGTGATAGAAATTATTATCACATTTTGTTTTTAAAGATGATGCCACAATTTTACAGTTTCGAGTTACATGTGCTAAAATTTGAGAAAGATGAGCAGTATAAAGATTCTAGTGTATGAAATGATAAGAATGCTTATAACAGAGTGATGTACATAATGTGTGTATACATAATTTAATATATGCATATAATTTTATTTCAGTTCCCTTTGTATCTACTCATATGTAAATTTCTCATTTAATCCAAGTAAAGAGGATTAATAATAGGCCAGGTTATTTTTATTTAATGATCATTATCATGGAAAATAATCATGAAAGGTGTGAATCTTTCAGACAGCTAAACAATATTTTTAGAATTTTTACTTCATTCTTTGGGCACTCATATTGAATTATCTAGAAAAATAAAAGAAAATTTTACTTTATCAAATTCAACTGAGTTTTTCCAAAACCCACATCTCCAAAAATCCTTAAGTGTTTTTCTCTTGGAAAAACAAAACAAAACAAAATTAGACCTAAAAGACATGCCTGGAACCCTCCACCCAACAACAGCATAATATGTTTTCTTCTTCATAGTCCATAAGAAACATTCTCCAGGACAGACCATATACTTGGCCATAAATCAAATCTCAGTAAACTTAAAATAATAGCAATAATACAAATCATATTATTCAATCACAATGGAATGGAATTAGAAATAAGAAACAGAAAATAATTTGAGAAACTCACAAATATGTTATAATTAAACAATAAACTCCTAAATAACCAATGAATCAAAACAATTAAGGTAAATTAAAAATACCTTGGTATAAATAAAAATACAAAACACCAATACTTAATGGAATACAGCTAAAGCAGTACTTGGAGGCAAATTACGCCTGTAAAGGCCTGTATTATAAAAGAATACAGATCTTGAATAGTTAACATAAACATCTATATTAAGATGGAAAAAAAGATGAAATAACATTTAAAATAAGCAGAAGAAAGAAAATAATAAAGACAAGAGCAAAAATAGTAAAACAATAGAAAAAATCAATAAAACAAAAACCTGGTTTTTGCAAAGATGGAGAGAATTATCCGAACTTTACCTAGAATGATGAAGAAAAAGAGAAAAAATCAAGTTCCTAGAGTCAGAAATGAAATAGGAAACATTGCTATTAACATTTAACTATTAACTATTAATATTATTACATAGATTATAAAGTAACACTATGAAGAACTGCATGACAATAAAATGGACAGCTGAGATGCAATGGGAAAATCACTAGAAGGACATGGCCTATCAAAATTAACTCAAGAAGAAAAAGACAATTTAAATAAAAGTTCTAAGGAATCCATGAAAATACTAGTAGAACTAAAAAACATTTTTTTCAAACTTCTTACATGATACAAAACTACAAAAATCAACTTGATTTTTATACATTTGCAATGAAAAATCTGAAAATGTAATTAAGAAAAACAATCCTAATTACATTATCACTGCTGATGGGAACAAAAATGATTCAGCCACTTTGCTAAACAGTTCATCATTTTCTCAAATGGTAAATCCTATGACTCAGAAGCTCCAATCCTATGCATATACCCAAGGAAAATGGAAAGCTATATCCACACAAAAACTTATATGTGAATGTTTACAGTAGCATTATTCATAATAGCTAAATAGTGGAAACTACTCAAATGTCCATCAACTGATGAATGGGCAAACAAAACGTACTTTTAATACTTTCATAATGAGAAAGAACAATATTTGAGTGAAATTTTAAACTTTTATGACTTTTTTTTGCCAAAATCAATTTAGAATTTGGAAAGAAATTTTACAATGATGACTCCATCTCCCTCCACCCAAAAAATCATATTTAGTGTATCTTGGCACCAACTTAAGATCTTAGGAACATGCTAGTTGTTCTCATTTTAGAAGTATATATAAGAGTTCTAACTTTTAAGTTTAATGTTAAATCATAGTTTTATTTGGCTCAAAAATTGTGAACAGAGTGGCAATATATTTGGAAATGCAAATATACTTTGATAAAAGGCATTGTCATCAGAATAAAAGCTTGATTTTTAAAGCCTAATTAATTACAGTGTTCCATCAACAGGACTTTTCTACACATTTCTTTTTGCTGTTTTCTTAAATCATATAAGCATCAGTAATACAGTGCTTCAATGTTAAAATAAAAATTCTGCTGGGAATGCAGGAAAACAGGATAAATGGGATGCGCTTGTCTGAGTTAATGGTTTCTGTAATTTTATACAGCTGTTCAGAAGCAGGGAAGAGACTTCATCCCCATGATGCCTAAAATATATATATATATATTTTTAAACCCTCGGTTATATTCAAGATCATTAGAGTGATTAAGACTGAGTAGCAAGACATAAATTTACTTTATTATAAAAAAAATAGAGAAAAATGTCATGACAAAGAAACTTGCTTAAATTCTCTTTGTAAGAAAAAAATAGGTGTGGTTGCTTTGTTGCTTCTATGGAGTTTTGTTACATTCCCAGCAAATGGGGACCATTCTATAGATCATACAGAGTATGCAAAGGTGGTTTGAGATGTAAGCTTTCTGATTATAGAGAACTAGAGTCACTCAGCTACTTAATTAATCTGAGAATTACTTTCCTAAATCATAAAATACCTACTGTATAGATTTCTTGTAAAATAACAGATATAAAGGATTTACAATATTTATTGCCATGTTGAAAGATCTCAGTCAGTGGCTGCTGCCTCAGATGCTTGTTGTCAAAGAACAAAGGAGAGTTAAGATTTCAGAAAAGGGTTTGAGACATAAAACTTCTTCCAGCTGTTATATCTGTGAAATTGGGTAATTCATAAAACTTTTTGCTCTTACAATTAGAAGAAATAATGTATGAGAATGCTTTTTATGCTTTATAAGAAACCAAGGTTGTTTCTTATGTACTGTATAATGTGTAAAGTATGCATTTAAGAAATGTACAATATGTTTCTATGGGCAATATTTCCAGAACAACTAGGCATTTTTCATGACAAATGTTTTGTTTTGTTTTTTTTCTTTTGCATTAAAGTTTTTATTTCTCCTCAGAATAGAGCATGTATGTTTCACCACTAAGAATTTTTCTCCTAAAGATATTTTAAAAATTTTTTAAATAAGGGTCATGGTACTAAATAATTGTCTAATTAACCAGAGTTATTTCAACCATTCTTATGAAAACATGTTTTTGTCTATTATTGTTTTCTAGTCCCTAAAAAGAATTTAAAACTAAAATACATATTATTTAAAAACGGATAGATTGAGTTTTGGTTTTTGAATGCCAAATAAGGATTTGTCCGGGTTCCTTTTAATTACTCCATGACAAGTGTTCATGGTGACCTTAGTATAAATCTTGTGTTTAGGTTATGCAAGGTCATTATGGTTTGTACTGTGAAAACTTTCAGGAGGTGGGAGAAGTATGTTTACCATTCATAGACAACATATTTATGGGTCAAAATATATTTTAGTTAAAAATAAATTGTCACAATCTAAAGCTGTATCACAAAATTGTTTAGAGCTCAACTTTTGGTACCATAAAGATGTAAATACACATTGTGGATAAGCTTCTTGTGAGATATCTGTTCTTACACAAGTTATATAACTCTGTACATTTCAGTTTCCACATCTGTACAAGGGATAATACTAATCCATCCCTTATTAAGATTTAATAAGTGTTTTACATAATGTCTAGCTTTTGATCATTTAATGAATGTTAGAAGTGATGATGATGGTGATGATGGAAATACTTAAGTGATTTTTGGACTTGATTTTCTTCTCAAATTAAGTGATAAACAATACATAACACAGCAGTTGAATGACAAAACTCAGAGGCATGAGTTTTGAGAGCTGTTTCAATGAAATCAAAAATGTGGCTTCATTGGAAAATTAAGACTTATAAAAAGTCTAGAAGTAACTAAAGAAGTTAGAGAGCTCAGTATGGAAAATGAGAGAATATACTGACCAAAAGGAAATAAAAATAAATTCCATTATATGTCATTGAATAAATTCTTAATAATATAAGACTAATTAATTTTGATGGATCTAGGTATCTCAGAAGACAATAGACTCCCAGAAAGCCAAAGTGGAGAAGAATATGAAAACTGTGAAGAGGGAATAGGAATCAGGAGATAGAGAAAGAGAAACAGAAATCGAGAAAATGAGTGATATTTTACCTTCTCCTGTTTTTGCTTTGTCTCCTTGTTTAGTGTGTAAGGACTAGCATTGAGGGAGAAGTGAGCTGTAAATGCCATTAAAGATACACCCCAAATTAGGTTTGGTAGAAGGTGTGGTCAGAAAAGTCTGGTGACTGGGATATTTGAAATGTTATTGATATTAAAAGAAAGAGCTCTCGCCAAAATGTCAAATAATATAGAGAATCATCTCAAAGTACAATTTGTCATTTGAATATAAGAATTACATAATATACTTTAAGTCAACCTTAACTATAAGCCTGTGCATGTTCTGTTTTCAGATATTCCCAGATGGTAAAGAGAGACTATACCACCTGGCAATAACCCATAAAACTAATGGTCTGGGAAATTTCTCATAAAAAGACGCTGATAAGAGTTTAGAACGGAAAAATATAAGCTCAGCTCCTCAGGAATCTGATTTAGGGTCTTTTAACTAACTTGGCAGCCCTTTTAACTTATGTCATAACTAAGAGACATGTGTTTTGTGTATGACACGAAGCTATGAATGCGGAGAATGCGATGATGCAAGAAATGCAAAGGCATACCCTAGGAGAGTGTCAGTCATACCAACATACTTTTTTAAGGGTATTCTTCCATAATCTTTTTAATTGAATATTTAGCTTCCATTCTTGCTACCTATGCCATGTGGCACTCAAAAAGAATTTTTGAAATTGATTTAATAGTCACTGCTAGAAGATAGTCAAATGGCTCATTGAGTTTTAGAAAATTTAAAATTAAAACATTAATGCATTATATGATATGCATGCAGTAGAAAATTAGACAAATAAATAGGCAGAATTTTAAACATTTCATACATAAATACTATATTCTTTCTTCAATATTTTAGAAAGCAACAAGCAAAGAACAATCTGAATAAGTCATGTTACAGTTTGAATAGTTTTCAAAATATGTTGAATATTTTTTTTAAATTACAAACCCAAAACTCATAAGAGTAATAACACTAGTTTCTCGAAAAATGATAAATGGATCAATCTTCTGACCCAGCAATTGCACTTCTGAGTATTTATCCAAAGAAAACCAAAACACTAATTCGTAAAGATCTATGGAACCCTATGTTCATGGCAGTGCAATTTACAATAGCCAAGATATGGAAGCAACCTAAATATCCAGCAACAGATTGTTGGATAAAAAAGTTATACACAATGGAATATTACTCAGCCATTAAAAAAAGAAACCCTACCATTTGCAACAACATGGAGGTTATTATGCTGAGTGAAGTAAGTCAGACAGAGAAAGATAAATACCATATAATTTCACTTATATGCAGAATCTAAGGAACAAAGGAACAAACTAATCAAAAATAGATGTACAAATATAGAGGACAATCCGGTGATGGCCAGAGGGGAGGAAGGTTGGGAGGCTGGGACAATGGTGTGAAGGGTTAAAGACGTACAAATTAATAGTTGATAGATGGTCACAGTGATGGGAAACACAGCATAGAGAATGCAGTTAGCATTAATGTAATGGCTAGGTGGAGAGCCAGAGGAAAGAAAGAGCAATTAGGCTGATCAATTTACAAACTTATATAAACGTCTAACCAATGTGCTGTATACTTGAAACTAATAAAATAAAATTTAAAAAAGTAATAGCAATAATACCTATATAATACTGGGTGCTAGGCACTGCTCTAAGAACATTCATATATTAATGTATTTAATGTTTACATACATTAACTCAAGTGCATTGGAAGAAATGTAATGAGATAATATTGAATAGTCTTCATTTTATTATGCATACTCAACATAAACAATAAATGAATTTCCTACTTTAGACCTATTCTTAAGACTCATGTATCTTCTTCTAAACAAGGCAAAAGATTTCCTACTTAAATGATATCCTCATTATATCCATTCCTCTCCATTTCCCAGTGAAGTTCTATGAATATTTTGAGAAAACAGCCCAACTGGAATACTATGTATTCCATGTAGTATCCATACTACTTTCTCTGCCTAACGATGTCATAATGCATTGTAATTATCTGATTGACTATCCTTTTCCTCTTGGTAGTTATAAACTTCACAAATTAGATACTATTTTTGATATGTTTAGGACAATGTTTAAGCTTCATTTCTGAGATAATACAATATCAAATATG
This sequence comes from Cynopterus sphinx, assembly GCA_030015415.1. Lineage (NCBI taxonomy): Eukaryota > Metazoa > Chordata > Mammalia > Chiroptera > Pteropodidae > Cynopterus > Cynopterus sphinx. The sequence goes on from CM057383.1 coordinate 123,410,469, forward strand.
TACTGTTTGGAGTAAGTGAAAAATAGGCAACAGTTTCCTGGTAAGATGTAGAAAATTCTAGAACCCCTTGTACTACTTTGAAGCTTTTACTGGAGGAGGTAATTAAGAAGGCATAACTGCCAGTTGACCCAAAAGCCAGACCCAGACAATCTGAAGCTCCCTGCCAATTCCCCTGTCCTTGGAACATGCCTTCCTCTTGTTTTGCCACACTAGGAGCTGCCACAAGGACACAGCCTTGAAATAGGAATGTGTTGTTGAGATCATGTGAACAGTGTATGTGTCTGAATCCCGTTAAGGTCTCTACATAAACTTGTAAGGGTCTGGTGAGTAGAAGAGGAGATCTATTCATCTTGTAGTCACTCAAGACAAGCCCTGTAAGTTTCTTGTTTATTAAAACCTTCCCCCTACCAATCTAGAATGGTCTTCTTATATTTTGGGTATTTCCTTGACCAATGTGTACAGGAGCCAGTTGGCAAACCAATAATACTGTTCCCCTCCTTGAATATATATATATAATTTTCATGTAAGCTGGTTGACCTGCTAAGCCAGTATATCTTATTAAATATGCATTGAATAAACAATTCTTTCTGTAGATAGAATTTGTTTTTGTTTCTACTAGCTATAGCATTTAATATAAAACAGGTAGTAGCAAAATTTAGAATAGATGAACACAAAGAGAATATAAGACATAAACAGAAGTATATGCAGATGGTCAATTTAGATATTAGCAGTTTTTGGTGGCAATTTTTAGTATAGAAAACAATAGATTTTTTGCTGCCTGGCTTATACTTCAACTTTCAAACTAAGATAGAGATGGAGAAACACTTGTAAAGATTCTATGAGGAAAGTAAAGAGAGAGAGAAAAAAAGAGCAAAAATGATGGGTTTGTCTGGATTGAATCAGTTGCAAGATACTCAGTCAAGAAATGCCTTAACAGTATAGCACATTCAACCAGATTCTGTAGCTACATTTTTGGTTTTTTTTTTGTTTTTACCAAAACATGTATAAGCTTGTAAAATGTCTTAGGACTCTAGAAATTGTCTTACTTGAGAAGTTGCTGAGGAATTAATGTTAATTAAATATTGGTTCTGAAGTCAATATCCTCCCTCACACAAATTTCTCTAAGCCTATTGGGAGCAGCACTGGGAATAAAAAAAGTAAAGCAATGTAATCAACGGCCAAAGTGCCCTTAGCATAAGTCTGACCAAGACTGATTTTATTATTTCTAACTAATTGTCCTTTTAGAACCAACAAAGTCCAAATTAGGATGGTATATTTTAAAGATATTTAAAATCATCATCATCATCACCATCATTTGAGTACCTGTCTTGTGGTAAGAATTTATATGGTGGATAGTTTATGTACATTTTCCCCCCAAAAAAACTGTCATAAAAATTCTTCAAGATAAGTGTTAGGTCAGCAAGGGAAGGGCCAGCCAGATGCCTGCTTGGAGACTTCTTAGCTTGATACCAGAATCCAGACCTTCTGATAAGGGCCCACCCTAAAGCCCTAGGCACCACCACACTAATCCGGATGCTCAATTAGCATTTGATTAACATTACCCACATTATACCCCTACCCCCACATAGCCCCATAAAAGCTGCACCCTCCTGCCCCAGGGCACGACTTCTCTGGCCCCTCTCCTCTCTGGACCCGGAGTCCCCTCCCAATAAAGGCTTGATTTTAAAACTTCCCTTGGAATGTCACACGTTTACCTTACAATAAGTAAATAGGTAACTTTGGTACACAACCTAACTGTTATAGTTATTATGAGAATTAAATGAGTTAATATATTTGCCCATAATATAACCATGGCATATCTTATCTATTACTACTCTCCAAAATTATGTATGAGTACCAAAGCTCAAAGAATTACTAGTGGAATCTAAATCGAATATATAATCTTTTGGTGATGGGATATAAAAGAAGAAATAAAAAAATATATAACAGATAAATAAAAAATAAATAAAAACCATGTAGAAGAAGTTAAAACTTAGAGACTCAAAATGCATAAGTACTCTGTGTCTCTACTTTCTTATGAACAATGAATGATGCAAGTTTATTCTAGTGATGCAGCATTTGATGGCAACACAAAAAACAATCATATGAGTAAAAATGTAATAAGTTATCACAGAAATGGAATCTGGCACTTACAAGACCCTATGGTTGGTACAGGGCCCTTTTTCTATAAAGAAAGGTAAAAGAAAACAGCTTTACTCTATTTGATCCTCATATTGCATGTTACAAATATAATAATATCGAGGCAACTTTAGGGATTTCTTAGAATAACATTTTGAACTAGATTATTCAGTATTTTCCACTAGATGTTGCATTTTAAAATGGAGGAAAGAAGGAGAATTCCATGATGTAAATATTTTCTACAGTCAAATAACCTTGAAAAATATTGGATGAGGCATAATTTGAAAGGCACTTCATTTTCTTTTATTTTGTTTTATGCTTTAGTATTTCTCAGACCATTCGTAAAACTAATGTAAATGATAGTGCCTAGCAAATAGTTAGTACTCAATAACTGTTTAAAATAATAAGAATGTGCATTATGGCTCTCCAAAAGGAGAACTGATACAAATAGTATTGAAAATTAATTTGAGCAGAGAATCCTTTTTGTATCAGAGTGTTCTGCATGACTAGTATATACAAACTATTTGAAAAATGTTGGTCACATTCAAATTTAATTTTTCAGAAGGATGTCCAGTGAGAGAGAAAAACCTTGTATCTTAAAATTAAGATGCCTATACTTCTACATATTTTCCATTCTAGTCAACACTAATAAAGATATTTGAAAAGTGTGACAAGAATCATTCGTGACTTCCATTTTCTTTGAAGGACGTCAATGGTCTAATTGTTGCTAAATAGCTTGATAGCTACTTTCTACTATTATGTTGTCCAACTTGACAGAGCTAATTGAGTAAGATTTTAGGCTGGATAAGTAGAGACAGCTACTCTGTTACCTCAAACCAGTTATTGTGATGGACTATTAACACATTTTACCCATATGCTTAAAATCAAGTAAAATAACATTTACTTGACATACTGTGTTATTAGTAATTGTAAAAACACTTTGTAAATATTAAATTTTGATTTGTCATAGTTCCAAAATTAGTATATAAAATTCAAATCAGCAGATGAAATAGAAACTCTTGAGAGCTAGAAAGTTTAGTGAAATATGTCATGATAAAATTCTAATTTCAATTCAATCTTTCCTGTTCTACTTTCCTTGGAAGTGCAATTTACCAAACCCATTAATAAACTATAACATTGATTTTTCTTCAATTAATTATGTTCCTTGCATTTTAATGTGTTTTTCCCTGTTCATTGTTGAATAAAATATTCTAAAAAATGAACATTGCATTATTTATGTAGCATTTACTTCTTATTCATTCAACTGTTTGATATTGTAATTGGTATCTCTGGCTGATGTATATTTAAAATGCTGTCCCCACATCTAATTTATGAAATATCCAGTTTGGTTAAATGGCATAAAAGAGAAAAAGAACTCAACTAAGGTTCATAAAATATGTAAAGTCAGATAGAATATATTGAAGTCTTTGCCTACTGAGTGCAGTTTTGCAGAAAATAAATTCGTTTCTCAATGCTATATATGCCATGACCATTGAAATCTAATAACCCTAGAAATTAAAAGGATTAAACTTGAGTATAGACTAATATAAAGATCACAACCTTTATAATTAAATGTGTTTTGATTTATATCTTAAATTCAGATTAACAGTATATATATTTGAGAATGTCAATTAATAATAACGAAACCAAATTTCCCAGTATGAATAAAAGGATTAATATTCTATATCTGAAAATGTGCCATAAGGACTAATGTGGCAAGTTATTTACAGTATCTTGATCAAATATATAGGAGACCTTTAATAAATATGGATTCTCTTCTAGAAATGCCCTTCTTCCAATACTGTAGTAAACACAACGACCTGATGAACATTGCACATAGAGAATGATATGAACCAGAATGTGTAGAGCTTATTAATTTTTTTTTATTCGGTGTTCCCAAGGATTTGTGCTTAATGCCATTCTCTTTCCAATTCTAAGCTATTTAACAATATGATTAACTCATTTTACATAGAAAATATTAAGTTTTTCTAGGAACCATAAGTGCTTTCTGAGTTTCTACTTTTCAAATTCTTATCATACTAAAACTTATAAATGCAAATATATGTTTAGCATCAAACATGAGTCACGCATCATAGTAGATAACTTTGTTATAGTATTTAGCATAAAGCTAGAAGAGGAAATAATATTTAAAATACAGCTTTAAGGAAAAGGGAGAATTATTTACCTACAAGATTGTAAAGTGAGTGATTTTAGAGTGAAGGGAATTAATTTCAGGGGGAAGTTCAGAGAGCAAATAGTTAAAGGTATCTCCTATATGTCTACTTTTAGTAGTTGGATATGTAGGTGCTATAGACTGCAATACACATGTTGCAGGGGGCTTAAAGTTTGGTGGAAATATAATTCAATTTTGGACATAATAAATTTGAGCAATCTCTGAAGACAAGTCCTAGCTAAATTCTGTATAATTAGTATTAGAAGCCTAAGGAGAAAACATCAACTGAGCAGAACAATTACTGTAAAAGTTAAAAGCTGAAAAATATAATATTTAATAACAGGGTAGAAGGAGAATGTGAAAAGGAGTGCCTGGAGAAATGAAAATCAAGGGGGGGGGTTGTGATGCCACAGAGATCAAAGAACTATCCTGTGTTAAGATTAAAGAAGTGGCTAGTCATCATACAAGCTGCAGAGAGCTCGAGTATCATTGTACTTGAAGTGTCCATTGAATATTTCAGTTTAAAAGTCATTAGCCTTAGGATATTAATTTTGATTGAATGTTTGACATAGCATCCATATTGCAATAGATATAAGCATTCAGATTAACAAAAGAGATAGTCCTTGAGGACATTATGTTAAGTGAAATAAGTCAGACAGAGAAAGATGAATACTATATGATGTCACTTAAATGTGAAATCTAAAAAATAATAGACACACAGAAACAGAATAGAATGTAGTTACCAGGGGCTGGTAGGTGGGAGAAAGGGGACATGTTGATCAGAGTACAAAATTCCAGATATAAGATGAATGAGCTCTGGGAATCTAATATAGAATACGGTAATTAGAGTTTATAGTTTTGTATTATACACTTGCAAGCTACTAAGATATTAGATGTTAAGTGTTTTCAACACACAAGAAAAATAGTAATTATGTGATGAGATGCAGGTGCTAGTTAACATAATAATAATATATAACATTGTATATATTATATAATATATAAGTATACCAAATCAAGATGCCATACATTTTTAACTTACACAATATTATATATGAATTATATCTCAGTAAACCTGGAGAAAAAGATGAAATTAACTGCTTTTTTAAAAAAGTTGAGGTTAATTCTTAGATTTTCACTGCAAAACCTAGAAAAAATAGCATTCATGAAGCAAAATTAATTATATGTAGAATCTATAATGCATTTTAGAAAGTAACATATTTTCTTTAATGTATTATAGGAAAGTATGAGTTTTAGAAATATTGAGATAAAAAATAATTTAAAAAATTAATGGAGAATAAAATGAGACAAATATTTTAAATATTTAATAAAAAACAAATCCATAATTATAATTGAACTACTGGTAGAGAAATATTGACTAAAATGTCATCAGATATATTGGGGATTATGGAGCAGCCAATTTAAAGATTTAACTTTTAAGAGGCTGACAAAATAATAAAAGAGATGAGACAGAAGAGACATACATAGAGAAGGCAGAAAATGGAAATCAAACACATGTATTACAAAGATGCTCAAATAAGGGAAAATACTTGTCAAAAAGAACAAAAATTAAAGGAAAATATGAAGGAATCTTTCTGCATCTAATTAAAATAAAATTAGATTCTGGTGATTAAAGAGTTCCCCTTACAGCAAGTCAAAATAATTCAAAGAATAAATCTCTAATCTATGAGTTACCCTTTACTAAATTGTGCCTTCATAACAATTTCCTTGTTTCTGTGGATTATATCTTTCATATACATATATGAATACATGTATTCATATATATGCATTTTAAATATATTTACAATTTTTTTGCTCACATTTAATGTGTTTGTATTTCAGCTACTACAACTGTTTCTAGACACAGGCCAAAGGACAGCTCTTTCTGTGCCAGTAGACATAGCAAGACAAGAACAAAAAGCTGAGACAAAAATCTTACTCACACAGAAAGCTGCCACTCTGCTGTGTTATATACCCATAAACATCAGATTTCATTGGTCAAAGCAAGTTACATAGTCAGGCTTACTCTCAATTGATCATAAGAGTATTCCTTTTCAGAAGCAAAAGGAAATGAATATTTTTAAATAATGGTAAGGTATGCTTAATAGCAGATATAACATCATGAAATTTTTCAATTTTAAATATATAACATCTATAATTTATAGAGAGAGACTATATTGAAAGAAAATATGTAGAAAATATGTACAGAGAAAAAATAAATAGAATAATACTGAATCTACATAAAACAATATCAATTTATGTGAGTAATAAATGCCTGGCCATCTTCAGACATTTTTTACACAATAATGGTGTCAGAAAGAAATATAGCAAGGTATAATGAATTTCCACAAAATAATAATGATTTATGAACAGAAACAATCTTTCTTAGATGTGAAAAAGCTCAAATAAATTGCTACTTAAAAGGTCCTTATGAAAAAAATGTTTGAAGACGTATATCGTAGCACATTAAGATTTAAGTAATTTTGTGAACTGGCATGAAGTGATCATTATGAAACTTTGAATAAAATAATGCACAAGTTAATTTAGCACTTTTGTAAATGTGTCTACAGAACAGGATGTTGGTGAAAAATTATGAAAAATAAATTACAGTAAATAAACAATTGTCATAATTTGAGTGTAAACTGCATATTAAGTCAATATAAAACATTAATTAAGGTGGAGAGTGTTTAAATAAAGTAATAACATGTCCAATTTTTCACACTAAATTAAACCTAGAAATGAGATAAACTGGTAATTTGAGTTTATATATACTTACAAATCACAATCTTTGACAGAAATAGAAAACAATAATACTATTTTTACTTTAGAAGAATATTCTAATAAAGATGTCACTTAAAAATCAAGTCAATATTATATATTCTTAGAAATTATTCAAGTCTATAATTGAGAAGAAATTATTAAATAGATTTCCTGGGCTTGGCAGAGAAGTAAGTGCTAAGGATACAGAAATATAGACCTCATTGTTTAAGTAAGAGTTTATAGTTTTTTAGGATTCTATGATCTTAGAGCAGCAAAGAAAAAAAAATACAACAATCAAAATCAAAATTTAAAACACAGAACAGGGAAAACAAATCATAAAAAAAATTAAAATATGATAAAATATTGAGTGGATTTCTTTTGGTTGTGGAACTTCATGTATATATAAAATTGTGTTTTCCTATGAATATTCTTTCTTTATTCATGAGAATGTACATGTAATTTTTACAAATAACAACAAAATTATAAAACTAAAAATCCACCAAGTTAGCAAGAGGATCAAAATCCAGGTTAAAAAACTAGTCTTATTTTTTGTTAATGCCTTGCATTAGCAGGAAACTGGCTGGATTTTGATGTGCTGTCTAGTGAGAAGTTTCCTGCTGTTAAGCATCACACTAAATAGTTATCACATACAGAAGGTTAAATACATAATTTTAAATTATTTTAAATTATTTTAAATAATCTAAGTTAATTTAAAATAATTATATAATATATATTTTTATGTTTTCATTCTTCAAGATAGGTGATTCCCTTAGCCATCAAAAATATTAATTGATGAATCATTGAAGTGATTTTTGAGATTGGCTTCTGGAAACAAACTTAGAACTTTTAATGGCTCACAGATATGTTATCTCATCAGTGTTTCCTCATTCTATTTTATCTTTAATGGACTTGTTTTCTTCTTTTCTTTTTTATATAAATAATCTCCAAAATGAATATTATAATGCACATAAAAAATTCATTAAAATCCACTTAATTTCTAAAAACACAATTCTTTCTGCTGCCTGTGAAAAATAAATTTCTCATGGCATATTTCCTGGAAAATTAATATTCCATAATTAAGCTACAACTGCTGTTTTTTGCTTTCAAAATGAGGGATACACATTTTGTATAAATGTTAGATACCAAGGGCTATTGAACTGAACTTTTGCTTAAAGAGAAACCAAAAAAAAAAAAAAAAAGACATCACAAAATACAGAACCATAACTGGATAAGTGATAAGGAGTTAGAGAAAATCTGTTGAAATTTTTTCAGTGTCATTTTGTTTCCTATGATTGATATTCATGTTTTGCGTTTCTAAGCATGCTAATCTGTTTATTTTTTCTTTCTGATTCTCCACAGACAGAACTTTGTTAGCAAATGTCTTTATATTTTTTAGTAAAGGCAAATTTAAATTTTCTGTTTCCTCAGCCACAATAGTTGGAGACATGCCACTTTGTATTCCATTCCCTTTTCTCTACCTGGCCCAAGTCACCATTATCTTTTATGTGGATGCTCACTACAGCCTCCAGATCAAGATGGCCTTAAGATTCCCCTTGGTTTGACTAAACTTAGACAGGCTTCTTCCTGACTACAGGCCCCTGACCTCCCTTTTCTAAGGGCATTCAACATTGAAAAACTTTAATTGGAAATGTTTTCTTTGTCTCTTTATGTTGTAAATCTACCCCCAATCTCTTGCTGGTTCTACAACCCAGGAACATCTTTCTCAAAGACCTGGAATCTATCATCCATCTCTTTGAAATATAATTACCTAAAAATATAGGGTCTCTATCTCTCAGTTTCCATGACAGAGTAGGAGCCTAACTTCCACAGGCACCAAATAGCAAACAACAAAGGCCTAATGACATTGACTGACCTCCCATTTATTTTATTTTTTTAATTTTTATATTTCAATTAGAGTTGACATTTGATATTATTTTATATTACTTTCAGGTATACAGCATAGTAGTTAGACATTTATATAATTTACAAAGTGACCCTCCTGATAATTCTAGTACTTGGCGCTATACATAGTTATTACAATATTATTGACTATATTTCCTATGTTGTACTTCCCATACATGTGACTATTTTGTAATTACCAATTTGTAATTCTTACTCTCTTTACATTTTTCACTCATCCTCTAACCTCCTCCCATCTGGAAATCTGTTCTCTGTATCTATGAGTTTATAACATGTGGCACATATATATGATGAACTATTACATAGCCATAAAAAATATAATCTTATCATTTGCAATGACATTCATAGACCTAGAGGGTATTATGTTAAGTAAAAAATAAGACAGAGAAAGGCAAATACCATATGATTTCACTTATATGTGAAATGTAAAGAACAAAATAAAAGACTAATCCCTTTTAATTCCCTCAATCACTTTTCCACTAGCTCACCCTAGTACTTTAAAACCCTCCTGCCTCTGGTTTCAATGTAGTTGAGTTTAAAATCTCTCCTCTATTGCAATAGTATTGAACCCTTTGGGAATAGTCTTAAATAAAATTTCCCTTTTTAATCTATCCAGGGCAATTTTTAAAAACAAATACTCATAAAATAGCCCTACCCACTTACTGACACTTCCTCTCCCTGTCTTTCTGCTTTATTTTTCTCTATAGCTCTTACCACTATCTGATATGTATTTGTGCCTATATATGTATGTGTATATTTGTATATGTATATTTGCATATATATAATATATTACACTAATGTATATGTAATAACTGTTCTTCATAAGAATATATAAAAACATTTATCTTTGTGCATGTGTGTGTACTGTTATTTCCACAGTTCCTTGAAGAATACCGAGAACACAGTTATCTGCTCAATAGTTAGAAAATAAAGTGTTATTCACTGCTTATTTTATATTCCTTTATCTGAAATTTAAGGAAAGGGCTTTTAGACTTATAGCTACATACGAGACTCTATAGAAAGAATATTTTATGTTTTCATTCTATTTCTTTTCATTACTTATCAGATCTAATACGATCTATAGAATGAATTAACAAAAGGAATGATTCTTGTGTTGAAGTTTTCAGAATATATAAAACACTCTAGTAGACCTGTAGGTAGAGAATATATCTTTTTTTATGAGCTTAAACTATTCATAGTAGAAAAAAAAAGCTGCTTTTGTAACCACAAAATCCTTCTCCACGTTATATTACCTACTCTCTATAAAAACATATAAAATATATGAAGTGATTAAACATTTTGGTACAACTTATTTTAATTTTATGGATATGCTGACTCCAATCCATGATTGTGTTTCTTTCTGGCCACCAGAAAACAAAAGCAAACAATCAGCCAATCTCTAGCAGTTACAAAAGGGACATATTTCTCTGATGTAATTTTATTACAGTTTTGTTGTCATTATTGTTATTCTTTCAATCTCATTTCTTTTTGAAAAATGAGTTAAGGGATATGTAAATAAACATTCAATAAAGCACTCTTTTTTTCTATATAAAACTTACTTGTTCTCAAAATTATTAAATAACATATTTTATTAGTTATTTCTGGGTATTATTAATTAGTAAGACTTTTGTGATTTTCATCTAGTCAGTATGAAGTTTCTCATATCCTTTTCAGTGAGGCATTTTGCTATGTTTTTCAAACTAAGGAATGAAGCAATGTGCTGGTACCATATCAAACCAAATGTGAAAAAAACTCTGCCTAGAATAAAAATGTTAACATATCATCTAGAAAGAAAAATTAAATAATTTGGATAAAGATTTGATTAAAATTAACATAATATCTGTCAAACAGAATTCAAAACACACAAAAAGTATTATTAGTCTAAAACATCATAAAAGAAAATGCATTTGCTTAATTGGATATTTTTCTTCTCCATATAAATTCCTGACAAAATTATTTTCTATCACTGCCAGATATATTATCTCGAAGGATACCCCAATCGCCCACATTCTTTATTCGGTCAACCTAACCAGAAAAATTAAGAATCACCTACTCCCCGAACTAAGAAATATTTCAGTAATTACAGTCTAGAATGCATGGTAGTTAAATTAGAAATTTCATGTGGTCATGACAGTTCCATATTAAAATATTGGGTTTCCAATGAGTGAAGAATCTGAGAAAAAGTTTTGTTATTCCTTAGAAAAGTCTATATGAGTTTTATTTTCATTTATCTCCAAATCAGACTATCAATATCCTATAATATGATCAATTACTACCTCCTAATGAATGTCTGAAAATAGAAACTGCTTCGGAAATGGCAGTGGTCATTTTTTAAGCGAATCTTCCAAATACAGAGAAGTGTGATAACCCCCTTAGGAAAGATGACCTGAGTCTTTTTGTAAGTATTGTAAAACAAAGTCTTTTATTTTAAAATTTCCACCCATATTCAATTGTAGAGGTAGGGATTGAAGAGAAGTTTATTAGTGCATAAAAATATTCAATATGTAAAAATGTGACTAAACGTGTTTCTTATGTCAAACTTTGTCATCAAATATACAAGATGGTGATTCTTTTTTGTTTCAGGTTTTGTCCAATACAACTTTGTTCAGGTCTATTGTGTTCTGTTCTATTTTTCAAGTTACAATCCTTATATTGTGAATAGTGTAACACTGCATTTTTTCAGAAGTTTTACTGAGCTAGAAAATCCTCTTCCTCTCATGAATAATAACATAGAGGCAAACCAATCCGTACAATCACTATTAGCTAGAGATTCTCATCCAGCATGTGATACCATTTGAAATTTGACTTGTAAATGAATCAGTGTTGTAAATATAAGCTTCTTTTAGGAAGTTTTATCTGTATCTATATCATGTTATGAAGACAGTACTGACTTTGTGAATTAATTCTAACATGTTTAGTACCATGATAAGTGATAATTACATTATGAATATTATCAACATCTATCAATATTGTCAACATTATCAAGTGTTTATAGAAATGTTTCTTAACTTGGCAGTAAAATCAAGAAGTTAAATTAAAAAAATAAGCATATCTGAAGTCAAAGAGTGTCACAAAAACATTTACTATGAAGACACTGAAATTCTTGCGTCATATTGAAATATTATAATATTAGGGAAGACATAAAGAGATTCAAGAAAGACAATCAGATTTTTATTCTTGCCTTTAGAATTAGATTGTATTATTTCTTCTTGTACCTATAGAATTATTATATGCAAAAAATGTTTAGAACTTTTTATGAAATGGGTATTTTCAATGTTTTCAGCTAGTTGATGTCCATTTCTTCTGGCCCACCCATGAACTGTGCAATTTTTCTAAATTTTAGTGAAAGAGATAGAATTTAAAAACCCAAAACAATAGAATATGAAACTCTATACCAATTCCTCAGGTCTCTGAATTTGTCCTATGCTAAAATCACTATAGAAAACTCTAAAGTCCTAATATTCTCCCCTTCTTATAGGGTGGTTTATATAAGATACAGTGTCAAGAATCTCAGTGGACCTTTGCTCCCTTTTTTAGGCTCCAATTTATATGCTCCAAGAGTAATGTTAATCAGGTCATATCCTCTGATTCCATTGCAGGAGTAGTTTGAAATAATGTTCAAGATAGAGAATAAGTTAAATTTTAAAAAGGCCTACAGAACCTTAAGGAGATACAGTATAAGGAATTAAGGTTCATAACCCCAGTTTCTCAGGAGCCTTAACGTATTTTATATACTTCATGATCTTTATTCTAGATTTCTACTGGGAATTCAAACAGACAGTTCCATTTAATTGTCCTGGAAAGATAATTATCCTCATTGATTGTGAGAAAGCAGGGCTTTTAGATGCTATCTTAGAAAAGATTTTTTTGGGGGGATGGGGAGGGAGAATAAATCATAACAGAGTGAAATCCTCAGGGGTCTCTGACTCTCTTGTTCAAGCTTGAGTTATTCCCATGGCCCTCAGGCTAATAGCTCCTGCATTGACTTGCATATTGACATGCTAATCATTAGATGAAAGAATACTTTTGTCACTAGTTAAAGTCCCAGGCACAGAACAATCTTTCTCTACTCCCAATTCTACATTAAACGATTGCCACCCCTGGCTTTGCCAGGGGGAACAGCCCACCATAATGGCGACTTCTCCAAATACCAGAGCCCCATAAGTGAACAGCTTAATTCTCCAAGTCAAAGTTAGTTTCTTTCTCCATTTTGCTTCTATACCGCTCTGTGGTCACCTCTATCATAGCACATCTAACCGGTATATTCATCTACTAAATTACTCTGATGTCCAGGGGAGAACAGGGGACGTGTTTTGTTTAAGTTTCATTTTTAATCTCTGTATCACCAGTACTTAATGCAGAATATGTAAATAACTAGCTTTTTAATAAATCTTTATTAAATAAGTTATTTAAGAAAAAAAAAAAAACCCACAGCAACTTTTCAACAAAGCCAGAAGATAAACACCACACATCTATACTGTAAAACTGGGTAAATTTTTACTTCATTATAAAAAAAGATAAATGTCCCCTATTTTTCATTAAGATGCAATTTACTTACTGTTCAATAATGACCTTTCCTAGTTTAAAAGTATAAAATTATTTTCTTATTAAAATTAAAATTTTATCATTAACAAGGATATTAGGTACCCTTTAACAGTTCTGAAGACAGGTCCCATGAACTCTATATAAAAAATTGAATTGTGACTAGTAGAATTTTTAACCATGGACTTCTACAATGAAATATGAGAACATAAAAAGAAAAAGAGGGATGGAGGAAGGATGGAAGGATGGGAAGAGGAAAGAAAAGAAGAAGGGTGAATAGGAATTTGGAAGAATGGGAGAGAAGAAGAGAACAAGGAACACAAAGTTTGAAAAAAGGGAGAAAAATTATACTAAGTTAATTCAGGAAAGCACCTGGTACTGCAAGTGAAGATCAGGTGTACCGTGCCCTCCCTAGATGAGGCTTTCAGGGATAAAAGTTTTTCCCCTCTCATTTTATCGTCAATGTCATGCCCATAACAATAAGCAGTGGGACAAATTGACAAATTTATCATTTTGACATGTAATTTTCTGGATCCCTTTTGCAAAGCCATGCTTAAGTTGTGAAGAGATATCAGTATGAGAATGAATTGATTATGATGTTTTACAGATATTCATGTTGCCTTACGTTTTTCTGCTTTTAAATCTGGTCCTGTGGTCCTGAATTTTTCTATGGGGTTTGGATATACTTTAGCTGATAGTAATTACAATGATTAAAATAACCAGAGACCATATAAGATTGTACACTTAGAAAGCTAAGTCAAAGTGGAAACTACATTTCATCTTTGTGAGTGTGCTGGATGTTTTCACATAATATTAAAGTACATTATATCAAAGAGCTTTTGCTGTATCACAAACTACCTTGAAAATTAATAGCTTAAATCAACACTTTTTAAACTCACAATTCTTCAGGCTAGTAATTTGGAATGGGATCAACTGTGCAGGTGTTCTAGTCCAAGCCAGGGTAAGCTAATGCATCTGCTGTGGCCTTGTTTGCTTGGCAGGTTTATAATGTCCTCAGCTAGGACATTTTGTTCAACAGGTTCACATGGTCTCTCAACCTCTAAGATGCCAGCCTAGCTTATTCTCATAGTGATTGCTGGGTTTAAATATAACCAAGTGAGAAAGTTTTAATGCACAGCCACTTTTCAAGCCTCTACTAGTTTCATGTTTGCTAATGCCCAAATGACCATAGAGATTCACCAAAACAGTACCCAGGTTTAAGAAGTAGAGGCATAAACTCTAATTCTCTTTGGAGAAAGTAAAAAAATTAGAGATACTTTCACAATTTACTCAAATTCCACTAAAATGCTCAGAGCAGAGCAAGCAAATACAACAAAAGCCAACACCTCATTCAGACACAATTGAGAATCATTCAATATACACATATGGAATAAGTCCGAAATTCTGACCCGTTTTGGAGACTTCTGTAATTGACATTTAAGGGAACAGTATAGAATTGGGGCTATCTTGAATGTGCCTCTGGTGTGTGTCTTGGCTGTGTTCTGTGTATCTTAGATTAAATTGTGTCTTGATTACAGCATCAGCTATGACTGAGTCTGGCCTCAGGGGAACAACTCCTAAACCTGAGACCCAATCAGCCATCGGCCCCTCTTTTATTGAGTGCTCAAAGGAAAGATTAGTAACCTGTGAAATATACAGGCCCATTGGGTGGTTAATAGTATGAAGAAAATATTGTCACCACACTGCATACTGAGGTCCACACCTCCGAAAACACATAATTCTGCAGAACCCTACAAATATGCCTTTGATGCTCCAAATGCTAAGGCTTATATAGAAAATAGTCTCTGGTACACTCAGGGCATAGCCAAGGGATTAATTCAAATTTGATTTAATCCATGTCTTTAAACCCAATAAAGAGAAGACTACTAACCATTGCACACTGATTTGAGTTTCTTTGGAGGTATAAACATAAATATTAGGAGTATAGGAGTAGAATCATCCCCTAAAGTATATCAGGTAACCACAAAATAATAAATATGTGTATATATGTAAAATATATACACATACATACCAGAATATAGTGAGAGAAAAAAAAAATACCTCTGAAAAAAGGACATCAATTTCACCCAATTAGAAATCCAAACTATACTAAGATCATTTATACAGCAACAACAATAAATAAAATGAAAGGGAGTTGATTGGCTTTTGCATCTCAAAACATTAAAACCTGCTGAAAATGCACCAATAGGCAAAGCTTTACTGCCTTACTAGATACTGGGTCTCAAATTAAAATTTACCTGGAATCTCAGTACATTTAAACAGTTTTCTCCTATACATTTTGGGAAATTTCCCAACATTGCCTAAATTCTCCATATTCATGGATCCCATTGAAAATGATTTGGCCACCCTCTCTGGACAATGGCAGTAATGAAGAGTCCCTTATCCAAAGGTGCCCAGTGTGGAACAAAGAGCTTTTGGGAATTCTTGCCTCACAGACACCCAAAGTATAAGCCAATATCACAGATCTTCCTGAATATACTAAACAAAAATATAAGAACTCATCCATACACTTCTTACACTCTTTGAAATTCAAATGCTATGGTATTGTTTAGACTTCCTGGGTGATGAATGCAATGACAATTTGAAATAAATTCCCCATAAATTCACATTTTGTGTCTTCAACATTCCTACCAAGTTATCCTATTCCAGGAATTTCTCATCTTTAAGAAAATTCAAGGCATGACTGCAATGTGGTAGTCTACTAAGCAGCAGTAATTGTAATAAAAAGTGCAGAATCAAGCTTGAGTGATTGTGTGAACTGATCACCTTTCAGATAGAGGGCAAAAAAATACAGCAAGCATTTTACCAGCAAAGTAGCCATTCTAATTTTCTGCTTTCATTTTGGAAACTGTACTTTATAGGATAATACGCTTCTTTGGTGATAGAACATAATAAAACAGCCTCATGTTAATAGGTCTATATACAAAGTTTTACTACCTTTTCAAGAATTTGAGGTAATAAGTTCTATTAAGGATTGTGGTCTCATTATGAGATCGACTTTTCCTGTGTGACCTTTAAACACATCTTAGATGAACAAGGCAGCCTGCACTTTGTGTTTATTTACTTAGTTTTCTCATATATGTAGATGTCTATGTAAAAAGAAGAAAAAATAATCATTATTGTATTGAGTACATAATAAAAATCAAGATATTAAAAAGTTAATGATGATATATCATTAAGCCCATGCTATATAGTAAAAAATTCGTAAAATAGTGAAAGAAATCACTGTTTCTTTAGCTTGACCTGAATTAACTTCTGGAGTTTCATTTTTTATGATTACAGTCAATGTACACATACCATGCACTAGTTTATTTTTCCTTAAATTTAACATTATAAAATATTTATCAGTCATCAGTTTTCAAAATTGTCATATAAATGATTGTGTAATGTATTATTTTTAGAGCTAGTTACCAACATTTTTCTATAATAACATGAATCATAGAAATTACAAATATGACACTACTGGCTTCATAGGGATGCATTACAGTGCAAGTTTTCAGGGTAAGAGATGATATGTAAAATTAAAAACTGGTGTGAAACTAGATAAAAACAGCCTCACAATTTATTTTGAAACACAGGTTTATAAAGGGTATGTTTTTCTAACCATTTTCCGGCCACTGAGTGTGAAAATATATAATTTCCTTGTGTGTCTATTAACTTCTGAAATTTTATTTTTAAAGTCCCCTGGTTCAAATAGAGACAAAAATTGCATACTTTATTACCATATTTAAATTATGTTTATTTTCTTAGAATAAATTCCCAGGTGTTAAAATGCTGGATTGAAAATAGGGGGTTGTGTTTGCCTTTTTTTTTTCTTTCTACTTTTGAGTTTTATTATTGTCTAGAAATATGATTTCAACTACCACTTCTTTGCTCTAGTTTCATGCACGAATCAACACCCGGCAGTTATCTGGAGAGACTGTTAGTAACATTTATTTTATCTTATTCTAATTTGTAAACAAAATTGTCATCTTGAGGTAGCTTATATTTCTTTGAACACTATTGATTTTAGGGTCTGAGCAAATGATTTAGGACTAAGCCAAATAAAGCACTTTATTCCTTATATTCAGAGTCTGGTTAAGAGATCAGCATAAACTGGATCTATCAGCATAAATGCCAGTACTATTCTCTGGGAATGCTGGAATAAAGGTTTGCTTTGTTTGTTTTGAGTGACTCTGGGTAAATGTAGCCCTTGAAACTGTTATCAGTCATTTCAAGTCTAAAAGAAAAGAGCCAGCCCAACATAGAAGTTAACACAAAGTTGAAAGTGATGAAAAAAATTGAATAGGATATCTCTGTCCATGAGAGCGTAAATCAAACAAAATAATGTCACTTAATGTGAAAATAATTCCTTTGTTTGTACCATTTTGGTTCATTTCATTTCTACATTTATTTTTTAACTCTCAAAAGATATGAGGCAGAACCATTACTACACTTCTTGCTGTGAATTTTGTTAATTTGGAGTTTTATTTTATAATCTTAAACATTTTAAATTTTAGAGCTGAGTAGACTTGAGTGGTAATTAAGAAGTAGAATTGATATATTTAGGGTACAAGCTTTTAAAGAGAGGAGTTTATGGAGTTGCCTTGGCTAAATATTTTATATTTTAATTTATTATTTATTTTACTTTATTTTGTTTTATTTTATTTATTTTATTTTGTTATTTCCAGGTTTAGCATCAGAGAATAAGACTGATAGGAGGTATAGAGGGGATTGGGAAATATATTGAAATGCACAAATTGTCTATTTTCTGTAAATCTGGTAAAAATAAATTTCTTCTTTAATGTTGTTATAGGTACACAACTTTTTATCACATGGTGACAATAGAAATCATATTATCTCCAGACTCTCACTTCAGCCTTGTGATTTTCTCCATGGCATTCAGTCCACTGGAGATGTAACATTTTTTTTTTTATGTTAATTATGTACCAAAAACTTTTTTTTTTTTTTTTGGTTTCAGTGGCTTTAGGAGTTCATCTAGACTTGTGTTTTTGAACTACCTGCTTCTCCATAATCCTTTTGAGAACCAGTGGTACTGCCAGGTACTTTGCATGGAGGAAGGTTTTAGTCAACAAATACTGGCCATCCACATGCTCCCAAAGCCATCTCAGAAAATAGTGAATCTAATTAATTACATTTTCCTTCCTGTCATATAGAAATTCTGTATGCCATCAAATATAAGTACAGACTCTCCAGTAAAATTTATGTTGTCACTGATTTTCACATTTAATTACGGGATTTTCTTAAACCCTCTGCCCCTAAACCATGTATCTCAAGATAAAAAAGTCAGATTTTTACATATGAGGAAACTGAGGACCAGAGATGTGAAGTGACAATAAAATTATACAGAGCCACAGAGGTTGAAAGATCTGGAATTATTGCTCTTTTTCCTTAATCTTATTCCAGTATTCCTTAGTTATGATTAAAGTCTTAGTTATCATTAAACCTCCATATATGCCTACAGATTGCATAAACAAAATCCAATCTCTAACTACCTATTAACATATTATAAAGAGTCGATATAAACTGTTACGGCATATGAAATTAATAATCAGAACATATATTCTCCAAAGAATAATTTGTCATGTTACAGTTAGAAAATTCCTGAGTATTTATTCAGTGTTATTGTGCACTATTTAAATTATTTTAATAAAACATCAATATTTTTAGTTCACTTAGATTTTGGAGGTTAACACTTGAGATAAATATTTGTAAATGCTAGTAGAGTTAGTTCACAAAAAAAAAATGTGTTATGTTATGTTCTCTATGGGTAAAATTTACAAATAATTTTTAATCCATTATTGTCATTTTTCCACAGAACTGATTAATTAATACAAGTGGCTTAAATGTTTTCCTATATTATTTAAAAATTTTCAAAATTTATTTTTTATAGCAGTTTTAGGTTTACAGTAAAAGTGAGCAGAAAGTACAGGGTTCTCACATTACTCCAATCCCCATGTGTGCACAACCTCCCCCACTGTCAACAATCTGCATCACAATATGTTTCACACACTTTTGACGTGGAAAAAATTTATGATATTAAAAAACTCACAACAAATCTGTATCCATAAATTTGTGAAAGGAAATTTCTACTCAGAGTATTAGTGGGAATGAAGAAAACAGCATACAGTACTAAGCTTTATCAAACTCATAAAGCATTTGAAAGAGACAGTCATGGAGAAAGAAAATGAATGATTTCTAGAAGAAACAATTATGAGTCTTTGAGGGCACAATCACATATTGTTGGGAACTTCCATAGTATTCTAACTATACTACATTGCTAAGCACTTATCTTTGCTTTGTCTTCCTTTTTTAATCTACAGAATGGATATTTTAAATTGCAATTATATTGCTGTGTTCATCATAAAGTGCTTGTATTTAAATGTAAAAAGAGCTTTGCATCTTTCTGACTTGCCACCTTTAGTAGGAGCAAAAAATCATTAGCAATGAATGTTACCAACACTCCCTTAACACACTAGCATAGTTCTGTAATATTGCATATTCATTTCTTTAATCTTATGCCTATCTGGACCCAACCTATGTTCTTCTAGCTTTGCGGCCTCAAAAAATACATCCAACATTTAAATGACAAAAGCAAAAATAATCAATGCATCTTCTGAAAAATGAATGGATTTAAAATGAAAGAACTGATGTAGAAACTTTTGTCAGGAGTCTTTCTTACCATCTCACTCACATATGAAATTTCATTCCAGCCTAGAAGAAAAGGTTGGTTCCTAGATTACTCCCAAATTTTCAGTTTCACTCCTCATGATAAGGAATATTAAGTGGATTTATTCACATTAAACACTTGGAAATGTGTCAATGACTTAAGTATTCAATAAGTACAACCATTTTTTGTTAATACTTTTATAATTTTAGGTATTATTGTGTTGTAGAAGGGCAACCAATATAGTTTAGTAATTTAAGTATTATATAAGATATTATGTTTTGTTACATGTCATTTTAGAGAAATAAATGTGATTTTTTCATATTTTTATTAATCATCAAATATTTTACTACTATGTAAATACCACTGGAAGTTCTATGATAATGCCTAAAAACAGTTGGGCATAATATATAACTGCCTGGATATTGACATCATCCTATATTTCAAAACAGAAAGTAATAAATCCTCTAACTCTGAGACATAGGATATCTCCCATTTATAAAGACCATTTCAACTTTGCAAATATTAAAGGCTAGATATGAGAATCAGAAAACTTGAACTGGGATCTATGTCTCAGGCTGTACTTCTCAAGTCATTTCAATTCCTTGGACTTTTCTCAGCTGAAATAAGGCTGCTATCTATATAAATCCTTACAACTAAGTTTTCTCCAAACTGGGTAAGTTATTTTTACTCTAAATCCCAGCAGTCACATGGTCAGAGCTGAACTGTCACCAAAGAGGGATGATTTAAGTAAAATAAAAACTACCTAAGTTAACATTAATGAATACATTAGTATTTGTGATGGCTTTATTTTTGTAACACTCACAAAGGGCAAACAATGCCTTGATCAACTGTGTTTCTTAAATGGCACCTTTAATCTGCATAATAATTACCTGCTTCCCTAAATTTTTTCTCATCAACTGAAAGTCTAACTTTGGAAATGGGATTTTCTCAAAGAATGGGATTGATTATTAAAAGGGATGAAAATTTAACTGAGAGGCACAAGTTCATTTGTAAATAAGTTAGGGCCCAAGAGAAGGCCATGTTCCTGTAGGTGCTTAATTGATTTTGGTTAATGATGATGATGTACTTCATGAGTATAGCACCAACTAGGGAGAAAATCAACTTGTGATGGCTTAGTAAGCAGAATGGACAAGAAATCAAGAGATTTCAGGAAAGACAGCTTAATAGGGCAAACAACCCATTTTATTCTCCAGGTGAGGTGTGCATCAGTTTTTCCAATTCATTCACTTACAACTAGCCTTGAAAATCCCAGAAGACAACGCTTAAAAGATTGTCACACATTACAGAGAAGCACCTGAATAAAAATTCACAGCCAGGTGCATCAAAGTGCAAGGTGATTTTTTTTCATAACATTAGTTATAACAGGAGGAGAGATTCATGTTCTTGTATGTAATTGCTATTTTTTTCTCTGCCAATGACGTGCTATTTCAAATAATACATTAACCACAGATGAGGTTTCAAAGTGGATTAAAATGCTGTATGGAACAGAATTTCTGCTCTTGTTTCCATCAAAAATGGCTACTAATATAAACTGGCTTCACTTTTTAAGGGATTCTTATAAACAAAGAAGTTGTCATTAATATATACTAAATACGCCACTCGAAATATTTTGAGTTTAGTTAACGAAGATCTACTAAGTGCTGAATTATACACTATAGATGTCTCCTCCTTCAAGAATTAAGGCACTAATTCTTCTGGCTTCTGGAAATGTATCTGTTCATACTTGAGGCCCTCTTCAGAAATTTTCTTCAAATAAAGGAAAGTGCCTCAACTGAGATTATGTGCAGTCCCCGAAGTCAGCCAACATCTAATAACTATTTTATGTGAGCATCAAACCCAGCCCTCTTGCCTTAACTGGAGTATGCTGCTCCTTGTAGGACTGGTGAGGCTTCCATTACAATTGCACCTTAGATCAACTTACCTCTCTTCCTCACATTGTTTCCCTCACTGCTCATAGATATTGTTTCTCATATCAGCTCCCAATTAAAGTCCAGAATTTAAATCTGAGGCCTTCAAAATGGGAAATAACAAGTCATGCAAATATGTTTGTTGCCAGGTGTGTGAGGTGCGATTCTACCAAGTCCATGGAGAAGCAGAATTTCAGTTTGAATTTAAATATGCTAAATAATAAGGAAGATATCACAGAATGTGCTTTAACATAGGCTGGAAAATTATGACTTCTAGGTAAATCCAACCTGCTGACTATTTTCACAATGAAAACTTAATTGGAACAATCACATTCATTCATTTATATGATGTATATAGCTGCTTTAATGCTATGCTGACAGAGTTAAATATTTATGATTAATACCTAATGACTACAAAGACAAAAACATTTATTATCTGGCCCTTTACACTAAAGGTTTGCTGCCCTCTGTTCTGTGTACAGTCATGGGATAGTAATAAAAGAGTAAAGTAAGAGAAATTTCTGAATATTCTTAGCTCTGTTTGTTCACAGTTATTTTCACACACCTAGCACAATGTTTAGCACTTAGTACACATTATAAAAAACTTGTTGAAACAATGCTGAATAAAAGTAATGGAGTTCAGTAGAGAATTTGGAACATAATAATAAAAGAATTATTTAAGGAAAATTATTCTGATAGTATTTCCCACATAAATTATAGGAGAGTGATTCTATAAATACAAAATGTTTGAAAAAATCTTGGAATAGTTCCGATAAGGAGTAAACACATTAGTTTTAGTTTGGTACCAGCATGAAATAAAAAAAAAGGGAATTGATGAAAACAACTTTTGAGGGGGAGACAGTTTCAATTGTCTAGATGTAAATGATATGCTCCTGCACTTTATTTCTAAAGATTTTTGATAAATACTGATTTCTTTTTAGATGATATGACCCTAAGTTAGAATTTTATAGAAACTGGCAGTTAGTAAGATTCCTGTTGTCTTTCTGTCTATGGCTGTTGGCTTCAGAAGCCACTCAGTTCAAGGACCAGTATTAGCATTAGTGCAAAATCTTCTTTCATTGTTGACACATAAATTTTACCTGCTTCTTGCTGGTTTAGTCTGAGACTTCATTGATTCAGTTATTATTTTTTTTGTTTAAAACCAGCCAAATGCTCTTCCTCTTTCTGTTTTCTCAAATTCAACTTCTATCTTTTTTTCTAGGATGATCTCCCTGAACTTAGATGTTATTGAATTCCTCTGTGTTTGAAATCAAATCTTGCTGAGGATATATTCACAGTTGATTCTGCTTAAAAATAACTGTCAAATAGCAGAAAAGATTTTAATATTAAATGTGTGACTTGCTGTCCACCTCTCTTTTTGAATCATCTCTCTCCAGGAAAAGCAGCAACCCCTAAACAAAATAAAAAGACTCAAATACCTTTAAGGATTAGATAGACTTTTTAATTTTCCTTAATATGTGTTTTCTGTAGTTGGATAGGACATAGATATCCACCATGGCAAATATTTTTTTCTGGTTATGTCATTTTCTCAGGGAGAAACTGTATCTTATTTTTCATATTATTGATATTTTTGAGTGTCTGAAGTGTGTATATCACCTCAGCAATTTTATTAAAAGCTTACCAACTTATTTGTTCATCAAATATTTATTGAGTGCAACTCTAGGCACATGTAATATTTGAGATTTAGCATGTGCTCTCATTTTAAGTTTTAAATCTAAGAAAAAACATTAAAGGAAAATTGAACAACTTTTAGGTTTGCTAGGTATATAAACTCCCCAAGAACATAGACCTTAATAAATTGTGAAACACCATAAGACAAGTTGAATGAAACCAGAGGAACCAGTTGAGAGATAACACATGATTCTAAAGGTCTCAATGAGAAATGAAGAGTTGAAGAAATTGAACACAAGAACTGGAATTATAGGAAAACCATGTCTGAAATAAAATTTTTTGATCAAAATATCAGGAATGGTCTGATGATAACAAAATCGAGGTTTTGACTCAGTAGTTGATGTCTGAGGAGAAGTAGATATGATAGTCATGGCGAGTTGGTTAGCAAGACAGTAGACTAGGAGCTCCAGGCCCTCATTCTGTCATGGAATCATTAAGGAAACAACTTAATGATGTTAATGACTGACTAATACAGCTTTGTGGGAATTCTGGAAACTAGTCAAAGGTTCTGCAGCAACTAAACACTTGCCCCATCAAAAAAAAAAAAAAAAACATGCTCAAAAAGGTAGGAAACTTTGTGGTGTTTTTGGTGGCCCTTGTCCCATTCCCTCCCTCACATGGTGCCGTGAGTTTGGGAGGAAGCAGCCCAATTCCCAGTTTCCTCACTTAGGAAAAGAGTGGAACTTGTTTGCAATGTTCAGACCTGGCCATAAACTGCCCAAAAGAATAATTTCCACATGGCCTAACTCAGAGCCCACACTGGAATGGTAAAATGGCTTGAATCTCAAGGGAGGAGCTGCAGAAGGCAGGGGCAGGCACCAAGGCTGATGAAAACTTCAGACCAGTGGATGCCTGAGGGTAAGTGATTAGAGTCAGAGAAATACAGTAGAATATCTAAAGTCCAAGAAGAAAGAGGGGGAAGAAACCCCAGGCAATTAAGACATTTTAATTCAGCTTTTTGTAAAGAAGAATTGGGAACATACACACAAACTCAAAGATACATAAACACTAGACACTCACACATGTAAACACACACACACATACACACACGCACGCACGTGTACACACACATGCCCAGAGAAAGCCCGAGATCTTAAGCCTTTCAAACGAGGTGATT
Organism: Cynopterus sphinx; assembly: GCA_030015415.1. NCBI lineage: Eukaryota > Metazoa > Chordata > Mammalia > Chiroptera > Pteropodidae > Cynopterus > Cynopterus sphinx. Next base: position 123,435,428 of record CM057383.1, read on the forward strand.
GGTGAAGATTTTCTCCAGCAAGAAGTCAGTCTGAAAAAGACTGGGAGAAGTGGCCATTATTTCAAAAGCCCAATTTTCTGAAAAAGATCATAAGGCAAACAAGAAACAAGGACACATGGCCCATTCAAAGGAACAAAATAAATCTTCAGAAACCAGCCCTGTAGAAACACAGCCTTGCCTTGAGACAATATACAAAAATTAATTCAAAATTGATCAAAGACCCAAACGCAAGAGCTAAAACTGTAAAACTCTTAAAATAAAATGTGGAAAATATCATGACATTAGATATGAAAATAATTTCTTGTCTATGATATCAAAAGCACAGGTAACAAAAGAAAAAAGATAAATTTTACACCAAAATTTAACACCTTTGTACATCAAAGGACACTATTGATAGAGTAAAAAGACAACACATGGAATGGGAGAAAATATTTACAAATCACATATCTGATTAGAGGTTAACATCCAGAATATACATAAAAAAAAAACTAATAAAAAGTGTTGAAGAAGATGTAGAGAAATCAGAACTTTTGTCAACTATTGGTGGAAATGTAAAATAATATATTGATATAAAAAAATTATGACAATTCTTCCAAAATTAAAAATAGAATAACCATATGATTCAGAATGCCACTTCTGATTCCCAAAAGAATCAAAATCAGGGACTCTAACAGATATTTGTACACTGTTCATAATAGCATTATTCATAGTTGTAAAAAGGTGGAAGTGACTCAAGTATCTGTTAAAAGATGAATGAATAAACAAGATGTGGCATGTATGTATACATACGTATGTGTGTATACACACACAGACACACACACACACACAATGGAATATTATTAATCCTACAAAAGGAAGGAAATTTTGACACTTGTTACAACACAAACAAACCTTGAAACCATTATATGAAATGAAAGGTCAGTCATAAAGGAGAATACAATATGATTCCACTTATATGAGGTATCTAGTTTTGTCAAATTCATAGACACATAAAGTAGAATGGTGGTTGCAATGGACATTGAACTGGGAGGAATGGGGAGTTATTGTATAATGGGGACAGACTGTCAGTTTAGGAATATAAAAGAGTTCTGGAGATGGATGGATGGTGATGATGGTTGCACAGCAATGTTAATATTGATACTCAGTGACACTTAAACATGATTAACATAGTACATTTAGATTATATAATATTTTAACACAATTTAAAAACACTGCATCAAAAAAAAAGGTAATAGAAAAAAGCATATCACATAGCTGAGAGGTTGGATGGTTAGTATTTTATGTGTGGATGTGGAAGTCACTGAGAATCATGACAGAGGGGAGCAAAGAAGAATATAAGTGGGACAAACAGTCTTGAATAAAAAAGACACTGTGACCAGGAGTCTAGTAAATGTCAACAAGAAGATGCTGCAACTCTCAACTGAGCAACAAAGAAGAATAGTAATGATCTGGAATTGGCATTGTGGCTGAAAAAAGGTACCAGCTTTACCTCCTGAACCTAAGATATAGAGTAGGTAAAAGAAAAAGAAACTGCCTTCAGGAGGACTACAGGATGTATCAGTCAGGTACCTTTTTTAGTTAATAACACAGATATTCCAAGTCACAGTGGCAGAAACAAAATAACATTGATTTTCTTTTTCACTTAACAAAGAATCAGGCTTCCTCTTTGTCTCATCTGCCTTCCTTAGGGTTGGACCGCATCTCCATTATACTCACATGTTAATAAAAAGGCACTGGAAATACAGCCATGACAATCATATTCCTGACAAGAGAAGGTAAACCAGAAGAATTCACACATGTTGTTTCAAATGAGTCACTACTACTCTTCAAGAGTTTCAGGCAAATTCAGCCAATTAATCACTGCTAGGTTCCTTTCATTAGCAATGTCTACATATAAGAAATGGTTGGGAATATAGTCTGTTAGTTGTGCACATTGCTGGCCCAGATAACTTTGGGCTTCTGTTAGCAAAGAGGACAAAGATATTGGAGATTGGGAACTCCACAATCTGTAGGAACCCACTATCACCCATGGGAAATTGGTATAATTGGCAGGCAATTCGACTTCCAATAACAAATGCAAAGGTATAGAACCAGATTTGACTCACATTTGACAAAGTTCATTAAAGGCATGTGACAAGCTAGTGATAATAAATAATGATTATGCCACTCATTAAAGAGTTCCTCTTCATCAGTTTATAATCAATTCTAAATTTAAAACTGACCACCCTTATTGAACAGAGACTAGCGTCCTTACTGTCTACCAACTACTATGGTGATACTATGTGCTGATCAAAATGAAAATGGGCATGGTCCTTATGATACAAACATTTTCATGGTGACAAAGACATTCAACTAAAATACAAATAGACATTAAATTCAATCTGTATCAAGTACTATACACATGAAGTCCATGCTGTTATAAAAAAAAAAGTCAACATTTTTTTTTAAAGGACCAGAGTAAATATTTTAAGTTTTGTGTCTAAACGGTCTGTATCACAACTATCTAACTTTACTGTTGTAATGAAAACAGCTAAGGGAGTGTATAAAAAATGGACATGGTTGTGTGCCAATGAAACTTTATTTACTAAAACAAGTGGTGGACTTTATAGATGTTGCCCACAGTCTGTCTTGTGCTGGTCTCTGTCATAAGAGAGATATTATAAATTTATAATTAAAAAAAATCAAGAGGGTTAATTGAAAAGAATTGAATTTAAACAGAATGTAAACCATCTCTGTCTACAAAAATATATAGTAATGTGCATAGTAAAGTGCCATAAATGCCCAACTACTCTGTGCTTATAATGCTTATTATCAATCACTTTTCTTTATAATACTGTTAAATTTTAGCCTTGAGTTGATTCATGGCTTCATGCTTTTTGATTCTATTTTCTTTTTCTCTCTCAGTTTTTAACACTCTTTAAATTGTTGATTTTCAACAATCAACAAAATTATATATCAGATTAATCACTTCTTTTGGTTAGAGCTAATGGATTCATTTCAGAACATTTACAACCTAAATCTGAAGCCACTCAAGTACTATAATACAGAAAATGAATAACTTCCAATCTCAATTTTGCCAGGAAAACTACCACCTCACTCTTCCCAGTTACATAAAAATTCATTTTATCTTTAGTGTTTTCTTCTATGATATTTTCAAGCCCTCCCCCAATCCCCACAACCACTGGATTTACCAATTAGTGGTTGTATTAGTTTGCTAGTACTGTTATTAAAAAGAAGAAGGAGGAGGAGGAGGAGGAGGAGGAGGAGGAGGAGGAAAAAAAAAACAAAACAAAATAAAACAAAACAAATACACTGCATCCTGTCCAAACACCTGAAATTTATTTTCTCACAGATTTAGGGTTTAGAAGAATTCCAAGATCAAGGTGTCAGCAAGTTTGATTTCCGCTAAGGTCTCTTTCTCTTGCTCACAGTTGGCTGCTTTCTCCCTGTGTCCTCATGTAGCCTTGTTTCTATGTGCATGCATTCCTAATGTTCTTTCCTCTTCTTATAAGGACACCAGTTCTACTGAATTAGGACCCCACTCTCATGAGACCATTTAACCATAGCTACCTCTTTAAAGGCCTTAACTCCAAATATAGTCACATTAAAGGGACTCAATATATTAGTCCCTATATGGGAGGTAGGGATTCAATATATTATTCAACAGTGGTTTAAATATTTTTTCATGGGATAAAACAAATTATTGCAGGAGTCTGCTTCCTTCCTCATTCATGTATTGTATATAAAAGTTTTAATCTGCCATTTGTGATTTTTATTTTGAAGGCCAAGTGCTTCCTTTCTAGCTCTTGACTCTTTCCTATAGGTCATCAATCAAGAAAAAAAAAACATCATCTTAAGTGAAGAGAAAGGTAAGAGAATGGAAAGCCTTAGTAAAAAGGATTTACTTAATTTCCATTGCTCATGGAGTATTATACTGTTTCATAAAAGCGTATAAATCATTTGTAGTTATTGTAAAACATGCTTTAAGATGAAACATTAATTTTAAAAATCGGAAGTTAATTTTATATCTTTATGTAGAGGTGATAATTTTCTACTAAAAATCTTTTATTTACATTATGGTGGGTTACACCTCAATACATGACATTAAATTCCATTAAAAAGCATTCATAATGTAGACAATTTGCTTACCTTCTAAAGTAACACAGAGTAAATAAAATGCCAATATTATTTATTTTTTTGGCCAAAAATGTCATCCCTTAATGTTTTGAGATAAATACTAGTGTTATAACATAATCCTAAAATTGTTATACTTGCAAGTAAGTAAAATGCTTAGCTGATATCTGTTACAGGGGTTATAAATATTTCTCTCCTACCATAAGCCATAATCTTCATGACTATTTTTCAGGAAACTTATTTGGAGAGATGTCAAGTTAGGGAATTCAATAGAAGAACATATTTAGTACAATTAAAAGCAAGAATAAATGTGTAGAAGCTGTGAAAGAAATTGCTTCTATCCAAAAACCTAAACTTTTCTTTAAAATTACAAAAATATTACATATTGGATATAAATTGAGAGGAAACTTTATCTTTCCTTTGCCTAACCCAGCCACTTTTATTACTATTTATTTGGCAAACAAAGATGATTTTCTCAGTTATGTTATATCCTTAGACTAGAAACAACTAAAATATAATGAGATAAAGAGAGATATGTCTAATTGAGTTTGATACTTTAGGGGAAAGAGTCAAGAGTATAGGAGGGGAAGTCTATTTCTTTATGATGAGTAAAAATTTTTAGGCTTAAAGAATTATTCTGAAGAAAATGGTACAAATGTAAATATATTTCGATTTCTGCTCAAGCTAAACATCAGTGACCAGAATTAACCAGAATAGTAGATTGCTAGAAGATTACTTCAGAAGCATTAATTTTATACCTGCCATTGCAAATTGCATCAAACTAAATTCTTAATGTTTAAAATTGATTTGGGCATTTTTCTTAACTGAAGCTCCAGTTCACTCTGGATTTGATCTGAATGTGAATATGGAATGGAGCATTTTGAACTGCTATGACACAGACCCATCTTATTCTTCAGCAGATATTTTTATAACTACCTTCCACAGTTTTTTTTTTTTTTTCCGTGAGATTAAATTGGTCTCAAAGCCACTATGAAGAAAAATGGAAAATGGCATATAGCGGGTACAACAGAAACTCAGAAAACAATATTCTTCTATATCGGTGATCCTCTATAGAACTACAAGTGTTACCTTTACCAGAGGCACTATTTATTATTATATAAAGTCAGAGCAAAGACCCCCCTAAAAAAGTTTTATTTTTTTTTAATTGCCACATATTAGACTCTCTTTTCTATTCACACACATTACCTCTTCCACAGCATCCTTTCCAGAGTCACAGCAGCAGCTTCAGAAATTCTCCACTACTTTAGCCAAAGTCAAAAATATTGTCAAGATCTTTGAACTGGAACTGATCTGTCTCAAAGTCATGTTGACATTTATACACTCCTGTCAATTAAATAGACACTCAAACTTTTGTTTCAGAGTTCCATTTGTCTTTTACTCTTTAATTCTTTGAATCCTTTACAGGCAAGAGAATTTATAGTAAACAAAATTCAGAGTAAACATAGAAGACAAAAATCACTGCACAATTATAAAGAAAAGGAATAGCCTTAATATTGTTGAGAAAATGTATATGAGGATATGACTATCAGAAATGTCAACTAATAAATAAATTTAAATTTAAAAATGTCAACTAATATTGCATTTACATTCTATGTCATTGAAAAATCTAGCTTTACATAGTTACTAGATGAGAAATTATAAATAGGTATGTATATCTATATAATAGAAAAAAACACAAATAGACCATTTGTGGATAAAAATATCAATATTTCATTTAATTTCTTGGTCATTCTGAATGTGACATCTGTTCCTGAAGACTTTGCAGTGGGACTATATTGTCCATTAAAAACAAAATAATCTGCAGAATAATTTTTTTTACTGTGTTTTTGTTGCTTTGCTTTAGACAAAAGTTGACAAGGAAGGACTTAGGTTCAATTTCACACATTTTAAGTAATTCCTTAAACTTGATTGGATATTGAGAAACCTAGATGACTTGTATCTAAGGCCAAATTTCATAACAAGTAGTTGCACAAAATGAAGAGATACCATCTTGGATCTCACAACTGAGTTGAATGACTTGATGAACACTGTTCAGTTTTGGAAAATCAGAACATGGTGGTAGTTACATATTTCTTAGTTTGGTAGGTAGGAATAAGTTGTGTGGAGGAGAGTAATAAGAGATAATTTTGGAAAGAGTGGAAGCATAAAAGTAATGAAGGATTTTTAAAAAAATCAACCTTGTTAAAGAGAAAGGTGTTTAATATTTGTAGAATTGTCACTTTAAGTAAGGTGACTTTAGATGACTTAAGATTTAAAATTCAAAAATTAACTCAATGATGATTTAACTATGTATGCATGGTGCGTTAAATGGTCAGCTTCAGTTTACTAATTAGCCATAGTGAAATGTGCTTATTTCAATAATGCTGATTGATTAAAGCACTACAATTTAATATGCTTTAATAAAATAACTATTAAGTTGAATCTAAGTGGTCAGCATAGAATTTCAATCAGTTTTAGTAAGAATTATTAACTAACCTAAGAATTGTTAAAATTACTAATTAGTAATCAGTCTTAGTAGAATGTAATGCTATTTAATAAACAGGTATTTTTTATTGTAAATACTAATTCAGTGATAATGTTATACTTTTGTTTTTCTTTATTAGGAAATTGGTAATCACAATCAAAATTGAGGAAAAGATTTATTTTTAAAAAATCACCTATCCTAATTTAAAATATAAGCTTCACAAAACAAAAACACTGAGTCAAAGATATATATGCACCTCATGTTCATTCCAGCATTGTTTACAACAGCCAAGATAGCCTGTGTCCATCAGCAGATGAATGGATAAAGGAAGTTACACACAAATCCTCCATAAACATGCAGGCACACACAATGGAATATTAGTCATCCATCAGAAAGAAGAAAATCTTGAAATTTGAGACAACATGGATGAACCCTGAGGGCCTTATGATAAGTGAAATAAGTTTAATAGAGGATAACAAATACTATATGAGCTCACTTACATGTGGACTCTAAAACAACAACTGAACAAAGGAGCTCACAGATACAGAGAATAGAGGAAGGGGTGAGGCGTGAGTAAAAGGTGAAGGTGGTCAAAAGATACAATCTTCCGGTTATAAAATAAACCATGGAGATGTAATGTACAGCATGGTGATTGTCATTCATAATACTGTAATTTATATTCGAAAACTGAGACAAGAGTAAATCTTAAAAGTTCTAATCACAAGAAAAAAATTTTGTAAGTGTGTAGGGTGACAGATGTTAACTAGACTCATTGGGGTGATCATTTTGTGACATATACAAATATCAAAATATTATGTTGTACCTCATTTAAAATAAGATAAAATTAAATCATAAATAAACTTCAGATGACCTAAAATTTCAACCTAGGTAAAAATTTTCACTTTAATGCTGAATATATAAAAACTCCCCTAAAATATTATTTTATGTTTTAAAAAATCTAAGTATGACTTTAGTGGATATTGTCTAAATTCATTTAAAAAATGGTATTATAAGAGGCAGAGCTTTTACAAGATTGGTGCATGCTTTTGAAATACTTCCTACTGAAAATGGTATTAGTAGAAAACCAGGGTTTGTATTTCTCCAAAATCTCACTCTCTTGCTCTCTCGCAAAATAAAAACAAGACTGAATCAAAACTTGTTGTGCCATGCTTCCTAGCACTTAGAATGTCCATTGCACAGTTATGGCTGATAAGATGTAAGTGAAGACCTGTGAAATAGATTCCTTTTTCTCAGGTAAAAGAGAAAACATATAAGAAAACACATATACTCCCACACTTTTCACTCTCTCTCCTTCCCTCTTTCTCCTGAATTTCTCACTGCTTCCTGCCTTTACATACTGTAATGCAGTTATATAATTTCTACTCATTGAGCAGCCTCTAGATCAAATGGTACATCAAGACTAAAATGTTCATGGAGAGACTGACCAAGTGATCTGATATTTCAGACTTTTTGTTAGATTAGATAATGAATTATATTATTAGATTATATCATGGATTGCCCGAAGTGATCAACCATTGTTCTTTAGCTATTCTATTAACCAAAGCTAAAATGTCTCTAATTTACACAGGGTTACATAAATATTGGATGCCCACCTGACATTTCTGTTTTTAATGAACAATATAATTACACTGCAATGTGTTTAGAAACAGATGTTACATTCAAAACGTCCAGAAAATTAGAAATTCACTGTATCTATATATCTATACCTATATCTATATATCTATACCTATACCTATATCTATACCTATACCTATATATCCCAAAGAGATGGCATTTGAGTTAAGAAGTTATTTTCTATAAACTGAACCTCTCTGAAAATAGGCAATACATTAATATATTCCTAAATTAAAATATCTTTAAATTAGTAACTTTCAAGCATTGGCAGAGTGCAACTTTAAATACTTCAAAAATTCCTGAGAGGAATGCAATTTGAAAACTATAATAAATGGAAAGAGAACTTTTCACATTTACCTCATATTAAAATGGGAACACTTACATAGTTTATAGGAGTGAAAACAGTAAAAAGTTCCAATGTATTGACCAGAGATGACAGTCAAGTGAACACTCATCTTAATTTATTTGTTATTCAAAATCCTTGTATGTGTGACATTTGTAGGGGAGTTTTTCTCTAAGTACCCCCACTCTCATCCCATTTTACAGTGCTATTTTTTTTTAAAAACTGATAATTATTTATCTGTTATAAAATTTTGTATTTCTGAATCCTGACTCTGATTGGTTTATGAAAGTTTAGAAGAGAAAAAGAAATAGAAATTTTTAATCCAAAATTTTCTGCTTATCCCACTCAAATTTGGGGTTTAATTAAATATCACATTGATTCATAGAGTAGTGTTTGCAGATATCATCAAATTATGTGCTGGTAACTCTTGGTAAACATACTTGATTTGAGGGCGATAACTCAGTATCTTACCTAACACACATACACACTATTTAGAGAGGTTTCTAGTACATGAACCACTGACATCTATAAATAATATCTCTCTCCTGAGGTTGTGAAGGAATGCCATTTTTGAAACCAAAATAACTGAGATCCCTTGAGTTTTTTTATTATTTGATTCATTCTCTCTACCTAACACAGATTTTGTGCAGAAAGGATAATGCAATATCAAGTGGTTATGAAAAAAGTCTGAGTGGAATAAAAGACTGGCTGTGTATATATAGGCTCCAATTTCAATAGCCAGATACTCATTTGTAATATGATTAGGTTTGAGCAAAAAGATATATATATATATATATATATATATATATATATATATATATATATACACACACATACATACATACATACATACATACATACATATACACACACACAGAACAATTTTGTGGTATGGTATCCCTTAGGTTTTAAGAAACTAGAAACTTACTTAAGGTTTTAAGTCTATACTTGTCCAATTTATTTTATAACTCCCACTTGCCTTGGGAAAACATATGATCATGATATAAATATAATTCTGGAACAATTCCATTTTTTTGTACCTTGTAGTCCTAGAAAATATTGCCTCAGTGTTTCCAGTGTATACAAAACCAATACTTTATTATAAATCTAGACCCAAGTGGTTTTTATAGATACTCCATAAATTTTATGTGCATAGTTCAATCACTAATTGATATAAATGCAATAAATCAGCAGGACTCAGTTGAAAATCCAAAGGAAGAAAGATAATACATTATCAACTATTTGTCAGGACACTATCAAATAGAGCAAAATCTTATCTTTGGGAGTATAAACAGAATATTAATCTCAAGGAAAGTTTCCTGTTCCAGGTTTCCCACAAATTAGCTGTGTGAAATTAAACTAGTAAATTAACCTCTTTGAATCTTATTTTCTTCTGTATTAATGAGATTAAATAAGAAGCTATTATCTCCAGAAATGAGTCAACAACATAAATTCCAAGGATAAGCTATGAAAAGCAGTTTGTGGGAAGTGTTAAATGTTCTAAAATATTTCAGCATCAGACACTGTTGGACATTAAAGAGAATATCTTACCTCCATGAAAAAGAGACAGTTGACAGTTTCCAAAATTAGTAAAGGAATCAGGCTAACTTATTTAGGAACTGGGTATCGGGTAAGAATTTGGGTATCAGGGTAGGAAATTAGGAAGGAGCAGGCCATTCCAGGAAAGGAGAGTAAATAAAAGTAGAAGAGCAAAAGACAAATTTGGTGATAATAAACAGAACATTTTGGAGAAAGAAAGAGCTTTATCAGGTAAGGCAGTAGGAGATAAAGATGGACAGGTAGTTGAGCAGAGGCCTTAAATGCCATGGTAAAGGTAACATTTTGAGAAAATTTCACATTTTCTTGCTTCCAACTTATAACACAGATAGATAATATACTTTTTCAGGACAAAGTATTTCTAAAGAATAGCAAATGTTTCTCTAAAAGTTGTTTAAAACAATATAATCCTTGATCTTTACAAGAAAGACCACCTGGGAGAAAGTCTTTTTTTTTTTTTTTTTTTTTAATGGTGACCACATCCACAAATGAACTGGCTATAGAAATAATTTTTATTATTAATTAAATAACAGGGAGAAAATACTCCAATGTCTGAAGCTAATCTGTTTCAATGACAATATTTAGCAATATTCTTACTTTTTCAAATTCCTTTTCAAGGAATTTTCTTAAAATGTTAGTAGTTTTATTAAAGTCAGAAGATGTGATATGACAGATATCTCAGATCTCAAATTAATTTATCTTATTGACTCGTGTCATTTTTATAGATTAGAAATGTACAGGCTTTTGTTCCTCCTAGTAGATGTTAAAAACCTCACTTTGGAATCTGAAAACACAATAAAGAATAAATTGAGATTTTTACTTCTTGCTACTTATAAAAAACAAAATTGAAATTTCACTTACAATTTAAGTGACTTAGGAGGCAAGCTAGACTTCTGCTCAGTTTGCCCTGGAAGTTTTAAGCCCATTTTGTTTCCAAGAAAATTTTGGAGTGGAAGGAAGGAGAAGAGACTACAAAACAGGCAGTCAATTAGATATGGATTACAAGGTAACATCTTACATGTGATCTTAATTTTTCTGTTCACATTGCATGCCATGCTTCTTTATCTGAACTCTTAATTCTAGTGATAAATGAAAAAAAAATGCTCATACAACATGAAATATTTTCTCTCTTTTACAAATATCTCTATGTTCTATATTTTTATAGAAATATATTTTATATATGTTTATAATGATTGTGCTCATTTACAATTAATGCTAATGGATGAGAATATAGTAATAGGCTCTTGACTGGCATACGGATATTCCACTACTCAGTGATCAAATAGGCATAGGGTACAGGGAGTCTGTGCTAGAGATTTAATGACAACAGGGAGAGAGGAGTGCAAATCTGTACTGTGAAAGAATATTGAAAATAAGCCAAGTAAAATCATTAGCTTAAACCTGCCTATTCACTGCATACTCTTAGTAAGCTAAGGAGTTCGGGTGAAATTGCAAGTGATATTTCTCAGGAGATGGATGAGCAAGACATGAGGATCCCAGGTCAAAAAATAGGTAAATACTGGAGTTGGGCAGAGTTTCTACCTCTGGAACAGACAATGGAATAAAAGAGGGAGACCAGGCTGAAGGTCAGTGTTTTACAACAGATCAGTTCACAAGGGGGTTGTAGAGTCCTGCTGAGATTCAATGGACATGTAAAGACAGGGAACTGATCATGGCATATTGCATACTGTATAATGGGTCAAAAACGAAACAAATATAAGGACAAGTGATATGGCCATACATTCTAACTTCGTGTCTGAAATGGCACAGAAACTTGGTATGACTCAGTGTGTCTATAAACGATATCAAATGAATCTATGTGAGAAGGACTGAACTAAAATGCTTGTCATACAAACAAATTTTGATAAGTAAAAACATCTTTAATTCCACCAATTTTAAACAAAACCACATTATTTATCATTATTTTTATTTTTTTTGGGGGGGTCACACACTCATGCAAAAATACTCCATATTGTTTACTATTTTCTTTTTGCTCTCTCTCTTCTAAAGGCCTCCTAATTTTGTCTCTGATTTGCCCCCACTGGAGAGGGAGGCAGTATGTGAATTTTATTTGTCAATATTACCTGTATCTTATTGCAAGTTGTATACTTAAAACATTTTTCATATACCTTCATTTCTACTCTAAGAAAATGTTATCTTTTCTGTTCTCATATGGTGAAGTATTGAAATGTTAAAATAATTATATCATTTATACTATAATTATGAAATTGCTCCTTTTGTGTCTTTCTTAAATTGTGATATTGTTATTGATCGTGGGTGCTCCAATGTGAATTTCAAATGCACTTCAAATCTTATTTTATGAAGATATATAATTATTTTACTTTTCTGCTTCTACATATCTGCCAGCTTACACTGCTCCTGATGATAGCAGGTTTGGGTGCGTATCTTGTATTTATTTGCAACCTGTTAGATTAGTAGTTGTTTCTTTTGTTCCTAATTGTGCTGATTTCCTAAGTGCTCACTTTGTATGGCATATAAATTCTTTTGACATTAAAATTCTTTTCGTTTATTCATGACCACATCTGTAATGTTTCTGTAGGTCAGGATATTCACCTTTCATCCTATCAAGTCTATGTCGCTCCTCAAAGACACTATTAAGCAAGAATAGTAATTAACAATAATAATAATCTCTACTTCTTAGCCCCAATTTTTGAGAGAGTTATAAAATGCCATTTCTGAGATCCTGGTTAATTTGATGCTTTGGTGGAAATATGCAGGAAATGTACAAAACAATCTCATGGAAGATTTTCTCATTTACAATTCAGTCTTCTGTGTCATTATTTGTAATATTACGAAGTCCCAAGCACATAGGCAATGAATTAAAATGTTGCAGTCTAGATGATGCTTCCTGAAACGACAAATTATTTGTCTTAAACCATCATAAAATAAAATATTAAGGCCCTCTGCTGAATAGACATTTTGTGAAAGTGCATTCTGTCTCCAGAAGGTATTTTTAATAGAAATGCACAACCTTCTCTAATGGATTCAGACCATTTGTTTAGCTTCTCTTTGATAAGTGACAATCTCCTCTGTCCTTAAAACAAGTCCTCATCCACAGGTACATTAGTACTGGGAGACTGTCAGGTGGATAATGAGAATTCAGTGATGTGAGAAGGCATGTCATATTTCTGAAAAAGATGGAAAGTCATTTCCCACCCCTTTCCAGGTTGGATGTCTTATTTTCCTGCCAATCTCTGGGCATCACATTAGTCACACATCACTTGATCTGGTCAGATTCATCAAATAAATGATTTTTATCAATTATGTGACAGTTTAAATTATGCAAACTTGCCATGAGCCACACTGATTTTTCAGCATCTTTCTGAAGATACATCCCACACCCACTCAAACTCAGTGCGAGATGCAGGAATTTTGATGAAAATATTGATGCCTAGAAAAACTTTCATTTTGTTGCATTAGAATAAATGTGGTTCATTCTTTACATTTTAGCATAAGGATCAGCCCATTCAGGAAGTTTCCCTTTCTGTCTATCCACATCCATCCACACCCTCACACTGCATAGTGGTTTTTCACCTCCTAAAGCACTGTGTACAAATGTATCTTAGCACTTCACAAGTTGAATAACTTGTCTGTCTTCCAAACTAAACTGTAAACCCAATGAGAAGCTTTAGTTCTATATGTAAAAAATAAAGCTGTCAGTGGTTTAAGGAAAAATTTTTATTTTTTGCATAGAGAATTAAAGTTTCTTATTGAGTTTGCAATATTTCAAACTATATTTTATTAGAATGAAACTTTCTTCACATCCATTATATTGGTTTCCGGCGGGTGCCTGCATGCAGTGGTAAGTCAGCAAGTTGTTTAATATGTGGTTGAAGAAAGATGCTCCTTGGTTACTTGCTATTTTTCATTTAGTGTTTTTCTTTATCCCCTGAGATGATTTACTCAATATATATTCTAACTCTTCTATTGAACACTTCGTATCTGTCTTGCATGAGTTAATTCATATCCTCTGATTATTCCTTTTGTTATAACACTATTTTCTTATTTTATATGTGTAATACCTTTTGTTACATCTTTGAAATTAACATAGATATTGAAAAGGGATAATTGTGAATTCTATAAAGCAGCAGACCCCAACCTTTTTGCTAGCAGAGACCAGTGCTCCTATGAGAATCTCATGTCTGATGATCCGAGGTAGAGCTGAGGGTGATGCTAGCACTGGGGAGTGGCTGCAAATATAGATGAAGCTTTGCTCACTTACCTACCACCTACCTCCTGCCATGAGGCCTAGTTTCTAACAGACCGTGAACAAGTGCTAGTCTCTCAGGCACAAGGGTTGGGGACTGCTGCATTATAAATAATTGCATCAGTTAGATAGATAGGAAGCTATTCAACTATTTGACACAATATTGAGATTTTTTTCAGATTCATTGGATAGCTTAGGGATAAACTGCTAATGAAATCTAAAAATACTAAGTATATGAATTACAAAAGGAAATATTAAATAAGTGGAGCCTTATACAGGAAATGACAATCATATTATTCAATTCACTTGTAAATGGTTACTTCAATAAATCAAATAAAATACTTAATAAATTTCATAATTTAATAAGTTTCATAAAACTATTGAACATTGTTTATCAAAATATGTAATATAACTATGCAAAGAATTGAGAGAAGAGATATGATATGGGAGTGGAAATAACAGTTAAATTTTGAAAAGCTAGTGAAAGAAGATGTTTAAAGATGTCTAAAACCTAAAAAATCTGTAAATACACACTTAAGCAACATATTTAGAAGTAAAATTTTGGGTATCAGAAAAAATATTTAAAATACTTAATTTTCTAAAACAGTGTTCAAAAAAGATGTGCAAAGGTATGAAGCAGGGCACCAGAATGGGATGAAAAGGGACAAAAGATTTGCCAAAAGCTTTGTAAAATAAATGTATATTAAAATGTTTAATCTGTATTATTTTATAAAAATTGAATTTTAATTATAAATAGACATGAATTGTTTGCCTTAAAAGATTTTAAATTTCAGTTCAAAACATTAGTTTTACAGTGTAAGAGTAAGCCGGGTTATTCAGGATATATATTAGACTTATAAATCTAATTTCCAAAACCTAGTATGTTTATATATCTACTATATTCCATGAAAATGGGAAACGAGAAGATAAGTAGGATATAAAACTTTCATCCATGGACCTTCTAACCTATTAGGAGTGAGTGCACATATACATGTGTATACATGTGTGTGCTGACTGTACTTTGTGTTAGTGGAATAGAATAACCATGTAAATATCTAATAAAATTCAAAAAGAAAGAAAGAATTCAGAGAAGGACAATGTCACAAATCCAAAGCAATAATAAAATACCCTCTATGCCTGTCAAAGCAAGAATAGTTTTCTCATTTTTCCTCTCAGGTTCAATATTATTGAAACATGTTTTTCTGTTACATTTTCTCTTCTTTTTTACAAGTTACATGTCTCCTTTCAAGATTTTATTCTGTCTCTACACTCATTATGCCTGTACAGGTGAGGCAGACACAAGCAATTGAAGCAACTTCTGTCTTCCAAAGAAATACATGATATTTACAAAGAAATCAGTGTACTTTATGACGTCAAATTTTCCTGTCATTCATCTATGGCAAGTAGAAATGTGGTTTTTACTGCTGAAGGAAGTGTTTTTGGTTAAAGACACCACTTATAAATAGTGCACATATTTAGTAAA
This sequence comes from Cynopterus sphinx, assembly GCA_030015415.1. Taxonomy (NCBI): domain Eukaryota; kingdom Metazoa; phylum Chordata; class Mammalia; order Chiroptera; family Pteropodidae; genus Cynopterus; species Cynopterus sphinx. Next base: position 123,451,293 of record CM057383.1, read on the forward strand.
AGAAGGAGGAGTAGGAGATTTTGAGAAAGAAAAGTAGGTTAAAAAAAATGAGACAAAAAAAAAGGGGGAAAAATGAAAATAAAAAACCTAAGGTGACATTTTTGGATATGAATCATATCAAGAGATAAAGTGCCTTACTAGATTGCACTCCTAAAATTGAAGTTGTTATATTTGGAAGTCATTAGTTGTTTATTTACATATTTATTTTCATTTTGAATATTTAGACTTTAATATCGCCTGTCTCCTTTTTTTTGACTTCTCTCATTCTTTTTCTAGCTCCCCTCCTTTCTCATCTCATTTCCTTCCTCTATGTTTTTTCCTTCCCATTATTGTCTTCATTTTCTCCTTGTTTACCTCTCCTTTGCTCCTTCCTTTGCACCAACACCAACACTTTGACCGGACAATGATACTTCTGGATATTGGCATAACACGGACACCAGATATTTTTCAGCTTGTCTGTGGCAGCTTGCTAAATTACACTTCTGTGAGAGAGTTTCTTCCCAGAGAGCTAATGTGAGACAATCTATTCACGTGTGACATACCTGCCAGGCTCCTTAGACTAAGGGAAGATAATTCTTCTTCAGATGACAGCCTGTTGATAAGTATTCCCAGGTCCAAGATGCAACCCAGATTCTAATTAACCTGATTAAGCCTGTTGTGCATGATTCACTTTTTCTTCTTTCTTCCTTTGATCAAGTTGTCACTATCTATTTGAATATTCATCATTTTCCTTGTTATTTACTAGCCGGGATGTGTCACAAATGGAAGCAATGCAAGGCATCCGCTTTTATGTTGCTATAATCTTTTCTGGTACTATTGTTTCTTTCCCATGTTAAAAGCAATAGCACTGTTGACAAGTTTGAGATCTATGAGTATGATTATGACTTACTAGTGTCTAAAATCGTTTGTACAGAGCATGTGGAGATTTGTGGTGTTCAAACAGCTAGGATTAGGAGCATACTCTGATAAAAATATTCTTTACTCTCAAGGGAAGTCTCAGCCATGCTGCGGTGGAACACTTCATAAAAGGGACATATACACACATACACGAAGTGTAAACAGTCTTGCAACATCCATGTTGCTTTACAGATGAGCTGCAGAAACTTAGAAACCATACTCTTATTAAAGGTCAACATGCAGGTCATTTGTAGTTCACATTTAAAATGTCAATAATAAAGATCGGGGTATATAATACCAGGATTAGAATCTGACTTTTGCATTTTCAGTAGCTCCAACCTTTGTATTTGCCACATGCTCATTTGTATTTTTATTTTTTTTATGTCTTCACAGAGGAATCATGTACACAGAATTCAATTATTACCCTTGTATGGTAATGCACTATTATGATTAAATCACATGCACCTTTTAACTTTTTAATTTATGTGAACATTTAATCAAATATTTATTTATATTTTATATATTTATTTATTCATAAAGCTATTTAAATTATACAATGAATATTAGTAAAATGATTATACCTCAAATTAAAATATCACCAAAAATGTGCTTCTAGAGCTGAATGTCTCCCTTTTCTTACCTACCTACTGCCACCAAGTGGTAACATGTGTCCTCAATTTTTTTAACATTTACTTGCTTTTAAACATATTTTTATCACATGCATACATTACTTGGTCTGCATTTTTTCTTACAAGTGTGTAGTATTATGTGACTTGCTTTTTTATATTATATTATGGTATTAAAGTTCATTCATATTTTACATGGAGTATTATTAATTCGATAATATCCATTGCTGTATAATATTCTACCGAAAATATATTATAATTTATTATTTCTATCAATAGACATTTGTGCCATTTTTATATTTATTACTCTTACAAAAAAAGGTGCGATGTAAATTTTAAATACATCTCATAGCACACAAATGCCAGAATTTCTTTAGGTATATACTTTGAAGCAGAATAATAGAGTTAAAGGATATTTAAATATTCAAATGTAAAAGATAACAAATGGTTTCTGAAATTGCTTGTTTCAAACATTAGCTTTTAAAAAATCCTTATTATGATCACTAATATTTTACATCATCTCACTTAAGTTTTCCAAATGAATGAATATGAAGTGGTTATTAATAAAGTTAAAATACTTCTTCATATGCTCATTGAGCATTATATCTGGGGGAATTTTATATTGGCTTTTTTATATGATTCCTATTTGTGGAAGTATATATCTTTATCTATATCTGTATCTAAGTTATATGTTCCACAACTGTCTTTTCCAACTAATAATTCATCTTTGTATACTTTTAATGAGCTTTTAGTCAATATAAGTTTGAAGTTTATTTTCTAATATACGAAAATTTTATTTTTGTGGTTAGCTCACTTTGCATGTTGATAAGAAATCCTACTTACAACATTATAATAATTTGTTCCTTAAAAAAGCTGTTATTTGTTTTTCATCAAGGTCATTAAAGCAATTCAATATAGAAAGGAAGACTATATGACCAATAGCATTGAGACAATGTCATATAAAATTCTTTCAACTCCTATCTTATTACATTCTAATCAATTGTTCACTTAGAATTTTCAAACGCTGTTTGTTTGTCTATTTATATATTAGGGAAATATCTTTGAGAAGGCCAAAGCTTCATTATAGCATAAAAAATCCACTGTACGAACAAATCCTATAGGACCTTTCAGTCACATGTCTGAGTGGACCTATGGTGGCATGGCAGACTGTAGAAGACACTCAACTATTGCTATTCTTACTTAATAAGCAATATGCACCAGCATCCTTTTATTTCCTAAGGAACCAGCCAAAGATTTGACAGCTGTCCTGGTTTATGCCCAAAGCAGTTGTGAATAGGCCTCCTTTCACTGTCAGTGTAGATGCGTGTCTTTGTAAATATGATTGAAAGTGGAAGTGGCTGGGAAGGGCTTCTGTCACCTAATACAAACCTTTGTACTAATTGTCATAATGAATAAACTCGAGAAGAATTGCCAGATAAGTGAGGAAGTCACCCTACCTGGAGGAAAGTTAGAGCAACCAGAGCACTAGTTGGACAGTTGTCTTTAACCCACATTCTGGTATTCTGCCTGCAAACATCTTACCAGTGTCTCCTTATAAATACACCTGTTAACCATACAACTTAATCAACATGTTTGCTGCCAATTCCAATGTATTTCCCTCATATCTCATAAAAGTCCTCATTTTTTCCCCCTAACAATCCCTATCTTAACAACATCTAATCTTTGTTACCAAACTACCAAGAACTATGAAGCATTTAAGATTCTACCCTACTTCCAAAGTAACCACTAAGTTTGCCACAGTTTTACGGATGCCAGAAGAAATCACAAGACTCCTGGGTCAAGGACAAAGAATAGTGAATTACTTACAGTGACGGCAAGAACCAGAGTATTCGTACTTGTGCCATTTTCCTGAACCCTAATTCCTACAAAGTGATAAAAGGAGAGCCAGATGACATCTACACATGCAGTAGGATATGTTAGAAGAAAGAAATCTTGAGTTTAGGGAACCTGAATCTTATATAATGGACAGTAAATTTTGTGTTCTGGAGGGAGGTATTTTCTTTATTATACTGGACAGTAAGCAAACCTGCCCTTTGCTCCAGAGGTAGGCACTCTTTGTATTTTCCAAGGATTTTATACATCCAACATTAACAAGGTAGTCCAGAAAACGATAATCAGTGCTTCTGCACACAGAACATGACCAAATGTAAGAGGCCTAGTGGAAAAATGTCACCCATTACTTAGGTAAAACTATCTTAAGATGTATCTTAAATATATATCTATAACTCAACAATTCTACTCCTAGATATTTAGTCAAAGAAAATGAAAATGTGTGTTTGTAAAAGGCTCATATCAAAATGGTATAGTAGCTTTCTTTATTCATTATTAATCAAACAACTCAAGTATACATCACAGAAGAATACATTAGCAGTCTATGGTACAGTCATACAATGGAGTACTACTCAGAAATGGGAGAATTTAAAAATATTCTTTGGATTCAAATGCATGAGTGAGTATAATTTATTCCATTTACATGTACTTCTAGAACATGTAAAACTATCCTCTGGTGATAGAATAAAGTCTGTGGTTGGTAGGAGGTTGCCAGAGAATCAGCATGAAGAAACATACATAATGATAACTATGTACGTAATGAAACTTAAGAGTTTCATCACAAATCTATGACTTGTCCGTGAAAAATTTGTAAGTCAACTCTGTGTTGTGGTTCTTGGCCTGGACTAACTGTCTAAATACTAGGTTTTGCATAACTGCTGCTCCCTGATTTCTGTGTGGTGTAGGATGTAAAGTAAGGAGATCTGGACAAGAGTTTCACCTCGCATTTGAGAAAACACAAAGAAATCAAACACAGTTAATGAAAGAGATAGAATTGAGCCCTGATTACATACTTCAGTGATAGCTACCTATAGATTATGATTCACACAATAAAAATGTAGGCCATACATCATCATACGCTCTTGAAATTTTCATATTTATATACAATTGGTAATACCAAAACAACAAAGAGGGAAAAATTCCTATATTCTTGACTTGTTTAACATATTACTGAATTTAGTCTTTTGTCTATATTAACCATTTTATCATCTATTATATTAGAAAGAAGTTTCATCTTTAACAATCTGTAAAGTTTTTGTTGTACCTTGTGAAAAGTACTCTGTAGATAGAACCATTTTATTTAACGATAAAAACCCTGCAGGAGTTCTCCCCAAAAGTGGCCTTGTGTTGAATCTACTGCTAGTCACATTTATTGAGACATTATATCTAGTGTTACATCATACAAGAAATGACTAGTTGGTACAAAGGTATTAGGACTTGAAATTCTTGGTAACTATTTTATCAATACTTTTAAAATTACTGAGCTTTGTTTTCATTGCCCTAGAATCCTTAGTTAATAACCATTCACACACAAAAAAAATATTCAGCCAAATCTCTCTTCTATGTCTTTCTTCAGAAATCATTTAGAGTGGAGTTACTATTTTTTCCACATAAATGACCATGTATAATGAACTGCTTTTCTATTCCATAATATTATGTAAACTTGGACTAGTTGCTGAAGACAATTTTAATTTGGAGCTTAATTTTTAATGATGAAGAAAGGTAGAGTTTTAGTAGCTAGCCAAGTTATTAACTTATTAATAGCCTACTATGTGAGAGATTCTTGTCCCATCCATTAGCTTACTAAATTGTCTCAAAAACTATGCATATTCAGTACTGTTATGCCTAATTTTCTGGGATATTAAAAAGGGTAATACAAGCTTATAAGTAGAATTTTATCACAATTCTTTTATTCTAAGGCCATTCCCTTTTTTTCTGTACAGTATTGTATTTTGTATTCTCACCACCACTGTCATCACCAGCAGTTTTTTCATATGGTGGTAATTTTTTTTTTCCTAGAGAAGAAAAAAACATTTCAGAAACTTCACATCATCTGGAAGTATTGCCAGGCAAAAATGAACATGTACAAATCCACAACCGCATTTATTTACAAGGTTTGTCCAATATGCTGAGGCCATTTCAGAATGTGATCAAAATAATCATTGTCTTATAGAACAGAAAAAAAGGGACATTACTTTTAAAAACTTGTCTATTTACTGAGTGTCTTCAGTTTGTTTTTCTTTAATCATAATGGATCCAACTGATATACACTAAAAACTATTTTGTGTTGAATATTATGCTAAGTAATTTACACATTTTACCTCAAAATTCTCATGACAATATAGATGAAGTATATTTTATAATCCCAATCTATAAATGATTTTTTAATGTATTTCAGACTTTAAATAACCTCTGTAAGTTTATACAACTAGTAAGTCAAAGGCTATTATTCACTATAATCCACTTTATAATTAACAGCAAAGCAGAGAGTCAATTTTACCAAGGTCACAGAAGGCATAATGCTTTTATGTGAGTAACAGTTTTGCTATTTAATTGATACCTAGCAACTGACCTTGACTTCTGTCTTAATTTTATAAACGAGCCATATCAATTCTGCCATTTGTTCCTATTTCAGCATCTCACAGATACCCACAATTGCCGTGCTTGGACAACCAAGGGAAAACCTAAGGAATGTGGTTTCTATTCTGCCAGTTTCACCACCTATTAATTTTTGCAAAGAAAATCAATATAAGTAGGTTATTTGACATAATTATCAGGGTAAAATCCTATCCCCAAGTATCTTTTTAATTACTTAGCAGGTCTATGTATTTGGATCTGATATTTTATATACCAAGGTTGAATGATTCAGTCTATTAACAGAAAATATTGACAAATGTCTCAAGAAGCTAATGAGCAAAGGCATTTCTAAAGTTTGTAAAAATTTCATGTTAAGCAATTTTGGTTTTCAATTGCTTCACAGAAATAGAAACAGTGAAAGCAAGATGTCCTGTTTTTTTATCCATATTAATTACTTAATTTATGACTGCTTTCCTTAAAAATTACTGCTAGAAAGAAAAAAAAGGGAGATATTCTTTGAAAATCACTAAAACTTTTGCAACATTTTAAACAATTCAAAGTGAAAATTCATCAAATGTCAATTTTTAATAATTTTGCAGTTACTTTGAAAGCCATGCATTTTCATTAAGAATAATTGTAAAAGAAAAAAAAGAAAGAAAAGAAAAAAGAAAGGAAGATGGATGGATAAAATAAATATAGTTATACAATTATTATCCAACATCAAACAAAGTATGTATTTTATTGCATTCACTGCTGGCCTTTTTTTTTTCTTAAGGTAGATAAGGTTTTTTTCTTAAAAATACAAATGATGATCCCTCAATACGTAGAATTTAACATCCTCTGTTTATGTTTTACATAAATCATAAAGTGAATATACATTAAATTAGAATGTTTTTAAATATTTCCATATTCTTAAATAGCATGGCTCTATATTCTGATTTCATTATAATATTGAAATAAGTAAATTTGCATTGCTGAAAAAAATTATTACCTACAAATGAATGTTGATTCTCAAAATCTAGTTTCTAAGATAATTTGCAAATATATTCTGAATTATATTATACCTATGTGCAGAAAGGAAAAAAAAATACTGCTGATTTCCCCAAAGGAAGTTGGGATACAAGTTAACATACACTTGATCCCTGAGCTTCTAAAAAGGGGTAGCACTATCTTTTTTTTTTTTTTTTTGTCTTTCTATATCCTTTTAATCCAATCTCCCAGCTCCCTTCCCAGGAAGCATTCATTGCTATCAATTTCTTGTGTATCTTTTTAAAGAGTTACTACTCATTTACAAACACATGTTTCTTCCCTGGAGCACACATACAAAGAGTAGCAGACTATATATACCTTGCTCTGCAATCTTATTTTTTCATTCAATAGAATATTTTGAAATTTGCTTTCTCTCAGCCCTGTGTTGAGCTGCCTCATTCTTTTAGATAGTGGCACAGTACTCTGTTGTATAGTGCTGTCATATAATGGATATTTAGGTGTTTCCAGTTTTTTGCTATTATAAATAATGCTGCAATGAACATCCTAGTACATCATGTCATTTTGCATGTATGCAAAATTACACCTGTAAGAGAATTATATTTAAAATTATATTTAAAATTGTGATAGATATTGGAAATCACTATTCACAGTTTGTACTTATTTTATTGCTACTAAGAATGTGTGGATTGTACAGTTCTCCATATTCCCAAAAAATAATACGTTATTGGCCTTTTCATCTTTACCAATCTGACATGTATAAAATGAGGTTTCATTGTCCCCTGAATTTGCATTTCCCTTATTGTGAATGAGGTTGAACATTTTCATATCCCTAAATGAAATTCATATATCCTTTTCTGGGAACTCGTTGCTCAAATCTTTGCTTTTTATATATTTATGAATTAATTTATGTTTATGGTGACATTGGTTAACAAAATCCAATACGTTTCAGCTGCACACTTTAATGATAAGGCATATATATTTACACCAGGGGTAATACTACTTTCATTCTGTGCTGATGCTGAGGAAAGAGAAGAAAACGACTTCGTCAAGCACCTGAAGTCAGTTGGTAATGGGCTGTGTAATTTTTCCCCGTGCAGCGCTGCCAGCACATCCTAAACCTGCCGACTTGCAATGTTCATTTCCCTTAAAGACAGTCCAGAGTGGCTCACCGGGGTATTTCTGATGCCAGAACTCCACTGTCATGGACAGCAGTGCTCTTCTCTGCCCTAGATGTGATTTCCAATGTGAATTATATGATCCGAAGGTGAAATTCAGTTTGCCTATCAATTTCTTTGAAATGAATGGGCTTAACAGCCTTCCAGATATAATGCTTACAGAGGCACTCATCCATTCAACAGATGTGTATTGAGCTCTTCTGTTCAAGGCAGAGTGTCGATGTAAAGATGCCAAGGTGAACAAGAAAAATATACTTTGTCATACTGAGACTGAACAAAATGAAGAGATGCAAATTCCAACAAACAAAACAAGACAAAATCCAGAAGCATATTTCACTAGATACTTAGCTCCGAGTTTTAATTAGTGGACCTATAGCATTATCTGATACAATCGATCACTACCTCCCTCTTGATACTCTTTCTTTCTTTGGCATGCAGGTCAGCATTCTCTTTTGCTTTTCCTCTTACTGACTGATTGACTGACTGTTTATTCTCATGGTCCTTTGCTGGTGCCCCCCAAACTTAGTTTGATATCTTACTTATCTTTGCTCACTCTCCTGTAGACATACTTCATTATCACATATTAAAATACCACTGGTGTGCTGAAAACTCCTTGAGTATACACTTTAGCTCCCTCCTAAACTTCAAAGTTATATATCAAATTACTTGATTTTTTCACTGAGATAGCAAACCGGCATTTCAAACTTAACTCATTTAAATTTTAACTCTTGATTTTTTTTCCCCTTCAAAATCAGCTTTCCCTTCCATCTCACCAATTTATCCAATGGCAACCCAACCTTATACTTGCTCTCATCAAAAACCTTGGGATCACCTTACTCTTACATCTCATATGTAATGAGTGAAACTCCTGTTGGCAATTCTTTCAAATTAAACTTTGATTTTGACCTTTTATCACTCGTGTGTCAGCTAGTTTCCCAGCTTCCATCGTTACCACCCGACCTAACACACACAGCACCCAGAAAGACCTTTTAAAAATATAGGTCAAGCCCTGTCATTCCTCAAAATACTGCAACAGCTTCCCATTCAAAATTAAAATGATCATAATGGTCACACAACCCCATATCATCTATACAGTATCATTTTTCTCCTTATTGTCTACTTTGCTGTGCCACAAACCTATGTGTTATTTGGGGTATTTTGTGTTGGTTGTCCCCTTGTCTATAACAATTTACATTTCCAGGACAGTTCTATGGCTAACTTGCCTAAGTATTTCAAATCCGTATCTAAACAGTACCTTATTTATGAGGAATTTCTGACTTTACACTGTCCCACTCACACCTCACCCTAACCAATACACATACAAATAAATACACATATCCTGATTCTGCTTTACCTAATTTTCAATGGGGGTTTTGTTCTACTAATATATTTATTATGCTTATTATGTATTCTTAGTCTCTGTCTGCTCTGTAAGTTTTAGTATGATAGTCATTTTTGCTCATTTTGTTTGGTAATATGTGGTGGGCTCTAGAATACTGCCTAGCATAGAGATGTCAAAAATATTTCTTACGTAAATTACTGCAGTATATAATGGCATCAGGAGTTAGGTCCCAGAATCGTAATGCAGAGCACGCTATTTTCTTGTCCCAAATGTTGAAAAGCATCTGTTATTATACCAAAAATTTTTGTTTGTTTGTGTTTGTATCCAAAAAAAGAGGGAAGGGTAAATATTGAAGGGTAGTGATAAAAGAGGGTGCTATGACTTTCATTTTAGTTTAGGCTGGGATAAAGGGATGTTTTGGCTCTCACTACTTCCATAAAAATCATTTCTCCCTTTTGAAAGCTATGTTCTTTTTTGTATTCATTGCTATGTAAGCTTTCTGAGAACCAGCCTTCATCTTTGTCATGACTTATCAAAACTGTATCTTTGACTTCTTATATTTAACAGCTTGGAAACTGATTACATTAATAGAAATTTGAAGAAATTTAAAGAAGTTTAGGAGTATCATCCAGTTTGCATTTAGTAAGAAGCATGTGTACTTACATCATGGCTCGGTACCCCACCATGGCTCTTTGTGTTTTACATCTTACCTTTCTCTTTCTCTCAAATTGGAAATGTATAATAACAATAATAATAATTAATAATAAGTATTCTCTCACACCAAAGGTATTTTGAGGTAACTTAAAATTATTCAGAATATGCAAAAAGGAAAGATAAATTCAGAACGCAAATGTCATCTGTGTGTTCTTCAGCCAGCTTCTCTGTGCCTCATGGGGACAGGATTCCGCAAAGTCGCTTGATACATTGTTATGTTCAGGATCACAGCTAATGACTCTGGGTTTCTGTTCTTACTTGATATGTGTGTAACAAGCCCCAGTTTACCAACTGAAGGGTGACTTAATAGAAAAAGAGAGAACGAATGCCAACTTAACAAAATCAAGGAGCTACCCACAGAGAAAAGAAGCACTTTCTTTTTAAGTCTAATTTGGGTTTTATAGAAAAGAATTGAGTGAGAATCTTCTCTCCCTGTTCTCTGCTCAAGAAAAAAAAAGAAATGCCAAATGGCAACAATTTGCCTTAATTTTTTCCTTTCTTTACATTGAAGAGGTGAAAATTACCCAATTTATTCATCTATTACAACTTGCTTTAGTGATTCCCAGAGGAGTAAGCTATATTCTTCTTTCACTATACTGCTGCAAACTACCTCAAAGCAGGATAAATGGAACAAGTGAAGATCTCTGATGAAAAAGCACTTGTTTATAGAGGTAGTTGTAAGATGCTTATAATATCCATATGGAATAAACTTTGAGAGATTAATTAGAGATATTTGAATGAAAAGTAGTATTCCATGCCATAGTGAGGAAAAGTCACTTCTCTGTTCAGCCCACCATTTTACAGAGAACAAAACTGATCAATAGATAGCCCAATATATATATGGAATAAGGAATATAAGAATTATGCAGGTATATGAAAATAGCATATTTTATTCCCTTTTCTAATAGTAAAAGAGATAGTGTTGCACAGTAAAGGACCTTGAACTTTAGGATCAGAGTGAGAAATGTTTATGTAACTATTCTCCAATTTATTTACTAGGAGACATTGGGTAAAATAGTGAAGACTTCTGAGTCTCGTCAATTCCTCTTTCTTGTGAAATGGCACATAATTACAATAAACATAATGCTAAGCCTTAAATAATAATATATTCCAGGCACTCTGTAAGGACTTTACATGTATGAGTATTCCAAAAACTCTGTGATTATAATGTTATTATTTCCATTTTACAGAATATGAGCTCATCATGAAATTAAATAACTCATGTAAAGCTTGATAAAGTTCCTGATATATATTGTATGATAAGCTTAAATGATCATTTCATCAACATTATACTCATTATAATAATTATTACTCATATTTTATTAATATGATTTATTGTAACCTAGTTTTTTTCTTTCATTTATATGCTTTTACACTTTTATCTGACCCTGGGCACCAGAGCATAAAATTGCAGGTTTAGAGAGAAATTCATTCACATCAAAGTTTCTACTATTACAAATACAAAACCTATTTATTATTAAATAAACATTTGTTTTAAATTAGAATGTTCCTTTTATAAATTTTGAATCTTTAAGGCTTATTTTATAACTAAGATGTGACTTAGGGTGCCTACTGATGCTTGAGTTTGTACACAAGCATTGACACACACACACAAACATACTTATTTTGCTTTTTCAAATTACTCTTGTTTTTTTTTTTTATATGTATAGTGGTTCTATGTGAATATTCATAAAGTTGTTGTTTTATATGTGCATTTTTACACATGGTTCAACAAAAGAGTTACATAAAATCACATGTAAGAAATTAATAAATGTGAATTTCCAGTCATACAGGGCCCAAGAAAGTTATCATCTTAATGATCCTCTTTTAAGCAGATACTAGAATATTTACTAAAACAGGAAGAAACATGAAGGAAGAAAGGGAAGTGAGAAATCAGATAAAATTAGAAACCAATTAGTAAAACAGTGTAAATGTCGTGAAAACAAAATGTTCAGTCTCTTCAAAGACTATTTTTACAAGCAAAGGCTTTATGTCTATAATACAGTGACTCAGGACAGGGTCAGTCGTGAGTTTAATGTCTGGATTGTGTAATGTGCAATTTTATTTAGTCAATCAAAGAAAATATGTGTTTCATGAAGTGGTAGATGCTATAAGTATATTGATGTATTGTTATGATATATTTCAGTATCAGCTAATTTTAAAAAAGAATAACCAGGCTGACCAGGTTTTTAAATATTTTATAATTTCCTGGCCCAACTTGTGAAGAGAAGTCCTCAACCTAATACCATTTATATCAGCATTTTATTGTCACAAGGCAAAAATCCTGTAATAAAACTAACAGGCTAAAATCTTCTAGTCTTTTAAAGTTTTGTTGGTCTTTGATGTTAGGTCTTTGCTGAGCTTGTTAAGTCACAGTGCATATGACTGAGACAGGCCTCAAGGATTTTACTGAAGTCTAGTTTTTGTTTATATTAGTTTTAATGCATTTCTCTTGAATTAAGACAGTAGAACAAGTTTGATTGATTAAAATCCATTGTCTTTTTAGAGCCACAAGCAAATATTCAAGACCTGTTTGATTTTATGTTTTCTATAATCAGTTCTTAAATTCCTGTCTATTTCCTTCAAGGTATGTGTAATAAAATTTGCCAGGTATTTAATAGTGACCGAAGGATCTTGTACACCTTTCTTTATTCATTTATTCTAATCATGGTATTAGAATTCTAAAGGCCCTATGAAATTCGAATTGCTATTTTTGCGTCCTGGTAAGTCTTTCCTTGTACTATAATAAAGTCTGTTAAGTAATTCTAAGCAGGACAAATGAAGTCCTAAGAAAATTTCATCTTCTCATTTCCTTAAATAGGCCTCTTATATCATCATCAATAAGATCAATGCATTGTTTCATATTCATAAGACTAACATTTGAATTTTTTTAGTTAATATAACATCATTTATTATATTAACAAAAAACTTTTATTATATTTAATATAATTATTTTAAAAGATTAAATTTCTAGATATTGATTTATAATGTAAAAATATGATACTGCTTTGGGTTTATGCTCACATAAATAATTTACTACTTATTAATCTGTTGATGGCTTTGATGATGGAGTTGGATGAACTTTATAAGAAAACATGAACATATCTAAAATTAGAAAAAAAATAGAAAGCTCTCGCAGAGATCAAAGTTTGCAATTATTTCCCAACAGACAATATGAGATTTTATGCTGCTAAATAGGTTAATGAAAGAAATGGGGTGGAAGAATTCTAAAATATTATCTAAAACAGACTCCAGCCAAATATCTCAGGTTGTGAATACATCAGATTGGAGCCAACTAAGCAAGACTGAAATAACTTAATGGAACTCTCAAAGGACTGGCTTTTGGCAATGGCTTTTCACAGTTTCCCTTTCTCTAGTTCAAGTATCAATAACCATATATAAATCAAAGCTACAGTGAATGTAGTCTATTCTATTGATAAGAAGTTAATTTACTTTAGGGTTGATTGGAGTTAAAGAGAATTAAACTGTATGATCTTTTATATTTAAAGTTAAAAATGGAAGGGTAATAGATGTCTATACTAAGCGTCCTGAATGCTGAAAGTGTGAGGGATAAAGATCCAGCTAGGTTAGAGGAGATGGTCAGGTAACAGAAGTAAGCACTGTTAGAAGCTGGTTTAGAAAATCTAATATTTGTAACAGCTACACTGCTGGGTTTTATTTGTCTATGGCACACCATTCAAGAGAATAACTAGTGTCCTTAAGTATCCAAACATAGCGATAGAGTAACAGAACTATAAAAAATGATGGAATTAATCAAATCTGCACAGACTGGTTAGAAAAATTAAGAAATAATGCATGCCTAAGAACACACAGTCGATTTAAAACAGAGGGTGCAATCACAAGCCGTTGCTTTCCTAGTAAGATGGTAATCTTTTTTATATTCAACAGTGCAAAAATCAATCAGAAGAGAGTGCAATCAATGAGAGATAGTGTTTTCAGGAAAGGTTTTGAGAAATACTGATGCACAAGGAGAAATCGGTAGTTGAGAAAAAAGAAGCCAAGCCAGGCAAATGATTTTTAACTTAAGTGCCTATATTGCTGCCTAGGAAAAATATGTGATTTACTGTCATCCATGTTGTCAACATGAAATTGACTTTCAGATGACTATTGTAAAAATAGTATCATGAATCATAGGTACTTACTACTATAAATAAATTAGATAAGTAGTGTCTATAATGAAAATTATATAACATCTTTTAAATAGTCTAGTACAATTGTCCGTACATCAGTGCAGAAAAAAGTTAACATAGTAAGCTTGAGATGATTGCTATCCTTAAAAATACCTCCTTACAAGGTTGGCTCTTAGCTAGCAAGTAGGAACATGAATGGTAAAAAGTTCCTTACACTAATACATATATATTTATAAATATAAATATATATATTTTCCTAAATGATGATGACTCACTGTACCTAGATGAACAGTGTGGTTTATGCTGAACACTTGCTTTCCTTTTGGGAATCTGGATTTTGATACATAAAAGGCTGAGGGTGCCAATGTGACAAACACCCAACAAAAACCAGGTGCTAGTCTCTAGTGTGTTTCTCTGTTAGACAACATTTCACACATATTGTTACAATCTGATGCTGGAAGAATTCATATCTGGTGTGACTGTACAGAAGAAGACCCTTGGAATTTTGTATTTGGTTTCTTTTAGAGTTTGTTCTGCATGTGTTTTCACTTTGCTGATGTCACTTTGCATCTTTTGCTGGTGTAAATCATAGTAAAGAGGATGACGATATAATGAGTCCTACAAATCTTCCTAGAGAATCACCAAACACGAGGATAGTCTTGGGTACTCCCAACACAATGCCAAGAAAATAATAAAGTAAAGAAAAAAAATGTACAATAAAATATTTCAAAGGAAAAATGATGGGACAGTGTCAAAAATCAATTATAATTAGTCCAATTAATTGCACCTAAAGGAAATTAAAATGTTGAAGAATAATATCCCAGGAAATTTTATATAGGGCATATAAAAGTGTCCTCTTTTCTATAACATGTCTAAACAGGTGATCATAGCAGTTTTTTCTTTCTCTCAGGTAATGAAGTGGATCTAGGTATGATCCAAATCTCACAACATTCTTCTCTACAAACTGAAAAGAGAGATGATTAAAATTCTGGATGTGAGATTTTAAGGATATGAATCCATAATTATTGTTGGAATCTAGAAGTTGTAGAAAATCTGTTTTGAAATCCATGTTGTTACAGTCATTCATCAGAAAAAAATGAAGACAAGTGACCAATATATTTGAGTTTACCACCAGGATGACAATATAATAAGAAAGAAAAAAAAATTAGAATTTAATTGAAGAAATGCAGCACAATGATGGTACAGTCAGCTTCCACAAGTTTATAAAAATAAACAAGACAAATATACAAGGAAAGAATGCTACATGCATGAAATAGTTGAAAATAAAATGCAGTTTTAAAAAATAACTTTTTGCAGAGTAGAGGGTACAAGGTTAACTTTGGACTAGAAGTGTGATGGAGTGGAATGTTTGGAGAGGCTTTTTCTGTAATTTCTTATTTTCAAATGTAGAGGAGTAGATAAAAGACATTTACATTAAAAATATGTCAAAATGGCATCTAGCCTTAGGATAAGAAAGTAGTAATTTCTCCATTGGCAAAGAAGCCAAAATTGACAAGAAATGGCATTTCACAGAATCCAAGGGCAGCCTAGTGACAGGCTTGGCATATTAAGTGAACAAAAATAGGACTTTTAGAGTAAAGATGTAGTGTATTAGACACAGACCATTTCATTCAAATGGTTTAAATCCTTTGCCTATTCTTAAAACAGTAGCAGATTAACCTCCCAAAATTATAAGCTTCAAATCTTAAATATTTGACATATTACATCCCTGGGAAAACCTAGTTACAGGAGGTTATACGGAGGGAAGAAAAGCTCACAACCTTTTTTCATACTCTTCTTAGAGTGTTTCCCCTCAAAAATGTGAAACAATAGAGATATTCAACATGGAATGAATAAAAAAAAGTATATCTCTCTCTTTCACCACATATAATGTATATTTATGTGCATTTTTTTTCCAAATACTAGAATTTAAATAATAACATATGGAGACAGCTTCATAGTCCATTCTATAGTTACCTTAATATTTTTCTTGATGTAAAACAATTACATGCAATTATACTTGTTTTATTTCAAGTTTCTTGATTTCATTTTTTCTAAATACAATCAAATAGAAATAGTGAGATCCATACAACCGGAATAATATACAAATCTTGTGGCTGCGAAGGTGAACCCCTTTTCCACTCATTGCTCTTGGACATATCTTGCCACATCGTGTAAGATGCAGAATAGTTTATTAGTTAGCAAGGTAATGCCATATTACTAATATGGTCATTTGGGGTTGAAACTCAAAATATTTTGTATTGTCCTCACTGTAATCTGAAGTAGAAGATTGTGGTTAAGGTCTGCCTTTGCTCACAGACTGTCCATGAGGCATATTGAGAGGCAAAAAAAGACAAAACATCCCATACGAGACTTGAAAATACAGAGTAAGAAAAGAAAAAAAAATCTAGTTAATTTTTTTAGCATGAATCTGCAATAAAAGACAATTTTATTACAGTGATAATGATCAATAGTAAAATGGAACTCATTAAACTATACAATATAATTTCCAAAGGACAGAGAAGAGGAAAGGTTAATGAAGGTTAATTGTGGGAATCTTTATCTGCCCCTGTCCAATAATTTTAATGATCACTTGGATGTTATATCAGTGATAATGACAATGACCTCTCTGTAAAAATAATTTAAAAGAGAGAAATACTCTACTCTTTTCTTGCTTTAGCATCTGAGATGGTTCCTCTCACATACTACGTGTAACATTAATAACACAAATCTCTTTGCAGAGTTCTTTCTTTGATTAATCATAGAGATTGTGCAAAATAAGCAACCAATGTTAAAATTTCAAGGATGTGGACATACAAACTTCTTCCTGTAGAAGGTATGTTGAACTCATTAGATTAGTATGTTTAACTTAAATCTTAGGTATAGATGACTAAAGAGATAGTTTGGAAAACATTAAATTGGAAACAAGAGATGCAAAGTTCATAAGAATTCATAAGAATTATCAAGTTCTATTCAGGTACCATTGTGAATAAAAAAACATAGTATGTGTGTGTGTATGTGGGGGGAGGATGCTCAAAAACTATTAGAGAATTAAAATCTAATTTATAAATATTAGTATTAGCAGTATTAAAACAACTCTCAGAATGAATCAAATATATTTTTACATGTATTGAAGTTTACAGGGGATAATAAGTTTACATACCGAAGAAGTAACAAAAAAATGTATCAAGAAAAGAAAAAAAAAGAATCCTGCTAATTGACATCATCTTGAAGGAGAAATTCTGGGCACAGGATCCAAGATTTTGTTAGTAACTTCTTCCTTACTAAAATAACTTAATAGGATATGAAAGACTTACACATAAAGCTATATGAGACATATGATTTGATAGTAAAATATATATAAAGAACTAAGACATTTTAAGAATTTAAGCTTTCAATGAGATTCATTTTAATAAATATAAATGTGAGAGTGAAGATAGCTTCAAACTCTTAAAAATAATTTATTTTTTGAGGTATGCAAGGTTGGCTCAATATTTGAAAATCAATTAATGTAATACAACATTATCAATAGGCTAAAAAGAAAAATCATATGTCATATCAATTAATGCAGAAAACTCATTTGACTAAATACAACTCCAATTCATGATAAAACAAACTAGGATTAAAGCGGAACTTTCTCAACTTCATAAAAAGAAATATATTAGAACCTAGCTAATACTTTAATACTTAAAGGTAATAGACTGGACTTTTTCCCTTCTAAATTAGAAGGATATCTTTTCTCACCACTCATTAAACATGTGCTGGAAGCCCTATTTAGCCCAAAAATACAAGAAAAGAAAATGTATACATATTTGGAATATAAAATAATAAATAATAAATGTTTTTCTTCACATGATTTTCTATTAAAAAGCTACTTAATTGGAAATACAATTTATAATAACAACAAAAAATAAATTTCTTGGGTATAAATTTAACAAAATATGTGTAAGATATATATGTAGAATGTAAGTCATCAAAGATCTAAATAAATGGAGAGATATTTTGTGTTCATAGACTGACAGACTCAATATTTTAAACTCCAGGGCTTCCCAACTGAATCTATATATTCAATACAATCCAAATGAAAATATTGGCATGGTATTTTGTTGATACTAATAAGCTGATTATAAATTTTACACAGAAAGGAAAAGAATCTAAAATAGCCGACAAAATATGATCAGTATGGAACGACTCATACTACCAATTTCAACTTATTAAAAAGCTACAGTAATCAAGAGTGCTTCCATCTGGTCTGTTGAGAGTAGCAGTTGTATCATCTTAAAGCCATTTGTGCTGGGGGGAAAACAATAACGTCATAATTGCAACATCCAATATGTCTGATATGTTGAAATTAAGTAAAGCAACAAGGTTATCCACAAATGGGGAATATAAGAGACATGACAATAAAAATGTCCATGTTGTACTTATTCACACATAAATCGAGCACTTACTCTATACTAGGTTTTGTTGACATAACATTACTTGAGAATTGTCTAATTACCTCTCAAAAGAAAAGGAAATGTCTTGTTTATAGATTCTGTGGATGCTTACTTTATAACACAACACACACCAATGATTTCATCTAGCTAAGAAATTCAGGTCTAATTAAATTCAAAGTTTTTTTTTCTAAATCTCATTAGCATTTTCCCTTCATATTTGAAATATCTTAAAGGCTGTTTATTGTAATTCTTGAAAGCCAATTAAAAGCTCTCCTGTTGCTCGCATAGAGACCTCATATGTACCTCAAAAAAGTTCTTGGTTGAGAAATAATTTAATGAGAAAAAGCTGTGGGTTTCTAGCTAGATTAAAAATCACATGTACTGGGGTGCCTGTTGGGAGGAAGGGTATTGCAGGAGTAAAGCAGAGAAGAGAATCCATTTCATTCCCTGCATTTAATATTTGGTTTATGTCATGGAATGGTGTTGGGCAGATAGGGAAAAACAATAAAAGCCACTTGGGGTTGTATAAAGCTAGAAACCAAGAGTTTCAATATCAGGCACTATACTCTGGAGTTACCTTGGTCATTGTAGCTTATTTTATAATATCCAAAAAATGTTTTCCTGGAAAACACTGTGTGATTTATTCTTTCTGGAACACACAAATTACATGAATATGATCACAATTATAATTGTAAAGTCCTAGTCAAAGAAGGTTTATTGCTTTATTTTCAAAACCAAATTCCCATACTTTGAAAAAAAGATCCATCTGTGAGGCGTTCTCCAAAGGAAATTTAGAGGGACTTACATGATTACAGGATGGTAGAGCACCAGAATAGAAAGTGCTGGCAGAGTAGTGGAGTAAGCAGTGAAATCAAGTGGAGCTTAGGTGAAAGATCATGCAAGACTATTCTGACAATTATCACTATCTTTATCTTGATGCAAAGGGTAAATGGAAGGTATTAAATATTTTAAAATAAGGATAGGAATGCCACAATAATCAGATTTAAAATTTAGAAGATTGCTCTGGCAGGAGTACAAAACATAGTTTAGTAGTAGCTAGAGAGGAAGCAATGGGAATAGTTAAAAATAAAACGTTGGCCATGGCTGAGAGAGCTCAGAGTGAAGGAATGTGAAGAAAGGACCTAAGAATGAGTATTGAAAATCTATGTGTTTAAAGGCTCAAGAGAGAAGTATGAGAAAGTTAAAATGACTAAGAAGAAGTGGTCATAATTATGGTTAAAAAAAAAAAGGAGTGTGGTTTCAATGAACCAAATGGAAGAGTATTTTTTTTTATTCTGAAATTCTTCTTTAAATAAGATCTGGGGATATATAGACCTAATTACATTCATGGCCCTACTCAAGACTTATTCCTTGTTTGTAGCTTTCCTTGTCATCCATTCCACACTGTTGTCTTTAATTCAGCATTCCTCTATCCTGTATTCTCAAAAGCAGAGAATATATGATTGAATGATTTCACCCACAATTGCTGGATGCTAGCTAGCTATGAGCCAAACTCTATGCCGGGAAACAACAGACCTTCAGATATGAGAGCAATCCACTTTCTGCCCCTGGGGTGCCCACGGATAATTGGGGATTTACACACATATTGAAATGTCTATCTGTCTGTTTACCTATCTGTCTTTCTATTTATCAATTATTTAATGAGTTTATTTTTAGAGCAGTTTTAGGTTCACAGAAAAATTGAGAAGACACAGAAACATCCAATATAACCCCTGCCCTCACACATGCATAGCCTCTGCCATTATCCTCTACCAAAGTGGTACATTTGTTCCAACTAATGAACCTACATAGATTCATCATTATTATGCAAAGTCCTTAATTTCATTTAAGGTTCAGTCTTGGTTTTGTACATTCTATGGGTTTAGATAAGTGTATCCACAATTGTAGTATCATACAAAGTCATTTAATTGCCTTTAAATTCCTGTGCTCCAATTATTCATCACTTCCTACACTCTAATTCCTAGTAATCACACTGAACTTTTTATTGCCTAAAGTTTTGCTTTTTCCAGAATGTCATGTAGTTGGAATCAAATAGTATATAGCCTTGAAAACTGGCTTTTTCATTAGTAATATGTATTTAAATAACCTTTCATAACTCGATAACTCATTTCTCTTTAGCGCTGAATAATGTTCCATTGCCTGAAAGGTACCACAGTTCATTTGCCCATTTACCTACTGAAACACAGCTTGGTTGCTTTCAAATTTGAACAATGCTGTGTTGGTCCATCTCATCTAGTCTTCTCTTGACCTTGGACTAGAATTTAAATTATTGGATCTATATTTAGTTATTCTTTGATTTAATTCAGTAGAGGTTTTGTTTTTTGTTTTGTTTTGTTTTGTTTTGTTTTTTCCCCTCACATAGTTCTTGAAAATACTGTTAGACTTAAACCTAAATATTTCATTTTGGGTGATTCTAATGTAAATGGTGCATGCTTTCAGTTTCAAATTCTACTTATTCATTGCTGGTATATAGGAAAATTATTTAGTTTATATAGTTTCTATTTTTCTGTCTTTAAGTTCACTGATTTTATTATAACTAATATGCTATTAAAGGCATCCAGCAATCTATAGATTTATATATACATATATAAAGATAAAATTCTAGAACTTTACAATTGTTCTTTATTATTTATTTTTGTGTATTTAGATTTACAATCTGCTCCCTCACTTTTTCTTTAAATCCTTAGACAATAACCATTTTAAAGTTCTTTTATGATGATTTTATCATCTCTGTATTATTTATGTGTATATTTCTTATGACTGAATTTTTTCCTGGGGATGAGTCACAATTTATTTCTTATCCACATGTCCCATACTTTTAATTATATTTTTGACAGTGTAAGTACTGCATTATTGAGTGTCCAGGTTTTGGTATTTTTCTTTGAGGAGTGTTACATTTTATTTTCTTAGATAATTTTTATTTTTAAGATTGTTTTGATCCTTTTAGTACTTGGTTTTTAAGCACTGCTAAGTATGTTCTGGGTACTTCTTATTTTATGTCATGGTAGTCCCAGCACAAAAGTATTTTTTTCCCTGCCCCTACTAAATGCTCATAGTATTCAGTGAGATACCTCCACATTTGCTTTCTGAAATCCAATCTCCACCTTGTACACTCTCTGAAATCACTATTAATCACCTTGTAGTTGTCCTTTGTCTAACCCTACAGCCTTTAAACTTTTTACATGATAGTTTTCTCTCTGTATGATGCACTTCAAAAGGGCTTCAATTCTTCATTAACAAAGTTTTACTTTGAAAAAATGACAGGAACAGTATCTTCAGATTATTATTAAATAGGAAGAAAATACACTAAATAAGTTAGAAAATCAGCCTTTTTCAGATGTGGCTGTGACTTCTAGTATGCTAAAAAAAAAAGGAAAGAAAAAAAAAAAGAAATCTCCGTTCCTATCACTTACTCTAGAGGTTGTTCAATAAGAAAGGCTTGCTATGCAGAAAAATACATGGAAGTATTTACAATGAATGGATCAGTATTTACAAACTGATTCATTTGGTACTTTTGTATAAGCTTCAAGTCATATAATAAGTCAACAGAAAAACCAGAAACATCTTAAGAATCAGTAACTAGAACCTCAAGCACTTAACTTCAGTTCTGACCTTGACTTTGGAACATATTTCCCAATACGATGACTGAAACTGTATAGATTTCAGGAAGTTTCCTTTTTGTAATATAAATGTAATTTTCTGCTAATGGTTATGTCCACCAATCTCTAGGAGAAGAAACATGTATCAGATAGAATGTGTATTCCTGAAACACTAATGAGTATATTGTGAGGAGATTATTAGGAAGAGTATATTTGTTGCTATGAACCTTCAGACCCTTTTCAATTAAGGCTTTTAAAAATGAGACACAGAAATTTGCAATGTTAAGTTTTGTTTAGCCCCATCTCACAACAATAATTCAATGAACATGGGAGAATCATAAGACACTGATAATAACACCTGCTAACCAGCTTAGGCTGTCTGTGCTACTGAGAGTTATTTTTTGTACCTCTCTGACATTTTGCCAGTTTGAAAGTGTACTACACTTCAAACACATGGTTAAATTAGTAGAAGTAGAGTAGTGAGGCACAACTAATCATGACAGGCTTTCATATCCATCACTATGAATTTGACAACATTCTTTTAAGGTGCTCTTCCTGTTCCCAAAATAAAAACAAAGAGAAACTTCGTTTTCAAAGATAAGAGTAGTAGAGGACCATTTCATTGTATGAATAAGTTTTATTTTTAAACTGCAATCAAAAAATTGAGACCTGCATATGACATTATATCCCTAGGAGCCTATATTTTACATTATGTTCCTGCTGATCAACCTGGAAATATGTTGTTTCTATTTTTCCAATGAGTTTAAAATTTGCTTTCAACCTCTTCTGTAAATAAAATTTGCACAAGGCAAATAAAATTATATATGCTTGAGATATTCACCATTTGATGCACTTGAAAGATGTGTTAAATTTAATATACTTTTCTGCTCTGGATGAAAACTGAAATTACAAGTGTATGCAGCTATTTGAATTAGCTGTGAAAGGAAATTTTACTATTTTTTTAAGTAGTGAAGAGAACCAAAATTTTGCACCTTAAAGCTGCTTTTTTGAATATTGATTTTAAGCTGCTTATCAAGAGATAAGACTCAGAAAGAAACTTTGGCCTTCCCCATTTTCCTGCCCAAGAGATTCAGATAGAAAAACCTGCTTTAGTAAGGGAGTCTAGGCTTAATGATGTTAAGAATTGTCACTCAGATAGACTCCGTGCCTATTGGTAAGATAACCTCAGTGCCCCATTGTTTCTGAGTTGCCCAGCAAAAATGTGCCTGCCATGTATGCTCTGCCCTTCAACTACTGATAAATGGCCCAGTCTCATTTCTGAAATCTAATACTTCTCCCCCTATCCCATTCTTCTTTGTTCAGTAATGTCATATATACCCAATGTTGTTTCACTGTCTTCAAAATTTTCATGCTTATGTGAATTATACATGTACATGTATTAGAACTTTGATTTTTCTCTTGTTAATCTGTCTGTTCATTTGATATTGGCCCAGCTAGAAGAACTTAGAAGATGAAGTGTAAAGTATTATTTTTCTCTAGCCCCCAACAATTTGGTGAACTTTCTCAGGAGAACTCATTGGCAGCATCACTGCTAACTTCCCAGACTGCTGTAACTGGAAGATCCTGGACTTCTGGCCATCAGCCAGCAGAGGTACCAAGCATTTACACCATGTCAGCCTCTCTGATCACCTATCTGTGGGTTTGATGAAAGTTCAAAGTGGTGAAAATATTTTTCTTTCTTCTAAATTTGGATTGGCAGGAGAAAATATTTGTGGAGCTAGTTTCTTAGGCAATCGTGACTCTGGTGAAGATTTGTTTTGAGTCTCTAGGTTAAAAGCTTCTAAATAGGAGACTTACATCTCCCATAGTTTCCCAATGAACAGTAAACAAGGTATTGCTGGAAGTGAATTCACATTAACCACACTGTGGATAACCACTTAAATGTTTTTTTCGGATCTTTAGGCTATCTATAATAAACTCCAGGCTGAAATTGAAGTGCGATGAGAGAAGAATAGATTAGAGTTTAAGAGCCAGGAGAAGAAAAGAGAAAATACCAACCCACAGATTCAATGAAAATAATAAAGCATAAAGAGGATAAATTCAAGATAACCTCTCAAGTACATTACAGTATAAATGTTAATAACCCAAAACAAGTGGGAAAACATCTAAGCACCACTAGGGAAAACAAGGTACATTGCTCTCAATGAGGCAAAAATAACATTGGTAGCTGACACTTCAACAGAAATGAGGAATGACAGAAGGAAAGGTAATAACATCTTTAAGTTGCTGAAAGAACATAATTGCCAGCCTAAAATCATATACTTAAAGATTGTATACCCCCCCACACAAAAAAAAGATGAAATAAAGATGTTGATATCCCAAGACTGAAGGAATTTGCTGCCAGTAGTTTTGTGGTAAAAGATGAGAAATGATTTCAAATAGTAACATGGGCATGTACAAGGTAATAAAAAACAATATGAAAAGTAAATCTATGTATACATACAAAATATTGTCTATAAAATACAATTATTGAAATGTTCTGTGAAATTTAAATTATGTATGTAAAATTAAAATCTATGACACAATGATACAAAAGGTGGTAGCATATGAAATTTTAATATTCTAATATTTGAGCAGACTAGAAATGATAAACTAAATTATTTATATAAGACAACAATAAATCAAAAATTCATATGCTAGTCTGTAGGGTAACCATCAAGAAATAGTAAAAAAATGTAAAACTATAAAAGGAACTAAAAGAATTATAGAAATGTTTGATTAATTTAAAAGATGGCAAGAAAGCAAAATCAAAGGTACAGAAAACAGATAAAGCCTACACAAAGTGAATAATAATACAGCATATATTAACCCAACCTTATCAATAATTGTAGTAATTAAATTATACATAAATATTTAAATGGAATGTGTGTATTTTTATATAGGCATATACTTCAGTTAAATAAATATAACCTCAAACATCTGTATCTTCTCATACAATATAAAACAACTTATTTCTAGAATACCCACTTCAAATATATAAAATTTAATTGAATTATTTTTTGTTCACCTTACTTCATATTTGTGATTTGGAACAGTAATTTTATTTTATTTTTATCTATCTTCATTTTTATGTTGCTTAAAAAAATTATCTCACATATTCACAGTTAAGGATTGGTGAGCACTCGATATTCATTTACTCCGTTCCTTTGGTGATCGTATTCCCTTTTAGCTTTCATCTGTAAAGACTTATAAATAATAAATTCTCTTTTTAAGTTTAATCTTATAAAAGGACTTTTGATTTTTTTTGGCTGTTCTCTGTATTTTTCTGTAACTTAGGCAAAGAAAATATAGTCTCATAACTTACAAATAAAACATAATACAGAAGTCTGGCCACACCTATATCATGTTTGAGGCTAAAGATCATGTGTCATCCAGAAATTGATGATCTTTTTATCTACAATGTTACACATAACTTTTAGTTCCTTTCAAGGATTATGAGTAAGTTCAGAAGCTATTATTTTATAAATATAATTTAAGACCTCAATAAATATAATCGCTTATATTTCACACAATGACTTTTAACTGCCATTCTCATGTCCATTTTATGAGATAGTCATCTATTTTGGTCTTTAAACCTCAAACATCTTAGAATTTCACCACCCAGCCAATATTGAAAACACAGTCATTTTTGATATAATGAGAAGAAAATATTATGTATGTTAAAACACTGAAATTTGAAGGTTAGTATATTATGTTAATTAATACATTGATTCAAAATAAATTATAAATGCATGAATTATCAACCAAAAAATACATTTTCAAGTGGTTTCACCTATCAAATCTTCTCAAAGAAACACAGTCTCATCCTTACTGTGCTTTTGATGATGTTATATTACACAGGATTTAAGAATGGAAGACTACTAGATTTTATTAAATGGAAAAAATATAAATAAAATTTTATATATCTATATCTTAGTTAAATAATCCATTCAATCAATGTATATGCTGCTTTATTCCAGCAAAAACTTGTAGTGACAAAAAAAATATTGCTACTACTGGTCTGACATTAGCATAACTCTACATTTGATTGGGGAATTAGAACTGAAGGAGATTAGAAATCTCTGCCTGTGTTTTGTCCAGGATTACAAGAATATTCCTTATTTTTTTTAGTAATATGCAAAAGGGCCAATTAAAAATGTTGAAGTGATATATTCAGGCAGATGAGCTTGAAAACGGGGCTCACAGAAATCCTACTTGTCTCAATAATGCTCAAAAAGAACAGCAGGTCCTTTAATAACATTATTTTGCTAACTGTCATTATTTTATAACATTAATGAGGGGGGGAGAGTGGATTTCCACCAGGACCCCTGCTGTGTAGAGTTCACACATCCTCCCCATGGCTGCGTGAGTTTTCTCCAGGTCCTTCAACTTCCTCCCACATCCCAGAGATGTGCACATTAAGTGAATTGGGGTGTCTAACACATCCTGATATGAATGACTGTGGGTGTGTGTGAGTGTGCTCTGTGATAGAAGGGCATCCTGTCCAGGGTGGGTTTCTGCCTCTTGCCCCAAGCTGTTGGGAGAAGCTCCAACCACCTGTGACCCAGAACTGGAATAAATAGGTTGGAAAAGAATGATCTTATTTATTTTTATTAATCTTTCTTAAATTTATGTACCACTCATATTTACTTCAATGTTTAATAATGGAAATGTTTTGAGTTTTTATTTAGAAGTTTAGTGATGTTTTTGTAACCAGAATGTGCCATAGGAATTTAACTTCTGTTTGTATCAATCAGCCTCTTTTAAAACTGGTTTTGCTATTGTTATTTCACTTAAAGTAGTAGTTTCCAAGAAGCTATTGACAGCTTAAAGTGAGGACTTACTGTAGTGAAATAATATCTCAGGTGTCCAAAGTTAAAGCAAACTTTGTGAAACCCCACAAATAGCCTCATAACGTCCTAGTAGCCAAAGAGAAACTTATGAGTCTCCAGAAGGACACAGAAGTCAGGAAGAGGGGTGATGAAGTAATAACATTTTGACAAAGGTAAGAGACATGATGGGGATTAAAGACTAAATACCTGCAAGGAAAAGTGTAGAGAAACCAAACTCACATCCCTGCCACAACTGTGCATAACATAATACTGATAGAATCCAAGGATGTTGGAGAGAATGCCGATTGTATTGAAATTTAAATCTTGGCATATATTGACATGAGCACCCTATATAGAAATTAACTTCGGTTAGCTAAAAATTAAAACAGTTGCATTAACTAAACTGAATGAATTTATATCCTGAGATTTTCTCCTATCCATACATAGTTAAATACTTGGGGGAAAACTGAATAGTTAATATGTGCATCATGATTTAGAAGAGAGCAGACACCACTAAGGTTTTATGAAAATAGTAAATTAATTATCAAAATATGTTCTTGAGATATAAATATATAACACTCATTTACGTGAAATATAACATTGTCAAAAGAGATGGATTATAAATATATGAAAATTATCAGACATGGTACAAAATTTTGTTTTACAATGTTTAAGTAACTTGCATATCTAGATGTGGTATGAAATTCAGATATATCTTTTAATAACTTTTATAACATGAATCCAATTATGACAGAAAAATACAGCAAGAGACTCTATGTCACAAAGAATTGTAGTAAAATTAAATGACAAATATTAAATTTATAAATTCAGTATTTTAGTATTCCATTGAGATATATATGGTTGGATATATATTTAGTAAGCAATTTATATATTATAAAATTGTTGATTAAAATAATATAGTTATAAAAATTCTAACTCTGGTATATTTAACAGCTTTATTTCATTCATTAGGATGTTTTTAGATATTTGCCATAGCTTTATGATACTTAAATATATTGCAATGATAGTTTTATTACAAAGCTAGCCACATTCACTGTAGAGATATGGAAATGCAAAAAGCAAAAAAAATACAAAATGAAAATAATCACTTTCTATAACTACCTATATTTTGAGTACATTTTTTATGGGAGATGCTTTAGAAAAAAAAACCCTCTACTTAAGCCCATTAGTTCATAACCATAATGTAACACTGTATACTTTGCATGAGATATGAATAGGCAGAGAACTCTTGTCCATTGAGTCTTGAGCCCTATAGTTCAATGTCACAGGTCATTCTGTAAGTGCTGTGGTCAGACTGCTGAGCTTGCAGCATGGTTCCGTCACTTACTTGCTATATGACTTTAGGCATATATTTTAATCTTTCTGTGCTCTGTTTTTTTCATATTTAAAACAGAGGTCATAATATTTCTAACTTATAGTGTGAGAGCAATCACTACAAGTTTAAAAGTAGGATTTTGTAAGAATGCCAAGAACATACTCCAATGATTAAAACAAGGGTAACAATGTATCTAACCCATAGAATGTATGTAGATTAATTAGATACTAGGTGTCAAGAGTTTACATGAATGGCTAGTACATAATGCTATGTTCTATAAATGTTTTAATACACTTACATGGTTTTTGTTACCATTATTAATATTACTCAGGTTGTACAATAATCAGTATAAATCTATCAGAACAGGTTATCTTCAAAAACAATGAACATGAGATCCCTAAATATGCTTTAGGCACATTTTTATATATATATCATTCAAATTAACCTTCATCTTTTAACAATAGGGAGAAACCCGCCTTTTAATGTTTGAAATCATGAAAAATGAAATTGCATTTGGAGGTTACCGGGGACCCTCACTTTTTTCTTCAAAAGAGCTGTAAAGGAGGACAGATCATTGCCACTGTCTCTCACTCTGAACATGAATAACTTAGCTTTGGGCAATAAGCATGAAGCCTTTGTCATCTACCCTTAGACACCAAGTGAAAGATGCCCTGTTTGAGGCTCACAACCATTCAGTATATTAAAAAGCCCACAAATGTCTGAAAAAAGGCCATGATTTCTGCATAATGCTTGTCCCTACATGAATGAGAAAGAAATTGTTTATAAAATCCATGGTCTTGTTTCTATTTTTTAATATCCTTTAATTCTGATTTAATACGGTCCAGAAGTACAGGTTTAATTGATGCTAAAACATTATCTTCCATCTATATATTTTACTGTATACTATATGTATGCATAATATGTACACAGTTATATACATTTTTAAATTGATTATAGTTTAAAGATTATGAGTGCACATGTGTGTATGTATATATATTCACATATGTACACAAAGCACATCCATTATGAAGAATATTTTAAATAGTACCTTTCAGTTGATTATTTAAAAAGAACTTAGGGCTAAATCAGTTCAAGGAGTGTCTATACAAATGTTGAAAATACAGTACTTACCCTATCCATACAGGTAGAAATAAGGGTGAATGCACAATTATTCAGCATTGGGACCTTCTAATCTCATGACTTTGCTTGGGTTCCTGCATTAAGCAGAAACCAAGTCAAGGAATCATATGCATGTATTTTATCTGGTGAAGTAATTCCAACACAAATAAATATGATTTCTCCATTTGTCAAGTACTGTCTTTCCGAATTACAGGTATACGAATGTTGGTCATTTTCAAAAGATTCCTGTCCTATATTGAAACCTCAGAAACAAGCTGAAGCAGAAAAAAAAGATTTAGCTGAGGCAATATGGGGTCACAGTTGAATAAAGTTGGTTACAACAAAAATGGCCAGAGTAAAAGACAAGTGCTGTGGAATCTTGGGGGATGGGACATAAGGTGTGTGTGATGCATTTGTGAATATATAAATCGCCATTCAGTAATTCACATTGTCTTACAAGAAAAGGGTTGATGGCTTATCTGTTCTTTATTCTAAATGAATAACCACTGACTATTAAATATAAGCACTGAGAAAAATTAAAATTAAATTTCCTCTTTAAATATTTTCCAGTTGTCTAAAGAAATCTCAAATGTACAATGCTTGTATTTACTTTTCTTTGTAAAAATATATAGTTAACTTCTTTTAATTTCTCTTAAAGAATAGAGCATAGCTGAGTATTAAAAATATAGGCGCTCTTATAATATCATTGTGGTTTAAGAAAATAAGATACAGGTCAAAAACATGTCACTAACTAGCTAAGTGTCCTTAGTGAGTTATTTAGCCGCAGTTTCTTTTTCTATAAATGTGTCTTGGTTAAGAGAGTAGACCCTGTATTGGACTTGTATGAAAGATAATTAATAAAATTAAATCTACTATCAATTATATGATCCTGGTAATGTTATTTAGACTCTCTGTGCCTCAGTTCTTCACTTAAATATAGGGAAACCAGCAGTACCTATTGAATGTACATAAGGTACTTGATTAGAGCTCTCTTTTAAATGATGTTGAGAAAGTATATACTTAGAGAGATTATATACCTAAGTATATATTCCTAAGTATATAAGCATGAAATAAGTATATACCCAAGGTCATGTACCTTCTGAGTAAATTTTGAGACTAAAGAACAGACTGTTAAATTCCATCTATTCCATCCCACAGTGCCTCACAAAATGGCATTCATGGTAAAGTTTTTTATTATTTTTTGTCTCTAAAATTTGTTAACTCTATTTTTTAAAAGAAAGAAAATTTATATTTTTAATTGAATAATGAAGTCTTCAGTAAACATCAATCAAAAAATTTAGCTAATCATTATAGGTAGATTCTCTTTTATTGCTTCAAGGTAATTTAAAAACATCTAGTTAAATGTCTGGTTTTGTTGTTGTTGCTCTCCTTTTTCTTTCTTTTTTTTTTTTTTTTAAAGTGTCTGGGACTCCCTGCTCTTCAGAATTTATTTAGATTCTTTTAGAGGAATTGCTACATTTTACAAGCTCAATCCTTAACCAGTTTGGGAAATAGAGGACTGACAAACTGATTCTTCAAACAGGTTCCCTAATACCTTTTAGGGTTATTCAGCATAAAATGGGTTTATGACTCAGAGTCAGACCAGAAATCAACAATATTAAACCAAACACCAAGTAGATAAGAAATTCCCTGGGGATATCACTATGGAAACCGTAGAAACTCTAGTTAGCAATATGGGGAAAAAGAGAAAGTACTGCACAGAAACAGAGCCACAAACAAATTAAACCGAACCCAGTGATTGCCTCTGAAGCATACTTATAACTCTTTACAATAAATCCCTTTATTTCAAATTTCCTCTCCCAAGATGGTGCTAGGCTCTGTAAACACCTCTGGACAGCAAGACTAGGCATTCCAGCTCAGAATCACTACTTCTTAACAAAACTTATTTCAAGCTACATTAGGCATCCCCAGCTGGGCTAAACACGACTGTAATATAATGTTTGTTTCTAAAAAAAAAAAAAAAGAAAAAAGAAAAAATTTAAAAAGGAGCTTTCATTCAGCAGCCAGTGAGCTGAGACTGCTATATCTTAAAATCTCCAGTGAACTTCAGAGTTATGAATTAGGTCTCGGTCTTCAGAGTTATAAATTCCAACCCATTTTCCCTCTGCCATAAGAGAATTCAGGAGAAAAGACTCAAATAATTCAAAGTGGTTTATAGAACACCCACACCCTGAGAAATGTTGGGAGAAAGAGTGAATAACCAGGGATACCATAAAAGGATAAATAAAGGTTTTGATTGCCGGCTTTGGAGGAAAATAAGGTCGTGATAGTTTCATCTGTATAGTTTGCACAGCGTTTTCTGCAGGGACTGTGCATTCCACATCCTAACATCATGTGTACTGCATGGCTCTATTCAGTTCAAAGCGGTCAGAAATGTTGATACACACTGAATATACTAAAATAAGCATGAAAACGTTAAAATATGCTAACACATTTATAACTAGTGATGTAAGAATTAACTAAAGAGTATTTTTTGCCTATATGATTTTCATGTTTCCTCCTAATTAGATTAATTGATTCTTTTCATTTGTATTTATCACTCACATCTTTCAGGCTTGGTCTATTATGCAATTAACACTCCTCCACATTTCCTTCTAATGTTAAAATATTAAACAACTTGGAACTTTCAAAATTAAATTGTTGATGTGAGCTTCCGACAGCTTGAGATAATCAGAACCTCAAGTTCTGCTTGCTAATAAGCATGCTACAGAGAACTCTGCTGCCGGAAAAACAGGGAGACAGCAAATAGTCCTGCCCCTTTTAGCCTGGAGACAAGAGAGTGTCCTGTGATCTGCGCAAACGTTAACAGGACTTTGCTTTCCAAGTTACCCTGGAATTTCTGAGCCATAATAATAGTCAAAACTGCAACATGCTTGGTAAAACCCTGAACGTAGAGTGAGAAAATGTGAGTTTTCAGCATCATTTTGAAACAAATGAGTTCGTTGATTCCAGGAATGACAGTATTGTTGTTTTGGAAAATTGCCTTTTCTTTTGATACTATTTACACTCTGTTTATTGGAATCAAGGAAAGCATAAGATTAGGTTTTAGAGAGGTGGTCTGTTCCAATCCTCTGATGATTTAGAGGTAAAATAAATCGAACTTAAACATTCAGGGATTTTGAGCCATTTTTCAGAATCACATTAGATAGTATTGGTTTCTTTAGTCCTTCTGTCGGAAGCAGTACTGTTTTTGGATTTTTAGGGAATTAAAAAGGAAATGACTAGGAACTTCACAAAAACTGTAGACGCAATACTTGCTGAGATTCATGTTTTGGTCTGTTTAATGAGCCTTCAGCACATTAGATATGTGGTCTACCCAGATATGTGTGACTAGATAGATCTCATTTACAGAGTAATAATTTATACATGAAGTAATAAATACATAAAAAAGGGGCTTTTGTATATAACACTGAATTAAAATATGCTCTGGCTGGTTGTATATAAATATATAAAATACTTATGCAATGGCTGATGTTTTAGCTTGGCAATGAACTAAGGTTTTGTCTTACAGATTAAACAATCAAAAGATGCACTAGACAATAATATCAATTTAAAAAAAAAACAATACCTGGGGTCAAAAGTTGAACTTTAAACTTTCCAACTAATCTCTCACCTCAACTCCTCCACCTCCCAACCATCCAGGGGTCTTTAACATGCTGAACTCGTTTTGTTATAGATCAATCAGTCAGAAAGTTAATGTGAGAAAGCAGTGAGACCTGAGGAAATCTATACATGGGGAGCTGTCAGGAGCAGGTGAGGGTTGCAAGGTAAAGTGCTCCAATACTAAGGAAAATATTGTTTACATTTTCCACAGAAGGAAAAATGTTGTTTGAGAATTGTTCAGAACCATGCAGCTAATAAACAATGGCATGGAGGTTTAAGCCCATATGTTTTAGTTCTAAGTACACTACCTCTCCATTTTTTCAAAGAAATAATCACTTAAATAATACATTAGATCATTCTTTACATTTTGAAACATTACAGATGGCATTAAAATTAGATTTTAATCAAATCCTCAATTCCAAATCTATTAAAATGTATTATGTTATATGATTTTTATCTATCCCTTCATAATATTTCTTCCACATTTAAATAAGCACACACACAAGACCATATGCACAGAAGCACACATACAGCTGTGTTTAATAGATATATTAAAGATTTATTTTATGCGATAATCTTTTTTAAAGATATTTTTCCTAAATGCTCTTTTTAACAAAATTATTGTAGAGCTGTTTTAGATCTACAGAAAAATTGCAAAAATAGTACAGAGAGGACTTCTGTATACCCACATGCAGTTTCTTTTATTAACATCTTATACTATTAGTGTGGTACATTTTGATATTGAATCAATATTGTTATATTACCATTAACTAACGTCCATATGTTACATATTGATATTTCTTTAATTTTTATCTGATGTCCTTTATTCTTGTATACGACCCATGTTAGAATACTATATTGTATCTGTCATGTCACCTTTGACTTCACTTGGCTGTGACAGTTTCTCAGACTTTGTTTTTAATGACCTTGACAGTTTTGATAACTGTAACCCATGGGAAACAACTTCATCAACCAGAGAACACAAGAATATAGTTCTTTTTGCCTTTGGTCTCCTTTCCAAAGTTACTTAAGTCAGCAATTTCTCCCCACCCCCTTCAGTGAGAATTGTTTTTTCACAGTTTATATTCTATCCTGAACTTCTCTAGCTTCCTACATAATTTTTCTAAATTTGAATACTTGACTGTCCACTCTTTATTCTGTCAATTTCTGTGGATCATGACATATGCAGTGTCATCTATACATTATAAATTATTTTACAAAATAGCTTTACCACCACCCTTAAACCCTCCATGCTTTACAAATTAAAAACCCTACATCCCAGGCCTCTGGCAATCAGTTTTATATTTACCATCTTTATTGTTGCTTTTCCTTGATGTCACATAAATGGAATTATTTAGTGTATAGGCTTTTCAGACTAGCCTTTTTCACTCAACAATGTGGATTTAAGATTCATGTAGGTCTTTTCATGGCTGGATAGCATGTTTCTTTTTAGTGGTGAATAATGTTCCATTGCCTAAATGTATTATAATTTATTCATTTATTCACTTACTGAAGGACAGCTAGGTTGCTAACAGTTTTTGACAGTTATAAATACAACTGATATAGCATTCATGTGCTGGTTTTGTGTAGACATAAGTTTTTTAAAAAACTGAGTAATATCTAGGAGCATCATTTTTGGATCATAAGGTAAGGTTATATGTTGCTTTATAAGAAACTACCAAACTGTCTTACAGAATCATTGCAACATTTTGAATTTCTACCAAAAACAATCCTGCCATCTATAAACAAAGATAGTTTTATTTCTTCCATCCTAATATGTATACATTTCATTTTCTTTTAGTTTTTAACTTATAATCATAGCTGGGACTTCTAGTATGATGCCGAATAGAAGGGGAAAGAGAAAATATCCTTTTCTTTTTCATTCTCACTCTTAGAGGAAAAAGAGTGTGAAGATTTGGGGCTTATTTCAGAATTATTAACCCTCTCAACTCCTGGATCTTCACTATAAGAACATAGTGGGGGTGGAGGGAGGGGTGGAGGTCCCTGGAGATAAAACTCACGGAAGCACGGAGTCCCCACTAATAGTGTAATCTTCAGGAATTTCTCAGTCTCATTATAGCTTACACTGAGCCTCCAAAAATTTATCAAAATTGACATTAAGTGTTCCTACACGTTTATGATATGTGAAATATTGGTGGTGTCTTTCTGGATGAATCAATGTTTCTAGATTTCAGGATGTAGTTTGCTCTGCATCCTGAAATTTCTAATGGGTCCATAAAATGTGCTACTTTCAGTGTGACCGTTTTCTTATAAAGACAGTGTGATGACTTCCAAGCTTTTTTACATTTTGGAGATGATGTCAGAGCCCCAACTTTGGTTTTAAACAGAGCAATGCACTTTGGAAATGTTTCTATATTGATTGCAGTGAAGTTTTACATGTTATAGATTTTAAAATTTAAGCATGTTTTTGCCTTTTTCTTAGATATTAAGGTATTTCTAGTTTCATTTTTTGTTATTGTGATTTTATATTTTCTCTTGTAAAATAAAATTTTGCAAAAAACTTGGGTGTACATGTTTTTATATTGCACAAGATATTTCTTAAATTATTTTTTTATTTCACAATTCTCTATTTTCTTTCTTTGTTGGTCTCCAATTATACTTGTTAGGCTATTATGTTCTCAAATCATTGACACTATATTTAATTATTTTCAATCCCTTTTCTCTATGATTTTACATTAAATAAATTTTCCCCTTATTTGTCTCTCTTTTTTTTTAACTGGTCTTTTCATATCTATTTTCCAATTATATCTTAATCTCATTTTGGTAATTTTTAATTTTAGATATTATAGTTTTCATTCTCTAAATTTCTATATATAATTTATATAGTCATCATATTCTAATTTATGTGCTTGAACATATTTATAATAGCAGACTAAGTCCTTGTCTACTAATTGCAACATCATGATACATTATAATGAATTTCCATTGAATACTTCCCTCCTTTAATTTAAAGTACAAGTTTAATGTTTTGTTTTGTGCTATGTTGTTAGTTTTGTGTTGTGTTGTTAGTAAATCCTGGATATTGTGGAAGACAAGGAATAAGAAGCCTATAATGTGTTATCTGCCTTTAAAAAGTATTGAAATTTGATCTGAATTTACTAGAGGCAAATAATATTGATCTTGTCAAACTTGGCTTCACAGTGTGTTAAGTAAAATTTATTCATATAC
Organism: Cynopterus sphinx; assembly: GCA_030015415.1. NCBI lineage: Eukaryota > Metazoa > Chordata > Mammalia > Chiroptera > Pteropodidae > Cynopterus > Cynopterus sphinx. The sequence continues at coordinate 123,487,775 of CM057383.1, forward strand.
TGTCTATACTCTAGATCGCAATCTTTACTCTGAAGTTTTGCCATTTCTGGATTTCCAGTTGAATACTCATGGATCACAGTGAGACCTTAGAGTAGATAGCCAAAGTTCTCAAGCCTTAGTGATTGCTGATTGTTCTCTTCAACTCTTAGCTTCACAACACTTGCTCTCTACTAAGCCTTGCAGGGTCTTGCTCTGCTCTTATGCAGCTACTCTCTTGGACACATTTCTCTAGGCAAGAAAACCCACCTAGATCTCTGGTACTCCCTTATCCTATAGCTCATTCCTCTCTGGTACACTGCCTCGCAAATATTTTCCACTGCAGCAGCTCCAACTCCACTCTGTCCCTCTTTAGTTCAGCAAAAACCATCTTTCTCTTTGTACTCTACTTCCTCATGTTATTATTTAAAAAGTTCCACCCAGAGTAAATGTGGATTCACTTTTGCTCAAGTATCACATTTCAATGTTAATTAGCGTCCCATTTCTGAAAACAATTGCCTCACATATGTAGATAGTTTTATAGTTGTTAGTAGAAGGATACATATAATTCCTGACAGTCCAGGAATGGTATGCAAAGGACAGAGGGTTTCATGTTGGTGGCAAGAGTTCAAGATAACATAATTTAATATGAGCCAGACCTTAAACTTACACTTCCCGTAGAAGTTTAGCAAATTTCTTTTTCTATTATTTTTTGACATGACGAAGAGTACATGATATACAATTTTTGGAAGGAGGAAAAGTATAGTGATATGACTGCTAGAAGGAAATAAAAGCATTTGTGGTTGCTGAAGGCAATCTTTAAAATGTCTAACAATACCAGAATAAAAATGGGTTTGGGAAATGGACATGGGCTCTGATGTTGCACTCTCTTTTTAGAAAGCCATTAAACATTGACTTTGTTGAGCAAATAAAAAAAAAAAGAACAAATAACTCTTTTATACCAGACACCTTCAATTCTCAAAGTCAAAACCAGTATTATTACACTGGATTATTACATAAACCAAAGAAAAAATAAAAAAAAGAGTTATAAAAAAATTTTTTGTTATTCGGACTTGGTTATACCTCCTCAATGAATTGTGCCTGAAAGGAAGAATGATATTATAAATGTACACCAATTTAGCTCAGAAGAAAGAGAATGAAACTCATTTATCTCAATTGCTTGATAAGCCCGAGATATTTTAGGCAGAAGTTATAAACTAATGGGATTTTTGTTCATCTGATGTAAATAATACAAAGGAAATACTAGATGCCAGGTCTGTGAATGAAAAAAAAATCTACATCTTGCCATTAAAAGGATAGACTTTAGTTTGTTGGCAGGTTTTAGAACCAAAATTTAAGGAAATATTACTTTTCTGTGAAATGAAAAAAGTACAAATATGAAAAGTAAATACTTTTGGAAGCTAGTGAGGCTAATTTCCTGTTAATTGTATGAAAAGTGTGATATAATAATTAGTTTGATTTATGACAAGCTGCAAGAATACAATTTTTAAATGATTTGTTATAGTTCAGACAAAGAATGTTACATAAATCTTATATGTCTTTCAAATATCATTTCCAATCATGCATCACTCTTGAAGAGGATATTCCTCTCAGGTAAGAAAGAACTAGATTTGTTCAATGGTAAACATGTACTATCTTCTTTTAGAAACATTATGCCATTGATTTAGTCCAGCATTTGTAAAATCATCATCATCATCATCATCATCATCATCATCATCTAGGGAGTAACATAATGCTAGATTTTCTATAAATAAAATGATAACAATAGTCAAATGATTTTAGAAAATATTACATACTGTACCTCCTACTTGAAGATGCAAGTCTTGATGGTGTACTGAATGCTCTAAAAATCTTGTAGTAAATGTATCTATTTAAGAGATTTATAAGATATTATTAATCAAAAGATAAATACAATTTTTATGAAATGTTTTTCTTTTGTTGTCTCCATAGCACATTTTCAGCACAAGCCCTTTAGTACAATAGTATGATGATTAGGTAGAACATAAAGAATGCTTAAATAAACTTCCAGTGGATTTGAACATAGAATGAAAAAGCTTTTCCTTTAAAGTGACAAGAGTCAAGAACTGACACATATATGATACCAAGATAGAAAATATTGGAGATGGAAAGAAGGAACTTGGATGAAGAAATAAACATCTAACCAATACTTTGTATTTATCTCTATTGTCAGACAGTCATGTTAGTGGTTTCCATTTGTCTAGGTAATATTTTTATCATAGCTAGAAAATATGACTAGATAATAGTCATTTACCTAGAAAAACCATCCTTGTCTCTCAAAAGGGAGACTGAGATTAAATGTATAAAAAAAAGTAAAAAAAATCAAAATAGTTTCTTATGGGTTACAAAATATGCTGGAGGATTAAAATAAATTAAATTTTATATCTTTTGAAGGAATAATTAAATTTGAATTTATTTTCCAATGTAAAGTTGCCAAATCTCTATAGCTAAAGAATAAAACATCAAAGAACAGAACAATCTTTTTATAAATAGAGCTTACAGTTTTTCAAAAGGCACAGAAAATTTCAACAAATAAGATAGATAAGTAAAAAAATGTATAATGAATACAGGGTATTTTATAGTTAAATGATACTAGGTATTCAGGTAAGAATTAAAAAAAAAGATTGCTTTAAATATGTAAGGCATTTACTAGGCAGAAATTTTAATTCACTAAACTGCAAGTTCTTTAACAATTAAACTAATATTCTCATATGGTTAATGGTGCAGATTAAAATGCTAAATCAAGAACTAAATATCTCTTAGGATGAGTTCTTTGCATTTATGCAGTGTGCATAATAAGTAGTTGTTCTTGAATGTATACATGAACTAAATTATCACAATAATACTTTATGTATTAAATGGTAGGCAATATTTAAATTTTACAATTGATGAATCTGATTAAGGAATTTATGAGGTTCATTAAATCTATATGATGTATCAATTAAAATATGTCAGATTATATTGCAATAACTAATGGCTACAAGATGTGGGTGTCTTAACACAACTAAAGTTTATTTCTTCTTTGAGTTACATACACATTTGGGTTAGCTGTAGTCCACAGCATATCATCATCACTTAGTATTCCATTCCACCAAGAGGTGGGGGTTCCCTCCACTCCAACAAACGCCAGCAGAGTGTCTCAAAATTCAACTCAATTCTGACAGTGTCTACCCAGAGATGACATCATATTCCGCACATTAAAGTTTAATCCAATAAAACCATTTAACCCCACATGCACTTCAGATGCCAGACACAGCCCAGATTAACTGTGCTTCTGACCAACTTGTGACAAATTGGAGGTTCCAAGGATCCCCTCCTTGGCTTCAATTAATTTGCTAAAAAGGCACAGAGAACTCAGAGAAACAGGTATCTTGTTAGGTAACTGGTTTATTGTTAAAGGAAATAACTTACAAATGACAAGCTAAAAGAGATGCACAGGGTAAGATAGGTGAGAAGGAATGAAGAACTTCCAAATCCTCTCCAGGCCCACAACCTCCTTTCATCTCAGTATTTAACAAAAGCTCTCCAAATCCCGTCTATTTGAATTGTATGGAGGCTTCATTACACAGGCATGCTGTATTAAATCACTGTCCATTGCATACTGATCTGCTCTCCAGCCCCTTGCCCCTCCTGGAAGGTCTGAAGAATGAAACCAAAAGTTCTACCCTCTGATTACATGGTTGAGTGTCCTGACAACCAGCCCAAATCCTTAGACACTTCCCAGTCACCTCATTCACATAAAGACACCGTAATCATTCTCAACACTTGGAAAATTCCAAGGGTTTCTGGAGTGTGAGCCAGGAATTGTGGACGGAAGGCCAAATACATGTGAAAAATATATTTTGGTCCTCTAAATGATCAAATACATATTTCTCATAAATTGTGATATTTCACAAGGATATATATTTGTTTCAACACGTCAATATTAATATGTTAAGTATATTATCTATTACTTTAAGTATATTGAATTTTAAGTATATTATTTATTACTTGATTTCAGTAGATACATTTATTATGTTCTCTGTAAATTAGAAACATATTGGTAAGTACACATCAATTTCATTCTATCAATTGCTTTCATTTAAAATGAAATGGAAGGTATTTCCATTTCTATTTGTGAAAGATAATCTGCAATGCTAACTGCTTCCTACTCTAACAAATAGAAAATTGGAAAAAAAAAAATATAAGAAACAATGGTGTTTGGACATTGGCTGACTGGCAATACAAGAAAACAAGCTTAGAAGAAAGTCAACAAAGTTGGTGAATCCTACTATTTTCTCTGTTTCACTACCTGGACATATATTCCAGCTTCGTCAAAGTATGGGGAAGCCAAGCAGAGATCAGTAGTCTTACTGTGATAAGACATAGATAAGTGAGAGAGAACAAGCAAATAAGAGCATTTCAGAGAGAACTCTTGTTGAAATCAGTACACACATGTTGTCAGAAAGCACACAAACTGGATAAGAAAAAATTTTAAGGTTAACAATTACAGAAGAGCTGTAGGATGAATAAATTTTCAAATTCATACAGGTCCAGAAATTATTCAACTTTTTAATATACGTTATAGAACTAGCCAATATGGATATTAAAATTACACACACACACACACCCTCACTCACTCTCTCTCTCTCTCTCTCTCTCTCTCTCTCTCTCTCTCTCCAAATGTTCAAAAGAAATTCAAATATGAGAAACTAAATGAAATTTACTGAAACAGACATAAACAGAATATCTGGATATAAAAATTACAATGTATATTTAAAATAAAAAAAGTCTACTGAGATTAACAACTGACTAGAAACAGCATAAGAAAAGATTAGTGATCTTTAAAACAAAGCAATAGGAATTATTTAAAATTAAATATAAGAATTGTAAAAAACTGAAATTAGTATCAGTGACCTGTGAGTCAATATCAGTAGGACTAAAATATATGTTATGGTAGTCTCAGAAGTTAGAGAAAATAAAATAAAATAATGGCCAAAGAAAGGTTTTTAAAAAGAAAATAAAGCAAGAAGGGGTTGGGGAGGAAGTACAGTACACCATATAAATACAGAAGTAGGACATCCAGTATAAACAAACAAAAAACAAATTTTGCTTTAAAGTGGTAAACTTAAGCCAAAGCATAATGATAGCAAAATAAGACCTATCTGTATCCTGCCTACAAACAACATCAAATAAAAATACACATGTGGCAAAAAAGTAAATCTAAAAAACCCATGATGTACAAACACTAATTAAAAACTGGTGTATCTGTATTAATATCAAATAGACTTCAGAATAAGGTCATTGCAAGTGGTAAAGATAATTAAGAGCAAAGATATGTGTTAGAGACCAAGGCTAAGATCACCCACACCCTTTGATTCCCAATTACTATGTACAGATGTTAAAATTTGACAGTGAAGGAGGCTGATGAAAAAAAATTTGATTAATCTGAAATATAATGTTGGAAGAAAGCTCTAAGGATACTGTGGACTGCCACAGGCATAAGTCTACAAGAGTTAAGCAGGCTGTTGAGAGCAAGATATGGTAGACATCATTCATAGAATTTTCAGTAGGAGCTGACTCAATGACACATAACAAACAAGTGATAAAGACGGACTTTTCATATTATTAGTCAAATCATCAAGGAGCATTACAAATCTAAATGTGTATGCACCTAACAAGAGAGGTTCAAAATATATGAAATAAAACTGATAAAACTAAAAGGAGAAATTAAAAAGAATCCACTATAACATTTTGATATTCCAAAAGTCTGTTGTCATCAACTGATCAACAAAGAATGCAGAATATCTGAATGCCACTATTAACTATGCCTCTTCAGAATTTTACTGGAGGTCTTAGCCATTGCAAAAATAAATAAAATGCATACAAATTCAGAAAAAGGTAAAACATTCTTTAAATTTATAGATTAAAGTACTATTTATGCAGAATATATAAAGAAAACTATAATTTTTTATCATGAGAATATGTACTTAATGTTTCAGGATGCAAGATCAATAATTAAAGAAAAAATTTATTTATATAATTTAGCAATTTTCATAATGAGGTTAAAATAAAAAAAATTAAGAAATTAAGAAATTCTTATAGCTAAGTTTATCAAAACTCATACAAGCCTGTACATTAAAAACTGCATATCATTTCTAAGAGAAACTATAGAAAGCTTAAATATATGGAAAGATATACTAAGTTTACACATTAAAATTTCAAAATATTTTAGGATGCCAATTCTCTCCAGAATGATCTATAGAGTCAACATATTCTCAATCAAAATTCCAGAACTTTTTGCCAAAATTGACAAGATGATTCTAAAATTTACATGAAAATGCATAAGCCTAAATAAAGAAAATTTTGAAAAAGTAAATCTAACTTGAAGGACATACACTTCTGGTTTCAAGACAAAGCATAAAGCAGGAATAATTAAGACAGTGTGGTATTAATGTGAAGATAGACATATATGGCTGTTAATGGAACAGAGTAATGCCCAAAGAAATAACATGAATATGACTATATATATATATATATATATATATATATATATATATATGAAAATAGTCAAAACAAATAGCTACAATGACAATATGTATATGTGTGTGTGTATATATGTATATACATACACACACACACACACACACACACACACACACACACACACACACACATATATATGCTAGAGTCAATTTTTTTTGACAAACCTTTAAGATAATTTAATGGGGGAACAATAGCCGTTTCAAACAGTGCTGTATGAATGATATTCTATTCACTTCACAGCAAATAAAGAATTAATGGCTTTAATAAATTTCAATTAATTATAATGAATTATAAAACCTACATGTGAAAGTTAAAATTAATAACTTCTGGAATAAAAATTAATCAAAAATCTTTATGACATTGGTTTAGGCAAAACTACTTAGCACACAGACAAATCAAATTTTAAAGAAAAATAATATAAATTGAATTTCATCCAAGTGGAAAGTGTACATTTTCAAAAATGCTGAAAAGAAAATGAAAATCTAAATCACAAAATGGGGGAGAGGAAATTCTGCAAGAAAATAAATCTGATAAAGGACTATATCCTGAATGTAAAATGAATCCTTACAACTCAATAAGAAGACAACTAGGTAAAAATAGGTAAAATGATTGGAACAAATACTATAACAAAGAATGAGAAAATAAGTACATGAAAAGGTGTTCAACATCACTAGTCATCAAATAAATGCAAATTAAAACCACAAATTGATACCAGCAAACACTCACTGGAATTGCAAAAATTAAAAAGCATGACAAAACTGAGAGAGGATATTGTACAATTAGATCTCTTACATTTTACTTGTGGGAATGAAAATGGTTCAATCACATTTTAAAACAGTTTGAGTTTCTTATAAAATTAGAGATGTAATTTTTTCCCATTCATTTTCCTAAGTGTTTACCTAAATAAACAAAAACATATATCCACATAAAGACTTGTACACAAATGTTTACAGCAACTTCATTTATGATATCCAAAATCTAGAAACAACCCCTATGTCCATCGACAAGGGAATGGCTAAACGAATTGTGCTATGTTCATACAAGAACATTCTAATCATCCAAAAATCAATAGACTATGATATGAGCAACTACATTGATGAATCCCAATATCACATTAAAAAGTGAAAGAAGCCAGACACAAAATAGCAAAAATTGTATGCTTTCCTTATTTGGAACTCCAAAGAATACAAATCAAATTTATAAGGACATAAAGTTGATTAGCTGGATAAGGTGAAATTTGGGGAGAGATGGGCTTTGAGCGTGAAATTTACAAACTTTTTAGTGGGGAAGAAATGATTTGTATCATGTCTTTTGGTTGTTATGCAATTGTATAAATTTGTCAATACTAAAATAGTGTGTATTTTATTTTACTTCAATTCTATCTAATAAACTAAAAATAAAATGTTAGTAGCACAGAATCTAAAGAGAGAGCATGTCATTTAACAGTTGGTTAAGGAATATTATGGTTCCTTTAGCATAAGAGAACACCACCTGTGCTTGGTGGCTCATATCATTGTTCTTGCTTTTCTCTCCTGGAAGTGCAATTTGATATATTCCACCCATTTCATTTATTAAGTCATGTTTAGTGGAGCCACCTTATGCTAATGGAAAATGAATCCACAACCTTTTCCTTTCTACTTTATTTGTCTAATAAAGATAAAAGAGCATACTTAAAATGAATTAATTAGTCATTAATCATTAAGAGTAGGATTCGCTTGTCATCACTACAGTTCTTCATGAACATAATAGTGTATCAGAACAGAATCAACGTAAGTAAAAGCTAAATGACACAATCATTTGTGTTTCAGCCAAGATTATCTCTCTTTATGTCTGTGAAATGTCCAGGGGATAGCCATTAGACTCTCACATTATAATTTTGATTATTTTCCCCTTAGTTTGATATATATTTTTCTTTCTAAGGTAACTGTCACTCATGTTTATCTCATTTCTGTCATTTTATACTTAAGAAATATTTTTTTTCTTAAAATGGAAGGATGGAAAAGGGAGGGAGAGACATAACAATTACAATTTGAGTAGAAGTAGTTGAGGAAACACTATAATTTTATACGCTAATTCTAAAATTACAATGTTTTGATAGAGTTTGCTATCAAAGAGTATCCAGTTTAAGGAAAATTTACTAATTGTCTATCCAAATGAATGTGTCTACCCATTGTAAACATTTATGTTCATACCCTATTTTAATTTTTTGTTTATATGTCCCCCTTCTCCACTGAAATCATTGCTTACTCTTGCTTTGACTGACTTTAACTAAGTGTCTGAAAATAGTATTACCTCAGTGAAGATTTGCTAAATAAATGAATGAATGAATGAATGAATGAATAAACAACTAAAAATTTTCATGTTACAATTAGGTACCTAGCCAGAAACACAGGAATAAGTCTTCCGATACGGAGATGGTTTATGAAGGGGCCACGAGTTAAAATGCAATATTTAACTTTCTAATTCTACCTCTTTCCCATTTCCTGCATTTAATTTATTTCCCAGTCTGAGTTTCACAGAACACAGCCTCTTGTGGGATGTAGGTGGGTGTTTTGTTAAGAAGCAATCATGAAACACATGAAACACAATCGGCTATTTGAAAATAGTAATAATATTAATGGTAAGCAATTTTCTTTCTAACAAAATCTGTTTTTTTAAAATTCTACCGTAAAGTGTAAATTTTTCAAGTGAGAGATACTATATAGAGTTGTGTTTCTCAAATGTTAATTTGCTTTATTAACATTTGGGAATTTTTTTTTTAATGTAGACACATTATCCTATGGAAACTAAAGTAGTTTCTCATCATTTCTAAGAGCATAGAATCTCTTAGAGGGAGTGAATATTCCTGAAGTCCATGAGATTGTGAAGATGAGGCATTCAAACATTAAACAAGATATTAGATAGCTGTATTTAAACAAATAGAAAAGTAAATCCTTCTGTCTCTTTTCAATTTTCTCTCTTCTTGGTCTGACTTTTAGGAAACTAGATATGCTTGTGAATGCTCCAGGCTGGTAGAAGATGATAGCATTTGCTATATAGAGCAAGCCAGAAGCCAGGCAGAAAAGCAAACAATTTAAATGAGGATTATTAAAATACATCAAGTATGCACCAGCTTTGAGAATATTTCTCTATTTTTGTACCCAGCCTTTTCATTGATAAAATCCTTTGAATGCACTCCATTCTGTTTTCAGATACATAATAGAGAATTCAATGAACATGTATTGTGCTTATTGGGAGAGTTCTTTAAAATAAATGAGAGAGTTGTAATTTCAGAAGGTACTGGAATTAGTAGTTAATGGAAGAGCTCCAAAAGATGAGAAATTACAGAATGAAAAGGAATTTGCTATCTATAACCCAGCTACCTACCCTGCTGCATATTTCTTACATGTATAGTGAACAACTTGGGGCTTAAGGGGTGCTGACCACCTCAACACCCTGCAGTTGAAAATCTACATATAACTTTTGGCTCCCCCAAAACCTAGCTGTCCCTCATTATCTGTGGAGATTAGTTTCAACTCCTGTGGATACCAAAATTCAAAGATGCTCAAGTCCCTGATATAGAATGGCACACATTAATCTACACAATTGGTCTTTCTAAGCCACGAATTCCCAACAAGATAGAAAACACTATAAATATTTATTGAAAAAATCCAGGTATAAGTGGACTTGCACAGTTCAAACCTATGTTGTTCAAGGGTCAACTGTGTGTGTGTGTGTGTGTGTGTGTGTGTGTGTATTTTTTGTCTCTATTGACAACACTTGGTTGTGATTTATTTACACAGTAGTTTTCCCAAACATTCTAATCTTCTATTTCCCGAGTTCACATTTTGTTTGCTGCCTCTTTTATTCACTCTAGAAATGTAAACGCTGTGGCAAAAGCACTGACAAGTTCACCAAATCCTTGACACTGGACAGAGAGCTAGATTAAATTTCCAGCCTTCCTTGCAGTTATGCGGGCCTTAGCAACTGAGTCCTAATCAGAGCAATGTGAGCAAAAGAATGTATTTCATGTCCTGACTAGGCAAAATTCCTGAGATTCTTAATGCTTTTTTCTCTTTCCTATCTGCTGTCTGAATACAGACAATTCAGGAGAGGACTCCAAGACCCAAGGGCATGGGACCTAGAAGAGAGGAATATGTAGGGTCCCTGAATAATCACTTAAAAGAAGGTAGCCAGGAGATACACCAGATTGTTTTGCTGTGTGAGTGAAAAAAACATTTCTATTGTGCTAAAACACAAATGTTGGTGCCTTTGCTGCAGCTCTCTATATGACATATTCTGGGTGCACATGCCTTATTGCCCTATATGGAACACTTCCATACGAATTGGCTTTGTATGATGGTATTTTGGATCCTTTTCCGTATATGTGTGTTTGACATCAGACTGTTAAACTGGCACTTGCTGCTGATTACATTTGTTTTATGACTTATTTGGGGAGAATACTGCCATCAGACTTTTTCATAACTTTTATCTAAATGAAAAGTAGTAATTTAGAAAATTAAAATCACTGCTAGCATAACTAAAGTTCCTCCACAACTTGGGAAAGAACAAAAGATTTTCCTTCCTAAATAGGTTTACAAGTTTACATTAACACTATTGTATTGTTAATATAATATGTAGAGGATATAATATACTGTTAGTATAGCTGGTTATACAGTCAGTGTTGCATGTCTAGTCACATTATAAGAAAAAAGAGATATCAAATGAAATACCTTTCTTATTGAAAGGATATTTCCTAACTCTTTTTATGATGTAATTTATCATAGACTAATATTCATTATAAACAGATTCATTTCAAAAGCTGTCACTTCCATGTAAGGTAACTATGGTTATTAGATTCAAATACAGCGTTAGAAGGCTCCAGTGAAATTAGAAAAAGAATCTCACCTATTTTTTCATTTACATCCTGAGTGTAAACTGTCAAGTATCACATTATTCTTTTGGATTATATTTATCTCTAAATTTTAAAATATCATTACAAAATGGCCATACTTAAAACAATACTGTAGGATCTAAAAATAAATTTACAAACATGATAAGGTAAATGAGATGTTTTTGACCAGATTTTATTTAATTTTTGAGAGACTATTATAAACTCTTGTTAATCATGATTTGTTTCTTGTACAGAATGCAAATTTTCAAATACATAATTTCATTTTTAATTGCACTTAAAATTTTAATTATCCTCAGTATTTTATTTGAACAAATGTTTATCAAATACTACCTAGAGATCATAAAAATATTATATGGTTGGAATAAAGAGGCCAAATATTAATAGCTAGAATATTAAAACTTGATACCTCCTTGGTTCTCTTTATTATTTTTATTTCTCTACTATTAGATAAAAAATAGAGTATGTGCATGTTAGTATCTTGTACACAATAACTTAAAAAAAAACAAAATCTGAGATAGACATATAAATACATGTATATCTTCATGTACATCTCACAGGTAAGAAAAGAAAGTATTCTTTTTCAGTATATCCGCAGGATGAGTCAAACAGAGACATTTTATTGCATGCTCCAGAATGTGTTGCTTTTTAAAAATAATATTTATACTTAATATTTTAAAAAATAATTTTATTTTTCAAACTCCTAACAAGAATTAAAATTTTGCCTAAATAGGAACCTAGTAAATTTTTTTCATATTTTCTTTATAGAAAATAATAAAATAAATGTGTTTTTAAAATTGAAAATAATTAGATATTCTAAATAGTTCTTTTAAATAATAACCAAATATTATTTTTATTTTTTTCATACTAGGGTTCCGGTATTTTTTATTTAAGATCTGAATTTCTTTCTTCCCTTTTTTATTTTCCTGCAAAGTCTTGAGAACTTAATTCATTATTAGTTTGATCTACTAGGTAAAATAAACTACATTTTTTCAAGGTTAATAAAATTTTATGTTTTCATATCTATTTAGTTTCTTTATCACTATAATGACTCTATAAGTGTGTACCGTAACTGCATTATAGAACCAAGAACAAGCCAAGGTAAGGAAACTGACTAATGTCAGACAACTAGGGTGACAAAAGGGCTAAAGCAAACTGGCAAAATCACATCCAGCTTCTGAGATGCAAAGAATTTGCATCATATTATTTTTATAAATCTAAAAAAAACTATTCCTTGGCATTAAAAGACACACACACACACAAACACACACACACACACACACAAATTCAGCCCTCTCTGACCACATGCACTCCTACCTCCCTGGTTCCAGCCATGAGCTTCTCTTAACAGGATTACTGCAGAGGCCTCCTCCCTTACTTCTTAGCTCTCCCATGTCCACCTTTGCCCTCCTGCAATAATTATCTACAGAGTAACCATGAAGATGACTTTAAAATGTAAATGAAAACGTCTCACTCCTATGCTCAAAATCTTCCATTTTCTCTCATTTCACTCAAGGTGAAGTTAAATACCTTACAGGGACCACCCATTCTGTGTACCACCCTTTATCCTTCGAACTTGTTTTCACCTACTGATCTCATTCTGCTTCTGTCATACTCGTTTCCTTGCTACTTGTGCAACACAATGCATACCCACCTGCCTCAGAGATATTTCACAGGTGTTTGTTTCAGACCAGAACCCATAACCTCTAAATATATGCAGTTCAATTACTTCCATAGATTCTTGTATCAAACACCTCCTTCTTAATGAGGTCAAAACTGAACACCTTAATGAAAATCACAGCTGCACCAAGCCATGCCCCCAGATGACCAACCTGACCACATTTCCTTTTCTTTATGTCTTAATTAACAGTTTACTGAGGTATAATTAAAATACATAAAATTAATCTGCGTTGTTTATAATTAAATGATTTTAACATATTTACAGATATGTGCAACTGTAAACACGGTTTAATTGTAAGACATTTCTATAACCCCCAAAAGAAACCTCATGCTCATGTACAGTCACTCTCTCTAACCAAACCCAGCCCTAGGCAACTATTGACCTATTTCTGTCTGGATAGATTTGTCTTTCTGTATGTTTATATGCATGAAATCATAAAATGCATGTTATCTGTGTGTGGCTTCTTTTACTTAGCATAATGCTTTTGTGTCTCATCCATCTATTAGCATACATCAGTAATTATTTGCTTTTTGCTGAATAGTCCATTGTATAGATATGTTACATTTTGCTTATCCATTCACCAGTTGAGAGACATTGGGTTGTTTTCACTTAGTGTTAGAAACAACAATACTATGGATATTCATGTGCAAGTTTTTGCATGGACATATATGTTCATTTTTTCCACAATTCAGCTTTACAGCATCCATCACCTTCTAACATATCGTAAATGTTCTATTTATTCTGTTAACTATTTTTTTACTTTCACCAACCATTAGAATCTAAATTCAAGAAATTCTGTTGCTTTTGTTCCAAGTGCTTGGAACAGTTCTTGGTATATGGTAAGAACTCAACATGTTTGTTGAATGAATAAAGCAATGTCTGCATATAGAGTGCATATAGAGTTTCTAGATAAGAAAGATATTTCTAGCTGCCATATTTTTTTCATGCTTCTACTTTTCTATCAAATATATATTTAACATCTATGCTATAGAAACCATGTTAGGATTGATATGTATATAAATGTGTAGGATATAACATTATGCTCAAAAAGTTCACGACTGGATAATGGAGACATGTATGTAAGGAAATAATCATCAAGTGATAAAAAGAAACTATGGTAGGTAGAAGAGAGCCTCAAAGATGTCCACACACTAATCCCCAAAACTTGTGAATATGTTATGTCCTATGCAAGGTGAGTTGAGGTTACAGATGGAGTTAAGATTGAAAATCAAGTGACCTTAAAATAAGTGTTATCCAGGGTGGCCCAATGTAATCACAAGGATCCTTTCTAAGTGAGAGCAGCAGAAGTTTCTGAGTGAGGGTAGGAGATGAATGATGGAAACAGAGTGTCGGAGTGATGTGATATGAGAAAGACTCAATCTACCATTGTTGGATTTGAAGTTGGAACAGACAAGGATTGGGCAGCCTTTATAAGCTGGTAAAGGCAAAAACATATTCTCCCTTGGAGCTACTATAAAGAAATGCAGCCCTCCATCTCTTCATTTTAGCCTAGTGCAATCCACTTCAGACTTCTGACCTCCAGAACTATAAGATAATGTATTTGCATCATATTAAGCTACTAAGTTTGTGGTACATACAACAGCAATAAAAAGCTAATAGAGGAATCATTGGACAGGAGCATAAAAGGTGGGGCCTGAATCCCCATTATGTTTATTAACCTCTTGCTCTTGTCTATAAATCTGAAATAAATTTTCAAAGATGTGGGAATCATGGTCTCTGCTCTTGAGGAAAAAAGTTTACAAACTAGTTGGATTTTCCAATGGGAAACTACAACCATATGGCAGAGATGTTAGAAGCACAAAATTGTGCCAACAGGATAATCAAGCATCATTTGCATGGCCAGCCATCCCAGAGAACTGGCAAGCAAGGAGCATCACTGTAGCAGCTGTTACTATGGCCCAAAATCCTATGATAGCGACTGAAATAGAAACAAAACAAACAAGCAAATAGAAACCCTCTGAGAACTTGAACTTGTAAAATTGAAAGGTAGCATAGTGTAATCAAAGGGAGTATGGAGTTACCTTAGACCATCTGGATACTGATCTCAGCTCCACCTGACAATAGGCTGTAACCTTGGGCAAGTTACCTAAGCATGATATATCTTTTTTCCTATCTGAAAAATGGAGTTAGACCCTTTTCGATATTCTCTGGAAACTGACAGAGATCACTTCCAAAATAAGCCAAATATTATTTCTCCATTCACTTTTTATATAACACAGATATAATCAAGAACAATTTTAGTACTAAGAAAAATATATGTGTATGATTTACAAAATATTTATTGGCTACCTACTTTATGTCAGGCTGTTTTACACCTTTACAAATAATTAACACCTGCCCACATATACACATAAGTACATAATTTGTCTAGAGAATATATACATTTATATAGAGAATATATATGGTAAAATATATTCAATAAGGCACCATAAGAGCTTTATAACTAAACCAGTATATTTTGGAGATTCTAAACAAAATTGGAAGACTAAAAGAAATTTTGACATGGTCACAATATTAGTCAGGGTTCCCAGGAGAAACAGAATATATATGAATTATCTCAAGTGATTATAGAGATCATGTAGGCCAAGAAATCCTAAGATCTATGGTTATGCTGGACACCCAGGAAAGTTGATGCTGTGTTTAACATACAGTCTGACTGAATCCAAAAGCCTTAGAACCAGGAGAGCTGATAGTGTAGATCCCAATAGGAAAGTAGGCAGGCCGAAGACCCAGTAAGAGCTGATGGTTTAGTTTGAGTCCAAAGGCAGGGAAAGACCAATGTCCTATAGCTCAAGGCAACCAAGCAGGAAGATTCTCTCTTATTTAGCAGTCCTTTAGTCCAAAAGCTATTAATTTCATGGAACTCTGTGGTCTTAAAATACCCAGGAGTGAATTATCCATTCACAATGATCCTCTTCCATTATTGACTCAAGCTCTGGTGGTTAATTATCTGTAGTGATGACAAACATGTTGCTTTATCAGGTAGACCACAGGATGGATGAGGGGAAAAGTGGATAAGAGATATAATACCTAAACACTGAGTTATGTAGAGCTTCCAAATGTAATTTCATTATATAAAAAAATTGAGTCTGTTTAAAATCCCACAGATATCATCAGATACATATTTAATTACTGAGAAGTTGTCAATCTCACATAGTAGATATAGGTCTTCCAAGATTCTAATTCTTATTTAAAATGCTAAATTATGTCATTGATAACAAATTGTTACTCTTTTCATTACAGTAATAAACATA
Organism: Cynopterus sphinx; assembly: GCA_030015415.1. Lineage (NCBI taxonomy): Eukaryota > Metazoa > Chordata > Mammalia > Chiroptera > Pteropodidae > Cynopterus > Cynopterus sphinx. The sequence continues at coordinate 123,504,162 of CM057383.1, forward strand.
CCTTTTTCCTTTTGGGGAAAATTCCACAGATGCCTGTCTTAATATGCATAGTTCATCCGTTAGACACTCTTTCAAGTAAAAATGGTATTGCATGCAAAAAGCAGCATATTGAACAAACTCAATCATACAAGCCTAAACACAGCCATTTACTATGACTTGCAGAAGTGTTCTCTATAATGTTGCACAGAATACAAAAAGTAAAATAATAAATAAACAAACAAAATAAAGGTATACTAAAAGGTTGATATTAAGAAAATTAATATGAACACTCTTGTGTATAACTGGCATTGTTTTTATTGTTAGTGGGTGGTGGTGAAGGACACAGTGATTACATTTTGGCGTCACTGCCTTTATTCTACGTCAATAAGAGTTTTACTGTGTTTTTGCTTTTGTAACATTAGTATAAATGTCAACAGTGAGAAAGAAAAGGCCACTAACGTCTTAGTACTATTATGAAAATAGTTTCACCTTGCAGATACCTAAAATGTATCTTAAGGATGTCCAAAGCTTCTTAGACCTCACCTTGAGAATCCTGGTACTGACAGGTAGTCACCATGTAACTTGAAATGAATGTACAGTGTGCTATGAGTATCAGTCAGGTTCTTCCTAAAAGAAAAACTCTAATTTTTCAAGTAGTTTGTTAGTTTGGTAAGACAGTCTCAACTATTTATATAAGTAATATAGATAAAGCATATCGTTTTCTTCTTAAGTGTAAGTATTTCTGAATTCATTATTAATTCTCACATTTGTCCAATATTTTAAGAGTATTATTAGTATATTAATAATATATTATTTTATACATTAAGGGTATTACTTTATATACTAGGAAATTGAGACTATTTGGTAGGGATAATAATAGGCTTTAGTTCATGTGAATGGGGTTTAGTTTAAAATATTCTAGTTTCACACAGAAATTGGAATGCAGGGAAAATATTGTCTTAGGTCTATTTTCATGGAGAAACACAATATTTACATTTATAAACTCATTATATCTCACTGATCAACACTGATGACAGTAGAATATCCCTGAGACTTCATTTCAAATAAACAAGTAACTACTTAACTGACTGTGGTTAACCTTACTCAAAAGAGTGGCTAATTGATAATCTTTGAAAAGAAAATACCATCTCAAATTCAGTCTTTAAAATGAAATTTTCTCCTGAAAACCTATAAAAAACAAAGAAAACTTTAAAATATATTCTTCTTTATTTTTAAACTTAAAGAAATCAATTCTGTTATTCAGTTTCTTTAATGTAGTTTTCTCCAATATAATGCATTATTTCATTAATCTCATTGTTTGCTATTCTAAACCAATATATTATTATTAAGTTTATTTGTTTGCTTTGATGCCTGCTCTAGGCAGAAAATTAGTTTTTGAACAAATTCAACATATCTGGAAAAAAATTAAATGTTCTAAATTACCATTGTGTTATTCTTGCAGAATTTAATTTTTCTGCAGGTGAACATTTTAAGTGTCAATGTCTTCAATTTATGGAGTTGAATCACAGCGCCTTTATCTGCATAGAGATGTAAGTGCTTCTTTATTGGTTAGAATTTTGACCTTTTGTTCTGTCCTTTATTTTCTTCCCATTGCATTTTACCTAACAATCAGGGTTTTTGTTTGTTTGTTTGTTTTTTTAATAAAATACATGTTCCCTCACATTTCTCCATATTTCTGTCTGTATGAACAATGCAACTGACAGTTCCTCTGAAGCACTAAAAGCCACACTGTGAAGGCAGCTGGGATAAAGTCTTAAGATTTCACCATGGATCCAATGTAAAATTTTGACCTCAGACGTGGGAAAGGCCAAGTCACAGAGCAGCAGCCACCAACTCCACCAGAGAAGTGGCAACTGGTTTGATTAAACAATGTATTTTGCTAATGCATGGTAATCATTGAGGATACATTGACCAGCCCCAATGTAAAAAGCTCCAACTGACAGTGCTGGCCTGCTGCCTATATCACTGTTTGTTGTTGTTGCTGTTGTTGTTTTGTGTGCATATGTGTGTGTGTATGTGTGTGTGTGTTTAATATCATCCTCATCAAAATTCAGTAGCAACTACTAACCTTGTACTAAGACCAGGTGATTTGTTTTAAAAATCAGAAATTACAGCAGTGCCATCAATTTCTTTCCATTTCTCTTGGATTCATCTTGTTTGCTGTTTTCAAATTAAAATATTTTATTCCTTTAAAAAATTGTTTCATTTACATTTTGTCACTTTAAAAATGTCTCAGTCATTAAAACATATGAATACAAAAACTAGTAAAATGAGCTTTTTCAGAGTTTTAACCTAGTTGGGTCATCCATAGATAGTGTAAATATTATATAAAAATGCAATGTGAAACTTGATAATTTTTTTGAGATGTGACCCTTGTTACATCATGTCTATATTTTTACCTGATTAATTTGTGTGGGATAAAAAAAAATGAATTTCTAAAGCATTATTGTCAATATATCCATAATAGTGGATTAGCTCCCTGAAAGAGCTCTCTGTTCTTAAAAACCTGCTGAAATGTATCCTTTTAATATGTCACTCAATGTCTCTAGTCCCACCTTCACCATCTGAAAAAATACAGAGAACAAATTATTGAACAATCTCCTTGTCAGTTCCATGTATTTCTGGTGAATAGATGCTTCTGAGTCCTCATTGTTTGCCTCCTCCACAGACAGGGCTCAGTTAATGAAATGGCTAATTAGATTTCTGTAATCCTGTAGTCATTGTGTTTGAGGTGACATTTTGTCGGTATTTCTCTTGTGGATCCTTCAGTGTGATAGGAAACATTTTCCCTTAGCCAACTTGGCTCTTGCTGTTTTGCTGGAATTGCAATTCCCTGTGTCAGTGTAATGAAATCACTGCTCTCCCAAATACAGCACTGCCATTCAGCATTTAAATAGAAAAGAATAGGAAAATGGTCATCTGATTAGTCAAACAGGCCCATGTTCAAAATCCATTTCTGAAATCAAATAATAGAATTGGATTGAGCTCACAGTGGAGGAATGATTTAGGTATAATTACATACAGTAGTAGGTATTCATTGACCATGAATGGGGAAGGATTTAAAGTTTTAAATTCTTATTCTTATGATCTGAAAAAGCTAAATTTTTGAAAAAAGCAGAGGCAAGGAGGCTATTTTAGGCAGCTTTTTTAGACCCTAACAACTGTATTACAGCCAAGAAGTAAAAGGTTAGAAGAAAAGCCACAATTTACAAAAATTATTTAACATTCTGGGATGATAGGTAATATTATAATTTACAATTTTAGAATTATTTGATATAAAAATAAAAGGAATTTTATATATTTGCATTTTAGTTAATATAAATTTACTTTCTATAAATTCTAATTTCTGTTTTGAGTCACCTTTCCATCAGGGTAGCAGAAATTTGGTATTAAACATTTTGAGAGTTATTCTAATACTTTTCCAGAAGATTGTATCTAAGTTAATGCTTTTTAACTTGATTTGGATATAGAAGTTGGGTATAGCTCTCAAAGCCATCGAGACTCCAGACCTAAGTCCACACAGGTCACATCTGAGATATTCCCTCAGGTCCAAATTTGTTTTCAGCTATTTCTGTATTATTCAGGTTCATGGGGGTCATTCACTTATCTTCAGACCAAACATAGGCAATATCTTTGATTCTAAGAATCCATATGAATCTTGGATACATAACAGTGTTTTTTCCCACCTCAGATGTTTCCATTCATCTGCACAGCATTATCCTAAATTGAAGCAGTACTTCTCTCATCTTAAACCTACAAGGGGTTAGGCCAGCTCTTCAGTACTATACTCAGCATGTCTTCTGTCTTTCAGTTGCATTGCTTACACACTCATCACTTCCACTTAGTCTCTCTTTCCATCTCTTATTTAACCCCAACAAGTAATCCATATTCTAGAGGCAGGGTAACTTCCAGCAATGAAGTCTTAATCATGTGCATTTTACCTTCTCTCATTTTACCTGTGCCTTCTGTAACACTTTTCATCCTCCAAAGGGCCTTGAAAAGAAAAGTCAGGAAGAAAGTGCTTTCTCTGCTATGCCATATGCTTTCTCTTATGCATTAATTGAAGAATAACAAAAGCTGTGAGGTATGAAGACAGGGGAAAATTAGAGAAAAGAAGATGTGGAAAAGATCTGTGAGAATAACAAAAATTTCCACAAATGTATGAAAAGACTGACTTTTTCTGTGGCCACACAAACTTGTGTATAGCTTTGCACTGTGTCATCATGGACAGCTCAAACTTATTTCCCCAGAATTTCCTTCCTTGTATGTATTTGAATAATGTGGACTATAAAAGGTATCATATCAAAAGTTGGAAGAAGGAAAGGAAGAAGCAAATATTTTATATCATATGCACACATTTTCCTTCTTACCCAATCAAACACTAATCTAGGTATTGCCATAAAGGGATTTTGAAGATGTAATTAAAATCCATAATAAATTGACATAAATTTGAGAGATTATCTTGTATAGATATGTGGTCATGACTTAAACAGAAATTCTGAAAAAAAGGATTGGGTATCCCCTAGTATGTAGTGTACAACTTATTTACTAATAACAATTTTTATCCAAACAATTGGTTTCAGGCTCTCACTTCTGAAAGTCACCAAACCAGCGACAAAATGCCTCTAAAAATAGTCATCTGAATGCCAACTAGTCAACAACAGTCTAATTCTAACAACCATACTCTGAAAATTATGTCTGCTTATTTATACCTCCAGAAGTAAAGTTAGTGAATCCTTGAATACGATGCTTCTCTGAATCCTTATACAAGAATTTTATTGTTCACTGTGCTAAGGAAGAGTTATACCCTTATCATAGTGAACAATAAAATCAGCTTTGTCTTAGTTCAGTTATTGAGTGGTGATTTAATCATCCTTCACATTCCACTATACAGGTATTAGAGTTTTCCAAAGAATAGAACCAAAAAATATATATAAATAGATAGATGATAGATAGATGATATAGATATAGATATAGATGATATAGATATAGATAGATGTAGATTAGATGATGTAGATTATAGATATAGATATAGATATATAGATGATATAGGTATAGCTATAGATAGAGATAGAGATAGACAGATAGATATAGATGATAGATATATATATATATAGATGATATAGATAGATATAGATATAGATAGAGATGATAGAAATAGAGATGATAGAGACAGATAGATAGAGAGATAGAGATAGAGATAGACAGAGATAGATAGATAGAGATAGAGATAGAGAGAGATAGAGATAGAGATTAGAGATAGAGATAGAGATGATAGAGATAGAGATTAAAGATAGAGATAGAGATAGATAGAGATAGAGATATAGAGATAGATACAGATACACATATATAGATGATGGATATAGATATAGATGTAGATAGATATAGATATATAGCTATAGATATAGATATATCCTAAGATACATCTTGCTTTCACACTCATCACTTCCATTTAGTCTTCATTTCTATCTCGTTTACTCTCAACAAATGACCTATATTCTAGTCTGAAGGTAGAGTAATGAGGAATAATGAATCCTTGATCATATGTATAACCCCTTCTTCAATATTACTGCCTGCTGTGATGCTTTTCATCCTTGAAAGGGTCTCTGCTGATCTCATCTTTTGAAAAGCACTGAAATGGTACACAGATATCTTCATGTGTTTCCTCAGAGAGCTCTATCCACATCTCTCTCCCCCCAATTTTTTTTACCACCAGTTTTCCAATCATGTTCCCTCCAAGTCCCTAACAATTGTCTAAAGCCTGTAGCGGTATTTAAATGCACATCTGGTCCTTTCTCCTTCCTAGCAAAGTGAACATCCAGGTACAGTTCCAGAAGTTTTGTCTACTAGGGGAGGTTCCCTCATCACTGTCCTCCAGAAGTATCCCAGAGAGGGGTTGCAGTGCTGCAGCTGTCCATTTCAGGTGGTACCTTCATATCCTGCAGAACTATCTACAAATCAGGCATTCTCTTCCTCTGTCAACTGCTCAGAAGAAATTTCCCATTAAAATGTAGGTACAGGCTGAGAGGCAGAAGCAGAAATTGGGACAATGGTATTTGAGCCACTTCTTCATGTAATTAGTTGGTGACTTCAGGTCTTCTCAGGCCAACTCATTGTGGAGGTCAAAAGTCCTGTGACCTACCATCTAGAAGCTGGAAAACCAGGAAAGCCAATGGTATAATTCATTCTGAGTCCAAAGGTCTGAGGACTGAGGAAGCCCAATGGTCTAAGTCCAGTTCCAAGGAAAAGACCCAAGAACTAGGAGCACTGATGTCCTAGAGCAGGATAAGATAGAGACCCCAGCTTATGAAGAATGAAATATGTTATTCTTTCCACTTTCTATTCTGTGTAGTCTACCATTTCAAACACTAATCTCTTCCAGAAGCATCCTCACAGACATATCCAGAAATAATGTTTTGCCAGCTATCTGGGCATCACTAACCCAGTCAAGTGGACCCATAAAATTAACCAATACAAACATAAAAATATTTTCAAAATCCAGCCACTTCTCATCATGTGCATTGGATAGCACAAGACAGCTCCACATTGCCTGGATTCCATCCTGCTCCATTATTTGCTCACAAGTGTTCTGTGTTCTTTTTCACATTATTAAAATTTTAACTTTATCCACCTATTTTAAAACTTTAAAAAAAATTCTTTGACAATAATCTAGCATACATTTAATATTTGGCCATTATTGTTTCCTATATAGCCACTCACATAAACATTTTTTGGTAGGATGACTTAGAAAATTGTAGAACCAAACAATGAAACAATATATGTAAATGTGCTTAGTAAAATGAGAAAAACAGTGTAATCACCCAATAAATAATAAAAGTAAGAATGATTTTAATGGAGACTACTATTCTCCATATTTTGGCAGAGAAAATTCAATAAGAACTTTCCTTTTCATATTGACAAAAAGAGAGAAAGAAAAGGAGTAAACATTTTTTTAAGGATCACTTACTTATCTTAAGAGGACCAGCCACAAAACAGCTTTAAATTCCAAATGGAATTTCCAACATTGGCAATAAGGGAAATTTATGCATTTACTTCATGGGGGAGTAAGTATAATGTGGAAGACACTGAGAAAATCACTGCAGAATTCTGGTACACCATTTTACAATCACTTTCCATAGTACAACCACACTTACGGAGGATAAAATAAAGGACTTCAATTAAGATTCATTAATATTCTATTCAAATTAAGTAGTCAACAATCACTTTTATTTTGATCTATTTAGTCTTTGATTCACTTGTAATGTTTCTGAATATGCTGAAATAGACCTGTAGATAATATAAAAGGGAAGCTAATTTAGTATCTGCAAAAGAAAAAATTTTTAAAAACTCAATTAAATTATTAAATATATTAATTTATCAGCAACCTTTGTAGTCTCCATTCCCATAAGGCAATGTGTGAAAAAAAAAAGCTGTCTTATCATTTGACATTCTTTCTAAACAATGGATACCATTTTTTTCTGTTTAGATTATTCTCATCACATTGAGGGAAATACTATTTGCAAATAAATAGCAAGTCCTTTAAATCTCTGTTGCTGTGCAATTTAGGATAAGAAAATAAAAAAGTTTTATCTCAAAAAATATTAATGGGTCTCTAATATATCTTATTTCAGATAAGTTTTCTGATTTCTTTTAAGATCATTTTTAAAAACATGATTACCTATTTTCTTAGTGACAGATACATCTATCAAGCAGTATCCCCAACGACAGCATGTACATTAAACACCTTAAAAATAGATCACAAGTAAAGCACATGTAAAATGTTTTTTCTCCTTAAACTGTGTTCCTTCTAAGCAATTTATTTTCCACTTTTGATACTGTAGATTTTAAAGAGTTTTATGAAAGCGAATGATTGAACTTATACTTTTTTGAAATTTCTTAAGAGCAGTAGTATCTTCTCTATTTGGGCTCATTCATAAGAAAGGAGGTGGGAAAACCTGCTAATATGAAAATAAGTCAGGTTACTCATGCAATTTTTACATAAATATGGAGAAATTTCAGGTGTGGCCACTTTTATAACTTAAATACTCAGGGTATGCATTAAAGTTCTTAACTTTCTTTGGTACTGATCCAGACTCAGATAAAGATTTAAAGTAAGAGAGCATAAAAGGGCACAAGAGAATAGTAGAAAAAGGAAGAACAACTGGACTTAGTTTTAAATAATGTTGAACTTGTTCTAATAATCCTTTTTTTGTGTATGTGTATTCTACCCAAACTCTTCTGTATAAGAGTTACATTTGGTTTGATGAACAGAAGTTACGGAGCAACATGGAGCTGAATTGAACATAGTTTGACTAGATCATGGGCAAAATAAGGATTCTATAAAAAGTTAAGTTCTCTCATCTACAAAATGAGTGTAATAACAACTATCATATATATTTGCTATTAGCATTACATGAGGTAAGTGTAAAATTTCTGGAAAAAAAAAGATTAATGGAACAGCAGAAAATGCCCAGAAATAACCCCATATAACATAACCAATTGATTTTTAGCAATGAAGTAAGAGCAGTATGATGGAGAATAGATAATCTTTACAACAAATGGTGCTGGAACAACTGGATATCCACATGCAGAAAACATGGATGTAAGACAAACTTTACACCTTTCATAAAATTAAGTCAAAATAGATCATAGACCTAAATATAAAATTCAAAGCTATAAAACTCTTAGAAGATTATATAAGAGAAAATATAGATGACTTTGGGTTTGTCAATACATTTTAGATATCACACACCAAAAGTACAATCCATGAATAAACCAATAAGCTGAGCTTTAAAATAAGAACTTCTGCTCTGCAAAAGACACTGTCAAGAAAATGAGAAGATAAGCCACAGACTAGGGAAAAATATTTACAAGAGACATATCTAACAAAGGACTGCTATCCAAAACATACAAAGAACTATTAAGAATAATAAAACAACTCAATTTAAAAAATAGAAAAATAACCTAAATATACATTTCACCAAAGAAGATATAATAATGATAAATAGGCATTTAAAAAGACTTTCCACATCATGTATCAATAAGAAACTGAAAATTAAAACAACAATGAAATACCTCTATCAACCTTGTAGAATGGACAAAATGCCAAACAATCGCAATACCAAATATGGATGAGGATGTGCAGAAACAGGAACTCTCATTCATTGCTGGTCAGAACATAAAATGCTATAGTCATCTTGGAAGACATTTTGGCATTTACCTGCAAAACTAAATGTACTCTTACCAAACATCAAGCAATCACACTCATTGGTATTTACCCAATTGACCTGAAAATGTATGCCCACACAAAAATCTACACACGAATGTTTATAGCACCTTTATTCATAGTTGTGAAAACTCAGAATCCACCAAAATGTCCTTCAGTAGGTGAATGGATAAATAAACTGTGGTCCATCAAGAAAATGGAATATTATTCAGTGCCAAAAAGCAATGAACTATGAGGCCATGAAAAGACATGAATAATCTCTAATGCATATTAGTAAGTGAAAGAAGCCAATCCGAAAAGGCTATGTACTATTTGATTTAAACTATGTGACATTCTAGTTATGCAGACAGCAAAAAGATCAGTGATTGCCAGAAGTTAAGAGGGAAGAAGAAATGAATAGGTAGAGCACAACATATTTTTAGAACAGCGAAACTATCTCATATGACACTATAATGGTGGATACATGTCATTATACTTTGGCTAAAACTCAGAGTATATAAGACCAAAAGTGAACCTTATATAAACTACGAATTTGGAGTGATAATAAACCAATGCTAGCTCATTGATTGTAATGAATGCACCACTCTGGTGCAGGATGTTGACAATGGAGAAGGCTCTGTGTGTTGGGGGACAGGGGCACAGGGAATATACGAAAACTCTCTGTACTTTCCATTCAATTTTGCTCTATACCTAAATCTTCCCTAAAAAATGTTTAAAAATTGTTGTAAAACAGTCAATGTAACTAGCTTGGTAAGATTTTGATTTTCTCTGAGAAAGACCATAGATATATATCTTCTTTCAGATTTTGGGAAGTCTTTAAGATCTCCAACCTCAAAAAGGGGTCCTGAGTTTTATGTTGATTACTACTTGTATGCTGGATTTAAGGAGCTACTGGCTTTTTGCTAATATGCTTTTAAGTGTTACTGTGACAAAAAAACTTTTTAAAAGAGTGCAATAAGTCTTCAGTATAAGGAATGATGCGGGTGGGAAGTCAAGGTAGTACAGGGGGAAATATAGTGGAGGGAGGCAAAAGCAATAGCTACTGAACAAGAACACTGCCCAATATAACAAAAGATTTTTGCGGAAGTGGGTTGAATAAGAATATAAAATATCCCATGTCTAGCAATATTTAATAATCCCAGAAGGAAGTAAAATCAAAGTCTTAACTAGCCATTTGCCAAATATATAAATGGGGAGAATACTACTATACCCAGAACTCTCAATCATTATCATTTTCCCTGAGAATGGAACTCACGTCACATAACCTTACTGTGCAACTATCTTCCAACTCCTGAGAGCCTACGTCTGTTAGTGTCCTCCTGTCAAGTATAAGTTCAAGGGCATTGATAAATAATAAGTGAGAGTTTCAGTAGGAACTTACCTGAGAATGCTAGAACATTTCATATTGTCAGTGAGAATACAGGTACCAGGCAAAGAAACAGAGAGGGACTCAGATGACAGTACAAATAACATAACCAACTTTGGATGAAGCAGGAACTAATTCTAAAACGTGATGATATATACATGGGTAAAAAATTGTGCTCTTTGGAAAGAGAGCACTGTACATTAGATTTCTAGCTCTAAAAATAATTAATTGATGTCTCCATTCATTCATTCATTCATTCAAAAAAAAATATGTTTATTGGTCCAGTCCCTGGCTTATATAATTTTGAGCCAATATTAACAATCTTTCTAACCCTTACTTTCATCATTTATAAGGTGTTAATAATTGCCTGCCTAAATCAATATAGTTGAAAATATCGATATAATGTCTGTATCGTACTGAAAATTATGCATTATGCACATGGTAGTTATTAAATAATAATAGCCAAGTCTTAATTTATTGTGCTATAAATACAATTCATATTTAATTGTCATCTTTTCTAACTTGCATAATACATATAAAAGCCACATTTTTTCCTAGCATGGAAATTCATACTCTTTTCTACAATTATCTGGAATTAAAAGAATTTACTACATTTTGCAACTCAGAGTTCAGCAAAGATTCTTTTCATTTTGGATGGAAGCGAAGTGTGATCAGGTGTTTATTTGTATCCAAGACCACAAATTCTATATTACAATACCAGTTGGAAACTGAAGTCCCAATTCTAGGTTATTGGAAACACAAAAGAAAGTGAAATTAAGGATTAAAGGTTGCCTGCTACTAAGCTGCAGAACACTCATTGTGCTAGAGATGAAATGATTCAATTCAATTCCACTGCAGAATGATGTGAAAATGAAACTGATGGGAGAGCAAATGGAAACAGCTGTGTTTTACTGAAACACAGACAGTCTGCACATTTTCCTGCTTATTTATAATGAAAATGGAAATTGTAAGTGACAGGCTGAGGGTAGTTTATAAAGCAAACGTTTTGAAGCCTTCAAGGTGCTATATTGCTTTATGAAAGGCACCCAGCTGACCCACCTTTTCCATTATGTATGGTCACTAAATTCTCCTTCAGTGATTCAAACACATATTTTCAAATCAAAAGGAAAGGAAAGTGCTTAGGACATGAGTAAAACAAAGTTTGTAGAACCCAAAATGCATGTTATGGTTCTCTAAGTGCAAATCTAGACTATGTTCCTAATAAGAACATATCTTGTTTAGAGGCCTTGGGCATTGGACCATTGGATAATAGGACCTGTTCTGACCAAGTGATAAGAAGTCCAAAAGTACACAGAAAAATGTTGATATCATAGTTCAATGACCTGGATAGTGATCTAGGATCCTTCTGTCTTCTCTTCCTCTAATGTAGAATTTCTCTGTATATTCTCCCATTTGCTGCTGCACCTCCAAGTTTGTACTCGAATTGACTATCACTAAATGAGGATGACTGAGGGAAAAGGGTTGAATCTGTTTAGTGTCAGCAATCAAGCAGGACTTTAAGTGCTATCAGGAAAAGTAACATTATTTTCTGCATCTCAGATATATTATCTATCTGTTTGAGTAACTTTGGCATATAAAAATATTTCAGTCAAATGACAGATCTTTGTTTCAGTCTGGTAACAAATTATTTTCCACAGCTGTGGTCCTCTTTTTCCAAGAGAACAGAGGCATTTTGCTCAGAGGTTGGTCAACTACAACCTTACACTATAATTGCCAATTATTTTCTCTAATAATCAGGCTTGCAAATAAATAAGTCTAGAAGATGTGTTTTTCTAGACTTCTACTATTTTACATGTTTGTTCTACAAATCCTTATTCATCCTTCCTGCTCTGTTAAGACACAAAGGAGACTTTTCTGACCTAGACACATACATACACACTCACACTAGATCTAGGTGGTTAGTACATAATCTAGGTATACTCACACCATAACACAATCTTAGCACATCTTTTGACACTTTGAGAATCTTAAGACTATGTTATAATACATTTAGATTTTCTTGAGGGCATAGAAGGCTAGAGCGAAAAATCATTTATCTTTACTATATAATAATTTAACCCTGGCTCATATTGGCTATCCACAATGGAATTACCTATCATACTTAAAAGTCAACTGGCAAAATGTATAGTAAGATCAGTTGGAAAGTAGAGTTTATTTATCCAAAAAACATTTTTCTCCTTGCTAGGCTAGCTACTGTGAGAAGTGAGCAAATACTTCAAACTCTTAAGTCTGAAATAACTATAACATAGGGTAATGATAGTCTAGATTAGGATCATGAACAAGCTATGAAGGAAAAAAAAAAGGAGATATTGATGTTTGGGTTGAGAAGAAAAGGGATCCCTCATAATGGAGAATACACTTGAATTGAATCTTGAAACAAAACTCGAATCTGATTATAAAAGAAAGATGGAGAGGAATGACATTAGCAAAATGATAAAACAGGAAGTCCCAACTATTGCTACCCATCAGAAACACTGATTTAATAATCATATACAAACTGAAATACCTTTATGAGAAGTCCATAATCTGGTTGCAATACCCCAGGCAAACACAAAACTGAGAATAGCTCATTGAAATGAACAGGAAGAACAATTTCACTTCACTTTTATCAATCCGAAAAGTTCAACCAGTTAATTTCTTTAATTAGAAATTTATATGTACAAGTTTACAGAAGAAAAATCTATATGAAATGTTTGAGAGGCTCTCTGAATTTCCAGACAAGCTATTTGGTAAAGATATTGCCCCGCCAAAGCCAGTTCTTAAAGACTGGGAAGGGTAACATTTCTTCAAATGTCCAGATGCTAACACAAAGTTTCAAGGTACATAAGAATAAAGAGAAACACAACAAAATTAAAATAAATAAACAGATAAATAAATAAATAGATAGATAAATACATAAATAAATATCCATAAATCCACCCTAACAAATTGGAAGTATAAGAATTGCCTTACAAATAATTCAAAATAATTATCTTTATGGACCTCTGTATTTGAGAAGAAAACATAAATAAACAACTACACAAAATTCAGAGAATAATATATGAACAAAATGAGAATATGAACAAAGAGGTAGAAACCAAAAAAAAAAAAATCTAGACCTGAAGAATACAATAACTTCCCCAAAAAATTCTCCAGAGGGGTTCAACAGCAAAGCAGATCAAAAAGACGCAGGAAACTTGAAGACTAATCACTTGAAATTATCAAGCGAGAGAAGCAAAAAGAAGAATATAAAGAGTGAAGAGAACCTAAGAGACTTATGGGACATCATAAAGCAAATTAATGTGTGTGTATTGGAATCCCAGAAAGAGGAGAGAGAGAGGGAGAGAGACAGAGAGATACAGATAGACAGAGATACAGACAGACAGAAAGCTTATTTAAAGAAATAATGGCTGAAATTTTCCCCAATGTGGGAGGATAAAGGACATCTAGATTCATCAATTTCAGAGAACCTTCAAACAGTTGAACATGATAACATTTATGACAGTTCACATTATAATTAAACTGTCAGAAGTCAAGGACAAAAAGAGAATTTTGAAACCAGCAAGAGAAAAGCAATTATAATGTACAAGGGAGCCATCACAAAACTATCAATGGATATCTCAGCAGAAACCTTGAAGGCCAGAGGAGAGTGGAATAATGTACTCAAAGTACTGTTATTCAAATTGAAATAAAAGAATACTATAATGTAAAAATCATTAGTAATAGATAAAACATAATGCTATAATACCAAATGATAGTGTGTAAATCACTTCTAATTTTAATACAAAGGTGGAAGTGTTAAGAATAATTATAACTACAAAAACATTTTAATGAAAATGAAATATAAAAAGATATAAAATCCTACTATATACATATTGTAATAAATTGTAAATGTAATAAATATAAAATAATATATATTAGGGAAAAGAGTGATGAGAAAGAAGTCAATGTGTAAAAATTTTTTTATGCAATAGAATTTAAGCTGTTATCATCTTAAAACAGGTTGTTATAACCATAACATATGTTATGTAAGCCTCATAGCGACCACAAAAAAAAAAATACCCATAGAAGATGGTCAAAAAGAAAAAAAAAAGGAATCAAAATAACAAAGGAAGACAGCAAGTTAGGAAAAGAGGGACAAAAGAAATATGAGACACACAGCAAACAATTACCAAATTGTGATAACAGACCCTTATCTATCAATGATTACTTTAAATATAAACAGATTAATCTGTCTGATCAAAAGACAGAGTGGCTAAATGGAGGGAAAAAAGAAAGAAAAGAAAGAAAATGAAGGGATAGAAAAAGATATTCCATCGGAATGATAACTAAAAGAGAGCAGGAGTGGCTATCTAATTATATTAAACAAAATAGTCATTAAGTCAAAAACTGTCTCAAGAGACAAAGAAGGACATTGTATAATAACAGGATGATTCACCAGGAAGACATAAAAATTATAAAATATATGCGCACTTAACATCATAGCACTTAACTATATAAGCAAACATTGACAGATCTGAACAGTGAAATAGCAATGTAACAAGAGACTTTGATACCCACTTCCAATAACAGATCATCCAGACAGAAAGTCAATAAAGAAACAAAGGACTTAACACTAAAGACAAATGAATCTAACAGAAAGACAAAGATCATTTCATGCAAATAGCCATAGAATACATGTTCTCTTCAAGGGCCAATAAACATTACCCAGGACAGATTACATGTTAGGTTGAAAAACAAATCCTAACAAATTTTAGAAAATTGAAATCATAACCAAAAATCTCTTTCAGTCACAATGGAATGGAACTAGAAAACAATAAGAGCAAACTAGAAAATTCACAAATATGTAGAATTAGAAATAACACACTTTTGAGCAAACACTAGATGAGAGAAAATCAAAAGTAAATTTTAAAAATATCTTGAGACAACTGAAAACTAAACGACTATTTACTAATACTAATGGCAAGCAGAAAAAGCAATAAAAAACAGAAAGATTATTGCTATAAATAATTACATTAAAAAGAAGAAAGATCTCGAACAACCTAAGTTTATACATCAAGGAACTAGGAAAAAAAAATATAAACTAAGCTCATATAGAGCAGACAAAAAGAAACAATAAGTATTAAGGCAGAAATAAATAAAATAGAGAATAAAAAAACAAAAAAAATAAGATTTGATTTTTGAAAAGATAAATAAAATTTACAAAATTTTAGTTAGACTAAGATAAAGAGAAAGCAGACTCAAATAAAACCAGAAATGAAAGAAAAGCCATTAGAGCTGATACCACAAGAATAAAAAGGACCATAAGGTACTACTATGAGCAATTTTTTACTAACAAACTGGATAATCTAAAGAAAGTGGAAAAGTTCCCAGAAAAATACAACTTACGAAGAATAAATTATAAAGAGACAGAAAATTTTAACTGAACTGTAACTAGTAAAGAGATTGAATCAATAATTAAAGACCCACTAACAAAAAACAAAACAAAAAAAGCCCAAGAACTGATAGCTTTACTGATGGAAACTACCAAACTTTTAAAGAATCAATCCCAATCATTTTCAAACTCTTCCTAAAAAATTGTAGAGGAAGAAACACTTCCAAACTCATTTTATGAGGCCAGCATTACTTTGATACCAAAGCAAGATAAAGACATCACAAAGAAAACTACAGTTAATTATCCCTGATGAACACGGATGCAAAAGTCCTCAATAGAATACCAGCAGAAAAAATTCAACAATGTAGTAAAAGAATCATATACCAAGACTAAGGGGGACTTATTTCTAGGATGAAAAATGATTTTACATAAAAATTATTTAAAGTGATATACCACATTAAAAAAATAAAATATACAGATCACATGATCATCTCAATAGATGCAGAAAAATCATTTGACAAAATTCAACAGTTTCATGATAAAAAACTTTCAAGAGGGATTAAAAAAATTACCCCCAAATAATAAAAACCATATATGGCAAGTCCACATTTCACATCATACTCAAGGATGAAAAATAACTTCAGGAACAAGAAAAGGATGCCTACTCATCAATTCTGTTACACATAGTACTGAATCCATAGTACCTTTTACTCAGGCAAAAAGAAAATAATAATAAAAGGCATCCATATCAAAAATGAAAAGGTAAAGATGTGTGTGAATCTAGATGGCATGATCTTACATGTAGAAAACCCTAACGACTTCACAAATCAAATTTTTTTTTGTTAGAACTAATAAATTCAGTAAAGTTGCAGGATACAAAATCAATATAAAAAGCCACTTGCACTTCTGTACACTAAAAAAGAACTATCTAAAAAGGAATTTAAGAAAACAATCACATTTAAAATAGCATCAAAAAGAATAAAATACTTAGGAATAAATTTAACTAAGAAGGTGAGAATGACTTATATAGTGAAAACTACAAAACACTGATGAAAGGAATTAAACTTATCAACAGATATACTTCTCACGTTAATAAACTATTAAAATATTCATTCTAACCAAGGCAATCTTGAGTAAAGTAATTCTTACCAAAAATCCAATGACATTTTTTACATAAATAAAAAAAAACCTAAAATTTGATCAAATTACAAAGGAACTCAAATATCCTAACCAAACTTGAAAAAGAACAGGCATTTCACTTCCTAATCTTAAAACATATTACAAAGCTATAGTATTAAAACAGTGTGACACTGGCATAAAGACAGATATATACATTAATGAAACAGAATACAGAGCCCAGAAATAAATCCACATTTATATAGCATATCAATCTCCAGAAGAATGGTAAGAATACATGATGGGGAAAGTTTCATCTTTTCAACAAATGGTATAGAGAAAACAGAGTCAAAAGGATGAATAGTACCCTTATCTTACATCATATTCAAAATTGATTCAAAATGTTTAAATATTTAAAGACAGAAGCTGAACCTGTGCAACTGTTAGAAGAAAACATAAGGGAAAAACATTATGACATTGGTTTTGTCAATGATTTCTTGGATATGACACCAAAAGCACAAGCAACAAAGGCAAAAATGAACAAGCAAGACTACTCCAAATTAAAAATCTTTTGCACATCAAAGGGAAAAATCAACAAAATGAAAAGGAAACCTATAGAAGTGAATCTATCAGATAATGGGTTAATATCAAAATATATAAGAAACTCCCACAACTCAACAGAAAAAAAAAACAAAAACAAACAAAACAGTTTGAAAATGGTCAAAGGATTTTACTAGATATTTCTCCAAAGACATACAAATAGCCAACAGGTGCTCAGTGTCACTAAATCATAAGGGAAATGAAAATCAAACTCATAATGAGCTATCATCTCACATCTGTTAGGATGACTATTATCAAAAAAACAAATGATGAGTGTTGCTGAGAATGTGGAGAAATTGGAACCCTTGCACTTAATTGGTGACATTGTAAAATGGGACACCTATCATAAAAAACAATATGAAGTTTCCTCAAAAAAAAAAAAACTGCCATATAACCTAACAATCCTAATTCTAGATAGTTATCCAAAAGAATTGAAATCATGCTCTTGAAGAGATATTAGCATTTCCATGGTTATTATAGGACTATTAACAATAGCCAAGACATGGAAAGAACCTAAATTTCCATCAATAGATAAATGGATAGAAAAAATGTGGTACACACATACAATGGACTATCATCAGCCTTTAAAAAGGAAGGAAATTGTTGCCACATGCAGAAACAGGAGATGAACCTAGAAAACACGTGAAAAAAAAAAGTTAGAGAGGGTTACATAGTGCATGATTTCACTTACTTGAAGTACTTAAACTAGTTAAACTCATAGAAGCAGAGTATAGATTACCGGTTTCTAGGAGTTAGAGGAGGGGGAAATGGGGAGTTGCCGTCAGTTTCACAAAATGAGTAGGTCCTAGAAACTTCTATATAATGTGCCTATAGTTAATAACACTGCATTGTACATTTAAAATGTAGATCTCATACTGCATCCTTATTGTAAAATATTTTAAAATTATAAAGAGCAAATTTAAGTGTTTTAATATAATTTAAAAACATGAAGTGTAAAGATATTTCTGAAATAAAGGGCATCATGGGTAAAGATATGAAAATCAAATTCTGTGTAATGAGGTCAAAAAGCTTTGGGAAAATATGACTAGGAGGGGTTAGGATGGAGAATTTGAAGGATGTGAAGATAAGTCAGGATAGGAAGGTTAAGACCAGATAGCAATGCAATTTTTATTCCATGTTAATACATTTCACTCTCACTCTCTTTCCTCAGAGAAGTGAAAAGAATTTGTGTGCTTTCATAGTTATGAGATGGGGTTCGATACAATTAGATGGTCCATAGTTGTATACATTTCCATCTGCATTATTGCCAAAAATTATAAAATATGGCTATGGCTCAGTCCCATGGGATAGAAAGACTGAGTTTATTTTTTTCTCAAGAAAATATTAATTAATTAAAACAACAAAATCAAAGAAAGATAACAGAAAAATTAGGAACCATGCTAAAGGCAGTGGAAAAATATTTTAAAGTTTCTTTTCAATAATTTTCTTCTTGGTGATAATAAAAATGGTCCATATTCAGAAGACTGTAGACCTTTGGGAGATAACATAATCAAATTTTGATTTTTGAATGCCATCTCCCAAAGCAATGTGGAGGATGGGTTAGAAGAATCTGGTGTTTGGAATTTGGAATATTTGTTAGGTGATTTTTCACAATAAAATTGACTATTCTAAAAAGGAAGCATTAAAAACAAGGGATATAAAACTTTCCTCATGTTCTTTGAACATAGCCTCATGTTGTTAGGAATATAATTTTGTAAGAGTGGTTAGTAAAATGGAATTATTTTTTTAAATTCTAGTTTTCAACCCACTGTGCCCTATACCTTTGTATATTAAAAAGGATTAAACTATGTATTCATATTATTATCTCTTTCCATATTCAGCATGTAATTTTTTCACCAATATCTGCTTGATACATAAAATAGACATCCTTATATTACAGAAGTTTTACTGAAATTACATAATATATTTTTTTATACATTAAAATTCCTTTTTTTATTTTGACTTCCATATTTCTTTAGGACTAAATTCTAAATGGTAAGATGAAGCTGTCATCAAGAACTGAGAGGTTTCAAATGAATCATTTTGTTTCATAACTCTAGGGAAAATAATGTTATATCATAAATTAAATCATATAGGTAATTAGAGGAACTAAATTTCCATTAAAAAAAAAAAAGCAATAGTGTTCCTAACTGGCTGTGAGACTATGAATAACTCATTTAACCCCAATGGACTTTGATTCCTCACTTGTAAAATGAGATCTTGGAACTTTGGAACTGATAAAAGTAGTTTTGCCAAATTTCAGAAGGTGTTCCCTCTAAGGCCAGAGGTAGTTTTATGATGTTTCTAAATGCTCTGCTCTAAGTATTACTACAAATCAATTAAAGGGCCATTGCTTTTAAAATGTCTATAATATTTATTTCCTCAAAGATTTATGTTGTTTTGTTTTTACTTCTAAGTTATAAGCAACTTGCCACACTATAGTCTATCATATAAACAAATCATTTCCAACCATGTCTGTCAACACAAAACATGCAGAACTGAGTTAAATTACTGCCAAAAACTTATTATATATTAAAATTTGGAGCAAAAGCTGGCTGAGCAACTGGGTTTAAGCTTTAAAATGTTAAGGATGTAAATGAGAAATTCTCAATAAAGAGATAACATAAAAATCACTGAGGCAATATTTTAAAATATTTTTTAAAACATAAGTCTTCATATATTTATGCTGAGACTCAACTCTGTTAAACCAAGCTGGATTGGGCTAGGGTGGAGCTATCAATATTTTTGATCTATGCCATTTTAAGCATATTGAAACTCACATATTGATCTGACAAAGTAAAAGAATTAAAATTTTCATAATTATTGTATTTTGCTTAAAGCAGTTTATTGAATTTTTTTATTGTTGTTCAGGGTGATTAAACTTTCTATTTTACAATCACTTGGACTTGCAACATCTTATCTTTGCAAGCATTTTCCTTAGTGAAATGTTGGTGAAAATAAATTACATTAAATATGTTATAAGATCTGTTGAGCTAGTAATTACCTTAACATAGCTGCAAAAAGAAAAAAAAAAGAAATGAAAAAAAAAATTAAAGAAAGGGAAAAAATAAAAGAAGTGATAAATGAGATACACAATAGCAGGATAACTTCAAGTTTTGAAATTAATCATATGCTTGAACTTGTTATTCAAACACTCCCTACTTTAGCTTTTTCATTTGTACATAGGTGTGTGTGTCAAACTCATACCTTTTTTTGTGAGGTTTTCATGATATACCATTTATTAGTGCAGTGAATGTCTTCAAAAGAGTGGCTCTTATAAGTTAGCCTCTACTAATGCACCTCCCAATAATGGAAACTTAGATAAAACACAAATAGCATTTTGCTCGCTTCCTCTACAATTACTCAAAATGAACATTTACCATCCCCCACAATGCACTGTACGTGACTGAATGTTTGAATGTGAATTGTAGCATGTTGGCAGGATTTCATT
The DNA here is from genome assembly GCA_030015415.1 of Cynopterus sphinx. Taxonomy (NCBI): domain Eukaryota; kingdom Metazoa; phylum Chordata; class Mammalia; order Chiroptera; family Pteropodidae; genus Cynopterus; species Cynopterus sphinx. The sequence goes on from CM057383.1 coordinate 123,525,295, forward strand.
CCCTGCTTTGTCCATTACATTTATGTAAAGATCCTACAGTATAGGAGGCTAAATTCACTTAGATCTTTTGAGCAATGCATTTTTGGACAAAATATCTAAAATATGTAATACTTGTGATATCATTTCTTAATCCACAAAGTAGAGATAATTACATTTAATAAACAAACTGAGCTATACAAGTGATATAATTATTTTCCACTGATGACTCTACTTTAGAGCAAATGGACTGTAACTTTCAAATATAATTTTTCAATATGAAAAGACTTATTGTGGATTTTTGGAATTACAATAAAACTAATTAGTCATTTTAGCACATAGGAAGTGTTGACAAGTTAAAAGGACAATATCAGCACCTGTACCTCATTTAGCAGCTGGTATCTTGATGCTCTACCACACACACACACACACACACACACACACACACACACACACACACACACACACACGTTTTAGCTTTGCTAGACTCTCCAGAGAATTTTGTAGATACAGTCTGATTTAACTTTTGCTGAAGTTTCCTCCCCCAAAAAATAAAACACATAAAAGACAACTCATTCAAAACGCCTATTGAGTATAGCACCATGCTTTCTGAAGCCTTCATTAAAAATAATACCAGTAACATAGTCTGAAACAATTAACATGGCAAAGAACAGAACTGATTAGGAAGCTATCCAGTTTTTAACAGTATGTGCCTTTTTATAATTTAAGGCCAGACATATACTTTGACAAAGTGTTTAGTGTATTTATATATATATTGTGCATATTAAGAAATTAATGTCTTCCTGTTATTTTTCTTATTGATCTAGCGCACTGATACCATATCCATAGTGAATATATCAGGTTGATGAGAACAGCTGTGACAAACCAAGTTCTTTCTCATTTTAAATCTACTGATTTGGCTGACTTCACTCTATAATTTAGAAAAGAAAAATACCTTATGATGGGTCTAAAAATGCTTAACAAACATTATTGTGATTTAAAAAATGCTTTTACTATCTGTTTTATATCAGCCTCTGCCAAGAATACCTGTAGAGCAGGTTTAATAGATTATGGTATAATCTTAAACTTCAATACAATGGGAAAAACACTACAGTTTAATACTGAATGAAGAAACACTGGATTCTTTGTGTCTATTACAATGTACTTTTCCAGTGATGCATGCCTTATAAGTTTTATTTCATTTGTTGGCCTTATAGGAAAACGGATTTTGATTGTTTTCCCCCTTCAGATGCAGCTGTATTTTTATCTCTACTCTGCTAGCAAGTAATTCAAAATATTCACAATATTCCTAGAAAAAAAAAACTAAAACTTTAAGAAGAAGAAATTAGAAATTTAAGCAAAGGGTAATAATAACTGAGGTTAGGCACATCCTTAAAAAAAAAACAAGGACTAAAAAATCCATATTTTTATGCTTTATTAACAAGCTCAACTCTTCAATATCATTAAGTTTTGAATTCTCTACAGATATGTTCATGGATTTAAAAGCTTCACTGTTTATATAAATTATGATATTAAAAGTAATATTACTACAATATAAAAATAAAAATTATTGCTGATTTAGATTATTGTTTTAGCTGTCTACATTTCCCATGAAATGTCTCTTCATTTTTTCAACCATTGATTCATTTAATAGTATTTATTAAATGCCTACTATGTGCTAGGTGCTACACAAGATCCTAAACATAGGTAATAAGCAATAAAGGAAATATTGTTCTTATTCTTCTGGGATCTTATTCTTTGGTAGTGTACAAAAAATATTAATCTAATAATCATAGCCATATATAAATATAGATGGCAGAAAATGATATGAAGATAGAGCAGTCATTTTTACAGGAGCCTGACCAAGACATGAGAAAGTTCACTAAATAAAAACAAAGGATGTCAAAAGATAAAAGTAGATGCTAGTCAGGAATACAGAGGAGTACTATGTGCAGAAATCCTATGAATTTATATTTTTTAATGCCCTGTAGAACAGCACTGATCATTTTGAGAGAATGAGAGGTGGCTAGCATGGGGCTTGAGAGAGAAGAAGACTAGTGATGATGCAATTTGAGAAGGTATCAGGAAGCCAATCATGAAGGAACTCAGAGGTCATGGTAAAGACATTGTGTTTATAAACATGAAAAGACATTGAGAGGTGAGAGGTTTGGATCAGAAGGTCCAGTCAAGGTGATTTTTTTGTATTTGTGTGTGTCCATAATATATATACTTTTTGTAAAGAATATTTCTGTTTCAGTAGGGGGAATCTATTTCTTCCTTATAAATTCACGAATAACAATTTTTTGTTTTTTATTCTGTTCATATTTTAAAATTCCATTATAATTTTTTTCTATTGAAGCAGGTTTTTATTAAGTGATATTATATATTTTTAAAACATAAATATATAACAGTATGAATCAATGCATAATAATCTGCCAGAATACAAAGTACAAAGCCCATATGTTTCATAAATTAATTTTAGCAAAAATTTAAGAAAGATGATATCATTTTTTTCCAGAAAATGAAAGTAGAGGGAACACTTCCAGTTTACTCTATGAAGCTAACATGATCCTTTCATCCAAACAAGGCAAAATGTTACAAGAAAGGGACGGGACTCTATAGACCAGTATCTCTCATGGATATGGATGCAAAAATCCCCCCCAAATATTAGCAAACTGAAATCAACAATGCACAAAAAGAATGATATTTGACAAAATATGATTAGTTCTAGGTATGCAAGCCTGGTTCAACATTTGAAAATTGATTAACATAATCTATCACATCAACGAGCCAAGAAAAAAAATCATATAATTATATTAATAGATGCAGAAAAACAATTTGATATAATTCAACACCCATTCATGATAAAAAAATAAAACATTTAGCAAATGGAGAAGAGGCAGACTTGACAAACTTCATATAGACTATCTACAAAAAATTCTCACACTGACATGATACTTAATGGTAGGAACAAGATACCCTTCTCCTAACATTGGCAGCAATGAAGGGATTGTCCCTCTCACCATGCCCAACTAACATCGTACATTGAAATCCTAGCAAATTAATAAGAGTAAGAAAGAAAAGAAAAGGTATACCGACTGGGAAGAAATAGATAAAATTATCTTGTTTGCAGAGGATATGATTGTCCATGTAGAAAATCCCAAGAATCAAAAACAAGAACAAACTCCTGAAACTAATAAGCAATATGAACTAGGCTATAGGATCATAAACAAAAATCAATTGTTTTTCTATATGCCAGCAATGGACAATTGGAATGTGAAATAAAAGACACAATACTATTTATATTAGCACCCCAATATAAAATAACTAGATATAAATTTAATATGATGTGGATAAGAACCATATGGGGAAAAATACAAAATTCTGATGAAAGGAATCAAAGAAGAAACAAATAAATGAATGGGATTCCATGTTTATGAATAGAAAAGCTCAATAATGTTAACATATCAGTTTTTCCTAACTTGATCTATAGATTCAAAGCATTCCCAATTAAAGTTGGGATATAAAGTTTCAAGATATAAAGTTAGGAAAAAAGGCACAGCTGGTATCTGAAGTAAGGATCAGCTAAATATAAATGTGCTGATAGACTGAAAGCTCTCAGTTCCTGGACAATCAGGTATAGAGGGAGGTTGCAAACAAGAGACTGAAAATATTGAACACTTCACAGTTCCATCCTAGGTGTAAACATCGTGAAATGGGCTCCTGACATTCTTCTATTCACAGAATCAGAGGGGGTGAGTGCTAAGGAAGGCTGAAAGCAAGATGCACAGATCTGCACAGGGAGTGGTCACTTTCATTTCCTGGGAAGAGTATAAAAGATTTTGCAATCTAGATAAGCCTCTTTTCGTAGATTGAATCCTCTCCAAAGGGCATATGAACTGTTGATAGCCATCAGCTCCTCAAGCCAGTTTATTTTCTAAATCCCAATGCTTTGTGTGTCTAATATCCACTTTCATTTTCTACTCTTAGTGGAAATAATGCTGATATTGTTCTGGTGTCAGTAAAAATGAGTAAATGGAAACTAGGACGGAAATTCGTTCTGGCACCACAAACGGTAAAGAGTTTTAGTCTGTTTATACTGATGAGGAAACTGATGTCTTCTTTGTCATTTCCCTTTCTCGGCTGTTATTACTGACATCTAATTTTCAAAGCACAGTCTGTGAAAAATGATAGCAGTTGCTGCCATGTTTTATAAGAGAGATCAGTTTTTTTGTTTAACTAGGCATGGACACCCGGTCTGCAGATAGTCTGATGCTATTGCAAGGTACCATCTAGCCATTCGTCTTCTAGGATGTTAAGTAACAGCCCTCTCATTTCTAATTCCAATCATTTTTATTTCATACTCCATCTGCTACAGATCTCTTCTCTCACTGTCCCCTAATTCCACATATTCAGATTAAACAAACAAACAAACAAACAAACAAAAAAAAAAACATGACAGAACATGATAGAAACTTTCTTTCAGGATAAATATTTCACACTTTTTGGGAGAACTCCAGTAATTTATTTAACACTCAAAAAATGTGTTTTTTGTTGTTTTGTTTTGTTTTGGTTTTGTGCTTACTATCAGACAGGTGATGGGTTTAGCATGGGGCAAAACAATGAATAAGTTAAGGATAACCTAACCATATGAAGTTTACGTTCTTGATACAAGTGGATGATCAATGAATTGATTATTGATACAGGAATTATATATTTTATAAATGTTGCAAAGAAGAGAATGAAGTAGTAGAGTAGACAATAATGGCAAGAAATGGGCGAGATTTAATCAGGCAGGGGCTCACTAAAAGTCTGTTAAAGGTAACATCTAAACTGAAACAGAAGAAACAGCAAAACAGACAAAAAGGAAAACGAAAACATCTTGCAAGCAAAGGTGATATCAGGTAATGACTGCTGAGCCAGGGATAAACTTAATGTATTCCAAAAACTGAGGAAAGTCCTGTGAAGTTTTATCCAGGACTGAGGATGTTTTTCAGCATGAGGTTCAAAAAATAGTGGGTCATATCGCCAAGGGCTAACCAATGTGAAGGTTTAGGAATAAAGCTTCATGCTTATTTTTAATACGTTGGTTGACCATGAAAATATTAAAACAGGAAGTGATAGACTTGCTATCAAATGGTAAATGAATTAGGGTGAGATTTGGATAAAATAGGCTGGCTTGGATCATAAGAGTTGGTACAGAGATTCAAGTTTATTGAATTGATTTGATTAAATGTAAAAATAAAAAAAATATTTGAAATAGATAAATTTCTAAAATAATTTAGAAAAAGCAAACTTAAAACATGAAGTCAATAAATAGTATTTAGTAAGAGTTTATTGTGCATGTAAGAACACAAACTGGGAGCTTTCAAATTTAAAACAAATATGAAGCTTATGGTCATGACATAACTAGATGGTTTATAAAGTGAAAATAAAGTTGTTCATTTTTAGAATGACTGGTTATTGCACTGGGGGGTTCCAGATGGCATAGTATTGATTAAAAGTAATTAAACTATTTTTAGAAAGATGACTTAAGTTTCTTTTATGATTATCAGAGACACAAGAAATTAAGCTTTCCTTATGTTCATGAAATAAATTAGATTTAGTTTTGCTTATGTGGCTTAAACGGTTTTATCTGCTCAGGAAATACTCAAGTCTGGTCTCCACTTTGTATTTTATTTTAACAATATCTAAATTTTTTGCCTGAGTCACTGGGCTTGGTGGTGTCACTTCCTAGAGTCGGGGACAGCTTAAAGCAGAGGCAGTGGAATTTAAAGTCATTTTATAGTCAGTTTAAGGTTCAAGTATTGCAGAATCACCAACTAGTATAACTAGAATGGTTGATAACTTTGTAACTCAGATGCAAAGCTGAGTAACAAAACAGATTATTTAGTCAGGAGTGGAAGAGATCACCTTGAGAGTGGGTAGTAAAAAAAGCGGAATGTGGTAATACTCTGAGTGACTCAATATTAAATGTCTGAAAATAATTTAAGCCCTGTGCCTTCTTGGTTCATCCAGGTACATATGACAGAGAATGCTTATGATAAAGCACCCTTTAATTCAGCTTATGTTTATCTTTTATTGCTGTTGAAATGCTGCAGAGAGTTAGCATCCTAAGTTTAAACCCATATTTCTTTAAGGGAAAAAAAAAACCTCATATTTTATGAACCATCCAGATTTTTCTATCCAACACTTGCATTTTCACTGAATAATTGCATAATGTTTAGTTTCCTTTGGCTAGTGGAGGCAAAAATTGAAATTTTAAAAGCGAGGACACAGGAGAAGAGAGGTGTTCTTTCTCCAGAAAAATATGCACAAACCTAATTTTGCTTTGCCATTTCTATTCGCCTCTGCCAAAGGCACACTTCTCAGAAATAATGCTGTATATAAATCCCTTTATAATGCCAGTGCTTGAGGTAAGGATGTTCCAGCCAGATAAGTAGCAGGAGAAAACCTTGTTAGGAGATCAATGTGTTATAACAGATTTTGACTGAATGTGGTAGTTGTGTTTTTTTTGGGGGGAAAGAAAAGCATCCAACTGTTTTTAAGGATAAAAGAAACTTTACAGTCCACTGTGTCTCAATTTTACAGAAAGAACTGAAGTTGATGAAGGTGAGGTTGGTTCCTCAAGATCATAAAGCTAATTAGTGACATAAGTGGAATTTGAACTCAAGGCTCCAGACTGAAAGTCCCTACAATAAACAACCCGATTTGATCCAGTATGCATAGGCAGCTGATGGAGAAATCATTTAAATTAATGAGCTATCCTGAGCCTGTCTGACTTTTGGCAATCCATTTGCTTAATTAGAGCTATAATTTGAACTAAAAGAAAAATATCTCTTAGGGGATAAGGGAAGTCTCTTCAGGATTGAAAAGTACTGGATCATCTTTGGGGAAGGGGCAGATCCTAAAACATTTTTATTTTCTTCCACTTCACTAGTTGCCATTCCTTCCAGGTTTTGAGAAACTGCCTCTTTGACATTATAACACTGACGTTAAGAATATCAGGGTTTAGAAAAGCACAAAAATCAACCCCTTCCTCCTCACACATTGGTGAGAATTCTGTTACTAAGAGCTTTTTGGAGTTGGATTTTGTTCTTTCCCTAAAAAATCTAGAATTCTTAATTTCATGAGCTTTTAATTTAATCATAGATTTTTTTTTCATGTCTTCAGTATTCTTTCACTCAACTAATATTGTTAAGCATGAACATGTGATAAACAACATTGGAATAGAGAGAATGTATGAATATAAAGGAAAACAAACCAGCCCTCCGGGTAATTTATAGTATAGAATAAAAAAAAAAATCACAATTAAGTGTATAATTGTAAGTTTATAATTACAAATTGTGATATGTATTATTTGAGAAAGACCCAAGTGCTATGAAAAAGAATTATATTGGAAATCATATTTAGATGGTAGGTTAGTAACAGTCTGGATACATATAGGGCTAGGAACAAATACACTACGTATTCAAGCAATTGATTAAAAAAATATTTTGAAGAAAACATGGAAAATTCTGTATTAAAGGGAAAGCAATGAACAAATGTAAGTTTTGTAATCTGAATACATTTCAAAATTATTTTTAAAAAAATACAATTCACATTACAAGCTTCCTACACATACATACACACCCCATTAGTCTTTCTCTTATGGTTTGCACATTTGCCTGAAACAGTGAGTTATCAATTCCATAGTATAACACTGTTCACTACTGCAAATAGTTATATATCTACATAATTTCAATTACCAAAATTTGAAGGATTTTTTTCTGGAGATTTTTAAAATTTGCATTTTCTCTGCTTCTTGAGTCACAAACAGGTGTCTTTCCTAAATACGTGAGCTATTGAATTAAAAAGAAACAATTGCCAACCATACTTTAACTGCTTGAAAGTATCCTTACATATATAATGGAAAAATTTGCATCCATTTATAAGGCTGTTAGGAGGATGACATAATACATAAAACAAAGAGCATGGAGGCCGCCAGCACATCATAAGCACAGTATAGATAACAACTAATATCATATCATCTCTATTAAAGAACTTAACACACTGCATTGTAATTGTTTACTTATTCTTCTTCTCAACTTTGTGAACTTCTGGAAAGCTAGAGTAACTTTTACTGTGGATGTTTACATCTTTGCTTTCGAAATAAGCATCATATATTTAAATATTTTAGCTTTCAAATCATTAAAAGATATTAAGCACTTCTTTGCTTTCTTTTATAGAATACAATTAACTTAATGAACTCTCTTTGCAATTTTTCCAGTCTTTTGTGAAAAATTTTTTTCTTAATATGTCAAATAACTCTCCATGCTTGTTGGTTTCTTTGATTTTTTGCCTGTTTCTTTTACCCATCTTTCTCTTGCTATGCTCTATTATTTTTATTACATTGATGTACTTGCATATATCATTAATTCTTCTTCATGAACATTTCCTTTGTTTTTACACATCTGAAGCAGATTACTGATCTTTCAAATACTACCTGTATTATATGGGTCCTGAGTTTAAATATTCTATATATGCTGAGAGCAAAAGGTTTAGAGTATTACCTTTTAGGCATCTAATTTTGCAATTAATATGACCCTGATGCTGTTTTTCTCATTGTTCTCAGTTGTTACAGATTTATCACCTAATTTGAAAGGTTAGTAAAGTAAAAATGAGATATTTATTACATATGCCATAATTGTTGGCAAAGGAATATAGTTTTACTCACAATGCTACGGCATGACATATATTGACAACAGGAGATACCCCCAGTATCACTTCGTCCAATGTCCTTATTTTAGACTTGAGGAAACAGATTAGTTAAATGCCTTGTGCAAAGTTATACAACTATTTATGAGCAGATATGAAAACCTAACTAATAGATTCTAATTAATGCTGGGTAATTTTTTGTGTTATCTCATATATAACCTTTTCTAGTTCCACAAGCTCTATCTAATCACAATTTTCAACTGTATATGATGGTGATCAAAACATATTTCTGAGATACAAAGGAAATATAAGTTGGCAGTATTATGTAGCATTGATCAAAACAGCTGCCAAATTAAATATGAAAGATGAGTCCTTTAAGCCTATTTTATGCTATTGCTTTTGTTTGTTTGTTTGTTTGTTTGTTTATTTTGAGATTCCTGGGTCAGGTCAGTCAAACTTTTTTACAGTAAATCAGTCTTCTTCATATCAGTCTATAAATACTTTTCAATGCCTTGGTTGTTCCTATGCCAAAGAACTAAGGCAACTAGAACGGGGGAAAAAAGGGTCATAATGAAGACCTATTAATTTTTTGACTCATGGGCTTAGCTCTTCATAGATGGTATCTCTAAAAACATTTAAACCTTGTGGTTCCATTATTTTTAATTTATGGAGACTGCAGGTGGCTTTGCTGTATCTTCCATTTTTCCAGATGACTGTAGTCCATAAGAAAGTCAATGATGAAGAATTGCAACCATTCATTTACTTATGAAGTTTCATTTCCTGCTCACTTTTCTTCATAGTAAAGAGTGTGTTATCTCATTCTGTGGCATTATTATGTGATTTGTAGTTAGTTGTGTGTAAGTTGTGATAGGTGAAGAATATGAGGTAGACAAAGAAACCTGGATTTTCAGAACAAATCATGAAACTAACTAATCACATTTTCTATAAAGGCAGTCGATCACTTCATTGGCAGAAAATAGACTTTTTTGAAGGTAAAGTGTAATACACCATAATGAACCCTTTATAAGATTTCGATACACTGTTGGCTTTTAAACATGTAAGAAAAAAAATGCTCTATATTTTAGCTCACTATTTTAAAGAAATTTTCTGAAACCAAGATAGCAGGAATAATTTGCAAATTGAGACTGCCAAAATGTATTAGCATATATACAATAATTACTACCCAAAGAAAACCAAAGATAAGTATCCATTATAAGCTAGTATCATATTGTTCTAAAACAGCTGAAGCTTTGAAATTAAGTAGCATAGAATTAATAATTCTGTGTAAGAAAAGGACAATCATATAGGCAGTATGAATGAACTAAGCAAGATATAGGACCATAATGGTTTCCAGCAATGGCTATCATCATAACTTAACTTTTGCATAACTTTAAAAATTCTATAGAGTTTAGACTAGAATGATAATTTATAGTACTTCTTATACTTTCCAAAATAAAAATCGGCATTAGCTATTGATTCTGTATTGTTCAGTGACAGCTTGGCAGCCTCATACCATCAACATTTTCAAATAAAGAATATTTATCTACAACTGGTTGATGGCAGAATCTGAACTTGAACTTGGTCCCTCTGTGTCCAAAGCTCATGCATTGTATTCAATTATAGTTCTCTATTTCAAGAGAGGACTGTAACTCACCTCTGATAATTCACATTAAATAATTAAATTTAACTATTTACTGATGTGTAACACTGGGTACGCATGCAAATATAAATACATATCAATTTTTTTCCAATAAATTAAAATTTAAATTAGCAAATATTTTCAAGGTCAAGATTAAAAATATCAAATAGCACCAAAGTGACTTAACACTGAAAAATCACAATCCCTTGACACCCCTCAAGTCAGTTTTGTTTCTCAGAGGCAAACATTTCTAACCATTTTAGTTTACCTTTTATTCTCCCCGCCCCCTGCAAAGTGAATTTTCATTTGGATCATCTTTACTGATATTTGGTTTGGATAGCTGCTTTTCTGATTTTTTCATTAGCTCCACAATTTCAATCCATGGACCAGTTAATGCCTTAAGTCCTTATCTGGCTCAAGTTTCTAGCAAGACTATTTCTAGCTAGTATTGGCCTCAGCACTTCAGGTTTCTCTGTTTGTTAAAGAAACACCTAGTTGCATAAATGTTTTCTTATTTGTAAATCTGGATATATACATAAGATTTATAAGGCATGCTGAATTCTTGCCTACAAAATCTTTCAAATTAACTTGAGTAAACTTATACTTATTATTGAAAACAAATGGATCCAGAAGTTCATGTATTGGGTTCAAAATAAGAAATATATTTCGGTTCTGAGATGAAGTAGAATTCAAAAGAACATAAAGATAGATTGGTACTGCCTTCTATCCACATATTTTATGTTTTTTTATAGATTCCAGCTCTTAGTAGGAAACACTATGTGCTAAGGAACTTCAAAAAGAAAGATGAGGGTTCACAAGACAAATAACTCTGACTAGTCTTTTATTCATCTCTGCACTTTTTTTTTTCTCTGTTGAAAATCCCCTCACAGAGATCCACAAATACATAAGGGCAAAAGGCTATCATTACAGTAACACCAGCACACATTAAACTAAGCATTTTATCACATTCACCCAAGCATTTTATCATATACTCTTAACACGAAAATCACCTATTTCTCAAATTAAATTGTTTTGCAACTTAGTGGCAACATTATAGTACAGAAAGCCAGCAGTACTACTTTTATCAAATAATCAAGATTACTATCAACAACAGTAAGATGTGCAGAGGATATGTGCCCCCTGATGGCATGCACTGAGAAGAGCATTAACACTCCTATGTATGCAATTTAATCATGAAAAATCAGGCAAACCTATGTTCTACAAAACCCATGTACCTGACCGGTACTATTGAAAACTGTGACAGTGGTGAAATAATAAAAACATTGAGTCTACAACAGATTAGAGGAGACAAAGGTAACATGGCAATTAAATGCAATGGAGGATTCTAACATAAATCTTGGAAATGAAAATAATACATTACTAGAAAAACCTAGTAAAACTTAAATAAGAGTGGTAGTTTAATTAATGTGATTGTACAAATTATGATTTCATGATTTCTAATGATCACATTATATTATTAATGATCACATATATTGTTAGGAATGCTGGGAAAATGATATATGGGAACCTTCTATATGACCCTGTAATTACGTGTAATTTCCATAAAGCTAAAATTATTTCAAAATAAAAAGTTAAAAACTCATATAAATATTTTTTAAATGACATAGGGACATTCAGAAAAGCACTTTAATATACTATTCTTTCAAGGGATATAATATATTTAAGGAAGTAAAGAAATTATACATATACATCTCAATAAATCACCACAAAGTGAGTACATCCATATAACTATCAGCAAGGTCGAAAATAGAAAACAACAGCTGAGAAGAATGCTTTAGATCTCCTCCAAAAAGCTACTCTATCTCTTCTCCCCAAAAGAACCACTGTTACTGTCTTTTAATTGCATAAAATCATTTCATTTTAAAATTTTATATAAGAGAATGTACAATTTACTGTCTACATGGAAATGAGAGTTGTCTTTGTTCTATATCCTCACCAACACTTGTGTTTGTCTTTTTAACCATCTGGTATGTGCAAAGGGTACAGAATTTCTGTAATAGTCTTCTTTTTTAATCCCTGTATTCCACTTAGTTCTGGCTGTATAAAAACATCAATAAAAGGGGAAATTCATAAAAATGTTTTTAAATGATTTAGCCCATGAGGCTATTTTTATATTGATCACATTCTGAAGTTTCACTTACAGGTTTCAGAGAAATCTAAATCTTTCTCCAGAAGAATGGTCTTACAAACCCAAAGTGAAGCAATAGCACTGAACACATAGTTTGGGATTATTTAGGTATTGGATGCTTTGTATGTGATGATAAAACTTTCAACCATGTATGTTTTTATCATGATTTAAAACACACACACACACACACACACACACACACACAGAGAGAGAGAGAGAGAGAGAGAGAGAGAGAGAGAGAGAGAGAGAAGCATAGCATTCTCCCATAACAGTGACAAGAGAGAGATTTTGAGATGCCCTAAATGGAATTATGGCAAGCCAGAGGGTGGAAAGAAGAGACAAGTAGTTAAACAGTTATTAGAGCCAAAGACAAAACCTAACAAGACTATTCACATTCCTGAATGTATGTTGAAACCTTAAATCAACTTCCAGGTGGCTGTTTCAGCTCTTAGCTAGAGAAAATGGCTAAAAACAGACTCCCCTACACCCTGCTTATGCATGAACTTTCTGGATCATTGCCCATAACAAACCTGAAAGCTACAAACACTTCCTCTCTAAGGACTATACACCTATCCCCAATCTAATTCCACTTCACTTTCTACTGCCCCACCCCCATCCACAGCCTATGTAAATTCTTTCAAAACAACTTACATCTTTTCTTCAAACTGGTCGTAATAAAAGGGCCCCATCAATCCCAGGATGGGGGTATTTTCACTTTTTCCATCTAGCCTTGCTGCCGGTAGTTCAGGCTGCATGCTCCAGAACCTGATTCTTTTTCTGGCTAGCATATGGCTCAATAAACTCCTTCTTTGAGAAGAGCTTTCAGCCATGAAGGTTTTTGTTTAACAACAGAAAAGCATCTTTTAAAGATACAGGTATTTTTTCCTAATTTTATTTCAATACTTGACAACCCTTGATTATTAAACATATTTTCATTTTTCCAAAAAGAAATAGAGAGGCCCGTTTATCAATAACATGTATTGACACTTCAGAAAACTTTTTATATAACATTAAAAAATATTTGTATATGATTAACATTCCCTTTAGTAGTTCACTAAAGCCTTCAAAAATATATTATAATGATTTACTATAAAGCTGAACTACACTTTTAGTAAACAAAAATGCCTGCAATATAGCAAGAATGACCGATGAAGAGTAATAAGAAAAATACAACGGTTAAGTAAATTTTCTTATTTAATTAATATACATATTTTGTATTATTTCTCAACAATCTTATTAGATCCTTTGTGACAGTCTCTGTTGTACAGTAAGTCTGAGAGAGGGTTATATATGTCAATATGTAATTGGATTCAATTAATTTATGTGTTTCGAATTGTTAAGTCTCTATTCGGGTTTATCACAGTTTAATTTTTGCTTCCCCCCTAAAAAAAGAAAAAGAGAATAAAATAAATCATGCCATTGTTGGCTCATTTATTATTATGCACATTTTATAGCTGAAAAAACTGAGATTACAAACCAAAGGCTAGACAGCTAGTATATCACAAAGCTTCAGCTCAAAATAAGCTCTTTTCATTAAATTAAATTGTAATATTTCCACTTGTTCATCACACATTTCATTCAGCATAATATTTGTATAGTTACATTATTCAAGAAGTAAAGAGAAACCAAACCAGTGATTATGAAATAATAGAGTTAATGGTGCTTCATTAGACTTCAAACAGCTAAAACCGTATGTTTTCTTACTATCTACCATCTTCTCCTCCTACTACCACTGTTCCCTTACTCCCATCCTTTCTTCTTTTTCCTCCTCAATTCATTGAGAGAAGCATTTGAGATAAGAAGAGTTGGCTGTCATCAATTGCCTCAAGTATTTGCAGACAAGACTTCATTAGGGTTACCAAACCAAAAAGAGATTATTTTTCTACTCAGTTCTACAAGAAGATATGCAGGAATTTTGGTCTTATCTCAATCTGATTGTTAGTACAAAGGCCAATTCAATAGTGGAGTATAAAAGAGAGAAATAAAAACTGAACCTGGTAAACTGGCAGCTAGGGTTGTACTCGACTTTTCCATACCTGCCCACATCCTGGAATAATATCTGGCTATTTCTGGCCAACCTGGTACAAATAGTACAAATAGTGGTACAAACCTGGTACAAATAGTGGTTTACTTTTCTGTTACTGCTGCTCCTGCCAATTTTATACAATTTTTATCTCTGCAAATTTGATACCAAGGATTCATTTCCCTCCCCACTTATATCATTTTATTCCAGCATATATATGTTTTGCTTAGTTTAATGTTGATTTATTTTTATTCGAAAAAGGGGTTTAAAGTATTCGTTGGTTGGCTTGTTTGTTTTTTGATTACATGGCAATATGTAAATAAAGATTAAGTTTGACTGCATGTGTTAGAAAACTCCAAAATAGGCAAATAAATTTCATTTTTTGCTCATAGGTGATAAACAATCGGGAATTGGCACAGCAGCCCAATAATGTCTAAAGGGATATTTCATTTTGGTATCATGTGCTGCTCTCCTGGAAGCTACCTCATGATTAAAAATAGCTTTTGAACTGATAGACAGTAAAAAGTGTAAAGATGAGAAATTGTATGTTCTCTATAAGAAATCTTGTTGGAAATCACAGACACAAATAATAATAATAATAAAAAAATACTTCCATTTATATTTTATCTGCTGAAATAAGGTCACTAAACCAAATCTAGCTCCATAAAATTATAGGAAAATAATGTCATAACTGGACACTAAAATATTCTATCAATTTAAATAGTAGCTGTAGTTGACAAAGTTTACAATTATAAGTCTATGTGTATGTAGACTAATGTGTCTGTGTGTAATTTACATGTATATTCCAAAATGAAAATAAATTGGAATAAGTATATTCTATCATACATTTTGCAGAATTTGGAAGTGAGACTAGCAAGCATCTTAGCATTTGCTGAAGAATATTTTCTTAAGTCAAAATATTATTGTCCACAGAGGAGGCAATTGAAAATATCAAGCATTACAAAATGGTTAACTATAAAATGCAACTTTTTATAACAAATTAAATATTTACTAATAGTAGAAACTGAAAACCATACATTCTTGAGAAAAATCATTGAATCAGTGGTTCAGAAGTAGAAGACACTGATAAAATATAAAATATAAAATTACTTTTCATCATAAGAATATTTAAGTAATCAATAAATTTTGTCATTTAATATATATGGTACAAGTTATATTTTATATGCATACATTATTTGGAAAACAGTTTTTGAAAAGAAATATTCTAGGGTACCATCAAAATTAAAATAATTTTGTTGGTCAATAAATAGTTTTTCAAAAATTATATTATTTTATTTATTTTAAGAATAAGCCTTCATTCTCAAACTTATTATCAAGTTTAGATAATAAATTATATGGTCCAAGACATTGTTTAATGACTGTTTTTAGTCAAATTTTATATTATATTCATTTTGAGTTATTTCTATATAATTAAATAAAATACCATTTATATAATTATATAAAATTATACCATTAATTCCTACAATAAACTTTTATGACAGGTCTGCTTGGACCTTCCATGTTGACTATTTATACACAAGAGAACAAATAAACCTCTTATAAACTAAGATAAAATATAATTTCCTATACTCCACCAATATAACCTATTCAAGTTTTTATATTTGGTCCCTCACTTTTTTTTTTTTAGGTGAGGCAACCTTTGGTTGACCTCACAGATTGCAAGGAGCTTGTCTGCTTACAATGACTTATTTTTTTATTTTTTAGGTCTAAAGCACCTGGTCTTCCTAGGTGGTCTTCTATCCAAGTACTAACCAAGCCTGACCTTGCTTAGCTTCCAAGATCAGATGGGATTGGGCTTGTTCAGGTTGGCATGGCTGTAGACTGATCATTTACTTTTAAAATATAAATAAAAAATGAGATATCATTTCCCAATGTGCTCAGTACTATATTTCATAATTAATAAATAAATGGAAAAAAAGCAAGTGTCAGGCACAGAACAAGTAAAAGACTGATGTACTGTTAATTTGTTTAGAATGTGTTTACTTGTCAAATAAAGGGTTATAAAAGGGGAAAGACTGAAAGGGGAGTTAGTCTAGATATGAAAGAGATGTGTGCATGTGTATGAATGCACATGTACTCAGGTAGAATGAGAAAAGATAAAATTGAGGAAGAGTTGTTTTTCTTATTATTCACACCTATGTAGTTTGTATTTTAATAGTGTTTTTAGTTTGCAGCATACCATTTGTATACAAAACTAAAAATACCCACTGATGAAAGAAAAACTAGATAAGTAACAAGAAGTCTCATAATTTAGAGGTTTTCCCATGTTTTGTTATAGTAGCTGCATGTTTTATCCCTTACTATTGCTATATCATACATTCTGTTTACATACCTTCTTTTTAGATATGTCTTCTCAGGTGAGATCAACAAAAGAGGAAAATAAACAAGTAGGAGTATATCAAACTAAAAGTTTTTGCACAGTGAAATAAATCATCAACAAAGAGAAAAGACAATCTACTTGGGAGAAGATATTTTCAAATGATACATCTGAAAATATCCAAATATATAAGGAATTCATACAACTTAATACCAAAAAACAAACACACACACAAACAGTCTAAATAAAACATGGGCAGAGGAACTTAATAGACTTTTCTCTACAAAGGACATACATATGGCCAACAGATATATGGAAATATGCTCAACATCATTAATCATCAGAGAAATATAAGTTAAAACCACAATGAGATAGCATCACCTCACATCTGTCAGAATGGCTTTCATCAACAGATCAACAAATAACAAGTGCTGGTGAGGATATCGAGAAAAGAGAACCCTTGTACACAATTGGTGGGATTGTAAATTAGTGCAGGTACTATGGAAGACAGCATGGCAAGTCATCAAAAAATAAAAAAAAAAAAATAGAGCCATTTGTGTGATCCAGCAGTTCCACTTCTGGCTATTTATTTGAAGAAAGCAACATACTAACTCAAAAAGATATATTTATACCCCCATGTTAATTGCATCATACTAGTAATAACCTAATATGGAACCTAGATGTCCATCCATTGATGAGTGGATAAAGAAGACATGCCACACACACACACACACACACACACACACACACACACACACACACACACACTATGGAATATCATTCAGTAATAAAAAATATTAAAACCTTGCCATTTGCAACAATATGAATGTATCTGGATGGTATTATGCTAAGTGAAATAAGTCATATAGACAAATATCATATGATTTTTACTATATGTGGACAATAAACAAAACAAAATAAATAAACAAAAAAGAAAATGACCCATTGATATAGAGAGGAAGCTGATTATTGCCAAAGAGAGATGAAAATGAAATAATAAATAAAATGATTATAAAAATAAAATATAAGAAAATAAGTATGTGACTTTCGGAATATATAAATTATACCTAATAATACTGTTTCTAAAATAATTTAGCATATGCCTACTCAAAATTTTTACTCCCCAAAATAAAAACGCATTCTGTTTACAAATGGATTTATATTTATTCTCAGCTATGCCATAATCATGAAATTCTCAAAATAAAAATATTTAGGTTATATATAATTATATTAAGATATTTCAAAATGTCTTTCCCTATATTAGATCTAGAACCTAGAATTTTCCTTTTCAACAGAACAAATAAAATGCAACCAGTACTGGGCACAAATACATACCTGGACAAAATTAAACCTGAAAATTACGTCAAAGACTAAAAGAACACTGATTTAGACTCAGACAACTGAAACAGCTCACCTCATCACTAACCATATAATCTTGGTCTGCATACATCATCTATTTAATCCTTACATTTTTCCACAATGCATAGAGAAAATAAAAATCATTTCTCAATACTGTTTTGGAGATTATATATGTGCTTTTGGACAATTATGCAAGGTAAACACTATAACAATGAAATATAATAAATGTCCTAATAACATAAAGACTAATGGTAGGAATGAAAATAAACAATTTTCAAAACTAGAAAATTCTGTTAATAGATTTATTCCTTTTTTTAGAGTCAAGTAATAGTATTTTACTGACTCTGTTTTAGAAAACATATATATATAGCAACACCCTT
This sequence comes from Cynopterus sphinx, assembly GCA_030015415.1. Classification (NCBI taxonomy): domain Eukaryota; kingdom Metazoa; phylum Chordata; class Mammalia; order Chiroptera; family Pteropodidae; genus Cynopterus; species Cynopterus sphinx. Next base: position 123,543,856 of record CM057383.1, read on the forward strand.
GAAGGAAGTTTTTTTTTTTTTTTAAATCTCAGACTAACTATCTAGAAATAGTCCTCAGAGTAATGCTCACTTTGACATTTTATATGTTGGAGAGGATTAAAGGTAAGACATGACCAGAGTTATTTAGCAATATGTACAATTGTGAATTTATCTGAAGTTTCTCAAGTAACGTTGATTTCTTTAGAAAGTAGTAATAATTCTCAAAAACAAAATACAGTTAAAATGCAAGTTTCCCTTCTTTCTTCCCAGCCCCTCAGTCCTCATGATGAGAAGTTGTAATTAAATTTATGTGACAATGTTGCTGATGATGAGGAAGGAAAGAGAAAAGGCAACAGCTTCTAAGCCTGCCCCATCTGTACCAACTCTGCTATGCCAAACTGCATGGGAAAAAGCACAACTTGTTTTATTGGTAAAGTCAGCAGATGAGACTTGAAGACAAATAGGCAGCAGATGTGATGAGTTAGACAGTTTGCTTTTACATAGGCAAATGTGGCTATAGCCATCATAATTGGCAAATGCTTCAGCTGCAAATCCATTCTTTCTCATAAATGCCAAGCTTACATTTCTTATACTCTTGGTGGTTCTAGAGGAAACATAGAGAATATACCAAAATTCTCGCTGAACTATCATCTGGGAACAATAATTTAAACAAAATTAATAAAAAAATTATCTAAAAGGCATGTGTCATTTTTTACATACATTATTATGAAATGTAATCTCTTGGTCTGTCTGTTGTTAAAAAAAAGGAAGGAAGGAAGGAAGGAAGGAAGGAAGGAAGGAAGGAAGGAAGGAAGGAAGGAAAGAAGGAAGGAAGAAAAGAAAGAGAGAGAGGGAGCAAGGGAGCGAGGGAGGGAGGGAGGGAGGGAGAGAGAACGAGAGAGAAGAAAGAGAGAGAGAGAGAGAGAGAGAGAGAGAGAGAGAGAGAGAGAGAGAGAGAGAGAGAAAGAAAGAAAGAAAGAAAGAAAGAAAGAAAGAAAGAAAGAAAGAAAGAAAGAAAGAAAGAAAGAAAAAAAGAAAGAAAGAAAGAAAGAAAGAAGAAAAAATGTTTGGCAGAACTGGCATGGAAAAACATTACAGATAGACCAGTTGTGTCAATGGAGTTGGGAAATAAGGAGTGTTAAAAAAAGAAACACATACACACAACCTGTCATTAGACTTGGTGGGCCATTTCTGAAGGTGATATTTATGTCCTTGGAAAAGCACAATATACTCAGTTATTGGACTTTGACCCTTCCTCCTAAACACTGCAGGAAGCTGCTGATCAGCTGTGCCTCTAATGTTTTGGATGCCTGGTTGCATGTTTTTTCAGGTGGAATATATATCCCCACTGCATTTGGAGGGATATCCCAACTGCAATCACAGAATCAAAAGGGAAAAAAAATAATATCAGTATTGTAAGTCAGGACAACTATTAACTCTCACCCTAATCCTTTATTTTGTCTCAGTAATATACTAGGCAGGCAGGTAATAGCTAACTGTATAACACTGAACTATTTCTCACCTTTCCTTTCCTTTTTTAAAGCTTAAACAATAAAGCACAGTTTCATTCTTTCATTCTCAGATAATATTATTATTACTATTATTATTATTATTGTTTTGATAAGCAAGAATCTTGCTTTGGATAACTGAAATTATCCAAATTATCTTGGCATCCCATTTTACTTTTATAGTCCAATAATAAAGTAATCCCTTCAGGCTACTGATCTTACTATGACATCCATTTATACCTTCAAGCTGAGTGTAAGCATGCGGCAAGTAGAACACCTTCCAGAGACCTGACTGGAACTGCATGCAAAAAGGATGCGACAAGACGATCTCCTGATATATGACAACGTTTAATTTTCTGTGAATGATGCTGAATCTTAAATGAATCATGTCATCCCTTAGTCCATAAAAGGGTGCAGCAATGATACTTTCTAGCTTGGTTTCAGATTTAAATGTTATTAGCTTTGTGGGTCATCGTTTCTCCAAATATAAAATGAAAATCATAATATCTAACCTTTAGGGAGTTGAAAATGATGAACTCATGTCATACTTGGGGAAAGCAGCCAGTCCAGAGGAGGACTCAGTGTACAATAGTGCACACATGGAGTCTGATGACCTATTCTAACCTTGACTGTGTGATTGAAGAAGCCTCTTAACCTTCCAAACTTCAGTTCTTTCACCTGTGAGATAATAACTACATGAAAATTAAATAATAATAAAGTAATTAGAATGGTGCCTAATACATTGTAAATGCTTAATAAATGTGAGCCGTTAATCTTAATTCTTTCTTTCTTTAACTCAATCTCTATTAACCCCCTGAAGAATTTACAGTGAATGATAATAGGTAATTGGTCCACTATATCCCTAGTTCTTTCAGATATCTATTTTTTTGATCCCCAAAGCCTGAGGCTGCCCCTGGATGTCTGCATCTGAGAATTTTATTCTAATGTATTGCTACTATATTTCATAAACTCTTTCTCTGCTCAACTTCACTCCTCTGCAAGGCAGGTATATATATTCTTTGAGGTTATTAACATGTCAAAAATACTAGAGTGATCATTTTAATTCATTGATCTTCATGGTATACACACATCCTTAATCTTCTGCAAGAAAGATTCCCTAATGGTGTATGTAGAACCCCCTTTACCCCATGACATATCTGGCTATAATAACAGGGCCTGAGAATTGTTACTGTTTTCATTTTTCTCTTGCAGCACTATTTTTTTTTTAAGTATCTGTAAAGCCTGGGACAGAAGTTTTCTTTTAACTGGAATTGGCAGCAGGTGGAATGATTCCAGTAGAGTGGGAAAAAAGACATTCATGTCAACAACTTCATCTAGGTTTATTTTTCATTCCTTCCACAGTCCTGCTGTTGAAATATTGTCGGACTGCTTTGCTATATCATGAGGGAAAGCAACAGCAGAATACGACTCAAAGCAAACAGTTTCACAGTCTCATTGATATAAAGAGCAGAAAAATTCATCTTTCAGGTTGTTTGCTATTCTGAAGAGCAATCAGCAGTTTGCACTTGTTAGTGAAAGCTATCTATTAAATATATCATATTTGTGTCCCTTGGTAGTATTTGTTGGGGAAAAAAAGATTGAGTCTGTAGAAAATTTCTTAATTCAATCTGTATTTTACCTTTCTTAAATACATAAACTAGGAGCTCGTTTTCTAGGATTCTCTCCAGTTCTCATATCCTAATGTTGCTAAGGCTCTATATAACTTTTATTTTCCTAAATACCAAATTTTAATAGTTGAATCCATCAGAATTTGATGTTACGCTTTTTTCTACACCTCTATCCTCTCTGGTTAATCCTCTTTTAAAATTGCAATCAAATATATAACATCAAATTTATCATCTTGACCATTTTTATGGGTATAGTTCACAAGTGTTATGTATATTCACATTGCTGTGCAACCAATCCCTAGAACTTTTCCACTTTGCAAAACTACACCCATTAAACAGATTCCCATTTTCCTCTCTTTGCAGCCTCTAGCAACTACCATCTACTTTTATTATTATCATTTTTGTAATAATAACACTTAACATGAGGTCTACCCTCGTAACAAATTTCCAAGTACGCAATACAGTTTTGTTAACCACAGGCACAGTAGACCTTTAGGACTTACTCATCTTGCAAACTGAAACTTTATGTCCTTTGGACAGCAACAATCCGATGCCACTCCCCTCAACCCCTAGCAACTATTCTCCTGTCTCTATGAGTCTGACTATTTTAGATGTCATATCTTGGCTATTGTGAATAATGCTGCAATGAACAATAAGAGTGTAAATTTATTATTCTACTTTTCATTCCTATGAGCTTGACTACTTTAGATACATCATATAAGTGAAATCATACAGCATTTGTCTTCTCATGACTTTTTTATTTCACTTAGTACTTGATCTATGAACACCCTGCACTATCGTATACCTATTAAATAGTCGCCAGGTTTTAACATGTTAAAAAGAAACATCATCACCCTGAACTTAGTGATATACAACAGCAACAGTGGCTTTTCATTATTTCCTCTCATGGTTTTGAGAGAATGGACTCAGCTAGTCACTTTCTGCTTGAAGGTCTTTCATATAATTGGAGTCAGACAGTAACTGGTGCCAGATAACAATCTGAAAGGCTTCCTCTTTTACACAAGGCTTCTAATGCTGACTCTCAGCTGGGGCTTCTACAAGGTCTGTTAGCCAAAATGTCTATATTTGAATTTTACAGATGAAATAAGCTTTGTTGTAGCATAGCAGCTAGGTCTCAAGGACAAGCATCCCCCCCTCAAATTACGTGGATGATAGATGGTCATGTATTGTTTTACCCTGTAAAACACAAAGCATTGCTCCTGAAGTGCTCTATTCATTAGAAGATAGACAGTAAGGACAAGAGAAAGATTACACTACCCCTTGCAAGAGGAGAGGGATAAGACTCTAATTCTCAAAGGGAAGAATGGCGAAGGATACAAAGACATTTTAAAACCACAGCAATGTCGAATGATAACATGTATCCATTTTACTGTTTTTATATATTTCTATTTCTCCTGATGTTGTTAGATCTACACAAATCAAAAACATTTGTCTGAACTTTTGATAATGGCCATTAGAGAATATCAAAATAGAAAAAAATGTAATGCAGGATGTTTCTAGATACCAAAACCTCAAAATAACAGAGATAAAGCACAAAGCTAACAGTAATCTGCCCAAATAGACATCTGATTTGGGATAAAAATCTCCTTCATAAACTGACTATCAAGGTGACAGGCTGGTAGGATCATCATCTACTGCAGTGCTACAAAGTATGTGAAAACAAGGTGTCAAGTAACTGTGCCTTATCACATGGTACCCAGGTCCTAGAATATCAAATATCCTAAGAATATGTGACTTTCATTGAATTTTGGTCCACTTTCACCTCGAAAGTGCATGGGTTTTGAAAGGCTTCCAGATATCTGTAAATTTTTAGCATTTATTAAATCTTATTTTTTTAGGAGTATAAAAAAATCTACATTAGTGAAATTCTCAAATATAGAACATGAAGTGCAGATGTACTGCACTGCTTATAATATAAATTAATCCTAAGCAAGATAAGGTCTTGACTAATGGGACTTTGCAAACTGTTATTTTTATAGATTGATGATTTATTCCAGCTTTATAACTTCCTTTTTCAAAATACTTGCAAATAACTGAAATGTAGTATTTTCTTTGCATATAGGTAATTCCTTTCATTATTGAATTTATACAATTTAACTAATAATTGCTTTATTTGTAAATAATATACAAGTAAAAATTAGTCCATATTCTCTATTAATTCCATTTGTAGAGTAATAAATTAATTTACTTATGTGCATATATTTATTTATATATATTTACATGTATTTATATTTATATTCATGTATATATAACTAAGAGAACAAAAGATTTTTAAATGTTAATTGAATAATAAAACAATTACATTTTTGCTAATTAGTAAAACTTCTAAATTATAAAAGTAATTTAAGAAATCATTTATAAACAAACTACAATATTAAGTAAACTTTAGATGGCTTTAAAATTATAATTGCTGAGGTCTCTATTTTTCAAAGAAATGTACATTTTGGATAGCATAAAGTGGGTATTCTGAACTTAAAGGCAACTCTTTAATGAAATTTGAATCATACATTAAAGTCACATTTATGGATTCTAATTGAAAAAACTGAGGTACAAAAAAGACATTAGTCAAATAATAGCTAGTAACCTCTAGTGGCTACTTCATATGATGCTAGAAACAAATATAAATATTGTCTACATTTTTCATTGAGAAATTAAGTTTGGGCTTTACAATAGTTGTCATTCTTTCAATTATTTGGTATAATTATTTTAACAGAGAGGGTGCAATTTAGAAAAACAACACCGGCTATTTTTTTCACAATCAACAGTAACCCATATTATTATTATCTTGCACCCTATTCTCCAAAGTCATCCTCTTCCTCTCTTGGAAGTCTGTTTTGTTTTTTTTGCTTTTTTTTTAACTGTGAGAATATTACCATGAGATTTCTAGTGTCCTTCAAATCGTGACAGCCTTGGATTAAAAGCAGATTCAAAATTAAAGAATTTAAAAAGTCCAATATTCTATTACTCAGTATGCAATCTTAAGATGAGGTTAATCAATAAAAAAATAATTTGTGAGAGAATTGATATTTCAAAAAGTAAGTCTTGAAAATGGCAAATTTTTTGCCTGTGTTGATACACTAAGGAAATAAAAGATAGAGAGAGAGAGAGAGAGAGAGAGAGAAATGTTAAAAGAATGGTGAATTTGTGCCTAAGAACCAAAGTGCCCCATAGAAGAGAAGAATAAACTAATTCACGGAATAGAGGCAAAGGAGAGTCTCATTAATGTGGTCATGTGAAAAGGAGGAGTATCTTGGGGGGAAGGAAGGGACATATTTGAATTTATAACATAATATTCTGACAGATTTGATAGTGTAGAAACTGAATTAAGATACATTTAACAAAGCTCTTGGAAGGAAGATTCACACAGATGAATTCAGTGGATACATTTTACTTTTCTCCCTTCCTTCTTCCCGTTCTTCCTTCTTCCCTTCCTTCCTCCCTTCCCTTTTCCTTTCTTCTTTCCTCTCTTCCTCCCTCTCTTCCTTCTTCCTTTCTCTCTCCACCTCTTTCTCACTTATCTCCATTTATTTTTCTACATGTTGGCTTACATTATATAAAAAAATAAAAATATTGTGAAATCAAAATTATTCAAAATCAACAACCAAAAGTAAATGCTCCAGCTTGATTAACCAAACAAAATTTATATTAGCAGTTGTACAATATCTCTATAAAATATTGAAACAATACTTTCTGTGATTTACCATAATTTTCCTTGTTTTATTGAATTGTTTTGTGTTGAAATTTAAAACCAATAATTCACATTTTCCCAAAATAATATACATATTCAATTCGAGTGATGCTTTGATTATTCGGTACAAATAAATTTAGGTTGAATGTTGCTGTTTTCTGTGTTTGGTTAACAGCATTTTATATTTAACAATTTAACTGTGAGAATAGTTCATCCTGTTGTAAATACTATTTTATTCTAGTTTTATTGTCATCAGTTCAGTTTTAGCATAATGTTTCTCATTATTTAGCTATAACACACTATAGATATAATTCTCAAAATATATTATCTATTACTGTTATTTCAATATGATTCACCTTCAGGCATTCTGTTCAAACATATCTTCCTTTTTTGTGAATCTTCCCACATTGGTTCACTTTGTGTCTCAATCTTAGTTCATATTATTTAATTCACTTAGGATAAGATATTACATCATTTAAGATTATCTTTCACTACACTTTGATCATTAGACATTCCTATCATCTCAAATCCAATTCACATTAGTCTGAACCAGGAACTTGTCATTGTGTGTCCAAAATATAATTGTTATTTTCTGTTATCTTGAATTCAATTACCCTTGTTATCTATTCTCAGCTATTTCATAATTTTCAATTTTATTTTCTAAGGGTCTAGCTCTGCTAATATTATTTTTAATATAGGGTTTTCCTGATTTCATATACTTGAATTCCATTTATGTTTGTTGAGTTCAGTGTACACACACACAGACACTAATTCTTCTAGAGAATGTTGCTAAGTTTCGTGTTATGACTTTTGGCTTTAACTTATTGTTTTGACTGAAACAATATTTTTAGGGTTTTACACTTAACTTGACCAACTGTTTAACAATGGTTTGAGAAAATTGTTCCAGCTAAATTCTTCTAATTTTATTTTAGTCATAAATTCTGTTTTTTCTGAGGTTTGTGCAAATACATTTTTTCTTCATTTACATCTTTAAGTTGATTTTGCTCTATTTCATGTTCTGTTTGAACTAGTATATTTGGCTAAATTTCACACTATTCAATAACTAGTGAAGATATTACTCTACTTTCAATGTAATTACTTCTATGTTATTAAAGAAAAGTCTAATGCCTGTCTTAGATTCCATTTGCAGCCTCTCAATTTCAAAAGGTAAGAAAATGATATTCTTTCACTTTAATACTTTTAGCAGTGTGTTTAATCACACTTGACTTCCATAGCAATTTACTCAATGTTATTGTATGCCTCAAAAAATAAGGAAAAATGTTAGATTTGTGTAATTATTAAAATAACAAGCATGACCTCTTAAATTCTGATGCTAAAAAAATTAACAAAAATCTGAAGTCACTTGTATAGAATCTTATCTTTTTGTGTGGGGTGCCTCTTGTAATTTCCTAAAGACTCATACATGATTTAGAATAACTTTCTCCAATGGCTATAATATAATAAGTTTTCCTTATTGCATTTAGATTTCATATCTATCACTTTATTCTATTTGGTTTACCTATTATGCTTCTTTCATCTTTTTTCTTGTCTTCACTTAAAAATATAGACTATATATTTTCTTCTTCAAACTTTCTTTTCTTATTTAAAATCAAAAGCTTTTACAAAAGGAAATCACTACATAGTAGATACAATAATTTTGTATTTATTATGAAATATAATTAAAATATAGGCAAGGTCAATACATTTTTATTCATTATAAAACATCTTTCCTTTGAATATATCCTTCTTTCTACATTGAATAGACATGGTTATGGGGCAGTCATTAGATATCATGAGGAAATAGACAAAAGTCATGTTTTAGGAAAAGCTTAATAAAGTGTGGGCTTTTTTAAAATATACACTTTCTGTTTTGAACAAAATTTTTTAAACAATGAAAAGAAACACATTTAATCAGAAAACAGAACTTGTGGAGAAAGATTTGAGAGAGACCATCGTACTGGATATCTCTTATTTCTGTTTACTTAATTTTTCTTCATTTGAGAAATTACATGTTCTCTTCCCCAAACCAATTATTGGCACTCTCTTGTAAATTTGAACTTTTATGTGAAACACTGAGGAATGAAAGCTGGTAGGAGCTGAGTCTCTACATGACGATGAAGATGTTTTGTGTGTTATGTCATTGAGTTCCCTAAGGTTCTCTAGGTCTTATCCTTCTGAGGATCTGATTGTTCAGTTCTTTCTTTAAATCTGTGAACTATTTAATAAGAACCAAAGTCAACATATTCCCTGTCCCTGTGCTAGGCAATACTGAGATTCCACAAATGTTTCTTCTTAACAAATCCCAGTAAGTTTCAGATGTACGATTTAATAGTAAGGTGCATACACACACACAACACACACACACACACATGTGACTGTATATATGTATACGTACATACATACATATATTGCATTGTATGTTTACTGCCCATACTTAGATCTGTCACCACATATTTGACCCCTTTTATGCCATCTGCCTCTCCCCTACCCCTCACCCTCTGGAAATCACTAGTCTATCATCCATATCCATGAGTCTCTGCTTGTTTGTCCTGTTCATTTGTTGCGTTTAGGTTTATATCTCACATATAAGTGATTTTCAATTTTTCCTGTCTGGCTTATTTTGCTTAGCATGATTATCTTAAGGTCCATCCATGTTGTCACAAACGACAGTAAAAAAGGGTGTGTTTTTGATAGCAGCATAGCACCACTGTGTCAGACATGGCACTACCTACCCAGAAATTCTTACCATGCAGGAAAATACAACACTCATTTTTTGGTGAAAAAAAATGTGTCTGATACTACTCCTACTTAATATATCGATGGAGGTAATTGCATACTGAATTGATGATATTAAATTACAACTATTCAATTTGATTCTCCAAGGTTATTTTATTTCTTAAATGATCAATTATAATAACACTAGATTTGGAATCAGAGAACTTATAATCAAATAGTGCCAGACACAATCTTGGGTAAAACCCAGTGTTTGTAGTAGGTTATTTTGATGCCTAAATAATTGCTGCCCCTGACTCTTAGCTCTTCCTTGCTGAACCCTGCCTTGCAGGTGTATTAAATTTTTCCAACATTGACAACAGGTTTCGTTTTATGATTTGATTTTGCCAATGCAAAATGAGAGAAAGTGGCCCGTGCTGTTCCTCCAAAGGACCATCACATACTTCTGTCAATGTTTTTTTGTTTTATTTTGTTTGTTTGTTTGTTTGTTTGTTTTTCTACCAGGATAAATGTCCTGGGTGCTCTTTCACATAGTTTTTTTTTAAGTTCTTTTTTTTAAATTAAATTTATTGGGGTGACATTGGTTAATAAAATCATATAGGTTTCAAGTTCATAATTTAATAATATGTCATGTATAATGTGTTGTGTGTTCACTATCCAAAGTTAAATTATCTTCTATTACCAAATATTTGCCCCCCCCTTTACCCTTATTTATCCCCCTCACTTCCTTCCCTCTGGTAACCACCATACTATGATCTGTGTCTCTAAATCTTTATTTGTCTGTTCTTTTCATTTGTCACTTTCAGTTTTACATCCCATATATAAATGAAATCATATAGTTCTCAACTTTTTCTGACTTATTTCACATAGCACAATATTTTCAAGATCTGTCAATGTTGTTGCAAATGGCAGTACTTCAGCTTTCCTTAAGGTTGAGTTCAGTGCAGCATTATGCATAGTGGCCAAGACATGGAAACAACCAAAGTGTCTATACACACACACACACACACACACACACACACACACACACACACACACACACACATATATAAATATATAAATAAATAAATATATAAATATCTAAAGAAAAATAAATCTGTGCTGATGTAAGGCACTAACATTTCCATGCCATGTGCTGTTATAGCATAACTTGCTTTATGCAGACTTGCACAGCCTCTAAACTCTGCTCTATGCAAGGGCAATAATACTGAATGATTTTCTACTTCCAGATCTTTGGTTAGGGCCTAATGAAATAAGTTAAGCAACAACATATTGTAAGGTCTATAAAATTTTAGGCACCAGCATTTTTCACATATCTCATATCATTCTCAAGGCATTATTATGTAAATTTTCAAAACTAGTTTTGAGATAAAAAGTTATGCAAGTAGAGATATTAGCCTTCACTAATCTTTTGAGTTTTCACATTTCTGTTTACATTGCCCATCTGTTGCTTTATGTTCTCTGTGATTTCTACTAGCCCCTTAATGTATTAATCATAGTCAATTTATATTCCCTGTCAGATAATTAGGACATCTGTATCATATCTCTGAGTTTAGTTGTAAGTCTTGCTTTGATTCTGGTGTTTTTTTTCTTATCATTTGGTATGCCTTTCATATTTTTATTGAAAACTGGACATATTGTGCCAGATAACAGGAACTGGGGTAAATGTAACTTTAGTATGAGAATCTATGTTAATTTAACTATGAGTTGAGTTCTGTCTGACTGCTGTAGCTCTAGGTCCCAGAAACTTCAAATTTCTCAAGTGTCCTTCATTCCGTTTTTTCTGCTGATCTTAGGTATTCCTATATGCTCCTTCAGGAAACAGTCTGTGTGTGTCTTGCAGCTCTTTTATTTATAATCCACTATCATTAGTGTGAAGTTTTATATGTGTACTGTTCAGATATTGAGGAAAGAAAGCTCTCTGTAGTATTATGACTGTATTACTGTCTTTAGTGGGCCTCGTCTCTTACTTGAGCCTGCTTCTTCAGGAGTAGAATTTTGCTTCCTCTACTCTGGTGAGATAAAAAGACTACAGGAGGTTGAGGTGACAGCAATGCCTTGTCTCTATCTGGGATAAGACTATGATAAAGACTTTTACTCTGAAGAGCATGGCTTTGTTCAGGAGAAGACTTTGGACATATTTCACAGAGACTACTTTTTCCTCCTTCCTGCTAAAATTACAAGGGGATCTTTCTATGATCTTCATCTGCAAGATCTGGTAACGCCCTTACGAGGTAAAGCCCATGGAAGTGTAGGGCCCTTACAATATCAGGGACCCAGAAGTTTCTCATTCTCAGGGTAGGGGGCATTCAACCTAATGCTTTTATAGTTACTATGAAAGAAGCATGAAATGCAGAAGCTTATCATATATATTTTATATATATATAATCATAATACTTTTGTAGTTAAGATAATGTTTAGTAAAAGAAATGAATATTCAAATGCACAGAATAGAGAAGTTAGAAAGTAACCCTCCAAATGTGAAAATAATATATGAAAGAAGGAGAACTAAAGATCAGAGTGAAAAGCTGGAATATTCAATAAAAGCTGCTAGGAAAATTGCTTATCCATGTGGGAAAAAATTACTGTCTATATAGAAAACTGGATTCCTTCCTTATACTTTCAGTTTACTCAAGTCCAAAATGGAAATGGGAAACCTTAAAATCCTTGAAAATATAACAGAAGAATATCTTCACATTCTGCACTAAAGACAAAATTCTCAAATTAGATAATTAAGAAAAACACTACTAAAAAGAAAATAATTGATAAATTTCATCTTTTTAGAATTAAGATACTCTGTTTAGTTAAATGCAATGTAAAATTTTGAAAATGTAAGCCAAGAAATGGGAGACATTTGTAAAACACATAACCAATTGGTATATCAAATATCCAAACTACTATGAATCACTAAGAAAAAACAAATAACTCAATAAAAAAGTAAAAAGCTAAAAAATGTTCTTCCTCAAAAAATAAAATCTAAGTGTCCTATAACAATATTAAAAGATGTATCAATATAATCATAACCAAGTATGTACAAACTAAAATCAAAATGAAATACCATTGGACAATTTAGCCAAAAAAATTTTTTAAAACATAAAATAACAGCTGCTAATGGGATTATATACCCACAAGAACTTCCTTGACAGTTGCTAGGGGTGCGAATATGTATACCACTGTTGAAAATACTCAGATGGCACCTAATAAATTTTCATATGCATGTATCCTATCAGTAATTTCTTTCCTATTTGCACACTTAGAGATAGCTTGCATATTTGTGCCACAAGAAATGTACAGAGCATCCACAGAAATCCAAATGTCAATCAGTGGTAGATTGCTGGTTACATTCATAATACAGAATTTCATAATACTACATGGATGAATCCTACAAGTATAATAATAAATAAAATAAGCAGGCATGATTTTATACTTATAAAGCCCCCAAACAGATATTATTAAATAATGTACTTCTAGAAATACAATTATCACAAAAAAACAGGATGAAGCTTACATTACTTTGGATGAGGGGATATGTACCCAGGAAAAGGCAAACAATGGGCTTCTAAGGTACTGGCAATATTCTATGACAGACCAGGTTAATTGCTATCTAAGAGTTTACTATACAATGACTTCTTTGACTGTACCCATAAGCTTTATATACTTTTTGATATTTATGATAAATTCTTACAATAAATATAAAGTTATCAATTATTTGGAAATTATAAATTATAAAAAGATAGTTATCTATTTTATATGAGCTATAAGAGACATAAAGAATACAGACATGGGATTAGATCAAACAGGCTTCAAGTTAGTTTTCTATTACTGTCTAGGCTTAGACCTTGGGAGGGTTAGACTCTTCACCCAAAAAAGAGGTATAGAATCATGATCAGGATTAAATACAATCATCTAAAATATTTATGGTTTATAATATTCCCAATATAATTTTTAATATTTGTTAGTGGCACTATTTATTTCTCAATTTCTCAGGCCAGAAATTGTCTGGTGAGAATTTTCCTTATTTTCTCTCATTCTTCATTTCAGTTTTATCTATAATTCCAGTGCATTCTACCTCTTAAAGCTTCATTTAAATGTCGTCTCTCTTTCCTAATGTCACTACGGTTAAACTGTAATCTCTAGTCTGAAATTATGTTTGCCACTTTAATTTTATATTCCTAGCTCAGGTTTCAGCTTTTCCTATTTTGTTCTCACAGATAAACAGAGTGACTTTTACCAAAATTGTATGTCTGTTAATGAGTCTGCCTTCATTAAATACTTTCAATAACTGAGCATCACTAACTGATAAAACCTAATTTTCATGCCATTAATTTATAACTGTTTCCATGTATTCATCTATTTATCCTTCCGTTCATCCATACATATATCCAGTCATCTAAAAAAAATCAGCTGTTTAGTTCCAAGTATATTAAAATTGGGAATGAAATAGTAAGGCTTCCAGGGTAGATGAAGGATATTTTCATTAGTCTATAATATAATTCTGGAATCTTACAAATATTCATTTTCTCTCTCTAGCACTTTTTCCTCTGGAATATTGAGATATTAATATTTGTTGAAACAAACTTGGCTTCACCATGCCTCATGATGTACCCTCCATCTACACAGTCCTTTCCTACTGGTAAACATCTTTCCAAAAATTGATTCTGCATGATCTCACCTTCTATAGGATGCCTTTTCTGATTACCTTGGATAATGTTAGTCAAACTGTTATTCTCCTTTAGAAATTTCTATCAATAAATTCATTTTATTATGTTTATCTATTTGCTTGACTAGAATATCACAAGCTTTTGAGAATAGAAACTGGCAAACACACCTACACATTCCCACAAACTACATATAGAGCTGGAATGTCAGATGCATTCATAAAAGATATGCAGTTCAGAAGAATAGCTAAATGCTTGCTCTGGTTTAGTCAAATTACGTGTATAATTTTACACACAACTAAAGTAAGACTACATGCTTAATGTTTTTGAAGATTTTTAAGTTTTAACTTGTTTTTTTTTCCTCATAAATCTATATTCTTGACTCATGACTCATACATTTTTCTGTCCCTTTCTTTTGAGAATTGTGCAGTATACTCTTTTTCCTGTCCAGTCTGGTACATATGAGAAACAATAAACATTTGAAAAATAACCATACATCGTGACTCAGAGTTCCCGTTATTTTTCTTTCTCTCCCTAAGACAACTTTATAAGCAGGAACTTGAAGAAAAATAATTTCACTATCAATGACAGTTGAGTTTACAGCTTATAAAACTGTGAAATTTACGAGCTACCATATGTGTTTAAGAAAGTTATTTAAAGTAATGCTCTGGCCTTCATACAGGAAGTACTAAAATCTCTAATTGTATTTCAGGTAGTAGATCAACCTGACCTCTCATAACAGAAACCTGAAAGATAGTAGACATTTGTGTACCATTAATATTCAAATCTGTACACATTCTCAATATTATCTTTATTTAAAATACCTATGTGTTGCTACATCATGATAAAATAGAGCCTTAACTCTGACTCTACCAAATTCATACTCTTATATCATAAGTGCAGCAACCAATAAGGTTATATTATCAGATCTAGAAACACTCTGTGCTATGGATTACCTTTACCAATGAGTAAAGATCTCTGAATAGAGTCCATTGGTCACCCACTGATGAAATTTCAGAGTTGAACGGATTGGAGAAAATTATCATTCTTTTCTGCTTATCACAATTTCTTATACTTATAAAATTAACTGGGAGAAAAGTAGCATTTTAAAAAGATATATTTTTCTATATTAGCATGGTTTCTTTCATACAGAAAAATCATATCATTATCCATTCTGCAACAAGTTAATTTTCCTCTGATTTTTAGTGTGCTTTTTTTTTAAATTCCATTTAGAAAATCAGAATAACTTTCCTTTGATAACCCACCCATAGCACCGCCACCTAGGGCTGCTTTATTTCAACAGCGTATTTGGACACAAACAACAGCCTGTCTTTCCATCATATGCCTATGAAGATTAAACCATGAGATGATTCAAACAACCTGTATTGAGAGATTGGAAAAAAATGAGCACTGCAGCCTACTTTGCATTCACTATCCACCTGCAAAGTATTTATTTTCTCTGGGAATGAAGCTAGGATTCAATTCCTTATTTCACTTTGATGACTATGAACTTTTTACACGACCAAATTTTCCACTGATTATAATTTGATGACGAAAATGTCAGAAAAATTAAATCAAATCAAATGGTATTCCTCAAAAAAATAGGAATATACAAAAGCCCCAGGTACTCCCTCCCCATGCCTCACGTCTACTAGATTACTAACTCTTGGTTTCTGGAATGGAATATAATGTTACTGAGACCGTAGTTTATAGGTATAGGGAAGATCACCTACTCTTTGTGTCTTTTCAAAGTCTTTCTAATGGCATTTGTCACTGTCAAATCTATGAATAGTCAGATTTTGGTGGCAGATGAGCTATAGCATCGCTATTCACTATAGTTATAAATCAGCTACTCCTTGGAATATCATTTCTTGTCGCCACAAAGGTAGCAGGAAGGGAAAGTGATCTTCCTACTATTTTTTCTCACGGAAATTTGTTCTCTCAGGTGGCATTTGTGAAACTGCAGTTCTGTTAGTACTTGTGAAAACTATTAACTCAGCAAATCTGTACTCAGTTGCGCCATCTGCTTCTTTTAATTCAATTAGTCTTTAATGTCCTGATCCTTTAATTATCACCTGTGTCATCGAAAATTTAATAAGTGAAATTGTGTGCTATGTTTTTGATCTTTCTTTGGGGTCATTATTAAAAGCAGAGGCAAAAATCTAAATAGTTAACAGAGCTATTCCTTGATTTCCTCAGTGAAATATATTAATGCTCTTGTTTATATGGGAGAATTTCATGAATTGTGCTACATACGTTGATCCTAAACATGTATGTGACAAATAAAATTGTATTATATTTAAAAGAAATATGTAGGCAGAAGCAGATTATGACTAACTGTATCATTTGAAGAAAATTAATGTATTTACTAACTTCAGTGTTTTGGTACTTAAATTGCAGGACAGAAGTTATGAAATCAGCATTTAGATTCCAGATGGTAATAATACTTTAAAGCAGACGTTGCAAATTCACATAGCCCTTCTTTCTATTATTTGGGGATTCACCTTTTGTACTATAATTTTAATTAGGAAGACTTCAAATGCTCACCAGTGCAGCAGCTGGAATTAACAATGCACCTTTGTCATCAGATGCAGCCAAGTGAAGTTTTATTATCCAGTTGCTTTATGTCCATGCAGTTAAGTACTTTAAAGTACTTTTTTACACTTGTTATGTATATTGCCATTTCTGTGCTTATGTGATAAGAACGTCTCACTTAATTGTGGGGAAGTTTTCAAATTATTTTTCCACTAAATTTCAAAAGGACTTCTACTTTGTGCATTGAGACATTTTTTTCCTAGTATCGTCATAGGTCTCCTCTCTACATGTATACTAAATTTATTCCTGTATTTGTTTTACTGTCATGCCTCTGATGTAACTAAATTCTTTTGCTATACAGAACAAATATTGCTACTTCCATGAAGATTTTCCTGACTGACTTTGACTTACACAGAATTTTTTCTTACATATCTACAGGGTACATTGACTTTCCAGCTAGAATGTAATGTTTATGTTTATATTATTTTTCTAATGTAGTACCCAAACAAATGCTAATAAATATAAGTTGCTATATTAAGGATAAAAGAAACTATAAAAATCATATTTTAAAAATAGTACCAGTTATTTCTCATTCACATCTTAGAAAGGCAGATGTTAAATTTATAGAGACTAAAATGCTTTAATAACTCACATGGAAACATCAAATGAATTTTTTCTATATCTCAATAGCCACTGTATTTGCTGAATACCAATGACCTTGGAATATAGCTTTTTAGTTTTAATAAGACAGATAATTAAGTCAAATTCTAATGGCTTTGTACCATAAGACAAACTTTCAGATTCAGAAGAGAAATTCCTTAGTTGCATATTAAGCATATTTCTTTTTAATTAATTAGTGAAAACATGTTTTCTTCTATTTGCTTAATATTTTTAATAAATTGTAAGCAATCAACTTTTAGTTAGAGCAGAGCACATGTGGAAGTGAGTTATTTGCTCCTCCGCTAATGAGACACTTGTTCAGAATTGGGCAAATACAAAGACTTCGTCTCTGTAAAAGTAAAGTACGGATGAAGGATGGAGAGGGTTATTACCTAATTAGCAAGAGAATTCTGCCTGACTAAATCTTCAGTTTGATCTGAATCTTATCCTCCAACTTCACAGTCTCCTTACCCTAATTTATATCCTAAATATAATGAGCAAATATTTTTTTGGTTAGTGCCTTCTTGTACCAGTAACCCTTTATTTTTCCTTTCAAGGAAGATCACCTAAAGGCCAAAAGTATTTGCATTTTTAAAGTTCAATGACATTCTTTATTATTACAAGTGATACAAGTGCTTTTTTGTTTCAAAATATGGAAGCTCTTAACCGAGCCAAAAATTTACGACTAGTACTCTTTATTGCATTTTTCTCTCTTCCTCTCTTCCTTATTTCCTTTCCCCCACCCTCTCTTCTGCTCTTCTTCTCTCCCTCTCTTCCCTTATCTTTCTTTTCCAAATGATCCAAAAAAATTATAAATAAATTTTCAGTAAAAATTTTGTTTAAAAATAAAATCACATATAATGGTGGAGAAAATAATTTACTGTCACATATAAAAGAGAAAAGAAATTCATTTATAATATTGAAACAGACTACAGTGTAAGAGACTAAAATAATTCCCTATCTTAAACAACTCTTTTTGTCCCAAAATTAAAATGAGAGATAAACGTGCAATGAAATACTTAACATTTTAATCCTAGTGAGCTAAAATTATATCTTTTACTTAAATACATTATCTATTAAGATGTTTCAATAAGTTTTTTTATATATGTTAATTTTTATATAATTTTGTTTTCAACTTAATTAAATGTGTTTGACAATGAACACACCACTCTCCTTTCATAGGAGCTAAAATGAACAATACTCTGTCGCAAGGGCTCACTCACTTGTGAGTGACATATCTATATACATTTCAGAGTTAAACTTCATGAATAATTCACTTTTCCTTTCATTAGTCATTTCTGATTCCATATTTTCTTAACTTTTCAGGATATATTTTTGCACTCCCCAGAGAATGTGAGCTAAACATGATCCATTGACAAAAGTAATTTAATTACTAAAGGTTAAAGGAGTAGAAATCCAGTTTTACTTTTGAAATTCTGCAAAGATGATGCTTACACAGTTAATGGTTTTCCTCAAAGACACAACAAAAGAAAAGAGTCAAACCAGATTATATTTAGGAGAAAAACCGGAATTTGGGGAAGGGGTGCTTCAAAATGTCAATCACATTTCAAAATCATTTTAATGCTAACTATGGCCTGAATGCAAGATAATCTCAATGACAAATAGAAAGTTTTGAAGAAATAGTTGGGGGTGAAGGTAATTGTGGTGATCATTTCACAAAATATACACATATCAAATTATCAAGTCATGTATGTTAAAAATATATAATTTTAATTTTCAATTATACCTCAATAAAGCTGAAAAAAATAAAACAGCTATTCTATACATTTTATTATATAAAAAAAGTAGAAATAACGGAACAAAACTAAGTGATAAGTTTGACAGTTTCAGAAATTAGAAAAGTTTAATAAGGTATACAGAAATAACACTGAATAAAATAGCACTGGGTGCAAGGAACAGTACATACAGAAGAGTGATAGAAACTAGTCCTCTGTAGGAATCTACTAAGAACAGATGATTTCTTTTAGGGTATTTCTCTTGATTTTTCTTTCATATTTTACAAACTCAAATGTTTTTATTGCCTCAATTTAATTTTGCATCTCTTAGATTTATTTTCTAAGTCTTAGGGTTTTGCTTGCTTGATTGCTTTTTTGTCTTTTACTTTTTGTTGCTTGATTATTCTCTCTTAAAAACTTCAACTTAATCATGAAAGTGTTGGGGAGGAAGATACTTTCCTCTGCCCTTAAGGGCCTTCTGGCTGGTCTAATAATCAAAAAGACATGAGACAGATTAGCAAGATAAAATAACTAAATTTAATACATACATATGTATGGAAACCTTGTGTAAATGAGAGTCAGATTCCATAGGCCTGAGAGGTTCAGAGATGGAAAAGTAGATTATGGTATCTAAGACATCCTGGGCTAGGGATGAGATGAGGAACCTGATGAGTTTCAAGAGGTCACTTCAGGATGATAAGAACAGACATTTAGTACCCAGAAGTTTGCTCTGCCCTTTAGATAGGTCAAAAGAAGATATCACTTATGGGCTAGGCCTCTAATTCAAATTCTTCTAGGTAGTTAAAGGGATAGACAAAAGTTTCTCTTGAGTCTCAGACTAAAGTTGCATCTAGATCAAAGTAATTTGCATACCACTGAGGTACATCTTGGTGTGGCTCATTCTGAACACCCAGACAAGCATTTGAAGCAGTTTAAAGGATGGGAAAAATATATACAATTTTTAAGATTTTGTCCTTTTTAGTTGTACATTCTAATTTTTATACAAAGGTAGAAAAGAAAAATTAATTTCCCTCTATATTCTTGTCTGAGACAACCCTCCTCTACCCCATAATAAAAGACAAATTAACAGGAGAAAAATGAACAGAAGTTTACTAACATGTACAACTCTATACAAATGGGAGAAACCCAAGAAAACTGAGTAACTCCCCAAAATAGCCCAAGCCACCAATTTAAATACCATCTCCCCATAAATACAAAAAAGATATTGGGGGAGGAAACAGTTCTGAGAGGAAGACAGACACTTTGTCAACATGTAAACTCCAATTAGCATCATTTCCTGATCTTTACCTTAGCCTTACTCTCTTCAGTAACTAATGTTACTAAGTCCTAAACCTCCCAGACATTCAGAGCATAATTTGACCCTTTTCTCAATTTATCTGCTCTAAAGAGCTTTTGGCTATAACTTTCTCCACTGAGGCAATGGCTCTTCCACACAGAATATGCTCTCTGATAAAACTGTTGTATCATACTTGTTGATGCTCGTTCTATTTTTTCCATCTTTATAGGTCTACACATTTTAATTTATTTTATATTTCTATTTGTGGGATCCAAAACACCCTCCTCTTTTTTTTATTGGTAGCATCAAATATTGGATGATGCGTGAAAATAAAAGCATTTTCATCCTATGATAGTAGGAATGGAAAAGTAAAATGTACAGTATTTTGAAGAGAAATTTAGAAATACAAGAGACTCCAAAAATTTTTAAATATAACTTTCCTCTAACATAAGCAAAAATTAAAACTACACAAACAGACAAGTATGGGTATGCTCTCTCTCATAATCACCATCATAAGAAAATGTTTAAAAACGAAAGTACCCCAACATGGGGGAATAGATTATATCTAAGTCATATGATGAAAATATCAGAAAACATTTTTGAAAATTTATAAATAAATTATCTTGAAATTTATATAAAACAAACTTAAAGTATAATAAAATCAAAATAATTAAATAAGTATATGCATGGAAAATAGATTAAACTAAAATGAAATAATATATTTTCAATAGTAGTGAGACTGTATATTGTATTAATTTCATTTAAAATATTTGTTTCTGTTTTTTAAATATAAAATAATGCTCATTCATTTTATAATTAAAATATATTTTAAAATTTAAAAAGTATATTATACTTATGTGAAACACTTCTCACTGCACATATTCAATGAATTGTGTACTCTAGAAAAAAATAATTTAAATAATAGTTTTATCCAATGGTTCCAAAGCTATTTTTTGGCTTCACCTTCTTGATATGAAATATCAATTTAATAATAATGATGATAATGACAATAACAAAAAGTAGTATAAAAATAATGGTCATGGCAGAAGTAAGGGTTTGATAATAATTAACAACCACTTAAGCACACTGCATCCATCATCTTGTTTAATTCTTAGAATACTTACATGAGGAGACTACTATTTCTGTCCCATTTGACTTCAGAAAATTGAGACTACATAAGAAGTTAAATGATTCCCTTGATCAGAGCCCCTGTGAGCAGCAGAAGTAGAATCAGAATTTAAGTTGTTTCACATTAGGACCATGATATCAGTACACAGGTAAAGAGATGGATTTTGTGTATCAGCAATCCAACAGGGGGGGACGTATCCTCTACCACAGGGCACACTGTGTGCAATGCGCAGAAATTGAGAATGGCTGATTTCTACTAATTTTAACTGATATAAGAATTAGTTATCTCAGTGACAACATTGGATGCATAAAACAAACAAACAAACAAAAAAACACAAACAAACAAAAAACAGGCTTTGTGAGAGTAGCCTATAATTATAATAATTAATTTTGGGAATGTTTATTAGTCAGTACTAGACTAAAAATAACATTTAAAAGCCTTACTATGAAGGATTAAATATAAAGGAAAGAATTTACTGTCAATGAGACCTGCTCACGAGGACCAGTTATAAAGTTACTGAGTTTAATACTTACATTTAAAATAATATTTAAAGGTTACAAGACAACCATTTAGGATAGTTCTAAGACTAGATTATAACATTAAATATGCCTAGAGTTATGGTTTCAAATGTAACTATCCCCTAAAATAGTAATATAGTCATTCTGAAGTGTACAATGCCTGATGTCAGGTATTTGGTAAAAAGCAGCAGAATGCTAGGTGCTTTTTAAAATTATTTTAACAAATAATCTATGCATATTGTATACCAAGCCATTTGAATTTAAAACTTAATAGGGAACTACCTATACTCTACATAGTGAATTGTCTAGAAAAAACTTGCAAGACAATTATTTGATTGTATTGTGAAAGGTATTAATAGACCAATGTAGAAACTGCAGAGGAAAAGCCATGAGTTCTGGGGAAAATTCACAAAGGAATCAACCTATATGTTGAGAGAGAAATGAAAAAAATGAGTAGAAACAAGCTTGGAATACCAGGTTTGAAGATGAGCGTTCCTGGCAGAAGAAAGAATAGATTCAAACATTCTAGGTATATTCTATTCTTACATCTTGGAAGGAAATGATGAATGGTCAAACTGAAAAGTTCTGCTGGGATCATTGTTTATAACAAATCTAATGTGAATGTGGAGAGCCAGGTGCCTAAAAGTCAACAACTTTTATTAAAACAAGAAAAAGAGCACAGCAGCAAAAGCACAGGGCAACAATAAATTCTTTATTATAAATCTTAAGGATAATAATACTTGAAAGTTTGCATTGTAACTTCAGCACATGTGTTATATATATTTTAGTTGTTGCAACAAAAAATGTTTGAGAGGCAGAAGAAGAAACTCTTAAATCTTAGGCAGAACAAGTAGTCACAACTAGAAGACTATAGTTGTAAGAATGAAAATAAACACAATTTTCTCAAATACCATTCCCTATACAGCAACTACAGCAGAAACCAGCATGCAAGAAGGCAAATATATAAAGTTTAATGCAGTAAATAAGTATGGATCATATTTCAATTCGCATATACTAAGAAGTTTAGAATGTTGATCCTTTATTCAAAACAGGAAAAAGTAAATTTAAAGAGCAATGCTTTTGTTTAAAAAAATGAATAAGAGCTTAAAATTACAGTAATTCGTGTCCTACTGAATGTCACTGATATCAAAATAAGGCTCCTCAAGGACAACAGGGGTAAAAGGAAAGAGTAAAGCAATTAATTTAACTTTCTTCTCATTAAGGTCTCATAATTAATTTTCAGGATTAAGTGTATTTATGTGAGGGTCATGCCATTTTACTTGAATAGTAAAAGAAACTTGGTTCTGTCTTGAATAAAAAAGGATTCCTCATATTGAACATTAAATTCAAATAAAACTTTCCCTGAAAATGAATAAGGAAAAATCTTCCCCAGGACTGCATATTCATGAATGTTTCATATTTTCTAATATACTAAATTTAATTTCTATTTATAAAACAAATAAAAATAAGTCTGGTGACTTTTTTCATTGGGCAATCTGGGGCTGGGAAGAGTGGCTTAAAGCTTTTCAGTCATGTGATTAATTTAAAGGTACTGTCTGATTACTTTTCATGTGTTTGTAAATGAAAATTAAGTAAATTATGTGAGTAATTAACATCCAAAAAGATTCTATCTTAGGTTTTTACTGGAAAATATTTGCGTGTGAGTGTTGGGGGTGGGGGGTACTTAAAGGATAGTACTGTATTTTGAAGCAAGTACAATATAATTGACCAGAATTAAAAACCTAGAGAAATAAGGCAAAAGGGAAATAAAAATGACACCTTAATTTCAATTAAAACTTGTTTTTGGGAATTTGGCTTAAATATGAGGAATATGTTCTCTTTAACACAGAAATCCAGATTATGATCCCCTTACTTTACATTAATAGCAGGGAGCACAACACAACATGTGAGATAGGAAATAGGCCCAAAGTCATGTATGGCAGAACTTTACATATCTGGAAAGAAGCAGCAGGGGTGGGGAAAAAGACCTCATTCTTCAGCCAACATTATGCTATTAAAATTAGGACTTTGATAAAGAGAATGTCCAAAACATGACTGAAGTTGGTTGGAAATAGTGTTTACTTTGGTTAATATGTTAACATAATTTGCATATGTAGGAAGAACTCTATGAAAGATTTTTAGAATTGTTCTATAATGAAGAATATTAAAACAGTATTTTTAGTGGTTTTCCTGCCTCCAGTTTTAAAAACTCTACAATCTACTGTCAATAACAGAGTTACAGTCCTAAAATACCCTTCCCCATTTCAGATAATGGCTTTACCGTCTTCCTCAAGGTAAAATTTGAATTCTCCTACATAAAATATTAAAGTGTCCATAATTTGGTGGTTCATCCATTTTCATAGACTCCTTGGACTTCCTTCAATACATTTTAAGCTCTGGCTATACTGAAGTTCTTTCATTTTTAAAAATGCGCCATGCTCTTTACAATATTCAAGACTTTGAGTTTGCTATCCCTTGGGGTTAGAATGGTGTTCTATGGTTTACTTGGCTACACTCTATTTATCCCTCTTTCCAAGCTTAGAGCTCAGTTTTGTTTTGGAACAAATAAGATATAAACAGAAAGAAGAAAGGAAAAGAGTTCTTTATCCAAGTTTTACTTATCCTGTCTTCATCTATACTTCTCTGACATTTTATATTCCCAATACTAACTTACATGTAATCCTGTGCTGCAATGCATATTTACTTATATCCTCTATTAAAGTTTTAAGACAGGAAGGTGTATGCCTGTTTTGTTCAACATCTAAGCATTATGTTTAGCAAAGTGTCAGAAATACTGAAGAATCTAAATAAATAAATTTGGAATGAGTAAGAGGCTGAGAAAATGCTTATGTAAATAAATGAAAGAGGAAATAGAAATTATTGTAACAGAAAGTTGATTTCATAATGTAACTAAAACACTTTTCCAAAAACACTTAATTTTTTATATGTTGTTTTAGGACATGGATATCCATGAATAAAGTAAGTACATGGAGATCCAATGAACTGGTAAAGGCTGAAACCTGACATCACATCTTCCCAGAGAAAAATGAAAATCATATTTAACTTTTGGTTTTTCAAAGAACATTTACATAGCTGGTAAAATTCATTAGGGAATGAATTCTTGTCCTGGATGCATCAACTGCTTGCAGTAAAGAATTCTGTGGCCCTTGAAAACAGTTTTTACATGAAACTTTATAGAGGACTGAGAAAACATCAGCTAGTTAGTAAGTACATCTGGAATTTTGAACAGGCATTCAGAGACATTCTGATGGCAGTTTCCCAACATTCAGCCATTTGTGGGATACAACTTGAAATTCCTCAGCTATAAATGGACTGAAGTAGGAAGCACAGGATTAAGTTATTCAGAGAAGATAATGAAGAATTTGAATTAGAGGCACCAGAATACATGGTGGGAGCTGTAACTCCTGAGCTAGGCAGAGGCTATTTAACTGAAGGAACATGGGCATAAAAGTGTGGACTAAAATGGATAGGAAAATTAAAAAAAAAAAAATACTGCTCCTCAAAAGGAATAGTAAATTCATACACAGACATATAACCTTAAATCTCACCTACAGAATAACAACCACTAACTAGTTAATGGCAACAACCATCTCAGTGTGTTTTCACTTTTGTACACTCAGCTACACCTAACAGAACCTCTTCACCTTTCCCCATTGTTTGTCTACCCCTGACCCATTTAACATTACCTGTAACAATCATCTGAACTAGCTTTAAACCCTACAGATCACCTCAATTGGTATGATTTTGTCCCTCTGCCAAAAGATAATGGGAATTCCTCAAACATTTTTGTTTATCACACTGGGTTGTTGGTGCTACCAGCACACAGTGGATAGATGTCAGAAATGCTTTTAAATATTTTACAGTGCACAAAACAATGTCAATGTGCCAAAAGTTTCCCAGCTCTAAATTTTGATATTTTTGAGGTTGAAAAACCCTGCTATAGTCAATAAAGAGTGAATGGCCTAGTAATGATTTTTCTGGGGTCCCACCCTTATCCCAATGGAATAAATTGTTTTATATTGAAAATAACTTTAGAAGGAAAGAGAATAGTTGGCACTTGAGAATGTGTTCAGCAGTGATGTTTATAAAGCTCCAAATCAACTGAATTATTGGATTTATCTTGAAAATCTCAAAATTCAAAGCTACTGCAAATGAGAGTTTAAGTCAAAGATGATTTCTCCCCAACAACTTTATTAGTCCATCAAAATAGTGAGTTCCTTATCCAGAGGAAATACCTAATAATTTCACTAGATAAAATGTTTTGCCATATTATGGCATTATTGGGGAGAGAGAGAGAGAAAGAGAGAGAGAACAAAGCATACTGGTAATACAGCAATAAAATATAGAGAAAAACCATAAATAAGTATAATAAAAAAAGGATTACATTCTTTGCAGATCAAATATCATCTGCCTGGAGCTGCTGTTTGCATTATGCCAGCTGGAATTTCCAGACAAATTGCTGCATCTTTCACAGATTAAACTAATGCTCCTGACTGAATGATTTCAGTTTATTGCCAGGGCATATGATGTAAAAACACTTAGACTATGGAAATCAGACAGATGGCTTGGCAAATTAATCCATAAGCAGCATACCATAAGGTTAGTCAGTGACAGTGACAGAAGTGTGTAGTTGTTGATACGAATAATCATAGAAAATTTGAAGGTGAAAAAGATCGTGAGGAAGGAATGGGGAAGCCACTGTTTAATATTTATTATAAAGCTTCATATGTCCATGATAAACATGTTTAAAAATAAACTAAAAAAGAATTCTACTAGTCATTAACAAACAGGTGAAAACAGATATTTGAAACTTTGTGACAATAGAGCCTTGTCAATGCTCTAAGCATCAGAGTTTTAAAAAAAGGGGGCGGGGGAGTTTTTGTAAGGATAAATATAAATTATTGTTCATACTGTAAGTATTAGAATAACTTTATGTGGGACTCTGTATAATTTTAAATTTTCAGTTGTAATCTGTGGCCACCTTTTATCCCCAAATTTCAGAAGTTGTATTATTTGTGTGATTAAAATACCTTATTTAAAAATTAAAATAAACATAAAAAACACATAAATACTAATCCATGAATAGGATCACTACTAACTTTTTTAAAGGTCCTGTCTATGGTCATAAAGGTGATCATATAACACATTCTTGTATGACTTGAGGTTCTCACCTGATACGTGGAAAAATGAAAGGTGCAAAGGCATTTGAAATTAAGTATACTAAAACAAGTTCCAGTGAGATAGTGTTTATATTATCAGTTAAGTACAAAGTGAGCCCATTTTTTGGTTGTAAGAGGAAAAGTACGAGTTTCAGAGGTTGACAAGAATCTTATACGTTGAGCAAAATGGCTCTTTTAAAGGATGAAAGCCTCAAATAAGGCAAAATGTAACATATGCGGACTATTTTTCAATACTATGTTCACATTGCACAGTGTCTGAAACATAGCAGGTGCCTGTCTAGCAAGAGCTTTGTATCGACTTTTAATGCAAATGCAAACCAGCCCACTGCAGAGCTTAATAACATAGTAAACATTCAGGATTTCTCACTAGGCTGGGGATTCTTTTTGTCTAGGCCGGCTTGACCGGGCCTAGATGTTTCAAATTAGCTTCATGCAATGTCTGGTGGTGACTGGTTCAGTGTCAGCTAAGTGAAGAGACAACCTGACCATCTATATCCCATTATCCTTTAGGCTAGTTCTGTCTTGTCCACGTGGACACATCAGCAAGTTGGCAATTCCAATGTGCAAGTACTTTTTGTGCTTCTGCTTGCATCGTGATTGCTAAAGGCCGATGGCCAACTCAGCTTCAATATTCAAGGGGTATCTCTTTAAAGTAAATTGTGTTAGACACTTTATCCTGAATTACGTCTAGCTATCTTAACTGCAAAGAATCCACCATAATATACAATGATGTTGCTTTAAATGAGCATATACATTTCTGAGTTTTAAAAATATCAAAATACAACAATGTTTATCTCCAGGATAAAACTCCAGAAAACTCATTTTACAGAAGTTCAAAAGCAATATTCTCATGCTTGAAATATTCATACATCCTACTATTTTTCCCAAAACTGAAGCCCTATCTTTATTAAAAATTGAAATAGTCTTTAGTAGAGTTATGGCACCAGCTGAATGACATATTATGGTTATTGCAAAGGAGTTCTATTAGATATGGCATACGGTCTAAATTAGTGATCAACATACAACATTTTTTATGCAAAGACATGATACGTAGGTATAAGAAACAAAACAAGGAATTGTATGTTTTACTTATGACTCATTATAATCTAAGGAAGAAATACATCAAACAAGTAAAACCAAAGGTCCATTTAACTAGAAGTAGAGACAGCACAAATGAAAGAATTGTTCTGCTGAGTGTGATGCTTGATCCTAAGTGAAAAAGAAAAAATAGGTAGTTACTACACAAGGAAAAGGAATAAGCCCAGGATATGAACAGAACCAGATTTGGGGGAATCCTCTAAGTATCCCATGTCTCATGGTTATAGTTAAATGTCAACTATAGCAACCAAACACAAGAACAACAGCTAATAGTGTAGATATTTCACAAAAGAGGTTTGTATTGTCCTAAACAGTGAGGCGCTGTGACCAGATTATGGATATAAAACAGACATTGGAAGAAACTTGTAATTATGATCTGCTACCACTTTACTAATTGCTATGGACAAGGAGAAAATTCTGAGATGTCCCAAATTAAATTACAGTAGGCCACATTGTGGGAGGAAGAGACAAGAAGAGATTAGTCAGTTAACAACTGCAGGGCAAAAACAACAATGGACTGCCCACATTCCTGAGTGCAAACAGGAATTTGGGATTAACACCCTGGGGGCTATTTCTACAATTATCTAAAAGAAAATAGCCAGACACCACCAGATCCCAGGAGCCACTGCATCCAGCATTTATATGAACTTCCAGGATTGCTGCCCATGAGCAATCCAAAGGAGTAAACACTTTTTCTTTTCAGGCTCTGCACCTCATCCAGAACTAGTTCGGCTTCCCCTTCTCCCAGCCCCTATAGTCGATGTACATTCTCTCAAAACATCTTACATCTTTGTCTTTCCTACCTGATGTATAAGAAGAGCCCATCAACTCCAGGACAGCAGACATGTTGCCTTCTCCACCTAACCATGTGGCTGGAGGTTTAGACTTCATGCCCCAGGACTGAGCTCTTTTTCTTGCTAGCAATATGGTCCAACAAACCCTTTCTTTTAAAAAGGTTTCCAGCCATGGAAGTTTAGATTTTTGTTTAATGCTATATAATTTAAGCATTTTTCCTTTGCTTTGATGTTATTTGAATAGATTAACAAACTCTTTTTCTCTTCCCCTAACTCTATGTTATAAGAGGTTAAATCTCAAACTCAGTATTTAAGTTACAGGGTATCAAAGGGGAAGTGTGAATTAGCTAGAAAAAGAATGAATGTCATCTAGAGCTTCAATGGGTCTTTGCACCTCCCTTTTTGGAGACTGTTGGCATATCTTTAGTTTTATGTGAGAGAATTCCATTCAGTTAAACTGAAGAACTATTTCATTAGTGACTTTATTAAAAAATTAAATAAATTTATAAGGAGCATGTGTAAAGGCTTCTGTGGGGAAAGAGAAAATTTTCCCTATTTTCTCTCTTAGTTCTTTCTTCTGACTGGTCTAATAATCAAATTGACATGAGACAGTTTAACAGGAGGAAATTACCAAATTTAACAATGTATGTACATATGAGGGTTTCAAAAGAATAACCCCCGCCCCCACTCCCAGGACAAAGGTTGAAGCTTACTTGCCACCTCGAGCTAAGGAGAATAGGGGATAATGGTTTGGACTTCAAAAGGAAGAAAGCAATTCAAAGTTAGATGACAAAGAGCAAATATTTGCAAACAAATTCTTGCTGGCCATCAGAAACAATGGGACATAGAGTGGAGTCAGACAATCTGTCCTTGTTAGGTTCATCTTAACTGAGGTAACAGCTCCCTTCTGAGAGCAGGATTTTAGATGTGAATTCTTTTAGGCAGTTAGGGTCTTTTGCTTCTTAAAAATAATTACCTTAAAATAATATCCAAAAATGGCATATTTTGGGATGGCATACTCTGCCCTCACCCTCACTATACTGACAAAAGATGGGCTGTGATAAATTATTTGCTTCAACTTTGCATCACCATTTTTGTATTTACCAGAATGTTTTTCCCTATATGGATCTCAGTTAGGCATTACTTACAAGAAGTACTTGCCTGAAGTTTGAAGGCAGTACTGAAGTTGAGGTCATTATACTCTAAGCAGGTTGTAGATGTCAGATGTGTGGTGGCCAGGAGTGATGATTGATATAGAATCTTCTACAAACATTGGCAACTATTCAGATCTAGTCATTACCTCCCTCTGTACTTATAGGACTAGATTATCAGATTTCCTCATGATTGTCTTCTTCTTTCTCTTCTCTAGTACTTAAGATCAATATGATAGTAAATTATTTCCAATCATTTGACTAAAGTCATCCAGACATTCTCTCACCCAACTCCAAACACATTTGTGAAACCTCTAACTCATATATGCAAATCCATAATTTGATTACTATGAAAATAAGAGCCACTACAAGAATAATGGAATAAGACAGATATGATAATTAACCAGCCAGATACACAAAAGCAATCATATGTGAACCAATAAAGTATGTTATGAATGGATGATTATGATTGACTGAGCTTCAGAGAAGAAAAACGTAAATCGGCGAGATATGATTATGTCATCTTCAAATGACATAATTGAATTAACAGTATTTACACAAAGAGTATAGATGATAAAAATCTCAAAGAAGGCACATAAGACACAGTCTTTTTATCCTTTTTAAGGTAGAAGCAAGACAAGGAAAGCACTGTTGCTGTTTCTATTCACCATTGAACCTGAATACCTTGTCAGTGCAACAGAACAAGAAAAAAGCAATGTAGAAAAATTATATAGGTATAAATTCTACTGAGATGTGAGATTTAGGCAATGAGAAGATTAGATGATTGTTGTTGAATTGTTTATCATGGGAATAAGAAACTAATACACATACTGATTTAGAATGAATTCGAATATTATATTTTTGAGTAAAGTTTTAGGAAATTTCTTTGGGAGAACGGGAAAGTGAATAAACTAGCAAATTGTAGTTAAGTCTGAGACAGTACATTTGAGAGAACACTTGAGGTTTGTAGTCTTGAATAAAGAGATACCAATCACTAGGTTTTCCATTTTTTATCTTTAGCTTTATTCAATTGCTTGGATACACAAGGAATATGTACATAGATATAACAGGTATTTGGTTAGGCAGTGTGACAAGAGGGTAGAGTAAAGGAGTTGAGAAAGTAAGTAGCAATGAGCACTGGATTCTAAATTAGGTAAAGAGAAAAGTGAAGATAAGAGGGTGGGCACATTACAGTGGGGAAAAGAAAAGAGTGGAATCCAAATGAGATTGCTGTATTTGAGAAAGTAAACTTGAAAGATAGTTCAAAGAATAAGATAATAAAAAATTGAAAATGTGGAAATGGCACAGTTGTTGGTAATGGCAATATTTGGAGAATACTATTGTGAGAGTACTTATTTGAGCAAAAATGAAAATCAGATCATTGGAGATAAAAGCATTAATAAAGACTGAGTGCATGGGCAAATTTTATGAAGAGTGCACTCCACAGAATTAGGACAAAAGTAGGGATGGAAGTAAAGACAATGGAACTTCAATGAATTAAAATCTTCAATGAAGAAGGAGAGTAACTAGGAAGTCAGTTCACTGGATAATGTTATATTGTAGGTTTCAAAGAAATATTTATTTATTTATTTATTTATTTATTTATTTATTTGTTTGTTTGTTTGTTTGTTTAAGAAATGGCAAGTAGGAATGGTAATAATTTGAAAACAAAAATTAGGATCAAGTAGGATATATATTCTATGCCAAATTCTATAGTATGTGGGATGTGAAAGGAAAAGAGCTTACCAAAAAAAAATATTTCACAATGTGTAAACTGCAAGTTTAATCAAATCTGTAATAAATATTGAGTATTTTACATTCTATATGAAAATCTTTTCATGTCAGCTTTTCTGGAAAATGAAAAATATATATTTATAATCCCTTATCAAACATTTAAAACAAATTTATACTGCGCCTTTTTAACGTGTCAATGGCCAATAAAATCCAAAGTTTTATTACTCAAATTTTAATCTTTCTGTCTTCTGACAGATGTAATTCAAAGTTTTTTAATGCAAATTTCTTTATTTTGAATATGTTATAAATAAAAATTAATTTATACTATCACTAAGAAATTTTGATTATGTGTAATTCTTTTATATTTGAAAATTATTTACAAGTTTTTTTCTAGAGAAGTAGTTTTATATAATTCTTCATTTTACTCTACATCTTAAGTCCACATATATAAAATGAAATAAATACCTGTTTAAAAATAGGTGTCCTAGAAGAAAATTACAGGCCTTGAATAATTTCCTAATTGTATCTTAAGAACAAATAAAAATTTAAGCTAACACAAAACTTTACATAATCCAGGAAAGCAGATATAGAAAAATTTAACCTTGTTCTTAATTTTAGTCATCTCTTTTAACATCATAGAAGTTTAACAGTATGTGTATATTTTTAACAAGATGAATATAAGGGGCTAATATCATCCCAAAAAAACTCTTCTTGAATAATTATTCTGAAATTCAATTGGGAGTATTCTGTGGAGAAGATAGGAACAGAACCAGGGAATGTGAGCAATACATTCTGAGTTTCCCACTAGAGTCAAAACTTTTTAATAAATGCAGCTTAGTAAATTGATTTTGTTAATAACCAATTTTTTTAGCAGCAAATATATGAAAGCTTTGATTAGTTTTGTTACTGCAGAAATGTTCGTGAATGATTATTTTGTTACAATTGCAAAAGAAATTTTTTTTTCATTTCTCTTTCTGAAGACTCATTGTTAGACTATAGGAACACTATGGATTCTTGAACATTGATTTTGTACCCTAAATCTTTACTGTATTTGGATTATTATTTCTAAAAGTTTTTAAATGGGGTCTTTAGATGTTTTTATATAGAGAATCATATCATCTATAAAAAGTGACAATTTATCTTCTTCATCCCTTATTTAGATGCCTTTTATTTCTTCTTCATGCCTATTGCTCTAGCTAGAACTTCCAAAACTATATTGAAAAATAATGATTACAGCAGATAGTCAGGTCATATTCCTGATTTTAGAGAGAAGGTTTTTAGTTTACCATTAAGTATTATGTTAGCCAAGGGTTTGTTGTATATGGCCTTTATTATGTTGGAAGTACTTTCTTTCTATACCTATTTCATTAAGTGTTTTAATCACAAGTGGATGCTGTATCTTGTCAAATGTTTTTTCTGCAACTCTTGATATGATCATGATTTTTATCCTTTATTTTATTTATGTGGTGTATCATGGTAATCAATTTGCATATTTTAAATCATCTCCGTTCCCTTGGGATGAAGCCCATTTAATCATGGTGTATCATCTTCTTAATGTATTGCGGCATTTAATTTACTAGTATTTTATTTATGATTTTTGCATCTGTATTCATGAGAGATATTGGTCTATGACATCAGCTTTTGGTATTAAGGTAATGTTGGCCTCATAAAAATGAGTTAGGAAGTATTGTTGTCTCTATTTTTTTGAGAAGAACGAATATTAAATCGTCCTTGAATGTTTGATAAAATTCACTAGTGAAATCATGTGGTCCTGGATTTTTACTTTTGGGGAGGTTTTGAATGGTTGTTTCAATTTCCATACTGTTGATCAGTCTGTTTAGAATTTCCAGTTTTTCATGATTGAGGCTAGGGAGGTTGGATAGTCTAAGAAATTGTCTATTTCTTCTAGGTTATTAAACTTGGTGTTGTATAATTTTTCATAGTATGTTTATATGTACTTTGTATTTTGGTAGTGAATGATTTTATTTTGCACATATTTTCCTTGTTAGAGTTCTCTAAATGTTTTTGGAAAGCTATACCAAATAAAAAATTTTAGAAAAAAAATAATGAGGATAATGCTAATAAAGCAGATCCTTGGCTTGACAAAAATGGACATTGTTTACATCATTGCTGAAAAAAAGAGATATTTATAAATATTCCTTTTAAATTCCTTTTAATGTTTGATAACAACGTTTACCTATAAAACAAATGCCAAGCATCTTCCGATAAGTAACTCACTCATAAATACATACAGTTTACTTACATGATTGTCCCAGAGTTATTTGTCCATCTTGTAAAATTATAATATGAATAAAAATTCAAAGCTTAACAAAACCTACTTTTCTTAATGTTCACTAAATTAGCTTTAACCTTGACTTCTAAAGTCTGTGTAACTTTATGAAAAGGATATTCCTGAAGATAAAAAGATGCCATTCCCTTTCTGGCTTTCATCACACCTCAAACTACTTAATATCTTAAACACAAGGCCTTGAGGGTCTTAAATAAAAAGAAGAAGAAATACACAGGTACAACTATAATTACTTTCCTATCTCACAAATTGTCTTCTAAAATCTAATATGATAAAGCCCTTAAGGTTCTACAAAATATGCTGAGTACATGTTCCAAGGTTCAAAAGATTTTGGATTTCATTATTGTTTTTCTAATCTTTTTAATGAAAATGTGTACATAACCCTAGGAAATAAATCATATAGTATGAAAATGATAATAAGAGTAGAAAAGATGAAAAGAAAATACTGGGGATTTAAAATCAGTAAGAATATGGTCTTCAAATTCTGGAAGTAGCAATGCATAGAAAAAGAAAGACATATTGGCATTTTAGGAAAAACAATCTTTCTACTCTAAAATTAGAAATGTCAAACCGTTAGGTGTTTTAAAAATAACTGCATCACTAAGAATTAATGTCTCACTGGTTACCTTCTTTGGGGGTTAGAGATGAGAAGAATATCAATTCAAAAATTTGCCACTTCAAACTTTTAACCATATTAACTGTACCTCCTGAGGGCCTGGATTTTGTAATATTTATTTAGTACTCAATGATACA
Source organism: Cynopterus sphinx (assembly GCA_030015415.1). Lineage (NCBI taxonomy): Eukaryota > Metazoa > Chordata > Mammalia > Chiroptera > Pteropodidae > Cynopterus > Cynopterus sphinx. Next base: position 123,578,985 of record CM057383.1, read on the forward strand.
ACGCTCCAGGTGATTTAATGAATGAGTATGGGTGGGTGGTAAAGCATACAGATAATGGAACTTGACATAGGAGGTAAAGTAGGAATGGAGTGGGTGTCAGTTGTTGCACCATTATTTGGCTACCTAATCAGCAGCATAAATAACTTAAAGGAAGCTCCTACAGAAAGGCACAATACCACAGATAATTGTCTGCTCCAGAATTCTTTACGCCCTCTTCAAATTTTTCTTTACCTTACCCATTTTTCTGACTATTCTAATATTCTTGCTTATGTTTCTGCCTGGCATCGGGAGACTATTTTCTATTTTAAAGAATGTATTTAGTTGACTACCAAAAAGATAAGTCTTCTAAGATTTAGAAGAATGGTCAACAAAACTAAGTTACAGAAAAATACTGTAGTTTTCTTCTTAGCATATAAAATCTATGGTTCTTAAAACATCTATGTTTTGTTGTCAGCAAAAAAAAGAAGAAGAATTTTATATAAATCAGGAATATTATGCTAGGTTACAATAATTTCTCATAGTCTCATTCTTCTGGTAAATACCGTCTTTAATAAGAAACCAAGTAATTTTTTAAAGAACCACTTCGTAATCATTAGATCACTCTTCAAGGTTAACCAATAACTCCTGATTTTTGGTGATTTTGTCACCATAAGAACAATTCATGACTAAGTAGCTGAAATGACTCTTGAAGTCATTTCGTGTTATGTGTGACACAGTCATAAATGCAAACTTATTAATAGGTTTTACTCCTCAGTTTTTTACTGTCTGTAGTAGGTCCTGAAGGATGGCAGCACATGGCAGGTGAGAAGGGATGAGAACCTTGAGTTGGGAGAGTAAGTGGATTAAGTGTTTGCAAAATATTAAGTGTTATCCCTCTTTCCTAACCACCACCATTATATGCATGCACACTTAGAAACACACATACACACAAGCATGTATACTCACACAGACCTACACACATAAACACAAACACACACTTATACATCCTCTCACTTTTTGCTGGTATTCCTAACTTTTCTCCCATTGGAAAAACTTTAAGTCCTATATGCTTATTGATGGCAGAGTTGTTTGAAGAGAAATGCAGCAGAAAGGCTTTTGAATTTGAGGACATGAGTAGACTAAATTTCAGAGAAAAACAGACAGTATCTATAATATACTACCCCTAAAAATATATGAAAAGAAGGAAGGAAGGAAGGAAGGAAGCGAGGGAGGGAGGGAAGGAATGATGGAGAGAGGCAGGAAGAACATCTTATACTAGGATATGCCAAGGCACAGTAGAATTGATTCCAACTATCTAGAAGAACACAAAAATTACTGAACACTGAGTGTATCAGAGTCACTCAGCCACACGCAAAGTGTGACTTACTCATTAGAGAAATAAAATACCTTACCAGCCATCAGTAGACAATGCATTGTGTCATCTGACTGTCTCGTCAACACTAACACAATTTATAGATGGCAGAGCTAGAAATCAAACTTAGAACTCTTTAATTTCAGATGATGATGTCTTAATAATCTTCCTTATTTGAAGTCTAACTCAGTTCTATGTTTGTTATTTGAATTAATGAACAAATATAATTAAATGGATTTTTTCCACAGAGCAAATTAAAGATACTAAATAATTTCAAATCAGTTTATAAGCAATTTGATAGAAATTCACTTTTAGATGTAATGCAATAGTTTATTTTTTGTCTGAATTCCTTCAGGTAGACATTTTTGGGCTATCTTAAGAGACATGAGCTTTCACTGACCCAGTGTAAGGCTGTGTCAAAGAAATTATGGCCACATACTGGCACCTATGACTCTATCAAAATTTCCATTTTATGTTAAAGTTGGTAATGTACATCTCATAGCATCTCAATGTTTTCTATAAAATAAACAAAATAAGTTTCAACTTTATATCTGCAAATCAATTTAATCAAGGTTGTTTGTAGTTTTGTTAAAGTCACTTATATTTTAGAATTATAAGAGATGGGGAATACAGGATTGTTTATAACTAAACCAAAAGCAATTGTCTTCATGGGATGAAGCAAACACATATTTTTATCTGAGGGAGGCAAGTATTCTTCCTGTGATGAAGCATCCATAATCATATAATCAATGCAGTACCACTTGAAAAATGATTCACATTTATTTGCAAATAACTCAGGTAACTTTTATATTCTTAATATTATTATTTTTTAAGAAACTAGTATGAAAAGTTTAGATTTATGTGAAAATTCTTACCTTTCTAAAATCTCATTTTCGTATATATTTAATATGTTCTTGCTCTTCCCTCCCAGGCATCACTCCTTACTAAAGAAACATTTAATAACTGAAACATTATTCCTATAATACAGAAGGTAAAACTGAGGCTTTAGAACCTTCCTTTTCAAAAATAAATCTTACTCATTGAAAACTTGTTGTCTCATAATTTTAAGTGTCCTCATTGTATTGCAAAATGATAATTATACATTTATATTAATTATAGTTTTTAAGCAAAATCATTTGATAGCTAAGTAAATTTTATATACACAATAAAATTTCTACTCAACTAAAATGGAAACCTCATCCATACAACGAATTATTATAATATTAGAAAGCATACTTGTTCTTTAAGTACTTTCTCTTATATTCTGCATAATGTGTAACCAGTCTGTGACTATCAGAAGTATTTGTTTCACCTTCATCCACTATACATTTGGGCATTTATGCTTATGGCTAGGAAAATAAGACAGGAACAAGCTGGTTCCCATTAAAGGGAAAATCAAAAAAGCTATGCAAAAAGCGTAACAAAACTTGGGATATGAATTGACAAAGTGTGAAATGTAACAGTGACAAAGATGAACAGTTTTGGCATAAATGACAGCCAATTTCTCACCAGTGATGATTCAGACTTTAAATCAGAGGAAAGATATTATATCAGGGTGAATTAGCAGAAGCTCTAATCCAGCATGACTATCACCCAATAAAAGAGATGAAAAAAAATAAAATAAATCAAAGATTAAAGATTAGAATTTAATATCAGCTCATAGAGGACAGAGAAATACATGTTCTAAGCTTCCTGTTACATTAAATAACACATAAGTGCTTTGTTATTTAATAATTTGATTTTAATTTTTCTGAATACATTCAATGATATTCTTGTATTTGACCTTCCAAGAATATTCATACAACAGAAATGTTACCAGTTCTGTGTACATGGGGGAGAAGAAGGCATTTTCTTTTGTAATTAATTACTTTCTATTATGTTAAGAAAATGCATCTGACAAAGAGACTCTTTACATTCTCCTCAGCTTGAGTGAACTTTAGACAGTCTCCTTCCTGACTAATCGGCTCCTCATTTCCCTTTATTTAGACCATTTACTTTAGAAATCTTATAACAATAAATTCTTTCTCTGACCCTTTGAGATACATTCAAATCTTTTATTTTTAATAAATCCTCTTTCTAGTTTTGTGATCCAAGAATGTCTTTCTCAAGGACCTGATTAAATTTGAAATTTAATCATCAAAGAAGATTAGAGACCCTATCTCCTATCTCCCAGTATGTACTAAGAATGTAGGAGCCTAATTTCAATGGGTGTCAGCAAACACAGAATGCCTAATCACCGAGAAAAGCATTTTCAAGTTGAGGAATAACTCAGTGTATTCTATTGCTCAGTCTCATCTTTCTATCAGTTCATCTCGATGTTCAAAAAAATTAAAAAGAAAAAAGTAAAAGAAAGAAAGAAGGGAAGAAGAAAAGAAGGAAGGAAGGAAGGAAAGATGAAAGAAAGGAAGGAAGGAAGAAAAATAAAAATTAAAAACAAAAACAAAAACAAAAACATCTCACCTTTTGTTTCCATGGAATTGAGCTCAAAGTTCTGACCTTTCTCCCCTATTCTAAAGAAACTTTAGTTTTGAGTAGAGTTTCTCTTCCTGTTTAATTTCATTTGGTGCAATGTCTGCTTTGACAAATACACCTATAGTTCGCATCTTCATAAGAAAAGAACAGCCATCATTCATTCATTATTCCTTGATTTAGGACACTAATTTATTCATTAATCCTATAAGTATGTTTTTAATATCTGATATGCGCCAGTCTTTAGAATGTACTGGGGTGGACAGAATAAATATTTCTGTACATCATATTTAATGAACAGAAATCTTTAATTCTGTTTGTGAAGTATAAGTGAGAAGTACATATTCCTTTGGAGGAGAAAGATTTTACCTAGTCTAGAGAATCTTTATCTACCCAGGAGTTTTTTTGATTGCTTCTTTATTTGTTTTGTTTGCTTGTTTGTCTTTTCTAAGTTGGAATCGTGAAAAGGACCTAAACTCTCTTAACAAAGCTGCAAACAGGAAAATTAGAAGGATGAGTTTTTTGCAATAAGGTTAGTAGCAGAAGTACAGAAGAGCTTTTGTTCATTTCTTTTAGTAGTCATTTAATCATTTGCTTCATTTATATTCCTTTCAGATATGTTTATGTAAATATGCAAAGCTGAAAAGGAGCTCTATCTTTCTTCTCATTACTTCTTAGAGAGAGAGATTTAACTTAAGTTTAGGTAATAAGTTCCTGATGGTCTAGCAGTTTGCTATCCCAAACAGATGTCTACCTCATGACCCAATAGCCATTCACACTGATTTGGGAAGAGGCAAAGTGGATGTTATTCTGAATTTGATATAAGTATAGAATTAGGTCCTATATGTTGGAACTTAACCCTTACCACTAGGGTATATAACCTAAATTATCACAATGTACCATTGATTATCAAAATAACAAGGAAACATTCCTAGAGAAGTAATAGAATTTACTTAAGAGGATGTAGCAGACATCAGAGAGATGTACACAATAAGGTCATTTTGGGGTGGAGATGACATTTTCCAGAATAAATATTTCATTTGGTAAAGCACATTCATCATGACATTCATTCTAGGAAAATAAACAACTTATCCATTCCAAAGCCGTGATGAAACAGAGAGCTGCAATCACCCTATCAATGACAGCTATTTAAAATGTTAAGAAAGACTCAAATGATTAAAAAGTAGAATTTTGGAAGGACCCTGAAATAAATCTACTTCCCCACATACATTAGCCTTTATTTTGAAGGAATAAAGTGAAATTTTCTAATGAAGCCAGAGAAATGGAGAGAAATTGGATGCAACTCTATGTGTGATTGTCTATGGGTGGAAACTTAGGATGACTTAAGTTAAGAAACTTAGGATGACTGTGAAACAGATCAACACTTCTAGAACAACTGATCCAGAAGAATTAAACAACAAAAGCCATTTATCCAGTGTCTGTTAAGGTTAAAGAATAGAAATCATCCCATGTGAAGACTGTGGTTTTGTGGAACTTCTGGCTCAACCATGAGAGAACCAAATCTCATAGAAAAAATATTAAATGAAAAGTTGCTGAGACCTAGTAGTTTTACCTGGCAGATTTTTTTTTTACGTGTAAACAAGAAAAGCACACTATCATTATGAAAAGATTTTCATTGTAGAATTATTTTTAATAGCTAAAATCTCCAAATTATCAAAATGTTTGATACTAGAAGGCTAATTATGTAAATAATGGTTTAGCTATAATAAAAGAGAATACTAAACAGATATTCAAAAGCATGCTTAAAAATTAATGACACAGAAATACCATATAATTTTAGAGGACAAAACGAGTAAACAAAATGCAATTTATGTTATTAGCATGAGGACGTGGCTTTACATATATGTACATATACAGCAATGTTACAATTTGTGCTAACATGAATATTACCGTTTTCTGGATATGAACATTATGAATTTGTTTTCTTCTTACATGTCTCCTCTACTTTTCAAATTCCTTGCATTAAGAAAATATTGTCCTTATAATTAAAAAAAAAATCTTTAAAAATAAATAACTATAATATGTTGAGACTAAGACTTTGCTCTGCTTGTAACCTTAACCAGTTAGTCTTCCACAGCTGAAATGCTGCCACAGATGCTGTGGGAACACATGATTCAGGGTCAGAGGTCAAGGACTTTATTACTTGTGACAGAGTAGGCAGCATGAGCTTTAAATTCACATTGGTTCCCTTTCCTCCAAAGTCCCACAGGGATCAGGCAGATAATACTGTGTGTAGACAGGGTCCCAGGGACCCAAGGTTTAATAAATCTAGATCTTTTGGAGCTCCTAGCAAACCCACCCTACTTTGCTCTAAAGAGAGAAGTTATCTTTATCATAGCCTAAAAAGAACACATTTGCCCTCTTCCCTGGAGGGAGACACTTTCTCTATCTTCCAAAGCTAACTGCTTCCAAAAGCATTCTTGGAAAGATAGATTGGAGCAAAACTATCAATGCATGTTGCTAAGGGCAGGTACACAAATATGAATGACCCTTTGGAAGCATTGACTCCTATCAAGACAAATTCTCAAAATCAGTGTCTGCTATTTCCTTTCATTCTAAACTTTCTTACAAAGAGAATGGTGCCTCTGAGACACTATTTTTACCATACTGACACTATTCTGACCCCTGGGCCTACAACTGAGTTCTTCATAGGACAGTATTAGAATTTGTTTAAAAAACCTATAAAGAATCTTTAGTCTTGATTCCTAATTGTGACACTGAATTCCTCTGCTAAGCCAACATTGGGTTGTCCTTCGGTTTTCATGGGTAGCTTTTGCATCTCTCACTTTTACTTCCCAATGTGATCTCTATAACAGAGGACAGATCCAATGCATCACAGAACACATACTTTGAGGGGAAGTCTTTCCATCTACCTTAAGGTGTGATGAGGTAGCTTCTGGTAACCAGACAATCTCAATGAGTCAGAATCAAAGATGCAAGATATATTTCTAACATCAATAAGATATATTCTGACAGGACATCTCATATCTATAAAATAAATAAAAAATAGTTTATTAAGCAAAGTAAAATTTGTCTTTGATGCCTCTTGACACAGGTATGGCATTCCCTTCCACAAATGAGAATCTCATATTGGTCAAAAGGAATCCATGTGATATCTGGGTTTACTACTAAACCTCAATTATCTCTAACACTCAGGAAGTTAAGTTCTCTTTGTATTCTTGGATCTGTACTTCTTTATTTCTCCTTTTTCTTTTTTTTTTAAGAGAGAGATCAAAGTTAAGGCACCAGGAGTAACAAACACAAATGTCTCACCATCTACTGTAACAGTAACTTTGAAAAACCACTTGGCTCAGTGATTTTTTTAATACTACTAGCTCTACTATACTAGTATTCTATTTGCAAAGAAATGAGATCTACAATAGTTAGGCTTCCTAGAAAAGTCTCTCTGAGTAGAATGTAAATGTTTTCACACATACACACATAAGAAAGATAAACAGGTAAAGGATGTGATAATTAAATTCACTGGGGTGGAGAGCTGGGGTTGAGAATCCTTTCACCACAGACATAAAATCATCATGTTGCATGCTTTAAATATATCTTACAATTCTATTTGTTAATTATACTTCAATAAAACTGAAAAAAAGAGGAAGGAAGGAAGGAAGGAAGGAAGGAAGGAAGGAAGGAAGGAAGGAAGGAAAAAAAGAAGGACAGAAGGAAAGAAATTAAAGTCTTTTTCTGACTTATTTCACTTGGCATAATGCCCTTGAGATCCATCCATGTTGTTTGTTATAAACAGCAATACTGCATTCTTTTTTGTGGCTGAGTAATATTCCATTATATACATATACACAATTTCTTTATTCATTTATCCATTGATGGAGACTTAGGTTGTTTCCATCTCTTGGTTATTATAAATAGTGCTGAAATAAATATGGGGCTCCATATGTATTTTCAAATTAGTGTTTTTGTTTTCATCTGATAAATATCCAGAAGTGGAATTAATTGTTGGTTAATATGGTTGTCTTATTTATAATTTTTTGAGGAACTTCCACATTATTTTTCATAGTGGTTGTGCCAACTTACATTTTCACCAACAGTGCACAAAGTTCCCTTTTACCTCCCCCATATCCTTGCCAGCACTTGTTATTTCTTGTCTTTTTAGTAATAGCCATTTCTAACAAATGTGAGGTGATATCTTTTGTGGTTTTGATTTGCATTTCATGACAATGAATGATGTTGAGCATTTTTTCACATATTTGTTAGCTCTATATATATTAAGTATCTCCTCTAAATACATGATAAAAAAACCTAGAAATTAATTGCATAAATAAAACTGGAAATTTCACAAATGTGAAGATTAAATGACATACTACCAATGGTTCAAAGAAGAAATCAAAAAAGAAATTCCAGCCCGTACAATTTAACCTTTATTTATTCTTTCCACATTTATTTCACATAACCACACCTGCCTACTTTATGAACTATAAAAATATTTTTTAAATAAAAATAATTAACTAGTCAGAGTTCTGAGCTTTGCTGATGCCATGTAGTTCCCCATGTTTTATGGATATTTCACTTGAAATTTCCCCTTCATTCAATGGTTGGTAGAAACGTTTTATTCTCTAAGTCTCATTCTAATTGCTACCTTCCTCGTGGAACTCTTCCTCTTCCTCAGAACTAAATGTAACCTTGTAACCTATCCCTTCTTTGAAACTTCTAAAATATTTTGCTGATATTTTTCTGAATTAGTCTGCATTATAATCATCGTCATATTTCTCTAAATGCATCTAATTATCCATAAATTTGAAATAAGATACATAACATTTTTGGCCTTAAAGATGCCTAACATCAGTTCTAAAATATTTTTGATTTCTCAACATACATTTGTTAAAATTTTTGAATGGTTTTTAAAAATAGCTTAAGGGATGTAAATACATACTATATCTAAACACCACCTCTTTTCGCTGAATAAAGAAATGGGTCGTATATATTATATATATAAACATACTATACGTGTTACAAAATTATATCATCTGTACATTGAGAAAGAGAAAGAGACAGAGAGGATGAGAGAGAGAAATCTAAAACTGATGTTAGGCATTTTAGGAACTAAAAAAAAATCATGTCTATTTCAAAATAGGTAAATACAATTAGACAATTAGATAAACATACCAATGACATATATATATATATATATATTGTATATATATATACACACACATACATACATACACATACATACATACATAAACATGAGTACATATTAAATATAGGAATTATATATTAAATATGATTATACATATCCAATATTTATTTGCCTACTAGCCTTTTGCAGCATATACAAACTGCCAAAGGAATAATTCTTAAAACACTGAAAATCATTTAATGTGTTATTAGATATTTAATTGTGTTATAGGCTTTCTGAGTGTTTTCTCTTTAGTGTCCTCACTCCGGATTCTTATACTTGATTATGATTTGATTTTGTTTTTCAATGTTCCTGTCCATTGCCAGATATGCAATATTTATAAATTTCTTTAAAAGTACATTTACCTATAACATTTTTAGGTTTTTTTTTTTTTTTGAGCCCTTTTTTGCAGTACCCACAGTGGTCTTCTGAAGGATTTAGAAGCAATCATATGTATGACTTAGAAGCACTTCTAAAGGAAGCAGGTAGATAGCCACAGGAGCCAAGTTCACCTTGGAAATGGACTGTGAAGAGTTATAGCTCTCCATTACAAAGAAAATAACCCCAGGGCATCATTGCTACCTGCCCCCAAACTGTGTGATACATATAAGATGCAGTGCCACATGGTGAGAATAGAAGCTTTCATAAGTATAAGAATTGCTGATAAAAGACAGTTGATGGCACTAGGGAAAGGACATACTTTCAAAGTAGGTAAAAGCAACCAGTGCAAATTATACCTTAGAGGATCTAGAGTTCAAAAACAGTCCTAACCTAAACTGCAAGTAAGGAGACAGAGAGCAGTCTGGAGGCTATTTTTTCTCATGTATTCATTTTTTATCTTTAAAATTAATGTAAAAGCCAGAAAATAACTATTTGGGAAAAAATGGTATTTCTATTATTTATAGACTCCTGAAAGCAAATTTTCAACGTTTTTTTCACTTAAAATACACCTTTTCAGGTCTCGAATATGGTAGAGAATACATTAGAATACAATTATGTGATTCTTCTTCTAAATCATTCTTTGCATTTGGCACAGAAAAAGTAAAAAACTTGCCCAGGGATATATGATACTATTACAGTGCACTGACTATGCTATAAGTTTAACATACCTCGTAGCTATTTTGACACCTAATACCATCATCAATAACTGCACAGAAACCTAGAATAGAGTTCAGCAACCCTTTTCTGTAAAGGGCCAGACAGTAAATATTTTAAGCTTTGCAGGCCATATTGTGTCTGTTATAAGCACTCAACTCTGCATTATACTGCTAAACCAGCTATGAACTATATGTGAGTTAATAGGCAGAGCTGTATTCTAATAAAATTATATTTACAAAAGCAGACAGCGGAACAGATTTGGCTGGGATATACTTTATCAACCCCTAGTCTAAACGTGCTTTTAAAATTATAGTTTTATACTGAGGAGTGTTCTTAAGATGAAAGGACACCTATTATATCTACATTGTTGTTTTTCCTTCTTGCATTACTTCTTATCAACTTATAGTCTACTCACAGGATGCACTTGATGTCACCTTTGCATTGCCCACATTTCCCTGCATTTGAAACACTGAACCTCCCAGGAATTGCTGTCTTAACACATTCCTGTTTGGAAATCTCATTCATACTTCAAAGAGCAACACAAACTTTCCTCCATCTCCGCTTAGCTGCGTCATTCTTCCTTTATACATCTTAAAACCACGTCTTCAGAGTCCTTCTCTGTATTATAATTGTTTATGATTATGATCATGCATTCAGAGAAGTGAATTTCAGATTTTTTCCCTTAAATTGGCGAGTACAGTGCTTTGTATGTTTAATAATTTTTAATAAATCAGTTATTCAGTGGATAAATGCCTAAACAAGCACTTATATTTGGGAGAAAAAAGAAAAAGGTTTAAAGTAAATATCATGGAACCAATTTGGTTAGAAAATTACAAGTAAATTACAAGTTATTTAGTCTTTATTTCCATAGTAATTTAACAACATAGCCTACCCATATTGAAGCCTTCCAAACTTGGCTGAGACCATATATTTGAATAAGAAATTCTTGTCATTTATTCAAATTGACCCATCAGTTTTATTAAATCACTTAATTTCTCTTATGAATTCAAAATAAAGTATTATTTAAACATATAAACAGCTTTTAAACAAACAAGGGTCATTATTTTCTAATGATAACTACATTACTAAATTTGTATTCATTAGCATTTCAATATTATCATGAATAGTTGTATTCTTTTTTGAAAATATAAAAGCAGATTACAGAAAATTTCAAATAATCAAATAAATATCATTTTCTCTGTCTGTCATATGTTCATTCACCAATAAATTTTTTCTCCTTAATTTTTAACTTAATAACAGAGACTTAATTTACCAAAAAAAAAAAAATTGAGTCCATCATGAAAGTCAAGGACTTATAATCTTTTGATGAGAAGGCCTAATTCCTATATTCTTCTTTTTGTAGGAGCTCTGTCATTTATCTCTTCTTTTCTCCATGATATTCTTTCTTTTCCTAAAAATAGTTTTAGTTCTTATAGCAATTTACTATTATGAAAATGTCACTGCATTTATGTAAAACTTTGTTTTCACCAGTTATATGAAAATAAGATCTCTTTTTTGTGTCTAGTGTGTTTTAGGTAAAAATGCTTGTGGGAGGGAGCCACTGAGGGCAGCAAAGGACAAAGCAAGCTCAACTGGAGGGTGTAACAAAAGAGAATCACACATAGCTCTGCAACCTGAATCAAATGTCAGGTATAAAAATAGCAGCTAATAATTGCATAGGGTAATATTCAATATCAGGATATTAAACATAAGCCAAAATATCTTGGGTTATTGATAAGGGTCTACAAATTCATCCCAGGTTTAGTGGGAACTAGCTGTCTATATTAAATGAGATTCTCTGGATGCAGGTAACCAAGCCAACTTGACCAAGTGGAAGCAGAAAAGAGAAATTTATTGTAAAGATACACAGAGACTGACTCCTAGTGTCAACAGGACCACAGTAGAACTTCAGCAAGAAACTGAAAATGAAAGTTGAAATGTTGGCCCGTTTTAAGTTCTTGACTCTGCCTCTCTGCCTCTCTGTCTCTCTCTCTCTGTCTCTCTCTCTCTCAAGTGCTTCCAATATCTGCCAGAACACAACTTGTCCTGGTGTCACTTCTTATACATAGCAGGTAAAAGAAGGCTATGCTCTTTCCTCAAGAAATGACACCAAATCAAATTAGAATTTTCTCATCCAAATGTCCAACAGTTATAATTTCATTTGCCAAGCTTGAGTCAGGTATCAATATGCCTTTGTCAACTATACCAGGATGCCTGACAGGAGAACAGTCAAGGTAAGAAAATAGAAAAGTGCACATTGTAAGCTGGAATAAAACTTCCAAAATGTGTTTACTCTGAAGGCTCAGAGTTCAGATGAGTATATAATTTGGATTCAGATGAGTATGTAAAAGAAGAAAACTTTTGCTTCAAAATTTGGCAACAATGACCATAAGCATAAATAATGTTTTGACCAAAAAATTACATTTTTAAAAATTCTGAAGCAAATGTATAAGATTTGCATAAAATGTATGTGCAAAGATGTTAATCACAGACTTGTTTATAAAAGCAAAAATCAAATGGAGCCCAATAACAGAGGCTTTAAAGAATTATAGTATATCCAGAGAGTGATTAAAATATACTAAGTATTTATAATATGGGCATTATTGTTTTTTTCAGTAAGAAAGTCAAAATAAGTTTGGTGAATATTTTTATCTTCTTATTTCAAACTAAAAAAAATATTGCATTTAAGTCTCTAAAGGTTCTAGCTCCTGGATGTAAACAATCGTTAATTACAAAGTTTTAACTCATCCTAGGAATGCATATATAGTTGACTCTTGAACAACATGGGTTTGAACTGCAAGGGCCCGCTGAGATACAGATTTTTTCCAGTAAATACAGTTGGCCCTTCATATCCACAAGTGTCACACACCTGTGGTTTCAACCAGCTGTGATTTCAAATATTATTTTTGAATTCTCAACCCTGGTTTTCCCAACCAGGGAACGAAAATACTGTTTTCATCTATGCTCATCAGATCCACAAATGTGAAAGACAGACTGCAGAGTCAAAAGTTGGACTTGGATTTCTGACTATGTAGGGGTCAGCCTTCAACCTTCATGTTGTTAAGTGTCAACTGCATACAGTCCAGAGCATTTCTAAACTACTAATTATGTTGCTTATTTAATTGTTACTAGCTGATTGTTTTAGGGAAAAGTATATATTTGCTTAAGATACATGTGAATCCCTTCGCTTTTTGTGAATTTATCTATTGCCATATGAATCAGTCAGAAAGGTCTAAACATTTTTCAGTCCTAGGTAGAAGTGCAAGAGTGCTCAAATAAAAATTCTGAGCCTGATTTTTAAAATCTAAATTCACTTGGAAGCTTAGGCTTTTTAGAAATCTTATGATCAAAAAAATGCCTCCCTGGTGAGATAAAAACTAAAGTCAGAAAATTCAACGTTTGTTTGTTGAGAGGGTGAACAGGATATTGAGACAAAAAGGAAGAGTCTATAGAAAGTTCCCAACATGGGAAGAAAATAAGAAGTGTGTGTGTGTGTGTGTGTGTGTGTGTGTGTTTAATTGGCATTTATACCCAAAGTACAAAAAAAACTGTTAGTCCATCCTGATACAAATAAATGGTTGTAGGAACGAATGAACAAATGAATGAATGAATGAATGAGTGAACAAATGAATGAATGAATGAATGAATGAATGAATAAATAAATAAGAGACTAATCTCTTACACAGAAGAATTCCAAGTAATTTATGGAGATACTCTGTTTTTAAGGAGGTGAAGCATAATTCTCCAGGCCTTAAATGTAGGTTGTCTATAGCGACTACCTTTCAAAGACTATACTATGGAAAGGCAGACAAAATAAGAGACTAGTTTGATATTGAGAAAACATGATGAACACTACCTCAATCCAGGTGGTCAAGTTTAACATCAGCAATAATAAGTCATATTAATAATTATTACCCTTGATATGATGTGAAGAAAATGGCACTTAACCTCTCTAGTCTTTCTCTCCAAAACCCACAGCCCCAGACTAACTGTCCAACAAACCCAAATTGTAGTCTATTCTATCAAATACCTGACTATGACTTTTCAGACTGTCTATAATAAAACATTAGGGGAAAACTGGGGAAACCTTAACAAAATATAGACTTTAGTTGATAATCGTTTTTCAATATTGGTTCATTACTTGTGACAAATGTACCATACTAATGTAAGATGTTAATAATGGAGGAAAGTAGATGGTTATATAAGCACTCTCAACTATCTTCATAATAATTCTGGAAATCTAATACTGTCCTAAATTTTTTAATATTATATTATTTAAGAGAAATTAAAAGGAAAAAAGAACTGTGTGATTGGAGCACATTAAGACAGTTTCCAGCAATAAACTAAGAGAAACTTATTAAAAAATTATTTATTGAATGCCTATCTTTGAGTCCAGGCCTGTGCATTAAGTATTATAGTCCTTACTCTCCCAGAGCATAGACATTTCTAGTGTGAAAGTGGAGCAATACTTCATTAAGCCAATAAATGAAAATAAGCACACATTGTAATCATTCCTGTGAAGGAAACAGGCAAAAACGCTACACGTAAGCATTACAGTGACCAAAATGTTACCCTCTTTTTGGTACTTCACCTCACTGGCAGCTTTGCCCTTGTCTCTAACCAGTACTTGCTTATCAATGCTGACAGTCTGAGATGTTTTCAACAAGCTCATGTTTGTAGATGCTGTAGCTAGTCCAAAATGTTGTAAATACATTTCTAATTATCTTTACATGTGAATGTTTTAAAAGGGGTGGGATGACTAGTACTCGATGGCCTCATTTCAGTGGCCTCATTTTGGAAAATAAGCACAGAAAATAAATTGTAAGAAACACTGAAATAATGCAAATAAGAATGTTAATTTTTTTCTATATAAAGAAAAAATGTGTGAAACATGTTTTTTTCTTCAGTCTTATTACTTCTCTAAGAAACATTTAGGATATAGTTTACTCTTCCACTCTTCCTTGTATATTTTAACAATCCATATTTTGGAAGCATAGCCACATATATTCTAAAAATATTTATTTTTTTCAGAAAGAGAAATTTTTGTGAGTACAGATTCTGAAGGATCACAGATAAGAATGAGAGAAAAATGGGAAACTACCTAAACTGACCAGGTTGCCTTTTAGTTCAGTATTAAACATCACAACTATAAGACCCTCATGTCAATCTGCTTTTAAGATATTTGAGTTTACTGATTGAAATATATTAGGATTTCATTTTTATTTGTTTTAAATTTCATTTTTTAAAATTTACTTTATCGAATCAACCTTTGTGCTTACCTGAAACTTTTGTTTTAAAACTTAGTTTCACATAATGAGCAATATAAAGCAAATTTGTTTAAAGATATCATTTTTGAAAAATTAGTGTACTCTTTTTGTATTTTTTCCATAATTGTTCTCCTATTTGGCGCTGTGTTACAGTTCTCTTTAAAATTCTTATGTCAAGTCACAATAAATAAAGTGATCATTCACTTTCAGAGACATATCAATGCAATAAATTATTGTACAAATTTGTGTTTTTGGATTGTAATTGATCCTAGGTTTAGATTTTGTTGAATTTCTATTTGCTGAACATTCAAAAGTCTAGTATGCACTCTTGTTGAGATGAAAATTTGTTTAGTTATAAAATTTTAGGTTAAAAACTCTTTTTTACCCATCAACCTGAGTGCACTACACTGACTTACTATAATAAACAACTCTAAAATATGAAAAACATTTATTTCTTGATCATGTCATAGTCTGTAGCAAATTAAGTGGCATACAATCAGCCCTTTCCATATAGTGACTCAGAGATCTAAGATACAGAAAGTAGAAATCTTTTCTTTGTATACTGAAGTATTCCATGAAACTAGAAGTGACAAGCACTTAGTGAGTGTTCAATAAATATTTGTTGCATTAGTAGTGAATAAAAGTAAAGAAAATATAAATAAAAAATAGAAAAAGTTTGTAGAGTTGTACTATTGAGTTAAATATAAAATAATATGTGGTTTGTTTGATGTATCAACATATGCTAGGAAAAACTGCTATAATACTTTCTTCTAATTTAGAATACAATTAGTTTGTATCTTTAACTGGGTGTGAAAAAATGCCTGGATAGATAAGTATGGTGATATTTTTCTTAAGAATGTGAGAAAACTTCTTAAAATAACTGTTAATTGAATGTTACATGAGAAAAATTGGGGAATATAAAGCATATGATGAGTCTTAGTTCTGTTTCTTCTTCTCTCTCCTCTTTCATCAATTCCTCTGTGTTCCATGGTTTACTACACAATACATTTCAATATAATTATTGGGTAATATTTATGTTGGGGTCATGGAAATCCAAAATGAGGTGTAGTCAGTCATTTGTAATTGTTGAATCAGGTAATTCACTTTATTTATAATTGTTATAAATTTAATATTAATTATTTTAACAATGCAAGTTTATAAAATATATTCTCATGTAAATGAAATTTTCTGGATATAGAAATTTATTACTTAACAAATCACAACCTTAATCATTGGACCTTTTATTTTCTATTCATAGTTACACATAAGAATGCCCAGAATAAAGTTAAAAGATAAAAAATGTAGTTATATTTTCAAGGTACTTCCCAAGTATTATTTCTACTGTACATCATGTTAAAAAATCAACTTTATCAATAAGTCATTGCATAATGAAGCACTGGACTGTCCTATAGAGGCAATTCCCCTCTCATACTTCTGACCCTAATCCCCAAACTGCTGCTCCTTTAGCAAGATGAATTTTCTGTCATTACATATATTTTTATTTCTCCACTTTGCTTAATCTTACCATCCTCAATAATTTGTCAGATCCTTTGTATTCAGACACACATGGTTGCATATTAAAGGGACTAAAATACATCAGGAATCTAATTTCTATCTATTGACAACTGCATTATGTCATCTCTAGCATTGATATATTTTACATTTCCATGTTTTCTCCTGATTTGACTGACACATAATGTGCTAAATTGCCTTAGCTCTTGAATATATTTTCTTGATAATAGCCCCAAGAACTCCACCCCAATAAGTAAGTATGCTCTGATTTTTGGAAGTAAATATTCATATAATTAAAGAAAACCTTTTTGATATCCTTACTTACAGTGTCAAATAGTAGCCTTTAATTTAGGATTGGAGCTTTAAAACTTTTTGGTTTCTAAGTACTATAATTCAGTTTGATGTGTAGAGTCACGAAATTTCCCTGTTCTACTGCATTCAGCTTTAAGTTTATCCAAAATCTCATATTATTTAGTGTCATTTTAAATAAGAATTATTGACTATAGTCTTATTTTTAAATATGCATCTGAAAGAAATCTAATTCATATACTAAATTCACCTAGCCACATGCCGTGTGTATACCATATATAATTTTCCTGCAGATAGCAAAGTGATTAAAAAACTATATTAAAAATAGTAGTTTTGCAATTTCTTTAAAGATATGAAAATAAAGTTGTTGCTATTTGCCTCGAAACAAAAAGGATAACTAAATAGGACATAGATTTAAGTATTTAATTTTTAAAAATTGCTCATGGCTTCTGACCTAGTTTCCTAGGGTTCTCATAACAAATTACCATAAACTGCATGCCTTAAACTAACAGAAACTTATTCTCTCAAAGTTCTAGAGGTTAGAAGTACAAAATCAAGGTATCTGGAAGGCCATGTTCCCTCTGAAGGCTCCAGAAAAGAATCTTTCCTTGATTCTGCTTAGCTTCTGATGGTTCCTAGCTTCTGGTGGTCCCTGCATTCCTTGGCTTGCAATTGTGTCATGCTAATCTCTGTCTCCATCTTCATATGGCCTTCTTCTCTCTGTGTCTATACCTCTGAATCTTCTCGTATTTTCCCCTATAAACACCAGTCACTGGATTTAGACTTCACCTTAATGCAGAAGGACCTCTTCTTGAGTACAAACAAGTGCAATGACTTCATGTCCAATTAAAATTACATTCTTTAGTTTGGGGTAGACATGAATTTTGGTGGACACTACTCAAACCATTATGATCTACTTTTGTAAAGTAGAAGAATATATAAGAAAATGCTTCCAGCAAGTGAATCATAAAGAGAAATGATTTAAAAAGCTAACATCAATTCAATCATTCAATTTCATTAAATCCTAGTAATACTACCATAAATGCCCCCCCACCAAACATGCCCACGCTACCCATAGCAGCATATAAGAGATACCCCAGTACTCCATGTGCTTTTGTTGGGACCATGTTTTCCTTGATGCCAGTTTGATCACTACAAACTAGCTACTTACAAAACGAGATATAAAAAGGAATCTATAATTTGAGCCGATTATCAACTCATGTCTGAGAGACTATAAACACAAATCGAATCAGGTTTTTATTCCTGTTTACCTCATTCGTTTGTAACTAGAGTTATCTATAATTCATCTTCCAAATTAGAACACTTCTGAAAGTGGAAGAAAGCACTATTAAGAATTACACTGAAACAGGCATAAAAGCAGGCAGGCATATGTTCACTCTACCAGTAATTGCTCCTCATCAACGAGGCCTTTATTTCTATGTCTCTATTTACCCACTAAACTTAATATGTGTAGAAATATACTTTCCTCATTTCTCATAGCCTTCTGCTGAGCCTTTCAGAAAATACACGGGCCATTAAAGGTTAAATGTACTATATCTCCAGACCCTCTCTAAGCACTTCCTGCACCATCTTGGTCTATCTGAAATCTGGCTGCAAACCTCTCTGGTGCAGATTATTCAACATTTCTCATACTAAGGAGCCTGAGTTAGAGGTAAATGTCTTCCTTTTTCTTCATGCCATTTGCAAACTGCTTTTTGCTCAGATATGCCACTTTCTTCATAAAAGGCATTATCTCACTATATTATTGAGACACCCTATGCTTTTATGGTTATCTAAAAACTTCCAAGTCATTCTCCCTCCTTTCGTGAAGATTTTAGCATCCAGTTCACTATTTCTCTCTCCAGAACTATTTTCGTTGTGATTATTTCAACTGTATCATTCATCTAGCACCTTGGTTATTTGGTTCCTTTGGTTCATCACTTCTGGCAGTATTTATCTCCACTTTTTGCCAGCCTCCCACTTCCATGTGATACAGCACTGTTACTCATAAATAACTCAGTCTTAACTACCCACATTCAAATCATCACCTCTTATCTCTTCAGGTTATTGTTCAGTTATCACCACAATCCTCCTGTATCATGAATGCATCCATTTTTACTGGACTATTCATGTCAAAATATAAACATACTGTAGTATTTCTCATCTAAAGAGAGAAAAATGCTCTTTTAATTCCCACCCACCCCACCCCCGCTTCTATCTCCTTATCTGGTTCACTTTATAGCAAAACTCATTGAAAGTGTTGTTGATGATCCCTGCCCAATTGCCTCTACAATCCATCTGTTACACTTGCATCCCAATAACTCCGCTAGGTAGGGGAGGGGCAGGAAATTGTAACCAAAAATTTTCATATTGTCAATATTTTCAGATCACTCATCCTGGACACTACGAGTGTCTGTCTTTCAACTGCTCCTCCTCAGAAGCTAAATTATTATTTTTTTGCTTTGCTCAATTATCAGGTGGAAGTCTAATACACATTCCAAGTTCAATATAGCCAGGGTAGCTCTTCATTCTACCCTCAAACCTTTTATTTTATTGGCTTTTATTAATAAATCTACTATCATTCACCTAGTTAGTCTAAACATTTAGGTTTCATGGTTGCTTTTTTTCTTTCTTCCTCATACCACATCCAATTTATGAATCTTGTTGATTCTCTTTCAAAATATATTTAAATCAGACCACCTCTTTATATTTGTTATAACCCTAGTCTAAGTCACAATCACAGTTCTTGTGAAAAGCATAGTTTCCTTATACATATAAGTCTTTCTTCTTCCACTATTCTTACCTAAAATCTATTTCTAACACAGCATCGACAGAAATCTTTTCCAAAGCAAGTAAAATCTAATCCTTCCCCTTGCCCCATCCTCCTATCATACTTAGCAAGTGCCAAACCTTTACCTATATTGACTGATTCTGCCTCCCTGCTGCTTATCCACCTATCTACCACTTTATAAAAATTTATTTATTTAAATTAGTTTCATGTATATAGTACATTGGTTAGACATCTATATAGTTCATAAAACAATCCTCCCAATTGCTCCCTCCACCTAGCCATCATATTAATGCTAACTGCATAACTTCTGCTGTGCTCTCCATCCTCGTGACCAACTATCAACTACTAATGTGTACTTCTTTAACTCTTCACTCCATTCTCCCAGCCCCCTAAACACCTCTCCCCTCTGTCCATCACCAAATTGTTCACTATATTTGTGAGTCTGTTTTTGTTTAGTTTATTATTTTTTTCCTTAGATTCTGCATATAAGTGAAATCATATAGTCTTTATCTTTCTCTGACTTATTTCACTCAGCATAATAACCTCTAGGTCCATCCATGTCATTGTAAATGATAAGATTTCATTTTTTAATGGCCGAGTAATGTTCTATTATATATATGAACCATAATTTCTTTATTTAATTGTCTGTAGATGGGCACTTAGGTTGCTTCCATATCTTGGCTATTGTAATGGCTTATATTTCTCCAAACTAACAACCTTTCTTGATGGAAGTACATACCTAGTTTTTTTCTATTTTAGAATCTTTCCACATTTTTTTCCTCTTCCTTAAATGTTATTTCCTAGAAATTCACATAGTCCACACCTATTTCTTTCAGATCTTTGTTCAGAGATCATCTCAGCCATGGCTCTCTCCTTCCATCACATTTTTTAAAGGTAAAATCAATACTATCATACAAATGTAAAATATAAAAGATTAATATGTTAGATATTTTATTTAGTTCATTATTTAGGGAAAACCAGTAAAATGTTATAAGTATTTTAATAAATAATTCAAAGGAAGATATACAGACAAGGACTTCTGAAATAAATTTATAAATATATGTTAAACTGGTCAATACACAGAACAATAATCAATAATAGCATTGCACCAGATATAATTCATTTGCATTTTTGTGAATGTAATTTTTATTATCAGTTTCCTACAACTTAGAATTATAAATTAGCTCTAAAGCAAAGAAAGGCAAAGATTACTGGGAAAAGTGTATCAACAGGACACTCAGTAATGTTTTCTCCCATTTCAAAGTCTTTCTTAATGTTTACTGACACTTGTTATTTTCCTATACTACTTTACTTTTCCTCACTGGACTTCTTACTATATAAAAATATATATTCACATTTTTACTGTATGTCTTCCTCATTAGAATATAAGCTCCATAAGAGTATAAAATTTTAGAAGTTCCTGGCACAGTAACTGTTCATAGTTTATTGAAGGTTTGAGGGAATTCATATATTTCATAACAGATCCTAAGAAGTAGCTGTTAATGGATTTTTTAAAAGGTTAATCATTACTCTCATCAAAATATGAATTGAATATGTGCCAAAGATTTTGTTTAACTCTTCAGTTAGCCAGTAAGATATACTAGTCCAAAGGAGAATTCTGAGTAAGTACACATACATAGGTAATCAGAAATGCTTAAATGAATTAGTTATGAATACAAAACTGGCTTGAGTTTCTCATATGATTTTTGCCTCATGTGGCCTGATTGAGCTGTCAGCATATATTTTAGGTCCTTCTTGCTGTGTCTTAGACTTTATTTCTGCATTGCTTCAAAGTAGATAGAGCCTTTGGTCACTGAATCTTTATGACAACCTATAATGGCTGCTTCATGAGATAAACTTGCCTCTACATATAAACACTGGTAACTCCAGTCTTTAGCTAGGCTCCCTCTATTATCTTACCAAGCTGTTATAATGCTAAGGGGCTAAAACATTTGATGAGAAAACTGTCTTCCTGATTGGAGACCAGAATTAAAATAGAGATATAACAAATGAGCTGTGCCAAACCATTTCCTTTATAACACCATTATACATATCCCCCAAAATAGCAAGCAGCTAAAACATTACAATTCAATTAGTTTACACTCCGTATAGCATGAGTTAGACTAGCACATCTCACAAAGTACTGATCACTAACACGATTTTGAAACCAAGCACCAGGTATCTTATAAAACACCTTTATGCCATTATAATTTCAAAACGGCCTGAAAATAGGACATTTCCCAGACCATGTGAATTGGTACAATTTTCAGTATATTCTTTTAGCTCACAATCTACTTCTCTTAAATAATGCAAAGAACTTTAATACATTTATAACAGATTTTCTTTTATCTTGGGTCTCTTAACACTAGTTTTAATAAATAATTTGATGCAAAGTAAAACTGCAAAGATGACATATGGTATGATTAAATTATCAGTAACTGATGTAAGCCAGACAGAGTGTTCTAACAGTGGAGTATGATATCCGTAAATAGGTTAAAAAACTCATGCATGACAAGGGTTAGAAATAAACAGTACTTGGGTATTTACTAGTATGTGTACAAATGCATGTGCATATGTGTGTGCATGTAAGTACATGTGCTCATACTATTCTTTGACCGTCTTTCCTTCTACCCATTAGTCTTTATAAGAAAATTTCATGGTAGTGCCAACATATTTACATAAGTAGATATTAATTTCATTTTCTATTTTCTAATGCTTTTCATAAATATGTATCTATATGTAAGTATATGTATATATATATATGTGTGTGTATAGATATCTGTATGCATATACATGTAAATACACATATACAATTTTAGATATAGCAGTTTCATCAGAATATCTACAGGTGTTTTTTTTATAACAATTAATCTAAAACTCTTAGATATTACCTGGAGGACATTTAAATTGTAAAGTCAGACACTAATTATATCCAAGAGCATCTGATTTTTAATGGTATAATTCTCAGCATTTTAGTTTTTCTTTATTCTTCCACTAGGCTTCATCTGTCTTTCACAGTATGAGCGGTAACAGAGTATTAGGAAGAATATCATTAAATAGATACAAGAAGCTCTGTAAGTAAAAATACTATGATGATGAAATAGCAATTCTTCCAGGAATCCTTGACTGACATCTTCTCTGAGATGTCATAATGCTTTTTACATATAATTGCTAACCCATGGTCTGTGACCCTCAGGGAAGCAAGCTCTTCGGGATATAGGAACTGGGATTTTACATCTATTTTTACATGACATATTTTAATTTACATACTCATGTTTACATCTATTTTTTTTTAATGTGCTGCCTACTGTATTCTCTGCATACTCTATTCTCTGAATGAACAAAAAAAAGATCATGTAAGGGAACAGCTGAAAACAATTTGCCTAAAAAAATCAGCCTTATAATCAGGACAAGATAAGAACCATAAGAACAGATATATACCTACATTAAAATATTCTGCTTCACAAACATTTGAATAAAAGTATAAAAGACACTAATTATTAAAATTACTATAAATAGGAGCAAGGGTTGAAGGTATTTTTCCTCATTGAGAATGAAATATGACAAATTCCAGGTTAACTTTATTATATGTATACTATATAAGATATATAACTTATGGGATTGATGAAGAAAAGATGAAGGGAGCAGAGCATACAACTAAGTGTACAATAATCAAGGGGCTACTGAAAAGGTGAAATTTGGAAAGAAACTGTGGATCAGTAGTAGCTGAGTTGGCTCGCTCTTTGCCAAAATATCTAGTGATTTGGTTACTAAGGAGATTGTGAGACACATGTGTTTTTATCTCAAAGAAGTCAATAAAGAGTTTATATTACTAGCACCTGCAAAAATAGATTTGAAGTAGAAAACCTAGTATGTATATATGTGTGTGTATATATATATATATATATATATATATATATATATATATATATATCCTTCATTCAATGTAGT
This sequence comes from Cynopterus sphinx, assembly GCA_030015415.1. Lineage (NCBI taxonomy): Eukaryota > Metazoa > Chordata > Mammalia > Chiroptera > Pteropodidae > Cynopterus > Cynopterus sphinx. Next base: position 123,602,900 of record CM057383.1, read on the forward strand.
GAAAATTAATTTTCTAAGAATGAGAATGCAATTTTGACATTGCAAAGTTTCTGAACTCTAGTTCTCTACTCTGAGTTGTGATAACAGATTTTTACAAGGTATATAGGTAAGTGGCTATTATGGACTTAGAATTATTTATATATAAATTTTTTCCTTTTATAGTTGTATGTATATTTTATATTACATATCTCAACATCTTATTTTTATGTGTGCATGCAAGAGTGCTGAGTGAGTGTATAAACACATATCAAAGATGACATGACATATTTGAATTTGCATACTCATGTTTGTACATTTGATAAAGTATTTAATGTGTAATCTGTGCCAGACATTATATAAAGCCATAAAGGGAAATAAGATATAATCAGGCTTCAAGGAACTGGGTGTCAGTGTGGGAATATGAATACATTAAAAAGTATTAGAGCATGCAGTAAACAAGCTTTGATACCTAACAATCTATGGATGTCCAGAAAAGGAATACTGCAGGAAATTTATTGAAGAGAGTCAAGAAAGGCTTCACAGACATTGAAACACACGAATACAGTCTCTAAAAAAGAGAACAAATACGCAAGGCATAAAAAAGGAAAAAGGCAATGTCATATAAGAGACTAGCATTTGCAAAGGCTGCATGCAGGAGCACAAGAGCAAATTGTTTGGAAAATCACATGCAGATCAATATGACTATTTACAGGTAGATACAGATGTATATGATTTAAATAAATGCATGCATATGTGTTTTTTTTTCCTCTAAGTTTAGGTACACATATTTTTCTATTTTTTCCCCAGTAGTAGTATGAAAAATAAAATTATTTTTTAAGGACATACAGAAGAAACCTGGCTACTACTTCTTCAAAGCAATTAAGCAACAGAGCAGTGTAATTCAATCCAACAGCTATAGGATACTCTGCTCCCCTTAAGTATTTCATGAAATATTTTGCCTATTTGCAAGGAAAACATTTCACTTTCAAACTGGGGTTCTAACCTACTCTCATAAAATAAGGTGCTTTACAATTGACATTTATTTGTTTAAATAGTCATGGTTGTATTTTCTTTTTTAAAAAAATCACAACAGAAGAATCAAATCAAATCAAATCAAATCATAACGTACTGGTTTCAGTTCTATTCAGAAAAGCTTTTTGTCATTCCTAAACACCTTTTAAAAGCATTTACATCTTGAGTGATACCCAAGGTCATGTGAACCTCTGCAGGCTATTTCTGATTGAATTCTTTTCACCAGGTCTGACAGTAGAGAACATAACACTGAAGCTCACACCTCACAAATGTAATTTGGAGTGTTAATTGGAAAGGACCTAGATGACCTGGTGATTTCTCCTCTCTAAGAATTGGCGACAAGATGTTGCATCTTTCCTTCAGAAGTCTAGTGAACAGAAAAGGTGAAGATCATAGGGGATCTGGCTGTAGAGGAAATAGGTACGTAATATGGGAGACAAGAGTAGAGAACGCAAAAAAAAAAGTTTTGATTGCTTGGTGAAAATAAATAAAAACAAATTAAAATTATATCACTTCTGAAAGTTTAAACACATCATCTAAGAATGGTTAAGACTATCCAGCTTCTACTTAGGATGTCTTTGAGATAAAGTGAAGAAGAGAAACTTCCATAAAAATCAAGCAAAACAAAAGGAGAAGAACTTGTAACTTCTCACTAGAGATTCCAAGAGAATAAAGGAAGCATCTAATTTCTGATTGTAAAATACTAATCTGTATTTTGAAAATAATAGTTAACACTTATTAAGTTAATACAAATGTCAGTCATAGTCTAAGCACTTTGTAAGTAATAACAATTTAAACCTCTCAAAACAGTATGAAGTAGATTATAAGTATCACCCTCATTTTCCAGTAAAAGAAACAAAAACAACAGAGATGAGACAAGTAAATTTAATTTCCTAATTGGCTAGAGGGGCTGCCTGAGATTGATTACAATGAAAGATCACTACTTCTTAGTTTTCTAAAATAAGAACAGAAAAGACTGATATGAAACAAGAATATAGTTTTATTGACCTCTTCCTTTAGTAAAACTGGCATGGAACTGACATGGACTGGCATAAAAAAGTCAACAATTTGAATGTTGACTTAGCGTCTGATACTTCTAGATACAGTTGAAGGCATAGAGTTTGGGCATTTACAGATGCTGAGGGTTTGAGTTCAGGAAACTAAAAATTACTATTGATGCCTCAGGGGAAGAGTTTAGAATCTTAACATCAATAAAAACCATCTTCACCAACATCAAGTCGAATGACTGTGTACCTTATTAATATCATAAACTCCTGGGTTCATGTATTTAATGTTTGAATCTTCATGACAAAAGCCATGCCAAAAGATTATCTATCCCAGACAGTATATCTTCAATGTTTTATATTCACTGTCATCCACAGAAGGACTTTCCATCTTTGGAAAGGTCTATTTCAATTAATAGCTCATTAATTTAAACTGAAACTAGTTCCCCTGTAGCATTTAAAATTGAACTGAATGCCATCTTGGGAAAAAAATTCTTCCGGGATGATCTGCTTATTCACCTTATCAATCATTGTAATAAAACACTGGATATTTTTATTTTATAAAATTATTTTTAATTAGTAATTGATATTGTTGCAAATAAAATCATTTGTAGAGCACAAAATGCTGAATTATTAAAGTGCTAAAGATATTTTTTTTAATTAAAGTAGCCATATTCTCCTCTCTCTTCTTCACTATAGCTTTTGAAGTGATCTGACTTTATATTTCATCTGATAAATGAGGAAAGGAGTGTTTTAAGGGGATAGAACAGAAGGATTCCTAAAGAGGGTTGTTAAATTTCCTGGGGCCATATCTTCCAAATGATTCTCTGTTAAGGAGGCTGTCTTTCTCTCTTATGCTACAATGTTAGATTTGTGTACCATCCAGACAAGGCAAACTTGAGGAGCTTAAACTCAAAATTCTATGAAATATAATCTGGGTTAAATTTAAATTCCTTGGGCTCAAAGAAAGGCCTTCTAAGAAAACAAAGAATGCACAGGAGCAGTGTAGTAACTAGGGATGGGGAGGAAATGATGCTGAAAAAGTCATGAATAAGGAGATGGGAGAAGAAGTACCTGTTTAAGGAGAGAAAATGTACTCTGTGTGAAAACCATGGCAAATGCAAGGAGAACTATACTTGTTTAGATCATATGCTATACAAAATGAAATAAAAAATTGACAAAATGTCTCTTGCAAGACTTCTATCAGTACTGACTACTAAATAGATTGAGAAAATTATTCCTGCTCCTTGTCTTAAATTTTTATAGATGTTCCTGAAATGTTCATTTAGCTCTCTTCTGGCAACAGATTGAGCAGAATGATTTATGAACAGGGCTGATTTCCATACCATTGATGGATGTTTTTATTCACTTAATGATCACTGGCAAGTAGCAGCTACTATAAAACTTCGAGTTTCACTAGGAGGACTTTTTAGTTCGTGTACTGTAAAACACAATTTGTTGGCTTTTTTTTAATTTTTAAGATACAAAGCCTTATTAAAAGCCTTTACTTTTTCCATGTACTAAGCATTTTAACCTCATATCATGTGTCCAAATATTTGACTACTGTGTTCAGGCAATATGACTACAAGTGAGGATAGATAATATATTAAAGATAGATTTTATACTAAATTATATATAATTGAGAAATATCTCCAACAAAAACAAATAGAAACATCTTCAAAACTATGTACATAAATGAATACTAGATCCAAGAAATTGATGTTTAATAATAATATCAAATACAAATTACATTTACTGTATACCACATATCATTTTCAGGTATTGTTTCATTTAAGTGTATGCAATTTTAAAAATTTGAGGTTAGAAATGTTTTTAAAATATTCTTTTAATACATTTTGCTGTTTTTATATAGAGGATATAAATCTGTGTGACTAAAGATCCAAATAGCCTAGTAGATATTGTTCTCTAGTTCAGTAATAGTCAGAGGCTTTTGTCAAAATTCCTGCCACATCAGTGATTTATGGAGAGTATGGTGAAGAGAGTTGGTGACTGACATTGTTTTCTATTTGACAGAGGCCATGAGGCTCTTGCTGTCTCAATATTCTCATCTCATGGGTGCTGAGGAGGATGGACTAGCTAATCTCGATGGACTCTGACATCTTATACATTATAGCATTCTATAAAATGAAACATAAATGAAACATAAAATGAAGCACTGCAAATCTAAAACAGAAAAGCATACAATAACTGATTGACATTACCTCAAAAAAACTTATTATATCTGTTTTAAAGCCATATTTCTTAGGGAATAGATAGGAATTTAGTATAAAATTTGTGAGTGTTAGGCCCCAAAACACAAGGCTAAGACCACTTCTTATTTTCAGTGTTCATCTTAACTATGGAAGAATAGTTATATATTAAAGCATGATGATGATCATTTATAAATTTACTAAAAAAAAATAAACTTCTTTATGTAGTGTCTATTTCTAAGGTGAAGGGTGAGGAACTGGAGATGCTGATTTTATATATAGTAAAAACTGACATGCCCCTACAAAAATGGGCATGTTAAGGATCCTGTGCATGCTATCGTTCATCATATAACCATTTTAAACTTCCAGATATCAAAGGATCCCTTTGTGAGGAGAAATAACTTTGAGCTGAATAATTCATTAGTTTTTAATGTTTCACCTGAACGAAAATGTTCTTTGACACGAAAAGCAAAATGATAATGGAAAAGACACAATCTGATATCAGTAAGAAAAAGAAAGATTGGAAATCATTTTCAGGTATGTGTTTATTCATTTTCTCCCCACTGCACTAAGCTGCAAGAGTTATACATCAGGAGACTGGACAGTATTTATTAGAGAAAGCAGTTAAGAGAGACATTCACCTCTCATTTAGCAATAAGTGAAAAATTCTGAGGTATTACTTGAATGTTTTCTAGCATAACATTTGTTAAGGAACAGCAAGGAAAGCTAACCCTTTTGACAGAACTTGAAAACAGAGGGTCCTGACATTTTCTTCTCAACTCACTAAAAAAAATAAATGAAAGTGAGACTTTATTTTCTTAAACAGTATCACTCTTGTATTGAGACATTTCTAGATTTTTTTTTTTTGGAAAGTGGAAAAAAGTCTATTATTATATACAAGGAAGATTAAGAAAGTGGTATCAGAAACTACAAACTATAAAAACAAACTTGCAAGACTGTTATATCAGTTTTTGTTACACTTAGCTGCAAATAAGAGAAAAATCTTATGAAGTGTAGCTTAAGCAAGAGTCGATTTCCCACAGGACAAGGAGCCTGGAGACAGTCTAGATGGTGGAGCTGATTAACAACTTCATCAGAGATGCAGTCTCTGTAACCCTTTTCTTTTAGTGGGAGAGCCCTTTGCCTTGAATCACAAAATAACAGCTCTACTTCAAGACATCGCATCAGACTCCAATGCAGAAAGACACAGGGAGGACAAAATTGTGAAATCAAAGGGCTATGACAAACAAGTCTATCTCACTTTCTCTGGAAAGCAAAAGCTTTCTGATGCCACACCCAAAGAATTTCCAGTTATATATCATTGGCCTGGGACCCATGGCTACAAACTACAGCTATTACTGATCATGATGGATAAGCTTATGCACAGTAGATTGTATCCTATCATGATTCATCTGCTATTGTTGAATCTCTTCAGTGCATGAATGCAAGAAAGAGTGGTAGACCCATCAATCAAGAAAGGAGGCAGAATAGATGTTAGTCAGACAACGGACTTAGTTTTAAACTCAACTAATCTATATTTCTGCTTCTATTTTATTTTTCTTTAATCAGGGAATTATTTTTACCTTCTTTGTGTTTATTACATATTTTTATTTATGAAATATGTAAAATACACTTACTATTTACTGCTTTAGCTTTCTAAAAACCAACATAATCTTGGCTTTGGAGCTCAAAGCCAAGTTGAAGAATCATACTGAATGCAAAGATTCTATAGCAGTACACACGAAAAAAACAAATTATGATCAAAGAATGACTGATTTTTCAAAAACACTCAGCACTTCACAAAAATACAAAAGAAAATTTACTGGTGACGTTCTAAATTAATATACAACCAAAACCTCACTCAAATCACTCCTCAAAGGACACAGTCTAATGTTCACAAATTACTAAATTCAGTTTCAAGCTCATATTTCTACATGACAGTCGTACTTTATTTCTAATACAATTCTGCCTCAATAATATTTAATATAAACCATAAATTAGAGGTTAAATTACAATAAAATATATAAATAGTATTGAGGCAAAAACTGAAAAAAAGTTAAACTACACACACATACATACCCATGAGATTTGATAAAAGAAAAAAGAAATGGATGATAATTTCTTCATTTCTGTAATTTGTCATGGGGTTTTAGTAGTATTTAGGAATCAGGACCACAATTCATTCCTAGAATTGTGTGAATATGTGACTTTGCATGGCAAAAGAGTCTTTGCAGATGTGATTATGATTAAGGATATGGAGATGGAAAGAGTATACTGTATTATCTAAGTGGGCCCAATCTAATCCCATGAGATTTTAAACATGAAGAACATTTCCAGTCCATAGTAAACCAGACAGATGGAAATCTGAGAAGGAATCACCTTGCCTCTCCTTCCCAGGACTGACTTAGAAGATGAAGGAAGGGATCACAGGCCAATAAATGTGGGTGGCCTACAGAAATGGGAAAGTAAGAAATCTCTTTTTGAGCCTCCAAAAATAAATGTATATCATGACATACACTGATTTTAGCACAATGAGATAGGCACTGAACTTGTAATAAACACACTTGTAAGGTAATAAGTTTATGTTGTATTAATTGACTAAGTTTATAGTAATTTGTTACAGAAGCAATGAAAAGCAAACATACAGGCTATAGAGAAAACATTTTAGCTACTTAAGAATATGACAGTAGTTCTCAGACTTGACTACTAGTGAAAATCACCTAGAGATATTTTAATATTTGCAATGCCTAGGAACCAGCATCCAGCCCAATAAAATCAAAGCCATTTGGGCTGGGAATAAAACATTCAGAGCTCCCCAGCTGATTAAACATAGCCATGTATTGAGTACTATGCAGATTTGACATTCTACAGAAGAATATTTTAGCTATTGATGCTGTAACTGAAATATTAATAGATTGTTCCACCAACCTATTGGCTACTCCTGTATGAGAAGGTATGTCATAAAACAAGTGAATCCCTCCACTCAGCAGCTCATTGCTTTATGTCAAAGATACAGGGATCTTTCTTAGAAGCATTAGGAGAGCATTTGATAATATAGTTTTTTTCAGAAGTTTTCAGTCTAAGCTACAGTTATTAAGTATGTGTTATCTGTTCCACATTTTTGACATGGGATTAAAACAATTTGATGAGAGATGCTTTTAACAAAAAAGGGAAAAGACGAGCATTTGAAAGTTAATGGCCTCAGAATGGTAATATTGTTGGTGTACGATAACAAGTATGTGCCATGATGTTTGAGGGGAAAGCAGAAGGATGAATAGGTGAAGCATAGGAGAGTTTTAAAGGTATAAAACAATTCTGCTCAATACTGTAAGGGTGAATAAAAGATCTTATGCTTTTGTCTACATTATTAAACTTCACAGCACAAAAAGGGAATCTTAATGTAGGCAAAGTAAAAATAGAATTATTTAGGAAGTTGTAGGCTCTCTGGAAGGAATGTAGACTGTGACAAGAAACTCTAACAACATGTTATAAATATAAAGAACAACCTCACTGATGTAAACGGGGAAAAGATATTGACCTAAGTAACTTTAGCAACGAGTAGAGTTTGTAAAACAAAAGCAAAATGAATTGTGCATAGGTACTGTTTTGGTTTTTTTTTTTTTACATTGATAAAATTCTGTCCAGGGGTACAGGTTAACAATTCTCATACTTCTATTCATGTATAGTGGATCAAAAAATTAAGTAAATGCATGGCAGATAGTGGTAGCCAGGTTCTTCACCATTTAAGTGGAAATTTGTAGATAATCAAGGGGAGTAAGGTAAAACGACCCAGGTAGTAATAGAATAGAGTTAGAAACATCAATAGTAACTCATTTTTAGCTGAGTATAGACACAGTTGGTTAAATATAGAAAGATGTAAAGATTTCTGTATATATAGAGGTTAATGCAAACTCATAAACATATTTTTGTTAGTTAAGAGGGCAACAATAAAAAAATGACATCCCACTACCAAGGAACACTGCTTATGTCCAGATCTTGCTTTATAATAACATTCTCCAGTTAAAGGAATGAGAGAGCTCCTTGGAGAAATGGTTGATTCTAGGGCTGGGGCAAGAAATATATGAGATATTTATGTTGTAGGGTCAAAAAATAAAAAATGATAAAGTAAATAAAAATAAAAAAATATATCAGAACCAACTAAAAAAGCTCCTAAAAAACAAAGCTGGATTAATTTGAGAAAATAATAATAATAATAATAATAAATAATAATAATAATAATAATAATTAAAACAGTATTGATTATAACCTAAAGTATGAAATAAATACTATTCTACACTGAAAAAATAAAATAATTTACTAAATTAATACATCGAGGGGGTGGGGAAGAGGAAGAAACTAATCTTCTATGCAGAAGAATTCTAAAATTATTTAGGTAGTTACTCATCCCTCAAAGAGGGGGAGCACATACCCACCCCTTTGTGTGAACTGTGCAGAGTGACTTCCTGCCAAAGCATACAACATGAAAAGGGGGATAGAGAGAGTGATTCTGTAGTGGAAAACCTGACAAGCACTGCCTCAGCTGGGTATTCAATGACATCAATCATCATAAATCATTGCTGACAATATATGTACACTTGATGTGACATGATGAAAATGGCACTTTATGTCTGTGGTTCTCCTTTCAATAACTTATATACAAAGTCTTATAATGAAAAAAAAACATCAGATAAATTCTGACTGTGTGCCATCCTACAAAATATCTGGCCAGTATTCCTTAAAACTGTCAAGGTCATCCAAAACAAGGAAGGTATAAGAAACTGCCACAGTAGGGAAGAGCTTAAAGAGACACGAAATCTAAATGTAATGGGGTGTGATAGATCAGAAAAAGAAAATTGGATAAAAACTAAGAAATTCTAAATAAAATGTAGATTTTAATTAACAATATTGTTAACAACCAAACAAAACCCAAATAGACAATATCTAACCTCAACTGCAAGCCAACATCGTGCAACATCTGAATAGTTGGGAATTCAAATTCTGTTAAAGTTTGTATATATACAACAAAATATACATGAATGAGTAAAACTTTTAATGAATAAGTATAGTTCCACAAACAGAATATCTGCTACTGTACTAAAAGCATTTATTTAAACATGTCAATATCATTCAATACAACGTAAGACACAAAGCTCATTTCTTCTGTTATGAGCCATATGTTAACAAAAACAAAAATCCACCATGTGAAAGGACATTCCGTTGCCTAAAGCTAAAACTGAACTTTTGCAAAGATACCCATGCTATAAAGAAAGCAGAGCCAATATGCAAATATAAGTTTACATCACTTGCCTATATCATGACCTTGTTGTGATTCATTCTTCCCTTTAAAACAGGGAGTTATATCCTGTCTAAAATGACTGTCAGTTTTAAACATGTCGTTTGCTGACTTACACTTATTTTTCTCTAAACTTAGTAATAGGGCTATAGAAATTATGATTTTAAATATTTGAAACATTGATTTTATTGTTTATAAGTAGACAAATACATAAAAGAAATATATATACATTTAATGCTAGTTATTTTAATTTGACCAAAGAAGATTCCACTGAAGAGAATAATAAAAGCCATCATTATCAGCAGTCCATACAGTTCATATTCAGTTTCCCATTACCTTAACAAAGAGCTACCTAGGCAAATGCAATGTCCTTTTCAGATAATGAACTGGGTTTTGCAACATAAATGGTAAACAGGAGTTAGTCTGGTACAGTACATAATATAAAGCACTGTGGCTAAGCACTAAATACTCTACTGTAGACATGACTCCAACATACTAAGACACTTGAGTCATTAAATACTATATAATAAAAAAAATTGGATATCTTAAAATATTGATGATACTATGAAAAGAAACACTTGTTAAATTATTACTTTATCTACAAAATTTATTTTGAAAGAACTGCTATTAAAAATAAATATAATTATTTTACATAAGAAATTATGTTAGAGATATATAAATCATTAAAGTTTTTGTTTCAATGTCATTCTTGGATTTTATATTTTCAAATTTTAGTAAATAAGCAACTGATTCCTTGAACCCTTTCTCTGCTCTGGGTGTGGAAGCATTCAGGGTATTAAAAATGTTTGTTTGTTCTTAATTTTACTAGACACTCATAGCTGCTACAATTCTTTGATTGCACCCAGTCTTGAAATTGAGCTTTTATTTTTTATCCAACTCCAAGCACTTTGAAATTAAAGCTTTCAGCATAAAAATTTTTTAAAGTTTTCCAACAACTACTGCCATTTATTTCAGATTTTCCACTTAGCAGAAAAGAAATTGCCCAGTAGCTCTGTGTCTGTTCTATCTGTAGCGGGTATTTATGTGCATCTGTGTGCATGGCTTTCTTATCCTTCACATTTTTTTAAAAAAAGACCTGCTAGCATCTGGGAAATATTCCATCTACTTTATCCCCCTGTAATCTAGCAGCATCTCCCATAGGAAAAGTGTTTGAAATTTTCTGTAACACCACTTGTCTGAAATGTTCTTTTGATACCAACAATGTTATATGATAACTTACTTGCAATAAATTAGTGCTTCACTTTCTTTTTGATACCTTCTCTCCTTAACACTAATGAATTGCCTCTTCCAAAAAGTCTTCCTTTGACTTCAGAGTGAGTATCAGATCGTCTTCCCTTGTATAGACGTGTAACTTGGCAAGCCCTGTAGCCCACTACTCATTATACTACATTACAATTATTCCCTGGACTCTTTTACTACCTTGGCTTTCTCGGTATACCTCTTTACCCTAGCACATGGTAAACTTTTATTGACATAAAATGACTAAATTAAGCAAAAGTGAATGTTTTCAAAGGAATTTCTTCTAAATTACATTTTCCTGTGTGAGATAATATTCAAAAAAATTTTTTTTGATGTAATTTTACTTTTTAAAGCATAATTCATAAATATACACAAACAAAAGAGCAAATTATTTGGTGTTTTCTGTCTGTTGTTGATTAAATAAACCACAAGTGGAGGATGCTCACTAATAAATTCACAAACACTTCTCCCTCTCTCTTCCAATTTTTTTTCTTCCTTGTTAAACTGCATTTAAAGTGACTTTGTTGGTATTGCTAAATTAATCACTTGAGCCAGGTACACCTGTCTGAGTTAAGGTGCATTCACTTTGAGTATGTTAATTTATAGCTGAAGAATGTCAATTTCACTCTGCAACTGAGGCACTGGCTTTCAGTTCTGGAAAATACCATCACACACACACACACACACACACACACACACACAATCACACACACACACATCACTGAGTATATTATTTACATGGGTATTAAAATTTTGTAAGCCTTCTTTTTTGGAAATACCAGGACAACTTAACTACTAAAATAATACATATTATCAACTGAATGTATCTATAAATATCTTAGATGTATTATTCAATAAATGAAATAATGGCAATTTGCCACTATTAGACCTTAGTTGAGCTTATAAAAATGAATGTCTTGCTTTTAGCACTATTAATAATTTACATCAGTAAGTTTATTAGGGAGTAATGCCAACAAGAAATAAACATGAAGTCTGTTTTGGAAAGCTTCATAATTTCTAAAAATCAGATTTTGTTATTGATGTAAATTAATTCACTGGAATCTCATTTTACTTTGGTGTAAAGGCAGGTTAAGGGGAAAAAATGACTATGCAAATAGGGTAAAGCAATGAAGTGCATGAAATACATTTAATGCGTTCTTCAATTGGAAGCAATACTAATAGATGCTACCCTCCATGAAATGTGTGTCTGTGCTAGTCAAGGGAAATTGAGCTTTATTTGAGGCCAAATCTAATTCAAGCTTTTGAGGATAGGGAATTGTATACAATGTGTGTGTGTGTGTGTGTGTGTGTGTGTGTGTGTGTGTGTGTGTGTGTGTGTCTCTACTCACAAAAGTTGAGGTTTCTCAAACCCTCATATTGTTAGCAGTAAGAGAAAACCAGGGGAAATTCTTTCTGTTCCCTCCTTCCTCAAATATTAGTCTTCCCACATATAATATTTGCTGAAATAAATGGAAATCTATATTTTGACATTAATAGACAGCTATGATACCCAATGGGATTTCTGAATAGCAGACCCACATCACACATTAACCACATATGTGTGAGCATATGTTTATGCATAGATATGTCCAGAAATTGACCTAATAAACTGTTAGTAATAGTTGTCTCTGAAGAGGAACTAAGAGTCTAGGAAGACAAAAGTCAGAAAAAAACCTTCATTTTAAAAACATTTTTTAACTTTTAGAACTTCTTTGCATTTTATAGTATGTAAAGATATTATCTATTCAAAATTTTATGTATTTAAATTGTGTATGTGACTTTTGTTATACCTCAAACCAACAGGAGCAATAAGGATAGTGAGCATTTATTGAATGTGGTCCATAAACTAATCACCTGAAATGCATGACCTCATATAATCCACTTAATAAGCTTTTAAAGGAGCACTGTTATATGATGGAACAGTTCTCCAGAATCAATAACCCATAGCACTATGTTCTATGGGACCTTGATAATTCTCAGGTTGATAAACCTAAATAATAAGATAATCAGTTTCAGTCTTACCTCGGAGCAACAGGTTTCTACATTGTTAGAGTACCGACCTTTAATAAATCTTGTCAGATCAATTCACTAGCCCAAGACTGCTGTCTGCAGATATGCTTATTTATCATTTGAACTTCAATCTCATGTATTTTTAGACTGACTAGATGAACAACTAAGCATCTGTATCTCCATCTGATCCCACCTTGCATTGTAGCTATACCTAGATCTTAGCCTATCAACCTGGATGCCACTGCACGTTACAAGTTAAAGCAAAAGGAGAGATTGAGCCCTAAACTCTCTCAGTTACAGAATTTTGCCAAATGTTGAGAAATCTCAATGTGATATTATTTTATGCCTGGGGGATTTGGGGAAATTTTGCCTTAAAAAATAGGGTTGGTAGAAGTTCTTGACTATTTGTGTGTGTGTGTGTGTGTGTGTGTGTGTGTGTGTGTGTGTAATGATCCTTCTCTCATATAGAAAAAAAAATGGATTCAATTACATGTCACTAGAAATTCATGATACTGCATGGTTCATACCACTACATTTCCAAAACAGTATTTATTTTTTACAATAGAATAAAAAACTACATGAGATGTTTTAAACATTTCTTCACATATCACTTAATAATTTTGTATGTTTGTCACTTGGTAATAATTCAGTCAATCTCGTATATTAAAAAGGGAGACTTGTTTCCCTCATTTGCTGGGAAAAAAAATGACCACAGAATATTCTTAAAGTTCTACCAAAGTTTGATCTCTTTCATCTTTCTTTCCTAAGTGGAGGAAGAAGTTTGTCTTTTAGAAAAATAAAATAAAAAAAGAAAATCTTACCAGAAAAGTATTAAAAAGTCATTGAAAGTAAAATGTGATTGCTAATTAATATCATCATAATTAGGCTTTTATAAATCTATTTTGACTGATTTCCTGGAAACTTTATCAGATCACTATAATTTAGTTAATACTAATATCTAAACAGGAGTTCACATTTAATCTACAATAAGGTAGAGTGTAAATGTTTATCTATGAATTTTACCAAAAATATCGAGATAATTTGAAGGAATGTCAAATGTTTGAAGTGCAAACTCATCCAAATCTACATGGGGATCACTTTTTTGCCTTGAGTGCACTTGACTTGAAAATATAGGCAACATTTTTCCTAATTCCTTGGAAAAATATTTATGCATAAATCTTGTGTCTTCTTTACTATGACTTTTTTTTAATATTATCATCTCTGGTTAGTTTCAAGCAACTGATTAATATCTATCAAAAAATCATAATATTATTTTCAAGGAAAATAGTTTTTTGAAGTCTGCTGAAACAGGGAAGAATTCCTCTAAGAAACAATTTATCAATATCTATAAAATTTCTCAAGGAACAAAAAAATTCATAATTTAATATTTAATGTAAATATGACTCAATTTGCACTGTAGTCATCATGGAGTTTTATTAATATTTTTTAAACAACAAAAACAGCAGCAACAACAACAACAAAAGAAAACAAAACAAAAACAAAAACCTGAAAGGCATTGTAATCTAATAAATTCTGTGACAGCCCAAATGGAATTCTAGCCACACAGATGGCAATGGCCCTGTCCAAAGTTACTTGTGACTAAAGTTTATTTAACTTTTGAAAGTTTGAAAAAAGGAAGAACTTTAAAGGACTTTGTGGGAGAAAAGGGGGAAAAGGGGGAACTTATTTTCTAATTTGCAAAATGGCCAAGACCAAACTAATGTTTTCAGCTGCGGCAATAACAAGAATAACAACAACAAAAGATGAAAATTACTCAAAATAGGTATCGCTACTCTTATTCCTCTGAATCAATGACTTGTCATTTTATTTATTAAAAATTGCTTTGTAGGAGTGCTCTACTTCCTGGCCACCTTTTCTTACATTTCTCCTGAGAACATGCTGTGTATTGGTAAACCATCATAAGTTGCAGAATTCATCTCTCTTATTCTCATTTGGGCTTTTTTACTCCTGATATTTTCCCCCATCAGTTAATTTTTTCAGCATGAGATGAAGAGGCACTCTACCAAAAAGAGCATTTGATTCAGGCAGAAAACAGTATATTTTACTTACTGATCCTGGGTTTGGGATATTATCTTTAATATTTCTTTGACTACAAAATAGAGTAATATGACCACCTACCTCTTAGGGTTATTTAATTAATCACTTATTCTTCCAGAAAAAATAACTGAGCACATACTTGATAGAAACTGAGCTAACAGACTAAAATGTTTATGGTTTAGAGGGGTAAAAAGATGGTAGCACCTGAGAGTAGTTAAAAGAACTATCTCCTATGGGAACATAAAAATGCACTAGAATAGGCCTCCTAAAGGAGGTGCTAACTCAATTTATACTTGAAGATGTAGTAGGAGCTAAATAAAGAAAGTCAGTTAAGCTACTCTTGAAATATGGAAGAACATGTAAAGACAATGAAAATTAAGAAAGTATGGTCTGTCACTGAAGTCATACTTGGAATGAGATGTGAAATGTAAGTAGAACCCACTGTATAAGAGTAGGTAAAGATAAGAGATGGTGCAAGAAAAATAAGTAGTACACATATCATTAAGGGTCTTCTATGTCTGGATTATCTCAGCAATAAGAGCTGACGAAGAAAGTTTGGTGCAGAGTAATGTTTTGGAAACCTATGACTCAGACAGAAATGTTAAAGACTGTTAGAGGTAAGATGTGGGATCCAGGATTACATCTTTCATATGTATCCTCATCACAAAACGCAGTTCATAAATCATAGTAGGTATTCAACCATAGAATTGGAGGCAATAAACAACCAAGATATCAAGATCAATAAAGCACTCTGGAGATATTAAATATTATTCTTCAAACAAAATGTAAGGGGGAAAGATTTGTTGATTGCTTCCTTTCGAATCCCCACTTGTCTCCTAGTCATGTCCCTCTTCTCGCATGGGCTGAATATGGCATTGCCTCACTGCTCCTGTACCATAAATAAAATTCTGAATTCAGAGCATGCTTTAGGGGAAAAAATCTCACTATAATATTCATAACCTCTTGCTCATTTTGGTACCTTGAGATTGAGAGTGTCAATTCAAATCATCAGTACTGCACTCTCAGAAACAGAGTCTGTGGGTGAGAATTAGCTGGGGGCTTACCTAAAGCACTAAATAGTCTGCTGCTGTGCAAAGGCAGACATGATCAATTCATGAAAGTACATTTGAGCATTAGTTACTGTTCACCTGCAAACATTTATTGATACAGATCAAACTTTCTCCGCAAATGGGACAGAAACCTTAAGTGTTATTATGTACTTAATTTTTCATGATTGTCTTCTGTTTAAAGGGAAGTTCTTTTTTTCTGATTTAGAATCATAAATCAACTTTAAATCCTCTTGTTTACCACCAGCTTCATAAAAAGTGAAACTGTCATGGGATCATGGAGGTGGGTACTCTAAAGACTGTCTTTGCCAACACAATCATTTCTAAGATGAGTGATCTGAACCCCAGAACACTGGCTATTTGCCTAGGGACATATATGTCCAGTGATGCCAAAGTTTGCAATTTGAATCGGTGTTCCTCATTTTTTAGTTCAAAGATCATTCAGTATACAAAACGACAAAAAGCAATTTGAAAATCACCATATATTAAAATCTAGAAGGAAGAAGACATTAAATGAATTCATAATTAAATATGTTTTGATGTATTAGTTTTAAGACTATCAGGTCAACTAATTATTTTTCTTTGTTGTGGCACATCTTTTACCCAGAGTATCTAAATGAAGAAATAAAGGCACCTAGTACTGAAATAATAATAATAATAATAATAATAATAATAATAATAATAATAATAATAAATGTCAAGGGTTATGGCCATCTAAATATTTGGTTTTATCCTACTTTTGTTTTTTATCCTCTTTTAGGCCCGAGAATATGAAGGAAGTTGCTATAGAAAAAACAAGACAGTAAATAGACAAAATCACCTGGACTGTCAAGAAAACTCTGTGACTAGATACACAGAGTCCAGCTGGCTGTCCACTTAGAATGTGAGCTGAGCAGGCAGAAGGCATTTCTAATTCCTTGGGAAACAGCATGGAGCCCTGCATCACAGATATCATTGTTATCAAGATTATTAGTAAGATGGTTCCTTGCTCCACCAACCTATAGAGATGATTCTTATTTGTCACAACAGGTTAACTTTCTAGGATTTCAGTTAGCTCACATCAAAACAAATGTTTTAATGTTAAAAAATATTTCTTGGGAGTATGTCCAAGGCAGAAAACACTCTGAGAGGACCCCCATGCTCCTCCAAGACATTTTTTAAAGCCCAAGAACAAGCAAACACAAAAGCAGAATGTAGAGTATGTTAGTGCTTCTTAAACTTAAATGAAGCTTCATGTTTAGTATGCCTGCAGTGGCCTCAGAGATTCTGCAGCTATAACAAACTCTCAAGTGATACCAGTGATACTGATGTGCTGATCACAGTTTGAGGCAAGGTTATTGTTCAATAAATAATTTTGCAGGTACTGCAGGCAGACCTCTACAAAAACATAAAGAACATTTCTAAATTACTTAAAATATACTCCTGAATTTTGGAGATATCTTCCAAACCATTTATTTTTATGAAGAAATAAAATGAGATAAAAATGTTTTAAATATCTACATTTTCTTGAAAGACAACAACTATGATTTCATATTATAGTTTCCCAATTATGTTCAATTGAATAATGATCCCACTAAAATATCAACTAATATTTTAGGTTACATTTAGAAACTAAACTGCAAATACTTATTAGGCAACTTGGGTTGTACCCAGATCTATGCAAGTAGTAGCAGCAGACACAAAAAGATGAAAGATTCTTTGCTCTCAAGGGACTTACAATTTCACTGAGAATACAAATAAGGGTATAGCCATACATATGCACAATATCATAGATTCATTTAATAAATACTTATTCAATGACTTCTTTTTTTTTACGCATTGTATGAAGATAGTCTAGCCATTCCTTCATGGCACATAAAAACATGTAACTGATGTATTTTAAGTCTATTATGTAATATGTGATGATACAGATATAATGAGTAGGTTATAAAACCAAGTTAACATTTAATTTTCTACATCTGAGTTGTTTAAACATCTATTTAAATCAAAACTTTATAGCTTTTCCAGCTCTCCTTTTGATATCTATACCTCTTTCTCAAAATTAACTATATGCAAACAATTCCAATAATTAACAAAAGAAATGAAACAATTCTACTGAATAACATGTGGCTTTCTTCCTTTTCCTGATGAGCATGTCAAATTAAATAATATATGATTTGTGAGAGACCTCAAATCTTATAAAAACTTCAAAGTAAGGAAATTTAAGGATCAATATTATTCCCCTAACAATAAGAAATCAACTACAGAGTCACAGAAAAGCTTTCTTATTGCTAGGAAAACTTCTTATCAGCATAAAGATGCACAATTATCTGTTGAGTCCCCTTCTATCATCAAGGAATATGTTAGTGATATGTTTCATGCCGGATAAACTAAATATAATTTCTGTCAGAAATCAAGGGCATGTTAATGGATTCTGGAAGATTTATATGACTATGATTTGAAACATCTTCAGTTTCTCTTAAAGAACAGTTTTTAGTACCTTAGAATCTCCTAGAAAGATTAAACTACTAATGCCTAGACCCCACCATCAGATATTCTGACTTGATTGGCTTAGTGAGGTGCTACTAACATAGTATTCCTTTAAAAAGATTTTAACATGCTACCTAGATTGATAACCACTGCTTTAATCTATTAAAAGGGGAACCATCCTATGATATTAAATGTAGCTGGTGTATAAGCTATAAACCAAGGTTTATAAGTTATAAACGTTGGACACCTTATTTAAACCTCATCTGTAAAATGTAATAATAACTAACTTGTAGCGTTTTTTTTTTTGCAGATTATTATTAATTTATGTAAACTGTCTACAAAGTTGGTTTCAGAAAGTTCTTGCAGTTTTGCAGTTATTAACCATACCTGTGGGACTGGTGGTTTTATGTCATGTGGTCCTGGGAGCAGTGTAAAAGCATTGGTAAGACATTTTAGGGAGAGTTGGCTAAAAGCACCCTGAGAACTTTGCAAATGTCATGGTATAAAGCCCAAATACCACAGCCAATGAAGAATTAGTGTAAGAATCTACTAAAATTATTTTCATTGTTTCTGGAAACGAACCATAGGTACTAATGAATCGATAAAACTGATTTCTTTACATTTACATTCCAATAATAAATAAGCATTTGAAATTCAACTCAATCTGTTCAAAATGAAATTCTTAGTTCCTTTTTAAAAGTTGAGATATAATTCATATACCATAAAATTTACTCTTTTAATGTGTATAACTCAATGTTTTCAGTATATTCATAAGGTTGTGCATCTATAACCTCTCACTAATTTCAGAATATTTTCATCTCACTAAAAAGAAGGCCCACAACCACTAGCATTCATTCTACTTTCCTTCCTCCTCCCCTCTCCTCCAGCTCCTGGCAAATACTAATTTGATTTCTATCTCTACAAATTTCCCTATCTGGAACATAGCATATAAAAATAATCATATAATATGTACCTTTAGAGTCAGGTTTCTTTCACTTATATACTGTTTTCAAGACTCATGCTTGTAGGATGTATTAGTGCTTCATTCCTTTTAATGGATAAATATTATTCCATGCTATGGATATACTCTTTTGTTTATCCATTCATTAGTTGAACATGTGGTTTGTTTCCATACTTTGGCTATTACGAATAAGGCTGCAAAGAAGATTTGTATGAAAGCTTTTCTTCAGACATGTTTTCAATTCTTTTGGAAATGCATATGTACGTTTAGTATGTTTTTTTTTACTTTTGCATGAATATTTACTTAATGAATTATCTGAAAGGAGTTATGTTTCCCTCTAGATGTATAAGTGCTAAGTCATATTGTAACTTTTACTTTTTAAATAACTCCCAAACTGTTTTCTAAAGTGGCTGCACAATTTTACATTCTCACCAGCAACATTTGAAGGTTTAGGCTTTTTCACATCATCCCAACACTTCTTACTGTCTTTTTGATATAGCCAAATGAGTAGTTGTAAAATTATTATTTCAATTTATATTTACCTAATGGCTATGAGAATGCTTTCACTGCAATATTGTCAGTAATATCAAAAATAATTCATGAATCACCTAAATATAATAATGGAAACAAATCTACAGGATTATTGTTAAGTAAAAATAAAAAAACGTTGCAGAATAACATACAGAGGACACTATTGAAAAAAGGGGGACTACAAACACATATGCACTTAGCACAGGGCCATTACTTAATTATTTGGGAGGGGAACATGTACTAAAATATATGAAGCATCTATCTCATAGCCTAATAAATAATAGGCTTTTAAATTTTCTCTCAGTCTTAACAATAATCCTTAAAAAAAAGGCATTATTGCTTCTTTTCACTCAGAACATATTGTAGGAATCTGTGGGCTCATTTGCCCATGACCTCACTCTTTTTTTCTGTCTCCTACTTCTCCACCTTTATCCACTTGGCTACTGTAGAAACCGATTTATTGCATAAGAACCTAACTCCAACATACAGTTCTTAATTTAGAGACGAGGACAGGACTCAATTTGGGCCGCAGTGCCATTACCCTGAGGTTTGGGGCTGCAGAGTGAAAAATATCTCCTTCTAGGTGGTCACATATATGTTAGAAAAGTTAGAACCCAACTTGGACAATGACAATTTAATGTCAGCAAGTCTTTTAACACATTTCTTTGACTCCAAACCTTTCTTTCTAGAACATCACACTTATTTTATGTGTGACACTATTTTAAGCACTTTGTGAAATGTAAAAATGAGATAAAAAAATTAGTTAATATGTGATAGAGTGAGTAAAAACAGTTAGGAAAAATAAAGTTGGATAAAAGTTATTAGTTTGTATATTCATATGAATTATCAGGATAATGGCAGTTTGATTTTGTTATTAATATGTAACATAAACTTTACTTATATTAAGACAGTATATCCTCCAAGTGGCATATAAAAGGGTATAAATTTAAAGATTCTTTGGAATAGAGAAGAAATTGAAACAATCTAAAATTCTATTAGTAAGGAAAAAAAACAAACAACATGTATCCATGACATGTACAAATGTAAAAGAATGGAGCATGTTTACATATAGTGACATGCAGCTATTTCCAAGATGTACTGCTAAGTAAATATGTCACCAGGTTGTGCTATCATATTGTTAGTTTATCTTTAAAATTTTGTTTAAGACAGTCCTTACTGATTTTTTTTCTTCTCTCCAACATATCCCTTGATAAAAGCACACTGAACTCAAGAAAAAGCATAAATTCCAGGGTTAAGTCTGCCAGCAGGAAACACATAAAAACCCCAAGGATCACAGCTAAGAAGTGGTTTCCAACATCTAGAAAGGTTCAAGATGGAAGCCCAAAACCTTTTTCAAGCTACCTTTGGATGAAATTTTCTTCATTAGCATACTAAAAGTCATGCTCAGAAGTGGAGATTTAACATTAAAATAAGACATGATGCATGGCAGGCATGTTCTAAGCATGCTTGGAAACTAAGCATGCTCCCTTGAAATTCCTAGAACTCTCATCTTTTTTCAAAAATTTCCCACCCCTGAATCTGCCTACCTTCCTCCAACTCTTTAAGAACTTCCTGATTATCTAAAATTGGAGAGAAGAAATTTTTAGAGCAAGAGCTCACTCTTATCTCTTCTTTGATCAAGTAAAGTTTCTGACCTGCTTTATCAAATACAGTCTCGTTATATTGGCATGAGTGACAACAGACAGAAGAACCTTGATTTGAGGTCTCTGACCCACAGGGGTAAAGGAAAAAAAAAACAATCAAGTTAAAGAACCATAAGCACATTTTATAGCATTAGAGTTAGAAAACAAATGAAAAAATAGAGGTAAATACTACAAATTGGTAAGGGAGAGAGGGAACAAACAAAATTTGTAAAGATGCAGTCATATCAGTGATAAATATGAAGGGCACAGTACATCAGACTGAGTATAAAACGAGACTTTTATTCTTTAAACTATGTGTTTACATATTTTATTACTTCTACATTGATAAATATCTAAGGTAAAAATAAAAGGTAAAGAGTAAGTCTATTGATGCTAAATGGGATTGTTGAACACATGTTTTTTGTATAGTGCCATCTATACTATCTTAAGTATTTAGAGCCAAAAGAACATTTCTATTTTATTACAATAATCAATATACTACATTTCCTTAGATATGCTTTTAAACAGCACCAAAATAATATTTATCACTTAGTCTACTATGCACTGTTTTTTTTTTGTTGTTGTTGTTGTTTTGTTGTTGCTTTTGTCTCTGTCAGTTGCAACACTTGGCTCTCTGGGCTTCCCAAGAATTACATATTTTTCCTATATTTTATGTGGCTACTGCAGTAGCTATCTTCATGGAAATCAATTTCTTAGGAAAGTGCGACCAAAAAGAGCACAAATTAACAATGATTGTGATGTTTACAGAATAAAAACAGATAATTATCTTTAGATATGCATAATTTGTTTTTGAATTTACTTCTGTTCGGTGACTGAAAAATTAAAAATAACTTGGAGGAAGATATAATAAAAATGTAATACTATTTATTTCTAATTCTCATGACCTAAAATAACTTTAAAATACTCTGGTAGTAAAAATCTGGGCTACATGAGGTATTGAGTCCAAAAGCTGGATAGATCAATTCAATTTATATATAATGTTATTTTTTAATTTGCAGGGATAAACACACAATTCTTTAGTATATTTACTGAAATCTATATCCTGAATAATTGGCTTTTATTGTTATCAAATGGATCATTTTTACCATTTGTAGAAAGGACGGAGGCTTCAGATGACAGTTCAATTATATTATATATAGTACTCCCCTAGAATAATCATTTTCAGATGAAGAAAAAAGAATTTGCATCAACTTTAAAAAAATTCATAGATATAATGCATCTTGAATAGAGTAGAAAAATATAAGGACAGACAGTTCTCAAAGTTTGCTTCAAGTGATTTCATTACATAGTCATCTGCTGATTAATAAGTATTCAAAGACATATTGTCCCATAATGGACTTAAGTAATTTATTAGAAATGCATACATTGCATCTGTTTGTCAAAAATATTTTCTGGTAATTATTTTTGGCTTTCTATTATAGGCATAATATTACAATTGTAAGAATACATGAAGTTTTATTTATACATTCATATAATATTAATGCATTCACCAGAAGCTTTGATACACTAAAAGTTCACTGGAAAATATAACAGTGAACAAACTGAATAATCATAATTCTGCTTGTATCTCACTCCTTAGTCTTAAAGTTTGGTTAAATAATGTATTGATGACAAAAAATTCCAATGAACTGAACTGCTCTCAAAGCTATACATAATAATTATTCAATGTGATTTTGTTTTTATACTATTTTAATGTTCTTTTTCCCATACTTGGCCTTCCATCACAAACCTTCAATCCTTTTACTTTTACTGAGGGAATATTGTTAACTTTGATAATCAGAAAAACAAACAACTATTAGTAACAATTTCCTCTTTCATTACAGATGGGATTGACTCCTGGTAAAAAGATATTTAGGCCCAAACAACATATACCTTTTCCCTGAATGACAAGACTTTGGAGATGATCCCACCTATTCAAGAAGATATTTCAATAGCAGGAGCAACTTCGAAAGTATACAAGCAATGTCTCTCAAATTTCCCACTCTCAGAGGCATTAGACTATGCATTCTTCTAATGTGAGTATCACACTCATTATCTTTGTATCTCCTCTGTTTAAAAATTCTTCTGTTTCAGAGGAGGTATTCAACAGACAAAATATTGAAACAAATATTATGTCCAGAAATTTTATGGTACTGTGTATGTATATTCTCTCCAACATATTTTAAGTGTGTTATTTTTCCCCCAGTCATTCATCTTAATACCCTGTGTCAGCTTGGGTCCTCCAAGAAGTATGTACAAAAACCAAGACAGAACAAGAGGTTTGTTGAGAATAATGCCTGTGAAGGATAAAGCAGAGAAAGCAGGAGTAGAAGGGGAAAGTCTTTGAGCCATGAAAAAAGAAGAGAAAAAAGAAGGATTGAGGAAGAGTACACCAGACTATTCTACCACTCTGAGAAAGTCTTGGCCAGTTCAATGGGAAGCTCTATTGCAAAAATTGACTGAACAGGAGTCCAACTTGAACAAAAATGACTAGCTCTTACTATCTTGCCCATGCACAGTCATTGGTTTGGGTCATTTTGGAAGAATATGTCTTCAGCTCAAACACTATAGTAGAGGCCAAAGCCCTGTAAGATGTTAATTAACAGCTCTATTGTCACAAGTTCTCTAGTGAAGAGCATTATGAGAGGCACATCTCTATAGAAACGGTATGTACCTACTCCAAACAATAATTATAATAGCAGAAATATCCTTTCCTGAATTCTCTACCTGGCACACATCTACTCTGTCTATATAGATGATAGATGATGATAGATGATAGATAGATAGATAGATAGATAGATAGATAGATAGATAGATAGATAGATAGATGATAGATGATAGATAGATAGATAGATAGATAAGTAGATAGATTAGATAGATTATAGATGATAGATAGATGATAGATAGATAGATGATAGATAGATGATGATGATAGATAGATAGATTATAGATAGATAGATAGATAGATAGATAGATAGATAGATAGATTATAGATAGATAGATGATAGATAGATAGGCAGGTATGATATTACTATAATAGGTCTGAAGCCAGTAAACTATCTTAACAGTGTATATACATGGGATGGGCACAATATATATACAATTCAATTTTGAGTAGATATATAGATATCTTCTCAAAATGATCTTTGAGCTGTTCATAACATCTTATTGGTCTTCCACATAATTAATAAACTTATTTTAAATTTTGATATGTATTCTTTTTATATATGCATGAGAATCATGGTTTTTAATATTTTAAAAATGTATACTTTAACTATAGACTGGGGTCAGACTGTTTGAGTTCAAATCCCTATTTTACCATTTAATCACTGGTTGACCTAGAGCAAATTGAACTCTTCAAATCACTTTTTTACATATAAGAACAATATTACTTTGTTCACATGACTTTTGTAGAATTATTGCAATGCAAAGTTCTTAGAATATTACCTGCAAATGAGCAATCTATAAATGTTTCTTCTCCTTTGATTCTTTCTTCTTCATTTTCTTATACAGTTTATCCAAAACAATTTGAAAGTTGCTCATTTAGCTATACTGTATATTTTCAGAATACTCTTTCATAGATTTAAATAAAAATTCATTTATGGTTGTATTTACTAATAATTTATTTCATCCTACCATGAGAATTCACTAAGTACCTCCTGTTCAGCAATTAAATAGGATGGGATAGTTTGATATTCCTTTTCTCCTATTTACTCTGAACGCTGAGTTATCATAATTGCTTTCTCTATGAAGTGTGACATTTTGACCAATCAATATCATTGACCTCATGGCATCAGCCACACATCTGAACTTATAACTCAAATTATAGGCAATCAGGAGATAGTATTCTTGTCCTTAGTTATTTCTATGACAAGCATCCTGCTTCCATATCTTTCTCAGTGAAAGTGATGTCATGTCATACCAGATTTCAAGGTTGTTTAGGTTGTTTTGCTGTTGCTGATTTTTTTTTGGTAAGGAAACAAATTGAAATAATGAAATTAGGAGGTTCAGTCACACAATCACATGTCAGACTGTATCTGTTCAAATTAGGATTCCTTGGATCTTATAGCTTTATTTTGGTAATAGTTGTAGTAGCAGTAATTACAACAACAATTAATATATGACACTTCACAGTTTTCACATTTCTTCCTCATAGTCTCCTAATTTATATAGTTCTGTAATTTATATCATCTTCATTTTGCAGATGCAGGAACTAAGGACAAGAGAGTTTAACTGAATTGTCCCCAGCTTGCAGAGCAGCAAGGAGCAGCAGAGCTAGGGCTCAAAACCAGCCAGGCCATTTGATTTCAATCCCTTTGCTCAGCCCATTACTCCATTCTTGCCCCACTCACTGGCAAAAATAAATCTCTCCCAGGAAAAAAGCATAAACTATTAAGGTTAACTATTAAGCTTAATGACTACTCCAAGATAGTGAGCGCAATATTAATGCCAGAAAATAACAAATTATAAAAGATGTATGTAAATCACCTGTTTCCTTTCTCAGAAGAGCACTTATATAAATGGGTGATGTTTTAATGTTTTTATATTTTGTAATAACCCAGAATCTAGTCCAAAGGCCAGTATGATTTGAAACCATTTCATTTTGGTATTATTAAAATATTATCTCTAGTTGAAGGTTCCTCTATGTAAATCTTATTACCACTTGATTTAATACTCAGGTTTTCTTAGCATGATCTTTTTCAATTTGATTTTCCTGATTGGCAAATTTCTAGAGATTAATGGGTAGAATTATATGGCTGAAGAGCAGCAAGTAATGCTAGTGAGACTCTTGATTGCATTGGCTCTGGAACAGAGCTTATAAGTTATAACCAAGTCTAGATAATGGTCTTACAAGCTGTAAGCGCTTTAAACCTTTGTTTTCTATCACAGCGTCAATGTTATCTCTAAGAAAAGCATGGTTTTACTTACAATTTGTGAGCTTCATAGCCAGAGGGATAAACATCCTAGACAAAAAGTGACAGATATAAGCATGGCTGATTTTAAAGGGGCAAATGCCTTATAATAAGTAAATTACAGTAATGACCAGGGGTTATAAAAATAAATGTCAAAATAATCCAACTCTGAAAATTATTGGTACTGAAAATAAATTTATTTTCTCTGATCAGTAATCAGAAGGCTTCCAAAACCAAAAAAAACGTATCTAACTGGCAATATTACATTTATTCTGTCTCATACCCCTAAATCAAGTTTCTGTTTGAGAAGTTATACATTTTTTTCCTCAAAACTTCACATTACAGACAGCAAAGCCTTGTGCTCAGACACTATAATATTGGTAGATTCATTTAATAGTTTTTTAAACTTTCCTTCAAAGCAGCATCAGTGTATTTTTAAAAACAACAATCAACTGAATGTCATCTCATAATAAGTAATAGTCTGTTTTCCTGTGCATACAACATAAATATCTGTCACTCTTCCTATGAAGAGTAAATCTATAGTATTTTCTGCTTACTAAATGCTGACTTTCACTAATACATTCCTTCAGAAAATAATCTTATAGGTAAAGGGAATAACTTTTTTAGGGTTCACTCGTGTCTTTGAGGACAAAAACAAAGTTAAAGTCATCAAACCAACAAACAGAAGACTCTATGATGTCCTTTTACTTTGAAACTCAAATTCAGCTTCCAGAAAACCCTACTGGAAGTAAACTAAAGTGAAAAGTACATTCTTTCACAAAGAGATTCAATGCAGACCAACTCCGTTTGCTTTCAGTGTGTTGCAAAGCATTTTATCCTGTTTGTAAGCCTATTTAGAGTCACTAACACCTGAAGTGGGACAATCGATTGTCCATGACATTAAATAGTCTTCAGAATCATATCTCTGTGTGTACTCCAATGCTTTGCAATCCCTTTACCTTTAGTTTTGTAACTTTAAAAATTATTAGAAACATGTAGCCTTCAAGTATAATTAGAAGCAGTGTGCCACTTGGTAGGATGCACTGGAAAGATGTAACGGTTTGTTACATCTGTGTAGCTTTATGCCCACACTTGTAAATGAGAAGTGTTTGTGTAAATATGTGAATATAATGCCACAGTGGGTTGTAATTGTCGAGAAGAAAAAAAGCATCTATTCATACGATGGTCTTATACAATATCACTACTTTTGGTGAGAAATAAAACCAAGATATTCTAAAATTACCAAGCTAAGTAATAACAAGACTAGGCATACTTTCATAACCCTGTGTTAAACAATATGAGACCAGGCATATTTTTTTGTA
The DNA here is from genome assembly GCA_030015415.1 of Cynopterus sphinx. Taxonomy (NCBI): domain Eukaryota; kingdom Metazoa; phylum Chordata; class Mammalia; order Chiroptera; family Pteropodidae; genus Cynopterus; species Cynopterus sphinx. Next base: position 123,630,652 of record CM057383.1, read on the forward strand.
CCTCTCTTAAGTAGTACTGAGAACAAGAAAAATAATTTAGCTAGCTGTTGAAGAAAAGACTTGCTTCTGAAATATTAGACTATAAATCAACTAAAAATTCTTACTGATTAAGTCTAACAACCTGATAACATTTAACATTTAGACTAGCTTTAAGACCTTCACTTTATTGGAATCAATAAATCAAACCTATATCATAAACTGTTCCAGAATTAATCAGTTCCCCACCTTGAAAGACACAGCTTAAAATCACCCAGTGTGGACTTAAAACTCCACAAATATCTTCTCCTAATATACTTTCCTGAAATACCACTAAGACTTTCAAGGTGATGGACCCCATTACTACAGTAGGTCTAATAAATGTAGCAAGAAGGTTTTTCTGATAATTTTTTTAAAGAATTGATAATTGACTAATCATTTACCAGTAATTCAAATATCTCTGTTAAAACAGAGAGTGAAAGAAAATTTTTTTCTGGTGCCACGTCTCACTAATTTGAAAGGGTAGTCACACTTAAAATATGTCTGATAGAGTAAAACCATGGATTTTCCCCATTCTTTCATTCATTTATCAAGTACTAAATATATACTAGGTGATACAGTAGGGGCTATTACTAAAATAGGAAACCAAGCTGACTCCATCCTTTCTTTATGGAATACATAGATGGTTTATATTCTATTCTTTAATGAGCTATCTGCTAGTTATGAGGTTTTGAGCAAGTGACAATTTGTCTAAACTTTACTTTCTTCATCTTCAAAGAAGGATTAATAATAATTTATACAGCTTTGGCGAGGGTTGAATGTGTTTAGTTATGTAAAAAATTTATAATGCTGGGCATTTTTAGGCACTTGACAAAATGTAGTGTTTTTTTTTTTTTTTTTTATTTAAACAGCAAAGAACAAAAAAAATCTAAATATAATGAAAAAATGCAAATCATATCGATTGCTAAGAAAGAAAAGGAATTTAAGAAAATAATATAGGGTCTAGAGATGTAGTCGAAGGACATTTGTCTGACAACATGATATTGTAGTTGCTACTCAAAGCGTAAGAACGAGTCATGAGAAGATAGAAGGTCACCCATTTCAGGTAGAAAATAAAATTCAGGTACATGCAAAGGCCTTAAAATAGGGAAGATTCTTCAGGATGTAAGCAAGTCCAGTACTGTTAGGGCTTAGTGAACAAAGTGAGAGAACTAACTACTAGTACTCTGGGCAAGCTCTAATGGTTGGATACTCAATGGTTCATGTAGGGTCGGCACTGCCTAGCCGAGACAGTCCTTAGTGCTTAATTTCACCAAGTATACAAGTTGGACAGTTCTATACCCTCAGGTTACATCAGAGATGAATGAAGATGGGAAGACCCCCCCACAAAAAAATACATCCAGTTTGGTCAACCTGAAACAGCTTTTAGCAAAGGCTGGAGAAGTCATTATGCATATCATTTTGAACTAATGACTGTTTTGATTCTAATCTGTTTAACATGAAGCAAAGTGGAGGCAGATTTATTGGTTGGACCTTCACGAATATCACCAACTTGTACATTGTTTATTGAGAAACTGAATTGATTTACAAAACAGTAATATTGCTGAGACTGAATTCTCTTTTTATATATATACAGTAGCTAGAAATACACAATATTAGGCAGAGAATACATTCTATGCAGACACATTTTATTTCACTTTATTTTATTTCTCTAGAGGCAAACATTTAGATTCACTTTTAGGAGAGTTTAATATATCGAAACTCCCAAAAAATCTGTGCAGTAGTATTTAAAAATATGCAACGTTTTCTGACTTAATTTTTATGAATATTTTATTTAGTACTTATTAAAGTGTTTATACTTGGTATTCTAAAAGTCTCAAAACAATAAATTGAAATGTAAGTCAATAAAATAATCCTTTCATTTTAGGGTATTATTGTATCAGGGTATCCCATGAATCTTGAGGAGATTCTATTACACTATGGGAGTTTCAGTCTACCATTATTACTCAATTAAGTCCCTGTCATCCAGGTCAGGAAGCCTTTATAAAACTTGAGATGTTACTCACATTCATTTTAAAATAATAGAAGATTGTGAAATGTTTCTTTTGGAATAGTTCACCTTTTATCCCCTACAAATACATAAGTTTGGCTGCATAAGTGCACAACTGTACTACAATGCAATCAATCCAATAATCATCCCCATATTCACTAATTAATTATGTTTTTTAATCAAGGCAACATTATTTATTCAAAACTCTGATACATCTCCCATACAGGATCCATCAAGAAACCCTAATACATATATCTGAGCCAAGAAAATAAAATACAAATTCTTTATTCCCAGAATTACAAGATGGTATGGTCTACACTACACGTTTATTGATAAGTTAAAAGTCTGTGCATGTCAAGGGATTATGAGTCTATAAAAACTGTGTAATTCAAATTTAAATAGTAGGGGAAAATTCTAAAATATGTTCAATGTGTGTGTGTGTGTCTATGTGGGTATATGTATATATTTTTACACATTTTGTTTGAACATAAATATCAGATCTTCATTTTGTCAAGCTTCTCTTTGTTTCAGAGAGTTGGTACTTTAACTACCTAACAAATTTTAAAATAGATTTGTTTCCTTTTTTTCTCCTGTGTTTTGCTCTTCCTTATTATGAACTCTACCATGGTGAAAACTTATATCTGATTGCTACATCTATTGCTAGCACTAGGCCCACTTAAACTGTTGTAAATACACAAAAAAATCAGACTCTCCTTAATGCTTATAATCTCTCTGTATTTCTGTGCATCTGTCTTTGTCTATCTTACACACACACACACACACACACACACACACACACACACACACTAAAGCCCTTTACTTTTCAATAGAGAAGTGATTTAGGGTAGGCTATTGCACTTTTAAACAGACAGCTCCAAAATTTCAATGATTTAACATAAAGAAATCACTCATGGCCATGAGTATAGGAGGAGGAAAGGGGCTCTGTTCATGCAATTATACAAGGACTCAGGATCTTTCCTTTTTGGCACCTGCTAGGGCACAACAGACTTGCACTTCACCTTCTGAATCCAGCTAGTTGTCAGGGTAAGACAGATGGATTGTGTGGGTTTTTATTTTACTGAGAATAATTGACATATAATATTATATTAGTTTTAGGTGTGTAACGTGATTTGCTATTTGCATATATATCATCAATTTTTTTTTAATGTTGCTGGTCTAGAGGTCACATATGTCACTTTTGCTATTTTCTACTGGCCAGAATCCAGTTGCATGGTCCTACCTAAGTGCCAGGAAGATGAAAACACTTGCCTCACTGGTCTCAAGAGGGAAAAAAGGGAGAATCTGATGAACCTATATCATTCTCTAGCATGAGTTTCTTGTAGATTACTTGACCCATTGATACATATATTATACACATGAAATAAATTGGCTCAGATCAGAATACAAATAAGAACTGAACAAATAATCACTAAAACTGTGGAAAAGTGATGCCAATAGACATCCTTTCACAAACTAACACAAACACACATTGATGCATCTGAAAGAGCTGGGAATGGAGTAAAATGCTTGAGGGGATATGGGTTAGTACAAATGCTTAACAAAAATGATTGTTACCCCTATAATATAATTAATACAATTAATTTCACTATATACCAAACAGCGAGCTAAACTTTAACTCATCTAATTATCAAAATTACTTTACCAACCACATTGTACAGATGAGAAAAATGGTTTTTAGAGAGGCTAAGGCCATAATATAAAGCAGCTCAGCATTTGTTTATTAGATATTCAAACCAGAGTCCATAATCAGAGATTTTAACCAGAGAGCTACCCTGGCTTGTATAATACTCCCCACCAACACACATGCACTCGAATTTTGGGAGAGAATACTGTGTGTATCCTTACGAAAACATATTTAATAATTTTCATTAAATAATTTGGAATTCTGAATTCTGTATTAAACATGTCCTATAGTTTCCTATCTAGAGAAAATCATTTAGAAAATATGGGTATTAAAGTTATTTGTCATGGTTCCAATGTTTATTTCATGAGAAATATAGTGTAGGCAAGAATCTTCAGCTCTCAGAATGCTAGTACATATTTTATCCATTTTTAGCTTGTAAATATCTTTATTAAAATCTATCATCCCTACTTGAATGTAAGAACCATGAAGGAAGAAATTTTGCTTGTCTTCTACCAAGTTATATCTCCAGCACCTAATATTATATGTTGTAAGAAGTGTATAAATAACTAAACTAATGAATGACTAGATGCTGAGAATGCAGTGCTGTGTCATATAGAGAATATCTATGACTCCTACCACAAAGAGTTGGTGTTTCATCTGAAAAAATAGTTACATAATTAACACGCAGGAACAACATTCTATAGCAGAGGAAATGCGTGTTCATGTGAAAGATCGCAGTATCCTGTCAGTCACCATGGGAATAGGAGTCATTATTTTTATGTTATTACTGAAAATAAATATGCAAAAGATCTATGTCCATTTGGCTCAGCCAGTAGGAAAGGTTGCAATGAGCAGCAAGTCACAGTTTTGTCTGAAGGAAACGTTATGCTACACAAAATTGGTCTTCAGAGAGAATGGGCTGCATTGCCATTGATTGCAAAAAGAATGCAGATGACAAGACAGCCACTGCCTACCCTGCAAATATAGAGCCACTGTGCCATAATGGTGAGTTACAAGTTTTTGTGGATAGCTTTTGTTATTTGTGGATGTTGCCCCGAGGCCAAATTCAAATTTTCAAAAAATTGCAAAGAAATGACATGGAATTCTGTGCACCCCTTCCCCTCAAGTAAGTAAGAAATATACTCTTGGAGAAATTGTTGACATTTACAGTGTAAACTATTGCTTAGCTATTACTTTTTTATTCAAGTATTGCCTAGCAGTGTTCTGGTCAGGAGGAAACAAAAAATGCATTTGTCTCTGAACTATTGTTTCTGATGAACCACACATTTGGTGGGAGGCAGGGAGAAGGAGGAAATTCTTTTGACATGAAAGAAGTACTAATAAAATTGTCCTGCTAAACTCCAACCAAAAGACTTTGTAATACCACTTTCCTCTTTCTTATCTACAGTTATATTATTTACGAGTTGCTGGAACTCTTTCCATCTACAAAGTGTGTCTCTGGATTTTGTTAATAGCATGGACACTGACAAAATAAAACAATACAATAAGAATTTGAAGATAATAAAAATCTGCCTCCAAGATTATTGCCTTACTTTATATTATAAAAATGATCCTGAATCTAAGACTTTACTTTATCAATTCCAGACGAGGAAGTTCAAACACTTGCTATATTTTTTTGAAAAATACAATTTGAAAAAAAAAAGTAAATTGATAAGTACCTCATTTATCAAATGAAATACTTATCTAACCTTCAATGACAAAAAACGTTCAGATAGGTAGGTAGATCTATGTATGCATGCATGCAACACGTATATACATACATACATAATGCAGCAAACACATTTAATTTTTCTTGTCATATCTAATAATGATTTTAATATTATACAATGTGATCATGTAATAAATTTGCTATCACCTCTTATGCCAGAACATTAGTTTTTATTATGACGTGACAATAGATTATAGCCACTACACTTCCTAATATTTTTTCCACTTTATTACTATCTTGAAAAACCAAAAAGATGAAGTATAATACGGACCCTGCATTCTAGAAGCGTACCATTCCTTTTATAAACCACTACATAAGTGAGTGAATTGGGGAAAGTTACTTATTTTTCTTAAAACTTAAGATTTGTTTAACTTCTTGCTAGCATACAGTTGAAATGTACTATACCAGTATAATATGACCTTTTAATATATATGTAACTTGCATTTCATTTCTTAATATATATTTTTTTCTTTTAGTTATGGAATTTTAGTAAGATATGCCTACATATGAGTCTCTTTTGGATCATTCTGCTTGATACTTGGTGGAACTTTGACTATAAATACTCAAAATCCTCACCAGGTAAATAAAGTGTTGTTGTTTTTTTCCTAATAATTATTGCTTCCCTCACTAACTTTTTCTTTTTCTTAAATTTACTCATATATTCCATTTATTCTTTATTCTTTTCATTTCATAACCAATTTATCATTTTAGGAATCTAATCTTTAGCCATGCCCATTTTTTCATTCTATTTATTTAATTTTTGAGTCATATTAAATAGTAATTTAAAAATATTTCTCATATGAAACTTGCTTTAATATGAATAATATTCTTGCTAATTTCTGTATAGATACTATTTGAAAGTAACTTTAAATATTTTATATTTTCTTTATAGAAATTATTAACTGTTTCCTCAAGGGATGTTATTTCTTTTTTTTAAGGAGAAATATTTCTCATGGTCTTGGTTTTCCAAAAATATTTTATCACTAGTTTCTAATGCACGAGTATTTGAGATGGATAATTTGACCTGACAATTTTACTGGGCCATGGAGTGCCCAGATTAAACATTTCTGGGTGTGTCTAGAAGGGCATTTCTGGATGACAATAGTATTTGAATCTATGGAGACTCAGTAAAATAGATTTCCCTCCCCAATTTGGTGGACAATGGCCAGTTTGATGCCTCGAGGGCCTGAATAGAGAAAAAGACAGAGGGAGGAGTAATTTGCCTCTTTTTTTGCCTCTCTGATTGAGCTGAGAATCTCATTTCTTGTCCTGCCCTAGGAACAGGATTTATACTGACCACTCCTCTGGTTGTCAGGCCTTTGGACTCAGTGAATTACATCACCATCTTGCCTAGCTCCCCAGCTTGCACATAGCAGGAAGATGATGGAATTTCCCAGACTCCATAGTTGAGTGAGCCAATTTCTCATTTAAAAATACATATTTATACATACACACATACACATGTATATATACACACACACATACTCATGTTTATATACACACACACAGACACATACATGATGTTTTAATCCTATTTAAAAATTTTAGTATGTAGAGTGGTTTTTAATTTCCTGACTATACCATGATAAATTCAGCTTAAATTTAGCATAAAGGCAAATATTTGATTTTATTTTAGTTGCTTTAGGAATAGGAAAGTGATAGTGGACTTTTAAATGATTATTAAATAACTACTGTATTGTTCATACCATTCTTAATACATACAAACCTGGTCTTTTGATTATTTCAGCTATCTATTGGAAATTATATATGCACTTCTCTCTTTCACTTGCATAAAATGTCTGCCTCTTAATTCCTTTGGAAATTTTATTTAATGTGATCCCAAAACATCTTATATCATCTAAAAAATTAGTGACTATTATTCTCTTTTGTTGATGGTGTCCTTCCAAGATTTGCAGAACAATACATGATATATATGGTTTTATATTCATTAGATCATTTTGATGAGACATAAGAGAGAGGGGCAATAAATTAATCCTGTAAGTCATCCTGAACTATAAGCCAACCTTCTAGGGATAATTTTGTTTATCCAACACTATGCAGAATATCAAAATACAAAACTAACCTAATTGAGTAAGATTAATAAATGTTCCATGCTATATTGGTTACTCTGAAAACTTAGGATGTACTTTGGTATATTATAAACCATGAGAAGTCTTATAATTAAAAAAAGTTTTTTAAAAATTTATTTAATCTCCTGTGTTCCAAACTTATTTGCCATAAACGTCATTCTGCAATACAGTACACTTCAAAACATGTATCTTTAAAGTTAGTACAATATAAAGATTATAAAATAATTGTGTTTATTTATATAAGAAGCCTTCATTTAATGGCATTTAAATGAAGATTATTTTGCAATATTAATTTTAATAACACTTGGATAGAATATTGGTATAATACTTAATATTCATCTGGTGTATATTTATGTATATATAGTAGCAGCCAAAAATACTTTCATATAGTTTATATTTTCATTCTGTGGTTCTTGAAGAAACTGACATACTGGTTACTAATGAGAGAAAAAGTGTAGAAAGATACAAAAATTTACCTAAAAAATGAAATATTATTAAAGTACATCACCTCATTTTCTGATTCTAGTAATCATTCTTTATTGTTTGATTGCTTTTATTTGCATCTTAAATTTAACAATCCCAGGGCACCAGTGCAGATAAATTGTAACTAAATTATTTAGAACAGCTGCAGCAATTAATTAATAAAACACCAGAAGAGCACAAGGAAATAGTAATAAGAACTCAATACTTTATAAATTGTGTATAGTATACTAACGGAGTGATCATCTTCCAATGTGGTTAATAATACTGTTTTGACATCTATATGAAAAATATGCTACTGACATAAATGTTTATTAGTTACCTGTTAATTATATGCCTACATTTAACACTAAAATTTTATTTGCCTATAGCTGAGTCACCAAATCATATATCTGTCCTATTTCTTTACAAGAATACCTTGTTAAAATACTGAAACTTGAGACTTATATCATTTGTCCTTTTATTTGAATAAATGATAATTTGTATATTCCCAGTGTATCACCCTTCCATAATAAGTAACAGTTACTGACTGAAGATTATCTTCTGTTTTTTCTTTTTCTGCATCAAACAAATTCTTACCATCTCTTTCAGAATTCTATCAGATATGCCTTATATCCCTATTTGCTCTATTGCCTAGTTTGAGGGTCCATTTTCTATGATCTGCATAAATTCGACATCCTCCTGATAGTTCTTCCCAGAGGTTCCTAAAAATATTTTCCAGTTTGCATTTTCTTATAAGCTGTTTCAAGGTCCTTTGCAAGGCTTAGTAAATGACACATAGCATGACAAACACATATTTCTCTATTCACCTAACAAATGTGTTTCCGTTTCTGCTGTAGACCAGGGAATGTTACAGGTGGTGGAAATCAACTGTATGCATGACAGAGAAAACAAACAGTTAGGCACTGTGATGGTATTCTGATGGGTCAACTTGGCTAGACTACACTCTCCAGTCATCCAAAACACTAATCTAGGTGTCTATGTAAACGCGTTCCGACAGAGAAGACAAGCAATTAGGCACTGTGATGATCTTTTGATGGGTCAATTTGGCTAGAGTACACTCTCCAGTTATTCAAACATTAATCTCAGTTTCTATATAAATGTATTTTTTGTATATAATTAAAATTACATCATTACAAAACTAAAGTAAGGGAGATTATCCTAGATGAGTGGGATAATTTAATTGGTTGGAAGTCCTTAAGAGCAGAGCTTAGGCTTCCTGATTAAGAAGAATATCGCCTGTCTTCCTCTGTCTGATTTATTTCACTTAGCATTATGTGCTCAAGGCCCATCTAGGTTGTTGCATATGACAGGATGTCCTCCTTTCTCATGGCTGAATAAAACTGATATATATCAATATCTTTCTCCATTCATCCATTCATGGGTACTTAAGCTGTTTCCATATTTTGGCTATTGTGAATAATTATTGCTACAATGGCAATCATATTACAATATACATATATATCAAATAATATATTGTATACCTTAAATTTACATAATGTTATGTGTTAAATATATTTCAATAAAGAAAATGAAAAAACAAAAGTCTGCCTTAGCAGCTTTAGCCCTGAAGAGTTCCAATTTCAGCCTATACTTTGTGAAGGCCTGCCTTGGCAGCAGGAATTCAGACTTTACCAGCCCCCAATCTCATTAGCCAACTATTTACTAAATCTCTCAATATAAATTTATATCTCCTACTGGTTCTGCTTTTCTTGTTGAAACCTCACTGATAGAGACACAAAGAAATCTTGAATAAACAAATAATAAAAATGGGCAACACAGTATTGTGCTACATACCATCACGAGATTGAAACACAAAAGTCAAAGTGATTGACTTTTGTTCATTGCTCTTATTCCATTTGTATTTTAATGATGATGACTTCTGAAATTACTACATCCTTAGCTAAACTTTTGCTGAGCAAGTTTAGTTCTGAGAACCTATACAAAATTTCTTCCCATCTATGACATTATATTTATAATAAATATTGATAGATGTTTCCTGAGTGCCTAAGACATGTCAAACATTATCATTATGACTTCACAAATACCATTTTCTTTAATCACCATGATAGTATAGTGAAGTAGATGTTGCTATTTTTTGTTATTTTTCAGGAAAATACCTGAAGAAGCATAGACAAATTCAGGAATTTATAAGGAATAAAATTCCGCACAGGATAGCAGAATTTGAACCTGACTCTTAACCAATATTAGAATCAACCCATTCTAATGTCCATCTTGGTAGTTTATTTCAACTCTCACATCTGCTATGAGTACTATTTCTCCAGGGACTGCAATAATATAACCATTATGTAGAATAACTTACCATTAGGGACATATCAAGATGCAATTAAAAAGGCACCTTGTCTGTAAAGCCTTTACAAAACCTTCAACTAGAACAAGACACATTTTTCTCTCAATCTCTCTACCAGCTTGCAGTTATCCTTATTTCTGCTTGGAATAGAGTGTATTGAAATGGCATATTTGTATGTATTTCTCCTAATTGCATATTTCTCCTGATATGTATGTTCACTAAGAGCTGCTGTCTGGTTTTATTTGGTGAAATAACCATTCCAGTGTTAGAATAATGCTTGCAGTTGAATAATAGTCAATATAAATTGCATAAAATTAATTAATTATTTTAAAATTTGGAATGTCTCCCATTACCCAACAATATGAAGTACACCACTGAAAACAAAAAGAGAAAAAAGATGTCAGGTTCATTTGGACCAATATATATCTCCAAGGACTTGAGGCTCTATGATACCCATGACATTTCTCTGTTTTTACCGTAGGTTTAAACTGTTTTTTCCTATCTGTCTTTGAGATTAATGGCCAGGAATTATGATGGAGGTTCTTTCAGTGTAAATCTCTTCATGTCTCATATTCAACATTTAATATCCCAATGGTTGTAACCAAAGACCAATTTTTTTTTTACTACACCACTGTGGTAGCAAATATTATTTTCAAACAATGGCCATACAAATATATATTCTGATCCAGATAAGTTTTTTTCAGGTGATACTGACATTCTTCAATGGAGAGGTGGAGTCCACATTTAGTCACCTTGAATCTCAGTGGACCTTTACAACTACGCTAATAGAATATAATTGAAGGGACTGAATTACTTTGTCACTTCTGAGGCTAGACCATTGAAAGCACTGCGCTTCTATTTCTCACTCTGTTCCAATGGTTGTTCTCAGAACCCAGATTTTGATTTGTGACAAAAACCCCAGTCACATGGAGAAGCCACATATAGGTGTTCTGGCTGACAGTCCAAACTGGCAGACATGAAAGTGAGCCGTTAGACGAGAGCAGACTTCAAATCTTCCAGCTGGGGTGACAGATGTACAGATAAATTGTATTCCACCTTAATTCTTGTCCATAGTTATTGTGAGAGATAATAAATTTGTTACTTTCAGCCACTCAGTTGGGTAACTGATTAAATAAACTGAGATAAAAACATAATAAAAAATATATTTTGCATCATGACCCAACACACCACACACATACACACAAAAAACTTTCACAATGTACAATAAATATTTTAAGTGTTCTATTATATTATTACTTTACTATATATTTATTGTATTTTAACTTATTGTTATTATTTTTAGATATATATTCCATTGGATTCATTGATTTCATGACACAATTTTGGGCCACAACATACAGCTTGAAAAACAGAATTTTAATGAAAAAAATATATAATTTTCTTTAAAATCAAGCAGTTTTATGAAAGTAGAAAAATGAAGACTATTAAAATACTTCCATACTTTTCTTATGAAAGAAAATGTGTTTACACCAGACCATGATCAGAATATTCCCTCAGAAATATAAAAATAAGCAACCTCAGTTTATGAACACAAGGAATTCAAAGAGAAGCCTGGGCAGATTAACTTTGACCTTTGGAGCATATATTCTGGCTGTGAATTAAGGTTATTTGAAGCTGGAAAAAAATTGCCTTGTCTAATTCATTTTTAAGTGCAAACGATAGTACAAAATAATGAATAACTTATAAGGAGATTTATAAGACTAAGACCTCTTGCACTCTTAAGATTGACTCTTGTTATTGGTCAGAAAAATCACAGCCAAAACATCACTAAATAGAATTCAAGAATATTTTCAGCTTAGGGCCTTTTATGGCTGTTTCTACCCAGTAGAAAAGGAAAAGCAATTGCATTTTTAATATAAGGTCTTATTACACTTCTGTATAAAATGCCTTAAAAGAACCGAAGAGGGATTTTAAAAAGAGAGAGAGAAAAAAAAAGTTCTTTCTGTTTGCAAACTATTTGAGACATTTGAAAAATTGGGAAAATTTTACTTAAGCCAAAAAGTCATATAAGGTCTTCTTATTTTGCCTTAAAAGAACGATTTTTTGCTTTCTTCCTTTCCTTTAATTGTCAGTGTTTGGCAAAAGTGAAAACCAGAGTCAATCAACATTAAATGTGCTATCTCTTGGGTGTTACACAAATGGAAGAAGTATTTGCATTGCAAATGAATGACTAATACTCATTCCTGACTAGTGCCCTGTTTTTATTTCAACATTTTCCTCTAGCTCTTATAAAGGTCTAAATATTTTAAATAAATTCCTACTATTAGATGGTAATCATATACTTTTCAAGGTATTTTTAAATGTGCTAATGAGAAAGCATGAGATTAGTAAAACAGCAAGAATCATTAAAAATTAGGTTTATTTGGCAACATCCATGGTGCTTGTTTTAGGTTTTCATTTCATCAGTTTGGGAAATATATATTTTTTTAATGCTAATCAGTTTACTTTGAGATAATCTGTATTTGTACTTCTCCTGAGCTAGTGACAGAATAGCTGAGATTCCAGAACTTGAGGTAAAGATGAAAAGAGTTTGAAATAAGAACCTGATAATAAAAAATACCAAATTAACTGCCTCAGAACCTACTCATTTTTAATTAATATGAAGACTTAAGTTAATGGTTTGGGGCAGTGGATGTGATAGGGCCTAAAACTTCTGGGTTATTCTTGAGATGGAAATGAAGAAAAAAATTGATTACATGAGAGATAATTTAAATGCCTCAAACAGAAACCAGTCAACCTAGCTCAATAAGAAAGGTAAATTTGAGTTTCATAAAGATATAGAATTGATAAATGTAATGACAGAAAGTAACAAGATGAACTAAGAAAATCTCAGTCATTGGGCATCCAGGCTGGTAGAATATAATTATGCACTGTCCTTTTATACCAGATATTGTGTTTGTGTTTCTTTGGGTGTTTGTCTCTTTTGGTTAATCTGTTTTCCTACTTTCTGTTTCTTTTTTCTCTGAAGACCAGATTCAGAATAAACTGTATTTAATAACTTCTGGCTCACCTATAACTTAGCTTTACGTATCACTTAGGATTTATTTTGATTCTTGAAACAAAATAAAATAAAAATTGTATCTCGTGGTTCAAATATGGAGCTTAAGTAAAGGAGGGGGTTACACAGAAAGTGATTGAAGTATCCATTACTCAATGCTCAACTCAGTCTAGTCCTTTATGCTGCAGGGTGCCCCTGGAGGAGAGGGAATGACATATTAGCAATACAGCTTCCCAGTCTACCTCATCAACAAAAACCCCCAAAAGTGTCCAGTACAAAAACAATAATATTTATGACTTTCTTTTGGGCAAGTACAGTGGTCATACTTTACATTTTCTTATCTCATAATACTCCCAAGGCAAGAAGGTAAACATCACCCTCACCTTTCATAAGCAAGAAAACTGAGGCTAAACAAGGATAAGTGACTTATCAATGGTTTTATGACAAACAGGTAAGAGGGCTAAAATTTATTTTCATCTCTACAAGGTAGCAAGTTAAAATTGTTTATATTTTGAACAAGTTTATAATTTCCCTTATATTTTTAAGCCATACCCAAGAAAGAAGTGACTATATTTGATAAGAAATTATACTAAATAAATTCTGTAACTTTTCCATTTGTGATCTACTGATTCTCTGAACTTATCTTGCATTACAGGTTTTTGATTTCTTTTCTCAAACCAGGTATCTATGAAAAGTTTTAATACATATTTTCTATGGGATTTGTGAAACAGTCAGTCTATACCCTCTACTTGTGCTTTCTGTGCTCCTAATATCTGACTGTATTATGCAAATAACACTTATTTTATATTAGTGTTATGTTTTATTCCTTCAGAAAGTTCACAGACCTCTCCATATATATACTTTTGCTCTAGGATTCTAGAATTTAACTCAAATACCTTGTTTGAAGAATGTTTTTGGATCTATTTTGTCTTTTTATTTGCACTTCCATAGAAACCTTGGCCCATGACTGATGGCTGCTAAACGTCTTTCACACGTGGATCCCGCTGATCCATCTAAACCATACTTGTCACTAGACCCTGAATAACTAGACCTTGGCACAAACTAATGCTTAATAAATATGCATTCACTTGTAATACATTCTAATTTTCTATTTCAAAATATTTCTGTTCAAGAAAAAGTTTCATTGTTTAATAAAATGGGTAAGTACAGACAAAATCATGAGGCATATCTTTTTGTTTTTTAATCATTTGAAAGTGAAATACATAGGGTGAGAGGACCCATACTAAGTGCTAGGGGAAAAAATATAAACAAATCTTGTTTGTGTTTGAAATTGTTTTCACATATTTATTTAATGGCTTCATAGAGAATTATTCTTGAACAAATATATTCTAGGATTCTAGGATTATGAACTAGACACTAACACTAATTCTTACATGGAAATGTTTTTGTCAATAAAGTGAAATTGAGAGCTGTAAATATGTTGGAGAAAAATGCAGAGAACTTGGGAGTGAGATTATATCAACCATCAGATGAGCACTGTGGCCTGAAAAAATATGGATTTGCCATCATCATAGAGTGAATAAGCATTTTAGCAACTATATATGATGGAATTAAACACTGGCATAAAGCAGAAGCAGGTAAAAAAGAAATATCATCAATACCTGGTTTTAGAAAAGGGATGACATCTGCTTTAGACTGAATAAGAAAGTTCACAGATGATTTCAGAAAATGGTGACATAGGTCATAAATTCTAGTCTTTTTGTTAATATGAATATAAATCAAATATTAGAAAATAAAGATTGCTGCATTTTAGTTATATTTTGCTCTGAGTCCAGAAGACATTTCTCCTATCAGTCAGAGTGACTTTCTTAGAGTTTTTGACAAAACAGACATTGTAGGTCTATAATTTCTATAAACTTTCATAGTATAAACTGATTTCCCTGTTTACTATATAATTCTCTTAATTTTTATGAAGATTTGCACTTTGATTACTAATACTACTTCTATAAATAACTTGATAAAGTAAATCTAATATTTTATTTCTTTCAGCATTATCTATTTATCTTCTAATACTATGATGATTGATTAATATACTTCCTATTCCTCATACTTCTTCTACCCAATATAAACTCAATAAAAAACTATTTTAATTTTTATTCTTTTTACACTTTCATTTTTAAATATGAAAATACCTCACTTATTTTATATGTCAGCTTTATATAGGCTTCTTTGCCAACCTAGTAAAAGTGAAGAAGTCAGAATATTTTCTCTGCATCCTACGTTAGTACTTCCTTCTTAAAAATTTTAGTTATATGGTTTCTAGGTTGTCTCAGGGATAATATACATTTTTATCATATTTATTACATTTAATATTTTCACATTGTTTAATATTTCAAATTTTCTTAAGATTAAATGGATTAATTACTGACAAGCAAAACCTTTGCTTTTATTCTTATTTTATATCTTGAGTTGGCCAAATTTGGTAAATTCTTAAGAAACTACCTATGTGACCAATTTTCCCTAAATCTTTGAATATCAAATTTGTTCTTTAATGAATGCTATTTATACTCCTGAAAATTTTGTAGATATAATTCTACTCTCTTATATGTTGTATATTATTGTAAACAAATCTAAGGCCATCCTAATTTTTCCTCCCATTAACCATTTGAAAATTTGGGGATATACCTATGTGTAGTTCATTCTGGATAAATATTTCCTCAAACTGTACCTTTCTAATTTATGTATTGAAGTCCTCTATAATTTTCTGTTTTTTTTTTATTGTTTTATTTCTTAAAACATTTGTTCTATTTCTTTTTTTCTTTTTTTTTTCTAGAAGTCCCATTTTATGACACCACATTTGCTTGTTATATTTATTCTGTCTTGGGCCTGTTCCAATCTCAACATTATATTTCTTTACTTTTATTTTTTCCTCCCAGGTATTTCCTGAGCTTTGATAGCTCATATATCATCTTTTTATAGTGACTTCATCTTTTCTTTGAGTTTTTTTTATCTCCTCTTTGAGCTCATCCATTTGTGCAGTTAATTTATTATATATTTGTTTGTTCTTTGATTACATGTTTCACTATTTGATCACAAATTTTATCTGTTACACTGCAGTCTCTTATTTATACTCTCCATCTATCATTCTGATTTCCCCTTTAGCTTGTAACATAACCATTATATAATTTTTATTACTCCTACTTGAAGTTTTTCTCAAAAAAATATATGCTTATAGATCTTACTAAGTATATCTATCTAGACACATGAACTACCTCTCCAGTCAAGACTCTTCCACATTCTTCATTAAAATTGTATCAGTTGTTTCATATAGAGCTTGTTGTTCTTTTAAAAACTTACTGAACTTTTGAGTATAGATATTTCTACACTGGCATATTTCTATTTTAAATTATTAGAATTAATTATATACTGCAGAAATAGTCCTAATCAAGTACAAATATAAAAGTAAGCTCTCCCATACATAATCACCGCAGCCTTTTTTCAACAGGGTAAAACTGACCAGAAATGAAAAGACCAATAATTTAGCCAAACAATGGTCATTTGATAGTCATTGTCACAGCTCTTATTTTTACTCTTTAGTAACTAATTTGACACAGTTGATCCATCTTATTAGACTTTCTTTTCTTGGATCTGATGACAACACACTCCTTGTATTCCTCATTCCAATGGTTACTCTTTCTCCATCTTAAAGTCTACATAGCCGACCCACTACTAGAATAAGATACTTCTACTTGTCTGCTCCTAATATTGAACTGCAGAGATGAGTTCTTGTTCCTCTTCTCTTTTCTATGATTACTCTTCCTCGATGATCTCACTTGGGCATCAAGACATTAAAACTATCTATAAACTGAAACTCCAAATTGATATCTTCATACCAGACTATTTTCTGAACCACAAACATTTAGCTGTTTATTCTATAACTTGCTTATCTACCTAATAACATCATAAACATAAAAAAGACTAGACTCATCTCCCTACTCTCAAACCAGACCTGCCCTCACCATCCTCCATCCATATCTGATTATGACAGCTCAGTTATTTCAGTAGCTCAAGCCAAAAACTTGAATTATTCTTGACTCCTCTACCATTCACACTTCATGTCCTGTGTAGCCAAGCAATCATGTTTCATCTCTTTTCCAATACATGTAGGTTTATACCATTTCTCAACTGGTACCAATTCAACTGGTACCGCCCCAATCTGAGAAAATCTAGTCCCTTGTTTAGATGAATACAATAGCATCCTTTTACCTACCCAAACCATTCTGTAACATTAACATGGCAAAGTGATTCTTTAACATTTTGAGACATATCATTTTATTCCTCTGCTTAACATTTTCCTCCCAAAGCTGGTTTGATATTTTGAGAGGCCCAGCACAAAATAAAAATATGGGCTCACCAGGAGGGCAGAGAAGTTAATCTCTCCTTCCACAGGCCCTTCACCCCAACCTACAGTACATGGGCATGGGTGACTGACAAATATTTCACTATCTGGATTTGCTTGATACCTGGATGGGTGGTGGTGGGGGCAGGGCAAGAGCCTTTCAATAATTTTCTGTCACCCCAGAATAGAAAAACCTGCAGCCTTACCCCATCCAGACACCCTGTGAAGTTTTTGCCTGATCCACACTCCCCGCAACATGCTCAAGCTCCCATTGGGGGTATAGGATGACAGGAGATTGTGGGCTTCCCCATATCAACTCTACCAGTTCATTAGCCCAGCTCAGTATCCTGCTGGCAGCAGGGAGGGAGAGGCTGGACAAGCTCTGGAATGCTAGGGTCCTGGGAGCAAGGAGCTGAAACCCCATCCTTGAGAGCCAGGGAGGAGACAGAAGGGGAGATTAGGAGTGAGCAGAAGCTCTAAGTACTGCCTCCCTGAAGCATCCTCCATGGTTCCATAAGACTTTACTTACACAATGGATATTCAAAGATAAAATCACTAAAAAGGTCAAAACAGTAGCCACATTAAAACCTAAATGTAAATGCAGAGCTCTTCAGAGCACGTGCCTACCATGAAGCCAGCCTTTCATTTTTGAGATTTTACTGAGTAAAGGCAAAGTCTTCACATTGCTACCTAGTGTATTCTGCCCAACACTCACCAAGACTACTCTCTTCTCATTTCTCTCCAGCCATTGAAGCTTTTATGCTGCCTTTAGAACACACAAGACACATTTACTCCTTAGGACCAATGCACTGGTTATTCTCTCTGGCTGAAATATTCTTCCATTGTTTACTTTTACCACAGCTTATGTTCTCAACTCCATCAAGTATCTCTAATATCACTTTCTTGGTAGGTGTGCCCTGCCAAGGCTGTATAAAAAACAACCCTCTCTATCCAGTTCTTTAAGCAATATATTTATATAATTTTTCTTTATGGATTTCATAGCACTAACCATCTTTTTACTATACTATATAATCAAATTTTTTATTTTGATTGTTTTCTACTGCTTCTAAAAAATAAGCTTCATGAGAGCAGAGATCTCTACCTCCTTTTGGTGTGAATGTTATCATGGGTTTGTTTTCTATTTCCCTTATGAAGTCAAGCCATGTACCAATGTACCTGGCACATAATGGTCACTGAGAAATTAATTAATTGACATTATTATTTTCAAGTATATAAAACTGTAGATACTGACTGACCCATTTATATGGCACAGGTACAAAAAGTTGTGTGCAGGAATACATTTATACTTGTGTATACATGCTTGGTTAGATGCATGTGCATGTGTGTATGTGTACATACATATATATTTAAAAGAGAACATGCCAAATATATATTTATCTTACTCTAGATGGTGAACTGACTTTATTTTCATTTAATTTTTTGCATTTTTAATTATCTATAGTATTAATTTATGATTGTAAAAATGACATTAGGAAAATGTCATCATTTTCCAGAAATGTTAATTTTTCCACTCTCATATTAAAAGAATATGAGCTCTTATACCTATAACTTTCAGAAATTGCTAAGTCAGTGTAAGAAAGCTTTGATCACTTTCTCCTCATAGCTAAGACATAGGTCTCCTTATCTTTCCTCAATAA
Organism: Cynopterus sphinx; assembly: GCA_030015415.1. NCBI lineage: Eukaryota > Metazoa > Chordata > Mammalia > Chiroptera > Pteropodidae > Cynopterus > Cynopterus sphinx. Next base: position 123,649,970 of record CM057383.1, read on the forward strand.
CCATAAAGTGTCTATCACATATTTTATCATGGATACAAGAGATTCACACAGTATTTTTCCCTTCTGTAGAATTACTGATTCTCTTTTCTCATTTACTAAAATGATATCTGTTTTTCTACATTATTCTTGTTTTCCCGATAACTATATGTGCCACAATCAAGAATAGACACTGAATAAAAGGTCCAATTTTATGGTAGTAAAACTATTAAGGACTGAAAATGTGGTCACAAAGAAATTCAGTGAATTAGAGAGTAACATCAAATTCACATGGGGTACGCATACATGTAGAATAAGACTGGACAGATACGATGGTACTCACAGCATATGTGAAGCTAGGCATTGGGTCTTCCTACCGACCACCCCCAACATTGTTATGTGAAAAAAGTCAAGTTGAGATGAATATCACAGGAAGCCTTGCTGAAGAAACCAAGGCATTGGGTCAATAAACATTTGCCTAAATGGCAGTAATTGAAATTTTGAACATTTTCTTAGTAAGAGTTATAATTTTTGGTTTATGCATTGTTTTAGCTATCAGATGGCAGGTCCTTTTTTCTCTCTCTTTTTTCCTATTAGCATGTATTATGCCATATTTATTTTAAAACACATTTTCATAAATGTTTGCTTACTTTACATAAATAAAAACCACCAATTTGATTTTTCTTTTTTCTTTTATTTAGTAAATTATTCAACACTTGTAATGTCAAAGGAAAACATAGTTCATAGTACATTATATTGAATTTAACTTTAATCACATGGAATAATACTCAGTGTTTTAACTCAATTTTAGTCTTATTCCTATTGGATTTAAATTTTATTTACTTAGTAGGTCCTTCTCTTTTGTCTAAAACCGGGACTGTATTAAACATACAGTAGTAGTATTTTTCAATAAAACTGAATAGAATTAGATATTTATTGAGGTCAAACAAAATTGGACAGGAATTGTATATAAATCCATCTCCTCTCATGTTTTCAGGACTATCTGTGCATTTGATATTTATTTAGTTTGAATTCTAACTTTCCACAATTCTATCATTTAATCAACCTCTCCTCACTCTGTACTTCTGTATCTCTTTGTCTGCAACTTCTTGACAACACTCACCACATTTTACTTGCTATATGAGGACACAGAAATCACATTGATGGAGTTTCTTTGTGCCAATCACTGTGCTGCTTTCCATACATGTTAATCTCATTTTTTCAATGAATTCCTGCAGCAACACTCTAGGGCTGATGTTAACCATTGTCCTAATCTCAGAGAGGTTAGGGAAATTACTCTCATTCACAGCCTATATATCGGAGGTCTGACATGCACATATGGGCTATCCAAATCTAAAATTCAATTCATGGGTCTCTAATTATCCATTCCAGGCTTTCTCAATAGATTGCAAACTACTTAAACTCAACAACATGGTTATGCTTCTTGTTGAATACTGCATTTTCTTAGAAAATTACAAACTATGATGCTATATTTTACAAATAAATCAGATTTCATATTAACTTTGCTAAAATGTATGTTAATGATACATAGGTTTAAATGATACTCTACTTTTACAATAAAAAAAAAAAACAACTAATTATGTTGACCCCCAAAGTGATTTCAGAGAAGTAAAAAACCATTCTATTTTCAGGACTAACCTGTGTGGCGAATAATAAAAAAAAAATGAAATAAAAACAATGAACATCTAAACTAAAACCAACTTCAATTTCTTAAGGCAGAAATATGACCCACAACAAAGAGCGTAACTTCTTGGTCTCATCTTTTTCTCAAGTAAAATAACAATAGATATTAGGGAAAATCTACCAAAACAAATTCATGCTTAAAAAAAATATGCTGTATATGAAGAGAAAAGTCAAAACCTCAATGTAAGTTCTGAATATAAGATTATTACTGAGACAAACTTCACTTAATTATACTGATATATTTAGAAGTTTACTTTCCATGAGGTTAAAAGATCCAGAATACAATGCATGTATCTTTTGTTATAATTCTTTCAAAATATTCTTTCTTTACTGCATCCATCCCCCAAAATATTTTTTTCATGGCAAAACCAAGCAAAAGTGAAATATAACTTTAAATTGAGGCAAAGTTTCCTTCACCTTAACTGTGTTGTAAATGTCTTTAAAAAGATAAATGTATTTTATGTGACTTTTCATTAGAAAAAGAAAATCATTGTTTCTATGTCTATAACATATTCTCCAGAAAACTAAAAAACATATCTTCTAATTTCTTAATTCATTTAGAATTGTTTATTAACTTTACATCTGTTATATAGGCACACACGATTGAAAAAGAAAGATATAATTGAACCTCAAATGAGCCATTTAAATATAAGCTATTTCTTCATTCGGTCTGACATTAAATCTGTAAATAAAAGTGAAACCAACTCAAGTTGACATTAATTTAATAATCTAGTGACAGTATGGGAAAAATGGGCATGCATTGGCTTTTGACTGAGATAAATTTAAAAGTTAAGTTTTTCTCCCTACTTAGCTTTGCAGGTTACCCTCAAGACATTAATCTACTGAAAAGAATAATATATCATCTTTCAGAGGAAACATGTCATAAATATTTTGATAAAGTATTTGTAATCCTCAAAAAACAGATGGCTGTTCTATAAAGATTGTCAGCTGAGAAGGTTTTGCTGACAGAATCATATAAAACAACAGCAAGCGGGTTTTGCACTGCAAAATCAGATGCAGTCTTCTAATAATCAATCACAGCTGGCTGATTTTTCTGACAGCTGGAACTTGCAGGACCTAATTTGCACCCTTTGCTCTATTACTAACTAACAAACCCTAAATAAGGCAAAATAGCCTCTTTAGAGGTGAGGGGTATAATTATAGATTAAAATGCCAAGAGGAGAAACATAAAGAATGTTGATTTGACCTTATAAATATGGGAGAAAAAAAATATTACTAAGGACCTTAGGCAGAAACAGCTCCAGGAAATTGAAATATCGAGAAAGGAGTACCTATAATCATAACAATAATGCAACAAGGACAATGTTCCCTTTCCCATGTGGCTTTCCCCTTTGCAAGTGGCATTCCATTACCTAATTGAATTTTGGGTCTAGTTTTCTTTATTGACATTTGAACGATGTTTTGGAGGGAGGGTGTATCCCTTTACATTATTAAAACTCAAATTGTGCTTTTACAACTGTAGTATTCTTTTCATATAACATTAATATGCTATTTTTTATTTGTTACTTTGCCCCAGTGAAAAGATAAGAAAAAGTTACCTTTTCTAACCAATTTTTCCCAAAATCAAAGAATCCGAAGCATAGAAGGAAAGCATGTGATTCAGTGTGATAGGCAATGAACGGGTTTAAGTTGGCATACTTTAGTCAATACCATGTGTTAAATCCCTTCAAATATTTATGATTATATAAAATTTTCTTTTCATTTATTTTTTGACTCCTTAATGCAATGCAAAATAAATGAAAGCAAGCATCTAACTGTGCATGGATCATCACTCTATTGCATCCGCAGAGTAAAAAACAGTGCCTACTATACAGTGTGTCTTTCATAAATATATGTTCAAGAAATCTATAAATGCCATCCCATATACCCATACAGTATTCACACCATGCATTCTGTGCTCTGGGTCAATTTACTTTTTTATTTACAAAAATGATTCATTTATTAAACATACATTCTGTACCTATCATGTGTTAGGCATTATGCTAGGTGCTAATCTACCTTCATTTTACAGAGAAGAAATTCAAGAATTCAAGAATAAAATGGTGTAAAATTTGTTAGTTTGCTATAGGAGATCAAAATTTTTAGACCATCATTCTTTTAAAGGGTTTATTCATCCATTTATCCTATTTTCAACAACTACACAATAAAATCTCTAGTATAGAGGAAGAATGGAAGGCAGGTAAAGTAATAGAAATATCATTTCTATTTTATAAGTAACAAAAATTGTTACTAAAAAATAGGTCATTTAAGTCTTTTTTTTTGCAATCTTATTATAAGTCCTAGCACTTCATGCATATTTTGAAAGTTCAAATAGAAAATTTTGTCCTAACACAGCACCTTGCATATGATTATTGAAAATCACTAACCAGAAGAATCAATGAGTATATTATAAAGATGCCTACATTTTTATTCTTTGTAGAGATTCTGAATAATATATAAAAATAAGTACACTTTATCTCTTCCTAAAGCTGTCTGCATATTCAATATAGCATGTTTATCACTGAATCTGACCTGAGGTTATTTTAAATAAATTCCCAAAAAAACATTTTTCAGAAAATATAAACTAGCAGGATCCAACAATCATTAAAATATAAGGAAAAAAAACAAATATTAATGTGAGTTTTTCCAATGCTTGAGATTTTTTTCCTCCTAAATTAATAAATATAAATGTGCAACTACACGAAAGTGTGATAAGAGACTCAATTCACCCAAGAGATCGTAGTTAATGAATATATCACACAGTTCTAGTTTTACAATTTGAGTCTTTCTCCATGTCATATTCATATGCCCAGCTGTCTGTTTCATGCCTCCTCTTGAATTTATCATATATATTTTAAAAAAGAGTGAGCAAAACATATTGTCACCTCTAAACCATGTCACCTTTTTTAGGTAAATCTCTATCAACAACACATTTACCAAACCAGTTGTCCAACTCATCATTCTTCATATGTCATTAACTCAAACACTCTTGATCTTCTCTCAAATCCAGCCACTTACATCTATCCCTTCTATGATTCACTTAGTTGAGGTCACATTCTTCTTTCATCAAAATTAGAACTAGAGTCTTCTTATTTTTCCCTTGCCTCAAGACCTGGAGAGCATTCTAGAGAACAACACTAGCATGGCAAAAGCCATGTAATTTTAAGTATCAACTTCCCGTCAAGGTAGTGCAAAGTTTTAGAAGTCACCAGCACTTAAGAGAATTGTCCTTGAGCTCAAACAACTGAAGAAAGGTATTACTCAATTCACTGTTTCATTGTTTAAGAGACTAGCTCAAAAACAGAGAAAGGAGCAAATAAATTTAGGTGTTAAATTCCACATTACCCTTGTCCTTGCTTGGACCAAAATGAACCTATCCTTACTTAAAAGCATAGCGTGATATATAACATTTTAGATATATTTTATTCTTTAGTTGATTCATTTGGTTTATAGACCAATTTTGCTCAAATGGATTCCCTCAGAAACCCAAAAAAATGACCTGGAGATCAATGGTTTTGATATATCTAATATTATATCTATAGTTTTCTACTTATGTCCATATTATCTGTATCTGTACATAATTATATCCATAGCTATAATGATCTCATCTTGCTTTCTGAGTAGCGTTTAAACTCAAACTAATGGCAAAAAGTATTACCATATCCCAGAAAGATTATGGATTTAGAGAGCAGAAACAAAAGTCTTTTGATATCTACAGCCAAATTTATTTCTAGAGAGACTATACCAATTTACACTGCTTATGAATGTCTGTTTCACTGCATCTTCATCAGCAATGAGTCTTAATTAAAAACTTTTATTATTTTGACAGGTAAAATAAAAAGGGAATACTTTAATTATATTAAGTTAATGAGAACCATATCATTATCCAGCCTATTCAGACTTATATAATGTACTACTTATGATAGAAAATGATGCCATTGTGCTATACTAATATTAATTTTATTACCTAAAAGAGGAGATTTCAGAACATTTTAACATAATGAAATGAGACCTGAATGATCACAAGGAGTTCAATTGGATAGATATGACAAACTCTGATTATCAAAAGTCAAAAATCCTGATAAATAAGCCAGAATACTAATTTATACATTGAAGATACCAAGAGGAAAAAGCATTATATAACAACTTAAGTGACTCATCAGATTGTAATCATATAGATTACATTTTATGTATAAAGAAAAAAATTATAATTAGAATATAAAATTTTCTGGTGTTAGTTATATAAAAGGTTGAAATATCTCAGTAATTTATTCCTATATCTCCCATGAGTATTTCTTTCACCTGGAGTTGCAAGGTTAGTATACTTTCTCCCTGAGTATTTTAAGTCAGTACAAAATTTGTCTGTGACTATGTTTTATTTCTATGTTCTAATTTAATCTACTTGGGTTGCTATAACAGAATACTATAGAGTGAATTGCATATAAGCAACAGATTTATTTCATACAGTTCTAGAGGCTAAAGAATCTAAGATCAAGGGACCAACAGATGGTGTATGGGGAAGTCCTACTTCCTAGTTCATGGATGGCCATCTTTACACTGTGGCCTTGCATGGCAGAAGGGACAAGAGAGGTCTCTGATCTCTTACAAAGGCAACAATCTCATTCATAAAGGCTCATGACCCACCTCTCAAAGACACCACCTCCAAACTCCATTACACTGAGCATTAGAATTTAACATATAAATAGAGAGACACACATTCAGCCTGTAGTAGTTTCTATGGTTGGAAAAAAAATCCCTATTTTCTTTTATTTTAGTACTTCTATTCAAGCTATATCCAACTCTTACCAGCTTTAGAGACTTTTCTTTTCTTTTCTTTTCTTTTCTTTTCTTTTCAAGATGGCTTTGCATTTTTTTGTGCTCTGGCTTATTTTGCACTTACTTTTCAGACAGTAATGCTTTCTAAGTTACTTCAAGGACAGGTTGTCCAATACTGTCCCCAAGAATGAAAAATTCTCTCCATTGAGAGGTTCTGGAGTAAGAAAATTGGAGTTTAACCTTTAGCTTTAAGCCACTAGATTTTTGTGACCTTGAGGAAATCTCTCTCCTCTGACCCTTGTTTCCTTCATCTAAAAAGTGGATATAATAATAATGACCTCACTATGTTTTGCTTAGAATAAATAACATACTGTATGTTGCTGGTTCTCAGATCTGGGAGCATATTAGAATAACTAGGGCATTAGCATTTTCATAATATCTTAGAATATTTAATGTGTGCCTAAGTGTTGTCTTGAATAAAAATTTTGAGATGTTAGCAGAAAATTTGACTCTACCTCCAAACCTGTGGTCATATTAGCTATAAGTAACTTTGGAATCTTATATGCATATATATATTTGGGTACTGAATCATTTATTTCAGGGGTGATTTACATTCTGGGTCTTAGTCAAGGCATTCTTAATTTATGTCAATTTATGGATTACCTAATCACTGCCATTTGGCACAAAACATGAAACTCTCTGCCTGGATCAGAGGACATGATTCTCATTCCCTGTCAGGCTTGAAATACCCTGCTTAGCACTGCAGCTTAAACAGAGAAGGGTGTTCTTTTCTACTTCTAACTGTAATCAGTACTGGAAATGGAGCAGAAAAAAAATTGAGCTATTCAGTTTGAAAGGGCTACCCAAAAGAGATGGTTTGATTTGTAAGGGAAACCAAGCATCTGAATTTTATCTAGTGCTATGTACAACATAGCTCCCAAGCTAATAAAATGATATGATTACTATGATTTTGCAGGTGGAGAAACTACGTTTCTGAGAAGTATCTTGTCTACATGTATGATGATTTTTTCAATTCTATCCAAATAGTTCTCCTTCCAGTATGACATCATCCAAATGTTGAGTAATAGAATACAATTTGAGAGACCAATCCACCCCCCACCCCAGCTTCCCAACACTGTTTTTCTTATTGAGGGGCCACATTTAAAACAATATAAAAACACAGAACATGTTAACATTCTGGGAGGAAATATTCAAACCACTTTAGCACCCATTAACATTTATAAGAAGAGTGATTTAAACAATAAATTGATGATGGCTAGGTACCACAGTAAAATGAACAATTTTGCTTTGGGTCCTAATAGGTTTTTTAAAATTAGACTTTTTAATAACCATTTCCTAATGAATAGAAGACACTGTTGCAATAAATTTGTTCTCATCTATACCGACTAGCAGAATTCTAAGTTAAATGAAAATGATTTAGTAATTGGCATTAAAAACATTAGCTTCATAATAATTTAAGTAATTGATCAGCCCCTCCCTTACTTTAGGTAAAGGGTAAACTATATGAACTGCTGATTATATCCCAATATCTAAGCTAATCAAATTGGACTGAAATTTGAGCCTGATGATTAGAAAACACAAGGAACCATAATAAACAAAAGTATTTCACAGACTAACAGTTGTAAATATCTTTGAAAGAGAAACAGGGGACTTGAGTTTAAAAGACTGGGGGAGGTAGTACAAAATAATAATACAGAGCATGACATTTACTATAAGATATTTAACGTTTACCTATGCAATTTGCTTAATTCTGAGCCTTGATTTCCTTTTTAAATATACATTTTTTTTTAATTTTTCAATTACAGTCAACATACTATATTATATTAGATTCAGGTATGAAACATTTTGATTAGACAATTACATATCTTATGACATGATCACCCCAATAAATCTAGTACTCATCTGACACCACACAGTCATTACAGTATTATTGACTATATTCCTTATGCTATATTTTACATTCCTATGAATAATTTGTAGCTACCAATTTATATTTCTTAATCCCTTCCTCTTCTTCACATAAGTTTTGAATAGGGTCATCTTTTCTTCAAGTTACAGTTGGAGAGAGGGTAACACCTTCCCTAATTTTGTTTATCACAGAAGGAAAAAAAAGAGTAAAGCTCTTTGGCACTCAACTGACAGTGTCTGCTATAATTTTTCTATTGCTTAGACTGCCATAAAGTTCTATTACTAGGTTCCTTAATTCTAGTCTCTCTACTTCGATAATATTCTATATGCTACTGCCAGGTGCATTTTCCAAGTGGACAGCCATTAACGTGTAATGTAAGCAAGATATAATGTTTATTTACATTAATGAGATTTTTGAGGTTGTTTGTTACAGGGGTCAATGTGTCCCACACTGATTTCCTGCTTTCTGGTGTGCAATGTGCAATCTCTGACCTTTCTGCAGGCTGGATCTAGTGATTTGTTTCCAAAGCCAAGGAGATAGGATGTTACTCCTGTGATTATGCTATATTACATAAGAACTGCTTTAGTAGAAAAAGAGAAAAGATTTAATTAAGTAGCATTTCTACTGCCTGTGGAAATCATTTTTATTTTTAGTTGTACTGTCCTAACATATGGCTTTCAAATAAAATGTTTTCAAGTTGAATAATTTAATTTATTGCAATTAAAAATGTAATAAATATTTTTACAACCTTAATGCATTAAATAAATACATTTCAAAAAGAAGGAAAAATAAATACTTTAAAAAAGGTAATCTATAATTCTTTTTCATAATGTTGGACTGATCCTCTTTTAGGTTGTATTTTTAGGATTTGCTTGTAAATAAAATGAGACTGCTTACTTTAAGTTCTTATTGCAACTGAACAAATGATTAATTGTGCAGTTTCTTTAAGGTGATTATATATCGATCTATAAGTCTCTTCCACTTTGTTAGGATTTCTCATTATACTTATATGTCCCTGTTACTGTATTTTTTCAAATTGTCCACACAATTATTATTGATATACCCCACATGACTGTGGAATAGTAGATCATTCAAGAAAGGCACAGAAATGTAAAATCATGGGGTATTTGTAGATACTAGCATAAATAATTGATTACCAAAATCACTGAATATGCATTGCATTTGAGAATAAATACTTGCCAAGGCACAGGAGTCTTTACAAGAGGTTAATTGACATCAGATTTTTGAGCTTGCATTAATTCAAAAAATATATTTCAGAATAGGCAAGAAGCATGAAAGAAGTTTACAACTATTTTGTGAAATCCAGAGAGCATGACAAATCTGACATACTCCATACATTAAAACATGTATTTGCTTATCATTCATCTTTCCTCACTAGAAAGGTCTATGCTGGTAGGCAATTTCATCTCATTTATTCACTGAGGCATATCACAAGAACTTACAATAAAATCTCATACTTAGTACTTAGTAAATGTTAGTTGAATAAATAATTTTAAATATCTTGGTAATGAAAAAATAAACATATTAAAGTAAATTATAACAGACATGTCTTCTAGAAAAAATAATATAATTACAGGATAATATAATTATTCTTCACTCATATATAGGATTTTTTTTAACTACAAGTAGCACCAATTAGTATAATCTGTATGAATATGGACAACATCTATGTAAGTGTACACACTTGAGAGGAGTTATTTTATTTATTTATTTGTTTGTTTGCTTGTTTGTTTGATTGATTTGAATAAGCTGGTTGGTTATGTCTTTAGGATTTTTATTGTTGTTGTACTCTTAGAGCATTTCTTTTTGTCATAATAATCAGGGAAGCTGAGGACTGAATGGACTCTTTTCTCTAGAAAATACAAATGAGAACTTTCCTCTTTCTCATATACCCTTCCATGCCATGTGAAAGGCAAGGTCCTCCTCCATGAGGAAAGACGATTTATTCATATCCACAAAACCTTGCATAATCACAGACAGGAAAGAAACCTCACTAGAAAAATAAATGTAATTTTCCTATTAGTGAAAGTCTCTAAAGATTTGAAGGAGTAGGGGTGTGAATGGTATATCTATTTTCTTGGTCTCCTGTTCTACCAGTTTCTTAGATCAAAGGCTTTGGTGTGGAGAACTTTCATTCACTATCATTACATGTGCACTAATATCCTCTTAAGGAGCCATCAGGATTAAAGAAGATAATGCCAGGAATCTGTGACATAAAATCAATAGAATGTCACTGTAGTCCCTGACATTTAATAATAATAAACAACTAGCATTTTTCTATAATTTTGAAAAATGCAAGGCAAAAGCTGTTGAATATGTAAATTATACTCAGAAAATCTTATTTTCTCTAATAAATAAATACCTACTTGAGTAATGAGCCCAGGAGAATGAGTGATGACCGTTAGCTTTTGCTTTCCCCTTCTTGTAAGCTCTCCTTGAAGAAAAACATACTATCTGTAGCTATTGAAATAATTACAATTGATGTCTGAGTTACAAAAATAATAATCCATTTTCTTCAAAGTGACAAAATGAAAGCAGTCAAGAAAAATGTAAGTATATAGGGATCATGACAGAAAATGGTAAGAAACAAAAATGCTAAATACTGACTCAAGATTTATCATTGATTTTAGAGGAAGTCACCATATAAAATATCAGTTGAGATGATCTCTTCTTTATTTATTCTGGCAACAATAAAGATTAATAATTTAAATTATTTTTAAGGTAGATATGCTAAGACATTTAGCCCAGGCTACACCATTTTGATATTTATTAAGGCTAAACTAACAAGAGTGCTAAATCAACAAATTGTTTTTGAGGTAAAAAAAAAAAAATACGTAAAGATCATGTGAGAAGAAGACCACATTTGCAGTTAGACCCTGACCTTATTCATCTCTCCTTAGCTTGTAAAACTGAAGGATTTACAGGGAAATAAAATGAACTTGAAAAACTTTAACTTGAGGTTTGCTGTTAATATCCAGCAGACAGTGGTGCATAATATTTAGTATTACTTAACATCATGGGTCATGTACAGATGGTGTACAACTAACTGTACAGGTTTCCTTGGCGCCACAGAGCTGTATCACATCTCTGCGGGTAGGACTAGATGTTTCCTTAAAAGAATGTCGGTAAATACTAGATAAGGTTCCTGAGCTTGGTAGACACATCTTAGACTGGAGTAAGAAAGTGCCAGGCTTCCTTTGTGCCTGGCCATAACTTTTCTTTTGATTCGATGCCCTAAGAATAAAAGTGACCAAAAATCTCTGGTGTACTTGTGTATATGTATGTTTCTGGAGGAAAAGGGGTGATTTGTCCTCGGCTCTGAAGGTGTTTTGAAATTATTTTCTTCAGTCTTATTATAGTCTTCAATGTTCCATGGAAAAAGAAATTGTAATGCTCAACAACTCTGGCAACTAAGGTTGAATTCGGATCCCTGGCCAGGGCTAGAATGACATGAGGGCAACTGAGGGAGTTGATGGGTTCTACTGAATGAAACACACAAATGGATGAAGGTAGGCTGAATAATTCACTGCAGAGCTATTAGTGAGTACAGTGTCTACCTAGAGTGCAAACCAGCTATATTTCTGATAAATGCCTTCAGCTAAGCATACCTTTAACATGGGCTATACTATACTATATTAGCATATGAAAAGCTTATTGTATATGTTATGCTATATTAGAAACCTAAAGGCAAGAAACTATAGAGCATTAAAGTTTGGGGGGGCGGTTCTTAAAACCATTTATTTTTAACTTGTGTTCTCTGAACTGCTTAGAGTCCAAAGGTTACAGTGAGGATTCAGGAGCTATTTCAATAGTTCAGGAAGCCTAATGAAATTACAAATTACTATAATGATAAGACCTAAAAGGTTAAATATAACCATAAATGTCTTAGCAGGATGATATAGCAAGGTTATTCTTATTCAAAATTCTGAATGTGTCTATATCATTAGTAAAATATTTTTTAACTAAAAAAATGAAAACAAAGTTACTGCCTCTTAATCAATATACTATGACAGATAGCTTTTTCGAATCATAAGCAAAATAGTGAAAAGGAAATTTGGGATTGAAAAACTTTGGCAACCATTAATCTGGTTTAATCTCATGCTCCTTACACCTTGCTCTCCCCACCATGTGACAGATGAGAAATTTGAAGGGAGGAATAGTGAGTTAACTTAAAATATAGGTTCCCAAAATAATACAAACTTTCATATTATTATATGACTATATCTGTTTTCTTCCCATTAATTAAAAATTTAGCTCTATGATACCTGCATTCTCTATTTTAAATAAAGTTAAACTTTTTAAAGAAACAAAAAGCATACAGACATTACTGCTAATAGAGCCACTGTGATGGATAAATGAGAAACTGATAAGAAAGAGACAAGTAAATATAATAAATAAAGTAAACTATGCAATTGACTAACATGCATATATATGTACTTAGGTATATACACATGTGTATATATATGCATATATACATATATTCATATATATGACTATGTGTATATGTAGATACAAACATGTACATCCACACACACACACACACACACACACACACACACATATATATATTCATTGAGGCACAACATATTTTTTGATGCGCACATATAATAGTAATAGCTGCAGGTTGTGCTACTCCATAAAGATGTTTTACACATTTTCCCATTTTCCTCCCCAACCCATCCACAGATCCTATACTTCTCATTTTATTTTGTTCTGCATTTCTTTATTATTAAATTTTAAAACTGTCTGTAAATGTAAAAATACATCTGAATAATCATTTACCCCCTAATTCTTAAAGAATGATAATGGTCCTGTGCAAATAACTTCACACAATAAAAAGTTCACTTTGAAAAATAAAACTGTCTGCAATTCAACATCAAAATCAAGTGGGCCAAAAGGGTGGGTGGGGAAGGGGAGGAAGGTCAGAACAGAGGAGAGTAAAATGCTTTACTTTGTAATGATGACAAAATAAAATTTCAAAGAAGCAATACAAAATCCCAAATTTGATTATACTGTTTTTATGTTATTGCTTTTAATTATCCTGAGACAATTTTGAATGTAATTTATCTTCAATGTGTAGTTTTCAACCATTTTTTCCTAAAGAGGAAGCTGATACTAACTTTTCGAACCAACAGTATTTAACATGTATACTTACTACAGGTTTAGTAAAATCTAAAGGAAGTTGACACTTTCACATTTTTACAGCAGAATGATGGCCCCATAATGGTATGTCATCCAGGAATTAAATAACTATCAGTAGAATGGCTAGCAAGTACATTGTTCTTGTTTTCCTATTTCCTTTTGCTTATCACCTAAGTAACTAGCTTTGTTTCTTATTCACAATAGGTGTAGAATTTTTTAAAAATTCATGTTTGCCTTTTAGAAAATAAGTGAATCAGGAGTATACTTACCATTATTATAATTACTTTTACAATTAAAATGTGTTACATACCCACAAGTCTTCATATTTTCATAAAATAATTATTTTTTAAAAAGCATTTTATTTTTTGAAGCAGTTTTAGGTTCACAGCAAAACTGAGTTGAAAGTACAGAGAATTCCTTTATACCTTTTGCCCTCTCCCCACCACCACACAGACTATTTCATTATCATCATCAGGTACCGGAGTGGCACTTTTGTTACAATTGATGAAACTACACTGATACATTGTTATCACTCAAAGCCCATAGTTTACATTAGGGGGTCACCCTTGGTATGGTACCTTCTGGTTTAGACAGATATATAATGATGTGTATCAACCATTGTAATACCATACAGAATAGTTTCACTCTCCTAAAATTCATCTGTGCTCTTCATACTTCCTTCCCACTAACTCCTGGCAATCGTTAATCTTTCTAAAATCTTCATAATTTTATATTTCCAAAATGTCATGTAATTAAAATAATACAATATGCAGACTTTTCATATTGGTTTATTCCACTTAGCAATATTCATTTAAGATTCCTTCATGTCTTTTCATGACTCCATAGCTCATCTCTTTTTATCTCAGAATAATATTCAATTTCCTGAATGTATCAAAGTTTATTTATTCATTCACCTACTGAAGGACATCTTGGTTGCAGCCAAGTTTTGGCAATTATAAATAAAGCTGCTATAAACATCCATGTGCAGGCTTCTGTGTGAACATAAGTTTTCAACTCATTTGGGTAAATACCAAGGAGTGTGATTGCTGGAAGGAGAATAATTTCTAGTAAGCAGGAATCATGCATGCATAATTCATTTTAAATTTTTATCAGAATACCATTCATTCTTATTTCAAACCAGTATTTACAGTATATATGCAAAGTGCTAAATAATAAAAGATACAGATGTGAAAAGATGTCGCTCATTGAGGTCTAACAAAATAAATTATTAGACTTCAATATAAGTATTATGCTAAAATAGAAATGGTTATTTGCTATATAAGCTCTTAGAAAAGGAAATCAATGTATGCTAAAAAGAGACATGAAACACATAGAAAATGTCTAAGGAGATATAAGCATTAAACTATGCTTTGATAAGCAAATAAAACTTACTTAGACAAAAGAAGCATAAAAAGACTTTCCAGAAAGATAGATGTGTAAGAAATTTAAATGTGAAAGAGGATCATTCTATGGAGCTAAAAAAAAAAAAAGGAAGAAAGAAAAAAAAAAGGCATGTGTGTAAAGATGTGGCAAGAGATAAACTAGGAAGTACAGTGAAGAAGAGACCATATGACAATGCCCTGCAAGATGTTGCTGAATTTGAACTTTATCCGCCAATTTGTGAGAAATTTGTAAAAGAAAGAATAAAGCACCCACATTCGTCTGTGCGTATGTGTGTGTGAGAGAGAAAACCTGATCTTTAATATTACATGTAGCCAGATTTAAGGAATGTTTTCTATTTATTTTGTGAACAAATCTAAATTCAAATGATTCATTGTTCTCTTTTGCAATATTGATTTTTACTTTTGAGAACATTTGTTACCAAAAAATTAGTAACTTTCAAATATGACTTTGAACCCAGCTACTTATTTATACCCAGCCAATTATTCTGCAAAATTCTGCTAGTCTTATGCTTGTTGGACATGGGCAGGGTTCATTTGATTAGTGTTCATTAATTGTGTCTCCCAATTTAAAGAACACGTCTTTTTCTTCCTTCCTGGATTGTTTGGAAAGTATTGGATTTTGAGTGAGACAAAGACAACATAAAAAAAGATAAATCAAAAAAAGAAAATTTATTATCCTACATGACTACAGTATCCAACGAAACAGATATACTTAATGTGTGAATGTATCTAGGTCCTCCTGTGATGCTGCTGGAGTTCTATTTCTCACTATCTCCTTATCAAGAGGAATTTTTCTTTAGAATGGACCAGATGGCCTTAAATGACCCTTGCCGAATCTAAATCTACATCCTATAGATTTACCAATTAACAAAAAATTCAGTCTTTACCAAGAATTCAAGCGGAAAATTTACAGGGAGATCAGTCATTAGCCTGGCAATCCATGTAGAATGAATGAACCATGGACAACAGCTCCCACATCTCACAGGTAGGTTTACAAAAGTAGAGGTACCCTGTCACTGTGGAAAAAAGGAAAGTTCTATGGGACAGACAAAAACCAAACTGGCACATTCTCAAGCATCCAGTATAGTGCTAGGCATGATTTTGCTTCTCAGTGAGCCATATGACTATTGAAATCATTAGTTATATAGTTTATATACTGCTTCATTTATTAGGGTTCCAAATAAAAAACACAATTTAGACCTTCCTAATTTTATACCATTTTATTTATTAAACAAACAATTACTTTAGTTAACATAGTTAAATATATTAAAAGAAAAGTACAATTATATGTTCAAAAAATTAAATTACAAAATTGATGTATTTCATAAAGGCTCTGTTCTTATAAACTTATGTCAAATTTAAAATGGTTAGTTTTTCTTCTTAATCTTTATAATTATTTAAAATGCAAGTGTTCTCTTTTGGATAAAATTTTTAAATCATCTTTGTTCTCTCTGTAGTACATGAGCTTAAGTTATAATTCTAATATCTTTTGTTAGAGATTGGATTAATGTTGAGTTAATAAATCAGAGTTGAATATCCAGTAATGTCTACTTAAGACAGAAATTATAAAACATCAGAAAATAAAAAATGGCGATCTATATATTAGAGTATTGTCACCAGTTAAGAGGTTAGTAAGAAAGTACTGACATTTGCATACATTTGAGTTGAATTACTGAACATGCTTCTTTTTGAAAAAATGTAAAAGGTTGTGTATAAAAGTACCAGATGACTAAAAGTTATATATATGCTGTGTTACTGTTGTTTATTGGGGGAAAAATCTGTACCTAAGTCCTTGTGTTAGGCTCTGATAGTATGGAAAAAAAATAAAGCAATAATTAGGGATTTTTTTAAACTTATAACAAAACACATCAATGTGTTAGTAGATAGCACATATTTATGAAAAACAAAGATGTGTAATTACCTGGAATACTATAGGTTCCTGATACCACCAAATTTCTTATTGATTGTATTTTTGCTGTCATCTTAAAACCATGTTTCAATAACCATTTCTGATTTTAAAATGAATAAGCTAGAAGCCCTCAGTGCTACTTATTTTAAAAAGTGCTTTGAACTATTTTTATCCTTAGTCATTTTTATCCTATGTTCATATGTTGTTTATGCTAATAAGTTTTTGATATGAATTATTTTATTCAGAACCTACATTCATAACCATAAAACTGCTAAAATGTTTTTTACATTTGAACTATGTATGGCATTTGTGAGAAGATGACTAAGTCACATTAAATATTTGCTCCTTCAGCTTATAAACACAGGCATGTTTGATAGAATTGGGTGTGTCAGGTACTTTCTATATTGATAATTAGCTCCACATTGTTATAAGAGCTGGTCTGTTTATCACATATACAATATTAAAAAACTGTCTTGTCATTCACTAAAAGAGAAGCTCAATCTTCCTTGGTTAATAACATATTTAAAATGTTATTAGCAGAGTGTGTGTCTATTTTACATTAGAGAGGGGCATGATCATGTCTTTGTACAAAGTCCTATACACAAGAATTTTGGACAGTATCTCTTCATAGCAAAAACACATTTATATATTATCTATCAGCCAACTGACTCCATATTATGCATAAGTAAAACTGGTCCAAAAATCCCATTAAATTAGTAATTTTATATTAGAAATACTCTAAACAAATGTATTTGGTTGAATCCATGCTTTAGAAGTATATTCTTAGTCACAGGGAAAGGCAATGGGAACAAAACTGACACTTTGACCCCACTGCTATTAATGAAAAAGCATTGTCTACAACTTTTGGAACCTCAGATTATGGGTGGTTATGTATGTCACCTTATGGCAGCCCAGAACATTGACAAACATGGAAATCTCGAAGAGTATATTCTGACATTATAAATACAGCACATGAAAGCTGTTAGAAATAAATTCAATGGTTCTTGTTTTCTAATCCTTGTTTCACAGGGAGGAAAAGCTACTTTTCCCAAAGATTATCCAAATTTGCAAGATCTACTTCTGTCCAAGTTCAGGCTCCCAAAATAAATGAGCTTTGAGAACTTTCTTCAAGTTTGACTCTCCACCAAAGTTCAAAATGAAGCTATCCTCCTCATTAACAAATTTTACTTTGACAAATCAGACTTTAAATTTGTATTTTGCAATAAATAAATTATTTATTTGTATGTCAAACTCTCTACTAAGCACAAGAGTATTCTTCACATGAACTGACAATTACAACAAAATATGTCTAAACCCATAAAAGTAAAGTATACTCATTGGACACAGATTCTAGTCTCTAAATAGCATTTCCCATTAAAAACCGAAGGGCTCCTTGAAAAACTAGCTTATTTTGACTGTGGGATAGGGAATATACAAGATGAGCCTGGAGTATCTTTTCACAACATACAAGTACCCTGTCAAAGACAGCAAGGGTCAAGTTGAGAGATCTGGGGAAAACCTGAAGAAGCTGCATGGGGAAAACAATTTCCAACATCTGTACCAATTTAAAGAGTGATAAAAATAATAATTGAAATTGGTTAACACAGATAGGTCATAATAATGCAAATAAATCAGTTAAAATTATGAGGTCAGTAAAATATAATCTGAATTGATTAGTCAATTCTCACATCTGAATTGCACATTATTCAGCTTTACTGAAATCAAATCTTGGTCTTTCTGTATGAATGTCTTAAAAGTAGACTTGGCATCTTACATTTTTGCATTTGTTTTCTAATACTTTCTTTTTTAAATGAATAGTCACTATGCCCAATATTACTTGCACCAAAACTTAGTATTTCCTTTTATCATATTGCATTCTGCTAGTCATGACCTCCCTCTGATCAACACTCTTATTTGAGGATGAGGCAATCTAGCGAGGGGATAAATCAAAATCTGTCATTTTTATGTTTTATTACTCTCAAGGAAACATACAAGGGAGTCTCATCTGAGGATGTGGAATAAACAATAGCAAAATAATAAAAGTTCATGTCATTTTACCTCCTCCTAATATATAGGCAAATATTCATAATTATAATGACAAATAATTAACTTTAGAAAATATTCCATTTTCTTCCCCAAATTGCTATGACTGTGGGTGTATTTTTAAGCATTACTACAGCTGCTTGTATTTTTTCTATAATCTATTTTCATGACATACCTTAGAAAAATAAAAGCTTTTCCAAAAGGAAATGAAATTATACTGAAATACTGCTAGAGAAAGGCTTTTAAAAATACAAAATGTAATTACGTTTGACTAAGTCTTTACAAAATCTAAACGTGAATACTTCAAAAGAGCACACATTTGAGAGAAAATTTTATCAAACTCTCCAAATATCTTTTTTCTCTACAATTTATCATTAGATTTAGATTGTCAAAAACATCCAAAACTTTTAAATAAATTAGACAAAATGGATATATCTTAGTCCTTTTGTTGAGAACAAATGATTATTATCCCCAATTTAGTTTATTTCTATGTTTGTTTGTTAGTTTGTTTGTTTTGACTCAATGCAACAATTTATCCTGCTTTTCACAATACATTGTACATTTTCTCTGAGGAAAGGAGCCATTCTCTACACACTACATAGTCTCTGTTAGTAAAACATTTTACTAGCATAATACATAAGTGATGCAACAAATGGCTGAGGCTAGTAAATGACCAGGAACAGAAATCCACACACACTCTACACCATAGTGATATATTTTGAAAAGAAAGTACACTCCACAAGTCAGGACAATCGAACCAGTGTTGGGAATTTTGTTTGCTAATCAAATTTATTATTCTAACCCTCACTCCTATGCAACAGCCCAGAGAAAACAGGCATTGGCAATATTTGGCTATCAAATAATTATCAGATTCACCAAGCCAGATGTTGAGCAATAGAATGGAGCCAATTCAGAGAAAACTGAAATATTCTGGTTTCACCATTTGGGTCTTAAATCAAGCAGTGCTTGAGACTAGAATTCCCTAGCAGCTCAGAGATTATGATTTCACAATGAGATCACATTTTTCTGTTGTTGCTGGATTTGTGAAGGTATTATGGATTGAATTGTATCCCCCTAAAATTCATATGTTGAGGGTCTAACACCTAGTAACTCGGGATGGGAACTGATTTATAGTAATGTCTTTACAAAGGTAATCAAGTTAAAATGAGATAATCAGGGTGGACCATAATGCAGTATGACTGGAGTCCACATAAGAAAAATCTTGGTACATAGACACATGTGGAGAGAAGATTATACAAAGAGACACAGAGAGAATTCAAACATTAATGAGCCAAGTAAAGAGATCTAGAGCAGATATTTCTCTCATCGCCCTCTTAAGGAACTAATCCTGCCAAAACCTCGATTTTAAATTGTTGAAGTCACCTAGTCTGTGGTGTTTTGTTACAACAGCTCTAGAAAACTAATACAGAGAGGGAAA
The DNA here is from genome assembly GCA_030015415.1 of Cynopterus sphinx. Classification (NCBI taxonomy): domain Eukaryota; kingdom Metazoa; phylum Chordata; class Mammalia; order Chiroptera; family Pteropodidae; genus Cynopterus; species Cynopterus sphinx. The sequence continues at coordinate 123,670,312 of CM057383.1, forward strand.
ATCAAAATGCGTGCTATGGGTGTCACACTCACAAATGAAGTCTACCATATATTTATTCTGAGGAATCAAAAACAGACATTTAACAAATTATACATGCCTCCTTTACTACTATAGAGAGACAAAATACTGATCACTTTAACAATATTGAAATAACCTGAAAAAAGTAATAATCTCCTTTTCTTTCAATATGTTGTATCTCTTGGTACATTCAAAATGAAAGCCAACCAATTGTTTTATTTACATTAGACATCGGAGACTAGATTTTTCTTTATCAATTAAGAGGAACCAAAAATGTTCTTTCTGAGATATTCTAGTTCTGAAAGCAGTATTCCTAAAATCACTTTGTTGCCCTAGTTGTCTAAATTATTTGTTTAGGACACAAGAAAATAAATTACAACATATCTCATGACCTCAGCAGGAGACACTTTATGAAACTTGACAAAATAGTGTTTTCTTCAGTGATCACAAGAAAAATCTAAAGCTATGAAGGATTCACTAAGCTTAATTATAGACAGTTGTCCATTGCTTTCAAGAACTCAATTTCCCTAGGACTTTCTTGACAGTCAAACTTGGTAGCTTTCTCATCTAGAATCTTTGTGAAATGTTCACACTTACTGTCCACACTACCCTTGAGATTTTCAACCTTCTACTTAAGGAGATGGAGTTTTTTTCTCAACCTTTGGCTTAAAGCCATTGCAAAGCAAAATTGCTGCTGACTCTGGTGATAAATCACCATATTACAACCATCAGGGCATTTAATTTGTTCTGAAAATCAATTGGGACTTGCTGATGCCAAAAAAGTAATATATTGTTAGTTAAAAAAAAAAAAAAACTGGATATTACACCTTAGTGCAAGATGGACTGTCAGTCATCTTGATGACCAAGCAACAATTTACACTTTATAAAAACTGAACAGACAAATTGTAAGAAAAATGCACTTTGACTCTAACACCTGCATTTGTAGGATTTGGCTGAAGTAAAAAAAAAATTCAATGGCTTTGCAGAAAAACTGTAAGATACAGGGTGGTGTTGAGGTTTGTTACCGAAAAAAAAGTGTTTGTTAGAGGCAGATTAGGGGATATGAAGAAGTTATGGCATGTAATTCCTTGACTGAGATCTCTAATTAGCAATTAATGTTTTACTATATTTTATCAAGTTATAGGTTAACGGATCCATCTATTCATTCAATTATTATTAACACATTAAATACTATGAAGGAGAATGTTCTTACTACTTCCAGAGGCTGTTTATCAGTAGCTGATGAACTGCATCAGCTCCTGGTAACTCTGAAGCCTGTGGTAACTGATCGAATGTTGGAACCATAGCTGTGTGTTTCTGGCCACAGAGACATTTACTCAAAGGCTGAAGAAAACATCTAGGCTTAGTTTCTGCCAGAATTTATGGCCTAATAATTTTTTTTCCTGTCACAAGTAAGACCATATATTGTCCAAAGAACTGATTTAAATAATGAAACAATTTATATCAACCACGATGAAGAAGGCATTTAAATGTTTATTGTGTGGCTGGCATTGTATAAGGAAAATTACATTTTTACGTTTCTTTCTCCCTACCCTGTGAGAGAGATATTAAAACTACTTATATTGTTGAGACAAATAAGTTTTGAAGAAGTTACTTAAGGTTACACAGCTATCAGAGGAAAGCCATCCTTTAAACCTAGGACTACTTTACTGTAAACTGTAAACTCTGCTGTTAACTTCCCAGATTTCAGAGACAAAATAAAAGGGAATAGAACGAATAGTGAATTGCCAATGAGCAAATTCAGCAAATGACCCTTCTGCCATTAATGGTGAAATGGCCACTCACAATAGAAAAGTTTTTCTTGTTGAATGCGGTGATGTTTTAAAAGCTGGCACTTTTTCTGCAGTCAAACAAACAAGCTTGGAATCATGCTTTATATATGATTTTGTATGTTACCCAAGCCCTTTGAACTCATGGATTTATTCTGAAAAAATTTATTAAATAATTACTCACAAAGACAATAAATACTATGGTAATCAAGACACCTGTCTCCTGGCATCAAAAAGATAACACACTACAGGGGGAGGCAGAAAACAATAAACAAATTAATTAACGTTACAATTTCAAATTGTGTTAAGTACTATGCAATTATTGTCATTATTACTAAATATTATGTGCATAGATAACTAGTGAGTAAGAGAGAAACAGGTCATTTTAAATAGTGAACAAAAAATACCTTGAAAAAGGAGTGATATTTGGTTAAGATATGAGTGATGAAAAGTAGCCAGCCAAGTGATAAACTTAAAGAAATTGATTACATAGAAAGTATAAGAAGACAAAAGTCTTAATGTGGGAATAACCTTAGTACATTTGAGAAAGGTTAAAAAAGTTTATGTTACCAGAGTAAAGGTGAGACTGTCAGAAAGAATGCTTGAGGTCAACTCACATAGGACCTCAGAAGTAATGGCATGAAATTTGGAATGTCCTGTGACTGCTATGAGAAAGTGTAAGGATACTTTAATATGGTTATGATTAGATCTAACTTATTTACTTGAGCATCTCTCTGACTGCTGTATTAAGAATAGACTAAATGCAAGAAAACATAAAAGCAAGGAAAGTTTACTGTGAAAACTGTGATAGTAGAGTTTGAGATGTAATTTGTGGCTGAGCCAACAAGAATTTGGTAACAGATTACATATAGGTTATAAGGAAAAAAGAAATTAAAGACTATTTGTAGGATTCTTTTAGCCAGAATAATTGCACGATTAATAAGGCCATTATCTTGAATAAGGCATATTGGGAGTGGAAGAGGCTTCTGTTATAGTGGAGAGTAGTGGGTGTTAGTAAATATGTATATTTTGACCAAATAATCTTTGAAAAACCTATTAGATATCCAAATGGAAATGTGAGAAGGCATGAGAATATATAACTTTGGAGGGTGAAATGAAAATATGACATGAAGAAAAAACATCATCATCTTTAAAGTTCTGGAATTGTATAAAATAATGAGAAATAATACAGAAGGAGAAGTCCAAAGCTTGAACACTGGTATACATGAACACTTAAACAGCAGACAGAAGAGGAAAAACACTCCAAAAGTAACCAAGAGACAAAAGCCTGAAAATATGAATAAAACTAGATGAATGTAGCGTCACTGAAGACTGCAGAGGCAGAGAATGGACAACTGTTGAAAATGCCACTGAGAATTTATATAAAATGAAGGCAGGACACTGGCCAAATATCAAGAGAAATTGTTGATGATATTGACAAACTGGGCAATAATAACAATCTGGGAGACTTGTGTTCAGATTAAATGAGCTGGAATACAGAAAATGATAACTGTGGGTATCTAATGCTGTATTACAAATTTCAGGGTAATAAAACAATCATTTTATTATGCTTATGGACTCTGTGGGTCAGAAATTCAGGAAAGGCTCAGCTGGGCCATTCTTGTTTAGGGTGTCTTATGTGGTTGCAGTTAGAATTTGCTGAGATTGTAAATCTTCCAAAAGCCTGATAAGGCTGGGAGCTTCAATTCCAAGCTGGCTCAGTACCATCTAAAGCAAGTTGGTGTTGGCCACTGGCCAACATACTTCTTTCCATGTGAGTCTCCCCATGGGGCTACTTAAGTGTCCTTATGTCAAGACAGATGGCTAGGTCTAAGATTCCAGATAGTGTCCCTAGGGTCATCCTCACTTCCAAGTATCTGTCTACAAATTTGGGGGTTCCCATTACCATCCTTAGATTTGGTAATTTGCTAAGAAGATTTATAGAAATCATGAAGTGCTACAATAATAGTTTTATTATAGTAAAATGACATGAATCAGAACCAGCAAATGAAAGAGATACATAGGCAGAATCAGACTGGAAGAATTCTAAATCTGAAGCTTCTAGCTCTTCTGGGATACACTATCCTCTAAGCTTCACCATGTGGCAAAATGCAGAATAATGTCAACCCCAGAGATCATCTGAGCTTTGACATCTAGTTTTTATTAAGACTTCATTTTGTAGCCATGGATGTTTCAGTTATTGCCTCAATTATTTTTCAGTTATTGAACTCAATTCCATGCAGCATCCCCCCATCTCTGGAGATCAAGCTGATTTCTCAAAGCCCAAAGCCTCAACCATGGTTAGTCTTTCTAACATGGCCAACTCCCATCTTTAGTTACCTGTGTTAAGATTTAACTATCAGTTGTGATCCCCCCATAACAAAAACTCTTATCACTCAGGAAATCCCAAGGATTTAGAGTTAATCTCCCAATAACATGGATAAAAACCCGATCTGGGTAAGTTAATTCTTCATTCTACAGGCAGTTATTATTATTGCCACTCCATCTGTATTCCTAGATAGCATTTTTAGAGAAAATGACATACGATTTCAGATTTTCTAAGATTATAGACAGTGGGAGATGAAAGAAAGTCCAATATCTGCTCTTTATGGTTTATTACTGTTAATTTCTCATTTTTTATTGTCTTTTATTTTATTCTATGTCAATAATCATTAAAATCAAGACACAGCAGTGTTTCCTCTCACACAGGAAACCAAAGAATAAGTGAGGCCTGATTAACCTTCCTTTCAGCCCTATGCTTTAGTCAAGACAACTGTCACCCTGAGTTCAGCAACGTCCATGTAAGTATCACCACAGTGAACATGGGTGGTTATAACCACTGTGCTCATGGAGGGTAAGAACTGAGATTGCAAATCTGATGTTAACACATATTTTTTATATATTGACTCCTGCGACACCTGCTATTCATGGTTTATCGCCGTTCCCTTTCCTCATTGTATTCCCCTTTTACTGTCAGTCAACTCTTAGATTCTTCAACCTATTATGCTACATATACCTTCATTATGATCCTACTACCATGAGGCCAAGGTCTTATTTTTAGAAAAACGTTAATCTATTTTTAGATCTAAACAGATCTGGTTGGTGTAGTAAATCAATTATTTATGCTTCTGGAAGAATCATAGAAAAGTCACAATCACTTATAGCTCTTTTATGCCAATTCATCAGTGACATATATTTTATATCAGTGAAAGTGAGGCTGTTAAGCATATAGTAGTTAGCAAAAATGAAGGTGGTAGGTTGGGTTTTCTTTTTTCAGTTGCCTTGTTAATTTAATATATACACATCACTTCTCACTCAACACATCCTGAGATTTCTCACCTCAGCCTCATTAATGCATGAAATTTTTATTTAGCACCAACTATACGTTATAAAACAACCAGCCACCACCTGCAAAAGATCTTGACCTTGGCCAAGAAAGGGTTTATAGTTAAAGTTGTGCATTCCCTTCCTCTAGGATCCCTCCTCACCTCTATTCTTTTTATTCCTATGCTTCTTTTCAGACTACCACTTGTCCTCATTCCCTATTATTCAGATTTTAGTAAGTTGAGACAGACTAAGTCACTAAGAGCTTAATATACTCCAAGTGCCTGGAAAATGTGGCTTGAAAGGAAAATGCAAATCTTAGGCATTTGTGAAAGAGAATTTTGAGCAGGACCTTACTTTGATGGTTTTCAATTACAATATATAAATATTCCACTACGATATAAAGAAAACTTGACTAACTGAATGACATAGACATGTAAAAAACTCTGAAAACATATGAAGTTAATAGTAATTATAGCCTTTATCTTAGCCATTCCTAAGAAATCCTGTGGGGAGATGGGTGGTGGGGGAAGAAGTTCTACATTCTGAGAACTCAGTAGAAGATGATTTATCTCAGATATAGAAGAAACAGGAAAAAATACAATGAAATTTTCACATTGCTTGATCTTGTGAATTTGACCCAACATTGATTAAAGCTGAGAAGACATTAAGGTGAAAGACTTTTTTCATATTTTCTTCAAAGTTATAGTAATTCTACTTAAATAACTATGGATATTTTAAGAAGCCACTTTAGCATGATAATTGAGATAATAATAATAATCTCCATATGAATTATTTATTTATTCAATAAAATACTGTAATTTTTTACTTCAGTTTCTAATCTACTAATGTATAGCAAATAAAATATATGTGTGTATACATATACATATATGTCTGTGCACATATATACACATCTATGTGTGTGTATATATATATATATATATATATATATATATATATATATATATAAAACCAGTCACTTATTTTTCATCTTAGTTATTTTCTTTCTAATTTGTACAACAGATAAACGTTAAACTGTACAAGGAAAATGGACTTCTATCCATGAAAATAATATATGCCTAAATTATATTTTTTCAATTTATATTGGGATTTATATATTTCCCATTTTATAAGCTCAAAATCACCATCGTATGCTTTTGTTCACTTGTTTTTCTGAGTGGAAATAAATGTAATGTCAAAAGTAAAATATATTTGCTATTGTTTTATAATAACCTTGAACATTTTTTGAATTTTAAAGGAAGAAATCTAAACTGGAAAAGAAGTCTTGGTAATGGTGACTATGTGGGTGTAGAGTTGTTTTATTAGACTCCTGAATTCAGTTATAATTCTTGCTCAGACTACATATTTGCATATAAGGTATAGTTTATTATTGCTCTGCCATCTAAGATACTTTGCATGTTAAATATTTGTTTTATTTCTTTCTTTGTGAACTCTTGTGGTGGTGATAAATAACAGATTCATGATTGCATTTTTTATCTTTCACTCTAATCTAAAAATATCTTCACTTTACAAGGCAGGCAGCTTGGTAAGAGAATACATCACTATTTAATTCATATTTCCATTACAACACCTAAGATATTCCATTTTAATATTTTTGTCTTTGCTTTCTGGACTATTAGGGCAACATGACAGCACAGAGAGGAATAATTGAGCATAATGGAAATACTTGGCTTTAGGGTCAGAATTACTATAAAACTCTGGTTCTGATACCATCTACATGACCTAAGACCTGTTTTTCAACACTGTAGTTGCTTAGAAATTCCAAGTATAAAATTGTGAATACTAACAAATATGCTTTGCAAGAGCATATTTATTAAGGTTAACCATAACATTTATAAACGTGTATTTTTTTTTATTGAATGAATGATAGTTTTTTGATACTCTTTAATTTTACTTAATTATCTAATAGAGAAACTGACAAATCGAAACTCTTTAGGTATTTACTAAGCTAAAAACAGCTGTCTCAGTTTTCAAGGGTTTATAGAATCAATACAAATGGCTACCATTCATTAATGTCAGTCAATCCATTTTCTCCTATTGTCAACAGACCCTTAAGTCTCAACCCTTACGTCACAGGAGTGATCATCTGACCCATAATCAGTTATTTGGCTGTTCATAATTTCTTGGGACCCTGGCCATAGTGATCAGCTCTTTATCTACCTTCTTACCTACCATAGAGATAAACTCATGAACCAAACAAGCTTATAGGCTTTACCTGTGATTTTATATACTGGAGTTGAGAGTGAAGTATAAATCTCACCTCTTGGGAGGCTAAACTTGATTCATATAATCCTAATATTCTTTCCAGCATATAGATTTTTGATTACAAAATGAGTAAATGCAGGCAAAATATAGAGATTAGAAATGACTAGTGTTTCGTGCCTGCATATTGTATATGTAGATGGGTTGGTGGGGGGAACAGAGAAAGAGGAGAAAGAAAAAGAGAGAAAGGGAGAGAAATTAACATAGGTATTTAAGTACCTAGATCTCTAGTCATCTCCAATGTCCTAAGTGCTTAGACATTGTTACTTGAAACTTAAAAATATTCCTGAACAATAGTTGCAGGAAAGAATCAACACTGTGTAATAGAAAACTTGACTTTTGACTTCAATTACTTTTAAAACCTTGAAGACATCTAAGTTGTCTATGGTGGTAGGACAATATATTTCTTAGGTTTTTATTTGCAAATAAAATAGATAAGATATAGTCCAAAGTCTGTTTCATATGTTTATAAATTATTTTCTATCCTTCACCTCATAGCATTCATAGCATTAAAAATACGTGAAAAATTTGATGCTTATGGTTTTCTACTGTTTCTAAATTTAAAGTAGGCAAAATTTTGTGAAATATGTAAATGAAAGTGTTATTCAAAGCAATGTCTCATATTGGCCACCATTTAAGTTATACTGATATATTTTAATAATGAAAGAAAAAACTATGCTAATTGACTTTTCCTATTAGATATCACAAGAGATTTCAAGTTATTTTCCCATCATTTTGTGAAGTATTTGATATCTTGTTTATTTTTTAGTTATTTTAATTTTTCAATTTATTTAGTACTGACTTCAGTGTTCTAAAAAATTATACACTTGGAAAAATAAAAATTTAGCAACCATATATTCATATTCTTTCCTGTTCCCTCTCTGCCATGCACTTCACATGCACATTAGCTACCTACCTATCGACATATTCATTTATAGTATCCAAATATCATAAAACTGCTATATATATCAGAAGACCATTGCAAGTTGACTCCTGAGACTGGTAAGGCACACATTCAAAGAGACATTTGTGAACTTCCATATTCTAAATATTAAATCTAAAATTAACAATGGTATACAATAAGATTTATTTTTATTTGATCTACTCTAAAATCCAAAACGCATATTGATAACATAGTGCCTATAAGGTCTAGATTTAGTAAGCTTCTATGAGTAACCACCTCATTTTCCATTCATTCCTGCACACTCACCTCCCAATTCTGTATGTTCTTATGTCACTCCTAAAGATGGCATTCTATTAATACCCAAACAAATTTTATTAGCTTTTCCAGACTAATAAAAATAGCAATAAAATTAGCAAACATTTCCATAAGACTTAACATGTCCTAGGCAATTTACATAAGGGAACTTATTGCTGAATCCATATCCATGGTGTCAATTTGATAATCTCTCCAAATGTAACTTCATTCTACCCCACAATATCCTTTCCCAAGCAATTACTTCTATGAGAACAAACAAAAAAATGAATGAATGAATGAATGAATGAATGAACGAATGAAAAAAATCTGTTTCCAAATCATGTCTAAGTGGTTTAGCAAGATCTGAGAAATATGTCATTTTCTGTTCTGTAAAATGCAAAAATAGGAATGAAGATTTATACTCAAGTTTAGAAATAGAGGTTTTTTTGTTATTAATTTTTGTTTGTTTTTTAATTTTGTTGTTAATGTTTTTTTTTAATTTTTTTGAGATGTGGTTTGCAGAGTTTTCATGCTCCATTCCTCACTTCCTAAACAGAAGCACTAGCCACAAATTGTCTTAATTTTGAAACAGCTTACTAAATTTCCTCAGTTACTAAAATCTTCTTTTCTGACCTCTAAAATAAATGTCTCTCACTATAATACAAAAATGCATTTTCTTATTAGAAACTCCACTGAAATTGAAGGCAGCCATTGGTCATCCTATTTAAAATACATTTTTATATACATGAAGCCTTCCCATATCCACATGAAACAAACAAAATACTATTTTCATCTTATAAATTCTACTTCCAGATCTGTACTTATTTTCATACCTCTTCTCTGACCCATCTTCAACCTATACAATTCTCTTAAAATAGTCTCAGACTGCTCAAATGAATCTAATAAGGCCATTAATCATATTGAAAATTATTTTTTTACTATGCTCAAGTTAATTCATTCTAGTAAAACTCTTGGATTTTATATAAACACTATGTTAACTACTTTTCTTTCCAAGGTGATGGCAATTGTTTCATTATAATGAACAGCATAAAAATCTCCTTTTTTCTTAACAATTCCACAAACTTGTTAAAATTGTTTTTCTTCAACTTGGAGTGATAGAAAGAGGCACCTAGGTGGGCAAGACATATAAGTGGCAAGTGATGAAGAGAATGCAACATGTGTGGACCCTGATTGTTTCCATTTTCCCCAACATCATCCAAACACAAAAGCTAATATAAGACTCTTGCCCTATCCACACACACACATATATACCAATATACAACTATAAAAAAAATAAATAAATAAGAAATGGAAAATGAGACAGTGTACAATTTTACATAAGGAGAAACTATTCAAAACTGAGTATGAACAGAATATTCTGACATTAGAGAGAAGAAAATATAAAGATACAGATAGTGAATTGGTGGTTTCCTGGGGCTGGAGATGGGTACAGAGATTAATTATAAGCAGGCATGGATAATTTTATCATGAGATGAAAATATTCAGGATTATGATGATAGTTGCACAACAAATGTATAAAATTACAAAACCAAATTACACACTAAACTAAAAAATACATTGAAAATGTATTGATTAACAAAAAATAAACCTAAATATATGTTTTGAAAAATATTTAAACTAGATGGGACTCAAATATTTAAAAATGGCCCTGTTTCATTTCCACCCAATTATCTTTCCTTCAAGTATCTATACTAGTAGCTTGTTTATAATAGGTATTTACTAAATGTTTCTGTAACAAATCAAAAGAAGGAAAAGAGTTCAAGAGAGATAGGGGACTGGGAAAAAGAAGGGAGAGAAAAAAGAGGAAAAAATGATATTTGCCATTTATTCTCCTAGTTTTTTTGTCTGTTAGAAATGAACTCCTTCACTTGTATTCTTAAACACATACACACATTATGCAAATATACTTTTATTTTACAAAATAGAGCATTATATTTTACATTTTAGTTAGCACTTCTTCACTTAAGAATGTTATGAAGAGACTGCGGAAACAGCAGAGTGAGAGACATCCCCAGATCTCTCCCCCTGAAATAACAATAAAGTAAACATCTAAAACTCAACAAAGTGCAACAAAGAGCTGTTTCTTTGAGAAGGTTAACAAACAGAAACTCATGGACATGGACTATAGACTAGTGGTTACCAGAGAGTAGGGGTTGGGGGGGGGGCATGTGGCATGTAGAAAAGGTAAAGGAGGTCAAGTATAGGGGGGTATGGGTAGGGTGAAGTGAGTAAAGGGAATTAAATATATGGTAGCTAAAGGAAACTGAATTTTGGGTGGTCAACACACAATAGAATATACAGATGCCAAATTATAATATACACTTGAAAATTATGTAACTGTATTAACTAATGTTACCCCAATAAACATAACTTAAATAAAGATTATAAATATAAAAAAGTGTATGTTTTTTCAGTACATATAACTCTAACAAATCTTTTTAATGCCTGCCTAATGTACCATAATATAATTATATGCTTACTTAGTTGATCATTTGCTTCCCTGATTATTAAAAATAAATACCCTCATATGTATATTCTTGAGTAATTGTGTATTCTAATGAATTAGAATCTTGAAACTGAGATTGATGATTAAGATAGCATGATCATGATAAGCTGACTTCAAAAGTTTACATGAAAATCAAATATGGATTTAAAATCAAATAAATTTATACTTTGTCATAAAAAGGTTTTCTTTATCCCAAGATTATAAAATAAATATGCTCTTATACTTTCACATAATAATTTTAGGATTTTGTTTACATTGACAATTTTAATTAAGTATGCAATTTATATTAAGATGACAATTTTTTTTTTTTCCCAAAATGGAAAACAGCTTTGACTAATTTTTTAAAATAGTCTCATTTTCTCAAGTGACTGAAAACACTACCTCTTGAATTGTGGTAGCATTATTATTAATGTGGCTCTATTAACTTCCTGAGAGCTCTGGAGGAGAATCTGTTTACTTGTCTTTTTTAGCCTCTAAAAGCTGCCCACAGTCCTTAGCAACTGGTCTTCTTTCACCTTCAAAGAGAGCACTGGAATCTTTTGCACATCACATTACCTTTATACTGACTATTCTGACTCCCTCTTCCACTTTAAGGACCCTTGCGATTCATATCTGGATAATCAGGACACATCCTATTTTAAGGTCAGCTCCTAGACTCTCTTAATTCCATCAACTGCCTTAATTCTGCTTTACCTTATAATGTTACATAGTCTCAGGTTTCAGGAAGAAGGATATGGACGTCTTTGGAAAGTCATTATTCTGCCTACTACAATGGATAATAGGCCTAATATAGTCCAAATAGATCTTTGTTAAGAATGTAGGGAAAAAAGAAATTAATGTTTACTGCTGGACAGGATCAGAGAAAACATATAGCTCAAGAATTTGCTGACATTCATATTAGTGGCAGAATAGGGCTCAGTCTTAGGATCAAGATGACATAACGGAATACAAAGAATAGAGAATCATAAATAGTTTGTTAGGTAGTATCACCAAGCCACTGGATTAAGCTTCATCTGAAGTTCATCTTAACTCCAGTGTTTCATCTATTTTAAACAATAATTTGTCCTTTATAAATGAGGCAGGGTGAGCCAGGTTTCTGTGACACGCAGGCAAAGCCATCTAGGTGATCTATTTGCTATTTTTATAGTATTTTTTTTATTTATGGCCACTGAGATCTTTGTGTTCTCACATTACTTTTACTGATTGCTTCTTGCTGTCTTATAGAAAACTAGTAATTTCTATATTATTACCCTAATTAAGTCTTCTTTTAATTCTAAATGGAATATAATTATATTTCTTTGAATATTTTGGCAGAAAAACTTATAATCTTTAATTAACAATACTGCCTCTTCTCAATATCCATCTCATTTATTTTTCCTTATATTAGATAAGACTTCCAAGTCTCTGTTTAAATATAATACTTTATATTTAGTTCTAGTCCACAATTAAATATGTATATTGTTTTTAAGTAAAAATAAAAATTCCATTTTTGGGTGGGGGGATTTCTCTTTTTGAAAGGTCAAGGAAAATATTCTACTAATGAGCCATCTCTCTTCTGACATAGAGAACAGAATGTTGACAGTTTCATAGTTATCATTCCAAAATCTTAAAAAATTGGACCTTATAAATAATCAAATTATTCACCCTTAAAGCAAATTATTTCATAATTACATGAGTCAACAATCAGATTGCAATATCAAAATTTTATATGTTGAATATTGAATGGTCAGAAAAAGCACTAAGACAAAGATTTTTGTGAAGGAACTAGGGTTTGTGACAATAAATATTCCTATGATGGTGTCCATGATAATTAACTCACTGTTTTTAAATCTTTTTTATGACAGTGGAAAATCCTACTATTGAGGATAACTAAACTTGTTATGAAATTTTATAGTAGTAAGATATTGATGTACCAGAGGAACTGAAGACATTGGCTTTTGATTTACAGTTTTACTCAGTTCGGCACTTAAGTTTTGGCTGATTGTGTTCTTAAACCAGAGACCCTTGTGTCATATATTCATCACTTGTTTGTATTTAACAACTTTTAATAAGCTCTTTTCCCATGACACTTTAAAGCAATCTCCCTTATTTAAAAAAAAAAATAACAAAACAGATTCTAAATGGGAGATTTTATGTTATTTATTTTCTTTATTTTCAGAGCCCCAACAGGCAAAGGAAATGACTTTTCCCTGGGATGTTATAAAAGCTCTCAGATGAATTTCTTTCTCAATTTAGATTTTTTTCATTTTAGTAGTGCATACATTGGCTCATATGGAGAATCTACTTATGCCTTGCTCTGATTTCTCAGGTGAACTGAAATAGTACATGGAAGACTAGAAGACATTTTCCCTGTGAGCAGCCAATCATGACCTCTTGACTTTTGGTAGCTTCTTTGATTTCTCAGACAAATATTTCATTTCAGCAGTACTACGTATTCCATAAACCTGACCTTGCTATGTTCTGATTTTTCCTCTGCTCTCCTGAAAGGCAGTGCAAAACATCTTTTGAAATTACTCTGTGGAATGACAGAAGCACTGTTATTATTTCAAAGGCAAATCTGCCTTCTCTCTATAGCTCTGAAAATCAGTTATGCTTCTCAGGAAACTCACGTCAGAGCTGAGGAAGGAAGAGTTGTCCAAATGGTAAGGTATTATAATGGAAAGTTGTATATTTTAGTGACTACTAAAAATGCTAAGTTCCCAAATATTATTCTTTTGTTCAGTATTTTAAATAAATTTATAAAAATAAACCAATTCATTCACATCAACTGAATTTGGTATTGGAGTCAGATATTAGGAAATTAGCAGAGATCTGTTTAAGTCTACACAAATATTTATAGATTTTAGTTGAAATGAATAAAATCATTGATTAATCCTCACTTCCCAAAGAGTTTTTTGAATCACTAGAAAGAGGTTAGAAGAAAATTTTGCTATATAGAGACTACTGTTTAGGCTATATTTTTGACAGTTTCATCTTAAAAGGTCTATTGAAAGTAACTACTGAGGCCACTCTGGTGAGCATTCTGAGTCTAAGACCTAAGGGTTGGAATTTGGTAGGAAACAATGCCATGAGTTTTCACTTTTCATATGAGAAGGGTCGTAAAGGCACAAATGTTATTTATTTGTCCCCTTGGTAAAAGAAAGGAAATAGACACTGAAAGTCAGGGTAGTAAATTACCTAGATGTATACCTATAGATAAATGGATTTAGTTCTGTTTCTTCATTTGTAAAATAGAGATATTGGACGAGGCATTGCTTAATCTTTCTTGCTTAATTCTCCAACTCTTAACACTGTAAGAAAAACATTTCCTCAACTTAAACGACTATGACACAGATTTTTATGTTCTTGTGTCATTTTATACTTAGTTGAAATATCTGTTGCAATGTGATTAAAACTAGCATTTTTAGTTATTTAATTTGTTATGAAATTTAAATATTAGATATGAAGAATCCTCTATACTGGTGAAACTCATCTGACCCTCTATTTTATTTCCTCTCACTTTTGCTAATTTCAAGTTAGCTGTAGATGTGTACACACAATATTAATTACTATTTAATTCAATTTTAAAAACCACATTCCATTTTTTTAAAATAATGCATGTGTATACACAAATGTGTGTGCACATGTGCATATACCAATTATTAACAATAGAAAGAATATGCTTCACTGAGGAATTATTATTTTTTTCACTTTTCAGTGTCATGATATTATGGGGGCACTTCCGTAAGGAACAGGCACAATTACTACTACCTGTCAGATTTGATGCTAGATTTATTGTCCTAAGTTTCTCCTAAAATCATTAATGGAACATTAGATAATTAAATCTAATCACAATTGAATATGATTAGCTTGATATGCATTTACAACTTTCAAATAAATATATCATCAAATGGTTCCTGGGACTCCACCATTTCCTCTCTTCTATTTCCCTACAGAGCTATTAGATGATTGCAAATTATTCTACTATGCATTGCCCTTTAGTATTTCATGTGGCTTCATAACCATCCTTATAGATATCTTTCTCAATTAGAGATATATTCTTTTTTTGAAAATGATATAGAAAAAAGTAAAATATTCAGAAGATAATTTTAAGATAGGTCTAATATAAAAAGCAAAGTTAGTTTATTGAATACATTTATTTATGTTTTAGCCAAGATGAGATAAGATTTTCTTATCATGATAGTGTTAACAGTACATTTGTAACAATAAGGAAATTATTATAGCTGTCAAAAATAAATTTAAATATTATAAAGTCCTTACGTTCTATTATTTTAATAATCCATTTTAATAGGAAAAGGGAGTTTAGGAATTTTCTAAGACACTGCACCATATCACCACTAAGACTTGTCAATGTTAATGAGAAATATTCGAATAACTTATTGCCTACTTTGTGCTCCATGACTCTGACCCTAGCCTATGTCATTTACTGCATGTAAGGTCAATAATTTCCTAATCCTAGTTTTTTCTGCCAATCTCATTCGTTTTACATGACAAAGCAGAATGCTGATTATATTCCACTCTGTTTAAAAACAAACAACCACTACCACTATCACCACCAGCACCAGCATACCATCAAGAGCTAGGAGCACACTTGAATTTACTATGAAATAAGTCCACATAATTTTGGAGCCTGAAGTTTATACTGATCAGAGGGTCTTTAAGAAAAATAATA
The DNA here is from genome assembly GCA_030015415.1 of Cynopterus sphinx. Classification (NCBI taxonomy): domain Eukaryota; kingdom Metazoa; phylum Chordata; class Mammalia; order Chiroptera; family Pteropodidae; genus Cynopterus; species Cynopterus sphinx. The sequence continues at coordinate 123,686,124 of CM057383.1, forward strand.
TAAAATGTACAAATACAAAATCAGATATAACTGCAAATAATTTTTTGAAAATAGAAAAATCACAGTAAATTATAAATTCAAAGTTGAAAAGTATCACAAATAGCACAAAATATAAATACATATTTAATAAACTGATTATAGAACTTATTTCACTACATTCATTCTAGATACTCTGCTTTTTCACCTGATATTTTATATCATTTTCCATAGAGAGATAAGGAAAATATTTCATTCTGTCTTCTACTGTAAATTTTCAGAATGGTTTTGCATGAGAGGGGAGGATAACACACATTTGATAGGATCATAGAGCTTTATAAACACATAAAAGTAGGTAATGGAACAAATATATACATGACAACATATCAGGATTGTACACATACACACAGATGCATACGTGTGCAAGAGCGCACATACTCAGAATTTCAACTAAATATATTGGCAACTCAATTTCCCTTTATTTCAATCCCAAAAATGCCCATGGCAATTCCACAACCATACAGAGTAAGGAGAAATGTGATAGAGAGGAAATCTGAATGGAATGAATTCACTATTGAAACCAATTGTTATTAAACATTTTACCTTTGCATGTTAACAACAAAATCTCACATGATTTTGTGAACATATTCTTAGAGCTGATTCTATCAGGGTAGTTGAGGGGCCCTGAATCTAAAACTCATTAACATCATGTCAAATCCACCTCTGAATATTCATGTATTGTCAAAAGTTCACAGTCCTTTATCATTTTCTCTTTTTCTCACATCAAACTTTCCAGATTTTTCTCACAATATTCCACTTTACACATTAATATTCCTTCACCTTCTCCCTCAAAAAAAATTTATTGATTTCAAATGTGCGAAGTACTCCCAAATCTCTCTGCAATTGCCCATGCTGTTATCCTGCTCTATTATTCAAGGACCTTCTCTATAAAAATCTACTTTGTTCACTATAGTAGAAAATATTTTCTTTACCCTTTTGATGCAGAAATTAAGCTGTTATCAAATGTTTTATTGCTATTTAGATAGCATTTATTAGAATAATTATCATACATATAGTATTTGAAACCTCCCAGACTGGTTTTGAGGCTGATTTTTCTTTAAATTTCATTTAAAGACTTAGGAGACAGTGAACAAAGTTTTGAATCAATGAAAAATAATAAATTCTCTACCTTGCTTGATCAGCAATAAAAAATATTTCACGTCCTCTAAATTTTGGTTAGAACGTATTGTCTTTAACAAAAAAAGTAGACAAATAAATATTATTTTTCCATATCTTGAACAATTAGGTAAAATATATTTTATTAATTTGTACTTTCTTCTAGTTGCCCCAAATTGGAAATATTTGTTTATAATCAAATATGAAGAAGCATTTGTATAATTCTGGGTTTCTAATGTATTTCGCATATCTGTGTAATAACCAGTCATTCAGATAAGAAATAAAATGCAAACAGATGACAGTGAAATTAACTTATGTGTGTTTCAAATGTTTTACAGAGCATAACTTATCACAGAGACCACATTTAGATTTTAATTCCATACTTTTCTGCACAATTTCCTCAGCTCCCAAGAAAGTGATCTGTAGGGTGGAGAAGCAGATGGAAGGGAAAGCCTGTGCTGTAGAGCATGGTAGAGAGGTTTGGCCACACAGCAGAATCAACTTCTCCTCAGGGCCTTCTCTCTGAAAATTTTTATTTTTACTTGAAGTGCAGTAAATCTGAATAGTGACTTTAGATACTTTCGACCAAGATGCAAGAGATTCTATTAGCATTTTTATAGCTGCCCATAGAAGTTTGCATGAATACAAAGGTAAAAAGTGTTGAAGTCAAATTCGTCTCTCAAGAAATCAGATATACATTTTGAACTAGTACTTTAAGTGCTTAGCTAGGAACAGTGACAGTTCAAAGAATGCATATTTATAACTAACTGAGTATCTGATTTACATTGTTATTTTTTATTCTTATTTCGAAAGAAACCATAAGTGTACAGAACATTTTAAAGGTGCTTTCTTTAACAAAACAGAGCCGGCATGCTGTTCGATCACCCCATAGAATAACAGAGGCCCTGATATGTACATTTTTTTAAACAAAACCTTGATCTTAATAGGTGTATATGAAATGATGTGCCTTCCAATCTGTGCTGGCACAGTGTAAAATACCACTTCATGTCGTCTTTGCTCTTCACTATGTACCTTAGACCTTTTGTTGCATTACAAAACTGGTGGTCTGTAACAAGTAACTACAAGAAAAGGTGAAGGAGTTAGAATGTCACAAATGTAAAGGCAATGATTAACTTTATTATTCTTCTCTCAACTCTCTAGGGCAGGTAGAAAAGGTCTGTCTCATCACAAATTTCACTGTTGATGTTAGCTTGTTCCCCCTTCCCTAATTACTCATAATTCCTTTCTCTTTTAATCTTGTTACTTCAGGCTATCCATTATGGCTTTTCACAAATGTCTTTTATCTTAGTGAATCTTATTGTCTAACAATTCCCTGTTTTCATCTTTAGAGTCAGTCTGGCATTAGAAGTTTAAGCTTATGTGGATGTGAATTATTCAGTCTTCTAGTACTTTTAAAGAAAAAAAAGAATTTTAGCCAACTAGGACATCCTGGATTAGGAATCAGGAATCTTCAGTCAGGGTCAGTGAGAAAGGGAGTGGCTCCAGCATGCTAGTGAAGAAAGTTCAGAATGAAGAGTAATTCACATATCTTATTATTGTCCAAATTTAGTCTATGCAAATCTCACCAGGTATGAGAATATGTCAAGTGTTTTAAAAATATGTTTTTAAAATAACTCACTGAAACATAATAGAAGTTTCACATTTTTCTGAAGATTTTAAGGTAAACATAGATGTAGAAATAATATTCTATAGGAAACTAATTTTAGAGGGTACTTTTTTTTATTCTTAGTATAACATAGGAAAAAGTTATGCTTTGTGGAAAACTAATTATATAGGATGCTGACAGTAGCTGAGCTAAAAAACAAAACAGAACAAAAAGAAAATTCTGCATTCTAATATGGTAGCAGAAGAGGTTAATTAAATCTTTTTCCCCAAAAGAGCATAAAACAGAATTATTATGACAAGAATTTAAGGGCTTGGCAAATGAATCACACACACACACACACACACACACACACACACACAACAAAGAAATTAAAACAAAACAATAAATTGATAAACTTTTATTAATAAAATACTTCTAGAAATTTGAGTAAGAATAATGTTGAGTCTATTGCCTAAGGCTGCTCCAAATCCCCAACCCTTAGCTCATTTGAAAAGAATGGTTGTTTTATGGGGCAGGTTTGGCTGTGAAAACCAAAACCTCATTGCCAGAGTTTGTAGACTTGGTATATTAAGAGAGAAAGGGAAGAATATTTGAAGAAATAATGATCTATAGCTCGCCAAATTTGTAAAATATTCATCTAAAAAAAAAAAGCTCAATGAATCCGAAGAAGGATGGACTCAGAAATATTCCCACCTAGGTATAGTATAATCAAAGTACTAAAAAAATAAAATCCTGGGGCATAAATTCTGAAAATAATTAGAAGAAAAATCATTGATACAGGAAAATGACAAGTATTGAAAATAACAACATGATTTACTACTGACTTCCCAAAAGAAACAAGGGTGGCTAGAAGCAGCAGAATGACATAACCAAAGTGCTAAAAAAAAAAAAGTTTGTCAGTAAATTATTCTATACCTATTAAAACTGTTCTTCAAAATTAAAGACCAAGTTAAAACATTCTTAGAAAAACAAAGTAACAGAATTCACTGCTAGTATACATTCCCTAGAAGTAATACTAAAGAAAGCCTTCAAGTTAAAAGAAACTGATGCCAAACAGTAATAACAAACCTATAGGAAGAAATAAACAATGGAAAAATTATAAATATGTGAGCATTATAACCTTCACTAATATATATTTCTATTAATTTCTTTAAAAAATATAAGTATGTATAAAACAGCAATAACAATATTAACACTGTGGTGTTTAGTTTTAACACAAGTGACTATATATGACAATCATAGCATAAAAGATAGGGGAAAATAAACTTACATTAAAGCAAATTTTCTTTTCCTACAGGATTTAAGGCAGAAGCAACATGAATTACATAATGATAAATTAAGATGTTTTCTGTGGTTGTTAAAACAACCTGCAGGCAAATAAATCAAAATCATTTAAAATATCAAAAAAAGAGAAAAAAAAGTAAAAAAAGCAGTTATAAAACCAACTATATTAATAAATACTATTAAATGCAACTAGACTAGACACTAAGGAAAATGTAGAGATTGTCGGACTGGATAAAAACAAGATCCAAGTATATATTGATTATAAGGAAACACTATATTCAAAGACACAAATAGGTAGAAAGTAACAGCACAGAAGAAAAAAATACACCATGCAAACAATAACCATAAGAAAGCACAGATGGCTATATTAATTTGAATCTCTTGTTGAGCCTGTCTAGTAAATTTTTCATTTCAGTAGCTATATTTTTCAATTCCAGAATTTATACAGTCTTCTGTTAAAGTGTCTCTTTACTAATATGCTCTATTTGTTGTCTTACTTTCCTTTAAGATTAAAAAAATGTAATTTTATTAAAATATGGGTAATATACAATATTGTATTAGTTTTAGGTGTACACCATAGTTATTCATCATTTATATACCTAAAGAAGTGATCACCATGATAAGTCCAGCAACCACCTGACACTGTACAATGTGGTACGATGCAGTTAGGACATTATCGACTATGTTCCCTATGCTGTACACTGGCGGTCCCCATCCTTTTTGGCATGAAGGACCATGCTCCTATGAAGATCTAATGCCTGAGAATCCGAGGCAAAGCTGAGGCAGTGATGCTAGCGCTGGGGAGTGGCTGCAAATACAGATGAAACTTCACTTGCTCACCCTCCACTCTACCTCCAGCTCTGTGGCCTGGTTCCTAACAGACCATGGACAGGTACCAGTCCACAGCTCAGGGATTGGAGAACGTGGCTGCATACCACATTCCCATGACTTCTATGGCTTACACCTAGAAATCTGAATCTCTTATTCCACTTCACTTTTTCACTCCCTTTTTTGCTTTTTCAATTGAATATCCAACATTATTTTATATTATTTTCAGGTGTATAGCATAGTGGTTAGACATAACATGGGTAATTTTAATACTTTGGATTTATTTATAATAGATGCTTTGAAATCCTTCTGTCATGTTATGTTTTAACACTTGCTCACTATGTAGATTTAGTAACCTCAGTTTTCTTCATTGTAAAATAAAAACAGACCTCTCCTTCCAAATTTGCCATAAGAATTAGATAAGTTAATAAATGTAAAATCTGGCACATAATATTCTCAATAAAATATTTATTAACTACTACTCCCTATCCCTAATACCTACACACTTACCACAGGTATTTGTCAATAATATTTAATGACATTTCTTATTACTCTCAAAGAGTCTTTAAATTCTCAACTGAAAGTTAAAGGTTGGTGAAATAAAAGCTAGTCCTGCTTCTTCTCACATAACTTTCAGCACATTGTTTGCCTTGCTCTACTTACTGAAAAAGGCACATTAACAAAATTACTGCTCAAAAATCTTTTATATTAAGAATTCAAGAACGAAATTACTGAGTGGGAAGCCTGTTATTATCTTTACCAAGTAAAAAGCCACTTGAAATTTCTCTTATTGAAATTTATTTCCCAGTGTCAGCTTTAAATATGTACATGAAGAGCTTTTATTTATTGGCAATATAATCCAATTAAAATATAACACTAACAATTAAGAAAAAATTTATATTTTGAAAACTTACTTACCTGAATTACAAATAACATACTGAAGTATTTCATTTACTTCCAGTACATATATATATATATATATTTGAAAATATATATATATATATATATATATATAGATATAGATATATAGATAGATAGATAGATAGATAGATAGATAGATAGATAGATATAGATATAGATATATATATCTATATATATCTATATATATATATATTTAAAAAATATATATATTAGTTAAAGTAAACACTTTGAAAATTCCTGTGCTCTACATGAAATAATAAGCATTAACAATTGGAAGAAAAGTAGAAAACTAGCAAGCTCACAAAAAGGCAATATATTAGAAGATATTATATCCAGCCTGGTATCCCTCTCCAACAGACTTTAAAGAAAAATGACAGCATTAAAGGTGTAGAGGTCTACTTCAAAGGTCATATAATTCTTGCACATAAAACATAGAAAGACCTTTCCATTCCCAAAAGAATATTCCACTTCCAAAAGTAACCCATATTTAGATACACCACCATCCCACACACAAACGCAAACCCAAATGTAGAAGTTGATAAGATAAAGGAAAGAAAAATAAAATCAAGAAGGATCTTACTCTTCATTTCATATATGACCAGTTTCAAAATTATCACAGTGTTTCTTCATTTCTCTACAAAATATATAATGGAGGTTGTTTTAGAGCGGGTTTCATGTTTATTTTGTTTGTGTTGTTGTTGAAGAGCTATAACACTAAAATTATAAACATAATATTTTAAATATAATATTTTAGAGACATAGGAATAAGCCTGGAAGAAGGGAGGGGAGGGGTGCATAGGTTGAATATAGAGGATTTTTAGGGCAGGGAAATTATTTCATGTGAAGAACAGTTTTAATATAATAATCAGTATGATACTATAATAGTGGATTCATAGCATTATACATTTGTCAAACCATAGAATGTACAACACCAAGAGTGAATTCTAATGTAAACTATAGATTTTGAGTGATGAGATGTGTCAGTGAAGTTTCAGCAGGTGTAACAACTGTATCACTCTGCAACAGGATTTTGATTGTGGGGAAGGTTGTGCGTGTATAGGGAAAAGGAATACATGGGAACTCTGCTCAATATTGTTGTTAACATGAGAATGCTCTAAAAAATAAAGTCTATTTAAAACAAACAAAAAATAGCATCTTAAATAATGTTAAAAAGGAGATTTCAATAAATGCTAGCAAAAGGGACCTCTGAGTTTCTTGGGCTTTTTATAAAAATACTCCACAAGCAGGCAAACAGAGCAAATGTATTAGGTATAAAAAAAAAATAGAAAAGCATAAAAAAGAATAAAAATAACATAATAAATTTTTAAAAATAAAAAACTGTTTTAAAGAATTAATATTCACCATGTTGTATAAATTGGAATTATAATAACATAAAAACTATATGTGAATATGGGTGAGGCCCAGAAAAAAGACATTAAAGTTATGCACGTGTAGGTTGAACTTGAAGCTTACAGTTGTAATTGCTAATTTGCAACTAATACATTAATACTAATTTGCTACTAAAATATTCTTAGGCAGGTCTCTTCACTTCTTTGGGGCTCGATTTCCTTATCTACAAAACAAGAAAGTTGAAAGCTTGAACTAAATTAATGCTTCTTTCAAGATTTCAACAAAAGAGTAAATATGTGTCTCTCCAGGCTCAGAGCTGGGTAGCTAGGAGCAACCACTGTAAATTAAAATCTTTTGAAGCTTCAAATTTTTGTCTTAAAATTCCATGTCCTGCTATATGAATTATATATTAATAAAACTGTTTTGAGAAAACTAGCCCTGGTGGCACTAACTAGAAACTCGTTTTTCATCCCGCTTGGCCTCTTAAGATTAGGTGACTTATTTGTTTAGTGCCTTAGTTTCCATATTAGTAAAACAATGATAAATAACAGCACTACCTTATGGAGTGATATTTGACATGTCATAGTAAATGCTAAAAATGATAGCCATTGTTATTGATTGGTATATTTCTGTGATAACTCTTATTATGAGTTGCTTTATCTTTTCCTTGGTTGTCAAGACTCAACAAAAAAAGAAAGTATGAACAACTCCTGTTAGCTCAAACAATATTTAATAAAATTCTAACAATAAATATTTGAAGACAGTGTGTGTGTTGTTTAGATTACTTATATAAAATACACACTAAAGATTTACACACTATAATTATATATTTGCTTCTAAAATTGCATTTTTGAATTTGAGGCAAGCTTAATTTAATCTTCAGAAAAAAAAATTATAAAGCATCAGGATAAAGCAATCTATGATATTATTAAAGGATGTAGGGAAAAATCAATTGTAATATTAAAATCTTTGATTTTCTAATTTACATACCAGTTGGTTAAATGTTATAGTATTTAATATATAACATTAAGTTTTCTGGGCTTTTGTATTGTGTAAATCCTGCAAATTCTAACAACTTTAATTTATTTTGTTTGTATTAGTAGAGAGAAATATAATACAACCAATATGTAATGTTGAAATGATAGAAATGATTCTAAATGTCATGACTCTTGAAATTCTACTTTTGCTATCTTCTTTCTTTTACTTTTATTTAAAGCTCACCTCATGTTTCCACCAGTCTCTTTAGAACTTAGACCCAAAGTTTAAAAACCAATTACTAAGAATATATTTTAGAAAATAGACTTTATAAAGTGAAACATTTATTTTCTCTTTTTTCTTTTTTCTTTTTTTTAGGTGAGGCAAGCCCTGGTTGACTTCACACATTGCAAGAACCTTGTCAGCTTACAATCCATTAATTTCTTATTTTTTACACCTACAGCACTGGTCTTCCTTGGTAGTCTCTCATCTAAGTACTAACCAGTCTCCAACCTGCTTAGCTTCTGAGATCAGATGGCATCAGGCTTGTTCAGGGTTGCATGGCCGTAGAATTTTTTTTTTCTATTCTGACTTCAGCTCTTATATTTTTCTATGGTTGGTTTACACCTGGATATTTTAAAAATAAATTAAATATGAATAGCTTGAGATAAAAAGCATGAAACTTCTATTAGGCTAATAATTAATCCACTTAGAGGATTTTTTAACTAAAAATATGAAATACCGTAAAATCTGAAAATTAGTTTCAAATAGTCTTTCCTTTTTAAGGAACAGAGATATAACTATAAAAAATTAAATTTATAGTTTGGTATTATAAGTAAATAAGAGAAAAGATTATAGTTACTTGTTTAAGTTATTTATTTTCTTTTTGAACTGGACCATTGTTTTTATGAACTATCTTTCACTATCCCTAAAACATAATTTTTATCTTAGGACTTCCATTTAAGTTCAAATTGGAATGCCAGGTAAATATAGTACAGTAAAGCTGTAAAGCCTCATAGGAAAAAAAAAAAGTCTAAAGGTCTTACAATCACTCTGGGTTACTACCTAGAGAGTTTCCAAGCCATAGTATGCAGTGAGAAGACCCAGGCAGAGCCTGGTGATCTCCAAAAGTTAGAAAGATGGAGTTGGGAGTGTGAATAACCATCATATTTACTAGGTACAGTTTGCAGAGTAAAGAACAAAGGGAGAGACTTGCACAAAGAGTGAATACTACACATCTGCAGTGATCTCTCTGATTTCTCAGATGAATACTGATTATCTGATAGTGAAAGAAAACCACCTACAAAGCTCACATAGGGCCAGAAATAATCTCTGTTCCACTAGACAGAGCACATAACCTTGTAATTCTTAGGGCACCAAATAAAATGTCAGAAAGCTATAGCTTCAGTAGCAAAAAAATTAGTACTAGACTATAAAAGTCATTCAGAACTGTCTAAGAAAGTGTAAAAATGAGGCTTGAAAGAATCAAACTATTTCTACTTAACCATGTTCCAGAACGCAGCTCAAGAATACTTACAGGAATAATAATAGCAAAAAGCTCCAACACCTAAGAAGATAAAATTACAATGTCTTACATTCATTCAAAATTTAACAGACACATGAAAAGATGCTTAACTTCACTAGCTGTTAGGGAAATACAAATCAAAACCATAATGAGATACTACCTCACACCTGTTAGAATGGCTATTATTAATAGGATAAGTATAACAAGTGTTGGAGAGGTTGTGTGAAAAATGGAACCCTCATACACTGCCGGTGGGAATGCAAATTGGTGCAGACACTATGCAAAACAGTATGAAGTTTCCTCAAAAAATTAAGAATAGAACTACTATATGACCCAACAATCACTCTTCTGAGTATCTACCAAAAAAATCTAAAAACATTTATCCAGAAAGATATATGCACCTCAATGTTCATGCAGCAATATTCATGGTGGCCAAGATATGAAAACAACTGAAGTGCCCTTCAATAGTTGATTGGATAAAGAAGCTGTGGGGTGTGTGTGTGTGTGTGTGTGTGTGTGTGTGTGTGTGTGATGGAATATTACTCAACCATAAGATGACATTCTACTATTTGTGACAACATGGACAGATCTAGAGATTATAATGCTAAGCAAAATAAGGCAGACAGAAAAAGGTTGAGAGCCATGAGATTTCATTCACATGTGAAATATAAAATGGAAAGTAACAAATGAACAAGACAAACAAGCAAACAAAAGCTCATAGACACAGATGACATTTAAGTGGTTACCAGAGAGAAAGGAAGGAGGGGCGGTGTTGGTAGAAAAGTGTAACAGGGGTCAAATATATGGTAATGGAAGATTTGAATTTGGGTAATTAACATACAATGCAATAAACAGATGATGTATTAGTGACTTGTACACTTGAAACCTACATAATTTTATTAACCAATGTCACTCCAATAAATTTAATAAAATGGACTTACCAATAAACTTACCAAATACACAAAAAGAAAGAAAATAGAATCCATACATAGGAGAAAATCCAGCCAATCGAATCAGACTTAGAAATAGCACAGATGATAGAATTTGTAGATGAAGACTTTGAAAGAGTTATTATAACTATCTTTTATATGTACAAGAAGGTAGTTGTGAGCATGTTAAGTATTGACATAGAAAATATAAAGAAGATACCAAATTTCTAGAGATTAAAAATTATTATGATTATAATTAAAAATACAATGAATGACATTGACATTAAACAATGCAGTAGAAAATATTAGAGAACTTGAAGATATAACAATAGTAACCTAAATTAAACACAGAAAAAAACTGTGTTAAAACTATGAATGAGCTGTAGCAAATTCCATGTAATTACATGTAATTGGAGTCTCCAGTGGAAAGGAAGAAATAACGGCACAAAGCATCCAAATTTCATTAAATCTTTAAATCTATACACATAAATAGTAAAAAAAAAAAAAAGAACTCTGAGTGTAATAGACATAAAACAATATCAAAGCACATTATAGTCAATGGCTTTAAAATATTGGTGATAAAGAGAACTCCTTAAAAATAGAGCAAAAACATGCAGTATGTATAACGAACACAGATAATTTTGACAGCTCAGTTCTCATCAGAAGCAATGCAAGCAGAAGACTAACATTTTTAAGGTACTGAAAGAAAAAGAAAACCCAGCCTAAAGTTCATATCAAATGATACCTTTCAAAAGTAAAGTTAAAATTAAAACTAGTAAAGAAATATAAAAGCTAAAACAATTCATCATAATCATGTCATCACTGCAAGAAATATTAACAGAAGCTATCAGTCTATAAGGAAATGATACAAGATAAAAATACAAATCTATGCAAGGAATGAAGACTATCTATTATCTTGAAAAGATAATTCTACTCCCTAATGTGTGTTGCACACAATGACTTCCTTCTAAAGAGTACAGTATGTAATGGGGTGGGGAGAAAATTACATTTGAGAAACCTAACAAATACTACATCAACCAAATGATCAAGTTCATCGTATAGTCATAAATCAAGTCTGGGCCTGGCAAGTCCAATATGCAGGGCAGACCAGCACACTGGAAAGTCTCACAAGAACTGATATTTATTCGTAAACCTAAATGCAGTACAGAGAAAGAATTCCTTTCTCTCTGAGGAACCTTAGTCTTTCCTCTTTAGGCCTTCAACTGATTGGATGAGACCCACTCCATTTTGGAGAATTTTCTCTTTTCTCCAAGTCTCCTTATTGAAATCTTAATCACATCTACAAATATCTTCATATGTAGACCACTTATAAACAAACAATGGGCCCCATAGCCTAGTCAAGTTGATATATAAAATTAACCACCATGATCTCTTTTCTATATTATTCATGTTTCTCTCTCTCTCTCTCTCTCTCTCTCTCTCTCTATATATATATATATATATATATATATATACATATATATATATATATATAAAAATCTTATTGAAATTATTGATACATAGTTATAGAAAACATACTTTATGTTTTTAAATGTTTTAATTATTAGAATAACACAAAGAACTCTCCATACGATATATATGCAACTTAAAGAGTTTTAAGAGAGACACCTTGTAACCTTCAAAACTGAAAGCTGACAGGCCTTGTCAGTCACCTCACAAGTTAGTTCTGGACAAGCCCCCTCTCAAATATCATTCATGTCCCCACTCTGAAGAATAGCCATTACCTTTATTTTTATTAAAATTATATCTTTACTTTTCTATAGTTTTATAATCCAAGGCTGCATTTTGAAACATTATAGTTTAGATAGCACTAGTTTTTAAATGTCACTAATACTTTATCATACTCTGTCTCCCTCTCTTCCTCTCTCCCCCTCCCTCATTTAATAACTCATTTTAAGCCAAATATCTGTTAAGTAGAGACAACAATTATCTTTTCATGAAACACCTGTAAGTCAAGAAACAGAACTTTTGTTAGGCAAATTAGAGGTGTTTGATCCTAATTAAAGTCACCTGTCCTCCTGCAAAATAATCCCATAGTTAACTTCAAAAGCTTTTTAATTTTTTAGCTTTCAAATAGTGTTAAAAATACAATGTTTTGCTTCCTGAAATTTCCTGGTTCTCTTTCCTTCCCTCACTTACATCAGACCCCTCTCCTTCTTTTTCTCTCAACTTTGATTCTAAGTCCTTCCCATTACTCCTTAATGTGACCTTTTGTCCTGGATGAAAGCCCTAGATGTTTAACTTTGAGCATTCACAATTTACGTTTTCTTGATATTGAATTGGGCAAAATCTTTCTCAAGTTTACCTACTGTTCTCAAACTGACCTGTGATACTTTCTTGTGAAACTTTCCTGGCTGGTATGAAATTTTTCTTCTGTCCAGGAGGTCTGTATGCTTTTTTAAGGAAATCAATCTCAAAAAGTTTCCTTATAAGGTGTTTGAAGGGCAAAGTTAGAAATGTGAAATAAAGAGCAAGCAAAGAGATAAGCATCTTAAAGTCTGAATTACACGAGCTGTGGGAGGAAAAATGGATGATATTCTGTGGAAGTCTGTATTCTTAGAAAAAAAGTAAAGTATTATTTTCCATGTTAAGATGAAGGGTAAGTTCACATCAACGATTTTATAGAGAAATCTGCTCATGCAGTTCTGAGTTCCTAATGGTACAGCATTAACAGAAGCAGGAGAGATTACAAAAAGAGTAAGAGCAGAGAATGTACAGGGCCATACTAAGATAAGCACTGGTGCAGTGATAGATTTTTCCAGAATAACTGGGTATCGCATATTGATTAAGATTTAACAATATAAGGTATTATAGATTTACTTCTGGATCTTGAAACAAAAGAATACTAACGGGGTCATTCTGGCTCTTCCAAGCACAACCCTATAGTGAAATTTTTTGACATTTGTGAGATTCAAAATAAAGACTTTGGATCTACTGTTATTGCCAATAGTCAGATGCATCTGCAGACATCAGAATTTTTGTTGTTCATTCAGTCTGGCATTGTCAGAGGACTTAAACTCTACAGCTGTGAGGAGTGCAGACATGTCCATTTTCTACACACTGTACATAAAAGTGCCCACCCTCTTGTGGAATGAAGAATTTGAATCTTTTACTATGAATTATTATACAAAATGAGTTTCTGATATAAAAATCTCACATTTTAACATGTTTTAAATTCACTTTAAGTACTGACATGTTACAGATTAATTTCCACAAGAGCTATGTTTGTCTCCAACCCATTCTGTAACAGTGTATTAATAATTAATCTACGAACACCTTTTTGGTTTCTTTTCTTAAATCTAATTTTCTTTTCTAGAAACCCATTTCTATGTCCTGCATCCCTTTTTGCTTCTATAAACAATGTTTTCAACTTTACTGCTAGAACAAGGAAAATGATGCATCCTATTACTTTTGGCAAAAAGAGAGCTTTCCTGATTGAATCGGAATTAAGTTTTATGGTGACATGACCTTTCCTTTATAATGTCATCAAAGAACTCCAACAAAAATCTGCTCACGGACTTTATAGTTTTATTGTTTAGTCTCTTCTCACCTTGTAGCATGGAAGCTACATATGAGCATCGGAAAGAATATTAGTAGTAGTGATCTGTATGTATTACTTAGAGCTTAATGGTCCCTCTAACCCAAGATTTCTTTAAGAGCACAGGTTTATAAAGCACCTTCCTGAACATTCACTTTGAATTCCTTTTTTCAACAACAAAAGAAACACTTTGTTTGTCAAGAAGACTGATTGGTGGAGATGACCTATTTACCTACAAGAAGGACAGTTTTGTGGCTATCAATTTCCTGGCTTGGGGCAGAGTTGTCTGTGGAAGTGTGTGTGCATGTGTGTGTGCGTGTGTGCCTATGTGCATTTGTCTGTTTTGTTGTTATTGTCAATACCTTTGTTTCTACCCACTCCCCTTAATTATTCGAAGTGCCGAAAATACTCTCACATGCCAGAGCTCTTTGTCCATAACAGATTTATTGGTGCCCATTTATCATTGCATTGCAACTCTATGCTGGGAGCAGAAGACAAATAGAGCTATTCAGTCTTTTTCATTTCTGTATTTGCTTGTCAGCCCCTCTGAGTAGGAGTGGTAGTGGCAAAACTAGCAGTGGCAACAATACAAAAAGGTCTTCCAGGTGAAGTTTATGCTGCAATAACTTTATCGTCAGGGAATTCTCCCCACATTCTGTTCTGTTGAAACTTTAAATCCAAGTCAAATAGCTAACTGTAAATTTAAGACCACAGCACAGAGCTGTGTGAACTTTGGAATGCATGGGCTTCAGATAGACTATAAAATCCTTTTTAAGCTCTCTTAAATTGACTGTAACATGCATAATACAGAACATTTTTCAGCATAAAAAGAAGGGTTTCTACCCTTCATAGCTTATTTGCCTAACACTGTATTGAATGCTCATTAAAATAAATTACACTAAGATGCCCACAGTTTTTATTAGAAATGCTGGATGCCTAGGGAAAGAAAGTCTTTTTGGAAAATGAGTGAACTCTGATGAGTGGAGTCTAGTTAATTGCAGCTGATGAAATGTTAATGATTTCTGTCATTGTCTAGTTTTAAGAAAAGTGAAGACTAGAAAAGGATGAACATTAAATGTTTCTCAAGTTTTCTTTAAGATGATTGCACACTGAAGCAGTTCATATGATCATCAATTTGAATTTAAGTAAGGGAAAATTATGTTCCTTACATTATACTGTAAATTTTCATTATACCTATCATTGCCCTCAATATATTTTTCTTCTCTCAACAAAATCACAATAAAAAATACATTTTAGGAAAATATTTTGAGACTAATACCTTCGTATAAGATCATAAAAACTAGAACTTTGAATGAAACTTAAGGATGAAAAATATAAATAAATTTGCTTCCCGCCCTCTGTATTATCTACTTTTATTTATGAAATAGGCTAACAGTATGATATTCTCTAGATAATATTTAAGCATAGGGCATCTTGCTATTCTTTAAAATAATTATATCTTTTCTGATATCAGAATCAGCTCAGGAATCACTTCCTTAGTAGTCATAGGGAAAGTCTTTTGTTTTGTTTTGTTTTGTTTTGTTGTTTTGTTTTGTTTTGTTTTTGAAGGTGACAACATTTATGTGGTAGATAAAAAGAGGCACCAGCCCACTAACACCTGTTGTATTTGGAGTACAAAAAAAAAATTCATAATGAGAAAGAAAATGTCGTTAGATGAATCACATGATCTCTCAACAAGTATGTTCAGTGTCTAATATGTTCTAGACACCCTTAGTACTGCTGGACAAATGAGAGTCAGCAATAGACAAAAATCCCTGGTTTCATGGAGCTTATGTTCTAAAAAATATAAAGAATTGTATATATGTAAGTCTTATAGGTGATATTTGATGGCAATACATAATAGCAATAACCTGTATTTCATGAATATAGACCTTATAATTCTTTGAAGTATTCAGTTATTCGGCTTATATTTATATGTGATAGAATGTAGCAAGCACAATAATAGAGAGAAAGAGAATGTGAAAATTGATAAGACTGGTGCAGTGCTCATTATTGGGCCACTTCAGGAGACATGCACAGAATGAACAATTAACCTATAAAATGTCAAGAGAAAGGGGAAAGGTGCCCCAGGAGTCATAGCTGGTGGACTTATCTTAGATAAAGGTTCAGAATATTTCCATCACATAAATTACATTTAGTCAGAGACCTGTAGAATAAATTAGAGATATCCCAGTAAGAAATGGAGGTTATTTAATGTCATTGTGGGATGTGTTTGGTGTAAAAGATTGAGAAGAAAGAAAAGTTATTCAAATTATTTAACTTCCCAGTAATAATAAAACAATGTAAACCATTTTTGGTTGCATAAGTGTAGATTATTTCCACATTACCATCCTAAACTAAAACACATAGTCCTATATTCACAGATCTGAAGCATGGGTTGCAAGGTATCTAAAGAAGGCTTATATCATGAAAAAATGTGACAAGATAAAAAAAGTGTAATAACTTACTACAGTAGAAAAAGAAAAAGGAAATTAGAAAACACACAAAAAATTTTTGAAAATTTTAATAATTCCTTTTCCTAGATATTCAGGAGTCTATTTTATCTATAAATAAGACCATGTAGTAAAAGGCAAAATCAAAAATTAAGAAAATATTTCTGGAAAATTAACTAATTTTAAACTTAAAAATTCTGTAGTTCAGTACAAAATACATTAAAAAAATACAGTGTACAGAGAGTTTAATACTAAGCTAGCTGTCTGTAAGATAATTTTAAGGTTCTTCTCTATAGCAGAGATATCGTTTAGGATAAATCTAAGTGGTATACCTGTCCATTTATATGATATAAATTATAAAACCAAAAAATATATTAAGAAATATATTACTTAATATATAAAAGATACTATAGAAGAAACTTTACCTGAACTAAAAAATTCATATTAAATAGAACCACTATATTCTAAGGACATGAATTAAAAATAAATAAATTCACACATTATAGTGGAATTTAAAGACACTAATGACAATGCAAAAATCCTATAAACTTCCTAACAGAAAGAATTCTTAACTAGATATAAATAGGCAACATATGATTTGTTATGACGTGAAATTGACTGTTTCATTCTAGGAATGAATGAAAGGAGGCTCCGAGTGACAAAGGCTGTCAGGATCATATTTGAAAGATACTGGTATTGCCTTTGCATACTGAAAAGCTCTGTATACCACCAGGGAGACTACTTGACATTATCACTAACAAATATTACATTGAATTGGACTCATAACTCTAGCCAACAGATTTTAATTAATCCATGAATTTAGTAAATAAACACTAAGGACTCAAAAAGAATTTTCATGTCCCCAAAGACTCTCTATTGCTTAACACCAACACTATGTTCAAACAAACTGTACTTCATTCAAACAATTCAGCAAAGTTAACATAGATTATTACATAAAAGAAGGCATATCTTTTATCTTTGTGTGTTTGTAAATAGTTACTTCTATGTCAAATAAAGATAGTCTTCAAAGAATAGATTATAACGATGCATGTGGATTATTGTTTAGTTCAAAAATAGCACACACATTGTAATGTAGCATTATTATTCATTTAGAATAAAGCCATATATTATCTTAAAGAACACATGATTTTACACCTATGTTATCAATTAACGTGATGTTAACTAAATAACTATAATAAAAATAACTATAGTATATATAGTTTTTCTTATATATAATGAAAAAAGAGCTAACCTCAAACATTTAATGATCATAGGCATGCTTCAATTAAATATCTGTCTCTAAAAATAAATTGAGAAGAAATTAGAAGACATATCTTTTAATCCTTGCCATATTGCTAAACATTTGGTAGTTTCGGCTAGCCTCTACTTGACTCTAATTTCTGATAAATATGAATATGATGATTTTCTATACATGACAAATTAACAAATTCACAGAACTTAAGCATGTTCTTCATGTTGAAGGGAACAGAGATCTTTTCCAAGCTACTTTAAGAAATGGATAGAGAAAGAACTATTACAGGGATTCACACTGAAGGACCTGAAGAGTCACTGAGAATTAAGTTAGATGTAATAATAAACATTCTTTCCATTTTGTCTTATCTGCACAGTCTTTCTCTAATGGCATCTCTATTTTTCTACGAATGAACTGTAACTAGCAGAATGAGTTCATGTGGCACAATACATGCTCCTGAAGGCACCATGGAACATGGAAAGAACAATGTCCCAGTTAAAGTGATGAGCAGAGACTAAATGAAATATAACAAAAGCACTGTACCAATAAAGCTATTCTATTTATTAGCATTAGTATTACTAGGGGGAAGAGGGGAAAGAATTTTAAAGTTTTTGAGCAATTTCAATAAGCTTCCTGAAGGTAACAAAAAATGTTAAGGTTTTATTTTATTTCTCTTCCCCACCACAACTCCTACTGCCTGACATATAGCTTAGCACAGTTTACTCTGAAGAAACATTTGTTTAATGTCTACTTTGCCATTTTACCTACCACGAATGGTTCCTTATTCTGTCTTTACACACTAGCACTCAGAAACTCTGTTTATTTCCCATCCTAGTCAATAAAAATGATGGTTGGAAGTCTGACGAAGAACTTAAGAAAAAATTCTACATGATTATTTAGCATTTTCTCCCAAAAGGCTCCAATCCACATGGCCTAAAAGATACATCAATGGGCCAAAGCAGTATCTATTATAAGCATTTTCTGGGATGACAAACCTAAAACTAAGCAAAAAATAAAAAATTTAAAAAATTACAATAAAAAATTAAAAAAAAATAATCTTCTCCCTTAAACCAACCCATCTTTATCTGCAGAGGCTGAATTACATAAACATTCCCTGTAGAGCTCATTAGAGGCTTTTTCTGGATCTCTGTTCACACACGGTTTCTCTCCTCTTACAAAATCTAATAAAGGTTAACACACCTGAGAGTTGAAAAGAGACTTTTTTGTTAATGCAACATTTCTTCTTAGAGATGTTCGAATGAAAATTGATTACCTTTGATTCTGTATGACTTCTTTTCTTTCTTATCCAGTAGTGTGTGTCTGAAAGAAATTTTGGTACTCTGTAGAGAAATTTTTTCGAAGTAGATATTCTCAGCCGCCTTTTATTTAGAACTATTTTCTAAAAATAACTAAATATATGATGGCCTTTAGTCATCTATAGTTGAAAATCACTTGGATCACATCATTTAAGAGTTTGTTTACATGTCAATATCATCGATATTTTTTGAAGGCTTATTATAAGTTGCACCTGGGAGCCCCAGGAAAAATATTAATGTCATAATAAATCAAAATCATTTCATAATGATATGAAAGTATCAAATATAATTTACTAGCCTAAAGAACAAAAATGATTTTTCATACAGATTTGTGGTTTGTAACATGAATAATTTTATAAAATTGAACAAAATCTAGGGTAAAATGAAGATAGTACAAAAAAATTATCAGTTAAATATTACAAAATTTGCTTTTAAAAAAGCAGATATATTCAGCTCTAGGTCGATAAAATGGACTCAATATAATATCTGATAAAAACATAAATTAAAAGAGTTATTCAAATGTGGCTGGAACAGTTTAGAATTACCAGATGTTTGTTATATCATAGTAGCAGGAGTTCAAATTTGAATATTAATAGCTACAATTTTCAGAGCCTTCATCATGTGCAGCAATTGGATTAAGTGCTTTATATTGTGTCAGTCTTTGACTCCTCATAATAGTCCTAAAAGCTACATGTGTTGATCATTTGGACTGAAAAAAGCAGAACCCATTCTATCTGCAATGTCAGAAAAGGGTGCATTAAAGAGTTATTAGGAGGCTCGCAGAATAGTTGGAAAGGCTGAGCTTGCAAAGAAAATTCACAATAATATAAACCACTTGGTAAACCCAGTCAATGAATTATCAAAAGTGTTAACTTGAGCTTAATCTTCTATATCAAATAGATAACAGTATGTCACAGTGGAAAAACATAGCCAAAGGTCTGATTTTAACATCTTCGTAAGACAGTTATTTAGTCTTTTAGATTGTCTGTTTTCCCATCTGCAAAAAAAAAAAATAAAGGAAAAAATTCTGTCTCAGAATGTTATGAGAAGTGAGATAAAATACATTTGTGACTTGTTAGCCTGTCAAGTATTATGCAAATGTTACTGAAATTGAGCATGGGTTAATGATAACTACAAATGGTGAATAGTTTTTTTTTCTTCATATTGTAAATCTGTAAGATATATTAAACAAAATTAGTTAATAGATTTCCAAAATCAAGAAATCATTATTTGAATAAGAAAATATTCATTAGAAATTTGATGTTAATTGAAACTTACTAAAACGAAAAATACAATTTTTTCCCTCCCATGCCAGAACTCAGGGTTACTTAAGTGTTGCTACATTTACTAAAGGTTAATATTAATCAAATCTATTATCAGCCCTACTGTCACTGCTCAGAACAAAGGAATGGCTATATTTAGAATCTTACTATGGATTATGGTTTTAGTTAATATTTCATTCTCAAGAGAAGATACAACAATCAATTTTTGATGTAAAGCATTCTTTTGACCTATAATTGGTGAGAAAGTTCATTAAAAAAATAAAAATACTCTTACTCTTTTTTAAGTATGTCTCTCATTAATACTTTCCTTATTATACTGTCAAGTGCTTGTGTGTGTGTGTGTGTGTGTGTGTGCACACGTGCACAAGTGCAAGTGAGCACATGTGCTTTCTGGTTTCAGTGACATATTTATTTCCAGTGTACTTTTTTTGAGTGGAGTTTTTCTTATTAGAGCAAAGTTTTTATTGTTAAATGAAGCATGAAAAATTAAAACTTGATTTTTCTGCTTGAGTCCAATTAGATCTATTTTCCATTGTGTTTCTAATGATAAATATATAGTAGTTGTGTTCTTTAAATATCCTCAAAAGTAATCCAAAATGTACTATATATCCCACATCTTTGCTCTTTATTTTTTCATATAGTTGGCTATTTCAGCTTTTTCTTTTGTACATAATGATTATTCTCTCAAGAAAATTACAGATGTGGAATGTTTCCTTAGTTCTGCCTTTTCTGATTGTTTCAGAGTACACTGAGATTTATGTTTGAGCCTGGGTGCTTATGTAATGGTTAAAACCTATTTACTCCTATATATATTGCTCAGTTTTACAACCCAAGGAGTCTAGGAAAAGGTCTCACTTTTTCCCTGTCTAAATAAAAAATAAAAACATAGCTGGCATCTTCTTTGAAAAAGTGCTCCAGTGTTTAGTAATAGTTTGTTCATAAGAAGTGGACAAAAAATGTTGTAAAGTAGTTCCACACTTCTATTACCAATTCTTCTTCTTCGAAAAAAAAACTTCCATGATGCTTGTGCAGTTTTATCTCTAATAAAATATGCTTTAACTTATGAAGGAAACATTTATTAAAGATTTTAAATATCAAATGGGACAAACTTGCTTCTTATAGAGAGCATAAAAAAATCTGTCTTCCCATAAGAAATTCAGAATTCGTGGATTCCTCACGCTTCTTTTTCTTATTCAAATCCCTAATCAGATAGGAGAGGCAAATCCACTATTCTAAGCATTGATTATCATAGCTTGGCTGGTTATTGCACATCAAAAACAAATTATACTAGAGAACATCTATAGATAGGCAGTGTAAAGACCAAAGGTACAAAACAGTTTCCATGCAATAGAAACTTTGTTTTATTAGAAAGTCTACAATTACACACACAGGACAATGTTTATGAGATCAACGATGATAGAAGGGCCCACACATATTAGGCCACTGACTAACATCACTAGATATTACTTATATTAATGCTTTAAATGGGTTGCTTAGCAGATGGTTAATATATATCATTAAATGTGTAGTTAAATATACAAAATGCAAACAATATGTAGCAGCAAACATTATTTTTTAAGTTCATGCATTCATAGTGATTACTACAGAGAATATAAATATTTTAATTTCCAAGAAGTTTGTTGTTAGTTTCTAGAAATGCGTCTAGCTTTCTCTCTCCTAAAATGTTCTTAATGCTGCTATTTGAAAGAATACTGGATTACTGAAGGTTGTCTTACCTAACTGAATATATCTTCTCCTCTTATTTGTGATCTAGTTGGTTATTTTTTACCTCTTCCACAGAAGAGACCTGAAGTGACAAAGGTAAGTGATTCAATCATCTTAACTTCAGTCGTACTGGTATACTTATTAATGTGCTTAAAGATCTTATAGTAATACCTAAATCCAAGTTCATGCAAAATTATTTTAACTTGAAAAACTTTGAAGTTTCATGCAAATAGACTCATGTCTCTTTTGAAAAAATTATGGAAGGGTGTGAAGACATGTAGTGTGTCTTCAGACCTAGATCCTTCACTACATAAAGAAAAATAATTTCTCTACCATTCATGATTTGAATGTGGGATGATCTGTCTCATTTATCCTTCTTCTCTTCTTTTGTTTTATCTCTTCATCAGTACTATATTTCAAGTCAATAATTATTTAATACTTTAATACTTGACAGTGTCTACTCCTTTTATTTCTGTTGTCTAAGAGTATGCTTTGGCAAATATATAAATTTAAAAGTTCTCAAAGAGAGACAAATGTAAGGTCTATTTTATAAAGGCTTGATTTATAAATATATCTTATATAATTTCTAATACAAATTTTTTTTATTGAAACTGAGAAATCTCAGCCAAGGATATGAATTTAGGGTTTGAAGACAAATATGGAGAGCATCCTGAATCCTGATATGAGCATTTTGAAGAATTTAAAAAATTTTTTTCTTCATATTAAATAAACTGAAATTATAGTTTTTCACACCAATTTTTATTAAGCTATTTACTTGAAGTTGGTCAGACAAGGAGTGTTGAGGGTACTGACATCGAGACTTCCAAGTCTGTCCAATTCTTCAGCCACCGAGTGCTTGTATGAGGAACTTCAAATATGACTTTCAAGTTTGATAATTGGTTAGAAAGACTCATTGGAAGCTATCATACTTTCAAGGTTTATTAGAAGAGTAGGATATGTTAAAATCACCCAAGGCAAGAGACACATAAGACAGTCTGGGAAGGCTGCAAATGAGAAACTTCCATTGTCCTCATGACATGTTACGTCTGGACATTTATGTGTGACAATCCTAATGGAGCACTGCCAACCTGTGAAGCTAACCCTAAGCCTCAGTGTCTATAGTTTTTATTAAGGCTTCATTACCTAGGTGTGACTGATGGGTTGGTTGATTAACTAATTGATTTCCCTTGTGTTTGAACTCAGTCTCTAGCACTTCTTTCTATAGAAGTCTGGCTGATATTATGTGGCTTAAAGGCCTACCATGAGATGCCTCATTATCATAAGCTATCAGGTATTGTCCAAGTGGCCCACCATGAATAACAAAGATACTCCTAAATTCAGGAATTTCCAAAGGTTTAGAAGTAATGCCCCAGGAGCCAGTGATAAAGGCTAGAACTCTCTTTTTGGGAAGAATAAAGTCTTCATGACACACCCTTCCTAACAATAATAATCTAAATCTGGATTTATTATTAACCTATAAAAAACACACATCACCCATTTTTTATCTTTTTTTTTTTATGGGGGATAGAGAAGCAGAGGGTTGTAATTTAAACTATTAGCCAGCATATGTAACACTTTTTCACATGCTGAATGGAGATAATAAAATTAGGACTATAACTTTCTTGCATAAACTAGATGTCAGTTTCAGATATCTGCTATATCATTTCCCCAGTATCTGCGCAAAAATATTCATATGGTACTTAAAAACACACTTGAACTATCTTTTTTTTTTAAGCAAGATTAAGGTTTATTTGTCTCACATATTAAATATCAGGGAGACAGACCAGGGTTTTTATCATGACTCCACAATTAGTGACTAGAATCCATCTCTGCCACTCTTTGCCATCTTTGTATATAGTCTCTATGTTGTGGTACAAATAGTGACTCCAACTTCTGTTATCAATCTGAATTCTAGTCAGCCTACATGTCTAGATGTGAGTGGCCTTGTCCTTTCCAAGTATGCATCTGTTTGGCATTGTACTGACAGACCCTTCAGATAACTGATGAGAATACTGAACCCAGAGGCCTGGGGCTTACCTGTGTACTGTAGTGAACCTAAGACTCTATGTGAAAATTTATACTAATTTTTTGTTTTTTGGCCATATTGATCAAGGAGAAAAGTGAGGCAGTAATGGAATATGGTAGACCTGTTTGTTCTTCCCCTGTACACTTATTTGTAATAAATAGAAAGATCTTCTGAGTAAATAAATTAAGCCATCTTATCCTTCTAAACATATAACCGCTGATTTTTTAGACTTTTCTTTTCTGTCCCCTTCATTAGTCCTTTATTAAAACTGCAAATGTCTTTGGTAGAGATTGCAAGTTAGATAAATTTGCATCTGCAATAGCTAACCAGGTAGAAGCATGTGGAAGGAAAGAGTTGGACAAAGGCAATTCATAACTATAATGAGATACAGAGGTATGAGTAAAGGTGGGTGGAACAATCCAGGCAGAAGAATCTCTGAGTAGTTGAAGAGAGAGATTTTGAAAAATGAGTCAAAGACAAACTCTGCCCACTTTTGAATGTTCACTCAATACTGGCATTGGTTTTGCCAGTTGAATTTTATAACACAGCAACTTACTATCTCATATGAGAAGCAATTGCTTTTTTCATTTGACCAACAGTTTCCTCATCTGCAAAAAAAAGAATAATCATTTATTTACTCAGATGTTGAGTGGATAAATAACTGTAAGAGCTAATATATGTGAGTTTTAAAGTGCTCTGGAAAGGACCATGGTTTGAGGAGAATCAAATGATCAGATCTTCAGGAGTGGGTCACTTGATCATATTTATTCTCATATATTTCAGGGAGCTAGAAAAAGACATTACAAAACTTCTAATAATGTATATGCACTATAGATGCAAATACAGTCAGAATATTATTATGGAGATAGGAAAAATTCTAAGATTTTAAATCATTATCTAGTCTCAAAGTTTTTATGATGGTCAGCTTAAAAAAGCCCTGCTTGCTGCAGTCAGCTGGTCCTGGTAAATGAGAGTTGACAAACATTGTACATGTTTTATCAACTCCCTATTCAGAGAAGTCACAAGGTAGGTTGAAATCAGTCATAGTTAGAATATTTACACCATAATAATCTATAAGCTTTGAAAATAAGTCTCTCTTCTATAATCACTACCACCCCATCATGAAGAACTGGTTGCTAAAATTTACCAGAACACTTCAGCATACATAACAAAAAAATAAAGATATAAATTATGAGGGTAGAATGAAAGAAAGATGTTCTACTATGTACCACCTGATAATCAGGCCTTCACTAGGATTTTATGTGATTTGAATATACCTAATTTCCTAGGTTAAAAAAAAAAGTGGTATTGTTGAAAAGAAGAAAGCTGAGGAATATGGGTATAATGAATAAAGCGAACTAAGGTGCATCAACCAGAAATTTTCAGACACTTTTGATGAGAGTGATTAAAATATTTGATTCTAGCACATTGTAAAATGAATGCTCATCCTATTTATAGTAAAAAGTGTGTGTGCGTGCGTGTGTGTGTGTGTGTGTGTGTGTGTGTGTGTGTGTGATATAAATCAGAGCAAGCATGACTAAAGCCTTAAATTCCGGGCTGAAATATTAGGTAAATTTGTGGAAGATGTGAGTTCAGGTAAAATCTCAAAGAATTTTAGAAAAAAAATTAAATGGTCTCACATGTGCAATAATGACAAAGACTACAATTTCAATGGATATGATACTGCTAGCTGACCACCAGTTGGGACACTATTGCAATGACTCAATTTTGAAACCACATCGAGTCCTTTGTAAATTCACACAGGTAAAAATATGTGAAGAAAGGAAAGAAGGAAGGGAGAGAGGGTGAAAGCCAGGGAAGAGAAAGAAGGAGGGAGGGAAAGAAGGAGGACCCAAATGAATGAAAAGTGCATTAATTAGTTATGTCTGTAAAAATCAAATAGATCAGAGTATTATTTTTTCCTCAGGAATATCCATTATCTTTAAAACAATTCTTTTCAACAGATCTTGAAAGTTTTCTTTCAAATAGATAATAAGTTGATGAAGGAAATGGTCCAAAGAGAAGGCTGTTGGCTTGAGAGAAAATATTCACCAGTGATGAAAGATGTGTGTATTGTTCTTCTGGTTTCCTCTTGAAAAATTGAGTTATGGTATCATTCATTAAGAGACCAATCAGAACGGAACAGAATTGTGTTCTGTTAAACCCATTCATATCCTTTTTTCTTGCCTCACAAGTTCATTTTTATTTTCTAAAATAATAGATTCCAAATATCATATTTTTTCGCTATTATTCTCAGGCTTCACTACCCATTTACTGATTGATCACTGGTGTTTGTCACTCTTTGTACAAAGCACATATTTTTTTAGAATCTGCAAAACTGTTTTTTTTATTTATGATATGCTCTGTGTTTTCTAAGAAAAACCCCATTTCTCATATAATTGTGATATATTGGTATTTCTATTTCTTCTTTAACATTAATTATCATATGATAAAGTTAAAAAGCAAAGCATAATTAGAAATCATCTAATTCTACCTTGTTTTATAAATGGAAAAAAAAAATCCCAAGACATTAGTTGACTTGTTAAGGTCATGCAGCTCATTAGTGGAAATTCAACATTGTTTTTTTCCTCATTCACAGTTAATCATAGATGTTAGTTTATCTTTAGTTTTAAGCCCAGATTTTTGTTTATACGTGTGTGCCATCTCTACTTCTTTTAAAAGATACACTTGTTGAAAGTCAACATGAAAGCAGAATATAAGGTAATCAAAACTTTTTGTTTTAAATTGACTCCAATTGTAACTACAACCTGAAATTTCAAAACATAGTCAAGCAGTGATCTTTGCCACTCACATCTGAGATCCAAATGGCCCTGCAGATGTGAAATTGTCTGTTGCTATGGAAGAACAGCTGGAATCAGTTAATGAGTCAAGTCAGCATGAGCTCAAGTGCTAGAGATGAGAAAGTTTCATCTCTGTGGTAGGGAACTCTAGGAAAGAAAGCAGAGAGCCAGACTGTTGCAGGAGTGGCCCCATGAGTGACACAGCTATGAGCATAATTAGGCTCGTCCCCCACTGACAAATGTAAGTGCTGTTTACCCTTGTATATATGAAACTTATCCATCAGCAGACCATTCTTTAATCCTGTCCCCACTGTGATAGAAAGCCAACACATTCAGGTCAGATATCCCAGACAGACAATAAAAAAAAAGTCTCTGTCTAGAGACTGCAAGAAGCAAGCATGCCAATTATCCTGAGAGGCTTAGAGAGAAACATGGGAGTTTTCTTGGTGATCACTGCTGTTCTTCTTTTCTTATTGGTCAGTAACTGTCTATAGTTTGACAGGTGAAGAACTGGAGGACAAAAAAGTATTAGGATAAGTTGGGGAGTGAGATGTCATGATTCAGTAACACACTCAAATGAGACAAGAAATGTAAACAAGCTGGCGCCCAAGTTTAATATGAGTTTATGAAACAAACGCTTGATCTTAAACACAGGTGTGCTGCTCTAGCTACTATAATCTATAGGAATTAAGAAATAAAAGTCATTCTTCAAAATGCTCCAAAATATCTAATTAAACAGGAGAAATCCTTACCCAAGGATAGAATATTTATATTTTTCAAAATCTATGTTCTCATTACAACCTATGATAAGAAGTAATGACATAGTCAGTGATGAGATAAAAAAATTTTAATTTTATACTTCTCCAATTCCTAGGAATACAAAACAATGGCATGAGGAATTAAATGCACAAATACACATGTGCACACGCACACACAGCAAAAAAATAATAGTCATTTGTTCATTTGACAGTTATTTACAAAACATCTACTCTGTTCCAGGCACTCTTCTGGTGAGAGGTATAAAAATGAGTAAAAAACAATGTGTCACTACCATCATTTAACACTGGTGGCATCTGTCTCCCCCTCCCTTTTTCTCTCTGTCTTTCTTTCCTGTTTATCCTTTCTCTCATATGCGCACACGCGTGTACACACACACACACACTGGATTATAAACTCACAGGGGCAAATTACAGATAGTGATATGGCTGTCATCATAGGAATAGCATTCCTTGATGGAAGATAAAGTTGTCCTTGTATGTAGCATACAGAGCCTTACACAGTAACATTGCCGTGACCACCACTGTCACGATCAGTATCATTATTTCTACTTGCTATAAACAAGCTCTTTTGTGCATGTGCCAGGCACTGTGCCTCACTACTAACAGGACTTGAATCCAAACCACAACTGGAAAATAATTACTATTAATATAATGATTTTGTAGCTGGAAAACTAAGGCATGGAGAAATTAATGCAATTATCCAAAATCACATATCTAAAATGTGTAGACCTGTAAATAAAATACAAACAGTCCAATTTCAGAATTTACGTTCCTATCTACACAACTCTACAGAGTCAACAAATGTGTTTAGTTTAGAAGGAAAGAAGGAAAGAAGGAAGGAAAGGAGGGAGGGAGGGAAGGAGGGAGGGAGGGAGGGAGGGAGAGAGAAAACATCCCAACAAAATATTTCACTCTCTAAATATGAATCAAAAGCTCCTTTTCATGAGTTAGAAAATATTATGTTTAGACATCTAAAAATAAACAGATAAAAATTGTAATTTGCAACCATCATTTATCAGGCTTAAGATGCATATATCCAGGTATCCAAAAATGTGAAAGTAGATTTTAATTCTGGAATAAGACTAAGAACAACTGGAATCAACATTTAGGCAAAGATACATCTCCATAGAGACTCTCCAAACACATTAAGTACTCTCCCTGTCTCATTTCTTGTGGGTCTGAGTACAGACTAAAAGGGTTGCAGATTAATAGTGTTGGGCAAGTAAATTAATAGACTTTATTCTACTGAAACAACTACTCATTTTGCTCAATGAACTTAACAAACCTATCACTCTGATTTCCCTCATCTTCAGTTAAGACCAAAGTTAACATTGAATGGACACAAGAACAATCCATCTGGGCTAACATTCAACCAGATTTACCCTCACCGCAGAAAGGAAAATGTGATCGTGTACTTGAATGGATAAGCTGACATAAATCTGAACTCGTGTAAGGCAGTAGTTGGTTAAAAAGACAATTTTACAAAAAGTAAAAGAATAATTTCCAGTCATAAAAATATTTTAAGGAACCCTCCTTAATAATGGTTGGCTAAAGTTTGGGTCTCTTTATGTGTTATACCTAGTATGTACAACCACTTCACATGAAGTGTACCTTTTTTTATGTTTTATCTTCCATTTACTGACTGTGGCCCTGTTGTCATTCTGGGTATTTCACGGCTTCACTTCACAATGCTTTGAAACTTTACAGAGAATAAAAGTTGGAGTTGGTATCTCTTGCTTATCAGGAATTCCTATCATGAGATGCACTGGTTTACTTGATGCTAAGAACAAGTTTTTGAACTATCTGAACAAATCACTATGCCCAAGTTACCAATGAAGTTCACCCAGATTGTGATTTGCCAAAGATGACACAAGTAGTGGTGGAGTTAAGATATGAATTCAGATTTTCTGATTGTGTCCAATGTACTTTTAGTTTCTGTTTCAACTTCCAACTCTGACTGATTGGCAGTAATGCTTGAGATGCCATCTGCAAAGAATTTTGAGACCCCATGTGTACTTGATGGGAACAGGCGCCGTGATTCATACAGATATGACTATGGACTCAGTTTAGATTGCAGCATAATTATCATGACTTTCCTATTGCTTTTCTACATATTTTGTTTCTTCAGTTCAGCTTGCAAACCACTGCAATGAAATCTCCCGGAAACAATGTTGCCTATCAATACACATGCATTACTCACACCTTCTGCTTATATTTGCATTAATACTAATCAGACCAATCATCTTAATTTGCTATCAATGCCAAAATTGTTTTGTCTGGAGTTTTTATATATTTTCTTCTCACCAAGAATATCTTCCTTACCCTTTCTGTCAATAAACACCTGCCCATTTCTCAAAACCCAACTAGAATCCTATGTCCCCTGTATAGTATCCCTTTTTTTCCCCTCCTTAAGAGTTCTCTTACTTAGAGCTTCCTCTCCCTCTCCTATCCCTCTTCCTGCCCCTGATAATCTTAGCATCACTGTTTCTATTGTTTGATGACCTATGTACACAGAATTCCTGTCTCCCCAATTACATTTAATTATCTTAAGGGCAATTTCTGTATTTTTATATTCTTTGCAACAGCCAGTACAACAGTACCATAATTATTGGTGACAAGCAACTAACTACTCAAAATCTCAAAGTCTCAAGAGATACTGATTTTTTAAAAAAAGAAAATTTGTTGAATTAGAAAATTTGGGAGAATTATAAAGTTATGAAAATTTATCCTATGCTACTATAGATATTCTTAGAAATATTTAGACATCACATTTGGTCAGGAATGAAAATTTTAAATTCAGAGTAAAAAAGAAATTATTCAGAAAATTAAAATATATGTATATATAGTGTGTATATATAGTGACAACCATATGTGGAGATGGACAAATCTCTTATGGTGAAAATTACAAATGTCCAAACCCCACAGATGCTTCAAGATAGGTGGCAGTAAAACAGAAGTAGCAATAAAGGGTTGTATGGAGAAAATTATTTATTAAACTAATCCAGAAAATTGACTCTGCTTATCTTTATGCCACAAAATACAAATGAAACAGAAAAGTCTCTTTATATTAAGAGACCTATAATTAGATATTCTGCCTAAATATGAATAGAGCAAATAAGGTGTCAGCTAATTGTCAAAGTTCGTTCCTTTAAAATGTATTTTAAATATTACTATCAGTTATTCAGTAATTACTTATTGAATAAATGAACATATAAATGAGTAAATAAAATTATCATACATTCTGTTAATTAAATATATTTGATAAATATTTAGTGAATTATGGATATGATCATGCTGGTTTCCCCCAGAAAAAACAAGTTAATATGTTTATTTAACAAATATTAACAAATTTCTTTGAGTTTGAAATGCACATTTTTTCATATTAAAATCAGGATATTTCTTGTAATCAATGTCATGTCATTAATTTTCAGCCTTTTCTTACTTCTTAAATATAAATTAAAGAGTGCTGTTACAAATAATGATGTCTCAAGTAAATGAATTGTGATACATAGTGATCGTCTTATCATAAGCCAGGCACTGAGTGCTTTATATATTAATTAGGTAGACAATATAATAGAATACTGCATATTATAACTTAATATATTACATGTCATGCTATACTGTTATTTGGTACAACACATTACATTACATTACAATAAATTATATTAAGGCAATCCTTATAAAGACCCTATAGGAGTGGCTCTAAGTATCGCTATTAGGCAGATGAAAAATTGAGGCACAGGTTTACCTCCTTCCCTCCACTGAGGCATTTTAATTTTTTTTTTAATTCTAGATTTTTTTCCAAAATATTTTGCATATTTGATAAGCCCAATGAGCAAGATAAATATATTATCTATTTCAAATTAGATCTAGATTTTCTAACGATATAGTTGTAAAGATTTCCAGTGTAGCTAAGGAACCAGTGGTAATCCTAACACAAAAAATAAATGTTCACTCTAAAATAAATGAGGAAGTGACTCTAAAAAGCCTTTAATAATTAAACTAGTTAAAAAAAATAAACATATGAAGCATCTATTTTTGAAACAACAGAAACTGCACCATGAATCTGAAGAAACTACAAAAAATTATATTTAATAAAATCTAGAAGTAAATGTCATTTCAAAGTGATTATAGCAGTTACAGACTCACTGGTCCATTCAAACACAGAACCACACAATACAGAGCAAAATGAATTCTGTCTCCTCATGTGCAAAAGGAGTCATTCATTTTGCACATAAGGAAATAAAAGCCCAGAAAGAAATAAGACAGTAAATGTCACGTCTTAAAAAAAAAAAAAAAAAAAAGGTTTTGAAGTTACCAAGCCAACGAACAATGTGGTTATAACTCAAAATTAAAATTGAGGCAATGCCAGAATTTTAATATTAGGAACTCGCATTTTAAAAAATGCAAACACAACTTCAAGCTCTGGAATCTGAGATCTAGAAAGTAAAAGTGAGTTCTGGATAAATCAGAATTGTACTGAAAACACTGAAGACTGCTTATTGCTCAATGTTTTCCCAATAGTTACATCACTGAGGAATTTCAAAGTGTCAAGTCCACACTCAATTTTAAGAAAATCTTTCTTCATAAGACAAAGCTCTAAGATAAAAAGAAATAAACTCACAGATTTAGCATAATAAAAATAGCATTTTCACTAGGGCATCATAAAGTTAAAAGATAAGCAAGCAATCAGGGAGAAAATACTGGCAACATACTGTATTAATCAGGATAGATTACCTGTCATTTCAAACAATCTCAATCACTCAGTGTTTAACACAATGACAGTTTCCCATTTGCTCACATAAGTATTCAGTCACATCCAATCAGGAAAGCACTGTTCCTCACTGCCATTCAGTCATGGGTTCCTCCCAAACAATGGTTTTGGTGTCTTTCAGAGCCCCCAAATACCACACTGAATTTTCTGCATGTTTTTGTTGCTACTTTTTGACCACACCATCTATCCCTTAAAAAAACAAAACAAACAAACAAAAAAAAAACTGTACCTTATGCTCTGAGGACCTCTTGCCATGAATTCCTGGTGGGATTTTGATCAGAGTAGCTGAGATTCTGTCTTCCCCTGGGTGATGGTGACGCCTGCAGAAGGCCTTGTCGTTTGATCAACCTGATTAGTTTAGGCTGATCAGATTTATTCCCAAAAATGTTTTTTTTTTTTTAAAGTTTTCCCACACTAATTGAGAATGACTGTCTCTTATCTTCCCTCACCTTTAAACCAGTGCTGAGAGGATGTCCAAGATCGTTGGCACCATTGCGCCTTACTGCACGAATAACTTGTCTGATGTAGGAGATGGTGAATCCAAGAGCACAAATAAGAGAGGCCCTCCAGTATGGGAGATGGAGAAAGAAAAATATCTGTGGAAACAGAGAAACAGATTTCTGACAATACTGCCTGAGTTTCTGGATTTAGTCAGGTTTCCCTCTGGCTTTTTACTCAGATAAGCCAGTTGATTCATTTCCTCGTTTTCACTAAGTTATTTTAAATGAAGTCTTAACAACAATTATATAGGGCCTTACTAAATGATCGTCTACATTAACAATTGTTCTGTGACCTCCCTAACTTGATGGACAATTTAATAATGACCTAATTCCAGTATATGAACCCAAAAGTCAGACCTGGTCTGAACATAAATCGACATTTCAAAGTCTTCCATTTAAAAATTTTTACAAGCTTAAAAAAGTCTTTTAGGCAATTTTTAAAAAGTTAAGGAAACTGATTCTCTAAAAAACCAATTATTTAATATCTTCATTATCTACATGTTTCAATATACTCTCTAATGAGTAAAAATCAGGAATTTAAAAAATTTTGTCTTCTTAATAGTCAATGAAGCCTGTGTGTATATAAAAATTTGAAAATATGCTTTGTTTTTTATTTAGACGAGAGAGAGCCTAAGCAGAAATATGGAGAGAATCAAAACTGGTGGAAGCTCTAAATTTCCAGCTATCATCCTTTCTTTCTATTCAAACACAATGTAAATTCTAGTATATTAGAAGCAGATAACATGTCTAGTTTCACAGGTTCACAGGTGAAGAGGAATTCTGCCTCAGGATGAAACATACCGCAAGTCTCACCCATCTCTGATTTAGATGATATTTAAATGAAGGTTTAAACTTAAGAGTTAGTGCTGAAATGGATTTAAATGTTTGGAGCTCCTGGGATAGACTGAATGATTCTGAATGTGAGAAAGAAAGGATTTTGGGGAGACCAGAGTGAAGTTTAAATTGTGTTCCTTCGTACATTGAAATCCTAACCCCTATTATTTCATAATGTGACCATGTTTAAAAAAACATCTTGACAGAAGTACTTAAACTAAAATGAAGACACTAAGCAGTGCCCTACTCCAGTATGACTTGTGTCCTTATACAAAGAGGAAATTTGGATAAAGACATGTACAGAGAAAAGATGTTATGGAGCACAAGCAATCTATGCAAGAACAATGCACAGAGATATGGCCCCTGCCTTTATAGAATACATGATCTAGACCGAAAGGACAAATGATTTTTACTGAATAGTAAGACAGGGGAAGAAAGTAAGATGATAGAAGAGAACAGAGGTGGAATATACAAAGACACTTTAGTGCCAAGATCCAAATGATGAGTCCTCTGAAAAACAGAAAGTCAAGTTTCAATTCTGTTATAGATTATAAAATGCTCACTATATTTCTCCTACGAAAAGATAAAATTTATCCACTCTTTGATTTGTAGTGGGCTTTCTGACTTGTTTTGAGAAATGAATGTGAGAAACTGATGTTATGCAGGTTCTGAGCCAAGTCCCTGAGGCCTTGCAGCTTCAATACTTGCTTTACTTAGAACATGCCAAGTAAATAAACCTGGGGAGGAGTAGCCAGCTGAAAGACCAGAGACCATGTGAAAAAAAAAAAAAGCAGAGGTGCTCCATTTGACAGCCAGTCTAGCCCCAGAAACTGTATCCTCATCAAACTGGCAAGTGACTTCAAGACACATGAGTGAGCTCAACTCTGATACAAAAGAACTCAGCTGAGTCCAGTCCAAACTGTTAATCTACCAAATGGCGAGTGAAGCAGTTTTCTTTAAGCCTCATATTTTGGTGGTAGTCTATGATGCTGCAAAAGTTAATTGATAACAACTCCCTAGGATAAGAGAGAAATCTTAAAGAATTTGAGTACATTATAGAGTATATAATAAGTATAGAGTACTTATTATAGAGTATGAGGGGGATAATGATTAAAGATGAAGGCAGTGGGAGTCCAGATGGTAGAGGGCTTAAAAAGACATATCAAATACTTGGGTGTTATATTTGGTGCAATGAGAAGCTATTGAAAACATTGGTGATTTAAAAGGAATATTCTGATTTAGTGCAAATATAGATTAGAAGAACAGAAAAGCATATATAAAGTGACAATTAGAAGACCTCTGTGGGAGACTGAAAAAGACTGCATTGATTGACAACAACTATGTTGGTACCCATTACTGTGATAAGGGTCACAGGATGGCAAAGAGAATTGCATATGTATGATGGAGAGGGGCTCTGTTTTGAGTATACTGACTTTGATGTCCCTCCAAAACATATAGTGCCATTTGGAAACTGGGGGTGTGAGTCTCAAACTCATGAGAAATATCAGAGCTAGAGAAAGATTTTCACTGATGGGAATATAATTAAAGCAGTGGATATTAATAATGTCATTGGCAAGCACATGTAAAGGGTTTTTTTTAACTTTTTAAATTTATTTTTTAATTGTGTAAATTTTGACAGTCTCATAATGCCTGACTCATACAAATGTTATTAAATACAATGAATAAAATGCATTGGATTACAAAACATGCCAATTATATTGAAATATGTAGTATCAAACATATTTCAAAATACATTTGTAATATAGATAGTGTATGTGCTTCATTAAAATATTAAATACCAAGATTTTAGGTCTAATAACTATTATGATTTCAAAGTTGCAAAAGTGTATTTCATTCAGAGCCTACTGAAAATAAAGGTCTTTTTTTCCCATCCAAGGTTATGGGGCTTCTATTCACATGCCTTTTGGAGTTCTATGCATTTCATGATACAGAATATAAAGAAGGAGGTGTATAGCAGAGATATGAGATTAACTCTTATTTAGACTAATGATGAAAGAATAGGTAGAAGTAAAAAAAAAAAAAAACAGCAAAGGAGACACAACTAATCACCTGTGAGTTACGAGCAGAGCAGGGAAGATGCGTTAGAAGACAAAAGAAAGTAATTCTAATGGAGAGAAAGCTCAGCCTGTATTAGATTACAACTCTGGAATCTTGACAATCCTTGGAATGAATTCTGGCTCTGCAATGTACTAGATATGAGAGCTTGAACAATTCATTTAAATCCTCTAAGCCCCAGTTTCTTATGAGAGAATGAATTAATCCCATTACATTTTTTCAATTCTTTACTCTCCCTGTAACCATGTTCTTTGACATTGGGTTGTGCAGTTTTGACCACTTAAGAGGCAAAGTCTAATTCCCTTTATCCTGATTTTGGGCTTGGCCCTGGGACTTGCTTTGGCTATAAAAGAAATTCAAAGTTTGAGCTTTAAGAGGCATTCCATAGTCAACTTCCACTGTTGCACTCTCACCATCACCAAGAGAATATGCCTAGACTGATCCACTGGAGGATAAAAGACATATGGGCAGATCCAAGACTACTCAATTACGCAAGCCAAGGTGAGTCTGGATGCTCCAAAAACAAATGGATCTCTTGGATATGAAAAAGTCCAATCAAGATTAGTGCAGCTGTACCTCAGCTTATCCCAGATACTTGAGCAATAAATATTGTTGTGTTCCACTCAAGTTTTGTGTCTGTTTATTACACAGGAGTATCATGGTAACAATTAATTGATATTAAATGATACAATCTAAAAATAAAGAATAGTTTAATGTTCTTTCTTTATAGGATGTTATGAGAAATAGAGAAGACAATTATACATAAAATATTTTAGTAGCAATTGATAAATGCGTATTCAAAAAAATAGGTAGATAGGTAGTTGTAATAATTGCTGTTGACAAACAAAACTCTTAAAATACTGTATCTCTACTTCTGTTATAATAACATTAATAAAGTAGTAACAGCAAATAACAAAAACAAAAGCCAAATGTTTATAGCAGTTGAGGAATACGAGGAAAAGAAAATGAAGGCAAAATGCTGATAACATTTACTTAGCTCTTACTCTATTCTAGGCCCTGTACTAAGTATTTAATATATACTTCTCCTTATTTAATTCTTAAAAGACACTTTATAAGGAAGGGTACGAAGTTATTAACCTACTTTATACTCAGATGAGAAAAAAACAGAGATTATGAATATGACTTGGAAGGGCTACTTTCTCTAACTTGCAAACAAAACATCTTTTGACTTAATACATTTTGAAAGGTATCATTTATGAAGATATGACCCCATCTGATGGAATTTCTCATATCACCTGAAGTTTTCTCCAAAAGAGTTTGTATAGCATTTCCTTTTTTGCAACACTGGCATGAAACAGTATAAATTTTCCAATATTTATGAATTTGAATGCATAGTTTTAATCACTTGGCAGAGAACCTAAAGGAGTGTGAACTGTGCAAAGCAGATGAAAAGCCAAAGGGGCCAATCCCAGTCAAAAGAATCTGTGTGAGAATCCTTGCAGCCACTCTAGCTACAGGTCTTCAGGGAATTTTCCCTCTTTTCTACAAGGTTCAGTTTCCTCATCTTTTAATTCAAATATTAATAGCATTTCCATATAAAGTTCTTGTGAGGAATAAATAAAATGATATACATGAATGCTTTACAGGTGTCTGATGCACTGATAATTATTATTTGGTGGGAGCAATAATCCCGGTACTGATGATGAATAATGTCATTGTAAATAACTGATAAAATATAATTAGTATTCAATTTACTGATGGTGTATTTAGGAAATGCTGCAAAATATTAATACAGAGTGAATGCATATGCATTAATTCTATAATAAAGCCTAAATCTTTAACTCGAGTTAGGTGATAATTAAAAAGCATGACTGCAATATCGACTCAGGAAAAAGAATTCTATGTTCAGATTTGCTAGTATATTGGGGAATGTCTCATCATTTTTGTAACCAAGACTCAATTTCCTCTTCTATAACATGAAGCAGTTACGTAGAAGTTAGTACTTCAAAGATTTTTAAACTCCCTTCTGTCAACCTGGCCAATTTTAAATTTAATATTCAGAAAAAATAAAAAACAATCATTCTAGATTATATTCAGAGGAGAGGGGGAAAAAAGAATGCATGAATTAAAGGAACTAAGGTACCTCCCTCTGATTTTGTCAGCCCATTGGCTCTGATTTGGTTCAGATGTTGCTTGATGTACAGCCAAGTCAATTCAGAACTCTATGAAAGAAATCACAGATTTCCCAAGGATTGTTGCTGAGTGCCCCAGTTATTTCCAAATCTATTATAAGAAGAGAAATAAAGCATGAAAATGGTCAACTCTTCTGTAATAGTTCCTGAACAGGAAAATGTGGAAGCTTTAAAAAGGCCCCAGGCTCTTTTGCTCCACCGATTAAATTCTGAAAATTAATGTAGTGCCAAACCCAGTGAGGGGATGGTAGTGGTTGCAGGCATACAGGCAGTGCCAGGAGCATTCCTGTAATCTGCTGCCAAGGGATCTGCACAAGGGCTCTTCTAGCCATGGGCAGATTCTGAACTGAAATCCTGCAGATCTGGCAATAAGGACTTCAACAGAGATGGAAGAACTTAGCAGCGAGAATTCAAAACGTAATCCTCCATGGCCTTGTCTGCTCCAGACAGATATCTAGGGCTCTCCTCCGTGGTCCACGGGCAACTGGCAGATTGCTGATGCCTTCCTGATGAGCTGAAAACTGACCCCCTGAAAAATCTGTCTTTCATTTAGCTTGTATGCATGTTTGTGTAAAACCTGCATACTACACACATTTCCATTTCTATACATTACTCAACCATGTTACTGGTGACTTGTTTCTCCCTCCCTCTCTCTCTCACTCTCTCTTTCTCTCACCACACACACACACACACACACACACACACACACACACACACACTGAACAGACAAAGTATACCCTATTGCTAAAAAATTTACTAAACTTTACTATCAGGTTCTACCACAAGTTCTGTTTGCCCAGTCAAACTAGAAAAACAAGTAAAGATGCTCAGAAATCACATGACATACAAAGGGGAAGTTTTGTTATAAGGATAGTATCAATAATTTTCCACAGTCATAGTTTTTAGCTCTGGTTCCCCTTCTTTTAATTTATATATTTTTAAAAATACTCTTAGGTGTTGTCAGTCTTTTGCTTTTTTGTAACTTATGTGGTTACCATTCTGCTGTTATTTTGTTCCTCCCTATCCCTGTTACCTCACACTTCCTTTCCCTAAAAGAGGGAAGAGTAGCAGTAGGGAAGTCTCCTAGCTCATTTAAGTGGTTTAAATCTTCTCAAGATTCAGAATCACTGATTTTGCAGTATTCTTCTACCCCAATTCCTTCTCCAGGTTGACATGTCTTTCAAAATGCAACTGGGAGGAAAATATCTTCCTGAAACTCCATAGGTGTCATAAATGAAATATAACTTAGTTTGGCTTCATTGCATTACATGAGTCTTTGAGTTGGTATTTGTTTCCATTACAACTGCTGCATAATATAGCAATCTATTGCTATTCTCAGAAATTCTATGGATCCAGCCATCAGGAAGGGTGCAGGAGAGATGCCATCTCTCTCCGTGATATCTGAGGTCTCAGGTAAGAAAATCTGAAAGTTGAGAGTGACACCTGGGGCCACTGAAACCATGTGCAGGCTTGTGTATTCAGAACTCCACAGACTGTTTTGGATGCTTTTACCTCTTGACCTCAGTTTTCTCTACAGTGATATTAAGGTAATTTTACTATCTAATTCAAAGGTTTGTTGTAAATTTTATATTTTAGGCTGGCAGGTAGGTAAGTGTATGTACATGTTGCTCTACAAAAGTATTTGAACAAGTAGGTAAGAGTTTTATTTTATTCACATATGTAACCGTAAAATACCTTGGCACATCAAAGTGCTCTATGAAAATGTCATGTGAAAGAAGGCAGAGAAAGTTCTCATCAGGAGTTCCAGCATAAAGTAAAAACTCAAAAAATAGAATTTGTTTAAAAAAAAATTTCCTGGGCTCTGTTCATTAGGGCACAATGCTTTTGTGCATTGGCACTGAAGCTGCACTACTTGCAAGCACTAGACCTGGCCTCAGTTTCCTTATTTTTAAAATATTAATGATGAAAAATAACTCCTGTTTCATGGGTTATCGTGAGATGTCAGTCAATGCATTCAGGAAGGTGACAATGTATGAACTGCTAGACTAGAACTGGAGCCATTGCTAGGCATCTTACAGTGTACCCTTGTATTGCAGAACAAGAAATGGAGATTCTGGGTGAAAAGGACAAATTCTGGGAGCTAGAGAGCATAAAAGATAAGACTGTACCAGTACACAGAAGTTTATGAATAAGATGTTAAAATATTTATTTCTCTACTCTGCGCATTTTGCTCTTAAGTTCTTTTCCCTTTACCCTTTATTAAGGCGATCTTTTTGAAGATCTTCCTCTCTCAACTTGGCTATCAGAAATTTTAAAAAGGTGTATTTCAAGTGTTTAAAGAAAAATGCCCACCACACTCTTCCCTTTTACTCTTTTTATATTTAAGCATGTTGTAATAAGAAGAGGATCCTAGGAAGTGAAAACCCAAGCAGAACAGAACCACAAGGAAATAGGTCTACTACTACTCTCCATTTGAAAATTCTTTATCACTGTTAACCTTGAAAATTCTAAGTTCAATTCTTTTAAACTAGATGAAATTTATTTCTAGCTCTGTATATTTAAGTCACATCTATCACCTTCC
This sequence comes from Cynopterus sphinx, assembly GCA_030015415.1. Lineage (NCBI taxonomy): Eukaryota > Metazoa > Chordata > Mammalia > Chiroptera > Pteropodidae > Cynopterus > Cynopterus sphinx. The sequence continues at coordinate 123,726,788 of CM057383.1, forward strand.
CACCAATTCCTATAAAAACTCTGCTTTCCAAAATATAGTCAATTTTGGAGGTTGAGTTTAGATGCATAAAGTAATCTAATTAGATGAACTGAATATAAGATATAAAAATCTTAACCTTCCCAGAGACATTTCAATTTTAAATGAAGTGGTTTATTAATAGCAATGAATCTCTAGCTGATGAAACATCAGGCTGTGTGATAAAAGAAAAATGAAGAAAGTATCATTTATTGAGAGTCCACTATGTACCAACAGTTTGTATATAACCATTCTTAAAATAAGCATAATTAGTATATATTATTTGTTTTGAAGGATTTTTAAAGGTTCAAAGCCATTACAACATTTGCCTAAGGCACACAGCTAATATAGTAAAGAAGTTGAAACTGAACCACCATTTGCACAAAAGATTACTCCAGTAGCATGTAAAAATGGTATAGCATCAGCTACCAGGTTTTTATTCTGAGAATTATGATAGCAGACTGGAATAACACCAAGTAAAAAGGAGTACATCTAAATTCATTATATGAAAATGTACTTTCATTGATAAAGACTTAATATTTGTTTTGTAAATACAGTGAAAAAAATTTTAATAACATGATTATGTTAAACAGAAAATTGAGCCACTTTCAATGGATCATAGAGTAAGAAGCATTTTGTAAGTCTTTTTGTCATGAGGTCACTTCTTATTTTATTTGTTCATTTGTTCATTCATTCATTCATTCATTCATTCAATGTGCCTGGGGGCAATTGCTAACTTTCATTCAAGACAGAAACTACTAAATATATCTTGTTATCTCTGGAAACTTGTTGCCATCCTCATACTCTATAATTACACAGCAGGACATGTGGTAATGTTCATTCTCAGAGTTTTTGAAGATATCTTTGTATTATTGCCTTTGTTGCTATGGAAATAATTTCTTGAGTTATCAACATTTCTCTTAATGTTGAAGAGAATCCAGAGATATTTCTACTGACAGCTTCCTTCAGCATCAAAAAGTGATTTCTGTAACCACAAAACAATTCCATATTTCCAATACGTAACAATCAAACACCTGAACACACGATACTACATCAGTACTGTGTAATGTTCAGTTTCATGTTATCCGATAGACATTTATTCTCTGGTTATCAGAAACTTTCATTTTCATTCCAAACATTGTGGCATTCATGATAGGAGCCAAACTATTAAAAAAAAAATGAAGTTCTTTCCTCAAGAATATTTTGTGATTAATAAAGTTCTTCAAAAAGCTTCTCTCACTAGGTGAAGCAAAAGCATCTCAGCAGTATATTAAATAAATAGAGGGATTTTGTGAAAGAAGACACTGCATAATGACTATCATTATTAAAATGCCAAAAAAAATTGTCATACATTTTTCACTTGATCAACACTATGTAAAGTTTCCTTGGAAATACTATGTTCTCTAGCTGCCAAGGTTTTTGAGACAGGGCAGAGACCTTGGTAGAGTGCAAAATTCACAGGTAATATTTTCTTCTCCTAGAATTTCGTATTACCATAAAAGGAAAGCTCATTAATATTTACCAGTCTATAATGATATTCTATCTACTGGTTCACTCTCCTGTAGACTTGTTTACTTTTTGCTTATAGCTGTGAAATCACTTTTTTTTTTCCATCGTTTGCATAAATACATTGGAATTCCAAAGGATAGGTCAGTTTTGCTAAGTAAATGAGAAACACCTATTGGTACTACCAAGAAATTTATTAAAAACATAGTAATAAACCTTGTTCAGTTAGGACATTTCTCTTCCTCGTTTGCTGTTAGTGTTTAATATTATTCTGATAATAATTTAATTTTTCTCCACAATTACTTATTTCATTGGGTTTATTATTATTTCTTTTTGAGGAAAGGCCTTGGCTCTTTTATTAGTCTGAGACTACCTTGGTACATTTTCCAGGTACCAAATCCTTCAGCAGCACCCATGTTTTAGCATTTGTGTTTATCACCTGGAATCAGTGCTTTCTGTGCCACCTACCATCCTAGAAAATTTCTCAAACATCTTTATCATTTTTATTAATTTTAATGGAACTCCAGGAACATAACAAGTACTGCTCTCTTTGGTCTCTACCAGAAATGAATTTAGGGAAGTACTAAGAGCAAAGAGACCCAGGTAGCTGAATTTTTCAATTGAGATATTATCTTTTAACTTTCTCATGGAAGCAGAGATTTTTTTTCTCAGTAGAACTACCTGACTTGTCTGAAGACACATCAACCCCCAAAGCATAGTTAGTTATTCTCTGTCTGAGTGGATTTGGGCTATGTTTTTCAGTCTTGAAAGTAAAATTAAGTCATGCAAAAGATCTTCCTCCTTGGACTGAATTACCATATTGACCGGTTTATCTGATTAATCTTATTAAAGTAATCCAATGAATCCAGTGTCTAAAACATATAAAGGTATGGAGTACTTCTAAACCTCTGACACCTGTAATAATAGCCTATCAAATTTTAAAATTAAACTCTATAAGAGCAAATGGAAAGACATCTTCACAAAACATAAATGTCAGTTATCTAATAAACTGCATTTGTGGAGATAGGCATTTCTGGATTGTTCATTTGACAGTCACTAATAAGCTACTAGTGACTACAGTCATCTCATATGATGACAGCTGTCTAACAAGTAAGCTGAAATAGTATTATAATAACAATGAGTCAGAGTGGAAATGTGGTTATTTATGTGATGTTAGTGCCATTAATTCTAGTGTGAACTTTAACCAAGAGCACTTAAAGCAATGAATGTAGCTTCTAGTTTTCTTGAACATTCATTTAAAAAATTATTCTATAATATGATTAGTAAATTTTTTAGAATATTGATTGATGCTTTAATTTTATAAATTGTCATTTTTGAATGATTAGAAGGTAAAAATATACCATAATAAACAATAATGAATAAAAAATTACAATTCTAACTTGAGATTGTATAAAATTATACTTGTGACATACAATATCAATAAAAGGAATAGAGCAAGGAAAATTTCCAATGCTGAAAAGCTACATAACTTTCCCCTAAGACTAAAAATATTCATATATTTTTTTCTATGACATACCCTGAAATACATTCTGTCTCTTGGTTTATTCAAAATTGCATATCATTTGAAGTGTCTTATTTCAAGGCCATCTAGAAACACCATTGTAGGTCAATGAAAAAAATCAGAAAATGCATATCTATTTAATTCACTTTTTCTTCTTAATCTTTTATATTTTTAATTAGTAACTTTTTTACATACAATGTTAACAATGAAATGACCTAAGTAGACCATATTTATGTCAAGAATTATTTCCTTTACTTTCTTTGTATGTAGTATTCTTACATGGGCAGAGTAGAGTGGGACCTATAAATATCAGCTAAAAAAATAAAGTATAACTATTTGAAAGGGGAGAGAATGATAAGTGTCAGCTTTTATTTATCATTTTGAATAAACAATACTTAATATTTTTGAGCACTACTTTTTTGCCCTGTACTTTCTGAAGCACTGTTTATAAAGATATTATACACATATGTACACGCAAAAAAAAAAAATTCATCTATTTATATCTATCATCTTTATCTGGATCTCTCTATACTCACACGTTTGGATATATTTCTACATCAATATCTACCTACAAAATACACTTAATCTAATCTCAGACAAAGAGGTATAACTGCAAGAAACACTGTAACTTGAACAAGTGACTCACCATAGAGGTATGTTTAAATTCACGTTAACAGTGGTGGTAGTGACATCAGTTCTCAATGAAGTTGGTGACAACAGAGTACTCATCCTGTTGACATAGCAGTAAATATTCCTTTGTAGCCATTATTTCTTTGTAACAACTGATTCCATAGTGCAATATAGTTTTGTTCTAAACTGCCTTGCCTCTTTCAACTCCTATTTTCTTAACCCTCATTTATTAGGTGTCTAGTCAGTTTTGTGAGTACCTGCTATTATTCTAGCAAATATTTTTTGTTGCTTGAGTTAGTCAAGTCAATTTATGTTGTCTGCAACTATGATCCTTTATGACTACGAATTGGATTTAGGAGTCAATTTCAGCAACAAAGGTCTCTACTGCTTTTCTGGGAATGATTTCTGGGTTGGGACATGATTTTGTTTTTAATCATATTCCCTCAACATTACAAACTTACTATCTGCATATAACATATCTTACGAATTTGGTCTGTTTCTCACAAGACATATAATTACTAACCTTACGGAACATATCTTATGTGTTTTTCCTATTGTTCCAGTTATTGGTTTTCTCTTTCTCCATAACAGATTCAAATATTCTCAAGTAAACCAATGAAAACAATTCACACCTCTCACTTCTAAAAAGACAGTGGTGGCTACTGTAAAATAGACTGAGAAGGACATAGTCATTTCATATCTTTAGTCTAGTTATTTTGAGATAGGAGAAGAAAAGTTAAGGCCTAAGGGGCACATCTGTGTTCCCTATGAGGGAAAACAGTTTAATCAGGACTAAAAATATAAAAACACATAAGCCCTTCTGGGTAATTTCAACATACAAGAAGAGGGGGCACTCGAAAAAATTAAATGTCCTTCAATGGACGAAAAGAGAGCTTGTGGACATTATTATATTTTTATAAATGTTGATACAACTTAATTTTTATACTAATAGAGTAACTTCTGAAATAAAGATGAGTAATTTCATTTTGAAAATGTTGTCAGAATAGAAAAGAATCTGAGATGCACTGTATTTCACAACTGTGCCATTTAATTTTAACTTGATGGGGAATAACTTTATTTCCATAAATTTTTAGACTTTCCAATGTATAGTTGGTAATATGACCATTTTCATATAGATTGTATTAATGCTATTAAAATGTCTTGCCATATACTCACATAATCTAGATATCTTGTATGCTATAGGTTTTGTGACCTGAAAAACATAAAGGCAGATAAATTCACCATGCTCTCCTATCTCCCATCTCCCCACACACCAAACAAAAGACTGTAAGAGGTAACTATTTTCATTCCTGTCTTTTGTGAGACAGAAACAAAGAATAATCAGAAAAAAATACAGAATCTGAGAGGAGGCAGAGAACCAGAACATCTTAGCAAGAGGTATTAAATTAATCTACATAATAAAGAGATGGGATAATGAGAAAAGTAGGGACCCAGAGAAGGAGCTACATTTCATAGGGATTGTAGAGGAGGTTGAAGTGAGAGAAGTGGTAGGAGCCTGTAAATGAGAATCTCTAGAAAACAAAAGTTTTGAGGAAATTGAGATGAGGAAAGAAATATTACTGGAATTATTTCTAGATTTCTCCATACAATAATGTTTAAGGAATATACATAATTAATATAAGAACTTTTAAAATTAGTGTTTTGCTTTTTTAAAGTGTTTTTGTGAATAATATAATATTTAGAAATTAAGCTATGTTGGGCCAGTTTCAATAGATTGACAATTGAAATGGCCAGAAAGCTTCTCTGAGGCAAGTAAGTCAGGCACTCCTCAGGTTAACACCCACCTCTGCACTATCCTTAGTCAAATAGGTGAACTGTGAGACACGGAAATGGGTCTTTAATTTTGAGGAATTGTGATTCTTGTAAAAATTCAACATCTTAGCAGTATTTTGGGAAAAAATTAAGAATTTAAAGTTGCAAATCATGAGATATGTGTTATCTGAAACCAGATATTCCAAGCAAATAACAATTCATTCAGTGATCCATAAACTCACTAAATGTAAGAAGAAAAAAAAAAAACATTAAAAAGAGGTAGACAAAAAAATAATTTTCACTCTCTGCTTATTAAAAAAAATAACATCTCTTTGTATAACTATAGAAATGTGATGCCCGATTTATTAACCTGCTTCAATGCTGGATTCTCCTAGTGATAATACAATTTGCTGGGAGACAAAAGCAAAGTTAGCAAGCCTGTGAGAAAGAAAGCTTTGGGATTGCTGGCTTAGCAACCAGAAATAGAAAAAAATGAGAATTTACAGGTGATTAATGATCTAGGATCCACATAAAGTGAGTTTGAATTATGGATAGATTATGCTTTAAAAATTATAGAAGAAAAGACAGGCTCAGAGGCAAAAGACATTGCTAAATGAGAATTTACTATGACTGCCGTACAGGTCAATTTTGACCAAAGTCCATAACATCTGATAGTTATGTATAGAAACAGAACAAATATTTGACAGGATGGAAAGTGACTAGAATTCATACTCTGAATACATGATGCCAGTGACCCAGAGATAAACATTCTCTCTGTGTTTCAAATGGAAGAACTATGCTAGTGGGCTATCTGCCAGCAAGTCATGGGAATAAGATTTGAATGTCGAAAGCACTCAAACTCAAACTACATATAGATTATGTACTGTCTAAAATAATAAATAATATTGTTATAAACAATCATTTCTACTATAAAGGACAACCAAATTCCCACTATCAGTAAATTTAATCTCGGACCAAGGAAAATGGTAGGGCGATCGTGTTGGCCAATAAAGTATCAGAACCAAATAATATAGTGCATACTATAGAGATCTGTGGGACATAAGAAGCTGAAGTTTAAATTTGTCAATTAAACCTCAATGAATCTGCGGGGCAGGGGGGAGAGAAAGGAAATTTCTAGACATGAGTCCATATGTAAGATATACCTACTTCCTCAAGATAGGTAAAAAAGATAACAGGAACCAGCATACAGATTCCCAAAGCCACTGGTTTAATCATGAGATCCTTTCTAAAGCAGAATTTAAAGTTCAGGCTGGAAACAATGTTCTTAGTTTAGTCATCATCAGAAAACTGAGTCAATAGCATCAGACACTGAGTGATAATGTCTTCTGTAGTCATTCAGTTACTTATTTTCTGATTCTTTTCTGACCTATGTGTAGGCAAACCCTTGAAATTTCGAAGGTCAGATTCAGACTTGCTTTGACTATAGCAAAGATAAAATTTTACAATCTCCTTATTCCTCATTTCCTCTCCATGACAAAGATACTGTTGAATAGTAAATCCTCAGACAGATACTTTTATTCAAAGAAAAATTTACTCTTCTATTGCATGATTTATCAGAGGAGATTAAACTGGAGACAGCCAGCATCCACCTGAAAGCTTCAGCAGAATAGAAGAGGAGAAGAAAGAGAATAAGATGAAAAAGAAAATAAGATCAGGAGAAAAAGACAAAATAGAAGGAAGAAAAAGTGAAGGGATAAAGACTCTTACTGGATGTTATCTTGACAGTGGTGGTTGGAGGGTGTGTATATATGTAGGTCATGATAAAGACTAATTGGGAATAGGTGATAGAATAGTCTATAAAATTAGTATTGGATATGTTAAGAGACATGAGTGATCTAATCCAAGAATTTAAAGATAATCTCAAAGCTTCAAAAATACATCTCCTATCCCTCACTCAGACACTGCTTAAAGAAGAGTCAGTGAGAGATTTTTGGTCAATATGTGCAATTAAAAAATTTTTAAAGATGCCATGAAAAGATAAGTAAAATACTGTGCACTGAGGGCAGAGAGATGAGGGCTGAAGGATAAAAGATCAGTGATTCAGAGGTTGTAGAAAATATGGATGGTGAGGAAAATGGAAAGAGATAAAAGTGACTGGAAAAAGAAAAAATAGACTATGAGAATAATTGTGGGGCTTTCATACTGAATCCCATTTGAGAGAGGGAAAAAATGAATGGACTTGCTTTTATTGCTTTTTATTTCAACATAACAGAAATGATGCACAAGCATGTCTCATGGAAAGGTCAAATATAACTTCGCTCTTTTGGCTTCCACTATTCCCACCTAACTTTGGTAGGGTAAGTTTTTTTTTTTCCTGATATCAGCTTAAAAAAAAAGAAAGAAAGAAACTTTAAAAAAGCACTTGATGCAAGAAAATGGCAGCCTAATAGTTACTTTGTCATAGATACAGACCTATTCAGCATATGTAATGTGCAAGAAAAGATATGAATCATAAAATATAAGTTGATTTAACAGTAAAATTTCCTTCTCACAGCATAAAGCTGATACCAAATGAAATTTATAGTGGGAAGATGACAAGTAGTTGGAACATTGGATTCATCCTTATTCCTCTGACTCGTTTTTCCCCTTCTTTTTTCTATCTGTCTTTCTAGCCAATTCTGAACCACCTTTCTGGGTCAAATATGATAGCTAAGGAGAAAAGGATAATAAGAGCATGTGAAATGTTTCCTTAAACTGTTTCATCCCCAAATTTGGTCCGTACTCTGGAAATGGCTAATATTTAACTATGACTCTCATTGGGTATGATTATGGGTCCTCTTTCTTGGGCAGAATATCTATTCCAATAGGTCACTTGCTATTCTTTTAAACTCAAAGAATTCAACATTCATGGCTAACCTCTGGGCTCCCTCACCTCTGTAGGCAGCCCTTTTATGGAGGGTGAAAAATGTCTCTAAATTGATTCTTTCTTCACTGTGACTATATACTACATACTTTGCCAATAAATTCTGGAAGTGCAAACTTATCCCATCAAAATTCTTTTTTTCTGTATCCATCTTTGTTTTGTCAGAATGGGTCAGGTACCAGTACTCTATTATTCTCAGCTGCAGGAATCAGGAGCTATGTGAAAGTTTCTATCACTAAGATAGAAGCAAGAGTCAGCCTCTTCTATTCCTCCCATGTGAAGTGAGATGAGGACTCACAGCCAAACATCCCTTTCAGAAAGATATCTTCCACTCCAAACCATTATTATAGCCTTGTTTTGTCCAAGAATCCAAAAGTCATACCATTGATTTTGATTAATTTCATTTGTAAATTTTACATATGGTAATTTGGAGAAAGAAGATTTTTCTATCTTAAAGATTTATTTAAAGTTTCAATTTAATATTTGATTACTTATTTTTATATTGTCTCTCAGGTAGAAATCATTCAAATCACAATGCTTAAATATCCCAGAAAGCTATACCTGTCAATCGAGTTGAACTTTATAAAAGCACCATTCATTTCATACTAAAATTCTATATAGCAAAACAGAAATATTGTTATATTCACTAAAGAAGTTAAGGAAACTGAGGCCAGAGAGGTAAAATATCTTGACCAAAATTAAACAGCTAGTGAATTCTAGGTGCAAATTTCAATTATGCAAACTATTAGTGCAAAATACTGACTCCAAGGAGAGCAGTGCTTTTATTATACTACATTAACATGTGGAAGAATTTCAGAAGTAAATATTTCCATTTCTGTGAAGAAAAGGTTGATGTTTGCAGAAAATGAAATAATGGGTAGAGTCTTGACTCTTCTATGTTCTTCCATTATCCAACCTCATCAATCATCTATCTTTATTTTTAAAGTTGATAAGAATTTTTCTCCAGGAAAATGTAAATAAATATTGAAAGAAAAACTTCATTTATGTAGCAATTTGCTCTATAGGACCATAGGATGCTCTAATACATGACAGAATATTAAGCAATTCTTTCCTTGAATTCCATTACATTAATTGGTTCATGGAGCCTCCTAAGACAGGTACTTAGATATTTCTATCTTTATAATTCTAACTTAGCATGATTTATCTGAATAGCAGGAAAAAAATGCCAGATAGGGCCATAAATCTTTTCCACAGTTTTTTTTTCCAGAAATAGGAACAAAGAAAAAATACACAGGAGAAAAGCAAATGTTTAGCTCAAAAAGTTGGTCTTTCAAATAAACATGTCTTTTTCCTCTACCCTTTCTTTTAAAATTAAGTGGTTTTGGAGGAAGAGTTACAGTAGAGTGTCAGCTCCTTGTTCAATATAAATAATATAGTCCCATGAGAGACTAAGCAGGAATGTGAGTCACAGGAAGGTATATGGAAGAAGCCAAAGTAAATTAGAAAGTTGACAACATTTTGAGTCAAAAATTCATTTCCATGTTAAAGTGAAAAAAAAATAGAGCCTTCATATTCTAACAATTAAATATATTTCCTGCAAGAGAAAATACCAGAAGAAATGAAATTAGTGAGTCTGCAAATGATCTCTATATGAAGTGTTTCTATTTATCCTTTACTTTTCTAAATAAACTAGTTCTGAGACTTTAATCTCAGTAGACAGTAGGCTGTCAAAGGAATGCATTTAACAGTGGGGGTGCAAAAAAAGGCAATACACTGATATAAAAAGTCTTTGAAGATGACTTGGCAAGAGAGTAGGATCCTGCCACACAAACTTTGATTTCAAATAGGGTCTAAATTAAGTTTAAATACAAAAGGTTCATGTATCTTAAAATCATATTCTGTTAAAGGAGAGGCTAGTATAGTAAAAAAATCTATTCATACTTACTTTTTATTAAAGGCAATGACATTTCACTGTGAACCACTATAAAAAACTTGTCTAGTATTTTCAATGTGCCTCTGATTAAATGGATATACAGTACATGGCAGTTGAAACTCCATTTCCCCATATAGTCTAATCCTTCATTTCCCATGGAAGAAGAAAGCTTTTTTCAATATAACAATTCTATGGTATAAAGAGAATGTTTTTTTCTTTTTTCAGTAGATCTAGATCAAGTATATTTAGGGGGTGGGTATTTACTTCAAGAAACATATTTACTATATGTAAGTGAATACTTTACAATATGAACATATATTTAATTGATCCTCATTATTCATTAATTCCATATTTATAAATTCTCTTGTTAGCTAAAACTTATGTTTAATCCAAAAATTAATATCCATGGTGTTTTTAACATCATTTGTAGACATGTGCATGTGCACAACCAAAAAAATGGTTTCACTTGTACCATGCACGCATTCCCAGCTAAGGTCTAATGAAGGATTGATTCGTACTGTAAATAAATTCCTTTTCATGTATTTAGTGCCACATTTTTGCATTTTTTTTTTGTTTTTTGTTGGTGATTTTACTAAGTATTATACTAAACTGTTGTCTAGAGTTCTTAAGGTCAAGAACTTATGATGTGCTTTATGGAAAAAATGTTTGTGTTAGATAAGCTTTGTTTAGGTATGAATTATAAAATTCCTGGCTATGAGTTTGATGTTAATGAACTAACATATAAAAATAAAGTGTCTTCAAACAGAAATATATTAAAATATATTAAAAAGCAGAAATATTTTTTTAAAAACAAGGTTATGAATGAAGCTGTTGATGAAAATGCAAACAAAATCTCACTGCTACCTATGCCTGTATTCTTTCTAGGAGAAATGGTCCACTATTCTCCATTTCAGTGTTGGTCAACTTTACAGAGCATAACTATCTCAGTCAGTTTGGTCTCCTGTAACAGAATACCAATCTATTGGGTCACATAAACAACAGAAATTTATTTCCTCACAGTAGCAAAGTATGGAAGTCAGAGAGCAGGGTGCAGGCATGGTCTAGTTTTAATAAGAGCCACCTTCCACGTTGCAGATAGTGGCTTTCTTTGAGTCTTCATATGGTGGAAGGGGAAAGAGAGATCTCTGGGTGTCTTTAGCAGGGCACTAATTCCATTCATGAGGGTTCCATTTTCATGGCCTAATCACTTTCCAAATACTCTATTCCCTATTACATTAGGGGTTAGGATTTCAACGTATGAATTTTGGGAGAACATGAAATATTTAATCCATAACAAAAACTAACCCAGATAACTATAACTGACTAAGTGTGTGTGTGTGTGTGTGTGTGTGTGTGTGTGTGTGTGAATGGTGAAACAGTCTTTCAGTGACTTGTCACATTCTCTATCAGATATCTCATCATAAATGGACTTCTGAGATCTGGGGGAAAGTCCTGGGTCCTGGTGGAAACTAGATGGAGACAGCATGTGCACTGTGAGATGCTATCAGCATGATTTAACTCTGAAATTGCACATATGTTGCTAAAATCAGAGTTCAACTGGGACAATGTGACATGGGGCACTAGACGCATCAAAATTTGTGAGGTTCAGTGAAAACAGTGCTCAGAGGCAAACTGATAGTGCTAATGCACATGTTAGAAAAGAAGAAAAAAATCATTTAAGTTCCACCTTCAGAAACTACAGATTAATAATATTAATAAAACTTCACCCAGGCTAAAAATAATATTCAAAAAAAGATGTCGATTGTTCAGTCAGTTTATCTTTTTAGTTGTTAGGAGAGAGCGAAGACATCTAAGCTCCTGACATGTAAAACCAGAAAATAAAAGTCCTGTGTAGTTTTTTTTTTACATGGATCTTGTTAATCACCTAAACCAATTTTGTGATTCAGGTAATATAATGAAGCTACAGGTGGTAGTTTTGCCATAGTCCTGGGTAGGCAGTAGAATCAGAATTTGAACTCAGTCTTCCTGACTCAAAACTTTTTGCTCTTATTGGCCACACTTCATAGTTCTAGATCACTTTGATTTCTGTCATGGACTGAATGCTGTGTCCCCCTAAAATTCATATGTTGAAGCATAGCCTTTAATATAGCCATATGTGAAAACAGAGCCCTTAGGAGTTAATTAAGGTTAAATGATGTGGTAAGACTGGGGCTCTAACCAGGTAAGATAAGTGTCCTGCTAAGAGACAACAAAGAACTAGCCAGTTGGTCCTCATTTACATGCTCTCCCCATCTCTCTCTTATGTGTTTTCTCCTCCTCCCGCTCTCTCTCTCTCTTTCTCTCTATGCCCGTGCACTGAGAATAGCCCCTGTGAGCATACAGTAGAAGGTAGTTACCTACAAGCCAGGAGACTGGAAGAAAGCTCTTACCAAACACCAAACCCTGCAGGACTTTTATCTTGAAATTTCCAGGCTCCAGAACTGTAAATTTCTGTTGCTTAAGCCACTGAGTCTGTGATATTTTGTTATGTCAACTTGCTCATACTAACATGGTATATTTACAAGTAGCATAGTTCTTGGCATATAATAGGGAAATAATGACTACTATAAATACTATTTTAATTAGTGAACAAAAAGCAATAATTAAAATTTAATATTCAAAATTGTGAGACGGAATTTTGATATTTCTGGAACTGATGGTGAGTTTCCCAGTACAGCTGTAAAGCTGTACAATATTTGGTATCTGAATTAGCTTTTTATTGAATAGTAATCTCATTAAGAAACATTTGTATCTTTGTTTTTTTCTAATGTAAAAACATTGCATTATTTCTGAAACGCAGCAATTATGCTTTCTTGTTTCAGAATATGAAACTGCACCATCTGTTACAAAAGATCTATAGCTTGTTTTATTTGGATGAACCGACCGAATCAAAATCTAGTGCTTGGGGCTAACAAAATAAGTATTACAATGGTTTCACAATGTTATTGTAATAAAATTTGTAAAACCCCATTATTTTAAAGTAAATGGTGCCAAAGTTGCCCAAATATTTAAGATAAATAGAGAAAAAGCATTTCTCTATATGGAATTAACCATACGTAAATATAGATTCCTAATTACATATGAAAATTGTTAATTCTTCCATCAGCAGACATGTCTTTGGGAGAAAAAGCACATTTTGCCATTAATTTAAAGTGTTTTAAGAAAGCTTATCCACTGGTAACTGAACATCATCAAGTAAATTATACAATTAAATAAAACAGGATTTCACACTTTGTAAACACTTGCTTGTCTCTGCCTTCCTGCAGAGTTGACTATTTGTAAATTCGTGTACATATACACGTCTGCCCAAAATGCATTTAGTTTTTTTAGACATATTGATTGAATTGGATGTGTTGTCATTGTAGTCCAAACATCACAGTGACAATATTATCTTTAAGTGTGGTTCTAATGGACTAATGTTTCCTTTAGGAGAAAAGCAAACCTGAAAAGAAGTTTGATAGCATTTAGTTGCAAGTAAGTCTCCTCTTATAATACAGGTGAAAGAAAAACAATAATAAACGTGGTAAGATATTTATATATTCATATATATTTATATATTGATATTTTATACAAAACATTCTCTAAAATAAGTTAAAAAATCCATCTGAATGGGGCATGAAATTTTATTTTTTACCTTTTATACAAAGAAGTAAATGTATTTAACATATACTTTGGAGATTTAAGAAGAGAGAAAAAAGAACAGTAGGCAAATTTTAAAGGAACTAAGAAGTATTTGTGGCTTTGCCTTACTAGAGATTCTGTTGATAGTTTCAAAGACTGAAAATAAATTCATAAAGTGTCACCTAATACATATAATTTAATTTCATAACAATGCTCAGAGAGCAATAGCAAACATAATTATATCTTTAAAATGTCTCTTACCAGGAGTTATTTAATATATTACATATATGTATGTGTATTTACTTATATATTTATAATTAAATATAAACCAGACATAATTTATAAAATTAAAAAATGAAAAAAAATTCTGTGTTCCATCATGTGCAAAATATAACAAATGCCAAGTGTTACCACTATCCTGTATAGGACAACTTTATGTTGCAGCTATTATACATATACGTATACTATATATATACATATATTAATCCTCACAATGCTCCAAATTATGTAACTTTCATTTTAAAGATAATAAAACACATGAAAATTCTTAATCTACTTAAAACTGAATGTTTAGTAAATGGCAGACCTAGAATTGTAAATTATATGTACCTAAGTCCAAACTCCAACTTCCTTCCTGTGTCTCTAAATAAATTCTTTCTAAACAAACTTGACTTATGAACTTGTAACTTCAGATACCTGTTCACAGAGAATGTCACTTTTTAATGATGTGTACATTTGTGAGAGATTCTTAAACATAGTATTTGGGATAAGCCAATCATGTAAAAGAAAATATTTCTGAAAGAGTTCCTGCTTGGCAATATTATGTTTTACTTTTGCTCCACGATCTGCTTTGGAAGGCATAAAAATTCACATTGATAAGTGAACTAAAATTTGGCTTACTTGTCAAGCACGAGTGGTGACTGGAGGTTGTTAGCCTGGAACTTAGTTCCATAAAGCCCAAAATACATAAGTAAAGAGATATTCTTTTTTTATTATTCCTATAAAAATGAGAATAAAATAAGCCTTTAAATAGAGCTTAATAAGGGCTATTATATGAGGAACTAATGTCGCTATACAGAATTCTATTTCTCTTTTTTCTCTGCTCTTTTAATTATGAGTACACATATTTCTCCCCACAACACACCAATCTGCATGTCTTTCTTGATATCTCCAATTCTCTTTTCCTCTTATATATGTGTGTGTGTGTGTGTGTGTGTGTGTGTGTGTGTGTGTGTGTGTGTGTGTGTGTGTATGTATCGATGGATACACAATTCTCTCATCTGGCCTTTGTGTAAGGCTCTTTGACATATATTTTCATTTTTTTCTATCTCCAGCATTCTCTCTTTCTCTTCTTTCTTTTAGTTATAACACCATTAAAATAACACTGTCTAGAGATTATATATGTTCGCTATACAAATGACCATTTAATTCACTATTTTTAATTCAGAAGAAGAGAAATGGATTGTTTATAAGCTATGTTTTATAGCTGAGCAGCTTCTAGTTGATTTATTTTCTGTGGATCAATGGTCCTTAATAAGAAACAGTCCCCCTCAGAGTAACACAGATTGTGCTTTTATAACATCAAAATAACAGGTCGATTCTGATGATTGATTTTTAAAAACAATCATTTCAGTGTCCGAAAAAATCAAACTGGTATTGTAGAGATACAAAATCACTCATTCCTTTAACACTTTCAAAGTAAGTGTTATTTTTCAACTCAAAAGTAACTCTTTTATGCATAGTATATTAGTATATTCTCTTCCCAGTTATATAAAACAACTTTTAAGTAGTAAGTACTCCAAATCAATTATTGGAGACCTAAGAATACAAGCATTCTATTTAGGTTTAAGAGTAGTTGACTGAGGAACTAAACTATCAAATTAAACCATTTGACATAGGTTCTAGTCACCAGACGCCATCTAATGAAATGGTTTACAGCAACATTTGTAGAAGAAGACCTTTAGTGCATTGGTATACAAACTAGAATTCTCTGAAGTAGGAAACTCCATTGTATGCAGAAATCTGAGAATGGCCTTCAAGAGAGCTGCCTAAATCACGTGGCAGCTGGGTGGCAGAGCTGGGAACAGAGCCTGGACTTGACGCTTTGAAGAGAGACCTACTATGGAAATGCTGGCTCTGCTGAGAAAGTTCATATGCATGTGATTTAATGTTTAAATACATACAGTTTCACAAGACACCCTCGCCATTCAATCTATTCTCTTTGTTTGATGAATATAATGGCATCAAATAGAATATTTGCAACCTTGCTAAAAAAAAATTATTATAAACTGGTACCTGTATTTCTGCATAAAAACTGGGATTTGTTGAGGCCAACATCAGCTAGACTAAACCCGGCATGCTCTCAAAGTCTGTTTACTAGCCGGAGGCTGTCCTTGCCAGAAGCAGCCTGAAATGTTGAGGTACAAGGTTTTTAAGCCCTAAATCCTATTCTTCATTCTGTCTGAACACAAAGATCTGCTTTTCCTCTATTCACTACCTGTCAACCCACTGGCCAGGAGTGCAAGCAGAGGTACAGAAGCGGAATGCTTATTGTTCATAGCCTATGTTCCCATGACAGAAGCCAAGCAATAATTTCCAGCTTATACACAATTGATTGTTTCTCATGCCACACAAGTAAGCAGAGTTACTCAGGCAGTTAGCGTTTGAGCTCATTGTTACAAGTTTCATGATTAACAGAACATGGCTAAGGGTTATAGGAGCTAGGCCTTTGTCTAGTTTTAGGTTTTAATTAACCCTTACCCTTATCACATTTCAGCAGGCTGTCACAGGACTGAGATACACAAATAGCATAAAACTTTACAGAGCAATTTGGGAGCAAATATGATTACACCCATTTGTATAAGACATCCCCACTTCCCACAAACAAGCTCTCTTCATTTTGACTTAGTTATATAAATCATACTCCTGATTTGATGTGTCTGTCTGTAATTCATTATTAAAAGGAATCATATGATCTACATGGGAGAAGAAATAATCCAGAACTCGTAATGTAATCTCATGTGTCATTGAACATGAAGCACAGAAGATTCAGCAGAAAGAGATAACCAACTGACTTGGTAGGTGCTATCAAAAGCAAACTTTGTATTTTCTTTTAACTTCCCTAGGTGATATTTCAGGCAGTTCTCAGAGCTTTCCCATCACTTTTTCATTGTTCAGTGATAAAATGTCCACCCCCAGCATAAAATGAAATTTGACTATCTAATATAACAGTGTGTTCTTGCTTTGGAGTGGGAAACCAACAGGAGGAGATGGGGAATGGTCAGTTTTCACTTCCTCTCTGACTTCCTTCCACTCAATCCCTGATTGCTAATGTATTGACTTATCAGAATTTAAGTTGAAGAGGAAGGAGGGAAAAAGAAAAAGGGTTTTTCTTGAGCACTGCTATAGTCTAGTTTTGGTGCTGTCTAGATATGGTGGATGTACAATGGTTGGCCCTTTTCTGACTTCCTCCAAGATCCTCAGCACTGTGACTATAAGAGTTAAGTCTCTCCTCTAGGGCACAGAGAGAAGCTTTTAGGTCACTTAGGGGCTTCAGCTGGGAATTCAAATCTCTAAGGTCATCCTTTTCCTTTACCACTTGGTGCAGCAACATTAGGAGCAACCAATCAATGTCGTTTTATTCATTAGTTTTCAATAAATGTTTAAAAGTATCTCATAGACTCACCTAACTCCTAGATTCTTATAAAGGGTTGATTAAGAGTATCATATATATATTGGTAATATATATATATATGTTGCCTATCTCTATAAACAGTTAATGCATGGACTATCAGTGCTCTCTTTCCACTGGAAACTGAATCTTTAGAGTCCTTAAATCTAATCAGATTAGAGGGCCAATTCCAGAAACACTAGGACCAATTTAGAAAACCATCTTTATATTCCGCTCCTCTATGACCACTCTCAGCATCAAATCCTGTAATGAGGAATTGGGTCACTGGACAATGAAGACTGAGAAGATCCCACAATCTGTTCTCTGTAAGATGGAGACTAAGGAGAGCCAGTGCTATAATTCAGTCCAAATTCAAAGACCCAAGAACTAAAGTCACTGATGTTGTTAACTTCCAAATCCAAGGACAGGACAGGAGTTGAGATATTCCCTTCTTATGTAATGAACCTTTTGACCTTTTATCCTATTCGGTCCCTCAGTGGATAAGATGATGCTCACCCACATTGGGAGGACAATTTACTTCACTGAGTTCACCTATTCAAATGTTAATGTCATCTGAAAACACCCTCACAGACACACCCAGAAATAACTTATGATCTGGGACCTCCTAGCCAGTCAAGTTGACATATAAAATTAACTATCACAACCAGCAAATGTCTGGCCTTTTCAACAATCCTCACATTGATGCAGAGTGGCAGTACTAGGCACTTAGAATTGTTCTCAGATTCCCAGATCCACATCACCACCATCACATGTATTTGGAGTAGCATTAGAAGTATTAAAAAGCCACATAATCAAGTTGTTGGAGATATCAGTTTTGGTATTACACTTATGCTGTGTAGAGATTACTACATCCCAGACACAACCCTATGAAGAAGGTACTATTAATCTTTTTTCACTGATGAAACAACTGAGGTGTACAGAAGTCAAGTAATTCACCCTACATTATAATTACGAGTGATCAAATATGGTGGCTAAGAGTATAACTCAGATGCCTGGGTTGAAAATGCTAGTTCTGACATTTACTAGCTATACAATCTTTGAAAGTTATTTGAGATTTTTTTTTTAAATAGGAGATAAAAACCCCCTAGTATTTGGTTATGAAGAGAAATATACAGTAGCTACAACATGTAAGTATGCAATAGATGTTTACTCCTATAATGAGAGTTGGGGGAAAAAAGATAATATAGTAAACATATTTCTATATAGTTCAAACAAAAGCCAAATTTTGGTATTTTGTAATTTTATACATGGATTATAGATTCTAAAGAGATATGGTGTTTTTTTGTCTTTGACTTGAATGCTTCTCTAGAAAATTCACACATATGAAAACGAAGTGTGTGATTTGAAAGGGGTTTAAGAAGACCTATCAGTCCTTAATAAGATTATCTATCATACCAATTTGTAATCAAATTTATGAGGACAGGTTCTATTTGATTTGTACGCCATTTGTCATTCAAGAACAACACAAGAATATTTTGATTTTATAAATAGTCTGGGGTTTATATTTGAGTTAATACACCAGCAAAATGATTTACAGTCATTGTGGCTTTCTCTCAATATTTTGAAAAGAAGTTTCTGATGAATTACAAATGCTGTTTAGGAATCATGGCTAACAATGAGGCCTTCTATTAGGTTGTATTTATCCTCATTGTATTGTTAGAGTTCAGCTGCAGAAATAAACTCCATGATTTGTGAAAAATAAATGTCATATAATGTTAAATTAACATGTAGCAGACCTAAAACTCAAAAAGTAGTTAAGTATTTTTCTAGTAAAATAGAGACAAACTATTTTTTTAACTTTATCTTTCTGTCCATGGAGTAATAATACAAGTCTAAATATATTTCTGTCTGCCTTTATTTTGTAGTAAGCTATTTCTTTAATAATAATTTTGTTTTATTAATCTGTGTATTCTAGAGATACAAATACAAATAAAAGATGTTTGGTCTAAAAATGCATACCAGCTGCAGGGAGGCTGGAGATTTTAACTAGACAGATTGAACAGATTCCAAACTGGAAAAACTCCAAGGAAAGAAGTTTTCAACTTTCACAGTAGTAATTTAGAAATTGGCTCACTTCTTGTGTCTGTACTAAATTGATATTGAATTCTGATTTATATTATTTTATTCTCATCACTAGTGACTGAGTTTTTAAGGACACTGAATGTCTTGTTCATATTTAAAATTCAATGACAAATAAGATTACCATTATTGAACATCTTCACACCCAACATATTATTTAAATCTCACTGCAATCTTGTGAAAAAGTTCTTTCAAATAAAATAACTGAAGACACAAAAATTTAATATTACTTGTTAAAGGTTACAGAGCTAATAAATTGCAGAACAAGGTATAAGATCTATTAGATTAAAATTTTAATGGTCTTTTTCTTACTTTTTACTACCCACATATAGATTGCACTCTACATGTATATGCTGAATAGATTAATAAATTCTTAAGGAGATGATATCAAAATTGTGATTAGAAATATCCTGATATGAAATAAACTTAATTATGTTCTTATTATAATCAGCCAAATCAAACACCCACTCAATTAAATGTAAATTAATGCCTTTCCCTAATGATCAAAAACTATAAGCATAGAGAGAGCTTGTGAATCTAAAAATATTCTGTGTCTTTCTGGTGTAAATATTTCTTATTCATACTGAAAAAGGAAACAGCCTAAAACAGAGTTTCTTAAGCGTATAATGGCACTTACAAATGGACACTCTATGATAATGTCTAATTTTTTTCCCTGGCAGCCAAAAATTACTTTATATGATTCTTTATATAATTAATAAATTTTAACATTTTTAAATAAACCTTAATAAAGATGTTTCTGTTTTGTATTTTTTCCTATGAAAAATTTGTAGTTGGCCTATTTACAAAGAATTTGTCAAAATGAACAGTAGTATTTTAAAAAATATAGAAACTAATGTGCAGAAGGATATAATTCGGACTTCTCCTATGATATAGTTAACACTATGTGTTGGTAAAACATCCAATTACCAATAACTAAAACTCTAAAATATTGAATGAATATCAATATTGCACATGATAAATCAAGTGGTTACCTACCTTCTCTTAATCTCATTTTTGTCATCTGAAAAATGAAGACATTGGCTCACATAAACTCTAAGTATTTTTTATTTTAATTACTTACTTACTTAATTACTTACTTAATTAATTAATTTTTAGACAGGGCAACCCTTGGTTGACCTCACAGATTGCAAGGATCTTGTCATTTTACAATCTAAGATTGCCAGAAGGAAGACAGGAAGAAAATGGCAGATGAGCCTAAACAAGTAGGTTAAGCTAACATTGAGAAGGGCTTTGTAAATCCTGCTAAGACACATGAACATCCTAAAAGTATGAATTATTGAAGTTTTTAAAACAGGGGAATGATGTCATCAGAACTGCTTTTAAAAAGAAAGACAACTTTACTAGTACAATAGAAAATGAATTGGAGCAGGAAAACACCAAATAGTTGTTCATATCAGACACCTATAAAAATTTAGTTATTATCTGATGCATATTACCTTGCAGATTGCTAAGGCAGAAGTAGTGACCTTTAGTGGACAATGAGAATGACATTCAGAGCTTAGATTTCTCAGAATATGGAACTGCTGCATGTAAAATTGGATGAGATGTGATCTCTGCAGAGCAATAAATCTCAGCTCTGGACATTATGGGGAATTCTCAAGAAATTAGCCTCAGGGAATTTCTTACAGAAGACTTATTATATTGGCAGGAATTATGCAACCATTTTACTTTTGGGTTGTGTTTGTTTATATATATTTTAATCCAGCATAGCAGTTTCTAATGAAACTTTCTATGCTGATAGAATGTTATAAACACATTATCCAATGTAGTAGCAACTGGTAACATGAGGCTACTGAGCATTTAAAACCAGGCTAGTGTGACAGAAAATTCAAATTTTAATGTTATTTAATTTTAACCTAATATGAATATTCATAAATGGCAATGGCTACAGCTAGGTGCTACTAAATTGGACAGCACCATTCTAGCATATCCTTACACATATGGCTGCTTTTGAGACAGGAATAATTTATATTACAAACGATTATTTGGTATAACGTTATCATTTATATGTGCCTCCATGAAAGTTAATTAACATAAAAATTGGCATTTTTGAAGGTTAAAAACTGCAAGAAAATATGTCAATGGCAGGAAGAAAATAAATTACTTTATCTTTTCTTTCAGAAAGAATAAAAGATGTTATTTACTGATTATTATTTTATGAGTATACATTGAGCCATATATATATACATATGTATATATTTATATAATCTTAAATAATACTCACAAAAACCCTGAGAGATTAGTTCTCTGTTAAAGCCCATTTGACAAATGAAAACCTACAGCAACAAAAGAGCATTATTTCCCAAGAAACATATAGTACATTGTAGCCAAACTTCTATTAATAGTAATGATAATAATAGTAATAGTGATAACAACAACAACAATTAATACTATGCAACAGAACAAATCTGTCTGATTCCAGGTCCAAGTATTATGAACATATTATACTGTTCCTTTTTACTCAAATAAACTTCTTGAGAATTTTTATTCTTGTTAATTTTATTCAGGATTAGTAATCATTGGTGGCACATGTCAGAAAACTAGATACAATATGACTTAAGCAAGAAAGTGACTTATCTGGATTATGTAACTGAAAAGTCCCAGAGTTGTGTGGACATAAGGTACATCAGATCACAACTGATGTCACCAGGGTCTCTTTCTCTCTCTGTTCTACTTTCTATGATGGTTACAGCATTTCTTCACATCTTGCTAAAAATATAAGTCCAACAGGAAAGTGCACCTACCTATCACAGATCTCAGTAAGACACTTCATTTCACTGGCCCTTGTGGAATGATATGAGCATCACAGAATGTGTCACTGCAGTCAGGGGAAATGTACATTCTCGAATTGTTAAACCTCGGTTCTTGTTCTTAGCCACTTGACTTGAACAATACAGATTGGAGTAGAGCTGCAGAAAGAGACTTTTAGAAGGCTCTCCAGATTTGGAAACAGATGGGGGTGGAATGAGTAATAGATGCTGAATAAACAAAAAAGCAAAAATATATAGAAAATAGGCTTTCAGGATATAAGCTTTCTTGGAAATGAGTCTTCATTTTCAATTGAGAAAGAGAACATTATTTATACTACTAGAAATATGTAAAAGAGGAATGCTGGGGACTGAACTGTGTCTCCCCACAAATTTATATATTAAAGCTGCAATCCCCAAAGTAATGGTATTTGATGATGAGGTAATCAGAGTTAGATGAGGGTGGACCCTTATGATTGGATTGCCCTCTCTCTACCATGTATGGACACAGCAAGACTATGGCCATCTTTGAAAAGCGAGTTCTCACTAACCCTTCCCCTTGCTAATGTTAATTTCCTATATAACCATCATTTATTTATCAAAATTAGGAAATTAACATTGTTACAGAACTATTAACTAAAGACTTTATCCCTATGTTCCCAGATTCTTCGCTCAGAAATCTATTCTTTATCTGTTCTGGGTTCCAATACAGAATAATACTACATTGCATTTGGTCATTATGCCTTTTTGGTCTCCTCCAATTTATGACAGTTTATGATTCCTTGTCTACTGTGACTTTGACAATTTTCAGAATATCATTCGGGTATTTTCTATAATGTCTCTCAAAGCATGCCTTATGTTTTCCCATAACAGTGTGAGGTTATGGATTTTGGGGAGGGATACTCTAGAGTTGGTACTCCTGTTTGTTGCACCATATCAGAGAGCACATGGTCTCAAAACGACTTGCTACTGATGATGTTCACCTAAATCCCTTAATTAAGGTGGTGTCTGCCAGTTTCCTCCCAAGAAAGTTACTGTTTTTCCTCTTCTACGGTCTATTCCATAGAAGCCATTTAGTAAGTTGAGCCCTACTCAAGAAGAGTTGCATCAAATAATAATTCCTGGAGAAGCAGTATAAAATAATTTGTGGCCCTATATAAAAACACCAGTATAATTACTAAACTCTGGAAGAGGTACTTTGAGCCCATGCAAATATCTCATTTCTCCTTAATGCCCACTAATTTAAACATTAATCTTTGTATCTTACCTGTAATAATTACTACCTTTTTTCTTTTTTTAATAAAAAAAGAATTTTATAGGTTTCAGAAGAGTCTATCAGAATATAATATTTGTTAACTCATATCTGAAATTATTCACTATAAATGTTTCAAATGTTAAAAAAATACAAGTTATAAATAACAAGATTATGCATTTTCGTTGTTCTCAAGGTGTAATAACACATAAGCACTTATCAGGTAATACACTATTTAATGAGTAAATAGTCTAACACACTTAAATTACCTTTTGAACCTCTTCCTAGGGTAAGTCTTAATTAAGTTATGCAGGTATATTTAGAAAAACAAGCAATGAGAATCAAGTGTCAAGTTCATTTAAATACACATTAACCATTTTTACTTTCACAAAATTATCTGGTTGAGCATGGAAAATGCAACAGAAATAACTTATCTCAATAAGTTAGGTATAAATCTATTTGGTTTTTTTTTTGTTTGTTTTATTTCTTTTGGAAATGAAAATGATAGGTGAGTAAATGTAAGCAACAGAAAAATAAAAAGGAGAGATTTGACCTGAACTTTCTTATTTTCATGAGTGTGTTGATCAAATTCATCACGTCATCTCATTAATTTTTATAAAACATAGCCCATAATTTTGCACATGCTGACTTCACTAGAATTTTTATATTCTTGAAAGTTGTCAAAGTAATTGGATGAGTCCCAAAATATTCTAGTAAATCTTAGATAATACCCTAACATCTGCTACAAGTGTTCACTTTATCTTTCTGTTAATCATTTTATTAAATGATTTCTGCCTGTTTGTGAAAATATCAATATTCATATTTCCTCTTGACTTGAGGAAAGAACAATGTACAAAGTTGATTACACAGTCATTCAAAGTTCAGTTCTCTCTGAAGCACAAACTGTTGTATGCTCCTAAAAGAACTTTGTCATTTGGATTTCTGATACCAAATATTCTTGCTTGTTGCATGGAAATTTTTTTATTTATCAAGTACTCACAGAGCATATATTAAGTAATTGGCATCATTTAAAGCATTTTAGAATTATTAACTTATTTAATTTTGTGTACGTTTGCGTATGTATTTGTGGGTGTATCGGTGAGAGTGCTCACGTTTGCTGCTGTGCAGGTGTTAGTGGCTGAGAAAATGTACCAAGATAGAAAATTTTCTTTCACAATGTTTAATATCTAGATAGTCAATCTATTTCATAGGTTTCCTAATCTAAATAGTTTGCTTTCTGGATATGAACCCTGTTATCTTTGATCCAGCCTACTTTCATAATGTACAGGATCCAAATTGTTTAAAATACACTTGGAACTAAAAGACGTGTCTTTATTGAATCTGAAGGATATTGAACTGTTTGAACAAATATCTTGGGGCTCTGAAAAATACATCTCTAAAAATAAAGTTAGAGAAGTGAGTAAACACAAGATATTGAACTTTTTAAAGAAACACATTCTTAGAGATTTGCCTTTAATAACATATTCATTAGGAAACTCAGAATTTAAAATTTAAAATAAATAAAATTTAGGACAAATTTAAAATAAATTAATGGGAATGTATAAAAAATGTAAAATAAGCAATAATGAAGTTTCCAGATAGACAACTTTTATCTGAAGACCCGTGCAACACTGATAGGTGATCCAACTTGTACCTCTCGATCTTTATGTTCTGAACTAAATTGTGGGTTCTCTACTATAATAATAAATCATTTCAATAGTACTGACCTAATATAACAGTGTATAATTTTCCTATGGATTTTTAATACAATACTAAAAAGCATAAAAAATGCATATTACGAGAAAACCTCATATTCTTCACTCAGCTAAAAAAGCTCCAGTACTCCTCTTAGATTACATATCTTCCTCTCAGCCATACTACTTCATTTCATGAAAATCATTTCTTTTTCTTTATATATTTACCACATAGATCTTAAAAAATATATACTGCAATTTTTGCCAGCCTTTAAATTTTATATAACTGTAATCTACATATTTTATTGTAACATGCTTAATTTTCTCAGAAATATATTTTGGATGTGCATCCATATTGGTCCATGAGGTTTTATTTCATTCATTTCACAACACTAATTTTTTAAAATTGTTTTTGAGATATGTATACATATTTGGTTATATGAGTGTATGTGTGTGTGTGTGTGTGTTTATTTATGAACCTGCGATGAATAAATAGCTTTGCTCACAGCCTTTTGCGGAATTGAGAGTAGAATTAATGGGCTTGTAGCTTGTGCACTTAGTTTTTTTTGTCCAAGTAATGTCACATGATACCAATTTATTCTCCCAACAGACCGTATATTTTGTAAATATAATTGTTAAATGATATTTTGCGGCCTTTATTTTGCATTTACCTGATTATTAATGAGCTTTAAAATCTCATTCATGTTCCTATGAAATTCCTATTATTTTTCCCATCAATTTTTTATTGACTGTTTTTTCCCTTTACTTTAAATTACAGAGTGCATTTAATATTCAGGGGATTCCTGAAAGTATATGAAATCTTCATTCATTTGTGACTCATATTTTAACTTTCTTTTTGATTCTTGTTGTACAGAAGTTATTAATAGTAATGTCATTACCAAATATATTGATGCTCAACTTTATAATTGCACATTTTGCCTTGTTTAAAAGACTATTCCCTAAAATAAAGCTGTAGTTTCTTATGTTAATTCTAAGATGTGTTTTTTCACAGATAATCCTTTAATCTATGCATAATTTGTTTTCTTCTTTATAATGTGAGGTAGAGACTTAACTTCATGTGTTTTCAATTGTTTTTCTGTATAAATTAACAGGTCACCCAGAACCATGTATAAATGGTCCATTCTTTCTCACAGACATATAAAAGCTACTTTATTAAAATTAGCTTTCATTATGTGTGGGTTCATTAATGGGCTTTTAAATGTTGTTTAAATTTTCAATTCCTGTATCTATGTACCAATATTACCCTGAATTAGATTTTGGCAAACTATGACTAATGGGTCAAACCAGTTTTTGTTCAACCTCTGAGAGCATAATGGTCTTTTATATTTTTAAGTGATTAATGACTCAAAAGAATGATACCATTTCATGGAAGGCAAAAATTACAAATACTTAAATTTTAGTGTCTATCAATAAAGTATTCTTATTGGAACCCAGTGAGTCCAATTGTTGGCATATGACCTGTGGCTGCATTAGCACTGTAGTGGCAGAGTTGAGTAGTTTTGAAAGAGATACTAATGCTAAATTATTTACTCCACCTCTTTACAGAGAAAGTATACTGACCCCTTTCCCATTTAAAGACAGACGCATTTTTTTGCAGTCTCCTTTTTCCTGGAAAGTTTATTTCTACTTCACCTTTAAAAAATAGCTGTACAGATTCTAGTTTTTTGTGAGGGTTTCCTATTACACTCCCATATTAGTGGGATTCTGATTTTTCTCCTGTTCCCTATGCCCTATGTAGTTGTTAATATACAACTCAGGTTACCCTAAATAAAGTGAAAATTGTTAAGGGCAAAAACTGGTCTGTTAGCACAGACTTTTTACACATCATTTTGCCTGTACAAATTTCTTCCTTTATGTGCCAACTTAGCATTTACAAACAATTTTTAAATTGTTTAATCCAGACTTTCAGTTGTTTAATCAGGAGGGCTGTCTGCATTATCTAGTATGTCATACTGCCTGAAATGTAAGCTTATATTACATTATATTTTCTAAGATTTTTAAGTTTTCTTAATCAATTACATTAAAAATTGAAATATATATGTATATATGTATATATATACATATATACATATATACATGTATATATGTATATTCATTACATGAATGTTGCAATAACATTTATTAGAAGGTGTGCAAAACTGTGAGTGAAATTAAGATTGGTATTGACATTAGAAAGCCCAGTGACAAAATAAAACTGTCACCCATAAACTGTAAGATATGGACAATTTATTTATAAAAGTGAGAATCTCTGAATGTTTTTTTGTTACTGTTTTTATTATAACTGTAAAGTTCTATGATTCTGTATTGCTTTGGAACTATATTCCTCTAGAAATACATGGTATAATTTGTTCAGAAAATCTGAGTGCCATAGATAAAGCTTATAGATCTGTGACAAAATTATCTACTTACTTGTGCCTATTACATTTACTTATACCTAGAAAGTAATTTATTATAGTAAGTCCCATGTTTAGAAAATGAGGCCTATAAAAATATGCTTTTGTGCTAAACATTCTATAGCACAGATCTTCTCTTTTCTTATGAAAAAGCTTATTTACTACTCACTCAGTTCATGTACAGGAATAAGAGTATATTATGATATCTTTTTTTTACATTCTTATCTTTGAAAAACCCATAAGGTATTATGTCAAAAGATATTCACAATAGTATGCATTATCATTTTGCAAATAAGAGTCATATTACTGATAACAATTACTGTGATAATTAAAGGTGTTTTATGACTACTTTATGTGGAAATGTTAAAAGATAGCTTCATATCTAAAAATAAAAATAAAAAAAAATAAATTAAAATAAACTATTGGAAATTTGAACTGAGTTTTGTCCTCATTGCTGTTCTGCCAGAATAAATAGTTTCATATAAAGCTAATGTTCCCCAATAGGGCAGCTTAGCCTTTCTGTAGGTCACAGTCTCCCAGAGTCTACCACAGATCTAAGACCTATGTCTTTCACATCTCCTGAAATAATTCATTCATAACAAGCTGATCTTGACCTCTTGGTGCTATATGAGGATGCCCCTGAGATGCCATGTAGGGAGGGAGTCTATATTGTCACCTCAGTCAATCCTGTACACAAGCATGTATTCCCCTCAATTCTATTACAAAATTCTTTCTAACCACCAAGACACTATACTAAGCCAAGTAAGATTAAAATTGCAATTTAAAAGTACTTAACTTAGAAATGTGAAATATTTAACTAACTCTTTAAAGTTTATCAATGTGGCTTTAAATCAGGCATTGTCTCAAGCTACCATTTAAGCACATGCTGACTATTTAATAACAAATACCTCTTCACATATGTATATCAATAAGTAGCATGGTTTATAGTAATAAATACTGGCAATAATATATCAAGATATCTAGAGATGACTGTAAAAATTCCTTTCTTTCTCTAATTTAGTGGTTCTCAAACTGTAATCCCCAGACCACCAACATCAATCAAGACTACTTTGGCTTTCAGTCCATTGACAAGCTGTCACTGAAACAAGTTTTCTTACTTTATGTCAGGCTGTCCCTCATAGGATGTCAGGTCAAGAAAAATCACAGCCAACTTGAGTTTTAGGTTGCTATGACCCAAATGAGAACTTGGCCAATTTTCTCTTGTCCTTTTTTTTTCCTTATTGATTATGCATTGCTTACAAAACGTTGAGCTGCATAAAATTATTCAGGACTCTGAAAAGATACAATATTATAAGAAATATAATCTTAAATTCAATGTATGGTTACAGCTGTCTTCAATGGATGACCAAGATTATTCAAGACATTTACCAATTTCCAGAAATGCCATAATCCAACTTTCTCAATTTTAAAGCAAGGTTGTGTCCAGTCTATAGTTTCACCAACTAAAGACAGATTATTTTCTTCCTAAAATGCTTACCATTAGATATATGCATTAATCAGATGAAAAATTATAATGTAAAAAATATTTTATTTATTCTTTTCTCAGCCAAAGATACTGATTGGGCCATCAAGATTATTCCAAGTGCAAATACATCACGAGCTACCCTGTCAACAGTAGAACAAGTTAGCTTGGCAGCAAGGTGCCAATGCGATTATGCAAATATTGGCTCTATTGGTTTATCAGTCAATCCCACCGCCAGGATGCCTGGGAGATACATTTCAATAAATGAAGACAGAATGTATCTTAGTCCCACTGACATTAATAATTTATGATTAATCAGTTTATGATGACTTGCAAACAGCAGAAAGAAACAGAGAAGGATATGGATTCTTTCTCTTAGGATCTAACCTTACTTTTCTCCAGGCTGAATCTTCCTTCCTGAAGACCAGATAATTGAATAGCCACTTACTTAAACTTCCTTAAAGAGTAATCCTTCCAGGGGTACATCTTTGATTAGGGGAGGTTAAGTTAAACTGACTCCTTATTATGCAGTTTAGGGAACAGAAACATGGACACAGCTATCCAGGAGGGAGGCAGGCTCATTCATCTGAGAGGGCTGTCGGCCTTGTGAAGCAAATTTAGGGAACACTGAAGTGGCCCCATTAATTTGTACAGTCATAGACTTGATGAAATAGAAACATCAGTAATAGAAGCAATAGCTGTGACAGTACTTTGATGTGAAAAAATGATGAACTGTACCGAATTTTTATCCTCAGAGTTGTAACTTTTTTTCTAAATTTGTCATATTTTACAAGTTATAAATTTTATTTTCATTTTTAAATATAGGTAGAAATGTGTAAGAGTTTGCATAGTTGTAAACATTTTCATTTTTACTGTGCTTTTTTATGACATTCTTAAATAAAATTATAGTAAAAAATCTAAAAGAGAAATATCCAACAATTTTACTTTTACTCAATCACTATTTTCATTTAGTGTGGCTCTCATTAACTTTCTTTCAAAATAATTTTTGGTCAGGGAAGTACTTACGACCTCTAATAAACAAAATACTTATACTCTGACCTCAGTTTTCTGTTTAATTGAAATTAAATATTTTTTCTTATAAAAATAGTAGTTGATTACATTAAGTAAAACACATAAATCAATGTGTTTTTATGGTTCATTTCAATAAATTTATTTCAGTGTTCTCTTCTACCTATTTTAATGAACTATATGTTTAATTAGATGTTATTCTAAACATTTTTAAAGTTAAAATGTAACTCTCAGAATCACATCTTCTAATGCTACATGATATTCAATCAGTGCCTTAAGTAATCGCTTTCCTACTATAGGGCTTTTTCCAGTATTGAAATGCGTCTTCCTTTGTCTTAGAAAAGGGCAGAGCTTCCTAAATCACCATTTTTAAGAGTTGTTGAAAAATTAACTAAGCATGAGTCAAATTGTTTAATTCCCTTCCAGTAGAATAACTAAATTCTTCAAGATAAAGACATATCTGAAAGTTTGGCTTTTGATACTTCAACCAACTTAAGAGACTTTGATTTTTAACAATGATAATGTATTGGATAAATCAAAGAGTATCTCATCAAACTTGACAGGAAGTGTAGTGTGATCATATTAGAAACTAATATAAATAAATTATTTAGGGAAAGATCCTCTCCATCTTATTCCTCTCTGAGACATATAAACTCTCACCATGAACATTATTCTCTTGCTTTCTTTATAAAACAGCTTGGCATGCATTTTATGTGCAGGCCAAAATCAACTGTCCCAGGCCAAGCTAAAATTATTTCTTAGTTCAAGAGCCCAACAGAGCTGCACTACAACCCCTTTCTCTAAGGAGAAAAACTGATTGTCCTACCTAAGGCATGACAATAACTTTCAGTCAACTGTCTTAGACAAGAGAAGCCCAGTCTCACAATCTAATTTCCCTACAGAAGACACCATAAGGGCAGCCACTCTGAAAATAGGGTGAGAGAAGGTAGCAAAATATATTAGATGCCTAATACATAATTTTAAGTCTGAATGTTTTAGGACGTTCTCTTGAACACTGACATTTCAAGTGGCATATGAAAAAAACTAGAAAGTAATATGTAAAAGATGCTTTAAATCCTATGTTTAGGCAAATGGACATGTCCAAATTATGAACTGATTTGCTTTAGCTCTCTTAAAAATAGAGCAATCTGGACCACAAATTAGAGAATTAAACATCTGGAGGAAGAATTGTATTTGCTGAGCTCTGTTGAAGTTTTAATATCAAGGTGAGAAGAAGGTGGACTGATATTCCAAGGTCAACTTTCATAAAACTCAGAAAACCAATATAATAATGCAAAGGTCTAAACTATTGTCATTAATGGCTCTGGTGTATTAGGCAGAGGTCTCAGCAAAAATTTTTTTGGCTTGAATAAGAACAGACATCCAAAACTGCCCATATTATTTTCCCACTTTAAGAAGACAACAAATAATTTGAATCAGAGAAGAATGAACTCTTAAACACATTTTTTGGTGTGTTTCTCTTCTTAGCCCAGTTCCAAACAGTTCATTTCTATTAATTATCAAGACTAATAGGGCTCATTTTTTCTACTATTGGAATTTAGTAATTTTAAAAGACCATATATTGGACTCATTACCCATTCTCATAGTACTAAACCTCCATGCTTAATTCTTACACCAAAATATATCCTAATATAAAATATAAAGACCGAAATAAGACATGATGCCTAAACCACTTTCCTTGGTGGTTGATGGAGAGCACAGTGAAGTAGTCTAGTTTAGTCAATCTCTTCAGCAAGACTCAGTTTAAATATAGGTGAATTAATTCAGACCACTCAAGGGTTTGATTTTTAGTGTTATTCAGTTATGATCATGAATGTTACTTATTGAATACATACACATTCATTTGACAAATATATGTGAGCATTGTATCTAGGAGATAAGTTCATAATAAGTATTGTATCTTCCTTCAGAGACCTTGTAAGGTAACATCAGTGAGAGGCATTAAAAACTGTTATAGTTAAAATCATGATATTCTGCTCTTATCCAAAGTCTTTAAGTTGTAACATACTTTCAAAAGTCTCCATTAACTTCTCTTAGCTCTACTGCCACACCATAATGCACAGCCATACACTATTCTGCAATTAACTTTTAAGCCTGAATACCCACAGAGATTACAGTACATAAAAGATATATTTTCCATCAATAATCGATTCATAATAATTGAACCCCTGATATGTTCTTTGAATGAAATGGATATTTTATAGAGTTTCTCTGTTCAAAGCTCTGAAAATGGGAAGCCATGACTTATGCACATTAATTCATAAGATAAAGTATAAAGTAAGTATATTAACAAATGTCACATGTCTTAGCTAAGACTACCATAACAGAATACCACAGTCTGGGTGGTTTAAACAACAGAAATGATATTTCTCACAGTTCTGGAAGCTGGAAGTCTGAAATCTGGATGCCAACATGGTAGGGTTCTGGTAAAGGCACCATTTCTGATGTTTCTATGGTCATCTTCTCACTGTATCCTCCTATGGTGAAAAGAGACAGAGACAGAAAGAGACAGAGAAAGACACACACACACACACACACACACACACACACACACACACACACACACATGAGAGTGAGCAGGTGTGCTGGCCTCTTTCTGCTCTTATAAGGACACTAATCCCATCATGGGAGCCTGGCCCTCATAAATCCATCTTAATCTAATTACTTCCAAAGGCTCTACCTCCAAATACTATTACATTTGAGGGTTAGAGCTTCAACACAGGAATTTTGTGAGATGTAAACAGTCTATAATGCCATGTATATGAACAGTGATATCAGATTGGCATAACTACAATATTCCAAGGTCAACTTTCGTAAAACTCAGAAAACCAGAGAAGTTAAAATTTTGTGCCCAGATAACAAGATAGACATTAGTGAACCTAAATCTTGAGAAAGAACTTGAAGGCAAGGAAGGCATTTCTCTAACACCTCTTTGTAAATTGTACTAAGTATTTCCTGGATGTAAATTGCAATGAATGCTTCCCACCAATTTTATCATTTGGTACAAGTTTCTGAAGGCAGATTCTATATTTTGTCAGCTTGAACACTGTGGAAAACAAATGAGGTCAGAGATCTATAATAGTACAAGCAAATGATGATATTTAATTGGGGGTGGGAGGGGAGAAAGTATAATGGAGTTAAAATTATATCAAACAACATTTTAGGAATGGAATAAACAAGACCTGATAAATTAATTAAATATAGGAAACATGAAATAGGAAGAGATAAGAGGACTGAAATAATTGTAAATAGTGTTGTACCCATTTATAATGGCAAACATCAGAATTCAGCTGCTTTCTTTGAAAAATATAGTAAGACATTTTTCAGTGACCTGAAGCAATAGTTCTATTATTATTTTAATGTTAGCCATTCATGAGTTTCTCAGACTTCCTCAAAGATTCCAAGTAGAGCCATTTACCTATGAAATTTCCATGAAGTTGGAGCCAACATTTGTAAAAATCAATCCTGCCATATTTGATAAATCAAATTTGAAACTTTTGAGGTAAGTTTTAATGTTTAGCTCATATCATTGCAGGAAGATTGCAGGAAGAAATGGCTGTGTACAAGGCCTGGTAACGAAATACATTTGTTTTTAAAGTCAGTCTTAATTTGATTAAGTGCTTTATAATTTATAAGCCTGTCACCTAAAGAGAAATTAGTCACAAAATATTGTGCCAAGTGTATCATTTGATAAGAAGCATAACAGAATAACTCACATCAGCCTCAACTTTGTAGAAGTTGTTGGTTCTCCATGAAAAGACCTGTACTATGACCTCTTCAAAGAAAGCTGAATGTCACAGAATTCCTTAAGCCTTATATCTCAGTCCATCCTGTTACCACACTCAGAGATATTCCCCAGAACTATCTGCATCTATGTGTATGTCTATATCCATTTACATACATATTAGATAATCCACTGGTGTAAGTAAACAAGATAGCTTACTACTTACTATAATTAATGTTTAGAGCATCTCACTGTAAAAAGCAAGCATGCTCCTACCTCACAACATCATTTGCAGAACAAGATATAGGTCATCTGTTTATCTTCAATGCAGATTTTATATATACATGTATAAAATATATTTATATAAAATTTTATAAAAATATATATGTCACATGTATAAAATATATATTTTTTAATCATAGGATTTTTTCCAAAGATAAGTTTGCAGTATGATAACAACTCACAGCTCTGCATGGAGAATGTGTCTTTTTCTACAGTTTCTCTTAATGTCTTGTCAGAAGTGATTCACCAGTGCCACGAGAGAAAAAAATTGTGGTTTCAAAAGAATTGGGGGACCATTTTCATCAATTGGACCAATAGAAGCAATTTTGCTGTTTTGGCATTGTTAAAAATTAGTGCCAAAGGCTTCATAATAGCTAAATTTCAAGATATTTTATTATCATTTAATCCCACAGAATTTTTCTAAGTGCTTTTAATAGCCTATGCTATAATTAAATTTTGCCACATTGCAATGCATAGTGATTCTGGAACTATCAGTTGTACAGTTAATTGATAAATTAAACCCTAATTGAGATAATGAAGTTGGTCTTGGACATTGATGAGACAGCCACCTAATTAGCTTCTTAATATGTTTACTAGATGAGTAGATAGTAGACCCAGGGTGAGGATGGTGACGTGAAGTTAATACAGGAGGAAATAATGTGGGTGAAATGGATCAGAGCATGCATATAGCTTCCTACTAATAAGCTTCTATCATGCTTGAGACCTAAAAAGAAATATCCTGTATCCCCTTCCATTTTTCTACTTTCAACAGAGTATGATTTGAGAGGCCTAGCCCACAGTAAGTGATCCATAAATGCTGGTTGCCTTGAATTAGGGGTTATAGATTGAAGGGAAATGCCATTACTAAAGTTTATGTGGTGGGAGTTGAAATTTATATTTTAAGTTTATATAAGCAATCTTATACTGTATTTTTGCATGTTACTACTTTGGGCTTTGTATGTATGGAAAAAAATGACTGCCCTACTGCCATCATTGATAATTACAATAATAATTATCATTATGATACTAACAACAGCAGCATTTAGTAAGCATCTTCTGTATGTCAAACACTGAGCTAAGTGTTTTATACAAACTACTATTAACTTCTCACAACAACCAAATTAGGTGGTATTGTTAATGTATAAATGAAAAAAGCTAAGTTTACAGAGAGTGTAGACAATGAACTTGTTTAAGTTCATAAAGCTAGACAGTAGGAGGGCTTGCCTTGAAACTACAAACTAAGTTAAACATGATACATCCACCACAACACAAAGCCTCCTTCATTTATTGAGATGGACCAACACCAAAGCATGATTATGTGAAGGAAACCCAACAAAATTTAAAAAATTGTACCAACATGATGCAACTTATCTTGGTGCAGTTTTACCTGAACCTCTCTACCTCACCCTCTGTGTTCTAACAACTATAATCTTTTTGAAGTTCTTGAAGTTTTTGAAGTTCTCCACAATCTATGTCATTACTCTTATGTGTGTGTATTATTACTGCTTTCATGAGATGCCCTTTTCTTTTCCTTTAGCTTAGAGAAATTCAGCCTTCACTTTGGAATTTTAAAAACTTCTCATCTAAAACTATTCCTGTGAGATGCCCATTTCTAATCTGAGCCAGAGAGGTGGAAGAGGATTATAAACTTCATGTTTCTTCTTGCTCTTATTTTTTATCAGCAATTTAAATTAATAAAGATAAAAGTACAAACGTTAATCTCATCACACTATTTACCTTAGTAGGTGAAAGTAAATCCTTATAGCTTTTTGTTCTTTAAAATAAATATCATAGAAAAAAATGTGAAATAACTGATAAACACTGTTTAAATTTCCAAATTATTGAGAAGGCAGAATGATATGATTATCAATGTAGACATCTGATTCTAGATCCAGGGAGCCTAAATCAGAAAAACCACATCGTGAAAAATAGTGATTATAATTTCTAACACATGGAAACCAGTAAGAACTACAGATCTGAAACTCCTGTTAGAAATAAGCCAAAAGGAAAACCCTAAGATATTTTTTTCTGAATTTAGGAGCATTATTGCAGATAAACAGGTACTGATAGATGTCATTATGCATATATAATATTACTATATACAGTGCTACTATATATAAAATATAACAATATTACTGTATTAATATTATAATAATTTGTGAGGGTGCAGCTAGATAATTTGAGGTATAAACATTTGCATACATATGTATATTTGTAAATACAGTTATTTATAAATTTATAATTAAACTTCTGTAATGTTAATTAAGTTTTTGTTTATCTCTGCATTTTACCTAAAGGAACACCATCATTCTTTTGGGAACCAATTAGTTTTCACATCATATAATATGATTTATTTTTTTCCAATTATAGTTCTGAGATATAAAAATATACATGATGGTAAAATACTGACATACCATTATTGCATTTAATGAGTAAAATACTTGACAGTAAAGCATTTTAGACACATAGCAATTTAAAATCAATAAAATGGTTTTCTACATGGAAGACTTCAAGAGAGAATGTTTTCAAATATGTTCAGAATGTATTGCATCAAATGTTGATTTATGTTACATTGTAATAAAATCTTTCAAAGTACCTGCTCATAAATCTTGTTTAGTTTTCTTTTTGAAAATGGGTTATTTAATAACACTCTTGGGAGAACAACTGTAGGTAGACCTTTCAGGTGTGAGGATAATATGTAGAAGTAATTTATAATCATATCCCAGAGGAGCTATACCTCTTATAAAAGAATGTATTTTATTAGATTTACCTAGTGTATTCAAATTAATTTAAATTGTTTACTCAGAACCAATGAACTGGTCTAGACAGGCAACTGAGTGAGTTGTTTCATTCTAATACAAAGAAAAAATATGTCATTGGGGATAACTGACAGATTATTTTATGATTTCTATGTATATCACATATAAGCAATTCAGAGCTTATTGATTTGAGAGAATCAGACAAATTTCTCATTTTAAAAGTACATGCAAATAAAATAGAGAGAAACCACTGGAAGCTAAGAAAGGACATCCAGAAGAATTTTTGATGATGAATTGGTTTAAACCCTAGACTGATGACCCTGTGAAGGAGGACTTCGTCCTAAAAAAAGAATTAGGGTGAGGACTCTTGGAAGATGCAGTAGGAAGCAGCGAAATCTATCTCTCTACCTAGACCACAACTGCACTGTTATAATCTGTCTGATCTGTTTTGGAACTCTGTAATCTACTGAAGGCTTGAAACTTGGAGCAAAAAACTGGATGTAAATTATGGTTAATTTCAGTCAATTTCTGCTCTTAGCACAGTGATTAGCAGCTATTTACCTGTTCTGGAGCAGCTTGCGCATAGTTTGCAGGAGCAAGGGTGGTCAAAAGGACCAATCTTTCAAACTGACAAATTAATGGATAAGCAAAATGTAGTACATATGTAGTACAAACAGTAGGAATATAACACATCATTAAAAAAGAAAAAAAATTCTGAGATATCCTGAATATGGTTAAACCTTGAGGATGTTATGTTAAATAAGCCAGTTACAAAAGACAAATATTGTATGATTCCACCAGCATGAGGTAAAGTAGCAAAATCATAGAGACAGGAAGTAAATAGTGGTTGTCAAGGGCTGGTGGGAAGAAAGAAATGGAGAGTTCTTGAGTAATAGAAATAGTTTCACTTTTCCACTATAAAAAGTGTTCTGGAAATGGTGGTGATAGCCACACAACAATATGAATATATTTAATACCGTTGACCTATACACTTAAAAATAGTTAATGCAGTAAATATTGTTATGTGTCTTTTACTACAATAAACAAAAATGGGAAAAAAGGAATTAAGTTAGAAGAAGAATATTATTTTTTTATATATAGTTCAGATATAATACTAGATTTTGATTAAGCCGATGGTTCCTAATCTGGAGTGTGCATTTGAATCACGAGTGAAACTTAAAAAAAAAAAAAAAATCACACCTCCTTAGACTCCACTCTAGAGATTCTGATTCAGTAGGTTATAAATAGAAATCATACATCTGCAGTTGTCTGAAGCTCCAGAGATGAACTTTAAGTTACCTATGGCTAGGAATCATAGAATGAAGTTTTTGCTGATGGCAGGTCAAAGACTACAGGCATATACCACTCAATGAAGGGGTGAGGATTGGGAGGTTGGAGAATGAATGGATGCGTTTTTGCAATTGGTGCTACATGGGGTCAAGAAAGCACAGTTCATAGTAACAGGCAGAAATTGCACTTGACAATGGCTACAGCAATCTTTTCCAATTTCCTGAAATATGTCACACTCCTGTACATAATTCTTTCTATTATTCATTCAAATTTGGAGCACTTTCTTCCTCAGCAATGATGCTTAAGAAAGCCCTTGATATCAAAGGACTCTCATAAGTCTCTGTGTAGCTACTGTTCTTCTCAGAAATATTATAGATCTATTATGCACACATTTTATACATAAATATTTCTGTATTGAAAATACTGTAATAAAGCAATCCTTCTGAGATGGCACT
The DNA here is from genome assembly GCA_030015415.1 of Cynopterus sphinx. Classification (NCBI taxonomy): domain Eukaryota; kingdom Metazoa; phylum Chordata; class Mammalia; order Chiroptera; family Pteropodidae; genus Cynopterus; species Cynopterus sphinx. The sequence goes on from CM057383.1 coordinate 123,765,574, forward strand.
AATGAAATATGGGTACAATTGAGGAGCTTATAAAATATTGCTAAAGTTTTTATTTAAAAATTTGCTCTATAAAATTTCTGATAAGATTATAACCTTAGGCATATGATTAGGTAAAAATTTTAATAGTGGTTTAGCAGATTTAAAAAATTATATGTCTGCAAAAAAATTAGAACTTGAGAAAAATAGCACACTTTTTAGGGTTTTTATAGATAACTGAGCTTCGTGGGTCAAATATTTGGCCTCAAGAAAAGAACAGTATTTGGTGGAAATATGCTTAAACTTGTAAACTTAAAAATTTAGGATGGTAGCATGACATGCACTGCTAACCAGGGTGAGTTTCGCATAATTATCAGTGGGGATTGAGTGCTTACATAATCTATATGTCCCTCACAGTTCTCGACACAAATAATGCCTATGCATAGGTCATGGGGTTAGTTACTATATAAGAAACACAGCTACAATTCTATACACTTGTTTCTTTGCTTCCAAGTGAGATAAATATTTGGCTTGAGGTTCACTGGTTTCTGAATCACTGGATGTAGCATCAGCATCAGGAGTACTATAGCATATTCCATGACATCAGAAAACTATTACCAGGCTTAAGACAGAGTCTAAGAATTGTATTGTCTCAGGATGGCTCGCCAATCTTGGTTCATCCCTGTACATCTCAATAGAAAAAAAATTTGGAGAAAACACAAAGGCTAAAGGGGGTTATGCTTTTCCCTGGACCTTCCATGTTCCAGCAAATCAGCTTAGCAAGACCAGGTAATTATCAAATGTAATTCCTAACAAAGTCCTCAGTGAACACATCTTCAGGGTTAATTCACAGAGGTATTTACATTGTCATTCTAGAAGAACCAGTTGTCATGTCTGGAAAAGGAGTTTTAGAGATTCTTATTGAAGCCAGGCTGCTATAAGATGTCAACAACTTTACAAATATTTTTGAGGGAGGCGTGACTCTCATTTAAGTATATTTGCTTCCATTCTGAACATTAAGGCAATAGAGCCATGTAAATGTCAGCCAGAGAAAAATGAACCACCTTCTGGCCTAAGAAATACTATAAAATTACCCAATTCTCTGTTTTTTATGACATCTATATTAACCAAATCGTTTGTCTTGGTGCATAGCAAAGTACGGCTTCTTGAAAGCTAAATGTTTATTAGCATCAAAGGGGCACTAGGGATAGAAAATTTGTTCCTGAAACACTCAGTTAAAATTTTCCAAAGATTTCATATTCAGACTTTTATGTCTAATCTGCTTCAAATAGAACAATTTGAAATGGGTTGCTTATGTTGATAGTAATTTCACTGATTTAGAAAGTAAAATAAATGTATTTCTACACTAGAAAAGAATTCAACTTCGTCTGCAAAAAAAAAAAAAAGCAATTCATCATAAATATGTAAAAATCATACATTCATTTGGGAGAAAATTATTTGTTAAACTAAAGCAAGATTAAATGTTTTTTACTAAATCAAATGTCTTATTTCAGAAATTCTGTTTTCTTTGTTAACAAAGTTGAAATCCCCCAAATCATATTTGTATCTACTCTCCTCTTTAGCTCCCATACCCATTCTATTACCGATGCTAATGAATCTGTTGGAATATTTCCTCTCCTTTCTGCATTTACATCATCCTGCATCTAAGTTAGCCTATTTCTCATTTACAATGTTACAGAAGTCTCCTATTCAACATAATGTTCAAAAATATTTAAGTCACTACTATGTGCCAAAAACTGTGAAAGATGGGTTATGTGATAGACACATATTCCAATTGCTCTCATTATGTACTGATTTTTCCCTTTCAGTAAATTCTAACAAGAAAATAAATTTTACCAAGTTCTAATCATGTGACTCTCCTTCTAAAATCTTCCAATGTATAATAAATTAAATTACAAATGCCTTATTTGGGCTTTCAAGGTTTTGAGCAAAATAGCTCTAAAATATCATACAATCTTATTGCCCACTTCTCCATTTTAAGCTCTCTATGCTTTAGTCAAATTAAATTGTTCACTGTTGCTAGAATACACTCATTTTTTTACTGTATTTTTTTCTTAACAAGATAAACTCTTTCCTACTCTTCATTGATCAAAATCTCATCTTTACTTGAAATCTTTGAGTACCCATCCTCTAAGAAGGTCATCCGAGGAACACTTTATTGACATCTCGTTGATGTTTCACTCTTCTATAGTTAAACTCGATGGTTCTGGGGACCATTTTATTTAGGGCGAGCAACAAAAGGCAAACTCAGAATTACTTAAGAGAGGAAATGTATTGACTTGCAATAATAAAATATCTAAAGAAAAACAGATCTAGGGACTCTAACATCGTCACCGGGATTTGATTTCTTTCCTCGATTTCTATCATGTGTTTTCTTCAGTGTTGGCTTCATTCTTAGTTTGGCATCATTCATATATGAGCCCCAGTAATCACAGGGTTATGTGATTCTTAGGGCTAGAAAACCTAATAGAAAGAGAGATTATGTTTCCTTATAACTACAAGATGTCACTGAATTGATTTGAAAGACCAGGATATGGTGATGAGCCCATTTATAAAATAATCACTAACTTGAAGAGAATTGAATAAACTGAGTGGACAAATCTAGATCAAATGACTGATCCTAGACATGGTTATTGTTAGTTCTACCCAAATCATGTGGACAGAGAATAGGTGTAAGTCAGTGCTTACTTCTCAAACCCCACAGCTCGATGGCATAACCATGAGCATTAATCCCTCATCATCTAAAGGGTTCAGCTGATCTTGAGAAGGTTGATCGTTGTTTTGTAGGTTATCTCTGCTTTACATGTTTGTCATTCTCCTCCCAGGACAATTGGCTTAATTGGGTGATGTTCAAGATCCAAGAGGCTAAGTCTCCTGATGCAAGACCATATCAAGCTTCTGTTTATAACATCTGCTAATATCAATCAGCCAAAACAAGTCAAATGCAGAATCTAGGAGTAGAAAGATTACCCTACCTACAGTATTAGGTATTTCAAGGGCATGCTACAAATAAGGGTAAAGAACTGCAGCCAGAGATTCAATCTACCATAGGGAGTATTGTTCCCAAAAGAATTCACAAGGTTTTAATTAAAATTAAAGTGATTGGATTCAAGGAAGTAAAATAATAATACTAAAGACCATCTGAAATTTATCTTAATCGATCCTTAATATATAATGTTATTTAATTTTGAAAGCTCTGTGGTTCCTAACACAGAATATTCATTCATTTAATATTTATCCAGTGTAAAATTTTCAATTACTTTTTGCAATATATATTATAATATTTTCCTACAGAGTTATAGAATTTTCAGTTCTCATTATATCAGGAACATTTTCATCTTCAATTAACATATTACCTGGTTAACAATAGATTTAATCAAATGTCTTTTTTTTTAATTTAAGAACATAGAGCTATGCAGCTGCTTTTTTCAACAGTTCATTATTGCATTTTTATGATTTTCTTTGCCTTGAACTATAGTTCTGAAATGACTACCTCAGCTCCAAGCATCACATCAGCATTTGTGATAATAAGATATGACAAAGGACTGGTGCCAGTTGTATTTGTACCTACAGCAGAAAAAACACTTCTTTTTCCAAATTGTCCCCAAAATCTCTGCCTTTATTTCATTGGCTAAAACCGTGAGACCTGCTCAACTTTTGTTTTCAGGGAGTCTAAGAAAGTGCACCTGTGTTTCACACATTCTATGGTGAAAGAGTGAAGAGATGAGGGTGTTAGGAGATTGGGAATGTTTAATAGGCTAGCAAAACTATAACCCTCGCCCTCCTATTTCTACAAAAAGCTCCAGTAGACAACATTAGAAATTAAACATTTCCTACTATTCATTAAGATTTATTCGTCAAGCAAATATACACGTGAATATTGCTTTTATTAGAGTAAAAACCTAGGTGTGATAAATGGCTAATTAATAACAAGCTTCAAGACATCATTTTACTTCTCTGAGCCTCTGTTCCCTGATAAGTATAAGAATAATGGCACCCACTTTGAAGGATTATAGTGAAAATTCAATGAGATAATAAAATTGAAGTGCATCACAGAGCATCCAACACAACACTGATTGTCTATAAATTATAGCTGTTATTTTTTGGTGAAGATTGACAAGTACAGAATATTTTACTCTACACAGAACAAGACCATAGAGAAACAGAGTTTCAGTTGTAAGCATTTTTGCTTCTTGTCTCACAAAAGCAGTTCTAAAACTTTTCCAGAAGAAGCAACTTATGACTTTTTTCTATTTTCTAAAAATCTTATATTAATACTTAAATGGTGCCTAGTATCACTTTGTTTTCCATTTTTTAGGATTCTGATAATGATGGTAGGGTGGGATCTGTAGCATTTTTAAGCTGAATCTATGTACTCTAGTTCTTCTTATGTAAAATAGATCAATCTAATCAAAAGGAAAATATTAGCATAGTTAAAAAAAGGAAGGTGTTTTATACTTATTCTGAAAAATTAACTGCTCTGTAACATGTGGAAAGAAATTTCCAATGTATAAAAGTATTATAATTTTTACTTAGAAAATGATTGAGAGAATATGCATGCAATGGGCCTGACATCCTTCAGAAAGCTGTGTGGTTCCAGGGGGTTTGATGTGATGTTAAAGGTGACACTAAGGGTTTGTACAGTGCTTTGTGTTTCTCATGGCCATTTCATGTCAGATCTCATTTAATTCTCATGTAAGGGTTAGGAAGTAGATACTGTGTTTTTAATTTTGCCAAAGAAAAGAATGAGGTTCAGAGAGATTAAACAACTTGTTAAAACTCATGAAAAGAGGCAAGGTAGAGTTGAGACTAAAATCCAAGACTTCAGATCCTAAATTCAGAACCCAGAGTAGCAGAGGTTGAGTGGCTCAATCCATGATCAGTCAGGTGTATGACTTATGACACTGTGCCTTAGTCTCCTCACTGATAAAATGAGGGCTCTACTAACACCTACTTCATAAAACTGTCATAAGAATTAAGTGAGGTTACACCTTAAAGCACAAGTAGCACCTCATAGGCAGGCTTCAAAATGTTCGGGGTTATTTTCACCAGTACCTTTTGTATGTTTCACTTTCCAGTATCATCTAAGTAGAAAAAAGTGAATTAAGTAGAAATGATCTGAATGTTTCTAATACAACTGATACTCTCAGTGACTCCCTGGTAGTGGGTTGGACATCCTGGGAGACTGTGGACTCGTTGGGAGAGTTACTGCTCCAGGGAACAAATTGTACATGGGTCGACTCAAGTTTGAGGCAGTATTCCCTACTTCCTATCAGTTACAAAATGGTTTCTTCCTTGATAGATTACTTCTAAATTTCTGTACATTAACATGAAAACTTGAAACCTTCCTTAACTTTCCTTCTTTGCGGTATCAGATCTGGCTGGTGGTTAGCTCCAATGAACAATTTCTTGTAACCTAATCTCAAAGTTGGAACCTCATTTCCTATTAAACACAGAGGAAAATTTTATTTCAGTATTTTTATGAGCCAATGACTGTATTAGGTATTCATTCTATAAAGATAAACATGGAGAGTTCTAGTTCTTAGGAAATTGTGTAGAATAAATAAAGGCAGGTGTGAAAACAATTATGTTTCAATGCAATTTCATGAGTGCACTAATGAATAATATGTGCAAATGCTATTGATTACAGATGAAGTGACCAGAAGGCTAAGAAGAATAGGATAATTGAATATGTTGCAGGAGTCACAGACTGCCAGCTCGATATGCTAGCCACAGACGAGATGAAATTTGAATAATTTAAATAGGCATAAACTCTCCATGTAAGTTTCTGCAAATTTGACTTGATTTTAAATAAAATATGATAACAAATGTGCATATCTTTTGTGCAAGACCGAACAGTCCTTATCATGGAGCAGACAAACAGTACATTCTGCTTAAATATAAGATATAAAGTTCCCAAGAGTCACTGAAATGCCAAGATAACTGTTCAGTGGAAGATACCTGTGTAAGCATAGATGGAAAAATCAGTCTTTCAAAGTTAGAAAAGATGTCTTAATGAACGAGAGATCACTAAATGTAATGTGTGTCTCAATATTTCTTAAAGATAAGCAATGTGAAAAAAATAGACATGTGGGCTGTTCTCTAAATAGTTTAAAAGCATTATAATTTTTATCAAGGTCACCTCTGTGGTAATGCAGGGCCCTGGACCAAAATGTTTCTTCAAGGACACACTGCTTTACAAAAAATTTGATTTCAAAAGTAATTCCAAAATACTTTGGGCCATCTGAGATTTAGTAGTTTATCGATGAAGATTTGGAAAAATCAGAGAAGAGGTGGTAACATATTAGTTTACTGCCTTATTAAATGCATGCAAGATTCTTCACTGATTTTTAGCACCATTTCTTTTTGTTCAGGGTCAGGAACCATCTCTTTGAGTTCTGTATTATTATGTACATTATTCCTGGATGATTTTAAAACTGTCACTATGAAAAAAGGACAGAAATGCTGTTATTTCTCATGAAGTCATGGCTCTTTAGTATCTATTTGTATTGAAACAATATCAATCTTCCAGCCTCCAATGTTGCCTAATACACATTTATTTAATGTTGATTAAATCATTACTGAGCATTGTTTGTTTATGAACATGAACTCCTGATAACTCTCTGCAAGTTTTTTATTGTGCTTTGCTGATGCTGAAGACAAATGCATATCTCACCCTGAGTATGCAAGAGAATGGCAGTGATAATTCATTTCTAGTTATGTCAAATTTACTGTTTAGAATTTTATAATATAAATCTATTACACATCTTTCAACAATGCCCTATCCTGAAATATTTAGGCTATAATCACTGCATCCCTACAATATGATTTCTATTAATGTCTGTGGCATAGCTGCTATACATGGGCACAAGGAGAAAGCCGGGGAGATAGTCCCATGGCCAAAGCAAAAAGAGCAGTCCCATTTGTACTAATTTTGTCTCTATTATTTATGGCAGAGCTTAAGATTAATTTAAAAGTTTTGAACACCTATACCACAACGATGAGACACAAAATAATACATAAATTGAGAAAATCTTTGGCACAATGATTCATCTCAAAATCTCTTAGGTAGGCATGATAACATCACAGGACTTCCTGACATGTGACATGTACCTTTAAGGTGCTGGAGTGACTGCCCTGGGTACCAATGATAAGAGACACATAGCATGGAGGATACCTGCCACCAATTGTACTGCATGTGGGTGCTATAAACCAGATAGAGTACTGGGGTCATAACACAAATATGTGAGCAATGACACATCAGCCTATATGTGCATCTCAAGACTAGGTTGTCACAGACCAGAGTCCTGAACTCATCCTATGTCTGATGTGAGGGAGTTCTACCTCAAAACAGCATGTTAGCACCATTCCCATGAGAACAGGACTGTGCTGACTCACCAGGTAGTGCTTCTTGATCTTATCCCAGCTCTGAAGAAGCCCTGAGGCAAACCTCACAGTTATAGTCCTGAAGCTGCTCATTGCATTTGGTTAACCTGATTTACAGCAAGGGCTATAGAGGGTCAAAAAGTACCCTGAAGGGGATTAAGGTCCATAGAGGTTCTGTCTCTACACAGACTACACTGCCAGCCCCAATTGGTCCCAGGCAACAGGGAGGATTTAAATATTTCAGGGGAGGCATTCCAAAGAGCAGACAGGGCTCCAGGCATCTTTGATATTTTTAACATCTAAGTCTTCTTTTCCATCAAACATGTATATCCACTATCTCCTATTTTAAAATCCTATTAATAGGTATTGTAAACAGTGTGGTATTCTTCGAAAAATAGACTGAAAACATTGGGTTAAACAAATTTAAACATGTTTCTTTTAGGGTGAAATTCTCCATGTGTGTTATATTAAATGTGCTTCAAACTTCCCAGAAGACAGAGAATACAACCTCAGAAATTACATGTTACGTGGCAGATTACTCAATAAACGAGTATAAGTAAAGTTTAAAATGAGGCGATAAAGCAATAAAAAAGCATTCAGGCTGTTGATATACAGTAGGTGATAAAGCATGCTGGCCGAGGATTTTACTATCTTTGCACAATCCTGGCTCTGTCAGATCTTACATGGCATATGCCAATAAGGACATTACTAAATTTTTCTGTGCCTCAGTTTCCTCATTTTAAAAATGAGAATAATAATCCAATTGTCACAAGTGTTGTTATAAATATTATTAAGAATATAACATAAAACAATTTGTTCAATGTTTAACCCATAGTAGAGAGTCAACATATTTTACCATCATCATGTCCATCATAAGAATATCGTGAACATTATATGAAATGTGTAAAGCACTTTGAACAAAGGCTGGGACATATAAAGAATCAATTATGTTACCTATTATTACTGTTTTTTCTATACCTCCATTCAATGTTTAAACAGCTTCAACAGTCATACAAGCTCGGCTCGAACATCTCTATTTATTAAACATTTCATTTCTTTTATTACTTCTTGTAACAGTTTTTGAAGTCTAGCCTTTTTCTTGTTTTATATGCTCTTTTTCTTGAACACAGATTTTTTTGGAGCAGCAGTAGTATCATTGGTAAGTTCAAGATCACGATTTATCTCTCTCTCTTTTATTAGAGACCAAAACACCTAGCATGCACATCATCCTATGCAACAGTATATGCATTCTCAGGGAGCCCACAAGGAATTAAAATGTCAGATTTCCCAAGTGAGCTAAAGAACATACCAAACACCACAACAGGCTGGAGCATAATGTAGATATCACTAGTTAGAGACAAAACATTCTCCTATATTTTGCCTGTATTTATGGCGCAGGAAATGACCTTGTGGAAAATAAATTGGAAAACTTTTATAGGGTCTCTTCCCTTGGGAGACTCACATTTTTAAAAAGAAGTCATCATAGTTTTATTTCTGAGGTGGAGCAGAGTTTTGCCACCCCCTCATATACCTTTTTTGAGATACTGATTATTTCAACCTGGTTATTTTTAAGAAACAAAAGAGGTAAGAAGAGCCTTTTGCCTCCCCACAATTGCCTAGAAGAATTCAGATAGAAATGCCTGCTCCAGGAAGAGAGCTACATCACCTTAGCTAATGTGAACAAAGTGTGGCAGTCAGGTAGGGGCTAGCAAAGTCCGTTGTCAGACTCCACTCTATGTTTTATTGTTACTGATGCCCCATCAAGAATCTCTTGATAAATATTTGCTTCTCATCTCCCTGTGAACTGCCTGTTTTCCCTTTAAAGTCCCAAAGACTTACTCAACGATGGTATATAAGTCTCAACTGCCCGATTTGTCTGTGGTCTCATATTCTTACAGAACCCCCAATGCACATGCGTAATTAAATTTGGTTATTTTTCCTGTTATTCTGTCTCATGTTAACTAAGAGAAAAAAGAAGAGTTTTCCCCTCCCCTGAACTTTTAATATCCACATATTTCTTTATAAAAACTCAGTTGATACTAATTAAAATTAATTTGAAAGTTTATACCTTATCTCTCAGCTGAGTTTTCATATCTCATTTCTTGTAATTAAAATTTCAGAAAATTTTAATAAAATTCAAAAGATAAATTTAAATTTCAATAAATTTAAGTTTCACACTGTGTATTCTGTTTTTATGTGATTCTATGGAAAAAGGTTAAGACAACTTTCTTTTTTACACATTCAAAGCTGAAGAGTTATTTTATGGACTGATTATTTGCTTTAGATGAATCCTCATATTGAATTCTAATGCACAGTTCTATCAGACAAATTCTTTCCATTGTTATTATTTCTTCAAATGATTTTCAAATCATTCTGATTATTTCTTTTCCAAATAACCCTAAGGATTGAGAGACTCATCTGGAGTATATTATAATTAGTGATGAATTATTATTTTTATTTCTATTACAAATCATTTGAGGGCAGGAAGAATTTAGTATATCTAAGTTATTTTTTTAAGTATTTTAAGAAGTCTTTGCGTCAAACAACAATAATAAATCCCTATAGGTACAAGAAAGGGTCAGAGACATCCTGTATTCAATGCATATGCAGCATAAAATAACAACGCTGTTTTTTAAATGGCTGGCATGCAAGGTGCTCTTCTTCACTCTGCATGATGTGGAGTACAATAGATCCAGGCTTCCTGAATGGCCAGTTTTACTCTGTGCTGTAAAATGTAAACAACCTCATGTACTCTTTGTGAGATAGCAAATTCATGCAGCCACTATAGAAAACAGTACGAAGGCTCCTCAAAATATTAAAAATAGAATTACCTAATGACCCAGCAATTCCACTTCTGGGTATTTATCCAAAGAAACCCTTAACTAATTTGGAAAGATATATGTACCCCTAAGTTCACTGCACCATTATTTATAATAGCCAAGATATGGAAGCAATCTAAGTGTCCATCACTAGACAACTGAATAAACAAGTTGTGGTACATATATATAATGGAATATTACTCAACCATAAAAAATGAAATCAGCACTTGCAGCAACATGGATGGACCTAGAGGGAATTATGCTAAGTGAAATATGTCAGACAAAGACAAATACCATGTGATCTCACTTATAAGTGGCATCCAAAGAACAACAACAAAAAATGGACAGACAAAACAGAAACAGACTCATAGGTACAGAGAAAAAAATTGATGGTTGCCAGATGGGAGGTGTGTTGGGGGTTGTTGGAAAAAGGTGAAAGGATTAAGAAGTACAAATTGGCAGTTACAAAATATTAAAGGGATATAAAGTACAGCATAGGGAATGCAATCAATAACACTGTAATAACTATGTGGAGTGCCAGGTGGGTACTAGACTAATCAGGGGAATCATTTCATAAATTACATAAATGTCTAACCATTATGCTATACATCTGAAACTAATATAAAATAATGCTAAATGTAAACAGCAATTGAAAAATAAAAATAAAATTAATTTTTTAAAAATTGACCAGGATGACTCAAATGTTCCCCTCAGTTTGACTAAACCTTAAACAGGTTTCTTACTGACCATAGACCCCGTCCTGGCTTCTCTTTCCAACAGCATTTACCTAAGAAAACCTGCTGCTGTAAACTCTTTCTCTGCCTCTAAAAATGAACAGAAAACAGAAACAGATCCAAGAAAGAACTGGGGGAAAATTTTGCTCTCTCACCTTCCTAGAACTTAGTTGCAGTAAACAGAATGCTTCCCTCATAGATATATTTATTTTGTGATACATTTTTCAATTTAGCTATTTTTTTTCAAGGAAATCATATAAAAGAACATCTAAATTCATAATCAAGCCCCTAAAATTATATGTAAATATTGGTATTATGTATATTTTTCTCATTATGATCCATTTCTTTCATGAAAATTTTAAAAGCATTCATTACTCTAAAGAACCACTGATTCAAAGCAGAGCTGTTGTACAAATAGAGTGAATAAAGGCTTAAAGCACTTTCATTTAGTCATATTTGACAATATTATAAACTTTGAAACAGTATAGGTATAGTTTGCCACAGTTTTAAAGAAAAATATAATAAACTATTATTTTTTAAATTAAAGGTGACATCTATGAACAGAAACTATTTCTTGGCACAATTAAACACAAATCAAAGTTTTATTCCCAAATTATTTATTCTGTACTGTATAATTGCTTATCAATTAAGATTTGAAACAGCTTTAGAATACACAGTGGCTTGGGATTAAAACTTTACATTTTATCAGGGTGCAAGTTGGATAAGAAATTCTAACTATAAAGTGATATTGTGGCAAGAGGCAAAGTTAGTCAATGATTTCAGAGGCTGGAACAATTAGAATGCTTTTCATTAAATCTGTAATATCTTTAAAATAGATAAGAATGTGTATTTAACATGAAGTGACTACATCTTGAACAATCACTATCTTAATACACAGAAAGATTATTAGAACACAAAATGGCTAAAGACTTCCTTGTGCTTTGTTGATAAATTAGTACCGTCTTTCAGGGACAGTAAATACAACAGCGGAGTCTATTTCAAAACAGTGAAGTTAGAGACTCAAACCATATTTTGCTCATTGTTCCTTTTAAAAAGTATCTTCAATCACTCTTATTTTTAGCTTTATAGACCTTTTGTAATGTTGTAGATTTCTATCCAATACCTAGAAGAATTTCACGAGAATTAATGAAAAGATCAATGTAACTTTGGGCTTTGTAGCATACCTAGTAATGGTTTCCATTCTTATCCCAGAATCAGAAAATGTACCTAAATAGTAGTAGTCCTTTACAAGGCAGGATTCCAACTGAGCCCCTTGAAAACATCGATGCAATAAGGCAAACTTCAAAATGAACTATATGTTTCATTTTAGATAGTGCAATATTAGCTGAAAGGCATTTCCTGATAGACTTGTATGCTAAAATGTTGTAATGTGTTTAATGGGAATCATTTCAAGAGGATAAAGTAGTGGTGAAAATCTAAACTGATTGTTTACCATTTATTACATCTGTCAAACATTAATGTCAGGTATGATCAAACCAAAAAGGAAGAAACATGGGATGGAGAGAAAGTCAACAAAAAGGTATGAAGGAAAATAGTAAACATCTCCATCAGTATTGGGAACCAAACATGATAAAATGATGTCTTTCAGAAAATTAGAGATAAGGCCAACTGAGATTATTTCTTTTGTCCCACCTGTTCATATCTCAAACTCTCAAACAGGAGAAGATGAGATCCAGGATTATGTGACTGGGTAAAGGTATGGTTCATGTGTCAGAGGTATGCCAGACAAAAATAGTTTTGACTTTAAAAAGACATCTTCAAAAACATATGATAATAATGATTATAATTAACATCTACCAATGGTTTTAATTGAGTTATACTCATCAGATAGTTTCATCCTCCCAAGTGTCCTATAAGATATAGGCAGCATTTCCCTTTTTCAGATCAAAATAAAAAGCTCGGCAAGTATCAGTTGTCTCTTATAAATTTAGTAAATGGTATAGCATAAAATCCAAACTACTCCTATTTAATCTAGAGCTTGGGATACTGAGCCCAATGCTATATTAATATATCATAGGTATGACTAAAGTCTATAAAAAATATAGTGCTTTTAAAAAAGGTTAATATTATTGCTGAATGCTGGGTGTTATTTAAGAAAAAATGTGTGTTTAGAAACTTTTGTTCTCTTTGATTTTCAAACTTTTCTTTTTTTTTATTTTATAAGTAATATAGGCTTATTATAACAAATATTGCAGAAGTATTCTCTATTGAGAAGAGACATTTTTAGTAATCCTTAACCATTGAAAATATTCACTATTAACAGATTACTAAATATTTCTCCTGAAATCCTAGGAGCCAAATATATCTACACAGTAAAATTTTTTTAATTTTAGAAAGGTAAGATAATAAAATATTATATCTGATAAAATAAATACCAGTGTAGACTGGGGAACCACTCCAACATCCATTAAAGTAATCTTTCTTCAGGAAACTCATGTATATATTTGCAATAATTACAATGAATAACAACTACAGATCACCTAATTTCAGTTTAGGTTAAGATGTGCTGCCAAATAAGTTCAAAACCAATTACTTTTTGTCACCAAATATGTTATAAAAAAATTTCAGAGCTCTGTTCTTCAGAATTGCAGATAAGTGATTATGGACCTACATATTTTTTCTGTAACTTGATTTTTTTCACTTAATCATCTTTATAAAGATACATTTTTGTGTAATTACATAGAGATCTACATTACTCATTTTAATAACTGCATATTATTCCATTTTATGGATGTACCATAGTTTATTGCTAGTGATAAAAATTAATATTGGTTATTTGTCAAACTAATTTTGACCCCTTTCATCCATCACATAACTTTCATCACTTGTCATGAACTGAATAACTCATGGATTCACATAATTTTTATTAGGCCACTTTCCTGGACATATTTCTTACATAATAATTCAAAATTCAATATTCATCCTGAAATGTGCCAAGTAGTTTCACCTCTTTGCAGCCAAAATACAAGCCATTTTATGGAGGTGAGTAGTATATTGTAAAAATCTTAAAGACAGGAGAGCTTATATGCTGATTTTCTTTCTAGCCTAAAATAGGTGTGTGGCTTTGGCAACTTCTTAGGCTATCTGAGAATAAATAATTTAATTTTTAAAGCTGTAGAGGTTGAAATAAATAGCTTCCAAAAGTGTCTGACTATAATACAATGTTTTCTAAATGTTTATAGAATGTGGAGCACAGAGAAAATAATACTTTACCTTTGAGCCACATTGAGATTAATGGCAGCCAACCAGCTTGACAGCTCTGGCAGCCCCAGGATCCACATGGACACCCTAAAAACTTAGGGATCAAAAAGTTTTGCTAAAAAGGTACAAATAAAATCTACTTGACTGCCATAGAAGTGTTCACTATCTGGGCCCAATTATAGGCTTAAATAATCAAACAGATATTACTTCCCCAGGAGTAGTGGATCTTCAAAACTTGATTTTTAAACTAGAGCATATCCCTGAAGAAGGTAGAACAGAAGTCCATGAGTGTTCAGCAAACTTGTTAGGTACCTAGGCTTTTACTGTTATGTTTCTCTCCTATCCTCAACCTTTAGCTTTTGAATGTTATTTAAGATGTTCCAGTTTCAACTATTTTGCCTGAATCCCAGCAAAAATAAGGCAGAAAGTAAAGCAAATATGTATGTCCCTTAAAAGACATTTCCTAGAATTCATAACTAAAACTTTGTCTTGTTTCTCATTAGCCAGAAGGTTGTCTTATGACTACACTTTACAAGAAAGGCTGGGAAATGCAGTCTTTATCTTAAATGCTCATGTGTCCAGTTCAAGTTTGTGGATTTTATTATTAAGCAAAATTGAGAGAATAGATAATATGAAATTGAAAGTCTTGTTATTATGCACCTAGTTAACACACACAGCTCTAAAAGAAAAGAAATGGATGCTTGAGCCTTCTTCATTACCATTTGATTTACAGACTGTACAATATTCATTATAAATTAAGCAGGCATTTATGTACTAATATAGGGAATTTATATTTAAACCATCACTCTTTTACCCAAATTCTCAGTGAACTTCATCGTCATTTACCTTCACTGAACCTATAGTCCATCATCTGTAAAGTGAATGAATTAAACCAAATAAACTTTATTGAATCTCCTAAATCTAAAATTCTAGAGTTTGGGCAATATGACACAAATGTCATCAGCTATTGCTAAAATAAAATACATGTAAATTATTTTCTTATGTTATTTGTCTTTGTAATCTACTTTGAAGGAAACTTTGGTTAGGAAAGCTTTCTCATGCAGGGAGATAGTATTTAAAAGAAAGACATGATTTCAAATGTTCTATAATTTTTAAAATAGTATTTTTATCTTCTATACGCAACTTAAAATGAACACAATTTCAAAAGTTTGAAATTTGTTAAAGACAACATGAAAAAATTATGCTAAAAAGTAACAATTCTCTTACCTTTCCAAAATATCAAAACTTTTTTCTATCTCAAATATCCAGTTCTAGACAAGAGTGGTAATGCAAGAAAACAAAGTTAAAATCAAAACAAAATGTTTCATGTTAAATTCAAAATGATTCTAGACTCTGACCTTACAGTATTCACAAAAATTAAATCTAAATGAATCATAGACCTAAATATAAAATGCAAAACAATAAAACCAGGGTATAAACACAGGAGAAAAACTACAGAATCAGGACGTGGTGATAACCTTTTAAATATAATACCAAATGCACACTTCATGAAAGAAATAACGAGTAAGCTGGACTTTATTAAAATTTAAAGCTCTGCTTTGAATGACATTGTCAAGAGAATGAGAAGACAAGCCACTGACTGAGAAAATATATTTTCAAGAGAGTGATCTGATAAAGTACTGTTACCAATAACATACAAAGAATTCTTAAAGCAACAACACCAAACCAATCTGAATAAAAGCTGGGCCAAAGACTTTAATAGACACCTCACCAAAGATTATATACAGATGGCAAATAAGCATAGGAAAAGATGTTTCAATTGTATGTCATTAGGGAAATGAAAATTAAACGTAATGAAGTAACACTACATACAGTAAAAAATGTCCAAATACAGAACACTGGCAACACCAAACACTGAGAAGAATACGGAGCAACAGCACTCTCATCCATTGCTGGTGGGAATGTGAAATTGTACAACTATCTTAGAAGCAGTTTGGTGGTTTCATACACAACTAAATATAATCTTAACATACCAGTCCACCAATCATGCTACTTGATATTTCCTAAACTAATTAAATATGACATCTGCACAAAAACCTGCACATGGCTATTAGTAAAGCTTTATTCATAATTCCAAAATTTGGAAGCAACCAATATACCCTTCAGTAACTGAATGGATAAACTGGGGTATTTGAAACGTAGAATATTATTTGCCTCTAAAAAATAAATGAGCTAATAAATCTTAAAAATACATAGAATAACCTTAAATGCATATTACTAAGTGAAAGAAGCCAATCTGAAAATGCTGCGTACAGTATGATTCCAACCATATGACATGCAGGAAAAGGCAGTGAAAAGATCAGGGGTTAGAAGGGAGGGAGGGATGAATAGGCAGAAGGCAGAGGAATTTTATGGCAGTGAAATTCTTGTGTATGATACTACAGTGGTGAATACATGTCATTATATATCTGTCCAAACCCACAGAATGTATGACACCAAGTGTGAACTCTGATGTAAACTCAAAACTTTAGGTGACAACGATGTAAAGTGTAGGTTCATCAATTATAACAAAAGTCCTACTCTGGTGAAAGACCTTGAGAGTTGGGGAGGCTATGTGTGGGGGGGGGACGGGGAGTGTATAAGATATCTCTGTATTTCATGATCATTTTTGTTGTGAACCTAAAGCTGTTCTAAAACTAAAGTCTAATGGAAAAGAAAAGAAAGTTAAGCATACATTACATAAGATGTTGACATTAGGAAATACTGGGTTATAAGTTTACTAGAATTCTTTGTACTGTCTTTGTCACTCTTTTTAAATCTAAAATTATTTCAACAAAAAGTTTAAAAAATATATACATTCCACCCAAGTTTTTAGCATATAACAAATTAATGCATATATTCATGTTAAGACTAGTACACAAATACTGCTGGCAGCTTTATTCATAATAAACAACAGCTGGAAATAACCCAAATGTCCATTACAGGTGAAGAGATAAACAAATTCTGGTGTATTCATTCAACACGATACTATTCAGAAGAATGAATTATTGATAAAGACAAAACACGAATGAATGTCAAAATAATAGTAAGAAAAAGAATATGAGTATACACTGTATGAGTCTATTTATCTAAATTTCTAGTAAATCTAATCTAATCTATAGTGACAGAAATCATGTCTTAGGTACATGAAGTCTGATAGAAAAGGTAGGAGAGACAATTTAAGAAGGGCAGGAGAAAACTTTTACATATATATATACATATATATATATATACACATATATACATATATATACTCATATACTCATGTGTATATATGTATATATACATATACATACACTTATGTTTGATAAATTATATATTTCTATATTTAATAAAGTATTCATGTATTTCTATATATTTAATTATACATAAATATATTTTTGAAATTTTGATTTTCAATATGCATATATACCAAACATTTATATTAAAACTTATCCAACTGTACATTTTACATACATGCCGTTTTGTAAATTATACCTCAAGTAAGCTGTTAAAACTAAACTGAAAATATGTCCACTTAATTGTCATTTGGGAAGAGTTCACTCATAAATTTTACATGTTTCAAATTTCATAGAAAAATGGACAGTGTGTTCCTCACATAAATCAGCCATCATACTTAAAAAATAGAGTAGTTTGTGAGTTAAGAAAGGTTTATTTCTTTACTTGTTTATCTAAATAAATTTGGTGTCAGTCTGATAGGTTTTACCTGTTTTCACAATTTATACAATTTAACAAATTGCTGTCAAACTCTGCTATTTTTATACAATAACTTTGTGAGGATCATCTGGGTATAAAATTTATAGATGTTTTGACTCTCATCAGCCACCAGCCATGCATAGATTTAATTAGCATTTAGAAAAGTGTTAAAAAGGGTCTGATGAGCATTTCAAGTGTATTTTTGTCTTAACAAAGTGCTATTTCCATATTTTTAATCTTTAGAGAAGCAAATTTCTACTATTACCTACACTTTTCCTAGGTCTTTGAAAAATGAGCAGTCAGCACAAAGCAAAGCATTAGGTAAAGTGGTTTTCAAAGGCATTTTTATGACCACGCAAAATGCAAATAGTAAAATTAGAAGGGTAAACGTGTGTTTACTGTGATATTTTATTCAAATTTATTTCCAATACATTTAAAATAAAGGCTGTATAAAGAAAGCCCTCAAAATTTTATTTTGACATGTAAAGATTATTAATCATTAAATAAGAAGACATTTGTAAAGTGCTTAAAAAACTTCCTGGCATACAGAACACTCTACATAAGGGTCTGTTAAAATAAATACATTTAAAGGCATAATTGGTTAATAGTATTTCCCATGTTTCATACAAATTTTGTAATTTTGGTCTTCTAAATATTGCAACTTTTCATGCTGTGTTTTTTATGTATATAACTACTTTGCTGGATTTCAGGCCTGAATTAAAAGAGTAGAATAAACAATTTTATTGTGCTCACCACTGGCTTCTTCACTTAACCTCTTTCTCCCTCTCCCACTCACGAGGCTGTCCTTGGCTCTGCCTCCTAACAAATGTGGGATAGCATGAAAAATGCAAAAAGATTAACTTGATTGATACATCTAATCTGCTGTTGGTACCCTTTGATTTTAAAAGATGCCCACATGCTGGTCCTTTCTCTCCATGTCTTTCAACCACCATTCATATCCATGCACCTTCATTCCTGGTTTGACCTCTCTCATTATGATTTCAGGTGTAGAAGATGTGATCTCCAAATGGATGAAAAATTGTCTAAAACCCAAATCTTGACTGGGGGAGATTTAGTTTTCTACCTCCTTTTGGGATAAATTATTGTACATGATAAAAAGCTTCAGGAATTTTCTGGTGAACTTTATTTGAATTAATGCTTATTCTAGGAAACTAGTTATTCATCTACCCTGGTGAATGTCAGTGAATATTACCTGATGATCATTCAAGTATAGTGACTTTAATCTGATATTCTTTTCTTTTGTTTTAAACATTCTTTTCTTACAATTCTCAGTTTCTCATTAAATGATACCACTGAGATTGAATCTTTGACATAGTCTAATAAAAGGTCTTTCCTAATGATTTAATATTCAAATACCACTTTGAAATAAGCTAAATTATATGAAATGTGTCTTTTTAACATAATATATTACTTCGCCACTCCATGTTTCTTCCTGGATCTACATCCCATGCAGATTCTTTCAGTTGGGGTCTCCAGGAAGAACATTTGAAAAGACTGCCTTCACAACGATGCATCTTTGGTCACATTTTTGGAGTCAGGACAAGGCAGCATTTACCTTGACTCATGACTATGAGTGAATATACAGATCAGTCTCAACTAGCTCCCTACCTTTGGACTTTTCCATGTAAAAAGTATACCCTTGTTTTTCTCTCCTTCATAACCCAGATAACAAATGAGAAGCTTTCTAAGTAGGTATATTAAAGGCCCATTACTTGGCCTAGATGGATACTACCTATTCTCATCTTGATGGAGAATGGAGAACTAGGCAGTCATTCAATGACTCTTTGCCAAGAAATCCTCCATATGTGTTTGCCTCATAATCAATTGTGCCCTGACCCCATTCCCATGTTTGGCTTAAGTCTAGGTGAAGGGTCACAGATCGAGAAAGCCTAGAGTCACTCCAATTGCAAGTCTTGCAGAGATAGTCCAACCTATCTACTTTAAAATAAGGCATGTCAATACTTAACTGTATTTAATTTGGGGACTTTGGCCCATATCAAGCTATCAGAATGGTCTCTTTTTAACATTCAAATAAATGTGTGAATAACTATAACACCATCATTGTTATCAAGGATGTCATCAAAGACACTTCTGGTAGACACCCCAGAAGCCAGTTCAATGGATTCTTTGATAAGCAGCTTCA
This sequence comes from Cynopterus sphinx, assembly GCA_030015415.1. NCBI lineage: Eukaryota > Metazoa > Chordata > Mammalia > Chiroptera > Pteropodidae > Cynopterus > Cynopterus sphinx. The sequence continues at coordinate 123,785,592 of CM057383.1, forward strand.
ATGGATTCTTATGAATGTGTTTGAAATAGAAGTCACTGATAAAGCTGCTCATCAAAGAATAAAACATCTTGCTATTTATCAATGGCAACAAAAAAATGGAAAGATTTTATTTGCATATGACATACTAAGATGAAACCATTCTTTATTGCAAAAAGATTAAAGCTTTGGGCTATATTTTACAAATAAAGTAAGTCTGAAAGAATAATGTTTAAAACTGAAACTAGCCCTTTTCTTGTCATAAGAAACTGAAAATTATTGAAACCATACCAAATCTCCCTTACCTCATTACTCCTGAGATGATGATAGATAGATGATAGATAGATGATAGATAGATAGATAGATAGATAGATAGATAGATGATAGATAGATAGATAGATAGATAGATAGATGATAGATAGATGATAGATAGATAGATAGATAGATAGATAGATAGATGATAGATAGATGATAGATAGATAGATAGATAGATAATAGATAGATAGATAGATAGATAGATAGATAGATAGATAGATAGATAGATAGATGATAGATAGATAGATGATGATAGATGATAGATAGATAGATAGATAGATAGATAGATAGATAGATAGATAGATAGATAGATGATAGATAGATAGATGATAGATGATAGATAGATAGATAGATAGATAGATAGATAGATAGATAGATAGATAGATGATAGATAGATGATAGATAGATGATAGATGATAGATAGATAGATAGATAGATAGATAGATAGATAGATAGATAGATATAGTCATAGAGCTTCTTTATGAGAAATAATGTAAGAGAAACATGCAACTCTTACTTTTGAGAGTTCTTTTGTTGTCCTAATAAACCACTCCAAGGTGTTCAGTAAATTAAACATTTTCACATTCAAACTACATACTCATACTAAAAGCCTTTTTTAGACCACCTCTGATTGTTCATTGGTAATATATATTTCCTGCATTAATAATCTACTTTTATGTTGAGTGGTATCTGTAGAGCATACATTTATTTTTCTGCCATATCTCAACAATCAGTATAATTATTGCATTAGCATGAGCACAGATTTTTTTCTTGCCTGTTTCCTAAAAGATTTTACATTTTATTCATTTAAAAGAGTTTGCAGTGTTTCACATCTTAGTAATACATCTAGTAGCACTATGTAAGTTTTAAAATATTTTCATAATCTTTACTAAAAACTGAGGAGCTGCTTTAGCTTATCATTAATTGTTTCATACTTTCCTCCATGTACTTATTTGGTCACTGAAATCCTTGTTTATTCTAACTTAGGCCTTACCACAGTATTTTAGAAAAAATGCTGTCATTAATATTGCCTTGGGTAGAAAATACATGAAAGCATGAAATCAAATTTATACACTAAAATAAAGTTTATAAAACATGCAATTTCTCAGACCACACATTTTCTGCTGAACATTTTTTAGTGCTGGTGGCATTAGTTCTATATAACTTTCTTATCAAAGTTTTCACTCATAGGAAGAAATTGAAGATTTCTGTTTTTCCAGTTATAAGTTCAAGATTAATCTCTTTGAAGACATGCCGAAAGCACTTATATCAGATTTAACAATGGTTACTGTATTTAGAAAACACAAAATGAAAAACAAATTCTTTGCACAGGCTTTGGTCAGGATATCTGGGTTCTAATTCCAACAAATTCTTTCCCATACTCCAACCTAACTTACTTGTATGACCTTGAGAAATTCTGAATTACTTAAAAATTTATGAGTCAGATTTCTTATCTTTACAATTGACTAGATATTTATTTATATTGAAATGCAATGGAAAGAATTATCAAAAACTAAAGAGCTAATGTCCCCATTAAGTAGTACCTATTCTGCTTTAGAATCATTTATTTCTGGATAGGCCAAAATACTCTCACTCTACACAGAAAATAACAAATTTCTCCCTTTTTATGTTAATAACCCATTACTTTCAGTCATGTATTCAGATCTCAGAAGCAAGTTGACATGTGTCAAAATTAAACATGGAGTAGAAATACTAATGTCAGGAAGAATTTTTGCTGCCTGTGATTCAAGTTCTACACAAAAGAGAAACTACTTTTTTTAAAGGAGCTTAAATAAGGTTTACAAAAGTATGAGACACAAACACAAAGATTTGAATCTGTGCTAATGTTATCAACTGCTAGAAGGTTTTATAGACCTTAGGAAATTCTGCAAAGAGGCAAAGACAGACTGACATTGTTTTTGTTGTTTAGACTTTCAGTTTATTTTAAGATACTATCTGTACAAAACAATGCCATAAATAAAGGGGAATTTGACAGAACATCAAATCCTGCTTAGAGGTAAAGTGATAAGATACAGGCAAGGGAAGGCTGAGAGACAGATGAAGCAACTTTAGGTAATCAGAGTAAAAATCACTGCCTGATGGAATTCAAGCAACAAAAACCTCATTTCATAAAATACTTGATGACTCCTTATAGCGTTATAGCATTTGGGCTTTATGTTAGATGATATTCACCCACTGACAGGCTGACCCTCTTCTCCCCTAAGAAGTTATCGGTTCTCATAGGAAAGTAATTCTGTGGCTGTCTTGCCAAAGATGAACTCATGAATCAGTGATGTGGGTAGAGGTGGCATCCCAGATAGCATTCTGAAAAATCCATAAATTCTTTAAGAAAGGCTGTTTCACTACTGCTGTCAGATGCTATTATGCCTAAATCATGCAATTCTATTTGGAAACTCAAGGTGGTCTAGGAAAGTGCCCTAAGGAGCTAAAAGAAGAGAAAACTCTGAAAGTAAAAGTGCCAGGGTGACAGGATATTTTATTATTGCACAACGGTCAAGAAGAAAGGTGTAGGGCATGCCACTATTCAGTAACAATTTCAAACACTACAGTTTAGACCCAGACTATATCACACTATCGGTAAGATATGAAGTTTTAGGATCAATGAGCAAAATATTCTAAGTCAAATTTTAAGAATTATCAAACAAAGGGCCTCAATCAGGGTTGGCAGGGGACTAATAGTCTAAGAGTGCCAATATTTTGATGAACATCATGCATATACAAGTGATCTCATGACGGAACTTGCTCTATATTATTTGAAGACTCACTCATTCCATAAGTCTACTATATTTGACACACAATGAGCATTTATTCATATGTGACCTCGCATGCTTGGCACTTAGTCTAGTCACAAGCACATAATAATAGGTCAATAGTTGAAATGTGTTCCAAATATATTCAAAAGAAAGACCAATGATTTTAAGCATAAAGTTGGTTATATCAATTTATTTTTGGTAAGATAAATCATGAGAAAAATTAAAAATAAATACTACTGTTAGAAGTTTTTATTTTCTTTCATGTTTTCTTTTCCGATGGATAAAATTTTTATTTTTTATTTGTAATTGGGGTATAATTGATGTGATATTATATTAGTTTCAGATGTACAGCATAATGGTTTGATATCTGTATATATTGCCAAATGATCACTACAATAAATCCAGTTAACATTCATCATCATACATAGTTACACATTTTAAAGTTTTCTTTTAGTTTATGGTGGTGCAGAGGTAGTTGTCCTCTCTGGACTTCTTTTTGAAGTGCCTAAGGAAAGTGCATAGTCTTAACCACAAAAGTCCTGAAAACTAAGGCTTATCAGCAAAGATTACCAATCTCTGGGATTTTACCCTAAATGCTACACCTACAGGCTATAAACCCAGTTAAGATCCATCCTTTACAAGAGCAAAATGAATGGATTAATTATATTTTATTTACTATTTTTCTTTATTAATTCTGTCAGCCAACAAATATAACCATATGTTAAACTGGTAATAAAATTATGACTAGCTGGAGTGCTGTAGACTGAGTTCTCATAGAACGCTATGACAAAAAGAAAATTAGAGAATGATAGTTAAGAAAAAATACTGGAGGTATTGAAAGAGATTCTGGGAGCTGCTAAAGTATTATAAGAATACAAAAGTGTCAAAAGCTAATACAAATAGTACTTTGAACAAATAGCAGTATTGTGTTTAACAGCAAAATTAACTAGAAGCCTTTGCATTATATGAAGGAAGAGAATACATAATATAATTATCACTATTTCATAATTCTAAGGGTAGTTCTGCACAATTCAATAAGAGAAAAAATAAAGATTTAAATATTATAAAGTAGCAATTATTTGTAGAACTTATTATCAAACTGATAGAAAATAGATTTAAAGAAAAAAATTAATCTATTTATTGTATTCAGTAACATGACTGGTGGCAAAGTAAATACACACAAAGTCTTAATGTTTTATACAGTATAAAATATAAAATGTCAATTAAAAATAAAATTTTTATAACAATGAAAAATGAAATTCCTAAGAAAAAGCTTCACTGATACATAAGCATGCACACGCAAAAGCACATATAGTGATTATATGAAAAAAAAATGCACTGTTTTCATCAGTGACATTATAAAAAAAAGGCAAATATAGAATGAAACATTATCTGGCAAAGAGAGGGAGGCAGGATTGAGAAAGTGGAGAGGAGAGAAGAAACTAGAGCTCTTTTAACAGTTCCATTCTAATATTCTAATCAGCAGGTACATACTGAGAAACTTTCCCAGTTTCTGTCCCTGAACAAATTGTTTACTTTTTGGTATTCATCAATGGTGGTAGTATCTTACTCCCTTACATTAGCCGAAACATCGAAAATAGTTATAAAAATTTCTAGGGTGCCTGTTGCAGGAGACGAAAAAATTACAAAAATCCACTGTAGCTTCCTTTGGGTTCTAAGAAGCAAGCACCTAAAGAGGATATTATGCTGATAGATATCAATATCATTTTGGATTTGCTTTTCCCTTTCCTTTCCTCCACCCCTCACCAGATATTTTTGCTTAGAGATAATCAATGCCATCTGGAACTGGAGGACTTTTTTCCAAATATCAGAGACTAACAAGACACCACTGGGTTAATTTGCCCATTCAAACTAAAATGCAATGATGGGGTTAGACTCAATGATGAATGTAGTAAAGGGATGATTTAGTTCCTCAGAGTTAATATGGTCAGTTGGACCATCTTCTCAGTCATATCAATCTTGAGAAACTGGCTCTCTGATTTAATCTGCCTCAACCAGAGGGAAGTGCCAACAACACCTACAGCAACTGACCTGCCAGAAATCAGTTAGGAAAGTGAACGATTCCACGTTTGTGCTAACAGCAAAGAGATAAGAAATTCTGCCGACAACCATTCGAAATGCAGTGAGATTCAGAGATTAGATCCAGAAGACAGAAAATGTACACCCATTGTTCAAGAATTTATGGAGAAAATTCATCATTTCATTTTGTTCAGAATATGCCTAAAAGCATATTCTCTCATTTTCTATTTCATAACACAAACTATTTCCTGGCAAGTCAGGACAAATTCTTAAAGACTACCGATTAGGGTTTTAGGTAATGTCATCCACTCTTACAAAAGGCTTCAGATGTGGTGAATTTAATTCAGGGGGTACTGGAGAGATACTAAAAGAATGGTATTTCCCATGACCAAGTGACTGAGGTGCACCATTTATGCATGACTCAGAGAAACTGTGTTTGGCATTAATCGTAATAAATGCAATTAATCCCGTTGAAACTGGTGTGCCCTCAATGTAAACCTGGCTGCAGTCTTTACCTTTGCACTATTTCATTAACTATGCAGAGTATCCCCAATACATTATTTTCTTGCATAAATTATCCAGGGTCAGTTTCTATCACTGGCAGTCAAGAACCCAGATTGATACACAATAAAAATGCATTTATGTTCAAATCTTATATTCCCTGTAGTTAAAATCACAAATAAAGCAAAACCACAAGTAGTCAAAAATATTATTAGGTATTATCTTAGGAATGCGGACCCATGTAAGAACACTTGATACAAAAGAAGGGATAATTTTTAAGGAAATTGCAGACCAACTAGCATTATTTGCAGATGATACAATTATAAAATTAGAAAACCCAGAGAATCATCTAAATTTCTCTATATTAATAAATTCAGAAATATGATTGGATATATATCAATGAAATATATTTTAAAAACCAAATCATTAATAACCCAATTGGAAGAAAAATAGAAACAAATATTTCATATGCATAATAGAAACACATATGCTCCCTTTCTCTACAGAGGTTGACAGGAGTTATCCTCTCTTTTTTCTCTACATCTACTTCATTTCATACACACAGACACACCCACACACAGATACACATACTAAATCTTCCCTCGATGACTGAATTTATAGATCTCATTAAATTTCCTTATTATTCAGCAATATTTTTTGCTCTTAATGATATCAATTATCCTAATGCTTTCTGCTAAATTTTCTTTAATGTCAGTATCAAGAAATAGTTGAAGTTATAAGAACCTCCTTTCCCAGCATGTCCTCATGATTCTTTTATTAATTTTCCTACCATTTGCCTATAAATTTTTGAAATCCTCATATTAAGTTTTTCCTAGGGAAATAAAACAAGTATATATATATATATATATATATATATATATATATATATAAAAAATCCACGGAAGGTTATCTGTATATACTGGATTTGTAACAATGAGACAATACCAACCCTACATTTAGGCTTTAATTTATTCAGTTCTAATTTTCTGTTTTGAGAAAAACTCTTCTTCACCAAGTAAATAACAGAGTAATGATGGCATCCTTCTTTTAGATCCCGGCCTTGATCTCAAGATGATGAGACTACATTAATCACAAAGTAACAACTGAAACAATAAGAATTGTCCGTGACCTTGACAGAGAACCAACTACAATGGTAAAGGGACAGTTACTTTCACCAGCTTTAAAACTTTTATACAAATAGGTGGTATTCTACATCTAAAGCAATCAAATCCTTCACTTAAATTATTTAGCGGGGAAATACTTAATATTAATATAATTAATACTAGTTTCTTTCCAAATGTATTCAAAGCTATGAAATAAAAAATTTTCTTGCACAAATTTAGATGCATCTTTTCTCAAGACGGTATGGTATTTGACAGATTTGAAATCAACTCTTTGTCACTGCCTAGAGTGAGTTAAAAATAGCTAATGATGGAGTGAGAAGAGATAATGGAACTCCCATATTTCCATTTTAATTAGATTTTAACTTAGTCATTCTTTGTCTTTCTTACACACAACATTTTGAATTTGAAGAGCAATTCCTGCTAAATAAATGAAAAACAAAATCAAATGAGAAATTCAAAGCCTCATGTTTCCATCCCTGGCTGTGATGTGTTATCATGTATTACAGGCATAATTTATGAGTAAACATTAAATTAAATGCTAGAGAATGAAATCAAAATGGTTTATTAACAATTTACAATATCTGTCTGATAGACTCGAAGACTTCTAAAAGAAGCATTTTCTTTAAAACTATTTTTGCTAACATGAAAGTTGGTGTTTACGATGGAAGAAAAATACTAATTGCAGACAGTTTTATTTGTTATATAATTAATTCTGCAGCATACGTAAATAGAGATAAGAAATGACAGAAAAAGATGGAAAATAACTTTCTCCTAAAGAGAGAGGCTTAACTGTGATCTGAAACAATTTCATGCAAAATAAAATGGAGTATTTCAGGGTAACTTTGTGACTAAAAAAAACAACTCCAGCATTTTGGTTTATTTTTTAAATGTCATTGTGATAAATTTCACCAATAAGTTTTGTATTTTTATTGCCTCAGGTTTATTCCTAAAGATAGGCAAAGCAAAGAGCAGCCATTGCTCAATATCATTCATTTAATCTCCTAAGATTTAGTTACTAAGACAGCTACAAAGGGTGGAAAAGTTTTATGTATCAATTAAAACACAATTGACAAGCTCCCTGACTTTCATACCACAACAAACTAATTCTCTTTCCTTTTCTTTTCCTCTTGCATTTGTGTTTGTGAAATCCTATGTCATGCTCTGTGAAATTCTCACTAGAATGGAAATCTGAAGTCTTGAGTTTTAACGCCCTAACACTCTCTGGTATTGTCACTATGGCAGTCTTTTCTTTTTTTTCTTAAGGTTTTCTTCTTGTCAAATAACTCTGAGTCTCTAATTTTCTAATTCAATCCATGTAAAAATGTAAACAATTCATCCTGATATTAATTATAATTTCTCTGAAAGAATAAACAAATGCTGGCTTTTTTTAATACATGAAGACTAGCATATGGAAGAGCAGGTGAATTACAGTGGGTTATGTTTTTCCTTTGGTGGTCTCAAGTGTACATTTTGAAAACTGAAAGTGTGGAAACTATATATATCCAAACATGATTATGACTTACTGAATTTCAGTCAGAGAAATCAGTGTTACAAAGTAAAAGCACCATAATAGGAAACTTTATATTCTCCTAAATACTGCCTTTTATTTCCCTATTTACATTTTATCTCTTCCTATAAATACAGAAGTTAGTCTCAACATATAACTTCCAGTTTATCAAATGAAACACCAGAAGCATTCCATTTCCTCTTGAAAACACAATCTGCAGGTTAGATAGTTCATTATTAATTGACAGCACAATCTAAAATACACGGTTCAAATGAAAATCCACCAATTAGGCCAAATATCTAAAAGGAATTTTATGTATAACTTAAAATATGTATAATTACGTATCATCTACTAATCAAAATGTTGAGAATATTATACACTCATCATATAGTATAGCTCCCAACTTTGAGAGGAATTGGGTTGGCCTCTAATTTTCCGAATACTACACAGACTTAATTTTCTCAAGTCACTGAATGTGCTCCTATCTCTCAAGGATGAAGCCACACCATCCATGTTCACAGAGTCTCACCTGCTAAGTCCTGCCAGACATGCTTGGCAAGCACAGTCTCTTCATGTAGGCAAAGCTCCATGCAAAGCAGATTATAGAAACTATTTTTTAGTCAGAACATAGACATACAGTGAGAATTACCTGATCACTGTGATACCCCTATCATCAACGAGATAGACAGACATAAGTCAATCTCTTTTAAGTGACACAGAGAAGGAAGGAACAATTACCTCTGATTACCCAGGGGTCATAGAAAATATAACCAAAACTAATCTAGAACTTTCAAAGTTATCTGAATCTGACCTATATCCTAGTATGGTTTCTTCGTTACTATGATTATTTAAAAATGTTATTAAAGCAAAGACCTAATGACAATTTGTGCAGAGCACTTAGAACAATGTCTGTAATTCAATCAACTCTTAATAAGTGTTATCTCTAATTCCATAACTCTCCTTATGCCAGAGAATTTTTATAGACAGTAAACAAATCGACCTTATTCAGGTTTCCATTCATGAAAAAAATGGGTTCTTGCCCTCTAAAATGTGCAAATATTAAACATTTTATAAAACATAAAAAGAATACCTGCAGGTACACTCTGCATAATGCCCCAAATTTCTTGAACAATGTTAATGACTCGAAGGAAAGGGAGATTAGGCATAACTCAGTCAAAAATAACATCGTTAAACTGATTATTTTAAAATACTGACTCCGGTAGTGGAAGCCAGACACTGATAGTTACAATATTTGTTTCAGCAGTACAATGTGTTTGTTAAGGAGATGAACACATTATAAACCCATTTCCCTAATGCACACAAATTCTATTCCAAGCTAAATGTGTTCTTATGTCTTCTGCTTTAGTCACAAATACAGAGGATTTCTTGTTTAGCTATTGCATGTGTCTATTTGTTTATATTTAGTTTTTTTTTCTTTTGCTTGTTTCCTGTTTAAAATTTGTTTCACATTACCAATAGAAAAATTAAGCACAATTGCCTTCAAAAAGACCTGACTTTTAAAAAACTCTTTCTTTAAAAGAAAAATAGTCTTTAAAATGAGATGAACATATATAGAGAAATTTAGCATGTAGCAAATGCAAGACTAGTTAAGGATCCTCGCTATGCTCATAGTAGACAACAGAGACCCAAGAGACAGTCTTAGAAGCCACAGCAGATGGCCCTGTTAAGCCAGAGCAGGCCAATTAAGGATGTATCTGGAGCACTCTGTTGCACATGGAGGACAGGCAGAACAAAAGTAGGAGGCCCTGAATTTAGTAACTGTTCAGATTGCAAAGCCACGAGAAGTATGCCCCTGGGAGTGAGATGCTTTTTATTTGGATGGTGACTTTTTTTTTATTCATTGTGATCAGCAGTTAGGGATTCTTGACTATGCTGGGTGTTATTTTAACGATTCAAAGCAGCACAAATGAAGCTTAGTTGCCTGTTGCTGCGTTTTTATTTAGTTCACATTTATTCCCTAGGGCGCATGTCTTTTTAGCAGCCCTAATACAAGGTCCTTGTCTAGAACACATCCAAAGAAAAAGAACAGAGCAAGTCACCAAAGAGTTTTAGCTTATTTCTTAGACAGTTGGGTTGAATTATTCTTGGGAAAAAAACAGTTTTAAAATACCAGTTGTTTCTCTAAGCTACCTGGGTGGCTCTGCCTGCTCTCTAAAAGTATAAGAGAAAAAGAAAAAAACCCAACAACATATTTGGAAATTACTTTTGAATATGACCTGTATACAATTACAGACAGATGCAAATTGTCTGATCTTATTGGGAGGGGGTATTATTATGCAAGTATTGCTACATAGCTGAAGTTACAGAAAAAACAAGATTCTTTTTTTTTATTATTATTTTCCCCAGTGGGACTAACATTCTCACTTAGCCCTGTGACTTAAGGCACTAAAGTCCACTCCTAAAATGTAAATGTCATTTGAGAAGATTATTTCAAATTAATTACTTGATCACTTGGGGAAAGGGGATATTTGTTAACCTCTATTTGTCAGGTAGTATGTTAGATACTTTCAAAATTTAATTCAAATGATTCAGATACAGAGCAGATAGCATTATTTCCATTTTAAGTATGATGAAACTGAGGCTCCGTGAGCTTAAATAATGTGCTTAAATTTGCATTGCTAGATTAATCTGAACATTAGTCATTCAAAGTCCAAATACATCTCTTTTTCACTGCATTGCTTCCCAACTAGGGGCCTTGAGAAAATTATTGGGGACACCATGTTTTAAAGGTAGGAAGGCTACAGGTGTCAAGAAATGTTGAAAAACACTGTTACTGTGGAAAACTTTCAGTAGTCTTTAATCAATGGGAAAAACTTTAGTAGTCTTCATGGAATGAGAAAAAGAAGAATATTCAAAGGAGGCATTTGCAAACATGTGTGTGCTTTACGCATGGGGTGAGTTGTGGTTTCACAAAATATTTTCCTAAAAAATGTTGACATTCCTGAATGGTGTTTGGGTATAGCCATGGAATTAAGGCTTCATGCTCCCAAATGAGAACTGTTAAACCATTAGCCCAAGCTCCTGGAATTTGTCTAGAAGATACAGACTCAGATTATTTGTTCTAAATGAATGTAAAAAGTTCTTCATTCCTGGTTATAGGATGGAATCCAATTCCTCTACACAAATTCCTTATCAACCAGATGATTTAGGGCAAATATCTTCAGTTTGGGGCTTATGTTTCCTCTTCTACAAAGTAAGTTGATTACGTTGATTATGCTTTTAAAAGTCCTTAAAATATTTTTTAGGAGTTTAGGGAGAGTAACAGAGCCACTTGCATAAATACCAAGGATTCTTTGGGCTACATTTCACAAGTCACTGGATATCTAATGTCACTCTCAGTTTCTAGAAAATTTACTAAATTACTACCTAATTCCTTACTGAAGTATAGAAACTCTTTAGTATTCTCCAAAACAGAAATGACCTTAGTCTCATCTGACACATCCTTTTGTAATCAAAGACATTTGTAAGTCATCACATATTCTCTGATTTAAGATTAAAAGTTGGTCTGAACACATGAGGGAAAAAGGCAAATGAGACATTCTCCAGAGAGTGTTTGCTCCATTTCCTCAGCTCCAATACACTGGTGCTTGACAGTAGTGGAGTACTGAGCTTTGTGAATTATAGATATGTTAATATGAAGTCTTCTTATCCTTACATTGTGAAAACTCACTAATTCCTTTTCAAATTCTATATGGAACAAACAAAACATGTCTGGAACCTAGATATTAACCCTAGGTTTGTGACTAAGTCAAGTTTGTTTAAAGTAATGCGAGTATGGTACAAAATATGAGCAATTAGTGTTATTACTTTCACAGGTTGTTCTATTTAATTTCCACTTCAGCACTGGGTAGCAAGCAGATCTTCACCTCACTGCAAATAAGTCTGAATGCCATACAGTTTTCATGTGTGGACTAAGATGAGTGTCTTCTTCTGTAATTTAACTGTAAGTTTTAGTTGAGTCCCTAGAGATCTCCAATTCCTTTATAGGGTGGTGGATTCTCCATGCCAAGCCAACTGCACACTGTAGCAGCTGCTGCCGAAGGAAGTGTCATAAGAAAACTTTCTCCCTTCTCCTCTGTTACCTCTCCCTGTTACTAGTTCTGAAAATCCACTCTGTTCAGTGCCAAGAAAATGCCATCTGCCTCCTACCCAAAAGCAACAGTTCCCAGCATAAGTACACAATTTCTCAACCCTGTAGTAGGAGGTTGTGGAAGTAAAATTAGAGTTAGAAGGAAAGAATCCACAGCTTACATCTTGACATACCTTTTTAATTGATGCTTTAGTGTATTCTTGCTTTCTAAAAAAAAATTTCTTACTACACAAATGGGAACTTTAGAATCATTGTCTCTCCATGAGAGTGAAAATGAGGTCTTAAAATTAAATTGGTCTCAAGCACTTATATCTACTCTAAATGACCACATGTATGACTGGAGCAAAATACTAACTAGGTTTATAAGACAACCAATTTCTTAAATTCAGATTCTTAATTACTTTTTTAGATGTTCAAAAAGGAATTTTTTTGTTACAAAAATTAACTTCTTAAAGATACTTGCAAGAAATAATTCTAATCTTCTCCAAATAATTCATAAGTAGACTAAAGCTTTCATGAAATATGAAAGCAGATGGTGGCAAAGGTAAAACCCATTAGCTAATAGCAACGTGATCTTATGTAAATTATATAATCTCACTAAGCCTCATCTATAAAATAAATAGTTTTACAGATGAAATGATATAATTTATATTATTGGGTGATTCCTTCATAGGGTAGCTTTGTAGATTAGAGGATGCAAACATAGTTCTAGATACATCATAAACATCCAATTCTTTATATTTTAACGCTGTGCTCAGGTACCACTGACTTGGTTTGGGATGTCAAATAAAATAATGTGCTTTGCATACATTGCTCATTTGTAAAATGATGGTGCACTTGTTACTTGTCATAATCAAATAAATGAGAGTTGGCTTAGTAGAAGATAAAGCTGAAAGTGTTAAGCAGAGGTCACTTTATGAAAGGCTTGATAAATCATAATATATACATAAATGTGTGTGTGTGTGTGTGCGCGCGTGCGTGCGTATAAAATTTCATGGATTCATATCAATATCAATTTCCTGATCGTGATGGTGAATAATTATACAGCCAATTTCCATTGGGGAAAACTAGTTAAAATGTACACAGAATCTCTTGATACTATTTCCTGCAACTTCATGTGGCTCTAACAATTATCTCAAATTTTAAAAAATGGACATAGAAAAATATATGCTTTATCTTCAGTCAAATGGGTAGCTATTGGTGTGCTTTATACAGGTGACTGGAAATATCAGATTGTTATTTTAGATAGATTGTTTAGAAAGCAACATAATGGGGAGAGAAAAAAATGAGGGAAATATATAAAGAAAACTAGAACTTCCAAGGAGGATTCTCAAGAGATTGACAGGAAAAGGGCAAGGATAGTTAGGATAAAGAGAAAAGTACTCTTTGAGACAAATGTTGGGTGAAGAATGGATAAGAATGTATAGTTTCTTAGACTTGATTATAAGGCAAAGAGAGTAATCAAGAAAGAGGTTCCCATTTTAAATGGAACAATTGGATCATGGTGCGTCCATTTACTCAAATAACTAACAGTGAAGGACAAGAAAGTAGAGAGCAGAAGGTAAAGAATAGTGAATTATGAAGAATTGGGTTTAAGATTTGGGGACAAAAACCAATGGCCAGGAGGCAGCTGAGTATATACTTCTGAATTTCAGGAGAGATGTCTAATTCAGTGTCATATGTACATACATAGTGCTTAGAGTTTTGGAAGTAGATGAACTCACCTAAAAAGGGTGTGTGAAGTGAAAAAGAAAGAGAATTTAGGATAGAACAATGAATTCTGTGCTCCTCTTATTTGAGCAAGTAATAAACAAACTTGTCCTAATAAATATATAAAATGTTTAGGAGGCTACATACCCTTAATACAGAGAAGCTATGAATATAAAAAAAGGGTACTATATTAATACTGAGTCTCTACCAATAAAGTAAGTTATTATATAACATGGCTGAAGAATTCAATGATACAACTAATGTAACTTAGAGACTTGCTTTGTGTTTGCTCTTAGTGCTATGATCTTTCTTTCCTTCTTTCTTGCTTTCCTGAGTCCGCATCAATTTCTTTCATCTCATTTTGTTCTATCACACAAGTCAGCAAATGAAGCAAATCTTATTGTAAAGTGTTGAATTCATGTATGCTACATTAAATATACTTTTCTTCCTCACAGTTCCTTTCTTGTCACTAATTTTCCTTTTCCGTCTAACTCATATTCTTCCTTAGTATTACTTTGAAATTCATTAACAACTTGTCTTCTGAAAACATCTTGAGTGTTATTTTTTTTATATCTCTGCTTTGCTGTACATGTTACTATTATTCACATAAATGCAATTTTTAAGAATTTATTTTTTAGAGCAGTTTAAAGTTCAAAGAAAAACTGAGGAAGGTACAGATTTTCCTACCTTCACACTTGCATAACCTCACCCACTTTCAACATCTTCCACCATAGTGATATATTTATTACAACTGATGAACTTACACTAACACATTATAATAATTCAAAATACATACTTTACAGTTATGTATGTACATTCTATGAGTTTGGACAAATGCATAATGGTATGTATCTACCATTACGATATCACATATTTTCACTGCTCTAAAATCTGTACTCCACCTAGTCATCACTTCCCTTCCACTCTCTGAAACTCCTGGCAGCCACTGATCTTTTAATGTCTCCATAGTTCTGTTCTTTTTAAAATGTCATGTAATTGGAATCATAATATATAGTCTTTTCATATTGGTTTCTTTCACTTAGTAACATGCATTTAAGTTTCCTCTATGTGTTTTCTTGGCTTGGTAGCTCATTTTTTTTTTTTTTTTTTGAATTGAGTAATATTCCACTGTCTGGAAAGACTACAGTATATCCATCCATTCACCTACTGATGGACATCTTGGTTGCTTCCAAGTTTGGGCAATTATGACTAAAGCTGTTATAAACATCTTGTGAATGTTTCTGAATGGATATAACTTTTTAATTTCTTTAGATAAATACCAAGGAGTATGACTGCTGGATCATATGGTAAGAGTATGTTTAGTTTTGTAAGAAAGAGCCAAAGTGGCTTCCAAAGTAGCTGTACCATTTTGCATTCCCACCAGCAATGAATGACAGCTCCTTTTGCTACACACTCTCACTAGCATTTGGTGTCATCTGTGTTCTGATTTGGGGCATTCTCATAGGAGTCTAATAGTACATCATTGTTTTAATTTGCACTTACCTGATGACATATGATGTGGAACGTATTTTCATATGATTAATTACCATCTGTACATCTTCTTTGATGAGATGTCTATTAAGATTCTCCCATTTTTTAATTGGCTTGTTTATTTTCTTATTGTTAAGTTTTAAGACTTCTTTGCTATTCTAGATTACAATCCTTTATCAGATGTATCTTTTGCAGATATTTTCTCTCAATCTGTACTTGTCTTGTAATTCTCCTGACTTTGTCTTTTACAGAACAGTTTTTAATTTAAATGAAGATCAGCATATAAATTGTTTATCTCATGGATCATATCTTTGGTGTTATATCTAAAGAGTCATTGCCATACCCAAACCAAGGTCTTCTAGGTTTTCTCCTACATTATTGATGGGGCTCATGAATAGCCTTGCCAAGATGTACCACTGACATGTGAATTATTTTGAGCTGAAGGTAATCAACACCCCGTAGGCTCAAAAAAACTTTTAACTCTCCCTTAAAGAATTTAAATTAGGGTCCTTGTCAATAATAACATTTATCACCAGGAATAACTTTTTATGACCTATCTATAGTACAGGGCACACTTCCAATTACTGAAAATCTGTTCTTCTTATTATCCTGTGAATGACCTTCCTTCCCTGTGAAGCCCCAAGTGCGTTATTTCATCCTTAGATTAGAAAGTCAGATACCTCATTTTTTGTTTCTCTCTCTGAATCTCTCATGTATGTGGGGTCTCTGATTCTCTCACATATGGGGATGGGGAAGTCCCATACATACATATAGAATTATATTTGGTTATTTTCTCTTGTTAATCTGTCTCATGTAGATTTAATTAATAGGCCAGTCTGAAAAGAACCTTGAATGGTTGAAGAAAGTATCTTCCTTACCCACATTATCATCTAGGAGTTTCATAGCTCTGTGTTTTACTCTTAGGCCTATGATTCATTTTAAGTTAACTTTTATGAAGGGTATAAAGTCTGTGTCTAGATCCATTTTTTTGTGTGTGGCTGTCCAATGGTTCCAGCATCATTCGTTGCAAAGACTCTCTTGGCTCCACTGTACTGCCATTGCTCTTTTGTCAAAGATCATTTGACTATGTTTATGTGAGTCTATTTCTAGACTAACTATTCTGTTCCAATTATATATTTGCCTATTCTTTTGCCAACATCACACTGTCTTGATTACTATAGTTTTATAGTACTTGAATGGATTTTTTTTAATTATTTCATATCATTCCCAAATCACTATCTTTAGTAATTTAATACCAAGTCATAATCTCTTTATTAAAATTTACTCTTATAATACTCTAACTACAGATGTAAGGTAAGGTATATAGAAACAACTCTATAGAAATTCCATGTTATTTATGCCCCCATAGAATTCCACTGTGTTAGATACTGTCACTTCTGCACAGGAGTGGTCCATTAGTTCTGATGCTTGACTCACAGAAATGATAAAGCCAGTATTGTCTATTTAATCATGCCCCAAGGATGTCTTCAAGCTACTATAACTGAATAATCTAAACCTTAAAGAAATCTATCACACTTTTATTCACCCTTTCAAAAATTTTGTTGAACTAGACACACTTAAGTATATTTGAAATTCATGAATATTGGCAGATATTTGGCTTTGTGAGATCATGTAAAGCAGTGTTTCTTAATATATATTCTTTGTAGCCACTGTTATTTAGTTTAGTAGCAAAAGAGTTAAAATTTGCAATTTGGGTCCCTGACTCCTGTGACAATATTTCTGAAATAAAGAAAGAAAACTCAGAGCACTTTTTAAACAGAAGCAAGAGGAAAAAAAAATGATCCTTCACTGTCTATAGAATGGGAAAACAGTGACAACTGGAAGGGTTATCACCAGCAAGGCTATAAAGGTAGGTGTTCTGTGTGAAAGTTCTTTTAGATAAAGTTGTTTTAGATAAAAGGATATATGTAAATGTAATGAGACAAGGGTTTTTTTTTGATGTGTGAATACTCCCAGCAAGGTAATCTGATGGAACAGACAAACCCCTGACTGCATCCCCAAGTCACTGGTTAAAATTTAGAATAAAGTTGTGTTTGTGTGTTAAATTTCACCAAAAGTCCTTACAGGAAGAGTCAAAGGCAATGATCTAAAAAACAAGGTCACCATCAAAGAAAGGAGAAGATAGCCAGGAGGAGAGGAGTAGGTACCCAGGCAGGAAAACCAACTAAGAATCATAAAAAGATGATCTGAGAATATTTGCGGAGCAACTGCTTTTCTTGAATGGAAGTAACCTAGTAAGTGGCCATAGAAAGCTGTCTAAAAATATGCCACATAGAGGGATGGAGAAAGGCCCAAAAGCTCCAATTTGATCCACCAGTTATATGGATATACTAGTGTATTGAGCAAGAACACAGTAGAATAAAAAACTGCTGTGAAGAAAGGCACTGAAAGCTTTAGAAGTGTGGCCTGAGCTAGGTTCACAATTACAGTCAGGCAGGAAAAAAACAGACAAGTTTTCACATGGCTTTTCATGCATTTATTTACTCAATAAGCTGCTACCACATCCTGGGAACCATGCTTCCCATTGTATCCAAAGCAAAGAACAAATTTATAAAGTTTTTGGTTCTATGGAGCTCATATATAGTAGAGCGAGACAGATAATAAACAAATACATATACAACAGTTAATTGATTACACATGAAAAAGAGAAAAAAAATAGTTAAATAAGAGAGATGAATGGTTCTAGGGTCAAGTGGGTGTAGGTACTGCTTTATATGAGTAATCAAGAAACATCTTTAATAGGAGTTGACACTTGAGTATGGTACCAAGGTAATACTTGAGTGAGCCCAAAAGAAGAAACCGTTGCCAGTTACATAAATCCATAAGAATAAATAAAATAAATAAATTACCTTATGTTTAGATTCCAAAAGAATTTTTTAAAAATCTGTTTTGCAGAACAAAGTTTTCACTTTCACACAGTAGTGTGTCCATTTCTCCCTTGGGTCCTTATAAGTAAGATACTAAATGATATTGCAGAAAATGCCTTTTGATAAGGTTATTTTAATATAAATGTTCCTTGCAACACATCTCGATATAAGGCAATGGTGTAACACTATTGTTTTCAATATCTATTAAGACCAAACAATGTGGTGGTTCAAATACATAGTTTGTGTTATTCTAACTTGATCCAGGGTGCAATTGAGAAATTTTGAGAAATTTTAGACACTAATCATTACCCATAAACATGAATCTAGCAGCATTTCTGAATCATTATCTTAATAAGAGAGGCAGAGAAAAAATGTGAACTCAGTCTGGATAGCATTTCCACCCAGTGCAATATTTCTGTAGAGTATGGCTGAATTAATAGACCATGCATAAGTGGCTAGCAGTAGTCAAAAAATCACTTAAGTTTACAGTTATGCCACCCTGAACAAACCCAATCCCATCTGAATTCGGAAGCTAAGGAGGGTCGGTTAGTACTTGGATGGTAGACGACCTAGGAAGACCAGGTGCTATAGGCCTAAAAAATTAAAAATAAGGGATTGTAAGCAGACAAGTCCTTGCAATCTGTGAGATCAACCAAGGGTTGCCACACACACACACACACACACACACACACACACACACACACACACACACACTCCCTTAAAAAATAAAGAAAAAAGAAAAGACAATTTAAATTTTACTCCCACAATGGAAATAATTTTAAATACATGCCAACCAAAAAGAATATTATTTTCCCTTATATAGTATTACTTCATATTTATTAATCTTAAGAATGTTTGAATTCCCATTAGTGAATGGAAAAATATTACAGCCGACACTAGAAAAATATCTGAAGTGAACTTCCTCTAATGTGACTAAACTATTCTCTCACTATAATTATACTTTGACCTAAAATACTGTAAGTTTTAACATTTCCACCCAAGAACTTTTATCAAATAAATTGGTTTGAAGAACTAAATATTATTATTCTTGCCATTCTGCTTGAATATATGAAGACACACACACGCATATACATACAAACACAGGGTCCCTCAGAGATAGTGCAGTCATCTGTGGAGCACTATCATATATTCTGCAAAGCACATGCAAGATACCTCTTGCAAATTACCATCATTTTACCTAGTTAATTGAAAGATTATAGAGCATGTTATAGAATCAGGCTGAACAGGATTTAAGCCTGCTTCCTGCCACTTACAAATTATGCAAACTTGGTTGGGTAAATGACTCACCCTCTCCAAGTCTATTTCTTCATCTGTTAAATGAGATTGTTAATGATACTATACTCTTAGGATAGAGGTGAGAATCAAATTGATGCCATTCTCCTGGTCTATGTAGGCGACATATGCTGATCTCTTTTCTCCCATCTAATTTGTTTCAATAGTCATGTTAACTAGCATTGATCCAAAAAATGCATAAAAATTTCATACATCTGTGAAAATATTGTGCATGAGAAATTAAAATTCTGATGACTTTGCTTTCTATATTCTAAAACTAACATTATTTCTGCATTCAAATTTTTAAAAATCATTTTACATTTTATAAATCCACTAAATGTGAGCTATTTCTTTTTGTAAGCCATTGTCGAATATGTGATGAATTATAAAACAATTTATAGTATGCATCTTAAAGGAACTACTATACTTAAAATGCACTATTATCTTCATAGTAGTAGTCTAATTATTTTATGATTATATATATTATACTATAACATAAGTATGATGTGTTACATTATAATTTCAGTTTCATATCAGAGATCTAAAAGACAGGGCTTCCTAACTTCCCATTCCTTTACTGTATGCTTGTTTTGGGCTTCCATGTCTGTCTATGAAGCTTTTTGTAATAAACTTTTAATTGCTGAATTCCATGTACTAAGGTCAATTAAAAATAAACTGTCAGAGTAGACCAATCATCTGAGCTGGGTTGACCAATTTTCGTATCCAAGCGCACAGATCCTAGTAAAAGTCAAGATTCAGAAGTGGGTAAGTGTAGTAAACAAGGCCAAGAGAAAAATACAGATTTATACCTATCTCAAGCAATCTCTGATACTGTCCTATACTATAAATGGAAAAAAAAATGACTAAGCATATATATTACAATTTAGACAACCCTGATTGCAAAACATCAGTAACGTACAGGATCAAATCTGAATCTGGTCATCTTTATGGTTTAAAGACACTGTTAGCGAGCAGTTGATCATTAAAACACCACATATGATACCAATGCTATCCAGTCTCCTCTACCTCTAGGGCACATTGGAAGACACACTTCCCACATCCCTAGAAAGTAGAAAAGACATGGCTTGTTCTCCCAAATGGTCTGGGAGTGAAAGAGATATGTGTCACTTCTAGGCCAAAGCATTTAATTGCTACCGTGTTAGCTTTTCTCTCTTTTCCCCTTCCACAGTAATCATGGTAAAGTATCCAAATTGTCATAATAAAGCTTGAAAAATCAAGCCAAGTCAGAGAAGACAGATACTTTGTAGAGTTGCTCAGACTCTCATCAAAATCCACGTTATTGGAACACTAAAAGGTTAGGGCTTCTTGATACTGTGATCTAGCCTAACCTACATGCACTAATAAGTCAAGTGGTAAGTAGATGCAATAATATTGCTGATGATGGTACTAAGCCTGCACCAGCAATATGCTCAAGCATCTAGATATCATAAAACAGTATTTCTCAGTCTGTATTCCTTATATCATTAGTTACATAGAATGGTCAGGGAATACATGGCCAGGAAACAAGACAGCTAGGTCACCTCATTAGAAATTCACAGTACAAATGAGCACAATAAAGATTCTGAGATTTCTGCATGAAAGTATTAACATACACTAGAGGACTGAGAAGAGCTTCATTGAGAAAGTGGCACAGAACTGAGCTCTGAAGATAAGCAGAATGAGGGTAACGCTATATTGAAGTAATTTTTTTGGTATCTGCTCATTTTCTTATATAATCTAACCAATGGAAGAAAAATCTTAACTATGTCATGACTGCATATGATCAAGTATTTTATAAAAACTCTTTCTTTTTTCTCATTTTTTCAGGACAGATTTGCCTCATGTAGGAAACAGAAGCGTTCTGTTGTTGTTTTACCAGATCATAATTTCCAGTAGCATGTCTTTCTGGGGTGGTGGTGGGGAGAGGGCACATGAGGGTGACTGGTCTGCCTAGACTGAGGTAGTTATAACTATCTACTTCTGCCAGTCTATGTGGGCAGAAGTCCTTGTCATATCATCCATCATCTTTTTCAAAAATGAAGTTTCTTTTGTTTTGCTTTGCTTTGCTTTAAAAATCTCTGACTGATGCCTTCATCTATCTAACTTGCTTTCAAACACGCAAGAAAACAGAAGGGACATGTGTATAACAGTCAGAAAGAATAGTACGCATAAATACTGTAAGCCAAAAAGAAACATGGTAGATTTAAACAGCTGAAAGACCACTGTATCTGGAGAAGGAATTGAATGGTATAAGATGAGTATAGTAAAGTACACAGGGGACACATGTGATCTGGTAAAACAACAACAAAACTCTTCTGTTTCCTACACAAGACAAATCTGTCCTGAAAAAATGAAGGGCTTCGGTGCCAGATGATGCATTTTGCAATATATTCCAAGTAAAATAGAAAATCATTAAAATATTTAAATAAGGCAATAGATTATATTAATTTATATTTTAAATATAAATAAATTAGATGAGGTAAGAGAATGGTTGCTGGGAGAGCAGTATAAAGGTCCTGATTAGCTTATTCAAGAAACAAAAAAAAAAATAACGTTTAGACTAGGGTGATGACCATATACAAGAAGAGAAATCAGATTCTGTGATCTTTAGATAGATAAATCATCCCTAAGATTCTGGCTTTCACAGATAACTTGAAGGTGGTACATCAACTAACATGTTCTTGAGGTATTTTCATTAAAGTAGCTATTTACTCTGCTTTTTGATGTGTCCAGATATCCCTAATAAAATAATAATATCTATCTTCTTGCTCTATTTTACACAACTTATTGCTTTAGCATCAAATATTAGGACAGTATAATAAGAGCACTGGACCATTAAGTGACTTATCTAATTTCATCCATCTATTAGAGTAAGAAATGTGCTACAACCCAGGATTCCCAATTTCCAGTCTTGTGTTCTGTGTAGCATATTCTGCTACATGAAGCACATTTTGATTATGTCTATTTTTTTCTCCAAAAACTTTAAAACTTGACATTTGCTTACCAATTAAAATCCAAACTCTTTAGTAGGTAATTTTAGGCTCTGTTTGATCTCTGTTTAACTTCCCACTTTGCCCTTAATAGTAATGATTTTAGTTATTAAATATTTATTATTTATTAAATATTTTAAAAATTATTTGAGGTTGACTGAATTATCTTAAAGGAACGCCTCATTTATATCATTCACTTTAAAATGCTTATGCCTATATATATTTTTTTCTTTGTAAAATATGCAGTCTACTTATTACCATTATCCTCTCCATGAATTTTTTATGGAACTATCCAACAGTAAGAAGTCTCTTCTTTCTAAGTTCAACAGCATTTTCCTTTGTTCACCCCAATAGATCTCCTCAAATACAGTGTGGTTGCTGATGGTTTTTAATGGTCATGTGTTATTTCCATGATTAGTCTGGGTGAATAATAATTTTCATATTATTAATCTATATGTATTATGTGCCCTACAAAGTCCATAAATATTATTGATCAAACAGAAATATAAATTAATCATTGGACACGAGCTTCCAGATAAGCCATGTTAGGGAAAGCAGAAGTGAAAAATCTTTCAGGCAAGATAGTTTAAAAAATGATTAAGGAGACAGGAATTCATTTATAGCTTATAGTGAAAGAGGTTACCTATTCCTCATTAAATCAATTCATTCTTATATATATAACAGGTTTTGTTCTCTACTTCTCCTCTACCTTTTCAAGACATCAAATCCCTTGCAATAGTTATCTCATATGGTAATGAGGCGCAAAGTTTGTAAGTAGTTTGAGATCTGGAGAGAAGAAAGTGACTTACCCAGTCAATCCTGATTACCAGTTTAGTGTTCCAGGGATTGGATAAATCCACATCAATCACCAGCATTACCAATTCTGCAATACAGCACAAGCAATAAATTAATTTTTAATAGCAAAGAAAAGCCCTCACTGAGAAAGCTGACAAGAAATGTACAAAATTCTATTGTGATATTAGCTGACAGTATTAACGACTATATATTCTAAAGCAGTAGCAACATGTAATTAATGGTTTTATATGTAAAGCAGTACAATCTCTTTGTGTCAAAATGAAATATAACTGAAAGTTAGCTTGAAGAAAAGGAACAAAACTTTTGCAATTAACATATTTCACATCTTCTAGCTAAATACCTATTTGAGTGTCTTTAACAAATATCTGCTAAAGGAACAGTGTGGTGGGGGAAATGTTTTACTGCATATGAATTACACAATTTGACATTATGATTTTAAATAGTTATGAATGCAAAGTAGGGTTTCGTGATTCTGATATGAAATAACTTTGACTATGATACCGGGTAGTAAATAAGGGGAAAATCTGAAGAGATGAAATAATAGCTACCAGAAGGAAAGTAATGTAGCTAAAGTTGTATTTTAAAAATAAAAATTTCTGAACTAGAAAAAAAAATGAAGCAGTTGAAATAGATATGTCAGTAGCATTTGATTTCATGTAGAATCTTAAATTATTTTATAGAAACATTGCATTTTTTCCTCTGTTAGAACATGGTGATAAGGAAATGCATTCATTATTCTATTTGCAAATAGTTGAATTTGAATTCCTGAAAAAATAAGAGCAATACCAAAGGATTAAAGTATGTTTGTCCTATGACTTTATTGATATGATAATGTGGAAAACACTGGAAATAATTGTCTCCAAGCTTTTGGTCACATTCTGATTTTTTAACAAATTCAAGGAGTGATCTGGGACAAAATTACTTTATCTCTCAAAGCTCAATTTCCAAAAGTATATGAGAGTCAATAAAATAATATCTGTTTATGTATAAAATCAGAAATCATGACACATCATGATTAAATATATAACTAAGCATACAATCTTGAAGCACATATTTAAAATCTCTTTCCATGCACCTACTTCAACAATTTTATAACTTGGTGGGAAACAAGAATTGTAAATATGTAATTACATTACATAGTTATTAGTTAAAAACAGAGTAAGTATAGAGTGTTGTGAGAGTAGATAGAAACTATAGGAAACTCTCCCATAGAACAGCAGAGAAGGTGTCCTAGAGGATGCAATTCCTAAAATGATATCAGAAAGACAAGCAGGAAATAACTAGATGAAGAACAGAGGGGAGCACTCCAGCCAAGGTACCAGCACTGGAAAGGCCAGATATGGAAGCATGCATGTGAAGTTCATATTCAGAATTGAAATTATTGTCCTGGTTCACTTGCATTGCCCTAGGAATATTTAGAAGCAAGAATAATTCACCCAGCTTTTTCACATCCTGGAGTTAGCAGTTGTGTGATGCCAGTGGAACCTGAAATATGTATGCATCGATGCAATGGGCTACCTGAAAGATGCTGCTCGTGGTGATTCATCACCCTTCTTTGCCCTGGCAATGCAGCGGCAAGCAGTGCTTACCTGTGGTGTGCACACCCCAGGCTACACTGCCCTGGTGCTTTTCTTTTCTCTACTTCCCTGAAGGTCATTTCCTTGTTTCCACTTATAAATGACTCAAATCCCTAAACCACTCCTTCCCTTAATTGACATGATCTTGTTCAAGCACTCCAGCATACCAAACTTAAGCCTGCTAATGTGCTCCCACTTCAGTAGCTCTTGTGTTTATTCTTCTGTCAATTAAGTACATTGTTTATATCATCACTTCTTTCAGGTCTCTAGGCTCAACTGTTACTCAATCTACATCTTCCTCCTGAGTACACATATACAAAATATCCTTTCTTCTTCCATCATTCTCTAGCCCTTTTTCCAGCTATATATATTTTCACAGCAATTATCACTATCTTTAATATATATATTTCCCTGTCTATATATGGAAGTGTTTATCTACTTTTTGTCTCCCTCCCTAGAATGTAAGTTCAAAGAGGTCACAGGCCTCTTTGTTATCTGTTGTGTTTCCAGAATAGACTACAGTGCCTAGCTCAGAGTAATCATTCAATAAAAAAATTGTTGAATATGTTAATGTTTCTATCCTATACGGAAAAATTATTGGATAACTGCACATTTTTATTAAGAGCTCATTAAAATTTTATATTCAACAATGTATTGCAGGGACATTTCATAGCTGAAATTAAGATCTAAGTATATCTTAGAAGTGATGTTTGGTGATATACTTCTTCCGGACATTTTCCACTTACTGATTTTCATTATGGGTAACTAATGGTTTTCAAACCAAAACTGGGGTGTTAAAGTATATAACCATACCTACAAGTCTGTGGAGGAGATTACACCAGTGGAAAGTCCTCTGATAGTATTTGGATGGAGTCTGATGTGCTGACTGCAATAAAAACTCTACAGCAGTACTTCTCAAACTTTTTCACCTCAGGACAATTTTAGACTTATAAAATTTATTGAGGCTCCCAAAGAGTCTCAGTTTATGAGGTTCACAGTCAGTGGTACACTGGAGCCAGCTAGTACTGACCCAAAAGAGCCAACTGTGTGCCTCACTTCTCAAATTTGCATTCAAATCATGTTCCTTGGTAGCTTGAAGTCAGCATGGTGGGAAAATTCACTCAATGAAAACTGAATGGAAAATGTTAAAAAGTTATAAACAGTATTTTTTAGAGCATAGGAATCTTATAAATTCACAGGAGAAAAAATTTATAAGTAACTTCTTAGTATTAGTATGAAAATATTTTTAAACATGTGGAACAGCTGTTCAATACCATGGTAGCTGGAACCTGATTTAATCCCAACCATTCCAACTGTCGCCTGCACACAAAGAACAAGAAAGTATGTAAACATAAGCTAAAATATATCATTATTTCTTGAAACTTAATAAGGGAGAAGCTTATAGGACTTCCTTATCTGCATAACAACCAACACAGAGTGATTCTATCCTGTTTCACACTTAATAAGAGATTGTTTGTTTCTTATATAAATTAGAAAACATGCATCAAAAATGCACTGTAATCTTCAGTGATCTTCATGACGGAACGGCGAATATCAGTGGTTATAGTACTAGCAGTGCTCAGATAGTAAAGACCAAGAAAGTATTTGGACTGAAGGATGCTTTCATGACAAAAATAGTGATAGACCTCTGAGCAACAAGGATCAGTGAAAAAGAACAGCCAGGACTGATGCACAGGCTATTGAAACACAATCCTATGAAATGTCAGCAGATAGGTGCCCATCATTTTGTAAAGTGCTGAAGTTTTTAAATAGTAAGTAGGTAAACACAGAACACCAGTCAAGCTAATTTTACTCAATAAAAGATTTCACTGATGAACACGGTTTACCTAAGATTTACCTACTGCAGATAATTCCAACCATATTCACAGCATGACTTCATTAGTTTTCTAGTGCTATGCAATGATTTACCACAAACACAACCTTTTAAAATACATGTACTATCTTACAGTTAGTTTAGCAAGGTTCTCACACCCTGCACTCATCTGGAGGCTCCACTGAAAAAGAATATGTAGTGAATTCTGTTGGCACAATTCATTTATTTGTGCTGGCTGTCAGCTAGAAGGCACCTTCAGCTCCTGGAAATTTCCTAGAGGACACCTTTATTTCTCAGAGACTGTTGACAGTTCTAGAAGCAACCTGCAGTTACACTCCTCATGGGATTCCTCAACATAGCTACTTACCCCATCAGCCAGAAAAGGAAATATCTAGACCAAGTCTGCTAGTAAGATAGAGTTCTAACATAGTTACAGGAGTGGCGTCTCATCACTTTTGCCACATAATATAATTATGAACATGAAACCCATTGCTATATACTATTGGTAAGAAGCAACGCACAGAACCCACCTACATCAAGGGCTGGGGAGAATGATACAAGAACACAAATACCAGAAGTGGGGACCATGTGGGTCTCTCACATTGTATCTGTCTATCTACCAAAATAAAACTCAGAGAAACTGAGAATATTTGTAAAGATATTGAGGAAAACTAAAGAAAATGTGGGGTTTTCATATGTTATTTACACACACAAAAAGTATATACATATCAATTATGATAAGAAAATAACTGCAAAGTATTAGAAAATATTGAAATACATTTTTGAAACCTTACAAATAAAATATTAAATAAGAAATTGGAGTAAGTGTCTGTTCACATAAAAATTTTACATAAGGTTTTACACAAGAAATTCCTAATCAAGATTTTTAATGATGATCTCTTTCAGATCTTAAAAGTTACCAACAAGGAGAAACTTTGCTTAAACAGAAAGGTGATAAAATATTTACTACTCTTCACAAGCACTGAAAAATTTAGATCATTAAAAATTATTTTTAAAGAATCTAACGGCTCTGCCTTTTCTTTCATGTTACAAATAATGTGGGAAGTCCTTGTGATAATGCAAAATGATATCAAATTCAATGGAAATTTTTATATTAATTACATCAAACCAGTTAATGAAGTTCCACTTTACAGAACATGTATATATTATTACAAAGTCACCCTGCATACAGCTTTCATGCCACTATGACGATCCACCACACAGAATGAATAGATGTATCTGATGTATGAGAAGACAGCCATTTGGGTCAACTTCTGAACTTTATTCATGAAGAGTCTCTGCTCAGATTCCTTTGGGCTGATTATCTGCACTCTTTGGTTATATGAAATGGAACTGAACCAGTATTTCCATAGATCACTTTTAAAGAAATTATATATATATATATATATATATATATATATATATATATATATATATATATATATAAACTTATACATAACATTTATCCATTCATTCATTCATTCATTTATGTTATGGTAACATTGGTTAACGAAATCCAATAAGTTTCAGCTGTACACTTTAACAGTAAGGCATATACATATAATTTACACTGTGTTCACATGTTCACTCCCGTAGTTAGATTTCTTTCTTTCACCATGTATTTGACACCCTATATTCCATCTACCTCTTCCCTCCTTCACACCCCCTACCCTCTGGTAACCACTAGCCTATAGTCCATGTCCATGAGTCTCTATTTGTCCTCTTCATTGTTGCTTTTAGGTTTATATCCCACATATAAGTGATATCACGTGATTTTCAACTTTTTCAGTCTGGCTTATTTCGCTTAGCATGATTATCTTAAGGTCCATCCATGTTTTCGCAAATGGTAGTATTTCATCTCTTCTTTTGGCTGAGTAATATTACATTGTATATAAGTATCACAGCTTCTTTAGCTAATCATCTATCATAGGCTTCTTTGGTTGCTTCCATGCCCTGGCCACTGTGAATAATGCTGCAAATATATTTTTGGATATGGGTTTTCAAGTCTTTGGGGTAAATATACACTACTAGAGGAATTGCTGTATCATATGGTAGATCAATTCTTGGTACAGCCACTACGAAAAATAGTATGAAGATTCCTCAAAAATCATAAATCACTTTTCTACCAAGGTATGTTTTACAGTTCACTGCTGACAAAAAGCCTCTAACACATAAAACCTTTGCTTTTTAGCATATGATATCGAGCAGCATGTGCTTATTTTTCCTTCTTGAGAAGAGCTCAGGTTGTGCCATTACATTTTATGTTGTTTGATCTGCTCTTTGAGAGTTTCTGATGAAGGAGGTATGACCAGGTTAGTGCCTCTAGCCCTTCCAAGACAAGTTAGGCCTTTCCCCTGCCAGCCCCCAAACTGGAAGAATCTGTCTCTGAGCATAACCCACATTTGTGAATAGCCAATGAGTATCTTTTTTCTAGTGGAAGTCAAATGCCATTAAATGCAAACCAATACCTTATAAATGTTTTTCCAGAACTTTCCTACATTAACAACAATAGATACACTTTTCTCAGTGCTTATTCTGTGCCAAATCCAGACTTTATAGCTTTATATGAATAATTCTCTCTCTCTCTCTCTCTCTCTCTCTCTCTCTCTCTCTCTCTCTCTCCACACACACAACTGAGGTTGGGACCATTACATAACTTGCTAAAGAACATACAATAATAAATGGTAAGTACACCACTTTATATTTTGACAGTATCATTTTCTGGAAGAATCAAAGACTGAAATCAGTATTGCTCCTTTCTATATTTTGTACAATTTGGAGAGTGAACAATAGGAGTCAGCTATGTAATGACATTTTATATACATATATAAACATATTTATTTATTTGTGATGTATATATATATATATTGGTGATGTATATATATTATTTGTGATGTATATATATGATGCATATATATATATATATCATTCTGATTCCAATCTTTTAAAATAATTTCTTGAAAAACTTTGAATTACTCTCTAAATGTCATGTCTAGAGAGCTCAGTGTATATTCAGTTATGATGTAAATGTCACAACTCCTGTTTTCCAACCTGGCATATGAAAAAGCAAAATGGAATAAAACTTAAGTTTGAGGAACTCCTATATTTTATTTATTGTCATCCAAATTTGGTTTTAAAACCCTTGGTTATAAAGATTATGACACATCTGTTTACATCTCCCTCATATATTTTTATATAAACAATCACGTAACTTCAATGCCACGTCTGCTTTTCACAAGCTTTAAAAACTGTTAAACTCATTACCATTTTTAATAATTGGATAGTACATTACATAATGTCCTATACTAAATATTTCCCTTATTATAAGACAATAAATATCTTCTATTACTCATAATGTACATTTAATGTGTTCATATTGTGTTTTTAATTGTAGTTGATTGTGTATGAATTTCCCTGATTTTTAAAAAGTATAAATGAGCATAAGGGAAGATATTATTTAAATAACAACAACACAAAACTGATAACAGACACTAATGCATAGGATAAAAAACAAGTTACTTCAACTACATTAAAGCTAAGGAATTAGGCTGATGAAAAAAATGCTCCTTTATAAAAGTGAAAACGTAAGCCATAAATTGATAGAAAAGATTTGCCAAACATATAAAGAACCAAACTGATATAAGAGAAGTATTCTGAATCAATAAGAAAAAGATAACTTATTAAAAACTGCGGGCAAAATATGAGCAGACATTTCACAGAAGAAACACAAATGCCCAGTAAACTATGAAGATAAATAATTTATTTTAAGATGATCAAAAATTATAAATAGCAATTAACTGTAAAAAGTCTACATAACAATCCAGAAAAAAAAAAGATGTAAAATATAAGTGTTTTTAAGGAAATGGTCTTTCAGTCCATTCTCTAAAGAGTTCTGTCTTACAAAATACCCATTGGCTGAGGAAAGATGGTGATGAATTCCTTATTTCAACACTTCTCACAGTCTGACTCTCTGCCCTCTTCTTATTTGAATTTTTGAAATATACAGGTCATTCCTAACAACTGTGGGCCTATTCATTGAAATAAATATGCCAAACTGGCCTGATTTCAATGAGCAAAGCTTGCTAAGCTTTGCAACAAAGACCCTTGGCATTTGGCACTAGTGAAAAGAGATGGACTGCATTACTATTTTTCCAAAGCCCTATAAATAAGCAGCCCTGCACTTTGAGCAAGAGCTTGTGAACGTGTTATTCTGAGGCAGGTGAAGAGGCCATAATCAGGAGAAAACCAAAGGACAAAGAAAGGATTGGACACCAGCTTTGCTTTTTGATCATTAATATCCCTGCCTTTTTTCGTCCTTTTAAAATAATTTTTTAATAGGCTTTGATGGTATACTGTGTTCTTTGAGACTGTATTTATAACATTCTGTCATTGACATTATCTATTCTGCTTAAGAAAGGTAAATCTTACCCAGAGGAAAATTCTTTTAAATTGAAGTTTTTCTATTTGAGTAAGAAACCTATTACTGGAGTTCTAAAAGCCAGAAAAATACCATTTAACTGGTGAATTTCAGAGTAACAAGTTGAGAAAGTTTTTCTCTATTTTTATTTATTTAATTTATTTCTTATTTCCCTTAGAATTCTTTTAACATAAGTGGATATTGAGTTTTGTCAAATGTTGATTTTGTCAAAGCATTTTCAAAAGGAACAATATTGGGAAAATAATAAAGTAGTATTAGTGAAATCATCAATTGCTAACAGTTTTTACAGGGCAACATAACAAAATTCTTAATAATGTGTTCATCTGTCAATTACTTTAAAGTGATTCCTTAATACATTATGAGAAA
This sequence comes from Cynopterus sphinx, assembly GCA_030015415.1. NCBI lineage: Eukaryota > Metazoa > Chordata > Mammalia > Chiroptera > Pteropodidae > Cynopterus > Cynopterus sphinx. The sequence goes on from CM057383.1 coordinate 123,817,343, forward strand.
AAACATCTTTGTTAATTTATCATATTATTATTTTGCTGTCCTAAAACGGTGATGTTCTCAAATGTTGAAACGGTGACCTTCTACTAAACAGTAATAGATCGTTATGAATTTAAGAGTGTGTATTAAGTTGTCTCTTTCCTTGCTGTTATCACCTTTTGTTAAGAGACTTTTCTATAAATACATCTTTTCTATAAAAGTTGGTTATATGGAAATTAGTAATATATTACAGATGCTCAAATGTAATGTTGATATAAATGCTTATCTTATACACGTTTTAAATTATATAAAATAAAAGCTTGGACCTTTAAAAAATAAAGTCAAGCACATAGTCCTTCATAATTCACCCACTTCCAACCTGAGGCAACTATAATTCTGAATTTACAGTCATCATTATTTGTTCTCCTTTTTGTGTGATTTAGTGCCTCTTTAGGCATTTCTTTTCTTAGTATTATTGCTTTTAACTTTTTAAATTGTTTCATGCTGGATTTTAATCTCAATTTTACTTTTTCACTTAATATTCAGTTAATAATAATACATCAGTGTTGGTTCATCACTTATAATAAATGCACCTGATGTAATAAAAGGTAATAAAATGTATTTGTTGCAAGATATTAATAACAGGGAAAAATGAACAGGTGCAGAAGGAGCTCTTTGTACTTTCTGCTACATTGTTCTATAAAACTTAAAATGCAAAAAATCAAATTTCATTAATGAATTAAAAATAAAATATTAAATGTTACTAATGCAGTAGGTTTTTATGAATATAGTTTTTATCTATCACCCTCTTCAGCGCATGTGTCTTACCAAGACCTCACTGTATTAGCCAACTTTTCAATCCAAGCAGCATAATATCATCAGCATAATTTTGTGAAACATCAGAGCTGCTCCAGGCATCTTTGAATAATACTTTATCTAGGCAACAGTGCTAATAGAGCCCTTGAACTAGACTGTATATATTGTTCTCTTTTCTAAGTGCAAATAATTTGGGATCCTTTTTTTCTCACAGATATGGATAAGAATACATTTACCATATCAATAGCTACATACCATATGCCTGAGGCTATATTCACCAATTCTATCAGAAATGCCACATTTGGCAGAGTAGCTGTAGCTTGAACTACTACTTGGTTGAGTTTATATTAGTCCTCTGTTATCCTTCAGTATCTGCCTTGTTTTTGCAGTGCCCATCCTGGTGAATTAAGTGGAGGTAAGATGTAGACGAGTGCACATGCGTCCTTTAATTATTTAAGAATAGCATTAATTTTTGTCACTGTTCCCAGGGAAGAGAGAAATCTCATAGTCTTTCTTTGGCCTTTTCCACTATGACAGATCTTGCCGCAGAAGCTAAGAAACCAATGTGCAGATTCTTGCTAACTACCAATTATGTCTGCTCCAATTATGACTTTGTAACTCATTCAAAAATTACATACATTTGGCTTTGAAGAGCTGTGGCCTCTGTTCCTTCAGAGTCCTATCATACCCATATTGAGAGCATTAACACAGATGCCCCCATCCTGTATCTGTGAATTCATACTTCCAATTAAACTTATAAGTAGTGTAAGCTACCTCATCATTTCTCATCCAGACTACTGTTCTTCCTTAAATGGTCTTTCATTCTCCTAACTCCTAAAGCCTCTTCCATTTTATTTGGTACATAAAATTTAGGCTGGCCTTTTGAAAACCCAAATCAATGTTGTTTCTGTTTCAAAAGTTTAAAGCCTTTTCAACATTCATAAAATAAAAAAGAAACAATATGACCGCAAAATCAGGGTGGTTCTGGCCATATTCTATCCTTTTAGCTTCATCTCCTAGCACTTTTCACTTTCCTCTCTGGCCTCCTTATTTTAATGACTTCTAGATTCTTCCAGGTTTTAGGCTTTGAAAATGCTGCTTTCATTGTATATAATGTTCTCCATCCTCTAATTTCACAGTCAAATTCTCAACTCTGACCTCAGCTCAAATATATACAATTCACTATTAAGTATTACCTAAGATCTCACACTGTGATAAATCCCCTTGTTCCATGTTCTCAAAAAAGTCTTGTATCTGTCCAATTTGAGGGAAAGTAATTACATCGTTAGATGTGTCTACATTATTGTACTTGAAGATCCACCTGGGTAAGTATTACATCAGTCACCTCCCAATACTCTTACTCTGAGCAACTTACAATAATAGTAAAACATTTACTGATTGAAAATGTGTCCTTGTTTACTAAATAACTCTCTGTTTCTTCCAACAACATCCCATTTCTTTCATGTCTGTGTGTGTGAGAAAGAGAATAGAGGAAAATAAGGAGAGACAGAAATGAAGAAGGGAGAATAGTTAGAAAGTGGTTTTCATCAAACTCAAAATACTTACTTATTTTAAAGTACTGAGCCTGTTATTTGATTGTCTCTTCAATCAGTAATTTCATTAGACATTTCTCCATGTCGTTTAATTTAAAATATTATAAGAAAAAAATATTAGTATATTTCCCTTGTTTGGGAAACCTAAGAATATCTAATTACTTTCACGTATTTGAACTTTACTCTCAGAGTGAAATCTTTTGGAATCAGAAATTATAAGTCGACTCCCCAAAAACTGGCCTTTATCTAGCTGTACAACATGTTCTTCTCAACATTCAATCTGTCCTGCAATTACTGAAAATATTTCTAAAAATATCACTATGATAAAACAATCAGTTCTATGAAGAAGCATTATACTATGAATAGCAGTATATTAATTTAATTTGTATTAATGAAGTTCTGAAATAATTTCTCCATTGAAGATAATATTTCAGCACATTACAAAATCACTTGTTATTTTTTTTTTCTAGGCAGGAAATTTCTCTAATTAGAAGTGTTAATCTGCAGATCCCCAAAGTTATATTTTCAGTCAAGTTTATTATAACTAATCTTGATGACTCTTCAAGTTTTTGACTCTAGTAATTTCCATTTGTTCTCATAAACAAACGCATCAATCTAGAATTCAAGACAATTCAAATTATATACAGATCTAAGGGGTGGGGTACAAAGGAATAAAAGAAGTGAAATTATGGGACCACAACTTATGTAATATGAGAGACCTTCAATGAGTCTCTACCAGAATTTCTTCCCTTCTGCTCTGTTTTAGTTACAACACACTTCTCACATTAAGTGCTTAAAACTTGGTTACTAATCTTCCCTATCTACTCTTCTAAGTGCATTAAAGGCAAATAATGTAAGAATTATTCTAACTTAGAATATAGTTCAGGGTAGGAATTATGGATCTAATTAAATGCTCCCTCCATTAAAAATCAAGTTAATTTAGCCCTTTGTATTTCCTTGTACAGAAGTTTTTGAGTTCTTGGAATCTCAAGCCAAAGTTCTGGACATATTTCCTGAACATGTTTTATCAAAATATATTTTTTAAGATATGGGTATATAGCTATTTGGTATGAAACAATCTAAGTTACTTTCATTCCCTCATATGCATATTAAAATAAGTGTTTTTGCTAGTGCATCTATTACTATATTTACTACTATTATAATTACCATTACCACTATTACTTTTTAATATCCTCCAGTTATTGCTCCTATTACTGTGTGCAGTCAGTCACCTTTTGATTACAGTAAATAATTACGTTATCCTCATCTCTAAAACAATCCTTTAAGAAACATCTTAATTTTATGTTTTACTGATGAGAATATTGTTCCTGAGATGATGACCAAAGTTACTCATCTAATAAGTGCTAGAGTGGGAATTAGAACTCATACTACTCAGATTTCTAAAACTGAGCTATCTTAAATATTATTCTATATTGTTTGCATTATTTGGATATGCATTTAGTATCCTACATATACTTATGCTTATTTAGAGAGAAAATAAAACAAAACAAAAAATCACTCCACAGCAATAATTTTATTTCTCATGCAGACAGACAAGTTGTTCTCTTTTTTAACCTCTGTGATTTGAATTGTTCTAGTCCAAAACCGATATTATGAAATCTCAGGTAAGAACAAAGGGCCTTTATTTCATTTCTCTGATACGTTCTCAGAGAGGCACCTGTATATGTGCTTGACCTTTTCAAGGTTCTGCAGTTTGATTGGATGGCTGCCTCCGTTATCACCTTTTACAACCTCTGCTTCATGTGAGAGAAATCAGGGTAGATTGGGGAGCCAATCAAATACGGAATATTGAAAAGGTTACAGCAGTGCTGCAGACTACAAGCTATCCTGAACTGCAATGGTTATTAACATTCTGGCGCCTCATTCCAATGACAAAGTTTGTAATAAGAACAGATGAGGCCGAGGCGTGAATTCTGTCCTTTTGACAATGATCAGATAGGAAATGCTTGGATCTGGAGGGCTGCTTCATCCATTCTTCCGTTACTGCACTGCCTGTTTATAATCCTGTGAATCGACTTCAGTGTCATGAATGGGGGTCATCCTGACATAAATCAGGATGAGGGTTGCATCTTCCTGCGCATTGCTTTGGGCCACTTTACTATTATAATTGCCTTTTTCTGTGGTTTCTCTCCCTTGTCCTATTTCTACATGGCATTTAAAAATGAAATTGGCTTTTGAAATATTGGTTCCTTTATTTTTTCATTAGAACACAGACTCCCTCAAAGAGTCACCCAGAAATGCCATGAAGTATTTGGTAGAAGAGTGTCTTAAAGTTTTATTAAATATATAATCAACTTTACTACTGAAAGCAATATATGGTATTAAATTCAAATGGCAGGGCTAGGGTCTACGCTGTTATATGGAGTCTAACTTTATTACTGATAAATTTTCTGTATTTGTTTATATTGGACAAAGCCTATCACTAGGACTATTTTTATATTACATTTTTCCTAGTATATGTTTTAAAAAGTTTTCTATTTCTTTTTGGTTTTTACAGCCTTTGTATTTCCAAATACTTTGGAAAATTCCAGGGGACCAGCCTTTCATGAACAATTTGAATCATATTGGCATTGTCATGTCCTTGTTAAAAGGGACTTGAAAAGCATATATATTTTAGACATAACTAAAACTTAAACAAAGTACATTGGGGCTATCCACATATTCCAATTGATGCCAGTATTTAGAGATCTGATTTGAAAACAGAAGAACCAAATAATTTACAACATTCAGGAAAACAACAGAATTTGAAAATAAGCAACTGTGTGCAAGACTGTTGTATTTTTCTTACATATAACAAAACAATTTATACATCCCTAGGAAAGAAAATATGATTTTACGATTAAATTCTTGATGCAATAAATCTATCTGTCATCCATTCAGAGCAGCTTTGAAAAGAAAAATAAAAAAAAGGTACTTTCTTTTTTTATAACTTTAATTAAAGGTCAGTTCAGAAATTCACAAGCAACTCTTTCTGATGCTTTTTCTAACATCAGAATATGTGAATAGATACATGAATATCTCACTGACATGCCATAAAACTTGCTGTTGTCATCTCTTCCACATAGCTGGGAATCTCCTTTTAAATACAGGGCATCCAGTGTGTGGAAGGCACACAAAAATGTATAAAACAGAGCAAGAGCTGAGCTCTCTGCCTGTCAGAGCTGCTTTCATAAAACAAGATGACCACTAAATAGAAATATGTCACTTTCTGAAGTCCTGAGAAAAAAAGTTTTATTCTTGTCTCTACTCATACCAATAATCCCAGTTAATTTACTGAACTCTGTGAAATAAACTCAGTCCTGGAATTGACCTCCTCTTTGAGTCGGCCCTTTCCCTTCCCTAAAACATGTCCCATTCTACTTGAGCAATGTTAATTAAATTCCACCTTAGAAATTTATGTACAATATTTAGGAAGTCCCTACTGAGTAATACAGATGCATACCACCTCTGTTGGGCGGGCTGACAAAGCTACTTAAGCTGCTAAACCCAGCCCTGCAACACAAAGAGGCCATCCTGTAAAAAGAACATTCAGGGTAATGAGCAGAATATCCAAAAGTTAAGAATCACTTGCCCTGGTCTAGTGTTAATAATTCTCCTGCTCAGCAGCTTTGCAAACTTTGTTTTCTCAACATGACCTGTTTTTAGTTTTATCTATGATTAAGATAATCCACCATATTTGCACTGATTGTTGGCTCGTGAGTAGCTGAAAACAGCTCAAACTTGGTGAAGAAAAAGAGAATAGGGTTATTGGCTTCTTTCTTGAGCTTTGAAAATGTCATCAGCATTTTTTCTCCCTGTCTCCATCTCTCCCTAGTGTTATTCTCTGTTTTCATTTTAATCTCTAGTAAGAACCTTCCAATGGGGGAAAATATGGCTATCAGTTACTCAAGAATCATACCTTACAAACTTAGGAACCCAAGAGAAAGAGTGTCTTTTATAAAGTAACAAGCAGTTGTCACATTTACTTAGTTTGGGTCATAAAGCCGCCCCAGAACTTATTATTGTGGTTATCATGAATGACATCTCTAACTTCTCAGTCTGCATTACAGATGCTATCCAGAGATGGGGGTATAACAATAGACCCATCTTACCACATGAACTAAACCTCCCTCTACAGACATGTCCTGTTCTTGTCGCCATGCTCTAATCTCTCTGTGAGTCTCACAGAGGAAAGGAGATTTTGCAGATGTGATTACATTAAGGGTCTTGTAATGGAGAGCTTATCCTCAATCATCCAGATGGGCCCAATATAACCAAGGGACCCCTATAAAAGGGAAGTGGATAGGTCAAATTAATAGAAGAAAATATGACAATGGAAGGAGTCATCAGAGTGATGCCATTGACGAAAAAAGTTTGTGAGTCAAGAAAAGTAGGTAACCAGGGCCTAGAAGCTAGAAGAGGCAAGAAATGTATTTTCCCCTAGAGCCTTCAGAAGGAGCTCAGCCCAACAGACTTTGATTTGATAGCACTGAGGCTTATTTTGAATTTCTAGCTTTCAGAATTTCAAGATAACATTTGCTTCAAGCCATTTAATTTGTTATAGTTGGTTACAACAGTAATGATGCTTCTTTCAAAAGATGTTGGAAGAAATAAACATATGCTCATTAAATTTGGGTACTATCTATTATGTTCTGACTGTCTGAAAAAAATGATTCCAACTCTAAGTTGCCCCTTCATACCAGATAAATTATAAATGCTTTAAGAGTTGATACTTTATTCTGATCATGTTTGCATCCCAATATGACCCACAGTCATGGATACATAAATCCTTATTAAATATATAATATATTGCATTTATTTGGCATTAGGTAATCACATATACAATGAAAATGACAGTAACAATTCTAGGGCTTGTTTTCAGTATTATGGTGAACAGAAGTCAAACATGGAGCTAGAAAGGTAAGCCTAAGAAAAGACAAACAAAGTAAAACAAACATAAGTTAGGTAGTAGAAAAAGACTATACGTTGAAATCAGGCCGGAATTCAAGACAGATTCTGGTACCCAGGGCCATGTATGCATTGTTGGGATTTGTAACAGATAAAAGATATTGAATTTAATTTAGATAGACAGCAAAGACGCACACATAACTTGGTCAGGGAATACAAGAAATGCAATATAATAGTGGTTCTCAATTTTAGTGTGCTTATTTAGAGCACACATTTCAGAGTGGTCTAGGAGGGCTACTGGAATCTACATTTTAATGAGGATCCAGGCAGGTTTTTGATCCAGGTGATCACTAAATGACTTTTAAGAAACAGTGCTATGAGTCAATGTCAGGCATTCAGAGGAAGATCAGGCAAAGTGGTGTTTCCAAAATACAGAATCATGTCTAAGAGTCAGTAACCCAGATGAGAACTCCAAGCCTATGGGGCAACCAGAGACATGAAAACTAGATTATGATGCTAAGACCAAACACTAATTAGCACGCTTATCAGCTACCTTCATTAGTCAAGCAGCACAGATAAAGGAACCAGTCTCCTGATTTTTGATGGGGTGAGTGAATTAGATCTATAATAAAGAAGGGAACTGACAATTCTTATTAACTATTTGTTAGGATTCTGAATATTAAACATTAAAAAGAAAATATGCTCTTCAGAAAAACAATAATTTCACATTTCTGCTCCCCATGCCCCAATCATTCTTAAAATGGTTCAAAGTAAATGGGTTGAAGGTACAAACATCTATAGAGAGTCTTTTCCTTTCATTAATGCCATAAACCTAGCTATTTGCTTTAGGACAACCCAGCTCTTTCTCCATAATTTCCTTGCAAATAGTAATCTTGTAGTCCTGGGAGAACCCACATTACTTCTAGTCTATTAAAGTTTGATAACTTGAAATGTTCAATAACTAGATCTTGGCCCCCAGATATGTGAAATAGTAAAAAGACCTCCAGGGATGCTATTTGGCCAGGATGTCAAAAATATATAAACTCTAAAAAGCTAGACATCAAAACTCTTGCTCCTGCTACATAAATCGTAGAAGGGATTTCTGTGATTTATGCACATGCACGCATGTGTGCAGACGCGCGTGTATGCACACACACATGCACACACACGCACCTGGATCAAACTTCAGTCCTTCAAGAGAATCTGAGATATCACCTTGCTCCATCTGTCCAACAACTGTGCCTTCAGGAGGATAATAAAAATTCATTAGCTACTGTGAACTGGCTTTGTTTTTGCCCTTTGAAGGAATGTCTAAACCCATGAAAAGGCACAACTATCATGATTAAACATCCTAAATCATAACAACTTCTTACTTTAGTCATGCTTATAAAATCTCTAACTGACTCACAGCTTCAAGACAGTTAATTCTGTTAAAAACGTGCTTAAATATCTAAATAATGGGATGAAAATCAATGTGAAAAGAATATATTGCTACAACAAAGGGGTTTCGTTTTGACTCACTGAGTGAGCACTGGGATGGGGAAATTGAAAAGGAGATCACATATAAAGATGAAGAGAATACAGTTCCTGACTTCAATACAATAGCAATGTTAGGAGAAAAAAAACTTAAATATTTAAATACAACAGAAGGCAGAATCAGAATAAACAATACTGAAGAAAATATTTTTTAAAGACTTACACTGGTAAAAAGAAAAAAGAAGAGAAAAAATTAGTTTCTAAAAGATAATATATGAAACTTCACTGACATATATCTTATAACCCAACTGAAATTTTAGCAGATAGAAAATGGAGAAACAAACAGCATAAGAGAAAACTCAGAAACAGTAATAATCCTGCCTGTTTTGAAAATGTATGAAGTAAATGTATGTAGAAGCTAAGCTAAGTGTAATAAAGCTAAATAGAGGAATGTTTGTTAATAAATTTATGTATTATTGTATTTTATAATATTTTGTTATGTTATGTAATGATGTACTATTAATAATGAGATTATATTTATAAAATAAAATTAAGGTCTGTATTAAAGCAGATATAATGTTTAAGAAAAAAGTTTATAAACTTGAAAAGGCAGCAATTAAAATAATCCAAAATAAAACTGTGAGAAAAAAGAGGATCAATGATCTAGAAGACAATTCATTCAGCTATGCTTCCAGATACATGGGCAAGTAGAGTCCCAAAGGTGGGCTAGAAATAAAAAATTCATATATTTAAATTAAAAATTGTCAAAAACCATCGAAGAAGTTCAATAAATCTCAAGCATAAGAAATGTGAAAGAAATACAAGGCATATCAAAATTCAACTGCTAGGATGAAATAATAAAAAAAATCATAAATGAAATCAGAGAAGAGTAAAATGTTATATACAGATTTAACAAGGATTAGAATGTTAGCAAATTTCTCATTGGAAACATGCAAATGAGAAGACAGAAGCAAAGTCTTTAGAGTACTTAATGAAATCAAAATGTCAATCTAGAGTTATTTGTCCAATGAATATATATTCAAAATAGAAGGTGTGATAAAAACCTATTTGGACAAAGAAAAGTTGAATGAATCAATCAACACTCACACAAAATAGAAAGAAGTCCTTCAATAAGAAGAAAAACACTATTTAGACAGAAACCTGGATCTACACAAAAGAATAAAAATTAACAGAAATGGTTACTTCTTGGTAAATGTGCCAGTAATAATCTCTCTAAAAAGTAAAAGATTGCATTGTTATTACATTTATATAAGGTTCTAGAAAACACAAACTCATCTACAGTGATACCAAATAGATAACTGGAGATTGGGAAAGAAAAGAGGAACAGGTTGGAGAAATAACAAAGAAACAAAAGTTTTATAAGTGTGCATATATGCCAAAATGTATCAAAACACACTTTTAACATGTGTATTATTATATTATAATAAAAGTCTTTTAAATAAAAGGAAAAACCATGTTGCTAGTATATTTTTTATATATATATTTAATATATTTTTCCAAGTTATTTGTTCCCAGAATGTTACATTAAAACCTGATAACAAGCAGTGTTCCATGTACTCTTTGTAAAATACAGATTATTTCCAATCTCAGAGATCATTTTGCTATAATTTATCCAATATGCCTATTTATATACATGTTGATATATTTTTTTCCACAAAGAATACTACAAACTGATCTGCTGTGGAGAAAAAGACTATTGTACACTTGCACATATGTAGTTAGAAAACCCTTCCTTGTCTGCTTTAAGATCAAGCAGAAGAGTTTAAGTTTGAAAAAGAGAGTTGAACTCATTATCTGTTTCCATTCATTTTTTTCCACCAAGTCCTAAATGGTATAAGAGGTAGTATATATTAATATGGTCAAAAGATGGTGACAGAGTAGGAGAAAATGGAGAGAACTAATCCTGAATTGTCAGAAGTAGTTTGAAAATAAAAATTTATATATATATACATGTATATATGTATATACATATGTATATTCATATATATATATATATATATATATATATATATATATATATATATATATATATGAAATTTAGAAAAATGGGTCTGGTTTTATCCCTCCAGAGAGCTCATTTTCCTTAGCAAACATTTTATAAATGCCACGAAATTAACTGATCTAAGTGATTCTCCTAGAAGGTTATTACAAAGAGCCTTGCTTCCCTGCTTACCTGTTTTAAACCATATTTACTAAACTTCCATACCTTTTCAAATTGGCTTGCTGTTGATTTTGATATAGCCACAGGTGTCAATAGACGATACCAAATTGAGATGCAAACAATTACATAAGGAATACTGTGAATGCAATAAAATGCATACATTTAAAGTATTTGAAAAAAGTGCAGTTTACATGAAGAAAATTCGAAGATCCTTATCTTTGGATAATCCAGTTTTCCGTAATAAACCAACTTAATAAAATCTTTATATGTTATCTGGATGAGATTCTGATTAGTCACCAGAAGGTAATATTATGATATTTATAATATTGAAGGAAATTGAGATTTAAAAAAAAAAACCTTCAATATCTATTCCCATCAAACTTTCTATTGTTATTTCTCATGCTTCCACATTTTTATAAAGAGCATTAACACAGGACATCCCTGAAAAATTCATCTCATATCTTAGAAACACCCTTCTGTATTTCTGGCATGCTCTTCCCAGTAGTTCTTTCCTAGTTAACATTGTCTTATATTTCAAATTGCTAAGAAAACATCACCATTTCTAGGGAATCCTAAATCTCTCACACCATCCTACCTAGACAGAATTAATCATTCATCCATATGTATTACCATGAAATGTATTAAAGCATTTAAATTCAATACGTATCATTGATGAAGTTTATTTTGTATCAGGAATTTTACTATTTACTCTTTACATACATAATTTCTCACTAGACTGAAAGCCTGCAAAGACTAAAGTGCATGTCATTTTTTTTTTTTTGTATTCATGACACTTAACACAGTACTTAGGATTTTGTTTCTTACTGAATTTAGTTGCTTATTGAATTAATCCACTTATATGACCTTTGAAATGCTGCCTTTCTGGAGTGGCATCTTTCTACTCAGAAAGCTCATGAATCTAATCACCAGGCTTCTCAGTAAAATTCTCTAGTTACAATAATTAGTTTTCACTATAACTGATAATTATGAAGGATATCTTAAAAAATCTGTATATTCCTCAAGGGGAGAAAAAAATGAATAAATCATTACCTGTATGTCATAAGAAATGTGACCTCTATATAGTGATATTTTCACAAATCTATCACCTTTTAGAAAGTTCTCTGCTTATAGAGAGTCATTAGAGTATTTTGGCTTAGAATACAAAGTTGAATTCAAAGAAAGATGTGCTCAAATTCCAGGTGCAAGACTTTGTTCTGAGTTTTGCCTTTGTTGTGTAAAATATCTGTGCCTTACTTTAGTTATCTGAACTTAGTTCACCCACCAGAAAAAAAAGAATATGCTGCATTATTAATGTGAGCATTAAACAAAATATGTATGTGAAAGTAGTATATTACTAGTAATTACTATGAAATCATTGTATACTAATATTATTACTTACCTTACATATAGTAAGTACTCAAATACTTTAAAACATCTAATTGCCACTTCCACCTGCCCAGCACAAATCTGAGCATTCATGAGCTCTAATAAAATTCAGAAAATATTTATGCATGTATATGTTTCTCTATTAACTTATAGTTTAGATAGAGAACTAAAACTTGCCAACAGGAAACTATTAAATAAAAATATGATACAGGGTTTAATTTTAAAATACTTTCCTTGATTTAGAATGTGGTATTATAGTAATTAAGAAAAAGAGGAGAAAATTATGAATCACAGAAATCCTTTTGTCTTTCTACTAGAGGTAGTTTGAAAGGGTAGTGGGTAAGAGTTGCCGGACCAGCGAGGTTTGGCAGGGAGGTAGGTGGAAAAACTGGTTGGATCTACTGAAATATGATATCAAAACAAACAAACAAAAACTTATAATATAATTTTCATTTCCCTGAATTTACTAGAGACAGTGTGATTTTTAAGTACATCAGACCAAGCACATTTGGGAAATACCTTTGCTGTGTTGGCTGAAGTCCTATCACTTGATGTAGGTAAATATCACTGCAATCAACTTCAAAAGTATTTGCTAGCTACAGTCTCAGAGAGTCATTTATTACCTTTGGATGTAAGGCCACTGTAAGCCATGTTCTGACAGAGAGGAAACCCAAAACACTGTTTACTATAAAGAAGATGAATAGATCACAATTATTTTCATATTTTCTCAAACTGTGATTTATTGATCCAAAAGGAATTGAGGTTGATGATGCACAAAGATAATTTTGTTTGCCTATCTATTTGATGTTCAATATAATAAATTACATGGAATTTTCCACAGGTATTTCTAAGAATAGTTATGAAGAGCATTGCTGCACAAAAGAAAATCATACTGAGATGAAGGAGAGAGCACTGATGCAACTTATAACTAATGACACATATGAATTTCAATTTAGATTGATTTCCACTGAGTATAAATACCCTTGGAGATATCACCATCCAGACTTGCTTTAACAAATTCAAAATATTAATTTATATACTTCTTGCATTTCACCATTTCCCTTTCCTCTTCAAGTAGTTTGCTATCTACTTACAACCTTGCTTCAGGGGAAATATGTACCTGGTAGGGAGTGGCATTAAATACAAATTCCTCCCTGGTAGTTGTTTCTGAAAGCCAACCCCATTATGAAGAGCACGTTTCCATGCACTGAGATGCAAGTAGGGAAGCAGAGGGTAAGACAATAAATGTTATTCCAGGATAGTGCCTTCAAGATGGGGTCTTGACTTTAACCTGGAGGGTTGTGTGCCTGGACTTAGGGTAACCAAATCCTGGGTACTGAGATTCCCAGCCTCGCTGTGCCCCAAGAATGACACAGAAGCAATAGGTACAGCGAACTTGAAGACCAGTATGAAGTGGGGCAACAAAGGGACTTCCCCAATGCTTCAATACTATCTCTATACTTATAGGGTTCTAGAGCTCCGAAAATGCTTAATGTTGAATTCCCTGTGAGTCTAGGTGTATGAGAATTCAGAGTAAAATTGGATTAAATGATAAAAGAGCTAAGAATATAAGCACTGAACTTCAAAGTGCTACACATGGGCTGCTTCTAAGAGTGATCATCACACATCCTTCTCAACGAAGAATGTTAGCATCTTCAATGTTTCCTCGTGGAAAGGCCTGAGGAAGTTCTGTCATTCTGCCTAGAAAACTGAAAAACCATTAGGGCCTAACTGCCACCTGCGTTAATTTCTAGCTTTTCATTTAGAGAAATTAAAAGATAGACTTGTTCACGGCATTGTGAAAGGCTGAGTCTGATAGTAGCCTATGAGATTTAAACATTGTTTAAGGACAGTGAACCCGCATTTAAAGAGTATGTAGACTGAAAGGAAATATGACAATGTGGGGGAAAAGAGGTGAGACAATTATAAATATTTTTTGAAAACTTCTACATGACAGGTTCTGTGCAATAGATTATGCCAGCAATTAATCACTACTATTCTACCCTCTCTGTCAGGAATGATCATCACCTAGTTATTGGCATATCTTGCTGTAGCACTTCCTTCATGCTTGTACACAAATGTCACCTTCTTAGGCCTTCTCTTGCTACCTTATCTAAAATTACAATCCCCCCGATTCTTCCAATTCTCCTTCTGTAATTAATTTTTCTCCTTAGCACTTATCACCACCTAGCATACTACATATTTCATCTATCTTATTTATAAAAAGTTTATGCTTCTGGAGGCAGCGATTTTGACTCTTTTATATACTCCTGTATCCGCAATCCTAGAGCCATGTCTAACAATATAAAAGCTACATAAGTATTTGTTGGAAAAACAGATTAATATTTGAGTGACTCACTGAAAAAATGGCAGCTATTTATCTTCATTTTGCCAGATGAGGAAATCAAGGCTAATACTGATTCGGTAATTTACCCAAGGTCACACAGTGAACTGAAATTTGAATATTTATTTATCTGACTCTAATGTGTCTGCTATTTTCACTATGACACTATTTTATTTATTTAAAATAAAATCAGTTGAGCATGCACTTTTGCACCAAGCCAGGGGCTAAAATATAGGAGATAAACAGGTGACTAAGACATAACTTTCTATATTCAACTTACACTCTAGAGAAAGAGACAAGATAATGAAGAGGAAATTTCAATAAATACACAATCAGGTTAAATGCTTACTGAAGTACAGTGAAGGAACTAAAGCTAGACTTAGGTTGTGGAAAGCTCTTTAGAATGAGTGATGTTTAAGCTGAGACCTGAAGAATAAATAAGAGGGAAAACAAAAAGTTAAAGAGAAAATTAAGAAGATGAAGAGCAGGTACGAGATCAAGTAATGAGGAAGAGTTGCTAGTTTTTTAATTAGCCTGTGACCATGAACACATGAGTTTTTTAGTGGAGCTGAGAGTTTGGTTTGAAGCAATATAAAATGAAAAATATCTAATAATTAGACTATGAGACAAGCAGAGGCCGGGATGTGAACATTTTTGCTAGAAGGAACCCATCTAATAGGACAGAGACAAAGATTTCAAACTAGCAGATGGTAACTCTTTTGGTTTACTGATGTCTTAGTGACCATTTAAACCCCCTACATACTGAAAACAGAAAGTTCACCCCCAAAATGTGTTTAACAATCCTCTCTCTTCATGCCTGATTATCTGTCTTGGGACACAGTTATTCCGTTTTGGAAAACAAGACTCCTCTCCAAGAACTCTGTTGAAGAATCTACTTTCTCCACCATTTAATGACTTGCTAATTTACATTAGTCATATATTGTTACATAACGAAATTACCACAAACTGAGTGGCTTAAAACAATATACATTTTTCATCTCACAGGGATTAGAAGTCCGTAAATGATTTACCTGAGTCTCCTAAGGTTGCACTCAGGCTGCTGGCAGTGGCTGTGGTTTCATCTGAGTCTCCACTGGGGAAAGATCTGCTAATAATTCACTTAGCTGCTGGCAAAATTCAGTTCCTTGCAAGTTGCTGGATGCAGGGCTTCGGTTTTCTACTGACTGTAGGTTAAAGGTAGCCCTCAGCTCCTGGCCATCTGGCCTTCTCCATATGGCAGCCTACAACATGGAAGCTTGCTTTTCAAAGCCAGCAAGGGAAATTCTTCTTGCAAGACAAGCATTACAATTTTATGTAATGTAACCACATGCACATAATCATGTGCATCTCATCACCTTTGCTGTACATTATTGCTTAGAAGCAGGTCACAGGACAAGTACACACTCAACGGGATGGACAAGGCATAAATACCAGGAGATGGGAATCTTGGGGACCACCAAAGAGTTAGTTTGCCACATGAGGTTTCTCTGTTAAATGTCAATGTGGTGATTTGTTAATTATTCCCCTTCACTGAAGTGAGCTCCATCTGTCTTAGTTAGCTCCATCTGTCTTGGTCAGCTCCATCTGTCTTAGTCAGCTCAGGCTGCTATAACAAATTAGCATTAACTGGGATGCTCAACAACATTTACTTCTCACAGTTCCAGAGGCTGGAAAGTCTAAGATCTAGGCGCTGGCAGATCTGGTGCAGGCCCTCTCCCTGGTTTAAAGTTGGCATGTTATCATTGTGTCCTTGCATGAAGGACAGAAAGGAAGCGAGCTGTCCTGTGTCTCTTCTATTAAAGGCATCAATCCCGTTCTTCAGGGCTGCACCCTCATTACCTAATGACCTCCCAATGACTCCTCATAAAGGCACACCTTGTTTTACTAAGCTTCACTTGATTGTGTGTCCTCAGATGTTGCACTTTTTACAAACTAGACAACAATACCCTTCACCAGCAAAAGATTATGACTTGCTTTATTGCAATACTTGCTTTGAGACAGTGGTCTGGAACCAAACCTGCAATATCTCTGAAGTATACCTGTATTGTCACATTGGGGGTTAGAATTTCAAAATACCAACTGGGCAGGGGCACAAACATGCAGTCTATAGCACCATCATACAGTCTAGTTGCTGATTCAGAAATTCGGTAGCAAATCTCTGGGCAAAACTTCACAGTCCTTTAGCCCCACATACAGCTGAGCCTGATATGTTCGAATAATCTCTAGAGATGAGGTTAGTCCCATTTCACAATTGATTAAACTCACCCATGCTCAGGGGATGCTATAATTGCAACACCTGTTAATAAATGAGAACAGCCCTCATGATTTATGGCTCCTCCATTTGAAGCATTTCTTCTTTGATAATTATAATTTCTTTAGGTGAAAAAGAGCTTGGCAGATCTAGGGCCCAAATGTTCTATGTAGCTATGTAGAAAAATGTCAGGGAGAGGTCAGAGGGGGAGCAGGCAGTCAGAATTCCCCAATTTATGTGAAACCTTTAATCCACAAAGACCTTATAGGCAATTGTTTTGTAAAATGACATCCAAACAGTTGTAACTGCCAAAAGCTATTTTATTCTTGACATCAATTTCAGAAAACATCACCTGTGAAAAGTTCAACATTTAGCATTTCCTATTGTTTTCTTTGAGCATGGATCTAGTTCATGTGAAAAGTGCCATTTGGAGAAGAGAGCAAATACTAATGACCCCCAGATGAGACAAAAGGACGTGGGGGATCTAGAGGGCAAGAGAGTGGACACTGGAGTCAGAAGACCTTTGCACTACTTTGGCGAACTGTGATTCCCAGAAAGGCAATTAACTTCTCTGGGCCACCGTTTCTGATGTAACATGAGGGAAATAGATACTCCTACCTAGTCCTCTGACAGTTTACGAGGAGAACTAAGACAGTAGTTAAAGTAAAAGAAGAGTTCTTATTACATTCTCTAGATTTAATTCTTTATTACTGTATTAAAGGAAAAAAATAAAGGATTAAACGCTTCCAGAATTGAATCTGATTATAAAACTTGACATTGTATGATCATTTCTACAACCTGATATAGTAATAAATTTGGAAAGTAAACCAGTCTAATTCTGCAAATCTCAAACTATTTGTCTTGTCCATTACCTGGGTATTTGCTTGGTAGATTACCGTATTCTACCAGATGTTTTCAATTTAGTGGTCATGAGTGGGTTTCAGTAATCTGCATTTTTAGCTAAAGCAGTTGGATTCAGCTTCCTCCTATACTAAATACTGGAATGCCCTTATCTAAAGTTATCAGAATTTTAATAATTATTTCCTTGATTTCTTCCCCGGCCAAACTATCTTCCAAAAGAACACTTACACAAACTATTAAATGCACCCCAAACACTTTCCCACTCCTCCTTTTCTCCTGGTTCACTTGGATCATCTTTCAGGCTTCTCTTTAATGTCACTTTCTCCAATGAAGTCCTCCTGACCACCACAGACTAGTTTAATTAGGTCCATCTTATGCATTTTATAACACTATACATCTCCTTCATAGAAATTACAATAATCATAGTTCATTAATATCTATATAATTATTTATGTACTGTCCCTCTCTCCTTATCAAGATATAAAATTCTTCAGGCTAGCAACTGTGTTGGTTTGATTCAACAGAGCCTGGAAAATGGCTTGAACATAGTAGGTATGTCATAAACATTTGTTGAAATAATGAAGGAAGAAAGACAAGGAGGTAAGGGGAAGACAAGGAAGTAAGGAGGAAGAGGGATCAAGGAGAGAGCCTAAGCAGGACCTCCTAAGAGAATCTTTTCTTTAGGACTTTGAATGGGAGAAGCCTAAAGAGGAAGAAAGGAACCCAAATATTTAAACTAATATCCTGGGATTAAGCCACATACATTAACCACAGGACAATCTTTGATTGTAGAGACTGAAAACACCTTCACTGCCCTCTAAAATGTTGGCTGAAATCACTTTTGTAAACTGAATAGATTCTATCACACTTCTCTTTTGTAATTACTTAGCCTTTTTCATATTCAGACTGCCTTAAATTGTTTTATTTTTGTAAATAATAATAACAGGTTTTCTTGTTCTTATTATTCTTAATTATTATTATTATTATTATTGTTTAGTAGTCACATCATAAAGCACAGAAAAAGTTTGAGTGTTAATATAATTGCTTTGAGAATGACTACTTCATAAATTGGAACAGCAAATAAGCCCCATAGGAAAATGGAGAAAGTGTTCAGTATTGATCTAGGTAGAATGCATTTCCAGTGGCTAGGTATTTGCAGCTACATACAGTAGATTTTTCACCTTATAAGGTCAGAACCAATAGCTGGTAAGTTATGAGAAAAATCACTTGAAACCAAGAATTATAAAAAAATTATATATATGTACCTTAAATATTTTTGTATGCCAAAATATAAAAAATGTATATTCATTATGTAATCTGTTGATGTAAAGCCAAGGCTTCTTCCTTGAATGAATCTTCTAACGGAGATTTATATAATCTTTCTTGCCAAAAAACCTACACCATTAATATATATTTTACAATTTCCAGTATTGGTCTCTTAAGGTGAGGTTAAAATTATAAAAAAACTTGTAAACAAATCCAAGTACAAAATGTCTGGAGACTTTATGACTTCTTTTGCACAATATTTTATACTTACCTCTTAAACATCTATTTGGACAGCAATTTTGTTTTAGTGGTTTACTGTCATAAAGTCAAAATCTTTTAACTTAGTTTACATAAAAACCAAACCTCTCTTTTTTTTATTAATATTTAATTAGAGTACATATTATATCAGTTACAATAACAAGTGAACCACATTTGATGACAGACACAAGGGACTCTCAGTAAGGACACAACTCAACTGGTGAACCTAAAGTTGTCCAGGCCAGTTGATGAAAGCCTTCTAGGCACTGACTCCATTGGGAAGAGAGAATGTTCATTGACCTGGTGACTCAAATAGAAGTCAGCTAAGAAACTACCTTATGCATCCTAAACATTTAGAGCAGTGGTTGCTGGAATAGTAACAATAAGAGTATTCATAGATACAAGATACGTCTCTCATCTTTACCAAAACACATTGTCTTTAAGTAAAAAGCCACAGAATTCTCTATGTTGTATCAAAGGCTTTTTGGTTTTATCAAAACCCTGTAACCTAACATTTAGCAATTCAAAAGTGGCAGTATTAAGACAACTATTAATTAAAAGACACCTTTAAGAGAAAAGGCGATATTAGGGAGGTAATTAGTAGGGTTTTGAATTATAAAGACATGAATTTATAGCTCCAATCTGGCACTAAGAAACTTAACATACATACTGGATATCTCCTGAGCTTCTAATGAAGAGATGATATTCATACTACAGTGACCAAGAGTTAATTGCCCTAAAGTAGCATGTTTTTTAGGGAATCTTAGGCAATTTTCTTAATCTTGTAAGCCTTAATTGTATCCATGAAAAGACTGAATTAAAATTACAAAATTATATGTAAAGAATTTTGAAATGGTTGGTTGGTTGTTTCAAAAGCTACCTTTAATCCCATAAAACTCCCTCACTTTGAACCTAGAAACAAAAGATTTGCATTGCAAAAGGCTATTTCGTGTTTGGCCCTTAAGCCAAACAGACAGACAAAACCCTACAGTGAGTGTATAAGTCAAAATGATACTGGAATTAGGGTAATGAAAATGTTCTGGAACTAGATAGTGGTAACAGGATGTACAACACTAAATATACTAAATGCCAATGAATTGTACATTTTGAAATGGTTAAAATGATGTTTTACACTATATTTAAATGAGATGTGAGATGTTAATGATATGATGAGCATATATGCTGGGTTTGTATAATGGGCTTAAGCCTGAAATGATTGTAATTGAGGTATCTAGAAAGAAAGCTTAATCTAAAGTTTTAGAAAAGCAAAGGCAGTTATATTCTTGAACATCTGAATATGGAATCCATGAAAATACTGAATAAACTATATTAGAATTACAAAACATGACATGTGTGAATGGCCTGGCACAGATAGGCTAATCCATAAGTAACAATTTCTTCACTGTACAATAGCTAATTGACAGTGGACAGTAAGCGAGTCATTTAACTATGGTACTCTTGAAGTTTCTTATTCACTTTACCAGTGCCTACCACAAGGGGGTTAACCCAGATGACCTTTAACTACTTCCTAACTTCTTCATATTATCTTCTTTATACAACAAATATTGGAGAAAAGAAAACATGTACTGGTAATCCTCTCTCAGGTCAATTCCTTGGTCTTTTCTGCATGGCTCTATACTCTGGGAATCTGATCCACACAGAGTGCATCACCAAGGCTCCCTTGATGCATGTCTCTTAAGATGATAGACACTGGGAGGCTCTGCCATTCATTGTTCTGACCACACTCACAAATCAAGTGGCAGATATCAATGATCCTTTGCTCTTTTCCAAAAAAGCAGGTCACTTTCCTATTTAAAATAATAGTTTACTCTCGCTTGACCTGGGAACCTGTATTTGTGGTTAGTTAATGGTTTTGGTCATCTTTTCTCTTTGAGAGTGAAAACAAAAGCAATGATGAAAAGACATAACTCAAAACATATGATCTTAGAATCTGTAGATGTGGGTGCTGGTAAGAAAATTATTTTGCATCATGACGTGAATTGTGTCCATTAAGATGGGTACCAGAAAGCAATCTTAAACTTTTCACACACAGGTTAAAATGTGTTACTCTGAAATTAGTATGTACAAATAGTTTTTTAAGTTTTAATTTATTTTTACTATAACAAGTGTATTTTTATTTTTAACATTTTATTATTTTACTTTTTTAAAAGATTGAACTTTCAATTTTTTTCCAAAAACAACTATCAGCTATTTTTTAAATGCAATGATATGATATATGTTTCCTGGGGCTGCTATAACAAATTACCACAACCTAGGTGGCTTAAAACAACAGTAATTTATTCTCCAACAGATGTGAGGGCCGGAAATCCAAAATTGAAGTGTGAGTACAGTTGGTTCTTTCCAGAGGCTCCAAAGGAGAACTGTTTCATGCCTCTCTCCTAGCTTCTGTTGTCTGCCAGCAATCCTTGGCATTCCTTGGCTTATAGCTCCATAACTCTAGTCTCTCCACTATCTCACAAAGCTTTTCCCTGTTTGTGTCATTTGTGTCTTTGTGTCTCAATTCTCACTCTCACTTCCTTTATTAGGGCACCAGTAATTCATTTTAGGGCTAACTCAAAATTTAGGTTGACATGGTCTTAAGATCTTAATTCATCTACAAGTCCCTATTTTCAAATAATGTCACACTCACAGGTAACGAGGGTTAGGACTTGGATATATTATTTTAGGTGAACATTCAACATGCTACATATGTTTATGCTGTGTGTGGTACGTTGTAGCTTCTTCAGGACTCTTACTATTATAAAGAATTGAGCCTATAAAATAATAACCAGATTTGATTATGCTAGAAGACTATTTTCTGAGAATTCTGAAAGCTTAGTAGAACAGATTTTTTGCCTTGATGCATGAACATCTGCTCATGTCTCATAAAATAATTTGTACTCTTACAAATGGAAAATGATCATGAACTCAGACAGGTGGCTTTTCTAATGGAAAAAGATTCAGAACTCCGTGAATTTCTCTTTAAGACCCTAGTGATGCTGAAGCATATCAGTCTGTCATCAGATTGACATATTAAAACAACACTGTGTGTGCCAGTTATTGGTTTTAAGGTCGTTCATTCTTATGTTTTCTTTCCTTTGCGTTTCCAGGTTATCAATCTTCAAGATTCAGGAGCCATCTATTTCTATTACAGCACAACTCAATTTCTCTTGACCTCGTAGTTGCATCTACAATTTTCTGATCTATATCTCAGTAAATGAGTTTATCAATGACTACCTTAATATTTTTTCCAGTCTTTGTGTCTCTCAATGACATTAAAAAAATTTAATGGATATTTATTCTTAGCTCTGCAAGAAGGTGATGACTATTGAGACTGAATGACAAATATTTACATGGATTAGAAGCACAGAGTTGATAATTTAAGTGAACTAGTGATTGAATGTGAAAGAAAACCACCAGAACACGCGGTAATCCGAAATGAGAGAAAACCACCAAAACACGCAGTAATCCGAAAGGAAGGGAAATCACCAAAACACGCAGTAATCCGAAAGGAAGGGAATCACCAGGAAGCGCAGGAACCCAAGACGAAAGAAATCACCAGGACGCACAGGAGTCCGAGAGGAATTCCAATTTATTAAATGGAGGAGCGAGCTTATATAGGGGGAGGATCCGGTTGGGGAGACTGACTAGTGTTCGTGGTAGGGTATTGATTGGATTGTGGTAGGGGGCTAGTGTTGGATAGGTCTCTTGGGCCTTCACTAAGATGGAGGGGGGCTTTACGCCATGGCTTTTCACTAAGATGGAGGGGCTTTTGGCCGTGGGCTTTTTCACTAAGATGGAGGGGGTGAAAGTTAAGGGCCATTTTGTTCCAACATTCCCCTCTTTGTTTTGGGGAAAGGGGCGCTGACCGCCTCAAGCTACTTCCTGCTGAAAGGGGCGAGTTTTAGGGCTGTTTGGGGAGAGGAGGGAGTTGCTGAAAGGAAAGTTGGAACAAAAGACCTGTATATAATCCCATGTTAGGGCGGGAGAAGAAGATAATTTCTGTTGGCGTGAAGTCCTGAGGGTTCCCTGCAGCCAGAAATCGCTGATCTGTTCACAAAAAATCTTCCCAGGAATCCGGGTGGAGGGCCCACAGGTCAGAGTCGAGAGCCTCCAGGAACTGTACCTAGGTAGCCATCAGCATTCAGTGATTTGTTCCTTAAAAGAAACGGGATCCTGAGCCAAAGGACGGTAGTTATAATTCCTGAGGAGAAGCTGATTAAAGGTTTGGTTAGAAATTCTCCCAACCTGTGTCTGAAGAAATTTAATTAAGCAGGGAAGGAAGAGACAGCCGAGAAGGATTATAGTGAGCGGCCCTAGAATGGGCCAGAGCCAGGTGAGGAGGGGGTTTTGAAAAAGAGATGTTCAGGTGGCGGGTTGGGCATTAGTTTTGTAGAATGAGGTGGCTAGGTCCTCAAGTTTTTTTATGTTGGTTTCAATAATACCCTGATTCATTAACATAGTAGCAGCATTCTCTTTTAAGAATAAGCAAGTTCCACCTTTTTCTGCAGTTAGTAAGTCCAGAGCCCTCCTGTTTTGCAAGGCAACCTTTGCGAAAGTGATGTTATTTGTCGTTGAGAGAGCCTAAGGACTCAGCAGTAGATGTAAGAGCACTCGAGTTTAGAATTAAGATCGTACGGCCCATAGAGTGCGTCCGAGGCTCCCGGCCCCAATCCAATTCCTGCCACTGATGTTGTAAGAGAGATTCCAATCAAGACTGGGAGGAAGCGCCGTTCTCTTATGTCTAGAAGACCGTTGAGGAGGAAGAGTAGTTCAGAGTTAGAATAGAGGGTGAGCTGGGGAACAATGACGGGAGGCAGGGAGTAGTAACGTTGGGAAAGATGACAGTGTAGAGAGCCGTTGCACCAGAAAAAGAACCCGGGAATGCTGCGGTGGGATTAGAAATGGCGATGTTATAGTCGCAGTGGAAGGGCGATGATAGAGAGGGGGCAGAGTTTCCTAGGAGGCACAGTCTGGGGATAAGGGTGTGATTGGACTGGTCCTCGGGTTCCCATAAGGGAAACATTAGGGAGATGGGGGAGTGTATGTTTCGAGGTTTTAGAAGGAAATGAAGTTAAGTTTAGAGGAACAGCAGCCAAGAGTGGTCGCCTGAGAGATGCACAAAGAAACAGTTTTTGGGAGATATAGAAGGGAGAGTGTGATTAAGAGAGATAAGCTGCCGGAGAGGATTTGTAGCCAGGTGTAGGTGGTAAGGTAGTTGACTTGTCGGAGTCAGTGGACCCTAGGGCTGAAATGAGTTGAGTCTCTTGATGTTTGATGTCAGTAGATACCAGAGAAACCGAGTGGTTAATGGGGAATGTATTGGCGGGTGATAGTAAGGCGTCCAAGAAGGGCGTGAAGCATAGCCATTACAATAAAGGCACCAGGAACTACCCCGCCCATCTAGAGTCTCCAAGAATCTTGGATGTGGAGTTTGAAGGAGCCACCTGAGACCTGTAAAATACTGCCACCTACCTTGACCTGTTGGAGATAGGGGTCATGGATTTTACAGGCCCAGTAAGGACATCCACCATAGTTTCCGCCATCGTTTGCAATAATCCTGTCTTTGGTCAAATAAAAAGCAGACATAGGGACGTTTGGCGTGTGAGATAATCTTACTGTCTTTAAGTGGTATAGTGACTTGCACGGAACATCCCACTAGGGGGCAGTCAGCAGTGGCGGTAAGGCGAGTGAGTGAGTTGGATTTGTTTTTCAGTGTAAGTTTCCTGAACTTTGAACCTCCAGACAAACAGACTGGATGAGAGCCCAGGGTAGGGGAGAGAGACTGAAAGAAAAAATAAGAAAAAGGGTCATAGTTACTCTGGGATAGGCGACAGGCTTCCGGCGCCGAGTGATTTTTGAGTTTAAGGGGTTGGACGGGTGTGGGGAGCAGGCGAGGTATCGCAGTGGCTGGTGCTTTCCGCTGTCTGACTGGAGGAGAGGTTTTTCGAGGTGTATGCCTTCAACCTGGAAATGTGAATCCAAGGAGTTAGATTTTTGTCTGGAAGGAGTAATTTGGCCGCTGTTGGAGTGGTTAGGACAACTGGGTAAGGACCCTCCCATTTTGGTTGGAGGTCCTTCTTTCCGTCAGGAGGGGTGTAGAAGGACCTGATCGCCAGGTCGTATAAGGGGTTAGTATTTCTGACTTACTTTGTTCAGTCAATAGCTATTCCTGATTTTTCCATATTTCAACTCTTATTTTCGACAGTAGAGGGATGGTGAGGGTTGTAGGAATG
The DNA here is from genome assembly GCA_030015415.1 of Cynopterus sphinx. Lineage (NCBI taxonomy): Eukaryota > Metazoa > Chordata > Mammalia > Chiroptera > Pteropodidae > Cynopterus > Cynopterus sphinx. The sequence continues at coordinate 123,842,856 of CM057383.1, forward strand.
ACAGAGTTGGAGGGAACTATGCTAGGGGGGTAAAGGGCTACGCCCATACATAATTTCAAAGGGAGAGAGGTTGGTAGGTTTTTTGGAAAGAGCCTAATCTTAGAAGAGCCAGTGGTAGCAACCGAGTCCAGTCGAGATGTAATTCAAGCGTTAATTTGGTAAGGAGTTCCTGTTCTTTCCATATTTGAGCATGAGAAAGGAGAATATGGAAGACATATTTGGAATCGGTATATAAATTGAGAGTCTTGTCACGGGACAGGACACAAGCTCTAATAGTTGCTACGAGCCCCGCCTGTTGGTTGGTTGGTTGTGTTGGGGGGAAGCATGAGCCTCTATGGTGTTTTGAAGAGAGACTATGGCATATCCAGCTTTAGGAGTATTATGGTGTAAAGTTTCTAAGCAGCTGTGAAGGGGTTGGGGAACGTTAGTCTGACGGGAAGGAGGAGGCTGGGTTTAGAGGCTAACAGGGCTGAAAGGAGATTGAGGGATTTTCTAAAAAGGCTGTGGCAAGGAGAGTACTCAAGATGGAGGGAGACTTTGGAGGGCCTTGTAAGTGAGCAGGTCTTTGAGGCGATGGGGAGAGAGAATAGTTATGGGGAGCACCGAAAGTGAGTTTGGAAGCTTCTTGTTGAAGTTTCTGTGCTTGCAGCCAGGGCACGAGACAAGGAGCCCAGCCCCTAATGGTTGGATCTAGTTGCTTAGAAAGATAAGCGAATCGGGGCTAGCAGGGAGTCCTGTTTTTGTGCTAAGAGGCCTAAGGCCTGTCCTTGGTTTTCGGTGGAGAGTATAGTAGGAAGGGTTGTGTCAAGTTGGGTAGGTGGAGAGCAGGAGCGGAGAGGAGCTTGTCACATAAAGAGCAAAAGGGAGTAGCAGAAGACGTGGACAGAGGTTCCTGGGGGTCTCCCTTGGCTAGTTCATAGAGAGGTTTGGCTAAGAGAGAGAGTTTGGGATCCAAGCCTAAAATACCCAGCCAGTCCTAGGAAGGACAGGATTTGACTTGGTTTTAGGAATGGGCCAGGAGGAAAGGAACTGGAGGGGTCTGAGGAGGATTGAGATGGAAGCTCCAAGCTTAGAAAGTATATCTCTTCCTAGCAGAGGAACTGGGCATTGTGGATAACTTCAAAAGGAGTGTGAAAAGGAGTGGGGAGCGCTTTGTAATTGGCAAAATAGGAGGGGGTTCTATGAGGGAGTATGCGTTGTTCCCTACCCCGACAATAGGGGTTGAACTGGGTGTGGTAGGGCCTCAAACTCCTCAAGAGTGAAAAGGTTGGCTCCAGTGTCCACTAAAAATGAGATAGGCTGACCGCTCTACCACCAGACTAACCCTGGGCTCTGCTTTAGTGATAGTAAGAGTCGGGACAGGGCCCAGGGCCCCATCAGTCATCGGCCAAGGCGATCACAGGAGGGGATTGTGGAGAGTGAAGATGTTGTTCCATCTCCCCTTCGGGTGGTGGGACAATCGGATCCCAATGTCCCATCTGTTTGCATTTAGGACAGGCCGGGTGGGGGCCCGGGCTGTGGACACGCGACGACCAGTGGCCCTCCTTGCCGCATTTAAAGCAGCTCAGGGAGGTGTCCTTGTGGTAGGGTTGGCTTTGTCTGTTTGGACACTAGTTGAGCCACCATCTGAAAGTCAGTCTGGCGCGTGCCTTTTATTACGGAGTTTTTCTTTTCCTCGCGCCGGAAAGACCTTAAAGGCAGTGGAAAGGATTTTCGCCTGAGGGGTTGCCGGGCCATGCTCTAGTTTTTTAATTTTGTTTTATGTCGGGGTAGGATTGGGCTAGAAAGAGGGTCATTAAGATATGTTTTCCTTCGTCCGTGTCTGGATCTAAGCTGGTGTACTGTCGGATGGCCTGTGTTAATCTGTCTAGAAAATCAGAGGGAGTTTCTTCCTTTCTCTGTATAATGTCTTGGACCTTCTGAAATTAACTACTTTCCGGCAGCCTTTTTAGGCCCACTACCAGACAAGAGGCTTAATCGTCACGGATTGGACACCTTGAACAGTATTATAGTCCCAGTTAGGATCTCTATCCGGAACTGCCTCGGGTCCAATGGGAAAGGTAGGGTCTGTCTGCCTAGTCTCTCATGGCGTGTGTTTGGGCAGCATCCCATACCCTATGGCGTTCCTCTGATAGGAGAGTATTGGCCAGGAGCATAAAAATGTCCTGATAAGTAAGGCTGTATGCTTGGAGCACCCATTGGAATTCTTTAATATAGGTGGTGGGGTCGGAGCTAAAGGAGCCTAGCTTTTTCCAATTTGGGAGAGATCAGAAAGAGAAAAGGGCACATGGACACGGATCACCCTTCTGCCCTGCCACTTCAAGTGGGGCCATTAAGGTGGAGGATTGGAAGGGGTAGAAAGGGAGGGGCCGGATGGGGGAGGGCCACGGGATCGTGTGTGTGTGGCGGACTGAATGGAGGAGCGGAAGAGATATGAATTGGGGGAGGTGTGTTAGAGGCAGGTAGTGGTAGGGGTACAGCCAGATTTTGGGGTGAGATCGACACGGAGGAGGCTCATCCGGATCAAGGTTTCGTTAGTAGCAGGTGGGGAGGGGAGGAGGAGGAGGGAGGGGTGGGCGGAGATGGCTTTGGAGGACGGCCAAGAGGAGTTGGGAGGAGAGCATGAGGAGCAGAGAGCAGGGTGTTGAGATAGGAGACGGAAAGCTTGAACGTAGGGGATTTCTGCCCATTTGCCCAGGCACTGGCAGTAATTGAAAAGATCATGGATGAGGTTAGAGTCAAGAGACCTCTGGAAGGCCAAACGGACTGATTATCTAAGGGGTATTATGCGGCCAATTTTGGAGTACAGAATCTGGTGAGGAGTTTGATGTCTCCCCTTTAAAGAGAGTGTGGAAAGGTTTCAGAAAGGCATTGGAGAGGGAGTCTGCGCGGGGGAGGAGGAAGAGGAGGCTCCCATAATGTTGGAGATACGAGGCAGGAAAAGAAGTCTCCGAACGGGCGGAGAACCTCCGCACAAATATATAGGGCGCCCCTATATAATGTGGGGTTCCGGAGGGTTCAGAATCGGTTAGGAGACCTCCCAGAGGTCGCCACCCGTGGGAGGTTCCCAAATTGAGTCCAGGACTCAGGATTCGGAGAGTGCCGGTACCGGGCTTTAGGAGGAAGGCAAGGAGCCTGGAGGAAAGTATAGGAGAAGGAGGGAGCCAGCCCCTTTCTACCCCGCAGCAGTGTTGTCCCTATAAATTGGTGTAGGGTAGGACGAGAGTCCACCGTAGTCTTGAAGACTGTGGTGGGTGTATTCCCTCTCCTCGGTAACGCCAGGAGGTCACGCCGGATGGTCACGGCTGGCTCTTCTGTTGTAGTAACTGGGGAGTATCCGTCTCCTAGAGGGGTTACTCACGGAATAGCCGTTGGTCGGTGGTGACTGTGACGAGCCGAGCCGGGTCAAATGGGCAGGGGAATTCCGGACTGGAGTCGTTTCTAGGTGGCAGACGGGAGACAAGGGGCCTAATGAAGGCACTCCTTGTCCCGGGTTTCGGCACCAATGAAAGAAAACCACCAGAACACGCGGTAATCCGAAATGAGAGAAAACCACCAAAACACGCAGTAATCCGAAAGGAAGGGAAATCACCAAAACACGCAGTAATCCGAAAGGAAGGGAATCACCAGGAAGCGCAGGAACCCAAGACGAAAGAAATCACCAGGACGCACAGGAGTCCGAGAGGAATTCCAATTTATTAAATGGAGGAGCGAGCTTATATAGGGGAGTGATCCGGTTGGGGACGCTAGTGTTCGTGTAGGGTATTGATTGGATTGTGGTAGGGGGCTAGTGTTGATAGGTCTCTTGGGCCTTCACTAAGATGGAGGGGCTTTTAGCCAAGTGGTTTTTCACTAAGATGGAGGGGGCTTTTGGCGCCGGTGGGCTTTTCACTAAGATGGAGGGGGTGAAAAGTTAAGGGCCATTTTGTTCCAACAGAATGAAAAAAATAAATGAACACATAAAAACAAAATAAAACAAAATTTAATGTAATAAGTATGTATTGCGTGCCTAGCATGTGTAATATTTGTGGAAAATAAAATATACACTGATATGAGTCAGGAGAACTAAGGTTTAATATTAATTCATCATTAATTATCAGTGTGACCTTGAGCAAATCATTCTAACTCACTCACTAAATCACAAGGTTTCATAATTGTAAAATAATGAGTTTGACTAAATCATTTCTAGAGTCCCTTTTAGCTTTGACAGTTTATGGTCAGATATTGACAAATATGATAAAAATAGAACAGAAAATATTTACCTGAGATTTTTTAAATGAATCTTTTCTTGGTTATGACTTTCATAATCAAGAGTATTATTCTATCATTGATATTTAAGTCCACCTGAGCCTAGCTTCTCCCTTCAAAACATTATATTACTGAAGGGGCTGGATTTGACTTTATTGTCATAAACAAATAAACATTAGCTCCTTTGGAATGTATTGTGGAAAAATACATGGCAATAGAGAAGAGCTGTTTCAACAACCTATATTGTTCTGCACTGTGAATATCAGATGTCCTTCATATACATATTATGAAGCTCAGCATCTTCATGCATATTTGTGCAGATTCTCCCCAGTTAATTAAGTTGTAATTTACATATAAAGTAAATTTTTTCTTTGTTTTAGAATTTTATGTAATTTCTAATTACACGTTTGAATAAATCCAAAGAGCCATTTTCTTTTTCTTTTTTTTTAGATTTGCTCACAATATGCAATTCAGGATTAACTGATATATGCCATTGAAAGGAATCGAGAGTAGAAACAAAAAACTACAAAAGACTACCCTTCAAAACTGAAGACATAACTCTTTTCCCTAGATCCTTCTTCCTATGGCTATCAGATACCAAATTATTGTTTAACAGCTAGAAATACCCTTGGGGGTGCTATTCTTTTACTTATTTTACATAATAAACAGTCTGTAGATAATTACATTGTTATTAAATTTAACAGAACATTTTGTACACAATGCTCTTTTAGTTTCCATAAGGTAAACAAACATGGAATATTATTGATTTCCCAGGATTTATAATATAGTAGCCTAAAAAAAAACCAATTGTATATAGGCAATAATCATGTAAATATCATCTACAAAAGAGGAACAAATAAAGTTTTGAGGGCCTTAAAGAAAAGACAAATATTAAGAAGATATTCAGAAAAAAAATATGGAAAAGGTGACAGATGTTTTGTACCTTGAAAAATGAGTAGATTTCAACAGAGATTACAACCTTGATGTGACTGAGGTATGATAGATAGAATGCATACTGAAAAATAAGACTGAAAAGATAGATTGGGATGAACAAATAGATGGCCTTGAATGCAATGCTAAGCTTAAAAAATTACTTTCAGAGCATTTTGGAAGTTAAGTTATATGGAGGCCAAAAAAAGTAATGATTTGCAGTATTGAAAATGGAAAAAAAGAGGATATATTGAAGAAGAAACACTTTCGAAGTAAAATCAGTAAGAATCAGCAGTTGTACACCTGTCATATACACTAGCGTAATAATACTTTGTACTCTTCTCTCTTCAAATAATGTTTTTCATCACTAAGTGCTTAATAAGCACTCATTAGAAATTGTAAGTCAGACAAAAATGATATGCAAGTCACATTTTTAGGTGCATTGCATAAAAATAACTTCCCCTGCTATATAAGTGTTCTAGATACTTTCTGCACCATTTTTATTTGGAAGAGATTATAATTTCTTGTCATTGTTATTTAGTTTTTCTGTTGTCTGATACTTTTCCAAAACAACTATCCATTATTCCTTAAGGCATCTGTGTCTGAGGTATCATAAACTTGGGGAGTCTTTGTGGTCATGTTTCTTTTCTCCCATCACAATGTATGTTCTACATCTTAGGTCATCATCTCAGATATCAGTAGTATCACTAGAGTTGTATTCACTTATTTACTCTTGACAGTGTTCTCAGGGTTGATAAATGGTCCCACCTTGGTGTGGAAAGGAAACATTTATTTTGAAGCTATATATAAGTTGATGAAATCATTGCTTGCCACAATGACTGAAATAGGGAACAAGGGTTATAACTCCAACAAATTTGAAAGAAATACTTCTAAGATTTCTTACTCAGACTCTATTTTACTCTTTTGTAATCCTTTGTGGTTGCTAATTAGCCTAGCTTTGGCCCTGGGGACTTCTTGCTGTTGATATGTTGGTAATATGGGAGCAGAAAAAATAATTTTCCTCATACCTTTAGAAAGCCTTCTGGCTGGGCTAATAATCAAATTAATCTGAGACAGATTAACAGAAGAATATAACCAAATTTAATACATATGTATATTCAGAGGTGCCACAAGAATATAAGACCTGAAGATACACTGGGCAGCAGAGGCAGATATGTCATTCTGAAATTAAGAAGGTGGGTGGTGTGTGTGATTTGGGACTTCCAAGGGTGGGAAGGCAATTCACATAGAGACAGAAAAGCAAATGTTTGGAAAATAAATGTTTGCTGGGTCACCTCGAAACAATGAGACACACATGGGAAAGACTTTGATCAAATGTGCCTTGCTAGATTCCTCCCTGTCTACCACGCACTAGTTTATATTAAACTGATATCTATGATGATATCTCTGTTTGTGGAGCAGGTTCACTATCTAAATACTTTTAGGGCAATAAAAAGGAAGGGCAAAGGCATTTTGGGGGTCTTTTGTTTCTTAAAAATACCGGCTCAAAATAGTCAATATCCCAAAGAGGCATATTTGGGGTGGAAAATTTTGCTCCACCTCAGAAACAATTTACATAGAAATATTAAAGTGTTAAATATGATCAGACGTAAGACCCTTCTTCCCTTTTTCCCTTTCAGGGTTCCATTTGATAGAATACACACCACCAAAAAAAATAAATTGATACCTAAACTAGAATCATTTATTACTATCACAACAATTGCTATCAAGTTTAAAATGTAAAATTTGATAAAAATTCATTTACAAAACACAGATTAGGCTTAGGTTTAAAATGCACTCTATTTCCTGACACTGAAATCTAAAATAACCTATAGTACAAGGCTAACCTGACTTGCCCATTCAGTTGTAGGCAGAAGAGCCTACAGACAGTCAAAGTATAACGGGCTTCCCTCTGCAGGGGAGTCCTGTCTGATCTCCTTGATACAAAGAAACAGGAAGTTCAAGGGAATTCAAAAGGGAGAACAGAAGTCCTGCTGTACTAGAGGACAGATCAAAGAGAGATAGAAGCCAAGTTCTTGCTCCAAGGAAACCACAAACTTATACCCCGGTAAAATAAGATCCTCTATTTGTCATGCTCAAAACAACAGGACTGGTCATTTCTCCATGGAGTAAGGATATGGAATGAAGGTGGCAGCAACTTCTTTCTCAGACACTTTCCCCACATGAAGAAGAGGTGAAAGTCTCATCTATGAGCTAAAACACAGCAAATATGTGTTCATTCTTATACAATTAAATATCAGTGAACAAATTAAATTTTGTTTAAAAATTAAAGTAAAAGGAGGCATATTCAACTAATAATGTTTGGTCACATGGTATTGGAAGATAATTTTCCATAACTCTCTCATGTTTCTTCATACCAAGGTGTTAAGAGCCAATTTATTTTAGACTATCTTTTCAAAAGTGATTGTATGAGCAAAACTACTTTGCAAAGACAGAGCCAGTGATCTTCTCTGAAGCAGATTTACTTAAATTCCAGGATAGTAAAGATTAGAAATGTCTCCCCTGCTGGAGACAATGTGGACTGTAGATAGAGAGGTCTCCCTTTCTTCTCCAGTACAGATTTGCTTGCATTCCAGGTGATAAATGTAATCTCTCTCTCCCAGCAGACTTGCCAGCAACCCCTATATAAGATTAGGGCTTTCTAATATCAGGGTTCTCCTCCTATAGGGAACCTCCACTGCATGTGCAGGCAAGATCTTGTTTTTATTACATTGCCCTGTGGAAATTAAGGCTTAAGGAACAAGCACCAAGGTGATAGTCTAGCTGTGAGTAATAACTGTCTTTTGTCTCTAATCCAGAGGCCTCAGGTTTTTCTCCTAGTAATTATGAACCCATGATAGCCTAACTTGTTGGCTTTTGAGTAGGGTAAAGACTCTTTATAGTTCCTGGCATGAAAATGTAACAGATTTCTGTTTAACAATTTATGGAAATGAAGAAAATGTTATTTTGAAAATTAAAAAAAAATAAACATAATGTTTATTGACAGCATACACATTATGTTATTTAATCTTCACAATGACTTACACATTATGCCTGTGAAGATGGGGAAGTTCTCTTTCTCCGCATTTTCAGTCTAGCACAAAGTCTGGCACGAAACAGAAGCTCAATAAGTATCTGTTAAATAAAAAAACGGATGAATACATATGAGAGATTAAGTGTTTTTGCAGATGGTAGTTTGTTGTTCAGAGAGGACATAATTTTCCTTGAGCCACACAGCTAATTATTAGCAAACCTGGAACTGGCATCCAAATCAATCTGATTGCATTGCCCCTATTGTTTGCATAGATTTGTATGATGTGTCAGCTGATTCTGATATTCACTCATTTCATAAAAGTTTCTTTAACATTAAACTGAATCAAATAACTATATTCTGAACTACAACTAGAACAAAATGTAAAATGAATTCAAATTATTTTCACTATAAACATGTATTCTTTACAGTCTGTAAATAGGTTATTTTCATACCTGCACCTTGAAACTATTTTCACTTAATATACCTATAAAGTATTTATATGTAAATACTTTAGGTAATATGTCTCTGTTTAGGTTATTCAACATGTACAAAAAAAATAACATAACCCATGCAGAATACCCGTTATTTTTTATTTTATGTAGATTAACCAGGAATTTCCGTATGATATTCATTTACATGGTACTGACTTCTTTTTCAGAAAGACTCAGAGCTTATATGTAGTATTATTTAAATAATCTTCAAATAATAATTTAATACAAAACAAATCCAGGATTTTTTTATAAAATGAGGGTCGATCTAATTTTATGATAAAATGGAAAGTTAATATTAAGTTGGGAAAAAGAAGGTAAAGCAGTCTATCAATAATCCATTTCTTTCCCCCAAAATGGGCATCCTGAGGGAAGAAACAAGGTAGAAGGTCAAGTCTAACGTCGCTGTGAACATTCAGATAACGGGACTGCCTAGTAAAGAGTAATAATACTTGATGATGGAGAATACTTCTTTACAGAATATGATTTAGCATAGTGTCGCCGACTGATAATTACTTATGGTAAACAAACCTGGAAACTGTGGTACAATGAGTCATGGCCACCTGAAGAATGCCATGCAAACTATGCAATTCTAGCTGGCATAATAACCTAGAGGCTCCCACTGTGCAAGGCATATGTCTGAAGCTAAAAAAAATGGAAGGATAGGGATCTGCCCTCAATGCCTGAGCCCTCTTCTTTTTTGACAATCTGGTCTTTGTGTTAGCTCACAAGGCTGCATTTATTTTTCATTTTTAAGTAGAGTAATAAGAATTAAATAATAAGTAATAAATGTTATTTAGCAAAATACATTGCGTGACTAGATGATTTCATTCTTAGAACTTGCAGAAAATGCCATCAGTATCAACCAACCAATGGGTTTAATAAGTATTTACTTAGACTATTCCAAATGACACAGTACCCTCTAAGTTCTACAGGCTCTTTGCATTGTGTCCTTTATGTATTTGCTTGTTTGTTTAATTTTTTGCTATTGACCCAGAAGTATCTCTGAAACATTTCTGTACCACAATGACTCTCATGACCCTTTATTGTGACCTTTTATTTTCAGAGACTGACAGAGCTGGTACAGACAGTACCACTGGATGGCAAGAACAGAATTCTTGTTTAACCTAGAGTCACTTCTCTGTGACCCACTTTCTCTCCCTTGAGTTTTCTTCAGGCAGATTTTATTCGACTCAGATTTCTTCCTCTCAAAATAAGCATAGTATTCCTTCCTATTATGAAGATGAAAGTAATGCATATGAAATCATGTTTTGAATACAAGTGTGGGTGGTTTGTGAATTCTAAGAAATATAACTGTTTCCAAACTACAGGCCTGGGGAGAACAGAGAGAGTTTCCTTTTCACTATGAAATACCCAGAATAATGTAAATCTGGTTCCTGGTTCTTTCATTCTCTCTCCTTCTGTCTCTCCTTCCAATCTGTCTCTCTCTCTCTGTCTCTCTCTCTCTGTGTGTCTCTCTCTCTCCCCTCTCACTTTCTCTCATGCATGCACATTTATAAAAAATATAAATTTGTTTTTTTAAATATTAATAACTTAATGGTAAAGATATGCTAAAAATATTAGTAAGACATTAACATTAAAATATTTTCATTGTCACATCGTGTGCCTTATATTTGTTATATTAATAGTGGTTTGGAGCAGATTTCTAAGCCATTAGAAAAAAGCATGCTTATTGAGCATCTGTATCTGTTAAAATGAAATAGATTTATTTTTACTTGTGTGTCACCTAATACATTAATTTAATGTGATTTTTTCCCATCTGGATATAGAGGGAGATACTGCAAATATAAGAAACTATGTGGTAAGTCCCTTTGATGAAATAAATAGAAAATTAAACATTGTAAAATAAATGGTTATAATTTGACAAGGTACATAAATCGGTATACTCAGGTTTAGAAAGAGCAAGTTTGACCAAGTTGTAAGTTTCAAGTGCTGCAATTATGTCTGAACCCTAGATTACTTGAGAAATATTTAGAGGCTCTGCCATACTAAGTGTAATGGGATAAGGTTCTCTTAAGTTCTAGTCAATTATCATGAGTAAGTCAGAATCGTTTTGGAACCCAAACTAGCTGGTTGGGTAATTCATTTCCAAGATCCCACTGTGGCATAATCCTGCCGCAGCCAGCTGTGCTGTAAGATAAGTTGGTTCCTGGGTTTATTACTGAAGCACCACTGCAATGTCAGTAAATTTTCCAGAGTGATTTCCCTGTGGTCACGCATTTATTCAGACAAAAAAAAAAGTGGTAATTACAGTAGGTGGAAGAGGTTATCAGTTGCAGGACACAACAGCATCTGAAGCATCTTAGGTCTAGTTGCAACTGAGAGGGAACAGCAATGTGAAAGAAGCCAGGTGATTTAAGCTTTACAAGAACCAGTTTTTGTTCCTTAAATTCTATTGTGATTCTCATTATGGCATACCCCCAGATGTCCCTTGTATAGTGATAAGTTCTTGTTGCTATCCATTTGCAGTGGTGTTGAGTAGCCCTGAATAATTCAAACATATAGCATAGGGTTTTCAAAGGGTTTACTTACTACCAATACATTGCAAAGTATCCCTCAGACCTTCACTAATTCTTCTCTGACCTGGAAGTACAAAGTACATTCCATATGTTAAATGTATATCTCTGCAAAACAGCTTTCTGAGTTAGCCGAAAACTCTCAGTTATGTCTAGTGCCATGAGCTTTTATCATCTTTTTATTTATTTCTCTATTTACCATCACCATCTCCAACTTATGGTTTTCTTGCTTTTGCAGAAAGTTCAGGTAAAAATTATACATTAGCTCAAATTCCCAAAATGACTCTCATTCTGTCTAAAATATTTGTAACATGAAGGCTAAAATACTTTTCTTGTAGCTAAGAAGTGGCTAAGTGATACAGTTACATCCAAGAAACCATAATCAGAAATATGCAGTTGCCCTATCTCTGCCTCTTTCTTTTTGCCTGGAATCTCAGACACAGTCACAATGCAGTCATACACCATGTGACCATGAAGGAAATAGAAATACAGAGTCAATATCAGCAGACATATGCTTTCAGATTTCTTGCTGTTTGAGAAAAAAATTTTGTTTTCGAATGAATGTAAATGTATCTGGTATTTGCAATCAAAAGCATTCTTACATAAATCAAAATTCTTCTTGGACAAAGAGACTCCAAATTTGGAGGAAAACCTGACTTTTCAACAAATGTTTATTTGTGCTTTTAGTCTCTTTCCATGAGATCTGTATATGGAAAAACGTCTATTATAAATCTGAAGAAACTATGTTTATCTAATACACCTCTTGCCATAGCCCTTTCTGAGCAATATCTGCAAGAGCAGAAAATGGCTTGTCCTTTGAATTCACCACTAATACTGCATCAGTCTGACTATGATGGAATGATTTTAATAGCTTAAAGTACAAACACCATTACATTAACAAATTAGCATCAGTAACTTTTATATGTTCTTTTAGGGAGAAAAGACCTCTGTTTATCTTAAGTATGCATGGGGAACTTATTTCTGTTTGCAGATTTATTTTTATTTTCTATTAATATTTTTGTTGTTTTTTACTCCATGTCTTAAGCTTAAATCCAAAATAAGTTTTTGGAAGAATTCTTTCCAAAAGAAGTATATTTTGATTTCTCTTCTATGCCCTCAATCATGAATGCTTTCTTTCATTTTTTTGCTTTGTGTTCTCAGAATGCCTGATGGTTTCTAATTCCTTTTGTTCTTCCTTATCTGATTCTTTCACATAATCCCTTTCTGCTGGGTTAGTTTTCAGAACATTGTCTTTGGCTGCCTTTTCTTCTCAGGTAGCATGTTCTTCAGGAACTGTTGCGTTCACTTGTATGACTTAAATTATGCAACACAATGGTAACTACTAAGTTCACATCTCTGGGCCAGGGCATTCTCATGAGATTAATATGTGTGGTGGTGACCTGAATAACTTGCTCTCTGTAGGGGAAGAGGCATTTGCTGGTGTAGCATTTGCTGGTTTCTGTGGAATAAGTACCTCCTCCATAGCAATTTCAAGCTACCTATGGTTTAACAACTAGCTTACAAAGCTCCTGATTATTAATTCGCTTTTGAAAGCCAATAGGGATTGGTACCCATGCACCAGAGAGCCTACTAGATGTGACCACTTGGTGGCTATGAAACTTCGAAATCAGTATGCCTCAAACTAACTCCCATTATTCTCTCTCCCAGCCTTCTCCTTCTCAGTGATTAATACTGCCGCTCATTAATTTCCTTAAATCAGAGTTCTGAATGCCATCCTTGATTTGTTCCTCACCATTATCCTCCACATTTGATCAGTAACCAAATAAGTTATTACTCTTTTATATCTCTCATAGCTTGCTAACTAAGCACAATAGCTAAATCTGGGGAGTCACTGTCTCTCACTTGATAACAACAGTAGCCTTCTTATTGCTCTTTCTTTCTGGCTCATTTGATTCTTCTAATTAATATTCTACACAATGACCACAGAGATGGTCCTATAAGGCAGGCTTAATAATGTCATAATAGCACTTCATTGGTCTTCTGATGCAACCTGGATAAAGTTGCAAAACCTTCAGTATAATACAAGGCCCTTCTTGAGTTGATACCTACCAAACTACACAGCATCTTACCCAACAGACTACACTCAGTATTATATAGCCAGATGAAATTAATTATACTTTGAGTCCAAACCTTTGCTCTTATTTTTTTTTCTCTTATAAGAATAATATTCTCAATAGCAAACCAATATTTTAAATTTTAACATTTTAATTTCATTATCAATATTTTTGTTTAGTCTTCATAACCACCCTAGTTTGTTTTCGTTGTTGTTGTTGTTGTTGTTGTTGTTGTTGTTGTTGTTGTTGTTTTAATTTAGAAACAGAGAGCTCAGCCAATTTTTCCAAGATTATACAGGTAGTAAGTGTGGGCTTTATACTCTATTGTTTCTGAATGCTTCACCCTCTCCAACTCTTAATCATTATTACAACTTCTGCTTATGGTGCTTGTCCTGTGGGAAGTTTTAAAAAAGGGAAATGTGTGTGTTTCCATATTACCCTAAACTAATTGTTATTCTTCACATAACTGTTATCCTAGGAGTTGCCTTTTATGTGTCCATGACCCCCAGAAAAATAACATTTTTTCAGAGACAGGGCTATCTTTCTCACCATTATAGTAGTATTTAGTAGTATGCTCACTACATAACAGATATAAATTCTTATTTGTTAAATAAATAAATGTTGAAATGTGAGAAACTGCTACTTATCAATAAGGCTCAACAATTTATAGACTCATGTCACATTAGAAATTGGAACCAAACAACAGAGAATAGAAATTCACCAAAGCCATCTACACTTCTTTTGATTGACATTTATTTCAGGATTATAATCTAAGAAATAAATAGAAGGCAAATATAAATTGCAGAATTATAGATTATGGATTATTAAAATTAAGAGATCTTCCTGTCCATTCCTCTAACTAAGGAAACTAAAAGTAGAGACAGAGAATGAGATCTGTTTAATCCTTTTATTTATTCACCTTTCTCATGAGATTAAACTAGGGAGCCTGACAGGTGGTTTTGTCTTTCAAAAGAATAAGAAAGAACAAAGTGAAAGATAGCAGATTACATAAAAGTGGGTGCACCTCCATCCAGGTCCGCTTTGAAATTACAACCAAATTATAAAGTAATCAACGTGGAGAATCATCTGAAGTCCAGGCGATCTTAACACGTCAGTTTGATAATATAAAAAAGGAACCACATTGAAGCCGATAGCAAAGGCAGAGTCACCAGTCTGGGTAGACCCACACCCTCGGTGGTGGAGGATAACTGGGAGAAAAAGCGAGGCAGAGGCTCCCCTGAAAAAGAGGAGGCTCCTAGCCTCGTCTGGGGCCCCAGTCCAGGGAAGAGGAGATTCCAATAACCCTACCTGTAAAAACCAGAGGGGATTCTGGCCATCTGGATGAGATGGAAGGAGACTAAAACCTTAAATACCCCTTTGAAGGGCCCATGCACAGGCCTTCTGACAGGCAGACACTCAACCAACACATTGGGGTTGGGTCGGAGACTCCAGCAGGATTCATACCAAGAAAAGTCTGTATTACCTGGCACCAGAACAAGGGCCAGAAGGGCAGCAACCACTGTGCCTTAGTCCAGCCCTCCTACCAGGCAATCTCCAGGTTGACAATCTGTGGGCCAGTCCCAGACAGCAGCTGGTCTTGCTGTGATATGGGACTTCTGTGGTAATGCATGAAGGGTTAATGAAGTCGCAGCAAGACTGAGGCTGCATCCATCTGACTGCCACTGTCTCCCTGAGGCCCTGCCCACAAATTGCCCCAGGTGGCCCATTGCCAGTGAACTGGCACCTCTCTGCCTCTCCCTTCCTGGAGTCTTCCAATCCACAAGGTGACAAATTTGGCTGGCATAGGGCAAGCACTGCACTGAGATAAGCTATAGGCAAACAGACCTCCGCTCCCTGCAAGAGTTGCAGTATTGCATCCAGGGAGCTCAAGGGTCTGTGGGACCACCCAGATGGCAGCTGGGCTCACTGTGATCTGTGACTACAGCATGAACACCTAGGCACAGAATTTTCAGCAAAACTGAGATTGTATTGGCCTGAAGGCCCTCATCTCCCTGAGATTCCGCTTCACCCAAGCCACAATGTGCTGCAGCCCACTGACAGGCAGCCTCCCCAGGCCTGCCTGACTCTGGGGTTGCGCATCCTGTGCAGGCAACAGACCTTGGCTAGCACAGTGAGCGCATCTCGAGGAAATAGTTGCAGGCAGGATACTGCTGTCTGCACAAGCTACAATATCTCTTGAGGGGATTACAGGGGTCTGTGGGACTGACCCAGAGAGTAGCTTGTCTCCATGTGATCTGTGACTACTACGGGAATGTGCAGACAAAAAAAATTGCAGAAAACTGAGACTATTGGCCTGATGGTATTTGACTCCCTGAGCTCCTGTCTTATTCAATACACAAAGTGCCGACCACACATTGATAGACAGCTGCCCTGCCCTGGGATGACATACTCAAGCCAAAGGAGGACAGCAGCTGACCTTACTACAACTGGAAACTTGCAGAGGGAGCCACAGAGACAGCATTGACATGTAAACTGACATGCAGTGGAATGGGGAAATTTACTCACTAGACCCAGGAGACTCCTTGGGTCCCAGAGGAGAGAGAGAGCAATTAGGGGGATTAATTTATAAGCTATATAAATGTCTAACCAATGTACTATATACCTGAAACTAATAAAAAAGATAATTTATTAAAAAAAAAAGAACAAAAACATGACAAAGGAATAACAAATAAGGAATGAAAGTATGGATCTGGACGTTTTAACATTAAATCATCAGTTATTTCTTATTGAAATTATAATTGCTACTTTACTATAAACAAAAATTAAAAATAGAAGAGTTGTTTGAAAACTAGAGTACATGGGGCATACATTTATCTTGGATTGTATTATTTTTCTGTTCCTACATTTACATTAATAGAAATACACTCTGATATTTCAGTAAAGTGAACTTCAATGCCTGGTACTTCTTCCATCTCTGTAAATTGAGACTGACACAACTATTCTCACAAGGGTTATATAACATAATTATGACAATTCTGTAAAACTTTAAGCAGTATCTATCATTTAGTAGAGACACTCATTAAATATTTGTTGAATGAAATAAATTTTGCTGACTTTCAATACTTTCTTTAATTTTAACAAGTGTTTTGTGGGTTTTTCTTTTTGTTTTTGTTATTTTTAATTCTGAATGTAGTTTTATTATTGTAGTCAAGGAATTTGAAATTTCTTTCTTACCTCCACACCCACCTTCTCTGAAATCATTATTCACAATTTGTAGGGTAACATGAATAATGTGGATATCCCAAACGCATTTTTCTGGAACGATCTGTCGTGAGAAAGTAAGTTTTGAGCTCTTAGGCTGTAGCTAGGAAATGTGAATTTTGAGATTTTGTTTTTTTAATTTTTCACTTTGTCCTTGAGTAAGGCTGTTTATTATCTTTTTCCCCCTCCAAATAAAGGATTTAAATGTTGCCTTAAAAATTAAATAGAGCATTTGAAAACATTTTTTTCAAAAGCCAATCTGTTCAGAATGATTTTACTAATCTAGTTTATGGACAATTTCCTTCACTTGCTTCCTTCATTATTAAACAAAATGCTGGAAACAGCAGGGTCTCTCCATTCAGACTTCATTTGTGCTTGGGCTTTGTTTACAATCCTGGCCACCCTTCATGTGCTTTGACTTCATGATCATTTTCCCAATCACAAATTATGATGGGGACATCAAGAGCAGAATAAGAAAAATATGAGTTTTAATGTTCTGGGGAAGCCATTTATGCATATATTCACCAGATGAGGATGATGCAGAACCCCCAGATAAAAAAGAAAAGACCTTTTTCTAGGCCTCCTCTTAATATAAGTGAGATTTCTGTGTAACTTCATTGTGTGAATCAGATCCGCTATCCAGCCAACAGTCAGGAAGTGAAGAATATGTCCCTTCTCTCCAGTGAGCTACTCAGTCCTTCAATCTTCCTGATGACAAAGCTGAGAGAAGATCCCAAGCAACAGCTGATAGTATATAATAAACATTTGTCTTTCCTTCATAGAAATACTGCTACATTTGTATCAGATGCCTCAAGTTCATGTTTTAACTCTTACCCTTGAATGTTATCATTGACATAAACGTGAACATACACTATTCCAGAAAGGCCTCTAAGAATATGTATTCGAGTAGAAACAACATTAAATCAGGTAAGGTGCTGTGATAAAGAGATTGTCGGATAAGTGGACAATTGAATAGGAACCTGAATAAATGACCCATCCATATATCTGTAGGAAGATGCTCAGGCATAATTTCTAACCCCCAAGGCCCAGAATCAAGTATAGCTACAGCATATTAGCATTATTTCAGAAATGGTAAAAAGGTTGGCTTGTCTCCATCACAATGAGCAAAGAAAAGAATAGAGGTGACAGGATGAAGGGTCCAGATCGCACAGGATTGTGTAGGCAATGATAAGGAACTGGATTTCATTCTAAGTGCCATAGGGAGCAATTAGAGCAGAGGAATGGCATCATTTGATTGGTTATTTTAGAATATCACTTGATGAGCAATGTAACATCACACCAAAAGCAACAAAACAACAAAACTATGAAGGCACTAAAAAATACCACATTACAATTATAATCATTTATTTAAAGCGCTGAAATCAAGAGGTTCAAGCAAAGGAGAAAGTTTTTGCTTTTGCCAAAACATTTTGTTCCCAGTCTGCTTCTTTAACTCTTGTTAAAATATCAGGTATATCTCACTATTTTTTCAGGCACTACTAAATAATTCAGTCCACCACTAAATTTCTGTGCCAAGAAGAATCTTATATTGGTACTTAAAATGTCCCATCAAATGAAAAAATCCAATTTCAGAAACTCACTGAGTCTACATAACATTTTTTTGCTTTTTTATCTTGTTTATCTTGTCTGTCTTCCCCATTAAAATAGCACGTCTATGAGAACAGAAATTTTTTGGCTGTTTTATTCATTGCTGTATACCCAGTGCAGGAACATAGTAGTTATTTTAAAATAGGTGTTAAAAAAATGTGACCACTTAGAGATGACACATAGCTAGAAAAATACAAAGGCTCCACATCACTCTAATATGATTAAGAGGAGATGTGTCTTTCCAACAGAGATGGAAAGGTGAGAGCCTGTCTGGTTTGAAGAAAATGAGCAAGTAACAGAAGAGGGAGTGGTAAATATTTCAAATGCTACCATGTGTTTAAGTACAGCCAGATCTGAGAATTATTGAGTTTGACAAGAGACGTCACTTGAAAATCACAGATTCAGTTGAGTGAAAAGAAAACTTGAATCTGTTATTTTCAAATATTCAATCTAAGTAGAGAATGAAGTTAAGAAAATAAAAACTTCTACTTCACACAGTGGTTTCAAACAGATTAACTCCTAAAGGTTGCAGAAAATGGTAAAGGGGGTAATAGTTAGAAGAAAATACAGGATTAAGGAAGCACATTTAATGAGATTTTCGTGGCTGAAACACATCAAATATTTATAGTTATACTTATGTTCATTATATGTGCATATGATGTTTAATATATAATGCAAGCTATATGTTATATAATATAAATTTAGGCAATACTTATCTTTATATAAATATAGCATTTATATAGTTATTTATGTTGTTAGATAATATACTTATTTATATTTATTATCATCAGGTTACAGAATTAAAGAGTCACACAGAAACCCAGACTGATGAGCTTTTACTCTTCTGTATCTGTGCTACCTGCTACAGAACATTCAACAAGGCAGTAGAGAAAGAGGAAAATAAAACAATAGCACAAATGTTTTTAATTTGAATATTGTGTGACCACTCACAATACATTTCTAACTAAATGTATCTTCTGGCAGATGAGGTTACAGTTCTGGCAGGGCATTCTTTGGACAGTGTGCAGGAAGAGGTGGAGAATATGGATTAGGAGCTCAAAGAGGGGTCCAAATGAGGTTACAGATGTGAGTTTAGGAATATCTGAGACAACTCAAGCCATGAATGTGAGCGAGTCAACCAAAAGAATGGAGAAGAGAAGAACTGAGGTCAATCTGAAGTAACAAAGCCTTATAAGAAACTGAAAAGAGAGGGTAGCAAAAAAGTTACAGGAGGTAGGTGGTTAAGAAAAAAGGTAAAAATCAACAGAAGTGGATTTGGGAAAAGGAAATATTTCAGTAGTCAAGAATAACAGGTAATGCAGAAAGGTCTAGAAAGGTCAGACCACTGAATCCAGAATTTGGGGTTTCTTTTCAGTAGTGCGGACAGTGCTGAGATCAAGAGGCCCGGAGAGGGTGAGGACCTTGGAAGCCAAGTCATCTTAAGATTTCAGAAATGGGCCTTGCAGATGCCACCGCTCCAGAGCCATGCCCCCAGCCATGGTCAACCCAACCGTGTTCTTCAACATCACCATCAACAGCAAGCCCTTGGAGGACACATCTCCTTCAAGCTGTTTGCAGACAAAGTTCCAAAGACAGCAGAAAACTTTCATGCTCTGAGTACTGGGGAGGAAGGATTTGGTTATAAAGGTTCCTGCTTTCATAGAATTATTCAGGATTTTTGTGCCAGGGTGATGACTTCACACGCCATAATGGCACAGGTGGTAAGTCTGCCTATGGGGAGAAATTTAACGATGAGAATTTCATCCTGAAGAACAGAGGTCCTGGCATCTTATCCATGGCAAATGCTGGATTCAACACAAATGGTTCCCAGTTTTTCATCTGCACTGCTAAGACTGAGTGGGAGGATGGCAAGCATGTGGTCTTTGGCAAGGTGAAAACGGGTAAAAATATTGTGGAGGCCATGGAGTGTTTTGGGTCCAGGAGTGGTAAAACCAGCAAGAAGATCACCATTGCTGACTGTGGACAACTCTAATATTTGCCTTGTTTTATCTTAACCACCAGACAATTCCTCCTGTAGTTCAGGAGAGTATCCCTCATCCCACATGCTCTGAATAACCTATTATAATCTCTGTTCTCATTGCTATTCTTCGAGTTCCAGGTTTTTCTTGTACCTCTAAGTCTAGCTGGATTTCAGAGTTAAGTTTATGGTTATGAAATAAAAGTAAAACAAACAAACAAAAAAAAGATTTCAGAAATGAATGAACACAAAAAAGAGGAGAAGCATATGAGAAGAAAAGCCTTTTTGTTCAGTTAAAGGAAATTATAATGATTTTATGAAATTGAAAGAAATTACTGGGAAAAAAAATGAAAGTAAAGAAGAAAACCTCTATCATGGAAGAGGACACTTCCATTCTGAAAGGTCAAAGATACTGTCGTTTCAAACATGTTTTGAAAGAAATTGACTTGAATATGACTATTTTTTACTTTAAATGTGTTTAATGTTTCAAGGGCTTGTTTAGACATTGAATTTATATATGTTCTATGTCTTTTTCATAGCAGCTTCATCATGCATTTGATATGAATAAGATGATCTTCATATTAGAAAACAGGTAATAATTGCCATTTTTCATTGTATATTCACATTACTTTCCTTCTAAGCAGTCATTACAGTGCAATAGATATCTCTCTGAATTCATTTATCATGAACAGACATTAAAATATATTCAATTTGCACATTTTTCTCTCTTTATTTTTTTGTTATAAACCAGTAGACTATATATTCTATCATATATTATTGTCTGAAGTAGCTGCTGAACAAGAAAATATATAATTTGTACTCTTGCACCTGGAGATGAAATGTATTATTTCAGCACAATTTCATCTGAGGTAAAACCCAGAATTTTTTTTTCCTATATAGACATACTCATTATTTTATTTTCTGCAAAGCGGATTCATTTAATAAAGTAATTAAAACACTGCATTAGGAGTCAGTTCAATTCTATCTTTGGCTACTGTGAATATTGGCCCTAGTCTTGCTTTGCAAATAACCCATCATAACCTAACCCTCATCAGTTATGAACTGTGTTTTCTTTCTTCGTTAACATAAAACACTGGTTATTTATTTTATCCTCCATGAGTGTTTAGAAGATAGATATGAATGTAACTCTGTGTTTTTTTTTTTAGGAAATATATTTGACAATGACATTCTACAAACAGCATAATCTAGCATTCACTTTTTCCAGAGACACAAGAGAAAAAAGTTAGCAATTTTCCAGCTACTACCAAGAACCATGCCTTTGTATAATCTGCAAAGTATGTACTTTTTTCTAATTGTCATACTGTGGTTTCTTCTACATATATTTCAATTAACAGGCATACTAGACAGTGACATTTTTAAATAGACATAATGATAATATGAGAAAGTTGTAGTAGTTAAATACGGTACCTAAAAGCAAATTGTCTGAGACTGAATTTACTTTGCCACTTAAGAGCTGTATTACTTAATTAATTTCTCCATGACTTGGTTTCTTCATTTGCAAAATAGATATAGCAATAAAACCTGTATTACTGAACATATAAAATACTTAGAGACACATCTAGTATGTTATCAGTGATACATATGAGGAGCTGTAACTATTAGCAAATGTTTATAGTGTATTTATGATGTTTCTAAAAGTTTTATGTGGATGACCTCATTTATTTCTCAGAACACAACTATAAAATTGATTCTGTTTTTATTCTTATTTCACTGATCGTGATCAAATCCTTTGCTTGAGGTCACACAGATGGTGTGTGTTTTAGTAAAATCAGGGTTTTCATCGGTGGACTCTAGAGACCACTCCCTAAGTGCCACCATGCTCCCTCCCACATAGCACAGGTAGCTGGTTAGCTGAAAACAGATTAAATTGATTCTGTGTGAAGTCTTAAACTAATTCCATGATTCCATAAAATATTGATGAAATTTTATTTTCAGCAGCTGTACTGAATATTAAGCAGCTAATGCTAAGGAAATATAGCTTTCTGGAGACACACTTTGAGAACTGCGTTCAAAAGTAAAGATCCTATAGATGTCAAGTACATGTGATAATTTGTTAAACATTTAAACTGTGACTTATACAGTTCTGATAATTTTTACAGTCAAGTACCTAAAGGTTTTAGAGTCAAGGACCCTTGAAGAAGCTGAGGAAAGATATGGGCATTCTCCTGAGAAAGGCATACATCCATGTACAATTTAGAATATAACTTTAGATGTTTCTGAGCCCCTCTGAAGCCAGTCTATATTCTCCAAGAAGTCCTACCTAATATACTATGAAAACTAATATCTTGTACTCTTGCTGTAGCTTATGTAAAAATGGAATATATCAAGACATGGAAAAATTTATCTACTTGCAAACAAACACTAGGCCACATCTTTCAGAAATTTAGCATTTACTAGTTGATTTTTAAAAAAATCTTCCTTTAATTAAAGCCTCATACAACTTTCAGAATTTTAATTCAATATATGCTCACTTGGAAAGAGTATTTTTTTCCAATGATATTGAAAAAAAGAATAGTCAAGGGAAGCAGCTTATTTTCTATGATTTTTGAAAAATCGACAAGGCTAACTACTTCCATTCTGGTTTATTTTGGGAACTCCCTGAAGAAATGAGCTACATTATCCTTCACATCACCCTTCTTGGGGACTGGTGTCTTTTCTGATGCAGAATCTTATTTCATTTTAATGACGAGTAAGGCTCTATAAATTCCAAAGGGTTTTACAATCACCAGCATTTCAGAAATACACCCTGGCACATCTCTTTAGTGTAATAAGTAAGGTTATTCACATATACTAGGCAGAAAAATCAGCCTAGAAATTTTAAGACAGAAAATGAGTTTTTTCTTAGGAAAAAACACCTAAGTGATTATCATAGTTGTGAAAAACATATATTTATCCAATAGGAGGCCTCATTCCAACATCTAGGGTATTGTGTAAAGATAGAGAATTTTTTTTTTTTTGTAGATCTAAGTCGCCAATGGTTTGTCACTAGCTAATTCTAATACTTAGCAATTAAAAAAGCAAAAAGTGTGAAGTTTTTCAGAGTTGCAATATTAAAAAAATAACATAAACATATTTGTATATAGTATTTATTGAACAGTACAGTATTTGTATTCTCAGATATTAGTTATAAAGATTTAAGTTTCTCTTGTTTTTATTTTTCCCTAACTGTTCATCATAAAAATTTCATAGAGCAAAGATAAAAAAAATCACATAGCTTTGAATCTGCTTGAAAAGATATGACATATTCACAGTAAATAGTAACTATCAATAAAATTAGAAAGTGTACTTGGCCTAAGAGTTACACAGAATTCCAGAGGTCGGAGATGGCTGTAACTCAGTTGACATGAATCATGTTACAGTTTTGGAATAGACACACACAAACTGCTGTAGACTGTTTTAGAGATTCTGTTTCTCGGTCCTGGTACATGCAAATAAATCTACTAGCATGTATGTACGTTCACATGCCAACATGCACATACACTGGATTAGACAGTATACTCTGTCCTTCCACAAAAAGGAATGGAAAAATAGCAAAGTTTTTCTTTCACAGTGTGGATGTAAACTACTCTAAATAAATACTGTGAACGCTATGCTGATACACATATTCATCTTTAAAACGCTATTAATATGAAAAATAGACTTGGAATTCTACATTATGACATAAAATATTGTTTATAAGGAAAACAATAAGATTGCCAGTTACTGGGCACTATGTAATCTCCTGCTAAAATGTTTATTGGTGTGTTATATACAGGATGCTGAAAGAGATGTTGTTCACTTAAAGGGAATATGTTAAATTAGGAACTCTGTAATCATATTTTCCATGAAGGAACTATATGAATTTGGAGACTGACACGATATTCTTTAGTTTCAGTACTGATTCAATTTAAAGACTGCAGTTTTAAACACTTTTTTTGATAGAAAAATAAAAGAGACTAATAAATATGAGTGGATTTAGTCGCACCCCATTTAGTAAAACTATTACTAAAAATAATTGAATGCTGTTTTTTTGTTTTTGTTTTTGTTTTTATTTTTTATCTGCTCCAGATAGATCAGTTGCAGACTCAGCTATCTTCCTCCTGTGGCTTTTATTATATTATTTCTGAGGGGATATGGACACAGAAAAGCAGGAGGACTAATTATAGTGGTATATGGATAAAAACATTTTCCTGTCCCTTCAGCTGACCACTGGGTAAAACTTACGGTAATGTTTAACCATGGTATTCTGTAGACTTACTTTCCACACTTCTTTCAGGAATACATTTTAGCTAAAACTGACAATTCACAAACACTGAAGTGTACTGTTGTGTCATGCAGGTTCAGGGGTATGGGACTCTGAGTTTAAATGCCCACTTCAGCATTTATGAGCCACATGACATTGGGCAAGTTAACCTCTCCTATAATTTTTAAATTAGAAGTGATAACAGTATCTATCTCCAAACTCTGTGGTAAGGAATAAATGAAAGGTTATAAAAGGTGCTAATACAATAGTCATATAGCATTTACTTAATAAATACTGGATATTGCTATTAGGTATGTCTATGTCTACCCTGGAAATTTTTTCCCTTTTAAGGATAACCAATGATATCCAGGTCTTTACCTTAATTTATTTCACCATAATAATGAGTAATGAAATTATTTAAATGGAAATGTATGCAATGCTATATCTTAGAAGGAGATTAGCATAGCAATGGTAACGAGAGGTGCAGACTCTGGATTCAAGTCTCAACTCTGCTCTACGCATTAGCTGTGTGGCTTTGGATAAGTTAACAACTTAGATGTCTCAGTTACAGAGATAACAATACAATCTATCATTTATAGTTGTTATAAAGACTAGAAACATTACTGTGTGAATAACCCTTAGAATAGCACCCAACATTTAGTAAACCTAAGTGTTTGGTAAGTAAATTTATCACGTGCAAAATTTTATAGATCTTTTTCTGTGTTAATTTTTTTTACCTTAGTTTTAAATATACTGAACACCAATATATGTGCATGAATCATACTAGGCACTTAATATGCAGCCGGCCTGAATCATAACCTTTCAAGCATACAAGTTGAGTTCTGAAGCTCTGAATGTGTTGTTACATGGATGGTTCAACCTGATTTAAGTGCACAGGGTTAAAAATATTAAATAAAAACCCTCTCTCCTTTTTGGTGGCTATACAGCTTCACACCTTTTTGGACTTGTCTTTTTTCCCCCATTAAATTTCAAATGCAGAATCACTGTGACTGACCCAATTCTATGGACTGTTTAACTTGGCATTGGCTCCGAGTAGGCTGCCTTGGGACCATATTCATCATTATAAACAATCTCACTGTGTTGCCTTGGTGCAAAGAGTATCACTATTTATTTAAATGAAAAGTGAAAGTAGGGGAGTCTTTCTTTCAATAGATCCTCACCACAAACCCCATTAAATGAACTTCTCAAATAGTCATCAAACATAATTTAAGTACTAGGCAGACCTAAAGTGAGGACTACATCTTCAGAACAGTTTTTCCCCTGAAGGAGTGTATTTGCCTTAGTTCCTGCTGCTCACAAACCTCATTGTTTTTTGCAGTTTACAATCTCATTAAAAAAAAAAAAAACTTTTTTTTTTATGGCTCACTGTTTTATCTGTAGATGATATAATTTTAGGCTTCATTTTATTTATGTGACCCCTCACTAAATTCTTTTCTGAATCACATATTATCATTTTAAAACCCATGTATGGTGAAATACTAGAGAGGGAAATAATAAGATTTTATTTTTTTGAAAAATTCATTATTTTATATCCAAGTCTACAATAGTTTTCCAATAAATGATACTGATATACTCATACCAGATGGGTTAACTAAATTAAAGTGCTTTAAGAAAAATAGTGTATATGTGTTGGTGACACATGATTGTCTACCACAGTTCAATGCAAGAAACTGCTCTTCTAGGATTCTTCATAGCCTTCTATTTTCTCTTCCTTCAAATCAATGCAGAATTCAAGACTCTGAAGATGTTCAAGGATCCTTACTTTTATAAAAGATAAGTCACTGATAGAGATGTAAGAGGTACTTCTGTCTCAAAAGAGTATCTAAACCCGTCATTGTCATTACCCTGATTTAAAAAAGTTATGAGATGACCACTACAGAGGAGTCCATCTAGTATTCTTGTTCATATACTTGTTCAGAGTATTTTTAAATGAAAAAATTGGTC
Organism: Cynopterus sphinx; assembly: GCA_030015415.1. Lineage (NCBI taxonomy): Eukaryota > Metazoa > Chordata > Mammalia > Chiroptera > Pteropodidae > Cynopterus > Cynopterus sphinx. Next base: position 123,869,184 of record CM057383.1, read on the forward strand.
AAACTATTCTTGGGAATATTTCCTGGCCATGCAAATTGTAAATTCTCAAAATATTTGAACATTCTCAGAAGAGCCATCCATAAAATTGAGAAGTTCCATTAAAGGTTTTTAAATATATATGCAACTGAAAATAAACACACTCTCATATAATTGATATTTATGACACAATTCATTAATTCCCCATGAATATTTATTAAACACAAAATATATGACAAGTATGATAACTTCCAAAAAGAAAATAAGAACCAACTCTTCTCAAGAAATTGACTTTGGCATTAATTTTTGCTATTATTTCTATTTATGCAAAGTGGGAAAAAAATCTACTTAAAATTTTAAGCAACTCTTTGAAAGGTAAAAACTTTTCATGTAATGTCCTTGGCAATGAACCTGCGCACTTAATCCAGGCTGACCCATTCACTTAACAGCACGTTCAGCACTTTAAAGAATATCCTGTTAACATAGGTGTATCTATCTGCTTTGCTCCTACCTGGGTTTTCTGCTTCCTTCTGCTGTAATAAAAGCTCCATTAAGTCAGAGAGTTTGTTGCGTATGTCAATATATTTTAATCTTTCAACACTCATGATGCATGTAAGCACGCAAATAAACGTGATAAAATGAAACCCTCCTTTTTAGTGTCTATGCAGCTTCGCACCTTTTTGAATTTGTCTTTTTTTTTCTATTATTGATGATAGAGAATAGTGACTGGAACTGCCTATCTAGAGTCAAAACTGCTGAAGTGGAATCCCAGCTCTGTCACTTATCGATGGGTACCATGGCAAGCAACATAAACCATCTGTTGTTCAGATTCCTATCTATAATGGAGAGGTAATAACAGCATCTCTTCCAGGAGCATGTCATTGTGAGGATTAAACAAAACAGAGAGCACATGTAATTTGTGTGTGTGTGTCTAGAAATTGGCTCTTTTTGTGTGTGTGTCTAGAAATTGGCTCATTGTTAAGTCCCCAGTATCACCTGTTATTATTATTTTCCAGTCCAACATTTGATCTGTAACCTTATACTATAAGAAATAACTTATATTCGATGTCTGGATTTTGCTCTGCCTGCTCATCATGTCCTGGAATACTATTTGAAATAAGGCAGAAAAGCCTATCTTGATGCCTTCAAATGAAGATGAAATTAGATACTTTAAGGCTGTGAACTGAAGTACATATATCGCATCCACTCAGCTAGTCTTACTTGAGTGGGGAGGTGCCATGATAAGGCAGATGAGGAAATATGTTTGCAGAAGCACAACAGGACTGAATTATAAAACATATATGATACTAGACTATTATGATGCACAGAAGGTTACAAAAGGGGATGACACACAAGTATAGGTATTTCAAGGAGTTTATTGTAGCTTTTTCTATAATGAGGATTAGTATGAAATGTTTGTGGCTGAGAGTGAGTGGATGGGAGCAAGAAATTTTGCAAAGGTAGCTTTTACCATTTGTGAGATGATTTGGACATAAAGGCTTCACAAATTTAAATGCTTTCATGGGTCTCACTCATACATAATATTTTTTATTTAAACATACAGGGAAAACTAAGAATTTAATGAGGGAGCTGTCCTACCTAAAACATTTCAATTCAATTAAAAAGGCAATTTTAGCCTTGGAAAATCAATATTCACCCACTCATATTCTAAGATGGCAAGATAGTAACTGTAAAATGGAAAGGAGGAAATGGATACAAAGAATATCTTAGAGGAAAATTCAGTATGACACAATGACTGGTTATAAAAAGAAAATTAGGATCAAGTATGTTTCACTGATAACAGCAATGTTCCAAACTTAAATTGCAGGAAAATGATGGATTTGGAGAAAGAGTCACTAAAAGTAGGTCTTCTTTAAGAGTCTCTGGTTTCTTGTTTTCTTCCAATTTACTAGTTATGACATATACTCCAGCTAAGGTTTTCAATTGAGATGGTACAAACATACCTCAGAGAAATTGTGGGTTCAGATCCAGAACACTGCGATAAAGCACATCTCACACTAAAGTGAGTTGTAATTGTTTTGCTTGTGGAGGGTCTTGCCTTCAATTTGTAAAACAAACAAACAACAAGGAAAACAAATAAATGCAACATCTGTGAAGCACAATAAAGCAAACCTCAATTGAATGAGGTATGTGTGTATACTATCATAGTATCTTCTTTTTTTACTAAATAAAAGCCTCTCTATACTAGACACATTGCCAGATTGATTTATTTTTAAATCTATGCAACTAATCTCAGAGTTACCATTCTCTATCACCTAGGAATTATTTATCACTGAATCAACATCATATTTTTTCTTCTATTGGGCAGTTTTACTGAGACTTAACATTTGATGTCACTAAATGAAAGTGACACACAACTCATAACAAAATGGAAAAAATCAATTTCCAAACTCCATTTTAAATAAATAGAGCTTACAGCCCTTTAGCAAGATGAATAAGCTTTTTTGCTTTATTGGCTTTTCACAGAGTTATAGATACAAACTTGGACTGGCTGATGCAGCAGAAATTTTGCTGTTTAGTAGTTCTAAGATTATTATATTACACTTGCTAAAATACATAAACAACTAATATTCTTTTATGAAACTAAATAGGCCCTGTAATTTTCAATGAAGTACTAAAAAATGCATTTCTATATAAGGATGCTCTTTCAGAATAATTTTACCTGGCTAAATATTCACAAAGTAGTTCTATTCTCTAATAGTTCCTTATTATGAATGTATCCTGTATAAAAACACTACCTTTTTTACACCTAAATCATTCAATAGCACTATAACTTGATATTTACATCCAGAGTGAAAAATTTGACTAGTAGTGCTACACCATGCCAGAGAGGTGTTTAAATGATGTTTACAAGAGAGGCATTTTATGTTTATAGTATAATGTTAAGTAAAAAAGCTGCATACAAACCTATACACAGTGTAGTGATTTTAGAACACTTCAAATTCTTTAATATACTAGCACCAGGAGGGAAGATCTAAGTACCTACCCATCCTCTGAAATCTAGATGAGTTTGTAACTGCTTCAACTAAGAGACTATAGAGACAATCATGCTATGTGACTTCTGAGACTAGGCCAGAAAGGGCCATGCTCCTGAGCTGCAGTGTCAGAAGTTAGACCACCCTGAGACTGCCACAACAGAGAAGCCAGAAATTGAAAGGCAAATACTATATGATCTCACTTATATGTGGAATCTGAAATAGTCAGACTCATAGAAGCAGAGAGTAGAATGGTAGCTGCTAGAGGTGGGAGGTAGGGGAAAATGGAGAAGTAATAGTTCAATAGTATAAAGCTTCAGTTATACAAAATAAATAAGTTATGGAGATCTGATACACAGTATAGTGTTTATAGCTAAGAATAGTATATTGTATATGTAGAATTTGCTAGAAGGGCAGATCTATGATAAGCATTCTTACAATACAATTAATAATAAAAAGGGGATGGGAGGAAATTTTGAGAGGTAATAGACATGTTTATGGCATTGGTGGTGATGTTTTCATGGGTATATACTTATTCTCAAACTCACTGAGTTGTATAACATTAAATACATTCAGCTTTTCACATGTAAGTCATACTTCAATAAAGTGGTTTAAAAAATAAAAGAAAATTTCAAAAATAAAATTAATCACTGTCATTTACCATATAATAAAATAGAATATTCTCAATAAATAACATCTATTAAAACCTACTGTTAGTGTCATACTTCGTGGTAAAGCCATAATTTTTTTACCCATAGGTCTGATGTAAGGCAAGGAAATCTATTCTTACCACTTATTAAACTCAATGCTATAATATAAACTTCATTATTGAAGGAAATTTTTCAATGCTGTATTCTTAGTATTCATGCAATCACTGGCATTCGGCAGTTAATTAATATTCTTGAGTGAAAGAATGTATAAATAAATATTACTGTTAGTTCAACAAATAAAATAGATAGCAAACTACTGCAAAACACATAATTTGAAGAGTTGTAACAAATAGCTTGAATTTATTTGAAATAATCACAATTCAAAGCAGAGATATTTTGATTCTTCCATGTGCTTATGTCACATAATATATATAAAATAATGACTACAAAAATTATTTTTGTAAAATATGTGATACATAAAGAAAAGTAGATAAACATGCACTTATTTATTAACATACTATTTTTTTAAGTGAGCAGTGATGCCAGGTTGCAACAAAAAGAAAAACTACAAAAAGAACAACTCGGATAAAAGCTGTTGTCAAGACTTAGTCATGTCATTTTTGTTACACAGAGAAGCACTAATTGTTAAGATTCCAACAGCTTTCAAGTGAGTTGTATTTAATGCCACATCTACTTCAATATTTAGACTTATGTATGATCAAGTAAGTAATATATTTTGAAATTTCTACCTATTTATTTTTACTGAAATACTGAGGCAAATCAAAATTCTGTAATTATCATTTCAGATAAACCAGTGAACTACCTTAATCTTTTCCCAGCAAAGCTAAGTATCTATCTTATTAAATATGGTTACAGCAGCATGCATAGCTCACCGGTATGTTTAATTGACTGAATATTCTCAATTCGATGTTTTGAACTCTGAGTTACCACTCTGATGCAGTAAACACAAATTTCAGCCCATAAATTTAGTTGAACAAGAAATGTAAGTATATTTTTCTATAATTTATATTAATGCTTATAACAAACTCCCATGAATTTCAGGTATTCTGACCACTTCACAAAAGGTTGTACTTAATTTAGGGGCGGCGGGAAGAATTTCTAATATGAAAGTCTGGAGACGGAGAAGGGGGGTGGTGAACATATCCTGTTTTCAGATTTCTCTAAGCACCTTCCTGATTATTGTCACTCAGGTCAAATCTGGGCCATCTTTTCAAGTCTAATGCTTCCACAGAACTAGAATTTGAGAGAACTTTAAAAGAATACCAACAAGTCTTATAGCACATGTGCAAAGGGGAGCCCAGGTTCCTAGTTTGAATTCCAGCCCCACTACTCACTAGCTGTGTAAGCTTGGGTACCCTAATTAGCATGTGTGTGTCTGAGTTTCCTCTGAAAAATAAAGATAATAATGTAGATTGAAGTATTATTATATTAAAGGACTCAGAACAGTTCCTGACACTTAGTAAGTAGTCTATGTGCTATACAGTTATATATTATCATTGTTATATTTGCTGTATTAATATGCAAAAAAGAAAAAATTGAGGCTAGAGAGGAATCAGAGATATGAGGGTCAAAATATCACCTTTATTATATGGCTTATATATAAAGACAAATGGGTTTCCTAATAATGAACACCAGAGAGTCATAGGCCGCACTGGAAAACCACTACGCCTCTCTCCACAGACTTGGGCCTGCCGTGCAAACCTTACAGCCTGGAATAGTGAAGGATGTGAGTTTCCTGGGAGCTGAGACAATATGACTGAATACACACATCAAGCTCCTCCTTCCAAATTTACAAATAAAATTGCCACTCCTTTCCTGCAGGAGAACAGGAGCCTTAGTGACACAGAGCCATATGACAGGAAACATTTGGCCTTGAGAAATAAAAAGCATTGCTCTCTCAAACAACTGCTTTCAGTTGCCCAAATGTATCATGTTTTTCATGTTTCAACCTTTGCCATGCTTTCACTGTGCCTAAAAATAAGAGGTTCTGAAAATATCATGTTAGATGAACACATACTTTAATTTGAAAAATATCTACTTATCAATGATTCTGATTTAAAACCAACTCTGTAGTTTATTTTTTTTGCTTTTCCCTAGAAATATATGAATTAATCTTATACAAAAATAAACAATAACATTATTAAAAACATACACACAAAAAAATGCTGCTCTCTCTTAGCACTCTCTACTGTTGCACTGACTCATTTAAGACAATACACCCAGATATTTCTTTTAATATCATATCATGTTAGGTACCCTAAGATATTTTGTATGTTATGCTTTTTCCAGTCCTCTGTTCTCAGATCCCCCAACTGTCTCAGTGTTATATGATTCCTTACCCCAGGAATGTGCTGCAAAATGAGGAAAGAGGAAGAAAGAACCATCCAGATCTAAGATCTCTGCTTTACTCTGAGACTCCCAATGCTTAAGAACAGAGAATCTTACTGTTTTGGGAAAAAGGTAAGAGAGACTTTCATCATTCTCCAAATTATCTTCCATATGACACCACAATTCCAATATAAAGCTCAAAGCATAAAACTTGACTTCTAGGTAAATGAATTCTAGGATACTTTAAGCTGGTAAAAAGGAGGGATGAGGTTTGATAAGAGATGACAAGAAAATAATTGTTAGTATTTCAAAATATTGTCTACTACATACATGGATTATTACACTATTGTGATAAAAATAAATCTTCTAGTTTGAAATCAACATGCAAGACAAAGTTTGACTTGATCAAAGTGGGAGTTAAAAAATTTTTTAAAACCCTCATAATAAAAATATTTGATAATAATTTTTCACTGAAAAATTAAAATTTCAATTTTGAGAAAACTGCTCATTGGCTCTCTTCAATTTAAAAACTTACCAATTAAGAAATCTGTGTGGTGGCCAGGACATGGAAGCAACCGAAGTGTCCTACGATAGATGATTGGCTAAATAAGCTATGGTACATATACAATGGAATATTACTCAGCCATAAGAAGAGATGATAGAATGTCATTTGCAACAACATGTATGGACCTTGAAACAACTATGCTAAGTGAAATAAGCCAGACAGAAAAAGATGAAAATCACATGATATTACTTATATGTGGGATAAAAACCTAAAAGCAACAAATGAACAGGACAAACAAACAGAGGCTCATGGACATGGATAATGGACTAGTGGTTACCAGAGGGTGGGGGGTGGGGGAGGAGGGGAGAGGTCGATGGAGTAAATGAGAGAATTATAAGAATTCAGCTGGGGGGAGTGGGAGAGGGTGAAGTGGGTAAGGGGATCAAATATATGGTAGCCGAAGGAAACTGGACTTTAGGTGGTAATTACACAATAGAATATATAGATGTCAAATTATAACATACACCTGAAAATTATATAATTGTATTAACCAATGTTACCTCGATAAACTTAAAAAAAGAAATCTGTATGGTCAGAAAATTTTTGTTTCAAAGTTGAATCCTTTCAAGAATTCCAATCAGTCAATTTAAAAATATCCTGTCTATACAGGATAAGCTATTTTAACAAGGGTTAAAAACTGTTAACACTTGCAGCTATGACTCCTGTCTTTGTCTTCAAAGCCAGCAGCAATGCTATGTTTCTACATGAATCAATCATTTTTATATTAAAACTCTATTCCATAAAATGAGATAGAAATTAGAGAGAATTCCGCAGGCCCTTTTACCAATTAAGGAATGTATTCATTTTATCATGGAACACAGAATGGGTCTTATAATGGAATACAAACAACATTATATCTTGTAAATAAAAAAGTGAAAACTTGTTACTACTTGTACTACTCAGGGATTAAATAAGAACAGCGGTGATAAAAATAACACATTTAAATTTTATTTCCTTTGTAACAGACACTAATCAAAGTGCAGCATATATTAATTCTTATAATTTTTCCAACTTAAACTTTATTTTAAAGAAGAGTAAATACAGTATAGAATAAGTAACTTTTCCTAAGTCACAAATTTAGTAAGTGGTCAAGCTAGGATTTGGCAGCAGCCCAGTCCCAGAATCTATGTTGCTGGACTTTCTAATAAATACTATATCTTATAACAATTTTAATGCCCTTTGATTGAGAGAAAATTATGGCACTTTCAGAATTGATTTTCTTCTCCCCCCAAAAACTATCTATAGTTCTTGCAAAGAGTTTGTGTTTCATATGTTATTTAAATTTTTTGAAGATTTTGTTAATACTCAATAAACAATATATACTAACTTATAACATTGGAGTTATTCCATGACATGATTGAATCCTTTTTACCAATGTACTTTTCACATTTTATAAAATGTGAATAGATATTTGGGGGAAAATAAGTTTGATAATGAGCAAAATGAACACTAAAAAATTGTTTAGCCACCCCTGTTAACTTTTGTTTCAAATGCTCACAAATATTTCTTCTAGAAAAAAGTAGTTCAAAATTCACAATTAGAGATAGGTACAGTTAGTTCTAGGTATTCCAAGTTGAAATGAACACTTTTTAAGTCACTAATTTCACCCATCTGTGATATGTCATTATCACCTTATTGGGGTTGGTATATTTCCTATTGCTGTTATAATAAATGACTCTAAATGTAGTGGCTTAAAACAACACAAACTTATTCTTTTACAGTTCTGGAGATCAGAAGTTAAAATTCAAGCTGTCAGCCAAACTGCATCCCCTTCAGACAGTACGGGGGGAAATACATTTGCTGGTGTTTTTGTTGTATAGAAACTACCTGAATTCCCTGGCTAGTGACCCCTTTCTCTGTCTTCAGTAGCATAGGATCTTCCAACCTCACTCTACTGCTACCTCCATCATCACATTGCCTTTTTCTCTCTGTTTCTGATCAACCTGTCTTATAAAGACCCTTATGATTACAATAGGTCCACCTGAGTAATCCAGGATATTTTCCATCTTAATAGCCCGAAATTAACTACATCTCCAAAATCCTTTACCATTTAAGGTAACATCACAGGTTCCAAGGATTAGAAGGTAGGCTCCTTTTGGGGTGGGGCATTTTTCAGTGGGTAAGAAGAAACATTTTTTTAAAGAATTAATTTATAGACAGACACTTATAACTATGTTTTACATCACAGAATCTTCAACAAGTGCAAGAACTTTAGAAATGAAGTATCCATTTTAAAGACAAAATGCTGAAGCTTCTAGGAATTGTGTATTGTCAAACATTAAATTGATATCTTGTGCCATAGATCCAATTTTTGGTTTCATTCTCGGCTATTCTCCCAGTCTTGCTCATTACTCTAAGGAAAATATTTATCTCAGATATTTTTTCCTACTGTATTTTCTTTTTTAAAATTATAATAATGAAAAACAAGTCACAGATAGACAACAAACATACTTTGGAGAAATTTAGAACTACTGTTAGAATAAATTATTTTGTAGATATCTGTAAGAATCTGATCATATTACTGATTTTTGGCAAAATAACTAATGTACAGGCAGCCTCAAAATGAAAAATAATAAGAGCAACTATTCACTTTCATCTTTCTATCATTCTGGCTATATCAGCTCCTGGGAAATTTTGCAGACCTTCCCTAGGTCTTTGAAGTTTGTAATTGCTAAGGAAACTGCAAGATTTTTCTTTTCAAAAACAAAACTACAATGTTTGATTCATAAATAAGAATTTAATAACTATTGCATGATTAAAGAAAATATTTTGCAAAAATTTCTAAAGAAATGTCAAAATAAATATGCAATAACTATCAAAGATTTCATATACAATTAGTACAAAATTTTAATAAGCAACCATGGCATAACAGAAGTAACACATTTTGAATCTCAGGCTTTTAATGAAAGATGTAGAATCAATTATATTCTTTTATTAAAAGAACTTTTGCATTCTTCCACATTCATATTTTTATCCAAACTCAAATGATTGTGCATACCATGTAATTTCATTTTCCAGAAAATATATTTACTATAGAAAATGTAATATACCACATCATTAGAACAAAAATATTCCTTTGAATCTAATTACGAGCATCTTTTTTTTTAGCACCAGAAGCTTTGAATTTGAACATGGATTGTGATGAAGATTGACCTACAAAATCAGTAGTAACTTATATATCTTTAGAGGCACTATTTTTGATGAAATTTTTATAATTTTTACAGCATGGAACAGTAATAATGAAGATTACTATTACTCTAACATTAAGATTACATAATCAGTAATACTAATATTTAAAATATATATGTTCTCTCAAGTTCTTTAGGTCTAATGATTGTCATTACATGCTATCAGTTAGACAATGGGTATTATTCCTTTCAACCTGCAGACACCAAAACTGAGATTCAAAAAACTTTAATTTTTCTGAGCTCAAGTCATAGGTTTTCAAGAGGTAGGATTGAAAATACCTCCTACTTCACCTGCTAATCTTTAATAAGAGAGATAATGATCATAAATGTAAAGTCACTTTGAAATGCCAATGAAACTTACTTTTTCCTGAGATGGATACATGGAAAGTTTTATGATATTTGAGAATATGTGTTTTGAGTTATAAAGTATATATTAATTACATGTACATATTTTTATTTTTGAATTATTAAATTAAAAGTCATGACTAACTAATTTCTAATGTGCTGCAACTATATTAGATTTCACATCTTCCTACAGGCATCTGTTTATTCTTTATTTGCTGATTGACAAGATGTTTTAAAACATAGATTCCTGATTAATGATCTTGTTAACAAACTAATCTAAATGCATGCTTCTGGGCATCTCCAAAAAGAAGGAAAGTTTTGAGAAAACTGGCAGAAGAGAAAAACATTCATGAATAATGCATGTATTTGTCCCCTTCTATCTCCCTGCCTTTTGCTTGTAATGATGTTTTGATAGCTGTAAATAGCAGGGATTTGTGGATGAAAGATACTGCCTACCTGAAGGTATTTTACCATTCCAGAGATTTGACATTCCATTAAATCGCCCCAATAGCAAAGTCAGTAAATGCTGCTTAACCTTAAGCTGTGAGATAGTAATAATTACAGAGTAGTTTTACTAGAGATGATAAACATTTTGCAAAATTTTGATTGCATTAATATTTTCCTGTGATAACATGTTCCAATAAGACATGTGGGATTTATGGGAACTAGATTTTAGAGAAACATTACCTCTTGATGAGGAACATAGCATTTGCCAAAATATACATGTTTGATGTTGTGAGCTTTATAAGGATTCAGGCAATTTTCATTTTGAGGTTTGTCTACCAGTCTTCAGATTCTGACTGACTCATTCCCTTTGGAATAGTAATGGCTATCATCACATGAGATCCAAGCAATATATTAAGCATTTTGTAAGTATTAGCATTATAACTAAATAAAAACCATGTTGTTTCCAGAAATATACTCCAGAATGATGATGACGATGATGATGATGACCATACTTAATCCTTATATTAACATGAATTTCTTAAAGCCTATTAAAAAACTGTCCATTACATGAACTCTTTTAATCTAAAAACAATATTTTACTGTCATAAATTAGCCATTGGGTCTAGAATAGTGATAAATTAACAAGATCTAAAGAATTTAAGCCATTTTTTTCAAAGGAGGGGGGGAATATGTTAGTACCAAGGTGATGACTAGGCTCATCTTTCTTGGATTTATCATCCACTTACTTCTCACCCTCTATGTCAGATATCTAATTCTGTGTAACAAATTATCATAAAATTAGCTATCTGTGTTTCTGTGGATCAGGAATAGCTTAGCTAGGTCCTCTGCCACAGGACTTCTCAGAAGACTACACTCAAGACATCAGCTTTCTCATCTCAAGTCATGCCTGGGAAAGTCTGCTTCCAAACTTAAGTGATTGTTGGCAGGATCCAGTTCCTAAGGCCTCAGTTTCTTGCTGGTCGTCAGCCAGAGACCACTCTCATTTCCTTGCGATATGAACCTCTTTACACAGTAGCTCAAAACAGCACAAGAGACATTAGCAAAACCATTTTATAAGCTTATGTAACTTAATCATGGATTTGAGATGCCATCATTAGTACGTTCTCTTAGTTAGAAGGAAGTCACAGGTTCTGCCAACACTTAAGGGAAATGAAATACACAAGAGTATGAGTAAGGTGAGATAATCGGGGTCACCTTTAGAGTCTGTGTTCCACATCACCCTTAGAAGTCTTTAAAAAATGGCATGACATGTGTACCATCTCCTGCAACTATCCAAAGACCTGCACGTCCACTAATATTACCCTCTTCTGAGATCATATCTTGGACCTTGCCATTACTCATAATTGAACCTTCCATTCCCTCTTGGACTTAAATACTCCATTCTCAATCAAGTTTCAGCTATTCAGTAATATTTATTTCCACGAAGATATTTTTGCTCAACTCACAATAGTATAGAACCTAGGTGAAAAGTTTTCACACAAAGACTGTGAACCTTATCAACATTTCACTTATCATAGTTGAAATTTTAACTTGAGTTTTTTTTGTAAAGATATTTCCTGTACTCCAGGTTATAATTTTCAAGATGATACTGTTTTCCCCACAATTACCATTGGGCTCGTGATGCACTAGGGTGCAATTGATATTACTAACTAAATTGATGAAAGCATGATTCATACTTGGAACTAAAATTCACCATGGATGTTCTACTCCATTTTCTTCACTATTATTCATCTCAAAGCCCTTGAAATAACTCTTGCAAACTCAATATGTAGAACTTCCTAATTATCTCCAATTCTGTCTTCTATTTGTTTCTATGCTGTTTTTCACTAACTAAGGTTATTTTCCAAGGCCTAAATAAAAAATTTTTTCTCAAAAGAAATATTCTAAACTTTCTAAAGATTTTTTGTCATTAAAGAAACTATATTTAAAAATATTGCTTCTCATGTTAATTTAATTCATGCTTAAATGATTTTTAAAAAATGGAATGTTTTTACTTAAAATAGGCAATATAGTAAAAATAAAACATGTTCAATGATCTTCAACAAATTTAGTTATTAATCACTAATTAGATATAGAAGATTTATGCAAAGCGGTTGACAAAGAAAGAAGAAAAATTAGGGGTTTCTTAACTTAAAGCCATCCCAGTTACCAGGTAAACATATGCTGATTGAATTCAAAGGTCATAAGACTGACAGGGAAATAAACCAGAATTTATCAGATAATAGCACTTTTGATTATTTTGAATATAAATTAAAAGCATTTTAATTTTAAATGGGACTGGTGAAGTCATCCTTTCTTAATATAGGTGTTTTTTAAAAAAAATAAAGATTAAAAATAAAAAAAGAAAAGTCAAGGTATTGAGGGACAAAAAATTTAAGTTTTTCATTAACAAGTGCTTGAGATAAATAATGTAAAAGAGATTACAACTTCCCGCAAATGTTGCAACTCTTACTGTGAAGTTTAGGGTACAAGGAGATTTTAAGTGTTCAATCCTCCTCTGAAATTTATGCCAGGAGACACTTATCTTATTCTAGGAGGGGACCATTTTTTAAAATGATATTATCAGGTCCACAAATGAATCCTTGACCAAAGTAATCCTTGACTAAAAAATGAAAAAGTTAAAAACTTTATATTAGATGCTAAAATCATACCCACCACTCCACCATATAACAGGCCTATAATGCCAACACCTAAGATGAAAATATACCAAATAAAAGCCAGTGATGCTGAATTACTTTACTTATCCATTTGACACAACATTAAGCCTCTCAGCTTTTACTGGTTTGCATCACTTGGAACATATATATACTCTCTTATTAGTAATGCAAAATTAAATTGTAACATGTTTTACATTGTTTGAAAGTTATTTTACCTCATGTAATAGAGGAAAGTCGACATGCCCAGACTGGAGATAATTGGACTAAGGAGAATGAAAGAAGGACAAGGCAGAGGACTTGGTTATCTAAAAAGGTGCTGTCAATTTGATAGATGGAAAATGTTTAACACTGCAGAGGAGAAGGTTAAAATTAAAATATAACTCATGAAAGCATTAAGCATGCCATGTTTATTATGTTTTACTATAAAAGCAGTTCAGTAGTTTTGATCAACTGGCATATTAATACCTAAACTCTTTAGCTTTTAAAATACTAATCCTGCCAATATGAACTGATACTACGTTATTATCTTGTCCACTATCATCTACTATCTAAAGAAAGGGTTATGTCATGATCCTGGTATAACTACCCTTCTGCATCTTTTTATCAACTGCCCTGTTTGAGAATAGGAGTGTTTCTGCACTAGTTTATGAGTAATTATGAGTAAGTTTGTCATTTAAGTGATTTTAATTATGAGAAATTACAATTCACAGTGATACTATAATCATTTATTTTAAATAAGCAAATACTTTAGATAAAAAATGGCTAAATCCAGTTAGAAGTTAGTTATATTATACAAAGTCATACAAAATTTCACAAAAATAATTCTTTACCAGGTGGATGTCACCCATTTTGCCAACAACTGAAATCTATGATATTCTCCAACCAGATAATAAATTTTCTTTCCTCTATTTTTTTTAAAAATTATTCTTCTCTTTATCTGGAACAATTATGCTTTTTTCTTCAGTTAGCAAATTCTATCCACTTTTCAAGATGAAGTTCAAATGATCCCTTTTGTGTGAAGTATCCATTCAGTTATTGATTAGTCAGGAGAAGCTATGTTACATTAACAGAGAAATCCCTAAATTACGGATCTATTTTAAGTTCACAAAATCCAAAAAAAGATAAGCTGCCTTACACTACCTTATGACTTTACTATCTGGAGCACATGGTTTCCAAGATCACCATGTCAGGGTATACAGAGATATAGGAGACACAACCAATCTTGGTATTCTTGGGCTAAAGGTGACATGTGTCACTTCTCCTAAAAGTCTTCTGTTAGAATTGGTCAGATGAAAATAACTCATTTGCAGAAGGGACTATCAAAGCTATTTTTGAAAAATTCTCCTCTCCCATCAATAAACAATAAAAAATCCTTGATGGTAGTCTCAAGTTCTGACTGTAGCCCAGATAATGTACTTGCTAGCGAATACTTTATATGAAATCCTTTTGATTCATTAATTTATTTGATTTATACATCTTAAATAGTGAGGACAAAATCTTAAAACAAATTTGTTCTACAAAGTGCTCAGAGCCAAGAAAAAGTGACATAAACATATGTGGCAATTTTTAATTCAGTGTTTTAAGTGCAAGAGACTTCAAATCAACTCTTTAGATCCTGAAAATCTGAAACAATATATTTTTAAGAAAATTGCATTCTATCAACCAGTGCAGTAATATAGAGAGACAGAGATTCAAAGGACCAAAGGCAAAGCTAGGCCAGTCAAACTGTCTGCTTCCCATTTTAAGACTATTTTTTATCCAGTACCTTTTTAATCAAAACAGTGGATTGAACAGAACTTCTGTATACCTGCAATGTTAAAAATGGCAATGACTTCCTCTGATGAAGATTCCCTTCCCCTCTCACATTCTCTTCTCAGAAAATCTATTTCTAGACCATTATATGAAAAAAAAAAAAATCTCATCCTTTGCTGATTGGGTCAAATGTAAAACCTAATGAAGCTTTAGCCAGTAAGACTTTTTTCTGCTTTCCAGAAACCTAGAAGTAGAACTAATTAATCTCCACTGGTCTCCTGAACTAAGACATCAAATAAAGCTTGAGGTAGTGTTCTTTGGATTGAATCATGGATGCGTGGCATCCACACTATAAAGATAAGAGGAATAAATGTACAGAGTAGATGTACGAAGACAACCAAATGTCTTCTGGGCTGAAAATACTGGGAAAAAAATGTAACTACATAGGCCCTTGATAGGTGCCTAGTGCTCCCCAAGAATATTTTGATTCAATCGAATAAATTTACCACATTCTGGTTCTTTGGAAGCCATTACCAGCCCTGGCCACTCCCTGTTCCCCCCAGACACAGTCATCAGGCACTTTCATCTACAAGTACAGCACTGTCCAATCTCCATCAGGGCAAGTGCTTATGACCATTAGTTGAGGCAATCGCAGTTAGTCTTTCCGCAGAAGGCAGATTACCTGGCATACAGGATGCCCAAAGGGTAAGAAAACACATCTACAAAGTGAGGGCTGTCTTTTATCTATAAAGTAACAAGCTAATCTAACTCTACATTTCCACTGGCCCTGGTCCTGACACCAGATTTCTTACTTCTGGTATACTGCTCTAAGTTTCTTTTACAAAAGCACTGAAAATAATTTAAAAAAAACAAAACAAAACATGGCAATGACTAATATAAACTCTTCTCATACTCACTCAGCTCTTATAAAAAGCCTACAAGAGTGCAAAAATTCGTGTAGTAATGCATTTACAAACCACACAGTCAGTTCTTTTGGCCACTCTACATCAATAATTGGACCATGAAGCTACTTCCTACTGACTTTGAAAATTAGCCTACACCTGGGCTCTGGTCACGTTTCTCTGGATCTCACTATCTGTGCTGGCACCAAGTTCCCCACAGCCCTGTTGGAAAATGAGTACTAAAGGCCAAGATTCCTGTCTGATAGAGGCTAAGGAGCATCAATTTACACTGCTCACCTTTTTTGTCCTTTTACATACAGATAGAATGATGTTCCAAGCCTGGTGTTTTCACTTGCTACTAGTATGGCCTTACAGAAGGTCCTATGCCTCTCTATGCCTGGCATCTCATCAGTAGGAAGAGGAAAGTAATGTCATGGCATATATAAAACATAATTCTCCCAAATATATAGGCTATTTTTCCAACCTAGGTTCTGCACTCTCTATTAAAAATATAAATAAAAACATGGAAACATTTATCCCATAGTGTATCTCATACACAGCCTACTGTTAAGAAAAAGTTTTGTCCATCATTTATTTATATTAATGTTTTCAGGACACTTTGCAAATTAATGCACAGACTACTACAGTCAAAAATGCATTTTCATTCTTGTTTTTCTTCCAGATGTTCTCTCTCACCTGAGAGTGAAAATAGACCACTAAATTATCACAGCCTGATTCTTCCTCACCTTTGAATCTGGCATCTCAGGTTTCTTCTCAGGTTAGTCTGCTTCTGCTAGCATGAAACTTGCTTTTTTTTTTTTAAGGAGAAACTGCTCTTCCTTCATCTCACTCACTAGACAACTACATTCTCCCTGAATTCTATGAAGTTGATTGGGATGTTGTCTCAATACTCCTGGGCACCATGGGGTCACCCGCTGAATTTCCCCAAAGTTGGGCACTGATTCTCACCCATTTTTCTGTCTTGTGACCACTTGTTTCAACCAAGCAATAGTTTGGCAGGAACCCTTAAAGACACTCTCTGCTCATTTTCTAAAGCCTTTGAACTTAATTACTCTATAAAGGCCCCACAATGGAACATCACAAATTAATTAAACACAACTCTGAGGTCCATGTATATTTAACACTGTTACAAAAATTTCATGGAAAAATCACAATCAACGGTCTAGGATTTTCTTCTTTCTCTCTCATGGTTTTCCCTTCCAGCTGGGAGATCTATATATGTAGCCCTGCTTAGAACATAATTATTGCAACAGGAGAGAAGAAACCAGCTGTGACAGATATATTCTCCAGCAGGTAGCAGTGGATAACTTGGGGAAGGCTGCCTCAGAGGGAGGTGTCGACAGCTGTAGACTGGCATATAAAGACTTCCAATGGGTCAAGCGACTTTGAAGAAGCAAAATCTGTTGTTCCATTTTATTTGTCTCTGAATCTGATTGCAAGAACTGTTATTCATTACAGAGCTGCCGAGCAGGTGCTTACAAAGTCACAGTTCTTTGTATTAATCTAGACAACAGGCTATTATGAACTGTAACTTTAGTTTGGAGAGAAAATACAATACAATGCACTTGGTTGAGGGAAATGCTCTCATGTTTTCTTTTCTTCTGCTTTTAAACTTGTGGTCTGCTTTAAACTTTCATATCCTTTGAGGTTTTTGGATGATGGAGGGAATGAGATAGGCAGTTATCTTTTTTGACATAAATAGATTGTCATGCTTCGAAAAATGGGGGGAATAATTTCTATCCTTGAAAAGGTAAAAAGTGAATCATTAGAATCAGCATACCACAGTAGCCCAAAGAATCTGAGGATGAATAATAATATGGTCATTATTAAATCATAGGAGGGTTAACTAATATTTTTACAGAATATTTTGCATGTTACATTATTTAACTATTGCAATGCTGCAAGGTATTTTATTTTTTTTAATAAATGTGGACAGCAAGGCTTAGAGAAGTAAAATAAACTAAAAGTTCACCCAGTTGCTTAGTACTTGAGTCCAGATTTGGTGTCAAGTTTCTGAGGTGGAAAGCATGCCAGATTCTTGAACTATGCATATACCATGCCATAGACTGGGGTGCACAAACAAAAGGCAAACATACTAGAATATAAGGTCCACTAGCACAGCACCACAAGAAATACTTGTCTTTTCTTCCTCAGTGATGCATCTTTGAGGCCTAGATAAGTGACCCATAGTAGGTGTTCAATAATTATTTATTGAAGAATAACAAATAAATGAGTGAAAATATTATTAAGCAGGAGATAGCAAGCATCGTGGCAAGAAGCCTTTTTATATTTAACCATTTATTTTCTTAAAACATAAAGAAAAGAAAAATGTTTTGTTAACCTTTGCTATTAATACTACAGCCTTTTCTTTTACCAACTTTTACCCACAAAGAAATTCAGGTTTTCTGAAATGACTATAAAATTAATACCTTATAAGAATTATATTGAAAGGGGGTTAGGGGAGGGTGTAAAGAGGGTCAAATATATGGTGATAGAAGAAAATTTAACTTTGGGTGGTAAACACACAATGCAATATACATATGATATATTATTGAATTGTACACTTGAAACCTATATAATTTTATTAACCCATGTCACTTCAATAAATTTAATTTAAAAAGAATTAATTTGATGGAAGTAAAGTTGGGCATTAACATATAAAAATATATAGAAATGCTTTTTCTATAAAACAAATAATTTAATACATGCAATGCTGAATAAGGTAACAGCATATTTTGTACCAATGATGTTAGTATAAATGTGTACAAAACCAGTATGTGCCATTCCATTTCCCTTCCTTAAAGAAAAAAAATTCAGAACTGCTTTTAATTTTTTCAGTTTAATTTACAGGTTTGTGATTTGTTCTGTACTAAAAATTTGGAAGGGGGATGAGATGAGAAAAAAAAAATGTCAACAAGTATACGTTTTACTCAACAAAATAAATTCCCTGGCTTTGTAACCCCAGTTACAAATGAGGTTGAGTAGTCCAAGCTGTTTTAGAATATAATCCTCAAGTAAACAAGGTGAGTTCAGTCCTACAGGGACAGTACTTAGTGATTTATAATTATGTATAGTCAGTCTGTATTCCTTACTGCTATTTGATAATGATAGAATTTACTAAATTTTTCAGTAAAAAATTTGGTTACTAGGAGTGATTTATGCATCAAATCTCAGCTAAAATCATGAGATCAGCTTCTAAAGTTATACAGTGGGGAAAATGAACTGAACCTCAGGTAATGAGTTTGTAGGGTGAGGCCTGGAGAAACAAAAGGTATCCAGGCAGGTTTCCAGCACAGAGAAGTGAATTCTTGCATATAATATAAAAATGAAACCTTTTCTCAGGTTCTTTGAGGCTGAAATGCAAGATGCTCCCATTAAGAAGGTAGAGTTAAACAGAAATTGCCTTCAGACTGATTCTTCCTTATATAATCAGGTAAGAAATTAGCCACATGCTTTGTTCTACTTCTAAACCCAATCCCTCTTAAATGAGAGATAACAACATCTTGAAAATTTCTCTTTGCAGTTCACAAAACCTAACTTAATAAATCAAATTTAGTTTCCACTTTTCTATACATTAATTTATCTTTATAAATACTGTGAAAATATGTCATATCATGTATTATTACCATCAATCATACAAAATATATAATAATATTTTCATACGAAGTTTTCCCATCATACCAATGCCACCCTTAACCAGGAATCATTCAGAACACATGTTTTTCTTTAATTTAAAAAAAAATGCTTTTTTTCAATTCAGTGAATAGATTTTAAAATGTTATGTGATACACTACTTGCATGTAATGTTCTTCTCGTTTAATAAATTCTCCATACAGCATATTTAAAAGTTAACATCCTTTCCAGAAATCATATAAACTCTGATATCATCCTATAATATGAATATTATATGATGCTAGTTATAGTTCTATATCCAGACTGATAAAGACAAGCAAATATATAACAATGAAGAAACCTAATTTTTAGGCTGATAACAAAGAGGAAGGAATGAGCAAGATGAAAGTCTGCATTTTAATTCTGTCACTTCTTACTAAGTGGCTCTTGGCAAGTTACTTAAATATTTTGAACTTTACTTTTTACCCTTTTAAATCATATTGCCACTACATCATGATATTGGTAAGAAGATTAAATGGGAAAACATAATTAAAGCAACTAGTCATAGTTGCCATATTGGTGTTCAGTAGTGTTAGCATCATCTTTCGTTAGTATACTCATTCCCATATGAAATATTAATTACCTACATGAAATTGTTCAAGGAGTGCAGAATTCTCCATTTATCTTCTACCTATGGTTTAAGAACCATTTAATATCAATTTAACATCAAGAATTCAATATTTCAAAATTTCCATAATGTATAATTTTTTCAATTCATGTAAGTTGGCATTTCTCAGTAGAGTTTTTAGTTATCAACTAGAAATAATTGTCTACCTAAAAATTTCATTTTTTCATGAAATTAGAATAAATGTTTAACTCTTTTCTAATAACCAGTTTTAAAAATGAATGTTTGGTTGTAAATCACCATAAATAATGACAAGTATTTATCCTGGCTTTCCCTTTTTGTTATTACTGGAGACTTGTGAGTGTTCCTTTATTTAATATGTCTATATGTTCAACAATTATTATTTTTTATGACATTCAAACAGTACTGTGTGTTTTTTCAAGCTGAGTCCTAAATGTTTGACTTGATTTCTTATTTATTGCAAGCTTTCTTGCTTTCTGGCATAACAAACTATCTGGACTCAACAATATTTTTTAACCTCCATTGCAATGACTTAGAAACAATGAAATCCTATGAACAAAGAGCACTCCTAGTAACCAGATTTGACCCTGATATAATTTCCTACTAAAAGGAATAAGGTATCTTTGAAGAAATGGCTGAATCTAAGTCTGACATAGGAAAATTCCAATACCAGGTGAATAGCTTTTTAAATCCTGAATTATTAGTTATATACAGACAGGTTTATTAGACTTGTGAGGAAAGATTGTAAAATGAGCAGAGAAAATTTAAATATAGATATACAAATACATAATATCTCAGAGAGATAAGGAAAAGTAAAATATAATAAAATGAGAATACTAGAAATAAATATTTGACCAATAGAAGAGTTTTCGGTAATAGAAATTTAATTCTTGATAGAACTAAATAGAAAGATTTCACATAAAGAGTAAATTTAAAGAGAGATATGAAAATCAGCACAGAACATATAAGTAAATTAGAGTACTATTCTTTGATATCCAAATTGGTAATAATGTTATTCCAGAGAGAAAGAATAAATAAAATAGGAAAATAATCATTGAAATCACTTTTAAAAATACCCCAGGGCATAAGAACCAAAGTTACCAAGTTAAAGTAGGCTACAAGGATACACAGAACAAACAAACCAACACGCATGCCCATTACCATTATGAAATGGCACACCACTGAAGTTCTAGGGGTAGAGGGGAACAAGCCACACACAAAGAATCTACAGTAGAATATCTTCAGACTTCTAGACAATAAAGCTAAAAACAATCTCATCATTATTCTAAAAGAAAATTCATTCCCACCTAGTGAAAATATCAGGCTAGTAAGACAGTAGACCAGGCAGGTCTGAAAATTTGCCTCCCATATACACACTCTTTCTCAAGATGCTCCAAGAAACCAAATTCTAACAGCCCAAGCAAGTAAACTACGAAAGAAGTCAATGGAGGAACTCAAGAGATACAAACATGGAAACCTTGCATTATACAATCTCTAGCCTGAGCTGAGAATAACCTGGTTAGTTGGGTCCAGAATCTTATCTTCATTTGGCTTGTCTTGACCATGTGCAAAATACATTTTCTCCTCTTGCCTCTATGTCCTGCTGTCTAGGAGAGTTAAAACACCTAGTTTATTCTACAAATGCATTCTGTTTTGAATTGCTTCTGGAAGCTGCAAGTACACTACTCCAGAGCAGGTACTCTGAATGTAATGAATCCTTTGTTTACTAGGCTGGACTCCTGTCCTTGATCACTGGTTTCCCAAAAGAGGCTTACATATGACTTCCAGGAGATGCCACCATAACATGTATGCTCTGCTCATCTAGCTTATCTTTTTGTTCTAACATTTATTTAATATTATTGCCATGGACCTTCTTAACACATCTAGTTTGTGCTCATGACCTGTCTTTTCAAAACCAAAAAAATACATATTGTTTATGACATGTTTATAAATAGAGAGCTTACAAGTACATGGGTGTATAAGCACAATAATTAGAATAATGGTAACTCTGGTGGGAATAGAGGATGTGACTAAATTGAAATAATTGGAGACTTCAAAACTATTGAAATTATTTCTTCCTATAACTAGGTGATGTTTATATAAATGTACTTTGTTATTGTTTTGCTTTAGATTATACATGTAACTTTAGACATTTTTCTATGGATAGGATCTCTCTCTCTCTCTCTCTCTCTCTGTAGGTCTGTCTCTCTCCCTCTCACACAGACACACACACACACGATTATTTACTAGAGTTAAAAATGTCTGGGTTAGAAAATCAGATCGAGTCCCTCACTCATTGAATGAATGGTAACTTAAAGATTCTTCATCACATGAAATAAAGATTCTCAGAATGTCTATATTGTAAAACAAATAAAAAAGATGAGGAGTCATAAGGCAGCAAACTTTCTTATCAACAATTTTAGAATGTTTAAAGTGATGAAGAAACGTCTTTAAAATTCTAAGGGAAAAAGTACTCTGAACTTGCCCAGAGTCCAGCCATCAATCTTATGTACAGCAGTAGGGAAGAAAAAGACATTTTAAAAGTTGAAATGACAAACAGTACCCTGGTTACACTTCATTTTTAGGAGCTATTGAGAATTTGCTCAAGAAAAATAATTAAGTATCAAGTAAAAACAATATAGAACCAAGGTAAAAAGTGTTTCAACACGGAAGAAAGGTATAAAAGAAGAAAATTATTTCAGTACAAAAATGGAACAACAGGCTCACAGGGCAGTTTACTTTGGAGTAAGTGGGTGAGGACTCTGGAAAGGAAAAATCCAATCAAGAAAATAAGTCAATTAATTTTCCAACATATGCAAGAATTTGGAAAATCACATTGCTATGTGTTCAAAGGTTTGAATAGTGTTTGGTAACATGAGAAGAAAAAATAATTCCAAAGCAATTGTTAGGTTTGAGAAACACACACACACAATTATTTTGTGCTACTTAGCACTAAGCAATATATGTAACACAATAAAATAAACATGAACATTTAAATTATCTCAAAATTATAACTTACCTGAAGGACAGGAAGAGGGAAAGCAGAAATCTCATTTAAAAAATATGAAACAAAATTTCATTTACCAAAAGATAAAGTCAAGAGAAATTATATATATCATATATATCTATTTTATCAAGGAAATTTTAAACTAAGCATATTAGTAGTAGTAGTAGTAGTAATTATTTATTATTATTGTTATTATTACTATATAAAATTAGAAAGCTCATTCTAGTAAAAAGAACTGAAAAAGATGTTTTGGAAATCTTATTTCCATTTCACCTTTGGGTTATATGTTGGGACAATTTAATTGTTAACTATTGATATATGCTACTTTAAAATTAAACTTACAATAAAAAACAATCAAAATGAAGGCTTTTAATTTCTCTAAGTTATGACATCCAAGAACACAAGAGTTGAACTAATGATTTCTTAATGATGATAATTATGGAATATAATTAAAAGGGGAGTTTTTTCCTAAATTCTATTGACTCTTAACTGAATATCCATAATTCCATAACAGGAAACTGATTCTTACAAATAAGTTTCTTTATAATTATGTAGAATACATTTATTTTTCTTTAAGTAGACAAAATTTATAACCAGAGCATCAGCTTTTTCTTCTACTACAGAAAATTTAAAACAGGCTGTAAAGATTCAGAAATGTATTAAAGCACTTATTTCCTAGGAAAAATAAACTTATTTCACATCTCTATTCTACTTTCAAGTGCTAACAATGTTTTATTACTCTATAGGGTCTATTTCACTGGGAAAGATTAACACTTTTAAAGAAGCTGTTCTCTCTGTATTTAGAATTATTTATAAATAGAAAATGTGTGATACTTGAGGTAGATTTTTGTCAATTATACTCACTGCTCTAGTCTCATCACCTGTGTAAACCGATGAATCTAGCAATAAGTAAAACATAATTCACATTTCACAGCACTAAACTGATGTCCTTCCCCTAATCGAGGAGATTCTATAGACACTCAGCTACATCTCCAACAGCTATTTACAGCACATAACGTAATAGTGTGGGTAATCTCCGAAACATTATGGTAAATCCCTGTGCTATCAGAGCTGGCGTTTTCTCCAAAGTTACAGGCACAAAAAAAAACCACAACCCAAGTTAGATCTGACAGGAGCTTTGGCATAAACATATATAGTGCTGTGACAATACTGAAAAAAGGGAAAATATTTCCTGTAGAAAGTGGAAAATTAAAAATTTTACTGAAGGCTTCCAGGTCAGGCTTCCTAGAGATGGCATCTGGAATAAGTAAAATTGTCTTGTCAGTTGAATACTGAATACGTTTCAGAGTTTTGCCATACAGACACGGATTACATGTTTGAATCTGTCATAATATAATACCAAAAGCTAACCTCAGCTGTTGCTGTATCAGGCCTAAGCTTTATATATTTTTTTGTTTTTTATTTTTTTAATTAAATTTATTGGGGTAACATTGGTTAATAAAATTATATAATTTTCATCTGTATATTCTATTGTGTGTTTATCACCCAAAGTCCAGTTTCCTTCAGCTACCATATATTTGATCCCCTTTACCACATCTACCTCTCCTTTCCTCCCCCATCCCCTATCCTTCGGTAACCACTAATGTGTCGTCTATGTCCATGAGTGCCTGTTTGTTTGTCCTGATCAGTTGATGCTTTTAGGTTTATATCCCACTAATAAGCAATATCATGTGATTTTCAACTTTTTCTGTGTCTTATTTCACTTAGCATGATTATCTCGAGGTCCATCAATGCTTTAATTTCTTCTGATATTCCATCTCTAGGTCTGCACAGCATTGCACAATAACCTCTCTTTTATTTTACTTTCCTATATTATTCCTATTTTATTACACACTAACATGCTCTAAATATGGGATAAATTTCATTGACTCTCAATAAACACAACTGCCTTTTCTGTACACAAATAATACCTGTTTCTATAGACATCTAATAAGCCCTTTATAGACAATAAATGTTTCTATAGACATCTAATAAGCCCTTTATAGACAATAAATGTTTCCAAAACCCTATTCGAATATAATTTCTGATGTTAAATACTTTAGTTAGTTAGTATGGGCCTTTTCTCATTTCTCTTTTAGAAATATGTCCATAAATGGCTTGGAAGCCTCTTCTAGTGATTAATGTATTGCGTTTTTGATAGTACTAAATTTATTATTTTTTTTTTTTTGCAAACAACTAGAATTGTAGAAAAGTTGCCCTCACCCCCAATGCAAGCCTTCAAACAGACTGCTACTAAAGTAAGATCAGACCACATTTATTAACAATGGGAAGGAGAAGCTGCATGTGGCCTCCTGTGCTTTCAGCTTAATCTAAACAATGATAATAAAAACCATAACATAACCAATACTTAATAAATGTTTGGCATGTTACTCGATCAGAAGCAGCCTGCCCTGTAAGTATTTAACAGGGAAATCTATAATGATTCCATTCAAATATGTCCAGCTTTCTCTCTTCTGGGTATAAGAATTCTCCTTCTGCTGTCCCCACCCCTTGGTATTTATTTATTTATTTGTTTGTTTGTTTGAATTTTTTGTAGCTAGAAAATGTTCTATGTTTGTATCAAGTAAATGACAGAACACTTAATTGAGAAAGATCCTCTAAAGTTCTCTTTCTCTCTGTGACAGTGACCAGCAATATTTGAGATGGTTGCCACTCCATAAACATGGACATAATGCCCAGCCATCTAGGCATGGACAAAAGGCTTAACCAAAAATAAGGCTTCGTGACAATCTGGGACTGTCGTCTTGACACAGACTACACCACTCTGACAGACACAGACACTGACATGAAGAACAAGATGACTTTTTGAACACTGAGAGCTGTGCCATTAGCCAGGTCTTCGTGGAAGAGAAGCAGATGCACTTCATTCACTCCAACCTCAGGTGCCCCGGTGTGCACCCGATTTCACTTCCCTTGAACTCAATCTTGCGTTGACATAGTCCAGATGCCAGAGTTCAGCCTGCAATCAGGTTTATATTGGTCCAAACAGTACTGGTAATAAGGGGGGATTTATTGTTCTTTCTGTTTGTGTTTTTTTTTTTTTTTTAGTTATTGCTAAATAAGAAAACAAATCATGATTCAAGATTTGTATTTGTGTTGTGTGTGTGTGTGTGTGTGTGTGTGTGTGTGTGTGTGTGTGTGGTATGTCATTTCTGTCTTTCTTCTTTTTTGAAAATCAGAAAATCTATTACAACCAGGCTGATGTCTGCCCATTGCCAAAAGCTGCAAAGTCAAGTTGTTCCTGTCACTTTATTATTTTTCTACACTGATGTGGAGCGTTGGCTGCCATTCATCACCATTCTTGAGCTGCTGTTTTTCTTGTAGAATCAAGAGGACAGTGAAATATTTCTACACTCATTTTTCTGCATGAAGTAGAAAAATAATGGAGAGATCCATAAAGTCACAGGCTTCCAAAAAAGTGAGAGAAACTGTATTTCTTTGTGGAAATGAAGATGATATTTTGTACCCGAACTACTTCATTTTTGTTTCTTATCAAGGCCCAGCATGCATTAAAGCCATCAATTTTGTTCTATTAGAATCCTAATTATCTACTTTAGGATATTCAGGGGGTATCATCGAGTCATATACTCAGTTTATATTACATTCTAAATAGAACTTATTTTATTTCAAACCAAATTAAAACATAAATATGGATCCTACATCTGTTACTAAGAAGCATGATGAAACTAAATTATATTGTTGTGCTCATCTCACAAATATTAGGTAACACAGAGCAGTTAGGAGTGAGGACTATTAAACCAAACAGCCTGAGTCTGAATCCTAGCTCTGCTACTTGATAACTTTTTGACTTGGACAAGTGTCTTAGCCTCTTGCTGCCTGGAATCCAAACTACAAATGGAGATACTGACAGTGCCTACTTCATTTCAGACCGTGTTATGAGAACTAAATGAGTTAAAGTGCTTGCAATGATGCTTGGCAAATAGTAAGTACTGTATACATATTTATCAAATACAAACTCTGTGTAGATAATTTGGAAGTAACCATTTTGTTGTCTAAATTTCTACAGCAACTTCTGATTTGCAAGTTGTGCTACCTCTATTCAATTCACCATCTTTAACTGCAATTGTTTCTCAATCTGTATCCTAAAAATAAATAGCTCCTCTGGGCTTTTCTTTTTTCTTTTATTTTCCTTCTCTTCTCTTCTCTTCTCTTCTCTTCTCTTCTCTTCTCTTCTCTTCTCTTCTCTCTCTTCTCTTCTCTTTCCTTCTTTCCTTCCTTCCTTCCTTCCTTCCTTCCTTCCTTCCTTCCTTCCTTCCTTCCTTCTCTTCCTTCCTTCTTCTTCTATCCCTTGAGCAATGCTAGATACCAAGTAGAGAATTAACAAATATCTGTTTAATAAAAATCCCTAAAAGATATGCCAATCACACTATTACATTGCTAATGAGGAGGCTGGCCATAGGTGAATGGCACTTAGGTAACATTTTCCCCCAAAGACTAAAGACCTGGATGAGATGGATATGCCCTCCAAATATTGAATGCATGCAAAAACTGTCACTGAGTGTTCCAGCAAAACATTCTATCAAACTTTAAACTGTTTTTGATCAAATAATTATCATTTCAATTGAGTTATCATGAAAGTTACAGTGATTTGAGGAGACAGAAAGTCTCAGTTATAATATTAGTTTAATTAGGAATTTGCCACATCCTTGACATACATGCACGCAAGCACATGGGTGCACACACATCACACGAGGATTTAGTTTTGCTTGTTAGCACTACTAAGATATAAAATGGTGAAAATAATAGCAATAATTACCCCAGGTAAAGAGTTAATTGCTGCCCATAAAGTATTTACAAATACAAAATACCATATAAATTCTTATTAATAGCAATTAGTAAGGCTTAGATATTTTAAAAGGGAAATCCAGTCAGCTCAGTTTATTTCTGCCACTGGAAACACATAAAACTTCTTTACCTACAATTTCTGTTTGCTAACCAAATGACAATGTACAAAGCATGAGCACTCAGGCAATTTAAGAAGACATCACTCATTTGCACATTGGGAGAGGCTTTTAAAACCATTATCTACTATCAAGTAAATAACAATGCATACAATTCTTAATCTGGAAATTGGATCCATTAGATACTCAGCAGTTAGAAGAAACAATAGTCTTTTTCCTGAGTAGACAATTATCATTCTGCAAATATGACAAACCACCAGGAAGACACACGCATCACAAAAGCTATCACAAAAGCTATAAGAGAAGTGTACACAAGAAAGCTTGCTAAGTCATCAGAGGAGACATCCTGTATAGGAGTCCTAAGAGCCTAGAGGGCAGAGTTATGATGGGAAAGGGGAGATACAGTATTGTTGGCTCAATTTAAAGTCCTTTCTATCATAGGAGAAATAACTAATAATCATGCATAAAATTAGAAATATGAAAGATTTCGATAAAGCTGATGTTCAGTGCTTTTTATATGCCTCTCTCAACATGCTGACATCTACTAACGTAAAGCTAGGATCAAAAGACAGGCTTTTAGGCTCAAACCCTGGTACTATCATTTTCTCGCAGCATGAAGTTCGACAAAATACATGAACTGTGCCTCATCAGTTCACCTGCCATGTCTTGTCATTGTCAGTATCAGATGAACTAAAATCTGGTAAGTGCTTAAAAGCATGCCTGCCTAATGGTAAC
Source organism: Cynopterus sphinx (assembly GCA_030015415.1). Taxonomy (NCBI): domain Eukaryota; kingdom Metazoa; phylum Chordata; class Mammalia; order Chiroptera; family Pteropodidae; genus Cynopterus; species Cynopterus sphinx. Next base: position 123,897,996 of record CM057383.1, read on the forward strand.
ACCTCAAGGTGTGTGTGTGTGTGTGTGTGTGTGTGTGTGTGTGCATTTCTTTATTTGATTTATTGATAAATATTCCAAACAGAAGGGAATCGAAAGCAGAGTTGTTCAGTAAACTTAGAGAATCAGACTTTCATTTCAGCATGATAGTGTAGCAAAAATTATCTGACCGTATCATTCAAATTGGTCTAGATACTTTTGCCAGTTTGTGTCTGTCTACATATTCCTCTCTCTCTACACACACACACACACACACACACACACACACACACACACACACACACGTATACCAGCTTACTTCATAAAAACTAACAGATTAAGTTATCCAGGTTAAGAAATATAAAAAGAAATTAAACGTTTGTATAAAATATTTGGTTTTCGCCTGCTACATTTATTTTCAAGACTGAAATTGCCAGAAATGTTATTTTCTTTAATAAAATTGTCAGATGCCCAGGAATCAGAGCTTAGATTTTTAATAAAAAGGAGGCTTAAAAATATGGACTTTAGAGTGAGAAAGTCTTGCTTTGAATTGTATTTTCTCTACTTTCTGATGTGTGGCTTTGAAAGAATTTCTTCAACTCTACAAGCCTTTCAAGTGTAAAAGCAACCACTGCCAATATGTCAACAAACAAGTATGGCTGTATTCCAATAAAACTTTATTTACTAAGATGGGTAGCAGCAGGCTGTAGTTTGCTGATTCTTACACCTTGTTAGGTTTGTGTACTATGCAGCCTACGTAACTAATGGGCTGAATGGTTTTGTCCCCCAAAACTTCACATGTTGAAGCCCTAACCTGCAATGTGATAGTTAGTATTCGGAGGTGAGCCTTTCAAGGTAAGTGGGTTCAGATGATGTCATAAAAGTAGTTACCCTCGTGATAAGATTAGTGACCTTACAAGAAGAGTAGTCACAGAGAAAATGCCACATAAGGACACAGGAGAAGGTAGGTGTCTACAAGCCAAAAAGAAAGAATGCCCTTACCAAGAACAGACTCTAACAGCACCTTGATCTTGGACTTCCCAGCCTCCAGAACTGTGAGCAATAAATATCTGTTTTCTAAGCCACCTAGTCTATCACATTTTCTTGTAGTAGCCCAAGCTGACTAAGACAATAATCATACATACTTGTCCCGTTTCTATGGTCAAAATAGAAACTCAACAGCAGGCAGACGCAAACAGACGAATTCAGAAAAGCAATTTTATTTTACACAGAGATTAGTCCTTTGATTTATTAGTCCTTTGGTTTGTAACCTGATCTACTAGCAAATCATTAAATGGCTGTCCATTCTACCTTATGATTAGCTGTGCACAGTTAACTGTGAGAGTACTCAAAATCAAGGACAAATGGGTAACAGAAATATGGATTGTGCAAAAACAGCCCCAATAGAGGCTTTGGTACTCTCAGTGATTTTTACTTATCAATGCAATCAATATGTATTCTGTTCCCTGAAAAATGATAATGCCTTGGATTATTTCTCTCCTTTTCTCAAGAAGAGTACAAGGCAACATAAACAGTTTCATTTATAATAAAAATCTAAATTTTGCTACTCCCTTTTCATTCTAAAAAGGTAGCTGCCAAGGAGGTGGTAGAGAGCTTTTGCACTGAACCAGTAATTCCGCTTCAAGTGATACCGCTGACGTTTTAGAGGAGAAAATGCCAGTATTAATTTATCAACCTAAGATTCTCAGGGACATTTTAAAATATATTTCAGTTTCTGGGATTTAATTTGGTTCCAGGAAACAAGGTACTCACTGAAAGATGACACTCCTCTATTCACTACCCAGATGGATGACAACTTGGGCAGGTTGTGTGGGCCACCCAGGCACCAGTCATAGCTGTGGCCTTGCACAAAGTAGGTGTTCCAAAGAATTTGCTAAACAAAATTTACTTCCTGAATGAAAATGCCATAAGCCAACCTAGGATTTCATATGGGTAAATATAGGGGCCAGTTAGAAAAATTTTTCAGGATAATTTTTTGCTATTAAGTATTTTACTCTTCAAGGGACCATAAGATACAGAAGTCATTTCGTGTTTCAAAAGTTCATTTATTTATTTATCCTTCTCTCAGCAAATATTTAATTGAAAACAAAGATTAATGTAAAGAAGTCCTTCTTTCAAAACTTTCAGGATATACTGAGAAAGTCAACATATGAACAAATACTTATAAGCATAGTATGTTCTGAAAACAAAGGAGTCTCATTAACTTTTATCAGAAATGATACAAATGTTTCAGAAAAGAGATTTGTTAAACTATATATCGTCAGCCAGCCCCAGACATGTTGCAGGCAGTATTTTAAGCACTGGGGCCACTTCAGTGAACAAAAGACAAGGCAGAACAACTGATAAAAATTCTCACCCTCATACAGGTTACAGCCTCGCAGCTAGAGAAGGAGATTTTCAACAGTGAATATAATATAGAAATAAATTATGTTAGAAGTGATAGTTATTGAAAAACAGCACAAGGCAAAGGAGATTAGAAATACATTTCTACCAGGATTGAAGTAAATCACATTAAAGTAAGGTGTCATGAATCATGATGAGAAGGATAAAGTGTGAACAACCACTCATTAATTAGTATAATTTTAATAAAATGATTGCTAGTGGAAGCTTCTATGAAATTGTTTGTACTACTGCTTATAAGATCTCCAGAGAAGTATATTTTTGATTTTAGGCTTATTTCCATCACAGAATGCTATAAGCAACTAGAGATAATACAAATAGAGGGGAAAATAGTTCTAATTTTAAGTCTATTGGTGGTGCAGTACCAGGATTAGTGCTCAAACTATTAATGCTAAAGTAAGAGACAGAATAGGTACAATGTTGAATAATCTAACAAAGTTACAGATCAAAAAATTTTTAATGGCATCTGCAAGTGTGTTGCAATAGTCTGTATGGAATCCATAACAACTTCTTTTCAGAGTTGTGTATAGCCTCAAGTCAAACATTTTCTCTAAAGGAATAGATAGTAAATATTTTATACTACATAGGCTATACAGCCTCTGCCACAACTATTTAACTCTATCACTGTACTACAAATGTAGCCATAAACAATATGTAAACATATAGATGGCTATTTTCCAGTAAAACTTTATATGGATATCAAAATTTGAATGTCATATAAATTTCACTCATCATAAAATATTATTTGATATTTTCAACCATTTTAAGATACCTCAGGATGACTCTGTCAACAAGACAAGTAACAAGTGTTGAAGAGGTCATGGAGGAAAAAGAACCCTCTACACTGCTGGTGGGACTGTAAATTGGTACAGCCACTATGGAAAACAGCATGGAGGTTCCTGAAAAAATTAAGAATAGGATTTTTATGTGACCCAGCAATCCCCCTTGAGGTATCTACTCAAAAAATCTGAAAACATTTATCCATAAAGATATATGAATCCCCGTGTTCATAGCAGCATTATGCAAGGTGGCCAAGACCTGGAAGCAATAGAAGTGCCCTTCAATAGATGACTGGATAAAGAGGATGTGGTATATACAAACAATGGTATATTACTCAGCCATAAGAAGAGATGAAATACTGCCATTTGCAAAAAACATGGATGGATCTAGAGATTATCATGCTAAGTGGAATAAGCCAGACAAAAAAGTTGAGAACCATATTTCACTCATATATGGGATATAAAACTGAAAGTAACAAATGAGCGAGACATACAGACAAAATCTTGTAGACACAGACAACAGTTAATGGTTACCAGAGGGAAAGGGGAAAGGTAGATAAAGGTAAAGGGGGTCAAATATGCAGTGATAAAAAGAAATGCATCTCTGCTTGGTGAACACACAATGTGATATACAGATGATGTATTATAGAATCATATACTTGAAACCTACACAGTTTTATTAAATGATGTCACCTGAATAAATTTAATTAAAAATTTAAAAAATAAAGAGAACAAAAAAGTAAGTAAATGTTCAAGACAAAAAATTATTTTTAATGTAAAATAAAAAGGCATTATTAGATTACAGGTTGTATAAAAACAGGTGGAGTTAGATTTGGCGTGTGGGCCATAGTTTGCCAACCATGAGCCTATAACTTTTCATTCAAATGGTTTTAGAAAAGCGATGGCAATTATGAATGGGACAATAAGTAGCAGAAAGTTGAGTATAAACGTGTTGTTAAGATGCCAAGTTTGATTTGAATCTCTGGGAATCACTGTTTAACTTACATACAACTGCCTGGTTCTGTCACTTTAATGAGCCCTATTCTTTCTCAGAATTTTGTATTTATTTACCAAATTTGGATGATTTCATCTTTCCAAATTTTGGTGCTTTGGTAACGTAGGCCCTATGTCTCACGTTTTTTGTACTTGAGTGAATATAGTATAAATTAAAACCTCCTGCTCTGGTCTAAACTCAGATATCATATGAGTTAATTTGTAACAGCAAACACTAAGTAGCTGTTATACAGTTAGAACATCCTGATCAAACATCAAGGTCATAAACTATAGTTGATATGAACCACAGAATAGGATTGTACTGCTACCCCTCAGGATAACATTTCCATAGATCAAAGTTTTGGGTCAATTAACGACATTATATTCTTTGTGTTAAATCTAAGTTTGGTCATTCAGAGGTATTTTTTTGTATTCCAAGGTCATTCTAAACAAAATTACTAGTTTAGATAATTGTTTTTCAGTCTCTTAGGGTATTAATTTTCATATTGAACTAACAGCTTCACATCTTATGTATTTAATACTGTCTTTTAAAAGGAAGATCAATTACATCGATTGTAAGTAAGAGAGACTGAAAATCTGGTGTGTCTATTCACTCAATTCTTTATTTAGAGAACAGTTATTAGGTCACCTTTGGTACACAGATGCTACAAAGATGGAAGGGCAACAGGAGGAGGTCTGGCTTATTTAAGAACAACAATGCCAGGGTGGCTGTAGTAAACTGAGCTATGACTGAGAAGAGGTCACACATGACAAGATCAGAAGTACTTGATGGATGATGTTTGAGCTAAGTTTAGAAGTAAGAGTTTGCCAGATGAGAAGCAAGGAAAGCACATGGTGTTAAACAAGAGTGAACATTTACACTTAACTCTATGAGTCAGAAGCTTTACACCATAGCATCATCTTTGGCCTTCACAACAGCCTGGTAAGGTAGCCATTTTTATGCTCATATGATAAGCATTGTAGGAGACTAGAGCTTAGAAAATAAGTCATTTGGGCTTCCATGGTAATCCAACTAGTAAAAGATAGAAATGAGATTGGAACTCAAGAGTCACATGTGACTTCTCTGTATATCGGATTTCATTATTAAAATACCAGTTGTTTCAATAAATGTGTCTAAGAAAGTTATAAAATTGGAGACTTATATTCAGTCTGCAATTATGATCACTGCTGGATGAAAACAGAATTAAACAAAGCCAACACACTTAACAAAAAAATTAGGCTTAAACTTAAACCAGAAGTGACTAAAGGATTATCAGAGAGAGAAAGTGAAAATGTTGCAGAAATACATGATTTTTTAACTTATCTAATTATATTTGCTTGTTCAAATGAGAGTAACATGTAGGCTTTTCACAAACTGTAAAATATTATAGATATTAATATTATCATTAAAAAATATGTATATAAACTTAAAGTTTATATTTAAAGACATACTTCCTGGGATGGCTTTGACATTTTTGTATATGTTACTAAACAGTAAAATGTTTTTGTCCCATGCTCTTTCTTATCATACAATTTAAATTCTGTCTTACTAAAAACAGACATTTTATTGCTGATGAAAATTTATTACTACATCTATGCAAAATTGAACTTTAGTGCAAGGATGTACTGAACTTGCCTGAAGCAAGAATTACTCTGATACCAATATATTGCCAAACACCTCATGCCAATAAACCATTGAGGAATATTATCATATTGGATTCATTCTTTTTAAAGTTAACTTTAGAAAATCTCTTTAAAGCAGATAATGGGTTTTAACCTCAGTGCTTAACACTTCAATATATCTGAAAAATGTATTTTTATTCACATACTATTGCTCTGGTATAATTTCATCACCATCATTGACTTATTGTATGCCTCAATAAAGTATTAAACAAACATTTGATGACTTGGGATAAAATGTACTAACCTGAATTTAAGTAGCCATTTTGATATTGTTACATGACTTTTGAATAGGTCATTTTCCCCTGGCATTGTTTTTGGAATCCCCTTATATTTTTAATGGCATTATTTTTTCTCACATGTATTTATGGGTTGGTTCTAAGATTATTCATGATGATCTATCATCCTCCATATCATCAGAAATACAATCTAGTGCATAATTGCCAGAAGATGCAGGTTAGATTTAAGTTTGTTGACATTTATTTGAGAAATTATTTTAAACAAACACTTTATCTTACTCAGATATAGACTGTAAAAAACATATTTATTTTTGTAGTTAAAGATATTAGAATTCAAATACCAAAACTCTACAATCTGCCACAAATAAGAGAAATTCCTTAACCTCTGTAATTCAGTTTTCTTATCTGTGCATTTCAGTTAATAGTAATACTTCCTGTCACAGTTTTTAACATGAGGTGAGAAAACTAGACACATAACAGGTATTCGATGAATGGTAGAATTTTATATATTGATTATTCTGAACAACGGGATTTTTGATGTTAACTCTTCTATTGGTTTACTCCTTTAAACTGTGAATTCCAATGCTACTGACTGAATTTTTCCTTTGGATTATTGATTTTTCGTTTAGGTTGAGCTCTTTGTATATTATCAATAAATGTTATAGTAAAAAAAGTAGGATATTATTTATAATACACTAATTTTAATCTCTTGTGTGTAGACAATAAAGTAGACATCACTGCTTTCTTTTATAATTATTAAGAATTATGCTGAATTCTCTTTTAAGTAAAAATATTGCATAACATCAAAGTATGTTAGATCAAAAGGTTTTGATTCTATTGTCATTATACTGTTGATGTTTAACTCTAGAAAAGTAGTGAATTTTAATAAATGCTTTTTCTGTGATTCCATAGCAACTATATCTAAAAAGAGAGATAAATTGTAAGCATTTTTTTGGTCATAATTACACTATTATTACACATATATAAAATATTAGAAGACTAAAGTTCCAGCGAAGGTCACAAAATGGCCTGCTAAAGCAGTCTAACTAGAAAAACCACATTTTAAACTTTTTGACATTATATGTAATTTAAATGACAAGCTAATTAAGGTACTGATGCATTTTCTCAAATTTTAAATAGATTTTATATGTATTATAGACAACATAAATTCAAAACTGGTAAGAGTGATAGAATTGTTTTAAAGAGAAATATTACAGTTTCGTTGAGTTTGAATTATTAGGATAATTATTATTATTATAATTTATGGAATAAAAAGTCAAATATTGTTGTACTGACATGGCTATGAACAATGAAGCAATCAACAAACATCCAATGGGCCTACTATTTGAATGAATCAATTAACATTTGAGTAAAGTAATCAAAATATTTTTCTTGTGTACTATATTAATTAGAAAAAGCACATCTTCCAAATTATAACCTTTAATCCAATGAAAATATAGTCATTAATTTAATTAAATCTTATTTAAGGTAAGATCAAATAAATATCTTTATATTAACTCTATAATCCAGCAAACAAAAAAAAATAGGTAAAAAGTTCACTAGTATTAAAACTGAGCATGGTAGAAATTCCATATTAATAACTAAGAAATTTTTATTAGATTTAGAAAAGATAGAACCATGTTAAAAGATAAGATATGGAGACAACCTAAGTGTCCATCGATGGATGAATGAATAAAGAAATTGTATACATATACAACAGAATATTATTCAGCCACAAAAATTGAAATTTTGCCACTTGCAACAACCAGAATGGATACTGAGGTTATTATGCCAAGTGAAATAAGTCATGCGGAGAAAGACAAATACTTATGATGTCTCTTAAATATGGAATCTAAAAGAAAAAAGCTCACAGATACAAAGAACAGACTACTAATTATCAGACAAAAGATGGGAGTGGGAGAAATGAGTGAAATGAGTATGAATTTTTTTTAAATTTAAAAAAATTGATGTTACAGCTATATGGTGAAACATCAATGAAGCGGGGTCGGGGCCTTTATCTAAACAACTTAGGAAATGAGTGGAACCTGTAAGATTACTGACTAAAAAACAATACATAAAAATTGTACTGTAGTTAATAAAGTTGTTTCCCATGGCGAGTACAGGTTAACAATTCTGATACCACTGTACATGTATACTGGGATTGAGCACATTAGCAAATAGATGATGGACAGTGGTAAAAAAAAAAAAAAAAGGATAATATTTAAAAAAATAGAAATAAGTATACTCTTTATGACATGCTAAAAAGAAAAAAATAAGGTCTAGCTTTTTTAATGTGGTCACATTCTGCTATAATTTTGTGCTTTTATATTTCATCTCTTTCTGCACAAAGAGTTTTCTATTTAATCTACTAAATGAATTTGTACTCCTCCAAAAAGAAAAAAAAAGAACATCAAAAACTATAAAAGATTTAGGAAAAATTTAATAAAGGAAGTAAAAGACTTGTACACTGATAATTAGAAAACATTTCTACCTATAAATAAAAAAACAAAAAAGAAATCCATATTTATGATTCAGATTTAAATTAAGAATTTCAGGCCCTACCAAAATCTCAAATGCCTTTTTTGCACACTTAGAATTGATGATCCTAAAATTTCTATAGAATGACAAGTGACTCAATATCAAAACAATCCTGAAAAAGAACAAATTTGTAGGACTCACAATTCAAGATTTCAAAACTTACTGAAATTTACTTACAAAGCTGCAGTAATCAAAATAATGTCATACTAGTATAATGTTAGACATTTAAATTAAACATGTTGAGAGTCTAGAAAGAAACCACTCATCAATTGATCTTCGACAGGGTGCCAAGATAATTTAATGTGGAAAAAATGGTCTCTCCAACCAATGGTACTGGGCCAACTAGATATCCACATGCAAAAGAATGAAATTAGACTCTAACCATATGCCATATACAAGTATGAATGCAAAATGGATCAAAGACCTACATGTAAAAGATAATACTACAAATATCATAGAAGAAACAGGATATCCAGGACTCTGGATCTGCAATGAATTCTTACATATGACACCAAAAGCAACAGCAAAACAAATGATCAGAAATCATACCTCTCCAAATTAAAATATTTTGTACACCAGAGGATACTATCATGAATGAGAAAAGATAGCCCACAGAATGAGAGACAATATTGCAAATCATATATTTGGCAAATATCTAGATTAGATTAAGAAACCTAACAAGTCAATAATAAAAAGATAACAAGACTAAAAAATTGGCAGAGAACTTTGCTAGGCCTTCCCCCCTAGAAGATTTACAATGGTCAAGAAGTGCATGAAAAGATGCTGAACACATTAGTCATTACTGTAGTCATGTTGTAGAAGTTCCTTCTATTACTATTTCTAGTTCCCAAAGCCATTGGCCCCTAAAGAGATATGACTGTAAAATATAACTTGGTATCCTGAATGTGATTCTGAAATTAGAAAAAAAGACAGTAGGTTAAAACTAAAGAAACTTTAATAAACTATGGACTTTGGTTAACAAAAATATATGAATATGAGTTTGTTTATTGTAACAATGTACCATACTAATTAAAGATATTAATGACAGAGGAAACTAGGCAGAGAATATGTTGATACTATAAGATCATGTGTAATATTTTCACAACTTTTTGCAATAAAACTGCCTAAAATAAGATTTATTAAAACACTTAATTCTACTTATAATCATAATTCCATGTCTGAACTCTTTGGAGCTACTGCCTGCTGTTTGTTATTTTCACATATGTTTTAATTTTATACTGTGATCTCAAGTTCAACTGAATTTCTGTTTTTCTTGTAATGAGAATCTTTTGAAAAGTGGGTTATCTCTGCCTGTCTAAAAAGAATTTCCTTTTGCATTTGCCATGCTGTTACCAAAGTGGAAAATTTTTGCTTCCTCAACTTAGAGTTCTCCAGACAATGTTGCATATGTGTAGTATTTACACATACTGTAGAAAGACAAGCAGGTGACTACTATCATAACAAGACTTTTACACCTGAACCTGAGTTTAGACATATACATTTTCATGTGGTATACCTTTGCTGCCTCAGATTCCTCTTTTACTGAAATTTTAGTTCCTAAGGGCCACAACCTAATGAGAGATCTCATTTCAAACTATTTTCCTTCTTTGAACAAAATTTTGTTACTTAATATATTTTAAAATACAAACCTTTACGTCATAGAGATCAACCAAGAAGTCTAGTTTCTGGTTAACATTCCTTTTCTCGGAGCATTTGGTTTAGGGCCTAGAATTTATATTACCTTTTTTTTTCCCCTAAAATCAGCTATTTATTGAAAAGATATTTCTAATTTTCATGTAGTATTTATATGGGCTTTAAATAGAAAGATGTTTCCTCATATGTAAACTCCCATATTATCCTTTGTAGTTAAGTTTATTGTTTTTATGGTTTCAGTTTTGATGTGAGGATTAGAAAGTCCGTGCACCGTTTTTTTTTAAAAAAAAACACAAATTTTACTTAACTTCAAAATTTTAATTTAAAATTTTTATTTCTATTTAAATTTCAATTATCCTTGGTTTATTTTACTATATATTTTGAGATATATTATGTGCTATGTGTATGTATTTATACATACATATATCTTATTCAATTTTTTTCAAATATTAGCCAAAGATTCTAGTATATATTAAATATAAATTCATCCTCCAATAAGTTTAATGCCACAGCCATCATATACTAAATCTCTATGTATTCGTTGTTCAGTTTAAATAAGTTCTGTGGAATTGTTTAGACAATGTATTTCTTATAACTTTGAACAATTAAAGGTAAATGCTATTGCTTCATATCTACAAGGATGAGCCCCTTTTCATTATTATCTTTTGTATGCTATCCTGAATAGTTTAGGAGTTTTATTCCAGAAAAAGTTATTCATAATTTCTTCCCTGCCCTCTCCATCAATCTCTCCCTGGCCTCCTTCTCTCTTTTAAAGAGAGTGGTTTGGGAAGAAATTTGGGAAGTAAAATCCAATACTGATGGATTGGTGGGAGTGCATTGAACTCAGAGATTAACATAAGTAACATAAGCATTACTGATTTATTCATTAATAAACAAGTTACTTAACATCTCCATGTCTTAAACACCCCATCTATAACATGGAATTAACCATGCATCTGCTTCATAATGATGATACCTACACCTCATAAGATTGTTTTGGGTATTAAATTAGCAGAATTATATAAAGAATCTAGATAGATGCTTTGTATATAGCACTGAATGGAAAAAAAATCATTAAAAGGAGTTGAAAATGTAACAGAGAGAGGGGATAATTGATAGAGTAAGATTTCAGAGGAGGCAACAAGTTCTAAAGCTCTTCTAGAAGGCTGATCTCTTACTTGTTTGGTTAGATTACAAAGTAAAAACATTAGATGGTGGGGATTTTGATAAATTTTAGGATTAGAAGTAGGAAATTAAATTAATCCCACTCCCAAGCCCCAGGGAAAAAGAGGAAGGTAACTGCTAAAATAGATACAGGAAATAGTTTGTGGTAAGATGTGTTAGTAGAGTAGACCTGAGTAGTAGCTCTGGAGAATGAGAAAGTCATTTATAGGAAAGCAAAACAATTTCTTACAGTGTTGAATCCCAATTAAGAATGGACACTGGTTAAACTGCATTATTTTATTTCACAATTCTTTGACACACTCTAGGATCAGCATCTCCACTCTCATTGGTTACCATTTTTGCTGGACTTTCATTAATATTTTTAATATCACTCTGCATATAACTGAATACCACCAATGTAGCTCTTTCTTACTTGAACATATGTGAATTAAATGTAAACATAAGTCTACCCTGAAAATGTTGGTTCTTTAAAATTAGGGACAGTGTCAAATGTTTAGAAACTATTTTTTTTATTTGATGAAAAATGGAAAGAAAAACAACCTGAGAGGTCAAAAAATATCCTTAATTTCTGACAGAATAAATTAATGGTATGTCAAATGATATTTAAGAGTGCCTAAACACATAAATTTAGAAATGTTTACACCTGATTCTAATATTTGGACTCACCTAACATTCAGATATAGAAGAGTGTACGCAAATTTGTAAAGCTACCTAATAAAAGTCACTTCTTTAATATGCATTACTATTGCAGGGCTGATCAGTGGGTCCAGTTTAATTTGGAAACCAACTGTTTTTATCTATGTCCTAGGTTTCTTCTGAGGCTTCACGAAAGTCCCAGAGAATGTCACCTTTGAAGGTAGCAGAGAGACCACAGATAGTTGCCCCATTCCCCTCTGTCCTACCGAGCCTGGAATATAAATTAACTATCTGACAGAGTCAGATACCCAGGTCATCTTCATGTAATAGTCTGGAAGTGACCTGTGTGGTGGAGCCTAATACTAGGATAGTAATCATATTGCAATACAGAAATGTATCAAATGAACACCTTGCACACCTTAATCTTACATGTCAATTATATCTCAATTTTTAAAAAAATGGTGCCTAGTCAAAAGAAATACATAGAAAAACTCAGTGTCTAAAACCTTTGGGAAAATCATTTGAACAATCTATTGCAAAGTGAATTACTGACAATTCTAATCCAGCAAAATCGATGCAAGGCATATGCTTCAAATTCAAATACACTTTAGTGTCCTTCAGCTGTCCGAAATAGCCATTCTAAATGATTGCTTTGTGTATAATTCCAGTTTTATTATCTAGACATATTAAAGAGTTTACAGATTTACATATTGAAGCTTTAGCCCCAGGCTGCAGTGACTTATTGCTATGTCATGGCTCATATCCTTTCTTTAATACTGTGTTTCCTAGAGATACAACTGATCAAGTCACAAGCTGTATGTCACTGCTGTTGCTATTCAAGCGACTCAGAATACAGGGGTCAGGTTCATTCTTCAAGGACTTCTGCTGCAAGTAGAGGCTCACGTCATCACTGATTGCTCTTTTTTTATAAAATGTTTTATTATAATTTTGCAACATAATGTACTTTTTCTGAATCACAATTTTATTTTTTACTTCAACCTCATTTAGTAGAAACTGAAGGTTGTTGGGAGAGGCACTTCAGAGCCTAGCTAATGGAAAAACTGCAGAATAAGTTTTTTTTTTTTTTAATTATATTATACACATCTCTTACATACATACACACATACAGTCCTATATCAATGACACATTATAATTTCCTTAAACTGTATTCAAATTTTTAGCTGGTTTATCATACTTTTGCTCAGGGAAGCAAAGTGTGCATGTATGCATGTGTGCACGTGTGTGTGTGTGTGTGTGTGTGTGTGTGTGTGTGTGTGTGTATTAGGGATGTGGTATGTACAGAGGAAAAAAGGAGAGAGTCTTAAGAAACTGAGAGTACAAGACAAAATAAACTCTAAGGATGAATATTAAGGAAAAGGTGTAAGTTCACAAATACAAGGTTAAAAATGGTTAATAGAAAACCAAAGATATTCTAATACAGCAAACCTATTTTGAAGTAATGCTCATAAAAGGAATGGTCGTGTTCACACACAGGGACTGAAGAGCAATAAGGAAAGCTACCACGCATGGGGAATGGAATTTGTAAGAGGAAGATTCTTTCTAGAATCTAGTGGACACACTCCCCAAATCCTCCATCCTCAGATGGACAGTAAATTGAATTTTAAATGGTGAGTGGCAGCACAAGGACCAAGCTAGAGTTGGGATAAAAGTAGTCAGATTATTTTCTTTTTTTTTAGATTTATTGGGGTGCATTGGTTAATAAAATTATATAGATATTAAGTGTACAATTCAATGATGTGTCTTCTGTATATTGCACTTTGTATTCATCATTTAAAATCAAATTTCCTTCCATCACCAAATATTTGACCCCCTTTACCCTTATCAGAGACTTGAATAAGAGATTAGGTATTTATCTAGAAGCTTTGACCAATGAAGCTACTTTTATGCCATACTATATGTAAGAAGTTAAAATGATCAACAAAGAAAAGCATAAAAACAGAGCACAGACAAGCAGAGAAAAGAAAAAAATATATGTTCCCCATGATATATGAAGGGAGTCACTTGCTTCAGCTCAATCCTACATTTCTTACAGTTGTTTCCCATAAAAATTATTTGTATTTTTATAATAAAGAATCAATAATAAAGTACTAAATATATATAGTATTAATATTTGGTAGCTAAGAAACAAATAAATATGTCTCTCTGCATTCTTTTTTGGAAATAAGCAAAACACATTGTTAAAACATGTTTACTGTTGAAGAAAAAAAAAACAAGGATTAAACAGGGAGAACAGACCTTCACTTTTCTTTTTCTATTTTTCAGTATTGGAATTATAGACTATCTATCTACACAAGTGATAATACAGGTTTTCTTTTTAAATGTGAAATTAATCTGTCTCATAAAATTAATTAATCTCTAGCCAGGGAAAGCAAATAAGTACATATTAGTTCTTTACTTTTGTCTATTGGGTCTACCTAACATTAATGAAACTCTAGTGTTCTGAAATAATTTGAAAATCAAGTGTGAACAGGCTTTTTCCAAACGTTATAAATCTTTCCCATCCAAGTGGGCTTTGATATTGAGATGTTGTAGCATCAAGTGTAGAGTTATCATCATTTTCCAGCATTTTAAACAGTTGATTACCCAAAATTTGTTTAAAAAGTGATGAAGAAATTCTAGTTAAAAAAAATTTGTTAATGTTTCTCAAAGTGAAAATTGTAGGTTTGGCTTATACCACACACATCAATCGCCAGAAATAGTTGCCTCAAAATTAAAAGATCAGGATCTAATACCAGTGATTTTGCAATTATTAGAGAGAGAAGTAACATAATATTAATATTAAACAGAGTCAGTTTTCATTTGCTTTCATTCCAGTAAGATGCGAGGCTGTGTTTGCCTAGGTCAGCTATAGAAAGTTAATGCCCTGTGTTCCTTCGTGTTCCATTCTTTCCTCCATGGCAGATACTACTATTAATTATAGCACTTGGTTTCAATTAATCTTTTCAACATTTCATGAAGAAAAAAACACTACAATTTGTTATCCATACGTAGGCTATAGTTTTTATGAAACTACAGTTTGGGAGTCTAGCAGGAAGTTATAACTGTTTGACATTAACTCGTGATAAACAACAATGTATGCCTTTCTCCTGGGCACATATTTTAAGAGAGTATTATACTTTCTATACCTAAATCAGTAAAGACCAAGAATAAAAATGTCAGGATAAAATGCTACCACTTAATAAGTACCCAATATGTTACAAGTACTGCACTAAGTCCTTCACCATACTTACCTAATCTAATTCTAGTAATAATTCTATGAGATAGGACTTGGCATATTCAATTTTACAGAGGAGGAAACCAAGATGTGAAATAACATGCTCAAGGTTATTGAAAAATTCACTGACAGGCAATACTTCATAGCAAACTGCTCTGACTCCAAAGTCTATTATCTTAACAAATATACCAAACCGTCTCTTCCTCTTAGGTACAAAGTCCAGTTCTCAGAGGCTGACTACCCTTTCCTGGGAAAGCTGCATTGCAATGACTTCTTTATGTACCATTTCAAAGGAGTACTTTCTCGTTAATTAAGAAAAATTCCCTTTTGGCAAGACCAGTCTCATCGTGATGAAAGCACAGGATCTGTTCTCCAATTTCATCGGGATGTTTTAAGCTCTGATGGCAAGAAGGAGGGGACTCTGAGTCATTATCGCCACATGTGGCCATTGGAACAATCATCCAGATGGAGGGCCATGTTCCTTACTCCACCTGCCAAGGCCAAGAGAGTACCTCCTTTCCTTCCAATCACTCATCGGCGGCTAACTTTAGAACAATGGTTACAACCTGGGATCTAATGAAAAGTTGATGGTAGTCTATATATTATTTTAACCACTTTCAAAGCCTAATGGAAATTGTACAAATATTTACACTAAGGCTTCTTAGGTTGATGAAGACAGTGGCTTATCTCATTCATCCCTTTCACAGCTCAATAAAGCAGATACTATGATTACTCCTGGATGGGAAAAATGAATAACTGAGATACAGGTTCACAGAGTCAATAAATAACTGAGTTAGGATTCACACCTGTCAGATATGCTGCCCTATTTCTCACGGGCAGTATGGGTTCTTTTCTGGTTGTTCTGATCTGCTTTCCCCTTTGTTCGCCTGGCCCCATATACAAATTCTAGTTAAGGTATGAATCTCTAGCTTCTTAATTTTGTCAGTGCACAGACTTTGTTGCTTGAATATGCACTATGACTTTCCATGTCACAATCATCTCCCCTGTTTCAAATAAGGAACACTGTATCTTAATCCAATAAAACCTCAATACTTTATTGATATTTATCAAATCCTATCCTATGAAGAAGGATCATTTGGGTACATGAAACTTGCAAAAGCCAAGGGTATTATGTAGGACTCACGCCTTTTAATGGAGATTTGATTATTTAAAAAAAAAAATACAAGTAAAAGGCTCTAGGTAGAAAAAAATAAGAAAAGTAAGTTTCTACTACCAGCCACTGTAATACTCTGAGTTATGTGGTTTTACATCTTCCAGGATTATTTTGTAATAAAGAATATAAGATTTTAGCTGGATATTCTTAGATGGCTGGATCATTCCATTCAAAGCGTGGTACAGGGAGTAAAGGTTGAGATTAGAAAGACATGGGTCTGAATCCTAACTCTATTACTTAAAAGCTATGTGAGCTCAAGGAAATTGTAACTCCTTGCACCCCTGTAACAAATCCCTGGACTACATGGTAACTATCTCTCTTAAAAAAAGTCTCTGAAAAATCACCATAAATATAATATCAAAAAAGATGAATCAGGTACTAATGATAATTTTCTAATAGACCTTCAATAATGTCCAGTAGGTATACACACATAACCATCATTTCAGTTTATAATATTTCCTTCTCTTTTATTCTCCATATACTGTCTCATAAACTCCTTCTAGACTGATTTATGCCATATGTTCCTAATTCTTGTCTATGAAACTGCATTTGTCTTTAGACCATGACTTCTGATATCTCTCAAAAACTCTTAGTAAACAGAAACAGTCAATTAAGTTTTACTTAATATTTTCCAACTTATGAAAAATAAAATCACAAACTCAAATATCAGAATGTGATCAGGAAAAGCCTTACAAGCACTATGATAACTTCCAAATTATATTTTGAGAAAATTCTAAGGGCCACAAATCCTTGAAAAGCATACCTGCTGCAAGAAATATATAAATATTACAGTTGCTTAAAGCCCAAACTAAAAACTTGATCTCAGTTTTATGGAATGTTAGAAACAGTTATTTTGAAGATGCAGAATAAACAGTTTAATCATTATATCTCTTGGGAATTATTCCAAGTGCAATGGAAAATAAGAAATTAAGTTTTTATATAAATGGAGATAGCAGTCATCTTTCACTTTTAAGGGCACATATCACTGCCTTGGCCAACCTAATAACCCAGGATACTCTATTTTCAAGTCCTTAACTTTGATTCCCTCTGCATAGTTTATTTTAACTCATAATGTAACACAGACACAGGTTCCTCAGACTACAGTGTAGACATTTTGGGGAGCCCATTATTCTGCCTGCCATACTGAATAAATATCTTCCCAGTTCTCAAGATAGAAGGAATCTGCTGGCTAGATACTAGAGACAGACAGTTTCATCTATCAAGGCTAAGCAAAATGATGTATCATGAGAATCTAAGAAAAGCAAATTGTGTTTTTGTCAAGTTTTAAAATCTATATTTAGAGCTCTGAGTTTGTCAACATTCTAAAAGCAGTTAAGCAACGTGCAGAATGCTTCACTTACTAAAAGATCATATGTGCCATGTAATCAGAGACGAGACTATCTTATCTACCTAATAACTATTTAAAGAGATGTGTTCTATCAAAGAAACAAAATTTATCCAGCATTCACAGTGTACAAGGTACTATTCTAAGTGCTTTATATGTAATTCTCACTGTCATCCTAGAAGTGAGCTCTACTTTTAATACCATTTAAAAGATGAAGAAACTGAAGGGTAAAAAGTTCATGTAGTCAATTACAAAATGAGCTGATTGACATTTGAACACAGAGAGACTACCTCTACAACAGCTCTGGCCAAGAGAATTTTCAGTGATGACGGCACTGTTCATATCAGCACTGTTCTATCAGGTGGCACATGTGGCAACTGAACACTTATAATGTAGCTAATGTGACTGAGGAATAGAACTATTAGCTGTATTTAGTTTTAATTTTAAGAGCCTTATGTGGCTAGTGGCTATGAAATTAGCTAATGTAATTTGAGGGCCATCCTCTTAATCACCTCCCAGAACAGCCCTCAAGTAAGCTTTCCTACTTCTTGATTTATCTTTTAAGAACATAGGCACTGCAACTCAAGTTATGCTTAGCATTTCTGAGTTTAAAAACAGAACAATTCTGGCATTGTAAATAGCTTAATTTAACAGTTTATCTCTTGTACTGATTTGTGGAAACAAAATAGGAAAGAAATCTGCTTGACAGACCATTTTATCTTGTCTTCCACTCTGTTTAGGTGAGAGAAAGCACTTGTGGTTAATACACAGTGTTTTGTAATGTAACACCATAATGTAAATTAGCATTGGTTTTCTCTGCAAATGTAAATTGCTTTTCTTTTTTTTTCCTTTCCTTTGTTGGCTTTATTGAGAAAAATTTCAAGCATAAAAAACTAAAGAGAATAATAATATATTGAAACACCATGTCCCCATTATCCAGCTTTAAAAATGATCAGCTCATGGCTATTTTTATTTCTTCTTACTCCCACTCATGAGATGAAATGTATGATGTATTTCAATTCACCGCAATTATTATCGTAATTGATGCTCAAATGGTCCCGCTTTTGGTTACTGGGAGACTATTCAATTAGCTGATGAATCCTTTTATTATCTGTATTTTATCCTACCAAATCCATATTTAGATTCATTTGTTTCACCTAACTTTTGATTTTAGTGATTTTTAATGTAAATTAATTTTATAATAACATAAAAATTTCACCAGGTTCTTTATAAAAATATAAAGATCCATTAAAAAAAATTGTATCCCTGTCCCTTCAATTATATTTTTGTTTCCCCTTGGGGTAATGATTTTCATATGGCAAGGCTTACCTTTCCATTAAAAATACTCTTTTCTGAAGAAGGTTGTGAGTGAGTCTACTTTTAGGCAGTATGTGGGAATATAATCACCCGATTCATTCTGTTACACACACTATACATATACATAAAAGTATAAAAGCAGTGACTTGTGCAAATCACATTTAACATCTCTTGAATTCTTTCTTCTTTTGAAAGCTAGAAATTCACACTAAAATATAGTCAATACACCTTGTATTTTAAACTTGTATTTTAAAAGTTCCAGGACTATATTACTTTTATGTTATTTTATATGCAGATATAAGAAAGCAGTCTTTTTCACTGTCTCCACCTCTCTCTAAGACATAATCAAAAGGAGACTGTCAGCCTCTGTTGTTCAGTATCAGATACTGACAGCATGTTGCTTGGGGACAGAAGCACTGTTCCTTAAAAGATCGCACTCGTGAAAAAGCCTACGTACATCTTTCCCATCTCTCTTCTCCACTCACCCAGTAGGAAAGTAAGTGCATCCTCTATGTAGTGTTTCTTTCTTTTTTTTTTTTTTTTTTTCGATATCTTTGTCTCTTTCTCTGTACCCTCCCACTATTGCTGGTTATCTCTATATATTGAAAGGCCAAGTTCATCTCCGCATGAGGTCTCTCTTTTCTGCCACTTGGTGGGTAGTATGTAGCCTTGGGGACAAATGGGACCACTTTTACACTGTAATTCTCTGGTTACATCCCCTCTTATGTTAGTAGATGTCATGAATTGCTCATTTCTCTAAACCTCTTTAGTGCTTAGAAAAAAAGGTTGCTCTACATGGTTTTAAAAATTGACCAGGTCTGTTGGCATTGTATGGTTAGAGGCCCAAGTCTATCTAACAACATATCACTTTACAGTTTTAAGCCACTGATCTTATGTATTTATCTTCCTCTTAAATCTAAATTTGTTTATTCTTCATGGTTCAGTAGTATAAATACATATACAAAGACAAGAGATCACAATGGAATTTGATATTTTACTACTTGAATGGTATTATTACTACTTTTACTGTCTTCTGCAAAATGCCATGTAAAAAATTTGGCAGAGATACAGAAAAGTCTCTCTTTTGATCAGTAAAGAACAAATGATTGATGTCTACTATGTAATTCAATTCCACAACAAAGTATAGCTGTCACTAATAAATATAAGGAGACAGAAGTTCATTTTATAAGAGAAGGCTAAAGTGTCTACTTGACATTTGAGTTATAAATTAGCCTCCTTTTACCTCCAGATGTATAACATATTTTTAAAATCTTATAATTCATAACAAAAATATATCCTGGAGGGTCAACTAATATTTTATAATGACTGATAACTAATAAAAATATTCTCGGGGTTGTGAAAATCTGTGATTTTATAATTCCTACTGCACTGAATTGTCTGCATATTAAAATAAAATGTGACATTTTCTGTAATATCATCCTTGAAAAACTGTATCAACAGCAGTCATTAGTTATGTGTTATGAGTAACAAACCAAAAAAAGGATCATGCCTAGATTCCTTGACTTTGGTGTTGAAATTTTGCTTAGCTTATGGTCCCAAAGGAGAAAATAAAAAAACATAAAGAGTAACATTGACCACACTGTAAGACAGACTTAAATATCAAGGACATTGTAGAATCCATTTTTTTTTTCATCTATTAAATGAGAGTTAGCTCCTGCCTCAAATTTTTAAAATACTGAATTAGATGAATGGATACATATAAAAGGTCTTTATAAACAGAATTGTCATAGAAGGAAAATCTCATAATATAGTTTCCATTAGTGAAATAATGGCTTCTTCTAATTCCTCAACAGTCTTGACTATATGCCAACTAGTATTAAAAACACAGAGGCTTTGGGGCTAAGAGTAAGAAAAATCTGGGCTAAAAAATAGTGATCACTCACTGGCTATGCCTCTGAAGTGATCTATTCAGCTCAAGTAAAAAGGAAAAAAGAAATCTTTCACTGCCACCTTGATTACTTTTTGTATATACTTTCCTATAATGGATAAAGATTCATTTCTTGTGACAAACACAGACAACTGCAAGTATGTTCATCACCAACTATGTTGCACCCATGTACCAACATTATTGCTGATTATTGCATTGTCTACCATACTCATGGTCATTATAAATGATCTTTCCCTCCAATATCTCCTTAAGTAGGTACACTTTAGATCATACCATGTATAATTATATTCTGTCCATCCCTTTAGTAGACAGGCAAAATAATGCAGCCAACTTATAAGCTATACATTAAGAAACTCAAAAGTTATGCCAAACACTTGTTTTGTGAAACTGAGCTTAGAAATAGTATGGGAATGAAGCAATCATCAGGAGGTTCAAAGATGAAAAGTCACGAAAAGGAATGATTCTATAGAGATCATAATAGGTCATGCTTAAATATAAGTTTTACCTAAGCAGAAATATGTGTGCAAAAGCTGTAATAAAAAGACTTAGAATATATGCCAAAGATGTTAATTAGCAAAAATAGATGAAAGCTGAAGTCTGTAAATATTAAGACACACCAGCTAACAAAATGATAGATGATCAGCAAAGACTGTTTCATTTGCAAGTGAAACCATCCCTACTTAAACTGGCTGACATGATGCAGAAGTTCACATGGAATTCTAGCTTAGACAGAGCTGAATCCAGATACTAAAATGCTTGTATCAGGAAGCTTTATTGTACTTTGCTTTCCAAAATGTTAGCTTCATATT
Organism: Cynopterus sphinx; assembly: GCA_030015415.1. Lineage (NCBI taxonomy): Eukaryota > Metazoa > Chordata > Mammalia > Chiroptera > Pteropodidae > Cynopterus > Cynopterus sphinx. The sequence continues at coordinate 123,919,885 of CM057383.1, forward strand.
CTCAGACTGGTTATCCTCTCAAAGGTAGCTTTTGTTCAATGGATTCATGGACCTAATTTAGGTGGAAAGGAGAGTTCCACTTTCTGAGAGTTACAACAAATATCTCAAACTCTGTATGCTCTGATTGGCCACAAACGGGTTATGTCTTTAGTGTCTGGGTAAGTCAGATCCAATGAAAATAACTAAACAAAAATGACATTAGCCAAGGAAAATATGGTGATATTATCAGAGGTGCTGGGCAAGCAAAAAACAGAGGCGGTCTATAATGTGAATTAGTTACAGCTATATATTTTTAAGGGTTATTATAAAAACCAAATTGCTGAACCAGTAAAATGATCATTTTTAAGATTACTTACTACTAATACTTATATTCAAAGGGACATATGTATCATTATTATTCAATTAATCTATAAACATCAGTTGAACAATTATTGTTTGCTTAAGGCTGATCAAAGCTCTGGGAATGTAGTGGCATATACAAGGTGAAAAATATAGAAAATAAGCAAGTAAATAAAAAAAAGCAAGAAAGCTATGTAGAGAATTAAATGTGGTAGAAGGACAAAATGACCAGGTGATAACATATTTTACAGGGAAGCTCTCTTCTGAAAATTTGATATTGAAGCTGAAATGTCAAAAAGGAACAATTGGCTCATTCCAGGCAGACAGAATAAGTAAGATACCATCTGCTAATATATTTTTTTAACAATTCTATAGCATTTTATAATTGGGACAAGTAAAAAGGTGATTCTGGATAGCCTATATTTATCATATCATTAACCAAAATTTGATGCAATTATTTATTTAACGTTTTCTTATCCACCAAAAAATAAGTCTCCTATTGGCAGGGGCTTCAGTTTTCCTGTTCAGTTTTGTATTCCCATGTCTAACTCTTGGCATGCACTCAGTAGAGGTTTGCAGAATGAAAAGCTGAATGCAAAAGAATTGATAATATTGAAAGCCTATTTCTCTGAACTTTCTCAAAACCAACAATTCATTCTCTTCTATTTCAAAAGGAAAATGTAATCAATGTTGTAAAGGATTGGCAAATATATCATTGCAAGTGTTTTACAACTGCTCAAACGCCTCATGTATGAGAAATCTTCCAGGGCTTGTAGGGGGAAACAAGCTTCCTTCAAAATAGACCAGTATTCCTGACACATATAAAAAACAGTAACCAATCTTTTCGGACTCAGAATTTTACAATTAAACAAATGTGTCCTTCTGTCTGTCTCCATCAATATAAGTTAGATATCAAATACATACATGTACTGATGTAGAAGTCTTAGAATGGCGATGTTTCTAAAGTTCAATTTTTACTCTTAATTATAAGTTTGTTATGTTTGCCTCTTCCTACTGAACACTATGTTGACATGATTAGAAAACAACTATTGTCCAAGAGTAGAAATGGTTATGCAATTCGCTGAGAATTTTCCCTCCTTAAAATAAATTTTGCTTATTTTGAAAGTGAGCTTGAAATGCTGAGGAGGAAAAACTGACAGAGTTCAGATACATAAAGACAGAGACTGAAAGTAAATAGGTGCTTATGCCTATTTCAAGGGTTCGGATACAATCCCTAGAAATAGCCCTCAGAATGATGCTAGAAGTCATCCAAGTTATTTTGTTCAGAGAACACCTTTGGCTGAGCACTAAGTGGGATGTGAGAAGGAATGAAACAAACAGTAGAAAAAATATTAAAAGGGGACTTTACCTTATTTTGTACTGTAAGCAAGAGAAGAGGAGCCTTTGATTACAGAACAAATTAACAGAACAATATTTAAGAGAAGCATGAGTAGGAAGATGAAAAAAATCATGTGTGAGTGCATGTGTCACACACATGAGGAAGCACCAAGAAATACAAAGAATGATGAGAAAGGAGACAAGAGCCCCTGTAGCTCTACCTCTACATGGAGATAAGAGAGAATGTTAAGATCTGTGGCAGGTTACTCGTGATGTGAGAATGGTATCTCATGCTCTCACATCAGTGGTGACTATGCTGTCGCGTGGAGCAGGATGAAGCTGCAAGTTCCTGTTTGTTAGGGAGGAGGACTGACCGTAACTACGAGATGCAATGGAAAGTCTCTTCCAATAAACACCAATCTGAGTAGAGCATTATTAAAAAGAAAATGCCCACAGAAATCACATGTGTAACAGAAAACTGTAGTAGATCCAGTGCATGCAATGAGTGGTGAAAAATGTAGCAAGCTGGGAAGCACAGAACTGGAATATAAGAGGCTTAGTGGAATGCAACCTCAGTATCCTGTATTCCTACCTTGAAGACTCAGTAAGGTAATACATGTGATGTCTTGGCATGACACAGGCACAGAGCAACTAAAAAAAGATGTTAATTATTACCTTAATTACTTGATAGGATTATAGAAAAATTTTTTTAATTGTTACCACTGACTTTTCCATTTTTGGACTACGGTTGCTTCTGACTCACAAGCAAAATATGCCATTAAAAAGCAGCATTTATAGTATCTTTTATAGAAGCAAAATGAAGTCTATAGCATCAAATCTATTATGTCATTTAGACTGACAGTGCTCTGTATACCTATGTCTAAATGCAAGAACCTGCATCCTTACTCTGCGCTAGTACATCTGAAAATATATAGAACACAGCTTTTAGTTTAACCAAAAAGCATACAATTTCATAACCCGTAACAGCAGTTATACCAAGAGATGAATGAAGTATATTTGAGATCAGATTCCAAATCTCAGCCACAGTGCTTGCTACTCAATTCAACCCAGCACAATTATTGAGGACTTGTGCTATGAAAGACAGTTGTAGACATTATGCATTTCAGATGTCTTACAATTGAAGAAGAAATATAACAAGAAAACAAATAACTATAGCTTTAATCATTTTTTTTCTCTTATAAAAACTCTTCTCTTCAGCTGGGAGTTATCAGAAGACAACTTAATGAATGACCATGCAAAATAAACAGGATTTAAAAAATTCTCCACACTCTTTTACACTGGTGTCCTCTTGGTAACTTTAAAACTGTCTATTTCTCCTTCCTATCATCATATTTTCTGCTTTAAGATGACATGGTCTCTGAAAAGAAAAATAGAGTTCCATTTATTCTTTTTTCCTGGGAAATATGTAGAGGGAATTAATATCAGAGATTATAAATGATTTGTAAAGAGCTCAACATAATCAGATATGATCAGATACCATGCTCTTCTTCACCTTTGCCTTCAAATATATTTTGGCAGATATCCTTCACTCTTTCCTAGACAACAACTTGGATGGGGTGTTAGCTTTCTAATGACAGAAGTCTCATAATTTTCAGGTATTGTAACTGTTATTTTCAATTATTATAACAATATTATTTTTATTCTATCATTCAATGCAAAGTTTTTTCCTGCCCCACAAACTCATACCTGACCAAAGGCAGGGATGATTGGTATAGCCCGTTCTTTCTCTCTCCTTTCTCCAACTTCTTTTTGTTCTGCTAGCTCTTCCAATTTCTAAGCAGGGAAAGAGGTTAAAGATAGAGTTTTATTTAATTAGCAAAATTTTCTTTAATTAGTATGTGCTTATCACAGGCCTTTTTTGGCTGTCAAATGCTCTTCATCATGCCCAATGAGTCACTGGAGCATTCTCCTGGGAACTTCACCACTGGGGGACATATTCCTTGCACCATCCACTGACAAAGGCAAGAGACAGTCCCATATGTTCCTACAATTTCCCCATGGCGACTGCCTCCCAGCCGCGCCCTACAGTGAACACCCAGAAGCTATCTTGTGATGTCCTGGCATGACACTGGCACATAGCAACTGAAATTTCTCAAATGATTCAGGCTCAGCTACTTTTTTGCAATGCGCACTTCAACCATGGGAACATCTATGCACCCTGGCCCTACCAGTCAGTGCAAAGGTGGTCTGGCTCTACCACATACAGCCTTCTCTCCAACACCTGCGATTAGAAGAAAACCAGAACACTAGTAGCTACAGCTACTAGAAGAAAACTCTCAGTACTAACAGCACATTTTAAAAATTCTGGATAAATTATTATAACTTGTAATTTTGAAGGGGTAAAGAGAAGAAGATGAGGTGAATACTTATAAATGAAGAGACTGGCTTAACAGAGCTAGGAAGAGTAAGTAGTTGGTGGGCGAAGGGGTTGAAGGAGAATAAAACAGAAAGGTAAGGTCAGAGTATTTTATGAATTTTAGAAGTGTGGATTCATTTCTACAGCCAACTAGAGGTTGCTGACCAGCAAGGAGAAACAGACCATGGTATGTATTTGATTTTGGTAGTATGTATTTCCACTGTCAATGAAATAATGAGACATGACTAGCTATCGAAGTGAAAATATCAAAGTTAAAGTGCCAAAGTTACAATATAGATGCTATACATGTGGGTAATGTCCAGCTCATATCTAATTTGATCATATTTGGTAGTGATTTGGGTATAAAGGGCATTGTATTTGATTTCTAAACCTGGACTTGTAATGTTTTGCTGGAAAGAAGACTAAATTAAAGTAGCTTTATTTGGTAAAAAGAAATTATAAATTTAACAAATACATTAACACTGCTATGAAATCAAATTTGCACTCTAGAGCAGTACATATCCCAGTTCAAGTACCCTTCAGAGAAAGAAGAATAAAGAAATGCGTTAAAGTGTGAAGAGACTACATTAAGTAATTTTGGCTCTGCTATTAACTAGCTATGTGGACCACCTCTTGGTCCTTCAGTTTTGTTCTCTGCAAAATGTAGCTGTGAAATGAGCTAATCTTCTAAGTCTTTTCTATCGCTATCATTCTGTGTGGAGAGGAGGCCTTTACATGATGGAAAGATCAATGATAAGGAGTCTATTTCTTGTAACATCCACACTAATTAGAGGTGATTTAACAGCACAAAAAAACTGTGGCCCATTAATGATCACGAGACGAGAAACTATACAGTCTATTATCTTTTTCTTTTTCATCTTTTTTGAAAAGTGTTTCTCTTCTAGAGAACTCATATGAGCATAATTTATAGTAAGATGTTGTCATTACATTTAATGGACCTAATGAAGTATAGCCAGGCTCCAGATTTCACTTTTGATGTGGCTAATTGATCTGATGAAATGTTTAAATATATGAACGACAAATGTTTAGAAGTCATTCCTTGATTCCATTTTATATGTTGATAGTGCCTGCAATTTGAAAGCTTTTCATGATGATTTTAGCTGTATCTTTAATACAGAGGACCAATAACTTTTCGCTCCTTTAGCCTACATACTATATCACTGATTTTTTTTTCAAGACAACAGACAAAAGTCATTGACAGCATTGTACATTTCCAAAAGAAACAAAGAGGGTGCTTCACAGTCTCTCTTGTAATTAACTGAGACTCCTACAAGAACATATGTTTGTGTGGCATTTTCAATGGGTAAATGTTAAAAGAAATAGATTTGTTTCAACTTGTAGCAATGGAGAGTGAATGAAAGCAGAATCTTCCTCTACGATGTTGAGCAAAAGAACATTAAAAAGTGATTCTATTTCAAATCCAGTCTGTTTGGCAACCTTTAATTCAAAATTAACTGGTATTTCAGAGCAGATTAATTACACGGTACTAACCATACAATTACAGGTAAATTTATTTATTTTTTTATTCCTCAGCATTCTAAGCAAGCGAAGTTCACAATGCATGCTAATTACTTTTGGATCCACTAAACGTAATTCCCATATAAAAGATGAAACCTGTAATTACTAAGTACTTAGTATTTAACAAGTATATACTCCTCAAACTGAAGAAGCAAGCTATAGTGCGAACAGCAGAATTCTGAAGTCAAGCCTGTGTTTGCAACTTTGAATCTTGGTTTTGCCACTTATTTTGGACTTCTGCCTCATCGTAAGAGTTGTTACACTGATGGAATGGAGTAATCTAGTAATTTATCCTCTAGCTATGTAACATGGAAGTAGACACTAATGGTTTTTCACCATTCCCAGAACACATCAAACTGCTTTATGCTTTGGTTATTCTATTTCCTCTACCTGATGTGATACTTACATTTTTCTCCAGCTGTTTAATTCCATCTGATTCTCCCCTGGTTTTGTTTTACTGGAACACAGCCATGCCATTGTTTTTGCATTGCTGATGGCCATTTGCATACTAAAACAGCAATATTGAATAGTTGAGACCAAAATCACATGGCCCAAAGACTATCTAATCCTTTACAGTAAATGTTTGACAGCCTTGATGTAGAGAAAGTCTTATTTTCTCTATGCTGCATTTCCTGTCAAGTTTTTTTTCAATATTCCTTGCATTGAAGTTTAACTGTATGATCATATGAGCACAGGGAAGTAGAGACTGAATTTTAGTTCTCCTTTTATTTTTTTTTCCCTCTGCTTAACATAATATCTGCTACTCAAATTTTTTTGCATGGATTTGCATTGAATGAAACAATCTCCTAAATATAGATTGGATACCATTCCAATTAGAAGACAAATTACCTTTTAAAGTTTATGGAAAATTACACATACACAATACAATTCTGAAAGAAGTTCAAAAAGCTAATGCATGTGCTGATTTCTCAGAACAAGTGGGTCAACCTCTAAACAGGAGAGAAGGGCTCCAACGGGCTTTTTTAACTGAAAACTTCTATGGCCTCCATATCTTATGTAATCTATTCCAGGTCTGTTACACAGTTGTGTGTGCAGCACTAAGCATTATTTATTCAGTGAGCCTCAAATTAGATTCAGAGCTAATTTTTTCCAGACTAGAATACTCCCCCCTCCACGTTTTCTAATCTAACTTTAATTTCCCCTGCATATAAAAGTGTCCCTATTCTATTCCAACTATGACTGATTAACTTTGTTATCATTCTGAATATATATACCATGTCTATTTAAACAGTTCTTAACCTAGAGAATTTTTATCTTTGAAAAGAATAAGTATGAAAGAGAATCTAGGGTTACAAAATTGAGATTATTTAATTTCTTCTCGTGTAAACATCTATTTTCTTCATTAAAGAATAACCTGCATGTTGTTAATTAAAACTATTAAATTATCATGTTTTGTGAAAGATATTAATATTGCCTGGCCTAATTACTAGTTGTATTGTTATTGGAGCCTTTCTGTTAGGTAACCACAGCATGACATGTATAAGAGATGGACTCAAACTGGTTTCATAGTCAGATTTTGAGTCTCTCAGCATCACTTCTTTTGATTGTGAAATGCCAATGTCAGGAAAATTTTTGTAGACATTTAAAATTCCTTTTAGCTTTAACTTTACTTTTATCTCTAAGATATTGTGACTTAACTCTTTACCTAGTACTTAAAATAGTGGCCATCACTACTTTTATCTTCTAAGAATTTGCAAATTTATTTTAAGTCTGCCCCTTTATATATGCGAATAAATCAGGCCACCGGTATTGTCAATTTTTTTTTTTTTTGCACCTGAATATCTGCTATGTGAGGGCTGTCTCATGGTTACCCAAACTCTGCTCTACCTGAAATGGTTTGCGTGCTTCCCTTTTATAAAGCATTGACCTCCTAAAATTCCTGGAGCATCATACCAATACCATATTATAGTAATGCCCTGGGACACAGATAACATGAGAAGTGATTCATGGATGTCCAAACTCAAATGCCATAGAATGAAGATTTTAATTAGGATTATAATCCAGATTATCTATCATGTAAGCACTGATATCATGTAAACAGTAATCAAAACTGAGAATCTATGTAATCACTGAGGTCCTAGAGAGCCACTATCCAGACATTCAACTCTCCATTTATAATCACCTGTGTATGATGCATTGTCATTTCTTAGGTGTTATCTGGACTATTTCCCAAGAGTTGAGAAATAATAACCTATAAAATATAGATGTACAGTTACATAATTTAAAATAAGAAATAGGGAAGGTTGTTATACTAGTGGCAACAGTGTTGTGTATGTGTGTGCAGGTGTGTATTTATTTAGGTTGCTGAGAATCCATTTTCATTTTCTTTTTATAAAAGCACTCTACAGTCTCATTTGAGGAATCATGTCTCCATCACTGTGCTCCACATTTTTTTAATTAGAGATCAAAGTATCCTACTTTTTCCTGGCCAAGGAGACAGCATATGGTCCAAACCAGTTCAATTATACTCTTTCTCTCATATTCAAAAACTTAAACCATGACTTTTGAGACAAATGTTTAAAAAATTACCCCAGGGCTGACTTATCCCCTGAAAAGATAGTCATTTAACTCATGCACCTGGATCACCTGGTCTCCCCAAAAGTGGTACTCTGTTTTATTTCAACTCCATGAGCCACATTACATCCTTCCAATGAATGTCTTAACTTTTTGGCTGATAGATCCAAAGTAAGTTTCCTTCTCTTGAAAACAGTGTACCTAATTTAGCTGTTCTCAAACTTGGCTTCAGATTAAAAACACCTGCAGAGTTTAAAAACTCCCTCTGCCCAGGCTATAGCCCAGACCAATTATAAAAGACTATCTAAAGAAGAGGAGCCAGGCATTAAATATTACAGTCTCCACAGATAACCCGAATCTGCAGCCAAGACTGAGCACCACTGGCCACATCTATATGAATAGCCACCGTTTACAGCAGGCTTGTTCACTGCCAAGCATGTAATCTTATTATTGCCTTACAAAACCTTAAGAATATAGGTATTATTCTCATCTTATTTAAAAACTGGGTCATACAAATGTTAAATAATTTGTCGGAAGTGACAAAAACTAAGGAATGAAGATATAATTAAGATTCTGATTTGAATTACCTTACTTCTACCACCACTTTAACAAAAACTTAAAATGGGGTTAATCGACTTAGAGCTGAATTTGAACTCGGTGGTTTTTAATAGTTTAATAGAAACAACAAATTGGTTTCCTCAAAAGAATCCCTATGTGAAAAATGGATTTGTATTGATAAAATGATAGTTGAATCAAGATAGTCATCTGCTCTGTGTGGTCTGGCCTCTTTCTTTCCCTGATTCGAGCAGAGGATTTCAGTGTCCCCACAGATAACCAGAAAAGTCTCTACTCCCAGAAGCTTAAAAAGAAAGGAAAAAAAGAAAAGCTAAATGGATTACATATTTCCTATTATTTGACAAAAAGAACCATAAATTTGCAGAGAGAGAAACTGATCCTACAGTTTCCAAATTCTAAAAGAAAGTATCTAAAGGTAATGACAATGGTGAGATTGCAAATCAGTGCAGCCACTATGGAAAATAATCGGAGGTTTCTCTAAAAATTAAAAATGGATCTACTTTTTGACCTAGCAATTGCACTTCTGGGTATTTATAAAAAAAAAAACTATAGTTTGTAAAGATCTATGCCCCCCTATGTTCATGGCAGCACAATTTACAATAGCCAAGATATAGAAGCAAAGTAAATGCCCATCAACAGATGAATGGATAAAGAAGTTACGGTTCATATGTACAATGAAATATTAGTCATTAAAAAAATGCAAATCTTACCATTTGCAACAACATGGATGGACCTAGAGGTTATTATGCTGAGTGAAATAAGTCACACAGAGAAAGATAAATATTATATGAATTCACTTATATGCTGAATCTAAGGAACAAAAAGAACAAACTAATCAAAAACAGGCGCACAAATATAGACGACAATCTGGTGACTGCCAGAGGTGAGGGGTTTATGGGGCTGGAAGAATGTGATGAAGGGTTAAATAAGTACAAATTAGTAGTTGATAGATGATTGCAGAGATGGGAAGCATGGCATAGGGAATGAAGTTAGCATTAATGTAATGGCTTGGTAGAGAGCAATTTTCAAATGGACTCCCTTGGCTTGACATTTTTTTTTTCTGAAAACATCAGTAGAACTGAGTCTCTGAACAATTTATTTAGCTTCCTGTTGAGCCCTCAAATATTAAAGAAAACTTCAATAGGACTGAATATTTGGAGTTTGCATAGCTTAAATTTAGAGTGTGTTAAATTCACCATGGAATCACCTACACTGTATTATAGACTTGCTACATAAGAGAAAACCATAAAAAACACCCCTATATCTTACAAATGATCACTCTAGAAAACCTATTATGTTTTCCAATGACACTGTCATTACCTTTATTTAGTTTTTAATTTATTCGTTTTAAGTATACAGTACATTGGTTACACATTTATATAGTTTATAAAACAATCCCCCTAATTGCTCTTTTTCTCCTCTGACTTGAGCTTGCATTATGCACAGTTCCTTTCTCTCCCTTATTCTGTTCTGCAAATTCTAGCTATCTTGGTCTCCCTAAATTCTTTGCAATCATAGAGCTCACCCTGTTTTTTTTCCTACCTTTTCAAGAATACAATCCTGCGTTGCTATTCTCTAATGTTGGAAACAGGTATTGCATATATTTGGTGTGGTTTTATAAGTTTTTTGTTTGTTTTTGGTGAGATTACATTTCCTGTCACGGTTAATTCTTCATGAGCAGAATCATAAGCTGGTATGTCTCTTTATCTTCTTCTCTCTCTTCTTCCCTCCATCTCTCTTTTTTGCTTAAATCAAAAGATGTACTGGCTAAGAACACCTTTAATGCTATATAGAGGATAAAGTCTAAATTACTTTATTTCTCTTATAATAGTTTATATTAAACTTAATTACTAAGAAATTTTATTAAAAATGTAGATTTTTTGAAATCTTTTTGATCACATATAAATTAAGTCCCAGATCATAAACATAACAGCAACAAATTTGTGTTTCTCTAGAAGAATTTATGTTAAACAATTATAGAAGAATGCCATGATATATTTGCTATATATTTGAACAGATGGTAACTTCTATCATTAAAATTTTTCATCTGCACAAGTTATTTCTAGAAAAAGGTCAAAAAGATCAAAACCAAGCAAGTAGATTTTTATTAATGGGTCATCCAAATGCTATATGATGTGCAGAAAAGACAGCTGTAGAAGTAGAAAAAGAGTCAACATACAGATGTCTGTTACTATCCTAATAAAGAATTTCAGCAACCTCTACTCCCCTATAAAAAAAATATGTCTGTGGAGTGAAAAATATACAAAAGGAGAGAGCATACGTTATCTTACATAAGTATGCCATTAAGTAGACATACCAAAATAAATGTTGGTCTTTGGGAGACACTACATAGATAACCCATAGAAAGTCACATAAATCAAAAAAAGAAAAATTGAACCAGTATTTTTTTTTTAAAGGGGAGTAGGTAGATATAACTGAGATTCAGAAATTATAAGGATATGTACTGTCTACATTTCCTCACCCAGCATTCTTCTTGACCACATTTCAACGGTATTTTGTCCATTTCATGCCACAAACTATTGCCATCACAGATAATAACAACCTCCAAGCTGCCCAATCCAATGGTCATTTTCCATCCTTATCTAGAAGAAGTCCAAACAACACTGGATGGAGTCGATCACTATTTATTGATTGAACCTGTTTTACTTAGCTTCCAAAACAAAACACATTTTTATTTCTACTCTTATCTCACTAAGTATCTATTTATAGTTCCTTCTTCTTCTCCTGACCTCTCAGTGTTGTAGAGTCCAGGACTTAGGTTTGGGTCTCTTCTCTTTTCTATCTACAACCCACAAATGGCCATAATCAGTCCGTTGACTTTAAGTACAATGTCTAACTTGTTGAATCTCAAGACTTTATTTACATCCCTTATGCTTCCTTGAACTTTAGATTTTCTATTTCATCGTTTACCATATGTCTTTCTTTGGACATCACATAAGCATCATAAAAACATGTTCAAACAAAATTTATAATTTCTCCAATCTTAAATGTTTTTTTTAGTATTCCTTGTTGCAATACATGTCATTAAAAAGGCCCAGCTTTTCAGGAGAGAAACATTGTCATGATTCTTGATCCCTCTCTTGTTTTCCAATCCACATGTATTCCATCAGTAAGTGTCATTTTTGAGACACATCCCAGATGAAAATCCCTATAATTCTTTCATTGCCAATACCTGGTCCAAACACCATCTTCTCCATTTTGAACAATTACAATAATATCCTAACTGGTCTCCTTGCTATGACTGTTTCCCTCAAAGATACACTCTCTACACAAGGTTAATTTTGTTCACTTTAAAGTGAGTTTCATGTTATATCATACACAGACTAATACGAATCTTGATGCTGGCCCTTTGGTTATTCTATGACTTCATATTCTGAGATTCTTTTGTGTTCATCCTATCACTGATAATTACCTGAAACTACCGTATTTATTTGTAAGTATGGTATACTTGAATTGTTTCTACTCCATTCTAGGATATAAAAATCCACAATAACAAGAATTTTTTGCTTGTTTGTTTTGCCCATTTTTATATCTATGCTGTCTAAAAAATGCCTAGAAAAGATTCATTAAAAATGTATTGAAAAGTGAGATGTAATAAAATATTGTCAAGAAAATATATACATAATCAAATTGACTCAATACTACACAGAAATTTTTAATAAACAAGAAACTTTGAAATATATTGATTTTATAATCCAAGAGTGAAGAGAAAGTAATATTTTTTGAATATTTTGGGCCTGTGGTCTCCGTTATAATTAATCAATGCTGCCACTGTCGTGGGAAACAGTCATAGACATCATGTAAAAAAATGAACATGGCTGTATTCCAGTAAAACTTTATTTACAAAAACAGATTATGGGTCAGATTTGTCTAGCAGGCTGTAGTTAGCTAATCACAGTTGAAGTAAGTAACTCTATCTATCATCTACCTATCTACTTAGTTATCAATCATTTCTATATCGCTATTTCTATCTACAGCCATGCCTACACCCACACACACACACACACATATACATATATACATACATATACATATGTATATATGTGTATATATATGTAGATATATACACACACTTATAAGTAAAATCTGTAATATATAGACAATATTGATTAGGATTTTAAATAATTTTTTTCAAACTCTCATGGAACAGATAATGTCTATTTCATACAATGTTTGGTAAAGCATATAAAAAAGAAAATACATTCAATTATATTTAAGGAGGTTGGTAGTACCTTGATATTAAACCCAGGCATACACAATTGGATAAAGGAAAATTATAATCCAAACTTTTTTATTAATATTGATACAAAAACCCTAAATAAATCATGAGCTAATTAAATTAGGCAATGTACAAAAACATTACCATCAACTGGGTAAGGATGTTAATATAAAATATTTTTTTAAGAATATAAAAATACGTTTAGCCAACTTAATGGATTTTAAGAAGACACACTATGATGATCTTCACAGGCAATAAAAAACACTTGATAAAATGCAATGTCTGCTCCTGATAAAAAAGATGTTAGCAAAGTAGAAATAGAATTAATAAACAATACAATTATAAAAATTAATGGCTTCAATATTTATCCAAGGGATCTATTGGATTACTCATGAAGAGCAATCTCACACAATGGATCAATATATGAAGAGATAATAAACCTTGCTTATTATGGAAATGTAAATATAACAATCGAAAACAATAATAGCTAACTCTGAACTGTGTGGTAGGCCTGCTATAGTACTTTATATTATAAATCTATTAAGTACATTTAAACATATACATTTAAACCATTAATTAGGACAAAATTGAAAGGAATAATAAACCAAGAAAGTGAACAGGAAAACAATCCTTATTAATCCCTGAGATACATCGCTGTTACTTTTAAATGTTCTCTAATGCCTGGTATTTAAAAAGAAGTGCAAAAGATTCAAATAGAGGATTTCTAATAATATGTAAGATTTTATATGTGCTTTGTGTTTGCTATATTTCTACTTTGTTTTGTTGATTTGATATTTCTTGTTCTTAATCCAATGGGGCGGGGAGACAATAATAATCACGTGAGAACAAACTTAAAACAAATATAAAGAGGTAAATAATGTTTACATCTTTAATAACAGGATATACAAACATCCAAGTGTAATGTTATTTGCACTAAAAAGCACTAGCATTCATGATTTGCTTTATGGATGGCTTTAAAACTGCTTAACACTTCTAAAAACATCTTCACCATGAATGAATGTTTTGAAATATATTAAAATTAAATATCAAATTTATTCAAAATAATAATATGGTTCTTTGTGTACCAGCAAAGGCATAAAACATATCAATATTATATGACAAGCATTCAACATGGATAATGAACAAGGTTGGGTTCCATGTCACTTTCAATAAGATAACAATACAAAAACTGTTTTGTATTTGTAGAAAACTAAACTAATCTACCTAAATGAGAACACATCTGTGCTCTCAGGGAATTTCAACATGTGGCTTCCAAATATTACTCAATGATCTCCATCCAAGTTCAGCTCATTAAACAATCACAATTAAAAGCCCCACCCTAAAACTGAGTACCTGCCACCAAGACCTCATAATATAACCATAACAGCAAGTTTCTGCAGTTCCTTATGAAACTGAAATAAACTGTGTTTGAGAAAGAAGTATAAAAGACCATATATTCTATGATTCTTTTTATGGGCAATGTCTGAAAAAGGTAAATCTATGGAGACAAAAGATGGATTAACAATTGCCTAACCTGGGGCTGGTGGGAAAGAGGAGATGGGGATTAACTATAAATGGATATGAGCAATATTACTAGGATGATTAAAATAGTCTAAAACTGGATTATGGTGATAATTACATAATTTAGTAAATTTACTAAAAGTCACTGAATTGCATACTTAAAATGGGTGAATTTTATAGTATGTAAATTATACCTTAATAAAGTATAATTTCCTTTAAAATTGTGTATAAATAGTGAAATTAACCAGCACTTTTCTAAATTAGGCTCTAGTTCCTCACACATCCAGATGTTGACACAAAGGAAAAAAAAAACAAGTTACTGCTATAGAAAAACATTATTTCTAGCTGTTAAGTGATTAACACATTTTGACAATTAAGTTAAAATAGGTACTTATAGAAAATTAAATATGAAACACCAACTTGTTAAAAGCAAGAGCGGGGGAAAGCGTTCCAAACTTACTGTTTAGAATGTTCATCCAAGATACCTGTGGAGAGGTGCTCCTTAATAATAGTTTCATATATTTCTTTTTTTCCTTCACAAGCTGAAGGCATTGTGTTTTTCAATTTAAGAGAAGCAATATGATATTGAATGCCAGTTTTTCCCTCCTAATAATACATGTTAGGATTTTAATTCAATTCTACTTGATAGAGTACAATAAAATAAAAATACTTAATTTGGTTAATGAGAGTTTCTCAACTTCAGCAGTATTTCGGGGTACTTTGATTCTAATTATTCTTTGTCAGAGAGGCTGTCCTATGAAGGATAGAATGTTTAATAGAATCTCTAGCTTCTACGAACTAAATAATAATTAGAAAGATACATCCAGAAAGATAATTGTAATGAAAAAAAATTAAAAACTAGTGTATACATTGCTTGCAGATATGTAAAATTCATAACACTTTTAGTATGGTTATATTTGGAAGAAAAGGTAGGGAATGAGATACATAAGGAGTTAAAGAGAGATTTCAACTGTATTAGTAAGGTTAAAATTAAAAAAAAATGATCTAGAACAAAATCCAAGTGTTTATAAAGTAGGTGGAAGAAACATTTGTTTTTGTTAAATTATTCTTGATAAATTACCATACATTTGACATTTTATGTCTATGTATGATGATTAATAAAGTAACATGTAAGAATTAAAAAACTGGACTTCATGGTATTAGGTTCTATGTCATTGGAATCCTGGAAGGTTTGGAAGGTATTTCTATTCTTCATTTTTGTTTAGAGAATCAGGAAGAGAAGTAATCACAAAATAAAACTATATCCCTAGAAATTGCAAGGGTCCCATATATGACAATGTTGCTATTTCACTCTATACCAAGATGGCTTCATCTCTAAAATAATAGCAATAATTTACAATATAATTACCAAGGAGAAAATTTTACAAGTGTATGATTAAAATATATTTCATTTTAAAAACTGAGGACTAATTATTCTTATTGTTGACACAGAATTATATGACAGTCAAGGTGAAATCAAATAATTATATTCGATTTATTAAAAAGCGCAGAAAATTCATACCATGTTGTGATGCCCAATTCTGGTTATTATTTCATAATTTGGTGTTATAGAAATTTAAAAAATTAGATGTCAAATCATGTCCCCTCAAACAAAAATAACTCCATATGATAAAATACTGATAAAAAGTAGTTCAACTGGCAGTTTTTCCTACTCTCAGAAATTAACACAATAAAGAGTTTATATTATCATTGGGATAATAAAATCCCAGATTCTTCCCCTTTTAATTTTACAGCTGAGAGACCCCTTAGAGGTTGTTTAGCTCTGATTTTTCAGATGTGGAAAATAAAATTCAGGACGTTTAGGTGATTTCCTTCCCCAAAGGTCATTCTGTAACTTAGCACAGCTGAGTCTAGAACTCAAATCTTCATCCTTCTGTGTTCTTTCCACACTACCAAATTGAATATTATCTTTTAATTATTATAAAATATATTGTCTTTTTATTTTATGGGAGCAGTTTATGAAACAAAATAGCTTAATTGGTAACTATTCTAAATGCCTAATATGCATTAAGAATATTAATGTTGTTATTAGGAGAAAAGGCTTTAAGGTAGCGTATGCTTTCATTTTTTCCCTCATTTATTGCATAATCCTAGTTCTTAATGGGGAAAAAAAATCAGGTTCAGTCAGCAACTTGTAACCAGTGCAAACTCCATGATACTATCAACATGACAGCATCAAGGTCAAAAGACTAGATCATCTCTACATCGGTCAATTCTCTACAATTCAAGGCTGTCGATCATTGAGAAGGATCAGCTAACTTATCTTCCCACAAGCACACTGACTGACTTAATGTCCACAACAACTGTTGTGAACAAAGGACAACAGACAGAGATTCGATTTGTAGCCTTCCATCCTAAGGCATTCAAGACATACTAGAAAAAGTGCTGTTTATTCCTGAACTGATGGCATTTCCCTGTTTGCTTGTATCTGGTGTTTCATTTAGATTAACAAATCTAACTTTGTTTTTTATCTGCTCCTTTGAGGCTACCTGGATGAGGCCTGCTTGGGACAGGCAAGCTAGCACTGTTTTGACACACTGAACAACAGCAACAACAAAAGTTCAGTACACAGCAATTTGATTAATCAACTTGCTGAAATTCTCTCTTCAAGAGAAGTGTGTATGTTCCCACTGTTACTAAAATTGATCATGATTTGTTTTCATTTGTATTTTGGCTTAATGGTACGGGGAGAAAAGCACTGAATGAAGCAAGACTGCCTTTGGTTTATATCCTAAATCAAGATCATTTACCTCTCTGGGCATAAATTTGTCATTAGAAGAAGAATAGCAATACCAATTATATTAATTAGGATTATATTTAGCTGATAGTGACAGAAATATTGCTAGTTTTCCACAAACATCCTGGCTCTATGGCATTTAGATGATATTATTTGACTATATTCTCCCCACTAGCATGTGACCAGAAATGATGTGTGCCATTTATAGGCCTAGGTCTTTTGAGACTATGATATGAGTATTCTTCTGTGTTCTCTCTGCCACTTACACCTTTCCTTTGAGCTAGCTAAAACTTGAATTTTAAGGCATCTACTTTTCTATGTAAATGAGGCAACAATAACTCAAGTAACAAAAAGAAATTGAAGGAATTAGTTCTCTACATGACTATGTAGAATAATAAAGACATGGCTGATATTGACCATTTACCCAGAGCTAGTATGTTAGAGAAAGATATAATTCTATATATTTTTTCTATATGCTATAAAAGTTAAGTCAGATTTTGAGTGTTATATTTACTTCACAGGGGTGTTTCCAGAGATTAAATGATATGATGTCTGTAAAATGCTGGGAGTGCCTGCCCATAGTAATAAGCACATAAATAACTGAATAAACAAGCAAGCATACATTCATATACATATTTAACAATCATATAAAAATGTATGTAACTTCATTTTTACTATGTTTATGCATTATTATTATATGTTCACCTGTGTTTATAAATATATATATACTTATACATGTGTGTGTGTGTGTGTGTGTGTGTGTGTGTGTGTGTGTCCATGTCCAACTATCTTTTTGAAATATCATTCAGGTCATCCAAAGTGAATTTCACATCAATTATCACAATGTAGAATATAAATAATGGCATATCAAATATACTTTCCAAATTATATGAAAACCCACACATTATTATTGCCCTGGTAAAATCAGCCAAAGTCTTACTGTGTTTATGTCAACAAAGATGGTATGTGGACCAGAACTCCCTTAATCTTGCATTCATCACATTGAATACTTGTGAGGCTTCCGATGAGGTACACAGGATAAATAAAGCCAGACAACAATGAAATAGTATCATCATCACCCAGGGTTTGACTTCTCTGTAAAATTTATGCACTTTTTCCTTTGAATTGCAAAATTAATTCTCATATATTTCCATTCTGATATAAAAATGTATGCAACTCATACTCATCAAATGCCAAAAGGAAAGAAGTGAAATAGGTAAAGAGAAAGGGTAGATGTCCTGATACAATGTATGTAACTCAGAACATTCTCAGGTGTTACTGTCTGCTCTGACACCTAAAACTGTAATATTGGATATGTGCTGGCTCTTGGTTGAGCATCTAGCCCCAAATTCCAATTTGATTCTCCCAACCCAGGACAACTGTCACTGCTTCTTGCTTGTCCTCTCCTTGCTCAGTGCCAGAAATCAGCAAATGCTTTGATAGTGAAAGCAAACTAAATCTCAGTTCAAATTATTTTAATTCTTTCAGGCATCCTGGCTCCTCAAGTCCCGACTTTATTGTTTGCCTTATACTGCCCTCAAAAATTACTTCTGTACTTTATGTAGTGCTTAGAAATATTTTTAACTAAACATATTTGGGTGACCTTGGTTGATAAAACTATACAGGTTTCAAGTGAACAAATTAATATGTCCTATATATACTGCATTGTATGTTTACCACCCCAAGTCAAAACTCCTTCCATCACTATATATTTGATCCCCTTTCCCCATATCTACCTATACCTCCCTTTTCCCTCTGGTAACCACTAAACTGTTTTGATAGATAAGTCAGCCCAATATAATATACTATGTCACAGCAAAAAGAAACAATTCTCATTTGGGGATGGTATCATAGCCAGCTTCCAAGATGGACCCAAATGGTCCTCATCTCCTAGTAAACTCAACCTTGGCCATTCTCCTCTCATGCTATATTAGGTTTGGTCTACTGGAAACAGAATACAGTGAAAGCAACAGTATATCACTACTGAAACCATGTTATAAAAGACAGTGCCTCACCCTGAATCCCTGCTCTGGAAGGAGTCATTGCCATGCCATATGGACACACGGCCCTGTGAAAAGGCCAAGTGGTGAGAAACCAAGTCCCTGTACCAACAATCAGGAGAAAATGAGGTCTCCTGGTCAACAGCAAAATGTGTGAGTCATCTTGAAAATAGATGCTCCAGTCCCAGTCCCACTTCTGGATGACTAAAGCCTGAGCTGTTAACTTGACTGCAGCCTCATGAGGGATTCAAAGCTAGAAATATTCAGTGAAGTTGTTCTGCATTCT
Source organism: Cynopterus sphinx (assembly GCA_030015415.1). Classification (NCBI taxonomy): domain Eukaryota; kingdom Metazoa; phylum Chordata; class Mammalia; order Chiroptera; family Pteropodidae; genus Cynopterus; species Cynopterus sphinx. The sequence goes on from CM057383.1 coordinate 123,939,394, forward strand.
TGACTCTCAAAAGCTGTGCAGGATAATAGATGTGAGAGTGTGTTATTTATCTTTAATTGTGATAAAGTACATATAACATAAAATTTACCATCTCAATTACCTTCAAGTATATAGATCAGCGGTGATAAGTATATTCACTTTGTTGAGAATTCTTTCATAGAGATTATCTGTTTAGGATAGAAGTGCGATGGCTGATTCAACATATGGCCAATTTTACGGTGTCACTTAATCTTTATTCTTCTTAAAGAAATAAACTTATTCTCCGCGAATATAGTATCCATAAAAATCTTTTTTCTCATAAAATGCTATATAATTCTTTTAGTTGAATATTCTTAGTTTTCTCACTTGTTCACTCACTCTCTTTTTAAAAAATTAAAATTTTATAGTAAATTTGAAGTCTCATCAACTAAATAGTAAAAAACTGATTTTTCCCTCACTCTCATGGGCTTAAACAAACAGCTTGATAGTAAAAGGTTCTGTGAGACTTTAGTGAGAGGAGTGAGAAAGAGTGGAAGAAGAAAGCTTCGTCTTGAAGTTGAAATGTCTTTACAAACTGAAAAAATCCCTAGCCATATATACTAAGCTAAACAAGATTTAGTTGCCTTCAATTATTTTATCGAGGTTTTAAATTTTGGTTTGCATCTTGACATGTCTTGTTACAATTCTCTAGTCAGGAAATAGTATTTTCTTATTTTTCAATTGTTTTCCACAGATCTTTAAGTCCTTTTCAGACTAAAGGTATCCATTCTTGATGTCTCAAAAAGACAACTGCTACATAACGCACAATAATCTGGTATTTATTAATCATAATTGCTTATTCCACCCAGGCTGTCAGTGGAAGACCTCCCGGGGGCTACTTTCCAAAGGCATCAATGTAGTTAAATTAAGAGGGGAAAAAAGATAGATAGAACTTTGATGAACTACAGTGCTTACAGAACCAGTCCTAATGTCAGAATAGAAAAAAGCAATTAAACAGAAAATAACTTTATTGATCTGATTTGAAGGTCAATCAATCTATTCTTATTTTGTGATTTTAGCCTTAATTTTATGTTAAATTATCACTGCTCTCTCTTTTCTAACTATCTCCTACCTGGTTGTATAGTCTCTATAATAACATGAATATTTAAAATTACTTACTGAATTTTTGCCTTATTTCCATGTCAGGTATACTATTTTAAATATTTTAATATTAATTTAGCTGATTCACAGTTCAAAAACTTACCAAATGTGTTTGTATCTATACTAATAAGGGATAAATTATATTTTTTTAGTCCATGATGTTGGAAGCTGTATGATTTATATAGTAGTGGCAGCATTCCAGTTGTGATACAAAACAAGCAGATATATCTGTGATAAGATTCACGTGAAGGAAATAGAGCAAAACTTTTAAATATGGGAAGCAAAACAATCTTTCTTAAATAAATAAAATTATTTATATTATATTTATAGAATCTTCAGATGCCTTTAAAGTATCTATAGTGGACAAAATGTCTAAGTGTCATACTTAGAGTCAGGACACACGTCTATTAGAAATGGGGTGAGATAATGCCTAAAATTATGCACGTTGCTACTGTCAATGAAACTGAAAAGTGTTAAAAAATATGAATTCCTCTCTTTTGAAACTTCATGCATTATAAGGCACAATGTAATAACAAGGTCTATATAGAATTCCATAATTTTTAAAAACCCATATGTCATTTTTACTTTTCTTATTTGATCATTCCTGGTGAGGTAGGAAAATTCTATGTACACACACACACACACACACACACACACACACACACACACACACACAAGGAACTATCTCTCAATTGAATACTATAACAGCCTGCCAAATATGCCAGTTCATGAGATGAAGCAAGAGATCTAAAATTTAGACATTCAGTATAAAACTTAGAGCATAAAAAAGCTACAAATTCCATAAAAAAATAAACAACTAGACATGTGTCTACCCACCCTTGTACATACTGAGGACAATTATAATTTATCAAGAGAAAAGGAAAAGAGAAAGGTACCCAAGCAAGAAAATGAAACCGCAATATACTAGACTGCGTTATGTAATCCTCACATCCACATGCAATTGTCTTTTGATCAAACCAACTCTAATGATTACTTGCACCCTCACCAAGGTCTAGAATCCACCTGCAAAGAGATTCTAAGACGAATCCTTGTACTCCTGGAAGCTCCTGACTACGCAGACAGGATCTAACTGAGCCTTGCCTCCTGACCAACCACACAATACCTCTTACCTGCCTGCATGCACACTGCTTCCTGCCTCTTTCCTGGAGCTTCCTTGTTAAACATTAGGAATAGAATACTGTAGAATCCTGTGGGGCCCCATGCATTTGTAATCTTGAAATGCAGGGAGTTCACATCCATGGGATGAACTTTCTAATCAATGGGAGATGGTATCAGATGAATCCCAGGGACAAAATATTTTCTCCTTTCTAAGGAACTCTCTCTCCTCACCCTGCCTTCAACACATAGCAAAGCTGCTGATAAGCAATTTGTAAGGCTGCTCAGAGGCATGATCCCAAGGATGAAGCTATCAGTCATATCTAACAGTGGCCTGAGAGATACCACATATTTGCACTGACTCTGTTCTTTCCTGCTTTACTCCCCTTGTCCCACACTTCTACTCTCTGTAATTATACTACTTTTAAAATAATAGCATATTAACGCTCTTCCACAAGCTTTGTTTTTCTAAACCTCAGGTAAAAACTCAAAACCAAATGCAGCTTATGGATGTGAGGTATAATTTCACACCATGAAGTGAAGCAGCAACAGCTGAAATACTAACAAAATCCAGTATCAAACTGTCAACACTTCTATTGATCTGATTGAAATTAGAAGTATTTTCCTATAAAAATACTTTCACAGCAAAACGCTCATGGGACTCCCAGAAAGGATAAAGTCTCACCAGCTCAAATAAAATAATTACAAATGATATGAATAAGTGAACTTTCATGAATGAGAACAATGCATTCGGGAAAAGAATTTTAAAAAATAAAGAACCTTGAATGAATCTATTTAAAAATCTGTTTAAAACAATTAATGACAAAAAATAAATAAAACAATGACATAAATAATGAGTAGAAAAAATATCGAATAACCAAATTATCTAAAACAGAATTATCCTTTACAGAGGAATCAAATAGAATCTCTATAAATGTACAATAAAAACTCAATGTATAGGTTAAAGAGTAGATTACATAAAGCTAAAGAAAGGATAATTAAACTGAATTTGATGTCTAAGGAAATAACCCAGAATGGGGCACAGAAAATAAAAACAGGGATATCTTTACAAAAATAGGTGTTTTGATGGGCAACAGAATTTAAAGTTTCCATACGTGTCTAGTGGGAATTTTAGAAGGAGAGAAGACAGAAATTAGGGGACGTACAATGTTTAATGTGCCGATGGCTAAACAATTTCCCATAACTGAATCACTACAACTGCAAAGTCGGCTGGCTTACCTTTCCATTCTAGGGCTCAAACCAATGTCATTTAAAACATTAAACTTGTTTTAAAAATTTTAGCACAGTTTGATTTAAGCACTCATACTGAAAACTGCTAGATGAGTATTTGTTGTTGTTGTTTTTGGTCACAAGGCATGACTTTAGTTAGTAGCCAGATATTTCTGACACCAGATTTTTGTTTTCAACTGCCCAGGAAAAACAATCCATCATAGACTTGAAATCACACAGACTTTGGGTGCCATGTAGGACCTACAAAAGCATATTTTATAAAAGTGTATTGTCTCCTTACAGAGTGAATTTGTTCCCACAGACCCCTTTACCTATATAGCATGCTGCAAAAAGAGCAGAATCAAGGATTTATTCCTAGTTCCACTGAAATTAGAATAAAAAGTAAAGTGTTAAAATATTTTGACATTGTTAAACACTTTTAAAGCATTTTATTATATTTTTCACCTAGGTGTGATATTCTTTTCTTCATATTTATCCTACTTGGGATTTTTCTGACACTTTTGAATCTGAGGATTAGTTCAGTAACTTTGCAACATTTGGGAACATTACTTCTTTATTTTTTTTCTTCCCCTTCTCTACTTTCATTCTAGTATTCCAATTACACGTATGCTAGATAAAATAATATCATTACACATTTGATTGTTCATTTCTTTTCCCAAAATTTCTGCTCCCTATTCTCCAAAATGGGTAATTTCTATTCATTTATTTCTCACTCAGTAATTAGCTGTTCTTTTCTTACAGTTTCCATTTCTTTGCTAGAATTTCCTACCGATTTACTTATTTAGTATGTGTTCTTGCAAATCCTTTAGCGTATTTATAATACCTGTTTTAAAGTCATGTCTGATCATTATAACAGCTGGGTCATCTCAGGGATATTTATACTAAACACTTTTTTAAATAATAAATAAAAACTTTTTTATGTTAAAAATATGTAATTAATATGTTATAGGGAGCCTGAATTATGCTGTTTTCCTTTAGAAAATGTTGACTTTTATTCTGTGAAGACAAAAATTACTGGCAGATGCTCTTAGTTTTATGTTTTGCCAGTGCTATTCTGTTTTTGATCTTGGATTTTACTCAGTAGTTTGGTCTTTACTGATAAGGTGTGTCCTTTCTGTCATCTTAACTGCATCTCTGAAGTGCTTGGTCAACAAGGCCTCCCCAGGTTGGCCAGGATGGTACTTAAGTGGCCCTCAGCACTTTCCCACGCTGATATCACTATTCAAGTTCTCAGCTCCACAGCAGCCACTCTCTGCTAGGCCTCTTGGAGCTGCTTCCTGTCTTGTTAACCCAGAAGTCGGTCAGTGACCCTCAGGGAACCCATCTTGCTCTGGGCCCAGCTTTCCTGCCTAGCTTCTTCCCATAAATGTCCCTGCCTTCCAAGTTCTAGCTGCTTCACAGCCCAGAATCCCTCAATTCAGCAAGACCTCCTTGCTCTTCTGGGATTTCACCTACTTCATGGTATTCTGGAACCTGACCTCAGGCATCAAGTAGGGGCAGAGGTAGGGACCATCTCCCAAATATGACCATCTTGCATTGCCTGTTGTCCACTGTCTGAACAGGGCAGTCTCTTTTACTTTATAAACTTTATAGTTGCTCATGGCAGGAAGATAAGTTTGGAACCCGTTACCCAACTATAGCCAGAGGTAAAGTTTCTACAGCATGTTTAAGAACAGAAGCACAAAGAAAAAACTAAAAACAAACTATTCATCAATAAAGAACTGGTTAGATAAATTATACTGCATACCTATCTTTAATCTTTATCACATCTTTGAAAAGAATGACATGGAAAAATGACCAAAATGCATTGTTAAGTTAAAAAAAAAAAAGGTGTTCACAAAACCACCATTCTGTATGTATGTATATGTATATGCATAGTTATGAAAAATGTAAAAAGAAAACTGCAAAGATAAACTTAAAACTGCTATCTATGATTATTTCAAAGAATATGACTGGAAATGGCAGTGCATAAACTTATGCATCTACACGTAGTTGTGGCATTTAGGTCATTCCCAAAATTAAAAATGCAATAAAACCTTTTAAAATAAAATAAGTGAGAGGACTTTGTATTGGCAAATTGGGAATCACTGTCTGTACCTTTTATTCTTCTTTTGTGAACTTCCCTGCTGTAAGTTCGATTTGAGAGCATCTGTAGTAAGAAGAGTGAAAACTGGACAAACTCACAAAAAATATGATTATTTTTCTGGCACTGCCTTGCTGCCTTTTAGCCTTGATGCCCAATCTGTGCAGCAGCCTCTCTCACCCTTTCAGTGTTTTTAAATGCTGCATATCTAAAAGGCTCCTGCCCTGCTATTTACTGGAAACCAACATGAAGAATCCACCTTCTCCTGCAAACTTGACAAGCCAATTTCGAGGGAGGAATTGAGTAGTATACACTTGACACAATTTATTTCTTTTCAAATTGTGAGACTCAGAGTCACCTCCAGGCCCAGGTTTGAATATTTGAAAACTACTTTTATGTCTTTCAAAATCTTGACAGGTTTGTGGATTCAGAACATGCCAACAATATGTGAACCTGTATCAGCTCCTCCGTCTCTGGGAATGATGGAGACTATCTTATAGCTTCAGTTCCCAAATACTGATTCACACAAAATCAGCTAGTTCAAACAAGAATTCTTTCCTGAGAGTTCAAAAATTCACGGTAATTGGAACTGGAAATGACTCAGGTCAGCCAATCATATCTCCACCTTCCACCTTTAACCTCATCGCTGCTATATAAAATCAGTCACACTCCTAATTAAGAGTTCCCCTAATTAAAGTTTTGGCAATATAACAGTCATTGGTAAATTTTTTTATCAAAAATGCATTTTATATATTCCAATTTCACTTAACTTTATAAATGCATTATGTATGTGATAATCTATTATAAATCTCACTATAAGAATTTCTGGAATCTGGAGAGAGATTGCCTTAATTTCAGTCCTGGCTCTGTCAATTATTAGTTGTACAACTTTGGCAAAGTTATTAATTTCTATGTGTTTTTTTTATCAGAAAAATGGGGATAATGATACCTATATCATAGGATTTTTTGAGAACTAAGTAATTTGTGTTTAAAAGCACATAGACCTAATAAGTACTTAATATGTGTTTATTAAAATCACCAATATCTTTATGGTCATCATCAATACCATCTCCCAAATATTTAAATTATTTATTCTCTCTTGTAAACTAACAATGGTTTCCTTGAGTTTATTTATTTGTGTTTTTGTTTATTTGTTTATATATGTCTTTAAGGACTCTGCCCTCTTTACACTGTACTAACCCAAGAGTAACTGCTTATTTCTGTCACAGTAATAATGGCTGCAATGTCAAAAAAATGAGCCCCAAACTCAAACCAAGAATTTTGGGAGTTTCATTTGCACTCACCCGCACTCTTATGGACTTGTCACACAGCAATTTACAATGCATTAGATGTCACAATGGGTGCTCCCTAAGAGCTTATTCAATAAATAATGATCTTATGAGAAAATTTATATGATATATCATTCCTGTTTGATAGTAATAAGGCACTGAACAGATTTAGCACCTTATGGGTCTATCTCTCTCTGTGTTCCTGGGTTTCTGTTTGCCTCTCACTCTCTTACACATGTAAATTTTCCTCCAACAACTGAGTCACCAGGCAGGGATTTGAAGGTTTTTATTCTATTCTTTAGAAAGCAATCTTCACAAGGAGGGGGAGCTCTAATCTCTAATGCCAAGACAGAACTAAAATCATAATGCCAGCATCCAGCCCACTATATCATACTGCCAATACTGCCAAAAAGGTGGGACTAACCAATCCCACATAACCCTTTTCCTCTCCTCCCTTTGTAACTACTTTTCCACTCGATGTTCATTTAAGATGACTATCAATTCAGAATGAAGAGCACCTGAGGCATGCAATAATGCGATTTCATCTGGCCCACACAATCCCCTTTCCAGAATAATACACAGGGACTTGAATTAAGAGAGGGTGCTGCCATGGGGAAGCCTGAGGAAAATGTTTACAGGCTAAGGCAAGACCATGGCTGAAGTGTCAGAGGAATATACCAAGAACCTAGTGAAGCTGAAGAGGGAAGGAGGAGGGAAAGAATGGCCTGAAGTGAAATCAGAAAAGCAAACAGAGTTCAGGTTACATGGACATTGGAGGTTCTGTCAGACGTTTGGATTTTATGCTGGATGACAATGGGGTCCCTGAAGGAGCCCAAAAGGGAGAGACATTATTTTATTGTGCTTTCAGATCTTTCTGACTGCTGTGTGCAGAATAGACGAAAGTGACAAGTGAAGGTCAGAAGGCTGTGGAGGGCATCCACTCTTCTGTTTCTTTGTTTTATGGTTATTAACACCAATCACACTTCCTGTACTATATTAAAATAGCCTTGAGGTCAGGAGCAATTTCAGATTAAATTTTTTTACCCACTGCAATGCTTACCATCTCTCTTATTTCTCAAAACATTACTTAAAGAATGACAGGAAAATAATTGGATTTCCATGGTTTTTAACGTATGTTAACAAAGTAATTTTAAGTACTGTTTTATCTTTAATTGTAACAATTTTTCCACTGTTTTGAACAAAAGGTCTTCTGAATTAAAGATACAGCATAATCAAAAGACGGCAAAGCAACAAGACCATCACCAATGCATTATAGTCGCATAAAGAAGAATATTTATCAAATAGCTACTTGAACACATAGTTGTGTAGCAAAAACTCTCTTTCATTATCCATGTTGGCAATCTTTCATCAGCATTATATTTACATCAAACTAACAGAATTTTGTAAAGCTTCCAAAGAACTAAATCTGCATATTTGACATGCATATGCTTTCTAAAATCTGCATAGTATTTAAGTCATTATAATAATCTGTCTCAATAGAGATGAGAGACAAGACACACAAGCAACCTCTCCACTTTCTTTCCTCTGATCAGAAATTTGTTTCATTCCTTTTTTAAAAGGAAGAGAACTAGCCCCGTCTATCATTTCTGAATTGATATGCCTAACTTCGCCTGATCTTATCTTCTAATTGTAAATATCTATGCAATAGAAAGGAACAGAACATAAGCCTAATGATTGTAAACAGTATCAAGTAACTAGAAGCTATAGACCTCACAGTGTCAGGGAAAGGGTGACACAATGAATACTAGATAAGGTCTAAAGAGCTCCCCAGGGAAAATGCTATAACTTGGATTGTTAAAATTATGTGACTGCTTTTCTTCCTTTTGATTAAGTCTTAACGACATACATATAATTATGTTCCTCTAATATCTAAATATAAAAGAGCTGAGAAATTAACAAAGTGCATTTTATAATGAACAATTCAGTGAGTCTCAGATCCTACTAATCATTTATTCTTTATTTTATCTTTCACAGTGCTAAAAAGGTGTCCATTGGTTATCTAGTTTTGATCATTTTTTTCCCTCTTTGAAGCAAAGTTCAGAAAAAAAGAAATAAAAAGAAAAAGCCTGAAAATTAACGATAGTCTAATAAGAAAATTCTGAGAAGTAGGGATTTTTTTCATGTTTCTTTGAAAAGGCTGAATTCAAGTAAGTTTATTTAGTGCCAATTATATTTCTTTCCTCTATATTTTTATCTCATTGTAATCTAATTTTTAATCTAATTATGTAAATAACAGGAAAACAAATGGACTTGATACTCTTGTCCATTGTATTTTTTAAATTAAATCCTAGTTGCCATAAGACAGCAATTCTCATTTAAATATTCTTGGTGCATATTAACTCTCCTCTATAAACACAATGTTTGGGACTCACACTAACGGTTCCAGTTAGTATTGCTGCATAACAAATCATCCCAAAATAATGACATTTTCAAAACAGTAAGCTCATGGATTCTATGTGTCTGTAACATGTAGAGAACATAGAATAACTCATATCTGTCCCATACCTGAAGCCTCAGCTGGAAATGTGCAAAAGCTGAGGCAACAAGTGGCTGAAATTAGCTAAAGGTGTCTGATGGTCAAAACTGACTATTGGCTGGGAACATCGCTGAAGTTGACCAGAACAATTCACACCAGCCTCTTGAAGAGGCCAGCGTTTCCTCAGAGCATGGTACCCTCAAGACAGTCCTACTGTAATGGTTCAGGGCTCTACAGGTAAGTTTCCCAACTAAAAATGTAACAATTGTGTCACTGTTCACAACCAGATCTTGAAAGTCATGTTACCTTACTTCTGCCACATTCAGCTAGTTACAAACTAATTGCAAGCCACCTCCGATTTAAGGAGAGGGTAAGTAGGGACCACATCTGTATGACAGAGTGGTAAGTCTCAAAGAACACAAGGGATGGGAGATGCAAGGCCACATTTGGGAAACATAATCTATTTCATCTATTTTTACTTTCCTGATGTCCACTGGGAGGTACTTAAATAAAGGTCTTGCACAAGCAACAGAAGTAACCAGAGCAGACAGCCTGTACTTATGTTAAAATGGGTGTTTTCCTACTTCCTTTATAGCTGAGTGCTCAAATAGGGGAACTAAGCATGCTTTGTACCCATATATTCTAAAGAGATTTGGGAGACTACCTGGAGAATACTTGCTAAGCAGTAAACACAAACTAGTTTTACCACCTTTGGCTAATAATGTGCCTCCAAATATAAAATGAGAAAATAGTGCACAAAGCAAAATAGTAGTTAAAATTATTTTTGTGAACCCACTGAACTGAATGGACTTCCGGAGTTTCTAAGCTTATTATGGGAGAAAGAATTCAGGGAGAAGATATATATGTCTTTGAAATATAAAATGAGGACTCAACACATGTTTCTCAGGTGAGTGGATGGAGCAGGACATGCTAGCTACACCTCTATCCTACCGACGACCTAAGCTTCCCACTCTTCCACCTCCTCACTTTAACAGTTCCCTCACTGGTTTCCTCCCATCTCCTTTGGCTTCACTCCAATCCCTCCATCAAAAAATACAAAGTAGTTTTGACAAACCTAATCAGCTCATTTTCCTGCTTAAAATCCCTCAATGGTGTCCCAGTTCTTAGCATGCCTCTATCAGGGCCCTGCCTCCCCTTCATACTTTCACCTCCTTCTAAGTGACTTACTGTGTACAGCCATGCCACCTTGAACAAACCCGATCCCATCTGATTTTGGAAGCTAAGCAGTGTCGGGCCTGGTTAGTACTTAGATAGGAGACCACCTAGGAAGACCAGGTGCTGTAGGCTTAGAAAATAAGAGATTGTAAACTGACAAGGTCCTTGCAATCTGTGAGGTCAACCAAGGGTTGCCTTGCCTAAAAAAGAAATAAATGAGTAACCAATCTCCAGCATCATTTCTAGAGCCTCTACTAATGGTATCTCCCCTGCCAGCTGTGAGTGCTGGAGTCTGAACTCCCATCACTGCCTGAACTCTATGTTTTTTTTCCAGGTTTCTGAACTCTATGTTTTTTCTCCAGGCTTCACAACTCCGGATGTTGTTTACCCTTCTACTTGGTATCCCCTGACTTTGTCACCTGGGTAGGAGGGCTGGCATACTCCAACATTGCTATGCATTCCCTTTGTGCCCTGCATGCCTCTTGTCCTAACACTCAAGAGATCTCAGAACAATTACTTGTTTCATGTCATTTCTTTCTCGAGAATATAAGTGCCATGAAAATAGTGACTAAGTCTATCTTGATTGCCACAAAGCATCTAGATATGTGTCGGGCTCAAAATAAGAACTAGATAAGTATTTGTTTAGAGAATAGATGTAAAAATTATTTCCAACTGTTTTTCAATTCTTAAAAAGTGCATTGCCAGAATTCCCAAAGCAGACTCTTTATATCTTTATATGTGTGTGTGTGTGTGTGTGTGTGTGTGTGCATGTTTAGGTTTTTCTTCTCTTTTTAAAAGCCTTAGATAAATAAGAAAATCAAAATAAAGCAAGAGAGCTAATCCTACTGTATTGAGAGTAATTCCACATATTTCCATAAGTACCAAGATAAGTGTTATTGCTTACTCAGGTGTATAGTTCTTTGCCCAGCCTGTCTTACAGTCCATCAGCCCTCTGCTTTTTTTTTTTAAGGCGAGGCAACTCTTGGTTGACCTCACAGATTGCAAGGACCTTGTCAGCTTACAATCCCTTATTTATTTACTTATTTATTTACTTACTTACTTATTTACTTATTTATTTTTTTATGCATACAGCACCTGTTCTTCCTTGGTGGTCTCCCATCCAAGTACTAACCAGGCCTGACCTGCTTAGCTTCCAAGATCAGATGGGATCGGGCTAATTTAGGGCGGCATGGCCATAGACCAGCCCTCTGCTTTGAAAACATTTCATCTCCATTGTACCTTTTTTTGCTTAAATCTTTTAAGTTTTTTATCTTTAAAGTAGTTTTGTACAATCGTGTACAATCATATAAGTAGGTTATATCTTGTTGCTGTCTGTCTCTCTGTCTCTCTGTCATGCACTCTCCGCCACTTCCCAACCCCCCACCACATAATAATTAAAACTATGAGTGTGAGCCCATATTTTATAGCAGGATTGCAAAGGAAACAGGCTGAGCTGATATTGCAGCATACAGAATTTTGTGCCTTTTCTCAAGGGCAATGAAAGCTATACCTTGAGAATTTCTCATGGCAAAGGGCAAGCATGGGTTATATATCGAAAGAGTTAAATATCAAAATACACAACTTTAAATTCATTTGTGGATGAAAAATCTTTCCTGGGGTTTAGTAGAAAGTAATGCTTAATTTGATCTACTTCACAGGACAATCTTTCAGAATCTATGATTATGCCAAAGGAGTGGTCATGACCTTAGTGGACGGAAGGGTGAGGAAGAGCACGCACACCTGGACACCGCAAGAGGAACCTCAGTTACGGTACTTGAAAGCGGGAAAGTGGGTATTACTTCCACTTGAGCAAAACCATCTACGATTTAGAGGAGATGGCTTCTTCCATGTTCAGAATGTATAAGGAAAAAAATGACTTTATCAAATTCTTATGACACAGTTATTAACAGCATGTCACATGAACTCAGAAAATAGAAATCCATTGGTCAACTGTTCTCCCACATCCAGAACAGGAAAAAACAAAACAAACTAAAAAACCTCACTGTAATAAAAGTCTTACAGTGCCATCATTTCAAACAATTTATTAAAAAGATTTTCAATTCTTAACACTTTAGTATTGCTGAGTGATTACTTCCTTTGGGGTGCCAGGGCTTAATAAGCAAATACCATGTTAAGCTATTTATTTATGAATCATGTGAGAGAATCTGGTCAATTGCCTTTAGCAGTTGTGGAGAGCTCAGTTAATATATACTTGGTCAAAGAGAATGAAAAAATGCTTATATAAAAAATTAATTCCCTGGCGCAACTTAAAGGATTAATTAATAATATTACAGATACAAAAGCACTTCTAATGCAACTTTTGATTCTAACAATGAATGAGCTATAAAGTACAGAAATATTTTTGGATTTCTTTTTTATATATAGAAAAAAATGGCTTGTTTCAAATGTGTAGGCATCTTTATGGACCTTCCTCAACTAAAATAAAATGTTTATACATGTCAATATGGAGATACTTTTTAAAATTTATCGATTTCTGAGTAATACCCCTCTCCTAAAGATTCTGCTCCATGATGTCTAGTATATGACCTATGTTTGGTGTTTCTAAAATACCCCCTGTAAACCCTTAGGATTGATAATCACTGCTCTCTACTTCATGTAACCTCTCTCTTTTATGACAATAATCCCATAGTTGTACTATCATCTCTATGTGGGTGATTTTCACATCTACATTTCTAGCTTTCATTTCTCAGCAGAGATTCAGATCAGCAGCTCTGACTCCACATTGAATTTTTCCACATGGGTGGCCCAACTAAACCTAAGTTCATGTTCAGTAAAAAAAATCCATGATGAGGCATTAATAGAGACACAGTTAAAACAGCAGAAGTATGTGGTCAATAGATATTTTTCAATGTTGTTTTGGCCTTCATTTCACATTAATTTGTTTCATTTGTGTTTATAGCACTCTAGAAAACTGGCTTTCATCCTGTGTCTTGGGTTATATCCCATGTTTTTCATCTAAAGGTGGTTTTGAGTCTTTTCATTCTAATTTGATGATATTAATAGAGCTAAATTCTTGTCTTATATTTTCCAGGAATGCTTTAAGTATTGATATCAGACACTGGAAATTATATTTATGAAATTGATCAATATCATTATTGACAAAAATGTCAGTTTCCCAATATTGTTTTGAGAGTGTTTAAAAAATGATCAGTTTGCATGTGAAAAGCCAGTGAGGTTAGTAATTGTGACCCTTGAGAATTCTACCTCCTAACTGTGAATAAAGGTTTCAGTTGCAAGCTCATGCTTTCTCTTAATATTTATACATGTGTGGTTGTAAAAAACAAAGCTTTGATGAGGGAGAGCTATGAAAACATGTTGCAATATGAAAAGAATCTTAATTAATAAAATCTTTATAAAAACTTATCATTTGAATTCCACTCAAAATGTGACCTGTCTACATCTATGATGTCGAAACATAAATTCAATACATTTTCCAAGGGTCCTGCAAGCCAGTTACTAAAAACTTCCACGTTAAGAAAGCCACAAATACTGAAATGAGGATTAGAAAGATCAGTACTTTTTCTCTCTATTTGTCTAGATCGCATCATTCTTCAAGACCCATTTCAAACACGCTTTCTCTAAATGTCTCACATGATCCCATAAGCCAAATATATGTGTCCTTTTGAACCACGCTGTACAGAATTTTTTTTTTTTGGAGGGGGACACTTATTTTATGCTACTCATCATTATGTAACATCTCATTCTGCTGTCTTCGAGGCATTATTTCCTTCAATATTTCAATATCTGGTTCATGTCATAGGTACTCAAATATCCAAGTGACATCATAAATACTCAAATAATATACTAGGTACTTAATACACAGGTTAACTGAACCATTTCACCAGCACTCAGTCTGAGTTGTTTCCAATCTTTTCAATTTGGAAGCACAGGGACCTCTGTCACTTTCAGAAGTAGAATCAATCTCGTTAGTGAAACAAACAAACAAGTGGTGAAAGGAACATTAAAAAGAAGGTAGTGTGGAAAAGTCTTGCCTCTCTTGGCCTACAAACCATTGATCAAGTTGATGTTATCTACCTTTTATTGCTGCCTCTGCCGTTGTCATAGCTGCACCAGAAACCCTTGACATCAGTTTCTGACTGCTGGCTGATGTTGCCATTTCGGGTATGGAACTGAGTTCTCAGAGACGCTGTCCAATTTGCAGCATGATCGGTCCCTTTGGGAATCTTTGTCAGCCCTGATCAAGAAACAAGGAGAAATAAGTCTGAGTGAGAAAGAAACAAGGAGAATCAGTTGCTCACTCTGACAATTAGTTTCTTCTTTATCCCTCCCCCTACTATACTCACACTTTCTAAAAGATTTTCTGCTTTGGAGATGCATTCTACACAGCAGTATTTCCCTCCCTTTTTATTTAAACTTTAGTTGTTTGGGGTATTCTTCTGTTATAGGGTATGAAGAGAGGTATTTTAGAAAGAACTAAGAGATTCTTTTTGAAGATTATGATCTTAATACAAATAGTAATAATACAATTACGTGACCTAGGTAGCATGCACGCACGCGTGCTCTCGCTCTCTCTCTCTCTCTCTCTCTCTCTCTCTCTCTCTCTCTCTCTCTCCCTCCCTCCCTCTCTCCCTCTCATTTAATCTTTACTATATATAACTCTATGTGCTAAAATGTTTCCTACATTTTACAAACAAGGAAATCAAAGACAGGTTGGCTAAGGAACTTGCCCAAAGTTACAAAACTACCAAGTAGAAGAACTGAGAAACAATTTGAAGCTCTTGGGCTCCCTAGTCTGTGCTCTTTAACAGTGTGTTTTAATTTCTGTGTTTACAGTCTTCCCAGTGCATCTCCCTTATTTACTATTTCTGGGAAATGTAAAAGGCGCGGGTTTTGGTGACAAAGGACCAAAGTTAGATCTTGGCTCCACACTTCTTAGTTGTTAAATGACTTTGAACAAGTTTTGTAACCTTTTCTGGGTCACTACCAATGCAAAATGGATAGAATCAAAGCTACCTACGCTTTCTAAATTATTGTGATGATTAAATCGAATAATTAGTATGAAAACACGACACCCAGTGTTAGACAAAAATATTTCATAAAATGGAGCTTTCGCTCTCTCTTCATTTGAAAGAAATGAAGAGAAAAAAGGGTGTACTGTTTAGAGAAATATAATGTTTACCTTTATACTGTGAGAATCCTATATATATGTAAAAAATAAAGATAAATTTTCTATGAGAATAAGTTAAGGACTGTCATATAGTCAGGATACTAGTACTTTCATTATACAGACTCAAGATACCATGGATTGTAGAAAGCAACATTATGTATTTAAAAGGAAAAATCACTGCTAATTAATCTATAATGATGCCTTTTTGTCACAAATATTTACATTTATTAAAATCCTCTTTTAATCTGGAAAAGACATATTTTCCACACTCCTCTACATCCCATTGGCCATCACTCAATCATAGAGCCATATGCAATAAAGGAAGACAGCAAATTCTGGGCAACACATGGCCAAATAATCAACAGCCACATGGCCATCCACTTCTAGCCATCATTTTCAGGAAAAGTGACTTCCTCAGTTACTCAGCTAAATAGTGGCAAAAAGGGGATTAGCTCCAAGGACCTATAACTTTAGGTATTCAAGCTTTCTTGGGTAATCTATAATGGCTTCAAACCAGATACAGAAAGGCCCAAATCAAAACTTCTTCTAAGAACATTTTTTATGGATTGAAGAAAAATCTGAAAATATAATAATTTAAATGATGTGAGAGTCATTTATTCTTTATTTCTTTTATGCCCATATCTGGTCTACTAGCAAGCTGACCCACCTTTTCAGAGAAGTCTTCAGAGACCAAATTATTAATTGACAATACTTTACTCCCTCCCATAGGTATCCTCCATTCTTTTTATTTTCTACCTAGAATGTATTATCATCTAATTTGCTATATGACTGACTTATGTATTTGGTTTGTGTGTTTCATCTTCAACTCCTCTTCTATTATGGCCCATTCACAGTCCTAAAGGAAGATGAGTCCCATGATAATTTTTATTGTGATAGTTCGTTTTTCACTGACTTGTTCAATTCTCTAGATCCAGGCTGTGGAACACTGCCTGGCACATAGAAGATAGCAATAAATATTTGTTGGATTAACAAATTATTGAATTACCTATGCTACTTAATTATTGAATGAGCAACAGAATCTTCATTATTTCAAATTTGTTTGGCCTAAAGCATATTTTTAGGATAAAAGAACAAATAAAGTGTACCAAGAACTTTTCTCTCATACATTCAAAAAATTCTGTTTTTTCCTCCTTTTTAATGGCAAAATAATAAAATATTTTCTTATTCTGGAACTAGGGTAAGAGCATGTCTCAGTTTGAGCCTCTGGCTTTTTTCTTTCAAATTGAAATAACCCCACCTTGTGGAACAGAGAATAAATTTGCTGAAGGCTCGAATATTCTGGCAGCATTTTTGCAACTGCATGTATATAAGGCACTATGTACCTTTGGTTCCTTAAAGTCTCTGCTGATTTCCACATGCACCATAATCGCAGTGGGTGGCAGAACTGGCAACACAGGAAGTTTACTGTCCCAGTAGAGCCACTCCCTAAGAATAGCACACTTAAGTGGTACTTTTATTTTTTAAAAAATATTCCTTTCCCTCAAGTTGTGCCAGAATACTGATATTTGTTCTAGTTTGTTTTTTAGAAGAATATCCCACCTTCTCATAAAGTGTATGTACCTTTTAAGGTGGCATAATTACACAATTATAGAGGAAACCACAAAGAGCTACAACTAACCAAGATGGAAAATTCTGGATTGACTAGGGAAATCACCTACTATACCTTGGGGCAATTCTGATTGAACAGGAAATTTTACTGTTCTGGATTGTTCTGTACCCTGAGCTGTGCAAGTTCCAATTTAAACTAATAATGTTCAAAGGAAATTGCCATGTTCCACACAGTGCCAACCACCATGGGAGCTCCGAAGGTGCTTTCTTTGACTGATGGACTGTAGCAAGTGACACATTAAAAATAAAACTTTAGATTTAAATGAGTGATACCACTGTGTATTGTTCACTCAAAATTATATTTTGGTTATAAACCATTTTTTTTATAATAGGTATGGAAATGAGGAAATTTATGTGCAGGATGTTATTGTTACTTTTTTATTTTATTTTTTTTTAAATTTATTGGGGCAACATTGGTAAATAAAATTAAACGGGTTTCAAATGTACAGTTCTAGAATATATCCTATGTACACTGCATTGTGTGTTCACCACCCAAAGCTAAATCTCTTTCCGCCACCACATATTTGACCTTCTTTTTCTTTATCTGCCTCTCCCCTTCCTTCTTTCCTTCTGACAACCATTGTTTCAATGGATGTTAGTCCAATATAATATACTACATCACAACAAAAAGAAACAAACATTAGTTTGGGATAGTACCACAGCAAGCTTCCAAGATGGAACACAAACGATCCTCATCTCCTGGTATTGTCAACCTTGGCCAGTCTCCTCTCATGTGATTTCACTCACATGTGAGATATAAAACTGAAAGCAACAAACAAACAATACAAACAAAAACTCATAGACACAGACGACAGTGTAGTGGTTACCAGAGAGAAAGGAGGGAGAGGGGGAGGTAGATAGGGGAAAAGAAGGATAAATAGATGGAGACAGAAGGAGATTTGACTTTAGGTGGTGAACACACAAAGCAATATACAGATGATGTATTATCAAATTGTACACTTGAAACCTATATAATAAAATTCATTTATAATTTCTCACTACTATAATCAGAGCATGATTTACTATCATCCTTATAACTGTATTTTTCATTACAAAGATTTTGAATAAAGATAAAGAAAGACTGGAGATAAAGATACACCACATTTAAATCCAGCACTCATGCATGAGAACACCGTGGGTACTGGAGATTAGTCTTTTCTCACTAACAACCCAGACTCTTTGTCTCCCTACAAGTTCTCAGCAAGTTTGGAAAATAGAAAGATGGACATTTTTTCCTTGCCTGTGCTCATGGATTAAATTAATACTGTAAGGGCCATTACAACTAAACTACTCTCTTCCTTCAGGATGGTAAATAGAAGTAAAATCCCCAGAGTGAGGGGCCTTTGCAGTGCCCGTTGGCACAAGTGGATTGTTAAACAATTAGATCATATAGTGTATGTAAGGTGTTTTGAACTATGTCTGTCACACAGAGAGCATTCAATAAACGTTTGCTCTTGTTATTAGATTTTTACATCTACATATAATTCAACAGTAGAACTTTTCTCTTTGGATCCCTTATTCATTTACAAAAGTTCTATATTATTGTTATGTGATTTTGGAGCAACAAGGGATTTTGAGAAAAACACCTCCAACAAAGGTATACATGGCTGGGCGAGAATTCAATCATAGAAACATTGTTTTCTCTTTTACAACCCACAGTTAATGAAACCGTGAAATAAATGAATTAATACTGAACTACAATAAGTTCAAAATTATAGAAGCAGAAAGACTACAATTGGATTTTTACATTTCAGGTGAAATTATAAGACTTATAGTACAGAGGCCAAAAAGAAAAAAAAACATTCATATAAGACAACTGCTTAAATAAATGCAAATTTGAGATTACAATTTTAAAGAAATGAATTATCAGGTTTTAGTCATAAAATTGTATTAGTATAATATTCAGAACCCATAACTCTTTAAGTTTTATTTAATAGGGTTGAACATTATTAATTTCATGGTCATGGAAGCTTCTTCCCCTGTGGTGAGCGAGCAAACAAAGATGATGAAAGTCAATCAGGAATCCAGGATCACCATAAGGGTTCTATTAATTTACTTTCATGGTACATGTTCATTATTTTTAAAAGCTGTCTTAACATTCTACAATAAGCACACACTATTAGATATCACTCTGGGATGTCAATTGTACTCTGGTTATAAATTATTTGGAGAAAAGAATAAGTGATGTAAAATTTTTTTATAAATGTAATTGATTAATAGGTTCAAATCTAGGACATTCCAGAAAGCCTAAGAGGGAGTTTCAGCATACAAACATAAATTATGTAATTACAAAATCAGCCCCCTCTTGCCACTCACTGAATAGTAATAATCCTCCTTTCCACATCAATTTTTGGTGTGATTTTAATGACTTAAAAAAAATAGCTCTTTCATTTTCAGATTGTGATTTAAGTAACAATGCAATTACATCTGAGATTTAATGAAAAATGTCCCTCAAATTTTCTCACGCACAGCATGACTATAATATAATGAGACCGCTGTGTCCTCTCTTGGCTCAGAAGTCTTCATGAGGCCTTCTCAAAGGCATTCCACATGAAGACAAATCTCTCTAACATTTTCAGGCTACTTGGCTGAAAGGCAGTACAGTGTGCTGGTTAAGACTATGGAATGACTCTGGGGCCCACTCACAGGAGCTGATAGGCCACTTCTATCATTACTCAGTGGTGTTTTGTTTTGTTTTGTTTTAAATCTTAATGAAGTATAATTAACAAATAAAAATTGTATATATATAAGATGTACAACATGATGCATATAAATTGTGAAACGATTACCATAATCAAGCTAATTAACATACCTGTCACTTCAAGTGGTTACCTTCCTACCTGTATGTGTCATGAAAGCACTAAAGTTCTACTTTCGGCAAATTTCAGTGTAGATCCTAGAAGTGGGGGAAATGACTTCAACTCTTGATGGGGGGAGCTGCAAAATCTCTGTGCCCACTTTAACCCATCGTGATCCTGTTTAATGAAGGAATCCACTGCCATCTCTCCTTCTCTAAACTACCTTTTCTCTCTTCTCACTATACATTTTTAATGGTACATGGCCGCGAGCTTGTGGGACTATCTCAGTTTCTTTTCCCATTCTTCAATGAGTCTGGCTAAAGGTTGGCTAGAGAGTCCCCTTCTAGATTGGTGCCCTAGGTATCATAGGTATTAAGCTCCTAAGCCTTGCTCTAGCCTAAGATAAAACTGAAAGAATCTGCCTCTTTCTAGAGTTGAGAAACTCAGTTTTCCAAGGCTTGCAATTAATAAGGAAAAGGCAAGTGTGTGAGAAACAAGAGAAACATCTAACAAGGGAGACGATCACCACCCCTCACTCTTCTCTCCATGCCTAGTGTTCAGCAAATATAATTTTTGCCTTGTTCTGCCAGTTCTTGTACTGCGAAGAAATAAAGTCTATGTTTTATCTTCTTAACCTAATCCCTAGAGAATCAGGACAGTTACTATTATAAATTTTACTTAGATATGAATTGTTTGTGAAAAATGTAATCAATAAAACTGGTAATAAAGAGTAGCAATCAGGCGGCAATATCCTGGGAGAAAAACCAAGTGCTTTGTTTAACAATAACAATAAAATGTCAGAAAAATTTCATCAATGAAAGACACATTACTAAATAACAAAAAGAGAAATCCACACCCAGGTACTTTACTATGCACTGTCTCTGTGTTTTTCTTTCTTTTTACAACTTTACCTATACTTAGGCTTAGCAGTATCATCTGAAATCTCACTCTGCTGTCTCTGTAACTTTAAACTTGGTATTCATGACTATAGTTATATGTGGACATCTGTTCTCTCTCTCACAATAGTCTGTGCTCTTAAATGACAAGCATATCTTTAAACCACTGTATTCTTTGTTGTTCTTATGCCTAGCATACATGAAATATTGAATGGATGTCAGCTGAATTAAATATGTATTTATGTACATGTAATATTAGCTTTTTCATGTTATAGTCAGTGAGACTCTCTTCAAGAAAAGCAGTATAACATAATGGTTAAGAATAAACACTAGTCTTTGTGTTTAAATATTTATTTACTCAGTTTTTAGATTGGGTGAAGGACTCAGTTTCTCTAAACTTCAATTTCTTCAGTTAAAATGAAGTTAAGTAATTATTATACAGGGTGAAGATGAAATGAAATGATATATAATTATTATTTAAAACTAAGAAATTTTTAACTGTTATCATTAATTAGGTTCAACTTAACAACTTCTCTAAAGGTAAAATAACATTGCAGAAATTGAAGTGATTAAGGATTTTAATAGTAATTGGCAGATTTGGGGTCCTTTTTTAAATTTATAGATATGAAAGAAGGTGGCATCTTCTTTTCATTTTCTAAATTTTGAAAGGAGAAAAAAAAACGCCCAATATGTAGGCATCAACAAATTGTTAACTAAGACAACACTTGGAATTTCAAAGTGGTTCCTCCCTACAGCAACCAGTTAAATAACCCAACACTTGGCTAACATGAGTTGTTAATTCAATTTCAATTATGAGAGATTATCCATAACTGGCAAAAAAGAAGGATCTTCTATAGTTGCAGAGTCAGCTTCACCAGCCTGATGCTCATTCCAGAGAAGCCAAATGAATAATGAATTTACTGTGAGCAACTTTCCAAATTTCTTGCAACAAGCTCTGTAATTTGCTTACAGATGTAATGTGGCACCAATAATTGGAATGGTTTGAATTCTGTTAGTACAGCATCTGCTGATACCATTCCTTCCTCCTAATTATAATTATTAGATTTCCTTTTGACTTTGTCAATTTCCAATTCCAATGCATTGGTTGTTCAAAGCTGTTTCAGTAATTTTGATTGTTGGTCTCCAATCATGGATTAATTCTCTCAAGAATAAATGTGAAGATAACTGATACTAAGTGATACTAGTACTTCACCATAAAAAATGAGACATTTAAGACAGAAAGTAAGTTTATACATATCCATAAAATATAACATATTTAACTTAAAAACATTTATATATACACACACACACATACATGCATACCCATATAGACACATTTATAGACATGAACACCTTGATTTGACATTTATATACTACATAACCTTCTCCTTATGAAATGAGGACAATATCAACCCAAAAACTAGAATTTAAATTTGTTTCCCAAAAACATTATAGCAATTTATTACTTAAATTTAATATTCAGGACATTTTGTCCCTTTGTTCATTGTTATATGTTTGTCTTATGGGGGTTGTCTGTTTTATGTCTAAGTTAATTAAGTAGTATTAAAGCAAAAGACTGTATTATTTTGGGCTCAGTCCAGTCACTTGCTTGTAGTACAGCTATAATCTGGCCTCAAACATATGAGTTAAACTCCAGCAATATGTCTTGATGGACTCATATCAATCATAATGATCCTGATTACTGCTAATGAGAATGTGACAGAAGAGTCAATATGTTGAACTTTAGATAAACTTGCCATGCTTCAAAGTGATTTTCCCATAATGATCATATGGGTACCAGTTTTAACAATGAGTGACTACTTGGGCAGAACTGTTTCACTGGAAGATCTCTAGCTTAAAAATGTTTAGTATGGTGAATACAAAATTTTAAGCCCAAACCAGAAACAATCCTGTCTTTTTCTAACAAAGTATTACGGACTTTAAGAACTCAGAAGCTCATTTCCAACAACAGTAATGTGGAGGTAATAAAACCTCTCTTATAAAGTTGTTATGTGGAATAGATCTGACACATTTTGGGTGCCTAGCAGAGAGAGCTCATCAGATTGATCATGAAAAAATGGTCACATTTTTCAAATGCTGAGTCAAGACCTAGGAAACAGTACAGAACCTTATTAACTACATAGCAATGCCTTTGAGAGAATTAGTTTCATGGACACTTGGAAGTTGGCTTTGTTGCATTCATTCATAAATATCCCAAAAGTTAAATACATAAAAGAAGTTGATTGCAGGAAGTATTTTTTACCATATCCACCTGAAGTTTCCACCTTTTTGTTTTGTAATTAGCTGCATTTCAGAAATTTCAGTCTCTTCCTTAGACTCAATATACTCACTAATAAAAATTGCACTTATAAATCATTAATGAGTGATTGCTATGTGCTAAAGTGTATTACATGCACTAGCTCAGTTATCATTTATAACAATTCTATGTGATAGTTATTATTATAATCATTTTTGAAATCATAAAGGTTCTGAGAAGTTAAAAAATTATCACACTTTCACAGATTAGTAGGGCTATTATTAGAACCAGAAAGATCCAACTCTAACATCCAAAAATAGTTAAGAACCAACAGAGGTTACAACAGACACACCACTCACCTGATAATGAGATGAACCCAAAATAGGAATGGGCCTGTAAAAAGAACCAGATTTAGACCCAAATTAGAGACTATCCCTCAGAAGTGTCCTGAACAAAAATACACTAAAAAGACAGATTCTAGAAGTGGAAAATTAAATTTGTTTAGTATTTATGCTACACATAAGGAATGATGAGAAGATAAAGTTGAAACTATAGGTTGCATGTGGAACAGGGAGGGCTTTGTAAAAGGAATATGAACTGTCCTGTATAGTCAAAATCAAGTGCATAGCATGCTGTGACCTTTGTTGGTTCTTTATCATTTCTGTTGGTTCTCATAATCAACTACTAAACAATTTGTCTGATGGTTGAATATGATTTAAATAAAATAGGATTTTCCTAAATATAGACAAAATAGTTATCTCAGAATTCTCAAGTTGGTGCTATAACTAATGACTCAATGGACACATATGGATTAAAAGTGCAGTGAAACAGGAAAGATCAGGAAATTTAGAAGTTGTGACCAGAAAAATGTAAGGATAGAAGAAATTGTACACAAAGCAATAGGTCCAAGTCTCCGAAGTGCAACAGAGTGGTGATTGGACAAATTCAAGTTCATATGATACTGTCACCCCTTCCCCTTCCATTCCCATGGTAGATATCATGCATCAATCATGATTCATCCTCCATAGACCCTAAAGTGGCTAAATTTTTTTTGAAAACCAATGAAGCTGGTTTCTACTATAAGCAGGTACTACTAACTGATGTGGGTGGATTTGGGAAAATCTAGTGGCTATCTTGAGTACAGAATACTTAACATAATAAATGTTTACTGAGCACTGCCTAGTAATACCAGTCCAATTTAGTACTCAAACCCACCCACAAAAGTATGGTCCTTTCAACACAAAAACCAAACCAAATGTTGTTAATATTTTATCAGAGAAAAGGACAATGTGATAATGTAATATTTTTTCAAAAGCAAATTTTGCACTAAATTTACATAGACTATACAAAGCACTTATGCAATTAAGGACAATCTTTTTTAAAATCTGAGGAAAATTAAAAAAGAAGATAAAAATTTTATAAGTAAAAATTCAGACATTTAAACTTATTATTCAAAAAGGGTATTGAAGGGTATATGAAGTTGTTTTTTTTTTTTCAAAAAAATTCTCCTGCTAACCTCTACTGTTTATTCCATTAATTATACTAACAAGAAATCTCTATAACCTAATGCAGATTGGCGTAGTCAGAAAACTGGAAATTCCGCAATGCCACAAAATGCTATGGCTGATAGAACACAGTAATCTAGGTTAATTATTTAAATCAAGAGTACCCAGCAAGAGATAGAAGCCTGGTGTTCTGAAAATAGAGGGCTTATGACTAAATATTGTTAAGATCTACACCAGCAGAAAAGTCGACAGCTCACTTTTCAATAAGTGCATGAGGAAGAACAGTTCTAAAAACAAGGGAAAGCATTACAAAATGTGGGTTTGTTACTAAGATAAGTGTCCAAGCACTTGTTTTATCAGGAATAGGATGAAATATGGTGTCTTTGACTCAGGAATGAGGCAGAAATTCAAGTTATAGAATTCAGCCCCAAGGACAGAGTTTGACTTCCAGTCATGTTGCCTTGATTCTAAATCCTCTGAGTGTTGCCTTAGTGAAGTAAAAGACCTGAAAACTCAAGTCCAAATTCTGTCTCTGCTAGCTGGTATTTGTGTAACCTTGGCACAATTACTTTGCCTTTCTGAACTTCAGCTTTCTCATCTGTAAACTACTGCTAGCATACTCACTCAGTTGAAGATTAAGAAAGAAAGCATATTGAAAATGTCTCATGCAGTGCCCAGCACATAAGTGAACCTCAATAAACGCTCAAATCTATTATAGAATTGTACTTATTCATCCATAACTGTTATCAGGATTGGGCCTAGAATTGGCATGGAACCAGGAACCAACTGAACTTCAAGTGACTCCTCATACTGGTGATATTGTGTCAAAGGAAAGTGGCAAAGTAGAGACAATTGGATTCGGAAGGCATTTAAGGGCTTATTCTTCAAATAAACATCGGTTTGATTTGTGGAATAGTTCAAAAAAAGAAAGGCTATACACCAAAATGACCTTGAATAACTTTATCAGAAAAAAAATATATGTATGACTTTTTTTCCCATTTGAAAATGCCCCAAATAAAATAAAGAAGGTGACTGCTTTCATTTCTGAAGACAAATTCAGCTTTAGTGCAACTTCCTGAATTAATTTTCCTCTCAACCATAGGCAACAAAGACTACTGATAGTGTGTGGAAAGGGATCCTATGACTTAGCCTCATTACAGTTGTACTTGCACGCAACCATTTCCACAAGATTAAGGCCGGGAAGGTTTTGTTTGGGAAAAATGTAAATGAGAGAAGCTGGGAGCTCATCTGTGGAAAAGTGGAGGCAATATACGAAACTGCCTTACTGCATGTCATTTCATATGCATTTAATGTTCTGATATTCTGCTGAGAAAAACTGCCCAAAAAATATTTTCTTGCTGCCATAAGAGAAGAATGTAAAAGAATTCCTGAATCTCCTGGATTATTAGGTAAGTGTGTTTGGCCCCCTTTTTGGAAAGCTGTGTAGAAAGGTTTTAAATACATGCTCAGCCTCTCTCTAACTCTCTCTCTCTCTTTTTCTCTCTCTCCTCTAGACAGATATAGATAGCTCTCTATACAAATAGAGATAAATCTCCTACACTGTATACATATCACAAATATATCACACATATCATATAATTATAGGTATTATATATTACATATGAGTGTTATGTATGTATATAATGTAGCTTTCTAAATATTATATGATAATTTGAGAATTGTATGAGTATTAGTGAAAGTCACAAAGGAAACAAGTAAGTCTTCAACCAGATAATCCTTCATTTTTACAATAACTAAATTCCCATGATATAGTAAGGGATGTCAAACAATAATCTATAATTACTGTAATACATTTATTCTAGATCATATTTCTTTTTGCTTTCTAAAATATATTACATAGCAGGAAGCAGGGTTAAGCAAATGCTCTGTTTTAGATGGTTAAGAAAGTTGGAGAAATTATTTCTCTTCACTTCAATTACCCACATAATTTGTAGAGTGATAATTTCTCTCTAATTAGGAACTATAAAACCGATGAATATGAGTGAGCACCTGGATTATCTATAAACCCCTGTTGAACGTATGCTAAATTTTCTATATGTGTGCAATACGTATTTTTCTAGAGAGATCTGTCTCTTATATCAGATTCTTAGACATGTGATTCCCACTAAATATAAAAATAAACAGCTACAGCATTTCAGAATGTTTTCTCTGAGTTGTATCTCAAACCTGAAAGTGCATTTCTATCAAAAAATGAGAATAATTGGAATCCCTGTGGAGTACACTGTAGGGGTACAACCCCTTTATTTTCTACTTCTGATTTCAGTGGTGACAAAAACAAATGTATTCAAATGTAAAAATATTTTTTCTAGGGGTTACACAAACAAACAGCAAGGTAATACTCATTTAGGCAAAGGTTTCTCAAGAGTTGTTGCACATACACACATTTTATGCTAATTAAGAATGTCGATAATGCAAGACTATTATCTTTTTCTGCTCAAAAATCAATACGCCTACCCTAAATATCAGTACCCAATATTACAGGGACAGCATGCCTTCATTAAGTCCTGTTATCTCAAACTCACCCTTACTTATGTCTCTATTAAGTTTTATACCAGGTCTTATCTGTATGTAAATAAAATGATTCAATGTATAAGGGAAATATTCCTGAAAAATTCAATATATTTCCTTTTATCTCCTAGAGTGTGATGATATTGGGGTAAAATATCTTAGTCCTTTGATTTCTTCTCTTTTCTGGCACTTCCTCACTGGAGGAAGGACAGATATTCCAATAGTTCTATATTCCCAGTGAGTAGAGTCCTAAATTAGGGGCAGTCTTAATGTGCAATCTAGCCTGCTGTCTCTGGCCCTCCCAGTCCTGTCTGTACCTGGGCACGTTGGGGGTTTTTCACATCCATTTTCCAGGAATGTGACGCATGGTCTGTCTCTATAAATCCAGGTCAGTCTACATTCCAACTTTTCGAGTTTCTCCCTGCAACTAAGTCAGCTGACAAATTTATATATTCCAAGGTTTGGATTTGAGGAGAGAGGGAGAAATCCTTCACATGCTCTCCAATCC
Organism: Cynopterus sphinx; assembly: GCA_030015415.1. Lineage (NCBI taxonomy): Eukaryota > Metazoa > Chordata > Mammalia > Chiroptera > Pteropodidae > Cynopterus > Cynopterus sphinx. The sequence goes on from CM057383.1 coordinate 123,967,196, forward strand.
AGCATGGCCAATAATCATGTTCATGTTTTGCCCCACTAGACTCACTATTTTGTAACAGACTCTTATAAGTTAGCACTACAAAACAAAAGAAAAATGAGTGGAACCCCAAGCCAAACTTCCAACAAAAAACATGGACTTCTTGATATTTATAGAATATTCTTCCTGGGCATCTAAAGCAAAAGACAAAAAAAAAAAAGACAGAAAAACAACAGCATTATTAATGTGAGATCAGGGCATACGCATACACTTAGTACATAGTTGTATGTAACAGGCCTATCAACTTTCACAATAAACTGGTATTTAAAAAAAAACAGTTAACAAAATCACTTGTATCCCACAATCCTCCCACTAAACTGGCCAATCACACTTCTCTCAAATGACCATAGAATTTAGATTAGCTACAACCCCATGGCAAGGATTTGATTTCAATAGATTAAAATATTTCTATTAATATAGGTCATAGTATACTCTCACAGCTCTTTAGAATAATTATTTTGTCCAGATTATGTTGACTTTTGTTTGCCACTTGGAAAAACCGAGAAAGTCTACATTTCATAAAGGAGATCATATTTAAATATTGTTAAATTAAAATTAACTAGATAGTAGAGGTAATTCATATGTTTAATGAAAGGTTCTTGATATTGGTTAAAGTGATTGCGAATGGAAAAGAACAACCTTCTCTAGTGGAGTCCCTCTTTGGGGGCTAAGAAACAGAGGCTGTGAAAAGAACTCCCAAGGAAAATGATCGAGCAATAAATAGGTATCAAACGGAAATCATGATGATGAAGGTGGAGCATTGGATGTGGCCATAGCTGACATCCAAAATCACAATCAATTGAATCAAATCTATCAAACAAATGATGTATTTGGGGGAGTTCAAGGAGTTGAGGAATAGAAAAAATAATCTGAAGTGAGGTTATGTGATGGAGGTGGCTGCCTAAATATTGATTCAGACCAATATATATCAAAGAAGTCTATGTCTGATTCAGCTGCCTCTCCACAGGCCCTGATGCAGCTTTTGAAAGATGAATCAGAATGTGCCAGAGCAACTTCACAAGAGTCTACTCAATGTCCTATTGAGCTTTCAGTTCTCTTCTTAAACTCCTGGTTTCCCTGATTTCCACAAAATTTTATCATGGCTACTCATGTCTCTAGGTCTTGACCTGACAAGTATTCTTGTTCATGTTGTGGCTGTTGAGTGACTCATGCTATGTCACTTACTCACTTTTCACATTATTATCCTCAGGAAGAGTTTGATCCTGCCTGGTAAATTTTCCATATCCTCATTCCTTGGACTAGGGAGGAACTGCCTTTTCTATGACAGATATATTAGCCATAATACCTGATTTATTTCCACAGTTGTTATTGTAGGTCTTTCTGGTAAAATGCAATTACTTGTGACAGAATACAAAATAGGTTTTGTACAAAAGTCCAAAATCAATCAATTTGTAGAGATGTATGAAAATCTATACAGAAGTGACTTCTAAGGCTAAATCAAGGCTTGATAAGATAGATTTAAGGGTCATATCCAAGTTCAGTGAGTAATAGCATGTTTATTAATATTAGTTAACTGTGATATATATATTTGATGCAGAATCTCGCTTGGGTTGAACCCATAATGCACATGTAGCACATTTTCCACCCAACTTCCTTTCCCTGAGAGAACTACTTCTCCATCATTCACCTGAACACACCTATTCACCTCCCTCTGCCAGCCTCATTGATGGTAATGTGTTCTAAGCTTTCCAATCATATTACCTGTCCTTCCACTTTAGTAATTCTTACAAAGGGTAAGAAAATGACTCAAAGTAAATTCCTTTCTGGAAACATACATAAAATATATAGGAAGAAGAGGAATTCTCTTTCCCTATGAAGTTGCTACATGATGATGTATTTCTGAAGGTGCCAGTGGTCATCTTTACTACCTGCACAGAGGAAGACCATCAACAGCAGGATCAAATAAGACCCATGTGCACACACAGAAAACAAAAAAAGATATATGCAGTGTTGAAAATGGACAAAGAAAGAGTATTCTAGAGGCACTAACTTTTTTCCAATTCCTACTCCTGAAATATTTCTTTGTATTAATTTTTTTATTAGATAAATTTCATCCTTTCTAGATAAACATATTAGTGACTTTCTTTCTCGTCAAGCTATTTATTCTTTTCCTTTCAATAAATATTAATTCAGTGCCTAAGATTTGCTAGGCTACTTTTTTAGATAATGAAAATGCAGCTGCAACAAAATAGAACATGCCCTGACTTCATAGAGCCCAGTGGAGAGGTAGAGAGTGAACAATATATTTAAGTAATTATCTAAAGTGTATTAGGTAGTGATATAGGCTAAGGAGAAGAAAATAAAGCAGAGTAGGTATATGGACACTATTGAGAGTAAAGAACAGTTCAAAATTTATGTGATATAAATCAGGGAAAATATTTGCCTCTTTCACATATCACCACACACACTTTAATACAAAGCCCAATACAACACGGTTCCATCACCCTATTGATTTTATCAACTTTTTAATTTTAACCTTCTACACTAACCTCACATGGCCACTGAAAAAGTCTATCCTACAAAACTACAGCATGATCTTATTTCGCAGCATTTTTTATACCTTTAAAAGTTTTTTTTTTTTGGTTTTTAATCATATAAGTACCTTAAGTCTCTATAGTATTAGATTGCTTCAAAAATGCAAATTCATACTCTTCATTTGAAGCAACAACAAATAGTTTACAGTAGTTTATAACAATGAGCATGTTTGCTTTATTATTTTTTGCTACAGTACTGCTGTATAAGAAACAACCCTAAAATCTCAGTGGCTTACACAACAAACATTTTAATTCACACTCATAATTTAGCAGATATTTGATCCCATAATGGATCAGAGAAGCTTGAGAGAGATGAGTGACAACCTGCTTCTGAAGGACATAGCTCAGAAATGGTACCCTATAATTTTCTTACAAATTTCATTGGTCAGTTCAAGACACACGGTCAAGCTCAACATAAATGGCACAGAAAAGTATATTCCACCCATAGTGAACCACTGCAAGGGTGGAGAGGAGAAGAAAAAAATTCAATAAATAATACAATCTACCATTTTTACTAAGTGTAATTCTATAAATGAGCACTATAATACTAGGGAGTGATCTAAATATGGCTCTATTCAGGTCATATAAGCCGAACTGCCAGAAGAAAGGCAGGACTAAACAAACAAACAAACAAAAACACTACAAGCAGGCGATATGGCCATAAATGGAATATCTCCATATAGTTGCCTAAACATGCCATGCTATTGTATGCCCTGCTGACTTCTACCTGACATTCTCCATCCTTCACAACTGATATCCTTCTTAGTAATACCTTGCTAAGAAGATATTCTTATAAGGTATTCTATCCTAATTCAATTTTGTTTACTATATTTACCCTTTAATAAGAGAATGTGCATTTGATTGTAACATATTTACTATTTTAATTTATCAAAAATGTGCTATGATCCAATGGTTAATCTGCATTGTGGATCTTCTAAAGGTGGGCATTATATATTTAGCTTTGTACACCCATGCTTAGTTTAGTTCCTGGCTGTAGGGATACTGAAAATCAAACAATCCATTTAGTCTAAATGATCTTTAAAATGTTTTCTACTCTAATAGCATACACAAGGGTTTGGAATGTTGTTTTAATAAAGTACCAATGATTCTCCAGTCTTAATAAAGCTAAAAATCTTTAACAACGATAATTGAAAAAGTTATTTTGCTGGCTGCATTTAAACAGCACTGGCTCCAACCTTTAGCTCCCACTCAGCCTTGGATCTCTTATCCTCAGGGTCCTCTTTTCATTCAGTGTTCAGTTGTGTTCAGTCTTTGGATTGCTGTTCATTCTGCCGATCATTTCACAGCAATGATTTTGGCAGACAAAGCAATTCCTATGCATAGCCAGGTGCTCATTTTGGCACTCTCAACACTAGAAGGGGTTGACTCAGATGTTTCCCACACCTGTGAATTGGCTGCCCAAACATAGCCAGCTCCCATGAACTTAATTATCATGCTCTATTTTGAAATTCGGGAAAAAAAAATAGTTAAGAGAACACGCATAAAATTTCTGATGCCGCTGCTTCCTGCCATTCCCTGCCATGTCCTCCTCAAGAGAATGCCGCCGTAAATAAATTGGTGTTTCTTCATCATCATTTTATTTTAATTTGTGGAATGTGGAAATAGAATATAACTCATTATAGCTGAAGAATTGATTAATTCCAATGGTGAAAGCATCTCTGTGTTTGCCCATTGAATTGTGGCTAAGGTCTTTAATTTATAATCCACAGAGGTAAATTAAAGGTCCATAAATAACACTGACATTTGTCATGTCTGTTTTTGAAGCATATAATTTTGACGTCAAAAGGTGGAATTTTATAATAAAATAAAATTGTGAATACAATTAGCCTTAAAACACTTTATCATAACTTTCTCTTTTTTGACTCTCAGCCAACGATTTGCTTTATTTCCTCAAATAAAACATTTTTGTACATTCTGAATGGCCATTTGTTTGCTTAATATCTTCCCTGCTGTTTCATTTGTTTTGCCTATTGTATCAACCAATTGTTCATAATTCCATGTTTGTTCTCCATAGTCAAAATAAGGTACTGTCATAAAAATCAGGCTATAGATCAATAGAATAGAACCAAGATTACAGGAATGAATCCTTACATTTATACATGTATAAATGATTTTTGACAAGGGTGCCAAGATAAATTAATGGAGAAAGAATGTTCTTTTCAACAAATGGTACTAGGACAACTAGATATCCACGTGCAAATTGATTTAGTCAAACATCTTCCTCCCAACATATCCAAAATTAATTCAAAATTGAGCAAAAATTTAAATGAGTCAGATAAAACTTTAAACCTCTTAGAAGAAAATAGGTATAAATATTCATAACCAAGAATTAGGTAATGGTTTCTTGGACTATACCTAAAGCACAAGCAGTCAAGGGAGAAAAAACAGATAAATTAGACTTTGTCAAATTTAAAAACCTTTTTGCTAAATTTAAGGGATATTATAAAGAGAGGACAATCCACAAAATGAAAATACTTGCAAGCCTTATATTTAATCAAAATTATGAATCCAGAATATATAAAGAGCTTTAAAATAAAAATGAAAAAGACCACACACACACACACACACACACACACACACACACACAAATACATAAATAGCTAATAAATACTTTGAAAGATGCTCAACATCATTAGTCATTAGGGAAATGCAAGAAAAATCAATGAGATGACACTTCACACACACCAGGATGTGTATAATCAAATGGACAGAGTAATATATTTTAGCAAGGATGTGGAGAAACTGAAACCGTATGCTTTGCTGATCAGAATGTGAAATGGTGCAGCCATCTGGAAAGTAGTTTGGCAGTTCTTCAAAATTTAAACGTGGACTTACCATATAACCCAGCAATTGCATTCCTAGGTATATACCCAAGAGAACTAAAAACATATTTTCACACAAAAACTTATAAAGGGGTGTTCATAGTAGCATTATTCATAATAGCCCCAAAGAGAAAACAACTCCAGAGCTCATCAACAGACAAATGGATAAACAAGTGTAATATATCTATACAATGGAATATTCTTCAGCCATAAAAAGAAATGAAATTCTAATATATACTAAAAGGAAGAAGCTGGAAAATACACTAAGTAAAAGAAGCCACATACAAAGAGCCACATGCATATGACCCATTTATATGAAATGTCCAGAACAGGCAAATCCACACAGACAGTAAATTAGTGGTTGCCAGGGGATCAAGGGAGGAGAAAATGGGAATGAATGCTAGGAGATGAAATTGTTATGAAATTATATAGTGGTGTTTATTGTATAATTTTTGGAATATACTTTTTAAGAAATCACTGGATTGAATATTTTAATGAGGGGAATTATAAATATGTAAACTATATTCAGTAATAAAAATGAAAAATCTATTGATATATTAGACAGTATTGACATATCTTAAAATAGTTTTATTGAATGAAAGTAAGTATACTTTCTTTATTGTTCCATTTATATATTCTAGAAAAGATGAGCTAATCTATTATGACAGAAGGCAGTTAAATATGGATCACTGGTTGCATGTTGTAAGGTGCGACAGGAAGGAAAGATTACAAAGGGGCATCGGTAAACTTCTGAAGATGATGGATGTGTTCATCATTTTGATTGTGGTGCCGGTTCTGAAGTTGTGTACATATAACAGAACTTAACAAATTATACCTTCTGTATACATGCAACTTATTATATATTGATCATTTCATAATAAAATGGTTAAATGAAAAAAATATACACCAAACCTACTGGTGGTGAGTAAATCTTCAACCAAGAGAAACAGGTCCAATCCTAAAAAAAATCACTATTAATATTTTAGCTTATACAATTTTTATGATGAGTGCATTAGACTTGATGAGTCCAAATTTCTCAGAGAAATTTATGTTTGTAGTACATGAGCCTCAAAATCAGACCTGTTTCATCATAAAAACTCAGGTGCTGACCAGTCTCTTTTCCACAAACCTCTACCATTTTCATATAGATGGGCTATAAAGAGAAATACAATTAAAACTGAATTTTTATCCCAGGGAGGTCCTCATCAAGCTCTCTGCTGCCCACTCCAAGTCTGGGAAAAAGTAGAGGAAAGATGTATCCTGAGGAAATTCTCAAATCTCCACCAGTGAGAGCTTCCAGCCTCTGTCTTTTGCCTACTGACAGCAGGGCTGTAGACTTGTCCATTCAGTTCTCAAATCAAGGCTTCAGGCCTGCTGCCTATGTGGAAGTGGAGACACCTCATCCAGAGCATCAACTCCCAGACTCCTTGGAGTTAACAGCATCCTTTATCGTTTCTCTCTGTGCTAGGGTGAAGCCTCAACTCTCAAATGTGTTAAGGTATATGATGATGGGCAAAGGGAAAAATAATAATTTCATGAAAACCACTGGGGAATCACTAGTTGGCAGCCAGCCACAAGAATCAATGTCAAACTTGTTTCTGCTCAGAGGGACAAAAAACAGACATTATTTACTTTAGCAACCTTAAGAACGGAGAACAACTCAGCTCTCTTAATTTGAATACCAGAAGAGATGAGTACAACTTTTGGGCAAGCCAATATAATAGCAAGGTAACTGCTCAAAGTTAGCAGAATACTAAGTTTATCACTTTTATTTCAGAAGAAATCACATAAACATTTTAACAGGCTCCTGGATGTGGGCAATTACAGGAATCTTTGGTTCAAAAAGCAGTGAGCACAGAAAACAAGACCACAGGTATCTATAAAGACACCTAAAAATTATGCTCTAGATAAAGTTCCATGAGAAAGTAGGTCTTTGTGTTTAACCCCAGTACCTAGAGCAGTACCTAACTGTTAAGTGGCACTCAATAAATGAATGAACAAAGTATTCTGAACTTCCAATGACAAAATGACCTATTGCCATTGAAGTCCAGAGTTCAATTAAAAGGACTGGATCTTGCGTGTGTGTGCGTGCACACGTGTGTATGCATGCCTGCGTACTACAAGAAGAAAAAACAGTCATGTATTGAATTAGAGTCTCAAATGGGTTTGTGGCCTAAATATGGTGAAGAGTCACTTGTTTAGACCTAGGAATCACCATTGTAAAGCTTCCTATTTGATACTAAGGGAAAAAAGATAATTTTGGGGATACAGCTGATTCCACTTTGAAAGAGTGACATAAGAGCTGAGGGTTAACATAACCCGATATTTGTTCCCAAGATTCAAAATTCTTTTTCTGCTTAAGTCCCTTTGCCTGAAATTCTCTTTCTCTGACCTTCTTAGTGGCAGGGTCTATCTCTCCTTTCAGCAGAGAGGAATTCCTCATCATGACATTTTAATGCTTCTCACCCATATTACACTATCTCTTACCAGCATATATTGTCCTCATAGTGCTGGCACATTCTACTAACATTTTTTTAATTTGCTTTTAATCTGATTCTTCCAACTAGAATCTAAGCTCCGGAAAGAGAGGAATCTAATTGATCTCGTCCTCTGTCAAATGTCCAATACTCAAAACAAAGACTGGCACAATATAAACACATAATAAACATTTATGATTAAATAAATGAATGAATGAGTTTGAGTATTCTAACTTTAAAATGAAAGCTAGCTGTATTCTTCAAATACAATAAAAATCTGGCTGGTCTCAACTACAAGAATAAGTAAGGATCCTATCTAGCTCCCAGTCCAGGAATTATAAAGATCCTTTCCCTCCACAATACCTTTCTTGTGACACTTTCATTCCATTCTAGCAGTTCAATATTTTTTGAACATTTACTACAATCCAAAATTTTTATTAGGCCCTGAAGATAGAAAAATAAAATAAGGCTTTCTGTTGTTTTCCCCTGTTTGGAGATCAAAGGAACATGAAAAGAGATGAAACCTGAATCAAAAGACATCATCTCTAGGTAGTGCTTCCAACCTGCTTATTGCAAGAGAAGAATTATGTAAATGATTAAACTCAAGTTTGGGGATAGTCTGTGAATTTTAATTATCTCTACTATCCCTGTCTTCCATTGCCATGGATAATTGAAAGTTGGCCATATTGCTAGGTAACGCTTCATTCCCTGCATAACTTGGCACTTAGAAAATGTTTTGCAAGAGAAGCAATTACAGCAACTGTCTCGTCTGGGGTGGGTGGAGGATGGATAGAAACTGATTCTTGATGATATTTTTGCTCTTTCATTGTATTTATAAGATGGATTCTTCAAACTAGTTTTGAAAACCTTCAAATATGCATATGCTCAGTTGCTGTACCTACTGGCCTGTGTGAGGAGAGAGGGGTATTGCAAGAGATATGCATTATCCCAGCTGCAGTTACTTCCTTCCTTCCATAGGGCTCTGAGAGATGATCACTATGGTTCCTGACTTCCCCCAACATATGTCTACCAAGAAAGTTATGTTCAAGATATGATTAAACAAAAATTTGAAGACAAAAAAAAAAAAATGAAATGTAGCTTTGGGAGAATTCTGAGAAGGTGCTGGAGTAAGTTTGTTTGCCCTGTAGATTTATTGGTGCTTTGGTGGAAAAAAACTTAACAGATTTTTCAAATTGTTTAAGCACCACCTTTGTTCATTTCACTACTTTTCCCCAACTACCTCGCTTCCTAAGTCAATGCTTTGTCACTTTAACACAGTCAGTTTAGACTTTCTAAATCATGGCACATGAGATAATCACTCTAAAGCGTAAATGCCTGAGTGGCATTCTGCTGTGTTCACCGCCTCCATTCTAATGACCATGCCCAGTCTTCTAAGAAGGTAGCTGCACAAATACCATTCTGACCCTCTGGCAGAGGTAAAGCAGAGACCATTTTCCAGCAAGAGGAATGAGCAGAAATTTTAGTCCTGAGCTCAGCAGGATCCATTCCTTGTCATCAATATAACTGTGTTTCTTAACATGTCAGGTGGTACAAGGATGGATCTCTGCTGTATATAAGGCATGGTTCAGAAAGTATATCAAATGCAGATGTCCGGGTCAGAGCAAATAAACTCATAGGCCCACAAAAAGCCATCGGATTTACAATTAATAATGTCAATACTTTCAGCTGTGTATGTCTGATGTTTTTTGGTTTCTCTTTCAAATTCCTCACTTTCTGTTAAAATTTTTAAAAAGAGAAAAATACTTTTAAGCTTAAAGTTATGAATTATGGTATGAGTAAGATTCTTTGACCTCTCATTACTTAAAGAGCTATTCTCAGGCAAGTGATTATTGCACATTTGTGTGACATCTGATTTTTTCTTTTATAAGAATAAAAAACAGATTTCTCGTGTAATTATTAAAACCATTTTCTTCACCATCATCAGAAACTAAGAGCCGTCCTACTACACAAAATAATTTATGAAAATGCTATGTAGATGGACGACTGACAGAATACTGAAAACGTCGCTGGCCCTCACGCCTAGGTTCATATCTTCTGTTGTGGGCTCCCAGTGTCCTGTACATCTCCTCTGCAGAACTTAGGACAATTGATTATTTGCGTGCCTTTTGCTGACTAAGCTCTGCATGTATATCATTATGCTAAGTGTTTTGCAAATATTATATAATGTAATCTTTACAAGAACCCTGTGAGCTCAATACTTTCATTAAGTCAATATTATAGAAATGAAAAATGTGTCTGAGCTATGTTAGGCAGCTTGCTCAAGGTCACATACTTTATAATTTGCAGTGCCCTGATTGACTATGGGTTATGTAACCTCAATGGACACAAGCTTAACCACCACGCAAAAAATTACTTTCTAGTTGATAAACCAATACTGAATTTTTTAAAAAGGCATTTTCAATTACTCTCTAGCGGTAGGTTAATTGAAGAATCCAATGCATGACAGTTATCCACATCTTGGAATGGACTCCTCACTACCGATTAAGGAATAACTGCAAAATGCAACAATCAGCAAGTTCAAAAGAGTAGAGCCACACAAGATAGGAGCAGATTGCAAAAAGTATGCTGGAGGATGGAGGCAGTTGATGGGATTTGGTTTTATGTTTATATACATATGTGTGTGTGTGTGTATATATGTGTATATATACATATATACACATATACATATATATACTTGTGTGTGTACATATATATATACACAAACTTTAATTTTATTGTCATTTCTAGATTTATATAAATAGATACGCTGTTAGTTTTTTCAAAAATAACAAAGGAAGAATAATCATCTCAAATCTTGCCACTGAGAAATAACAATTGCCAACATTTAGTACACTTCAATCAGGATGAGGAGACATCTTGTGATCTTGTGAATCATTCTATTAGTGTAGACAGATGACTGATAGGCAAACGATACTGTTATTTAGAAAGACACTGAACATTGACCCATGTTCTCCATACTTTTAAAAATAAAATACTGAGGTAAATTTCAGTTAAAGTTAACATATGTAACAAAAATATTAGCTTTTAGCTAAACTAAAATAGTTACTAAATTAAGAAGTATTTTTTAACAGTAAAAGGTATCGTTAAAATAGCTCAATATAAAATTTAATTAAAAACCATGAGAAATATTGAGATTGAAAGTTTTTAACTATATAACCTTAATCAAGCTTAAATTGTATCATCAACTCTGCTATAAAAGAGGAAGAACTTGATTCCCCTTCCAATTTTCTTAATTATATTAAAATTTTTAAACTGTCAGTGTTCTTAACATATATATTATCTTCTGTAATCATTATTTTAAATTTATTTAAAATTGACTAAATGCTCACTACAAGTCCTTTTCATACATATTAATCCTAAATTCTTCATTATGAATCAATTCCTCTGTGGGTTAGATTTCAGTATATAGATATTTTTTATTCTCCAACAAAAAATGGTGGGCACTAAAATGGCTGAATTCTTGCCTTTTGAGAATGTCTGTCTCCTGGATTTATTTAAATAACAAGGTCAATTTAACAGCATGTAAATTATTTGTGATACTATGTTTCATTCAAAAAAATAATGTAAGCTGCTGTACAGTTGCCTTTTCTGCCTAGAAAATGAATTTTTCTGTGTCCCTGAAGATCACCATCCCCAAAATGTCTTGATTTAGATCTTTCAGTTCTGTTCCCACACCAGTAGTTTATTATGTATTTTCTGAAATAGAGAATCAAGTTTTATTTCAGGAATATATTTTTGATATTATTAAACAAGTGTTATGGTCTGTTTTGTTTTTAAGCACTTAGATGTATTTTTTAGAAGCTGGAGTAATTTCATTATTTCTAGGTGTTTGTGAAAATGTCTTAAAATAACATCCTACTTTTAACTTTTCTGTAGATTTCCTCTACAAGATTCAAGGTGATCTGATTAAGTCATTGATACCATCAACTAAAAGATGTATCATCATCACCTTAAGAACTAAGAATAAAAACATGTGTCACTTATACAATGCTGTTTATTATTAGATGTGGTGCAATTTAAGAGGTTAAAATGTGCAAAAGTAGGTCTCAGAATTGATAAAATATAAAACTGTTCTCATTTTTCAGGTAAAGAAATCCAATCAAGTTTGGTACAAAGATTGGACCGCTTCACTGAAGAGACTGAGTTAGTTACTGATCAATCCAGAAGCCTCTACTCCCATATCATCTAACTTCTATCCTAATTTTTCTTCCACCAAATGGCTCCCTGCATTCTAAAGTATGTGTAGGTAGAGCACAGAGCTAGAAACCTAAGCTCAAAATAAAAATAACAAAAAATACCAAAGTAATTTTATATACAAATATCTACTTTTCATATTGATCTCTGATATTGGAGTACTTTAAGTGAGGCACATGTAACCTAAAGTCTACATTTTCTTTGCTACATTTTCTTCCATTCAGTTGTGGATAAAATTAAACTAATAGTCTATTGATTTTTTCATGTCCAGCATTTAAAATAGCCTATTACACTGCAGTTGCACCTTTATTGTCTGATATTTTTATCTCAAGATTGATGGAAATTCTATGACTTTTTAACTAGTGAGTTCTCTTTGCCCAATTGTAGATTATTAACTAATCTGAAAGTGATTAAGCTTTAAATGGACATGAATAAACTCTCTTCACTGAGAGTAGTTTTTAAATATTTTCATAAGCATCAGAAAGAAAAAAATCTTGACATGAACAATAAGATCAGTGGCTATTAAGAATAAAATATTAAAAGGATACTGTAGCTAATATTGAGTATAACCTACCCTTCCCCAAAAAATTAGTTTAGAAAATTAATTCAGTACCCAAAGCTTTCACTGCAGATTGAAGATATGGTTTCATTTCCCAGCTCGAGCAAAAATTACTGTGTGATATTTGGCATATCAGTCAATGTCTCTGAGGCTGAATTTCATGAGCTCTCCTAGATACAAAGTAGATAGAAAAATGCAGCCTCTAGCTGAGCAGGTATAAACACAGGTAAAACAAATATTATTACTTAAAAAAGAATGAGAAAAATTTATATTGGTGTGTACATAGCAATGTCTGGCACAGAAAGCTACAAAAGTTGCCTTCTAAACTTAAATAAAAACTGAAACATATAAATGAAAATAATTTTAAATAATACCAAATTTGGTAAACACTTGTTTCTTCAGATCTCTTATAAAATTTTCAGGCAGAAAGTAATAGCTTTTTTTTTTCCTTACTGCTTCATGATCATAATACTATAATCGAAAGAAACTCAGCCAAGTTCAGTGAAATACTTGAGTCAACTAGAATTGTTGCAATCATTTCATTTAAGCAACTTATGATGCAATTAGTGACACAGGTGAGGGCATTTAAAATGAATGTTCATTTTTATCTTGCTCCATTAAAATAAAGAGGCATTATGTTGAAGCAAGATGATTATCTCTAAGGTATTGTTCTTTCATCAATATTTCCAAATTTCCACATTTAACCCACTTCTAAGTTCTCTCAGGGTTTGAGTAAAGAGTATGATACTTGAATTGCTTTAGCTAATCATAGCCCCTGATGGGAAGGCAGGAAAGCAGTGCAAAGTTTTGAGCAGCTGAAGGTGCAATTTGGCCTGGCATGAACCATCTTTCCTGAGATTCAAGAAATGAAAGGGAAAACAAAATGAAAAAAAAATAAATAGATATTTTTTGAACTAATGCACTTTTAAGATAAATTTTAAAATCTCCTTGAATGAAAATTTTTCAGAATTTATGCATCCACAGCATGTGGTGCAAGTTTTGACTTTTTGATATTCTGAACAAGTTTTGAACTGCATTTAAACAAGAATTGAGGAAGAAAGCAACATCTCCTCTCAAAATATCCTAATTGATAGCCCTTATACTTCAGAAAACATGCAATCTGTGCGCAATTTTTTTGAGTGGCAGGAATTATGGCTATGGATGAGGAGACTGGCACATCCTCTCCCCGCCCCCAAAAAAATGACAGACAAAAAATTAAAATTAAAAAAAGAAACAATTTTAGTGCTCTAAAAATCAACCTAAGGCAGACAACAATCTGAAAAGTATTTATGGTTTATAAATTAATGGATATTGAGTAAGAACAGTGGAGATCTATGGCATTCTGGCCTGCCGTCTTATTCCCCACCCTACCAGCTCAGCATAGTGGTTCTGCCAGGATGGGTCAGATTCTACTCAGCAGGCAAATGGGATTTACTTTATATGGAGTTACAGGTGACATCACACATAGCAACACTATGACTGGAAGTGACTGCACAGGTAGGTAAGTGGAGGAGGTCAAAATATCGTATCTACTAGCTTGATATTGTGTGGCTAGGAGGCAAGCCATTTTCCTGAGACTGATCACATATCCACAAGCAAATAGAGTGAGCCCTTCTATTCACACAATCCTGCTCAACTCTGAGCTGCTAACTTGTGCATAGGAGACTTGAAAGAGTCTGGCAGGGCATACTTGAAAATGGCCAGAACCTTGAATGAGTTCCTTTACCTACTCACTGCCTACTGGCAAAAGTTGAAAGCCTTATAGAGTTTAAGCAAAACATCAATGCAACCATTGGCTGACTATGCAGCTTCTCAAACACATGGGCAACCACTAGGCTGTGAGGCTTAACATCAAAACAAGCATATATAATTGAAGCAGAAACATAAATATATCCAAGTAATATATAGAACAATAGTGGCAAAAAAAGGAAAAGAAATGAAATTATACTAAAATATGATTTGATAACTTAACCAAAATTGACTTAGTATTAATCTGAAGTAGCTTGTGATAAATTAATATGCATATTATAATCCTTAAAATAACCAAACCATTCAGAAAATAACTAAGAAAAATACATTTAAAAATCAACAGAAGAGTGGAAATGTTACACTTAAAAAAAATATTTATTGAGGACAAAAGAATGCAGTCAAGGAAAAACAAATACAATAAATTATAGGAAGTATCTAGAAAAAAGTACAAATGATAGAAATGACCCCAACCATATCAATAATTACTGTGGGAATGGTCTAAATCAACAGACATACATTGTCAGACTACATATGAAAATAAAAGAGCAGATAATGCAAGTCTTGGCTCTATAATCTTTCAGTGGTCTCCTACAAATTCCTGTATAATCTGGCTCCCCCCTGCCTCTCTAGACTTATTCCAGATCCCCCTGGGTCACTGAATTAACCTGGTATTAAAATACCTCAACCTTAGATAATGCTTTGCATCTTAAAGTATTTGCCCTTGTTTACATTAATGAAATATTCTTCCCCCAACCCCCAGATAATTAAATAACTTATTCCTTCATTTCAGACAAATGATACCTCTGCAAGGAGACCATCACTGAGTCCTCTAACATAGTAAACTCTGTCAGCCTATGTTCTCTTAGGTAACTTTAGTCTTACTATTGAATAATATATATTAATAATCTGCTTATAAATTTTGTCCCTTCTAGAAGATAAATGACATGAAGGAAAGCCCTTTGTATCTTTATTGTGCCACTGTGTTCTCAGGAACTACAACAGTGCCAGGCACTGAGTAGTTTCTCAATAAATATGTATCTAATAAATGAATGAATGATAAATAGTAACTCTTCAAAAGATTCAGGTAGTATTATAATTGAACAAGATCTTAGGAGATTTGACACAACACTGGCCAATAAAAATAGCACCATGATCAATTTTCTATTTATAATCAAGAGATTTAACTATAATCCTCACATCTCTTAGTGGTTATTTAAAAATCAAAACAAATTAAACAAAACAAAAACAAGAAAACTTTTCTATTGGTAACATGTACACAGACTATACAAACCCTTTTCTAAAAATGAAATGGAAAATAAGTTCAATCGTTTTCTATATAAATTCATTACTGATTTACAACAATTTCTGTTTCAGTATTAAACTCAGGATAATTTACCTCCCTTAGGGAGTCTCATGGATCTTGTAGGATGTCTACACATAACACTACTTTCATAAGAGAACAGAGATTTATCCCTACAAACAATTAATCGCGGCTTTCTGGAACTGCTTTACAGACACAGTCTTCCGATAGCTATTTATCACCATCCTGATAAATCGCCTTGTTATACAGTTTAACTGTTTGCAACTTGAATTTTATAATATTTCACACACACTTTGTAACTACAAAGCTATAAGTATGATCTATCCAAAAATTCAATCTTATAAACTGCTGTGGGAACAAGAAGCAAGCCCCTGGTTGTAGAGTTCCTATTTTTGACTACAGGATTTAAATCCTTCCAAGATCGAGTTACATTTGGAGGGACTTAGTGAGGGCTGGTAACAAATACCCACAGTGATAATTCTAGGTTCTATAGTTAGATAGAACATCCTGGAAAGTTGTCTTTTTTAATTGACCCCATCCTAGGAGAATTCATTGGGAGATCCCCTAGCTGAAGTTTCCTTTGTGTTTCCACTTGGCCTTGTCATCCATCCTCTCTTTCTCACTGGCTTCCAGTGATTCTTAAGAACCTGTTTGAGGAGGAGGATGGGAGACAATCGCCAACCAAACAATGAATTTATATTATAAAAGCATTTAATAAAAGCTTAAATCCTTTTACATTAATCGAGCTTTTTTGGAGGTGGGAATAGAGTTTGGAAGAAGTTAAATAAATTAACTCTATGTCATTTACCTCCCACATCATCACTAGAATGAGAAAGACACCAACTTAAAACAAACAAACAAACAAAAAACTCACCGAACTGTAAAAATGCTCTTAGAAGTGTTTTTTTTGGAGGCCTCTCATCACCACCTCAGTTGCCCCAGCCTCAGTCAGGCCTTCCCTCCTTCACTGGCTGTTCCCAACCTCTGGGGGCCTGTGGGCTGTCCCTGCTTTAGAAACAAGTCCTCATTAAGATCCTTGACCACCATCTGGCAGAAATACTCAGCCTCATCCTTCTCCTCCTTTTCCGCCTGCTTCTCTTCCTCTTCTCACTGGTGGGCCCCCTCTGCTTCTGGAGGAACCTCAGGGTCCTAGGCATCACTCTCCCCACACCTGTGCTCTTGTCCTCTTGACGCCCAGCAGGCTCCCCTCTTGCTGCTCCCGCTTGCACTGGATGTCCTGGGCCTGCCTCTGGGCCTGCCTCTGGGCTGTGAGCTGTAGCTTCTCTTATTTGGCTGCCAGGGTGACCTGGAGCTCTTGCAATATCTTGTGCATGAAATTATGGAACAGCACACTCTCGCATGACCTGCAGGTAATCCAAAGTCCAGTATTGGTGGGCTGCTCAGTGACAACGTGGGGGTTGGTGGGCAGCTCAGAAATGCCATGTTTCCCATCAGGCTCAACCTCACTCTCCGCCAGCACCACACCCGTGGACACCAGCTCCTGTTGTTGTGCAGGCGACTCATGTTGGAGAACTTCTGGAGAAGCTTCTCCATCCCATGACCTATGCCCACAGGAATGACTCTGAATGATGGCTGGATTCCAGCTCCTGGGAATGAGGGTTGCAGCTGACGAGAAGGCAGCACCTCATGGTATTTAGGTTCCCCCTGTGCACGCAGATGAGGCGAAACAGGTTCTGGAAGGTGGAGGCCATGAGCCTCACGTGCATCCCATGGGATCTGAAGCTGTTGCACAAGAAAAGGGATGCAGGGGACCGGCCAACTGCTTCTCAAGCTTGCAGCGTCCACCCAGGGAGGAGGCCACAGCTCTCAGTAGCATCCAGAAGGTCCTGGCGGGGCCTCCAGGAAGGCGCTTGAGCTTCAGGTAGATATTAGTCTCTCTTTTGCTCAAGACCAGGAAGTGTGTGGCCACGAGGGGCCCAACCACTGGTTCATCATCCTACAGAGAGTTTTTCTTCCAAACCGGTGGCGATGGTGAGCAGCTCCACAACCCACTGCAAGCCCAGGCGTTGCTAACGCACCCCGAGGCCCGCGCGATCCCATGCGAACAAGTGCGGCTGCGCGCCAGGTGCCCCGCTCTGCGGAATTGCACCTGGGCGCCTGCGCACGTGCTTCCCGTGCCAGGACCTCCCCGACCCCCCAAAGCCACGCCCCCCTCCTAGGCTGCTCCAGCGCTGATGACCCACACCTGCCAGAATAACCGGTAACCCACTGTGCTGTTATATACACAAGTGGCTTTTAAAATCTCAGAAAAAAAATGAGATTTCTGTTTGTTACTTTCTTGGGTATGAGATGGGGTGTGTTGGGAAAGGCAGATCAGAGTAAAATGAAGTTCTGGTTAAACAGGCGTTGCTGTGGGGAGGTTTGAAATCCCTTCGCCTGACAGATGCTTAGAGCAAATGCTTCACTCCCTGCTCACCTTTGCATGTTATTCAGAATGCACACACCCCTACCTCACCCCAAACGGCTGATGGTACTTTCTTGAATGTAAAAAGGTATTTTCTTTGGATTGTCACTCATCGTTCCACCCCTGGCCATTGGCAGCTGTTACACACAAAATTTCTTTGTTGAGGTTCCATCACCCCTCCACATGTTCTTTTGGTCAGTGTTTTAAATGACTTCAGACTAGCTCCCCAAGTCTCAAACATCAGGTACTGGTGAAACATTTCTGCCTTCTTGTCTCTGGCATCGCTGTAAATGTAGCTATAGCACAACATAGACTTGGATCTCCTTCCCTTCTTCCCTTCCTTCCTGTCTCTCCCCCACTCCCTCTCTTTCCCTCCTGTTCTCATTTTCCCTCCGTTCCTCCCTCTCTCCCTTTCTCTAGCTTATCACTTTAGAATTTTATATTTGATTTGATTTGGTCTTGGTTTAAAATCGACCTATTATAAACACATCACTGAAAAGTGATGTCTAGGATTTAACCCTAGGTCAACCTGACTCCAAAGCTTCTGCTCTGCAAAGCTTCTGCTTCTGCCCCCAAACACAAAAGCATGTTCTCCCACCTCTCCCTATTTCTACTGACATCATCTTGCTTCTCTGACCTCTTTAATTGCTCTAAGGAAGTGTTCTTGCCATTCTTCAAAAACTTTAGTTTGATTTCTTCCATATTAACTCTTAAGAACCCACTAATATTATGCCTCTTCTCCTCTTTTCTTTCATGTTCTTTAACCAGGAAGTTTCTTTGTGAGAACATCTGTATGGCAATTGATTTTATCACACATCTTGGAATATGACAACAGTTGTTTTCTTTCTCAGACCTTGTATAATTAGCAACTTAGTTAATATCAGAAATGTTCATCTGAGCGTTCTATATGTCCTATTTTTTTCAATAAACATTTGGCTGCCGAGTAGCATAATTCATTCTGTTTTGCCTTTGACATATACTCAATCACAAACTAGGAAGTCAGATGAGCATATAATTACTGAGGGTTTGATAATTTCAATAATTCCAACTTTATTTAGTTACATATTTTTAAAAACCAAAAGAATGATAGTCTAGTGTATGCAAGAAATGTTAACGAGGAGTCAGAAGACTAACCATAGTGCATATAATAGCTATTCTAACAGGTGTAAGATGGTATCTCTCTGTGGTTTTGATTTGCATTTTTCTAATAGCTAGTGATGTTGTGCATCCTTTCATATGTTTATTGGCCTGACTTCAAATTATACTACAAAGTGACAATAATTAAAACGGCATAGTATTGGCAGAAACATTTCAGTCTTACAGATAAGAAAACTGAAGCTAATTAGTGCTAACTAGCTTTCTCTGAAATTTTGCTTAGTGAAAAAAGAAGTATCTAAGATTTATATTTACCTCCATCAGTCTATACTCTGTACCTCAGGTTTCATCCAGTAAACCAAGGTCCAACAGACTTTTCCTCTAAACAGCCAGTTATAAATATTTTAAGCTTTGCAGTTCATATTTTCTCAGTTACAACCACTCAACTCTTACTTTAGGGGGAAAAAAAGCCATAGACAACATGTAAACAATAAGCAGGGCTGTATTCCAATGAAATGTTATTTATGGACACAATTTTAATTTCATAAAATTTTCACATCATGAAAAATTTTCAACTATTTGAAATATAACAAATATCATTTGCTTATAAGTTGTACAAAAACAGGTGGCAAGCTGGATTTGGCACATGGTCTATAATTTCTCACCCTCTGCACTAAACTATATTAAACCTAGGCAGTCAGAAAAGGATTGAAGTTTGTATTTCAGTGGTAAGACATTGCAATGAGATCTTTTTGCCTTCAAAATGTAGACAGAAGTGATTTTATGGCATCGGAAATAGATACCCAGCAGACAGAGATAAATGCAAAACCAAAATTCAAAATAAAAGTCAGTAATGGTAAATATTTGAGAGTCATTCCCATAAAGTTATAACTCAGGCTGAAATGATCGTTGAAAATGTGACTTTGGAAATGGCCAGAACTATTCAGGGGAAGGGGAGAAAGGAGCAACAGAATGTGGCATGTGTATGAAGATATCAGTGAAAAGGACATAAGAATTATGAACAAATTCATGGGAAATAGGGAAGGAGATAGTTTCATGAAAGAGGAGCAGAGACTTTAAATGCAAAAGGACAAGGCAAAAATCTATGGCTCCATTTAGCACCTAAGTTGGTGAACTATGACTTCAGAAATGAGTCACTATAGAAAGGTTAGTGTGAGAGGCAGGTTACAGATGCATAAGAAGGAGGCAGAAGAAGATCTGGCTTTCCATCAGAAAATAGCTTTTTAAAGAGAGACACCACATTTAAGTTATCTAAAAATTTAATTCTTAATAAATGCTGTTTTACTGAAACTTTTATATTTCATAGGTGAGCAATGACAGTAATGGCTAACTGAGAGACAAGGTGTTTTTACACTGACCTAAACTCTCTGCAAAGACTTAAATATTGCTCAGGTTTGGTTGTCATATTCTGGGAATTCCATGAGTTTTTACCCATCCATTAGAATTTTTCTCATGTAATTGCAGTTTTTAATTCAGTGTGTTTTAATATATATGTCATATCTATAATTTGGAGCTTGCGGTAAATCTACCATTCTTCCATCTTTAAATGACTTGCTTATTCAAATTCTGGCCCTTAAATTCTCTTTGCACAGGAGAGGACATTGGATTCAAAGTAGCTCCAGGGTTGATATTTTCAGGGAAAGAGAAGGTAAAGATAATGGAAACATGGAATGTGGAAATACACCCCCTCTGGAGCATGGAAAGTTTTTCAACAGAACATATAATCTATGAATTGATTAGGAGTAAATTGTTTCTAACTTAGGGTCCCAGAAGGAAACAAGGCAAATATTGAAAAGACATTAACTTGAATAATTACAGCGATGTGGAGAAGATTAAGAGAAGACACAAGGCATGGTTAACAAAAGCAAGAAGCTGCATTTACACTGGGGGCTGAAGTGCCAAGTAGACAAAATAGTTTCCAGAATTCAGTGAACCCTAGTGTTATGGAGGAGGGTCAGGGTCCAGAAGTTTCAATCGTGGAAGGACACAGCAACTGCTAGAGAGACAGCCTTCTAGAAAAAGTACTGCATTCCAAGATAACTTAGCAGTTCTTAGGCATCTAATAAAATGGCTACAGACATGATCTTCGCTTGTAAAATATTCGCAGATGTTGAATTTTCAGATATCTAAAAATAATTTAACGTAATGGTTTACTAATTTGATTAGAGTACATTAGAACATATTGTGATAAATACATATCACTTGCTATTTTCTGAATTAGGATACATTGCTATTTCATAAAATACTAATTTCTCCTGTAATCATCACATGTTTATAACCAATTTTAATATCTTAAATTGACTTAATTTAAAACTATTAACCCCAACAATTGTGGTGAATTGTTTGGGAAAAAAACAAATCTGAACTAAACCAATTTATATTTATTTTTCTTCTTTTATATGGCCTATATTTAACTACCTTAGAAAAGAGTAATTCATTGAGCCACTAAGTACCTATCTATATGTGTATCATAGTGTTTTTGTAGGCACTATGGAGGATACTAATTTAAAAACATTCTTAGCATGTGATCCCTACAATCAGTTTATAGGAAATAAAGTCATCTACAAAAAAATATAATAGAATTAATAATTGAGAAAGACTGGAGGAAAAGAGGTAAAGTGACAACTTCATGAAAGATGTGATATCTGAGCTCAGCATTTAGACTGGGATGTGCAGAGTGACAGGATATTTCCCAATTACAGGGAGCAGAGAAGATGCCTCCCCGCCAACTATGAGAACTGACAATAAGCAGCCCTGGGTACAACCAGCACCACTGTAAATAGAAATAAATCAGCAGCGATGCAGCCCTTGGGATGGATTGCTCTCTGGGAAAGTATCATTCTATCTATCAGATTCTATAATAATGGTAAAGTGACAATATCGAACTTTTAATAATGCAGAATAAGCACTTCGCCTTAAGATGCTGTGACCACAGAATTTGTAGCAAATCATAAAACATACTATGTGACCATCTCCCCAATAAATTCTTTCTCAACTTTTGAACATGATGTACTTTTTTCCAGTTTGGAACAGCAACAGTGTGTTTTATTTTCCTGGCATCTTGAGAAAATAGAATAATTTACATTGAAAATTAAGATGTGAGTTCTTATAAACAGCTGCAAACTTAGCTGTCACAAGTCAGTTTTTAAATTGCTAAAAGGTGGACTAATATCTGAAAAAAAAATAGAAGAAATAGAACACTGAAAAAGATATATACATTGTAAACCTGTTTAAATGATGCATATTCCTTAAGAGTCAACTATAATAGTCACCTAACATTTTCTTACCAGTATACACATAAAGGTTTTATTTTTTTTAAAAAAATTGTAATTAAAAATATCTACATGGTATTTATCAGCTTGAATTTGTATTATTTTATTTTACTTTTATTATTTTGACAACTTAGGCAATATCTGTTTGGCAACAACATAGACCTAGTATGATGTGATGCCTATCACAGGTAAATTTTGATTATCCATTCCTATTACAGAGTCCTCCTTAGAGACTGGCCAAGGCCTCTGTTGCAGATGTATCATGGGCCAACTTATTTCAATGTCCAGACCTGTTACTTTACCCCTGAAGAATTGTTCTCAAGACCACTCACCAATAAACCTTGTGGGTATAAATATCGGTGTGTCAGAGCCAATATCACAGAGAACCAAACCTAAGACAGATGTTCATTTTCTCCAAGTAGTAGATTCAATACAATCATAATAAAATTCAAATAGTGAGTGTGTGTGCGTGTGCATGTGCATGTGTGTGTGTGTGTGTGTGTGTGTGAAAATGTATGGATTAGAATAACCAATATAGGGAAGGAAAAGTTGGGGAATTTATACTATTTGATTTTGAGATTTACTCCATAAACTATAGTAATTAAGGTACGGCAGTATCAGTGTAACACATAGGTTAATTGAATGGAATTAAGAGACTAGAAATAGCACCATCCACAGAGTAAACTGACTTTTGATTAAAGCAATTCAGAGGAAAGGAAAGTCTTTCCAACACAGACAGTCTGCACCCACTGAGGCTGATGTGTGGAAAGATGAAGTACACATTCCCCAAACAGATCACTAAGAGTGATGACAAATGAGGCTAAAACTACTTCCATATTTTGGTTAATGAATCCACATATTCTACTTATTTGAGAAACAACACCATATAAGGACATTGAATTAGGGTGTACACTGCATCCTGGTTGGTTGTAGCACCATTCTGGTAGCATAAGATTTCAAAGTGAGAGCCCCAGCTGTGCCTTTGAAAGACCATTCCATCACTCTATCAGGGTTGATCTACATTTCCGGGGAGTATTGTAAGGGATGTGTCCAATTAATCCCATGGTCAGGCTCTCACTGCCTCATCATTCTGGCTCTTATGAAGGTCCGCATCCAAGATGTTGACCATTGATTTTTATTTCCACATATTCATCCTCTTCTGTAGTCTTCTCTCATACTGAATGGGACTAAGCTGTATAAGATACTGTGAAAATGATAGTGTGTGACCTCCAGAGTTTTTCCATATAATATGCTTCTCTCATTTTGCTCCCTACTAGATCATTTGTTCTGGGGAAAGCATTTGTCAAGTTCCAAAGAAGTGCAAACAATCTTATATAGGGTCCTCGTGGTAAGGAATTGAGACCCCTACCTACAAAAAACAGCACTTACTTGCTAGGTGAGTGATACATCTTGGAAATGGATCTCCAGATGCACACAGTCCTCCAGATGACTACAGTCCCAGCTGACATGTTGAATACAAATTTAGTTGGCATAATTATCCAGATAAACTACTCCCAGATTCTGACCCAAAGAAATTGTGCAATAAAATGTTTATTGTTTTAAGCCACTACGTTTTGGAGACATTTTTATGCAGCAATAGATAACTAATCTACCTATAAAGTGGGTCCCTTAATCTGAGGCTGTTTTATGTGTAATCCCATATATGCACCAAACACTATATAAATCATCAGTTAGTGCTGGATACAACCTGATAAGAAAGAAAGAAAAATCCAATCCCAGAATGTATTGATTTTAATAGAAATGAATCACTGGCCTTTCAAAAACAACCGAATGGCCATCTCTTAAATGGTGGTGCCATATTGGGAACTCAATGTAGGTTTCTGTTGATGGCAGGTAGACATTTGGCAGCAGCTACAGCTAACTCAGCCTTGGAGCCCATGCTGTTGGGGTTATGTATAGCATTCATTACTGCCATCATTGCTACTCCTTTCACATTCCCATTGTGCCAGCACTGAGGTGACCAATGAAAAATTAGCTAATGCCAACTGGGCAGGTCATCTTGCTTATTTGTGAATTCAGTTCCTATCTGTAGGCAGGTGAAAGGTGCCCCTTTGGAGACATCCTAGCATGCCCCATACTACTGGCCCCTAGAAAAAGTCACAGATGTGTTAAGCCCTTGAGTCTTTAGAAAGTTTATCTTTTCTTCTAAGGATTGTACATGTGTTACCAAGACCCCTAGAACACCTGCCACATCTTGCTCATTCATTCTGAATGACCTGATATATAGTGTACTTTGGACTATACTTTCATGTTATGGCCCAGTATATGGTCCATTCTAGTGTAGTGTACATTGCATGTACACTAGAAAAGAGCATGCTTTTTATAATTATTAGGCCTAATGTTTTATAAACTGTAATCAAGTTATGTGATAGCATGTTCAATTTTTCAATATCACTGTATATCACTATATCAACTATATCTAAATAACACTATTGATATTTTTGTTTACATTTTTTATTCTTTACAAAAAATGAGATGTTAAAAACTGTAACTATAAATGTGCATTTGTTGATTTTTCCATCTAGTCTGTCTTTGTTTTTTAAGGTAGCTTGTAGTTCTGTTATTAGATTCATAGACATTTAAGATTTCCATATCTTCTTGAAGAATTAACCATTTTATATTTCTGAAATGTTCCTACTTAACTTTATTCTGCTTTTCAAGTCAACTTTGTCTGGTGTTAATATAATCATGCCATATTTCTTATGCTTAGTGTTTATTTATTGTGTAGTTCCATCCTTTTACAGTCAAGCTAGTTGTGTCTTAAAGTGCTGACTCTTGTGACCACAAAATAGTTGGGTCTTGCTATTTTTATCCACTCTGACCATCTCCACCTTTTAATTAGAATGTTGAGTCCACTTACATTTAATGTCACTATTTAAATAGTTTGGTAAAAATCAACTATTTGCAATGTTTTCTGTAGTGGTACTATCTGGTTTTAGTTTTCTCTCCTTCCCTGACTTCTTCGAAGTTAATAATTTCTTTTTACTATCTACTTTATAGACTTTTTAGATACATCCTTTTATATTATTTTTAGTTTTCCCACGAGTGATGATATACATCTTAACTTACTAAGTTTGCCTCAATTCAATATTGTATGATTGCAAGTAAAATGTTAGAATAGTGAAATTCCAATTATCCTCATCCTGGTGCTATTTTTAAATATATTTTACATTAATTTATTAAGTAAATCTTACAATGTTATAGTTTTTTGCTTTAGTCAGTTGTTTTTAGAAAAAAAATAAAAGAAAAATGCATTTTACATTTATCTACATATTTATCATTTCCTTTGTTCTTCATTTTTTCTGGAAGATCTAAATTTCCATCTGCTGTCATTTCCCATCAATCTCAAATCTTCCTCATTTCCTGAAATTCAGATGTGCTAGTGACAATTTTTCTCAGCTCTCATTTATCTAAAATGTCTCTATTTTTCTCCTATTTTTAAATAACTTTTCCTTGCTCATATAATTTTAGGTTAACCATTGTTTTATATTCAGCACTTTTAAGATGTTGGGTCATTATCTTCTGTCTCCCTTGTTTACAATGAGAAATCTGCAGTCTTTCATGGTATCGTTCTGTATTTAAAATATTTACCATTGCCTACTTTTTAAGATTTTCTCTTTATTTTCAGTTTTCAGCAATTTAAGTACAGTGGGTGGTGGTATGATTCACTTGTATTTATCTTGCTCAGAAACAGAAGTAAGCAAGTGTTGATATGTTAATTGATGTTTCTTATGAATTTAGAAAATTTTAACAATTATGTTTTCAAATATTTTCATTGACCATTCCTTTTTCATCTTTTTCTGGGACTTAAATCACACTAGGTAACAGTATTCAAGATTAACTACTCAAGATCACCGAGTTAAAGTTTGCTTTTTTGATTTGTTCATTTTTCCACCATTTTTCCCAGTATTATTCAAATTGACTGACTTATATTGAATCTATCTCAAGTTTAATGTCCCTTTCTTTTCTTGACTTTTGTCCTAATAAATTCATCGTGTAAATTTTTTCAGATACCATATTTTTCAATTTTAAAATTTCTATTTGGTTTTTTATATAGTTCCTAATAACTTTCTGAGATTTGTCATCTTTTCCCTATTTATGACTAATTAGTTTTTTTCCTTAAGGTCTTTAAACATATTGATAACAACTGTTTTAAAGTCATATGCTAATTCCAACATTTGTGTTTATTACCTTGCTTTAAAACTGGCAATGGGTCACGTTTTCCTACTTCTTTGGTTATCCACTAATTTTTTAAAAATTTTATGCTTCATATGATGTCATATATTGACTATAATATATGACACCTTTAAAGGTATTTTGACTCTTTCGGCAGGCAGTTATATTGCTCACAGATCTTTTTGGACCTGCCAGACTTGGTTATATTCTTTGGTAGGGCAGATCTATCACCCTCTAGAGGTTGGCCTTGGAGTAGTTCCTGACCTTCAAAAGGTGTCCTCACTACTAAAGTGTGACCTTACTAGGATCTACATTGTACACTCACGTGCTCACAGAGGTCTTTCTATTCTAGCTAGGCTGGAATTCAGAATGTCATTACCCAGCACTGCACAGCCTCTTGTATTCTCATTCTGCTTTCAGCCTCACAGCAGGATATTTCTGCTAAACCTCAGGGAATCTCACCTTGTACATCTCATCTTGGCCAAGAATCCGACAGTGATCACACTGACTCCTGAAGTGCTCTCTCTGCACAGCTCTCTCCTTTTCAATGTTTGAATTCCAGCTGCTTAGGTAATCCACTCTATTGTTTTATCTGCAGCTTGGGAAAACAGGGTTGCTTAGTCTTCACCTCACTTTGGGGTAAAATATTATGTTGATCCTCCACTTTAAAAAAAATAACATATCCTTCAAAGTTTAATTTAAATGCCACAAAACTTTCTCATACCTGCTACCAAGGATTACAGACAGCTTTCCAGAAATCCTCTTTGTACAAATCTTAATAGCCTGTAGTTAGAAGCTGGCCTTGACTATAAATGTGTTCTTGTTTAAAAGTCCTTATTTAGAGCAAGTTGCACTGAAGGAGGGTAGGTATGTTTGTGATGATAAAATGCAGCAAGCATGGGTTTCGGTTTTCAAAGTTCGTAGAATTTAGTATTTTCTAGTCCTGACTTACATATCTTTATAAATTTATCTAACCTCTCTGAATATCAAATATGTAAAAGTTAATTAAGACTAATTACTTATTCTATATATCAAGTTGTCATGAGTATAAAATGAGATAATTTACACCAGTGAAATTATAACCAGTGAAGTGTCCATAAATACATTAGTTAAAATATTAGTTAAAATATCATTCTAATTCCTCAAAAGGTAAAATTTTTTGACAAGTTTTTTTTAATGGTAGTGAAAAAATGTCTCTCCTTGTAATATATAAATGCACACAAAATTCATAACACTGAAAGGTAATAGTTACTATTAAAATAAAACCAGATTTGTGTATTAAATTTTAAAAAATTGAACCTTGAAGAAAACAGAACACTAAAATGTTGAACTAGATTCCCTTGAACAAATGAAATATCAGAGATATCAACTGACAAAAGGCTGTATTTTTATAGTGCCGCTTACATACAAGAGCAATAAAACAATAGTAAATGATATTTTGGGGAGAATCTTCATCATGAAATAGACTATTTTGTTACTATAACCCCTTTTTATACAACCTTCTATGCATAATAAGATTACTCTCAGGTATGTTGGTAATGTGTAGAGGGCTCAAAGCAATATTATTCCAGGGGAAATAGCAAATTTTGCACCAGCCAAGGTGAGGAAAAGGAATAAAACTTGGTATTATCAGCACATTTAATCATTTATTAATGTAGTAGAGAACAAGAGTACTTATTCAACTCCTTAATAGAGAGCTTTTAGGAGATTTGCACCACATTGTGAATAAAACACTGTAAAAGTTCTTATATTTTACTTTCAATAGTAGTTCTTAAATGGTTATATTTATATAATGAGTTTTCAGCATAACAAGAGAGCATTGCTCCACTGGAGAAGAAAACTGGACACAGCTGAATGCTATGTGGCAAAGCCTTTTTAAAAAATTAAATAAGGATATCTAACAGGTTTAGTAACACACTGAACTTGGTAGAATACAGTCAGAAAATAATTTTATTTTTCTACCACCAGGACCTTCAAATATGTTCTTTGAGATCTCCATTCCCTCTCCCTAGATATCTTGGAAAGACAGATAACTTCTGGATATTAGAAAAGTATCTTTTTTTTTTTTTCAGATGAAAAGTCTAACATAATCTGAATCAAAATTAACCTTTCATACCATCCAAACACTTTCTTCCTATTTCCGTTCAATATTGACCAAATGTTTGGGAACAAACGAAAGGAAAGAAGGGTTTTTGACATGGTCACTCTCCACTCAACAGATTTTGTGAGGTGAGGAAGAGGGCAGAAAGGGAGCAAAGGCAATGAGCAAAGTCCTTTTATTTTGTTAATGGTATTCTCTGGTGACTGCTAAATCAGAAGTCCAAATGTCAGCTCTTTCATGGATGTGCTTTGGAGGATTCTTGGAGAGGCTTCACTCTGCACCATGATGCACTACATGGCTGACCTCGTTCAAATTCCCCTGTCTCTTCATTTTAACAGGTTATGCATGCTACCCTCACCTCAACACTCAAGACTCCTCTAAATATGACTCAGTCACATCTACTGAGCCTACAGGAGAAACACACTCACTCCCAAGCATCTTTGTTCTGCCAGATCTCAAAGAGTAGACCCTTTCCTCTGCTGCTTTCTTTCCTTCCTCTGCCATCCTCAGATGTGTCAGCTAGCTTTCGTTCTTTTAGATTATTTTGGGCAAGGAATAAGCATTCTTATGCATGCCCTCATGAATTTTCTTGCACTTCTCTCCAGTAGATGCAGTCTTAGTAATTTCTATAGTTCCAGCCCTGCTGTGAGCTGCGAGTCTCCCCTGTTGGAGAGGATCCTATCTCTAGGAGAGTTTTCCTTTGATCCTAATCACTTGGCCTGAGGTAAGGGAAAACACAGCCTTTCATTAATAGTAAGGGAACAGAGTGCACAAAACCCCTGTAATTTCATGTATTCTCTTCAAGGATACCTCTTTGGAAAACCTCTCTATTTTACTTACATATTTCAAAGATAGATTTTTTTTTCCTATATGGGAAACATTGCCTCCTCTTCAATGGGCCTAGCAGTGATGTTTGTAGACTCTCTTGTTAAAACATAGGAATACTCTCGACAATTTACTCAATTTTGGAGGAAATAGCCAAACTCCAGGACAAATACAAAGGTACCACCTCTCATTCTATTACACATTTACAAGCAAATTACTATATTTGTTTCTGACTTATTAGAATCAGATATAGATTTACCATGAAGTTAATTATGTTCAACTTTCAGTTCTCTTTACTGAATGAGCCCCTTCTGAGGCCCTATACTTAACTGTGAAATTGTAACTTTCTCTTTTTTTCTTAGAGATGGCCCCCAAATTATATAAAATTGAGGTTCCAAGAGGTTCCATTACCTAGAAGGATATATGTGTAAATTACTTAAAGCAAAGATTAAAATCATTTAATTTGCTCAATGTAGATTCCAATCTTTGTCTCTCTCTTACCAACTCACCTTCTAAACTCCTACTCATATGTGCATCTTTAACTCTTACTGGACTCTAGAGAATGATCTAATGTAATAATGAATTATGTGAGTTGATTTAAATACATGATAATTTACTGTGATGCAAATTTAGGTAGATTTACTAACATATTACAATCTCACTGACGAAGAGGCTTAATATGCCATCCCAAATAGGAAACTATTGCCATGAAGACTTTAATGCAGAAATAAATTTAACTTTAGGTTTTGTAGAAAGTTGGC
This sequence comes from Cynopterus sphinx, assembly GCA_030015415.1. NCBI lineage: Eukaryota > Metazoa > Chordata > Mammalia > Chiroptera > Pteropodidae > Cynopterus > Cynopterus sphinx. Next base: position 123,997,648 of record CM057383.1, read on the forward strand.
ATGGCAGTTGTTTGACAGACATAACTAACTTTATAGGTACTCAAAGTTGTTAACTAAATTAAGGTACATATTGGAGAACCATTGAGATATTGATCACAATGTGACAAAATGAGAAGATGTGCATATTAGTTCTCTGAATTTTAAATGTCTGCCTACTGTTTTAACATTGAGGAAATTATGGGTGTGGGCTATTGCTATTTGCCCTCAGCCAGCCTTGTATACTCCTGCATTCTTCCACATCCTCTAACTCTGTGGGTCAGATATAGCAAAGATGTTTAACTTTACCAACATTTGATGGGAGCTGCCTGGGCACTGTGTAAATATGGTATCTTCTGCTCCAACTGCCTCTTGATGTAGTCTAAATGAATGCCATGGCCAATTAGTGATGCTGCCATTGGTACTGCAATAAAAAGTGATGACATTTATGGTATGTATCTGCCATTCATGTATTAGGATAAGCAGATGTGCTCACTGGTAACTAGTCTCATCATTATATTGTCCTACATCAATGTATCAAGATATACCCTACAGTCTATCTTGGCATTTTTATGAATACGTTCTGTACAATAATCTGAAAGAAATCCAAAAAACCTACTTTTTGTGTATTCATTTTAAAACATGTGCAATACTCAGCAGCACATCATAGCAAGCAATGACAGGAATGGAAATAACTGAATAGGGCTTTTCTTTCCTCATTTCTATTTCCTCTGCCTCAATGTATAAAATGTAATACAATGCATTATTTATCAACAGCAGCGCAGTGCTGCTGTGCAAATGTCACTCAATGAGATTACCATATATATGGCTGTATATCAAAATGTTTTTGTGTGGTTTGCGATTATCCAGCATTATGGAAATGTGAGTAACAGGAGTTAAGGCAAATAAGAAACCTTCAGTCCAATCATGGAAAGGGAGGAGAAAATTTCCTGATAGTAAATGTGATGAAAAGTGTCTGTGTGAAGAGAAAGGCTTCTTTCAGCTCCCACACCAGAGCTGAGAGTGACCCCAGCAGTTCAAGGTGGTAAACATGTATTACAGCCAAACTTTGCAAAGGCCACCACTTCTTGTGCCATTAGCCATGCACACTAGCATTGCTCATAAAATAGACTCCTGAGACAAGAGAGAGATTGGTGATTTCCCTCCTCCAATTAATGGGATTTTTCTTTGATATTTCAGTGTCAAAATTTATTTAAGGGGGATGAAAAAAATTAATGTATTTAAGATCTACTATGTTTCAGGAACTGGGCTCAGTACTATATATATTTACTCAGTCATCTACCTACTTTCTGAATACATTTATATACACTTAAATCCATATTGTATAGATGAAGGTGTGGATCAAAAAGCTGAGGTAATTTACCTAGAGTTACCCAGAATTTGAACCTAGAGCTATGTAGCTCCAATTCATTTTTTTCTATTCCATTATTACCCCACCTCATGATGAAAACAAACACATTTTTCCCAATTATTTGTTGTATTTTTTTTATATCCCTGAATCCCCTCAACTATCCACTTCCTACCACCTCTTAGAAGGTGAGGTCATTTTCTCATCATTTTAGAAATCTGGCCTACTTTTTAAATAAATATAAATAAGGTATTTTTCTATAAATTGGCTTTATTTAAAATTCAATATATTCCAAATATTTTCTTCTTTATACTTTTAGAGTAATTAGAAATAATAATATTTAGACATTGATTGATCTGCTCACCTAAGGCTTTATTCTTTATGTTCTAGAAAGGGGCCAAGCATCAGGGCAGCGCCACTCCCTATGATTACCTGAGGAATACTAACCCTAAACACCCCACTTATCCTGGAAGTTTAACATCAGTAACAGTTTTTATTATTCTGGGCACCGCCTTCTACTCAAAGACCTTCTTCCCCTACTTCCTGCTTCCTGTTTCCAAGGGCAGATCATCTTTATCTTTTCAAATCCTTCCCCAACTCCTGCTCAGTGAATCACTATGTCACCCAGAGTCACTCATATCTTTAGGCTCCATTGTAGCACCTAATATATAACTAACTCCATTTGTAATGGATGTTGCAAATACATCATTTTAATAAAAATAGCCTATATCTATTGAGTACTTGCTATATGCCAATCATTTTTTAAATATTTTATTTAAATTTTGTTTTGTTTGTTTTTATTTTGTTTTGTTTTGTTTATTAAATTTATTAGGGTGACATTGGTTAATAAAATTATACAGGTTTCAAATGTATAATTCAATAATACATCATATGTATAGTATATTGTATGTTCACCACTCAAAGTTAAATCTCCTTCTGTCATCATATATTTGATCCTTTTGACCCTTATCTACCTCCCCCTCCCCACTTTCCCTCTGCTAATCATTAAACTGTTGCTCGTGTCTCTGAGTCTCTTTGTCTTGTTTGTTGCTTTCAGTTTTATGTCTCATACATGAATTAAATCATATGGTTCTCAACTTTTTCTGTTTGACTTATTTTACTAAGCATGATAATCTCAAGATCCATTCATGTTGTCACAAATGGCAATACTTCATCTTTTCTTATGGCTGAGTAATATTCCATTGTATACATATATCATATCTTTAATCATCTGTCGAAGAGCATTCATTATTTTTAAGAGCTCTACATGGACTGAGTCATTGAATCCTCAAAACAACACTGTAATATTGGTATTAAGATAACCTGTATTTCAGGAAGTCACAGTTACATAGCTTGGAAGGTTATTCCATGCAAGATTGCATAGTTTGCTCAAGGTCTCATGTTTTAGAGAGTAGCCAAGCTAGGGTATGAATCCAGTCATTTTGGCTATATGCCCAATATGCTTAACTGTTTACATTATATAGCATGTATTGCATAGTAACAATTTCACGTGAATTATCTAATAAACCATCATACTTCCTGTGAGGTAAGTATACTTACTAGCTGTATTTCATCTGTGTTATTCAGGTAAAACATCTGAAGCTCAGGTTTTATCTGAGTTCACAGTTACTGAGTAGTAGAATAAAGATTTAGACCAGACTCCACTTCTGATCTCTCCTGACCATGCTAACATGCTAGCAGTGTGTGCTGTACATTATATTTACAGCTTTTTTTTTCCAGAGGATGAGCAGCATGTTCCCACAGGAAAATGTTCATAACTATTATATGGTAGTAAGTATTTTGAATTGACCCACAATTCCAGAGTGCTAAACAGCCTGTTTTAAAGATGTTTTCAAATTGGAAACACACACACACATCCCTAGGTAGTACTTTGTAATTAGTTATCATTTAAAAAATAAGAGGACTTTTAACTTCCAAAAAATTTGGTTAAATCTTCAGGTTTTCATATTCTTCACAAATTCAAATAAAAACTTTGATAGGTACATCATACAGACCAGGAACTTTTCATTCTAGATACATAAATTACCTTAATATTCTTATAAAATGGTTTTATTTTTAACTTTTTAAAATTAGAAACTTATCTAACAAGATTTTCACTGTACTATTTCTACCTGAGTTTTGCCCATTCTCAGCTCTCTTGAATGACCTTGCATTATTCATTTTAGTGCATTGTCATTTCTGTGGTATGAGGATTTTTCCTCCATAGTAAGGTGGTGATGAAAATAATACATGGTGTCACAAAGACTTATGTTTCTATCATACGTAGATGTTTGATCTTAGTCAAGTTACATGTTCTCAATCTCAATTTCCTCACTACTTATATATGAAAATAATGCCTATATTTTATGGCTGTTTTAGGTTTAAATGAAGTGCTTAATGGAATTAGTTTTCTCCTCTTCTTCCTACTTCAGAATCTTAGTCGAGGTTATATTGTGTCAAAGTATAGAAACTCACCTCAAACTAGTTTAAGCATAAAGTAAAAGTTACTGAAAAGATAGTCTGCAAACTCAAACAATACAAGTTAATCAACCAGGTCTCAGGACAGGCAGAAAGAGCACACAGCAAGCTATCGGAACCCAAGTGGATATTGTTAAATGATCTCTCTGTACTTCTAAATAGCTTCCCAACCTGTGTTTCTTTGTCTATCTACCTCATCATCTTTTATCAATAGATCTGACTTATCTGCTTTTCTGTAGATGCATCAGGCACAAATCTTATAATTAATATCCTTTCAAAAGCCATACATTAAACCTGACCCCAAATTCAAGGGAAAAGAATCTGATTGGCTCCAGTTTGTTCATTGCCTGGCACTGATCCAACTGTCCATTGTGGAGATGTAATTTCATGTGAAATATCAGAGGTGCCAGGAGTCTATCCCCATGCTTATCACTGCAAAATGATGAGTGTAAAGCAGGAATTATGTTTGATGTTATGTTTTATAAATAAGTGTCATCATCTTTTATTTTTGTATTATCTACTTTATCTAGCAAAGAACTTTGTATATAAAGACATTTTGGGTTATCTTTTCCAAATCCTGCCAGTAAGGATTAGAAGTTCATCAATATGTATTTAGTACCTAGTAGGAAATTCACACATTGTTATTTACCTACAGGAAAGAACTCATAGAGCTACTATTACCAACCTAATATTTTTGCATATTTATGTACTAAGTCACAGAAATACCAAGTGACGTGCCCACAATCACATTAGGAATAATAGAGAAGCTGCCTCTGTTTTACCCCAAAACCACTTGTAGTCACTTCATCCTGTCAACCATTGCCCACACTGCCACTAAGCCACTATAGGACCTTTTGTGGGATATAGTTAAGAAATTCTGTGATTATTTTCAGCACTATATGCTCACTGTAGTGGCTAAATTTATGGAATGCATAGTATCATTGACTATATGAATTTCAATTGGTGACCTAATCTCCCTGTGTTTCAATTTCCTCATTCATAAAAGGAAGATAACAATAGTCTCTACATTGCAGAACTGTGAGAATTCAGTAATATAATCAAGTGTTTGGCACAGAGTAATACTTACAGCTAACATTATTGAATATCTGTTCTGTGAAAGGTATGTTCTAATTGCTTTCCTTGGTTAACACTTTTAATACAATGACCCTAAGTTACTTAATTTATACATGAGAGAAACCAAGCAGAGAAGTTTCCTGTGCAGTTTCACTCAGCCAGAAAGTAACAGAGCCAGCATTCAAACCTAGGCAACCTGGTTCCCCCAAACCAGGGATCTTAATTTTAACATTATGCTGCCAACCAATAAATAGTAAGGCTTCAGTAATACTATTTGGCCTTCTGATTTGTGCTATGATGGTGCATGTCATATAACCCATCCCTTTAATAAATTTTTGTAAAATAATTATATAATTTGACACTATTATATGGATTGTTATCTATAACTATCCATTGGGAAGTATGGATCATAATTGTGTTCACAATTTTTTTTAAATACAGATGCCTTTACCCACTGAAATTTATGACCTTCCAAAGGTGGGGTCCAAACAAATTTGTAATTTTAGTAAGTTTCACAGTTAAGAACCAATAAATCCATTTGGAGAACAATGATCACTGCAGAAGGACCCACTTACTATCTATATGAGACTCAGCTTTAGTGCCTATGAGTTAGAATGTCCAAGAGTAGGGTCTGGGAAATTTAACAAATTCCCAAGAATAATTTTTCGCAGAACAAAATTTGAGACTTGTCCCAGGTTTAAGACTCAAATGGTCAGAAAAGTTTCTTTTCCAATGAGGCAGTAGGAAAGTCACAGACAGAAGTGCTGGTGATGTCTCCGCATTCACTAACCCACCATGAGGTGGGACTACGTAGCCATCATCCGACGACAGAGGGATCAGTTGCTTTGCAATCTTTCAGGTTACAGGAAAGCCTGCCTGAGCACAATGAATGGTTATTTGGATTCCATTTGGGCATGACAGTCCTTTTAGTGTTTCTTCACTCAACTTTCAGTGAGAAAACTTAGACTGGGAGGTGTTAAACAATGCTTCTCAGTCAGCCACATGGTTTGCACTTTTAATTTGATGTGATTTATAAATTGCTGCTGTTATTGATTCCGTTGTTGCTGGCAAACCCTGCTGCTATATGAGGCAGCCGCCTTCTGTAGTTAAGGTGTGCCTGCATCTATTAATGGATGTCTTGGTCACAGACACAATTTTATAACAGATGTCATTTACCTAGACTGACACTGCATATGGAAATCCCTGCTGTTTTCTTTTTGCACACCAGTGAGAGGAAGCTGTTTCCTTGCTGCACTCAAAGTCATATCGCAGTCAGCTAATGACTCAGAATGCAATAGCTACCTTTTGAAAAAATTCCACCAGGCGATATTTCTCAGTATGGCAAAAATAACCATCTCTGTATCATATTTCTTGTGAAGCAGACAAAGAAACTTGGTATAAAAGCAAGAAGGGGTAGAGTGATCAAACACTTCTGAGGTCCAAATTCTGTATGGGCTTACCACTTTATAAGAAGCACTGAGGTGAAAACTTTTTTATTTCTTTTGATATTATACTCATTTTTCTCAACTCACATTTTTAAATTTTTTATTTCAAAGACACTGAGAATTTTAAAATACATATCATCTATTGGCAGCTTTTCATGAAGAAATGTTTTTACATGAAGAAAGGTATATCATATTTACATTCAACTAGTTATAAGAAAACAGACTAAGAAATATTAAAATGTTAAAATTAAAGTCTCTTAAATCAAGCAAATATGTTACATTTATTGTGATATTCTTCAGACCTTTTTTTAAAACTTTGTTTCCAGATGCCAAGAATCAATTTATAATTGAGTTAATAGGCCTGGGGATAATACTTCCAATCAGATATTAAGGTTGACCTACCTGGGCTCCAATTTGACATGCTGTGTGTAATGTGCTTTATTATATTTTTCCTCTTTAAGGAAAAAAAAAACTTGTGAGAAAACAGTGCTGCTTGTTACTATCATTAATAGCTAATGCTTGCTATGTGACTGGTACTTTCTAAGTGTGATCTCATTAAATACACACAAAAGCCCTATGGAATAGACACTGTCATTATTCCCTGGAGTAGTAATTAGTGCTATTCACCAAATGTTTCTTGCTATCCACCTCCTGGGCAATTGGTATGATTCCACTCCCCAAATTAGCCACAGACTTTGAAATTAGGCATGTGTATCAGCCTGAATCCTGAGTGACTATAACGAACAGGACACCCTGTCAACCTCTATGGGAATAAGAGAGAAATATATTTTTGCTTTTTAAGCCACAGAAAAACGGGGGTCATTTGTTACCAGCACCTAACCTGTCACATTCTAGCTAATACATCCTCATTTTCTATTACGAAAATTGAGGTTTGGGAAGGTAAGAGTGACTGAATCTTGAATTTTTTTTCTGCTCTTATTACAGGCTCTATTCTTAATTTTCCCTGAAAATACTGTTGCTAACTGCTCTCTTTCTGAAATTTGTTTAAGTTCTTGCTCACCTCTTTAATTTTATGGCATACTTTTCTCAGCTCTTCTAAGGACCTCCTGTGAGGCTTGATGTTTGATGGAAATGATTCCCACAAAGTGGGAATGGGACAGAAAGGAGTTAAAAGTTTCAAAGAAAATCTATTTTAACACCTGCCTGCTGAAAGATAAATAGGGGTGATCAATTTCTGGGCCTGTCTTCAGAGACCTCTTCATTTCACTCCACAACTTGAGACGTTTAAATAGGCTCATGGCTCCTCAAATATCATGGCTAATTTTTATTTTATATTAAGTTTTTAACCTCTTTAAAAAATCCTAAAAGACTCTTTAACTAACAATCTGTCATTAGAGTCACTGAGAGTCAAAACAGAATTAAGCAAGTTGACCCTAGCATTTGCTTAGATTTAAAAAGCTAAATTTTGCCATTTTCTTGTTTCTTGATGATGGGCAATTTATATAATCACAATAACTAAATAGATAAATAAAATCTTCATAAATAAAGTAGACATAAATGCACAATAAAAGTTATTATCACTAATTCTCCAACATGTGGCAGACTGTGCAGAAGCTCCTAAGGTGAATAGAACACAGTCTTTGCTTTCAACATGTTCTCAGGTGAAAAAATAAAACACACAGATTATTCCAACACAGTGTGCTAGTTGTTATAATGGGTATAGATAGAAGGTATATGAGCATAGAGGAAGGAGAATTCAGTTTTGGTCAGAAATCTGAAAATGAAATAGATGGATAAGGAAAATTCTGGTCAAGAGAAACCAAGTAAAACCATGGAGATATAAGCATAGATTTAAAGTATAAGGAAAGGGGATCATGAAAGCAGCAGGCAAATTACCCAACAGTTGTGTGTGTGTGTGTGTGTGTGTGTGTGTGTGTGTGTGTGTGTGTGTGTGTGTTTGGGCTTTAGTGGTTTTTGTCTTATGTTTTGATTTTTATCACAAGCCATTCAGAATCTTTTTTGCAAGGATATGAGGTTTAAAAACAGACACTTTTCAACAATAGTGTTTAACCTTTGCCCCCGCTGTGGGGGTTGTTTGACAGTCAGCTGAGATTTGGGGCAAGCATGCCTAAAGTTAAAATGGTTCTAATTATGGAGGAGACACAGCAAAGAGAAAGAGCACAATTAGAATAATGATGGGACCAAAGATTATGTTAAGCCTTTTCTACTCTTTGGTCGTTTCTTGTAACACCCACACATATTTTGCAATGTCTCTTCACCATTTGTATAGATATCACTTAAGCATTTCCTTTGCTTTCTTTCTTATAATATTTTGTCTCATCTTAAGTAATAATGTCAGTGCACTCAAAAGGAATACACTAGCTATAATTTTCTAATACACGTTAAAATAAACATGAAAATAAAATTAAAAATTACCCTGTTGCCACTAAACTCATGTTACTTATTCTACATGGTGCATTTAACATGGTGCAGAGAAAAAAGTGACCTTAAGCATTCATAAGAGGAGATCTTGGCTGGAAGATAATGACATTTGTACCAGCCCAACTATCTCTAGATATAAAACTTTTCAGGACCAGCAGATTTCTCAAAAGCAGTTAAGCACAGTGAGGAAACAATAAGAAAGGGAGAAAGAATTATTGGAATGACAAGAAAAGGAAAATCCAATTGGCACATATAGATGCACTGTGTTAAAACCTATGCTTAGTGCTGTGAGGAATGAGAGTTTACTCATGGTCTGGTGGAAGGAGACAGGGAGGCAAGCTTGTATCTGTGAATAGGCATCTAGCTGGACTAGAAAGACTAGAAAAAGCAGAATGTGTGCTTTAAAGAAAGTTCAAAGAGAGTATTGCATGGGGACGATAAGGGGACAAAATGACATATAGTTGGAAGTGTCAGAGAAATGGTACTATGTAGGAGTGAGCATCTCAGTCAGATGTTAAAGGGTGGTTTGGATTTCAAATTAGTATAACAAGGAAAAAAAAACAAAAAAAAAAAGTTTCCATGTTCTACTGCATCAAGCTGAATATCTGAATATCTTGTGTCAAATCTTTGGCACAAACAAAACAAGAAGGAGAAGTTATTAAGTTCCCCAAATACATCAGATATCTTCCATTTGCCCCTCCAGATTCATCTTGTACCCTTCCATACCCACTCTGCTCTGCCTCTTGGTCAGCTGATACCTCAGGCCTACACCAACAGGCTTTCTTGCCCTTTGATTTCTGGTTGGGTTTGGTCAATGGTCACCATTGTCAAGTGATAAGGTAGTAGAAGGTTAATTCCTGATCCCTTTTTTGCTTTTGTGTGTTCCTCTACAGAAGGTCTCAGCTGATGATGGGTATCCTTTTCCATATAGTTACCTCCTCCTGGACCTTTTTGTTTTTCTTATTTCTTCAGGTAGGTGTGATAGCTATTGGTATCTTTGGGATTTCCTTTAAAAACTCTGGTTTATTTTTAAAATTCTTCTCATTGACCTGGTTGAAAAATGTCATCTGTTTTCTTCTGAGACTGTAATACAATAACCATTCCCCAAAAAAGAATATTCTGTATTTATATAAAGTATCACACATCCAGAGAGTACAAAGTCCTTCCAAGCAGCATTCTACAGAGGGTGAAGGAAGAGAGGAAATGCTTATTCAACTTTGTCCACCCTGAGCCTCTGAGGCCATGTGATGGAGGCCATCTGTTTCAGATCTCTATACACCTGAGAGGCACTACAGCATAGAGGTTAGGATTGTAAAATCTAGCAGCTACTGCCCGGGTTCAAATTTTCTCTCTGCTATTTGCTATGTAATCTACGCAAACATCCTTATATTCTTTGTACCTCAGGTTTCCCATCTTCAAAGTAAGGTTAATCATAGTACTGACATAGAGTTTTTGTGAGATTAGATGAGTTGATGATTGCAAAGTGCCTGAAATGATGCCAAATAAGAGCTACATATTTGTTGGGTAACATTTTTATTAGATATGAGTACCTTAATGAATTCTTTAATTTGGGCTGTCTGAAGCCTGCAAAGAACTTTTAAAAACATTTCAACTGACCCAATAAAATGAAACCAAGTCTACAGTTTGGTCTGTATATAAATGTGGCACAAAGACAATGCAACAGGGCTCAGGTATTATCTTGCAGTAAAGATGGTGAAAGGAAAACCTCTGGTCTCCTTTGAGATTCTTCCAGGTGTTAGTCCTCTGCTGTGTCCATTGGTCTTATTCCATTCTTATCTCACGGTATCCATGCTGGGTTGGTCCCTTCCTTATTTCAGAGTGATAGCATATTTGCAGAAAATTTAATCTTTACACTTGTCCTGACTCAAAGTTTACTTTAAATGTTACTTTAATTTCTTTCAAATCTCTGAAATATTCTCTCAGACTTGTTCACTTAACTTGAGAATGATTCTGTTTAGCTTGGACATAAATATCTTAGCAATATAGACACTTTGCTCCAGGCCCTTCTTCTCCACCTCAAGCAACATTCTTTAATACTTGGCAAATTATAATCTGCACTGCTTCTTATGTTGCAATTGTCTCAATTTGGGACTTGACCCCCTACTCAAAAAAAAAAAAAAAAAAGGCTATGAACAAAAGCATGGAAGCCATTACGGTGCCTGAGTAATACAACTAAATCTCCTCTTTAGCTGCAGTCAATGGGGTTTCTATTTATCCTTGTCATTTTTTATGTGACTACACTACATGAATTTTCTACCTCTAAACTTTTGTTTTGTTTTGTTTTCATCATATGAAATGTGGCCAAACATGGTCAAAGATTCTGGTCCAAAGTTTAAGTGACAGGTCATCGCTTATGGTGAGAATATTCTGAAGACAAAGAAATAATATCTTAGAGAAGAGAGTTTCAGCAGGTAGTGCTTCCATTGGGTACTTCACACTAAAGATGGAGTGTGGTCCTTTGTAGATGCAAGGACAGATTTGTACTAAGTGATTGGGGCATGTGGAGAAGGTCAAAGAACCAGATCAATTCAAAGGTAAGGGGACCAACTTGTTGGCCAATATAGATCATTTCTAGAATTAAACGAGCAACCTTGCTGACCTTGGAGAAATTATACAATAAAACATGTCAAGTATCCTCATTTCAGGGACTGTAAAGCTACTAATTATCCACTTAAGCCTCTTGTTACATTTTGCCTGGGTCAGCTGCCAGCCTGATTTTTTTGGCATTAATTCCTGTACCTTCAACTTTGGATGGCCAAATAAGATAAACTTCCCACAAAGCAGGAGAAAATTTTTTCTCCAAATTCAATCAGAATAAATTACTCATTAAAGGAAGAACAGATTAAAAAATTTCTTCTTAAGCAATGAGCTGGGAAAATATTACCTTATCTTTTCAAAACGAATGTGCTTCTCCACTATCTTTTTCTTTTCTTGTTAACTCATGAAGAAACTCCACACTATACTTGTAACAGTTGATACATCCTTCTCAATTTTTTCAACTATGCTTCTATCGTTTTCTAGGGCCCATGTAAAAACAACTCTATTTTCTATTTCTGCTCTTCATCTCTTTTTCACTCTGCTGAAGAGTCAGTGACTGACAATTTTGATGAGGTTTTTACTGCACAGAAATGTCTTTGCACCATTGTTTTTAATGGCTTTTATAATTCAAACCATCTGCTCCCCCCCCCTTTTCCTGTTGTGTAAAATATTTTTGAAATACAGTGCAGAAAAAAATGCAATGCTGAACTGCTGTGTTGTGTTATGCCGCACATTAATTTTCAAGCTGCTTTGCTCTGCAGCGTTCATTTCTTCAATAAAATGGCAAAGTGTTGATGCCTTGAGGGCCTGACTTTGCTTTTTTCTTAATCATAAGTAATTAGAGAAACTGCCACATGTTGTTTTAGATGGTGTTTAAGTTCAAAAATGCTTTGAAAGGGGGATATATACAGCCAGATTAAAGATATCTGAAGGCAAATCAGTATCTTCAAAAGTTCGAATGGGTTGATTTGTTACTTCAACCCCCTCTACAACACCTGGCACTACATAAAATTGAAGACTTGGCCTAAGAGAAAAATATGTAATGAGGTACCAAAAAGAAATCATGGTTCAGTCTCATTCTCCGCTGTGCAATTAACCTTCTAGATAGGTAGAGGACTATATGTGAAATGAGACATGCCATTAGGCCCCTCTGTTGAATATCTTCCACTCTCTTCCAGAGGACCCAAAGGGCCCCTTTAGGATTTATTCCTTGGGGTCTTGAAAGCATCTTAATTACTAAAACCTCACTTTTACACTGTAAATGTCTTCCTTCAATGACACTTCTACAGGGGTAACTTTTATTTAATTGTCTAAACATATCTGATAGCCAGAAGGAAAACTGTGTTGAAACACAGGCTTATTTAGGTTTCTGAGTTGGGAGAGCAGGAACCACAAAACCAAAGACAGGAGACCAGAGGGCTAACAGTGAGTCACCAAAACCCCAAGGCAGACTCTTAGAATCTCATAGAGGAACGAAAATGAAGCATGATAGAATAACCACTTATATCCCTTATCCATGCTATAGGTGGCTACCTAGCCTGCAGTTTGTCCTAATGCAGTTAATTACAATCAACTTGTTGAGAGGAGGCTTTTTTTTTCCTACCTAGCAGAATCCACTGTTAAACTCAATGTGTCTAACAAGAAAAGTCTCTTTCCATGGAAGAAAGATTCCCATGGAAAGAAGAATATTCCCAGTACCCTCCCAATTAAACACCAGAATATTCTCTAATTCTAGTCATAGTCTCGTCTGAGCAACTGATTAGAGAGAAGAAAATCAAAGAATGAAGAAAACGTTGATGGGGTGTTTAGGACACACTACCCTAAAATATGGCACCTTGGCATGTTTAATATTTTAAGCTGAAGGAGTATACAATAAATGGAAAAAATAGGAAGGTCACTCTCACCACCTCCCCACAGGCCATTCTTTCCTGAAACAGGTAATAAAACCCCCAAGTAAGTGGTGCCCTCTCTATACTTGGAGGAAAGATACAAACACACCAAGGATCCTAACAAATATGTATTGCTAAATTTCCCCCAATTTACTACAGTTATCTTATACTCCTTAACCATGACTATCCATTCTTCATTACATCTCGCACAAAAATACATACAGGTCCATTTCTTTAGGTCTTCATTTTCTTATGGAGGCTCCTAGGTCACATAAAACCATGTTAAATAAATTTGTGTGCTTTTTCCCTTGTTAATCTGTCTTCATCATTTTAATTTTCAGATCCCACCAAGGACCCTAACGGGGCCATGGAAGAACCTTTTCCTCATCAACAAGGCTGAAGCCATCCATAGCTACCAAAATCAGGGGTGTCCCCAGTTTTCCCAGTAGAAGTTGTTGATTCATGGATTGTTTCTCCATTAGGTGTACGTGAAGGAATCTACATGCATATCGTATCTTTCAGAGAATTCAACATGCTTATAAAGCTACATCGTAATGTAAGTTGGCATTCACCTTGAATATAAACAGGATATTACCATCTAATTCTTTCTAAGAGCAGTCATTCAAAGCCAAGTGTCTCCTCAATTATACAATTCCAACCTTTGGATTTTAAAAAATAATTAAATGCTAAAACCCTTCATGACTCTGAAGATACACACACAACCTCCATCCTTTCAAATGATAATAAATTAAGTGTAATAATGGTCAAGAATGTGTAGACATTGCAACAACCAGTGATCTGCCAAAGTTCCTGCCTAGGAACTCATATTTCCCTAAAGGAGTGGCAATTTCATGGAAAACATAATATTTCCAGGAAAAGCAGTTCTTTATGGTGTGAAGTGAACCAGGAGAAAATGCCCTGAAGAGGTTTCCAGCCAACAATCTGCAGCTGAGAACTGAGGAGCAAAATGTCTAGGAATGAACTGTTATATGATCTAGCTCAAATTATTCATGAACTCCAGTCCTTAGTTTCTTCAGTTGTAGAAAGTGAAAGATAGACTCAACAAAAGGCTTTCAAGTCCAATCAATGGAGCTGTCTAGTTTCTTTAGAGTCACTTCAAAGGTCACTACAGGGTTGTAGACAGAGAGCAATTGGGTGAGGCTTCAGTTACATATTCTGTCCCTTCTCCTAGTCCCCTCCCCTTACAGGGAAAATTCCTCTTCAGATACTGGAACAATCTCCCCAAGGTACAACTTTTATTATCAATATCCTTCTCAAAAGAGACCCACAATGTCTGTAAAATAAATTGAGACATTAGGCCTGTGTATTTGTGCCCTCAGTTTATTTTCCTGAATGTCTTGAGTTTTTGAGTCTGCTTTATTCATGTGCTTCTTGTGTCGAGAGTAACTTATTTGACAATTTCTGCCTTTGAATATTTTCTGCATCTCTCAAGCCCTGGTTCAAGAAATATTTGTTCCAACGAAACCTTCCCATTTCTCGTTTTCCCACATTTTTCCTTCTTTTATTTTCCTGCCCTTGCTTCTCTGCTCCTTATATCAGTCCCTCCTATTTATAAGTTCATGGAGCACTGTGGGTTGTGTGTGTGTGTGTGTGTGTGTGTGTGTGTGTGTGTGTGTGTGTAGGGAGAGAGAGATCTAGTAAACAGAAACATTTCTGAGACAAGCCCTCTATCTTATTCATGTTTATATTTACACATGCATGTATTCTCAGTAAATGTATATTGAATAAGAAAGCATTTTTAACAAAAAGTTCTGCAGTCCAAATATTTGTGAAGATTGCCTAGATTAGGTTACCTAAAGGTTCTTTCAAACTCTCAAGCTATGAACTTCAAGTAAAGCGTTAATTCCATGTGAACTTGTACACTTATGTAGATAAGTGGCTATAATAATGCATCATAATGCAAAGTTCTTCTAGGAACTCCCTAACATGACTTGCTGGTGATGATTTTTGGTGGTGGCCTTTGAGTGAGTACAGTAAGTAATAGAAATTAGTTTTTCTCCCTCGAAATGACTTCTACGTGGCCAAATAGCCAGAAGGGCATTGCAGATAGCCCAGGTTCAGCTTGAACTTCACCTTCCCACCTGAAATGCCAGATTTTGCAAAGTTTCTTCTCTCAGATATTTCCTATAGTCCCCATGGGATAACACACATATGGTCCTGATGAATCTGTGCCATCTGGGACTGTACTGTCCTGCCAGGTCTCCACTGGAGATCTGCTCTACTCATCTAGGCATTCAGTGCTCCTTGAGTAGCTGCAATTTTCTGCCAGCATTTTGCTGAGTCAGCCACCCCAACTAATTGCCTAGGAAAGCAATGCTCTGCCTGGGGTGGTGACTCCTGGTGCTTCCCAGGGTGCTAAATCAGCATTGCTTTGCCTTCAGTTCTCACAAACTCCTTTATGGGACTAATTTCTTTAGTTTCTAAATCTATCCTTCTTCTTAGAGGAACTAAACAATAATTCCTGGGTCCAGGTAAGGAAAACAAGGTATATCCATCCACCCTCTTGGTCTCTGCTGTCTCCCACATAATTTCCTGTCCAAAAATAACCAAAATCTTTCTTTGATCAGAAAAAAAAAGTAAACAACATAATAACAATAGCTACAACTACAATGAAGCCAGAATAAGAAACAAACAAACAAAAAAGTTAATGGTTACTGACCCATGCTAACAATACACAGATATTCCAAAAAGTCAACATTTAGTGAGAAACCCAGGTTTTGAATTCTGGCTTAGGCTTAGCATGGACTCCTATCTATAGAATCTACACATGTCATCAAAAAACTCTCATCTACAAACAACTTCAAGCTTCATAGTTGGGTTGATTTGTTTTGCTGTGGCTTGTTGAACAATTATTTTATTCCATATATCTTATATTTAATACCCAAAATAACCCTGAGCTGTTGATGTTATTTCTCTCATACCTTTCTCTTTTTCAGCTAACTCTGAGAGTAGCTTAATTTGATTTTATCTATTTTAGTTGCAATCAAGAAGTAGATCCCCAAGGTCATAGGCAGGAGTCAGATACATCCGCATAAATAAATTTTCATGTGTTTTCACACTGTCTCTGCACTATAACCTCCAAATACAAAATAAAGAGAATGAAGACATACATTTCGATTTTTTTCCCCACATATATTCATATTGGTCAAGTTGACCTGATTTTGACTTTGGCAGGAGGGAACAAAAGGCATTATTTGTGCATGTGATGAATAATGCAAATAATACAAACAGAATTAGAAACGGAGTGACTGATTAAACTATTGATTACCTCCAGTGCTTAAACTAACATGTCAGTTTAAACCACAGAAACCACATTCAGATAATTAGGTAGAGAATCTGCTCTATACCCAGAGGAACACAAAATATAAAGAGAGTGCTGGAATACACTGCAGCAGCCTACTAGTGACAGAGAAGGTCACTAAATCTAATAAAATTCTCCCAGGATTTAGCTGAAGAAGAAGGCCACAAACAAGACTAAGAATATTCGTATTATGAGAATGTCCTTTTCTGAAATAATTCCTGAGTTTGTACAAGTATGTTTTATTGAATAAATTATGGGGATAGAAAGGTTCTATTAAAACCACTTCAAAAACGAGAGTCATCAAATGTAGGTCAGAGAAGAAAAGATAAAAAAAAAAATTGATTCCATCCCAGGGAGCAGTAATAAAGAAAGTATTTTCTGAGGACAGAAGTAGTAGCTGGAATGAGAAGTGAAACAGTCTTAACAGTGGAATACAGGAGAGCTTGAAAAGGAAAAATGGATTACAGGAGGAGAGGAGATATAAATAGATCCATAATGCACTAGAGCATGTGACTGCCTATTTGGGAATTTTTCTCTGGACACTTCAGAAATCCCAGTTCCTTATAGTCATCCCCTATATTATTTGCTGACCAATTCTTGTTCCAGTTTCCCCTGAATTTATTACGCTAATAATTAGTTCATTACTTTGCAACAATACCTTTTACACTTTCTTCCCTATTCCTCTGAGCCTCACCAAGTAACTGTAACTTTCTCTCACCATCCCATAATTTCTCTTTTGGTAAATTCCCTTTTCAAAGTTAAATGTCAAATTAAATAGCTTTTGAGTTTCCTTAGCATTTCTTGGTTCTAACTAATAAATATGAAGACCCCATTTGACACCCTGCAACCACCATTTGGATAGCTCCTCTCTTATGCATGCCTCACATTGAAAATAAATCCGTATTATATTCCACATTTATCAGCAATCAGAGCCATCTTCCTTGAGTTGGTTGATTAAATTTGTTCTGAACTCTCTAGTTTAAAAGTAAGTACAATAAAAAGCATAACCAGCAATTCTGATTTCCCCTCCCTTCTTGACAATTTCTCCTTATGTTATTCCAGTTGCTGACATAAAGAGTAGATTTAATAAACTGTATCTTTCCTCAGGAATGTTTATTCTTTATGGTATACCTTAAATAAAAATAAATCCTCCCAAACTGCCCATTCTCTTACATTCAAATGCAAAAAAAAAATCCATTATATTATATAGCCAAAACATTTTATATTATATTATAGGGTTTCATTCATTCATTTATGAAATATTCACTGAGCATCCACTACGTACCAGGTACTATTCTGGTGTTGATGATGCTGCAACACCCCAAATATTCTGTCCTATAGGAATTGAAATTCTTATATTACCCACAATGGTGATGATTAAAGAATGAAGTCCAGAGAAGTGGGATCCCCTCTCAAACTTAATAATAAATAAAATACAACTTGAGAAATTCCAGGAGCCTTAATTAAATGTCTTTGATGAAAAAAAAATCATTGGGAGGGGAAGTTTAACACTTGAATTTGTTTTCCCCTGATTATTGTCTACCACAATTTCCAAAAAAAAAAAATTGGGAAATATATGAAAGCATTTAATAAAAGATGTTGCATTTGTCTACAGAATTCAAACAACCCAGTTGTCCAAGGCAGACTACAGACCAACCAGTGTTGGCTGTCATGAGAGCAAAGCTACTTATCCTGTCTTTATTCTTCCAACCACGTGTTTACTGGATAATGAGATAAAATTAAATGAAGCATCTAGTAAGGCTGTTTGTCATCCTGGATTGTGTTTTAAGGCACTGCCTACTGTGAAAAGTGGTTTTTCAGATAATCACTAACGGTATGAACAAAGAATTGTAGGACTTTGGATCTGACACATGTACCGACCGCCACACAGCCAGCACATCCTTTCTTCTGCTTTCTAAGAGAGCTTCATCAAAAAACATCAAATTTCACTCTACCTTGATACTTCCATCATGCCCTACCATGAGGCTTCCTCAAAGTACTAGAGATGATTTTTCCTCACATTTGCAAAGAGGGTTACAAGCTTTCAGAGCTTTTCAACAGACATCATCTTCCTCAGCTTCAGTGCCTAAGACCAACTCTGAAGGGACATCTTTTATCTGGCTTATGCCTGTCTTAGGGAAGAGTTAAAATAGAGATGGTGGAACCATATGATGGCTCTTAAGGCTTTTGCTGAGAAGTGGAACACATGACTTCCACTCATATATCTCTGTACAAAGCAAGTCATATGGGTAAGCATGACATCGGTGGGGAAGGAAGTATCTTTCTACAGGAAGGGGTGGTTAGAAGAAACCTGAAAAGAAGAAAAAATATTTCAGAAAATTATCTGTCATATTTCCCTATGGAATGCTATCTTTTTATGTTTTTCCATAGCGTTATGTATATATAATCTTAGCATAGTGACTGTTACATGACTCCAGATATTTATCCATCAGCTGCAGAGAACAGTGATGGTGAATGTGTGTGTACTGTAATATCTCACTCCTAAAATGTGTGTTACATATGCAGAAGCAGAAATGCAGAGCAGGGATAGGAATCACCATTTAGATGTATTACATATGTTTCTTTAATTCACCT
Source organism: Cynopterus sphinx (assembly GCA_030015415.1). Lineage (NCBI taxonomy): Eukaryota > Metazoa > Chordata > Mammalia > Chiroptera > Pteropodidae > Cynopterus > Cynopterus sphinx. The sequence goes on from CM057383.1 coordinate 124,016,758, forward strand.
AAAGCTAAAACTTGCGAGGTTTAGAGATGTTTAGTGACTTGCCAATGAGCACAGGGCTTAGTAAAATCAGGATTTGAAGTTTGTATTCAAAATTTTTACAATCTAGTTTGTTTCTTTGTGTGTGGAATGATAAAAAATATAATTTTTGTCAAAGTTCACAAAAAGATGATATCAAACCACAGGCTGGCATTGCACTATTAGAAACTTAAAATGTTATTATAGATTTTTATTATATATTAATACATTATGTAATATAAAATAATAAAATTACTATTACATAATATTAATACACACACATATTCTCCCATTTGAGAAATAGTTTGTATTATCTGGGCCTTTATAGCTATGATTGTGTTGTTATATCTCATTGGTTTTATTAGTGGGAAGTAAAATATAATCTTTGTACGAACAGGGACTTTGTTCTTCCTATATTCTCAGTGCTAGAATAGTGCCTATAGTAGACGTTAAATAAACATTGTTCAATAAATGAATGAATCAATTAGCTAGGCAGAAGAATGATTTCTGATATCACTGATTGGTCATTTTATACCTCAAGTACTTACACAAGAGTGAGACAGAATGTTTGTTAATGAAATCATAAGCTCTCATATCTCAGAGTTCATTCAACAGAATTCCATGAATAGCTTTGTGGGAAAAAAAGGCTATATATTCAAATAAATTTGGAATATGCTATGTAAATCATTCTCCATATAGGATTTGCAATAAGCAATTGAATCTTAAGGGATTTTAAAAGTCTTGCAATGGGGAGACCTATTTAAATGTCTCTGGCACAAGCTTTTTTATATATTATGAAATGCCTCTCATAGATATTGCCTGGTAATAACTCCTATTACATTTTCAAATGAAATGTTTTTTGTTTTTTGTTTTTGTTGTTGTTGTTGTTGTTCTTTTTTAGGAAACAAAGCTGATAGTCGAAATTAGTTTGTTAAAAGGGATATTTTTAAAAATAATTTCTATGATATTCAAAAAAGCTCCACAAGGCTGTGTTTTGGTGTCTAGGTGCTTATTTCACTTTCTAAGTAATATTAGCAAAAAAGAAGGACAATTTCTCTTTTCTCAGTGTTATTCTTCTACTCCCATATCTGGTTATCTATACTGCCATTGATAAACTCAAGCAGTAATTCTAAACTGATTTATGCCATCATATTTTGTGTATTGGATTTATTTAATGAATACTTACTGAACACTTGCTATCTATCAGGCATTGAATTAGGTGCTAGGGATATGAGTTTTTTAAAAAAGACAAAGATACATGACCCATGAATTTGAAATTCAAATAGAAGGAAAATCAACAACTTAAAAAAATTAAAATACAAAATTTTTCAGATAGTGAATTGATGAAGTACAATAAAAAAATTAAAATATGAAAAGAGGATAGAAAGTGATATGGTAAGGGGATTGTGATTTTAAATATAGTATTGAATAAACGTTTCACTTATGTGAAGACAGTTGATCAGAGATCGGAAGGAGGTGAGAAATAAAGCCCTGAGATCATGTGGGAGAAAAGCATTTCAAGTAAAGAGAATGGAAGATGCAAAAGCCCTGAGGTACAGAATCTACTTACACATTTGAAAAGCACTGGAGATTTCAGGGTGACTGGCATGGACTGATCCAGGAAAAGTGTAGATGAGAGGCCAGAGAGGTAGCATAGGGCCAGGTCACATTGGGCTCCATAGGCTATATAAAGACTTCATTGTATTTATTAAATCATATAAGAAACCAAAAGAGGTCTTCAGCATAGAGATGAAATATACTGATTTACAGATAACATCCTGACTTCAAGGCTGACTAGAGAAAACAACACAATCAGAAAAGCCAGTTGGGGATTACAGTAATCCAGGTGACAGATGCTCATGGTTGAAACAAGAATATCAAAGGCAGAAAAGTAAGAGAGATGGTAAGGAAAATGCTTCATTGTGAGTATTGATGATCGACCCATAAGTCTGGTTTTTTAGAGTAAACATAAGGTTAGAGATTTCATGGTACTTCAAAGATTTTGTCCTGAGTAACTAGACAGTTGGAAGTGTCATTTACTGAGATGAGTGCGTGTGGCAGGGGGGCTGGAGGTGATGGAGGGGTCAGAAATTTCACTTTGAATTCATTAAGTATGAGACAGCAAGTAAATGGAGCCATTGACTGGGAATTTAATTATTCAAATCTGGAGATTAATTTTAGTACTGAAACGAAAAACATTGATTTCTGAGAATGAAAGCAAACATGATATATAAAGCCAGAACTGTAGAAAACAGAGAGATCCAACACTGTGAGCACAGAATCATGACGAGGATCTGGCGATGGAGATGGAGATGGTCAGTGAGGTAGAGGAAAGTAGGAGATTGGGGCAGTCCTGAACCTCTGTGAAAAGATTTCTCAAGAAGAGAGAGGGAATGAGCAACTGTCATGTGCTAGTGGTGGATCTGGGAGTTGAACATAAGATTCAGGAACTGAGAATTCACTGGTCATACTCACAAGACCATTTCGATAGAGTGGTATTGGCAAAAACCGGACTGGAGTGGGTTTAAGAGAGAAAGAGAGGTTGGGAACTGAAATGAATAATTATGTTCAACTCTCCCTTATTTTGTTCTAAAAGAGCAGAGAAGTGGAGTGGTAGCTAGAATGCAATGCATGGTTAGAGTATTTGGGGTTTTTGCTTTTTTTGTAGTATTTTTTTGTTTTATATTTTGGTGGTAGAAATCACAGCTTGCTTAGAAACTATAATCCTATTTACAGGCTGAAAGTGAAAATTGGTCATACCAAGAACAGACATACTGTTGGATCTATGACCTTGAATAGTTGGAAAAGGAAAGAAACAAGTGTTCAAGTAAAGAAGCTGCCTTAGAAATACAGAGAGTCCATTCCTAGGAGTGACAGAGAAAGCAAGGGTTTTGGTTACAGATACACAGTGAAAGCAGAAAGAGGCTTTTATTTTCCTTTTTCAGTGAAATGCAAAGGAAAATCATAGGTTTAGAAGAAAGAGGGTATAGCAAGATTTGGAAGTCTAGAGAGGAGAAAGTATAAAATAGTTATCTAGGATATTGAGAGAGTAAATGAAGAAAATAAAACAGAATTATGTGGGTTACCTAAGGAACAGTTTTTGGTAGTATCATAAATGTAAAATGAAACATCTCAGCACCTTGGCGAGTTGGTGAGTTTTTCCTCTGCAACAATCAGCTCCTTGTGTACAAGTTCATGTAAGTAGGAATGTTTATTAGGGTTGGAACACTCCAAGTAAGTATGATGAAAGATGAGTGGGACAAGGGTGAGATGATGATGATGGAGCATGGACTCAAGCTGGTTTAAGAATAAAGGTGCTTACGAAAGGAAAAATGAAAAGTGGAGAGTAATGATGGATTGCAAATCCTGGTTCAGTTGGAGTTAGTGTTCATGATATAGTGGAGAGGTACAAAGTGGTAGTTTAACGTGAAGTGTTTGAAATTGAGATTGAAATTAGGATTGTAGAGGAACTGAAGTTTTGTCAGTGACAAGTCTAATTTATAACTATGAAAATGAATGGCTGTGAATGGCTGAGGCAAGGGTAGCACAAAATAATCAGAGCAAAGGATGTTAAAGACCCGACAAGTCATGGTATTGGAAGGATCATCTATATGGATGTTGAAATCGCCTAAATTAATACCTGAACAGTAATGGAGAGAGTGACTATGAGGCTAGAACAAAACCTCTAAGGAATAAAGGTGAGTAATCAGAGGGTCTAAAGGTCACTGCATTGAGGGAGGCACTTTTTAGAATCTCTGAGGCCGTAAAATTATGAGATTAAACGCCAGAGGGTTTGGGAAAGAGGGAGAGTCTGAACACAGTGATAAGGACCCAAAGGACACATACCCTGATTTCAAGTATGAGAAGTATGTCAAATCAACAGTCACATATGGAGAGTTATGAGGGAGAAAGAAGGTATCCTTAGGATAGAGTTGGATTCCCATTTGAGCAAGAAGGTGCAGGAAGCAGAAAAGCTTGATGATTCAAAGAATTTTGTTAATGTGTTTCAGGACCACAGGGGAAGGTTTTCAGGGCTTGGGATTAGCTGGACACAGAGGATAACAAGAGATGTGTAGAACAATATGAAAGTCTGGGGGTATGGAATGACATTGGCCTCTTAGACTGATGTAGATGAGGATGAAAGCCAGGATAGTATTCGTGCTCATATCATCAAGGCAGATGGTGGTGATGAGGCTGTAAGTGCCAGAGCAGAGAGAACAGTGAGCCTGGCGAGCCCATGCAGGAACAAACAGAGCCCTGGGGATCTGCAATCCCCACAGACACAAACGTTACATACTAGTAAATGCATGTAATGAACCTACATCTCTGGGTGGGTATTTATAGAGCAATTATCGATTGCATTTTTCAAAATTTTGTTTTTCTTGTTTCTTTCCATCTTTAAAAAGTACATATTCCAGTTTGACAATCTGGCACAAGATTTTGATAGCTGACTAGAATATTTTTCCTCTCATACTCATGTTTCAAGTTCTTCCACTTTCTTACATTAATGTATTTCATCATTTCACATCACAACCAATTTCTACATACAAAAGACAAAAATAACTCATAAAAATAATTTTCTATGTAAAAATGTTTTATTTTTCTTTTATTCAAGTGTGGTAGCTAAAAGACTATGCTGAAATAAAGATAGGCTAAATTTGAATCTGGGCTAAGACATCCATCATCTCTGTGGCCTTGAATAAATTATACAACTGCCCTGTGTTTCAGTTCTCTAATTCGTATAATGGGGACACTGAATGCTAAATGAGGCAATGCATATAAAGTACTGAAACAGTGCCTGGTACATATTACGCATAATAACTATCTAATATGTAGCTACAGTAAAATTTAGTATTTATTTTTACCATGACAACTAATCATTACTAAAAATGTATAATGCCTTGAATAGGGATGAACTAAAAAAATAAAATTTTTCTGAAAAATTAAGAGTTGTTTATTTAGTGCATCTGTATGAGGTGCATATCTTTCAAAATATCAAGAGTGTAAATCACCACAAGAGGATCATTTTCTATTTCTATAATAAGCGAGCTCCATGATCTCATGATCAAAATTAAAATTAAATTGTAGTCTCTAGAACAGTGACCTTCCCTCAGTAAGCATGCAAAATTCATTTTAAAATTTATTGAACTATATTATAATATCATTAACTTAAAAAACATATATATGTATGTATAAATATATAATGGCAGCTTTTTGTAAAAGTTTTGAAATCATCAATATAGTAAAAGAGAATGCTTAGGAAATGAATGCAGAGAAAGAGGAATTAGTCTACCAATCAAATGCAAAAACTGACCTAATATTAACAGGTACATTTTCTATAAAATACATTAAAAATATGAAAAGAAAGGAGCTTGTATATTTCTTCACTTACTTAGAGCTTTAAAGCTGTCTTACATACCTTCACTCTTTCTTAATTTCCAGCCATACTGCCAATTTGGTCGCCACACTCTACACTACTGTTCCTTTATACATTATGCTGCTGTCATGATACATATTTTGTTAAATGACACCAAGGTTTGGTCTTCTGTTAAATGCTAATTCGCTGAGACTCTCTATCGGGGCTCCAAAGGCAGGTAGAAACCTTCCACATGGAAATGATCCCCACCTCATTGAATGTGTTTTTTAATTAATGTTCCATTAACTGGCTGACGATAACTTATAAGCTAACTGAACAGATCTGAAAGTAATTAAACATTTATTAAGTGGTTTAGATCCTATTACAATTATGGCCTCTCTCCCCTTCACATAGGTCAGGATAGAAATGGAAGGGGAAAAAAGAATAGAAAGCCACAGCTACCCCCATCATCCATTTCTCATTTTCCCCCAAACAATGCTTACTTTAATTAGCTGAGAGTAAAATAGCATAGTCAAAGTCAGCGTATTGGATTTTTTTTTAATTAAAATTATTGGGGTGACATTGGTTAAGAAAATCAAATAGGTTTCAAGCTTATTGGATTTTTAAAGTACAGCTTCCAGAGGCTGCTTGTTCATTATAATGGCACTCATTAAACTGCCTTACCCACTTGCACTTTTGGTAGCAAAGACTCAGCAGAAGACTGAAGTAGGTGCAGCACCAGTGAACCAAGGAGCAGATCTTCATATCAGAGAAGGAAAAACAACCTGATAAGACTTGATGTGTTCTGTTTCCTATTAAGATGCTTCTGATTTTTTTCATTGCACTGTTTTAAAACAATAGAAAGTCTCCACATCTTACACTTTACTGATTCAGATTTATTCAGGAACAATCATTGTAATTTGTAATATAGATAACAGTGGTCTAAGTAAAGGAAATTTCCTGCATGGTTTGAGTAAAAAAAAAAATGTATTCAACTATATGGAGCAAGATGCATTTTTTTCTCAGATAGTAGTGTTTCTATTCTGGTACCAACCTTCATTTTCTGATTCTTCATATTCCCTCTCTCTCTCTCTCTCTCTCTGCCCCCCACCAACTCTCTCTCCTGTTCCTTTCATACCTACCCACTTTGGGGGAGGGGTACTAAAAGTGTCAAACATATGTAACTAGAAATTCCACATTATTTTGCCTCGTACATTGAGAATATGATAGCACTAGTAAAAATGGGATTCAAAATCATACATTCTGAAATTTATTTTTCTCTAGAGTTAGGAGCATATTCAATTTCTTAAATATTGCTCTGAAAACTGATTTACCCTCTGATTAAATGAATTTTGGCAGTTTTCACTAATGAGGATCTGAATATAAGGAAATGCAGAATGATACGTCTCAAGTTCTCTTCAGAACTGATAAATGATGTTTTATTCATTTTCACAAATTAAGTCATTGATTGCATCCTCAAGAATATGACTATTTTCATTATGTCCTGGTCTCTGAAAAAGCTTTAACTTATGAAAGAAGGGTTTATATAAATGTAAAATATGCATGTGAAATGACAACTCAAGTGCTATTAGAAAAAGCCCTAACAATTCAGACAAAAGTCTCAGCCTAACATTTAGTAGATAACCCTGTTCTGCCTCATATCTATTTCTTCATGATAAGTAGGCCAGTGTTCACTAGACTCAGTTATGAGCCACTCTTGTTTCCTTTCCATTTAAATTTTAAGAATTAGCTGAGTAAGAGAAGTCTCAGGTGTGAACCGTGTGAAATGGAGGAAGAGGCTGCAAGAGTTATGAAGCTCAGTTATCAGAGTCAGAACTAGTAAACATATGAGACTGACTGCGAAAAATCAACCTAATGGACTAGAACAACTATCAACTGAAAGAATGAATTTCAATACCTTTATATATTGACAATTCCTCCACCTTATGCCTAGTCCAGGTTTTTTAATTTACTAAGCCTTTCATATATCCAATAACCTACTTGATATGTCCACTTAAATGTCTCACAAACATTTTATCTCAACATGTTCAGAAGTAAATTCTGCATTGCAACCCCTAAGTAAAGTTTTTCTTCCAGTTTCTTCCACTAATAATTATATTAAATCTATCTAGTTGCTCAACCCAGAAGACTAAGAGATGTTACAACTCCTGGATATCTCATCACCCACATACAATCATAAAATTTGAAACAAAACAAAACAAAAAAATATATATATATATATATATATACACACACATACATACATACATATGTACACACACAGACACACACACACACATGTGTCTCATATCAAGATGCTTCTATTCACTGCCACCACTGTAGTTTAAGCCATCATTATTTCTATCTAGTCTGGGCCACTGTTCCAAATCCAGACAGTTGAAACTAAGGCAGAAATACCAGTGGGACAGAAATTGCAATTGGATGTTGTGAGACATACTCATCTCCAAATACAAAGATAGATATATCATTAATATAACATAAAAGACATAGATGGAGGACATAAAACATGATAAGCATTTACATGCAACAAAAGGCAAAAAGGAAACACCAAGAATGAGCAAGGCTTAAGCCATGTACATACTGGCCTCCATGTACAGAATCAGGCAGAGGCACGTGGGAGCTCAGGTCCAGTGAGCAACAGAAATTAAGTGATCCATGTGAGATAATCAGCCAGAGGCAAGCTCAGCATTTGGAACCAGGGACTGTAGCACAACCTTTACATGAAGGAAGATCCATGGAAGCTGACGCAGACCATTCCCCAGGACTGCAGAAGACTTACTAGCATACTGGGATACTACAGTAACCATGAAAAAATGTGATAAAAATATGAACCTAAAATTAAGCTAGACATTAGAGAAAATAAAGAACAGTAGTGCAAATAAAAATCACAAGCTAATGTGCACACTATAAGATATAAGCATTTCATTCAATAAAATGAAAGTGGATTTAGCATTGCAGTTAAAAGATAAGGTTTGTAATATGGATCTTTTTTTAAAAAAATAAGTGAACTACTTTGTGTCAATATGAATTATATCTCTGAATAAAAATAAACATATGAGAATATTGCCAAAAATGACACAATCATGTTCAAGAGACCATCAGGAAGCAGAAGGGAGTGGGTGCTTTCCAGAATTTCTAATACAGCAGGCAATCTCTCACTGGTGAATATCCAAAGTTAGTGTGTTGAATGTCATGGATTAAGGAGCAGGCTGTACCATTTCTTAGCTTGGTGAAGTTGCACAAAACACCATCAAACTCAGAGCCAACACCTAACAAATTTTATACATGCCAATAAAAGACAGTGTACATGACAATTTCTTGTTGTACTTTTGTTTCTTTTCTCCATTTTTTAATGAAGGATAAAAATACAGTGTCAAAAGGTTTAAGTCAATTGTTTACAATTACTAAACATTCTCGTATACATTATATCTTTAGATTTATTCTCAAATAATGCTGCTAGAAAGACAAACTTTTAAAATATACAGAGTATGGAAAAGGAAATGAGAAAGTTAAAAAATGTAAAATGATCTCAAAAAAAAAGAACAAAATACCTCGCAGGCACCAGCATCAGAAAACACACTGAAAATATGTGTTTGTCTTCTATTTCTGCTACTTCCTTATAAATAAAAGCCAGTAAATTAGTCAATCTAAAGTAGTGGTACAAATGAGCAAGGGAACTCTGGCAGAGGAAAGATTTTTTTAAAAAATATTCCTAGAAGACATATTCATATGGCAGAGGAGTTACAGCTTACAGCAAAGAACTTTTCATTGGACTTGGAGCCATTCATTCTGATGGTAGAAGATGAATCTCTAAACTTAAAGCTATCAGGTTTTCAGAACAGGAACAGTAGTTGGGTTAAATAATAGGAATAATTGAATTATTATTATTTTTTTACAGAATGCCTAAATTAGCCTCCTACTTCTTCTGAAATGTTGAGCTGGCAACAGGGTGTTTATCCTCAGGCCAAAACTTGAGAACTGTTCTCTAAAGAAATAGAAAAAAGCTGTCTTGGAAGAACTAAAACTGCTAGTGTGGATCTTGTCACAGAATAATGCTCTCCTTAATTATAGTGAGTGTCATTTGGAAGTTGTCTTAGTTCCAAATTCCCACTTAGACATCATTAGGAAAGTGCACCCATCACAGTCAAAAGACTCATTGGACGAGCAGTTCTCACCCAGCAGCAATCCCCAACAGCCACCTATATTAAGTATGACATTGTTTTTAAGTCTGTTCCTGACTTTTAAAAATAAAAATGAATAAAAAAATTGATAAGGAGGAAAATAATTAGTGTGCATAAAAATTTGATAATTGAGAAATTATAAAAAAACCCCATAAATTTAATATTTTAAGAAAGAGTTCGAAATAAATTAGAAACATTTGATATAAATCAGTAGTTATAGCATTCTCCTTCTGGGAACAAAGAAAAAATGAATGGGGATTTAATCTCTCACCATAAATAACCAGAACCCTGGATAAAATATATGAAATGATAATTTTCAGTTTTCTGGATATCAGGTCTAGCAGAACTCTGATCAAAACAAAATGAATGGAGAACTTCAGAGTGCCTGAACTTTCTGCCTGAGACAATTTCTTGAGCGAGCTATAGGCAGGGTACCAAACGATGTATGATGGTCTCACTGAGTTGAGGAGACAGTACTCGAAGTTCAGAATCATCAGAATGAACAGAGTTTGAAGAACAGGGTAGCAGAGGAAATGGAGATAGATAGCAAAGGAGAAGAAAAAAATCTAGAATATGCATAGGAATATTTATCTGAAAACTTACCTGTGCATTCATAAGGAGAAACTTAACAAGGCAAGGCCAAGAACAGCCAGGAACTTTAATCTGAATTGATTCTGCCCAGGTCTGTGAAGCGCGTGCGCACGCACATACACACACACTCACACACCAATCAAATATATCATGATAGTTTACTTCTGATACGTCTAGTCACCAAATATGTGGAGGCTCCCCCTACATCATACCAAAAAAAAAAAAAATAGCCTGATTAAAGAATTATCTAAGGACTTCAATAGATATTTCTTCAAAGGAGATAGAAAAATTGCCAATAGATTAAAAGATATATGAAAAAATGCTCAAGATCACTGTTCATCTACAATGAGTTATCGCCTAACACCTATTAGGATGGCCATTATCAATAAAACACAAAACAAGTGTTGATAAAGATATGGAGAACCTGGAACCCTTGTACACTGTTGGAAAGAATTTAAAATGGCACAGCCACTATGAAAAATGTTATGGAGGTTCCTCAAAAATTTAAAAGTATAATTATCATATAATCTAGTAATTCCATATCTGAGTATTTTTCCAGAATTTAAAACAGGATTTTGAAGAGACATCTGCACTCATGTTCATTGCAGGATTATTCACAACAGTCAAGAGGTACAAACAACCTAAATGTTTGACACAAATGAACAAATAAAGCAAATGTTGCAAATAGAATAGTAAATTATTTAGGCTTAAAAAAGATTTCCTGTCATATAATACAACATGGATGCACCCTGAGGATAATATGCTAAGGGAAATAAGCCAGTTAAAGGAGGAAAAATACTATGTGATTCCAATTGTAAGAGATATTTGAAGTAGTCAAACTCATAGAAGCAGAGATAATGATGGTTGTCAGGGGCTGGTTGTGAGAGGAGAAAAATGGGGAGTTGCTGTTCAGTAGTTACAAAGCTTGTCATGTAGGATAAAAAAATTCTAGATGTCTGCTGCACAACAATATGCATATAGTTAATAATATAATGTACAGTTAAACATGAAGTGGAGAGATTTCATGGTATGTGTTTTTTACCATAATACACACACACACACACACACACACACATACACACACACACACACACATATATGTAATCCCACTTATGTATCCCCAGTCTCACCCATGAGTCTCCAACTAATTATAGGCAGCATGCCCTGAAATATTAATTATTCTGGCTCTGCTCCTTTTACGTCGATATCTGCATCTGGTCTCAATCATTACTCCGGATTCTCAGCTCTACCTCAAGAATTCTGGCTCAAGTCACGTGACCACCAACAAAACCCCATTGAATGACTGCCTTAATGAGTCACCCAGACCCCCGCACTAGTTCTTAGCAGAAGGATATCTAGTTATTAACTTTATGTCCATACATTTTAGTCTATCTAAATTTACCAAATCACTAATTAGGACCAACTAATACACCAATCAGGTGAGATACAAGAAATCTTTTCTTAAAGCAATTTACCAAGTGAAACGACATCCATTACCAATCTCAAGAAAAAATTATAGGATTAGAAAATAGCAAAGAGAGAGATGACAGAGCAGTAGTCATATAAGGAAACATTTGATTTCAAGTAACAAAATCTCATTCAAACAACCTCAAAACAGAGTTTTATTAAAGATATCAGAGCAGAAGCAGAGCAAACAGGCTTTAGGAAAAATAAGAAGTAGAGTAGTTTCAGAATCATCAGAAGTTTCCAGATCTGCACTTTACTATCCTGCCAAAAATGTGACTCAGCTTTATGCTTCTAGGCTTAGTTCTTTATTCATTTTTCTTGGTGTTCTCATTTCAATATCTAGAAGTGCCAATGGCCTGGCAAAAGTTGAGTTCTGTGTTTACCCTTAGTCCAAATCACTTGTGACTTGAGCTAAGAGATAAAACCCTACATAGTTTTTGTTCTTTTGGCTGTAAGTGCAGTGCAACCCATAAAAGAGCGTGGTTCCTAGATTAGAAAAGAAATTTGTCCAGCATATACTACAAGCCAATTCTCTCTTGTGGTTGTAAAGCTTCAGTGTTACTCTGGGAACACACACACACACACACACACACACACACACACACACAATGGTGACGGTTGAGGAAAGAGTCCAGAGAAATAATAGTATTTGAACTGAACTATGAAGTCAGATAATGACTTCCTTAAGCACGAAAGAAGACTGGCAGAAACATTTGAAATATAAATAGAGTATACACAAAGATACAAAAGCATGGATGTACATGGAAGGTTTCAGTAACTTCCAGTGTTACATTGCTACTACATTTTGGGTATAAATTCCAAAGGCCAATAATTTTGAATAAACACATTAGAGCCAAAGCCAAAGAATCTGGTTTCTATACCAGAGCAATGTCAGTAGAAATGAGAAAGAAGGATGGACTGAGGCATATTCTGGAGGAAATTCAGCAGCGTAAAATTAGTAGCAAAGTTCATATAAGAAATTGGGGTGGGGGTATCTGAGTTTGAAAGACTAAAGGAACCCTAGAACTAGAAGGAACTTCAGTGACTTAGATTACCTCTCTCATTTTGTAGATAAATAATTTGACATTTCAAAAGGATGAAGTCTTACCAGCTGGCCCACAAATAGTTAACAGTAGGTTTGGATTAAAGCAGGAATCAAAATTTTCTAATTCCAAACTTCATAAAAATGAACCCCAAATATGTAAAGTATAATGTAAGGTAACTTATCATTCTACCCCAAGCTCTCTTTGCAGTTGTTCTCCATTTTTCTTCACATGCTCTGTGGTCTGGCCAAACTGAACCACCTGCATAACCCTATGTGTGTGCAATGATTTCCTACTTCTATGCCTCTGTTTATACTACTTTCATCAAGAGTTCTGCATCTTTTCCATTACTGCTTGTCTGTGGTATCGTCTATCCTTCAAAGCTCAGCCCCAATGCTGTCTTCTCTAAGAATCCACCTAAATTTTTCCAGTCATCCTATCCCAACCAGAAGTAATATCTCTCTCTGAATTCCCACTGACTGTAACTCCCTTGATATGTATTCTATTACACATTATATCGAAGTTATGGAAGTATATCCTATCATATAATAAACTGAGAGGCTCTCAAGTATAGTAAAGAGTACGTTCATGTTCACTATTTCACAAAGCTCAGACCCAAACTCATCAAATAGGTAGCTACTAAATAAATCACTCTCAAATACATAAATAAATACTTTGGTTTAAAGTTGAAGGAAAAAAAAACCTACTTTGCTTATTGTCAGGTGAACATTTGTTTAGTTTGGGCATAATTAATATTTAAACAACTTGTTTTTCTCTACTCCGCTACTTTAATCTGAATAGTAGTTTTCATATCTAGCCTAAATACCTCTTTTGGGATGCAACTTCTCATTTTAAAAAGACATTGAAAAGGTAGATTTATCATAAAAGGTTTATTACATCAGTCCTCATTCTTTTCAAATTTTTATCACTAAGCATGACTACGGAACCATAATGTATCTCCCAGGCAACCAGTCATTTACATAGCTGAGATTATTAAAATAAATCTAGGGTTTATCATATGCATAAAAAATAGATTTAAATTACCCTGCAGATTAATATAATCCCATGAATAGTAGATGGGTCTTTATTCTACAATGATCTTACCTGCTTATCCTAGCTTGATATTCTTGGGGCCGAGGATCCATTTATTCAGCAACTAGAAAAGAGGCTAAAAATGCTTCACCTACTCAATCTCTCTGACATTATCAAAATGAACCCAGAATTTATCCTATGTTTAAAAAATAGCTTTAGACTACCTTTCAATCAATAGAATATCACGTCTAACATATGTGTTTCTATTCCTACTGTGACCTTGCCTACCTGCTTACCCCTTACTTGAAATCTCTTTGAATGGGGACAGGGGTGGAGACTTATAAAGTTAGAAAGGATGATGGTAATGTTTCATGAACGCAAATTCACACTATGGTGTGATTTTAGACACTTTCTTGAAGCAGACATTGAGAGAGATATGGATCTTGAGTGACTTAGAAGAAAAATAATTCCTATAAGTGGGGGAAAGAAACGTATCTCTAGTAATATGCATACTTTCATCAAGAATCCTAGAGACGACTAACATAGTAGCTTCTTCATTAATGGTGTTAGGAGATTAATTTAGGAATGTAACTTCTTCAGGTAATTGTCTCTCAGATATAAAGGTTGGGTGCGGATGCACACAATTAAAATTATACATTCAAAACTGAATTCATAATTTTTCCTTAAAACTTGTCTCTCTTCCATTCCTTTTGCTCAGTGACTAGCAGCATCATTAATTGTTTTATAAGCCAGGAATCTAGGTGGCATCTTGAACAGTGAACTCTTCCTTGCTACATACACTCAACACTCCACCAAATGCTATTAACTTATAAATACCTCTTAAAAGCATGTACTCTCCTCCCTCCACTACCAATACCACAAACACCCTAGTCCAAGCTACCATCATGCATCAATAACTTCCCATTCCAAGTTGCAATTGCTCTAAAACCAATCCATTGTTCATACAACATTCATTCATTCACTCATTCATTCAACAAGTATGTGAAAAGCACCTACTCAGGGCCAGGTACTATTGAGACACCAGGAAAATATCAGGTAATAAAGCAATTACATTTATGAGGCTAACTATTCCAGTGCCAAGAGATAGGCAATAAAGAGTTATATAGACAAAGGACAGGAGTGATATGTGCTATAAAAAATACATCAGGGAAGGAAACAGAACATACAGACAAAAGCTTTTTTGATACAATAGTCAGGAAGAATCTTCTCTAAGTAGGTGATATTTGAGCAGACACCAAAAAGAATTGATGGAACAAGATTTACAGATACCTAGGCGAAGAGCATTCCAGAGAGAGGGAAGAGCAAGTGCAAAAGCACTGAACATGTTTATTATGCTAAAGAACAGCAAGAGAGAAATGTGCTGGAATATCATGAGTGATAGAGTAGTTAGACATTAAATCAGAGAGGTAATGGTGGCAGAGGGACAGAAGACGAGGACATTACAGGCTAGGCCACGTGACTGTCTTAGAAATTTATAGTGAATTAGCTGAGAATCTGCGAAAGGAATTTGAACAGAAATGTTACTTAACTCTTTAAACTTTTAGAAGATCACTCTGGCTGCTGTGTGCTGTAGACTCTGTAGGGGAATTAAGGGTGAAAGAAGAGTGATGGGTTACGGGTCTATTAAGTTAGTTACTTGAAACTAGAGTATTCATGGTAGAGATGAAAAGGACAGACTTTGGATATATCTTGAAGCCAGAGTGGACAGGATGTGCTGATGTATGTACAGTGCTAGTGAAATAAAGGGATCAGAAATAACCACTAGTTGTTCAGCCTCAGCAACTGAGGAGATGACACTACCAGTCATTAAGACTATATGACACTGGGGGAGGATCAGAGGTGTGTGTGTGTGTGTGTGCACTCACATGTGTTACTGCTTCTTGTTTTTGGAGGTGGTATCAGTGGGGAGGGGAGAAATCTGTGTTGTTATATGCTAAGCTTTAAGTATAATTAGTCTGCCATGAGAAATGTTCCAGTGGTCTAGTTGGATGTAGAGGTCTGGAGTCTGGAGGAGAGTTTGGAACTGAAACATATGCATTGTCAGTCTGTAGACCATACTGTGAGACTGGAGAGGATAAATGTACGAAAAGAAGAATATAAAACTAAAGCCTAGGCCCCATGGCATTAAAATATTTGGAGGTCAGGATGATGAGAAGAAACTAGCAAAGAGAACTAAAGAAGAACAGTAATGAGGTGAGAAGAAAACCAAGAGAGTGGTGATCTCCATTCAACTGAAATGAATTTACAATATCTTATGCCCAAATAGTGCCTATTGGCTTTCAATTTTACATCTTTCTTCTAAATTATTTTGCAACACCAAGGCTAAACACATACAAAGTACACACCAGACTCCCAAGCCATCTGGGTTTTTCCTGGAATCTTCTAAAGAGAGGCACTGAAAGGACAGAAAGTGATTTAAAAAAAAAAAAAAACAGGAAGAGCTATTTTATTGTCATTCTGGGGGCAACTGAAGCAGCAGTGGCAGTATCGGCAGAGAAACTGTGTACAATAGCCCAAAATATAAGGCTCCAGCTGTGTCAATGGAAGTTTCCAGAAGTTCAGTAGAACAGACTTTTGCATTTCTGCCCATCAACAATAGTATGTTTCCATGTAACATCATTGGTGGCAGATTTTCTAGAAGTGCCTTTTTATGTTTTCCTATCTAGAGTAGTCACAGCTTCTTAATGTTTGGGTGATAATATTCTATTTTGTTATTCCAGCTCTTCTTCCATCATCTTTCTGATCATTTCCTGCATTTACTCCCTTCCTGCTTGAAATACTCACAGTGGCTTTCCTATCCTGGTCAGCAACATGACTAATATAGAATTTGGTCCCATGAGAGGTCCTTCAAAGGTGAAAATCTGGGATTGAATATCAAACTTGACTGTGCTTAAGCACAGTGGTTACCTCATTGCCAGTATAAATCAAGAATGCTGATAGCAATGGTTTACAGCATGACTTTTCTCATCACTGTAGCTTCAGCCCTGTCGCTGTGCCTGAAACGTAACAGGTGCTAAATAAGTGAATGGATGTAGCAGAAAAAGGCCAACTCTTTCCTCTCCAATGCCTCTTATATTCAATTAAGAGTAGTCAAGCCCTATCAATACGAGATGTTATTTCTCTCCCATCTGTCTTCTCTCCATTACCACTATCATCACCCAGGTTCACGGAACCCACATCATGATGATGACCTCAAGGTTCTCTGCCACATATAATGCATTGTGCTCCTACAGCCATATTAACACAGTAGCTCCTGTTCAAAGACTTCTAAAGATGATTAAAAATTAGCTAAAGATAATACTTTATTTCCTAAAATAACTCTCCGTTGCATATTTTGATTTGCCAATACAAAAGCCCAAAATTTTAAGGTCAGGAACCTCAAGGAGCTATCCTTCACTAGAGCCGATGAACTTAAGCCTACAAAATTAGAATCTCAAACAAAATTGTCTACAGAACCCATCAGGCCTTCCTGACATTCATAAAACATCTGCATTTTTAGTTCCCTGCTCAGGATGCAATTGCCTTTCTCATGCAACAGGAATGAAGGACTTGCTCAGTATTTCCCCGTGGTGGATTAGCTTAAACCAGCCCAGAACAAACTTTTTCTTCGTGAAGGCTTACATTACTTCTTAATCACTTGATTCCACTGAGAGGCTCCTGCTGCTTTTCTCCCAAATAAATAGCTCTCTTTAGTTAGCCTCCGCGGCATGTATGGTAGGCTTGAATGTCAAACACGACAGACTGAAAGTCTGAGACTGAGCAGGCAGATCACCTCCCCAGAATTCCCTATTGCAGTGAAATGATTTCCCTGCTTTGTTAGTTATGCTAGCAAAGTGCATTTCTAAGGCCTCTTCTCTTCATTCATGAGTGTTTAAACATTTTAATGAATGTTATTTACTGTAATAAAGTCAGAGTCTGCTATTAAATTAATAGAGCAGGGTAACCATGACTCCCACAATAACAATTTATCCCCACTCAGTATTGGTGAGTTCTACACAAGACTCTGCTAGTCTACAGATGTTGCAGAAATACTCTTTAGCTGCAAATGATTATCAAATTCAAGTTTATATGTATGTGATACCAGTTTGTGTATATTAAGCTTCAGCATAGTGGTTGAGTCCTGAAGACAAAATTCATAGATTCAAAACCTGTCTCTACCAGTTGGGTGTCCTTTAGGCAAGTTATATTCTCTCTTTGCCAACATTTCCTCATCTGTAAAATGGGGACAACAACAGTGTCTCTCTCATAAGGTTATTCAGATAAGATAAATGAGATATTTATTCACAAACTATGACACCTGACATTAAAACTATGAGTGCTAGTATCAGTGTTATTCAATGTAAGAGCTGATGATAGCTACCACTAGCCCATTCAGAGCCTTTTGAAAATAGGAAAAAACTACTCCTTGCCTGGGAAGCAATCCTGCACCAAGGGTAGATGTCCATGACTGGAGCACGAACTGGATTTCAGCCCAGTTCCCCTCCTAGCTCAGCATTCCTGTACACAGTAAAATTTGACCTTGGAGTTGATTTTGCTATCTTGCTCTCTACCTCAAGCACACTAATTACCTTTCTTTCTTTTTTCATTTTTGACATTTTGGAATGAGTTGTGTTTCACATGATCAATTGAAAATTAACGCTAGAAAAGAAGAATTTCTATTTCTTCTTTGTGACACATCTCTCAAAGTGAGGATTTTGACTTTTCATCTCTGATTCCTGAGTGCCTACACCTGAACTATTCCTATAGTGGATTTTCAATAAATGGTTATTGAGTGAATGAATGAATAAATTAATAAGAAAGAGCACGCGTTACTCTTTTGACTTAAAATTTAAGCTAGATTTAAAATAATAAATCCTGTCAGCCAGGATTTCATGTTAAACATCTCTAATACCATGACAACATCAATGTTAGAATAGATCCACAGAATTGTTCTGTATTGTAAAAATCATTAGAAGTACATGTAATTGGGAGGAGGGACCAAATGATATGAAAAATTAAGTTATTAATTGGACAGTGACCTCAGATAGGGACTAATCCTAGCTTGGGGGACAATTTCCAGCTTAAAATTTTCTTCAGAACGGTCTTGCTGTTTCCTAATCAGGCCTGAATTCATGACTGCACTACCAATCTATGGTAATAAAAGATACTGAAATGTCCAAACAACTTACTTTTGTCCTACTGTTAGTTCACTGAACCAGCCAATTTTTTTGAGCTCTAGTCATCTGGATACTCAGGTGAATACTATATATAAAAACTATTTTCTCCCGGCAAAATCACTGAAATATATATTTCTAAATTACCTCACATTCAGACAACATGACAAGAACCAAACACAAACACAGAACCACAACACTGACTCAATCAATGAAACAAAGCAGTAAAAATATCCAATAGAATACTGAGTGTCTATAAGGCGATGGCCCTAGTTAAATACGATCACACTTATATAAAATCTTGGTACAAAGGCGAGGCTTATATCATGTCAAAGATGACAAAATGTGTTTCCATGAGTTCAGTGTCACAACCTGAGGAAAATCCAAATATCTGAAGCAAAATGATCTTTTAATACCATAATCTAATCAACAAGAACTGTCCTGACTCTTGTATTTAAAATTGCAAGTTATTTCCATCTCCTACCCTTGGCAACCTGACCTTCCTTATCTGGCTCTGAATTTCATTTTATCTATAGAATTCATCATTTTCTGATACATCACAAAATTTAACTATCATGCTTACTGTTTGTTGTCTGTCTTCTGCTCCCTTCCCTCCCCCCAACACAAACACACACACAAACAAGGATATAAGCTCATATCCAACACAGGCTAGAATGTGTTTCATCTGACTAATGTATACCAAGAACCTAAAACCCTTCCAGACCCATATTAAGGTTCTTCATAAATATTTGTTGAATGAATTAATTAATGTCACTTTTTTTATTAAAATATTTTATTAGGTTCTGTTACACAATAATTAAAATTTATACTATTGAGCAAGACTGTGTACCTTTCCTCTCTCTCCACCCATTTTGTATCTCTCTCCTCTTGCCTACATCACTACAAACCTATGGACACCCTTTAAGTGATGAACAAGCCATATTTCAAGGTCTTCTCGCATGTTATTCCCTCTGCCTGGAATATGCTCCTCCCTATTCCCTACTCTTACCATTCCTCGGTAGGAGGACTTTTACTCTTAATCTTTGAGTATCTTTCTAAGTTATTTTTCTAGAGTCGTTTTCCTATTGCCCTAACCATCCTCTTATACCCTACATATACACACCTCTTTTTTTCCTCCATCTCAGTACTAAACACAATTTACAATGCACATTTATTCATTTGGCCTTTTATCCCCCAGTATGTTTCTCCATTAGACTTTGTGACATAAGATTAAGAACTTCATATTTCCCTAGTGGTTTCCTAGGCTAGCACATAATTGACACTCCATCAATAGTTGATGAGTAAGTGAGTAAACAACTTGAGTCACTTCAAACAACTTTTTTAATTCCTTTTCAGGGGATTTTTTAAAAAGATAGACAATAAGTATCCTTGGCTTGCTTGACTCCCTATTTCTAGGATTTAGACTTCTGACTTTAATTCAAGGTCAAAAATAATTAAGTAATAATTATTCTTCATTAAGTTGAGCATGGTTGTGCAATGCTACACCTGCAGCTATTCAGAAGTGTCCAAATATCTAGTCATAACTGAAACTGACAAGACATTTAGCCGTGTTTTCACTACATTATTTGTGAGTATGTGTTTGAAAAAGAAGACTCATTGAAAATGATTTACACAAGTTAATTACTGTTGTGTCTATACACATACATTTTACTATTATCTGAATCAATATGCGATCCAGATTGGCCCTAAATCCTCTCCACTTTTATTTCATATAAATTTATTACTCTTCACTCGGTGCTGTAAAGTTTAATTAAAGTTGTGACTGCATCTTGATTACTCTAATTACTTGACACATAGCTTGTGAGCACTTACAATGCTAAGCATTAAGCAGGAATCAGTTCTTCCTCTTTTATTTTATTAAACTTTTTTCTCCTGATCACCAGTTATAGAAAAGTCATTTTGCTGGTCACTAGAAAGCGAGTGACCTACTACAATCACCAGTCTTTCATTGGTTATATAACTGAACGGGCCTAAACTTTTAATTAAGTCGTTGTGTTTGTTATTGTTATTTTGTTCATTTCTCTGTCTTATGAAACTCAGAATATCCCCACCATATATTTATTATTAAATATGCACAATAAAACTGAGAGTATTTATTTAAAAGTAGGTATTCTGTTAACCCATCTTACTCATTCCATCCTGTCTCTCACTCTTATTTTTTCTTGATCTGGACTTTCCTCCCAGGCCATTGACTCTTAGAGGCCTATCTTAAATTTCACCACTCCCTGAAGGTGACCCTGTTTAATTCAAATTCCTTACATCTCAACTCTTTAACTCATACAAAATTTACATCTGTTACTACATCATTTTTGTTCATTTGCATGTTACCTAATAGTTTTTATGTTTCATAAATTAATACTTTATTTTCATGGAACACAGACATCTTCATGACAAGGACTATACAATACAATCGTTTTACTCTGAGATTGCTATAGTGCTAGGAAAAAATAAAAGATATATTTTACTGAAAATTAATGGAAATAACAAGCAACTATAAGTTTACTCTTTAATATTCATCTTAAATAAAAAATCAGTTTCTCCATCTAATCCCTAACTTTTCCTTATTTGCATCCCTACTGTCACCTTCATCTCCAGATGTAGCTATTATAAAGCATTTGGTGCCAGGATTTCTTTACCTTTTTCCTGCCCTTATAGTCCTTAGATACTGAGCAAATTCTACCCTCAATCCTCCTCAAAGTAAAGAAAAGAGGGCTATCAGGAGTCCACCTATTGTGGTTCCCTCACTGTTTTCAGAGCGACTTCCTTTCCTCAACTTAGGTTCTATCATAGCAGCCATTGATCTGAGCCCCATATTCATCAGTCACAAAGGATCAGGTATAGACTTTTGAATTTGCTCCAAATTAAAACAGATTTTCTGTCTATCATCTATCTATCTATCTATCTATCTATCTAATCTATTATCTATCATCTATCTATATCTATCTATCTATCTATCAATCATCTATCTAATCTCTATCTATCTATCTATCTATCTATCTATCTATCTATCTATCTAATCATCTATCCATGAAGTCCCAAAGATAGACACACAGATGCAAAAAGTAAGAGAGAAGTGAAATTATAGAACAAAGGAGAAATCCTGATATTTTTGGATCACTGGAAGATAGTGGGAACATAAACTGATACAGCCACTATGAAAAACAGTATGAAGGTTCCTCAAAAAATTAAGAATAGAAGTACCATATGACTCAGCAATCCCTCCTTGGGTATCTACCCCTAAAATTTGAAAACATTCCCAGTAAAGATATATGCACACTGATGTTCATTGCAGCATTATTCACAGTGGCCAAGACATAGAAACAGCCAAAGTGCCCTTCAATGGTGATTGAATAAGGAAGATGTGGTATATATACATACAATAGAATATTACTCAGCCATAAGATGAAATACTGTCATTTGCAACAAATTAGGTGGATCTTGAGATTATCATGCTCACAGAAAAAGTTGAGGACCATATGATTTAACTTATATGGGGATATAAAACTGAAAGCAACAAACAAACAAGACAAATAAACAAAAACTCAAAGACACAAAAACAGTATAGTGGTTAACAGAGAAACAGGGGGAATGGTAGAAAAGGGTAAAGGGGATCAAATATATGGTGAGGAAAGGAGATTTGACTTTGGGTGGTGAACACACAATGCAATCTACAGATGATGTATTACCAAACTGTATGCTTGAAACCTATATAATTTTATCAACCAAAGAGAGGTCCTTACCTTCATTGCTTCACAAATTTGCCTTACGATATTATTATCTATGTTCAATAAACTGTACATTAAATCTTTATGGCTATTTTAGTACTCATTACAAGTTTGTACCCTTAAACACCATCAATCTTATCCTTTCACCCCCACCTCCTAATAACCAGCATTTTACTCTCATTTTTTTTTTTTTTTTTTTAGTTTCCACATTTAAGCGATAACATATAGTACTTGTCTTTCTCTGGCTTATCTTGCTTAGTATAATATGCTCAAGTTCCATCCAAGTTAGAAGAAAAGAACTAACAAAAATTAGATCAGAAATCAATTAATAATAGAAAATCAATAGAAAAAAATGAATGAAACCAACCCAAAGCTGGTTCTCTAAAAATTTACAATAAAATTGGTAAGCCTCTAGCCAGATTTGAAGAAGAGAGAGAGAGAGAGAGAGAGAGAGAGAGAGAGAGAGAGAACACAAATTACTAATATACTTAATGAGAAAGTGAGCAACACGATAGATCCCATGGAAATTGAAAGGATAATAAAAGAATACTATACTATGAACAACTCTATGCCCATGAATTTGATAACGTACATGAAATGGACCAACTCCTTGAAAGACACAATCTGACAAAGCTCACAGAAGAAGAAAAACTTTCTGAACAGGCCTATATTAATTAAAGAAACTGACCCAATAATGACCTGTCAAAATAAAAAGCACCAGGCCCAGATAGGTTCAGTGGTGAATTCTATCAAACTTTTCAAAAAAGAAATTACATCAGTTTTCTATGATCTCTATCAAAAGACAGAAGTAGATGAAATATTTCCCAACTCATTCTATGAGGCCAGCATCATTCTAATTCCAAAACCACATAAAAGCTACAGTAGAAAACTACAGACCTATATTTCTTATTTACATAGATGTAAAATTCCTCAGCAAAAATATAAGCAAATCAATTCTAACAGTGTGTAAAAAGAATTGTACCCTGAGCAAGTAAGATTTTTCCCAGGTATGCAAGGCTGGTTCCATATTCAAAAATCAATTAATGTAATATATTACAATTACAGGCTAAAAAATAAAAATAACATGATTGCATTAATAGCTGCAGAAAAAGCCTGTGATAAAATCCAACATTGATTCATAATAAAACTCTCAGAAAACTAAGACTAGAAAAGGATATCTACAAAAAATAAAAAATAAAAAAAACCCTGCAGCTAAAATCATGCACAATAGTGAGAAACTCAGAGCCTTCCTACTAACATCATGAATAAAGCAAGGATGTCCACTCTTGCCATATCTTTTCAACATCATACTGAAAGTCCAAACTAATGCAACATGACAAGTAAAGGAACCAAAAGATATACAATTTAGGAGGGAAGAAATACAATTATTTATGTGCAGATAACAAGATGATCTATGTAGAAAATTCAAAAGAATAAACAAAAAAATATATCCTGTGACTAATTAGTAATTAAAGAAAGGCTGCAGGAAACAGGTTAACACACAAAACTCAATTACTTTTTTATAGACCAGTAATGACAAGTGGAATTTGAAATTTTAAAAAAATGATTTTATAAATATATATATATATATATATATATATATATATATATATATGTGTGTGTGTGTGTGTATATACATATATATACATATATATATAATCATTTTTTATTATATATATATAATCGGTAATTTAGAGGCTTAGAGTCATCCACATTTACTGTCTCACTTTTTCTCTGGGTCAGTTTAGGCATGGCTTAACTGAGTTCTCTATTTTAGTCTTTACAAAGGTTGCAATCCAGGTATGAGCTAGGACTAGTCTCATCTGAAAGGACAGCTAGAGAAGGGTTAACTTCCAAGCACATGTGCTCACAGTCAGAATTCAGTTCGAGCCTGTTGGAGTCAGGGCCCAAGTGTTTTATGAACCAATAGCCAGAGGCCACCCTTCGTTCCTTGCCTTATGGACCTTGCCGGAGGGTATCTCACAATATGATAGGTGACAGATCTAGAGAGAGGGTGTCTGATAGTAAGACGGAAGTTACAATTTTGCATAATATAATTACAGAAGTAAAAGCTTATTACTTTTGCCATATTCTATGGGTTAGAAACGAGCCACAGGTCCCACATACACTCAAGAGTAGGGGATTACAGGTCACGAATACCAAAAGGCAGAGGAAATTGAGGTTGTTTCAAAGCCTCTTGACTACTGTTAAACATAACATTTTCATCATGAGAAAAACGTTTTACTTTTTAATTTTAGAAAATAAATATTATGAGATTTATCTTTTTGGTAAATCTAACTTGGGTGGTTCACCCCCACACTCATCCCCCATCCACACATACCTGTCCTTCCTTTTCAGTATAAATATCCCTCTATACGACTCTTACTGGCTAACTATTTATTGTCAAGGTCAGAAATGCTTTTATTAAGGAGAAGAAAAACTTACTGTGGGACTAGATCATATGAATAAATCAATGAAGAACACATAGAAACTTCTACATTAGCATTCTCAGGGTCAGACTGCTGCGTGCCTAACATGAGCTAACTCCCAAATCTTGAACAGATAGAGATGAAAAAGACTGAAATCCTCGGTCATTTAATCAGGTGAAACGCCAGTATTGCAGCTTCATTAAGCAGTAATACTAGTTTAGAACTGTCCTCTTACAAAATGACTGCAATTTTACAAGCCTTCTGCCATACAGCTAAAACGGCCAGAAAATACATTCATATTCTCTTTTCCTTACACATAAGGTTAATCGGTGGGTGATTACAGCATTTTTATACCTTTGGTAAATTCTTGGTTGGACAGCTATAATGGATTCTTTGATGTTCTACCTGATCCCTTCACTCAAGACCAAGGAAGTTACTCCTGAATGCTGGGACTACTGGCTGCTGACCACATGAAGCTGAGTGCCTCTGAGATTTGCATCCAGATGATGGCAGGTGTATCACTCGTTTTCACTCCCCTGGACATGGGGCAGACTACATTCAATGACTGCTCAATATAAAAGGATAAATATCAATTTCCCTTCTCTTAATTAAAGTCAACTTTGATGAGTCATCTCAGCTCCAAAGCTCACCAGGAGTTCAACTTAAGACATAGGCACTTGCATCTCAATTCAAATACTCCCTCTGGCCACCATGCTTTCTTCACTCTCTCACAGGCTTTATTACTAAAAGCACTCTCCAATAAACTTCCTCCATGCCAATTTCCATTTTAGAGTCTTTTTCATGAGAAAACAGACCTATGGCAACATCTCAGCTGTGCTTTTCTGCATTTGGATCTTGGAGAACTTATCAATTCAGGAATCCTCAGCAGGTAGTTTATAAAAGTGACAATGATAATAATAATAGCAATAATTATAGGGAATACTTTTAGCATCCACTATGAACTAGTACCATGTTATTTATCTCTTACATCAACCCATCAAAATGTTATTATAATCTCCATTTTTTCAGATGAAGAAACTAAGGCTTGGAAAATTTAAGTAACTTGCATGAGGACCTCCAACAAAAATGTGGCTAGAAATAATATGTGAGGCCTTGATTAGTATACAATAAGATGATTTCTCTAGTTTAACTCTATGAAAAACTTTTCATACCAAATTTCTGGGGAGAGCGTCCTCTCTCCTAATTGTGTCAAGAAACAAAGATTCTAAAGTGAGAAACCTTCTTTGAAAAGGTGCTTATCATAGGAGAAGAGAAACCAGAGAAAATTTGAATCTAGGCAGTAGTGCAGATGACACTGATATGGGAAAAGTACAGGTAGCATTCCTCCAGTCCTCCAAATTCTCTTTAGATAAGACTCAAATGACTTGGGAGAATACTACAAAATCATCAAAAATTGCTAAAGTAAAGGCAATTTAACACAGCTTTGGGCTTCCAGTAGTATGGTATTAACCAGCCATGTAAAGATTCTGGTTTCCAAAGACAGAGCCTTGGCATTTCTGAAGAACTTAAATTCTTTTCCGGTAATTAGCATCTGTTTCCTAAAATGGGGTGGAAGCAGGAGGGAAAAGAGAAAACTAGAGGGACAGAAAGCAAGAAGGTATAGAATGGAACAGGAAGAAAAGTAAAGTTTTTAGGGTAGATGAGACATGTAAGTAGCAAATAGTATTTTTGCCACTATAATCATATTTACATTAATCAGGTTAATCATGAGATTAATAACAGTGATTAAGTTCTTCTATAACGAATTATCTCTGCCATTGCTTGGATCTTAAAGTTTTGTTTCTACTGGTCTACTAAAAGCCATTACCAGGACAACAAAAATGCCTTGTATGGTTATTTTAATTTTTCTCTCACATTTAGTATTCTGGGAGAAAATGTTTTAAAGAGATGAGCAAATCCGCCAACCTTTTTTTCTGGAGTTTAGTTTTATGTGGTTTGGGCTAATGTTAGTTCAAAGCGGTCATCTAATATGAAATTTCCTTAATTTTCAACAGTTGAATTAGCAAGAAGGTCTTTCAAACATATTTGAATTGCAACAGGGCCGACATGCTGGGAGGTAAGAAAGAGGTGAAGGGGACTGCTCCCTCACATATTATCTCAGAGAACTACATGTTTTATAGCATGGAACTGCCTGTGCATGTGACTTGCAGAACACTGGAAAATCTCACTGCACCTTTGATTTTGAGAACAGAGTTAAAAATAACTGATGAATAATTTTTGAGGATCTTTGACTGGTTTTAGGCTCAAAAAGAATAATTCTTTGTCATTACAAAGAGTGAAGAGAGATTAAAGGAAACCTGATTAGTCCCCATGCAAATGAAATTATAATATTTTACAGCTGGAAATATCTTCATGAACCCTTTTAAAGAACATAACCAAACTCATGACCATGTTGAAAAAGACATGCATAAAATGTTTTGTGTATCTATTACAACTGGGACCCTTTCTTTCATCATTGTCATGTTTAAAGGAAAAAAGGTTCATGCTGAGATATAGAGCTTAAGTTAGAAAATTAATAATGTAGCAAACCCTGGCTTCCCATTCAATAAACAAACTGATCACATCGGAAATTTATGAGAAGAAATAGAAATGCACTACCTTATAATGGCCCCCTGCCTGTCTAATTACAGCTCAGTTATAGTCTGAGAATTAGCATGAATATAGGACATATCTCAAGGCAGAAATATTATACCCCATCAAATATTCTTCATATGGATATACATATCAAAGTTGATTCACCATAATAGGTTCTCTTTAAACTCTGGAAGTTGGATAAAGACTCTAACTTGGATTTTATGTATGCCACAAGCATGGTTTATTTCATAAATTGATTATTTTTATTTCTTTGACATAGGTCAAAGACACTTGTCTCAATTGATTTATTAATGAAACATGTACTGAATATTTCATGCAAAGCACTATACTAAGTATTATAAAGAATGCAAAGATGAATAAAATTTTATTCTGCATTTAAAAAGCATATAGTACAGTGATTTATGAAAATGTATTCAACTGACTTCTTAAGTTTTCCTAAATGAGGAAAGGCTTCTGGGGTGTCACAGTAGTAGGATGGGAGGGGAGTAAGTTGAAGGAGCTCATGTTTTATTAACAGTATCTTTCTTTTATCCATTTCTATACTCCCTTTTTTTTAACCTGTGTTAAAGTTGCTGAGGAAGTTTTCTGTCTGATCAAAAGGGTTTTTTTTCCCCTTTAAAAAAAAAGTTTGAAAATCAGTGATTGAATTGGAAAAGAGTTGAATAAATTTATTTGGTTTATTCATTTATTCAACTCTCAACAAATATTTAATGAGTGTCTACTGATTCTACAGACATGAGAAAAATATAACAGAATACTATGAACCACTGTATGCCAATAATTTTGACAATTTATATGAAAATGTACAAATTCTTAGAAAAACACAAGTTATCAAAACTGACGAAGAAGAAATAGAAAATCCAAATGTTCCTATATTTATTAAAGAATTTGAATTTGTAACTAAAATTTTTCACACAAAAAAAGCCTTCAGGGATGAATATCATTAGCAATGAATTCTGTTAAATGTTTAAGGAAGAAATAATACTCATTATACAGAAAACTCTCAGAAAAATAGAGGCTAATTTTTTCCTGAATCTTTGATATCAAAACTTGGCAAATAGATAAATATTAAATTATAAGAACAAAAAATTACATTCTAATATTCCTCATGAACATACACACAAAATTCTTAATAAAGCAAATGAATTTAGCAATTTGCACAAAGAACAATACATCATGTCATGTAAAGCTTATTCCAGGATCATGAGGTCTGTCTATCAACTGAAAACCAATGTTATTTCCATAGTAATAAAATAAGGCACAAAAGCCAAATGATCATTACAGTAGATACAGTAAAAGTATCTGCAATAATTTAACACTTATTCATAAAAACAACTCAGCATACTAGTAATAGAAATAAATATTCATAAATGAATGATATTTATGAAAAACCTAAATCTAAGATTATACTTAAGGGTGAATCAAGCCTTGAATGCCTTCATACAAACAAGGCATATATTTCTACTCTCTTCACTATTCAAATTTATACTAGATATTGGGGAAACAGCAGTACAGAGCCCTGAGCAAAATGCGCAAACACCTTTTTCTCAAAAATTTTATATGCTTTTGTACAATAACTAAGAAATTATGACTTTTAATAAAAGTAGTAGAACTTACCTAGTTATTTTAGTTAAGACACCACTTGGATTATTTATTACCATTTGAGTCAAATGCAAATATGTCACAAACTAATCAAACATGCTAATTTTATGGCCACATCATCACAAGTGTGAACAGAAAAAAATTCAATAGTTAGGATCCATGACATCATCACAAGCCTTCTAAATCACCAATTTGCTCTCCTAAGCGATTCAATTAAAAAAGGAGCCTCTCCTCATTTCTGAATGTATTGCTCATTAAAACCACACAGTGCATATCTGAGAATAATAAAGTACATGTGCATACCCACTCTAAAAAAATAGAGGTGTATTCCAAGCTTTTAGAAAATACACATATGTGAGGTACATTGCTCCAATTACCATAGAGTACATTCAAGCCTGAACTTATTTCATTTATCCCTCTCCCAGGCTGCACAGGAAGCATTTTTGGAATCTAACTGGCATTCGAGGCAGGATAAACTATGCACAACAAATTGGGTGTGAAACAATGTTCATTTAGATTATCCCCATTTCACAAAAGTGCTGTTTGGGAAGTTTTTGAAAATATCTAGGGGTTTGAAAGCTTTCTTTAATTGACTCTTGGTGCAGCCTCTTGGCTGACTTCTCTGGAAGTTGTTTGGTTATGATTTGATGCTTTTACTTAAAATGCTATTCCTTGGACTATGCCTCTTTCATATCCTGAAAGCGTGGCATTATAGTTAAGGCTACACAAGATGATAAATTAATCTTTTGCAACCAGGTCATTCAAATCAGATTATCTCTTAAAGCCTGGATACAAGTTACAATGGGAGATCAGCAGAAGCTTTGAAGCAAAACCTGTATTAGCTATTCCATTTGTCCAGAAATATTGTACTAGGAAATCTGATTTGATAGGTGATCAATAGTCATTCTCATCTATTGTTAAATATTATTGTTTAAAAACTAATGTCCTCTAGGAAGAAATTCTATAGTCCCCATACTTTGAATGAACTTGTTTATCCTCTGGCTTTCAGACTATGAATCACTTATTTCAGTTGTTGGTTCCCAAAGAACTTCAAACTCCCAAAGAAAATGGCATAGTTTTCCTTTTAGGTACGAGCTCCTGATAAAGGTCTTGCCTTATGATATGTGCTCAGTGTATTATTATAGAAATAAGGAAAGACAGAAGGAAGTGAAGAAGAGAGGCAGGCAGGATGGAAAGGGGGAAAATTAAGATTTAACCAGCTCAATTTGATAATAAAAATATTTAGTTCAAAAGAGTCTAATACAATTTTTCTAAACTTGCCTGCTCATGGCAATTGCTTTGGGATGCTTATAAAAATAATTAATAACTTCTATACCAATAAGATCATTTCCATCAGTATACAAATATGTTGTTAGACCTCGCATATGAAGAAGAAGAAGAAGAAGAAGAAGAAGAAGAAGAAGAAGAAGAAGAGGAGGAGGAGGAGGAGGAGGAGGAGAAGAAGAAGAAGAAGAAGAAGAAGAAGAAGAAGAAGAAGAAGAAACTCTCTTCCTCGCTCTCCCTCCCTCCTCTCTATGTTGTAGAATCAAAGATGTTGCATCACTTCCCCAAAGGCTACACAAGCATTAAGGTGAAGACGAAACACTAGAACTGGCTCTCCTTATTCACAAATTCATTTTACTACTCTAAAAACAATGAAAATAACAACAGGATATGACTACACAGTACAATAACCCCTCTTCCACTCACCCTCACTTCTTCCTGCAAGGCTTATTCTGACCCCTCTTCTGGCCAAAGTACTCCATCTTGCAATTCCCTTCCTTCACTCTTGGCTTTCATGTGATTAAGTTTTCTGACTCAACTACTATACTTCTCTAAAGGGAGAGGCCAGGCTTTCCCTGAGCCAGGATGTGTCCAGTGTGCAGATTTGGGGGTGAAGGGCTTTGGCTCTTTACAACCAGAGAAAACAGCACCGGCTGCTGAGCTCAGCACTGAGAACTCTTTCTGGTCAGGTATCAAACTGTAACTCTTCATCAACTACCCTACTAATGCCTTGTACCTGTCCTTTCTTCCAGTAGTAACTGCCTCTTTGACTCATCACCAAGCCCAGTTCTCACTGTACTGACACTGACATGTATCTACAACGGCCTCCTCCAGTCTTTATAGTTATCTAAGGTGTCTTCATGACTCCATTCAAGAGACTGTACACTCAAGAATCCCTCAGTGGTCATTAATACTCCCCCACCTTGAATTTCACTGTGCTAAGGGAAGTGGTGTCTCAGGAGAAATGAAGGTCTCCCCCATGTCTTCTCTGTATTCTTAAAAGCACCTGGCACAGGAATTTTTGCTTACTTCATCACTAAGTATTCTTATACATTCACCAAACATAACTGAGTGTGGCCAGGCCCTACAAATCCCTTCTTATAATCCCAACAACTATTGCCTAATTTCATTTAAAACCAATTTATTTTGGCTTCAACCACCACTTGACATTGCTTTATTAAGGTCCCTAAAGATTTTCATGTTATGAAGTCCAATATGAAACACCATTTCTGTCTCTCTGTCTGGCTCTGTCTCTGTCTCCCTCCCTCCCTCCCTCTCTCAATATATTCCGTTCACTTTGCTCACAAGATACCACATCCTTTTCTTGGTCTTCCTCCTATCTCACTGATCATTTCTTCCTGGATTCCATTGAGGTCCTTTCTCTTCTGCCTGAACCCTTAATGTTGAAATACAGTATATACCAGTTGTCCTTATCTCCATTTTAATGCCCCATTTTATAGATCTAATCCAGCCTCATGGCATTTAATGCTTTCTAAGTACTGACATCTATCAGATTTATTCCCTCTCTGAAGAAAATGATGACTGCACTGCAGCCATATCCACTCAGGTCTTACTATTTTAGGACATTCCAAGAACTTCAATTTTCAAGATCTGTATCTATTCCCAAAAGAAAAATTTCCCTGCCCTCTGCTCCTGCTCTGTCCGTGCATGTCACAAGCCATAATTGCCTAAGAATAAATATTTTCTGAAAGCAACCCTCAACCAATTAGTGATAGGAGTTGGTATATAGAGACCCAGCTCTCTCATCCTTCTGATTAGTGGTCCTGAAAGCCATGTTTTACAGTGGCTCCCAGTCTTCCATAATGGCATTTAGTCCTAATTGCCCACAATATTAATTTGCTTGACTATTTAAGCTTAATTGGCCATCTTCCCTTCCCACTTTTAGACTTCTCTACTTTCTTTCTAGTGTTTCCTGGGCTCAATTCCCAAAATAAGTCAAATGCACTTGAATTCTTTTCTTAGGGGTTGTTTCTGGGATAAAAAATAGCAAGACACTTTAACTACAATCTCATATTTTGGACTGGTGACTTTCTATCTCCATGTGGAAGTCTGATAGAAACTTCAAATTTTCCATGCCCCATACTAAACTTTTGGTCTTCGCTCTCCTGAAAAATGTACTATATCTGTAGTTTTCCTCATCTCAGTTGACAAAAACTTCATCTTAGCAGTTGTGCAGTCTTCAATCTCTAAGTCATTGTTGGCTGATCTCTCTTTCTCACAGCTTAAAAGCATCTTACCTCATTTATTTTACTGTACCATATATATTCTTCTATACTATTTATTGTCTTATATACTCTACAGATATATTAAGTAATTGTGCTATTTTTCTCTTCTACCCTTCTAGGATGTAAACTCCATGAGG
The DNA here is from genome assembly GCA_030015415.1 of Cynopterus sphinx. Lineage (NCBI taxonomy): Eukaryota > Metazoa > Chordata > Mammalia > Chiroptera > Pteropodidae > Cynopterus > Cynopterus sphinx. The sequence goes on from CM057383.1 coordinate 124,049,698, forward strand.
GACTGGATCTTTATTGTATGCATTGGAAATGACTTTACCTTCTGTATGTTCAAAATCTAGATTCTATCCATTTGTTTTTGAGAAATTTCAGATTCATTTATTTTTAGAAACACATGTTTATGAAATTATTTCTACACAGATAATTGTGAACTTAGGTAAAAAGGGGAGGTAAATAAAACTAATAATCTTGGTGGCCAAGATCTATAATGGTCACACAAAAGAAAACATCATTATTATGGTAGTTGATTTATATATTTGAAGAGATACTCTTAAAATATATCTCTAGCCTTTATTAATTAAGAATGATGAATAGTTAGGTACTCTGTAAAAAGCTTATGATCCAATCTGAAATAGCACATTATTAACAAAGTCATTTTCTAAATTTTCAAAAGAAATATTCTGGAAAAAAGTCATTATTCGTTCAAAAAAACAGTAAAGGTAGATGTCCCTTTTAATTTTTTTGACAAGAAAAGCCAAAGAAAACTCTTTGACATAAATCTTGAAATTTCCTCCATCTCTTCTAGGCTCATGGGTCAATTTCCTATTTTAAATACTGAAAATATTTGAAATACTAAATGGATATTTGTGTTCACTGTGCTTATTTATTTTGCTTGTTGGTGATGTTTTGTTTTCAGGTAATAGTATTGCTTAATTTATTAATAGAAAAACACATTTTATAATTAATTGTTATGTTGGCTTAGTAAACACTTAAAACATTGCACTGAATTAAGGTAAAAAAAAGCTAACTTTTAATGGTGACATTGGTTAATGAAATCCAGTAAGTTTCATCTGTACACTTTAATGGAAAGGCATACACACACACACACACACACACACACACACACACACACACACACACACTTTTACACTGTATGTTTGTCTCCCATAGTCAGATTTCTTTCTGTGACCACACATTTGACCCCCCCCCTTTTTTAATCAATGCTTCATCTGTGGAAGTCATGTGTAGTCATCTCTTCCAACTTCTAATTCAATCTCTAATCCTTCCACACAAGATTCCAAACAGTTGCTACCCAACCCCAACTTTGCGAGTGCACTGACACAAAGATACGCTTTCCTTGAAAGCAGTAAAAGCAAGTGGTGTGATGAAGGGAACGTGGGCTTCGTTTCCACCATTCCTGGGTTCAAATACCCCTTGGATCACTGCAAACTTTGGATAATAGTGGGGGAAAAAAACAAACTTCACTAGCTATAAAGTCAACATCTGTCAACCTCACTTTCCTCAAACATAAAGTGAGGGCAAAATTGCTCCATGAAGAATGCTAGGAAGAATGCAACTTATGTTATGTGTTCTTGATCCACAGAAATAGTAAATATCATCATTACTCATTTCTGCATCTCTCTCATATCTCGACTCATCCAGCTGAGAACTTTACTTTCTAAGCCCTTGACCACAGTGCTGCTTGTTAGAAATCTACTTTCTATTTCAGGAAACATAACAAACAACTATTATGTTTCCTTTTCCCATTTACTATGTAACTCATCACAGTTTCTGCATATTGTTGAACTACCAAAAACTATAAAGGTTTTAAGGACAATCGATAGCAATTATATGGCTCCTGTGGTTACTACATTTGTTTTTCTGTACTTAAACTGCAATGCTAGCAAAAACTCTTTTTGTTGCCATTTTCAGTCAACCATTGCAAAGTCTTTTTAAAACTGTTGGGATGTAATAAATAACATTAAAATAGTAAGTGGTTTCCCAAAGATGAAGAAACATTACTTTAGACTCAAAAGGATAATTTAGTCCTGGTTTTGAAAGGCCTTATCTTTGCATTCTCCTTAACAAGGGCTTATCCGTAGAAGAATAAAAGAACAAAAGTGATCATGAGATAGATTATTTATCTTACTAGCTTTCTTGTCTTTTATAAGCATTTCATATGCTAGCTACAAAAGCTTCAATTGATTAAAGTGGAATCTCTAAAAGACACATACTTGGATATTTTGTTAGTCTATTTTGAGTTATAATAGTACTAGAAATACTGCAAGATTGTTTTCTTAAAGTCTCCTACCACTTAGCTTTATTTTCACAAATTCATTATCTGTTTGGTGTAAATTAATGAGATATTAGGTCAAACAATGATTAAATTAAGATGATTGTTTTTCCTATAGGCCTCTAGGGAATTTTTGGCTCTTGCATATGTACCAAATGTTATTTTCATAGTTCTATCTAACTGCAATTTAGTTTGTGCAGCACTTATTAACAGCCCAAAGATGTATACATCCTGTTAGGTGAAAACTAAATTCCCTTCATCCATCATTAAAGATAGTTTATCAAGATACTACGGATGAATTAGCATAAACCTTATCATCTAAAATAGCCCAGCTGGATACCTTAGCTGAAATGAGTTTTTGAAATCAAGAAGTTTAGCAATGATAAGGAAAAGTGCATTCATTATTTTTTCTCTTAGAAGGGAGGGAAGAATGGTGAGAGAGAGAGAGGAAGAAGAAAAGAAAGGAAGAGAGAGAGAGAGAGAAGAGAGAGGGAAGGAAGGAAGGAAGGAAGGAAGGAAGGAAGGAAGGAAGGAAGGAAGGAAGGAAGGAAGGAGGGAATGAAGGAAGGAAGGAGGGAAGGAGAGAAGGAGGAAGAAAACACACACACACACACACACACACACACACACACACACACAATTTCTGAGGAACAAACATCCAAGAAGGGAATTTTATATGTGCAACTGGTACGGCAATTATCAACCATGGCAACAGTAACTGTCATACATCATCCTGAATAATGCACCTTACTTTCTTTTATGAACACTAGGATGCACACTAGAATGCAACATATTCATTTCTTCTACTTTAATTCTTCAGAAATGGTTAATTTTTGGTCATATTGCTTTGAGTATTGATAATTCTTCTGAAAACCCCCTTACAAAAAAATCTCTTTAGGTAGGTTTTTCTTCAATAATAACTATTATAAACTAGTCAGAGCAGCTACAAAATAGAAAGCTCAATTTTCCGGGAATCTTAAACAGAAACTTATTTTGTTTATAGAGATAGAGGAATAAACATTCCATGATGTTAATACTTCAAAAACATTGATGACAGACTTTTCAAAAGATCAACTTCCCATGTATGTATGCACAAGGAGACAATGCATAATTCTGTAAAAATTAGATTGCAAAACTCTAAATAGGAGAGAAAAAACTCTAGGGCATGTAATGTCTGTGAGTTGTTTCTTTTTGAATATAGAACAAAGAGTTAATAATCATATAATTTTTTTCATCTTAATTCAGTGAAGAGCTAAAAAAATTTATACATTTGCTTTGTTATTCTTCTCCTTAACTGAAAAATTAATGAATCACATTTGATGTTCTAATTTTTCTCTTTTGATACAAAAATACACTTGCTAGCTGAAATGAGTATTAGAAAACGAATGAGACTAATCGATTCTCATTGCAGCTTTCAAAAGAAAAAAAAATTCCAAAATAAAATATGGGAAGGTGTAGAATTTCGAAATGTTTGATTGTAATTATTTGTTCATGGTTATACTCTGCTCTAAATTAAATTTAAGAAGGAAAACATATATTAAAAAACGTTTTCAAACACTTTCTTTTTAATTTCTCTAAGAAAAATACCTTATCTAGAATAAGTTAGTTACTACTATATGCAGCATTATGTTTAATTCAGAACTTCTTTGCAAATGAGGGGAAGTAAGAAATTAGTTAAATGGTCCAGTTCTCAGTGGCCAATAAAACAACTTATGCATATTCTTCTGGCACCAAAATCTGGAGTAAGCTTATTTTAAAAATATTCATTATGTGAGACTGAATAATACAGTGAATAATTTATTTATTAAGTCACAACATTTGTATCAAAGTTTAAGTTCTGGTTTTTTTTTCCTGTTTGATTCATATGGTTTATTATTCTTTTTTATTTCCAATTTTATTCTTTCTTCTTCTGAACATTTTTCCTCTCATTAATTTGGCTGACTTAAATACATTCCATGACTATCTCTATCCCTTACACACACACACACACACACACACACACACACACACAAATACACACAATCCTGTCATCTATAATAGAGAGAAATTACCTTGTTATGAACTAACAGCCTCTACTACCTCTAGCATGGAACCTACCATGCTGTATTATAAATGTTTATTCCCTCCAACAGACAGAAAGTTCCAAAAGGTTAGGAATTGTGTTTTATTCTTCATTACCTATTGAAAACCTATAAAAGTACCTGCTCTGTGGTAGGTGCTCAATGAAAAGATAAACAGAGGAGGTATATTAACATATCCCACAGACACCTATCTCAAATTATAAATCCCTTAGGTAAGGTTTCAAAGAATAATAAGCTGTAGATAATACATAGATTGGTTTGCACGCAAATCACTAAACACCTTGTATTCCATATTTATGATTTCGTAAAGAGAATCCTATACTGCTAATCAAAAAGCATTTTGTATGCTTCAGATGCCATATTTAATATTGGTGGAATTACAGCTGGTTGTGAAATTTTGCCCTGATATAAAACTATCCTGTTTGTTCATAGCTCTGGGATGCAGGTGCCTATGAATAATGCTAATATCTTATTTTCTGATTCAAGAGCTCTGAATTTTCTTTAATATCTTGGCAAATATTCATCTGAGATGATATATTCATATGCCATAAAGTGTAGAAAATGTAATTGATGCCTAACTCAAAATTTTAAGATGTGCTATCAAAAAGCCAATTTATCTATGGTTAGAACTGAATATGATTCCTCTAGGTTGTGTGATTTTGAGAACTAGTTATGGGCCTAATTGATGTTCAAAGATTATTGTAAGCTCCTTGAAGAAAGGGATAATGTTTTAATTATGGCCACTTAGCAAACAGTAGGAAATCAATCAACATTGAGATAATGAAAGGGGGACAGCAGTAGCGATGTGTTGTTTTTTCTTGGCCATGTGAACTACTAGAATCCATCTAGGTTAATATACTTTAAACTTATTCCTAATAAAACCAAATGTTTCAAACAGACTTTTCTTTGATAAAGAGCTTTGTATTGAATAGAAATGCAACAGAGACGTCTTAGGGTTCACATCCTCTTCTAGGCACATAGAGAATTACAGTTCCTTGAACCCATGCACTTAGACAGGGCTGTATAAGCATGTCTAGTCAACGGCTTATAAGTAAGTGAAATGTAAATGTGTGTCAGTTTCATGTCAAATATTTAATTTCAGTGAGAGATCCTCACGTGTCTTTTTTCTTTGCTATATCGAGGATGCCTTATGATCTCCATGATATAGTTACATGATAATAGATTCTATATGCTAAGGAATGTCATGGAGAATTGGTGCCCAAGACTACATTGACCTTAAAAATATATATACCATTTATTGTTTTAAGTCTGTGAGATTTGGAGATTCTTCATTATCGTAGCATAGCCTAAAATACTCAGGTTAATATAATAAAAATTTTCAATTACCAAAGGTATTTAAATTGTCTAAAGGTATTAACAAACTTAGGAAGAAAGTTTCAGAAATATGAAAGATTTTAGTTTCACTTTTCTGAGACTATACCATCTGAAGTTTCTTAGACAAAAAAAATCTCTACTTGAGAATAAAGTGACTCAAACTCTATAGCAGTCTTTAATTACCTTGATATTTAACAGATGCAGTAGAGAAGTGACTGCAGACAATAAATGTAGTCTTAAGCAGCAACCCCAGGGAAGAACGAAAATTCGATGCTGGTAAAGGTGACCTTTAACAGAAGAATGGAATAGCAGTGGTTACCTTAGGGATTTAAAATGGTTGTTTAAGGAAAGAGATTGCCTGTTGAAGGTGGCCTTTGGCAGGTATTGCTGTATATGTGCTTGCAGCGATTCAGCCTGCAACGCAGTGACTTTACGTTCCACAAAAAGTAGACCAAGATGAAATGAACACTGTATTTTTATTGAAGAAAATTAAAACTATTTAAACTATTATTGTCAGTGGTTTAAAGCTTCAGACTGCAAGAAACTTTAAATATCATTTCTTTTGTTCCCAGATTAGGAAGCTTTGATCCAGAGTACCTAGTCCGACACAGATTCAAGACGAGAACCCAGGGCTCCAAATTCCCAGGCCAGTGTACTCCCATAAACATTCAAGAAACACTGGCTGCAATTTATAAATTTTGATTTTTAAAAAATTCTGAGTCATAAAAAATTCTGGCCTTAATTTTTGCCTTTTGATTCATGTGGGAGATGAAAATGATCTGGCAAAAAATAACTATCCCTCTACCACCACCATCTTAACTGAGACTGAAAAAGATGCATCATCCCTTGACCTAAACATACAAGGCTGATAGCTCTTGAGAAAATAATAGTACATTAGGCCCAAATAGGAACTGCAAATGAAAATACAAGTCTGAAATTGTCTACCTAACACACACTGATCTTTCAGATCTCAAGTGAAATTAATGCCACCTCAGGAAATCCCTCCCGGGTCCTCCATAGTATGCAGGGCTGATTATACAGTCACACAACCTACACAGGTGCCAAGTCCGGCGCTTGCTCTGCTGCTGCTATCTTCAAATTCTTAATTTTTGAACAAGGGGCCCTGCATTTTCATTTTTCACAGGACCCTGCAAATTATGTAGTCGGTCTTGATACTATGTGAATTCTTTCTATAATTTCAAACAAAGTTTATTTCTTTAATATGTGTTTTTCCCCTGTGATTCAAGCTGGTTTTGTCCAGATAATGGCACTGTGACTCACCCTAATCTTTCTACTTCTGTATGACTGCTCTTTTAATCATTAAACCTTAGGACATAAGATTAACCAAGCCTCAGATTCCATAATCAGAAAAAACAGATTTCAGGCTAAGGATAACATCTTGTCTTTAAATAATGAAAGGGGGAAAAAAAGGCAACACAGTGTTTCAGCCTCGGGCCCACTGAGACAGAATAAACCCTACCAGCCAGGGAACCAGGCCATGGGACAAGAATGGATGGCCACAGACTGATCTCAGAACTGGACACAATGATCAATTACTTCATCACCCTCCAATCGCCCAATAAGTAGCACTCATGACCCCAACTTTCTTAGTTTCCATGACGACTGATTTTTCACTATATAATCTGGACTCCTGGGACACTCAGGGGAGGCAGGTTGTTGTGAACAATAGCTTATCTGTGTCTCTGAAACTTGCAACTCTGAATAAACCTTAGTTTCTTAGAATAAACCTTAGATATGTGCACATATCTCTTAATTTTCTTGGATGTATGCAGGCAAATGGACCCCTTTTTGTCCTGGTAACACTTCTGGTGTTTGCACTCATAATACCTGTATTTATCCTTCATAGAATGACTGTAATTACATCAGTATTTACTCTCTTTTCAGTTTGAATAGTGTAAGCATGCAAAAGCAGAAATTTAATTTAATCTTTTTCACTGTTTTTATCCTCAGTGCACACTGGAGTTTCTATATTAAAACAAATGCTTTGATGAGTAGATAAATCAACGAGTTAATTAATTTTGTATAAATGGATGAATAAAAGAAACCTGAAAAAAACTTTGGGTTTGAACAGGACAGACAGCCTGGAGTTTTGGGGGTGCAGGAAAAATTAAGATAGATGCACAGAGTAAGAACAAAGTACAGTGAGTTCTGAAAACCAAGAATTTGAAATATCATGTAATAAAATATAGGAGTTGTCATTAGTTAGCTTTTGAGGTACAAAATGATAACATGCTCATTGCCTGTGTTTCCAGTTTGAATTTTATATTCTTAAACATTGTATTGTCTCTGCTTCTTACTAATTTGAAAAACTACACAAAGGCCCAAAATGGCATCTCTCATGGTAAAGCTCATGAGAACCGACCTATGTTTCATACCAAATTAAAGTGGAGTTTTAACTCCTCCTAGAAATGTAATCTTAATCAACCAGTCTGGAATTTTATGGTCAATATGAATGAGGCAATCTATCACAGGAGCCTTCTTTATCTCCTAGAGGAAAGAGGAATCTGAATGATAAAACCCCTGCTATTCTATTCTCTTCCCCCACAAAATGTCTTGACCTGAAACAATCTTATCTTTTCTGTTGCTAAATAACCTCCTTTCCGCATTCTTAAGGCTTATAAAAACTTTCCATTTTGTATAGTCCCTCAGTATGTTCTTCTAGTTGCTAGATGAGATGCTGATTCATTAATCTTTTAATAAAACCAATTAGATCTTCAAATTTACTTGATGGAATTTTGTTTTTTAACACTAGGAATCTAACTGCATGGCATCTGTTAACATATGGCAACATATTCATTTACCATCAACTATGTGACATACTTTATTTAATTTAATCTTTATAAAACCCTGTAATGCTGGTTTTTAATTGTTAAAGAACAAAACCACAGGCCCAAAATGGCATCGCTTGTGCTAAAATCTTATGTTACAAACCTAGATTTAATAACTAATGTTTGTGGTTTCAGCCTCTTCCAGAAATGTAATCCTAACCAACCAGTCTGAAATTTTCTGGTCCAGCACCGTAAGGTAATCTGTCACTGTGGGTCCTCTTCCTTCCCTACAGAAAGAAGAGGCAGCAACTTGCATGATGAAAACACTTCTCTTCCCCCAAAGAAAAGATGTCTGGGCCCAAAATTAATCCCTTTTTAAAATTTTGTTAATAGCTCCTTTGCTCCACTCTTCTGCCTATGAAAACCTTCCATTATGTACAACTGCTCAATGCTCCCTCTTAGCTGCTAATGGAAAACTGTCGAATTGTTACTAAACTCAAGGGGTTCATTTTGCCTATATGCGTCAAAGCCAAAAGAGACACAGGAATCTGCAGCAAAGAAAGTAGAAGTTTATTTATGGAAAAGGCACCAAGCCTGAAAACACAGGAGAGTTAATGCTCAAAGACTTAGTTCTCTGATGCCCTTGAGAGAATAGGCTATATAGGGGGAAAACTCCTTAGTAATTAAAGGAGTTGAGGTTATGGGCTCTGCCAATTGGTCAGGGCTATCGTAGGAGGCTGTTTGTCATGGCATCTGGTCTCGATGTCAGTCATGGCATCATTCTGTCTGATTTCAAGGAGATGCTGGTAGGATCTTTCTGACTTAATGGGTGTGGAGCTTCACGGTATATTTATTTTGACCAAACTCTTGCTTCTGTGAACAACAGACCTGTGGCTTTGTTCATGATTTTTTGATTCTGATGTAAGGGCTTAATGATTAAGGGAATGGTTGTTCAGTAAGCAGAAGGAGAAGGAAAGAAAAGAAGCAAGTAAGCCCAAGGCTAGTTTGAATCATGGAGAAAGAGAAGAGAAAAAGTCATTTTAAAAAAATGAGGGTTAGCAGTGTTACACAATTTATGAATTGAATAATAAATCAATTAGATCTTCACATTTACTCAGTTGAATTTTATTTTTCATCATCATTTTTTAAATAAGAAATATTGAGGCTCCAAAAGATGAAGTAAATTCCCCAAGGTAACATCAGAAAAGGAAGTTATGAAATTTGAAAGTATTTCCTTGGGAAAAATTCTCAAAATCGACCAACTACTTAAAGATGCTTCCCTAATTTAAACATTTGATTTTTAAGTAAATATTTGCTATTTTGTATACATATTGTATGCCTGGTGAAAGAAAATCAGACAGCTAGAATATGTTTAGCACCAGCTATAAATTCTATTTAGAAAATTTTCTAGATGAATTAAATCTCAAAGAGATTGAAGCATATTTTTAGAAATATTTGTTTCTTTCAGTCTTGGAAGAAAATAAAAAATTTGAGACTAATTTGAGTCTAAAGGCATTTCAATTACAAATACAAGTAATTTTTTTTTCAGAGAAAACTGAAGGAAAGAGAAAAGAAAAAAATTATGCCCAGAGCAATAGTACAGAACATATCTTCCTAAGATACTGCAATATTTTTTTTGAAAAATATACTAGTTGTAGTCTTGCTATTCAGATGTCAAAGAAAGTAGTCACTAGAGCCCTCAGAGTGATATAAAAGTGGACATAGAATCTAGTTCCCCGACATAGAGAATATAAGGTCCTCATTTCATTCCATACATCAAACTAAATCCAGCCTTATTAAAGGCTTAAATATATATATATATATATATATATATATATATATATATATATATGTATATATATATATACATATATATATATATAATTTGTAAGATTACTACATTAAGAGTATGGGTTTAAGAATCAGGCAATCTGGGATTTCATTTTGGTTCCTCTGCTTATTGGCTGTGTGATGTCAATCAACATTGTTTACCTCTACCTCAGTCTCTTAATCTGTAAGAATCTGTCTTCTGAGAATGTAATTTATTTCACACCTAGAGTTTAGAATATCAAGCATTTTTATCCTTTATTAATATGGATCAATATGGATTTTGTCCTAAGAATGAAGCCCCTACTTACTCTCAAGGTGGGAACTTTCTATGACCTCAGGTGAATGCCTAAGGTTCTCACCAAGGTTACTTTGGCTAGGATACAACTCTAAGGCCTTCCAGAACTGTGAGCTCTGTTGTCACTGCTCAGATCACATAGCAGCCATTCTTCATGGAGTACTGACCCATGTATGCTCAGCAGAACCCAGTCATCAAGCAGGTGTCCCTCACACAGACATCTGGAGTCCCTCTTTACACAGTTATCTTTTCTTTTTACAATGCCTCACAAATACCAGCTGCTTCAAAGCTCTGGAACTTACCACCCTTAAACTTTAGCTTAAAATAAACGCTGTGTTCTGCTTAGACTTCAATTCTCTGTCAATAGCTAGAATGTCACTACCCAAAAGAACTTTCTGTGATTATAAAAATGTTCTATATCTGCACTGTCTAATATGGAAACCATCGGGTTGAGCAGTAGAAATGTGACTCAAACTGAAGTGTTGGGATTTTTAATTTTAATTAATTTTAACTTTAATTATATATGCTGATGGGTACCATATTGGACAATGCAGGTCTAGAAAATGCCCCCAAGCAACAGCAAGCAAATGTGGGGCATTCATTCATCCAGATCTGCCTTCTCTCAAGAATCAGATTTCTTTGTGGCATATTGATCAATGCCCAAAAAGAAGTGCCTCATGCTTTGTCTACTTGTGCAATTTCTTTTTTTACTAGAAAAATTCAAATGTAACAGTTATTCACTTATGCTCAGGACTCTCCTGGCTTTTGTTTACCTGAAAAAATATAAACTAATCTAGTTAAATATACAATACTGATTGCCCAGTAAAATCATTAGTAGAAAAAGAGGAAAAAGGAGGAAATGTCTCCATCAGAACTGGGTCAGGTCACATGCCTTGACATGTATTCTTATGATCTGTGTCATTTGACTGTTCAGATTGTCTATTTTATTATTCGTGTTGGGTATGGACAATTATATTGCCTAGTAACTCCAAATTAGCTTTGAGTAATTTCACAAAAATAGGGTTATTCAAAGTTGTAGTGAAATTGTAATCGAAAAGAAGAAATGAAGTAACCTTGCTATATAATTATTGGGCTTCAACAGAGGTCAAAACAGTAGTCCAGGTTGAAGGTGTTTCCATGAGCCTTTATCATGCCATTTGCAATCCAGAATTTAGTCACCCTTATTAAACAGCAAGCTACTTTCATGGCTTGTCCCTCATCCCCCCAAAAGTTCTTAGTATATAGTACATCAATAAGCACGTACTAAATGAACTGGTAAAACAAATACTTGTTCGACCAGTTTCTTGAAGAAAGTAGACGGGTTAAGAAGGAGCAGAAGCGTTAACTTAAAACCATTTATTTTCACCTCAGTTTTGTGAGGACAGAAGAAAGTAGCAGAATGCCTTACTACAGAAGGCAGATCACAAGAATCACAAAAAAAAGAGCATCGTTTCAAGGCTGGTTGTGCAAACCGAGGGCTGCAGTGTTCCAGTCTTGACCTTCAACAGACTCACAGAATTCCATGGAACGAATGCAACACCTCATATATCGAAAAATAAAATGTCACTTTCACTTCAAAATCCAGCCTGCCCTAGCAAATTTCACTTTTTAGCCCAAAAGTGTGGATGTGTCCCTTAGAAAGTTCAGTTCAAGCAGACAATTCCTATTTTCCCATACTTTTATGGTACTCACTGCTCATTACGTTTGTTATTTGTACAATGACCTAAACCTAGAGTGCATGCACAACATTAATAAAGTGTCCTATGCATTTTCTGCTTAATTCTTTTACTTAATTTTCTTGCCATTGCGCATTTTGCTTAATCAGATGCATGATTTCTTCTTTGGGCCACTGCAAAATGACTGAGTCCGTCTGCAATTATAAGTAAACCTACAAAGAAATGAATAAAGACTCAACTAAGGAGTATGTTAAATGTTAGCTGCACTGTGACTAGGAATACAGCTCTCTCTACTAGTTCAGTGCAGCATGAGAAAACATGGAGATTCAAAGCGAATTAGATTCCAACGAGCTACATAGGGGATCATTTTTCACATTTACTCTACTTCCAAATGTAGCAAGCTCTCCTTGAAAAATGCATACACACACACACACACACACACACACGCACACACACACACACACACACGCACACACACACACACACACACAAATGCTTTTGATGCTGAAATTGTATCTTGCCAAAAAATGTCAACGCTATATTTAACAGACTGCTTTATTACTTAAAATCTATTTTGTCTTCTTTGTATTAAATTCACTATTGATGCTCAAAGCGATGAGCATGCACATAATTTTGTGTCATTTTCTATTCTTCTTGCCAAAAATTTTTAGAATTAGTCCAATTATAAATCTTCTATATAAGTTGAAATGTCAGTTACAAAATTACAAGCCACAGAGAGCTCTCTTAAGATAGAGTCTACAAATATCACACATTATATAATTTTTAAGTTTAGTTTTAGTTTCTAATCTTTATACTCATATATTTTTCTTTCTCTGCTGTTACTTATGACTTTATCTTGCACATTAATGTCTAATGATGGCGTTAGCTGCTTAAATTTGATTATAGATACAAGTTAGATTTTTCAAGCTTATCCAATAAATAGGGCTTAGTGTTTGAGTTGCTGATTTAGGCATTTTACTGTTAAGAGACTATTTCTGCAAGTGCGGTAAATTCTGTAATGCCTAAATATCTGGCAAAAGCTATTTCTTAGATGATTTAGAAAAATAACTAAAACTATACCACATTGACAATTATTCAATTACTCTCAAGAGAGAGGGAAGGCAAAGCAATCACATCAAATCAGCAGCACTGATTGTGTGAGAGTTAATAGCCTAGAGAAGCAAACTGACTTTTGATTGTAGAAAATAGAAAGAATTGCATTTGATATATAAATATGTAGTTAACTTTATGAAGAGCAGTTCAGGTGGATTGTGAATGGTTATTATTAATCCAAGGCACTCTCTGTTGACATCCCTGCTCCTTCAAGAATACCAGTACATAATTTCAGTACATAATTATGTGATAGCAACATATTTGGTTTTAATGAGAGTGAGAAAGCATGATTTTACATCTTGTCTTGCTATCTAGCAACCACACTAAATTGATAACTCCTTGGCAAAAGAGTGTTCATAGCTTGGTCACACATAAGACTGTTTCTGTTATTGCCTTTATGAACTTATCTTTAGCTTGGAGAGACATAAGTACAATTAGTTGTTAAAAGAAATAAATCAGCTGCTCAACAGCGAAAGAAGTATTAGCTATACGGAATCCAATAAGGTTTTCTTTTTCTTGTGCTTTTTTATATGTCCTTCAGTCACGTTTGCCACTAAATTTTAGAAATTTCTGAACTTTAATTTGGGAATTTTTCATTCCCATTTTGTAAGTTCTGACCTTCTCTTTTACATATACAAATCCTTCAGTATTTCTTCATGTATCATAAGATAGATCTTCTCTCAGAGTAGTGGTGTTAAAGTCATTTAGGAACTATCTTAAATTATGTTTCTTTGTCTTGCCTGAGATTTTGCCCTCTACCTCCAGCCTATTCAAGCCCACTCATTTCTTTGTCCCATATCTACTATGCCATTTGAAATTAGGATAATTTAACACAAAGTTTAAAATTTTTTCATTATAAAATATATATTTGATTATATATGTTTAAAAAAAACAGAAACATCAAAGAAACAAAAGCTTCCTAAGAGAGACCCCTAGAATCTCTATCTCCTCAACCTCCAAAAAAGTGAACATTTCTTACCATGGCAAACCAAGCTCTTCATGATGGGGCTTGCTCCAAATTATTCTATACAGTCAGAATTATAATGCACTTGTTCCTAAATGTCAGCACATATGAAACTAATTCTCACTTGAATCTCCTGAGGGTTTGTTTGTATGCAAAACCTAAGGCAGCATGCCCTTCAATGATGACTGAATAGGTCTAAGACAGGGCTGGAAAATTTGCATTTTTAACATGCACTTTGGGAGATTCTGATGCAAGTGGCTGCTAAATCCAAGTTTTCACAACTAGCCCTATTTTACTATTCTGTGATTTTACATGAGGAATGCACCACTCATATTTTTCAAACAACATATTCCCAATAATCCTTCAAGACAGAAACATTAGCATTGATAAAAGTTGTTTGAAATATAATCTTTATTATTTTTCTGTCTCAGCTTTCAATTAAAAATCTAGAACAAGAACAAAGGGAATATTTTCACTAGGAACATCAATATTCAAACAGTCTCCTTGATTTTACAGATCTCCTTTCCTAGGGGCCACATGCTGTACTAAGCACTAGAGAGGACAAAACTGTAAAAAATATTCATAGTTTAAGGAACCATTACCAAAGATTACAACAAAATATCCTAGAGAACAACAGGAATGTACATAGTTAATACCTAAGGTTTCTGTTATATATCTGCCTTAAGCCAAGGTTTTCCTGAGAAACAGAACTAATAGGATATATTTTCACTCCCTCTCTCCCATATCTGATATATAATCTATATAACATTTTTATAGAGAGAATATATTTTATATATAATATAAATATATGATATATTTATAGAGATAAACAATAGAATATATTTTCTGCAATTATATATATTATACCTAACTTATATAACAAAGATTATATATAATACATGATATATCTTTATGCAAAATGTATATGAGAGAGAAAGATGAGGGGAAGAGGGAGAGTGGGAGAAAGCTCAAAGAGCTCAAGACAAATTGACCCTATGAATATAAATAAATAAAAACTGCAATTAAGGAAAATTTATCCAGGCTATAGCAAGGAAAAATGACAATCTGGAGCTGTCCGTGGTTAAGTTAAATAAGAAAAAATATAACATGACAATCATACATACTAGGCCTGGATATAGAGATGAAACATGGTATTTGGTCAGAGGGGTTGGTAAAAGAGGGAGGAAGACAGAAGTGAAAAAGAGAGGATATGAATAAGGAGAAGTAGGAAAAAGAACAAATAAAGAGAAGAAGGAGAGGAGGAAGAAAATATAATGTGCAAAATATAGATTGAAGACTCATTTAGGAGGGAAAACAGCCCAAAGAAAGGAAGTACTTTTAAGTTAGGGCTAAAAATTCTAGTTAAAAAATTAGATTAAAAGAAAAAAATTTACAAAGTTTATAATGACATCAAGGATGACTTGATTTTTGCAACAGAATTACACAAAAAGTGAGATTGACAAGCTAAAAAAAAATGTTCCAAGTGACCCTATTATGGAAAAAATAAGTAATTTATGAAAAATATTTTTATAGATTGGCGTGTCTGAAAATGTAGTTAATGTTATGAATAAAAGACTGAGATGAACATAGATGCAGAATAAAAGGACAAAATTAAAGTAATTAGAAAAAAAGATGATGTAAATGGGGAACAAAAACCTATGTGTGTATGTTTTGCAGAAAATTTTTTCCTGAAATGAAGAATTTAGTGAACATATAAAAAAAACATGTGCTACAATAAAAGAAAATGTTGGTAATGAGCAATACTGGCATATACACCAGGTAAGTTATTACACTTCATAAATAAAAGACAAAATTCTCCAAGTACACAGACAAGGAAAGCAAATCACTAACAAGAAAAATCAGACGGGCCTCAGACTTTTTTATAGTCACATTTAATATATAAAATAAGAGATATGGACACAAACATCCAAAAGGAGAACACAGCCTCATGCAGGAATATGCTGCTCATTCAAGTTTCCATTCAAATATAGAGACAGGGGACAGACATCTCAAACATGACAGAACTTTAGAAATATAGCATCCATGAACTCTTACTAGAAAAAAGAGTCTTGATGAAATCCAGCAAACCAGGAAATCAATGAAAAATTTAAAAAGTAAAAAATGAAAATGCATAATCGAAGGACTGGAGAACATTAAATCCAGTAAATGTTTTGCTATGACTGAACATCTGGAAAACTATGGTTGCAGAACAGATGGTAAATTTTATAAATGTTAATGGTTTAAAATATCATAACTAACAAATACTAGAAGATGGGGGTGGATAAATAGGAGAAACTATAAGAATGCTAATCATCCTTCCCTTAAAGTAGGGAATGCATTGATGCTACTTAAAACTGAAAGACCAAGTTAAAGATCACATAGTGATTCCAACCACTTAATGTTTCTTTCTTATTCATGTAGAAAATGTACAAGAATAAATTTTTCTGAAGGAAAATTTACCTAAGGTTCATTAGGTTTTCAGTTTCAAATGATTTTTTCCAAATTCAAGTAAACTAAACATTTTAATTTAAAAAATAGTCCTACCTATATCAATCTATATACATACCTATGTTTCTATATGCAAACATACAAATAGACATGTTTGGAAGGATATAAAACAAATGTTAACATCAGTAGTATTTTATAAAATACTGCTTATAATTTTGTACATGGTTTGAATTTTCTCTTATGATGATGTTATATCATTTTGATTGGTAAAAATAAAGTTATAGTGACATATGAATTCAGTTTATAGCTTGGTGGAAATATTTCTAATTTGTTTTTTCCCCAATACTGTACAAAGATTGAGAGGAAATCATAGCATTGGTTTCACTCTGGGAATATTTTTTCCTCTTTGTAGCATTCTCACTAGAAAGAATGAATGAGAGTGTGAAATGGTAGCGAAGAACATTGATATGACAGCTTCAGGAAACAGATTCCTAATCCAGATTGTTCAATAATAAACTGCCTGGCCACTCTTAACACTCTCATTCACACTTTGGAGCCTGGATATCATGGTTTTGGACACGCAATTGGTGCTTAATAAATACCCATTGAGCTGTTTGGCACAACAAACTCCAGGTCTTTGCCTTACAGACAGACAGGTTATTGGGCACAGTCAGCTAAATTCAATATGCATTTATTAAGAGGTGAACTCCATTCTAGGTGCTATTTTTTTCTGAAAATGTGCACAAACTAAATGTGCAAATATCCAACTAAGAAACTGCATGATTAGAAGTAGGTAGGAAGGGCTTTGCAATATGGAATAAGGGGCTGTATAAAATCCCCATCATTTTTGACACGATATATCTCCAGCACTTCAAAAGATTTCTTTATGTTTTTTTCCTTCACAACTGAATAAAATTGGGGCTAAAATCCACCACATTTATCATGCCAAATATTTCCCTTCTTTATTTCAAGCGTACTTCATTAATATTAATTGTTTGATTACCTTTTCCATTTTCCTACCACTTTAATAAAACAAGAGCAAGATGTAATAAATATGAACAAAAGTTTACCAACACAGATGAAACTGAACAACTGCTTCCACAGTTTCTGCAACCTTACATGAGCCAACAAGCTAAAAGGTAGTGGAATAGTTGGAGAAAACAGCCACTCTAACTCAGTCTAAAACAGAAGAATGACAGGGCTCCTCTGTGACTGAAACACAGGGAAATTTAAATAAATTCTTCAGACTATCGAAATTATGCCTATAAGAGTGGCAACTCTAGCTAGAAAACTTGATAAACATCTCCTCCTCTACACAATCATAGGACAAACGCATGACCCATTGTTTAAATATTAGAAAATGTTATTGCAAGTGTATCGTGTGTTGTTAACAACTTGAAGAAATTATACTCTTTTTGGAATCTCACAGTTGTGGAAATCATTGTCCTTAAAAGAGAAAGGTAAAAAAATAAGTATTCAGCTCAAAATGAAACCTTTTTTTATGCAAACATACCTAATGATATAACAGAAGGAAGTGAAATTATTGGGAATATGGTAATTATGTATAGTCAATTGTCTGGAAGTAAACAAATGTTTGTCAAAATTCAGTAAGTATTCTGAAAATTCTTGTTTCATGGCAAGAAATATAAAGAAAATGAGATGATTATACACAGACTTGATAATTCTTTGGCACAACCAGGAGCTATTTCAATATTAGATTTTTTTATTTTATTGAGTTTGAAGTATTTTAACTGTCTCATACGTATCAGAACTTTGCAATTTGAGTTATAGTGCTTATATACTTGAACTCAGATCACCAGAGATATAATCATTGAGAAATCTTTGGGATTTTCAGGTCTTGGAAAAATTATCTAAAGCTCCGTGCCTCAGTTTCCTCATTTGTATAATGGTAATGATAGCAGTATAACTAGAAAACACTTAGAATGAAGGTCAGTACTTAATTTAGATGAGCTATAATTATGATTAATTCTTTATCTATGAAACAAAAGGGCCACCAGTTACTTAGCACTTATTATGTGCTAGTCAAAGTTCTAAGTGCTTTATATATATTAATTTACTTAATCCTCTCATAGTCTATGAGAATAACTATTATTTTCCCCATCTTATGAAAGAAAATTGGGTAACAGAAGGGTTAAATGGATTGCCAAGTGCCTGTGTTCACAACCATCTAGTGTCTCTCAACTTTATCTGCACTGTTAGAACAATCTAAGGAGCTTTTGATACTCTAACCCAATTACATCACAGTTTCTAGAAAGGGCCTCAGTAGTTTGTAACTCACCTCATGTCACAGCGCTAGGTATTAAGATCTATACTGCAGAGTGAAAATACAGAAAGAGATTTAAAGTGAGAGAAGAAGCCCTGCAGGCTCATCTCACAGTTATTCTAGGTTCTTTTTACAACCAAAAGTCCAGCATACCCCAAAACAAAATGAAAAAAAATAAAAAAAGCCCAGCAGCCAAAGTGCACTAAATCAATGAGAGATGATATGCTTACATTTGTTATAACCTGTGGCCTCAATAGGAAAAACATTTAGCAATTTCATTCTGTCAGTGCTGTATTCACTCTTGCTCTGTAGACAATTACAATAGGGTAGCTTAAAAAATAAATTGCTCTTGCCGACCTGTAATCCTGATTTCTTATTATGCGAGGGAAAATCATTTGAAACAAGAAGTTATACTTATTCATACCTATGTATTATTTAATCAACAAGGCACAGTTAAGTGAATTAACAGCACTAAAAACAAAATGATCCTTGATTAATGGAATTATTAATTTTCTCTCTTCACTTAAGTTTCTATTCACTTATTCATTTATTCAGCAAATATTTGTTGAGCATGTCTAACATTTCAAGCATTCTGCCAGAGGTTCACATTGATGAAGATAACCAAGTTCCCAATACACCCAGATCATACAATCTATCATTAACCAAAAAAGCAGAATTTTATAAAACCAATGCCTAGCAACTACAATCTTGATTTCTTCATTGTTCATTTCTAATCAATATAACAATTGTTTATCAATGGTCTAACATCAAATGATAAGCTTAAATTAATTACACAAGAAGGCCATCAGACCAAAGTGACTCGCAATCTTTGATGTCCTAAGTAGGCAAAGCAGAACATAAGCCTGTAGATGCCTCAAGGGGAAGAATAGCCAACTAGACTTTCCCAAATAAGGCAAATGATAAGGACAACCAACCACAAACAGCCAACCTGGCTTTAAGCTATAGCCACTCAAACAATTTCCTTTCTTTGCTTCTGCACCTTCTTTATGTAAATCTTTCCGCCAACTCTCATAGGCAAAATGCTCCTATCAGCACTTCCAGTTTGGTGGTACCTGATCCAGATAGATCTTTGCTCAAAAAAACTCCAAATTTTTTATATGTTTCAGTTTATCTTGTAACAAAACTTTCCAAAAGGTATTTCTAACTTAAAGACAGAGTTAAACAAAATCTAAGAAAACATCAGCCCCTATCTGGAAAGGAAAAAAAAACTTTGTCTCAATAAAATACTAAGAGAATATCTGATGAAATTCAGGGTATTAGTAAGAACAAATTAGTTCCTCAGGTTAAAAAAATCATACTTGCAAGATTATTCACCAAAGATCAAACCCAAAGCAGATAATAAATGATGTACATAAGTAGTTCTTAGGGCTAGAACAGAGATCTACCTTCTAAAAAAATACATCTTCATACATGATCCAAAATACTGTCAGTAATTTGGTAGTATTCTGATGATTTACAATTCAAATTTAAAACTTTTCATAACTTTTACCAAAATGTCTCTCAACTAGTCCATTTATTCCATTTAAACTTGACTTACAAGTCATTTTCTAAAGAAAATGAAGATTGAAACAGCCTATGATACTGTAATGAGGTAATGGAAAATGAAGATTCCTTTTCCTCTTCCTACTAAGGTAGGGAAGGAAAATCAGTTTCTACAAGTTGTTTTTGCTCATTTATGTCTTTCCTGTATCTTCTACATACTTCTACAGATATGCTAAAACATTACTGGATACACTACTGGGGAGGAGAGAGCATTTATATGAAAATATTAATTTACATTATAAATGAAGAATCTTTCTTTATGATAATACACAGGTAGGAGTAACAACGTGTATTGTTTCTTATTATTGCCGAAGCTTCTCCTAAGAGTTTAGTGAGAGGCAAAGAATAAACCACATTTCAAAAAGAGAAATATTTCTTTTAAGTTATGTTTTATACATAAATGTCTCTTCTTACTCCTCCTTGTCTCAGGCCTTTGTTAATACACAAGGACTTTTGTAATAAGGAGGAATCGCCAAACTTAAATTATAGATAAAATAATTCTGTGTTAGATATAATTACTTTCATAAAGTCCAATGGCTGAAAGCCATGAATGGTTGGAGATAAGAATGAAATAGGATATAGCTGCAAGTGTCTATTTAGTACCATCTGGTTCTCATTCAAAATGCATCGATTATGCAGTATCTCACATGAGTTAAAAACTTCCTTAAAAACTCATGAGTCCACTTAGAAAGTTAAGGGAGAAAATAGTGTGCTGCCATCCTTTTCTTCATCCCTTTCTTCTTCCCTGAAGTTATCTTCCATGTTATACAGTGTTGATAACATTATGTGATGCCTAACTTCTGGAATTATTTTTTTTCTTTTATTCACTAAGATCTGTATCTAAAATAATTTTGTACTTTCATTCTAAGAGGGTATGCCTTTATGAGTAGCTCATAACTGAAGGTCACTGGAGGGATCAGCAGGAAGAAATCTTTTCTGAACTTCCTTTAGCTGGGTAAAACAGAGCACCGTAAAAATACAGCTTCCATTAACTCCTCTCCATGGTAGTTTCCTATTTGGGAGATTGACCCTTAACAGAAGGGGTGTGGATAGATTTACCTTCCACTCCAAGGGACCCTCCAGCCAGGATGGAGACATTCACTAGGATCAGGATGAAATGGGCTAACAGAACCTTCCATACTTTCCCACTGAAGTACTCACCACAACCACCTCTTTGGTTAAGCTGATACATAAACCTTCACCTCTGCCTGTTCTGTGTTCCTCACTTCTGGGTCCTCTCACTTTTCTTCTATTAATCTATGGTCAGTTAATTCACAGGGCCCCAAACACTGCACCTAAACTGGTAGAGGAAAAGTTTTTGCTCCCAATGCCTCACATATTCTTAAGACCCATAGATGTTTTTGGAAGAAAGAAATAAGTAGATGATTTTTGAAGAATCTTCTAAACACTTTACAGAACCTGTGAATTCCCCCTAACTTCTTGAATTCTCTGTATTGTGGAAACGTAGGCTGCAGCCCAGATTATATTTAGATTTACCAAATCCTAGTGGGAGCTGGTATTTTTTTCACTACCTCAACTGACAATCAGTTTCAAACACAAATCAATTAAGTTGCAAGAACTAGAGAAATGGTAGAAAATTATTGTCAAATTTTTGCTCACCTTAAGACAGTGGAAATATGCTCCTTAAAAAGCAGAATTCACACATGGCAGTGAGTTGACAACATATTTAAAACAGCTCGAATTCTAGCTTTGGCTAAAGCCTATTAATTCATTTTAATTCCTTGTTACAAAGTATATAATTTGTCTAAGATACTGCATAGGTCATACTAACACTAAAAAAAAAAAAATTCAGCCCTATTTTTTGAATTCTCAATAGTATTACAATGTGCAGGTAGGATTGAAGTTACTACAACACTGTGTCTACACCCATTTATAACACTCTTTTTTTCTTATTGTATTGCTCAGATTATTCCTCTCTGGAGACAAGAATAAATAGCAGAGCACAAATAAACCTTAAGTAATAGTCCTTTACTGAGGCAAAAACGAAAACTTCTGTTATCTAACTACATCATAAATCACTAGTAAATTAAGGAAACTTCAAAAATTCAGAGCATTAATTGAACTGAGGCACATCCCCACCACTAATACCTGAATAATAATTAGTCATTTAGCAAGACTCTGAGGCAGTGAAATATGAAACTTCTGAACTAAATAAAAAAGAATAAGAAAATACTACATCTTGCCACTCAAAGTACTGTGCATGGAACAGCATAATCAGCATCACCTAGGGATCTGCTTATTAGTAATGCAGGTACTCAGGATGCATCCAGACCTACTAAATTAGAATTGTTGTTTTATCAAGATCTCCAAGGGGTTGATATACATGAGTTTGGGAAGAACTATTCAGATAATGGGATTTTAAAAGGGTAAACATAGACATCCAGGGTCACCAAAAAGAAGTAAGAAGACACAAAATAAAGTAGTAAAGTCTTTGAAATGCAGGGTTTTTTACCCGCTTGGCAAATTTTTCTAAGCAACAAGTAGGCCCTAGTGCCTGTGAACAGATGAATTGCTCAGGTGAAAAGACTTAATCTCTTCAGGTTGCTATAACAAAAATACCATAGACTGGGGGCTTTAAACAACAAACATCAATGCTCACAGTTCTGGAGGCTGGGCAGTCCAAGATCAAGGTGATAGACTAGACGTCAAATGAGATCCTCTTCTGGCTTCACAAATGGTACCTTCTCACTGTTTTTTACCTGGGCAAAAGGAGTGAGGAAGTTCTCTGGAGTCTTTTTATAAGGGCACTAATCCCAATCAGGAGGGTTCCACTCTCAGGACCTAACCACCTCCTACAGTCCCCACCTGTAAATACCATCACATCAGAGGTTAGATTTCAACATATGAAATGTGGGTGACACAAACATTCAGTCTATAGCAATACCCCTGACACTCTGAACTCAACAAGCCAAACAAGGTGAATTAACAAAGGCCAGTTCACTGTCGTTGATATACTTACCCCTCTGAAAGAATCTAGGATATAACCCAGTACTTTTAAAAGAAGAATATCAGGCACTTTCTAATCAAATTTAAACATTGTATAAACAAATATATGTGATTATTCCAAATATATCTGCAAAATCTGCAACCAGAATGCCAGGTCAATCTTATTTTAAGCAGATACATTGATTAAAATCTGATCTTAACTATATTTGTTTGAGAAATATCCCTACTATAATATATGATATCTATGAGACCACCAAGAATAGGTATATATTTAATAGGGCATATAATCTCATCTTCTTAAAATTACATTGAGAAACACTGCCATTTTCACAGCAAGGGCAAGAAATTTCACTATTAATAGTAGAACTGAATCATATTTTATTTAGACATATTCCTGTTTAGTATTCTCAAGGTGTTAGCAGTCTTTCCTAAGCAACTGTGACAGCTTTCTAAGATATATCTTATTGTGAGTCCCACCTACCAAAGGAGGTACAGTAAGGTGATTCAGGACAAAACAGGTTAAGTCAATAAATCCAAATAACTGTCCCATTTATCAGAGGAGAGAGAGGACGATGGGGGGAACTGGTTGGGACAGTTGAAAAACGGAATTTCTAATTAATTGATTTATGATGATTAATATGGCTGAACCTCTCCATCTATTATTATCAATCCAGGCAAACAGAGAAAGAAAGAGAATGATTAGATAAAAACAATATATGCTTTGGAAGGATTATACTCCTGTGTTTTCTGGGACAATATGAGTGTGTAACAAAATGGTCATAAGCATGCTTCTTTCCAATTTCAGGGGATATGCATTTATCAAAGGAAATTGAACTGAGGCTGTTGCTGCAGAAACAGAGAGAAATTAGATTCTTATGATCACTACCAAGTAGGCCAAAACTCTGATGAAAACAAACAAATCTATTATCTCTTTGTTCCTTCAGGCAGAACCAGTTCTTTAAGAGCATTTCATTTCCATATGGCCACTGATGAGGACAGAAGCTTCTCCCCAGCCTGGGGAATAAAGGTCCACGTGCCTGTATCAATCAAGATAATTTATTTTCCCTAGCCAGTGACTAGTTTAGAAATAGGTATGTGACACCATTCTGAACAATAAATGTAGTTCTGCTGAGAGGTGATAGTTTTCTTGACTTTTAAATAGAGATATATAAAGAGAGACTTTTATTCCTATCTCTGGACAAAATTATCTGCATAAGATACTTGAAATTGTAACAAGCCATCTTAGGGCCACGAGAGAAGCAACCGTAAAAGAAAAACCAACATTCTAAAGCTGAAAGAGAGAAAAAATTAAGAAAACCTGGGTCCCTGATCACATAATTAAGCCAAAGAATAAATCAAATATGAGATGACCTAAATTTTACTTAAGATAATAAATCTAGTTTGAATTTGATTTCTTTTACTTGTAGCCAAACTTTCTTAACCACTTAGAAGTCTTTAGACAGAGAATTTATTATTCATATCCCATCTATCTTAAAGAGACACATAAGGTTTAACTCACACTGGTCATTACACAGATGCATGAGTACTCACAAAATGTGTCTATGCTCAAATGAAGAAAGGGCTAGCCTGCAAACTTGGACAATATGTTATTTCATTCAATGCTAGAATTGACCAATAGTGTTTCTTTTAAAATGCTACTTCTAAAATGCTACTTCAACTTACATACTTGTGGGTTAACCAACCAGAGTTTAAAATATCAGGATGCTAGAATTGACCAATAGTGTTTCCTTAAAATGCTACTTCAACTTATATACTTGTGGGTTAACCAATCAGAATTTAAAATATCGGGATGCTTTTCACCTAATCCATGATCTCTATTCAGTGCTCCCTGTTAACTGATTTCCTGCTCATTGCATATATTATTTCAGATTGCCAATCACTATCACGAAGAGCTCTATGTTGCAAGTAAAAATCTCAACTCAAATTAACTAGAAAAATAAAGGGAATTTACTGGCTCACAAAATCTAGTTGCTCTAATTACATCACCTAGAAGGCCCAGTTCCTCTCCAATTTTCTATTCTTTCCACTGGCTTCATCTTCAGGCTCTACAACCTCCCCCTTCAACCAAACCAACATCAACACAGCTATCTACACTCTTGCTTCTTGGAATAAAACAGACTATAGCATTTCTCAGCCTCAAATTCTAACCCCACGGTATCTTTGGAAAATTCTTGTTTCTCAGAAAACTCAACGACATTTTATATCTCTTTGGTTCTGATATGTATATAACAACTGGCTAGGATAAAGGGATGGAGTACATCAAATAGTGTAGGCTAATCAATGCCACCTCCTGGGACTGGGTTGGGGTTAATTTCAACTAAACAAATGCCTGCTGAAGAAAAATAGATATCCAAAGGAAAACCATGGTCTTTGTAGTGTGATAAATAGGGAGGAGTGGATGCCAGTGAGGCAAAAATTAAATACCCATTACACCAGGGAAAAATGAGCAAGGATTATTTAAAGAGATCATGAATTCAAATGAGTGAAATTTTATTTCAATTTTATTCTTAAATCCTGCTTTTTTTTCAAAATATGATTTCTAGCTAATCAGTTTAGAGATAAAGGTCACTGACTTGACCCACAAGGAATAGACGAATAACACTATAGAAAAATCACATACACTACTGTATAAATCAATTTCTAAGGCTTGCAGTTGGCAGGCTGATTATTCATTGCACATTTTTTATTTCCTTTCTAACATTAAATTCAAACTGTCTTCACAACCCCCACAATATATGTCACTAGTTTTATTTTGAAAGCACCAAGAAAATAACCCATAAAGGAAATGTCAAAGAAAATTTAAATGTACTTTTGTCTATGATTAGATCTTGTGCACAAACTTGCCCCACCCTTTTTGTTCTTCTCCACTGCCTCTGCTTGGCTGATTACCAGTTGACTGGGGGTAGAAAAATGAAGGAAAACCTTAAATAGAAATATTAGTTTGTAATGCCCACAATTTCCACATAATAAATTTTTCTCTCATATTAAATACTCGCATGGTGTATTCAGCTATGCCCCATTTAGTATCACGTTATACAATTTTTAGCTAATTGCACTTTTTCCTCTATAAGATTACCACTGTTTCATGTCATTCATCTTATTGTAAGTTTTCTGCTCTTCTGAACAATTCAGAGCACAAAACAGCACAAAATGCAGGATATGACTTTCATTATCATTACTGTACAGCACTTTAGTAGTTTTAATGAGGTAAGGCTTAGTAGTTTATAATAAAGAATATGCAATTTTCAGCACTGCAATTTTAAAAGTGTTTAGTATCTGCTCGATTTAACCAAAGTTATTTCAAAAATGTATCATATTATAATCTTCAGGTTTTAAAAAAACTAGCTATTTATACCAATATCATGATAAAATCATCATCTCAAGCACTTATTAAGTATTATTGATACCCGGACCCAGTCAACATATTGTATTGTAATGGAACTATATTTCACTTCTTTATCCATTCTTGTATTTATGCATGTTAGCATCAAGGCATATTATAAGTTAGAAATTTTATATATAATATGTAATAAGACACACAAATTGCCTCTAAAGCGTTGGCTATTTAACTTGTCCTTACACTTAGGCAATTTATTAACTTAGATCAGTTTCTCAACTTCATCTCAATTTCCTCATGTCTAGTGCAGATAATCACAGTATCTACCTTGTAGGCCTGTCATAACACTGAAATCAGAAAATACACACAAAGTGCTAAGAATAGCTCAAGCAACCTAATATATATTCATTAAATATTAGCTATTATTGTTAGTATAAGAGAAGAAAGATCACAAACATAATTACAAGTTTAATTTATTCAATATATTCATAGTGCTCACTATGTCCCAGTCTGTGCAAGTCCCTGAGAATAGAGCAAAAAATAAGAAACACATTATCTGCCCTCATCAGGCATCCAGTCTAAATCAGTGTGAAATATAGTAATAATCAAAAGAAAATGGACAACATGGAGGAGACAATATAAAATATGTTGAATATATAGCATGTGCCTCACCTTGTGGCAGAAAATTTAGGGAAATAATCTCATTTTATTATCCCATGAAGCAAAGCTCAAACAGTGGTCCACAGCCACAAATGTCCTAAAGAGAAAAACCAAGATCCAAATATGTTTCTATTTTCTAAACTCATTGCTGTAATGACTTCCTAACTCACAGAGAGCAATTGGAGCAGTCGAGGAAATCTTCATCAAGAAAATAAAGAGCAGTGAGTTATCCTTTCAAGAAAACAGAACTGAAATAACTAACTTACATTAATATGTCTCAGTATGTATTCTGTAGAATACTATTTTCATAAAAGACAGATGAAGTCAGCCAACATTGAGAAGATAGCAGTAGTGGTATAGTTATTTAATCTGCTTGAATCTCATCATAATGTCAATCCATCTAGAAAAACAAAACCAAAAACCCATAAAAATCTATATTGAAAACAAGAAGTGAAGCAGTCCCCATGATTCAATAATATCAAGAGATAATCCACTAACTATAATACCTGCATGGCATCAGCATGGTCATGGGAGAAAACAGAGAACCAGAGATGAACCAGATGAACCAGAGAATAGGAAAGCCTTAAAATTGTCAGTGGCTTCTCAATAGTGGTCCAAGTTTCTGAATTAGGGAGTGGTTTTACACATTCATTGGTGATTGAAAAGAGTTAGTGGTAAAGTCTGAAGGGCAGATGCAATCTGGTCCTTACTTAAACACATTCTAAATCAATCTGCCAAATCCCCAGGACAAACAGCAGCCACAGAGAAACTTTTAGGAATTGATTTGAAACCAAACTAAATTGGGAATCTTAATTCCTAATTTCAGAGGTAATAGAAGAAGAAAAAGAGAATCTTCAGATAAAAATGGGGGTGGGAAAAAGAGTAAGAAATTCTCTCATGTATGAGAACATGGTTGAAGATTTCACAAAAAATAACAGAGAGGTGTTTACAGAGGATGTTAAACAGTTATTAAGACCAACTTCTCCCTTTTAAAAAAAATCAGGATAACAAATTTTAGTTTAAAAAGAAAAAAAATCTGGGGTAAAATCACATTAAAAGGTATAACAGAAAAAAATAAGGATTAGAATAACATCCCTACAATTAAGTCATGCCTTTGAATTTGCCTAGAAACTGGTGTAAACTGCAACCTAATATTTCTAAACATATGGAAACATGCAAAGAAAAAGTATACAATATAGAAGTATACCATAGATGATAAATAGAAAAACTCAGAAATGGGTTTTTGAAATCAGTAAAAAAACAGATACTAAACAATGAAATCTATACCAAAAGAAATACAAGAACAAATGCACATACACACAAATTCTTGAAATGTAGTAGAAGCTGAAGAAAATTTTTTAAAAAGTAAAAACATAAAATAAATAGAAATATTAAATAATTTGAGAAAAATATCAAATATAATATGTAGAAAGAAAAGATTCAACATATATATAATTGGTAATCCCAAAGAAGAGAACCAAAGCAATGCATACAAAGAGATATTTAAAAAACTTAATTCCAGAAAACTTATCTGAAGTATATATAAAACTACATATTAAAAACTATATATTTATGAAACTACATTTTGAAACATATGTATCTTATATATTCATATGCAATTGTATAAATGTACATAAATATGACCATATTTATACTTTATGTAAATAAAATATATATTCACATATATGAAACTATATATTTTACATGTATATATACTACATTTAGAAAATGACAAATTATGGTATGTTTCATAGTTTTATGTGCTTACATTTAAAACATAAACTTGTGATTACTAATTTGATAAATCCATTACAATTCACCAGCAACGCTACAACTGAAAACTACTGTCTCAAAAAACTTCAAAATGAAGCTTCCTTCTAATTCATTTATTGTTTTCAGAACTATTTCTCTTAAATGTATAATTTTCTTGTGACTCTTTTAAAACATTTTTTAAATGCTATTTTTTGTTGTTTAAAAAGTCAAATAGACTCATTAATTCCTCTGCTTTTGAACTAGAGGGCCTATAAAAAATTCAGTGCCTCTCTGGACTATTTATTGATGAAAATCATGTAACTAAGTACTAACAGCCTTTAAAGTTGTAAGTATAAAATAGAATTAGGTTCCCATTGCGTCTGATCTGATATTGCACAATGAACTGCTAAAACCTACCAATTTTCACAATACTTGCACTCAAAACACTTTAGATGCATAAAGAACACTTTAACCCCTTCAAATCATTCTGTTCAATGCCATCAAGCCATTCTGACCATTATTTCCTTCAATCTTAACTTCCCTGGAAAGTATTTCTTGTTATTTGGCAAGATCCTCCCCACACAGATGAGGCCTCTTTGAGCTGTTCACCCCCACTCTCTTCTTTAAGCAGAAAGTTATACTTATCCTCTGGCTCACTCCTTTTCTGGCAGCTCTACGTAACAACATTGCTTGCCCCATTACTAAAGCCCATGAAATCTTTATCACCGTTAATTCTCTGGACTAGTTTTCCCTTGACTAGGAGCTTCAACCAGGACCAAGCAGGTCTCCCAAGTGGGCAGAATGAATAGGAGTCAGTAATGCCCCACATCTTTACAAAAGGTCTAAGAATGGTACAATTAAGAATTTGATATACATGCACAATAAATCATTATGTATGTGGCTACCCAGCCATTTATTGTGGCTATTCATGACTCATGCCCTAATGTTTCTATTCATTCTATCCAAAGGGTACATTTATGCTTGGAATTACTTACTTATATTAAAGAGCATTATCTATATATGTAAAGCATTATCTATGGATTACATACCATTCAGCAATATTATTTTCTTTTCATGTCAAGTCTATACATCAACAAAGACTTTATTTGTACAAAGGCATCCTAATAATTTTTTTTTAAATAAAATGATTTAGATCTTAGTGCAGTAAAAATGTTGAGTTTGATTTGATAATACGCTTGTATAGAAACTGATGAAAAGGCCTTAAAATGGTTTGAGGGAGGTATTGATAGCAAATCTTTTGAAAATATAATCACTTTCATAATTTTTTACCAAATAGATAATAATATCGGGGAACACTGCATAATGATGAAAAGAACTCAGGATTAAGCCTTTCATTATTAATTTCTTATTTTCACCTGTCTTGGAAATAGATGCCTGCTTAAATGTTTTGATTCGTTAGACAGGTTACTTGAATATTGCTTAAGAAAAGCCCAAATTACCAGATTAATATTTTCCAGTGGTTGTTTTTGCTGTTGTTGGTCTGATTCAACTGAAGTGTAAAATACAAAAATGTAATTGTTATTACATATTGTCAATGTAATTTCCAAGAGTGTTAAGATTTTATCATCATTTTGCCCAATTACCTTATTCTTTGATATTTTCAAATGAGTAAGCTGAGCCTTTTAGACTGTTTGGAGAACTAAGCCTAAAACTGTGAGAGATGTAGCATGTGAAAAAGAGAATTTACATCAAATTAAAACTAAAAAATGTTTAGATACAGTAATTAGTTGCAGAAACATAGGAAGGGAACCCCAAACTCCAATTTATCCTAGTTAGCCTGCTAGAGCTCCACAGGTTCATTCTATGCAAGTCTGAATTTCCTCTAATCTATGAGTTCAAGGAATTTAAGAATTCTAATTAAGGTTATATATTTTGGTTCTGATTCTTCTGGTAATTTTATATAAAGAGTCTGAGACAAAAAACTACTGTCAAATGAACCTCTTTTGTGATTATTTAAAACAATAATGGCTAATATTTTATGATTATTTATTATGTGTCAGGCACACTGCTACATAGTTTTTACATATGTATAATGATTAATTTATGTCTCACCTTGGCAGGGCCATAGTACCCAGAATATTTGGTCAAACATTATTCTGGTTTGGACATTTAAATCAGTAGACTTCAGGGAAAGCAAATTACCTCCATAATGCAAGTGGGCCTCATATAATGAGGTGAAGACCTTAATAGAACCCAGATGGACCTCCCTGAGCAAGAAGGAATTCTACCTGCAACTGCCTTTGGACTCAAACTACATCTCTTTCCTGGGACTTCAGCCTGTCAGCCTACCTGCAGATTTGTTCTTGCCAAGCCTCCATTATCACAAGCCAGTTCATTAAAATAAATTCCTCTGTATCTCCCTCCCTTTTTCTGTCTCTCTGTTTCTGTCTCTGTCTCTCTGTCTCTCTGTCTCTCTGTCTCTCTCTCTCTCTCTCTCTCTCTCTCTCCACACACACACACACACACACGCACGCACACACACACACACACACATCCTGTTGGTTTTGTTACTCAGGAGAACTGAGTAATACATGTTATTGTAGATACTACTACAACAGCACTATGAGGTAAATATCATTGATAGTCTGGATTTACCAAGAGACTAACCAAGTCAAGGTCATAAAGTTTCAGTTTAAGTATGTCTACCTCCAAAGCCTAAGCTTTGGATGCTCTACTATTTTGCAAATCAAGTAAGCATTCATGTAAACTTATGTGTGCCTATGTACATGCATATGCATGTATGTTCACATATGTGAGATTATATGTGAGTGTGTGTGTGTGTGTGTGTGTGTTTTGGGAGGTGGTAGCCATAGAACAACTTAGATAAAGACAATTTTCTTCTGTATATGTGTACTGTAAACTCCTTGTTTGAAACAATTAGATTTTCCCTGAGGCATTTAAGTGGTTGTCCAATGTCTTTAAAGGTAATATAAGCATTATCAAATGTTCTATCCCCTATAAGGAAATCCTGTCTTTTCGGATCTAGAGAACAATTCTAGGTCACTCTCAAGCTAATAAAAAAATTATTTTTAGAGGACATGCACAGGACAAGTGTCAAGTTATTTTGGTTTATATCCCACAGAGTAGACTTAATAACCAATTCCTTCAGGATGCTGACATGAAGCTGGCCTAATACCTCGCATATTGTCTAATTGTGTATTTACAATTGTTGCTGTGTATACATAGATATGTTTATGTTGCTGGGAAAAAAAACTGATCTTGATAACTTTCATACTGATGTGACAGAGAGGATTCATATACTTGTTTCGGAAGGAAGAAGATATTTCTTTCCCATGTTTATTCATTTCCCCCAAAGAAACCTGGTCTTGATCCAGAGATATCAAAGAGCTAATATACCTCCCAAAGAGCCCAACTCATGATTAACACAGCCAGGTCACAAAGGTACAGGTTAGCAGTTCTGGAAGAAGGCCTAGCTGACTGCCAGGCAGTGGTTCAGTGGCCCCAGGAATTTGGCTCAACATTTTCTGCAGCAGCTCTGGGAAGTACACTAAATCATACTCATCGCAATTTCTGCCAACAGTGATGCTGAATGGGTTCCACAATTGTTCTAAAGCCTTCCTGAGATACCTCCTGGGTAACACAAATGCATTCTTATGCTTTGGAATGGAAACAAGGAATGTCAGAGCTGTAAGAATTGAGAGATCATAAATCAGCACCCTGATTTTACAGATACAGAAACTCAGTCTTGAAGAAGGAAAGCAACCTGTTCAAGTGCACCAAGTGGCTACTTGCACGGTCTATTTTTCTATAAATGTTTGGTTTGTGTTATTTCTATCACCCCATGCTCCTCCTAATGAGGCGTGCTTACCAGCAAATTCAGGCTATAATAATTCCATCAAAACTGGAGATTTTTACCTTCTATTTCTTTACTACTTTTTCTGGTAACTTCCCCAAGAAATCATAATTTTCTTGCACTTAAGGATGCTGGGAGCAGCCTTATCTGAGTGATCTTGAGCTTATTAATTTTATTAACAGGAGTGAAAACACTCCTTTCACAGATATAAGAGGCAGGAAAGCTGCAGTCCCCATAGCAAAGCCCTGAGCCTGCCACCTATAGGACTGACAGTTGTTTTCACCTTTCAATGCCCTTGATACAACAAATCCTACTGCTTATATTTTCCAAACTGCAGTGAGTTATGCAGTGTTTCTGCCACCAAAAGCAAACTCAAAATGGGCCAGAAGAGTGAAACTCAACAGCTTGGAGCAAAGCCAGACAGGCCAAGGGGGTTCAGAAGTATCCTAGAGAGATATAGTTCTCAGTGAGGTCAAAATGAACATTTTTCCCCATGAGTTTTGATATATTTTACACCACTTAGAGGATGAAAAGAGCAAAGATAGCTAGAATTTACTGAGTCCTCTCTACCAGACACAATTCTGGGTGCTTCACCTATGTTACATTCCTTATGGCTCCATGAGTGGATGTTACGGTTGACAGTTGAAGAACTGAAGACTTGACATCCAGGAATTTAGTGACAGAATCAGGAGCCTGACACTTGAGTCCTAGTTTAATATCCTGTTCTTAAATGGCAGGCACATTTCATGAAGGTATCAGAGTGCTAATTAGATAAAGCAGTGAACTTCGAAACGGTAAATAAAACCCATCTAGTTCCTCAGAATGACTGCAATCCAGGCTTTTCTGATTAATATTGATAAAACAAGAAACCAGAGATTTTTCAGTCCTAAACCGAAAAACAGAATATTCAATCAATCCAAATAACCAGTAAATCAATTAATTCGCTTTTTAAAAATAGGCTAGATCTATTCATTTCACTAAAAGGAATACAATTGTACCTTGAATGATTAATCGGTTCCATCAAAACAGACAATTCAGTGGCTCAGTGTGGGTGCTAGCTCCCTCTTGGGAAACAGAGCAGAATAATCTGATACAAACAGCATGGGGTTCCATACTTTCCATGGCAAAAAGGAGTGAGGCCACAAGGATGCTCAAATATCAGAGCAAAAAGTGTTAAACCAATAAGATAGTAAATGGACAGCTGAGGTAATGAATAAAAGCAAAAAATAATAATAATCAGATCGCAGAAAGTGGCATGGACAAGCATCTTGAGAGCATGTCTCTGAATAGGCAGGAACCTTTCAGTTCGAACTTGAAGGACCTACAGATCAAATTAACAGGAGTGAAATTTGGAAGGTCACCAGTGTATAAATGAGATCTCTAGTCATAGACAAACTGAAATGACACCAAGCAGAATTGCCATTAGTTATGTAAATGTGGATGTCTATGGTGACAGCCTGATTGATGTAGGTTCAGAAGGGTAAACAAGAACCAATTCAAATATTGCCAGCACAGAAACAATAACAGGCCTCAGTGCAGGTAGCAAAGAGCATGGGACAGAGATGAATTATCTTATAAGAAATTGAACTCAAGAAATCTTGTTTTGCTTGTCAGGTAACTTGTCAGGAAATTAAGTTCCTGTAAACAGTGGCCAAAACACTGTATTGTGATAGTCACTGTGAGAACAAAAGAGTATATAACCTATGACCTTCTAATCTGGAATAAGAAATAGCAAACTTAATATCAAGCTAAGTTCATCAGTTTAAAATAGCTAGCAATCCTTAATGCAGGCTTTCTCAACTTCTTAGCAAAATATTAGTAAAACATAAGAAAAAAGCTCACCACAAAAGAAAACCAGGCTTCCCAAAGAGAGAGTATTGTAAAGAAATTTAGGTTCAGTTAGGCTGTTGAGCAGTTAGGCTGTGAGCAGGGAGAAGAGCAATTTAAATACTCATACAATACACCCAACAGCTTTGCCTAGACCTTTTCTACCTTGATACTAAACATAGAGAAATAAACAGCAACACGAAACCTTTTCAAAATGCACCTCAATATTCAAGAAACAGAACATTGCCTATGACAGAAGACAAAAATAAATGGCCAAAATCCTGGATTCCTCTCTGTAACCATGCCCTTTGCAATGGGAATTTGCCTTCCCTCCACGAAGAGAAAGAGACTCCTTTCTCTGCCCTTGAATCTGCTGACCTTGTGACCTGCTTTGACCCACAGGATGCAATAGAAGTGATGCTGTGCCAGTTCCAAGCTTAAGACTCAAAAGTCTTTCACACTTCCACCTTCTAGAAACCTGCTCTGCTGCCACATAAACAAGCCCAAGCTAGCCTGGTGAAGAAAGGCCACATGCAGCAGAGGTGAACTGCCCATCTGAGACTGTGCTAGACCAGGCAGCCCCTGGTTGACTGGGCAAGGACTGCAATCTAATGAGTGAAGTCAGGCAAGCAAGACGGCCATTCTACTGAGCCCAGCTCAACTTTCTGACCTGCCCCACAGCAAGAGTCATTGTCTTAAGCCTCTAAGTTTTGGGGTGTTTTTTACAGCCTACATGATATATCACCCAAATGACTCCTTAATTAGGAATACACACCACTAATAAAGATTTATGACTTGAATCAGAACATAATATTAGCAGATGTTTGGCAGGGCATCCTAAATAGAATACACCCGTATGTTTGTTTATTTGGGAGATATGATTTTTTTTTTGTATTAAAACCACTCTTTATTTTTCTTAGTTGATATCTGTGTTTACATGCCATGGAAGGTGCATTTGTTCTTACAAGGAAATTATAAGATAAGAAGACAAGGTGAAACTTAAAAAATAAAGAAAACTAAAACTGCAGTAGCTGAATAAAGCATGTATTGGGTGCTAAATAAAGCAGAACTGACCTTTAGAAATTACATTCAGTGAAATGAAAGGCAAAATTGAGGCGTTCTGCCGAGATGCAGAGAAAAAACTATTAAAATATCAAGAATTTGTGCAAAGTTTCCAAAGCTATAATAACTAAAGCTGTGAAAATAAAGCCAAATTAACCAATGGCACACAACAGAGAGTCAAAGCACCCATCCCACTTTCCCACACATGAAGAAACACTGGAACTTTGACAGAGTTGGCTTTGCTAATCAGTAAAGGCTAGATGTTTTGTTAAACTAAGAATAATGACATAAAAAAGTTTTAACAAAACGCAAAAATGACACACAAAATATAGAGACTCATTAGGGTTTTAAAGGCAATAGTACGGTTCTATTTTATGAACAGGGTGATAAGTACAAAAAGTCCATTGAATTATTGTTCTGTTTTCTCACATACGTATATTTTATCACTATCTTATTCTATAAACAATTTTTAATGAGCTACCTTTTTAAAAAGACATTCTAAAACTATAATAAAAAAACTATAATTAAAATCAAGTGTATATTTACATTAATTTTAGACTTTTGCTTTTAATTTAAGATTTTAACTCTTTAAAAAGTCTATAAACTTATAAAAATTAGAGATACTGATAAATGAGTTAGCTCTTATTCTGGTCTACAGTTAAATACATCAATTTTGTTTTAATAAGTTTGTAATACATCCTAATCCTTAGAGTCAGGTCTCAACACAATTTTAATAAGGTACATTTAATAAATTCATTGTACTCAACCTGTAGATCAGTAGTGAGGAATTAGGTCAGAGTGACAGGTATTTAGCTGAAGTGACAAAGTCTCCATATAGAGGAAGGAGATTTACTTATTAAAATAAATACAACTATCACAACTACTACAATATATTGAGTAATTTTTATGGATTTGTTATTGTGCCCAGTGTTAATTGCTCAGCTAAGCAATACTCTTTACCAAGT
Source organism: Cynopterus sphinx (assembly GCA_030015415.1). Classification (NCBI taxonomy): domain Eukaryota; kingdom Metazoa; phylum Chordata; class Mammalia; order Chiroptera; family Pteropodidae; genus Cynopterus; species Cynopterus sphinx. Next base: position 124,086,514 of record CM057383.1, read on the forward strand.
GATGCTTGGGCAAGGCTTATGACTTCTCCAGTGGAAAATCAGCAACCCTGATGACTTTAAAGAGAAAAATAAAGTTACCCATTTACCAGCCAGTTGAATACTATCAAAGGTCCTGGGAAAAGGGGGGAAATTTTTTGAGAACATAAGATAAAGCATCTCTGGAAAACAGTTCCTTTGTATGATAACAATTGCCATTAAAGTTTTTGAAATCTTTAGTAAATAAGATATAGGCAAGATCCCCATGATTTGGTTCATCTACGTTTGGGGAGGTCTTAGAGAAGAACCATTGATAGCATGCTGCTTCTCAACCTGGGTTCTGAACCATGTGACATTTCAGGAAAAGGAATCACAATTTGTGGGCAAAAGAACATCTTATTACCTATAACAATTAGACTAGGGCATGTGACTTTTATTTAGACAGAGAAATTCCTCATAGTAAAGACTGGAATTAGACTTACTGGCAGCCCTGGACCAGGCAGGACTATTTCCATCATGAAGTGAAAAATACAATTGCTCCCAAGAAAAGAGAGATGGAGGACATCCACATTTGTCTGTCATCTCTTTCCAAACTCACTGATTGCATAAAGTCATTCCAACTCCTCAGGAATAGACTAAACGGAAGAAAAGCGATTTACAAGATTTATTCTCTTAACTCAAACTCAACCAATTTGCCTCTTTAGGGCATGCTGCTCTCCATAGGAGGTCAGTGGCCTATTGAGGCAGACTTGTTCTCTCCTCCATGAGGCTGCGCCTCACAAAAACCACCACAGCCCCTTTGGGTATCCTCATGGACAATGGAGATTTTTGTCTCAGAGGGCTACATTTTCCTGAGTTGGCATTGCTGGAATCTGCTAAATGTCTCTGAGTCTCTGTCTTTCCTGAGATTTGAGTGGCCCTAAATCTTTCCTAAAGCTTAAGGTGCCCCATGTCATTCTGAAACATAAGTTACTTCTCATAATTGCTGGGAGCTTCCATTTGTTAAATTCTGACTCAAAAAAATAGGGATGTGTACTATTGCCTCTATAGAAAGAGCCATTTGCTTGTGGGCAAAGCTTCCATTAAGTTTCTGTTTGATTTGCCATCAAAGTCAAAACCCCTTAGAACAAAACAAAGTCTCTTTCCCAGCCTGCAAAAATTAAAAGCCAATTGCACAACTGTAAAAACAAGTCTTGGGGACTAAGGCAAATTTCCACAAAACCAAGACCTCAAACAATAAAGTTCAAGGCCCAAATCTAGAGGATTTGGCCCCACTCAAAACCTCTACGGTATGTATTTCTTTCCCTCCCTAAAATTCTTCTCCTTGATTATTTCTCAAAACTGATGCCCTAATGTACATTCTAATAATCATAAATTTTATTAACCCCCCCCCTCTTAAAACTGCATCCAACTTCCCTGCCACTCAATCCCACCCTTGACTTAAGGATGAGATCTGTACCTGTAAATAAGATATGGAGAAAAACAGAGAACAGATAATGCCTTGCAGTCAACCTGGCTCCATGCCGAGAATAGAGAGAAAGGAGCAGGGTTATACATTTCTAGTTTCTTCTTCCAAACCTAAATAAATCACCCCTACAAGCCCCAAGAAGGATGGTAGGAGGGTAAGTGTGTTATGCTAATAGAAGTTCTTCTATCTGGAAGGAACCACAGCCATAGGATTATTAGAACGGGTTGTTGCCTTCCTCCTCTTAACATTTTCTCTCCTAGGAATGCTAAACTGATTATAATTCTAATTGCACACCCTATGGTGTTTCGGGCCTTTTGGCTTTTGTCCATGCTGTTTTCCTCTTCCTTGCACAACTTTTTGTTACCCTCCCATCCACCATTCCAACACTCACAGACCCACACCCTTCACTCTTTCACAGGCAAATTTATTCATTGTTCAAGGCTCTGCTTAAATGCTCTTTTCCCTAAGAAGCCTCAAAATTCATCCCACTGCCTTGGTACTCTCTCAAAGCATTCTCATAGTTCTCTGGACTGTTCTATTTGTACACAATGTTCACATGTATTGAAAAGATCTGTTCATATGCCTGTTCCCCTCTTAAAGAAATGCTAATGAATAAAATAAAACAAGTAAACAAAGTAAAAATATGATAGTTTATCGCTTTCTATCTCACTAATTACACTCATGAAATAATTTTTAATGACATTAAAATACTCTTAAAGTGTAACACAAATAAAGTAATAGTATTTGTGCAGTGGAGGTGTAATGTTTGTAATATCTTTGATATAGAAGCTGTAACATCAGTGTGTGTTTTACCTCCTGATGTTATCTGATTCATTAGCTCATTTAGAAACAAAAGCAAGAAAACATTAAGATGAGAATACTTGAATGGAATAAATTTTATACTTCTTCATACAAAGAAGTTTGGGCAAATGTAAGGAGTGAAGATTTTAATACATCCTTTAAAAAGCAACAATTCTCTTTGAAATGTTGTTGTTGGGCTAATTATTTTAACCCTACTATTTAGTTTATTAGTAGACTTTCTTCACACAAATCACTCATACCAGTTGGTTATCTACTCTTTAGGAAGGAGTGAACCTTTCTCAATGCATGGACTGTTTGTCAATTTTAAAAAGTATCTCCAGTTAGAATCCTAGAAACAACTTTAGTCCATCCCTGCACAGACAGTGAATCCTCACCATGTACTCATTTTATATACACCATGACATCTTACAGGATTTCATGATTTACAAGTACCTACATGTACATTAACTTGTTTGAGCCTCAAACAAAGCAATTCTAGGTGATCAGTATTATTTTACACATAAGGAAATTAAAGCAAGTGACAGATCTGGCCTCCGACCCAAGATTTCTTACTCTAATTCCAATAATATTTCAATTATTCTACACTTACATTTAGTCCAACCATAACAGTATGTACAATAAACTCATTTATAGTACACATCATGATACAGAATTTTAAATACAGACAAAAATTATGATTTTTTCATTGTTATTCATTCATATAAGATAGTAACCTTCATACATTCAATAAACATGTACAAATTCAACATACAGAATGAAACAAATTCATGTCTTGGGAAGGTTGAAAAACTAAATAAAGATAATAATACACAAAGTTTTAACTTACACTTTATTTTTTATCTGACTATTCTCAACAACCTGGAAGCTATACTACTATTTACCTACTTATTAAATTTCATTTGAAACTAAGTACTGAAGTAATTTAACTTGTTTGATTTGAGTTTATTTATTAATGAATTCATTTAACAGGTTAAAGTACATGGAATAGCCCACATTCAAATATTTTTGTCCTATAAATGGTATATGATTTAATGTTTATGTGAATTGGAGTAGAACGGTGATATTTTCTGTCTCTTCAGTCAACAAACAGATTACATCAAATTTGATGAGATGCCATCCTGCCTAAGACAGCCTGCCTAAGAAATTACCCAGGCAATTTCCTGAAATAGTCAGCATTTTGGTAATGAATTTCATATTTCGCATTATTAATTCACTTTAACAGAAAAGTTCTGAGCCTTTTGGCATGGCTTTACCTATGTTTACCATCATAGGAACATGGGTATCATGACAGAGATAGAACCACAAGTGTGTCAAATATATTATAAAAGAAGCAATATTTTGAGAGTGTTTCAAATTATATCAGCCCATGGCAGTAACTCCATGTTTTCAACTTTTTGCATATTTTATAGTCTCTGTGGAGGAATATAAGAATAAACACTTAAGGAAATTCTAGTTGAGTACACTGAATCGACATCCAGGCATGCACTTTGGTAAACTTCTTAAATTACTCTGATACATGTCACCGTTTAGAAGCTGCTGTAATAAACACCAACTAAATGAGATAAATGTTGAATGTGGACACCCCAAGGCTGCTATTGTCTGTAACTATAACGTATGAGGAGAGCTGAAGAGCAAGCTATCAACACACACCCGAGGCTCCGCATAAGAGGGCAATATTCACATAAACACAGAAAATACCAGTTTATTACAAAGCTAGTATTAAATATTCAGATTTATAGCCTTCTAAGCCAGAAACTGCAGCAAGGGGACAGTAAAGCAGTCACTAGCACTCACTTACATTCAGACTGGTCTATCTCATACATAGCTTGGTCCACATTCTTACTGAGGTCAACACGACTTCATCACCCTTCTGGATTATTTTTCCCTACGCCACAGTAACAAACTACCACAAATGTAATGGCTTAAAACAATACAAATTTATTCTCTTATAGTTCTGGTCAGATGTCTAAAATCAAAATGTTGGCCAGCCATACATTCCTTCTGAAGCCTCAGAAGAGAATCTATTTTCTGGCCTTTTTGAAATTTTAGAGTTGCATTTCTTGCACATCATCATAGCTTACGGCCCCTTCCTCCGCCTTCAAAGCCAGCAATGTAGTCACATACCTTTCATCTTATCTGTAGTCACATCTGCCTTTCTCTTATAAGAATACATTACATTTAGTGCTCACCCAGATAATCAGGATAATCTCCCCATCTGAGGATTTTTAATATAATCACACATGCAAAGTCTTTTTTATCATATAACATTATTGTGTTCCACAGATTCGGTCATAAATATCTTTGGAGGACATTATTCAGCCTACTGAACTTCTCAAGACAACTTTCTAAGCAACCACTGATGATAAATAGAGCCTGGCCTGCGCTATAAAACCTAACTTCCTGAGATGAAGTGTCTTTGAATTCAGAGTATGCAATTTTAAAACTCTAAATTCTCTCATTCGAACTCCTCATTTTACCAATTGTAAAACTGAAATCTATGGGCTGAAATCTAAGGTGCCTTGGTTGATAGATGTTGCTGGCGATGAGACTGTGACAAAGCCCATGCCTCCTAATGATGAGAGCAATGCTCATTCCATCACTTTCCAATGACCAGATAACTGATACTTGTTATGTGGAAAGTTCAATTCACTGAGATAACCTTGCTCTCTGCCAAGCAATGGGGAGAGGGTAGGGCCCTCACCGCTGGTTCCAGGCCACAGTGAAAACCCTGGTACCTAGGAGTGGATAAGGGTTTATGCAGGTTTTTAGAAAAGCCAATCAGTAATTAGTTTCCTTGGTTGTCACAGTAGTATCATTCTGAATTTAGTCAGGAAATTATCCTAAAATCAAAAAAAAAAAAGGTGGATATTTGTAACTTTCTCATTAACTTATATGTATTATTATTTTTTTCTATACCTACCATTGATGAAAGATTTTGCTATAGCAGAGAGAAGATAGATCAGTTGGTACATAGGTAGGTAGGTAGATAGATGACAGATAGATGATGATGATAGTTAGATAGATAGACAGACAGACAGACAGATTTCCTTAGGTGGGCAATAGCAGGCCCATCTGGACAACTCTAGATTTTTTTTTTTAAATCTAGCACTTTTAAAATTGTCTGTAGAATTTGCCCATTGGTAGGGTATGACCACGAAGTGGAACACTGACACTCTAATGTTCATTTGATGCCTCTTGAATTAATAAGAATACATGCAGGTAAAAGTAACTGATTACTCCATTGATATCAGATTAACCCATAAGAACTTGCTTATTTAATAAGAAGTCCGGAGGCAGAAATACCAGGGTTAATTCCACAGCTTAGTGGTGCCATTAAGGTCCCATTACTTTTCCATGCTTCCGTACCACCCAACTCAGCATGCTAGTGTTCCTCCTCAGCCTTACTGCCTCAAGGACACCAAATCACTGCCAAAGGTTCAGTCACTGAGTCTTAACACAATAGTGCCAAGTCCAGGCATACTGTGGGAAAAGGATCAGGAAACAAAATGACATTTTCTTGTGCCTCTCTCATTTCAAGAAAGAAAAACATTGCCGGGAGTCATGAATAGACTTCTCCTCCTCACATCCATCCTACTGGCCATAAGTGGGTGAAAATTTTTCTAAAGCTCATTTAATAATGATGAAGGTAAACTAAATTGCCAAGACTGCCTAGAATAATTATATATTTTTTCCCATGTGGCTAAACACACTGACAAATAAAGAGCCACTAAGGGTTCCATAGTTTGAAAGAAACAAGGGAGTTTGCTGGTCAGGCCAAAACACAATGCCTGCTATCACATCCACATAGTATTCTACATAGGGCTGCTTGCCTGTCTCTTCTTCATTGTGGGCCCCCTACAGGGAGATAGCTCTTGTTTATTACTCCAGGTAAATTATCTATAAACTTCCCTCTTCCTGAACTTATAAATATTTCAAAGGTTATATATACATATATGATGGGTAGAGGGCTAAGGCCGAGGCACATAATCTTCAGTGGCAGTTTATTTATTGAATTTTTTACAAGCTATTTACTTACACATAAAGTATACGTTACAAAAATCTATGAAAATGGTGGAAGCTACTACAAGGTTTGGAAGATATGCAATATGGTACGGTCAAACCCTAATCATTAAGGTGAACATACGTCCTGGTTGGCTTGGGACTGTTCTAGTGTAACTTGCTGCCCTGAGTAAGTATGGATAGTGCTCACTTTCACTTTTAAAATTGTCCTGATTTGGACAATAATTATTTAATCCTTTTCCCCAGCACTTCTTTCAATGGCACAGTGTCTTTATGTATACAGTATAGATTTTTTATCACAAGTAAAAGAAATTCAGTTAAACTAGCTTAGGAAGACTAGGAGAATTCATTGGCTTGTGTTAACTGAAAATTCCAGAACTTATCTCTCAGGCCCTGTGTCTTTTTCTATCTATCAGTGAATCTACCTTCAGGTAGTAAGATCAATCACCTGTGACAGTCCTGTGGTCACACCCTACCGCCCATGGAACCCCGGTGAGTAGCATCATATTTTAAAGGTTCTGGAAGAATATTTCTGGGGAGGGGTCGAGTTGGCTTGAATTGAGCCATATGCCCATTTCTAAATCCAACATTAGGTTCAGATAGATAAAGTATTTTTAGAGTTCAAACCCAGGTTCTATGTCCACTCTTGTATCTGGGGCAGATGTTATAAAGTTAAAGGACTTATCTCTATTGTAGCATATGGAATAGTTTCCTCAGAGGAAATATCAGTTCAGTTGTCAGAGAATCGAAGAAAAGGAAGCTAAATAAAACAGATGTTCACTACCCACAGGGATAATTCTTTGACTAAATCTTTCAGAAGATGCGTGGATGGTCTGCCTTTACTATTGCAACACAGCATTTGTCTTCTAGCCCAGCAATAGTTGCTCTACTTTTTTTAATTCATTATATTCATAACAACAGAACAGAGAAGGGAGAAACAGGCCTTAAATAGCTTAAACAGTTCTAATTGCATTAAAGTTTTCTTTCTTCACACTATCCCACATGACTACAAGTTATAATTGTAAGAACCAAAAGCACATAGAAAGGAAGATGGACCAAATTCAAGCATACAGAATCAGTGCAAATGAGGTTTAAACAGGTTCTGTTTCAAATGATTTCCTCTTAATTCTCTGCCTGAGTATTATTTATAGAATGGGAGGGGCTCTGTGGCTAAAGGCACATGTGAATTCTTGGTCATTGCAGTATGAAGTGGTTGTGTGTGTGTGTGTGTGTGTGTGTGTGTGTGTGTGTGTGTGTGTACCTCCCCTTTCTTTCTTTCTTTCTTTCTTTCTTTCTTTCTTTCTTTCTTTCTCTCTCTCTCTCTCTCTCTCTCTCTCTCTCTCTCTCTCTTTCTTTCTTTCTTTTTTACTGCCTTTGTTTTGTGGTTTTCTTGTCTGTGGAGAAAGAGAGATCAATCTCACACCCAAAACTGATTCAAACATCAAAGCCGGTGACACCATGACCTATCACCAGGGTATAAAAAGATTTATTACTCACATAAGGGAATTTTTTTTCTTGAGTAGAGTAATGTAGGCACCCAATCTAGTTAGGAGAAGCCTGAGAGAAGAGAGAGGCAAGTGACTTTGGTATTTATTGTGGTTAGGAGTTGATATCCAAGGTGCCCTGCTTGTGGGCAAGGGCTTGTGTGACTTTATTCCCCTTTTATATTAACTTGCTTAAATATGGGGTAAGAGAAAAGGGTGATGGGTGATGCCTCAAAGCTGTCAGTGGCCATACATCAAAAATGGAGGCATCAGGTTCTTCCTTACAACCTTGTGTCCCAGCTCCATCACCTACTACCTGCATGGCTTGGTTATGTGAAATCAAGTTTCTGGATTTACTTTTATTTTAAATGAGAATCATCACATTTACCTCAAAAAATCATTCATTGTAACAAACGACTAGATAAACAGTAGAGATCTTAACACTGTGTGATTCATAGTAACAATATAACAAATATTACTTCCCCTTCCTCCCTCACCCCTTTAAACATTATGCTCTCGGTACTAAAGTGTATGAGGCCATTCTTGGTCTTATTTCACAGAAGATATAAATTTATTCATTCATTTATAAGACATACACTATATAATATATAGATATGTACAGATATATGTATGAATAAATATATGTTTTTTAATAAGAAGAGAACCCCAAGGTAAGTGTGAGGATTGAATCAAGAGAACAAATGGCTAAAAGAGGGAATTTAAGCTAACAGAAAGGACCACAAAGGACAAGTTGGTGGCAACAGTAGCCCCAGTAGCTTTAATTCAACCTCCGTATTTTTCAGCCTATTTCACATATGTTAAGTAAGCCACATCACATCCAGAATAATGACAAGGCAGATCTTTCTACAAAGAAACTTACAGATGGATGTAGGAGGTACTCTCCATGAAAGATGGCTTTAATGTTTTCCTCAGCCTGACCAAACTTTAGACAAGCTGCTTCTTGCTAAGCCCCCAACTATCCACCCCCTTTTTAGAGTATTTTACTTCAGAAAATTTGTGAATTCCTCCTCTGTTCCTTTGAAATGTATCTAAATCCTTTCCAAGCCTCTTGCCAGTTTTTCAACTCTAGAAATGCCTTCTGCAAGGATGTGGAAACCATCTGTTTGAAATATAGTCATCAATGAAGATAGCACTCATGTCTCCCAGTTGTCAAAGGAGGATAGGCCCCTTGCTCCAAGTTCTAAAACTATCTCCGGTCATGAAGGTAAAAGAAAGTTTAGTTTTCCCATGGATAAGGCCAATTAGCAAACACAGATGGCCTATGATCCCTTCCGCCTCAGCTCTTAAGTCTCTCCAGCACTTTGTTTCAGCAGAATTGAGCTCATATGGGTTCTGGCTTCTTTCTCCTGTTTCAGTAGTCTTGAATAGAGAGTCTTTACCTGTGCAACTTTGGCAGGATTCAATATGGCTTAATAGGCATTTTCCTTGTAGATTCAATCTTGTCACTGTTTGGCTTTGCAGAAATATTTTCATGCATGAGGTAGTGGGTCAGTCAGTCTGTCTCTCTGTCTCTCTCTCTGTCTCTCTGTCTCTCTCTTTCTCTCTCTCTTTATCATCTCTATCTCTCTCAGCACATGCTTGTGCATTTAGCCAGGAAAGGGGAAACTCCATTTGGGCGATAAATATACTCTGAATGACACTCGCATCTAAATTGCTCAAGCTCTCCTCTGTGACTTCCTGCATGAGACTCTCACACACTGTAGATAACAAGTTTTTCCACTCATGGCTCAAAAGCTGCGGTATGATTTACTTCAGTGTGAAGAGTGCTGTGTTCTTAATGTAGCTAACCCCTCTGGGAAAGTGATGGCAGCAATCCTCAGACACAAGAAAGGACCAGAACCTATCCAGGTGGTTCATTGAATTACAATGCTTCTGTTACAGCTGAAATTCCAATTAGGAAAAACAGCCCCTAAAAGAAAGCATCCCAGCTCTGCTTATTTTGACCTGCTGCTTTCATGCACTGTCACCAAAAGGCCAGTCCCTAAGTAGCAAGACCCAGAATCTGGGAAATGCATGAAGGAGGTAAAAAAAAACAGAGAGATAACGAGGATAACAGATGGCTCACAACAAAAAAGACATAATATCATGAGTCAATTTATTCCCAACGAAGTTACTGCTATTCACACTATGGTTTGGTGACTTTACATAAAAGTTACACTTTCACTCTCTAAAACTGTGCTGCAATTCACCTTTACAGAGCATCTGATATCTACTCATCGACTTCAATCTTACCCTCAGAGATTCAAAATATAGCATATCTATAAATTAATAAGCAGCATGAAAAATAGTTGTGGCCCTAAATTATTAGACCCTCTAAAATCCAAGTTAGATAATCTGGGTTACCTAAATCAAGGTATACTATATGCTATTGGGTGGAACAGAAGGAAATAACAAGAGAAGAGCTAAACTTACGTCCTACCCCAAAGAGCAGAGAAATGACAGAAAAAAATAGCAAAAAAAAAAAACTGAAGGAGGATGTTCTCAGTAAGGCTAAGAAATAAAACTCCAGGGTAGAAGCTGCTTTAAAAATAGAAGAACAATAAGCAGAGAGGGGTCTCTCCAAAAACAAAGAGGAAAATCTAAAGGAGTTCAAAATATGTCTTCTCAATAATAAGGATATAAAAATTTTAATACAAGCCTGAATATTAAAATCATCTTCATTTAAAATAGCTGGGAGAATAGTGATAGAAACACATTTATTCAAGTTTTTAAAAGACATTTTACCTTTAAAAGTTCCTTTTTTTAATTGATTTATTTTTATCGTCTTAAATGAATGTTTACCATCTTAAGTGACTTAAAAATTATTTTTATATAATTATACTAGGTCATTATTCTTTAAGTCAAAAGATGCTAAGAACAAAAACCATCTATTCCCACCTACAGCATGGACATTGCGAAGAAAAATACTTTCTCTCACAGAGCTGTCTACATTAACAGGCCTTGAGGATTCTGTGAGTCTCCTGTCTAGCCAAGTAACTTTATTGCTCATGACAAAAACTTCTTTATTTACAGAAATTTCCATCAATTCTTCAACAGAATGCATCAACAGGCAGTTATGCTTTAAGGCCCTTTTGAACCTCTCCCCTTAAAATCCTTGCCTTGAAGTTGTTACCAATCCTAAACTGTAATATCATGGTTCTTACCCAATTCTAATCAAGCCCTCCTCCTCCCCTCAATGCTGACATTGAAAGATACACCTTAGCTTCCAATTATCAGTAAATTCTGACCCTGCATTTTCCCGAGACACTATCAAAACTTTGTAAGTTATATATTCTCTTACCAAGAAAAGTAATAAACTCAACTTTGCCTTATCAACAGGTTGTAATAGTTGAGATGACACTGGATAATGCTCATGGTTCAATGACTAAATTTTTCCTGCTATCTGTGACCTTGAACTCTAGAGCACAGATAAGCTGTAACTGAAAGGATTAGGTTTTATCTGGCCACCAGATTGCCCAATCAAAGGATAAAAAAAGTAGTGTTCTGGTCTAGCCACTGTTTTTATCTTTCCAAAATATTTTTCTCCCTCCCTTGTACTCATGACTGAACTCTTTTTCTGGTGGAAAACTCATTCCATACAGTTTGGATGAGACTCTCCTCTCTCATCACTACACACATGGCACACGATGCCAACCTGGAAAATTAGAGAGCTACAAGCTTAAGTGACAATCAGCACACGACCAAACGTGACTCAGATGCTCTCCCATGACTTCACCTATTTTCAAAAGGGACACTGTCTTCTCTAGGACTTCAAACTATCTGGCTGGTTTAACCTCAGAGCTTCCAATGGCCATCCTTCCTCCCATATGTTAGAGCTTGTTTGAGAAGAAAACCAATACAAAGAAAAGAAAATGTAAGAGAATAAAATAGACATGATTTTTGGTGACTTGTAAGCTCCTGCATCTAACCATAAATGAAACATTAACCTTGGATGTTTTTGTGAAATGACTTCAGCATTTAAAATCCCTATTAAATGGCCAATAAATTCTTTTAGTTCAACTTAGTAAGAATGGGTTTCTGACATTTGTTTGAAGTTCCTTCTCTGATGAAAAGAAAGACCACACTAATGAACTTGTCCCACCGAAACAAACTGAAGAACACCAGACCAGGGTTATACATGTTGTCTGAGTCATCATAAATACACTTGACCCCAATTTTGATAATGCATATTACTTAAGCATTCTCCCTAATGAGCTCTTACTGAATTACTTGGCATGTAGTCATCATTATCAAGTAACAGCTTGCCTTTACTCCTCCTCAAATCTCCATAAAAGACAGTGTCCCAGCATAAACTGGGTTATGTTGTAGTAACAAATATTCCTAAATCTCCATAGCTCACAACAACAAAGTTTTATTCTCTACTGAAACCTTATGTCTCTCTTTGGGCACGTTACCTCTGGGACTGAGTCAGACAGGGCAGCCTCTAGCTGGAACATTACAGGTTATTGTGGCACAGGTTGACAACACACACACCAGAGATCAAAGCTGCATTCACATTTTGTTAAGCAAGCTTGAAATTAGTGGAGTAAGGCAGCATAATCTTTCCCCAGGAAAAAGAAATAAGCATTTTGTAATAATAATCTGGTCAACTCCACACATATTGCCAAATGGGAAGTTGAATTTAAAAAATGAGAAATACTGGAAGTTCATGTATGTGTCACCTAGTCTAAATGTCATTTAAAAAACAAAGATCATGCTTGAAAGGAAGACATAGGTTATAGATCTAATAAAAATTCAAAAGGGATCTGCGACAAGCATTTTCATACCTATCCTAGGTGAGGAGTATGGGGGCCAAAAAAAGATATATTTTTCTCCCACCATCTAAGTTCTATCTAGGTTAATAATTCAAATGACATTCAGCAGATTAACAGGAGAAAATCAAATTTTAATACATATACACATAATACATATTCACATAAGCAAGAAAATTCCAAAGGCAGTATAACAAAATTGGATATATATGACACTCTGGACAAAGGGGAGGGAGCGGTTTAGACTTCAAAAGAGAAAATGGAAAATGTTCAGGTAATTGAGGAAGAGAGAAATATACACGGCAGGCAAATTCCTGCCAGGTGACACAGACACAATGGGACACAGGGTTTGATCCAGCCACCAGGCCCCCTCCTGGATCCCTCCCATACACCACTCAATTCAAATTAGGTAAAGGAGAACAGTCGGAAGATTCCCGCCCTGCAGCAGGCCTTTCCATCTTAATCTCTTAGTCAGGAAAGCGGGAGGGTCCATGTTTCATTTTGAGTCTTTTGTTTCTTAATACAGCTTAATACAGCTTAAAATCAATATCCCAAAGACAGTTTTGAAGTGGCAAAACTTTGGTCCCCTTCTGAAGATATCTCAATATTTCTTGGTATCAATTAAAGGGTAGCAGAATATGCCATTCCAAAATATACCACTTTGGCATCAGGAATATTTTGAGCTGAAGGTAACTGAGAAGAAGCAAATACAAGAAAAGCTCCCTGCCCTCCCTCAGTTTGCCTAAAAGCAGAAAATAAATTTTAGAAGGTGTCCCTCCTCCCCTCTCTACCAGGAAGAACAAAATTTAATCACTAGAGATGACTTTAGACCCTATCAGCTTGGAGAAGGCACCAGAGGACTCTATATAACGAAATTTTCTCAAGGTTCATCTACCATTAATTCACTGCCCCATAGTCACTCTTATAAGCCTAAAACTGACTTCCTTTTCTCTGTCATTTCTCCACATATTTATTGTTCTTTGCGGAAGATTCTACATACGCCTGAGTTCTAAGCCACTATTTGGAATTACTCATTTTCCTCTGAATAGCTCCCAAGTACAGAAGAGATATATACATTAATAAACTTGTATTGGCTTTTCTCTTGTTAATCTGTCTTTTATTATAGAAGCTGAGCCAAGAGGGTACAGGGAAAATTAGTTTTCTCCCCTACACGGTCCCTGGGAGGTGAGGAGAGATACAAGTGCACCATTATGAACTCAGTGGTCCCACTAACAGGAAGAATCTGGGCTGATAGGCAGGACATTCTAAACAGCCCAGTAAACTCTTCCTCTGCCCATTCTTACTTTGGTAAAGCACACAGCAGCAACCATTTATTGGTTAAAATGATACCATCAATAAGGCATATAGAAAGGTGCTAAACTACAAACATCCCCACTGAAATCCATTTAGTGCTCTTTCCAGGATTTTCTAATGCTGAGGAATTGATGATTGCAGATGATAAAAAAGTTATTCTTTTTTAAGTGCATTATCAATTATATGATAGAATGATCATCTTGTTCCCTAATATCCTACAGTACTTTGTCTAAGAGAAAAGAAGAGAAAAGAGCTCTTCCACTTGTTGGTAAATGTTTTGCAATAAGAAAAAATATCTAATAAAAATAAAACAATTGCAGTCATCTTTTTTTTTCTTTAATGTTAGTACTAATTTCTTAGTATCCCTTTGCTTTGGTAATGTGGAAAGAGCTTATAAAATACCAATGGGATTTCTTCAGAAAGCAAATTAGTTCCACAGTGAAGAACAATATGTTTCATTTATAAAACCCAATAGAGGGGAAAAAAATAGAAAAGCATTTCATCCAGTGTTTCTGATACTCTTAATGGTTGGATTGATAACATTGTCAAACTAAACCCCTGGACAGCACCAGTCATTAAGAGGCCAAAAACCATTGGTTCAGGAATCATGAAAAAGAGACAGCACCGATGTGGAGTGTGGCTGGGTTGCTGGGTACATTTTGTAGCCAATCTGTCCACACACAGATTTCTATATAGCTTTACTCCATAAAACTCACATCAGAATTCTACTTGGCATTTCATCTATTCCTTCTCTCAAACATACCAGCTTTGTCTTGGGGAATTTTAAGCCAAATGTTTGAGTGGGGAGAAAATAAAGGAACTTGCAATCATATCCTAACACATTACTAGAGGAAAAGGCCTGAGACACATTAGGGGCCATTAGTTTTATTTAGTTGCAGAAGAGCATTTTAGTTGTCCCTTCTGAGGTGACTGTAAATACAGGAATTTATTTGGAAAGGATCAAATAAACTGGGACGGGATAAATAAAACTGATATGGTAATTGTTCATGCATGGCTCATTGTGCTGATAAACATCATAAATGCAGGTAACATGATGAATTACAAGCATTCTATCACAAGGAAGTTGGCTAGATTAGCTTCACGGGCTTATTTAAAATGTGTTGCTCTAATAAAGTGGAAAGAAATAAGACAATAGAAATTCACCCCAGAAACCATTATAAATAATTCATGCAAAACCTTTTAAATATTGGTACATATTCCAATTTAAATTAGGTACATTTTTCCCCCCACTGTACTTCTATGCTTGAAATTAGCCTCTATTCTGTGACCACACCAGGTATCCTGAGGTCTTAAAGTCTGTAATACAGCATTGTTTCTATTAATCAAAGGCATGTATTATTCCTTTTGGTTTCAAAACTTCATCATCCATGAGAGTGGGAAGTCTTATATTCATTGCCTTCATTGTTAAAATAGAAATAGTGCCCTATTGAGGGAACCCCCTGTTCTTGGCACATCTCTCTGTCCCCCTCCCCTAATCCAGGTCTGGTTGGAGTGAAACCCTAGTTGTGATTGTCTAAGATTTACAACTCAGTGTACACTCTACATCTTCTAAACCACTCATCCTTCATCACATCAGTCACTTAGAACTGTCAGGCTCTTGTTACCAAGGGGGCAGAAATCCCCCTTTCAAGTACCCAAAAAGGAGTTCTTTTCCCCTTCTGTGTTGCAAAGCCAAGTAGGAAACCCAAAGTGACTGTTAACAGCAGAAGAGAATGGAGAAGGAAAAACTTAGTTCTCCAATCTGCTTCTTGTCCGCTCAGGATGGAAGTGCTGTTGATACTGGGTGGGGTTGGGTCTAGGTAAATGATGGGGAGAAATATTCATGACTTTTCTGGGAAGGAGGCAGTTAACCTTCTAGGAATCATGGTTCAACTTTTTTTTCTATCCTTTTATGTTTTTTCTTCTCATTGTCATGGTGATTGACAACTGTCACTGTGCTGGTAAATGTGTCATTTAGTATGAAGATTAGATTATAATAAAGCTTGAGGTCTTCTGGAGGTCACTTCAGTGGCTGTCTTAGCTGATTTTTACTGGTCCCTTCTTAAGAAAACACTTTTAACTGTAGGGCTTGCTTTTCCTGAAGATAAACAGTTAGGGTGGGACAGGGACAAAGCTTAGCTGGGGTGACACAGCCCTGTTTGTGGGGTAACTGTCTCCCTTCTTTCACACAGTAGAGGAATGATATTTTCCAACTCTATTGATTTATAATTAATATTGTAAATAAAATAGATATCTTTACTAACACAGTGAAGATAATTTATTATAGGCAGAATTATAATATACTGAAGCTTCACACTTTTGCACTAACGAAGCCATAATGTAGATAGACAACTTTGTTGGAAAGAAAAACTTCCTCTTTCGACTTGGGTCCCATAGTTGAAGATCTCCAAATCCACTGGAGACAGAAAGATGAGCAGGAGGAACTTACACAGACACCGGGGAACTGCTCTGTAGTGAGTAATTTATGGAATAAATGTAGGTTAAAGGAGAGTCTGGAAGATTCTGTTGTGTTTCTGGGGTACTAAAGGGAATGAGCTATTTTCAAGGCAGATGAATTTGTGGAGAACTCCCTTGGGGGGAGGGTTCACGTCAGTTATATTTTCTAGAAGGTATACTTAAATCAGATAAGATCTTTTTTCTTTCTGAATATTCCATAGCTCAAATGTTTCCACTTTAAAATAATCTTTATATCAACTCTGAGGGTCTGAGTCTGTACAACTCTATTTCTACAGATCCCAAGAGCCCAATCTTGCCTTTACTTTCTTTTCTAACAGGACAGTGACCATAAACGTGGTCTACTGCTAGAAGGGTGTTTTTAAAAAGAAGCTTTTGCTTGGACTTTCATTTGCATTTAAAAGAGAGACCAAATAGGCTGTGTAGGTGATTTGAAAATAATTACACAGCATGTGGCCACATTAAGTTTAGAGAATTTGTTTTAAGTCATTAAAAAAAAAAAAACAGAGTCCTAAGTTTTTCTTCTTCTCCTTCATATATTTATCATCATCATCATCATCATCATCATCATTATTAAAAGCTATATAACCCTTAAAAATTATTTATCTAGGAAGAAAGTTTTAAAATATATATATTTTTTTACTCTTTTTAATATTTCAGTTGCACCAAGTTCATTTTTCTCAGTAATATTTTAGGTTTTATCCCCATGTCTGCAAGGTTGTTGATTTTGCCACTTCAGGTTTATTCCTAGGTCACTATAAAACTTAAAGAACATCAAAGCTTTTTTTTCTCCCTCACTCCATCTTCCATTCCTCTAGGCCATGGATGAAGTTTTTACAATCTTTAATGCATAGCTCATTTATTTTTATACTGATCAAGGTCACTACTATCTTTTTAATCAAACAGTTGATAGATGAAGCCACTTCCAATCTTGTGGAATGATGCAGAAATCAGAAAAACTGACAGATCAAATTTAGGTCTCACTTCAGGGCAAAATACAAAAAGCAAACTAAAATGATGAGATTCTTAACTTTCAAAAATTTAGGTCTTAAATTGACACTAGTACTTAAATTTTTCCTGAAATCATGTTAAAGGGATTATTTAGGCTTAAAGATGTGGATGAAAAAGGGGCCACATACTAAACTCAGAGGAGGCCTTAAAAATTCAGAGACCAAAAGTAACCACACAGAACAGTCTGACCATGAAAATTCTTAACTAAAATCGGGTCACATCCTGGGCCTGTGGCTTCCTTAATAAAGGTCAAACTTTACATTAAGTAAGCTTTTCTATTATCCTTTGGCATCGAAGGTTACATACACGTAGGATGCCAGATAATCCCCTTTCTCTGGACCCCTCAAAGCACACCCACTGCACCAGGGCACAGAACCACAGAATTCGTCACTGTTTTCTTGTTCCCCTACATACCACAGTATCTGTTGTGAATGTTAAATATTAACTCTCCTGTACCCAAGGTAAAAAAAAAGTATGTGTCTCTTCATTTTACTTTTTATCTAATCCCAGAGGTGTCCCCACTTTCGTGTTCTCCCACCCCCTTAATCTAACACCAATGGATTTCACGTAACCCTTCTTACATCTCTTCTTTTGATTCTAATATATAAAATAATCTGCAAAACTGCCATTCTCTAAAGCATTTTCTCAAACTGTTGAGATTTTGCTTCCTGGCAATTGTCATCAGTTTGGTTCAAATACACTCATAAAAAAATCTCTACAGGTTTGGACATCTCTTGCATTGACAAAGGATAGCAGAATATTCCACCGCAAAATATTCCACTGGCCTAAGGATTATTTAGAACTAATTATTCTTAAGAAACGGCAGACACAGAAGAAGCTCTAAAAGCAGAATAGAAATTACTCTTTTGTAAGAGATATTTACATTCATATAGAAAATCACCATTTGTGAGAGTGTTTCCTTCTTTGTACCAGGAAGAGCAGGCTGATGCTAAATCACAAGAAACTCTGGAGAATGCACAGACTTAAATCTGCATAACAAACTCTACCCTTGTTTATAGTGCTTTTTCAGATCACTTCCCTCAACTGCTCCCTCTTTGTTCCCCCCTCCCTAACATCTTTCTTTTGTCTTTAGCTGAAAATGGTATTTAAAGTGGTTGCTTGGGCTAATCTAGGAGAGTTTTATTCCATTTTCCTGGGTATCTCCCATGTAGACATGAGGTATACATATTATTAAACCTGTTTTTCTTCTGTTAATCTTTTTGTTTTATTCCAGGGGAGTTCAGTCACAGAACCTAGACCTGTAGAAGGAAAATGATTTTTCCTCCCTTGCTGTCCTCTCCTCAGCTGGTTCCTTATTCAAAATTACTGATAAATTTCGATCCTAAAAATTCTAAGGAGTGTAAAATATAATACTCTAAACAATGGAACATTCTCCATGAGGTCAGTGGGTCTCACACAGGGGGTATTTTGGCTACCAAGCACAATCAATATCTGAAGACCTTTTTAAGTGTCACAACTGGGGAAGCACTACTAAGATCTATTGGGCAGAGACCAGAGGTGCTATTAAACATCCTATAATAAACAGAAACCCACTCCCTCCCACCACCCCTGCAACAACAAAGAATTACCTGGCTCAAAATGACATATCACAGATTGAGAAACCTAGAAATATGTTGAGAACATAAGTCTTGGTCTACAGACCCACACAAAATAGGTGCTGTTTCAAACTTTACCAAAAAATGTACTCTGATATATTCAAGTTATGAGGGATTTGGTATATAATTTTTGTTTTTTGTTTAAAAAATTAAACAAAATCTTCTTTTAAGGTTAATGATACAGTTTCAAGGGATTAAAGTTTATCTACACACTGGGCCAAATGGCCTACTTGTCCCCAGCTGGTAATTCAAACCCTGGACCTCTCTTCTGTGATAAAACAAAAACAATTAAACCCAGAGTCTTAATCATAGGAAGGGAATCTCGAAAAGTACACTGCTGATGGCACATAGGTTATATTTATATGAAGGACATGGTTCTTTAAGAGAGAAACACTGCTAACAGTAACAAATTTGCACTAAAGAGGCAAACAAGAAATGTTGTTTGTGCTTCTGAAGACTTTTAAATGGTATTTCTGTACAAATCAACAATTCAGGTCATTAGTTGAACATCTCTGCACAAATAAAATTTTATAATTGAAACATTCACCTTTATAATGAAAAGTATATTATCATCTTTCCAAAATATAAATCTAAAAATGTCACTCCTCCAATATAAAAATCCATACTGTCTCCTTGCCTCAAAGACTCCTTACAAAATAATTTCAAAGAACCTTTCCAGATTTACAGCTCTTTTTTCTCTTCTCTATGATCTAATCACATGTTTTTTTTTTTAAATAAACATAAGACACATTCATTGGAGAAGAACATACATATTTATTAATATGAGTTTTATGTGATAAAAAAAAACCCTCATAAGAAAATGAAGACTCAAAGAAATAGCAATACCTAAAAGCTTTTTATACCAGGTTGACAAAGAATGGAAATTGTGGTGAGTCTAAAGGAAGATAAAAATTATTTTAACAAGGTCTGTTAGTACATGTTTCATTGGTCTACAACTTTCTGTCCTTGATGATAACAATATTATTTACTTCTTGGTTAAGAAGAACATTTTCCATATGGGGGTTTCTTTTCTTGCTCTCAAGAATTAAAAAGGAAGGATCAGAGCACCCTTTTTGTACCTGCTGTTTGTTTTCTAAGTGCCTTTAGCTCAAAATAATTTTAATATCAAATGGCATATTTAGAAGTAACATATTCCAGTTTCCTTCACTACCAATTGTCTCATGCTTTGTCAAGACTTTCTGCCTTTATACACTTTTATCCAAACTATATTTTTGTTCTAAGCTGTTCTCAACTCATATTTATGCTTACACACCAGAAAGTCTTCCCAAGCTAACCTTATTTTCCTTCAAATGTAGTGTGTACGCTTTCTTTGAACTTTTTAACTTGTCTCAGTTGACTATCATCACAAACTGGCACTGGAACTATTTGTAACTGTTCATGCATGTATTCTTAATTGATCTCATTCACTGTTGTACCCCTAATGTGTAACTACTTACCCCACACTGTAAATATTAAATATACTATGCTTTCTGAATACATGCATATATGAAGGAATTGATTTTGTGCGAAGAATTTAAATTATCATAATTTGATTTTCCTTAAGACATTTTATAAACTCACTACACATGAATGAGCTTATTGCTTGGGGGGGGCAGTCATGAATATTTTCAATTAATAAACACCCATTAAATAAATATTAATATGATCACTAGTGACAACAGTGATATACAATTTAGGACCTAAGACATGTTCAACACTTGGTAATTCTGAGAATGTAAAATATGACCCATGACTTTAGAAAACCTAGAGACAAATTTTAATATAAAGTCAGTGCAGAATGGGAAACATAATTAAATGAGACAACCCAAAATATTTATTTGTTTTGACATGAATTAGTGTTAATGAATATTATTTTAATAATCCAGATGATGGTAGTAAGAATCCTAAGTGTCAAATGAGTTGTAAAGACATTAAAACTCTTATAGGCATTAAGAGATATCATATGGGCAGGTGCAGTATGGCAAGGCTTCATAGTAATAAAGATAGGAATTAGATAATTAGAAAATGGAGAGAAGAAATTGTGTGTAGGTAGTTGGCATATGAACAAAGGCATAAAAGTAAGAAAATGCATTTGTATTAGTTGAGTAGGAAAAAGTCCATGGCCAAGGAGTTAAAAAAAGATAGAGAGATAGATAAGATCAAGGTCCTAGGTTATTTTAAACGTCTAGCCTCAAAGTTTGATTTTTACTCTGAATGTTACTGGAGATCATCAGAAGTTTATGACTAGGAAGGATGACACGGACAATAGCAGTATTTAAGAGAGCCTTACAACGATACCCTGGGGATCAGGTTTTAGGTTGAAAAGAAACCAGAAGCAGGTAACTAGTTAGAAGATCATTACATACGAATTAAATAATATTGTACTATTTGCACAAATAGCCATATTTTTGGAGATCACTCTAGAGGAAAAAGAAATGTTAATATATGGTCACTTTCCCAAAGAGTCTGTAATCTTTCTGAGGAGAGAGATTTATATATAAGAAACAGACCTAGAATGATAAAGAAGATAAAATATAATAATGCCCTTAATTAAATGGTGTGCATCATAACTGAAACATATCAGAGAAGGAGAACATGGGAGTCACAGGGGAAGGCTTCATGAAAAAAGTAACTCATTTATGTCTTTACACTTTTCAAATAGTTCTGGAATAATAAGATTTAAGTGGTCAAAAAAGAATGGAAAAAAAGAAAATTTGATAGAGACACATATTAAGTAAAAATGTAAAGCTACAAAGCATGTGGTTGGAGCAATGAGTAATTGATGAATCTATCCAAGGGTTAAAGAAGATTTGATAAATGAATTAGGTATAATTAGATGTCAAAATGGAGTTGGTCTTTACCTACTTATTTGTTGCTCAAATATTTAGGATGTGGTTTTGTTTAGTGCTCACAACAACCCAACGAAATATGTATTATCTCCAAACTTGGGATGCAGAAACTGAGTCTTGCAAAGCTAAAGTTAGAAAATGGGAATCCAAGAAGAATTTCTGAGTCTCTGCAATGTGCCAAAAGTGCCGGTTATTTAGAGTCAGTATTTGAAATTTAAATCGTTTCACTTGAAAGACTCCTTGCTCTCACTACACCGTGTTACCTCTCTGTTCAGCAGACTGAGGCCCATCACAGTATTATATTAAGTGAGTGGCAGGAAAAGACACCACGGTTTAAATTTCAGTTCAAGTTAATATCAAATCTCCAAGTTGCCTAACACATGTTTTGCAGTTTTTGTTAACATAGCCATTCCTTTTATTGCATCCTTTAAAATAGTCTTTCTTAGTCATAAAAAGCAGTTTCTAAAACTGGAATTATAAATGAGGTCATAAGCCAGTGCTTTGCAATTCAGATGAAATCATTAGAAGGCAGCAGAGACATTCTGTCTTAGACTCCTCACACAGAGGGTGGCTCAGACTCCATGGGGTACAAACCTGAGCTGAGACACATCAGAAAAAGCAAGCTAGTGGAGCTACAGTGTAGTGGTTTCAGGGGGAAAACAGCCCCACATAACATCATCTCAGAGCTATCTGTAGAAAACCATAATGGGCCTAAATGAGATTTAAATTAACTGGATATACGCTTGCAGTGACAATTACAAAGGCCTTCAAGCTAGCAGGAAAATTAGGCCAGATAACAGCTAGGTCTAAAACCTTCTACCCAAAAAGTGACATCGATGATTGATAGATAAATGATGATTGATAGATAGATAGATAGATAGATGATTGATTGATAGATAGATAGATATAAATGATATAGATATAGAGATAGATGAGATAGAGATAGAGATAGAGAGAGATAGAGATAGAGAGATAGAGATAGAGATAGATAGAGATAGAGATAGAGATAGAGATAGATGATAGAGATAGAGATGGAGATGATAGAGATAGAGATAGATAGATAGAGATAGAGATAGAGATAGAGATAGAGATGATAGAGATGTGTGTGTGTGTTTGTCTGTGTGTGTGTGTGAGAGAGAGAGAGAGAGAGAGAGAGAGAGAGAGACAGACAGACAGACAGACAGAGACAGACATTGACATCCATGTAGCAGAACATGCCACACCAAAATATGTCACTCTGGACTCCACTTATCTGCCTAAAGACAGGTCCTTCAAAAGGCCCTCACTTGTCATAAACCTCCTTCCTGGGAGGTTCATCAACCAGGGAGGACTGATCCTTATCACAGGAGAGGACACTAAAATTCCACACCACATGCAGACAAACTTGGTCACAAACTATCATACCTCTCATCTAGGCTTCTAAGGGTCCATTCATCTTTCTAAAGATAATTTCTTCTCCCGTAAGAGACTGACATCCTTCTCCCTGTTCCCTATTAAGATGCTAGTCAAGCCTGAATCCTAAGCACTTTGGGGAGTTAGTCATTTTTCCTACACATGTCTGAGGTGTACATATCAATCAACTTTGGTTCATTTTCCCTTGTTTACCTTGCTTTTATTACTGAAGTTTCAGCTAAGAACTCAGAAAAATAGAGGGAACATTACTTTTCCTCCCCTATAATATCTATGTCTATATCTACATCTAAATTACACACACACACATACACACACACACACACAGTCCCTCTCTCCTGATTTGGCTGCAAAAATGATGCCTTACAGGAAGATTATTTTAAAATGTACATACTACTTTATTTGAGTCAATCCAAATTCAAACACAGAATATTAGGCAAAAGACTGCTAGAGCCTATACACAGTAAGATTATTTACTTATTTAATTGAATCTTCATGGGATGTTTTTGCCTTTAAAGTTTGAAGTTAAGAAGCTTAATGTAGTGGAAAGAGTATGGGAACTGGAGTCTAAATGGGGTACCAACAACCACTTATCACTTATGAAGAAGAGTAACTTTATTAACTCATTCTAAGCTTTGTAATCTACAAGATAAGATATAACTGCTAGGTTGTATGTTTTTTATGAGTAATAATTGAAATCCAGTGAAGTGACTAGTCCAGTGTCTGCCACAGATGGTGAATACCATGCCCTTGACCTTGTCTGTGGCTGTCTCATTTAGGATCCCTGAGAAGCAGACCCTGAGGTGAGGATTCAAGTACAAGTAGTCATTTGGGAGGGTGATGCCTGAAAACTTATAAAGGGGAAACAGGAGGCAGGGAATGAGGCCAATAAAAAATGTGTTATCATACCATCAGGCTTTGGATAAATGGAGCTCAATCGCACTGTGGAAATCTAGAGGAAAAAGCAAAACACACCTTACAGCTATCCTAAAGGAGAGGCAAGAAAACTAAAATATTTATCCTTCTTCTCTCTGTCCGTCATGAGCTAGAGAATGCTTCTTGGGGCATTAACTGTCTGGCAATGGTGGCTTGTCATATATGTTGGCCTATAGGATTCCCCTTAGCCAGAAAAAAAAAAGAGAGCCACAGGTGTCACAGAGTTAAACTCCTTCACAGCTGAGGAAGATGAGAGCCAAGAGGATGTGCAGGGCATCGATAGCATCTGCTAGAGGCATGTATAGAAAAATACTTTTAAATGCCCTTTTTCCAAGAATTTGTCAAGATTTGACTCCTCTGCATTCTCTGTGTACTGCAACCACGGTCTTGCTTACTGACTTACTCCAAGCTCCCAGGATATAGCTGGCACTTGAGAGGTATTTTCATTCATTTTACAATATATAATATATAATATTTATTCTTTACTTATTAAGAACCAGGCACTGTGATAAGTGATTGTAGATACATTATTGATATTTCACTTGATCTTCATTATTTTCCCATTATCCCCATTTAACAGAGAAGAAAAAAAGGATAAGTGAGGTTGGAAAACACACTCAAAGCCATACATGAAATCTGACACCACGTTTGATTATCACTATACCACCTCCCCCGACTCCCACACCCTTGATGAGCTTGTTCACTTTCACACCTGGAGAAATCACATTGGCAGATGACGCCAACATCACAATTTCAGTCCTCCCTCACTGGATATCATAGTATGCCATCAAATGAAACCTCTCTAAAGTGAAGCCTTCTTCTCCACAAATTTCATGGACAAATTGTGTCAAGAGTATCAGCTTTAAATCCTCTGAGTTGCTGCACAATACCACAATACCCACTAGTGTCTTAATTGATGCTACCAATCCTTTAATTGATCCCCTGCTATGTACAAACAACCTAAGTGAATCGGGTCTTATGAAGAATCATCTTATGAAGATTTACTTAAGTCCAGATGCTAATCTGCACATAAGTATCATGAAAGAGACAATAGTTAAGAACCCAACATAAGGTACATAAGGTACAGAAGGAATGATGTATGAAAATTTGAGATGACAGGATTATACGATTCTTTGCTACCTTTCTGTGATTCTTTTTTCTCTGTCCACAAAAGGCCTGTTATTCCAGGGTAGGATTCATTCTAAAAAGGAGAGTCTGTTTTGTTTGCATATCATGGCTGTTAATGACCATATCATACTCACTCCTGGAATAAATTCTGTTTTTCAAGGAGCAGATGGAGGTTAGGTTGTTCATGACCACTTTAGGCTTGGCCAAAGCTATTTTAGTTCACAAGGAAGTCTAAGACAAAGGTTTTACTTTTTTGCCTCTTTTCAGGCTGAGACACTGGAGGAACATATTGTTTCAAGCTTTGTATTAATTCAGTAGTTGAGAATTCTAAATATAAAAAGCCCCTTAAATACCTTTACATCTATAAAATAACTATTTAACTCTCAAATGAGAACATCATCATCAAGGTGAAGCTACTGGCAATAACACCATGCAGCATTGGTTGAGCACTTACACCCATAAGCAACAGCTATTTATTTTCTGCCACAGAAAGGAACAATCTAGGCACAGTGGGTACAGAAGTGAGTAAGATATTTGGAGGCACATCCCTGGGGGTAGAATGGTATGGGTTGAAGAATGATTTCACATCCTTGATGAAGTTTGAAGAATGAATTACAATTGTTCAGGGCAACTGTTGTCTTTCTTATCCATTTAGAAGGAAGAATTAACCAAGATACCATTGGACTCTGCAAAGCAAAGGAGGCCATGAACCTGCTGACCATGATCAAAATCTCTGTCTAGAAAATTTTCTCTGAAATTATAATGAAATAGCTCCAAATACAGGTAATCATATGATTTATTGAGAAAAAATAACTAAAAACATCCACTCTCCAAATCTCTCCGAGACTTTAGTCAGTCTTACTATGCCTCAATATTAAGGGGAAAATGAAATACATTGTACTCCAGGCATTTACTTAAGCAAGACAGATGCCAGGTAAGCCTCTAGGCTCCATATTGTTTAAAATAGTCTCCATTCATTCGAAGTAAAACCATAAGGTGCTCACATGTGTGGATCAATAACTCTGACTGCAAACCTCTACTACAAGGACAATGTCATTCCTATTCCTTGCCTCGGAACCTGTCCCACACTTTCCTTTCCTTTTTGAACATTAGAAGTTATTACATATAAAACAGCACTATGGAGACAAAAAAAAACATATGCCCTTTTATCTACCAACAAAAATTAACAAAGTTTGATGTTCTATTATGTTGGCTTCAGATACTTTCAAGAAAGTAAAATATAGGTCCATCTGGAGTCTCCCTCACAGCTATTCTCAGTATAGTTCCTTTCTTCTCTCTCTGGAGGCCTCACTACTCTGAAGTTCATGTTTGTTCCTCCTAACTTTTTGTATGTATATTTGGATCTATAAATACATGTGGTAATTTTGTCTATTTTTACACCTTACTTAAAATGAACATGCAAAAGTGTCATTATGCAACTTACTTTTCCCTTAATTTTATTTTGAGCTCTATTCATGAAGGTACATTTGGATTGGAGTTTCTTTTTGCCTGCTGTATAATATTTCTTCCTGAGGGTTCATAGAACAAAGAATCAATTACCATACTGATGTACTAGTCAAATGTAATTTTCTAGTTAAGATGTTGTTCATTTTTCTTCTTACTGTTTTAACTTAGCTGGGAATTTTGTCTTCATATGCCATTTAGCATAAACAGTCTTGTATGACCAAAGGAATTAGAATATTGTCATTCAAGTCCTGGATCTACCTGGAACTATATTTGTTAACATGGATTTATCATATTCTTCTCTGAAGCAATTTTCTCAACTTTAATTGGAGTGATGGAGTATTGGGGAAGAAAGGAAGCCACAACATCCAGAACAGGCACATTCCATTGTCATACATCGTTCTCTGGGGTTGGTGAATGAATATAAGACTTCAGAATAAAACAGAAGTGAAGGAAAAGTAATAGTACTTTTAGATAGAATTTCTGGGCTCCATTTAGGGCTAGAGAACAAAGTCTTCTAGGGTGGCCATTATTTACACTGAACTGCTAATATAGACAGCCAGCCTATATTGTGAACAGGAGGAAAGTCATGTGATTCTGAACTGCATTCTGAGCTGAAGGGCAACAGAAGGTACCCCATCCTCAGCACAAGGCGTGGCATGCAGTAGGAACTCAATAAATATTTGTTGAAATCATTGAAGGAAATGGCCATCAAAATGCTGTTCCTATAGTAAACATATTAGAAAATAAAAACTGAACAACTTTATGATTCTAGATGCAGCTTCTATGAAACCAAATACACTGAAAATTCACAGCTCCTCATGTTTTTCCTCCTACTTCTCTTTCAATTCATCATAGGGGATGTCTAAGACGCTTTTTTAAATAAAAATAGGTTTGTTATATTATTTTTCAATGCATTTTCTAAATTAGAAAGACAGAAAAATGAACTAATGTGTCAAATTCCATCCAGTGTGTACTTTCGGTTTGCAGCCTTTTGTCTTTTTTCTTTCTTGCTACTGTACAGTTGTCACAAAAATAACATGATTTCTCTTGACAGTATTGTTTATCTGCCTTTTACTATTTCAATTCAAACATTTGAATTTGTGTTCACTCAGTTTAGAAACCTAGGTGTATGCATGTGTGTATGTGTGTGAGAAAGGGAGAGAGGGAAAGAAGATGAGAGGAGGAGTGGAGGGGGAAAGAAAAAGAGAGAGAAAGAAAGGAGGGAGAGGAGAGAAGAGGAGGAGGGGGGAGACAGGGAGAGAGAGGGAGGGGCAGAAGAGAGGGAGAAAGAGGGAAACAGCACTTTCCTTGAATGGGGCTCTTTTTCATATTTGCAAGCTTACAGGACAGATGTTTTTACAAGTTCTCACTCCACTTTTCTGGAGAAAAGGTGCTGATCTCTAACCTATTTTATATGTGTAGTAGAAAACTCAATCCCAAGCTCTATGGACTATTGCATGCTTAACTTCAGCATAAGGAAAAAAAACATTCTCACTAAAACAAGAGATTCAGAACTTTGGGCAGCTGAGTGATTTTTTGCTATATAATTTAATTAGGTCAGTGGTTCTCCAACTTTCACATGTATCAGAATGATCAGCTGCATGGCCTACTAAAACAGAGATCTCCAGGTCCCACATCCAGAGTTTCTGATTCAGCATATCTGGCATGGGGCCCAAGAATTTATATCTCTGATAAGTTCTAATGTCAGTGGTCTTTATACATTTTGAAATTAATTGCATTAGGTAGTTCACAGGTAGAGATGCTGTAAGAACAAATAAACTCTATACAGGGACTTATGTTCTCAAAGAAAATACCTCTGCAAAGTGACAGGGATGACTGCTCCTATGGCACGGCCAGAATTCTAGCAATGTTCTGCTAAGAACTGTGCAGCCCAGTAGTGTGACTTGTAGTTACTAAACGTTGCTTTGGAAGGTCCTTCTGCTACTTAACAGACCTGTAAGGCAGGACAATATTTACTTGCCACTCTGTGCCACAGTTTTTCAGGTATAAAATGGAGAGAAAAATCTCTACCATGCAGATAACTATAAATATTCAAGAAAATAACATGGCAAAGACCTTACATGGTATATAGCAAATGAAAATAAATCTAAGTTCTCCTCTCTTACTGAAGATTCATATTGGATGATTCTTAAGATATGTACGTCAGCTTTTACTTTTGATGCATTAGTAGAACAATATTCCAAGAATGATTCTCCAAACTGGTAACCTATTCGGGCAGCTAAGAAAGGAGAGAGGCTAAAAACAGAAAGGAGAGAGCTTAGCGATCCTTCATGAGACTAACTCCAAAGAATCACACAAATAAGACATGAATTTTTTTTTTTGGTGGGGGCGGGCGGTAGATGAGGGTGAAAGAGGGAACTCTTCTGTTGGGTTTAGATGTCACCATCCTTGAAGAAGCAAGGAGGGAGTTTAAACCATGTCCCTTACAATAAGCAGAAAGGTTGCCTCTGTGGCTGGCAATAGAAGCAGATTAAATATTTATGCCAATATCCCCAGCTGATGTTTCTACTATCTTATAGGAAATAAATATGGCCTTAGAGAATTAAGCAAGGTACTAAAGAAGTCTTTCTATCTTCGGAAGAAAGATATATGGCCAGATGGATTCTGGGTTGTCTGGTCACAGTCACCTTCTCTGAACAGAGAATTTCTTGGTTCAATTTTGAAGTCTTCTCATTAGGACAGGCTCTGCCATTGAACTATCTAAAGAGAAATATGTGCTTTTTCTTCTTCTTCTTTGTACCAGAATCAATGACATAAAAAAGAAACTCTCAAGAAAATATTTATATAATTTATTGAACCTACACTAGCCTCAAGAAGAATATCCTCATGAAAATTAAAAAACAAAAGATTCATTCAATGCAACGTTATAATAGGGTGGAATCTGGACTGATTACGTTTTTAATTTCTTTAAATGATTACATAAAATTAATATTTTTTCATATGATTCTAAACTACTCTCATCTTTCATAATATTTTATTTTTGAATTGTCATGTCACATGGTAATGACACCAGGATCTTACATTAATGTCACAGAAAATCTACCTTTTAAACTCCTCAATTAAATTTTAAAAGAAATTACAATTTCTAACTATCAAAACTAATAGAGGTAATACAATATAATGAGAGATATACATTTTATTCAGGATTCAGAGTTTATGTTATGAAGGAAAATATATCCTGTAATTCTACAGACATGAGTTCAAACCCCAGTTCCCATTATTAACAGTGTAAATAGAACATATGTTTAACTCTATGAGGCAACTTATTCAGCATCATAGTGATTTATAAAAAACATTTAATAAAATGACTTGCACATAATATATTACTCATACTTCTTTTTCCTTTTTTTCTGATGTTCTTAAAATTATGGGAGGACTAAGCTAATTTATGAGAAGAAATGAAAGGAAAAAATGCCCATGGATTCACTATATATTCATTCTCTCCAATGGTGTTCAGATAAAATTTTGTCTATTTACACTAAATATAAGGTAATTTTTCAAACTCAAGCTGAAATAAACACAAAATTGCATTCTTCCTGTTTTGTTAGCAGTAAGTACCCTTTTTAATATCCCCACTTTGCTGAAAATGACTGTTGTTCAGGGAAAACCAAAACGTAGCATTAAAAAGTAATTAGGAACAGGAGAAAAGTAAAAAAGAAAAGAAAGAAGTCACTGATAACATTATGTGAGATAGCAAATTGAAACTTTTTTAACCTGAATGTTTCAGAATAAATAAGAAGTTAAAATCATATTTCTGCATCCTTCGACGTACTGAGAACCTGCACAAAATTTCTCAGACAATATTCAATAGGAAAGAATAAAATAAATTAGATTTATTTTTTTCATCTAGAGAGAGACTGATTCATTCTGGGATTCTAATCATGGTCACATGACAAGACATTTTTTTTCTTCTTTGGAAGCTCAATCCATCAGCCACTCAATAGTCTTTTTTTTTTTTTAATCTTTTTAATATTTGATAGTGAAGATTTAGGTGAATAGGAGGGGGAAAAATAGACTGCCTTATCATTTGTTATTGTCCAAATCAGTCATTTTACTTATGACCTAGATGACTTCCCCAACAATAATATCTCATAATGCAATCTCACATGCCTATCCAATCACTTTAATGAACTTCCACCAAGTCTGAAAAATAAAATGCCCTTTATGATTAATTTAATGGTCAGAGATAAAGTTGTCTGGATTTCTCTTCTAAACTGTCTGGTCTAGTAGCCACTAGCAGCTTCAACCCCCTTCATATAATGAGAAAAAAGTAAATTAAACTTGAGAGCCTTGAGTTATTATAACAGTTAAATCATATTTCTCTATTTTTTACTCCATGTATCTATATTTCTGCTATCTAATAGCCAGGAAACTCAGGAAAGGGATAGCTGATAAATGAAAGCATACTGTAAGATAATAACTACAATTTCCATTAAAGGTCATCCATAGATCAGAAAGTATAATATTCTGTTAAGATTGCCTGTCATTTTGTGACTGGGCATCACTTCTTTATAGAAATGTAACCCTATATGTCACTTTCTTTCACATACACACACAAAAACAGATTAACATCTGACAAAATATTAATCTTGAGAAATGCCTTGACTTGCAAAGAATTTTTTAAAAATAAAAAAAATTCTGAATGAGAAAATATGTTCTCTCACAACTTGCCAAAAGTTATCTCACTTCTGTTTCTTTAGTTTTCTCTGGTTGTCCAATCTTGGATAAATTTTTGTTGGATCTTTTTGTCATAAAAGAAGATTGAAACAATATCTTGCTTTTGTCTCTGGTATAAATGACAATCAAATAAAATATCAATTTAATACTATATAGGCAATATTAATAAATACTTTTCTATAAAATACTTTGTTGTCTGAATAACAATATGTTATTGCTCATATTATATAATTTAATATAGAATATTAATATACTTATATTTATATTCTAATTAGTATTATTAATATTTCCCTTAGTATTAGGTAGTTAAATTATTTACATTATGTAAAATAATGTTCCATGAACACCTTGATAAGATTTTACGGATATTGATAATTATGTCTTTTTATGTTTGTACTTTAAATATTGCATCCTGACTCAGAGTAGACACCCAATGAACACATATATAGTCTTCTTGGATTGTGGAACTAATACATATTCTTGAAACAATGGTCAAAGAACTATCTGTGGCATTTTTGGTACATACACCATAGACACCTCTAAAAACTGTAAATCCTTAATGACAATGCTTAGACTCACTTAAATTTTAATAATGAATTGGTTTCCTTGATGTGAATAATCTATGTTCTGATTACTACCACTAAATTCCTGGTATATTAAAATTGCCTCTTGGTATTTATCTCTCTGCTTTATTCACATCTGCCTTCTAAAGAATCACATCTTACTTCAGAACCTTTATTTCCCCTTTTATTCATTTTAACCTTTTAATTATACTTTAATACAATGAATATTATAGTTTTTTCAAAGTAAGGCAAATATAAAAATTTTCATACCTCTTGGAATCACCAATTCTATCTCTCTCATCTCACCCTTTTAAAATGACTATAATTGTTATAAAGATATGGGATAATTTATTTGAAAAAATATGCAGATGTTTGGCAGAATGATTAAACAAATTTTATGTTCATATGCTACTCTGATAGTATGACTGTCTTGTCTAAAAT
Source organism: Cynopterus sphinx (assembly GCA_030015415.1). Classification (NCBI taxonomy): domain Eukaryota; kingdom Metazoa; phylum Chordata; class Mammalia; order Chiroptera; family Pteropodidae; genus Cynopterus; species Cynopterus sphinx. Next base: position 124,118,964 of record CM057383.1, read on the forward strand.
AACATTAATGTTAATTTCCAGGACTCTGGCAAGCCTGAATGCCCAGAAAACCAAAGGGAAGGAACAAAAGTAAATAATCCAATGTACTATCTATTTTAAATTCAAAATTGCCAAAAACACACAGAACAGCCTTGTTCTGTACTGAATTTCATAGATTATAAATTTTTCAGATGGCAATTAACTTTAGCAAAATATTTTTATCTACCTTAAATGTCTTGGCCACTTGTTCTGAATATAAAATAAACTCCTACAGATAATAGCTAATTGCTTCCTTGTTCAGTGTGCCATGAAAAATTTACTTTCTCTTCTATAAATTACTGAATGGAATAGCTCAGATGATGCTGTTATTTTTGTTGATTTGAAATTGATACTTTACAGATAGGAACTGGGTTTATTTTTTCTTATAAATGGCTAAGAAAATCGTAGATTTATAGTTTAAATACTTGTCATACCTGTAAAGACAAGAAATCAGGAAATGCTTTCTGTCTGGTGAATATTTTAACCTCTGAAATTTACTGCAGGCTCTATAAAACAACTTACACTTTCTCAAACTTTACTTTCATCTATCTGTGTCATACAGTTATATTTTTTCTCTTTTGGATACAAAACCTTTCTATACTTCTCTGACATAATGAAAAAAGAAATCTAGTAATATTGAACTTAGCTGCTGGATTCCCAAGATTATCACATTTCAGAGACTGAATCAAATCTACTTTGTTAATGAGATGCCAAAATCCTTGCCATGGCATATTAGAAAGAGTGAATCTGTAGAAAATGTGACTGTTAAAATTTGGCACAACCTTAAAAAATAATATCAAAGCAATTCTGAAAGAGAAAATAGAAAAGACACAACCTCTCTCTCTAAAAGAAAAAGAAGGAATTCCATTTATGGCCATGATGTAGTCACAAAAAATGGATTTACCCTCCAGCCTTAAAAAACTAGAAAACTGGACAAAATATACTAATCAACTGTTCTCAGACATTGGTTAATGGGTATAAGTGACTATGATAACTGAGGGAAAGAAAATAAAATGAGTCCTATAACTGATTCAAGTTATTGTGTGGCCTGAAAACAGTTTCCAGGCTGCAGGACAGAGATATGGACCACAAACAGAGCCCAGCATTGTGTGGAAGAGAGAGAGATAAATGTTCATGGAAACTGAAGTTACCAGAATGAACAGGGCAGAGTACTAGAGAAGAGAGAACTTCCAAGAGAACTCTGTAGAGGGGTCTCCACAAGTCTTCAGCTGAATATTGATGTGTGTGTGTGTGTGTGTGTGTGTGTGTGTGTGTGTGTGTGTGACAAAAGTAGCTGAGAATAGGAAAAGAAACACTGGAAAGAAGTTCAGAGTTCAGAACAAAGGCTGGAGTTCACTATGTGAATAATCTGTGTTCCTCCTAAGTCAGAGGAGAAAGGCTTCCAATTACAGGGAGCATCAGATAGAGTCCTTTGAAGGTAGTGCCATATTTTTGGAGTTAAATTTGTCTTCAACTAAAATGTAGCCTTGATCCACCTGAAAAGAACTTAAAAGCATGTCCCAAAACGATCAAACTGAACCCAAATAATTTAACTGTCAGGACGAAAAATAAATCAAATACTATTGAAAAGAAAAAGCACAATTTAACATTCAGCAATGTAAAATTCACAATGTCTAGCAGTTAATGAAAAAGTTGGGAGGTATGCAGAAAAGCAGGATATTATGACTCTCACCAGAAGAAATATAAGTCAATGAACATATGGCTAGAAATGACAGGAAAAAAAATGAAATTATTAGATAAGGATGTTAAAACTGTTATTATAAATGTGTTCTGTATGTTTTAGAAGTTAGAGGAAAATGTGAATATGAGCAGAGAAAACGTATTTTTAAAAGACCCATCTGTAACATCTAGAGATGCAATGAAAAAAATATACTAGATGAGATTAACAACAAATTAGATGTGCAAAAGAGAAAAATCCATGAACTTGAAGACATAGCAATAGAAACTACTTTAAATTAAGCATGGAGAGATTGGAAGAGCATCAGTGACCTAAGGTAAAATAGTAAGCATTCCAAAATATGTGCAATTGGAATGTCAGAAAGAGAAGGAAACAAAATAGGAGACAGAAAAAATATTTTAAAAAAATAGAAACCAAATATTTGCAAGAGCGTCAACAAAATCTAAACAGAACATAAAGAAGACCATGCCAAGGGACAGCAAAATCAAATTGCTGAAAACCAGTGATAAAGAGAAAAACTGAAAAGCATCAAGAAATAAAAGGCAGGGACAATAAAACAGTTTTTATAAAACCACAAATACTGACTACTTTCAGAAGACATAATAGTAATCACACTGTTTTTTGATTTCCAAATAAATAAAATTCTTGAAGCAAAGAAAGGGTAGCAGATTATGCCAGTCTAAAATATGCCACTTTGGCATAAAGATTATTTTGAGTTGAAGGCAGTTGAGAAGCAGCAGATACAAGGAAAGCTCTCTGTCCTCCCTTATTTGCCTAAAAGCAGAAAATAAATTTACAAGGTATTACCTTTTTCTCTCTTTACTAGTAAGGACAACAATTAATCCCTAGATACAACTTTAGATCCTATCAGAGGAAAAGTCAGCAGAGGACTCTAAATGACAAATTTCACTAACAAGTCTTTATCTCTAACCTGGAAACCTAAAATTGCTCTTTTTGTCCTGTTTGTCTTCCCACAAATTTATTGTTCTTTGTTAAAGATGCTATAGAAACCAGAATCCTAAGTCACTACTTCAAGTTACTCATTTTCCCCTGAGTATTTCTCATGTGTATGTGTTAATAACCTTGTTTGTTTTTCTTTTGTTAATATGTTTTTTAAAACAGTGTTCTCAGTCAGAAACAGCAAAATAGATGAAAATTATTTTTCCTCTCCTATACATATTTAGCAAGGTGAGAGAGATTAAGAGGAAAAAAAAACATATTTTGAGAATGATGAACTACATAAGAAGATAAAAACTGTAGCACATGTTTTTATTTTCTTGTTCACAATACCCTAGTATAGTACAGAATTTTAGAGGTAAAAATTCCACAAATATTATCTAGTCCTGTGCTCTTAATTTATAGAAAAAGAAATGTTATAACAGAGAAGGGAGTAATTAAAATTAGGTAAGGACAGAAAAAAAACAGAGCTCAGTTCTTCCTGAAAGAAAATGACTTTTCTTTTCATGGTTTCCTATTTTACAAGAATCATCTGAATGCTGTCATTTGAATATATGATTATAAAAAAACCTTGACTTCACACATACTCAAAAATTAGTTCAAGGTGAATGACGCACCTTAATATGAAAAATAAAACAATAATGCTTTTAGTGAAAAAAAATAAAATCATCATAGCATTGAAATAGGCAAGGACTTCTTAAACAGATTATAAGAAGTGCTAACTATATATACATATATATAAAACTATAATCTTAAAATTTATATATATATAACTATAATCTTAAAATTCATATACATATGTAAAACTTAAAATTCATGTATATATGTAAAATTCATATATATATACATATATATGAATGTTAAGATTATCATGCTAAGGGAAATAAGTCAGAATAAGTTGAGAGCCATATGATTTCACTCACATGTGGGATATAAAACTGAAAGCAACAAATGAACAGGACAAACAAATAAATGAGAATTTATAGACTCAGACAACAGTTTAGTGGTTCCCAGAGGGAAAGTGTGATGAGGAGGCAGAAAAGGATGAAGGAGGTCAAGTATATGGTCAAGTATATATGAAAATTCAACTTTGGGTGGTGAACACATAAATCAATAGACATAGGATGTATTGTTAAATTGTAGACTTGAAACCTATATAATATTATTAACTAATATCACTCCAATACATTTAATAAATAAATTTTTCTAAAAGTTGAAAAATTGGCTTTAATAGAAATAAAGAATTCTACCAAAGACACTAGTGACTTCACGAAAAATGCAAACCACATACTTAAAGACTATATTTGGAACATATTTTGGATAAAGGGCCTATGTTCAGAACATATAATGAATTCCTACGAATAATCAAAAAGAAAAAGTGGGATAAAGACTAGAGCAGGCACTTCATAAAAAGAAGGTGTCCAAATGACCAACAAGTCAAAAAAAAAAGTGTTTGGCTTTGTTACTCATTGAGAAAAGGCAAATTAAAGCTACAATGAGAAACATCTACATGTTTAGCAGAATGTCTAAAACTGAAATGACTCACAAGAATCTTGAACAAATGAAATTTTCATACCTTTCTTTCAAAAGGTGTAAATTTTTATAAATTTTTGGAAAATTATAGTATCTCCTAAAACTAACTAAACATTTAATTTTTCTACTGCTAGTTATATATCAAAAGGAATTAAAATATATTTGTAAGATTCCTATAGCAGTTATATCATAATAGCCCCAGCTCAGCCACAACACAAATGTCAACTTTAGAACAGGAAAAATAATGTGTGGTCTTTTTAAACACTGGAATATTATACATGAATGAAAAGGTACACATTCTTGCTACACATAATGAGTAAATCTCAGAAGCATACTGTAGAACAACAACAAACAGTGCAGTCTTTTGCACGAATGACCATATTGAAGATATATCAAGAATGACTTAGGCAAATTAAGTCTATACATGTAATAAGATCCAGCAATTCTTTCCCTGATGTCCCCCTAAAATTCTCACAGGTTCATAAGGGTATAAGGATGAGGATATTCACTGCAGCATCAAACAGCATGGCAAGGGGTAGAAGGCAGCCTGGGTTTCCTCCAAGAAAGTGGTAAGTAAAATAAAGTGGATGTACTATGCAATCGCAAAGTACAACAGACTAGAGTATGTATAACAAAATTAACAAATATCGAAAATACAATGCTGAATTCAAAAAATAAGAAACAGAAGGAGGTCAACAACACAATTCCTTTTCTGTAAATTATATGCAATAAAACAATAACATATTTTCCCAAATAAAATATGTTAAACAAGTAAAATATATAACACTTAAGAATTTTTCAGGGGAGAGAACAGGACTGATCTAAGGTATTAAGTATGAATAACTGGGAAAAGAAAACAAGAGACAGGCTTTGCACAGACAAATGATGATAATGTGCCTTGGACTGAGGTGTGTGATTAATTTAAAACTCTCCATCTGATGTTCAAAGAAGAAAGGAAAAGAAAAACTGACACAGAGGGTAAGACCACAAAGGTGAAAAGCAGAACAGCTCTATGAACATCAAATGTGCAAGGAAGTGCTTTTTGTTTCATTTTTTAACAACCCTTTGCAAATAGGTTCAGAGATCTACCAGTGAAAAATGAATGAGGAGGCACTGGGAATAAAATGCTGTTATAAAAATAAAGCTGTGTTTTACTTTTACTTTGATCTCTGGGGCAGAGTCACAATGTGAAGAGAACTGTAATTCTGTCATTTGTCCATGGTGGGCCTATGTAAAATTCTCAAATTTAGAATTAAAAAAGAACTCGGGTCATTTAGCTCAACCATCTCAGTTTAATACCATGGAAATAGTGGGTCAAAGTTTTTATATGACTTGCCAAAGATATATAATATAGTAGGTGAGTAGAATAATCGTGACTAGAACCCCATTTTTCCCTCTTCCATGAAGTTCCTTCATTTTTCTCCCACACATCTGCTCACTAAACAAGACATTTTAGTTTCATCTCAACCTTAAAAAAGAGTTTTGTTTTTCATCCGATTTGACCAACCAAAGCCAAACATGGGTCAGAGCAACACCCAGAATTAAATGGGTCTGGTTGACTGGATGTTTCTGTCCATCCCTGGGCCAATCATGATGACAAAAGAAATATCAATCTGATCTGTTTACTTCAGAAACAACCCTAATGGAGAAATTAGGTCAATCTCATGCAAATTCTGTGGTTACTACAAAATGGAGCTCCACGGTGTTCCCTGCCCACTTAGGGAACACATCAGACACAAGCAAAGCTGCAAACCACTGTGAAAAAACACTCAGAAAAATTACATCTCAACTAATCTGAAGCCTTGCAGAATGAGATTTTCCAGGTAATTGCTTTGGGGTTGCTTTTATTCAAAACCATAACTTTAGTTTCAGCACTTATTAAAGAGATTGTTTCTTTAAAAGATTAGTACTCTTTTTAAGGCTGGGCAAGTAATTTGAAGAAAAATACAGTCACATTCACTTGAATGAAGTATTTCATGTTCTGATTTGAAACCCCAACTCATTATTTGTAACCACAGATAAAGAAGGTACAGTAGATATCGTCAGATCAGTTCTTATCCTAAAGCTGTATAATCTGGGAATTGTGCTTTTGGATGGTTTTCTTGCTATATGTCACTTTCTCCTAAAACTTAAGTATTTTGATAATAATCCTGTCATTGAGGGCTCTGTTAATTTGTCTATCTAATGAAGATTTTATAGTTACCATTTTAAAAAGTTCTGTTTTTATTACGATAACAGAATGCATATTCATTTGTAGAGAATGTTGTGTTGCCTCCACCAACATCTGTCCCACTTCTCCATTTTGGAGTAACCAAAAAATTTGCATGAGATTGACCTAATTCCTCCACTAGGGTTGTAACAAAACTCTTTTTTAAAGTTGAGGATACACTAAAATGTCTTGTTTAGTGAGCAGATGTTTGGCCTAGAACCACAGCTTCTATTGTACTTCACAAGGCAAGTTATATTGAGGATGAGGATCCATAAGGAAGAGAGAACAGAGCTGAGAGAATCTCAGAGGAGGACTAGCACCCTGATGCAGCTATGCCAGAAAGCCACTCTATTCCAAGGGTTTCCAGTTCACTACTTTCATTTTAAGCCAGTTTGGATTGGTTTTGAGGTTATATGTAACCAAAAACAACTGAGACAACTTGTTATTTTACTATTCGGAAATAATTTAGCAATTTAGTTAGAGATGCTTCAGTTTTGTGTGTTTGTGTATTTTAGTTAAAATGTTTTAAAACAAAGTTGGGAATCAGTAATATATACAATTTTGCAGGCTGTTATTTTAATGAAGATGTCACAAATGTATCTGCATGTCATTAAATTTTAATCACATTATTTTAATGACTTCACACTGTAACATTATGTGTTTGTACCATAATTTATTAAATCTAGACTTTTATTTGGACACTTAGATTGCTTCCAATTTCTTGCTGTCTAAACAGCAGTATAAGGAACAACTTTGCAGCTATAGTCACTGTCATAACCATGTTTTATTACTTCTGAGTTAATATCAAGAAACAGGACAATTATAGGGTCAAATACTATGTAAAGTCTAAGGATTTTGATTTGTATTGCCAACTTGTCCTCTAAAAATGCAATTCTACCCTCAAAAATATGTGTAACAGTGTTCATGTCAATATTCCATCCATGATATAGTTCTTAGTAGTACAGTGACATATCAACTTCTAAGTTATGAAAACTACAATTGCACACATTATTGCATATTATCATCGATACTGTTGATATTAATCATATAATAGCTAATAAAAATGTCTTCCATAATTTGATCAATTTATTTTGTACCAGGTTATTTTAAGGTTTTCCTAAGGTAATCATCACAATGTATCTGAGAGTTTGGTATTATTAACTTCATTTTAAATAGGAAAAAACAGAGTTAGAGTGAAAATGAGTTTCCTGAGATAGAATAGCTAATTAATTGCAAAACAACTCAATTTTACTATTGTTCAACCCAACAATCTCCAGAGGGCAACAGAACTCAAAAAATGTCATGCAGAAGTCTAACCTGGGTAAGACATACAAGGACCTTAAGTTTTGTTGGGTTCATTCCTGATATAGTCCTATTCCATAAAATCCTATCCAGATTAACATTTCTGTAAGATTTTTAAATTTTAATGAATTATTTTTAGCAATAGTTGCATTAAAATAAGCCAGGATGATTAGAGTAAACCTTAATTTTGTACTTGTAGCCATTTAAGCAGTGTGTGAATGACATGTACAGTGAACACAATTCTCACTTAACACATGGTTAAATATGAAAAATAGATCACAGATAACACATCCCTCTGTACCCATACCATGTCCTGACAGAACCTAACATCCCTTTCAAGGAAAGCAAACTGAGCATTCACTGATGAAACAAAGTGCGCTCTCAAGTATGAGTGGTGATGGTCAGCTTACGTTTTCTGATCTTAGATAGTGGCAGAAAAATATTTGATGTCCCTGCTAGGAAATTTGTGCACTAGACAGCTGTTCTGTGGGTGATGCTGTGGAAAATCCAGTGGATAAGTGGGAAACATGGAAATTATAGGTTAGGTGTATATGAAGTATGTGCAGGAAATACAGGTGATCGTTCCAACTATAGAGTTGGTACCATTGTTCTGTTGTGTATTAAATAGTATAAATCAAAGACTATTTCATTATTTGACAATATTTTCTGAGTCTAACTATAGAGTTGGTACCATTGTTCTGTTGTGTATTAAATAGTATAAGTCAAAGACTATTTCATTGTTTGACAATATTTTCTGAATTTATAGTAAGCCCTTTCAGAAACAATGAGCTAGAAAAAAATAAAGAAAATATTTTTAAATAAAAAAACTAGAAAAAATTTTATTCTTCAAGAAAGCTGATGATGATGGGCTTAGCTTGTGCAAAATATTTATCAACATTTAGCATCCTTATAGGGGGTTAGGGGGAGGGTGAAGTGGGTAAAGGAGATCAAATATATGGTAGATGAAGGAAACTGGACTTCGAGTGGTAATCACACAATAGAATATATAGATGTCAAATTATAATTTACACCTGAAAATTACATAATTATATTAACCAATGTTAGTTACCCAATAAATTTAATTTAAAAAAACATATTTAATGTCCATCACAAGAAGAACAGTGATTTCACTGACCCCATATAAACATGAAGATGTAAGTCTGCAGAAGAAATATCAAAAGTTAATAGTAGTTTTAAGAAAAATGTGCTTCAGGACAATAATTTAAAATATGCAGCTGTAGAAGGTGTTACATTTATCATGTATCACCTTGTAATACATGACTTTTCATTTAGATCAAATAAATCTTTGTTTAAATTTATTCTGCTAATTTTTGTTAAGATTTTATACGCAAAAGAGAATCAACAGCTAGCTGTTAATGGTTAGCTTCATTAGCAGAAAATACACTTTAAAATAGTTCAATTATGTAAATTTTATTTCGAGTGTTTCAGATGCTTCTAATAGAAATCAATTAATTCCAATTGTGTTTTTCTAATCTAATTTGTGAACCCCGTAAAAACTACAAAATTCATTTTGTTGAAGGTGAAAGAATTGATATTGCTGTTGATGTTTTTAAAAATGTAGTTACAGAGTTTAATATTGAACATAAGGCTATTTTTGTAATGTAAACACAAATTTTGCTAAAGCAGTGTTATGATAAAAAACTATTTTTACTGATTTAAGTGTGGCCAGTTATAGTTTCTACCGAAAAATATGTGCAAAAGTATTTTCCATCCCACATGCTCGCTTATGTGACTTTGACATTCTTCCCATGAAGTGGTTGAAATCTATGCTCCCTGCCTTAAATGTAAGCAAACGTTTGTTAATTATATGACTACTAAGAATATGGCAGGTGTCATTACATGATTTCCAAATCCTGATGACTAAAATGCCATGCATTTCTGCTTATCTCCCTTGAGACGTCTGTCTTGTCATCTAGCTGCCATGTAGCATGGAAACGTAAATAAGCTCATTCAAGAAGATCACTGATGAGGTAAGAAGGAGATGTTCCAGGCAACAGCTCAACCATCAGCCTCACTTAGATATGTGAGGGAAGACTCCTCCATATAATTCCAGCCCCCAGCTGTTGAGATACTTCAAACTTTCAAGTCTTGCTGACTGAGACCCTAGACAAGCCATCTTTGTTGTGCCCTGTCCATATTCCTGACAAAGAGACCCTACAAGAATAATGATGTTGTTGCCTTATGCTATGAAGTATTGGGTGATTTGCTATTCAGTAGCAGCTAACCAATACCTAAAGAAACCTATAAAAAAGAAATGTATTTGGTATTACGATGCATGTGTAATTTAAAATAGTTTTTGAATAAGCTAAAATATTCAACAAATTTAAGCAGAAGCTATAGTTGTCCAAAATTTACCCCCCCCAAAAAAAATTACGTATAAGCTTTTAGAGTAAATGAAAAATAATTTGTGAAAGAGCTGAGATTTAATATAAAAACTGTTTAGTACAGTGGTACATACTTTTTCTTTTGACTGCTCAGCGCCAGTTTTTTTAATTGACTCTTTTTTTTTTGCTAAAAACACTGAACGCAAGAGCTACCCTCTTAAACTTTTAAGCACACACATACAGTATTCATAACTAGAAGCATACTGTGGTACAGCAGATCTCTAGAGCCGTTGCGTATAACTGAAACTTTGTACCTGCTGAACAGCAGCCCTCCGTTTCTTCTTCCCTCCTGGGCGACCATCCTTCTACTCTCTGCAACTATGAGTTTGACTAGGTTATAACCTCATATACACAGAATTGTGCAGTATTCTGTAACTATCTAATTTCACTAAGAATAATGTTCTCTCGGTTCATCCATATTGTTACACAGGCAATATCTCAAAATCTTCTTTTTTAAGGCTGAAAAATATTCCATTTTATCTATGTATGGCATTTTCCCCCAATTCATCCACTGACAGACACTTAGGTTGTTTCTAACTCTTGGCTATTGTGAATACTGCTGAATAAACATGAGAGTGCTAATATCTCTACATGTTACTGATTTCAATTCTTACAAATATACACTCAAAAGTAGATTACCAGATCATATAGTATTTTTAATTTTTTGAGGAATCTTCATACAGTTTTCCATAGTTGTTATACCATTATACATTCCCACCAACAGTGTATAAGGGTTCTGATTTCCCTACATCCTAGCCAGCACTCGTTACCTTTGTGCCTTTGTGTCATATCCCAGAAATAATCACCTAGACTAATGTAATAAAGTATTTTTTACTGATTTCTTCTAGAGTTTTATAGTTTCAAGTCTTACATTTAAATCTTTAATTCGGTGTGAGTAAATTTTTGTGTATGGTATAAGATAAGGGTCCTATTTTATTCTGTTGCATGTGGATATCCAGTTTTCCCAAAACCATTTTGTTGAAGAGACTGTCTTTCCCTATTGTGTACTCTTGGTGCCCTTACCAACGATCAGTTAATCTTGTATGTATGGATTTATTTCTGGGTTCTGTATTCTGTTCCCTTGATCTATAGGTCTATTTTTATGTGCGTTCCATACTATTTTAATTACTGTAGCTTTGTAATATGTTTTGAAATTGAAAAGTGTGATGTCTCCAACTTTATTCTTTCTCATAATTGCTTTTTCTATTCAGGGTCTATAGTGGTTCCATCTGAATTTTAGAATTATTTTTTCTATTTCTATGAATAATGCCATTGGGATTTTTATAGGCATTATACTGAATCTGTAGATTGCTTTGGGTAGTGTGGACACTTCTATAATGTTATATTTTCAAATCAATGAATGCAAGATGACTTTCCATTTTTTTTATATCTTCCTATTTTTTTTTTAAAAAAAAAACAATGTTATGTAGTTTTTAATGTACAAGTCTTTCACCTCCTTGGTTAACTTCATTTCATGTATTTTATTCTTTTTCATGCTAGTATAAATGAGATTGTTTTCTTCATTTCCTTTTTAGATAGTTTGTTGTTAGTGTATAGAAGTTTGACTAATTTCTGTATGTTGATTTTGTATCCTACAACTTCTCTGAACTTGTTTATTATTTTAAGTTTTTGTTTTTGTTTTGTAGACTCTTCAGGGTCTTCTATAGATAAGGTCACATCATCCAAAAAAGAATTTTACTTCTTCCTTTCTAATTAATTTAGATACTTATCATTTCTTTTCATTGATTAATTGTTCTGGCTAGGACTTCTAGTACTGTTGAATAAAGTGGTAGGATGAGCTTCCTTGCTTTGCTTCTGATGTTAGTGGAAAAACCATTTTTTACTATTGACTATAATAGTTGTGGGCTTGTCACACAATTAATTTGTGTATGTTGAACTGTCCTTGTATCCCAGGCATCAATCCCACTTGGTCATGGTGTATAATTCTTTTAAAAACTTTTAAAATCCACCTAATTACTGTGGTTTTGTAATATATTATGGAATTGGGAAGAATGAGGTCTTCAACTTTGTTCTTTCTCAAGATTGCTGTCTCTTGTTGTTTAAAAATATTTGCATATATACATTCCCAAATTTCAAACAAAACAATATATTATGCAATTACTAGAATAATACCTCATTTAACAAGTATATTAAAACCTATAGAAAAAACATTTCCTCAACTAAAAAACATTATGACAAATCAATTGAAGGTGTCAAAAATTAAGTGCACTAATGACAAAATGCAACTGTGAAGATAACTGCAACCTAATTTTAAGATAAGATCAAATTGTAAGAAATTTATTCTTTAGAAAAATACCAATATATATTAGAAATAGACAAGGCTAAAACTGTGATTAAAGTGCATGAGTTCATAGCAACACAATTATTCTTTTTGTTATTGTAATGATCAGATCATTAATAAAAAAACTTTATTTTTCTTCAATGTACATCAATGTTACTTTATTATACAGATTTTTTATTAAATAATTTTAAATACTTTTTGTCTACTAATATAATAAAACCAATTTGTTAGTGAATAAATTACACACTGTGTCTATCAAATGAAGGGGCACTAAATATTAATATATAATAAACATAATATTCAAATATATATAAAATTAGAATTACATATATATATACGTATAATTATATATATATATAATTAGAATTATTTTTAGTATCCTCTCTATTTTCAGAAGACTCTTAGTTTGGAGAATAAGTTACATGACCATGCTAATAAAAAGAGACCATACCAATAATTATTCAAAACTACGCAGTCTGCTTTCACTGTGGATCAGTAAAGCAGGCACAGTTCTCATAAGGTGATAAGCTTTGGGAATTTGAATCCACTTTTGAGTCAGTAAACACAATTGAGAAAATAAATGGCTCTATGGCAGTTCCCTGGCCCTACAGATTGTTGGTCTGATGGAAAGCTGACAGAGGAGTTTGTTTTTTAAGTAGCAATGCTACACAGGGCAGGGAATGTGTTCAAGTGCTCAGTGGCAGGTACCGGCAGTAGTCAAGCTGGTAGGTGGCACTTGCACTTTCTCCACTTTCCTCCTCTAACCTTAATGACCCACGCATCTGCTTCTCTCCCATGGGCTTCCAAACAGCACTGCAAGTGTTCTAGAAACTCAATTATGCCAGTGGCATCAGATGGCAGGAACTGGGTATTCTTTGAGGTAGGCTAAACGTTTTCAGCTGTGGTCAGCCCTCTGAAACTTAGAACTTCTATTTTTCTTCATATACGGTACCAAATTAGGGGCCTTGTATTTTAAATTATGCTCATTACAAACTTCCTCATTTAAAACTTCACAAAGTCGGATTGCCTGTGGAGCAGAGAAACTGTAATGAGCTAGTTTCTGCCAAAGTTAGGGCAATAATGATTTCAAGGTCATGGACTGCCAGAATGCTGAAGGAGAGATGACTGGCAAATATCAGAGATACAGAAAAAAATGTATTCCAAACATTCGTTGAATCAGTGCCACTGCTAGAAGTTGCTTAAGTAGATTTGAGAGAGTAAAATTAGCAGAGTTGTGAACAAATGTTGCTTTCTGGATGATTCTCATGGCTGATGAAAACATAATAATTTTGCAACTAATCTAAAATGGGAATAGAGAGCAAAAAGTTGGGGGAGGAAGTATGGGTGAAGAAAGAATAAAAAGGAAATACCGATATGGACTGAGACAGGTGCCATTCCGAAGGGATGATCAGAAAAGATACTTGAGCAAGAGACAATAGTGAAGTGAAGTAGCCAGCTGTATGAATATCTGCAGAATGAGGGTTTCAGGGCACAGACAGCAGCTGCTGCAAAGGCCCTGTGTCAGCAGTGTTCTGAGGACCACTGAGAGACAGAAAGGAATGCAATTTGCCCTGGAGTGGACTGAAGAAAAGTAAGAGGGGTGAGAAGGGAGAGATTTATCAGGATCAGATTATCACGAAACACCAAAATCTAGAATCTGTTGGGCTAGTATTTTAGAGTATAGAAGTCAACACATGGAAGTACTGCTCTCATGCAGCGGCAAAATCAGAGCTTCAAATATTCCACACGCTTCCAATGTACTTATATGGTACCTATGACTTTCTTGCTGTCTGCTCTGTTCTGTTCCTCTGAAGAGAGCTGTCTTCCCAGCATCCCCCAAAGGTGGCCAGGACTTGCTTCCACAGAACATTTATTTCAGAGTCTGCTTTGCTAGCTCATGGCAAGCCAGCAGCTGTGGGTGCCTCTCTCTTTGAAGAAGCCTTTTGGATCCTGCTTTGTCAAACCTATGACATGACTGCTTGGTTTCATCCCACCCATGGCTCTCTCACCTCTGTCCAGAAAATTTCCATACCTGCTATCACCTGTATCCATCACCTCCCCCACATGCACACACACATGCACACGCATATGCACACATCAGGATGCTCCCACAAAATGACAGCTACAACTAGTTATTTGAAAGATTCAAATAATTAATCTTGATGACATTGCGGAAAGAACACTAAGGACATAAATTCTTAGGTGATCTTTCCTGATGATCCATGGCAACATCTGAAAAGCTCAGTGAAATCAAACATCATCTAGACAAGGTTATGGTGTGTTTGCTTCTATTTGGATGTTGATAAATGAAAACAAGTTTATGATATTCTTATTTCTATTTTAGTTACATCAACCTATTCCCCATGACAACAGGATTATGTGTGTGTGTGTGTTAGATTAATGAAAAAGAACCTTACACTCCATCCCTATTCACCTTTATCCCCTTCTCAAAATATTTTCTGTTTACTAAACTCTAGCCAAAAAATAAAAAAAACCTATCACAAGAAAGTGGACACTCAAAGGTCCTGCACCTGAAAACAGATATAATATTTTTATCTGATGTTTAAGTCCCCTCTATGTCAAAAAAAAAGTGGATAGCAACCCTCTAGAAGCAATAAATAAATAATAGTGCAGCAGTTAAAATTGAGGCAATGAGACATGATTTAGGAGCCTTCCTCCAAGCAGAGAAAAATATGCATAAGCTGGCAAGTTCACATAGGAAATCACAGATTGAATTTTCAAGAGTCTAAGTCTCAATTCCTCACAGAGGCTGTTAGAGTCCAGCATCTTTTTCTTTAAAGTTATTAATAAATACATCAAGCAGATGCTTCCTATCTCAACCTCAGGGCATCTTCTCATTAACCTTCTTCCACTCTGAGAGAGCATCCTCCTTTCTTGTAGCTTAACGGGTTTTTATCTGTGACAAGATGCTGCTGCTTCACTCGTCACTATTTATTTCTATAATAACTCATTTAAGGGAGATCTTATCAAGAACAGAACAGAACAGTAAGAAAGAAAAAATTTGCTAAAAATTGTTATTCACAATTTATTAATCTTTTTTTCTCCCTGACAATTTCCATAGATTAGAAAAACCACAAGTTTCAGGAACTGCCATGTGGTTCAGATAATGCTTAGTTTGAAGATTATCGCTTTGGATTTTTAAATGATCACACTGATGTTTTTTAATTAAACCTCCTCATCATTTTTGAAAAGCTTAAATGAAGAGTCTTGGTCTGCAGTGCCTGAAATCTCTTTTAATAAGTGTTTTTGTGGACAAGGCAATAAATAAATAAATGAATAGCTCTCAAGCATTCCTACATCAACACAACTTCTGAGTTCTGTAGTTCTGTAGGCCTCACAAAAATAACACTGAGTTATATGGAGTTGATATGACTGTCTTAAAATTTTTTAGGTTTCTTCTTATAAATTGTATTTATTATGTAATATCACCTGACTCATTGTCATCCAGAATTTCTTTGTTAAAATATACATTCCTATTTACCTGTTAAAAACAAAACAAACATACTGGTGTTAGCTAACCAGTCACATACTGACTCAACTCCTTGAAACAATAATCCTTTTATAAAAATAACTCACTATTTTTTCAACTCTTTTCTGTTTTGAACTTCATTTTTAAATAATTTTCTTAAAGTTCATCAAGTAAGTGGTTTGCTTCTGATAGTGGGTACATACATTATAGCTTGCGACTTTGTGTCAGTGGAGAACAATGATATTAGTAAGAAAATGAACTTAATATATCCAACAAATTAAATCACAAGATAAAATGCGATTAAGGTAATATTAACTATCCCTTAGAATGTGATTCTTTAAAATACTGGCTTAGGTTGTAAAACCTTGATACGACAGAAATTCTGTGATCTTCTCTAAGTGCTTAATCATTCCAAAGTGACTTCTGAACACACTATCACCTGAAAGATCTGATTAAAATGGCACTAATGAGGAACCACAAAGACTGAGGAAATGTTTCTGAATGTGAAATGTCAGATAGCAGGGTTGCCCCTTTACATATACCACCAATAGGAAGCGAGCAGGCAATGCATCTTCTAGATTCTCCCAAGGGTAGGCATTTTATCTAAAATGAAACTATCCCTGAAGAAAGATGGAGTTATTCTCAGGCCCGGCTTTTGACAGAATGCCTATTTCTGAGATGCATTAGCTGCCCTGAAAGTCCCTGTGCCTAAATAGGAAATGGAAATACCATACCTAAAAATTAGAAAAACACTAAACCTCATGCTAAATTGCAGATATTACCACATAGCTTCAGAAAAGGCAAAAAAAAAAATTACAGAGAATATTATAATATAGTGGAACCTCAAAAATAGTAACACAACTGGCACTCTCAATTAATCATTATTTTCCAGAAGTTAATTGTTCAGAAGAACCAACTTAAAACACCTGGAGAAACTTCCATTAGAAATTTAGGTGATAATAAAGCTTTTCATTTGTAATTGAGATCAATTAGTGTTCAGTCTCCTATACCACATAAAACTATAAGAATAGACAACTAAATTCAATGACCCTTCATTTTAAACCATGTTATTTTTCTTACCTCTCTCTCCCAATCTCAATTTTTTATTTCCTCACACTCTTCTTGAGAATTTCTACTTCCCAACTATCTACGACATGCTACATTTTTAGTTCTCATCTTGTCAATTTGGTCACCCCTTCTTTGGTATTTCCAAATAGTACAGGACATCCTGATCTGAATGTTTCAATATCTTAAAACTCAGCATCCAATAACTGAACTCTTTTTTCCTCCATAGCCTGCTATTATGTTTTCTATTTCTATTGGTGGAG
Organism: Cynopterus sphinx; assembly: GCA_030015415.1. NCBI lineage: Eukaryota > Metazoa > Chordata > Mammalia > Chiroptera > Pteropodidae > Cynopterus > Cynopterus sphinx. Next base: position 124,136,207 of record CM057383.1, read on the forward strand.
ATATTGTGTCCTTTAGTGACCAGGACTCAAACTTTGGCTTTATATTTAACTGGTCTCACTCACAGCTTGCCCCATCTTTAATCAATTGTTAAATCATTTTCAATTCTATCTCTACAATATCTTATGGATCCAGTTCCTTCTGTTTAATCCCATTCCTTCTGTCATAGCTCAAACCTTTTTTAGCATTCCCTAAAATACTGGAATAGCTTTCTGCTAAGTATCCTTCTCTTTTTCCTCATTTTTTAGTCCATTATACACGCTGGCATATTTTTAATTATTCTAGATTTTTTAATGGGCTTCCCATTTTCTTAAGGACAAAACCCTAGCTTTGTTCAACGTCTCTTACTGTATAAAACAGGGAGAAAGAAGCTTCATTCTTGCAAACACTTTTGGAATACAGAGGGGAAAGAAAATAAAACCCAAATAAACTGTACACCATATGAAGAAATCTCACAGCCTCACCTAACGTCAAGGGGTTAGGGAGGCACAATCCAGCTATGTGCCTGGAAGGAGGAAAATTGGGCTATTTGGTGGGCAGTATTGATGACTACCACATGCTGAGACTCACACAATTTGACAACCAGAAATTGTCTCAAGAGCTACCACAGGAAAACTGCAGTTTAACTTGGTTACACTCTTTGCCACTGTGGATAAGGATTTTGCACCTACTGCAAAGGAATCATCTTCTGCTATATTCTGCTAACATGTCTTTATTATAACAAGATGGTAATGGCCTTATAAACAAGGGAACTTGTAATTAATCTCTGATATGAAAGAATAATATCATCAGCTAGCTAAGTGTTTACTAGTTCATAATAATAGAAAGCAAGATACATGACTTTGCATGGACCCTGAACCAAGTATTATTATTATCAATATTTTACAGAAAAGAAACGAAAGGCACAAGGAAGTCAAAAATCTCAGCCTGGCTAACACAGCAGGTGTATGACAGAAAAGAAACCAAAACTAAAAGTCTGACTCCAGAGCCAGCCCTTTAACCACAACAATGCACTACTTCAGTGGAATGATTTGACAAGTATTTTTAATGATAATTTTTAATTATATGCTCTGCTTCCAAGACAGAAAAATAATATATAAAAAAAAAAAATTCAATGTCAAAATAAGAAGGGTCCATCACTCCTCTTCAAATGCAAAAATACTGAGTTCTAAATACCTTCATCTAAGAAATCTAGTCATTCAATTCTTTGAGGCAATGATTTACATCCTGGCATAGGCGCCAGGCTAAAGTCCTTATCCAAAACATGTAACATTTATGATATAACTTGAGGTCTATTAAAGAATCTTGGTAACCTAATGAAGGTTTATCTCCCAATGAAGAAGTACAAATTAGTAGTTACAAAACAGCCGTGGGGATTTAGAGTATAGCATAGGATATAGAGTCAATATTATTGTAATGGTTGTGTGTAGTGCAGATGGGTGCTAGAATAATCAGGGGGATCACTTCATAGACTGTATAAATTTCTAACTTTTTAAAATTTAAAAAAAAATAAAGAAAACCTAGAAATAGAAGAGTCACAGGAATCAGCTGACTAGTCACTACCCTTCATATTTTATTTAGGTAAAAACTTTTTCTCTAAGCAATGACATAGATATCTAGGATCTCTGAGCCCTTAGCCAAATACTTGAGCAAATTCAAAATGATTTTTTAGGAAAAAAAATGCTACCTACTGATACCCTGGAAGCCCTTCCTCCAAATGGGAGTTGCATGGCCCTCTGTCAAAATCAGGGAATGAGCCACGTTTCTGAAATTTCCAAGGAGAATGCAGGGCTTTCTGCCTGCGTGCCACACATATAAAGCATATGGATGGCAACTTTATTGACAATGCAGAATATCTGCACTGCAGCATTCCTGAGAGAATAGAGCCAAAAATTTACTACAGGCCAGCATTTGCAAAGAGCTCATTCGACGTATCCTAAAAGACAAATAGCTGCTCATATCTCTAGATCTTTCATGTTCCATCGCTATTATTAGGTTGGTTCATGAGATAATAAATTTCCTTTCCTTTATTATCTTGAATTCTTCCCCCAAAAAACTTCTAAAGACTTTGTTGAATTTAAATTTAGGCTTACAAACAGTTTACAGGCTCATAGAAAATACTCACTAAATCACATTTCTCTAGCTTTATTAACTTGTTGGAAAAGACTTCATGTTGTACAGGAATCCTTGCATACAGATCTATAGGAAATGTTACTTTTAGAAAAAAATTAATCTTATGCTATATAAAAAGTTATCAAATTAAAATAGCATATATTTACTAATTCTCAGTGTCTATATTTCATGAATCCAGCTATAGCTTAGCTGGGTCCTCTCCTTCACAGTCTCCTATGAAGCTGTAACCAAGTTGAGGTCAGGGCTAAGGTATCATGTGAAGGCACAACTGGGTAAGGGTTCCCTTCAAAGTTTGCTTACATGGTTGTTTAGCTGGATTCAGTTGCTAAGGATTGCTGGACTCATGACCTTACTTCTCTGCTGGATATTGGATGGAAACTGACCTAAAATCCTTGTGATATGAATCTCTCCAACACAGTAGTTTACTTCATCAAAAACAGCAAGAGAGAAAACCTGCCAGCTAGCAAGACAGTGGTTACAATTTTATGTAGCCTAATTGCAGAAGCGGCATCTCATTACCTTGTTGTATATATGGGTTAGAAGCAAGTTGCTAGTCCAGACCACACTTAAGCAGAGGCCATCTTAGAGTATTCCTGCCACACCTTGTAAGATATATTTTGATACATCTCATCCTAATATTTTCCTTGGAATTTTGATAAAGTTATAGGACTAAATTACAATAACTAATTTGTCCAAGTAGTCTAATGCTTTTTTTCTCTTACTACTACATACTTCCAATCTTCCTTTAAATTTTTAATTTTCATTTGCTTTATCTGTTTTTAATATTTCACTATTGCTAGAAAACTCAAGTATATTTTGGAGCAAAGTGTAGTATATACCAAAAATTTATGAGATAACTTGATATCTTAGTATGTTTGAGCTGCTATATAACAAAATACCACAGACTGGGTAACTTATAAAGAACAAAAATTTATGTCAACCTCTGAGTTGGAAGTCTGAGATCAGGGTGCATGCAAGGTCTAGTGAGGGCCCTTTTCCAGTTTTCTGACTTCTCCCTGTATCCTCACATAGTGGAATGGGCTAGAGAGCTCTGTGGGGTCTCTTTCATAAAAGCACTAATCCCATTCATGATGGCACCACCTTCATGACCTAATCACCTTCTAAAGGCCTCACTTTCTAAGATGGTCATATTGGGCATTACGATTCCAACATTTGAATTGTGTAGAGGACACAACCTTTCATACTGTAGCACCTGGCTACTTAGATCAAGCTGCTAATACGACAACTCAACAATACATTTGAGAAAATATTTAAAAAACAAAATTTAAAAAAAATCCCTTTCTTAGACCCTCTGCTCAGTCAGTAATGACAAAATAATCACTCAAGCTGAATGTAAAAAAAAATTTAATGGATTTCGAGAGCAGAATATCATGTTAAGGAAAAAGATGGTAATGGCATTTAGGAGAAAGGAATAACCTATTCAAAATATGTAATCATGGCTGCAGTGCAAATCCTTTCCTAATGTTATGACACAGGTTTTGAAATCATATGTAAATTTAACTTAATGATTTTGCCATTTCACTGTGCCTTTATTTACCTTTTAATTGTATTTGTAAAATAATTCAGTACTGACATTTTTATGCCTTGTAGTCTATGCTGAATTTTATGCATTACTGAAGAATTCCATTTAGTAATCAAGACCTATTTAAAGCTTGCCTCACTTCCAATGCTGGGTAACAATCATTAATAATTCTAATGATAAAATCAGAAATGTTTAAAATATTTGAAGGGTCATTTGTCTTGCCAGAGCAATATCCAGAACTGGAAAAAAGAAATGAATTACATTTCGGTGATTAGACTTTTCTAATCCTTTTTCATTCTTTAGTCAAGCAATAATCTGATGAAATGAAAATATAAAATGTCAGTGCCTTTCAATACAACAACAAATATTTTCTAGCATTTCTCCGGCTTGAACAAAACTTTTGTTTCCATGGATGCCAGTTACACAGCTTCTAGTTCTTCAGAATCACAGCAACAGGACAAAAAAAAATCAATTTTTTTTTTAACAGCTGGCCTTTTAACATAGAACATAAAGGGAAACCAATGAATGCAGCATCAATGCATGATTACTCTCTCCAGGAACCTGTTATAGCCTGACTAATCTCTGCAGTGCTAAGGAACGTCCTTTCAAGACAGTGCTACTGGCAGCCTCATGTCAGAAGGACAAGGAGATTCATATGGAACTAATGCTCTTATGTCTTTTATTTAAATGGCTATGACTTCACCTGGGAGTACTGGGCTCTGAGCTTATCTCCAGATTAATTGCAAGATACTTGCATGAAATACTCAATAAGATCCCCAATGGTCATTTCGTAAAAGTGAAGACTTTCTGAGCCCACATGGAGTTGGTCATAAGTTCAGGAAAAATAATTACCTTGTTTTAACAAATTCCAATATATATATATATATATATATATATATATATATATATATATATATATATATATAATGTCGATCTTGCTGGAACGATGTAGTATGCATGGAATTAATGAGCTCCTTGAGGACAGAAACCAAGTCTTGTTTCTTTCATATTTATATCTCCAATATCCAACATAATTCTGGCTCATTGTAGGCAATTTTTAAAAAAGATTTTAAAAGTCAATTAAAATTTTTTTTTGCCTCTACAAATTATGCAATGACTGTCATTTATTGTCATAAGTAGATTGTTCCTCATATTTAAGGAATTGATAATTAACAATCTATAAGATGGCCAGAGAAACTTAATGAAAGCAGAGGTAAATTGTGGAATGTTGAATGCTTCAGAGAATGAGCAGAAATCAATAAACCTACTGTATGCTGGAAATACACTGTAGAATTCTGTATAGAAGACTAAAGAGTGACTTTGCAACCTCAATTAACCGCTGAAGTTTATAAGCACATCAGATTAACTTTAGACCATTGGGTGAAAATCTCTTTCCAGAGATACATTGCAATATAGATTACAATAATTTGAATGTATTTATAATTATGTCCATCAATTGGGTGTATGCACACATTGTGTGTGTGCACGCGCACGTGTGTGTGTGTGTGTGTGTGTGTGTGTGTGTGTTTAAGATGCTTTAAAATGAGTTTTAAACCTGGGCTTTATCTAATTCAGAGTGAAAATACACAGTTCAGAGCCATCTCTTCCCATACAAAGTGATTTTAGTTTCAATTCTAAAGACTAATGCAAAGCAGAAATCTACATGAATCTAACAATCTGTTTAGTAATGTAAACAGTTTGGAATTCAAATTTACTGAGTTATTTTGGGGTTCCATGAATTTCATTATCTTAGATGACAGACAATAATGAGTAGCTCAGCCTGGTCTTCAGCAAGTACAGAACAACTAGCTAATCGATTTAAACAATAGTTTAACTATCAAGTGAACTGAATTAACAGTAATACCCAAATGGCTACTAATACATAGAACCAACCTTTGAAAACTCAGAAGGTATATGAGAATTTTTGATATATTCAACATCTAGAAATTTGTAAAAATGCATGATCTCAGTTATTGAATCAGAAGTATTTGGTTAATTGGCATTCTCAATTTAATTTTTGGTTGAACATACTGGACTTTCTTTCCCCCAGAGGCCCAAACTATTTCATGAGCTACTATCTTAGAAAAAATACAGTTGTTCAATTAAACTTCTCTTTTCACAGCTCTTTAAAACTCAACTAACCACTGTAGAAACCTAAGTTAAACGTCTGTATAACAAAAGATTTCACTGTAAAATGGAAAGATAAGCCACAGACTTTGAGAAGATTTTTAAGATACATACTGCAGATAAATCGTAGAAGTCAGAATATCTAAAATACTTTTACAAAACAATAAAATAAAGACAAAATCACAATATAAAAATATAAAAATATATTTAAAAAACTCAACCAATAAATTTCACAAGAAATGGAACTTTACTGATCCAGGAAATGCAAATTAAAGGTGAAATATCTTTAGAGTTGTCAAATTGGCCAAAATGACTAATTGGTCTGATGATACCAAATGTTGTTATTAACATACATAACCTGTGGGAAGTGGTACAACCTTTTAAAAAGCAATTTGGCATTACTCGGTAAAACTAAGGTGTGCACGCTTGCAGACCACCAGTACTACTGCTAGATTTCTATCCTAGAGAAACTGCTGCCCCTCTTCACAAGTGAAATGTCCTTACATGTCAACTAAAGCATGGTTAACAATAAGAAATAATTAAAAATCATCTCTTAAAGAAGTAGAAATACCCTGGGTCTGTACGTGTGTGTGCTTGTGTGGATGTGCACGTGTTTATCTTTTTTTATGGTTAAAAATAATAAACCTGATCCACATGTTAAAATTCAGAAACTTAAAAGAACATAGTATTGAATATGTAAAGCAAGTTGCAAATAGACATATTTAAGAATTATTAAATACTTGTTTTGTTCCAGTACTTACCTTTGCCTTATGCTGTATGAGCAAATAAACCAGTAAAATCCTAGTGAATTTTAACTCCCTAGCAAATCTTACATTTTCTAGCAGAAATAGTATAAATTTTAACTCTCTGAATATTAACATAAAATAATATTCATTGTGCACCTTCTTTTAAAGAAATCACATGTCGATTTTAGTTTTAATACATTTTGCATTCTGCAAAGGCCTGCCCAATCACTGGCCCAAAGAGAAAAGTTTACGTAAGGTAACATCATTCTTGAGTACACAGTTGGCAGAACAGTCCTGGAATGGCAGTATTTACTGGCTAGGTTAGTACAGATTGATGTCAGTATTTGCAATTCTAGATTTTGGATTTAGATGCTTCAGCTATTTCTGATTCATAATGATTTTATGTTGTGTTTGAAAGTCAGAGTCCCATTTCATCACATCATTTTTAGGGTTGGAAGGCAATTATTGTTTTACCCAAATTGAATCCTACAGCTTTCTCTCAATATCATTCAATGACCAGGTATTTCTAACATTCTTTAGCTCCAATGAAGCTTTATCTAGCCTTCTATCATTTTTTACCAAGTTATCATCATATTACTTTCCTGTGATATACAATGTGACATAATTAATATAATATTTTAAGACAAGAAAAGCATTTATTGATTATGACTGTCTACATATCTATTGCATTCAAATACATGCATGAGAAAGAAAGAGACCAAATTTGGTAAAGGGCTTCCTCTGGAAAAAAGGGAAAATAAAAAAGGTTGGTGGGACCTTAGTAGTATCAAAGTAGTTTATTTCTCTATAAAATAATAAATATTTGAAGCAAATAGGGTGAGATGTTAATGTTTTTAGAAATCTGGATGGTGAGTACATGGATATCCATTATATTTTTTGAATTTTTCTGCATATTTGAGACACAGAATTTAAAACCAAAATAAATAGATTTTATTTTTATAATGTTTTACTTGATGTGCTAAAGAATTATCATTATTTTCAATTTTTCACACTATAACATATGCATCTGAAATGGTTTGTAAACAGAGTGTATGACATCAAGCACATATTCTTTTTAAAAAATTAAAGTATACCACACTAAGGAAGAATGAACATTTCTAAGGAAATTGATTACATATGAAAAGCACTTGATAACAAGTACATAAGATACTTATTTTTATTGATTTATTGATGATACTTTCTTTCTTTTTAACTGGATCTAACAGGGTTTCCTGTTAGACATTTCAATTAATCATTACTGGTGAGTCTCTAGTGATAATAATTCCAGATTTCTAATTGATTCAATGTCTCAATATCAGTATTTCCAGCCTATGACACCTTTATCATAGATAATTAGCAGATAGGCACAAAGATAAACAAAAACACAGTAACATAACCATTACCAGTAGTTCCATCTGTCACTAGCCAGATCTCTGCCCAGAAATATTAAGGCAATTTTCTGAGCTGGCTCAGAGTCCAATTAAATTAGTCAAAAGCTGAACTGATAAAGAAGACTGGAGGTTTTAAGGCAGACCACAATGTTTTAGACTAAGTGATATTTTCTACATCCCTACTAGAATATAAACTTCACAAAAGCATGAATCCTAATCTGCATTGTTTGCTACTCTAACCCAAACACTTAGAAAATGCACATTAAATGTGCCACCAAATCTAATGACTGACTCATCAAAACAACCACAGTTAAACAGGAACATTAGTTGACTGATTTTTTCCTTACTCTAGCTTCTTAAAATTCAAAGTAGTAAACTTGTTTTCAGATGTTATATTTTGATAACTTTAAGTCATCATCAAGCAAATTAAAAAATACATGTAACAAAATTTTAGATAAATTAAGGATAACTGAATAAGGAGTCATAAATGCACATGTGTTCATGTAGTATATACCTATGCATGTATATATGTAAACATACATATATATGTATACACATAAAAATATAGATCTTGAGTCAATTTATTGCCTCTGGGGATCTCCAACCTAAGGTAAACATAATACATATCCCCTGAAAGGAAGACACACTGAAATGTTAAGTATAAAAAAACAATTCACAATAGCTAACAACTATCTGCCTCTGATCCATTTGTTAGTGTCCTGTGGAGGAAACATGTAAGGAAGATAATCACCAGAAAAGTCTTGAGAAATCTCAGCCTAGCAGGTCCCTGCTGATAGCTCAGTGGGTGTGCTCCACCAGAGGTCCAAGAGGACAACATGTATTTAAAAGCACTGTCACCTGTGCCCTTGTGATACCCAGGAGTCCAGTCCAAGGAGAACTTTTCCTCATAGCAGAGGGGCAAAAGAAAAAAGGTTAAAAGCCCAGAGGCAGATAAAAATCATTTTTGTAAACAATGTTCTCATGGTAATGTGTAAGTTTTGCTTGAACTATAAGCTCATATTTTTAGGAAAATGGCATATTCCAACTTTTTTTAAATGGTGCTTTTGAATTAAGAGGTAAATAGAGGTAATTAGAGGCCATATTAAAATAATAAAAATAGAGGGGAAATTTGAGTGTCCCTACCTCAGGCTTAATAGAAAGGTCACTATGACAAATTTAGAATAACAGCACAAGAATAAGTCAAAAAAATCATTTTAGGTAAACCCACTGGCTTTAAAGAGGACTTAATCTAAACTGATCTGTAAATAAAATGATCTAGCATGGTCTTAATATTTTCCAGAGAATATTATCAATGTTCATTGGCAATACAATCCACAATCGTATAACCTTTTGCAAAGCACAAGTAAAGTGTCCTATGATAAATGATTGGGTAAAGAAGCTGTGGTACATATATCCAATGGAATATTACTCAGCCATAGGAAGAGATGAAATACTGCCATTTGCAACAACATGGATGGACCTGGAGATAATCATGCCAAGTGAAATAACCCAGACAGAAAAAGTTGAAAATCACATGATATCACTTATATGTGGGATATAAACCTAAAAGCAACAAATGAACAGCACAAACAGAAACTCACAGACATGGACATTGGACTAGTGGTTACAAAGAGGGTAAGGGAGAGAGGGGGGAAGGGGAAGGTAAATAGGGTAAAGGGGGCCAAATATGTAGTGACAGAAAGAAATCTAACTATGGGAGGTGAACATACAATGTGTACACACACACACACACACACACACACACACCTTACTGTTAAAATGTACAACTAAAACTTATTGGATTTCATAAACCAATGTCATTATAAAAAATACATTAAAAAAAATGAAAGAAAAATAGCTCAGATAATTCAGTGTTTTTAGTGAAGTTACCCAGGGGAGTAGTGTGCTACATTCTAGTTTAATTGAATTACTGCTATTGTAATGTATTTGGGAGGACAAGTAGAATACTTTCCTTGATGTGTCCCTTAAAACTGAAGGGTAGCAGAACATGCCACCCCAAAATACACCACTTTGGTATAAGGATTAGTTTGAGCTATACTTAACTGAGAAGAAGCAAATACAAGAAAAGCTCTACTCCCTATTTGCCTAAAAGGAGATCATAAACTTACAAACATGCCCTGCCTCCTTTGCTATCTGGAGGAACAAAAGTTAATCTCCTGGATACAATTTTAGATCCTACCAGCTTGGAGAAAGCTGTAGAGGAATCTGCATAACAAACTTTAATAAGTAGCCTTTATTTGCACGCTGAAAAACCCAAAACTGTTTTCCTTTTTTCTGTTTCTTTCTCTGTTTCTCTACAAATTTACTGTTCTTTGTAAAAGATGCCATATAAATCAGAATTCTAAGCCTCCACTTAAATTACTTCTTTTTTAAACTGGATATCTCCCATATATATACATAATGTATATATTAATAAACCTGTTTATTTTTCTCTTGTTAATCTGGCTTTTATAATCATGTTCTCAGCTAAACCTCAGGGGGGCAGAAAGAAAATTATTTATCCTCCCCTACAAAATAATAACTCATTAAACAAGACCTCAAAGATTCAGAAAGGAATTTAGCAGCTAACCAAACTTTACTTTGTAAGGTCACTAAACACATTGGACAGAGACTAAATAAATATCCATAATGAAATAGCAGCACATCTGGGAGGATCATCAAAACGAGAATATAATAAGCTTTGGGAATATTAGAATGGAACTAAAATATAGTAGTTATAAAAACAGTCCAAAAAATTACTATTTGTTCAGCACTTACTACCTGTCAGGCATGGACTTAAGCTCTCACTTGATTAAAATACTACTTGAGACATTGTATGTGAGAGGGACTTGGCAAGTACACAAATTCATATTCCGCTCCACCTGACTTGAAAGCCACTGGCCACCATGGAACATAACCACTGAATTGAAGCAGTAATTTAACATCTAGAATTGACTCAATCGCCATCTACATGTTGACCAGCAAGAAGGTTCAGACTACCAGATAGTCATCGACACAAAAACACGCTCTCACCCTTACAGTTTGCTATGAAAATCAATTTTCTCACCTAAAACATACATACCATCAAGGATTTTTTTAATGTGAATCTCTAAAAGGTGAATATGCATAGAGATAGGCAGAATAAAAGCATAAGAAGAAAAATAAATTATTAATAAGACTAAATAAGAGAGTAATTTATCATTGGTATTTATTTTGTCATTTATATTCTTGTTACCGTTTGGGGGCAATTTGAACTCCAGCGGTTTGTGTTGCGGGTAACAACACAGAAGTGCAATTAGCATTTTCCCTTGATTCTTCCTGCCAACACAGCAAAGAATTACAGGTCAGTGAGATTTAGAAAAAGTAAGATTTATTACAAGTATATTTTAGAAGGAGAAGGATCATGCCAAGGAAGGCTGCAGTCCTGCACATTTGGGAGGGGCAAAGACAAAAGGTAGAATAGGCTCCAAAGGAGGAGCAGATTTCAGAGAAGAGGGCTGTAACGATGCAGAAGTGAGAAGGTCTGTATGATAGGAGGGCTATGAGGGGTGGTTACAAAGGCATTCGTAAGTTACTGGCATGTGAGGTCATTTGACTGACACTTGGCTGCTCTATAACGCTTTACCCAGTGCTTACCCAGAATTCTCCTACCAATGGGGTGTTCTGTGAGCAGTCTCTGGGCTGGGCCACCGTTCCTTTGTTCCCCTGTTGCTCATGTCTGAATATCTACCTAACTCCTGACAGGCATCCTACACCTATTATCTCTCCTCCACACAGGAACTTTCAAAACAGACATCTCTTTAGATCAGAAGCAGACTCTGACATGAGGATTCGTATGCAAATGATTTATTAAGGCACTGCTCTGAGAAACCAGTAGGAGAGTAGATAAAGTAGGATGTAGATATGAAAAACTACGTGACCACAGTGTGCAATCAGGCAAAGTCCCTTAGAAGACTGCTTAGCCTGACCCATAGAACTCTGGATAATAAGTTATACCTTTGGTTTATGCACACTGGGGACAGGGAGCTGGCATCCACATTCCTGCACCCATCAGTCATGGCTACAAAGATACAGCAGATCTAGGCAAAGCCCTGGTGATCTTTGTGATAGCATCTTACCTTTATTCTTTAGAGGAGAGAGGACAGGAAAACTTAGTGTGGTTAATAACTCTGGTCAACTCCAACGAACCTGCTCTAGGTGTATTTAACTCCAAAGTACAAGTTTTTTCTGACACACTATACTCTCATTCAATTATTCCTTCTCCTTAGTTTTTTGTCATTCCTGTTGTCTGTTACTCAAGCATTCTCTGCCACTCTCTGTAAATGGAAACAAAAGGTAGTAAAACACATAATAATAGATTCCATAAATTCTTCTGCATAATTTTCTGGCTTTGCCTGTGCTGAGATCAGCAGTTCCTGTCAACCAGGGCTTTAGGAAAACGCTGTTACATTAACCACAAAAACCTGGAGGCTCCACTTGGCTCCACAGAGTGTTGTATAATAGACTATTCTGTTATAGATAGTCTCAGGTTTAAAGGGCCTCAAAAGATTATATGGAAGAGTGGCACAGGGATAAAAAGAGCTTGGCTATATAAAACCACAGAGCTCAGTTTTGGGAAATACAAACCATTTGGGAAAATTATGAAAAAATAAGCAGACTTTTTTTTTCTTAGTTTTAAGCTTGAGTTTTGGTTCCACTCAGACCAGGCCCAAAGCTGAGACTTGATCAAAGCTGATTTTGTCCTTTTACCACCAGTCCTCAGGCACTGGGAATGGGCAGGCGACCTTATTGCTCTACTTCCTCTAGTTATATCTCCATTTACATCCTTTTTCTCTAGGCAATTTAGGCACATCTCTGCTCATTTATTAATATCTTTATAAATGTAAAACCTAGGGTCCTATTTATCTAGTCATTGAAATTCTATAAAACAGTAATGTGGAATGTAAAATATTCAGTGATTCTAAAGGGAAGAAAATTCTATATTTGACCTTATTTCCATTGGTCCATTTATCAATGACACAAAAACATTATCAGCTTGATCATCATACATAAATAAGGATTGAATCTCTAATGAGAAATTAAACTAAAATTACTTTAAAAGCAAGTATATCCAAGTCAATGTTTTATAAAACCTTGACTTGGACCATAATTTTGCTTGTCATCTTTTTCATAAAAGAAGATTTACACATCCTATGATAGCACTAACCTTTTCAAAAAATGGCAAGTACACCTCATATATTTAAGCAATTGTGAATTATGACCCCTAAATTGTGATATCTAAAAGAAATCAGAGAAAATGGGATAACTCAAATGATAGCAGAAAGAGACTTTATTCTAGTTCCAACCCTTTTGTGTTCAACTCAGTAATAGTACCACATCTGGTACTTTTCATTAAATGATTCCAATTTCTTTTTACTTCACAAATAATTTCGTTAATTCATTTGTTATTTACTGAGTACCTACTATTTGCCAAGTATATGTTGCTTTAGTATACTAATGTTGTTTAGGGATTTAGGAGGAAAAGCCCACTGCATTCCATAACGGCTCCCATTTTATTCAATCACTCAACAACAAACGTTCATCAAGGATCACCTCTGATACTGGAAAAGAGAGGCAATCAAGAACCAGTGACTTCTCTTAAAGAGCATGAGAGAGAGAGAGAGAGAGAGAGAGAGAGAGAGAGAGAGAGAGAGAGAGAGAGAGAGAGGAGAGAGGAGAGAAACCCATATAATTGCAACGAAGTGTAGGAAGCACTATGATAGAAGTCTACACGATGGGGGTATGGTTGTGGCACAGTGGAAGAATGAATGCTATTCAGAGAGCCAACAGTTGGATTGTGAAGAACAGAGTGTGTCAGCATGAAGGGCAGAGGTAGAACGCAGTTCCTTACACATCTGAGACAATGGGAAAAGCATGTGCAAAGATATGGAAGTACAAAAGTGTAACTGCAAGTGGTTTTGCTGGAGCTTGGTGATGGATAAAAGGTCCAAGAGGGCTCAGTTTGTCCTGCTTTAGAGTCCTGCGCCATCCTATGGGAAATTGAGAACCATTATAGGGTTTCAAACAGTGCACTTATATAGTTTGATCTCCAATTTTAAAAGATCATTCTGGAAGAATTATGGAGGATGGATTTGAACAGGGGAAGAAAAGATTTTGAGGCAAATATACCAGTTAAGAGCCAAAACATAAAGAAAACCTAAATTAACAATATAAATAATAAAGATAACAAACATTTCCTGAGTACTCCCTATGTACCAAACTCTGCACATTTAAACAAATCATCTCACTCATATTTTTTCACCAATCACACCTCACTTTTCATAATGTTTACATCTTCAGAGTGTGTACTTTATAGATGAGAAAATTTGACCTAAGGAGGTTAAAATTTGATCAAGCTAGTATGAGACAGAGCCAAGAATTAAGCCCTGGGAAATATATGAGAAATTGTTACAAGGAATAATTGAAAGAGATGAATAATGGAATATATGTAGGAGATTCAAAGGAGGGGCCACACTGAGTCGTACTCCACAACCATCCACTCCCCTTTACCTATTGTACCAAGAACGTTAGTGTGTGTGGGGAAGGGTAGCCACTATCATACATATAAACATAGCCTCCAACCTGACAAGATTTAAGACTTCTCTCAGATAAGGGCCACAAAACCTGTAGGAAACAGGTGCATATCTAACAGCTCTTAACTTCCTCACAGAAGGATACTCATTCTAGAAGAAGTAGGAAGAGACCACATAGAAATTCTTTCACATATGCACTAGACCCAAAGGCTCAATTAGGGATTCCTATCATTTTCTCAAAAATTGTCAGATGAAAATTATTCTAGCAAATTGAGGATGTGATATAGCCATGATTGGAATGGCTTATATTTCACGTCCTTCATATAATTTATATCCCCATACTCTTTACAGAATTAAAAGCTAAATAAAAAAAAACATGTGATATAAATTAAAGGAAAGCAATTGTGCTATTGCAGTGAGTAAATATAAACCCTCCAGCAGTAATATGTGCATTCCATGTTTTGCATACATCTATACTATGTTTGTGTGGGGACTTTAAGGTTGACAAGTGTTTTTAGAAATGATAATGTTTACAAGAGTTAATAATGTGCAATCAAGTGGCAAATGTTATTGAGATACATTTAATTTACAGATGAAGAAAAACTAAAATAGTAATTGATAATTACTATTTTACTATGTCATTTATGTAAAAACTTATAATTTCACTCATAAACCTAGCCTTAATTCATAAATGTGTCCCTCTAATGGTCCAAAAAGAAATTATTTTTTCCATATAAAATAAATTTTAAAAGTCACGCCCCATCTAAACCATCACCTACCAAATTCATTCAACTACTTAGTTATAGTTACAGAAAATTAGAATTATAAGAGAATATAAGACACACTCTACAGCATTTCCCAACTGAGTTACATGAAAAAGTTCAGCACGATGGATTTTTTCATGATTAAAGATATCTCTTGTCAAATGTTTGGGAAATGGGGTTATATCAAGTTCAACATTTTATCAAAACCATAGTAAACCACATTTTAATATGCTAATTAGCAAGATAATTTTCAGGAAAGTTCTAAAGTGTTTGGAAGTTGCTTCCCCTAAATTTAACATGGAACTCTTTTATTCTAAGAATAAAAATCAACACCAGTGTTCTTCAGAGCACTGTTCTGATAGTTAACGTAATTTCAGTTCCTCGTTTTACACACAACACTGAGGTATGGAAAGAACGAGTGAAGTTTTTCAGTGTCATAAACATCAACAGTGACAGAGCCAGGTTAAGAAACCTGTTTTCTAAGTACTGATGAAATTGGTTTTTTTTTTTGCTTTGCTTTCATCTTTCATATGTTTAACAGCTACAGTATTTTTCCTCTGAAACATTTCATACACATTAAAATGACAAGGGCTGAGTTAGCCATCAG
The DNA here is from genome assembly GCA_030015415.1 of Cynopterus sphinx. Lineage (NCBI taxonomy): Eukaryota > Metazoa > Chordata > Mammalia > Chiroptera > Pteropodidae > Cynopterus > Cynopterus sphinx. Next base: position 124,152,088 of record CM057383.1, read on the forward strand.
TACGATGAGAAAACACTAACGATGGCTACTACTAGTGACTGGCCACCACATGCCAGGTAAAATCTAAGGACTCTAGCAACTGACCTTGCTTTCTCACAATCACAATGCAACCTACTGAGGTACATGTTATTCTCCCCACTTTATAGTTGAGGAAAGTACCTCAGAGTCATTTTAAACTGGTCACATAGTTTAAGAGGATGGAGCAGGTCTTGTGGACTCAAATCCTCTGCTCTCTGCACTTGACCATCCGCCCTTCATATCAGAAAAGTAATGCTCTTCAAAGTGTTCACCATGAAAATATTTCTAGACTAAATTCTGCAATAAAAAGTGGATATCCTTTCTCAAACAGACTTTCTCTCTTTCTCACGGACACCTACTTTCTATCAAATGTTGACTTTTCCACACTGTGGAAAAAACCTTTACTTTGGACCACTTTGTCCTCTATTAGATTTCTGCTTTTGAAACCTAATGGCCCAAGATATTTTGCAATTGAACATGTTAAAAATGATCACTGAAGCACATTCTAATCATTACATTCCATGAAAAATAGCCAAGATATTTTAGGTAAAATTTCAGCTAAAGCTACTAAAAGTGACTTTGGCCAAGGTAAGTAAAGTAACTGAAATACAGTCTAATAAACACAACAAAGTACATTACAGTTTTAACAGAAAGAACCAATTTGATCTGGTTCTACCTTACAAGAGGAGTCCACTGATCCAAGATTTCTTAATCGCTTCAAATTAATTCCCCATGATTCCTCCAAATAGCATCCATACCTATTATGAACCACAGCATTAGAATTAAATTCATTATTATCCAAGTCAAAACCAAAACCAAACTCTCATTCATTATCTACTTTATAAGAAAATAACAAATTTAGATCATATATGACAACCAACAAAATAACATTAGTGATAACAGCTTTCAAAAATTAGCAAATTAACATACTAAAAAATATAAAATATTTATCCATCCATTTGCTTTGAAATCAGACAAAAACACATAAATAGAAAAAGACTAAAGCAAGCTCCTCTCTTACTTTTCTCATGGACGAACATTAAAGAGAGGAATGCTAAGGTCTTAAAACTTAAAACATCCATTAGACATTTGATAGAAACAATTTTCTGACTCTCACTGTTTTGCTTCCAAATTGTAGTTTTATTAACAATAAGCCTGGTTCCAGCAGCAAGGGTATGGATATGACTGACACCAATAGTAATAAAAATATTACCCATTGAAGCTCGTCTGTTAGCACTTTTTGTTCACGGCAGCTTGAGGAGATCCCTTGACAATGATTCATGGCTTGAAACTCAGAACCATCTGCTCTCTTGGAGAATTCCTCAGCCAAGGTGAAGAGGGGAGTTTTCATAGCTGCATTCTTTTTCCTTCTAAAGTCAATGAAAAAGCATCCAACAAACCACAAAAATCTGGCACTGATTTGAATATGGCAGACATTATCCTCCATATGTTCTTGTTTCAATGGACTCTTTTTGCAGTAACTATCTCATTTGATGCCATTTTTTCCCCTCTTTTCACAATGTGAAGTGTCGATTTTTCTCACTCTACAAACTTCATTATAACCTTTCCATCCAAGACAGTTCAGTTATTTATTTATCTCTATTTAATGGAAAGTATTTTGACTGCTGATAAAATTTCAGGGTTTAACTGAATCTCATCAAGTTAAATCATGTATTTTATATTTAAGAAAACCAAGGCAACGTGAGATTAGTTGATCCCCTTAAAGTCATAAAGCTTGTCACTGAAAGAATCAGGACTTGACCACGTGTCACCCAAAACTCTGCCCACTCTGTCATCTACTTTTGAAAATCAGTCCACTTTAAAATATCATAAAGTCATTATTATACCACATTTATGATGCTGACAACAAAATTCGGTGACATGTTGGTAAACCAGCTCTCTGTAGAAAAGGAGGAGAAATTCCTTTGCTTTATAGCAATTTCCAATTTCCATGGTGATTTAAATACTCCTCCCATGGCCAATTTCAAGTCATTAATAGTTTAACATCCAGCTTGTGAAATTCTTGAATATTTATCAGTAGATCCTATAGGCCAGCCAGTTCTAGCACACTACTGCAAAATGTTAAACTATTTGTAATTATTAATGGAACCAAGATTGATCTCTCTCCATTCCTTTTTGGAAGACAAAAAATAAAATGAGGCAAAAATTTAGTGAACTACAAAATGCATCTTTATTTTATCTTTGGTTCAGTGTTTTCCAATACAAATAGAAAAAGGAGAGAGCAGAGATAAGATAGAAGATTAAGTCCCTGAATAAAACTTAAAGATGAAAGATCAACTTTAATTATCCTAATGAGACTAACCTCTATCTATGATGCAGGAACCTAATGCATCACCTATCCTAACAAGAAATTAAAGAACTAGAAGAGAGAATGAAATATAAATAATTGAGAGGTGCTGATAAAGTTGAGTCCTAATTTATCACAGAGAGAAGAAAGAGTCCTCTTAGGCTGTACTGAGAAGGAGCTCAGATGGTACAAACTGGCATTTAATTTAGTTCACTTTTAGTACTAAGAGTTTCTAATTTTCTCTGGAGTTATTATAAGAAACCTATTGCTACCTTGGACAGAGTCAAACCGTTATACTCCAAGGTTGGCAATTAGGAGAAAATCTACAGATGGCAAGAAACAGCTAAATATGATAATCCCTACTCTTGTCTAGCGACACGACTGTTATTTCTAGGATCCACCTTCCTGAGCATGAACAGACCCTTTCCTTAAATCTTAATGGCATAGTTGGATAAGCTTTTACATTTAAACAAGACTTTACTAATGATTCAGGCTAACAAGAACAATTCCAGAAAGGCAAATAAATCTCGTTGACCTGAGAAGATGGTGCTTCTCCTGGGTGTCCACTCAGTCCAGCCTACTCAGTCCTGCTCACAGCCACCTCTACTTGGCAGAGTCCATCTTTCCCTGACCACCAGAGCTTATTCTTGAACACATCACAAATCCTTAGAATCTAGGGAAGGATTATTCTTAGAAAAGAAAGAATATTCTACAACTTCTCTCTCCCGTTTGAGACTTCACTTCCAAATCCCTATTTTCTACATCAGAACCTGCCTCTTCCCAGGAATGACATCAGAAGTATCTCCTTCTTTGGGGAAAGACTTCCCCTTTAGCTACACGGGTGTGGCTTGGACTCAGTTTCTACCAGAACAGCCACATCAGAAAGGCTGTAAAATGCCATTTCACTGTGTCCTCAATGAGTGTATCAATGATTTTGAGATTCTCTTTGTTCCTTATGGCTTCTTCTTTTTGAAGAGTCCTGCTATGATTGCAGATTATCTCCAAAGCTTCAAAACTTGTTTAATGTGTTCTCTAAGAAGCCTCTTTCATTCAACTGGTCATTTGGGAAAATGAAGATAATGCCTTGATCACATTATTGTATTAGTGTGGCTGTTGGCAGTTGCAATTGTGCCTTTGGTTTAAATCAGTAGACTGTAATGCTGACAGTGGTATTGAAAGACAGAAACAGAGATGGGTTAGGAAGAGGGCTCCTGCAAAGATTTATTAAAAGATCTACATTCTCAATTTATATTTCAAAGAGAAAATGAAATGGACATTGACATAGGATGGAAGAGGATTGTACATTAAGTTTGTTTTTAAAAAATTACAAGCTCTTTGGGAATGCTCTCCTCCAAAGTGAATTTGATCCTTTTTTCCTCTGATTCCTTATAAAAAGTAACACATCAATTCTGATTTCAACTGAAGGAACAACATTAGAATCATACCATAGAGAAATTTATAGAAGGAGAACACCCAAAAGACTATAAGAAAAAATTACATCTTTCCAAAGCAAAGGGAGAAAATGTAGTGCCAAATCCAAGGAAGAGAACTAATACAGAAGTTCAGTAACTCTAAGGTGAATTAGGGATAAAGTATGACTATTCCAATACAGGTATCATTTCTGTTTGCCTCATAGAACATCAATATGAAACCACTCACAATCTCAGAAGCCATAGCCAAAAGTAATATTTTTATGAAATGTAAAAATCATCACTGCCTCCAGTATTAAGGATACAACAGCACCTGGCATCACTGACTGACAGTATGCATTGGAAATCCATTCCTCTGCTGTTACAAAGAAAGCTCTGTCCATTTTCTGTTTATATATGGGCTATCTCTTTGCAGTCAATCAAATTAAAATAAGGATATCAAGTACAATCCAAAAGAAAATATACAATTTTTAAATGTTTTTACAATATATGACCTATGATACATAGCAAGCTTGTAGTGGGACCATTCCCAAGGAACTTTGTTAAAAGACATGAATAGTATCACCATTATTTAAAAGCAACACCCACTTTTTTACAGATACCGAAACCTTGTATTTTCATCATTAAAACCTCCTTCAGTCATTAAGTGCACTGACCTTTGAAATGCAATCAGTATTGTACTGACCCCATAGTTTAGTAAGTGTTGACTAAACGTCAGCATCTCTTACACACACTTTGGGAGCAGATGCTGGGATATCTTGGGATAAATGATATGCTGAGGAAGGAATCCTAAGCTTTTTAAATAAAGTTCCTTTTACACTAAGTTTTTTACAAGAGAAGTTACAAGGGGAAACATCTCAGCAGAACTAAGCAGTGATATACTTGTATTTCCTAATGGAGGTTCTCGAACATTAAGTACGTGGTCTCATCCTCATAATGAGCACAACCTCCTATAATCTTTCATCTGCCTAAGAAGCCCAAATTAGTGTGATGGCTGAATAATGTAATACTAAATCCTTTTGGCCAGTGAAACTCATTCTCACTGCTCTTAAAAACTCATTTTATACTCTAGAGTTAAAAACCAAAGTTAAAATTTCATTTGAATATTTTGAATAGAAAGTTCTATGGGTACATGTGCATGTTTTTCACGTATATATGTATATACACATATATATGCATACAGACACGTGTGTGTGTGTGTGTGTGTGTGTGTGTAGAGAGAGAGAGAGAAAAAATTAGATGAATGATAAATGCAAGGTTATCTGATCTAGCATCACACCTTTGAATAGATTAGATATTATTATCATCTGTTTTCATAGTTGAAACAACTAAAATTTATAAATTTTATTTAACACTTTGCCCAAGGTAAAAACGTTACTAGAAAATAGGAGAATGACAATAGAAATCCAGATCTTCTGCTTCTTAATATCATTTACTTTCGAGACTAATATGTTTCTTTTTCTGTATTTTTAAACATTTTTATTTTTAAATAAAGTGTACCTTTGAATAACGCCGGGATTAGGAGCACCAACTTCCCTCACAGTCAAAAATCCACATATAAATCTTGACTCCCCATAAACTTAACTACAATTGTCCCTCAGTGTATGCAGGGTATTGGTTCCAGGTTCCCCACCCTGGATACCAAAATCCATGGATGTTCAAGTCCCTTATATAAAATAACATAAAGAAAACATACAGACTGCCCACCATACCTACAGATTCTCAACAACCAAAATTGTTGTTTTCAACCCATAGTTGGTTGATCCCATAGATGAGAACCCAGGAATACAGAGGGCAGACTATATATTTATTTTTAAAAGTGCAAGTATGTGTGAACCTGTGCAGTTCAGACCCACATTTTTCAAGCATCAAGTTATACATACAGAAAAATTTCAAAAACAGTACTAAGTTCCTATAACCCTTTACCCAGCTTCCCTTAAAATTAACATCTCCCATAGCTGTCATATAATTATCAAAACTAATAAAGTAACACAGGAACAATGCTATGAAATAAATTATAGTTATCACAAGCTTTCAATTAATGTCTTTTTCTGCTCTAGGATTCAACCCAAGATTCCACACTGCATTTGTTTTTTATGTCTCCTGGGTCTTTCTAATCTGAGTGATGCCAGAACTACTTAGTAAAAAAAGACTTGATATCTCTAAAGGAATGATTATCATATCCAAAAATGAACTATTAATTAGTGATAATATAGAAGCCTTCATATTCATTCTCATGTGATACTTCATGATGGCTATTAGATTATATCTGCTTTTCTTCTACATTCTAAACTGCCACTATCTGAAATTTGTGTATCTCTTTTCCTTCCATAATTTGCCCATTTTTACCACTGAGAATATAAGATTCAGTAGCTCTGTCTCTATATCAAGATGTATCAAGGATCAGAATGGATAACATAGTAAAGAAGAAAAAGCTGATCATTTATTTCTGTGTAACTACAGGGAATTTACCAAAGCTCTCTGAATTTCAATTCCCTTATCTGTAAAACTACTTCTCACAATTATCGTAAAGATTGAATGTAAGGCTTCAAGCCCAGTGTTTGGAATATGATCATGCCCGCCCCACAGGGGACATTTGGCAATGTTTAGAGATACTTTTGGCTGTCACAACTTTGAAGATCTGCTACTAGTACCTGGGTAGAGGCCAGAGATGATACTAAATATCCTACAATACAAAGGTCCATACACTGAAAGAATTATCTGGCCCAAAATTTCATTAGTACTAATTAAATGATAAGAGCAGCTTTTTTATATTCTGTCCTGGGACATAGAAATCCCAAAGTTAATAGAGAAGAAAAACATATTTCATAAAGTCAGCCCATTCAAACACCAACAACTAAAGACTTATCTTCACATTTAAAAGTGAAGAATGGAAGCCCAAGCTAAAACTTGAATACCCTCTCTTAACAGTTAATATTGCTCTTCCATCTATGTCTCCCTCCCCTGGTTTACCCGATCTCAGAGAGGATATATGAAAACTGAGCATGCCAACTCCCTTAAATTAAGGGCAGAAAGTATAAAATGTTTGCTTCCAATCTCACTTATCTGCATCTGAGGGCAGAGTTTGGCCATACTGCTCACACTTTCAACATACTTTTCGTTTCTGAAACTCTCATTATTATGATTACCTTTCTCTAGGAATATGATCTGTTCGGAGCCCCCTTCAGTTTTCTCCCTATTAGAAAGCCACATCTTTTTTCAAGTCTCTGGAAAAGAAAGGAACAAACAGGAGATTTAGTAATCAGAACAGAAATGGCAGTTTCCTCAGATTTAACAAAAGTGAAAGATGAAATATTTCTATTATTATTTTTGAAGATAAAAGAACATCACAGGGAATGTGATCATAAAGAAGGCTGTTTACCTTATTCTCACTGTGCAATCATGTGGCAGACCACACGTTGCAGTGACTATTAAACCTGACAAATTAGGTTGTAACCAGGATGCTGGGTACCTTAAAGTAACTTAAATATATAAAGATGTATACTGGTAAGGAAAGCTTGTGACATTGTAACTTCCCAAAACAGATAACCTTGCTATTTCAGAGAGTTGGCAGGAAAGGGGCTTGAATACAAGTCAGAACTTCTGATGTCAATATTACCAACAATAATAACAGCAACTAATATAAAATGACAACAGTATTAAGAACTTTTGAGAATTCAATAAATACCAGGCACTAGGTTTAGGCTTTGCACAACTTACCCAATTTTATTTGAATAGTAACTGACTCAGTTACTTATAAACTAGCTCTAGCTGTATTTTAACAATGGGGAAAGTTAGGGACAATGTCACAGAGCTAATAAATGGTGAATTCAGGACTTGAAACCAGGTCTATTAGTCAGTACACCACATTCTTCACTTATGATTATGGCCTGTGTTAATCAAACCACATTCTTTATTTTATTAATTTGAACAAAGAAGACTTGAGCTAAAGATTATTTGTGTTTAGCAAATCATTTCTTCATAAAGAGTGTGAGGTATGCGTTCACTCTTTCAACAGAAATTTTTAAGCACTTAATATGCTTTCTTGGAAACTGGTAGAGACAGAAAGATAAATCAAGTAATATTATAGTATCAAATAACTTACAGTGTGGTATGAGATAATAAAAAGAGAAAGAGAATGAATGAATGATTGAATGATGAATGTTTTCAGAAAGTTTAAAGGAGAAATGTTCCCTCCTGCAGAGCAACATTCATACTGCCTAGAACTGTGCTTCGTTCATAATAAACAATGAATGAATATATGCATAAATGAATGAAGAAACAATCAAGGACATACAAACTGGGCCTCAATCTAATACTCATGTACAAAAATGAAGAGAAGAAAACATTCAAACAGAGCTAATGGGGAGAATTAAAAGTATAAACAGCACTAAATTTATTAATCTATTGCATTTAAATGAAAAAATAATTTTCCTTTATACAAAGGACTTTCTTTTTGTCAAAAATTCAAATAGAGTAAGCTTTAAAAAAGAAATCAAAAAAGCCACAAAATGCTAAATAATAAGTGGACCAATAAGTCCCAGCTAATCAATTTTCCTCATCCAATGTCTGTTTTTTAAAAATTGGGTATAATTTCATTGTTCTGTTGTCACTATATCTTTGTATGGAGACACTCAAGTTTATTACATAGATGAGTACAAGGATATTTATTGGATCTCAGATCATACAATAAACTACTAAAACAAACAAAAACAAAAAGCAAATGTTTGGAGAAATTTTATGCAGAGCCTTGGATAAAAAAAATTAACTTTAATTTTTTATCATTTGCTTAAGAATAAAGACATGTTTTCAAACAGTAGATCTCTGGCTGTGGTTAGCCTACTCTCTGCCATTTCTATTTTAAAGCAGGGAAATCTGAAAAAAATCTACCTCTCTTTTGCATAAAAATAGGAATGCTAAAAAAAATAAGTCATATGTCTTAAACTTTTTAAAATATGTACCTGTTCCAAAATATATAAAATCTATGTTTTAACCTGGTCACCCATATGCAATTTCAACTTCAACAAGCTTGGACAAAGACACCAAGATTTGTAGTGCTCTAATTATTTATTAAATCTTGCTTTTTAGGCTCCCTTAGCCTCAAAATTAAGCTCTTGATTCTTTCTGAGTTTTAAAGTAAAGAGTTACAGCATAAAATATTTTCAAACAAAACTGAAAAGGAGATGACACAAGCAGAGATTATAGCTATGGTTGTTCAAAACACCAGCTGAGTGACCCATTTGCAAGTGGCAAATTTAATAACTTGACCATAACTGTCAAATTCATTTGAAGGATTTGTTCTAAGATAAAAATTTCCTCTGCATCCCTAGGGTGTGCTTAGTGATATAAGTTTCCTCAAGTGTATGAAAGGCAATACTTTTCCTTGTACTCTTTGAGGGGTTCAACAGGATTGACCATCACTTTTAGTATTTTATAAACATCAAATAGCAAAGTCAAGAAACCAATGTGACACATGAAACTTAAATAAGGCGAGATTCCATCAGACTCACACTGCCCACAATTCTCACATTCCACTTGATGAAATGCACTGACAATAAGATGGAAAAATGAGCAGCATGTGTGTGCCTTTATAGCCAATGTATTTAAACCCATATCCAATAAGAAAATCTATGTGCCATGACTTGAACTCCACATCCCCTCACTGCCCCTATATATTCTTAATGACCTAAGAACAAATGCCTAAGTTATACATAAGCCAATTGGTAGCTATAGCATAAATCATATTAAAATAAATAGAATTCACGGTTAAAATTAAATACCCCATTGCAAGGCTCTTGAGTAAATAAAACCATTGTTCCTTGGTATATTAAAATTGTATTTATCAAACACAAAAGAGGAATGAACACAAATTGCATGAACAAGGCAACTCATTTAGGACAAAATGATGGTCTGTAATAAAAAGATTTATTGTGTGACGAAAATGAAAATTAAATTCCTGTTAAAATATTTATGCAGATGTGGCTGAAACATTCTGCTGAGAGATAAATCAGAGCGGCTTTTGGCATTCTGCAGACATAATTCCTCTATTCTTCTGCTACAAATTTAGAGCTTACAAGATGCTAATGGCATAGTGGTTTCCAGGACAGTCTCTGCAGACTAGTTTTGCTCAGCAGGTGGTAAGAATTTGCATCCATATTTCAAATATACTTCTATCTCATTACTAGCTTCTTATTTCTTTGTGATTTATGTCTCTATAAAATTCCAGCTAGTGCAATGGGGAATGGATTTCAAAAAGGCAAATTCTGCATAATACGAATATTTATCACTTCCTTTCTTCTATATATTTTTTTCTTCATCTCCAGGGAAATGAGGAGAATGACATGTAGCACTTAAAGTGGGGGTGTACTTTTCTTAAAATAATGCCATTTGAAAGCTTTCAAAATTAAGAATATTGCTTTAAATGACACTTTCTAGTAAGTGGCACTATTATTTGCATCGTTGCCTACATTTAACTGAACTGTGATCTTTAAATAATATATGTACATTAGAAAGCAAACTTCAGTAGCTATTAATTTGTAAGAATATTAATCATCTAAAATTCAGAAAGTGAATTTTGTAAGAAGTCTGAACATAACGAATCTATTTGGTATTCATGCGGGTGCCACAAGCAATTTCAGAGCTGTTACACTATAATTCCGTGCTACTTAATAGATATTAGGGTGGGAGCAGTTGTGTCACTGTAGATAAGACTCTTTCACAGTCCCCATGTCAAATTCACCTCTTAGTGGTGTTTAGAATTTAGCTGAAGTAAAATTACACGCTTGTGAAACCTGACAGGTTCAGGGATTTAGAGGCATTTTCCAGGAGCAAGAAAAAGCGAATTATGGTGAAAAAAAAGAAAAAAGAAAAAAAAGAAGCAGCAGGGAGGTATAGAGATAGTTGAATATTGCTAAGATGAAACTTAGATATGTAAATTTTTAATTTGTATGGCAAATTAAAGAATCTAAATCCATGTATTTCCTTCTAGGTCTTCTCTTTTTATTATTCCATTCCAGATGAGAAATTAAAACAGTAAAATATAGGCCAATTTATAGGCCAAATGCTAGAATACCAGGTACGAGAATGTCTGTCATATTCTAAAACTTCATTGATATTTTAAATAATTTTCTTGGTTAAATGAAAACATTTTGCCACAGGACTCATAATAAAATTGCTACATTTAATGGACAGTTATTAGGTATTTAGGTACTCAAAAGATTTTTTTACTGGATATAACAAAAACTAAGATCAATAGCCCTAGACAACAAAGAGAATATACTGATTTACACATTTAACATACTTAGAGAAGAGGTTTGGTCCCATAACTCAGTATCATCTCTAGTTATTGAATTGCTTTCTCTCCCTCTGATTCTTGAATATTGGCTTCCTTGCACAACTACCAGCAATGACTGTGCTCCCTCACTCACTGCAAAGTTAAAGGAGATCGCTTTGGGGAGTTCATGCACAAGAGTAAGAGACCTCCATTCTTGAAGCTCACAGAAAATGTCTCTTTGAGTCTCATTGTCCAAAAGTGAGTATGAGGCATCTTTAAATAAATATCTTTGTACAGAAAAATGGGATGTATGGAGTAGCTTAACCTAACCAGGGCCAAACTCTGATCCTAGAAAAAGAAGTTAAATGTATCTGAACAGAGTGGCTGGGAAATCCCTGGAGGCCTTATTAGGATGGGGTAGGCAGGAAATGGATACTGGCGAGGCCACCACCAAGTCCCACTCTGCACACCACACATTTTAAATCCACAATTTCATTTACTCCTCGGAGCACTGTGATTAAGACATTGACAATGCCAAATTTCTAATGCATAAAGAAGTTGAAAAATATTTCAAAACCCACTTTGACATAAAAAATGGAAGAAGGCTCAAAACAGGTCGTGTAAAAATCCAGATACTATAATTTTACCATCTTGTTAATTGTGAACTTTCATGGCCTGAACATGTTCTTTTCTGCCAAAATCTCTATAATTGAAACTAAAAATACAGCAGAAGACATGGGAATCATTTATGTATGCATTTCGGTCTGAAGCCAGAAACAGAGTTTCCCCACCCCACCTCTTTATTTCTTTGTTTCTAAACCGAGAGACTTTTGACATAGACTTAGAAGGTAATCTTAACACTGCCTTTTGTCCTCCTAAAATGCAGTGGGGAACATCATGAAGGGTCCTTGACTACTGTAATCTGTAATAAGCTCTATTGAGGAAGGAATTTTTGTCTGTATTTTCCTCCTCATCTACGTACCTCTAGTTGTAAAAACAATAATTGAGACAAGGCAGGCATTTGATAAATATGTCTTAAATAAATAGATAAATGAATGAGTTAACTAATGAAAAGAGAGCAGTTAAAAGTCATGGTTTCTCATCATTCTAGGCGAGGTGTGATGATTGATGGTGAAGAAAGAGGTCATGGGATTGAAATTTTTCAACAGCCTGCAAGGCCTTTCCTTGTCCAACCAGGAAGGAACAAGACTTTAGTCAGTGGGTTTCAGCAGGGGCAACAGAGGAAGCACAGAGCAGCTGTGTGCTCTGTAGCCTTGAACTGTTCAAGAGAGTCAGCCACCTGTCCCCTCACTATAAGTCAGCATATGTCTCCTATTAGAGACAGCCACATTTAGAAGCTGGACTTCCTCAGGACTTTAAGGGCAGTCACACATTATGGTCACTTAGGTATAAGAAATATACACACTCTTTAAAATATTCTTAATTAAATGTCAATTTTCCACTTACATTTGATTTCATGGGACAGCTCTGTATTTGAGACTTGAGGCTTTATGTCTTTAAGAGACAGTCTAAGACTTAAGAAAAATCAGTTTCAGGATGATACATGCTTGAGGAGGTCTCAATATCTATTGATTTTCCTACGGATACACTGACCAAAATAGATGGGTTCCCGTAAATATCTTAAGGGTGCACAACCCCATTAAATCTGTGTCCCCAAACCCTTCCTGAAATAGAGCCATATTTAAAAGTGTAGTCTGATGGTCAAAGAGAGTCAAAAGCAAACATCTGTGTTAATATCACCTCAGAATGAAGACAAATATTCCACACACCAGAAACCCCCTGTGTGTTCTTGATTATAATTCCTCTCCTTCAAAAATAACCATAATCTTGAGATTTCAGATTTTATGCCAGTTACTTTTCCTTATAGTCTTATACCTTTGTATACATCTCTAACACAGTGTAGTTTATTCTTTGCCTATGGGGTGTGTGTGTGTGTGTGTGTGTGTGTGTGTGTGTGTGTGTGTGTGTGTGTGTAAATATAAAATATTATGGTATATAGAACTGTAGTTCATTTTTATTTTCATTATTTGTGTATATTTTTGATTTTCTGACTTTACCGTAATTTATTCATCCATTCTACTGATGGATATTTAGATTTTTCCAGTTTGGGGCTCTTATAACTAACAATGTTATGCACATTCTCATACATGTATCCTGATGCAAATATATACAAGTTTCTCTAAGGAACATAATTAATATTAAAATTGCTATAACATAAATATACCTTCAATTTCAGTAGATGTTGCACATCAGCCTTTCCACAAAAACAGATTCTGTGACAAAGATTTATGTGCAGATTGTTGACTAGAAATTACTTGCAAACTCAATAATCACAGGAGATAAGAAGGAAGCAAGACTGAGCAAAATAAGGCTACAGTCAACTCTACAGAGAACCCTGACACTGTGACTATGCTTCAGTTATTTTATGTTGAGGCAATGGGACTTGGCCATTAGATACCGCACTAACCAGTCATTATATTCCAGTTTCCCCCAGAAGAAGGGACCTTGTGTAAAATGTTTCTCTCCATCTGACAACAACTACTGAAGAGGATTAATGAACTGAGGGCTGCCCACCGGTATCCCTAACAGCAGCTCAAAAAATAAATCCTTCAGTCAAGGGAGCTTGGCCACCAGAATAGTGTCCACAACAGTATAGAATGCCATCAATTTAAATCATTATTATATATCTCTTAAAGAATATCAAAGAGAAGAAAACAGCTTCATGAAGCAAACATCTCAAATTTCTTTTTTATTTTCACTCACTAGAGCTATAGGAAGCAGAGATATTCCCCTAAAACTCTCCTCCAAGTGGAATGAAGTCTTTTCAAAATAACAAGAGAAGCACTGAGTTTAAGAAGAGCGATGGAATACTTCTGATGCATGGAGGGAATTTGCCAGGAAGACCCAAGCAGAAGACCCATTGAAAAGGACCTAGTCAGAGTCCATTGTGAGCAACAGTATTTTGGTGCTTACTATCTCTCTATGCTCAGTCATTGCTGACCAAGCCCTCTCCACCTTTACTCAAGGACAAATTTCCAACCACATGAGTCTAAAGCCCTGCTATACTTATATCTCCATCAGCTTTCAGCATATCCCAGCAGGAGTGAGGTCTGCTTGTACCAGATTTTTTTCTGATTTCCCCTTCACACCTGTCATCCCAAGAAAATGATATGGTACCTACATACTTTGCAGAGTAATATCAGGGAATCCTTGGCATTTTGAAAGGGGGAACCAATCTTAACAAGTTAAAAAATCTTTGAACTAAAAAGTAATAAATGACACTTGCATTTAAATCATTATTGTATACTCTGGTGTCTTCTAAATTTTATTTTTTATGCCCTACCCTTAACATTACTTTGATGTCAAAAGTAAACCTTACTTACTTCTTACAAGGACGAAAAGAATTATACAATTGCATTGTTGATGTCATACTGCAAGAACAGGCAACTCTGATTTGCAGGAGTTTTCAAGTTTGATTTTTTATATAAATATATCAAAGTGACTCTTTCCCCAAGAATCTGGCAATTAAGGGATTACTCAGAAATTCCCATAATTTACTGATGAGGCATGCAGGAAACTGATATTTGTTTCTTCATTTTCTTTCTCAAGAAAAAGCAAGTGAGTTCAAATGACTTGTCTAGGGTCACAGAGCAAGTCAGTAGCAAGAAGCTTCACCCATTAATTCCAGTCAGGCAGGATGCATTCAGCATTGCTGGTAAGCTTTGCTCACTCAGTGAACACAGAGAAGACGAAAGTCAGATGTTTGTTTCTGAGATTTTCTCAGGGTGAGACCCACTGACCTGCAGAGGATTGATTGAAATTTCAGTATTGCCAAGCCTGATAAGAGTAAGCTCTCTTGTAAATTAAACATCGGCTTATGGTTTCTCCTTCAGTTTTCAGTAACATCTTGGACTGAGTCAGGACAATATCATATTTTCAAATATAGTAAGTGACTAGCACAAATATTTTATTGTCCATATTTTGTCCAACTTCCACAACCAAGAAGTGAGCTCAGAATCACGGCCATAATGTATTTCATAAATCATAAAAATGCTTGTGATCTGCATTTATGCAAATCTGAAGGCTTTACAGACCTTGTCCAAAACTGACCTACTCGAGGACTCTAGAAGTAGTCCAAATCTATTCCAAAGTAATGAATACATCCAAGTGTGTTGTAAATAAGCCTCTCAATATGGAAAAATACAGAATAAAATAAGGAAAAGTCCCCACTCAAAGTAAAAGCCAAAGAGTCCTAATTAGGGGCTATAAACTCCTACATGACATGGCCCCTTCCCCATGACTTCCGTTCACTCATCTCCTGTTCCTTCCTCCTCCTTCCACTCTAGTTTCAGAGTCTCTTTTATGCCCCTTCAACACACTAGGCACCATTCCACCTGACAGCCTTTGTCCTTGCTGTTCTGTCTTCCCAGAATACCTCCTAGTTTATATTCACAAGCCATTGTCACAAGGAAGTCTTCTCTGACCACAGTATCCAAAATTTTTATATCTGCTGAGTGCCATGGCACACTTCATTTTATTTTTCCTTAGCATACTTCACTACCTGTTATATATCTTTTTTTCATCTATGTGCCTTATTATGTTTCCTTCAGGAGGATGTAAGCTATGAGAGCAGGAATTTTTTTATACTACTTTAGCTTTAGTATCTAGAGATACATTAAAATCTTAAATAAATTTAATGAATGAACCACATTTTTTTCACTCAGTTTTTCCTATCTTCTCATGATAATCTGTCTATGTAGAAATTTCTGTGACTATATTATGTAGTCATACCATTTTTATTTAACCATCTTCATAGTTATAAATATGCATTTCCAATTTACTGTTAAAAACAATAAATATATCTATATCTATATATTTATATCTATATCTAGATATATTTATATCTATATCTATATATGTATATGTGTGTGTGTATGTGTATCTTTTACATACAGTTGCATACCCTTTATTTATATTTTACAGAAATTAAAACTGAAGCCTAAAGACACCATGAGGGTTGCTTACTTATAATATAAATGTAAGAAAGTGGAGTTTGACCATGGTTTCAGACTGTGTCCTAGCATTTATTTCATTACTTAGAGTATTTCATCATTTATGTTTGTTATGAGAGTTTTTAATTACACACTCTCACCAATTTCATTTTTACAAATGGTCATTAAAGTCCTTATTGATGACCAGTGGCAACAATTACAAGACTGGTAAGAAACAAATAGAAAAAGGAGAAGAAATCAAAAATGAAGGCAGTAATGACAAGCAAGAAGGAGAAGGGACTGATACAAAATAAGAGAAGAAACTTAGGAAAGAATGAGCAGTAGTCAATAATTCATATATACGTGGAAGTACAATGGGTATGTAAGGGGGACACAGAGAGTAAGTGATTATGAAAAATTTCAAAGTAAGCACATAAGAAAATAATTTTTATTCTAAGAAGAGGAAAGTATCTAAACACTAAAATAAACTGAATTATGATGCTTTGGATGCCTAATAAATGTCTTTCTGAAAGTGTGAGCATCCACAGTTACTTAGGCATTACAAGGAAGTCCTGATGATTATGCTATGTTTGTGTCTACAAAGAAACATTATGGTTAACAGAGTAGCATAAACTATTTGAATGTCTGAAATTTTTACTGATTTACACTGAGCATGGAAGAGGTAAAAAATGGGCTCAGCCCTTATGTAGTTTGTGATTAAAACAGTCTATCCATGGTGTATAAGATTTCAGTTCCTCTTGCCCCTCTGGATCCTGCTTTAGAATTACATATTCACCTCCTTTGCTGTCTGTACTAAAGCAAGCACCCCTCCCTCTCCATTATTAGGCTTGGTTATATGACCTGATTTTACCAATATAAAGTGTGAGGAAGTGACGGTGTGCTAGTTCTGGGTTAAGGCCTTAAGAGACACCATGTATATCTGCTCATGTGCTTAACATTTCTTTGATCATCAGGAGAAGACCAGGTCCCAGAGAGCTTCTACCTTTCATCACAGGCCCCAGAATGAGACACAAAGAAGATACCTTAAACTGAAGCCTTGAACCAAGCCGAGCTCATCCTAGCATTGTGGGTCAATTAGCAAGAAAAATAAATGCTGAGTGTTGTAAACCATGAATTTTGGGGTGGTTGTTATAAAGCATTATTGCTGCAATAGCTAACTTATGCACTGTCCAAAGAACTGATCTGGCTCTCACTCCTTTAACCTACAGAATAATATAGCTCTAATGATATCCTACTGGCTGACTTCATGTCTCAATTCTATAACTTTCTGTCTGTTTGACTGCAGGAAAGTTATTTAAACTTTCTGAGCTTCAGCTTCTTTATTTGTAATCTAAGAGCAGTAAAGTTACAGGGAGGACTAAAAGAGATGATGTATGAAAAACACATAGTAAATTCTTAATATTAACTATTGTATTGCTATAATTGCTATTATTATTATTCTTCCCACCACCACTTAGACTTTCATCAGCCAAAAACAGATTCTCTCCTCGGCCATCTTTTAGTAATCTTGGACTTCCTGGGAAGCATCTCTCACAGCAGCTACCATGTACTAATCTGGCCCCACCTCAAAAGTCTTCTCAGATTCAAGGCTTAGAAGCCATATCTGAAAGCATTCCCTATTAGATTCTTGCCACCTTAAGAGGATAGGAAAGAAAGGGAGCCTAAAGAAGAGAAATAATAGCCATATCGCATTTTTTAAAATCTAAATGCTTTGTATTCCCAGATAATAAACTCTGCCTGCACTCAGGTCCCAGGTTTCCATTAACCCCTGAGAGCCTGGCACACAGAGATACTCTCTGGGGAGCCTCCAGGACTTCTGTGAAATCTATTCTCAATTGATCTAACTCAGTTCACATATACTAGTAGATTAAGCTTTATCTAAGAAGCATTTTCAGTTGGTGAAAGTGATTTCTAAGAAAGCTTCTTTATCAATACAGCAAAACTGTAAATAAGGCTGTGGCTATAAACATTATGGAAGGCAAACCCCAAAGTACACAATACAATTCAGAGTGTTGGGAGGTCAGATGGCTAGATGGGGCTGTAATTTTCCCCAACTCTGATCAAAGTTATTTTCACTACCACAGTGCCTTCCATATAGAAATTTATTGGTAGTACTCTTTACACTGCTCAAACTAGAGGTCAGGCCTCCTAGGAGGAGGAAAACCCATTAAAAGATATTTAAGGGACCCTTGAGTACCATGGTCATACAACTCTACTGAATTCTTAGATATACATTTAAAGAGGAGACTTTTTTATCTGCTTGACAGTTTCAACTATAAAGAAATACCACAGAAAAATAATTCACATAAATATTTTAAGGGTCACAAATTGCTTTTGTAGAACCACCTACTCCACAGACAATCCTTATTGAATAATAATGAAGAAGAAAAACTTTTGCTTTTGGTTGCATTATTTTGCATTTTTAAAATGGGCACCTATCTCAATGCCAAGTTCCAAAATAGTGTTCGTCAAACTATTTTCATCATTATCTCCTTAAAGGACATTATTCTACTCTCTATTCCCTGATGACTCCGCTCCTCCAAAATATTAACATCAGACATACTACACATAAACTTGATCAACATCTGTAATTATTTTAAAATAGTAATTTTTTCTGCTCTTCCCTCAAGAACAAATATTTGTCCCCCGAGGGTCAATATCACTTCAATTGCAAATGCACAGAGCATAACATGTGAGTCACATATTTAAGGCAAATTAAGTAATAATCATTTTAAGTATGGCATATGCACTTTATATCATATTAGAATTCATTAAGAGCAATATAGAAATGTGTTTTATGCCTATTCATTTATATAATAACAATCTATAACATTTCTATACTTATTGATGACTTTTTTGGTAGACTCTAAGAATAAGGACTAAAATCTCCTAATTTCTAAAATGAGGTCCATGATTTTGGAATCATGTGTAGTGGTATTTATCAATTTAGCATAATTCTGTAATTTCCCAGAATTAGTGAATGTGGAGGAATACTAAATGACTTAGATACTTCATTAATTTCATACTTTTATTTATCTTAATGAACCTGTCCTGTTAACTCTCAAGATCTAGAGACATTTGTCAGTCTGAGAGGTGCCAACCATTTATTTATCTTTCTGATAATGCCAGAGTTTCCATATGAAAAACTCTCTTCCTATATTTGCAGAGTATATAAAATGATAAATGCAGGTGCCTGATACAGGTGCCTTGCTTTCCTTTCAGAAGTGATAAAAGCAGAAATTTCTCCTTACCTCAAAGGAAAGGCACATGTACTTAGCCATCAAAGCATACTCTTCTACAATCTTGACCTCAAACAAATAAAGCCAGATAAAAAGAAACATACAGCTTTTATTCACCCCCATGGGTGATCTAAAGAAGACTATTGTAGCTATAAGATGTCCCTGAGGAAATCGCTCTCTTTCTGGAATTAGTTTTAACTTTCACCACTTTATAAGACCAAGTGCTATCTCCTTTTAATTTTATTAGCTCACTGTTTCTTTCCAGCACATTTTTTGTTGTTTTAAATTATTCAGTGCTGGTTTCTACTTCTCAAAACCAAAGAAATTCTAAACACACCAGAAATTTCATAAAAGATAAGTTGATCACTTACTTTGGTAAGTCTCAGGAGAAGATTCCAGAGCTGTGTGTCCAAAATGGTAGCCACTGACCATGTGTGGTTATTTAAATTTAACTGTATCACTCTGGGTTCATAGACATTTAACCAATACTAATTCTTCCAATTCATGAACATGGTATATCTTTCCATTCATTCGTGTCCTCTTCAAATTCTTTCATCAATATTTTACAGTTTTTAGTGTACATGTCTTTCACCTCCTTGGTTAAATTTATTCATATTTATTGCATCGCTTTTAATGCTATTTTAAATGAAATAGTTTCCTTAATATCTTTTTCAAATAGTCTGTTGTTAGTGTATCAAACACAACAGATTTATATATGTTGGTTTTGTATCCTTCGACCATACTGAATTTGTTTATTAGCTCAAATAGTACCAAAGAAGATATACAGATGGCCAACATGTACATGAAAAGATGCTTAACATCAGAAATCATCAAGGAAATGCCCATCAAAACCATAATGAGATATTGCCTCACACCTGTCAAAATGGCTATTATCAAACAGACGGGAAACAACCAGTGTTGGTGAGGAAGTGGAGAAAAAGGGAATCTTTGCATACTGTTGATGGAAATGTAAATTGGTGCAGCCATAAAAAGGAATCCTGTCACATGGCAGTAACATGGATAGACCTTGAAAACATCATGCTAAGTGAAATAAATCAGACAGAAAAAAATACTGTTTGATTTCACTTACATGTTGAATCTAAAAACAAACAAACAAACAAACAAACAAACAAACAAAACTCACTTTTTAGATATAGAGAATAGATTTGTGGTTACCAGAGGTGAAGAGTAGGTAAACGGGCGAAGGTAGCCCTTGAGATGTAATATAAAGCATAGTGACTATTGTTAACAACACTGCTGTATATTTAAAAGTTGCTAATAGAGTAAATCTTAAAAGTTCTCACCAGAAGAAAAAAAAATTTGTAACTATGTATGGTAATGGATGTGAACTATATTTATTCTGCTAATCATTTCACTATGCATATATACATATAAAATCATGTTCTATACCTAAGATTATTTTATATAACAATTGTTTCAATAAACAATAATTAAAGACTTAAATGTAAAACCTAAAACTTTAAACTACTAAAGGAAAACATAGGGAAAAATCTTCTGTACATTGGTCCAGGCAACAATTTTTCCAGATATGACCCCAAAAACACAGCCAACAAGAGCAAAAATAGGTAAATGGGATTACATTCAACAAAAACACTCCTGTACAGGAAAGGAAACAATGAACAGAGTAGAGGGACAACCTATGACATAGGAGAATACTTGCAAAATATTCATCTGAAAAGGGATTTCTATCCCAAGATGTAAGAAACTCAAACAATTCAATAGCAAGAAAATAAATATCCTGATTAAAATATGGGCAAAGGACTTGAACAGACATTTCTCAAAAGAAGACATACAAATGGGCAACAGTGATATGAAAGGGTGTACCCCATTACTATTTAAACCCTACTGAGATATCACCTCACATCTGTTAGAATGGCTATTACAAAAAAGATAAGAGATGACAAATGTTGGTGAAGGTGTGGAGAAAAGGAACACTTATACACTGTTAGAGGAAATATAACTTGGTACTGCCATTACAGAAAACAGAAAGGAGAGTTCTCAAAAGTTTCAAAATAGAATGACCATATGATCCAGCTCTCCCACTTCCAGCTATATAACAAAAGAAAATTAAATCCGTAGCTCCAAGAGATACTTGCACTCCCATGTTGTCTGTAGTATTATTCACAATAGTCAGGATATGAAAACAACCTAGATTTTCATCTCTGGATGAATAAAGAATAATGAATAATAAAATATTGTTCAGTATTAAGTAAGAAAAAAAATCTTGTCATTTGCGGCAACATGAATTAACCCAGAGGATATTATGCTAAGTGAAATAAGCCAATCACAGAAAGACACATACTGCATGATCTCATTTACACATGAAATCTAAAAGAGTAGAAGCCATAGAAGCAAAGAGTAAAATGATGGTTGCCAGGGGCTGGGAGTTAGGGGAAATGGAGAGATATTGGTCAAAGCATGTAAAGTTTCAGTTATGCAGAATAAATAATTTCTAGGGATGTAATGTACAGCATTGTGTCTATGGTTAATAATATTGTATTGTATACTTGAAATTTGTCAGTATACCACCCCACACACACACACACACACACACGCACAAAATCACACCTATGTATGGTGATGGATATGACCATAAGCTTGATTGTGGTAATCATCTCACATTGTATATGTATTTCAAAACGATATGTTGTTTACCTTAAATATATACAATTTTTATTTGTCAATCATACCTCAATAAAACTAGAAAAAATAATGTTAAGTTAATTCAGTTAAAATTAAAAACAAATATCTGGTTCAGTAACACTGGATATATTTTAAGAGCTCAATAGCCACATGTAACTAGTTGCTAACGTATTGAACAATACACACAGAACATTTTCATCATCACAGAAAGTTATATTGGATAGTGCTGTACTAAAATGCTCATAATCCATGATGGGAAATGAGAAGCAGTATCAAGAAATCCTCAGAGAGAAATAGAAATTGGCTTGTGAGAATGGGATCTATCATTTCCAAGATTTACTAACTGTGATGAAATCTCTGGTATAAATGGGTATGAGTCCAGCACAATACCTGGCCCGTGATAATCCTCAATCGATATGCACTGAATTAATAGCTGTTGTGCCAAAGCTTCCTGAGCTGAAAAGATCAATAAACCTTTAATCGTTGCTGTTTCTGACTCTTTTGTTATTTACCTTCCTCATTTGCAAGAAATTAAGAAGCAGATAACACTGCAGGTTTCTGTTACAGGAAAAACCCTGAAATGAGATTATACGTACGGGTGCTTTGAAGAGCATACTGCTCTAAAGCATCACTGTTTATAATGTGTTGCACAAAGGTTTAAAGGTGTTAAATAGGTTAAGGATCCAAGCAATAAGTTAGGGAAAGGAAGTTCATGCTAAACAAATCTAGGTGGGAACTATTTTTGAGATGCAGGCCAGTATCTTTTCTCCAGTATCAGGAGGCTGTATCCCTCCCACTCCTGCACTACTCCAATTAGAGCCACTGTTCTTTCCTGTGTACAGTGCCTCCGGAAAGGATGAGAAAAGCAGAGAAAATAGCTGCCATCCTGCACTTGGTTTCCAAAAGTCTAAGTCCTTAAAGGAAAGACAGGACTAGCGGCAGAAACAAATGATTTGGGAGAAATATTAGTAGTGAAAGCAGTCCCTACAATCTCCCCTCCACCCACCTAAAAAAGAGATGATTTTCTGAACTAGGGGAAGTAGAGAGAGATAAATGGTGGGAGCATAGACATTGGTGGTTATCTGGAAAGGGGCTCCGAGCCTCATCCTGGAAGGTGCAATTCTCAGAGATGAAATGTCTTACATAGTTTGTTTAGTAAGTGTATCTCTGCAGAGCACACTTGGGTAGCCTCACAGGGAGCTCTCTGTTCCAGGGCAGCAAAATCACAACAGTCACACTCAGCCTAGAGGGGAAAGAGAGAGCATGGTACCCACAAGGGCCGAGTAGACAGAAATAAACACTGGTCTGCTCATTCGACATACAGGACCAGGCAGGATGAAGGACAGGTCAGAGGACTCTTTGCATGGATAGATTCCTGATATGGCAGAGAGCCCTATCTTTGGGGCAAAAGAACGCACTAACACAGCAAAGCATCACGCTAAATGTCACTGTCTGCGAAGGGCTTGGGAAAACATTACTTGCTGTGAATTGGAACTAATAGATATTTTGCACTACAGGAGGCAAGAGGTTTCCCCATTTGCTGGACATTGCATGGAGAATGGTGGCTGGGCAGGCATGGCTGGACACACCACAGATCAGGATCCCGGAGAGGGATCTGCTCTTGGTGCTGAGCCTTCATGCCAGACTCTCCCGTGAGCAACCTTAGAATTGGGGGGCCCTATTTTCTCAGAGCATCTTGGAACACACACAAAAATGCTTGTTCCATCAGATGGTTTTCTCCTATTAACCAATTAACAAGTTATCAACAAACACAGTTTTAAGTGAACTGGAGGCAAAAAATAGAGGAGTGATTTTGAAACTTGAGTAACCACAACAGGTATGGGCTACTTAGGCCAGTATATCAGTGCAGTAGTAACCAGTAAAAATAAGCCTGATGCTTCTTTGATTTGTGCATGTGGAAGTAAATTTGCCAGAAATGAGGCTGATATAGAGAAATGGACCAAAAATAGAGTAAAAAGGTAGAAATAGGAGAGAAACTCTAGGGAATGAGGTTCTGTGGCAATGCAGAACCATAAAGATTTTGACATACATCTATGCTGTGATCAACAAGCTGGAAAACAGAGCTAAATTTTAATTTTTAAAATAATTACATACTTAAAATGAATAAGGAAAAAAATTCATGCCCAAAGAAGTCATTGCATAATAGAATGTTATTAAATTAAAGCCATCATTTTAATTAATGTTTAAGAAAAATCTTATAATAATGTGAAAATTATTTGCTACATAAAAAATTTTAATTAGATGCTTTATATGCATAGTATGACCACAATTATATAAAATTTCTATATATATACATGTATATAAAGAATAAGAAAATGTATTAGAAAATTAATAATAGTTTTCTCTGGATAGTGTTAGTGTTTTAATCTTTCTATTCTTTTAAGTGTTCCTAATTTTTATAATAATTATTTTTACAATGCAAAAATGAACCTTATTTGAAACACTATCTGCACCCTTAATAGTTTTAGAATTAAGACATTAATTAAGCAAAACTTAACTATGTCTCACTGGTTAAAATTTAATTTTGAATAATGATCCATTTACTATCCAGGTTATATAATATTAATTACATTCATTCATTCACTTTTTTATTTAGTCATTCATTTATCACTTATTCTTTTACTCATCTGTTTCTTTCTAAAGAAATGCTTCAGGACAGAGGTCAGCAAACTATAGTCCAAGGACCAAACCCTGCACACCATCTGGTCTGTATGTCTTGCTAGCCCAGAACAGTTTTTAAATTCTTACAGTTGAAAGCAATCAAAAGAAAAATAAAATTTTGTGATACATGAAAGTTAGATGAAATTCAAACTGCCTCTCCAGGTCATAATTTCCTCATCTCCAAAATGAAGCAGTCGTTCCAAAATTTGTTTTTGGTTCTTGATCCCAGTTTCAGAGATCACAAAGGCAGCATATACAGACAGCAGAAGGTGGCTCTTGGACTTGCTGCACTGCCAAGAAAAGTGACAGCTCCCATGGCCATCTCAAGGGAAATATAATACTATATCATTATTTCTAAACTCCGCCTCTGAAATCATTTACATAATGATCGATATAATTGAAACCTCCCTGGTTTGCTTTACCTAATAAATCAAATTAAGAGCAAAATTGAAGGTATGTTTATAATTTTTAGACATGGTGCCCCAAACCTTAATGAATTCACCTGGAACTGTGTTCTACCATAGCTAAATGAATATTCATGTCAGAGCTTTAGGTATGTGGAAACACACTGGGCCAATGCTATTTCAGACACATCCCCAACACTTAGGCATTCAGAGTAATGACAGAATTTTCTCGTTCCTCCAGCTGCCTAACATTTTAGTTTTTAAATGCGTTTTAATGACTCAAATAGAAGCTTTAAGCACAAGAGTTTATGATCATTTTCATAGTTTCTTTCTAATTGTATTACCCTATAACAGTACATTGGGGGCAATAGTAAAAAAAAATCTTAAATGACTAAATTAAGTGCTAAAGGAATTTGATAAGCTAGTGGTGGATGCAAGCTAACATAACTCTTTATTAGAGGTATGTGTGAAATCATGCATTTAGGTCTAAATATCAATCATATAGGTCGGTTTAAGAGGAGTCTTTAAGCAAAAAAAAAAAAGACACAGGTGTCATGGACAGCAAGTTGAATTTGTGTCAACATTTAAAGTTCTTTGCATTGTATTAGAAGGTGGAATATAATGTGGTTCCAAGCAAGGGCAGCTTCAAGGGTATGTAAAACCAGTGCAGTCACACAGGGCCTGCTTTTGGAAGCTTAAAAAGGCCCCACACTTGGTTTAATGCTTCACTGCCCCTGTCCTGAAGTGCTTAATAATTATTGAAAAAGGGGCCTTGCATTTTATTTTGCACTGGAAACTACAAGTTGTGTAACCTTTTTGACATTCTGAAAAAACAGCATGAGAAAAACATTAAATATCACAAACAGGGCCCAGGAAGCAAAGAAATAGTTTTTAACATAAAATGTGTTGTTTAAAAGAAATGTAGGTGCACTTTCTCTCTGTTCCTGAAGGTTTACTTCACTGTTACATGTCAGTTGCTCACAGCACACCATACTGATCTCTCTACTACCTGCCTCTTGTATCTTTGCCTTTCAGTAATGTTCAAAAACTGTTAAATTCAAAATACTAAACTCTGCTTAGAAATCAAGGTCACAAAAGTTGTATTTCAATCTATATAATTTCCTACACACTTTAATCCAAGCTGCCAATCTTTTTTAAGTGAAAGCTTCACAAGATGAAAGTGAGGGGGTAGAGAGGCTAAGTCAAAGAAAGAAAGACCAGGTTCTCAACTTCTCATCATCTGGCATCTTATTTTTTGTATCTATTCATAGGAAATATTTGGAAGTTACCACCAAATAAAAAAATAATGATTAGCCACATAGAACAGTTAATCTAATTAATGACACAGCCTACTAATCTAGTCTGAACAGGAAGATCATATAAGCATATGAAAAAAGCATACCAAAAAAAGCAACTTTCTTTTTTTGATCACTTAAAGAGAAATGGCTTAATGCAGCACAATTGATTATTGATTACAAAAATAGAATTCTGGATGGCATGCTTCTCTAATCACAAATAAAACCAAGTATTTTTTTTTTTCCGGGAGGTAGGGATCAATGAAAAATGAAGGCAGGAAGAAAGATGCCAGGGTTTTACTTTTACTAAATACCAGCACCATAGTTTGCCAAATAGGATCAGTCAAAGGTTGATTGGCCAAGCAATATATCTAACATTTGGCAGAAAATAGAAAAACCTAAATCACTTCAGATATTTCAACATCTCACTCATCTTTTCAGGGATAAATAATATCTGTAATCAATTACCCATTACCCTATAAAAGCAGAGAGAAACTTATTTTATTAATATGAAGCCTTCGTTTAATTCTTAGGACGAAGATTCTTTAAAAAATTTATTAAAGTATATGTGGCATACAGTATTGTATTAGTTTTAGTAGTTTGGGCTGTACCACATAGTAATTTGACATTTACATACCTTACGATGTGATTGCCATTATGTCTATTGACTATCTTTCACCACGCAGTTATATTATTGACTATATTCCCTGTGTTGTCTTCTATGTTCATTGCAGCATTATTTATAATAGTCAAGATATGGAAGTACCCTATGTGTCTATCAATAGATGAAAGAATAAAGAAGATGTGGCAGACACACACACACACACACACACACGAATGCACACATGCACACACACACAGTGGAATACTACTCAGCCATAAAGAAAAGAAGTGAAACCTTGACATTTGTGACAACATGAATGAACCTAGAGGGTATTATGCTAAGCGAAATAAGTGGGAGAAAGACAAAATGCCATACGATTTCATTTATATGTGAAATCTAAAAAGACAAACAACAAAAAAGGAAAGGACAAAACAAAATAAAAACACTCATAGAATTAAGATTATTTAAATCGAATGCATAAATTGATATTCTGCAGCTAATGTAAAATTTCCTGTTTTTAATTTATGATGGAAAGTACAAGAGTTCATAGGCAATGATGAATTTCTTCTAATTAATAGTGATAGATAATTGATTATTAGTTATCATATAAGATGAAGCCATAGAACTATGCAAAGAATTTTTAGAAAACTAATAATTATCTAATACCAGGTAATTTAGATATCCCTATAGGTAAATCATAGGATAATAGTATTTAGCAACTAGTTGTGACCTTAGCAATTATCTGGTGCAATTACCTCAAGGAACAAATTTTTTAAAAAACTATGACCTAAAAATTTTAATTGACTAGGTCATGGTCATGTAGCTAATTAGCAACAAAGACTGAAATTAAACTTGGGTCTCTTAATAATAAATCGAGTCTCCTCTCCATTGTACCTGCTGGCAATCCTACAGAGACAAGAGTAAGTTAAAAATTTATCTATACATTTGAGATCTGTTTTGATGGAATAATAAATTCATTACAATCATAAGTGAAAAAAATGGAACAAAAGTATAGAGTATAATCTCAACAAAAAAGGAATTATGTAAAATGATAATAGTAATCATCTCTAGATGGGTAGATTAGAGATATTTTTAATATCTTTTTTATAATTTTCTGTATTTTCTATAATTTATAATCACAATATTAATTATACACGATTATGTATTAGAAGAGAGAATTATACTATTATATGTTATAAAGATGATACTCTAAATTGTATTATTCTATATTATGATATATTATTATAAGATACATATTATGTATAATTCACTAGAATATACTTATATTCTTATATTATAAAAAACTTATATCAGTGTTTTCCAAAACATTATTTGTTTCATGCAAGTTCATTAGGATGACTCTCATAAAAAAGAGCTTGGTGGAGAAACCAGCTTCGGAAATACTTTATATTCTGTCTTTAATTTAATGATTCGCAATTTACCCTACCATATTAATAGTTTTGAGACATGCTACTGTAAAGAAAGAGACTTAAGTTTGTTTAAGCCAGCATTTCCCTAACTTATGTGATAACAGCACTGTTATGAGGCACATGGTATATTTACTAAAGGTTGGGAAACCCTTAAAACTCCTTATAACACCAAATCTTCCACTCACAGGCAGGTCAATAATAAAAGGCTCTTAACTGAGCAATGCTTACACATATTTTTATGGTACACTTGTAAAATGAACTGTAGGCATGAAATATATAAATAATTGGACCTATATCTGAAAAGTTCTTTTTCTTAACCTGTGAGTATGTAATGAAATAGGCAATGAGAAGGTGATTTCTATGAGTTATCACTCTGTTTTCATTCATTGATTTTAATGTTCAAGATGATTAATTTTAATTTTTCTTTTGCTCAAGGCCTTCTTGCAGACGATCAATAATATTACAACTAAGAACATCAACTGAAGTAAGACCAGAACCATATCACTTTCTTTATCTTAGTGTGGATACTAGTGCTTATAATGGGATTAGTTCAACGACTTTATTTTCAAATAAAGGGCATCAAACTAACATATTGACTTAAAAAATCCATACAAATAACTTGAAACATAACTTGAGTATGTATATCCTAAGCAATGCTTCTCTTCTTTCTAAAAACTCATCCCTAAGTTTATTTCTACTCAAATGTTTCTATTTACCTCAACAGCAGTCATTTCATAGCCTCTTCATGTCTCAGTGTTTTATCTTTTCATCTACAAAATAGAAAGGAGAATGGCACCTACCATTAGATTTACATATAAATTAAATAAGATACTACAGGACATATGCTCAAAACAGTGCCCAACACATCATAAGCCCTCAGCAAGCATTATATATGATTCTGAAATGAGATATAAATTTTCTTTCTCTGTTCCTATTATTGGAAATACTGTCCTCTCTCAGTTATACAACATAAAAAGTATAGTTTCTTTGCTTTTTCTCTTATTTTTCTCAATTTACTACACACACACACTATACAAAATTTAGTTCCCTCATTCCCACACTGCACGCACACACACACACACCACACACTTCAGAACATACAGATTATGCAACCCATTTCAAAGACTTTTTAGTTCTTTCTTTGAAATCATCATTTACTCTAACTTTTAATTCTATCTCCTTACTACTATATCACAATTTATTCCCTTACATCCGAACTAATATAATAGCAGAGTACTTGGTCTCTGTACTTGAAAACAACTTCTTCCCCAATCTATTCTGCGAATAGTATGTTCTAAAATTTTATTTTGAAGCCGTCAGTGCTCAGCTCACAAGCTATCACTAACTTCCTGTTTCTTACAGGATAAAATCGAAAGTCTGAAAACCACTTCAGGTATTCTACAGAGGTCCAAGAGTTCTATTTCATATTCCCCAAATGAAGTCTCCACTCTAACTTTCATTTATACTAGGCTTCTGGTGTGAAATAACAAGATCTCTCTCCTCTGTCTTTCCAAATGAGACTAACTGGTCTTAAAGACTTGGCTTAAACCGTATTTCTTTATAAATCCTCCCTGAATACTTTCATTCTGATGTAGACCTTTTATTACCTCTTTCTGCAACTCTGGCAATTCTTTAAAATGACTTAGTTAACAACATCACATGTGTCTGGGGAGAAGTCTATTTTATTTTGAATGTATATAATGAATCTCCATCCATTTTGGCAGAAGTGTCCAGGGAAGACAGATCCATATCCAGAGTAAATGTCCAATTCAGTAAGAACAAAGCACTGCCTTTTCTGTGATGGAAGTGGCCCAGTGTAATCAATCTGCCACCAGTTAACTGGCTGATTTACCCAAGGAATTGTGCCATATTGGGGACTTGAAGCTGGTATCTGCTACAGGAAAATAAGATAGTCAGCAACGGCTACACAGTCACTCACCTTGCTGGGTGAAAGTTAATCCTGCTGAGGCCCCTACATAACGTCTATCCCAGCCACCACAGCCACTTTGTTCTTGAGCCCATTAGACAATGACAGGCATCAGAAAAGAGACTGACTGGTATCTATAAAACAGGTCATCCTACTCATTTGCTTCATTATATTATCCTTTATTAAATTAACCCACTGATGAAAATTCCTGTGAGATACAAATAATTCAAATAATTTTTCCCTAATCTGCGAGAGCAAAACTTTCTCTCAGATTCCTGCTCCTTACAAGGAATTGGCTTACACTATTGTGCAGGCCAGGTAAGCAAGTCTGAAACCCACAGTTCAGGTGATCAAGAAGGTCAGGCTGGAACCAACAGGCAGGGCCTGAAGCTGCTGCCTGCAGGTGGAATTTTTTTCTTTATCAAATCTCGACTTTACTTTTAAAGTCAGCCAACTGATCAGATCAGGTTCACCCAGTATATCCAGGACAACCTCCCTTACTTAACTTCAGTGTTATTTTATAAACTTTTAACTATTGCAAAATACCTTCATAGCAACACCTAGATTAGTATTCATATTTGATTGAATAATGAAGACTGTAGCCTAGCCAAGCTACTGCATCAAAAAACCATCACAACAGAGCTGACATGTTCCGAGGTAAGAAGATTGAGGGAAGAACTAAACAAAAAAAGGATCAAAGATGTGTTTCTAGATATGCTAAATTTGAGACACCTGTTAGAAACCTAAGTGAATATGTCAAGCAGGTAGCTGGATATACATACCTTGATTTGAAGGAGCTGAAGAAATACATTTGAGGACCATCAGCTATTTAAATCATGAAGATGGATGAGATCTTTGGGGGAGTGAGCCCTCAGGGCACTTCTGTGCTAACAGGTTTGAGACATAAATGATGAACCTAAAAAGGAGAAAATTGTTGAAGCAAACGTAGCATCCTGGAATCCAAGTAAAGATGAAGAAAGTGTTTCAAGAAGAAAGCAAGCTGTGCCAATGACTGCAGATTTCTCAGATATGATGAAAAATTTCAACATTGAATTAAACGGTAAATGCTGTTTGGTGATCTTGCAAGAGCTAATGATAAAGGATGTGATAGGATTGGAATTAATGGACTCATGATAGATTGTCTCATCAAGGCTATAAATGTTAGGACACTGGCAGTAGGCTGGGATTGGACAGGTTGAGATCTGGACTCTTTCCTTTCTGCTAATGGTCTAGAGAGAGAGATGAGAATCTTCTTAGAAACAGATGGAGCTTGGCGACTCCTTTTGGACTCCACTGGAATTGTGGAGGCCAAGAAAAGTCAAGGTGATTTATACTTGATATCCTTTAATGTGCTAAATGGCTTTTATGTATCTCTAATAGGGAAATAACATTTCATTGAAATTACTTGTTTTAATAATTACTCAATGGAATTATTATTTTAATAATTTCATTATCCATCTTAAAATAATTTCAGAAATTCTGGGGCACTACTATATCAGACATCAATTATCAAGTACATTGTAAAATGCCTCTGAAATAATTTACTAATAACTCTGGAACAAATTCTGTATTTATTCGCAAATGAAAATAGTTCTCTGAACTTTGTTATCACCTAGCTTAATGTAATGAATGTTTCAAGATAACAAACCCACCCAGGGACTAGAGCACAGAAGTGAATGGGAATATAAGATAAAGGCCAAGTGTGTGTGTGTGTGTGTGTGTGTGTGTGTGTGTGTGTTTGCACATGTGCACGTGCTCGCTCTTGTTTTTCTTCTTTAGAATTAAGTGTTAATTTAAGTATAAATAATTTAAACTATGAAAGACCTTGAAGAAATTGGGAGAAAAGATGTCCTGAATTTTCTCTAAGACATTAGACCTTAATGTCTTATGAGAATTTACGTTACTTTTAATTTTTTGCAAGTAAATTCACAAAACGCAATTGCTTATTTAACACAATTGAGAAAAGTAAAAGGTCTTACATGGTCCCCAAAAACATCAAGCTAAAAGTGTGACTTATATTCTACTTTAAACCAATATGCATTTCGTGAGCTGAGGCAGCCGAGTGATAGCTGCGATCCATGTTTCCTAATGGAGATTGGGTCTGCCTCCTCCCTGCCTGAAATAAGCCAGGACATATCTGAAGCACCAACAATGCCATCACCATCTCCAAAAACTAATTCTCAGATGATGAGAACTGGTCTAAAGATTAGTAACATTAGTGACCACAGAGCAAGAAATCTATCCCTTTCTCATTCTCTTGCTAATTTGCAAATGAGGACATCTGCATCGCAGGGTGCACGTACCCATACAGATGCATTAATGTATCCATGGTCTTCCCCTGCAGCCTGTGAGGCAGGATGAACTGTCAAAGTGATGGCCTCTCACTTCTTGTTCAGTTTAAATCTCATCATTCGTTATTTTCACCTCCTTGCACGCACCTTCTCCTCCTTTGTCCCTCCCATTTCAACATAAATTCTTGGCAAAGCCACAACCTAGGTTCATCCGTGCCTACTCCCCAACTGCACCTTGATGGCTGAGGCTGTAGGAATGAAATTGGTAAAACTTTCCACCACACAGACTTGGTTTAACCTTAACTTAATGACAATGGATCTCACAGGGCACTTACTGCTACCAGGTTATTACATTTGTCCCTAGTCCCATCACTCCCTTACTCCTCAATTGAATACATTTGCCTTTCTCCTCAAACCCTCAACACCTCTTCTCCCAACCTCATTCTCAGCTGATGACCTTGCTCAGCTGAGATGACCTTGACCAGAAAAAAAAAAAATGGAATCCATCAGAACAACACTTGTGCGTACTCCCATACTATATCTACTCACCTATCTGGACTCCCAGAGTCTATCCTCCTGCCCAGGGCCACCGATGAGCCATCCATGCTCTTATCTAAGGCAGATGCACAAGCCCCCTCTCACTCCAAGCACATCTCCCTGGCAATTCTCCCGCTCTCTCTTTTCTCATCAGGTTTTCACAATCTCCTGGATTGTTCCCATCCACATACAAACATGCTGTAAATTCTCCTGTCTTAAGTTTTTCTGTACCTCACAAGATATAGCACAATATCTTCGCAACACCTCAGGAAACACTGAAGAAAATGTCTCCTTGACATTTGCAGAAGAATGTCTTTACTTGCTTTTCCAGCAACTACTCTCCCATCCACTCTTAAGGCCATGATTGTAGCTTTCACTCCGCTACTGCACTGAAGCTGCTGTCAAGGTCCCAAGTGGCTGCATTTTAACATTTCTACTTCCTCTTGCCTGGTGTACGTTCTTCACTGTTTTCTGTAAAACCAGACCTGGCTTTTCTGAATTTCTCCTCTTCTTTCACTGTTTTCTCATTCTCAGTCTTTTTTCTCATTCTTCCTCTTGTGCTCACCCTCCTGATTGGGGAGTGCCCCGCGATTTACTTAGTTTTTAATCTTCTCTTCCCAATCTATATTCCCTTTCTTGGTGATTTTGGTTTGAATTCCTCAGAGTCATTCTTGATGCCTCAGTTTCTCTTAGTTGGATGATTTAGAAATCTCTTGACTCTACTTTTAAAATATATCCATAATCTGAAAGCCTCTTATTCCTCCACTTGTAACTATCATTGTCTGAGCCATTATGATGTCTTCCCTGGTTTATTGTCACAGACTCCAAACTTGCCACCCTCCTTACACTTTTGTCCCTACATTCTATTGTCAACACAGCAGCCCAGGTAATCCTATTAAAATCCTAGAAAAGATCAGCTCTTTTCTTTTATTAAAACCCACAATGGCTCATGATTTCCCTCAGAGTAAAACAAAGTCTGAACAATGGTCTAAAAGTCTATTTATAACTTTGTTTCTCTACACTCATTTCCTAGTACTCTTCCCTTTACTCACTCTATCCAGCCTAGCTTTTTTCAACCATACAAGTTATGCTCTTACCTGTAGACCTTTGCACTGGCTGCCCCCTGTACCTGATCTGTTTTACTCCAGATATCTGCATTGCTTTCTCACCATGTTCCACATCTCCCCCTCTCTCCCAGTAGATCACTCCTTTCTCTGGACTCTCTCTCTACCTGCCTATGTGTCACTAATGCATTACATTCAGAGTTTTTAATTTACCTGTCTGCCTTCTCTTTCACACTCCAGAATCTGTATCCCACTCCTCTCTGTACCTCTACACAGGCCTGGCTGGCACTCATGTGCATCCAATTAACATTTGTCAAAGCAAAGTTTTTAAAAAGGAATTTTTATTCTTTTAGAAATAGTACAGGTACATAATAGAAAGTTGAAAAAGTCAGAAGAGTAGCAAAAAAGGATTAAAAATCTCACAACCGCATTATCAAAATGGTTAGTATTTTGGTATATATCCTTCCAATTTTTTTCCAAGCAAATTTTGGACATTTGTTTGAAAGACTTTTATTAGTTAAATTGATACTTCTACATATACTTCTGTACCCTGAGCCTTGCATTGATACAATGAGCATGAATGCAGAATTTTAATATTGTTTTAAATGAATATATTACATCTTACCATGTAAGTGAAACAAAATGCTCTTTCACTCTACTATGGTTGACTGGATTATTTTCAAATTTTTAAACAGAATTTTCAAGGGCTCCACTCAAGCTAGTCCACAGAGAGGCAAATGTCTTGCCCATGATATGCTAAACTAGGGAGCTGCCAAGTTTTCCAGTTAATTTAATAGATTGCACTATTCCAGTCTCACAGCAAGAGAATATGGATTTGATGCCAAATGAACCGAGGGAGAAGGTGCCTTGTCTCCCCAAAATGGAAGTTTTAAAAACTACAGAGGCTGTTTTCAATGACAATTTCCACTTTTCTTTTAGAAAATTTCTATCTGCCATCCAAAAATACTTCAGATGTTGCAAAGGCACAGATTACTTTACATGTCAAGAAAACAAGGTTCCAAGGCCCTTTCTCTCTTCTACCAGGTTGTTCTATGCTAGAAAGAGTGACTTGTGACCTTTACTTTGTGACACAACAGTCATAATTGTAACAGATTTAGATTTTTGCATCTACCTGCCTGGGTGAAGAGGAGCCAGCTCAGAGGAATTTCATTTTTTTCTTTGTTATCCTTGGGTTCTATTCTACTGATTCTGCACAGGAAGTTCAATTTGAAGTGCAGATTCAATATTGTACTGTGGTACTTTTGTTTAATTTAACTTTCCTACAGAAATATGAAGTAAAATCTGAAAACATAATTTCTCTAATCACTGGCAAAAATAATTGATTAAAGTAACTGATACAACAAAAATGTGAATTCATGAATTAAAAACATAGACTGATTTTTCAACTACACTGTCATGTCGTATCCATGAGTTAAACATGGGTAAAGTTCTTCCGTTTCCAGGAAATGAGACAGGCATGATCTTTTCTCCTCACTTGTGGGGCAACTGTTTACTGCTGATGAACTTAGTTATGCCTGGAGTTAAAAGAAAAGTAATGCAAGTTTAAAGATTTTTGGCACAAAATCCAAAACAGCTACAAAACTGAAGATGTCAGACGATGAAAGTTTTGCTCTATTTCCAAGAGACTCATCTTTATTTTCCTTTTTATGTGACTGTATAATAATAGTAATAGCTACCACTTATTCAAAGCATTGTGTGTGCCTAGCACCACGATAAGAATTTAAAAATCATTAGGCAATTTAATTTTCCTAATAACACTGTGAGATAGGTATTATTTTACCCACATCACAGATTAAAAATTAAGACAAAGAATTTAACGTGCCCTAAGTTACACTAACACACACATCAGAATTATTTAAATGTAGGAGCCTATATTACTAGCCATGGTGTTCTTCCCCTTACTTCTTTGTTACTCTCTTCTTCTCACCTTCTGTGCTTTTATTCCTGAATATATATCATGAATAACACCCATAACTTTTTTCTTCCCTGTCATCCTTCTCTCTTTCTTGTTCCTTAAACTGACCATAATTTAGAACAAAAGTGTCAATTGTAATATTATTTGTTATTTTTAGCTTTTATATTCCAAGTTTAAACATGTTACTGAAATGTTTTAGAATATTTTTAAAAACCTGAACAACATAAAACATAGCTCTCCCTCACACTCTTAGGTGAGACAAGAAGGCTAGGGGAGGCTGGAGAAAGGAACAATGCTCTTACTGTAAGTGGAATCATGCTCTGGGACAGTGTTTCCCTTGAAGACTAGGGTTTTCCTTGTAGAAAACACTCTGAGATTATTTCAAAATGATTAATCTTACCCTTCACCTGCCAGAGCCATGAAGGAATCTTTCCCAGATTCCCCAAGATCCTGGTGGGATTCCTTGAAGTAAAGTCCATGGTATATCCTCTACCAATATTGTGGCCTCTAGAAGTTTTCTTGCCATGTTAGTCTACACTTAGCCTCCAGCAATTAGTCAAAATTACCATTTACATGTTCCTATCAGTTTATGGCTCCGTTAGTTTCTGCTTCAGGGAATCACATCACAACTCTGACTCTCTGGAGTCACCTGTTTCTTTAAATTTTGGGATAGTGCCATGCTCTCCAGTGGGTCAGTTAATTTTCGATTTGTCCAGATCTGTCTTGTAAAAAAGATGAGAGCAATGACTTTTAGTCTCCTTGTATGCTATAAATAAACCCAAAAGTCCTTCACTTAATTTTTTAAAAAGAAAATATTTTCATTTTATTCACGTGCTTTTTTGCAATTGAGACAGTGATTCATAGAGTAAAGTTTAATTTTTAAGCTCTTGCTCCATTTAGCTATTATTTGAAGTGTTTATAACACTCAGAAATTTATCATAAAAAATAAATCTATCACAAAAAAAAGGGTAGCATCTAAATCATCCGGAATCCACAGTCATTAAATGATTTCCACCTCTTCTATGAAGAAAATACATTTAAACCACTCACTGCTTTAAATCTCTTATATTCACATGGCCTTTGGTTCCTTTGTCATAGAGGTATTTATATTCACTTTATCAGAAACCATAATACTAGTCTCCCTTAATTTATTCTCAAAGTGATATATCCAAAATACTCCCTCACCAACTATTTATTTTGGGCATATTTATCCTTTTCTCCTCATTGATGATGAAAAATAGATGATTATTATAATAAAGTTGGAGTATTTGCTTATTTCGCGATCTGCCTTATATATAATTTCTGTTTGAGAATATAAGTGACTAGAAAAACTGTAGTTTAGACTAAATTCTGATCAATAATAAAGAGCTAACTGGGAAGTAGAGGTTATGAAAATTTTATAGGGAAATTGTTGTAAGTTTCAATGTTTAAAGTCAGGACAGAGAGGCTCTGAAGAAATAAATTTTATATTGAAATAGAAAAAAAACAGACTTCAAACAGTTTAGAGGAGTGGGCTAGATTACATGGCATGGTATTCCGAATGAGTTGATGGTTTTAAGAGAATTAAGATGCTCTAAGAAAGCAAGTAACCAATTTAGAAAATGGCCACCAGATTATGAAAAGACCTGACTTCATTTTATGGAAAATATTTAAGAAACAGAGGTTTCTTAGCCTAGAGAAAAGAAACTCAGGCAATAGAAGAATTATCTATAAGTACTAAAGACTGAAAGACTGGGATGTAAGAGAGAGAACTTCAACACACTTGATTGGTTCCAAGTGTTAGCAACAGTATCAATAAAAGTTGGAGGAGAAAGAGAAGAACACCTTAATAATAACAAAAGTTAAGAGATGGAATAGTTTATTTCTGAATTTAGTGAGTGATTCATCATAAGAGATATTAAGGTCAAGGCAAATAATTACATATCTTGTTTTAATGTCACTTTAAGCCCTTCCTGAAAAAGTAAGAAACAGTTCTAATAAAGTAAATATAATTTTGTCTTGGTGTCCCTAGGGAATGGCTAATACATTGCCTAGAACAGGATGGGTGCTAAAATCACATTTGTTGACCCAATTCAATTAATAGACAAATGACCACTTGGAGAAAAGAATTCAAGTTGCAGAGGGGAATTCAAGCTTTGGAAGGATCCCTGGATTGTGAACTTCCAAGTCCCTCTAACTAACAGATCCCACAATTGTGTGTGTTTATGTGAACAATCAAATAAAGAGTGCCCA
This sequence comes from Cynopterus sphinx, assembly GCA_030015415.1. Taxonomy (NCBI): domain Eukaryota; kingdom Metazoa; phylum Chordata; class Mammalia; order Chiroptera; family Pteropodidae; genus Cynopterus; species Cynopterus sphinx. The sequence continues at coordinate 124,190,455 of CM057383.1, forward strand.
TCTATATTTTTGCATAACAGTTTTATTAGAGTTAACCAAGCCTTTGACATATATATTCCATTTTATCCCCCATATAACTGCCTAAGACAGAGAAGGTAAGGCAGCTGAGCTCAGATCATTTGAGAGTTTTGTCAATGTTATACCTGGCAAACAGCAGAGGCAGGATTTGGACCCGTGATTCAAAGTATATTCAACTTTCTCTTTATCAGGTAAAATAATTCCAGTTCTATCAGCTCTTCCCCATGACTCCTGGTTTTAAATCCTTTCCACAGCACCTCCAAGAGCCCAATTACTCAACTATAGAGAGTATAAAGAATAATATATTGAGGCTTTTCATATCAGTTATACTGATTATTAATTTCGATGGACTATAATGCTTGTCATGTGATTGTATACTTTCGATGTTTAAAATAGTGGTCAAAACCTATTGATGTGTCTCTGATCAGGTTAGGCCTTTTCCACGCATTATCTGAGCTTATCCTCACACAATCATGTGAGAAAGGTATCATTATTATCCAAGTTTAACCACTTAAACCACGGGAAAAGATAGAGGGTAATTCACACAAAAATTACACACTGTCAAAGCAGGGATTCCAACTCAGCTAGTCATATTGGAAACCATGCTCTTTTCTTCCAGCTTTATTGAGATATAATTATTGTGTACATTGATATATATTGCAAATGATTACCACCAGAGTGTTAGCTTACACCTGCATCATATCACATAATTAACATCTCTTTTTCATGGCAAGAACATTTAAGATCTACTTTCTTAGTGACTTTCAAGTATATAATTCAGCTTTAAATATAATCACCATGCTGTACATGAGATGCCCAGAACTTATTCATCCTATAGCCGGAAGTTTGTACTCTGAACATCTAGAAACAGTGGTCTTAAAGCCTACATTATTTTAAGCTCATGAGACGATCACTGCTATATCTGCCATCAAAGAAGTCACTGATAAACTAAAACACTAAGTCTCCAGATCTCAAGTGTGGGCCCACGGTAATCCCTGCACATTTATTAGGCAGGATCTCGATGGCATTGGTCTGGTTCTATTATTCACTGCCTCAACTTTGGCTTGTCTTTCCTGGCTATTCAAAACATGGAATGCACCACAAAAGTTTTGCAAAAATAACTTGTAAATTCAGTCTGCTTAGTTCATTTAAAAACTGGATATTACCCCAACAGCTCTGCTGGATCTTGAAAGCTACTCTAGTTCATGGAGGCAGTGTCGCTAGATATTATCATATCTTATATTTAAGAATGGCAACTACAGTAACATGGAGAAAATGGGAGCTGTCCAATAACATTTTGAAGAATACAACTTTCTGGTTTTTCCTTTGCAGCTGAAATAAAGAAATCCTTCTGATACTAAAACCCTAAAAGGAGAACATTGTCAGCACTTACCTTCTGATAAAAAGTGTTGATGTCAGTTGAGCCTGACTTAAAAGAGCATTCCCCTTCCAGTGTATATATATTATTTTTTATTTGAAGAAAGCTCATGGGCTTATGATAACAATGGTAAATTTATCCACTAAAATATGACCTGTGAATATGTGATTTCTATTTTCTTCTTAGTACTCCTCTGTATGTTTTAAGCTTGTCCATGAGTATATATTACTCTCATAGTCACACATATAAATGTTATTAAAAGCAAAACACAGAAAAGTGTTCACCCTAACCATGCCCTGAATTCTGCAAACCTAAAAAAAGAATAATATTCTTTGACATTATAAACAGTAGAATAAGATACATAGTGAAAGGATACCATGGATTTAGGCACTGTTAGGATCTAAAGATAAAAAGATGAAGACATAGGCTACATTCCCAAAATAAAAAATAGTCTAATAATTCTCATTTAATTTTTCTCCCACCATTTCTTCTATTGCTATTAATTCCATACATGCACTAATTTGCCAAATTTCTAGGCTGCAGTCATTTCTGATATTCCTTTCAATCCTTTCCATAAACACAACCAGAGATAATGTCACATTTATTCTACCTTCATAATTTTTCAAATACCTCCTCTCTATTCCTAGTTCACTAGTAGTCCCATTAATTATTCTTACAAATGCTCCAACATCAAATATCTTAACTAAAAATATCTAATAGAATTTTAAATATCCATTCCAAGTGTCTTCCTGGAAAAAATAGAACTCACCAAAATTAACTTACTTGACTCCAACAAATAAGTGGAAAACCCAGATCTTGAACAATTCCTCATGACTCCAGATACAGTGATCTCTTTATTCCATGACATCCAATATATAGAATATAAATTACTTACAGTTCTGTTCTGGGTTGTATTCAGATGATACTACTTTTGAGAGTACAGTATTTTCTATTTTTCTGCTTTTGTAACTTGTTCAAAATGTTTAATCAGAATGTCTTTTGAGTCACCTTGTTTCTTAACCTGTATACATAAAATTCTACTTTCAAGAGCTGGACCAAATGCTGCTTCATGAAGCTTCCCATGATTTTTCCAGCTGAAAAAAAACTTATTTTCCAAATTTTCCCCTTTTGGATTCTACAACATTTTTTTAAATTTATTCAAATTAGTTTCAAGTATACAGTACATTGGTTAGACATCTATATAGTACATAAAACGATCCCCCCAACTGCTCCCTCCCTCCCCTGGCCCTCCACCTAGCCAACATATTAATGCTGACTGCATTCCCTCTGCCGTGCTCTCTATCCCCATGATCATCTATCAACTAGTAATTTTTACTTCTTTAATACTTCACCCCACTCCTCCAGCCCCCTAATCCCTCTCCCCTCTGTCATCACCAAATTGTCCACTATATTTGTGAGTCTGGTTTTAAGATCCTAGCTGGGTTCAAGGTATTTCTGTACATCTTTTATCTATGAATATTTTTTTAAGTATTTTGATGTTAAAACTGTGTATCACTAACCTTGTATCTTCCAAGGCCCCTCATAAGAGGGGAAGCATTATAAAGCCAGGTGATTTTGCTTTAAATCTTAAAACAATGTGAACTACTTTAGCCAACAGTCCCACAATTTATAACTATTATCAAAAGCATCTTTGTCCTGATTATTCTCAGGTGACATAAATGCATAGCAAACACTTGGAGATGGATGACAAACCTGAATAAATCAAAAGAAAGAAAAAATTTCTCAGTGTGGGCCGTGTTAACACTGACTGTCACTTAGTAATACCTGAGTTACACATACAGTGTATGTAACAGGAAACACCCCTGCCTTTACTCTCTCTTAAAATAACTGAAAATTTTCTTCAGATTCTCCAGCCTCCATCCACATGAATCCAAATATGACTGATACAGCTGCAATTTGTCCCATCGTTTAAGGAATTGATGATTACAGCTCAGGGTCACCTGGATACTACTGCACTACTCTTCAGTGACAAATTCCATGAGTTACAGATATTGTCTATAATTGTCCTTTTTCAGAGCTGGAAATAACTATGAGGCTTCCACTGCAGTAGCACGTGCACTAATTTTATATGTCATTATTTCCACTCCTTGAAATAACCAAGTCTTTGTTGTCTTTGGCACATTTGAGAAATACCAATGTATTCTAATTTTATTACACAGAGAAAATTTTACATACCATAGAATGAACTGAGACGATGTTGTTCTTGTCAAAATCCTATAACGCAACCTACCTATAATATTGGTTTCTAAGGAGTGTCCATTAAAAGTCCCTAGAACTTTTATGTGCAGAATCCTTAAGATGTGTTGTAGTTGTTATAGAGAGATTCAACAAGAATGAAAATTCTGAATAGATTTTTAACATTTAAAGTATCCAGATTCCAAAATATTTTTACACACACATACACTTGATCATTGCATAATGCGAGGGTTAGGGACACCAACCCACCTTGCAATTGCAGTTGAAAATCCACATATAACTTAAATCAGCCTTCTGCATACACAGATTCCCAATCACAGATTGAAAATACTCAGTACAAAAAACAAAAAGAATTTATATGTTTGCGGACATGGGAAACACTGACTGTGCTCATGCCTGGTTATTTCCAAGGGATTATAGTGATAATCTACCATCCATCTACATATGTTTTTTTGCATGAAGAATTTATCCAAAGGTCTCCCATCAGTCCTGTAAGCCCCTTTAGGAACCACGAAGAACCAGGAGCATCTATTTCTCCACACATCTTCTCATTGTGATTTATTTCAGAAATGTGATGAAGGTATTAGAAAACGGAATTATTTGACTATAACATTTCTTCCACATAAAATTTCTTATAAGTATATGGGAACAGAAAAACAATAATTCTTTGTACAGAAGAGGCTTTTGCAGTCCAAGGTAGTCTCCGGCCCATGATGAAATTAATATTGTCTTAGGTAAAAAAGACATTTTAAGTTCGCATTTTATCTGTTTCTGTTAATCAGGTTATGATGACCTAAGTATGTGCAAAATACTCAGCCACTACAAAATGTCCTTTCCATTCCTTAGTTTCATTTCTGAAAACAACTCTGCTATTTGAAGTTTCTGTGGATGGTTGAAAGTGCAGACCTAGAAAAAAGGGCTACAGAAGGTCTAAGTGAGCAAACTCTGATTGCTTCATAAAGTTTAGGCTCAATTGCAGGAAACAAAAATCTAGTTTAGTGGCAAGATAAAATCTATAGTGATGATGACTTTGGAACTTGTGGTGTGATTTAATTTAATAAAGCAATGAGAAATGTCCGAATTAAAAAGAAAAAAAAAAGAGCCAATTACGCATTGAAGAAAAGAAAACCTTTTAAATTTAGAAAGTTGCTTATTAGATATTTCTTTTGGTCAGATCCAAAGAACAGACTTGCCTTAAAAATACAGAGTTACGACTTTGTGGCCATAATATTCTATTTGACACATTTTTATTAATAAATGCTACTTAAAGGCAGACTCACAATATTGTACCTTTGAGGAGAGCCCCATTAGCTGAACAAAAGGCCTTCAAATATTGAAATTCACTGGTGAGATTTTGTACAGACCCACCCAAAGCACTGCTTTAAACCTAATTTTTTTGGCTAATAAATAAAATAAAACTTCTTACTATGCTCAAAGGCATAGACCAAATCCTAAGGATTAAGATTTAAATGATTGAACAATCAAAATAGGCACTCTGACAGAGGCCCAAGATGGTAAAGAGCTAGACGTATTAGCACTGTAATAGACTAACTACAGTCTTTTAAAAATATTACACTTGATTTTCCTACAAAGTAACAATAGTTCTGAACTTATAAAGCTATAAAAATTATTGTCAGAATAAAGCAATCGCTGGGACACAGAGCCACATATTTAAATGTCAGTGAGTAAACATCATGGCGACTTCACTCTTGGTTTACCTTCCCACATTTTATTGTTAACATGATTTTCAGAATATAGTAAAACCACTGTAAATTGGTATAACAAGGGCACTGGTGCTGGTAATTGATTTCTTGGCTAAGGTAGTACTCATTGACTAAGGGATTTAAGGTCTTTTTGTTTGTTTGTTATATGATAAACACTGCAATTTTTTTCAAACATTACAGGAACATAATAATACTAGTAATGATAATGATAGGCCTAATTATTCTTGGATATTGTTATAGATATATCACATTATCTTTACTTTCTGTGATCCAGAAATGTAATTTTGGACCTCTAAAACATCATAGAATGTTAGCATTTTTCTATTTTACCTAAAATATTCCCTTAGATACTTTTTGTAAACCAAATTTCTTTATCTATTTGTTTTCTTATGATTTTTCAAAGTAGAACTCAGTAATTAAAAGGTCTGGTTAGTTGGCTTCCAACTGGTCAAAGATCTACTATATGATACCCTGGAAATGATAAAAATACAATACAATCATTAGCATAAAAAATTTAAGAACTTCATCAGAAAGCATTTTACTTCAAATAACCTAAAAGCTAACCTTGAGTTGAATCCTGCTATTATCCAGTATGAATTTAGATTAGGTACAAAGTAGATCCTGAAATTTTTATACCATTGTTACTAGGTTTTAAAAAATGAGGAGTATGAAATAAAAATCATTTATCTGATATCTTCTCTGAAAATTATGTGCATAAAAGTCAAACAAAATCCACTAAAAGGGAGTTTCACATTTATAATATTATAATCTTAGAATATAGAAGATAAGAGGGATCTAAAATGTAATTTTGTATTGCCACTAATGTCAAATTGGAGACAGGCTAGATGAGCAGGCAGAGGACAGATACTCTGTAGTTTCCTGACAGAGACAACACGGCAGCCCCAACACAAGTGTGTGTCAGAGAAAGGGTAAGGGATGCTGAAAGCAGAGCATCTGAAGTGGACCTCTTCATATCTGCCTATTTACCCTTGTTCAGGAACAACTTCCTGGGCTTATTCGGGAAAATTACATCTCTCCCCTTTCAATCCTTGTGGAGCTCACTTCCCCACAGGCCCCCAAGAATGAAGCAAGCTATGACTAGTCTGTGCCAATCATGGCATCACAGTTTTTGCTGAAAACAATGACACCAATGAATGACACCAAGAAGGGTAACTGTATATGTATAACATGAGTCTGCGATTACCGAAGCATTTCCAGGTACCGCTCTTCTACCAGCTTTTGTGGACTTGGTATTTAGTAATTTATCATGTAGGTCTCTATATGTCCAGTGTCTGGTTTTCTTTAACATAACTGCTGTGAAGGAAATCCTGAAGTCAGATATCCTAGACTGGAAAAACTATATGTTTTGTCCTGATGTTCTGAGTAGGGGGCTCAGAGCAATATAGAAGGCTTGGAGTTTAATTTGCCCCTCCCTTCACCCTGAGTGGTGGCATCCACCAAGAAAGAATAGTAAAATGTGTATTCAGCAAGTACAGCAAAGCAATCAAGGAAAGAACTGATGACACCTTTAGTATCAGGAGCCATAGAAATCTCAATTATGGTAACATCGCATTTGAGGTGTTGACGAAATACAGCACAAGAAAAAATTAAAGGTGTGTGGAAAGGAAGAAACAAAAATGACATGTATCCTGGGCCGCAGTTATCTGGACAGAAAAATCTAAATATACAAATTATTAAACTAGTAAGTCAGTAAGTTTGCTGAATATAAATTCAGTGCACAAAAATCAATTGTATTCCTATACATAAACAATTAGAAATGTGTAACTTTAATGTCACTCACTGTAACAATAGAACTGTAAAATACCTAGCATCCAACAAAAATATATGTTAAGACCTTTGCAAATATGTGTATGTGTGTACGTATACACACACACAAATAAACTTTACTTAAAGATATAAAATAAGACTAAATAAGTAGAGAACCATCTCATATAGACTGAAAAAAGCAATATCATGATTATATATTGATTCTTGACAAATCAATCTATATATTCAAAGGAACTAATACCAGAAAGCCTGCAAAATTCCTCCTGGAATTAATAGAAGGATTCTAAAATTCTCAAGGAAAAGTAAACGATCGATTACAGTCAAAATCCTCCTAAAGAAATATGTCATGAATTCCCTCTTAAAGATGATTAGTGTGGGTAGCTTGCCTTCTCGACTGTCAGGAGTTGATATGGAGCCATAGGAACCATGTCTCTGTGCTGTTGGGCCAGGGAGAGACAAAGAGAACAATCAATCAGTAGAAGAAACGTATAATACATGGTGCCAGAACCGACTATTCACATACACAAAAATAATGTTATGTTTCTTATATCTTGCCATATACAAAAATAAATTCCCTACCAGTTAAGAACCTCAGTGTAATGTATCTAAATTTTTACAAGAAAATTTAAATCTAAAATAAAAAAAAGATTTCTTTAATAAAGATACAAAAAATATAATCCTTAAAAAAAGATATATGAGTACTTTAGAATTCAAAATTATCTGTATAAAACATTATAAAACCATTAAAACTCAAGCAGATAGGAAGAAGATATTTATAACGCTAATGATCTCAAGCTCATAATATCTGGAATACACTAAAGGTTCTTAAAATCTCTATAAAGTAAACATAATAAAGATAAATAAAGGTTATGATTGGGTGTGTTAATAAAAAGGAAAGCTAAAATTGGCAAAGCATGAAAAGGTATTCTGTCTGATGAATAAACAGGAAAATCCATTTTTAAAATACTTGGTGATTAGCATGGGAGTTTTAATCTGCTATATTTCCAACCTGGGTCAATGCACCCTTCTTAGGCCACCCTTTTGACTCCCAGCCCAGGGGGTCACTATAGTGATGCAGAACTTAATGTGGACCGCTGATCAGCATAGTACACTACATCCAAAACTCCGGGGTTCATATGGCCCTCCTGGGATTATCAAAAGGTGCCAACTGGAAAAGGAAAAATTATAGAGCCAGAAAAAAATATCTTTGGTTCCCAAGGGTTGGAGTGGAGGGAGGGATGAATACAGCATAGGATTTTTATGAGAATACTCTGTATGATAGCACGATGATGAATACATGTCATTATACATTTGTCCAAACCCAAAGAATGCACAACACCAAGAGCGAACCCTAACATTAAATTTGAAATTTAGGCAATAAAAATGTGTTCATGTGGATTCATTAATTTTAATAAATGTACTGCTCTAAGGGAGATGTTTGTAATGAGGGAGGTTATGGATGTGTGGGGGAGGAGGTATATGGGCAATATCTCCTTTTCTTTGCATTTTACTGTAACCTAAAATTGCTCTAAAAAATAATCTTAAAAAAAATTAAAGATAAAAAGTATTATAGGACCTGACTAGTAAGCTAATAAATTTTATTATGAAATACTAGAAATGTGTTCTAAATGCCTAAATGCATATCATTATTAGATATACTAATGAATCTTTTAAAATTCTAAGTTGATTTGTGCCTAATATTTTTAAAGACAATATTACAAATTTTTAAAAACATGGTGATACTATTTCATACTCATTACATTGGCAAAAATTAATAAGTCTATTAACACCAACTTTGAGAAAGATGATGGAACACAAGAACTCATACACTACTGATGGGAGTATAATTTGAAAAGCAATTTGGAAATATCCAATAAACTTGAAGAAGAATGTAATGTGTGATCTACCTCTGCCACTTCTAGAAATTTACCCTAAAAAAATTCACACATTTTCAGAACACATAAAGAAAAAAAAGATAATTATAGAGCTGTCTGTAATTTTGAAAAAAAGTGAAGAAATGGCTATACCACCACTATGAGCACAACTGAAACCTTAGTTACCAAGAAGCAGAAGATATATTTAGGGTAAGCAAATAACAATGTCTGACATAAAATAAATTCATAAAAATTACATTGTGTATTTGAGTTTTTTAATTTTTTAAAAATTGTATCTTTCTGAACATATCTTTTGAAACTTGTTTTTTTCATTCAACGTTATGTTTTTAAGATTTATCTATGTTCATAATGAAAATGTAGCTCATTTATTTTATTTGTTGATGTTATTCCATAAAGGTATTATCATATATTTTGACTTCTGTATTATCAATCTCACTTCACAGAGGACAATGTGAATCTTTTAGTAGTAAGACACTTGACAAAGGTTACACATTTAATATGTCAAAGAGACAGAACTTGAATAGAGTTCTAACTGATTCTAGAATCTGCACTAACTACTATACCATTTTACGAGTGCATTTCCCTTCTTAACAGCAGGATGTTTTTATATAAGCTTCTAGGCTATTTTTAAAGACCTTCTAGAAATCACAGTCTCAAAGATAAACAAAATCTATATTTTAAAACCATCATGATTTTTATATTATGATGATTTGCTAAGTCCCCTTTCCTAGTAATTCTTCTCAGCGTATTTGAGATCATCTGTTATGCTGAATGGCAACGTCTGAACTCTCTCTTTTTATCTCACCCCTGGCAAGCACTTAATATTAGTTTATAGAAAGAAGTTTAATTAAGATGCATCTATATTCTGACTGTAATTCTGTAGATTGCATATTTAAGAGTCTCTGCTATCAAAACCAAAAACATGTAGGATCGCTGATGGAAGTGGTCTTCACATCCTGGCTCCCCTCTTGGACCCACTGTCATATATTCTAGAAAGTTTCCTGCTTTCTATCCTAGTGGACATCTTTGGGATTGTATCTGATTTCAAATTATTCTGTCTATTCAAAAGTTCTAGCTCCTAGCAGCCATGCTTAATTCCACGACCGTGGCCCTAACCATGATGGATAAAACCAAGGTGGCATTTAGTTTCAAGTTGAATTAACCATACAATGGTTCCCCTGAATTTAGAACTTAGAAGAGAGGGTCACGGAGACTGGTAAGTGTTAACAGTTGAGTCACTTTAATTGAAATAATCTAGAAAGAAAGCCTACTACTTCATAGGGCCAAGGTCACAGATCCAATCTCATTTCAGTCTCTTTTAGAATTTGGATCAATTGCCCCCTATATTTATTTAAACTAAGTGAAGAAGCAATTGCTAATCCTTTTTCTATCCCTATGTGTCTTCATAAGCACCAGGCAAATATTGAAAACATTTTCATATACACCATCTTAATTGATCCTTAAAATAATTCAAAGAGGTTGGAACATTGGGTGGGATTTATCCCATTATACAGATGAGTAAACTGAGGTTAGAGAGGTACGTCCTTCACAGAGGGGAAGCAGTGATCAGGTTAAACATTCACTATGGACAATCTGCAACTAGAATATTGGTTGTTTCTACAGATAATGAAGCTTAATTCTTCCTGTAACTACTGGTGAACTGCTAGCAATCTTTTAGCAAGGAAGACTTATGTTTCAGGGTTCGTTTTTTGGGGCGGTTTTTTTTTGTTTTTTGTTTTTTTTGGATTCTTTAAAGATTCTTCTACCACATGTCAAGACACTCTGCTTCTAACAAGAAACATTTACTCGTTAATAGATTTTATTATCATTATGTAACATTCTCTTTATTCTCTTCATGTCGAAGTGACACCTTGCCCTCCTTCTAACCTCATTCTACCAAGTCTAGTATTTAACTTCTATGACTGTATTTGGAAAAACACGTTGGATACAGGAGAGAAAATGGATGACCCTGATACCACATGCTATCCCCAAGACTCCTTCGGCTCTGCACTTGAGGAGAGACACCTGGATCAATAGGAATCAGTTTTCTAGCAAGAGGTTTAGATATCCAAGAGAGTAGAATCTGAATTTTGAAAGAGCAGAATTCTTTTCTTTTTTTATCTAATGTAATAATCTGAGCTCCTAGAATGTTGCCTGGCACATAATAGGAGTCAATAAGTATTCAATGATAGAATCAGTGAATTCTAAGTATTGCTGAATCAAACAAAAGAAGGATAAAACTTGTAAGGAAGTCAGGAGTAGATTACCTGTTCCGTTACCAAAGATTTCTGTTGTTGTAAGTAAGTAATAAAACTTCATTGAGCCCAACATCAAAATGAAAAAAACTGCCATCTAATTAACAGGAACATCATTTAGTGTTACATAAATTATGGAAATGTGTCTAGTATATAGTATGTATTAAAAACTATGTGTTGAATGAATGTATAAATGTATCCGTGCATAAATAAATGTATCATTTATTGGTTCACTTGAATCAATCAGAACCAAAAATATATTTTCTAATAATAAAAATATAAAATAGAAATCTGACCTTAATTGAAAATTTCTATGGACCAGAGCTAACTACATATTTATCTCTTCACTATGTCCCATCAGTTTTCACATAAAACTCAAAGTCCTTAGACTTTTATGATCTGGTTCTTGTAGTCCCTGATTAATATTTTACACTGTGCTACTCCTAGCGACTGAAATGCATACTGTGCTGTCTGTATTTCTCTGTTTAGTATACCTCCTTATACCTTTTCTTTAGGTGTCTACTTTTAAAAGCCTAAACTTGTGTGTCATCTCCTCTGAGAAGTCCTCCGAGATTGCCACTTCTAGACTTGATTAATTCTCCTCTTTCCTGTACACATCAAACTCATCTCCATCATAAAATTTGCTAACTCTAATGATATGAGAGAGACTACATGCTATTTATTCTTATAATACAACAGTAAAATCAAATATTTTTCAGTTTCCTCCAGGAGAACATGAATTCTTTGAGTCCAAAGACCATATACTATCCAATCTTGAATTCTAAGATGTTACTATGTATCAGAAAAGTGGTAGGGTAGGTAGGTGTTCCTTAAAATTTACTGAAAGAAGAAAAAAACAAAATATTTCCATTTAATTAACAAAATTATAGGCCAAGTAATGGACTAGATGCTAGATATAGAGAAATGAGTAATGCAGGTGTACATTCCTTAATCTCATGAAGTTTATAACCTAATTGGGAACATAAATGATAAACATATCCTGAATGTGATGGTCACTTTAAAAACAGAAAGGCAGGGTATTAGGGCAACAAATAATCAAGATTAACTTAGTCTATGGAAGTGATCCTCCAACTTTATAGTTCCTAAGAATTGCCTGGGATTTTTGATGAAAATGTAGATGCCTGGTCCCTACCTTCTAATTCAGTAGGTCTAGAAAAACGTTTAGACAGCTAAATTTTAATACATACTCTCAAATAATAACAGAACAGATAATCTGAAAAACACACTTGAAAGAAACATTAACAGGGGATCCAAGATTTTCTCTCTAAGAAAGAATTTTATTTGAGATTTGAATGTTGAATATGATTTAGCTGAGCTGGTGAGAATGAGGAATGAACTAGGAGTTTCTGGCAGAGGAGAATTCCATGAAGACCTAAAAAGGGGGTAGGGGAAGGGTGGAATGCCCCTAATAAGAAGCCTAAATAATAAAGGAGAAGCTAGAAGAGAATAAAGAGGTCAAATGACAGATCTGAGAGACCATGTTAAGAATATGGACATTAACCTAAAGAAAATGGAAAATCATACAAAGGCTTTAGGCCTGCAAACCTCTCTGTGACTCAGCTACTTCACTTATTTATTACACCTGTATCATTGACTCTTTGTAGGGATTAAATGGGAGCAACACTTGATATATAGTAAGCATTTAATATGTCATATATTATCATGATGATAAGTTTATATTTAGATTGTTTTTAAATCCCAGGTAGAGCTGAAGATGGCATTCAAATGGAACAAAATGCTGAACAAATTATAGAGCCAAGGAACTTGGTGAGTCTGGGGCGATTAGGAGCATAAGGCTATAGTGCAAATGCCAAGAAAATTAGCATTATTTAAAGAAACAGAAAGTCTTATAGGATGACCAGAAATTTCTCAGACCACAGAGACATAAGAGCAAGACACAGAACCAGAAAGGATTAACTTCTGCAACTGGCACATTAGACATTTTTTAATTAGTAGAATTATGGGTATTTTCTATGATTTCTCATCATCAGTTCCCCTCAGGTGAATCCCAGAAGAATGCACCTTAGAACTGGTGGTAACTGCCATTTTCTCACTTGTCATCCCCGTTTTTTCTGCCTTCAAAGTGCTCAGCTTAAGGATGAAGGAAGGAAAATCAGGTCCAAGTCAACAGCATCCAGACTTTGATAGCTCTTACCTGGAAGCATCTTAAGACACTTTCAGGTGGCAGGCAGAGATGCTTAGCTTAGAGACAGTTGGCCTGTTTGCACAAATTTTGTGCCTCAGAAGTAAATGGGTGACACATTTCATGTTTTCTTTCTATCTTCAGTTCTATCAGTGGTTATTAACATGGCTATTATCTGGAGACGTTTGGTTGTTTTAGGTTTTCTTACTTTTATTTAAGATGACAGTGTTACAGCCATAAGAGAATCCAGAGATTGTGGATGAGAATGAGAATCCAGAGGGGCTCCTTTAATAATTATGGTCCAAGATCCATTTATTGAAAGTTGGCCACATAACTCTAATATCCAGCAAGTGTTATAATCACTGAATTATGTAGAGTTTGCTTAAGGCTCTTTAGGTTGCAAGTACAGAAATGTGCTCAAAGTAGGAAAGTGATGCAAACTTAGATTCTCAAAGTGCTCAAACAGGCCACATTCATGAGTAAAGCAGATGTGATTTGAGAGCACCGAGAAAACCAGGGAGTGTGAAAAGCTTGGGAGTGCCTGACACACAGGGAGGTCAGCACTTAACTCAGCTAAGGCCAGTCATTGGGATGGGGAAATGCGTGCTTGGTGTTGTCAGATCTCATTTTTCAAGAGCAGCTAAAATTCCAGATGTTTGGATTTTGTAAAAACACTGACCACTTAAAACTGACAAAAAAGTTTAAAAACATCTTAATGGAATTTATGCTGTATTGTAACACTTGTCAAAGTCCCAATTCCAAGCTGAATCTGGTTGCCCATCTAGTTAGTATCAGGTATCCAACCCTGATATATTGGTTATGACCAATGGCTGCTGTCTCATAAAAAGTGGTTACCACTCCTTTTGGGAACTAAATGAGCAAGCAGTTTTCAAAAATAGAAAAGGAATCAATTTACCTAAGCATATCCATTATAAAGAGTCAGAAAAAAAGAGAATGGAGATACTAGTCTGGGATATTTCCCAAAAGAGAAAACAATAGTTCAGTGAGTGAAAGTTACAGGAAAGGAGATTTTGACTCCTTAGAGTTCTTCACACATATAAGAGTCTTTCTCGGGAGGTGCTAAGTTTTTCGTCACCACAGCATTCAAGCAGTAGTTGAAAGATCACCTAAGGGCGATGATTCTTCTCTATGTGGGCATCCGATGCCAGTAATGCCCCTCCCATTCTAATTGTCTATGAATATATAATCACTCTGCTGGGTTAGCCTATGAATATTCCTAACTCCAAATCTTATGGAATTGATGTCTTCTAAAAAAATGTATATATTACTTTTTCAATCACAAGAACCTTACAGTAAAAGCAACCACAAGTAAAGAAGCCTATAGGAATATGTTCTAACAAACTCACAAGGAAACTTGTTTTCACTGTAACAGCCTTCATATTTTGTCATGTGTTAGTTTTTCCTTAACACTTCTTTATAAATCCTGGCCATTTCCATCACCAGAGGAGACCAGTAAGCTTTTTAACAGGGGATCCATGTCTCAATACCAGGCCTTCTTAGGCAATGAGGAAGAATCACCCCTGACCAGTCTGCCAGATTATAGGTCAAGATGGAAGGGAGCTGTCTCTGCAAATAAAAAGAGGACCAAAGCTCTATGTAATGAAAAGAATGATTTCCAGACTTCATGAGGATTAAGCCAGTTGCAAGGTTTCCAAGAGAGAGAATGCAGCCTGCCAAATACATCTGGAGCTTTGAGGATAAAATCATAATTAAACTTATAATAGCACTCATGATTGAATGCCTCCATGCATTATCTTACCTAATCTTTGCCTCAAACCTTGAGAATAAGCATTATCATCTCATATCATACATATGCAGAATGAAACTTAGAGAAACCTTAATAAAAGGGTGGTTTGAAGGCAGAGACCTGAGTTTGCGTCCTCACTCTCCCAGTTACTAGCTACATGACATAATAAATTTTCTTAACCTCTCGAAACCTTAGTTTCTCACCAATAAAGAAAGGATAATAATTGCAACTACAGAGAAGAAATTCGTGGGCATTGAATGAAATAAGATTATCTTGGCACATAGGAAATTCTTGATAAATATCAGCTGCAATCACAACTGCCAGTAAATGGCAAAACTGAAACTCTAATTGATGCCCTTTAGTGTCTTTCACTGTGGTTTCAGACTGTCACAATAACTTCTCTGCAGGGAAATATGCCGCTTGCTTTATCAGTTTTATTTGAATCTCTTTAATTCACTCAGCGGACCAGACACCTCTATCTTTGGGCCTGACTTCCTATTTCTACTTACCTATAACTTTGAATTAAATCTTGGCCCCAAACCCACAAATGATTTGATGTCATCTCTACCCTACATATACATCCTGACCAAATCACTTATCTCTCAGCATCATAATGCAGCGCAACACGACCATAAAAGCTCAGTGATACACATACAATCATGAACATTTTTTATGCTCACGAGTCACTGAGTTGGCTGGGTGACTCTGCTGTCCCGGGCCAAAACTGTTTGGCTAGCTGATGAGTCTGTGGTCAGCTGGCATGTCCACTGGAGCCTGGCTCATCTAAAATGGCTTTAACTGGGATGATTTCTCTCTTCTGCAAATGGACTGTTATCATCAGCAGGCTAGCCTAAGCTTGACCTAATGCAGCATCAGGGATCCACAATAAAACAGAAGCTCAAAAGAGCACTGGAGACTTAGACTCAGAAATGAAAGAAACATCATCATCTCACCTGCATTCTATTGACCAAATAAGTCATAAGTCCAGGACAATTTTTAGGTGAAGACAATTAGATTCCACCTTTTGGTGAGAGGATCTGTTAAGTTACATTGCAAAAGACATCATGGTCCATTATGGAAATCTATTATAGTGCTTGAGGTTACAAGTTCAGCAGGCAGACCTTCTTCAAATGGGAAGAAAAGGCCACTGAATCAATTAGGGCTTAGTAGAAGACACCAAAAATATTTTCAATAATTAGTTTTGAAATTATGTAGGCAATAGATTCTTTTTTTATACTCTTACCTCAAAGCTATCTTGTTCTTCCAAAAAGCATAGCAAGTTATACTTTCATACCTAGTTGGTACTGAAGTAACTAGTTAGTACCAAAATCACTGCAAACATCACCTTGAAAGTGGGGAGAATGGGAGGCTGTTACAATGGCTTCTGGTCTTTTTAAATACTACCACTATCAAGGAATTTTTTCTTGAAGTGGGAAAATCAATCATTCCATTACTCTAGGAGTTTCATTCTCAATTCAATTACTTAGTCACCTGGTCCAGGAAGAATCAGAATGTTATTGGTCTATGATTTCTAGGAATGACTACTACAAATCTATTGGTTTAGGATTATTATAGGTCAAATACCAACCTCACACCAATATGTTCAATATAAAATAACCCTGAAACATACCAATTCAGAAACTGAAATAAATTTCAGTTATGAAAGTTTAATGGAGAAGCAGTTTGAGTCCTAGAATAGGATGTCCACCTGAGAATTCTCTCATATTTCAGTTTCCCAAGCAAAAATTCATAAAACATATCATCTCAACTATAGATCAAAATCTGCCTTTAATTTACTAAGGGACATGATAAATTATTCAATGCTCTTGGAGGCTTTTCTTACACCACTGTAAAATTCAATTCTATTGAGCAAGTATTAACCATACACCTTCCTAAGTACTTGAGGCTGTATAGAAGATGCAACATCTACCCCCCAGGAAGGAAAAAGTCCTATAGGTTTTTATTTTCTTATAATTCATCATAACTCTTCTCCTATCTCCATCTCCACTATTCCATATTCTAGTCATCTTTCACTAAACAATCACAAGACTCCCCTTCCTGTTCTTTCTGGCTCCAGTCATGTCTCTTTATCATCCATCCTCTACAATGCTGCCAAAGTATCTTAGGAAATACAAATCTGACCATGTTTCTCCAGTAGATGGAAAACAGACTGGCCTCTCATTCCCCAAAGATTAAGTCCACACTTCTCTCCATATTGTACAAAGCCTTCCATGATTTGCCCTCCTGTCCAACCCTATTCTCAGTTTACCTGAGTTCTATCTCCTTTCACAATCTATGGATTTATCTGCTTTAAATGACTTGTCCTTCCATGAACTGTCTGCACCATAGTCTTTACTTATGTTGACTTTCCTTCCTGAAATTTCTTTCCTTGCCATCACTTTCGTTCCTCCTTACTTCTTTCCATTTTCCACAACCTCATAAATACCTTCTTGTGTCTCACTGAGGCTCACCTTTTAGATTTTTCGTCTTCCCAGGCAGTGTTAATTACTCACTCTTTTGGGTACCCAATGTGTTCTGTTTACATTTCTGTGATGGCATTTATAGCTGACTGTGCTTAGTACCCATGCCCTAGTTGATTATAAGTAGGATTGTATTTATTCTTGTGTTTCTATCTTCTGGTACAATATCTGATATGAAATATGTACTCTAGGATTGTTTTTACAATTAATACATGAATAAATGTATAAATAAATACATATTTTGATAATGAGACATATAAGAATATTGTCCTGTTTGTCATACTTGTCGTATATACGAAATGCCAAATAAGCAACATGGCCAATAAGGTAGGAAAGGTTTCAAATGATGGGAAGGTGGCTCTGGGTTACTGTCATAAAGAATATAAGATCTGAACTAGGTTTTGAAAAGTTAGTAGGCATTCATATAGAGAGAGATGGAGCACTTAGTAAGAAGAACTTTCAGGTAGAAGAAAAAGTAGAAACATTGAAAGTATTTTGAGAGGGGAAATGTTGGCATTCTACCAGTGGGCTTCCTATGAAACACTAGAGACATATGATGGGAAGGTAAGTTACAGTGAGGTTTTGCATGTTAATTCTTTATAAATTGAAAATAGTAAACAAATTTGCATGAATAAGCTACTCCATGCTCTATTTTGGTTTAGTTTTACTAATTTCTTCAGTTTTACATAATGAATCTCTGGCATAATAACCAAGGAGGCCTCTAGTTTATAGCATTTGGAAGAAATAATAACATTATTCCTCTCTCATTAAGATCCTTTATTTCTAGGGTATTATTGGGGGGGGGCATTTGGTATTCCTCTGGGAATTTTAGCCACCAAATGAGATATTAGGCTGCTGATGCTTTCTATGCTCTCTTTCAGATAGCCTGGACACCTCTGACCTACCAAAGTTTGGTAACATAATCGGTTGGTAATGTTTTTTCATCCCCCATAGGTTAGCGAAACTCTAAAAAAAAAAGTAAGATATAGAAAATTAAATATTTACTTAAAAAAAGAAAGCAGTCACAAAAGATTATGGATCAGAAAAGGATGAATTCATCATTATTGCTGGAAAATCAAGTATTTTCTCAACTGGCTGCAAGTCCATTTTATATTTTGCAAAGTTGTGGGAACATAATCCATATATTGCTTGACAGCTACCTATTAGTAAATGATGTATCTCAGTAAAACATCAATGCAAGGACTGGGATGATAGATTATTTTAAGTACTCACATCTTCTGATTACTATTTCATTCAGGGTAATCATAGTCTCCTTTCTTTTCAATCATTTTGAAAAATACTGTAAACTTCATTAGTATATGAAACAGTAACATTTGCTGAATGAGTACTATTATTTTAATTTCTAGAGAAAATAACTTAATCTTTTTATTTTGATACATGAGTCAGAATTTTATTAGTACATTTGGAGATGATGTTCTGATGAATAAATACCATTCTCTACGATTGTATATACAGAAAGGAAAGAGGTGGAAACTTAGAGAGTCTTCCTGATTCTTAGGGGAGAAAGTAAAGAAAGCCATGTACTTGAAACTACAAACAACCACCTAATTCATGATATCATTTGGAGCTAAGAACATACATTTCAGGTTTGGGTTAGGATAAATAATTCTCAGATACTTGAGATTAAACTGTATTAAAATAAAGGAAGGAGGGGAACATTATGTGTTATGTAATTCATCAAGCAAATGTCAAAGTCCACCCAGTGTGGCTCCTGCAAAAATTTCAACCAAAAGTAAATGAGAATACTCTTGGGCCGACTTTCAGAAGGAATACAACCATTCTCCATAGATGCCAAAGTTCACTAATACTTAATTAGAAATTTGATTTTCTTTTAATACAGTCTTAAACCACTTAGAAATATAGGTACCTGAAATAACACTGAGCCACCATGCTGGAATACTTATATTGTAAAGTTTATTTCTCCTTCAAATAAGACTTTTCTCAACTATATAAATGAGTCTGAGTTTCACAAAATGCTGGGCCAAAAATAAGGTGTCCCCTTAATTTAGACATTTTTTTCTTAAACTCTTACAGGAGATTAGAACCTGAAATAATTTTACCGAGTTATGTATGTATGTGTGGAAGACTGTATTTACCAAAAATCCTCCAATAATGTCTCTCATCCCAAAAATCTCATTACAATGTGACCACGACACTCTCATCTAGTGGCACGGTCTAAAGTCCCTTCCACTTGAACCTAAGAAAACTTATATCTGCCTCTTCATTCCCAGCCAACTGCCCACACCACTTAATAGACATGTGAGTAAAGGTGTCTCCAGATGATTTTAGATCTCAGCATTTGAGTCACTCAGCATCTCTGAGTCACCTCAGTTGAATCCCCAGACTCCATGGAAGTGAGATAATTGCTATACCCTATCAAATTCCTGACCTATAGAATCTGTGAGCATTACAAAATGGCTGGTTTCCCCACCAAATTTTGGGTGTTTTTTAATTCAGTTAATAGATATCTAGGACAATTTCAAATCTTAACCTCATTCACTCTTTCATTTACCCTTTCTATAAATATATACTGTATTAGGAATGAAAATGAAACTGAAGAAAATCAAAAAGAGAGATGTGATCCATGCCATCATCAAGATTACATGGGAGGGGGGCAGATGCAAACAAGATAATTATAGGCTGGGTAACTGTAATTAAGGAAATAAGCATCTCAAGTATTAGAGAATACCTTCATGGTAGGCAGGATACTTATATAGAGGTCTTTGAGGAGGAGATATTTCAGCTGAGACCTTGAATTTTCTTTAGGCTAGCCCTTTTTTTTTATAAGTATGGAATATGTGGCCCATGCTATGTGGTGCCAATGATAAGACCCAGTTCTTCTGACTTTTATTTTAATGTTCTCTGCTGGTCCAGACTCTTCTAGAGAACACTGACTTCTAAAACTAACTTTCTTTTTCCAGGAAAGGAAATATGGAAGCATGCAGTCTATTTAAATTATTTTCTTTGTGGCCAGTCTTCAAAGCTATTTGGGAAGAATAGTAGTAATGCTAGTTAACATTCATTGAATATTAACTGTGTTCCGGGCATTGTGATAAGCAGCTTCTGTTGCTCAATGATAGTACTTCAAAGAAGTATTGCAGATATGAGTCATTGGAGACAAAAATCACCAATGCTGAGAGGGGTACACAGAAATGGAAAAATAAATCTGAAAGATCTGGGTAAAGAACCAACAGCAAACACTATAGTCAAAGCACTCATGTACCACTCAAATGGACCCATATCCCATCTTCTCCTCATTTCTTCAAGACGGTAGTTGGTCATAACTTCTAGAGAAAAACTTAGATTGGGAGAGTTAGTGATATAAACTATCGTCTCCACTGCTGCATTAATTCTGGGGCCTTAATTGATGTCTACCATCTCCCTCTTCCATTTGAGATTACCTTCATCCTTGGCTAATACTTGTGCAGACCCATGTTGCTTGACTAATGGAATAATCCAGACATCCATTCCTGAGAGGTCAGAGCCCCTGATATATGCATTTATTGGGATACGGTTATAGTAATACCCCTTCATGGTTAAATATGAGCAAGAGAAATAAGGAATAAAAAAAATCAGTTCAATATTTTTAAAATATTTTTCTCATCACACTATTAAATTCTTAGCAATGAAATGAAGCTGAGAAAAATTCAGAAGTGTTTCTGCTTGCCTCCACAACTTTCATTATTTAGTTTCTATAACTGTACTATATACATTGTCATATGGAAGAAGGATTAGAAATGTTCTGCTTACCGCCTAAGGGGCAGAACTAAAATCATAAATTCAAAGATACAGGGAGTAGATTTCAGTGCAATAAATACCAAGTCCTTTCCAAAAGTCAAAGCTTTATAAAACTTGAAATCAACTGACACAAGAAGAGATGAGTTCCTTCCCTTATGTTAATGTGTCTCAGGAAATATTATTGGGAGGAAACCCCTGAAAACTCTCCTAACTCATGAGTCTAGCATTTTAACAATTACTACTTCATTTAACTTCATGCACAACGCCAGGAAAAACTAGGTAAATGGAAGCCAAAGGAATGTGACATTTATACCCAAGGCCTAGTTTCTCCAAAACCAGAAAAACAAAACAAAACAAAAAACAAAAGGATCAGAAAATGAAGTTAAAGAAAAGAGATTTAAGCTTGTTAAATTATGACTCAGATGTCTTTTTATTACCAACCCAGAAACCTTGCCATTTCAGGACAAATAAGTAAGTATAATAAGTTATTACATAAGATAAATAAATGAGAATTATAAGATATACAATAAATAAATTTTAGAAAATATTAAAGAACGAAAAAACATCTACCTTAGAAAGTAGTTACCACACTGGATTTTGTAAGAAACCAGAAACCCAATGCATCCCTTAAACATTCTGACCAGGGTTTGATGGGTCCCATGAAAAATAATAACACTTCTTGTTGGACAGAGTAAAAAAAATGTTCCTGCAAAATGGAAAAGACACTGAGGTATATGATAGAAATGGACTGGAAGTCAAAGAATGAAGTCTAGACACTGGCACTGTCGTTATTTGAACTTACATAAACGTGTGATGTCTTGGGGTCTGGATAGTATGACTCCAACTTTTCTGCAAGCTTTCATAGTTAATATTTTGTGCTTATAAGTACAGTAACATATCAGTCCTGTGACATAATCTAGTGCCAGACATCTATGTCGAAGCTGTCAGTTCACGAAAAGAACATAGATAAGTATAAAATGAGCAGTCCTATGTTTCTAGTCTAACTTATTCTGGAGAATTCTGCCCTACTTTTAGTATGGGAGGAGAAGCAGTGCTTCTAACATTTATAATTTATTTCATGAGAATTTTTAAGCTTGAAAATTTTTTTACACTGTTATCAAAATAAACATTCATTCTATTCATGTTCATAAAATCATCAGTTTCTAGCTTTTGAGAAAACTCCAATTATTTTATCTTGGGAGAAATCATAGTACTTTATTTACTTACTTTGCCCTCCGCAATACTTTAAACTATTCTTTTGTAAATATATTAAATAAAAAGGACCATATTTTATAGTATTCCACTTCACAAGGGGCTCAGATGGAACTATTTCTTTTTGAGAGAAGAGGTTGTTCCTACTTAGTACAAAAAGACTAGGTAAATACTGGATGTATTTAATGACTATTCAATTCACTAGCTGTCAGATGTAAAATTAAATCAAGATAATCCTTAATGTTTTGACTTTTAGGATATTGTCTCTGGTATTCAGATACACACTCTCCCCTTTACCTCAACACAAACTGGCTAACTCATTCATCAGGCAGTTCTCAGCTTAAACATCGCTTCTTGCCGAAAAGCCAGCACATTCCTCATTTAACCCAGTGGTTCTCAAATGGGTGTAATTTTACTCCTCCCCTCAAATGACATTTGGCGATGTCTGGAGACATTTTTAGTGTCACAGCCTGGGGGAAGGGAACTACTGACATGGAGTGGGTAGAAGCCTGGGATGGTGTTCAACATCTTACGATACATAGGACAACTCCCAAACAAAAAATTATCTGTTTGAAATGTCAGTAGGGCTTTATTGAAAAATCCCAATTTAACCCATCAAAGCACTTATTACCCTGCATTGTATTCGCAGGATTCATGTACCAGGACAACAAGAGCATGCCTTGATTTTTCTGCATGTTCCTTGTGTACCTGGTACTCATTAGGTAGACGGTAAAAAGAAAATGACTGGCTAGCTAAGTGAAAAAATAAAATTACTAATTCCATAAAAGTGAAGGTATCAAAAACAAGACCATAGAACACTTACTGCTAACAAATATTTTTTCAGATTGTCTAGTTAAAATGTTTATTGTTTACAAAGTACTTTAAAACCATTATCACACAAGAGCCAACAACTCAGCTAGGCAAATAGAGGATAAATCGACCCCACTTTTATAAAGAAGACAGCTTCTCAAAGGAGTAAAGAGACATGCAGATGTAAATGACAACAAATGATTCAGCACTGAAAGCTTCTTACAAAGCTTTTACTGATTGGTAACAAAATTTTAGGCACTAAATAACACATTAGCTGTGGAGTGCAGGTTATACTACCTCTTATCCTGCCAAAGAAGACAGGTTTTAGCCTTAGGCAATCAGAACCCAATAAACACTCAACTTCAGCTAACAAAAGCAACCAAGTGTCATTAAGAAACAGATAGTTACTGACTTCTTAGAAGAGGTGTCCTAATAATACAGTACAATTATGGGATGATGTGTCACTTAGCAATTCCCTTATAGGTAGCTCAAAGGCACCAGGGACATATCCTTGGTAACCATGAAAATGAACTATTCCTTTTTAAATCTCAAATTAACTAGATCCCCTGAACATTTAGAACACACAATACACAGAAGGTGGATTCTCAAAACAAAGTTCCTGAATTTTAAACTCAACTATGCAACTTCTTAGCTATATTTCTTTGAGCAAATATCTTAACATCAATATATGTATGTATCTCAGTTTTCTTAACAATAAAGTGAGGATTATAATAACAACCATTTCCTAAGATTATGAGAGGGTGAAGTGTGTTTATATATGTAAGGCACTTAGAATAGTGCCTGATATGGAGCAACTGTCCAATAATTTTTATCTATATCTTTTTATCATCATTTCTTTATGCATTCCCATGTAAAGAATATTTCCTGGAAATAAATAAGCTGCATCAATATGCTATATGTATCTCATATATAGTGAATGTCTATTTAAAAACCTACATAAATACTTTTACTAATCTAAATGAACACATGTTTCATGGCTTCTCAACATCATATTCAACTCAACTTCTTTGGTAAAACAAATTTAAAAAAATTCTTTGCCTCACTCATGTGGAGTACAGGTTTGGTGGGACTGTAAACCAAGGTGCCTTGCTCTTCTATAATCATGAGTTGGCATTGGATCCAAGTTTGACTCATTGATTCTCTCTTCAGGGACTCTGAATCTTGAAAGAAAGATGTCAAGACCAGAAACAAGAAAGTCTAGAATCTGTTTGTTATAGTGACAACTAAATAAGGAGACTCAAATAAATACTCCTTGCTATCTAAACTTTGAAAGCCATTCTTGTACCTGGCTATATTAGTTGCTAGGATGATGTAACAAAGTACTACACACAGGGTGGCTTAAATAACAGAAATTTATAGTTCTGGAGGCCAGAAGTCTGAAATCTAGATTCTGGTGATTCCCAGCAATCCTTGGTGTTCCTTACTTTGTAGACTCAACACCTCAACCTCTGCCCTGATGCTCATGGAGCTTTTCTCCTGTGGGCATGTGTGCTTGTTCACAAGGCATTCTTTTGTAAGGTCATCAGTCATTTTGGTTTAGGAGCCCACCCTACTCTGATATTACCTCATCTGAATTTAAGTAATTAATGTTCAATGACCCGATTTTCAAATAAGGTCACATTCTAAGGTACTGGGGTTAGAACTTCAATATATGAATCCTGTGGGGACACAATTTGACTCATTCATTCATTACACTGTCCTTTTCCAAACTCAGGCCTGTGACCATCCCTATTCATCCTCTGAGCTCCTCAACTTCCTTCTAATAAATGTCCTTCATTCTTAAGTCCCTCAAAAGTCTATTTCTGTAACTGTGACCAAGAAACCCTAACTACCACAAGTTACACTGCAGATCAATTCAGTCCCAGTAAGATTGTTTTATTGGTAGTTTATTATTCAAAATAAAATTAAAACCTTTTTATCTTACCTAGAATGAGTTCCCATTATGAGTGAAAAACACAATTAATGTAAATTTTTTTAAAAATTTGAGGCTAGCCTAAAGAAATACATTACTAATTATAACAAAGGGAAAATAAAAAATAGGTTCAAACAAAATAAATACAATTTTTCATTTTTCAGATTGATAAAAAAGTGAAAGTCATAGTAATATCTAAAGTAATATCTAAAGAAAGCTATAGGTTGTTGATGGACATTCAGATTAGTGCCACCTTTATGGAAGACAATGTAACAGTATCTTTTATAATCTATAAAGTATGTACCCTTCAACCTTGCAAATATACTTCTAGAAATCTTTCCCATAAGAAAGAGTACATGTGCATATGGGCAAGATATTTATATAGAATATTCTTGGCAACTTCACTAATAATGGTATATATATATATATATATATATATATATATATATATACACACACACACACACACACACACACACACACACACACACACATATACACACATATGGAGAGGAAGAGAGAAAGAGAAAAAAATCTGAAATAATAGGCCAAAACCTTTGAAAGTGCTTCTATCAGGGGTGTGATGGAATGCTATGGAAACCATTTATATTTCAATTTATCTATTTCTGTTATTTTTTACAAATCAAACGTATTGCATTGGCATAAAAATAAATCAGTGTTGCTTATACTTGAAAAATGTAAAAGGCTCTTTTAAAAGTCATTCTCTTGACTCTATTCCTGACCTATGTTATGCTAATTATAATGATATGTAAATATATGCAAACAAAATAAAGCTAGGCATTAACTCATGAGGCTAAATAAATTAAATATAAACTAAAAATAAGGTAAATTTTTGTTTTAATTGCAGTGAAAAATTGGTCCTGGAACATTAACGTTCGGTTTAATAGGAAATGGCAAACATTGAGCTGGGCCACCTAGATTGCCCTTCAAGGAAGATGCACTGACCAGCTCTGGGGACTGCAAGCTCCAGCTGTCACTTTCTTCAAGGTCTGCCTCAGCTGTGGCCTCCTGGCCCAAAGTCATGCCTTCCTGAAGCAGGCCACATCTCACAACTGTGCAAGGTAGGGGGATAAAGGACCTCCATTTTAGCCTGATGTGGGGCAGCTCTGACAAGCAATCCTCACCCTAGGGCTTCCTGCCAGGTTAGTGAGGCTTTGTTGATCAGAGTTTAGCTCCTCATTCTACACAGTCCTGTCCTCTCCCCCTTTCTTTCACAGATATTGATCTCAAACATCTTACATCCAAAGTTCTCTGCTTCCAGAGAATTTGATCTACAACACAGTAAAAAAAAAAAAATCAGAGTCTAAGCTTCTACATTTTTTAATTTAATACCAGGAATGGACATTTACTGAACAGAACAAAAGAGTATTAATAATCTCAAGCCTATATTTCCCCATCTTCAATGGAGTCATACAATAATGGCGAGAGCAATTTAGGTGCTTAAAAATTCAATTTTTCTCCATTATTCAATTAGCTATGCAGTTGTGCCTAATAATTAAAAGCTCCAGCAGCTCATCTTCCCATTATGCAGAACAGAAAATCTTTAATGAAATATCATATGAAAGAAGATTCACGGCAAATGAAAGCTCCACAAGGCATAAACGATTGCTTGGTGAAAATACTGCACTAAACAGGCAGTTATTTCAATGAGGCATTGTACCTGCTACCAATTATTTCATAAAACATTGCATACAACCTGGACAATAATTCAGAAATACACCTCACAGGATAATTATTCAAGGCTATTCAATAAATGTTTACTCCAAACTGGCAATTATTTCTTTAACAATGATGATGTATTCGAAAGGAGTTTACAAAACCTGACATAAATAGATATGCTGAAGGGAACCTGTGCAGGTACCAGAATCTAAGATTCAAAGGCTTTGTAAGAGGGTGAGCAGAAATGAAAAAAAATTCTGCTTTTGCTGAATTCAATTCATTTATATAGTCAGTATTTCTGTGTCATCTACTTTGTATCCTGAGCTGTTGGGATAAAGAGAAAGAGTTCCTGCCCTCAGAAGAAGCTTACAACTGTTGGGTTGTGTGCTATGCACACAGAGAACTCATTATGTGACAGACGCTGCAAGGAAGATATGAAAACTTGCTCATCTCTCTCTTCAGCTCATCCCTAACCACCCTCCCCCACTTCTCTCTAGCCACTGTAGACTGCTATTCCTTTTCTCAGTTCTCCAAATCTGTCCCTCGTTTTAGGCATTTGTCCCAAGTGATTATTTTAGTGATTGTAAAATAATCACTAATATAAAATAGACCACTACTCATTTGTTAAAATAATTACATGATAAAATAATATTTTGCAAATACTGGGTTCTATAAAATACATTTAATGAAATTAATTTTACTTGCTTTTTTTAAAATGTGACTACTACAAAAATTAAAATTACTTGTTCGGTTCACATTTTATTTCAATAGGACAGATTTAGTCTAGAATGTTCTGACCTGTTCTTGCTTTTTCTCCTTAGCATTCTATGTCGGCCCATCGTCCTCTTCTCAAAAGTTTTTTGCTGAACACCATTCTAAAGACATACTATCCCCACCAGATCAGTCAATCTCATATCACCTCATTTAATATTTTTATTGTGGAAAAACAAAAAACACCTAACCTAAAATCTACCTTGTTAACAAGTTTTTAAGCATATAGTGAAGTATTACTAACAATATGTACATTGTTGTATAGTAGATCTCCAGAACTTTTTTATCTTGCATGAATGAGAGTCTAGATCCATTGAACAACTCCCCATTTATCCGTACCCTGGATCCTTGACAACCACCATTGTATTTTCCACTTTTATGAGTTTGACTACTTTAGATACTGCATATAAGTGAAATCATGTGGTACTTGTCTTTCTACAACTGGTTTTTTTACTTAGCATAATATCCTCCAGGTTCATTTATGTTGCAGCATATGACAGAACTCCTTTTTCAAAGGATGGATAACATCCCACTGTGTGTATGTGTGTGTTTGTGAATATATATATATATATACCCACACCATATTTTCTTTATCCATTTATTTATTTGTCAATGGATTTTAGGTTACTTCTACCTCTTGACTACTGTGAATAATGCTGCAAAAAACAGCCACTATGGAAAACAGTATGGAACTTCTTCAAAAATTAAAAATAGAACTAGCATGTGACCCAGAAATCCCACTTCTGGATATTACCCAAACAAATTGAAATCAGGATCTCAGAGATATACACATTTCCTGTATCCATTTAATTTTCTTTTTAGCACTCATTGCTATCTGAAATTATCTTAATGACTTTTTTATTTCTTTATTCTGTTTATCACCCCTACCAGAATATAAGCTCACAAGAGCAGAAACTTCACATGCCTTCTTTGTCATTGGATCCAAAGCTAAAATAAAATGCAGGCCACTTAGCAAGTGTTCAATAAATAATTTTTGAACAAGTGAATAAGATGCAATGCAAGCCCAGATAAAGGAATCTCTGGGAAGACAGGAGGAAGCACTCGAGATGAAGAGTATTTGGCTAGATTCCATCTACTTTTCTATCAAAAAAACTTCTTTCTATCCATCTTCCCATCATTTATTTACTCAGACTTTCTTTTAAAGTGCTTTAATGTTTTGGACACTGGCTAGTTGCAGAGTTATATAGCAATGAATAAGATTATGGCGTTTACAATCTAGATTGGGAGACCAATTAGCATGAATAGTTATTTATTACATAAACAATTACTTAATCATATTTTAATGACTGTCTAGGAAATAAGAAGATTTACATGGATAAGAAATATTTATGCTAAAGACCAGAAAGATGAGGAGTTAGCCTGAGCAAAGCCCCAGAGAGACAAGGAAAAGAGGAAAATTCGGAAAACCCCAAGTAATTCAGTTCTCCTGGAGTATAAATTATATATGTAAGACAGTAATATATATGTGAGCAGAAATGTAGGTACTTTTATAGATAGCATATTTATAAGCTAAATAAATATATGATGATGCAGAATGAATAATTCAACAATGACCCTAAACTTTGAAGTGACTGCCTCATGACACATCTAATCACGGAAGTTAAGAGTACCAGATTGAAGAGAACACTGACTAGCCTGAAATGAAATTTTAATCACTATTTAAATCTAATCAAATTAAGCAATCAAAGTTTATTTTAGGTTTGAAAACTTTCACAAGAAGGAAGTTAAAGTTACCCCTGATCCTATTTACCATTAAGATTTCGGTTCACCTATCTCAACTGTTTCTTGTTTTTTTTTGTTTTTTTGTTTGTTTTATGTACATAAACATAGTTTTTAACCAAAAAGGTTGAATATAAAAATTCTCACGTTTTTATGGGTACCTCTAAAAGAACAGAAGGACCAAGACATTAGGTGATGTGTAACTAATTCTTATTATTCTAGGAACATAAATAAATAAATTTTAGAATCTGTTTCTAAGGACTAAACTTTCCCCCAAACTTCAGAAAGTAAAATCTGTAGTTTTCTTTATATTCCCACCAAACCAGTAGTGTCACTGGAAATCTCTGATTTAAAACCAAGGAAAAATGCTGTTTCTTCTTTCAAATATATGGCTAGACACATTAGAATATTATGAAGTTTTACTATAAATAATTAAATATAAACTGCCAATGCCCCTACTAAAATACATGAACCAAATATATTTATGGGATGCAGTACCTAAGCTGATTATCATGTGCTTATTCCCTTACCTAATCAAGACTGGTTTGTAATTCAAAACAAATGTCACAATCTTTAGAGCAAAGGAAAATTAATGAGCCTGAATAGTCTATAAATCTAACTTTAAAAGAATTTAAACCAAGTCAATCAAATCATTTTCAATCAAATCATAATCCTCAAAAAATGAATACTAAGGGAATCAAAATAAAAAATTCTTGATTAATTTTCTATATTCTATTCCACGCAAGTATGCAAAAGACACAATTTGTGACTAAAAACTTTCTTTCCTTATTGACTATAACATTTCTCAGACTGGACTCTGTAATAGATTAATAGCCCAATTTCTTCACCCCTCTCTATATTGACATACTTTGCCATAAAACTTTCAGTGTTCTACTTTGGGTGGATTGCTGACCCACCCCTTCACTCTGCCTCAGCCATGTCAACAAGCAAATTTGAATTAAGAAGAAGCTTGGAAAAGTCCTTGCATGCTTTAATTTATTCTGTTGCTTCTCTGTGATTGCCATGAACACATGCTTGAGCTAGACAGCCTCCATCATAAACATCTCCATTCATTCCAGCCAAGACTATCCTAGATCAGCCCATTGCCTGATGATGCCCAGGTAGGTGAGTAAACCCAGCCCAGCCTTGAAGAACTGCCAAGCCAATCCCAGAATAAATTGCCAACCTCTAGATTTATGAACAAAATAAATGGTTAAATTGTTTTAGGCACAGAACTTTGGGATGATTATGCAAAACACAACATTATTGATAGAACAGATCGCTGACTCAGTGATTACACCCTAAAATAACATTATTTTCACTTCCAAAAGAAGTCAGAGTGTATTGAAAAGGAAATAAATAAATAAATAGATAGATAGATAGATAAATAAATAAATGAATGAATGAATGAATGAATGAATAAATAAATAAATAATAGCAAATGAATAATTTTTCTTCTTTCTAGTTAAAATTTCTACAAAGGAACACCTTGGTCATAGATTGAAATTAATCTATAGTAAAACATTTCTAATGTTTACTACTTATATTATTTAGACCATTTCCAAACTTCCATGATGAGTGGAAATGAAGTGAAAAAGTGTATTATGCCCATCAGACTGATAAAGTTACTTTTAACAATTGCTGCTCTTCCAAGTTGATTTTCTTTAAAATTAAAAGCAACACTCAGGTCATCAACTTGAAGTTAGGGTTGTCTGGACACATGCAACAGAAGGATGTTTAGAACAACTCTTCTAACAAATAAAAATAAAGACATTCTAAAAAATTACTACACCACTACTGCACCACTGAAATTTATGGAAACAGTAAAGAACCTAAGTAGAAATAGTACTATGAAGACTCTAACAAAATGAAGTTTATAAAAAATAAATGTCATATTTTGTGCTTGACATTAATTAATCACCTATGCTTATAAGTGTGGTGTGGGAAAGATGTAACTTAGAACTCAAAATTACTTTAACCAGTTAATAACACAAAAAGCATTAGGGAGCAAACATAATTATGCTGAACTGAGGTTTCTGCATTACCTGGGACAAGAGAAGAGTACTAATTTACACATGACTATAATAAATCAAAAAGTTTGTTGTAATGTAGCTACTAAATGTAAGAAAAAAAATTTATAAAACTAACATGTTAATAAAGAAAAATATAAAAATAAAACATTTGATTAGTCCACAAGAAGTCAATAATAGAAGGCAAAAAGACTTACAGTGTGTGAGACAAATAGGAAACACATATTAAATATTAATATAAAATCCCAAATATGTCAATGATTGCATGGCACACAAGAAAATAAAATTCTTCAATTAAAAGGTAAAAATTAGCAAACTGGAAAAGAAAATAATATTTTGCAAAATTACACTTTAAATATAAAGACACACAAAAATAGAAACTAGGGAGAAGAAATTTCAGACATTTCTACACAAAAAATAGCTTATTCAGCCAAAGTAATGGCAAACAGAGTGAATTTTAAGGCAAAAAAAAAAAAAAACATTTCTAGAGATAAAGGAAGAGGGGTAGAGTGTGGGAAAGGATATTCACAATGGTAAAAGAATCAATCCTTCATGAATATCTAAAGTAAAAAGTATATGTAACAAATAACAGAATGACAGATTCACGATGTATAAACTGAGAAAAATAAAAAGAGAAATTAGATAAATTTGCAATCACAGTAGGAGACTTTAATATACCTGTTCTAGTAACTACTAGAAGAAAAAGAAAAAAATAGAAAGGCTATAAAATCTTAACAATATGATTAACAAAACTGACATAATTAAAATTTATAGACATTTTGCCAAACAATGACAGAAGATACATTCTCTTCAAATGTACATGGAACACTTACCAAAAAGTAAAACCTTAAAATAAGATTCAACAAATTTTGAAAAATTTACAGCATTCAAAGCATGATCTCTGCCCAAAAGAGAACTTAAGCTAGCAATCTATAACACAAATCCAACTAGAAAAATCAATTGTTTGGGAATTATGCAAAACCATTTAAATAATTGAGGCAGTAAAGAAGTCAAAAAAGAAATCTAAAAATATTTGTAATTTAATGACAATGGCAATACAACAAAGGAAATCCTTACAAATGCTTGTGTTCTCATGGGCAGGCACTGTAGACATTATTACTAGCTGCAAATAGGCAGAAGGAAATGTATCTCTATTAAAAAATTCTACTGTCCCTCCTGAAGATGACATATTATAGATAGAAATCCCTACACAAATACCCCATTAAAAATTTTTATAGCTAATAAAAATTCAGTAAACATACAATATACAAAACCAATATATAAAGATCAAGTTGTGTTTCTGTACACTAACAACAAACTATCAGAAAGACAAATTTTAAAAATCCTATTTTCAACTGAATCAAAAAGAATAAAATACCTAGGAATAAATTTAATCAAGGGAGTAAAAGATTCAATAAACTGAAATCTGTAAGGCATCGATGAAGGAAATTGAAGACACAAATAAATGGAGATATATTTCATGCTTATGAATTAAAAAAATTAACTCATTAAAATGTCCTATTACAAATTTAATACAATCCTTATCAAAATTCTAACGGCATTTTTTACAGAAATAGAACAAACAATCCTAAAGTTTGTGTGGGCCCAGAAGAGTCCAAATATCTAAATAAATCCTGAGAAACAAAAATAAAGCTGGAAGCATCACACTTTCTGATTGCAAACTAAATTACAAAGCTGTAGTAATCAAAACAGTATGGTATTAGCATAAAAAACAAACACATAGATCAAAGGAACAGAGTACAGAGCCTATAAATTGACCCACACATACATGGTCAATTAATTTATGACACAGGAACCAGGAATATATAATGGAGAATGGATTGTCCCTTTAATAAATGATGTTGGGAAAACTTGACAATCATATGCAAAATAATAAAATTAGACCCCATGATAAATGATACACAAAAATCAACTTAAACTGAACTAAAACATGAATGTATGACCTAAAATTAAAGCTTCCTAGAAGAAAATATAGGAGGTAAGCTCCTTGGCATCAGTCCTGGCAATATATTTTTGGATTTGACATCAAAAAGAAAGGCAACAAAAACAAAAATCAACAAGTGGAACTATATCAAATTAAAAAGCTTCTGCACAGTTAAAGAAACCATCAACAAAATGTAAAGGCAATCTATGGAAAGGGAGAAAATGTCTGCTAATTTGATAAAGGCTTAAAATCCAAAATATAGAAAATACTCATACAATTGAAGCAAAAAAGTAAATAGCCATATTAAAAAGTAGGCACTGGCTGAATAGGCTTTTTTCAAAAGAAGACATTCAAATGGTCCAGAGGTACATGGAAAGGTACTCAACATCACTAATCATCAAAGAGATGAAAATCAAAAGCACAATAAAATATCACCTCACACCTGTTAGGATGGCAATCATCAAAAAGACAAGAGATAACATGTACTGGTGAGAATGCAGAGGAAAGGAAACCCTTGTGCACTGTTGGTGAAAGTGTAAATTGGCGCAGCCACCATGGAAAACAGTATGGAGGTTTCTCAAAAAATTAAAAATAGGACTACCATATGATCTATGCACTCTCACTTTTGGGTATAAGTCTAAAGGAAATGAAAACAGGATATTGAAGAGATACTTGCACTCTCATGTTCACTGCAGTATTCACCAAAGTAATCAAGATACAAAAACAACCTATGTATCCATCAATCAATAAATGAAGATGTGATAAATATATATTATGTTATTTATCCATGAGAAAGAAGGAAATCCTGACATTTGTGACAACACAGATGAAACTTGTAGGCTTTATGCTAGTGAGATAATCCAAAGACAGATAGTGGATTCTATTTCTTCTATGTGGGATGGAAAAAAAAAAGGAAAAGTCAAACTTGTAGAAACAGAAAGTAGAAAAGTTGCCAGGGGCTGAGGGGTAGGGGTAGGGGTTGGGAATAGAGAGAGAGGTTGGTAAAAGGGCACAAACTTTCAGCTGTAAGATGACTAATCTCTGAAGATCTACTGTACAGCATGGTGACTACAGCTGAAAACACTATATTATACGATTAAAATTTATGAGAGAGTAGAACTTAAAAGTTCTCACTCCCAACTCCCAAAAAAAGATATATGTGTGAGGTGACTGATTGTGTTAATTAACTAGGTGGAGGCAATCCTTTCATAATGTATGCATATATCAAATCACCACAACGTATCCTTTAAATATCTCATAATTTTATTTGCCAATTATACCTTAATAAAGATGAAATTTTAAAAATTCTAAGGAGATATAGACTAAACCTCATTTTTTCCCAATGTGCAAAGGATAGATGGGATACTAATATTAGCTAAATAAATACTTACTGACTCAGTCTCAACTTCAGACTACTCATATTTTTGGTTTTAGTAAGCCAGGAAATATGCATTGCGAAGTAGTCACTTGATACTTTAATGGTTAGATGAAACTGAGCTAGAAAGAAAGAAGCAAAGACTTAACTAGATAATGTGGCAAAAACACTTTTAATTGATTACATTTCTCAATATATGCTCAGTAAATGTTTACTGAGAATGAGAATCAAGTGCATGCTTTCATTCATCGCTGTATCCCCACTCTGCCATAGACCACTCCGTACCTAACTGTACAGCATTAGGATTCAACAAATATGTGTTAAATATTTAAACTATTGCTTTGTGTATGTATACTTTTATGCTAGATTCTAAAATTGAATGTCACTACATTAATGATAATGATTTAAATTGAAAATTATAGACTATAATATTTCAATAGTCACATCTTTATATACTTCTTACTTGTATATGCAAAAATATACATTTGTTCATCTAATTTCTGAATCTGTTAAATAACTAAATTATCTGGGAAAGAAATGAAACTATATTCTGGGACTACATCTATATTCAGGATCAAGTTGCTTTATCAACTCAAACACATAAATATATGGCATTTATGGAGGTATGAGATTTCCAAACATAGCTAAAAATATATTTGGATAAACTTATTTTTGCTAAGATTTCAAAGATTAATTATATGGCTAACATATACCTCTGGTGAAACATTTTGGATTACTGGGAGCAAAAATAACAGTGACTGAATTATTTTTGAAATGAATGTACAAGCTTAATTTTTGTTCCCAGAAAGAAAAATTATAACACAACTCTCACTTTCTAAGAAAAACCTATGATAAAATATGACAAGATATAGGATACATATTTTAAAAGTTATTATATATATATATATATACACATATATGTGTGTGTTTATATATATATATATATATATATATATATATATATATATAGAGAGAGAGAGAGAGAGAGAGAGAGAGAGAGAGAGAGAGAGAGAGAGAGAGAGAGAGCGCCAGACATATATAGTCCTTAAGCAAACCTAAGGTATAGGTAAAAATTAATTTATAAAATAAGTTAGTGATCCAGTGTTTATGCTTCTAGGATCTACTATAGGGTTAATTTAAACAAGAGGTAATCCCAAGTCATTTAAATATAACTCCTTTGCTCCAGAGACAACTTTCCAGAAATACTCTGTCATCACCAGAGGTGTACAAGTAAAACCGAACTCTTATCAGGAGAATTCTTGTTCAGACAAAGTAAATAACAGCAATTTCCTTAAGATTCTTGGATTTTATTATCATTAGCTCCTTGAGGGCAGACCTTGTGTCTCATTTACTTAAGAGATGCTGGACACATCATAGAACTTTAAAAATGACCTGTCAGAACCAGCAAATGGAATGTCTGTATGAGCTGCCTTATAGTTATGTTGTGAGATAATAGTTGAAAATATGTCGATGTGCTGTTCCTTTTTTGTAGTACCTGCAGAGACATCCATTGCCTAGGGAAGTTTTTGGATTTTTAAAGGTGAAAAGTATAGAGAAAGAAAGTGTCACTATTCAGTATTTGACTTCCAAAATAGTCACCTGAAACCTTTTTCAAAGACAATACTCTTGAAAGCCAAAGCATTTAAGTGAGAACTAAAATGTTAGAGAGGTTAGAAATTTTGGAAAAGGATTTTGTGTCAAAAAAAGAAAGCCCTAAAGAAGCAAAGCATAAAATTTATTCACAGGAAATAGATCAGAAGAAACATAGATGAAAAGCTAAAGGACCCTACCCAAATGGGAAAATTAAAGTTGCTCTGTCCAGGAGAGTAAAGAAAGAGAGGGCGCTAGGAGGACAGCCAGGAGAATGAGAGGACCTGGATTATGTGAGGAGGCAAAACACAGGGCCTCCTACCTATCCTCTGCCTGAGCCTTGAGAAAACCAGGGTAACACCCACAGGCCACCCTTTGTCATTCCAGTGAGTGCCCATGTGGTCTGGGTTAGTCGTCTCTCTAATGTGAGCTTTCCTTCTCTTTACCAAAGGACAAGGGCATCTTGTCAACAGTCGCCTGAACACTGCCCATCAATTACTCAGGAAAAATGGTGAGCAACTGCAGTTGGTTGGCAGCCTCTAGAATTCCCTGGGTAAAATTCAAAACTGGTCCCCACACGTGGAAGGCAAGGGGAGGCCAAAGAAAGAGTCAGCCCACTCTAGATTGGTAGGTAGAAGATTTAATAAGCAAGGGAACACAGATCTGAGGGTCGTCCTGGGTGCCAAGGGACAAGTAGATCTCCTCACCCACCTACCAGAATCTTAAAAGTTTATAAAGAGATCTTAATGAGGTTCAGGCACATACTCAGTCCGGGTGGTCTAAACAACACATTACTCTCTCAAGTCCTTGAAATGGCTCCTAGTGTAGGAATGGTGGGCAGAACATATGTTCAAAGGACAGGAAATGGGGCAAGGAGCCTCCAAGTGCCTGAGTCCATCTTGTGGCTCGACCAGCAGTCACATACTCTTGATGACCTCCTCCAACAACTACGGTGAAAAGATTTGCTCAGCCTACAAACTACATTTATAACACCCTCTCCCATGGCCTAAGATATCCTAAGCCCTTAAAACAGACATAGGAACTCTGAAATCTCAGAAAGAACATTATGAAAGAGACAGCTCCTAGCACTTACACTCGATCAGAACCAGTTTGAGATCCTCCCTCACTTCATACCACGGCAGGGTGAAACACGTTTATAGCACACTGTTATTTGGACAGACATCTCCAAGTCTCATATAATCTCTGCAGATCTACAATTCTATCATGCTTTATTAAAAATTGTAATATAAAAGCAGTAAAAATACTTTTTTTTCTTTTTAACATAAAAAAATTCACAAAATACCGTAGACAAAGAGAGGGCAAATTTAAAAAATGAAGAGGTGAAGAGAATTTATGTTAGAACTCGTCAGATTACAGAGATTGTCTCGTGCATCAACCACCTTACTTTACAAATGAGGAAAGCAAAGCACAGAGAGGTCCATCAACTTTCCTAAGGCCTAGTGGAAAAAGTGAGATGAACTCAAGAATCCACTCCTCCCTGCCACTTGTTAACTGGATTTTGAAAACTCTTCATTTCTTTGTATCTTGTTTCAGTCTGAACTATATTATCAGTTCAACTGCAATCTTTTCATACTATGTTAATTCTAATTTGCTACATCAAGATAAAACCTAATACCAAGTTCTTTGGAGTTTAATGGTGAGACTTTTCTTTTCAAAACAGTCTCTATCTTTGTCCTCCCTTCTCCCTTCTAGGGTGACATATTCTTTGATTTCCCATATGCAAATTTCCTTTAACTGTAACTCAGACACTTGTTTTTTTATGACGGTCCCATATGAGGTCACTCCATTACCCCATCTGTCTCTAAAGAACCTCTAGGCTTTTTCCCTGAAAATTATTCAGAATCATTTAACAACTTTAATTTCTAATAGTGCCATTCTAGAATTCAACTGATACATCTTAAATGTAATCAACTTGCAGTATAACATAAATATGCACATGCCATTTCATAATTTATAAAGGGACTTTGTGTGTATTACTTTTTTCTTTATACATACGTAGTCACACATATTACACTATTTTTAAAATATAGCATCTAGAGCTCAGAAAATTAATCCTTGTTGAATGTTAAGTTGAAGAGCAAGGTCCGAAATACAGGTGTCTCTGATTCAAAATTTCTTGTTCTTCTCATTAGGTTACACCTTCTTCAGAAAAATTGCTAGGTCTGGCCCTTATTTCCCTGGGGAATGAGAGCTCACAAAGTTTGAATAAATTTATATGCAAACTTCTGATTAGGGGAATGAGCAACCTAACTATGATAGCAGTCTACTGCTTCTGATTAGGAATGGGAGAGCAAGTCATATCTGGTGGTCAACATTGAACAATCTGTCATTAGTAGAGAAAGGGAGTGATATGCAGTGGCTCAAAAACGCATTGAGGCCAGGTAGGAAAGGGATGGACAGGTGTCATGTACGGGTGAGCCAGGGTTAGAGAGAACCATCAAGGCTGGTCTTCAGTGCGGTGGAAGCTTGTAGGGGAGAAATGAAGCAGGCCACTGTGTACCTGGGGGTGGCCCTTAGACATGGCCCCAGGGTGCCCGCAATCTCCTCAGTGCTTCCTCAATTGGCTAGGAATAGAGCGGAGTATAAAACAGACTTTGTTCTTCAAGAAAGGAAATGACTTGAGAACCCAAAGGGACTGTATTTTCTGGCCTAACCTGTGACTTCACTGAGGTTTAGGAGGAATGGCTGTGTTGGAGGAAGCACAGTGGGGAGCAGAGTGTGAAGCCCCATACACATCCTTCCTGACATGTAACAGTTGGTGAATTTACCCACTGTGGGACTAACTGCCTCACACGGGACAGAAATCAGAGGACCCATTCAGAAAGAGAACAATGGCACTTTTTCTCTCTGACAATCCCACAATCTCTCCTTTTTCCTGAAATCTAACTTTATATGTTCTAATACTCAAAGGAAATGCACCCAGAGAATTAAAAACTGCTTTTAATAGGTGTAGTCCCATTAAATGGTTTCTGCCACCATTGAGGTAGAATAGGTTTGAGTTTCACATCAGAATAGTCCAGAAAAAGAAACTATACATTTTCTAAGGCTGTGTGATTGAGTCTCAATTCTCATTCTGGACTTTATGTTTTCCTCAGACCAAAAGATCAAAGTAGATTTATTATAGACCCTCAATGTTTCATGCATATAAACAAATCAAAAAGAGAAAATATTTTCTTTTCCCTCAAGAAGTTTTAAAGAAGTTTGTACTTAAATCTTAAAATACATTTCCTCCCAGTGTTTGAATTAGTTATTGATCTCCCCCAACTGGAGATTCACAACATTGCAAGCCATTCCTGATACCAATCATGATTTAAACTAATGTGTATAAACAGTGTTTGATTTTATTTCTGATCTTCATAAAGAAAAGGACCTCATTAGAGGTTTTCAAGACTCTGAGTTTTTCTATTATTATTCTTTTCTTTGATTTAATGTATAATTGATCTATTAATCCTTTAAATAGGATTTTCTGAACACTGTCATGTACAGTTTATGCTAAACTTAAGAATACATATGGAAATTTTTACAATTTTGAACTTGTGATTACAAATGAGACTTTGAAAAATTGAAGGGAGTCCCAAGGAGGGACTCTGGGGACTGCATCTTGGGAACAACAGTTGAACTAATTACAAATGTAGTTCCATACTAATTACAATATTTAAACAAATTACAAATGTTTAGCCTGAATAAGAAAAAACTAAGAGGTGCTAAAGTGGCTCTATTCTTATATATTTTCATACAGGTTAACAGATGCTATACAGATCTTGTACTCAGATCAATTTTAAAAAATGTTCAAAGACCAAGATTTGAGCACAAGTAGAATTGTGAGGCTCATGCTGCAACAAGCTTTCCTTCCTAGAGGAATGTGACAGGAGCTTGGTCATATCGGTAGCAGAATCTATAAAATGATTCTACGCAACAAGCAGATGTATAGATGTGTCATTTCGAAGGTCTCCATAATTGTGATTCCTTGTCATGATTATTTATGGTTTAATAAACAGACACAGAAATCATAGCCACACAGAATACAATTAATTAATTAGCTTCAAGTGTGATCAGCTGTTCCTTTTAAGAATTTGAAGACATCTATAAACATCATTTAAATTGCACCATTTATTTTTTATACCGCTCATCCAAAATACCTAACCCTTTTAAAAATCTATGATTAAATTCCATCTGCCTTCTTTGCATGTTACTCAAAATAGTGAAGCCTATTTTATACTTTTTTTTTCTTCCTCATAATAAATCCTGGAATTATAGAAAGAACAAAAAACTGTGTTCGCTGACCACCAGATGGTGAGTGTTGTTTGGGTCATCAATGGGTACATGTCTTGGTTAGAGTATATTCTAATATATCATGCTGCTAATTGAAATATTATTTCAAAACACTGAGTTAGATGTGTTCATACCCTTCCAATGGAGAAGTATCTTTGCCCATTTGGCAACATCCTTTCTTTTATGTAGAGAATGAATCTGTTTTTTGGAAACCATCCTAATCCAAAAACTATTTCCGAGAGGTAAGAAGTTTCTCAACATTTCCCAGCATTTCTCCAGCTCAGAGAAGTCAGAAAGAAACAGTGTATGAGTGCCACTAGACCATGTGCCTACTTTGAATCATGAGACAGTCTAATGGGCCTTTCAGAAAAGCCTAAAAATGAGCCACTCTAAACTGGTAATTAGCAGATTATCAATATACACTATTTTTTTAAATTAATTTTAAGCCCCAGAGGGCTTTTGAATGGTTGAGTAGCCCCATTACTGAGTGTTTGAATGCTACGGTTATTAGATAAATTTTTAAATTAAAAAGACAATGGAGAGCTCTACTGATCAGCCGTATATTAGTTCCCCAAATTGTTTCTAAGCCTTTGAAGTTACTCATTTAGAATGGCTTTCAAGTCAAAATGGCCATTCTTTAGCAAATACAGATGAAGTCTGCATGACTCCTTTGAAGTTTGACTGCTATTCCCATCTCTAAACCATAAGACATCTGTGGAAGCCACTACCAAAAGTGTTAACACCACTGGTTTATTTAATAAGGACTGACTCATTTCCAAGGTACTTAATACACTGGGAATACTCAAATTAAACTTAATGCCTTACAAAATGGGTTTTGAATATAAAAAACACTGAATTGATTTTAAAGTAATGACACCTTGACTTTCATTGCCCTTCTATCATCAATGAACTGCATGATTCTGAACAAGCCATGACCTCATCCTTCTAGGACTCAGCCTCTTCACCTTTATATTATCAGATAGTCCTCATTTTTAAATAAAGTTATAGGATTCTATATGCTACAAGCAAACTAGAAAACTGAACAAATTGTGATTTTTTTAAAAAACAAGTATTACAATTATATCTCCATTTCAAAAAAATTATCAATGGTCGATTCATAATCTTAACTCATGTATTATTCCATTGACTCAAGATATGGAAGAAACATCTAGAACTTTTTAAAAAGTCAAGAAAAAAATATTACACTGTGCTTCAAATTAGTTCATTGTTATTGGTTTATGCTGTTAGATTATAATTTTAAATAAATAAGGCTGTGCTTTATAGATGCTTTCCATTCTGACGGTGCTATATGGTCTTTCTTCAGTGGATTCTGATTAGTAGAGACTGATCTGAAGCCAAATAAAATGCTCTGCCATTATCCCAAAAACTTCCTCAATAAGAATGACAGTTTATACAAATAAATTTATATCTATTCCCACTGCTACAGTAAAAGCAAATTTTCTTATAAAGGACAACCTATGAATTTAGCATAATTTTAATCCCAGATACAAGTATAAAGAAGAGAAATGCCCCCCTCCACACACACACACACACACACACACACACGCACACACACACACACACACACACACACACATCCTTCTCCAGCACTGGCTTTGTATCCTGGTAAAAATGTTGCTGAATGCCTAAGGTGAAAATAAACTCACCTCTGATAAAAGTAGCAGTTTGAATAAAATGAAGTGATGGCAAGTCCAAAATAGATGTGTAGCTTCTATAAAACTGTTCTAGCTCCACAAAATGCTCCCTAGTTTTTGTGTCATTTCCCTAAACAGCTATGCTTCTTCATAAGCACAGAGGAAAAAAACCTTAGCAAGATTTGAAAAACAGAAACAAAAACAAAAAACTAGCCTTAAATAGTAAAGATGCTTAAAATGTTCTGACTAGGCCTGTGAGAGAGCCACTTACTCCACAGCCACATTCTTCCCACCAAACCCAAGGCTTAAGGTCAGCTTCAAAGGCTAAGAGGGCATGACATGATAATCAATACTGAGTATATACTGTGTGCACGTCTATGCACTTTTCATTAATTATCTCATTTAACCTTAACAACTGTGATGCTAAATTTTGTATGTCAACTTGACTAGGCTAAGGGATGCCCAGATGGCTGGTAAAACATTATTCCTGGGTATATCTGTGGGAGAGTCTCCAGAAGAGATTACCATCTGAATTAGACTAAGAAAGAGCCTACTCAGGAATGTGGGCAGACATCATCCAATCTAAACAGAACAACAACAACAACAACAACAACAACAACAACAAAGAAAAAATAGAGGAAGGGAAAATTTCCCTCTCTGCTTAAGCTGAGATGTCCATCTTCTGACCTCAGACATCAGAGCTCCTGGTTCTCAGACTTTTGGACTCAGACCAAGATTGAACACCACTGCCACCTCCCTTCCATTCTCAGGCCTTCAGACTCAGACTGAATTACACCACTGGGTTTCCTGGTTTTCCAGCTTGCAGACAGTGTATCACAGATTGTGGTACTTCTCAGCCTCCAAAACCAAGTGAGCCAACTCCTATAATCTCTCTCTCTCTCTCTCTCTCTCTCTCTCTTGCTCTCTCAATATAGAAGGGTAGAGGTAGAGACAGAAGTAGAGGCAGAGATAGAGATAATAGAGATAGAGATGATAGAGATAGAGAGAGAGAGAGAGAGAGAGAGAGAGAGAGAGAGAGGGAGAGGGAGAGGGAGGGAGAGAGAGAGAGAGAGAGAGAGGAGAGATAAAGACAGAGAAAGAGAGAGAGATACTTTCCTCTTGGTTCTGTTTCTCTGGAGAACTCTAAATAATACAACAACTTTAGGAAATAAAATTGATTATTAACTTCAATTTATAGCTGAAGAAAAACAGGCACATGTAGGTTCAATAATGTACCTTTTGTTCACAGAGTGTCACACAAAAATTAAGAATTCAAATTCAGACAGTCTTACTCCAAAGTCCTCATTCTTGCCCAGTAATGATAAAGTAAAACAATGGTAACAATTAATACTACCATTAACCACTACTGAGAGCCTATCATTACATGGCATGTACTGTATCTTTTCTCTTTCAAGTCTTTATCCTTATAAACAAAGGGATAGAACTCTCTTTAAACTGATTCCTAGAGGTTAAGCAAACAGCCTGATATCACACAGCTTCTAGATGAGATAGCATGTGTCTAAGCTTCTGCCTTTAAAACATTGTCCTACCCTGTTCTACAGTATAGGGACTGTCATAGTCTGTAGCTGCAAAGAAATTGAGGGGCGCTGGGTAAAGTTCTAGGTGGCTAAGAACTAAGCATCCACAGAAAATGGAGAGAGTCAGTGTAAACCAATATAAAGGAAAGAAAATGGAAGCAGAGATATAAACTAAGCAGTTTGACAGTTGAGACAAACTCAGTTCTGCTCTTAGACACGAAAAAGACCTCTTTCCAGACATGTCTCGCTCCACATGCCAAGAGGACTTGGCTACAAAAAGCCCAAATTCTCTCTCCTAGACCATATTTTGTTTATGCAGGACTTCAGAATTCCCTGCCCAAATGCCCTTCCTCCCTGGATCCAAACTCCCTAGCACCAGCCACACCAGTGACATGCATACCCAAAGGCTAGCCAAAGGCAGGTTCAACTGATATAGATAGAGTTTGGACTTACAAACTGGGATCTGTCATTGTGTAGAAAAAGAGCTGGAGATGGAGAGAAATCTGGCAAGCGATGGGTAAGGGCTACGGCCAAGGGATGGCTCTCCCTACACCACCAGGTTTCAGCACAAAAATATGATAAATCCAAAACTTTTCAATTTGAATCTGGCTTTTTAGAAGAACATGAAATTATATTTGTCAAGGAAGAATGAGGGACCATATCTTATATAAGCATCCTTGAGCTTGATTTACAACTTTTAGAGACCTATGTCCTTTCGATCCCTGTACTCTTGCCCTGAGTCCCACAAATGCCAAGAGCAGACCCAGGCGAGCTCCTTCCTTATCCTTTTGTCTCCCTCTAGGGATAAATCTTCAGCTATGAGCTCACTGTAAATATTCAACTGATAGTGGTTAGCCAACTTACTCAGTGGCTCCACTGAGGAAACATCAGAGTCTCATTAACTCTCAGGTACAGATGACT
Source organism: Cynopterus sphinx (assembly GCA_030015415.1). NCBI lineage: Eukaryota > Metazoa > Chordata > Mammalia > Chiroptera > Pteropodidae > Cynopterus > Cynopterus sphinx. The sequence continues at coordinate 124,235,394 of CM057383.1, forward strand.
TCTAATCATCTCACTCCTCAGTCTATGCTGAGAACAAGGGGGAAAAAATCACTTGGTGTTATGTAGGGATTGCCATTTACATGACACTTCATTGTATATTTCATGGGAAACAGCTGTTTCATTGATTTATTCCAAGGTTTGCTAGCTTGACATATAAGATTATGATGTGCTGTCTACATAATGCCAGAACAACCAGATGATTTAATCAAATTCAGTCCAATAAGCAATTTACTTTGAAAGAGAAATTAGTCTACTTTCTTTGTTTCCTGTTTTTAATTGTTTTTCTCAGCTATCAATTCTATTAAATCAACAGGGAAATTATTTATCCCCACTCTCGCCCTCTCCATTCCAGCCAATACAATTCACATAGCAATAATAATAATAATAAAAAAGAAATCCAGGTACAAATTCAGGCTATTATTCAGTCAATGTTGGTTCCACTACTTACCTTCATCAAGCATCTAAGCTGATATTCCATATTGATGAGACATCTGTATGGGAGTGCTACATGGCATGGGTCAGAATGCCAAAGCCAATGAACACCCAAAATGAGTGGAATGGACACATACTCTACGAAAGAGTCTTTGATAAATGTGGCTGACTGTGCTTGACTTACCAACTCAGTGACTGCCTCTCGTTCTGACATGTGCACACTGACAAAGTGCCTCCATATCACGTTCCAACTAGCTTCCCGCATTCCACCACTGGTTAAGCCTAGGAAGAGGTTAAAAAAAAGGTGATCTTATAGCAATCATTTGTACCATCACTTGGTGTCCACGGACCACATGCCTCAACCCGTTTCTTGCTTGGAGGAAAGGGATGGGATGTCACGCAGTAGGAGATATATAAACAGATTTTGAGATCACTGACAACCACACAGTGGCATATTAGAAAACTGATCATCTAATTGAAACCCACACGAGACTATACCTAAGTCATTTTCCATAGGTGGCTGTCAGGAGCAATATAGAGCAATGGGAAATCATTAAAGAGGTAGCCACAACAGCCTTGGAGAAAGTGCCTGCTGATTTGGGGAAGGCACCTTAGAAAAGTGATGCTTCTCCATTTAAAGACCAACTCCTCTGGTTGTAGAAAGCAAGTTATTTTCCAATCTAACATATAAGTCACTTGGGTTATAGTACAAATTTGGAAGGCTGGATGCAAAGAGTGAATTTTACTGATCATTTTCTTTTCCCAAGCAGCAAAGTCTCCCAGGATTGCTTTGTTAAAACACAGTAGATCACAGCTTGTGGTAGATAAGGCCATAGCCTAAGCTAAACAATTTCATTAAGCACATGCTGACTTAGCCCAGATTGTTCCCTTCGGGTCCTGGATTCTACAAGGAATTGAATCATCCTCCATCATAATTACCAGAAGTGTCAGAAGCAGCTGTTGCCTCCTCCCCATTGCTCCGGCCGGACAGCAGACAGCCTGGGGGTTCCATCAGCTTACAATGATATGCTTCATTTGCGTGTGCAGGCCTGTGCATTCCACTGCCTGAGCCAGGAACCACTACCTGCCCACTCACTGCTGAATATGGTGTGGAAAGTTCTCTACTTTCCACAGCAGAAAGTAGCGAAGCATAGCGAAGACAGGAAAGGTACCCCGACTAAACACAATAAACTCACAAACACCAACTTTCACTGAGACATGACTATGGAATACTACTGTTAATGTCAGTCATCAGTTATTCAGCCTCACTATATGCCAGGTACCAAGCTAAGCACTCTATGTACATTATGTCATTCATCCTCCAAAAACATCTCCAAGATTAAAAAGCTATAAGGTTGTTCATCAGAGCAGAAGGGAAAGGAAAACAGGTATACTCTTTTTTACAGAGAGTCTATAAAAATAAGAAGGGAGAAAATATTGATCCACTGATTCAGAAGTTCCAGACTGAGGGAAGATAATTACAGGCAATCTCTAAGCATTTCTGATCACCTACTGTTTGGCAGGCCCTGCACTAGATGCCAGGGACACCACAGAAAAGAGTGACATGGACTTTGCACGAGAGGAATATAAAGAAAGTAATTTTTAAAGAGTGTTTTGAGGATGAGGAGGGAAACAGTTTGGTACAGAGTGAGGAGAATAAAGGGGCTAGATAGGCACTGCAGAATCCTCATGGGAGAATTTTAGTCTAGAGATAAAACTACCTCTGAGGGGGTGGGGTGAGAGATTATTAAGGACAGACAAGAAAGCCAAGAGAACTGAGGTTTTATAACAGTGTATTTCCACAGACCCACATTAGAAGAGAATTAAGAAAGAGCCCCTGGCTCATCAAAGACTTATGCCTCTATGATTGCTGCAGAAAATAACCACCAACTTACTATGAATGAGTCGCAATGTTTTGGAGGGCAAACAACTTGAGAATCTGATAAACAATATATACCTTCTAATGAAAATAACTGCACATACAGACAAATGTATACACACAATTTGACATAAATTCTCCAAAGTTTATTCGTGTTTTAAGACCTCTAAGACTAGGACCCTGAGCTAGGACAAAAATGTCCTTAAGACAGCTCTCAAAGGGATTGAGAATAGTCCAAGTTGCAAGAAGGTGTGAGACGCATGAAGAGAGCCACAGCCACAGATCTTACACAGTAGGTAATCCAGAGCATTCTGGCCAGGAATAAGAGATCCAGACACGATCTGCTGATTTAAGAGGAGAGAACAGCTTTGGGATGGTCTGGGCAAGGGGCTGCTTAAGGAGCTGTTAGAAAACAGTGTTTATTCATGAAGGATGCTCCGCATGCCTCCCACCAGATGTGAGTCACTGTAAAGGCAAACAGGAGCATCAGTCCTTCTTTGCAAACACCTGAGGAAAAGGCTAAACTGCAAAGTTCTTGTATATACTCTCTGTGTATAACACAGGAAGAGATGTAAGAAGACCTGAAGGAGCTGCTGTCTCAGAGTCTTGCGAGCTGAATCAGCTATATACACCCTAAATGTAACCTCATCCATGAGTTCCCACTGAAGGGTGTTGGACAAGAGAAAACAATAACAAAACAATTCAGTCATTATGACAGTTGGTATGAGATTATTACCCCAATTTTAATGATGAGGAACTAGCCTGCCTGAGGCTATATAGCTAGAAAATGACAAGCTGAGGAAACCCAGATCCCTAGGTCTCCAGAACCTGTCTTCATAGTCACTGCCCTCAATATATTGTCTCCCAGGTGAAAAGGGTTTTAAGCAGGTGAAAAATTACACGGAAAGGAGAGGGTAGGACCAGAATCTCACTCAGAAAACATCTGCCTTCCTCAGTGTCTGCTTCTTCCATGAAATAGACATGCTGGGGACAATTTTCCTGCTCTAGTTCCTCTCTTGCACCTTTGCCACAAATATGCCCTATGGCAATACAAAACAGGCTAGAATGCTACCTTACTGTGGACCATTTTGTTCCTGCTTCATGCTCTTTCTTTTCCTTTACAAGGAATGCTTATTGTTGATGCAGAAATTCAATTACTGTTTGGATTTATTTATTCATTAGTTTGATGTATGGTACACACCATTCAGCGCTACACTCCTAATGATGTCACTGTATCTGATAGAGGGGGACAGTTTATACGTTCAGGCTAGACATAGATTAAGCTGACTCAAGCCTAACAATCTTATATTATCACCTCCAGGACGCTGTGCCAACCACATGACCCATTCTTTATGTTGCAGTATGCGCTGATCAATGGTGACAACAAATATTGTGGCTGCAGGAAGAGTGACTGGAGTAGGAAGTGTTCTCCCCTGGGGTGCCATTCTCATTTGGCAAATGAAACAGAAATGGCCTGATTCAGCACTTGAATCCTCAGGAAGAGGTGACCTCTCTGCTCAATGAGGCTTGGGTCAAGTAGATCATTTTACTTCCAAATAGCGGGTGGGCACAGTTACAATACCACAATTTAGGCCAAAAGTAGGAGAAAAATTCTAATTTCATTTAAGTTGCCTTCCCATTTATGTAGGGCCTTGTCTACTTGACTCCCTTTACATTTTCCCTGGAGCCTATGGTGCATTTCTGTCTGAATTCTTGGTACAAACAGACTCGAGTATGCTGATCATCGATGTCAGTGTGCAATTCATTAGGTGTCAGACACAGCAGTCTGAGGCAGGCAGAGGTGTCACCTAGAGCCATTTATATAGAAGTAATACTATGAAAAGGGGGGGTACAAATTTTAGAATCAGATATACTTGGGTTCAAATATCCATTCCAACGCTTACTATGAGACCTTAAGCAAGTCACTTAATTTTTTTTTTCTCTTATAAACTAGTGACAGAATCTACCCTGGATGGAGTGTATAAGGATTAGAGATATGCACAGGTAGGTGTTCAATCATTCATTGTGATGATGACAATTCCACAAGGAACCATCAAGAGCCATTACAAAAAGGAGACATAAATCTGTGAAGTCTAGGAGACAAATCAGAAATGTGAACCAAGGACCATAAATCAATGAGTAAAAAAGTAATAAACCAATAATGATTCACAGAAATAAAGGGGAGGGCAGTTCTTTTTAATCGCCATTCATGGGGCGGCTCATTTGAAGGAGCCAGAGCTCCTGGTGTTCTATCTCTCTCCCAAGATGTTATCAATGAACTCTGACCACTGTGTCTGGAAAGCTGACCACAGCCCTGGAAGCAGTAGTCTTTCTCCTTCTCTTGAAGGCATAGCTCTTTATTATGCTGAAATTAGGAAAAGCAAAGAGGCAACATAAATATGACTGTTGTCACAAGTTTTCCTGCTAATTTTCTGAGGTTTTAGCCATGGCTTAAATAATTCTTGCTCTAATTTGATATTTTTCAAAATCCTTTTTTGGTCAAAATGTATAATTTTATGCTCCTATAGTATAACTCTTAGTTTTGTTTAAGCCAAAAGCTTTTTCTCTTCTTTCTATCTTGCATAATACCTGCTTGTAATATAACTCCTGTTACATGGTAATCTCTAGTTGCACCTCTGTTCATCCATGAGACTGTAAATTCCTTAAGGGCAGAGACAGGATTTTATTTCTTAAAGACCTAGCCTGCTTCTTAAGATAAAATATTTGTGCAATAATGTGATTGTTATCATTATATGAGTGGATTTTATGAACCAACACACAGCAACATTGTGAATAGAAGAGTTTATGACCTAGTTTCCTTTTTCAAGGCAAATGTCTAAAATTATCTTCATAATAAAAAACACTCTCTGGATTATATTAGGGTAAAAATGTTATCAACTTGGTCGTTACTATCAAGTTAAACTCTGAGAATTAAAATTCTGCTTTCAAGAAGATAAAAGCTACAGTGTTTATTATAAGCACAGTTTTACAGTATGCTTACAGTGGAAGAATCCACATGAATTATCCAAAAATATCTGAACAATCTAGCATTCATTTCCTCCTAAAATGTTTTTTGTGTTTTGCTTGCAGTTTCCCTTATCATTATCACTTGCAAGGAACAACTCAATCTCAAGCTAAACTATAAAATTCTAATTTGTTGTAAGGCTACACATTGCATCCCTAACCAAAACTGATCATCTTGAAATTATACATCAATCGAACACGAGATGAATTAATAGTAACAATAATAGCTATCATTTGTTAAGTGAATAGTACCTGCATATTCATCCCTTGACACAGATTACCTCATTTTCTTTTCAAAACTATCCTCTAAAATAACACTTCTAATATCTCCAGTTTACAGATAAAGAAATAAAACACAAAGAGGCTATGTCAGTTATCCAACAGGCATGCGGATGTGTTCAACCCAAGTCAACCACCATAACTGGGGCTGAGAAGAAATATTTAGAGAACATGCATGACTGGCAATGGGCTGGTAACCAAATTTATTTATTTTGGAGGAACTCTTTCAGCTGTAGCATTCGATATCATTTTCTCATGATGCTCTATCTTGGAATTTGCATATGCTGCAAGAAATATTCCTTAGCTAGAAGCAAAGAAATAACATATTTTAATCTAAATCAGTGGCACATCATTAGTTATCATTGCATTTGTCTATGAATACCATAAGGAACCAAATTTCTTAATTTCCAAGATTCCTAGACAGCTTTCAGGAGAAATACACCAGAGAGAAACATAGTATAAAAATGGGTAAACTCCCAGACCATGCTTCGAAGGGAGGTGCTACTATTAGACAATCAGGGAATAAACACTGTTCTTGGAAAGTGGAAAGAATACCATACTTTATACCTAGTCCATTCATTTTTACACACATGAATATCATCATTTCTTAGTTTGTACATTATAGTCCCAAAATCTTAAGGTGATCATCTTTGATACTGAGCAAAGTTTATTGTTGCTCTGAGGATGCTGATAAGTGAATCTGGTTGCCGGAATCCTATTTTTCTATAGAAAGGTGACACACTGTTGGCCCACGGTGAATCTCAACAATTACAGTAAGTCCTCCCTTAATATCATCCATAGTTTCTGTGACTGTAAGTGAAATGACATATAACTGAGACCTAATAAACAAGGCTAATTGAAATAAACAAGAGAGTTATGATCTGATAGTACCTCATCACAACAAAAATATGTTGAGTGAAACAATGGTATTTAAAGATTGCTATTCAAGGACCTGCTGCTGTACATTGCTTTCCTGGTTATGAAAATGACTCTTGATCACTCAACAGTTCCTCAGAGACTGCCTGGCATCAACCACGAAAAGAAGAAAATTGGAGCTAATGGGATTAAGCCTGGAAAAATGGCTTAATTCACCCAAGCTCTGATAATCCAATTTCAAAAGAGATAAATGTGCCAGAGTGGAGGAGAAGGAGGAAGGGAAATCAAAGCTGTATAACAAAACTATTTCTTTGTATTATTATCCCCTCATAAACCTCCCTTATCCTAACACCCTTATATTCTTTCAAATTTTCATAATCAACTTAAAAATTAGCAGAAAAAATTATCCGAGAAACCCCTACACATGAAATAACCCTAAATTCTGTCCCTAATTTAAGCCCATGTCTAACTTAACCTAGTTCTCAGTATAAAACATTAGAGCAAAAGCTTCTTATTCCTTTTAGATAAGTGCTCATCCCATGTCACCGATTAGCACCTCACTTTCTGCCTCACTGACCTGGTAGACTGTGCTCCTTGCTTTCCTGACAGTGTCCCCCAACCGTGGATGATTCCTTAGGGTCTACTTCCAGATCTCTTGTCTACTCACAGGGATAGGACACAATGACATTAAAACCTTGAACGACCAAGTAAAAATGATGCAGATGCCCAATACCAAAGTCAGCCCAGGAGGTAATCAAGGAGTTGCCTGTTATGTCAAAGTCATTAGTTGGATGTCAGAAGAGCAGATGTCATAAGTTCTGTGGAATGTATAGAACTGAAAGGCTAAACCAGTGCATATGAGGTAACAGAAAATGGAAATTCAAGGAAGAGATTCTGGCAATATAAAAATGTTGGCAGATGGTGTTTAATTACTAACAATAATAACAGTAACGCATACCATTTATTAAGTGCCTATTAGGTGCCAGACACTGTTAAGCTTTTTATATAGTTATATGATTTAATTCCTTCATTAGCTCTATGAAAAAGAAATTATTATCCTAATTTCATAAATGTAGAAACTGAAACTTAGAGATGAAAAAACATGTCCCAGGTCACACAGCTATTAAATGAGAAAAAGAGAAACCAAATCCAGTTTTGTCAGCCTCAAAAGCCCATTATTCTGATCACCATACAAAAATTCCTTCCTTATATTTCATACCACTGACTGTAAGGGTCTCCTTTAAAAAATATATTGTGGATTTTTCAGACAATGTTAGTATCTTAAATGTTCAAACACTTCATCTTAGCTGGACTCTTGGTCCAACTCTCTCCAAACCAGCTTGGTCCCATAGCAAGTGTATTTTTTGGCTTTTAGTTCTTTATTCAGAGGCCAAACCCAAATCCACATTCACATTAGCCAGTGCCATTTGCTCAGTGCAATGGGTCATTCCCTTTTCCCATTTCTTGGCTCCCATCAGAATCTTTATAGCATGTTATTTCTGGACCAGTTGTTCACTGTGACAGTGTGTAAAGGCTCAGAGCATCTGCCAGCTTCCTGCCAGATGGCTCAACTGTAGCGAATGGGCACTGACCTATGGACCATCAAGCGGTGGCACAATACTTCTCTGCTTAACGCATAAGCTCTTGCAGAATTTCATGTGGTGCAAGCTTGGGATTTGACTGATCTTTAGGAGATTCTAAAATCTCCATAATAATACTGATAATGAAAATGACAACAGTATAGCATTTACCAAGCACTTCTGGGTACTTACTACATGTCCTGCTCCAAGCATTTCAAATGTGCATTGCTTAATCTTCACAACAACTGAAGGAGGCAGGGATCATTATGGCCCTGTTTCACAAGTGAAGAAAATGAGGCCCAGAGAAATTAAGTTAGCCAACTCTACAAAGCTAGAAAATAGCAGAGCTGGGATTTGAACCCTGACTCTCTGATTTCAGAATTCCTGACTGTTACCTATACCATGCCTGGTAAAGCAGAGGTTTGATTTTCATTTGTTGCCATTTATTTGTCCCACAAAAGGGAGCTAAGACCCACAGCACCAAACAGGAGGAGCAAAGGCCTCTCATAAAAGCCTGGTTGATAATGGTTTATTCATAGCTGGAAAGAAAATAATAGGAACAACTAGCTCATTTTGAGCTCCTCCTTTGTGCAATTTATGTACATTTTGTCACATAATCTCACAATAACTCTATGATAGGTCTAAAAAATAAACCTAGATTTTGAGATGAGTATGACGTGGAAAGACACACTTAGTAAAAGACAAAGACTGTATCAGACCGTTACTACCATAGTAATGCTGCATAACAAGCCACATCAAAACTTACTAGCTTTAAACTGGTATTTATCTAGCTCAGGTTCTCTAGTTTAATACTTTGCCTTGGTTTGGCTGGGCAGTTCCTCTTTTTTCTCAGGATTCCTCATGCATCTGAGGTGAGCTGTGTATCCATCCAGTAGGCGGCTTTGCTGATTTTTACTGGGCATTCTCACCTCTGAAATTCAGCTGCAACAACTCTGCTGATTCAGCTCTGTTTACATGACAGAAGTAGAGTTCCTAGAGATCACACATATATGTGGAAGACTTCTTGATGTCCATGTCTTGAATTGGCACACCATGCTTTCTTTATCACTTTCTCTTAGACAAAGCGAGTTTCCATGCCAGCTCCAACTCAAGCATTGGAAAGGTGATGGACTGGGCTCAAAAATCATATTGCCAAGGGCACAAGTCTATGAAGGGAAGAACAACTGTGGTCTTTTTTCTACTCATCTGCTGCAAAGGCAAAATTTAAACCCCGTTCTAACTCTAGGGACCTTATCACTGTGCAAAACTATCTCTAATACAAAATTCAAGTTTGCATAGTCTTAAATAGAATGTTCAAAAAGTGTATTTATATAAAAGATGTCACACACACACACCCACACACACACACACACACACACACAGACCAACAGGGAATATCACTCAGCCACGAGAAAGAAGGAAATCCTGCCATTTGCTATATAAATTGACCTTGAGGGCATTACCCTGAGTGAGATAAGTCAGACAGAGAAAGACAAATATTCCATGATCTTACATAGATGTTGCATATAAAAGAGCTTAACTCATTGAAACAGAGAACAAAATGGACGTTACCAGGGGCTGCAGATGGGGTAACTGAGAAGATGATGTTTAAGGGTACAAACTTGCAACTAAAAGATAAATAAGTTTTAGAAATCAAATGCACAGTGTAGTAATTATAGTCAACAATACTGTATTATACACTTCAAGTTGCTAAGGGACTAGATTTTAAAAGTTTTTACCACCAAAAATGAAATCATAATCATGTGATGTGATAGAGGTGTTAGCTAAAGCTACTATGGTAACCAATTTATGATATATAAATGTACCAAACCAATATACTATATACCTTAAACTTATACAATGTTATGTCAGTTATATCTCAACAAAAATAAATAACATTTTATTCACTCCACTATTCATGCAAGTAAGATGTAAGGTGCTCCCTCTACTCCCCTAGCTTCAAGATGTTTTCTTTATATGTGTATATGTACACACACACATACATATACATACACACACAGAGATATACACACACACACACACACACACATATATATATATATATATACTTATTTTAATAGCACAAAAAATAATGTTTCCAATCAGTGCCCTTAGCATACTAATTATAGTTGTTTTAAGCTCCTAGTCTGCTAATTCAGTATCCCTGCCACAGTTGGATCTGTGTCTGATCCTTGCTTTGTCCCTTAAAATTGCGTTTTTACCTTGCAATTCTTTGTTGAAAGCAGAATGTAATGAAATCAGTAAAAGAACTCTAGTAAGTAGGCCTTTAGTGAATGGAAGAAACAAGGTGTGGCAGGAGGGGAAGCATTCTATAGTCCTGTAATTAAGTCCCAGACCCTTGCTGGGCATGTGTCCTTGGGCTGTGAACCACAAGTGCTCCTCAGTTCCATCTGCCCCTTCAGTGGAACAGGATGGCTAATGGGGGCTAGAGTTGACTATTTCCCTTCAGTTAGCTCTGATAAAACCCAATAGGTTAGGTTCCTAATAGTTTCTTTTGAGAATAGGCCTCATTAGGAACTGAATGCTCTGCATTTTTAAAAATAGTTCCTTTTTCTCTCCCCCTATCAGAGGAACAAGGGGATTTTCCTCCAATATTCAGTGTGACATCTTGGTAGAGTTCCTAGAGGTAAAACTCACAAAAGTGTGAGGACTCTCCTCTTTCTCTCTCATGGAGTTCTTAACTCTCCGATTTGACTTCACTGAGCCTTCAGCAGGTTGTCAATTATACTTCAGGTTTGTTACTCTGGTATTGGTTCCTGAGGTTTCTGTTCATGAGTTTCTCCTCTGGTAAAATATAATTTATCTGTATAACCTCTGTTTCTCCCATTTCAGGTGGTGGGGGTAGGGAGGAATAGTGGCTTGCTCTGGAAGATCATATCCCTGGAATATCTAAGAAGAGGGGTTGTTTTTTCAGTTTGTTCACCATTTCATTTCTTGTTATTACAGAGTGGTGACTTCCAAGATCTTTACATGCCAGGTCAGAAACCAGTAAGTCCTGGGTAGGAAACCAAAAGTTATCTTTTCAATAAACATTTATCAAGTTCCTACAACATACAAGGAACTAGTGAGCTAGACCTTTCAGTTGATTTGTTAGAAGAGCCAAAGAAAACAGGAAAGTGAAGGGTGCAAAGATGATGGTAGCTTCAAACAGGAAAGATTTCCATCTTGCAGGAATGAATTTGAAAGGGTGGACTATGTGTGCTTTCCGGAGAAGTCACCTGGTTTTAGAAGGAGCAATGAAACTAATGACAACTTTCACGAATGAAGCTTTATTTCAGGTCTTAGTGGAACTAAAACAGCACATTCTGTAGGGACTCAAGAAAGTTAAAACTCCTTGAGGCCGAAACAAAGAAGTACCAAAAATCTCATGAGGTTTCCAGTTTTCTGTCTCTCAGTCTCTATGTGTGCTAAGCTTTGAGCTGAGAGTTTCACAGATATACTCATCATTTTAACTTATATTTCATGTTCAAGAGCCACAGTGAGACAAGAGACAGCCCAAGAACCCAACTAACTAACATGTTAGTTTCAAAGTTTTAAATCCTCCAATCTCCCTGTGGCCTCAACTTGGACTATTCATTTCTTAAGAATCAAACAGGACTATTTTCTTAGCCTTTTTATTAAAAGCAAAACAACAAGCTAATTTTGTTTGGTTCACTTTCATTTTACTTCAGTAGTAGTAGCAGCAGTTATTGATTCACTAACAATCATAAAAAAAGTCAATCTTTAAAAGAAACACTCTAGAAATTTAAATAATAGACAGTAATCAATGAAAGAGATGAGACAATCAGCTAGCCAAGAAATAGGTCATTTTATATCTACGTTTGCTTTTCTCTTAAGTTTTTGCAAAGTCTCCTTTAGCTGACAAACAATCTTCATTTAAGGAAAGGAATATTTGTTTCAGGCAATGTTCTTATTCATGGAGGAAAAAGAAAGGTAAACTCAGAAGTAAAGGATACCCTGGGGAAATAGCATGGCAAATGTTTCTGCTCTCATTTATTATCATACATGAATAAATATGGGTGATATAGAACCAAGTAAAAGAAAAGATTCTTAGAATAATAATATGTGAAATCTGAATAGTTCCTCAATGATCAGCTAATCCAACTTCCATATTTTCCTGATGAGATCTGAGACCTAGAGAAGTAAATGTCCTTGTCCTAAGCAATGCAGGAAGGTACTAGCAGAACTGATGTTAGAACCAAAACTTAAAACTTCCTATTCAGTGTCCATTCTAATCAATGTGAAAGAACTCAAAGAATCTTCTTTTAAAGTCTGCCTCTATTTGTTCATGAACTTACATTCTCTTCTGTCAAGCTATCAGGTAAGAGCCACATTCTACCCTGTACTGACACATACACAAAAAATGACATATGAAGCTTTGGTACATCAGTATCATCTAAGGATGTGCATGATGGAATTTAGGGTATGTCAAAATTCAATGGGAAAATGTTTCCTTCTTCAGCAAAATGTAAGACTGAGCATTTTATTCAATTACAAAGATAGGTGACACACTGCAGTAGTATTTATTGGACTTGGTCACCATAAAAATCAGACATTTTTTATATCCTTCTACAATTTTTTTACATTTTGAAGTATCATTTATGTTCATAATGATTTTGAAATTATGATGCATATCAGACTTGCTCCTAGATATTAATATTTAATGTCTTCATAAAAAGGCACATACATTGCCATTTCATAAATGTGCTTTTAATATTTGGTCATCGGTTTCCATAGTAACCATATATAATTTATGAAGAGGCAATCATATAAAGTTATACAATCCGCTGCCAAAGATCTTCTGTATCACAAGATTCCTAAGAACACTGCTGGGTCTAGCTACCCCTTTGATTTAAACAGGATCCCAGAGCCCTATGGCAGGGGAAAACACCTTAAAATGTGTCCACAATTAGGAATGGACCAATATGTAATTCCTGAGACAAAATCAGTGTGAATAATTAAGAAGTCTGCTCAAATTAACCAAATTCAGCTTAAAGGCTTGACTGTTAGGGTGGAAGGCTGAGCTTCCGAATTTAAATTGGGACTGTGCTTGTCAACTCTTCTTGTGTAGCCCTTTCTGCTACCCTTCCTGCTTTCCCCCTATTTTGGGATGCAATGCTCAGTGAAGTAGCTCCACTGTGGGGCACCATGATAAAGGAGCTGGAGCCAAGAGGAAAAAAGTTTCCTATGATAAAGAGGATATCAGCAGCAGTATGAGCTGAAGCCTTGAGTAACTCAGAGAGGTGCAAGCCAAATGAGGGTAAGAATAGTGTGCACTATGGACTATAGTTAGTAGAACATCACCTAACATTTCAGCGGAAAGAAAGCAGCAGCATCAAATGTCACAGCGAGCACCATGCCCCACATTGCAGAGTGCATTAGTTAAGAACTCAGCTGCAGGTCCCAGACTGTCTAGGTTTGAAATGATTCAGCCTCTTCCAAGAGGTGTGGTGTAGACAAGTTACTTTGCCTTCTCATGCCTCAATTTCCCTGTCTGTAAAATATGAATAATAGCTATACCTACTTCATAGGGTTTTGTGAGAACAAAATGAATAAATGTGAGGAAAGTACACACACACACACACACATTTATTGGTTCAGTACATTATAAGTACACAATGAATGTTAGATATCAGTGGTAGCAATCACACTGAATATATACGTAGGACAACTGTGCTCTACAGCTCATTGTGGTATTAGGAGCATATTCAGGTACATATGTAAGAACCCTTGGAATCCTTAGGAATATCTCAGGAATGAATTTCTTGGAAATAACTTGACTCTCCAATAGTCAACTAGATGAGGTCTCAAGACCTCAAATTTGAGGTTATTATTAAAAAGGGTGAAGCATGAGACATAGCAATTTATCCTTCAGAATGATTCTGTTTGTATCTGTAATCCTTTCAGATAAAAAATAATGGCACTTGTGCATGCAATAAGAAAAATATTTATCAAGTTCCTGAATTACCTTCAATTTCAAAGACAAAATTTTAGTATCTTAAATCATATATTATATCCTAGTCACTTATACCTACAAGAAAGCACCTAGAACAAAGTCTGATCCATTGAAAAATATAATAAATGCCATTGAAGAAATGAAGAATAAATTCATTAGATTACTATCATTTGTGAAAGGTAAATCATATTGAATTCATGATACCTGTAAAATCTATATTATGTTTTGATTTTAATGCTATTGATGACATAGTATCATATACATTCTAATGATATATTGAAAATATATGCATTTATCTGGATGTTTTAAAAAGTGCCATTCATTAATCTGCTAATCCTTCTTTCCTCCTGCAGATGTTATATATGGCATAGTGATCTAGGCCAGGTTATTATTTCTGTAATTTTATTCTAATCCTGTATTCTCATATAACTTTGGTCACGATATTTTAGAGATTAGTTTCTCTAGAACGAGAACAATCATCCACACGCCTTTTATCCTCTAATTCCCATGGTAACTTCTGCTCCTTATTCATGTAAGAGTGACAGTAACAAGTCTAAACCAACCGTTATTCACATCTTGATTAAACGTCCAGGGAGACCCCAGTGTTTATAAGTGTGTAGGTTTGTAAATGGGATGCTTAATCTCCTTGGCTGTAGAATGCCTGACTGACTAGAAGATTAGTGGCTTTTATTTCTAAAACATTTGTGTGGTCAAGACAAAGTTGCAGCATCACTGGGAGAGTTATCTTCTATTATGTGTTATTTGAAATGGTCCTCTGGTCTGTTCCACAGTTTATGTCTTCCCACAGCCTCTCTCTCCCTGCGCATTGGCTCCAGCACCCTATAGGCAGCTAAGATACCCTACACAGATTCTAATGGGCTCCGGGCATCTTATCACTCATAAACTCAATCAGAATATTTTCCTTCTCCATTTACTCTTAGGGTTCTGCTATCTTTTCTTTGGAGCTCTGAAACATAAATTTGTTCTCTAATAGATAACTTAATCTGGACTATAATGTTTGATGACCTCAATGCCAATGGGAAATATTTTTTTAGCTAATGGAGACCTAAAAAAATGTTAGAAAAAAAATTGATAACATATTTGACTACCAATGGGATATTATAAAATATTCTAAAATTAATTCAAGAAAAAAATAGTTATTGAGAATCAGTTCTGTGTTGAATATGATCTAGGCTATAATGAATGTACTTGACATTTTTGAGGGCCTTCTTTGAATGATAAAACTAGCATAAAATCAAATTTAGATGTTATTAGCTATGGGTAAGTTTGTTGGTAGTGGTACAAAGCAAAGAAAAATACATTGGTTGGGCTGGATATAGATCAGTAAATACCATGGAGATAAACTTGGGTTGGACCTTCAAATATACCATCAAACATGAATCTGTATAAAATGTGGAGAAATAAAAATTTAAAATTCTCAGTCATCACACACACACACACATGCGGGAAGGAGAGCTGTATCTTAAAAAACTTTATACATGTTTCCTTAATTGCATATCTGTTCTTTGATAATCTATTAATCTAATGTTTTTGATAAGTCTGGTTGTCTGAGTTATTAGAGTAAGCATATGTTTATTCAGCTATTTCTCTATATGGAGAAGTACACTTACGCATATCTATTCTCACATCACACACATTATTCCTGGAAAACAGCCTAGACTACATTGTGATTACATTCTTTCATATTTATAAGTATGCTATCAAGAATGAAAATAAATACTAATAACCACTTGGATAGACCTATCGTATTTTTCTTTCAATTTTCCTTTTAAAATATTCCTACTATTTTAAGAAAAAATATCCTTACTAGCTTTTCAAAATAGCAAACAACAGAAACATTCTTCTAAGTCTTTACAGTGTATTAGATGCAGTAAGTTAGGTGCTATTATTTACATTTTACAGATGAGAAAGCTGAGGCACAGAGAGGTTAATCATTTGCCCAAAGACACAGATCTATTAAAGTTGCTAAGTGGGACTTGAAATAAATTTTGTCTGAACAGATGCTGTTAATTCCTACTCTGTGGGTAAGGGGAATACTTTCAGTACAGTTCTCTGTTTAAAGGAAGAGGAACTATACCTAAATACTACTAAGTTCTTTTAACACTCATTTCTCTGAACAAATGTGGAGGGAATTACCTGATTATTTGTGACATCATCGATCTATGTTTCTCTAATGAGTAAATCTGATCTATTAAAAGGCTTGAGCTTGACCGAATTAGTCTCTTTCTCCTCCCTTATTTACCTGGACCAGTGACAGGCAATAACCTTCAGGCACTGAACTCAACTTTTATTCAGGCGGACAAATTCAGGAATGTAGGGTAGGGCTCAGCAAACTAATGCTGGTTCTCAAACTAAGAGAAAACCTCTAACCTAACCACTACTGCAAATCAGAAAATATTTTGGTTTTCCATTCTCTTGACTCCATATTATTTTTCTATTGATTCGGAAATCAGTCCAGGAAATGCATGCTATTTTGTAATCTATTGCCATACAACAAATCACTCCAGAACTCGGTGGCTTCAGATAAAAACAATTATGTTTTTGGCTCACAGATTTACAATTTGGGAAGAGTTTGGCAGGGTGGGCTCATTATGATCCCATGAAGCATCGGCAACCCAACTGGTCAAGAAGATACATTTCCAAGATGGCTCACTTACATAGCTGTCAAGTTGGTGGAGTTGTCAGCTGGGAGTTCATCTGGGGCTGTTGGCCAGGGGCCACTCTCTGGACTGGTTGGGCTTCCTCACAACAGGATGGCTGTGTTTCAAAAGCAAGTGTTTCAAGAGGCCCAGATGGAAGCTGCAAGAGTTCTTAGAAACCTTAGAAGTCACAAAATATTTGTCTGCAGCATTCTATGACCAAGCAAATCCCTAAGGCAAACTCAGATTCAAGAGGAGGACTGCCATCTTTTACAGGAGGAGAAGCAAAATAATTTGAGCCCATGTTAATCTATCATAGGTGCTATTGATTAAGCTTCCTCTAGAGACCCAATGTCCTGAAAGGTAAAACTACATAAAGAGTATAATATGCAACAACAACAACAATAAAAAAAAAAATACAAGAAAACAGAAATCATAATCTAGCTTGCTAGTTTTCTGGAAATTTTAGCAATATCAAAAATATAAAAGTCTATTCCTAAATCCCAATAGTTTTTAGATTTATGTATAATGACTAATTCATAGAAGAATACCACAACTAAGAAGAGTGAAATGTTCCCATGTCTCTTTAGTCATCAATATAAAACTGATTTTCTATCATTAAACTACTTATTGCTTGATTTCCAATTGGTAAATTGTTCCTGAGCAGAACTATACCCAGAATGAATTTTTAAGTTTTCCCATCTGCTCAGTATTTTTCCATTCATTTACTATTCTTTCCAAAATCCATTAGGGAGAAAAAAATGACACCTTAAATTTGAAGACGTCATTTCAATTGCCTGAATTGAAAAGGCTGACCCAGGTAATCAAATGATTCTCCAAATTCCTGTTTTCTTACAATTTCAATTAACTCCAGAATGATCACCAAAAAATTTTCATCAGATATAAACAGAACTACAAAGAATATGTCTTGCTCTCCAGTATGAGATAGGTAGATGCTCTGAGTTACTACTAGTATCTATTGTGTTGTTGACATTCACCACAATTGACCATAAGAGTTAGAGTTGTATGTATGTGGTTTATAAAGGTTATAGGTAGGTGAAGACCTATTGGGTCTTCTTTTAATCATTTGTGAGAGATTCAAAGTGAGGTCATTATCTCAAAGGTTTCTTCTGATAGGGGAAAGAAAAATAATATATGGGTGCTTGCTTTTTAATTTTATAAAGTTCGGGAACACAAAATTTTACCATGCAGAGTTTATGTAGACACTAGAGGAAGATTCTGTCCAACGTCAGCTTTTTAATAGCATAAGGGAAGTATTTTTCCAAAAGAAAAATTGTAATATCTGTCTTGGAAATTTAAAGTCACTTGCAAGACATCTCACATGTTCTTTACACCCAAAAAATGTTAGGGAGTAGATGTTAAAACTCAAAAGCTGCAGCTCTTTTTCTACATTTATTATGGATGGAAAATGTTTTATTCAAAAGAACTTTAAAATTCATCAAATGCTAATTATATCAACAATCAAAAAATAACATTTTACTGTTTATTTCATTTAAAAGGAGAATTAGCAATACATAGAATAATGAGATCTAATAAATAGCTAACACAAGTTTTCCTCACTTTAATCAATATGATAACAATGGAATTCAGCTATAAATTCGGAAAGATTATTTACTTGGCTACGGCTTTATCTGGCTGTCTATTTGCAGGAAATACAGAAAACAGGGAAATATGAATGTGTAATTAGCACATTGCATCAGGAGTATATATTAGCAAAATCTTGACTGATAAATGAGTCATGCTCTGAAACTAATAAAATGTAAGGGAAAAAAAGGAAGAAAAATGTAGTTTAAGAGACTTTAAAGACACATCAAATTAAAATAAGAAAATAGGCAGAATTAGACTCTAGAAACACAAATTCAGTGAAACAGGGCATGTGGAGGTACTTCATTTGGATGGTGATTTCAAGAGAATTTGCCTTATAATATTTTATTAAACTACATACTTGTTTGTGTGTTTCTTTTTGAATCTTTGCTTCATTACACCAAAAAAAAAAAGTGTGGAGGGGAGAAGCAAAATAGAATTATACTGGAAAAAAGGAGTAATAAAATAGGAAACTGAACTATAAAAATATCATACAATAACAGGAAAAGCAAACTGGTGAAACTAATCCAGAATAAAAAAGAAAAAAACTAAACAATGGTGAAAATTAATGGAGTGCCTAATTATACATGCAGTAGATATTAAGAGATAGTAACATAATAAATGACTTTATGAAAGACTTTGAAAGTATATAAAAATTGAAAATTCTTAGGATAAAATACAATATACTAAAATTGAATCAAAAAGGAATAAAATATTTGAATACTCCTATAAACATGAATAAAATGTAGCTAGTAATAAAAAGTCTTTCCACCAAGGAAACACCAGGGCCAGAGATTTTTATAAGGCAGCTCCACAAAACATTCAGAGGTGATTTTAATTTTATACAAACTCTTCCAGAAAAGAAAAGAAGTAATAATACCTTAATACCTTAATAATTGTATAAAGTATATGTAATTGACACTAAAACCAGTAACATGTTAGGAGAAATGAAAATTTTAGGTTGGTCTCACTCATAAATGTAGATGCAAAAATCTGAAAAAAAGATCACCATCAATAATGTTAGAAAAATATAAAATATGACCAACTTGATTTTATTTCAGAAATGTAAGGTTGATACAACACTTATAATGGAGATAGTAGTCAGTGCAGTTATGGGAAATGGAGAAATAAAAGATATAAAGATCAAAAAGAAAGAATCAAATCTGCATTACTCCCAGATGAAATACATACACTTATAAAAGAGAGTGAACTTCCATTTATCTGAAAACATGAAAAAGAAAGTGAAAAGAAAAGCCACACTCTGAAAGAAAACACTTGCCATATATACAACTATATATTTTTGAAAGATTAGTATTGAGAATATATAAAAACCCTAATAAATCAATAAAAAATTTTAATGGGAAAACCGGCCAAAGGCATAAACAGGCAATGTATAGATGAGAAAATAAGCATGGCTAATAAATGATATTAAAGATGTATAAGTTCATTAGCAGTTGAAAAAATAAAAACTAAAACAATAAAGGGCAATTTCATACTTCTAGATGGGCAAAAATTGAAAAGTCCAACGATACTAATGCTATAAAGAATATGGGGGAATGGAAGCTTTCTCACATACCTGGTGGGAATACCAAATGCTAAAACCACCATGAAAACTATTTGTTATTATCTAATACATTTAAAAAGGTTAAGCCTTGATGTCTCCATGCCCCATTTTCCATGAAAAACTGGAAAGAAGAACATCTATCTCACAAGGTGATTTAAGTGAAATAATAAATATAAATTGCTCTTATACATATTAGAACTCCAGCCACTTCAACATATACTAGAACTCAATAAGTATTCATTGGCAATGCTATTAAAATTACTGAATAGGTATACATCTCTTTAGTTGATATCTATAATCTAGAGATTATGAATGCTAGAGTAAAAAATACAGCTTTTAAAAACATTTTTACCTAGAAGAAAGGAGAAAATTCACTATATTGGAGTTGAAAGAAATATGGAGATAGGGAGTCAGGAAGATGAGATAGTAGCCTGAAGGACAGAGGAGAGTCCAGTTAAAAGTGGATATGGTCAGAGAAGAGATATGTATAATCAAGTGGAAAGAGTTCAATTGAAAGATTCCTCTTAGAGTTGGATTATATAAAATGATAAGCAGCAAAGCAAGGCAACTTAATGCATTTATTCTCAAGCAAAAAAAAAGAGAAGAAAATAACTATGGGAGTAGAAGGAAGACAGGGAAACAAAGGAAGAAAGAAGAGGAAGGAAAGAAGCAAAAATTGTTGGAGACCAAACAACTAGATGAGAGGTGTGGCAGATTACATGTGGATTCAATTTTTTCGGTTTTCTCTTCTGCTAAGACTGAGGTCCACATCTCTGCCCCTGAATCCAGACTTGCCTGCAAGGATTTTGAACAACTGAGTATGGTAGAAGCAATGTTCTGCCAGTTCCTGTCTTATTCATGAAAGAAATCCAAGCACTGAGGCCCCCAATATGTGAGTGAAGATGCCATCTTGGATGCCCAGCCCAGCCTGCAGATGATTCCAGCTCCGGCTGTCCACCGGCTATCATCCCTTGAAAGATGAGAAGCAAGAATCGTCCAGCTTAGTCTATTCAATCCTCAGAATCTCGAAATAATTACAAGTTATTGTTGAAGCTACTAAATTTTAAGGGAGTTTGTTACACAGCAATAGATAAGCAGAACAAGACATATTCTGAGGAGAGAGGACTCTGTCTCAAGAGGAGATGCAGGCTAGTCTTGCCTAAATGTAGCATCAAGGTCATGTGAAGCCCTTAACTCTTGGAGCTTCCTTCTAACTGCAGGATTCTAGTGTTAGACACTTCATTCATTGCAGAAAAGGACACAACCAAAAAACTATCCCCAAGAACTGATCATCAAAAGTTAATCATTTTCTCCTGGTCTCATTTGCTGAGGCCAAAATGATTTCAAGATTTTTTCCCCTTGATATTTCTCTATAAAAGTCTAGTGTGCTCCTACAAATACACTCATTAAAGTCTCAGGATTCAGTTTTATAATTGATGCAGTCCAGCTAATTTTAGGAAAATTACAACTTTGTAAAAAGTAACTGTTATACAGTAATTATGGCAAAGATGTTCTGCTTTATGTCAGACACAATGAAATCAGTAGGTTTAAAAATTAAGAATAAACGCCTCTAAGCTCTCAATGTCATTTTAAAAGTGAGAGAGAGCAGTTAAGAAACAGCTCTGCATGTTAATCACAGAGCTGGGAACAATCTGTGTTAGGATATATGATTTTCAACCTTGTTAAAAGAAATATTGAAAAAAGGAAATTGATTTTTTTCCCAGAAAAAATTTGCCTGTCACACTCCAAGATAAGTTACTGTTATATGTGTCCATTATATAAACTTATTATATGAAAAGTCACACTCTAAGAAAAAAAAAGTTCAGTCAGCATTGACTTCAGCTAGGATTTATATAATCACTTAATTCAAGGAATCAAGGTTAACTGAGTTGATTCTAATTAATTTTCAACTGAACTGGTTATGAAATGGACAGTACACAGGACAGGATCAAGTTATAACTGCATTTGGGAAATCATGTTGGTCACGTCAGAGGAGTTCTTAAAAATACTGTATTCACAGAAAGAGTAAATAAGTGTACTGCTAATATATGTGCTAAATGTTTGGGAAATTAGCATAAAATAGTTGGTAGAAGAAATCGATGAGAGAATAAAGTAATATTCTAAAGTGAAGAAAACATTTAGTCCAAAAGTGTTTAAACTATTTCCAAGAAGCTCTACTGAGGTATTTTGGGATGGAGGAAGAAGGAAAACAAGGCTGAATGAATGGGTTCTACTTTCTGCCCCGTTCCATCACCACTTTTGACCAGCTCTGCTCTTACGTGTTTTCTGTACTGGGATGACCATAAGATCACATTTTAAAAATTATTTAACTCAGATCCAAAATAAAATGTCTTTGACCCAGAAATGATTTGTAAAAAAGCATCAGCAAGGCAGTGGGGCAAAGTAAGAGGGTGAAAGGAAGAAAACCAAGGCATGTGTGAAAATAAGCAGGTTGGCTCTTTGTGCAATTGGGACTCAGTCCTACTGAGGATGCCAGGGGGTTATGTATAACAAATCTCTGTCATCATTAACTGAGAGCTGCTCTCAGGGATATTAATTTCCAAAAAAACTTTGGCTTGCAATGTTCAAAGGACAAGATTTTTACTTTCATACTTTCCACTCCCTTTCTCACATCCAACGAGCATCCATATACATAGGCTCATTTAAAATCAAAAAAGAAAAAGTGATTATCTAGAACACATACCCAATGCTCTCCAAGATTCAGCATTCCACAGGGAAGGATTTTGTAGAGGTTAAAAAGTTCCAGCTATCTCTGCTTAAAAAATAAAAAGGAGGAAAGAAAGAAATATATTTAGTGGTGATCTTGTCCATGATTTAGAATTCCAAGATATTTTCAGAAAACTGGAATATTTTATTTTAATTTATTTATGGACACAATCAATTAGAACTTATTAGGACCTATTCACTTAACACTCAGATATTTGGGGATACATGGATGGTTAATTATAATTTCACATTATAAATAGGATACTTGTTATTCAGGCAAATATTCAGTTATAAAAGATTGATAAATATCTAGGCGTTATTAATCATCCTCTTTTTTGATTTCCATTTGTTTGATTTTTATCATAATTACCATGGATTGTTTACACCTGTAATCTGATGTAGTATATTTTTCAGATAAATTCAACAATAAATTTTGGAAAGAAGGCACTACTAAACTACCCACACAATTGCTTTTTTCTTTTCATTTCTCAGTATCACAGACATAAATGTATTCGTAATGATCACGTGGGTAACAATGAAATAGTAAATTTCATCATCAGTTGAAACATTTATGGAATCCTAATTCACTGGCATAAGCTGCCTGCTTTCCAGCTAACTATGCCAATAGGTTAAATTGGGTCTTAGTTGATAACTTGCCAAAACACAAGGAAACTTGAACTTTTTCCAAGTTTACATTCTCATAATAAAACAAATACTCAGTTCTCCTTTTTTATTAGGAGATAATCAGTTAATATTACTATAGAATACACTATGCAGTAGAATTACCTGCATTAGAATTGGAAGAAAAGCAGGGAGCCTCTTAGCATGGATATTACCATTTTACTCAACTCAGTGCTACATTTCAAATCTTCTAAAATGAAATTCTCAGAATTTTGAATGTGACAAAGAGAAAAAGGACCATTAGAATTGTCACCAAGCCACTTTTCAAGTAAAAACATCCATGCATACAAAATAAAATTAGTTTACTGCCATACATCATCATCTCATAAAGACCATTTTAACACCAACAAAGTAGTGAAGAATCTCAAATCGAGATTTGCTATTTCATGAAAAAAAAACTTGAAGAATTTAGTCAAAACTAAAAAGCTTTCAAATGTAAAACTTTGAGTGTAGAGGAAACACTTGATTTGAGTTTGCATACCATTTTCCCCTTAAAGATATCAAATACAGGCACTAGGCATTTTTTTGGGTGGGTGACATTCTCAAGAAGTTTCTGGGGTATATTCAGGAGCACTAGGCTCATAAAACATCTACTTGTTTAAGTCATTGTAAGGGTTTCTGCTAGCTAAAGCCAAAAATAACCCCAAATGACATATCTTTTTCACTTGATAACAATAAATTTTAGTTTATGTGCTTATTTAGAATTATAATTAATATTAGAGAAACCAAATTTCAATAGAAATGGAAGAAATATATTTTTTAAAAAAACAGATCTCTCCATTTTCAACTTCTCTGAGCCTCTATCCCCATTTTTAAGTATTACCTGTGATATTACCTATCTTAGAGGATTTTTGCAAAGATTAGATAAGATAATAGATGCAAAAAAATTAGTACAATGGTTAGATGTAAGTATTCAATATATAACAGCTTTTATGATTATGATTATCATTATCATCAAATATGATTATTTCAAAAGAATAGAGGAACTGGGGAAAACTGAGGATTAAATGATAATAAAACTTATCCTTCTATAAGTACCCCTCAATGTTAAAGAATTAATACTATTTTTGATGAAAAAATATAGTTCATAAAATACTACTTTATAGAAATGGAGAGACATTATAGACTCACATTTTCATTATTCTTTGACATTTACCTGCCCATGATCACCACTACCTCTTATCCCTCCAAAAATCTAAGGAGAAACGTTCTATCAGACAAAAAGACTGATAATCCATGGATGCTTATTTAACCTGACCCAAACTTCAGGAAGTCCATAAGAATTATGGGCAAAATGTTGTGAGCAAATTCATTTCGGTGGGGAAAGTGTGTGATTACTGGAAGGTCGATGATTCTCAGAAAAGTTAAGAACCATTGATTCTATCCCACCCTGATTTTACAAGTGAAGGAATAGGACAAAAGTAATGACGTGACATTCTCAAGGTCACGCACTTCACTAGTGACTGAATTGTGAATAAAACTAAAGAATCCAAGAATTGGTCCTTGATAATCCGGGCAGAGATTCTGATGACACTGGATAGAGGATGGTCAAGAGAAACATGGCAGATCCCAAGAGAGATAAGCCTTGTCAAAGTTGCTACACAGCAGAGTGGTTCATTGTCAATGTCTGAGAGTGGTCAACCCCAGTGCACATTTCCATTCCACCACTCATTTGATGGCCAAATTTAGGCAAGTTATTTAACTTATATGAGCTCCTGTCACCTCATCTATCATATGGACATAAGCATAGCTTATATATTGCTTGCATGCAATAGATCAAGAGAGTCAAAAAACACAAACTTCCCATTACCAGATAAAATAAGTCCTGGGAATTACTATTTACAATGATGAGTACACTTAACAGTACTGTATTGTATATTTCAAAGTTGCTAAGAGAATAGATCTTAAAAGTTCTCATCAAAAAAAAAATTGTAACTGTGTGCTAATTGATGTTAACTAAATTTATTGTGGTGATTATTTCATAATATATATAAATACCAAATTATTACATTGTACACCAAAAACTAATACAATGTTATATGTCAATATATCTCAATCAGATTTTTTTAAGCTAGGACAGGAAAAATTGCTTGTAATCAGGATTTGGTGAGGATTAAACAATACAATATGTGTAAAGCAACCAGAACACTACTTGGTAAATAATAAATAGAAGTTATTATTGTGGTTGCTTATCGTCTTATATATAAAGCTTTCATTGCCCCAGCCAGCTCAGTTCTTCCATATTCTTTCCATTATCTCCTCCAAGTAACATCTGTTTGGGGATATAATCCAGTCAACACTTGCACAACAATTTTTAAAAGACTGATACTCTCTTGTAGTTCTTTTAATTTGGAAGCAAATCCCCAAGCCACAGTGTAAAGCCCAGCAATGGAACTTCAGCAACAGCAATCTGATGGGGGAGAAGTTCATTTCTTTATTTCACAATGGATGAGGGTCATTGCTAAACTTCTTTTC
Source organism: Cynopterus sphinx (assembly GCA_030015415.1). Lineage (NCBI taxonomy): Eukaryota > Metazoa > Chordata > Mammalia > Chiroptera > Pteropodidae > Cynopterus > Cynopterus sphinx. The sequence goes on from CM057383.1 coordinate 124,261,153, forward strand.
CAGAAATCACATTTGTAGGAAGACATCTTCTCCCATTACTTGTTATGGGATCATGTGCCCAGTGACAGGTGAAAAGAAGCAAAGTAACCTTGGTCAAGGACCCTTTTCCTAAAATCTTCCAGGAAAACAGGAAGCACCTGAGCCAGGCAGATGAAGTTCATGCAATAGCAGATGTATCTCAGGTACATGAATCCTCCTCAGCCTAAATGATTCATTACCCAGCAAACTGCAATTCGTCATTCGACACTGAATAATGTAGCTATTTTCTCACTGGAAAATATTACCTCAAAGAAATAGCAAATAACTTGTCCTCCATATGCTTGACAACCCTACTTAGTTTGTCTATAAACTAAGAGTTTTCTGCTGGTCTTATAATTTCAACCATACTTATTTAATCTTTTTAGCAAGTTAATTTTAAATTAATTTTATGTCATTTATTATTCAAGTATATCTGCTGGTACTGGGACAAAAACTAAAAAATTGATTATTTTTTACCCCTGCTTTGATTTCAATGTACATGTGATGTACAGGTATTCTTTACTCAGTAATTCAATAAACAATATACAAAAGCCAGATGAATTATACAACAGTTCCTTAAAAAAGATAGTAGCAGATTATCAGCACTTTTTTACAAAACTTTTTTATTACGTATGAAGTGTGCTTTTAATGACGTTAATCCTTTTCAATTTGTGGGGCACAAATTAATACAACGTTGTAACATATGGTTTTAGGCCTTTGTATATAGCTTACCTCTTGCTGATGCCTTTGAATATAACTAGAGCCAGGAGATAAGGGATGGAGGGAGGAGATGGGGGTGGCTAAGAACTTATTCTGGATAAAGTAGGAACAAAACTAAAGTGCTGTAGTTGGCTACAAATCCTCACATTTACCTTTTGAGTGCTAAACTGATTTACTGTCTATCCAGGGTTGATTAGTGTCAGTAGACTTATTCCAGAATACTTTAATTGCCAATTTCAAATGACAGGGTTACCTGCACTAGTATTGCAATAGGAGTGTTGCCCTCATGAGAAAATAATAATAATAATAATGAGCCTTATCCTCAGGGTAGAAAAATTCAAAAATTACTGGGAAGAAAACAATACAGAATTGGCATTACCCACGGTGTCTTCTACAGTTAGAGAGATGTGGATTACACTGCTTAACAGCCTTCACAATGAGTATCTGCTGCTTATCACTATTTCATGAATCTGATGTACTGAGTAGCTTAAGTAACAGGCACATTCGCATAATGATGCACCAGACAGCTAATATACATGCAAACTAATTTTCTCATTAAAGTACCATCACAAGAAAAGAAAAACAAGATCTATTAGAACAAACATAAATGTTCTGTTGTCTGCCGTTCTCTTAACCAGACATGGTAAGCAATACTAACACTCACAACCCTGAGTCACTGCAATATTGCACTACTATTTAAAGTTTAAAAGGTGGCCAGTAGTTTATAAGGTTTAAAAAAGAAAATAAAGTAACTGTGATGTAACTGTGATGAGCATTTCCTCAGCCTCTCTATAATTGACATCAGTCTAATGAAAATCTCTTACAGCAAACGAGGCATCCTTAACGCAACTCACATGCTGCAAATGCCTCCCACTTCTGGATCCCCATTGTCACATCAACATTCCTATTCCTCAACCTACATAAAATATTTGAGTTTACCATGCCCCTTAATAAAAACCTTTTACCCTTGTTGACCCTGAAAAGAATATCTGCCAAAAAGGACTCCTCATGGTTAACCAGGTTAACTTCACAACCAGAGTCTAACAGCCACTGTTCACAGAGGTCCCGCACACATGCCACATTTCAGGAAGAAAAAAAAAACACAGACTGGACTGCCAATCCTCCTGCACTGTGCTTTTGCCATCTGAGTTGACCCTAAAAAGAGAGCTCCTAGAATCAAAAATCTGCCAATAAGACTAATCAAAAATCTGCTAATAAGACTGAGACTCTTCCATTCCAATTGGAGCTGTACTGCTATAGTCTCATCTTCACTAACCAATCTGAGCAGTTCCATTCCAACCAATCAGGACAGTACTCTTTGGATCAAACTGTGAGGATTTAGAATCCACATTTACATAGAAATGGCACAGTCAGAGAGCAGGGGTGGATGCATTTCTCTATATGAGCCAGCTTCCTCAACAAAGTACACTTTCCGTTTCCATTGAAGACTGTATTTCCCCAACCAGAGTGGTAACACACTTAGCATCCTCACCTGAGCCACCATGCCAGGGTTGCTTCAACTGAGCTGTCTCACAGCATCTGTGCCACAACTGAGCCGTCTTCACTGAATAAGTCTCTCTACCTTCATTGCATCCCAAACTGGGGGCTTTGGTTGGTGCTGAATTGGTGACAATGACCTTTCTTCCATTATCCTCCTTACACATTTCACTGACACCCTTCAGTGATTCAGCCCTAAATCCAAATGGTTGTGCTATATGACAATTTGGATTTAATAAACATCTGGTTGCTCAACTATATACCTCAATGCACAATCTGATATTTTTCCTTTCCATGTAACATTTTTTCTGGATGGCTGCTTACAGCAATATTCTTTATCATTATAGCTTTAAAGTTTGATTGATATTTATTTAAAGGTCAATTTTCATAAATTTTGGAAGATGGTAAAACATTTTACATTCACATGTATGATTATTTTTTTCCTTCTAATAAAACACTTTCTTTTATTATATCTTTAAATGTTTTTCTATTCATTTGTTTTTTCCTCCACATATGAAACATCAACTAGTATTTATAGCATGTTCATTTTACCATTAGCTACTATATTTTCTTTCATTGATTTCCACATTGTAGGAGTGTTTCTCAGTTTTATCATCTGAGTCAATAATGCAGTTTTCCATACCATTACTTCTGCCTTTTTTTGCTGCTTCAAGGTAGATTCCAACACTGACATTTTATAACCTTTACTTATATAATCCATTTCCTTTTAGCAGATCAACCTACTATCGCTTATCTTTTTATGGGTAGTTCCTTTTTTCTAGATGACCCATGTCCTCTTCTATTAAGGGTGTCAATCAGTTTTTAAATATTTTTCTGTGTCTTAGGTAACAAACAGAGGTATAATTTTACTGCTCTAAAGTAAAATATGAACCATATGCTGAAACTTGTTTTACCTTGTTTCTCAAGGCCTACGCATAAAAACCTAAATTATTCTTTGTAATAACCTCACAATATTCAATAGAATGAATGTGCCAGGTTATAATCCTTTAAATTAAAATACTTATGCATTTCAGGTTATTTGGAGGTTTATTTTGTTTGTTGGTTTTCATTTTTTTGTTGTTGTTATTGTTGTTTTTGCACTTTCAAACAATGCTGCAATAAAAATCCTTGCAGATATTTTCTTACCAGTACTATTTTTCCTCAAGAATACATCCCCAAAAGTGGCAAAAAATACTAATAACGTATGACACCATCTGTTGTCCTACATCATTGACCATACTCAGTCCTATCCATTCTTTCAATATGGCTGTTTTGATAGTTTAAACGTGTCTTCTCGTCATTTGGTTCTGGTTTGCAACAGATCTAAACATCTTTTCATATGCATATTTGGCATTTTTCATTTTCTTTGTTCATGAATTATATGTCATATAATTTTTATTTTTTATTAGTTATTTGTAGCAATTATTTGGACATTAGGAATATTAACCCCTTATCTTTTATAAATATTACAAATACTTTCAACAGTATACCAATTATCTCAATTCTTTGATTATTATGTTATTTTCCATTAAAAACTTTTTATTAATATGTGGTCAAATCTGCCATTTCTTTTTTGAGTAGTTCTGGATTTTCCATATCATTCAGAATCTTTCTCCAATCCTAAGATTATATAAACATTTTTGTAAAATTTTGAATGCTTTTATTATTTCACTTGTTACATTTGATTTTTTAGTCAATCTGGAATATATTTTAAGTAAGATATGAGCTAGAAATTCAACATTGTTCTTCCAGATAGATAGCCAATTATGCCAATACCACTTATTAAGTCAACCATCACTTTACCACTGAATTTAAAAGGCATTTTTATTCATATATTAAGGCTTCATCATGCTTAGATCTATTCCCAAACTCCCTTTTCTGTTTTACTAATCTATTCTTCTGTTCTTATCTCATGATTTTGATTTTAGGAAATTATACAAAATAACTTAATATTATATTTTACACATTTATTCTTTCATATGAACTTTAAAATGGTGTTTTCTAATTTGAAAAAATTGATTCTGAATAAAACCGCATTAACAATGTGTAATTTGAGAATAATTTACAATTTTATGATATTTAATCTCCCTATCTGGGACTAATTCCTTATGGTTTCTTTTTTTTATAAAATTGAATATACATTTTCAAAATATATGATTAGATCAAACGTATTGTTTTGTAATTTGTTTTTTTCATTAAACAATATATTATGAATACTTTTCATGTCACTGAACATTTTTAACAATTATGGGCCTTCAGGGTCTTACACCATCAGGATATGTTCTCACTGATATAAAAGACTGTTGAATCTCTAGGTTTTCATTTTGTTATTATATTTTCTTATTATTATAACTAATGCATGTTGAACTATCTTACAGATAAAATTCTGCTCACATCTATGATTTATTTTCATAACAAGAATTAATTTATGTTCAACATATAAATCATGAAGAGCACAGAGTAGCCCAATAAAAAAACCTCCAAAGTTCAGTTGTGAATACACTTTCTAAAGATAATTGCAGAATGAGACTTTGTTGTACATCTTTTGGGGATTCTCTTTTTTTTACATCCATATATGTGTGCGTAGAGTCATAAAAACAGTATCAAAATGTACACATACATTAGCCTCTTTTTTCCTACAATTATATTGTAAATGTGTCAATTAGTTTTCCATTTGCTTTTTATGTCTGTTTTGATATTCATTTCTTGTGTGCTTCTTCAAATTCTCTCAGCTTCAAATGTCTCCTGACACTTCTTTCTCCACTCATCCTAGCCTACTGCATTGGTAAATGACTCTGTGGGGGCCAATGAGCCACGTGCCCAGAGTCTCTCACTATTTCCAGACTTGGATGAAGCACATCTTGTGTGCAGATTCTGACTTCCCTGTTGCCTGAATTAGAGCCAGCAACACAACCCAGACGTTTGGGAGAGTTAATTCCCTGAGGTATGAATGTTGACCAGAGGTAAAAAGGAGACTGATTTAGGTTAAGAGACCCTAAATTCTTTTTCAAGTCTTTTCTCAGATAATTATTCCAAGGTACAGTTTTCAGTACAGTCTGTCTGCAGGCTAATGACATCACATTTGCTTCCCATCCTTCTTTGCCTTACTCTTTTTGCCTCATGCCTGCTAACCTGGAATTAAAAATTAGCAGTTAAAATCATGCTAAGTGAAATAAGCCAGACAGAAAAAGTTGAAAATGACATGATATAATTTATTTGTGAGATATAAACCTAAAAACAACAAATGAACAGGACAAACAGAGATTCATGGACATGGACAATGGACTAATAGTTAACAGAGGAGAGGAAAGAGGGGGAGGGGAGAGAAGAAAAGTAGACAGGGTAAAAGGGGTCAAATATGTGGTGACAGAAAGAAATCTAACTATGGGAGGTGAACACACAATGTAGTTATATATATGCCTTACTGTTAAAATATACGGCTGAAGCATTGGATTTCATTAACCAATGTCACCATAAAAAAAAATAAGTAAATAAATTTTTAAAAAGAATCAGCACTTAAAACCTGGTTTCAGAATCTTGCTGTTAAAATTATTCTTACACAAATATATTTTACATAGATCTCATTATTTCTTAGGATAAATTCATAGACGTAGAATACCTGGGAAGTAGTATAAACATTTTAAGGGTAAGGAAACTTTTTAACAAATCAAATTGAAGTTCTTTGACTCCAGGTTGTATGAGTCACCAAAGAAAGCAGTTGGGAATTACTAAATACACAATATGAAACAGGAATCTTTTTCAGTTTGATACATTAAAATTTAGAAACTACACAGGATAAGCAGTCAGTTCTAAGTCAGATCAGTCTCTAGTTTCTGCCTCATTAAGAAAAAGGTAATAAATTGTAAGGTCTGTTAGAGTCTCCAATATAGTCAGTGGGGTTTCTTCATTTTCCAGATTTCCCATATCCTATTTGTACAAGAATACTTTCTTTTTCCTTCAGGAATCTTGTTTTTTAAGCACTTATCTTTTGCTTATGTACTTGCTTCACTTATTCATATGAATCCTTTGGAATATTTTCAGAAAATAACTACAGAAAATAAGGTTTGCCTCCTTTCGATATACTCAGAAAAATCCTAGATGCTATGCCACTTAATTAATGCAAATATCTGTGTGATAATGTAGCTCATTATTTCTTCATAAGTACATTCTAAGAGGGCACAGAGTGATAACTGGGGTCCAAAAATTCACCTGTATTCCCAGAACTGTCCATGATAGACTAAATAAATAAAAAAAAAATTAGCTATTTGGTGCCATTCTGATATATATTTTCTCAGATGACAGTTACTAAGAGTATCATCACTATACAGGAGGGTCTATAAAGTTTGGGAAGTTTAAGTCCATATCCTCATATTTACAAACAGAAAACACTGCTCTAATTCCAGTTCTGTGTTTACATGATTCTACCTGTGATCAATATCCTACATGTTGTGGTAATGAGGAACATTTTTTAAAACTCTTTTGATCAGAATATATGTTTTCTCCCTGAATTCAAACTGAAAAACAGATGTCCCAAAGTATTGTACTAGTGCATATCTATTCTGCATACCCAGGTACCATTTAATGGTTATAAGTGGACTCCAGAGTCAAAATCCTTTTCTTTAAATTCTGGCTGCACTGCTATGTGGCTTTGGCAAATTTCCCAGCATTGCTATTTTTTCACCTTCACTTCTAAAAAGTATACACATATATAGTAAAATAAATATGGTAAAAAAATAGAGTAAAAATAAAAATAAATTTGTTTAACCATTTCATGGCCCATATCGGATTGACTACCTAAATAATACCTGACTTAAATTATGTGACCTCACACTTCCTTCTTCCTAAGCCTGTTAATTGTGAATATTCCACATGGTATTATATTATCATATCATATTCATGAAAATACACCCATATTCTACCTTATATCATTTTTTGCATTTAAAAGATTAAAAGGACTGTTATAAATGTAGTCTTAAAAATCACTCTCAATTTCAATTTTCTATGTTTTCAATTTAAAACTTGGAGGGAAAAAATATTTTATATCTCAAACAGTTTAAAGGCCCTTAAAATCCCATAGGTGGTAGGCACTCTACCTATAATATCTAATAGATAATCTTTTTTTTTTTTTACACATTACATCTTTATCACCAAATAAAAATTTCTGTTGTGTTGATGAGAATACTGAGGCTTAGAGAGTTCAGAAATCTATACCAATGACACCTTAGAAAAGTATTAAATCCAGAGCTAGCCAAGATGAAAATCACTTTTCTCCAAATTACATGTCCTCCAGAGTTGCCATATTTCTCAGCTCATAATGGGACAAGGCCCTGTTTGGCCTCTTGAAGTAAACACACAGACCTCAGGATTCCTTCCCTCCCAGAAGGCAGCACTGAATCAGAACCCTCCAGTTCTAAATCCTTTTTGGCAGAAAGCCCAGATTCCTGGAGCTTCATTTACTCTGTTGTCAGGCTGCCCATCAAGAATTAAAGCTCCGTGACTTCATGTGGCTGAAGCCCAAAGCCCTTAACATTCCATTTTATCTTTCATTTAAACACCTTTTTGTTTCTGTTCTTATCAGTTAGATATGTGTTTTATGTCCTGTCCTTTAAGTTTTAAATCCCTTTTCCATATTGGTATCTTTTCTAGCTATTGGTCAGCCTGGTAGTGAGAAACAGCCACTTAACTGAATTGTTTGAAACAATTCTGAAATCTGAGTCTATGGCCTGGAAATTATACAGATAAAAGCCATTTGTTATCAGTATCAAAATACAGTCTGGTGAAATGTGTGGCACCTACATTTTGGTTGTCTGCCAACTTCTTCTAATGTACTAGAAGTATTTCTCTTTGCTCCATTAAATTTCAACCTGGAAGAAATGTTTTTATTATGTACATAATAACAACTAATATTTATAAAGGACTATATAATAACAAACATAATTCAAAATACTCTGCATATCTAACTCATTTGATCCTCTCAAGAAACCTAGGATGTCTAATCCTACATTAGAGGGGAAACTACAATAGAGAGGATGGAGTAAATTGCCTAAAGTCAAAAAGCTAGTAAGTAGTAAAGCAGAAACTTTAACCCAAGAAGTCTAGCACCAGCACCCAAGAAGTCTAGCACCAGCACCCACAGACTTAACACTAGTAATACTACCTGTCCCATCCATGAGAAGGGGATTTTGAGGGAAGATGGACTCATATGAAATAGATGCTGATATGATAATGGATGGGAAAATAGAGAAGGCATTTCTTCAGCTGCCAGCCAAGTCTGAAGACTCATTTCTAAGCCTATAGCAAAACTTTAAGGACCCCTTTCCTGAGGGATTCAGTGTGACTTCATGGACAGATTGTTATGTTTAAATACAGATCAAGGGAAAGAGAAAGAGATATTCCTCCACTTAGGGGCAGGAAAATAATGACATTTGGTGGCACACAGAGCACTAGGGCACCAAATCCTTTGCAGAGATGTTGGTATATTCATTAATATATCATAAGTAGTGGTAGCATGTCTACATGATCAAGTTACTTACCAGAGAGTGTTTATCAAATTTGGAGGTCAGAGCAAGAGAAGAAATAAGTATCCTATGCCACCTGAATACCACAGCTGCCAGACTAACATGAGCACAATATAAACCATGACATAAACTATCACTGTGTAATCCATATATAAATAAAAGCTTGGGAAAACTCGGAATACTAATAAATAAATTTAATTCTATTATACAACTAGGAACAATTTTACCTGGCCATAATACAAATGTATAACCATAAGCATACAATATAAAAAATAGCCAAAATCAAAAACTAAAAATAATAATAGGTTGTTTTCACATATTTCCATTATTTTTACTATTGTTTTTCCTCTTAATAAATGTTTTGCCATAAACTAGGAGTTCTTAGATGACATTGAATGCTTAAAAAATATGAGTATAAAAACATTAAAGAGGAAAGAATGGACCAATTTAATGAATGCCAGGAAGACCTAGTAAATCAACTTCAGAACCTATAAAGTTAGAGATGAGGGAGTTTTGTGGTTCAAGTCTTAGAATATCTTTTGTACCAAGTTATCAGATTCCTGCAAAGAATACACGGAAAAGCCACTAAGAAATGGCACTGAAAAATGTGAACCATAGTACAAATGCTAACCATTAAATTATAATACAACAGAAAAATTAGAAAGAAAAGAACAAGAGTAACCATGTACCCCATTAATTGAGCACATTTGAGGAGCATAAGTAGAAGACACAAAACCAGCAACTAGACCTCATTTTTTATGGACATATATCATAGTTTATTGGTTGTCTTATAGACACACGTAACAGCAAAGTAAATCATTAGAGTCAAAGTCTCACCAAAAGAAATTATAGTAGGCCCATCTGTCAAATCAACACAAAGAAATCCAAGGAAACAGTAGAAAAAACATATCTTTCTTTTGTAAAATCTTTACTAATTGGAGTCCTTGTAAATATGTCTCAAGTTCTCTTTTGCATCTTGAGAAACATTTTATCTGGAGGTCTCGATGTTAAAGGTAAATGTTCTTCTCTTTCCCCTCCCACAATAACCACAATTTTGTTATATTATATACTAGACTTTCTTGGAAATATCATTTTGATGGAAGAATTAGATACATTAAAAATAATAACTATTTACATACATAAAGGCATATAAAAGGAAGAAATTAAATCTAAAGATGAAAATAAGGGTAGGTTTAATTAATGGAAACAAAAGATGATTTAAAGACGAATAAATATAGAATGCTTTCAGAAATTTGAGCAAAAAAAGAAATACAACATTAAAAATGAAATGAAAGTATAGATACAGATTGAGTTATTTTAATTATAAGTAAATACTATATAAAATTTACCACCAACAAATTTGGAATTCTAGTTAAAGTGAATAACTTTCAAGGAAAATTTATCAAAATTTATCAAAAAAGCATACCATAAAGAAAAAACCACTATAGAAATTAAAAATATAGTCAAAAGATATTTATTTAATAAGACAGCAAACAATGACAATTTATAGACAATTTTGACCAAACCTTCAATGACAAAGTACTGCTTTTGTTATTAAAAAAAAAAAAACTATCCCCAATGGCACATAAAATTACAGAAACACTCTGTATTAATTTTCTATTTCTGTGTGATAAATTGCCATACACTCAGGAGCTGAAAATGATACAAATTTGTTATCCCAGAATTTTTATGGTTAGAAGTCTGGACATGGATTAGCTGAGTCTTCTGCTCAAGACACTCACCAGGCTGAAATCAAAGGGTCATTTGGTCCTCTTCCAAACTCACTGGGTAACAGAATCTAATCTTTTACTGTGGGACTAAAGTTTCCACTTTGCTGGCTTCCACTAAGAATTGTGTCTACCTATAATTCTCTACCATATTTGACCAGTCCACAACATAATACTTTACTCATTTAGGATAACAGGAAACTTTCCTTCATGCCTGAATTTCTCTGTGGTGGGGGGAGGCTTTGACTCTCTTTCAAAAGGTTTATTGAATTAAGTCAAGCCCACCTAGGATAGTCTCTCTATTGACTAACTCAAAGTCAACTGTACAGAGACTGTTATTATAGCAGAAAAAGTTGTTATCAGTTTAAAATAGGGTGTTAAAACTCACAGTATTTTATATAAGCCTCATGGTAGCAACAAAGCAAAAACCTGTAGTAGAAACATATAAGATTATTAAAGGAGGTAAAGCATAGCACCACAGTAAGTCATCAAATCACAAAGGAAGACAGCAAAAGAGGAAGCAAGGAACAAAAGATGTATGAAACTGTCAGAAAACAACAAAATGGCAATAGTAAGCCCTCATCTATCAATACCTACTTTAAAAATAAATGGATTAAATTTTCCGGTCAAAAGACATAGGATGAATGAATAGTTTTTTTCAAAAACCAGATCAATAATAATACACTGCCAACAAGAGACTCATTTTAGCTTTAAGAATACACATAAGCAAAGAGTGAAAAGATGGAAAGATATTTCAAGTAGATGGTAACCAACAGAAAGCAGGGGTAGCTATGTTTATATCAGACAAAATGAACTTTAAACTAAATATGTTCTCAAGAGACAAAGAAAGTCATTATATAATGATAAAGGAGTCAATTTACCAACAAGGCATAATAATTGTAAATATTGATACACCCCACATTGAAGCACCTAAATATTTAAAGCGAATATGTAACCAAAAGAGAAATAAATAGCAATACAATAATAGTGAGGGACTTTATACCGTACTCTCAACAGTGATTAGATAATATGGACAATCAATAAGTTGAACCTGAACCACACTTTAGACCATATGGACCTAACAGACATATAAGAACACTCCACTCAAAGACAAAAGAATACATATTCCTCTCAAACACATGGAAAGGAAACACACATTTCAGGATAATCAATTAGACCTAATATGACAAGTGTCAACAAAGTCAAACTGGTAAGCTGTGTTTCAATGGGTATAAAGTTTTAGTTATGCAAGATTGCAAGATGAGTAAGTTCTAGAGATCTGTTGTACTTATATAGTGCCTACGGTTAACAATACTGTATTTAAAAATGTAAAAATCTGTGTTGAGGTTAGATCATATGTTAAGTATTCTTACCACAAACATAAAAATAAAAGCAAAGGGGCACAGAAACACTTTTGAAAGTGATAGATATGTTTATTACCTTGATTGTGGTGATGGTTCATGAGTGTATGCATATGCCCAAGCTCATAAAATTGTATATGTTAAAAATGCATAGTTTTTATATCAAATATATCTCATTAAAGCTATTGAGGTACATAAATAAATGGATAAATTTATTTAAAAAGACTAATAAAATGGATAAATCTCTAGTAATATTTGTCAAGATAAAAATATGAACCACAAATAGTAGAAATACAAAAGTATATAGAAATCCAGATAGAGCATAGAATACTGAAATAAGATCATTATCTAAATGGCTATATACTAATAAATTTGCAATATTTAAAATATTTCATGAAATAAAGCCCTTGATAATATAATTTTGAAAATTGACTCAAGAAGAACTAGAAAACACAAATAGCCTCAAAAGCATTAAAGAAATTAAATCAGTATTTAAAAGTACCATATTCTGACAGTTTTATAGGCCAATTCTACCATTTTCAGAACATATAATATTGATTTTTTTCTTTTACTCACTTAACATTTACATAGTGTTTTTCAAGTTCTAGGCATTCTTCTGAAGGCTTTCCCTATAGTATTTTAATTTAGCTTTCATTTAACCTTTGTAACAGTCCTAAAAGCTTAAGGATTATAACTATCCATAACTTAAAGATGAGAAGATTAAGGCACAGAGAAGTTAAGCAACTTTCTAATGGTCATATAGTTATCAATTGGCTCAGAGGGATACAAAACCAGTAATCTAGTTCCAAAGACAGTTCTTATCCAACCACCACACTGCTGCCTCCTTGCTAAAAAAACTCATTGAATTGTATATTAAAAAATAAACCAGAAAAGCTCTGTATAAAATTATTTATACTAGTAAAACGGTGGATATAAGCTAACCTGGCAATCATATTTGCCAAAATACAAAAAGAATTACCTTTGGATGGCAGATATATAAATATTTAAGATTTTCTTATTTGTATTTTTCTGAATTTTTTCAGCTTTAACCTATATATATATTTTTATTAAGGGTAGTTTGTGGAAATATCCTTAATACTTTGTACTAGATGAGAACTTCACATTGTTTTTTTCAGTCTAAAATCACAGCTCAGCATTCATTTTACAGGAAACAGAATTAAGAAGATTGTTGTTTTATTAACTACTGCCTGAAAACTAAGAAGTTATTTATTTTGCTTTCTACTTTTAAACAATTAATAGACTCATAATAAGGTCAAAATAGATGAAATATACATTTTTTAAATGACATTATCTCCTAAGCAATCCCAGTTCCAATGAATGGAAGAGTTGGATATACATGGTTTAAAGTTAACAGACACTACTCTTTATTGAAGAAACTCTGTCTTGTCAATAAAATAAAGTAAATGAGATTAGCTGGCTGAATAAATGCGAATCTGTAACATTCAAATGCCATCATTCCAAATTATAAATGTAGAAAGAATAGGGAAATAGACAATCAGCACTGAAACACCAAGGGTGATTACTGCTACAGGCAAAATCCACTAATGGCTGGGAAATTTTAAAGATAAATGGGATATCTGCATGGCTTAAAAGTACCTCTCCAAAAACACTAATTATTGGGTGGTTTTAACACATGTCCACAAATTGATAATATTCTCACCAGAATGTGAAGCTTAATTCCCCTTTCTATGAGTGTGAACTTATTGTGAACTTGGTGACTGTTTCTAATGAACAGGGTAGGGAAAGGGGAAAATACTTTTAAAATAAGGAAACATGGCGTACACCACATTAGCCAAGTAGCATAATAAGCCATGTTGAAATCTTGTATCCTCTGATATGAAGGGTTAAGAAGCACAAATGATCTGATGTATTCCTGCCAAATTCATAACCTTCAGCCTAGTCCTGAAAAAAATATCAGATAAACCCATATAGACAGATGTTCTACAAAATACATGATCAGTATTCCTCAATAATGTCAGCTCATGAAAAATGAGGAAAGACTGAGAAGTGTCACAGATTGTAGGCAACCAAGGAGTCATAACAACTAAAGGTCCTCAGTTGGCTCCTGGATCAGAAATAGCACATTTGTGGAAAAACTGGTGAAATCTGAAGAAAATGGTTTAGCTGACAGGATAGTTTCCATGTTGATCTCTTAGTTTTTCAGGATGATAGTAGAGCAAGCTGGTGAAGGGTATATGGGAACTCCCTGTACTACCTTTGAAATTCTTCTACCTATCTAAAATCATTTCTTAAATAAGATTGTTTTAAAATTCCTTCAACCAACAACATAGAATATACTCCGGTCTGAATAAATGGCACCTTCACTCATATCACTGCCCATGCCAGAAACCTGGGCACCTGGATAACTTGTACGTTTACCTTTCCTTACTCACTTTTATACTTCTTGAAGGTCTGTTTTGCAATCTTCCAGTATGAATCTCTTACCTCGTCCCATTTCTTTTGATGAAACCTGTCAAGGAACAGTCTTACTCAACAAAAATCTCTGTGTTCCCTCACCTTTTCAAGTCTCCCTGGTGGTTAGGCTGTGATAACACAATTAGTTCTGGCCAATGAACTATAAGAAGGCACCTGTGTTACTTCTGGGCTATGACAGTAAAGAGCTAATGTTTTTTTTTTTTCCTCTCTCCTTCCTTCCCTCCCTCCTATTCTTGTTCTAGCTCTAGCTCCCCCCTCAGATGCAGAGATTTTGGAGGCTAAGTATTCCAAACTTAATATAGCATACATATAAGCTGCAGAGGAGCCACCAAAATCACATAAAATTTTGACTTAAAAATATCTACATTGTCTTGTTGATGAGATTTTTGTGTTTTTCTGTTACACCAGGAATTATTTATTACACTGACTAGAATAAACCTTCTTTTCCTCTTTACTCTAGGAAAACTATGACAAAGCTTTGTTTCTTAGAATCTGCCAATCAATTTTTGGTATATCTTCTATTCACCCTAAGCTATTCTCTTTATTTTCCTGTAATTAACCACCATTATAATTGACAATCTGAGAAGAGAGTCCCTCTTACCACAATGTCTAGGCCAGGTTCTCTAAAACACAATAGCCTAAAGCTGAATGCTAATGCTTTATCAGGAGAAACTATCTCAAAGCAGGGAGTTTGACAGAAAAGGGAAGTGAGGCAGAACATGGGGAATCAATTTCAAACTGGCATGTACCTAAGCAGGCTTCACAAGTAAATCAACTTCTCAGTCATGTAGGGCATCTCTACAAAGTCTGCATGAAACCACCATGCATGGAAACCACTCTGAAGGGAGTGAAAAGCACAGAACTCATCTGCTGGCTTGTTTCTGTCTCCTGTCTCTCACTGATCAGAGTTTGCCCCATATTTTCAGATTGTGTAAACTGACTGCTCTAGACAGTCTTTAGAAAAGCCAGTTCTCATGCCTCATCTTTGGTGTTTGATATTTTATCTGAGATTAGAAGTGGTGGAAGGTACCATATGCTCTGTGGGTGTGGTCAGTGTGTCCCAGGCATGGAAGCTGATGTGATCTCTAACATGGAAGAGATTGTGCTGGAGCCTGGCACTCGCCCTATATGATAGCTAGAGGTACTAGGAGATGCAGAAAGTGTAACAATGGTGCTAGAGATCTCCCCCTAACAAGCAGCCAAGACCCAAGAAACAGATGAGGCTGCGCAAATATAGAGAGAAAAATAGAGTGAACCTGGTACAAATGGCATAACTCTCTGGTCCCAACTGACATGTCAGGTACTTTCTCAACTATGTATTGGTCTCTTGACTTAAGGGTTGCTAAAACCTCAAAAAATTACAGAGAGCTTCACTGTATATGCAAAACCAAATATCAATTGACAGGAAGATCAAGTTGAAAAATTATAAAGGACCAATGGAAAAAAAAAAGTGCCATCATGGAACTAAAACCCTTCAAAACATGTTTATTCCTAATGCTCATTCACCCTTTACTCAAAACAAAACACGAGAACTACAAAGCCAGCTAGAAAAGCTCTTCTCAAAATATACACCCTCAATAATATGTAACTCAGCAATCTTTTGCATAAATATAAAATCTCCAATGCAAATACAGATCATTTCGATTACCTCTGGGAGCTGGCAAACAGTTTTCAACAACTTAGACATGACATTTCATTCAAAATCATCAGGGGCCATGAGTGTCAAGGAACAGAAAAGCAGCAGCCAGAGACTCAGGAAGCCCCAGAGACTCAGGGAGCTCCCAGTGATACAGCTGAAAAGCCCTTAATGACAGTGTATTTTTAAACCACCTCTACTCAGGTGGCAGAGACAGATAGAGGAAGGGACAATCAGCCTGCACAATTCATTCAGCTGCCACTGTGGGCTACATCACATGTTTCTCTGTGGACCAGTGAAGTGAATTGAGGGAAACGTGGGGTTTACTGCTCCAGCTCCTGATTTAAAAATAGAAATAAAGGTCTGAAACCCTGCCGGCCTCCCACTCTCACCCAGCAGGACGGTGATTAGCTGTGCTTTCCCTGAGCCATTCTTTTTAATATCTTTATTGGCCATTTTCCATATCAAAGTCTGGAGCCTGGCTATGAGATAATGTTTGTATGGGGTATGTGAGCTGTCGCAAGATCTGCAATCATAGTGAACTCAGGGCTGTGGGGGACACATGGTATGATTTTAGCTGTGAAAGGTACCTAGTGACATGATAGACAGCAGAAGCTGTTTTCAGTTTGGATTTGGTGGTATTCCAGGCCAGTGCTGGGACTTCTGACAACACAAGATGTCTGTGTTCTCAGGGCATTTTCTGATGCCATAAAGGAAAATAGGTGCTAATTGGTTCATGCCAATAGGGAGCTGGAGAAACAGATGCTTAGGTCCACGGAGTCTTCCCTTTCTTAAGAATGTTGATTCAAAATCTATTACCTGCATAACATTAGGATGTAATCACCCCTTCCTGTTTCAACATAAGTTTGGTTAACAGAAAAAAAAGCATTTGTGAGGAAATATATCCGTGTGATCCTGGACAAGTTCACTCTGCAGTTTACTTATTTGTAAAACAGGTTTAATAATAATAATTCCTACCTTACAGAGTGTTATTAAGATAAGTGAGTTTCTATTTAGAATCTACTTGCATATAGTAAGTAAGTGCCACATAACGGTTCAATAGGCAAATGAATAAATGAATGAATGAATGAGTGAATGAACAGAGCTACTGTTCCTCTTCCCCATTCCTGCTAGGGAAAATAATCCCTCAATTCTTCTCACCCCCTACATTGGTCCTATGCAAATAAGGACCCTTACCTAACGAAAGGATCATCTTTGCCCTAGAGTTGATAGTATTTCAAAGTCATGACTTGAGAATGCAGTGATCATGCATTCTATTGCCCCACACATTTGTCTTTTACTTAAGACGGGGCCCACGTGATTCTGTCCCACAGGTTCAAACCTAGAGACTTTCTGGAAACACTTATTTTCTTAATAGGTAGGCACTGAGATAACTCTAATTTCAAAGTGAACTACACAACTTAAATAAAATTGGTAATCAGTAAATCATAATTGAATGAATGTAAGCATGCTTTGACCATAAGTTCTAATTATTGTGACTGGGATTCTGCTTTCCTGTGAAATCTAAATGCCTAGCTTAGATAATTTTATGATAACAAATCGTACCTTCCTACATTCCACCATCATCTTCCACCCTGACTCCCATCCCATGTTTTATGGGTTTCATGTGCTTACGAATTCATCCACAACCATTCCTCTGCAGAGTGAGGCCAATAGAACAAGACTTTCTGCTCTACTTCACTGATTTTTGTCATATAACTAAAAAGCTATCTCAATGTTTTTACGTAAGGGTATAGTGGTAGCTGAGAAAAGTTTTGTTTTTTTTTTTTTCTTAAAAGAGTAGTTGTGTTTGATTCTATAGCTTATTACAAAAGGCCCCTCTCCTCTGAAGCAAAATAAATCACTTCTTTCCTTTGTGGTCAACATAGTCCTTTGTATACACATTTATCACATTTAAATTTCCTACAGAAACTATGATTGTGTCTTATTCAATGTTGTATCCAATGCACCTAACATATTGCTTCGTACTCAAATACTTGTTTGATGTATAGCTAGATGACAAGAGAAAACCACCTAACATATTTTCAAAAATGTATTTTTCTCTTTAGGCTCGATATGCCAGAAACAATAAATATCTCAACCCCTAGGCTTAAAATCACCATGTTCATTTTGTTAAACTGTCACAATGTAATTTAAGAGCCCTACTCCCTGGCCAGGTTCACAGAAACCATTTTATTGAAAGGCAGCAGAGGACAATTTGGGAGTGAGAAATCCTTGGGTTCCTACCCCATCTCTACTATTTCCAAATCCGGTAAAATTGGAGAAATTAACTTATCCTTCTTCTGCTCTTTGTTTTCTCTGTCTTTAATATTGAGGTAAAGGTGATAAGATTTGCATTAATTTGTGGGTAAGATAAAAGTAGACAATTCAACAAACAGTATAAAACAACTGTTCACACACATGCAAAAAAAAAAAAAAAACCCAGACACAGACCTTACACCCTTCACAAAAATTAGCCAAAACAGACATAGACCTAATTATAAACTAAAAAACTATAAAATTCATAGAAGATACAAAAGGAGATTTCATAGATGACCTTTGGTATGGCAATGACTTTTTAAATATAACATCAAAGACAGAATTCTTGAAAGAAATAATTGGTAAGCTGGGCTTCACTAGAATTAAAAACGTCTGCACTGTGAAAGACAATGTTAAGAGAATGAGAAGATAAGCTCAACTTGGAGAACATGGTTGCAAAAGACACATCTGATAAAGGACAGTTATTCAAAATATACAAAGAACTCTTAAAACACAATGAGAAAACAAACAACCTGGATAAAAATAGGTTCAAAAGACCTGAATAGACACCCTGCCACAGAAGATATACAGGTGGCAAACAGGATATGAAAAGATGCTCCACATCACATGTCATTAGAGAACTCCAAATTAAAACAATGAGAGACCACTACATACCTATTAGGATGGCCAAAACGTAGTGTACTGATACCACCAAATGCTGGCGAGTATGTGGAGCCACAGGAACTGTCATTCATTGCTGTTGGGAATACAAAATGGTGCAATCACTTTAGAAGACAATTTGGTAGTTTCTTATAAAACTAAACATACTCATCCCACACAATCAGTAATTGTACTCTATGGCATTTTCCCAAAGGAGTTGAAAGCTTATGACCACACAGACACCTACGCTTGGATGTTTATAGCACTTTCTTCATAATTGCCGACACTTGGAAGAAACCAAGATGTACTTCAGTAGGTAAAAGGATAGAGTGTGGTATATCTAGACAGTGGGATATTTTTCAGAGATAAAAAGAAATGAGCTGTCAAGCCATAAAAAAGATATGGAGGAAATGTCAATGCATATGACTAAGTGAAAACCCATCTAAAAGGCTACACACTTCATAAGATTCTGGAAAAGGCAAAACCATAGAGATAGTAAAAAATATCAATGGTTGCCAGGATTTAGGAAAGAGGGATGAATAAGTAGACCACAAAGAATTTTTAGAGTAGTGAATCTATTCTGTATGATGGGTATATGTCATTACACATTTGTCCAAACCCATAGAATATACAACACCAAAAGTGAACCCTAACGTAAATTATGGATGTTGGGTGATGACAATGCATCAGTGTAGGCTCTTCAGCTGTAGCAAATGTTCCCACTCCGGTGGGAGAGATTGATAAAAGAGTCTCTGCATGTGAGGGTATACAAGAACTCTGTATTTTCTGCTTAATTTTGTAGTAAATCAAAAACTGCTATAAAAAATAAAATTCATTTATTTAAAAAAAAAAAACAGGCAACAGAAGTAAAATTGCCTGATACTGTATCAGGCATATGGCAATCAATAAATACTATCCTCTAGTCTTTATTAATAATAGTATTATTTTACAAAAGCCTCAAAATTATTAAATATTTTCTAAAATAAGTATCAGGTACTACAAAGATTTGAGAATTTTTGAAGACCAGAATACTAATACATACTCTTTCTGCCTTGCTAATGCAACACTGATACCATACAGCTGAATCCTAATATGACGTATCAGGTACCAAAATTTAATCAGCGTGCAAAAAACCCTGACAGAATTAATAATTATGATCAAAAAAACCATGAACAACTGATTTTAATGATCAGATAAGAAACTTATTTCCAGCCACCCACTGTGAGAAACTAATCTTCCTCCATGTTCTAATCTACTGACACACACAGTCTGAGCTGAAATAAGCTCTTAATAATGAATAATCTAGCTATGAATATAATTCTGCTGAGCAGGAAATGGAGGATTATAAAACATGTCAGAAAGAATTTGTTTTCTCTTTTCCCCACTTCCCCACCCTGGCAGTTAACTTTCTTTAAATACTGTTTTGATTGTTGCTGCCACCTTAAAGATATAAGAGGATGTTTACACACGCATAGAAAATATTTAATCCTGCCCCAAAGAAAATGCACGTGGGAGGGGTGTTAGGTATCGAAACAAAAGCACACAAGACTGACTGATATTTATGCTAATAACCGTAAAGAAAACCATCAGCAAAAGCCGAATTTATCCACTCTGGAGACTTAGTGGTAATGCGGTAAACAGACCACATTCATAATTACATAAGCGAACCAGCACACACCCATACACATGTGCACACACACACATGCACAGACACACACACCGGCTGCACCCTGTGGGCTGAGTGATGCACACACTAATAATTCTGAGTATTCCACACCACAGTGCAAAGGGTCAAAGTATAGGGATGTCTCAGCTACATTTAGCAATTTGATCGGAAACTTTGAGACAAAGTCTAGGAAATTATGGTTGTGGGCCCAAAATGAAGCCCATGAACTAACTTACCCACTACCAAAGAAGAAAAGAGGGGAAGTAAAGGAGGCGAAAAGGATATATAGGAATTCATTAATTTGTTCATTTATTAAATATTGTTTAGCGCCTACTATGTTTCAAGCATCATGCTAGTAGCTAGTGATACAAATGTGACAGTGTCTGCTTTCAAGAAGCTCAGAGTTTCATAGGAATGATGCCCAAGAGAGAGAATTTTTCCCAGCCAGACTCAAAGGAAGCTCCTGCATCTCTCCCTGGTTCTTGCTACCGTGCCTGTGATGGTGCAATAACAGAAAAAAACTCAGGCTCAGGGTTTGGAAAGACCTGGACTCAAATTCCTCTCTCCATTCTTCCTGCCAAATCTTAGCCAAGTCGTTTAACTCATCTGAGCTATCGTGTCAGCTTCTGTGAAATGGGAATAATAAATCCACTGAGTGGCATTGTCCTGAGGTAGTAATGATAGAGAAGAGCAGACTTCGGGAACAAGCTCACCGGGAATTTGCTGCCCTCGCTTGTATGTGTCCCAAGCAGCCTGTGTGGAAAGTCCCCTCTCTGCAGCCATAGCTTCACAAGTGGTACTTTGGAACCCACTACACCACCAGAAAGGGAATCCTGGATCTTGGAACCAGATCCAGAGTCAAGCTTCCCCAATGAGAGCGTCAGGTGTAACCCATCAGGGCTTGTACTCCATTTGTCTCCATCATTCCTAGAAGCACAAGCCTTGGTGATCATCCATCACCATCAGATTCTCCTCCTCTTCACTGCTCTGTACTTTCTCTAACTAGTCTCAACTTCCCATCATTTCCTCCCACCCACACCCACTGTGCCCTTTGAAACTGCCCAACTGTAACTAGTAAATTTCCCTCTGTCCACTAGCACTTCTCTGTTTGCTCCCTTCACCTCCTTGTTGGACATAGCTATCCCCATAAACACTGCTTCTCTAGCATCCTTCTCAGTTTTTCTCTCGTCTCCCTTGTTCTTCAGGGTTAGAAAAAAGGGGTGTGCTCTCCTACTCCCCACTGCAGCTTCCAGATCATTACTCCTGGCTTCCTCTCCATCCTGCAAGATCCCCCACCTCTTTTAGGCATCTCATCCAGTTATCTGACTCTCTCCTACCTCAATCTTGCTGCAGATATCAGATCACATCTCTCTGTCCTTTGAAGCTATCTCCCTGCTTACACTTACCCTCACCACAACTTCAATAATTTCCACATTGGTCCCCCAAATCCTTTGCTTCATTGTCTACAAGTAGACTCTCCTCCACCCTCACAGCCACCCCACCCCATAGTCACATGGGCCTTTCGTCACCAGAAACTACACCATCTCTCACATCTTGATTTCAGACACACATCTTATTAGTCTTGACATCCTATTCTTTTCAGCTCACTTGTTCAAACACCCACACTGCACAAATCTTCAGTCTTACTGATTCTGGCATAATCGCATCATCAATCTCTTCCTGCTTAGACTTTGCTCCAACTCGGAATACATTCTGTATCATTATAATCACTCTACTGCAAGGACCCTCAGCCCCTTTTTGTCCCTTTCCTTCAATCATATATCCAGATAAAAGTCTAGTCTTGCATGGTGAACACCATTATCCACAATCTCTCCATCTGTATCTGAACAGACTGACTTTTCTTAAAGATAAGCGTACATCCAGACTGACTGGTGTCACCACCTACAAAGCGGATTCTATTTCTTGAATAAGTTCACTTTCCAATTTTGTGACATGTTCACTCTTTCTCACCATCACACTCTGTAAGAACTGAACTCCCAGCTTCCCTTTTGGCTCCTTTCTAGTCTTCTGTTCACCAGAGTAATCTTTATAAAGTATAAACAAAATGAAATCATTCTCTTATTAAAAACTCTGAAAATTTCCCATTGTGCTTGGAATAAAACCAAATTCACTGCTTATAAGTCCCATCTGTTTGTCTTCATATCTCACCACTGTCTCTCACTCACCAACCTTTCAGTGCTTTAAACACACCAACCTCTTCCCCACATCAGGCCCAATTGGGCATGTGCCATCCATTTGGCCTGGAGAGCTCCTCCCTGGGTTTTCACAGGGTTACTTCCTCCCCACCATTCAGGTCTAACTCATAGGTGACCTCCTCAGGACATTTCCAGGCCATCCTCCCTGATGTTGCTGCTACATCCACTGTTATTTCCTGTCACAACATACTGATTCCTTCGTAAAACTTACCTCGCTTACTCAAGCATAATTTACCTCTTCGTTAACACATCTGTTTTCAGTCTCCCTCACTTCTCTGTAATCTCCATAATGACAGGGCCGGATGGGCTTGGGAGATAGTAGTTACTCAATACATATTGAATGCATGAATGAATGAACAAATGTTGAATAAGTAAGGAGAGTACTTCCAAGAGAAACTGAATCCATTTCATAAATTTACTGATGAGATTATTGAATACCAAGGTTGTTTACATGTCAATTCTCTTTTAGAAAAAGGTGATGTATCAATACGTACTCAGTAGCTTCTTAAACATTTCCACCAAAATATCCAGAGATAGGGGCAGTTGTGTAAACCTGGAGGTTACAGCCATATACAGCTAGATTGTAGGCTCTCAATGCTCATCTCTCAAAAAGTCTTTTCAATTGTTCATATTTAAAGCTGATGATCCAGGAAGAGGGAGAATGATATATTATGATTTAGTGTTCCCCCCTGTGCAGGTTCAGTAAACCCTAGCTAGCAAAGCATAAACATACATTGTACCTACTCACACTTCTTTGTTTTATTGAATTTAACCCATTTTTCTCTAAATTAGTGTCTAATGTGTAATTGATTTCCTGCCCATATTCTCTTTTTGGAAATTTCAGTGCATGCCTATCCCCTGCTGAAGGGGCAAGCCACAAGATCTGTTTCCACCCACAAGATCTTGCTTCCTCTAGTCACAGCTGAGTAGTCAGGACAGGACTTCTGACACAGAAAGAACCAATCTGGAAACTATGCTAAGCCAATCAGATCCACTTCCCCTTCGGAAAACAGTCAGATTCTGGTGGACACATGGTTCTGGGAAGTCACAGAGGGTTAGGGCTGAGTCTGTGCCATGGAAATTCAAGGCCACCTCCACCATATTTAGTGGTGAGTAAAATAGTGGGGAAAGCTGAGAGAAGCAGGAAATGAACAGGTACATAAGAAGAAAGCAGCCATGAGACATACAAGTCTGTGGAAGGAAGGTGGAGACTCACTTTCCAGGTTAGTCTCCATAGATACCAGCTGCTCATTCTCAAATTCCATTTCTGTATTCTCCAATTTTATTTCTGTGAGACTATTTATTGTTGTCTTTTACTCAGCCTCCTTTTAAATGCAAGTAGTGGGTTTTTGCCTCTTGATAGTCAAAAAAAAAAAAAGAATCTGACTGAGCTACTAATATCCCTACCAAAAATTTAAAAATTAGAATTAGCTTCCTTTTAAAAAAATTTGTGCTAAAAAACAAAAACAAACAAACAAACAAAAAACAACTTTTTTGAGGTCATGTAGGCACAAAGTTTGTCCTTGGAAAATAAATGCACCTCTGCTCCTGATGAGGCCACTAGGACCCAGGGTCCAAGGCCAAGTCACAACATATCCCAAGACCAATGGTTTATGGGTGTGCAATGGACCAAATGCTTGTGTCTCTCAAAATTCATATGCTAAAATCCTAACCTCCAATGTGATCTTATTTTAAGGTAGGGCCTTTGAGAGGTAATTAGGTCCCTAATAGTGGAGCCCTCATGATGGGATTGACACCCTACCAGAAGAGACTAGACAGCAATCTTCCACCACACAAAGATACAATGGGAAGTCAGCAGTCTGCAACCCTGAAGAGGGCTCTCCCCAGAACCCAACCATGCTGGCACCCTAATCTCAGACTTCCAGACACCAGTACTGTGAGAAATATATTTCTGTTGTTTCTAAACCACCCACTTTACTGTATTTTGACATAGTAGCCCAAGCTAAAGCAGGGAGGAAACAGAGATAGCCAGGTAGACCAGAAGCTGTTTCAGCATCCCCAGCTTCTGGGCATGGCCTTCCAAGCCATTCCTAGTAGAATAGAAGTGTTGCAATTAACCTAGAAGTTGTCACAGGGCAAGAAGCACCACCTGAGAAAGAAAGTGCAGACATTTGATATTAGTAAGAATGAAATAAACTGTAAAACTGAAATAAATAAATAAAAACTTTTCTAAACTATTAATGTTTTTAAATTGACAAACAGGCAGTAAGAAAGATGTATTTTTCTACTCTTGCTATAGAAAATATTATAAAATTATTATATAAAGACATGATAAAAAATGAACAGACAAAAATATATGCAAAAAAAACTTATTACAGAGATGCATTCAGCAGGTATATATTAGTAATAGCAATAAGATTGTATGTTTTTAGATTTCATGATGCTGATGACATTTCTCAGTTTTTTTTAAATGTGTAAGTTATAATTTATTTCCTTACTCTAAATAAGTTTTCACTTTTACACCTAATTTTATAGTCATAATTTAGTTATTATAGTTCATAAAGATAATTTCCGAAGCAGCTTAGGTTTCATAACCCATTACACCTGAATTCACCCATGTCCATATGTTGCATATTAAGGAAACTGAGGCATGAAGAGATTAGGAAAGTATTCTGAGGTAGGAGAACTGAACATGAAGCCAGAATTTAAGCTGAGAAAGTCTGGATGCACTGTGTTACAACTCTTTTGATCTCTCATAAAACTTGACTCCATCCATAACTACTATGTACATTGTGAAGGAGTTTAAAGTTTTTACACACCCGTATACTAACCAAAATCTGAGCCCCTTGGGGCAAAAACTGCAACAAATCCCCTTTTACATTTAATCAAAGGATGAATGCATAAGTAAATGAATGAATGAGTGAATGAACAAATCCTTCTTTATTCCCACTTTTCACAATGATTCAAAGAAAAGCCAATAGTAACTGGCAGACTGGAGAAAGAGACACTTAGGTCCTTAAGTTAATGGCTTCTAAGGAGTCAAGACACTACAGCAGAAGCTCCCTGCATGTGCCACAGATTTGTAAATAAATGGATGCTTAATGCCCCCTTTTGTGAAGGTGGCAAATTTTTCTGAAAATAAAGAGTCCCTTATATATAGAAATAGCTGAGAACTACCACTTTCCTCTAAAACCCCACGTGTTTTTCTGTCACATTGAATTAGTGGGTCAGAGGGAGATACAGGAGTTTCTAAACCCAGATAAAGGAAACTAAAGGAAAAGGTCAAGGATAAACCACCATGACAAGAAAGGAGACAGCCTAAAACCAGAGAACAGAAATTGGTTTCTTTGAGAAAAGAAAAATCAGAATCAAAACCTGAGGAAACCAAGGCACAGCAGAAGCCAGTGGGGGATAAATGGACAGAAAGGACAGAATATGAGGTAATAATACACTTTAAAACGGTTAAAACTGCTCTCAAAATTTGCATACCACTACTATCTATGCCAGACCCTTCCAGGACCTGAGTCTTAGCAGCCTTTGCTGCCTCCGGGACTACCTGTGACATGGACAAGGCAATCAATGGCACCACTCCCTTTCAAAACAGTCATGACTTCCCAAGACCTTTGCTTCAAATTCACAGGAAGGCACATGAGGAGAGAAGCTTGAATCAGCCATACAGAAGCACAGGGATCAAGCTGGGCAGAACAGCAGGGAGGAACCTGGGGACAGGAAGCCACATTTTTGGTAGCCGGTATCCAATCTGATGGAACCTTGTGCATCAACTAGCATTAAAGTCAATCAGTGTGGAAAACTGTCAGCCAGTGTGACATTTTAGCTTTATTCCCTAATGTCTGTGTGTGTGTGTGTATGTGTGTGTGTGTGTGTGTGCTTAGAAAGGGATCATATATAGAAATATGGTTAACTAGTGGTTCTTTTAGATATGAAGTTTGAAAACACCTGGCTACCTAGGGCAAAGATACTCCTCAGTGGGCAGAAAAATATGTTGGTCATAGAAAAATGAATTGAGAGCTCCCTGAGAAAGGACCTACTACTAAAGATAATTTTTCTCCTAGAACCACACAAGGCTCAGAGGATGACACCACAGAAGAGCTGTGGGCCTGGGAGCCTTGGAAGACATTAGTAAAGCCACTTGAGAATGTGGGAACAGAATTCCCAAGCCTGAGAAGTCTTCTCCTTTGTACAGGCCCAGGCTAACATTAGGAGTTGAACTGAATCCCACCCAAAAAAAATATGTTGAAGTTCTAACCAGCTATACTTCAAAATATAACCTTATATGAAAAGAGGATCACTATAGAGGTAATCAGTTAAAATGAGTTCATATTGGAGTAGAGTGGGCCCTTAATCCAATATGACTAGTATCCTTATGAGAAGAAACTTACGTGAAGACACAGAGACATACACAGGGAAGGCCATGTGACAATAAAGGCAGAAGTTGGAGTTACACAACTGCAAGTGAAGGAACGCCAAAGACTACCAGAAAACCATCAGAAATTAGGAAGCGGCAAAGGTTTGTCCTATAGTTTTCAGAGGGAGTATGGCCCTGCCAACACCTTAATTTTGACTCCTAGACTCCAAAACTGTGAAACAATCAATTTCTGTTGTTTTAAGTGACTCATTTGAGATACTCTGGTCTGTCAACTCTAGGATACTAAACACTGAGGTAAGAATAAGGGGAGCCTTAATGTCCTGGGCCAAGTGAAGGGTTAGGAAGCGAAGTTGGGGGAATGCAGTCTGCTCACTCCGGATTGGAAAGACGGGAAGATGTTTCATCTACATGTATGTGTGTGTATGTGTGCACATATATAAGTGCACGCATACATATGTATGTGTATGTGTGTGTGAGTATGTATGTGTGTATGTGTGTGTACATATGTATAATTCTAAGAAGGAAGACCAAAATACATCACAGCAGGCACAAAGTATTTTCTACTGATTAATATTGCCTAAATAACTACATGGTAATCACCACTTTCAAAGAATTTGGAGTGGAATAAAAGTGAATAACAGTTAAAATTTTCCCAAGGGCAATTTCTACTATTTTCAAAGTGATTTCAAGGCAATTTAGTATCTTAGGAACATGAATCTGAACAAGCATTATCAAACAATATATTGTCAATGGGCTAAAGTACCCACAGTAAATAAAGAATACTAGTAATTATGGTTTTTAGATGTAGCAGACACAGGTTCAAATCCTGACTAAACCAATAACTGGTTTGCAACCTTAGGCAAGCTGCAAACTCCTTTATTGGTTACCTGTAGTCAAAATAATAATGTGTAAACAACTGTTAATTATTCTGGCTCATGCATCTGGGGTTACCTAGGCATTGGCTAATCTCGACCAGGATGGTTCAGCTTCAGGCTTCAGGTGAGAATCACGTTGTTTGCATGTGTTTCTTATCCTCTGTGAACCAGTGGGCTAGTAGGAGCATGTTCTTATGGGGATGGCAGAAGTGCACGTATGCCATACTAGCTGGAGATTAAGTGGTTTTTGCCCAATTTTAGGAGAATTTGGCAAATTCATTTGGCCCAATGAGTCATACATTTAAGTTACCAATTCAGCACCTGTAAGCCCTAAATTTGTGATGTTAACCTGGGACTGTGTAGAGTGTGGTTGTGTCGAAGCCATCCTGGCATGATTCCCTAAAGAACACAAAGATAAACTTAACGCTGTGAGGCCAAGAGCAAAAGACAAATAAATTTCAACAGCAACTCCTCCACAGACTTATTGCTCCCTCTGGACTCCCAACTTGCATGGTTGGAAAGGATATTTTACAACATAGATAAAAGAAATCATTTGGATTATGAGTCCAATTGTCAAAATTACATTTAAAAATTTTTTAATGCATTGTTGCTCGAGAATCTACCATTAAATACTATCTACTTTGGCTTTCTCTTGCCAAACATGATTTCTGGTTCCATGTCCCTAAGGTGCAGTACAATCTGAAAGGTGGACTGTAGGTACTAAATTTAGCTACACATTAGCAAAAATAAACTATCAAAAAGATTTTCAAGTCTCACACCGACTGATTGTCCTAGGATGGCATACTGAAAATCTGACTTTTTGCTTGCCTGGAGATTCTGATGAGCAGGTAAATTTAATAACTACAGATGAAGGTCATCTGTGATGCAGACGAGGCCTCTGAAGAAAACACAAAGGCTTCTCATCTCTCCCGTGAATATCACAAATTGGTCTGCCTAACAGTAGAAGTCACCTTATCAAATTTTTGAGCTTGAGAAAAATAGGTGAACAGAATGTTTTCCAATTTGCACAGAACTCTGGGTCAAATGTACTCCTTTGGAACTGCCTGAGTGGGATTTCTCAGAAAGTAAATGAATGCTATGTGATTAATTTTCGAACTGCTTTTCCCTGTCATGAGCATTAGCCAATGAAGGCTGTCTTGTGAGATCCTCTGCCATCTAATAGTAGAAGATTACACGTCCTAAGATCACAGGCCATGGCAGAGTATGCTCTATATATTCAGTAAAGCTTTCTGCCTGGATACTCACCATTATATAGTCCTGAATCCATGAAACGATGATTGTCCATGTGTTTGAATGTCCTGAGACTTGTATTTCTCACCGAGAAGCCAGCACACAAATTTTATTTTCATTTTCTACCACCTATGACTGAGTTACATGGCAACAACTTCAACTCTGAAAAGTCAGTATTACTTCATAAAGGTAATATCAACACTTATTTTAACAAGACAGATCTTCAGTCCCTTATCTGCAATTCAAATTTTTTTCATAATTCATTTGGCAGCAAAACCTGCCCTAAACTAAACTTCTATCATGGCAAAACCCGACCTTTACTGATTTGAGACTACTTATAGTCTCTGTATATTCACTTAGTATAAATATTCACATATTTCACTATAGAATTACTAATATGTTTGAATATGGGGTATTTCTCTAGACCCCACTGGGGATATTACATAGAGCATGTATATTGTCTTGTCTTTATCACATCTGAAAATTATTAAATGCTTAAATACACCTGGCTTCAAGGGTTTCAGACAAGATTGAGTACATGGATTGTTGAAATAACTTTTATTTACCTTTATAAATTAATCTTACCTTTTCAGAATTGAAGTTAAGTATGTCACTTGGCTGCTCATATAGTTGTGAATATTATCTGGCACTTGCTCTTCAGTGATGAAGTGATAAACAAATTCATTTTCAAAATCAATAACCTTAGTTGAGTGCCTACTTTGTGTAAGAAACTTTGGTCCTTGAACTACATTATTAGAAATGAGAGAACTGGGGTTTGGTGAGGTTCTTTGCCTTGCCCAAGGTCATGCAGCTGATAAGAGATGCAGGCTGGATTTCAAAGCTAGGTTACCTAATGATATTTTCTGAGTTCTTTAAACAGAGGATTCCATAATCAGATAATCTTTACAATGCCCAGAAATGCTACAGGCTGGTGCACATAGATCTCTGTGTTCTGCATTTATTTTATCTCATCATGTGTCCCTATGTCTTAAAATATTATATGTAGTCATCCTCCATCTAAATACCACCATTTAATTACCAACCCTCTACTCTTCCCCCCCTGGTTGACTATTGCATGAAAGAATAATAATACATGAATTTTGATGAACCCAAGGACTTCACTAAACTTGTACACCTTGCCATCAGCCACTCTTGCCATCTTCTCACTTTAATGGAAGAAAATTAAAATTAAAATGACAAACATACAGATCTAGTTAGAGGTGGCAACCAAACCAGATTATAGCCCATTGAGCTGTAAAACTCTTCCCCTTAACCCCTTGCTCCCAATTCAGATTAAATCATTACTAAAAAGAAAAACTTTTATGTCAATCAATTCTGTGATAGGACCTCTTTTGGGGTACCATATACTGAACTGTGTTCTCCCCAGATTCATATATCAAAACCCTAACCACTAGTGGAGTGGTATTGGGAAATGGAGCTTGGGGAAGATAGCTAGATTTACATGAGGTCATAACAGTGGGGCCTTCAAGATCATATTAGTCCTCTTACGAAACACAGTGTTTGCTTTTTCTCTCACAATGTAAGGACATGGTGAGAAGCTGCCCATCTGCAAGCCACCAGAACCTGACCATGCTGCCACCCTGACCTCAGACTTCCAGCCTCCAGAACTGTAAGAAAATAAATTTCTATTGTTTAAGTCACCTACTTAATGGCATTTTATTACAGCAGCTCGAGCAGATACATTTGGGATGTCAAAAGATTGAAATATGTTGATTTTATTAGAATTCCATAGATACCCACAACATTAGAAAATTTTGCATGGGCTCTCTAAACTAAAAACAATTATTAAAATAGCAACAGTCATTGAGCACCTACAATATACCATGTAAGTCACATTATCTCCAATTTCCACCATAATCATGTGTTTTGTTCTTGTGATGTTGTGGGTCCAGATGTTTAAAAAAGTTGTCGGGTAACAAGCAAGGCAATGGTAGGGTAAGGATTCATACTCAGTTGTACTTAAATTCGAAGCCCATACTCAGTTGTATTTAAATTCTCTACCTCTGCCAATTTTGCCTTTCTATGAGAAGGAAAAACATACATAATAGTCTTTAACAGAACTCAGAGGCAGCCTTTACTGTAAGCACAAAGAAAGTTGCTTAACTGGCATCAAAAGGATTCTACTCAGCCCAAAATATCTCCATTACTCATGCCTGAAATTACACCATCATTAATTCACTCATTTGCATGGAGTGTTGTCAGTTTCTAACATCTCTTTTGACTTGAGAAAACTCACCTAGGAATAAGAAATGAACCTCCAAATACTTTTGGTCCAATGTGTTTGCCTGTTCTTTTTAACTAACAATCATTAAACACCTGTTATATACAAGAACACAAAGATACCTAAGACCTTCTTTACAGCGCCTCACAATGCAGATCTACCAGCTAGTGAGAGGAGGGAAGTAGCATTTATAATGTTGACATAAAAACACATTCAAATAAATTACACTAAAAAAAGGTGGTATTGACACGTAGTTAAGAAATGTCCCCATCAATTAAAACCTCATACAAATTTGAGCACATACATGTTAGTTTTTATTATTTGAGTTTGTTGCTACATGCATGTTCTACTTTTGAAATGAAAACTTAAAAGGCTAGTCCACTAAAAAAAGTTAATAGAATCTGAATGAATCTGAATGCCTCTCAGTTGATACTGATAATTCCAATACAAAATCTTTCTGTTCTCCTTTTATTTTGGCCAGAACCTACCAAGAAGATAGAACTCTATAATTCCCCTCCTCATATATCTGTTCATTTAATTCTATAATCTATAGCAGTGGTACCCCACCTTTTTGGTGCCAGGGCCTTGTGCTCCTATGAGAATCTAATGCCTGATGATCTGAGGTGGATCTGAGGTGGTGATGCTAGCACTGGGAAGTGGCTATAGATACAGATAAAGCTTCACTTGCTCACCAGCCACTCACTTCCTGCTGTGCAGGCTGGTTCCTAACAGGCCGTGGAGCAGTACCAGTCCACAGCCTTGGGATTGGAGACCCCTGTTCTAGAGTTTTCTGAGCATCAGGTATGTATAAGGGCTTACATTAGGAACTTAGTAGTATTCAAGGATTAACTCACATAAACAACATAACAAATTTACAAACAAGTATTATGAGGTTACCCAGTGGAGGGAAGGATCATATGAGTGTGAGATCAAACTATTCTTTCCTGCCTGTAATGGCCCACAGACTGAGGCTGGCATCTGAGTGATCCTACCCCATAGCATGTCAACACACAGCTACAGAGAGTCACACAGCCAAAATATTAGCACAACGCATGTACCACAAAGCACTCTGGCTCTCATCATACAGCCATTAGGGAAAACAAGCTTAAGAATGTAATAAGTTAACTTTGTCAAGGTGACCATGGAAGCCTATCCTAGATGCACTGTTAAGACAATGTCCTCTCTGGGAACTGGAGAACACAGAGATGGTTGCAGGCTGATGTACACAGGGAAGAATTTTCTTTATTAAGAACCAGATAATCAGGGTTAACCTAGACATTTGATTCCCTAATAGGAGCGGAACTGCTAAGGTTTAGTTTTCATCTTTCCCCAGTGCTATTCTCCTGACACTTACTACAAGTAGCAATATAGCCCTGTCTTCGAGAAGAAATATTCTCTCATTTTGACTGTCATGTCAGAGAGAGGAGAGAGGAAGAAGGCTACATTTATTCATGGTGTAAATTTCTTCTCACTTTCTCCATGGCCAAGTCAAAAAAAAAAAAAAAAGGGCAAAGAACTTCCAAAAGTTGGGCACAGCTGGTAAAAGGAGCCAGTGTTTTCTGGACAAGCAGTCTACTACCTAGCAATTAATTTCTAAATCCATCACTTAATGATTAACTCAAAAGGACACTGAAAATGAACTCCACTGCTCAATTTACATACTTAATCGGATTAGGCTGCTGACTTTCAGATCCTGGTAATTAACTGGTCTCCATGTCCCTTTTCCAATACTTAAATGATTAATTTCTTATATTTGGGTGCCTGTGTTCACTCCCTAAAATTTTATGTTGGAAATGTAATTGTTCTATTTCAGCATCATTATATGGTCAGGCTATTGTAAACGATTTACTTCTTGCTGTCCTAGGTAATCGTGACTTCATGAAGGAGCTGTGTAAGATTCTAGAAAATGAGATATAGGTTTATAACTAAAACCTCCTTTTTTCCTTTAAATATGAAATCAATTAAATGAAATCAAATGAACCTGCTCCCTTGACTTACATAAGGTCAACAAAGAAGGTATTCTACTAGCTGAATATAATATTTGCTCATTTGTTGGCTAATTAAAACCAGCATTTCCCACATCGCCAGATGAGATTCTATATTTCCTGGTACTGTCTAAAAAGAAGTGCAAGTTTAAACTTGAACAGGCTAAGTTTGAGATGCAAAACGATACCGATAAAAGCAAAACAGGCCTAGTGTAATCTTACTGTAAAATATCCCCCTGGCAAACACCTCCATAAAGTCCTCAAACCTTTCTGGAATGATCCCTAAACAAGCACCTTAAGATACCACATAAGGTCACCCAACAACCAGAAGGGACAGGAATGGGCATAGAGTAGGTAGTTCCTTTAATGATGTGATTAAAGTGTAGAAAACAGAAGAACAGTCTAGAATTACAGTTTGAGAAAATAGTGTCTAGAGTAGGAGAGAACTGGCTGTGTGTCCCAGCTGTGTCATTTAAAATCCACATGTGTGATTTAAGCAGGGTACTAACCTGCCCTAGATCACAGGAACATCATCCTCTAAATTAATAGCACCAACTGAAGAGTTGGAATAATGATGGCACCAATTACAGAGGATGTGGCTTGAGGATTAAATGAGGTAATGCGAGTAAAGAATTTAGTCCCGTGCCTGGCACATAGAACAAGAGTAGTGTTACTGGTTATTTTAATGCCTCAGTATTAAGCTACGTAGCCCACTATCCTGAGGCCTGGAATGACTGTGGCCTTTATTAGCTTTTAAACTTTCAAAAAATTATTAAAACTCAGAAGGCAGGGTATGTAGCAGCAGTTTTCGTACCAGCTTAATGCTCAAAACTAGCTCAATACTCAAAAACTATGTCATCTGAAACTCAATCTAATTCCATCAAAAAATACATTAGCTGGTCCCCACATTCAAAAGAATAAGTTTTTCTGACCAGGTCATTCTCATTCATTCTTACTCAACCTAAAAGGGTGAAATTTTGAACAAATACATCTGATGGGATAAATAGGACTTTGAACTTGGGGGAACTGTCATGATTCTCCAGAGTACCACAGATCAAGTCCCTTGACCTGGAGCCAACAGGGACTACTTCAGAGTACAGTCATGTGTAAGTTTCCAACTGTATTCATTCCGCTTAACAAACATGTGTTAAGGGTATACATTATGCCAGTAGCTGCAGTTTTTCATCATTTCTTCTGCAGCTTCAAAAAATTCAACCCCATACTGATCAGGCAGAAGAAATTATCTAGATACTTCTCACAATCTCTAGTGCTTCTCACAATCTCTAGTGCTAAGTTGCTTGTGCCCTCGGCAGCTGGAACAAATCAGAACCAGAACATGGGCTTAGAAGCAAGGTTTTGGCAGCTCAGAAAAATCCATTTTCAAAGAAAATTATCTTTACTTTTCTGATTGTTCAAGCAATTTTGCTTCTGTTTAAAATTTTCAGACAATACAAAAAAGCAAAAGTAAGAAATAAAAATCCCATAAACTCACCACACAGAAATTCTCTGTGGTATGTGGTCTATACCTTTTTCTAAGCAAATGTATACAAACATTTATATATACATACATACCTATAACTGTAAACGTATACACATATAAAAGATACATACATATAACTAAACTGCATTGCACTTTGCAACCTGATGTTTGTCATTAAATATGTAATATATGTCTGTCTATGTTAATAAATACATATTTAAATTTGACATAACTTTGAATGGTTCCATTGTTTTCCATTGTATAGAGGTGATGCATTATATTTTACCAAGCCCTCTTGCTAGACAGTTTAGTTTTCTCTTCTTTTATTTATTCATTGATTACTCAATGGCTAAGAATAGAGAACATGCAATGTGTCTAAACTATTTCAGAAAGAATAGGGCTACAGCCATGAGCAAGAGAGGTAAAATTTCTGTCTTTGTCAACCATGCAATTTGCACAAGGGAGGTAAGAAAATAAAGCTGTATGAGATGATAGAGAAAGACAAGAGGTGACTGACTATGTTTGATAGTCAGAAAATACACACATATTTCATGCACACATCTTTGTGTATATGTCCAGTTATAGAAATTTGATCGTCACAATTTTTTATTATTAAATTATGATTAATTTCCTGATCTGTACTTGATAATCTGGATGAGCTGGTCCTGACACTTATAAAATGGGCTCTTCTAGATGGGCTTTCTTTGACCATGCCCTAGAAACATCTCTGGTTCAGGTAAAAAAAAAAAGAGAGAGAAAATGAGTTTTCCTCAACCCCTGGCTCTTTGCTGCCCACACTAAATGTCAGTCTTTGAATCATTGGCCATAGGTGTCTCCACTCGTTCTAAATGAGTTTTCACTATTTGAGTTTCCATGGGTGTTTTCCCTGTTCAAAATAAAAGGTTATATAAGCAGCTAACAAACTGCATGGTATTACACACATGCTATTATTGATGACTGGCGGTGGTGATGGTGGTTAATATTTGATAGCTACCCATCTCCTGTCCCAGTAAGCGATCTGTTTTTCTTTTCTTACTAGTGGAGCATGCTGGAGTGCTGCCTCTATTCTTCATCATCTCAGACAGGTTTCTAAAACACCAAGCAGCTCAGGATTTTGCGTGTTGTCACAATCTACATTAAATTCAAAGATGAGTAGTGATGCTGCAGATCAACATGGACATAAAGAAGAAAAACCTCTGTTAGCCTGGATCTAACAGCTCTATAATCAACTGTCACCACTTGCTTCTCCAAAAAGACCATCAAGAAGGGCAAGAGACCTTTAGCAGCACCTGAAATCTGAAAACCTAAGTATCTGTGATGTGACCAAACAACAGCTAATATATACTGAGTGTTAGATGCTGTACCAAGTGTCTTACACATAGTAACTCACAACATCACCTGGAGGTAGACATGCTTATTACTCTCTTTTTAAAGTTAAGGTCAATAAGGCACAAAGAAAGTAAGCAGTTTGCCCATGTGACAGAGCCAGACATCAATTCAAGCAGCCTGGCTCTAGAAGCATTAGCTTGTGTGTGCATGCACACACACACATGCTCCACACATATCACAAAACACACATCATCCATGCTTATCCTAGGAACAGGCCATACTACACACACAGCTACCTCACCCTATACCACACACACCCCTCTCATATATGCATATCCCACCAATCTCATACACATTGATTTTTAAAGAAAATTCACATTCACCACATCACACACACACACTTTTCATACATATGCACACACCCCAATCTATGCATCATATACATGTATAGTATGAACACAACATACACATGTCCATACCTAAACATACATACACTACACAAACACACACATCTCACATCCGACATGCCCACCACCCTCCTCCCACCACCTACCAAACATACATACCACACACACACCACACACACATTCACACATGCATTCCCCATCCATCCCCAAGCTGAGCTAAATATGTAAGAGTAAACACCAAGAGTAAACTACTTATAGGAGAATTTCAAGATTACCAAGGTCCATTTCTTCTTCTGTGTGGTGAGGTGGGAGTATAGATGCTTCAGAGTATAGGGCTGGTTTGGAAAGTATCTGTGACATATGGGCAAAGGATTGGTGACATGTCAAGGGTGCTCTACACAGGTGATACTCTGCTGCTGTAGATCTCAGATGAGCTTTGGGTTCAGGAGGATAAGTTGCTGTCATACCTCACAGAATGTCCACTGAGTCACTTCCCCAGGACTTGTAATGTGGTCCTAACTCTTCAAGCTGCCATTTAAAGCCTTTGGCTATTTTATCTCCCTGGAGCTTTCCCATATCAAACCCCTCTCAGGAATACTGAAGGACTCAGCTCCCTTCATGCACTCCTTCCCAAGCCTGAATTAAACCCCTCTTGTTTATTTCTACCATCCACTGTGTACCATGAAGGTTCTTTAACCCTGCATCCTTCCAAACCTGTCCATCCTCTAAGCTTCTATAGCATATATTACCTGTACCACCTTCTTGGCACTTTGGTACATATCATACCACACTGTTAGCTATGTCAAAAGATAAAAATGCTGCATCATATTCTAGCTTCCCAGAGAGCCTCTGCCCATTTATTATTCAGTGACTGTCATTGCTTTAGAGGGATAGCAAAACAGCATTTATTGGCTTTGAGGTCTGAAATAAGATTTGGAAACTTGGAAATAAATGGAATCTTAAAAGAAAGGTGCTTTTGATTTCTGAGAAATCAGCTTTTTGAGAAAGAAAAGGTTTGTTAAATTCTAAAAGCTTGCCTTCAGCTATTAGGAACTAAGACCCAGGAAATAAATAAAGTGTGTTTGATAAACAGAGTTTTAG
The DNA here is from genome assembly GCA_030015415.1 of Cynopterus sphinx. Taxonomy (NCBI): domain Eukaryota; kingdom Metazoa; phylum Chordata; class Mammalia; order Chiroptera; family Pteropodidae; genus Cynopterus; species Cynopterus sphinx. The sequence continues at coordinate 124,298,906 of CM057383.1, forward strand.
GATGAATGTATAATGACATAAAAGCAAGGTTTCCCATCCCAAACAAGTTAAATTGCGATGGATGGGGAAGGAACAAAAACTAGAGAGGAGAGGTGATAGCTTAAATAGCAGGGTAGCATTACTGCACCCTGAAATTTTCAGCCTGTGTCTTGTCAGAAACCCCAGAGAAACTTAGGGACTAGAAATTGTCATGCACCACTTTCCAGAGACAGAAACCTTACAGATGTCACTACACACCAGAAGGCATAAGAGCATTAACATCAGAACGGCAGTGCACCATGTCTACTAAGAGAAGGATGAGGGTCTTCACCATAAATCCACCAAGGTCACAGGGCCATGGGAAGTGTATGCAGATAAATATTTAATAATTAATTCTTGAAAACAAATACCTCTAATATTTAGGATTTTGTAGACATAATAATGCCCCCCTCTCCCCCCTCAAAAAAAATCTATGTCCTAATCCCCAGAATTTATGAAGATGTTACCTTAGATGGCAAAAGGAAGCTTGTGGATGTGATTGAATTAAGAACACTGAGATTATCCTGGATAACCCAGATGAGAGAAAGGGTTCAGAGCAGAGATTAAATTTATATTGTTTTAAAACACAACATATGTAGTAATTTGCTACAAAATCAATAGGAAGCAAATACACTGAGTTTTCAAATGGTGTGAAAACTCCCTGAGGCTCACTTCAAGCTGCCAAGGCAATCCACTGAACACAAGACAGGAAGAGAGACACACAGTCAGTCATCATAAACTGGTACGAGCTGGCTCCAGCTTATTATCTACACCAAAGAACATCTGGAATCTCCCATGCCATGTCTCAGAGAGTCCAGAAGGGGCTGGGGGCTGGTGCATTGATGGGATCCTGCCGTCATGAGAGAGAACATCAGCAAAAACAGTACGGAGCCCCAGAGCTGGGGACCACACACAGATCGGGTAGCTGAGCCACAGCCAGCACTGATAGAGGACAGAGGATGGCCACAGGTCACATCCTTTCTGATTCTTCTCGCATGCCTGCACTAGCTCACCAGAATCTTCTCTTTCTGGAGAAGAAAACTAAGGGTGAAAAACACCGAAATGACTGATTTTTAAATCTTAAATTTACCAAATTTAAAACCTGATTTGACTGACATGACTTGGTGACCTAGAAGTGACTCAATTGATTGCTAATTTCAAAGAGGAGAGGGGTGGGGCTCAGAACAGAAATTCAACTCAGTTTTGTGATCTGAAAAACTAATGCCCACTACTTAATTTATTTCTTCCAAACAATGTATGAACACCTTAAGAAAATGCAGCAGGTCTTCTATCTATCCATGCACCACCAGATGTTGAAGGCACTGCAAAGCTGGTTGATAACAGGCTTATCAAAATCAGACACATGGCTCTCTCTGAGTGGCTGGCCACGTTGAACGCACATTGGAATTACATGGAGAGTTTGTGTACCAACACCTAGGTCGAACCCTTGAGGATTCCGCTCTCATTGGGCTGGTGGGGCAGCCTGGGCACTGGGATTTTTAAACATTTCAATGTGCAGCTCCAGTGTGCAGCTAAAGTTGAAATCTACTGCTCACACATGCTACTACTTCTGGAGACACTTTTGGGGTCAAATGAACCCAGGTTGAGATACTATCTCTACATGCTTCCAGTATGACCCTAGATAAATGATTTAATTTTTCTGCATCTCAGTTTCCTTACCCGTAAGTAGACTAATGATATTTAATGAGGGGGCGTTAAGAAGATAATGAGCATACAGAGCCTAGCATGTGGTACATATTCACTTTTGCTAGTAAATGGCTACTGTTCTATATTGCATTACAGACTACATGTGAATCCTCTGTCTCCAGTCACTGGCTAACCCTGCTTATACAGAAGGTTTCCCTCCCATGCTCCTAAAATAAAATTATTAAAGCATAAGTCTTTCTTCTTATATAATTATCCATTTGGAAAATAAAAAGTACAAATGGAACTTCATGGCTTACTCACACATCAAAGAGGAAAGTACCTTCTGCACAGAAAACCATGTCAAAAGGCCCCCAACTCTCACTCTCATTATAGAACAAATGGGGTTTTTCCAAGTTGAAGTGACAATATGTTCTCAGGTTTCTGAATATCAAACATATGAGGGCACTTAGGGACCTCCCAAACATATATTTCAAGGATAAAACTCTTATTATCTTCAAAAACCCACTTACTATTCAACAAAGATGATGATAAAATAGACAAATGGAATTATTCTGCCTTAGAAGCGCTTTAGGAAAAAAAAATACATGCATATGTACAAAAGTAGTTGAGAAAGATAAGAAGTCTCTATAACTGAAAGAAGATACAGTACTGACAGTATAAATGAGGTCTTTGTAGATGACCTTTGCTACTCCTTCTTTTATAAAAGGTGTAAATATGGTAAGGAAAAGATTAAAGGAGCATGTTTACAAAAGAAAGATAGTTAAAAGAAAAGGTTCTAGAGTCAAATCCTCTAGGCTCTACTCTAAATCTGTCTCCTGCTTAACCTCTGTGTGCCTTGGTTTTTCTCATGGATAAAACCAAAATAATGGTAGTGTCTATTTCGAGTGGCTGCTGTTGGGAGGAGCAAAAGGATAACAGAAGGGAAGTACTTAGTGCAGCATTTGGTACATAGCAAATTATCAATAAGCATTAGCTACTGTTGTTATTAAAAATACTCATAAAGAGCACATTAGAACTGTGCTGTCCAAAAAAGTATCCCATTGCCAAATGTGACTATTTAAATGTAAATGTAGATTGATAAAGATGAAATAGGAATAAAAATTCAGTTCGTCAAGTTGTACGGGCCCTATTTCAAGTGCTCAATGGACACGTGTCTAGTGGCCGCCATAATGGCAGAGGAACATTTTAATCATCACAGATATCAAAGTCTCTACTCCAAGTGACAAATGGTGAGTTTTGGAGCCTCTCTCATTTGGTTGAAGGGAAAAGAGAAGCCTCTCTCTTTCCTCCTCCACTGGGTGCTACAAGGTACAAGGCAGTGACTCTCCTAGGAAAGTCTCTCTTGCAAGGCCATGCCCCCCTCAGTCTTACATCTACAGATGGATGCTGCACTGCTCCTGAATACATTTACTTTACAACCACCTAGTAAGCCTTGCTAAGTGGTCTTGCACTCAACTTTGGAGATAGGGGCACTTAGCAACTGTGACACTATTGGAAGAATTTAGGGCACTTGCCAGATATCTCTTTTGTCAGCTGTTCCTTCCTGCTATATCAATCTGAGTGAAATTTCTGGGGCATATGATTTGGATTTGTATTTCCCTAATGGCTAATGATGCTGACCATCTTTTCACATATATATTCTTTGGAGAACTGTCTATTTAAATTCTTTCCCCATTTTTAAATTGAATTGTCTTTCAATTGCTGAGTTGTAAGATTTTTTCAATATATTTTTGATACAAGTCCCACATCAGATATGTGGCTTGCAAATATTTTCTCCTATTCTGTGTATTGTCTTTTCACTTTTCTGATGGTGACTTTGAAGCACAAAGGTTTTCACTTTGATGATGTCCATTTTACCTATTTTTTTCTTTTGTTGCTTCTGCTTTTGATGTCATATTTGCAAAACCATTGCCTAAACCAAGATAATGAGGATTTATGCCTATGTTTTCTTCTAAAAGTTCCATAGTTTGGGCTCTTATATTTAGGTCTATATTTCATTTTGAGTTAATTTTTTATATATGGTGTGAAACAGGGATCCAAATGTATTCTTTTGGATGTGGTTATGCAGTTGTCCCAGCACAAAATGTTGGAAAGACTATCATTTCCCCTACTGAACTGTCTTGTCACTGTTGAAAATCAACTGACCATAAATATGAATTGATTTCTAGATTCTCAGTTCTATCCACTGATATCTATGTCTATCCTTATGCCAGCACTACAGTCTTAATTAATTACTGTAGCAATGTAGTAAGTTTTGAGATTGAGAACTGTGAGTCCTCTTTGTTTTCCGTTTCAAGACAATTCTGAGTCACCTATATTTCCATATGAATTTTAGAATCAGCTTGTCAGTGTCTACAAAAGAGACAGCTAGGAATTTGATAGATATTGTGTTGAATCTGTTTGTCAAATGCTTTTTAAGAAGTGGGAAAAAAAAGAGGAAAAGAGCACTGGGATAGAATTTAAGAAATATATGTTCTTGCCCTTTAAAAGTGTCTTTTATTCCTAGGACTTCAATTTCTTCATCTGCAACATGTAGGAGTTAGGCTATCTTGATTTGGAATACTCCATTCAAATTCACGACTCTAAGGTTCTACACCTGTCTCAGGACTGAGAAAAACCTTAGAGCAGTTTGGTAGAAATAAGTCAGCTTGGTAGAAACAAGTCAGCTTAGGAAGAAAAAAAGTTTACCTACCAACATTCCTGCACACCTGGCAAAAACAATAACTCTGGAGGTCAAGATAATCCTAATTTGGAGGGATTCTTTTTTCCTGCCCCAGTAAATGTTAGCCAATTTCAACAAAACAGCTTGTTAAAAACCTGCAGTTATTAATGGGCTCTTATGCTGTTGTTTGCATAAATGTAGGTGTTTTTTAAACTATATTTGGTGCAGAGCCATTTAAAATAAAACCTGGTTGTATGCTGAATATCTATAATTTCATCAAGCAGAACACTAAAGCCAAAGGGAACATATGTCAATTACTGTTTTAATGAATATAGATTATCTCAATGATTAAATATAAAATATGTAATTATTTAACATATTACAGAACCCATTTTCCTTAAGTTCTAAAGTGACATTCATAAACATGAACATCTGGCAAGTACTTCTATTTTTCACTTTTTTACTCTACAAATACATTCTCCAGCACTAGCTGGCTAAATATATTGGATTCTCATGTTTAAGCTTTCAAGAGGCCTAAACATCTATTAAGCATGTAACATGTACCATATACCAGGCATAGAAGGCATGAAGATAAGTAATATATAGTCCTTATTCTCAGAGTTCACCATCTAATGTAATTGGGGTGTCAGATATATAAAAAGAGAATCACAGTACAATGTAATAGTGCTATAACAAAAGAATAAAAACTGTTTAGAGGATAGAGAAGAGCTACAGAAGCTATAAACTTCTGTAGGAGGGTAAGGTGAATATGAGAAACAATGATAAATGAGACAAGACTTCAGAGCTGTAGATATCTGTACTGGTGTGGAATATAGAAAAATAAGAATTACAGGTAACTCCAAAATGTGTAGTTTGTGACTTGCTTGTCTAGATTGTCTAACTTGCGAGATAGTGATGAAACTTTAGGCAAATTACTTTCATCTACAAATGAGTTCTCATGCTGTCAATATTGTTTAACTCCAGATAAAGAAAAACACTAACTCATATTGCCTCCTATCTCACCCTAACTAGAATCAGAAGTCCAAAAGATAACTTTAATGTTTTATTTTACATTTCATCCAAATAACTGTTGCATCACACAGCTATCCAAATAGCATAACTTCACTGACCAAAATTTAAGTAAGAGTAAGAATGGGGTATAGTTATTCCTAATGATACAATGTTTATTTATGTGATATAAACTTTTTTTCTGCCTCCTCCCATCGCAATGAATTTTTGACATATAAAAATATTGCATTTTATGCAATTTCAAACCAACAGTTGTCACTTTCCCTAAAAGGATCTAAGCTGAAGTGGCTACAATAAAGCAGAAAAACAAATTTAAAACAAAGAAATTAGGGATACACAGAAGAAGCCACCTTGAGATTTGTAGGAGGGGCAGAAAGGTGAAACAGACTAGTCTTCACAACCATCAGCCCTAGGGTCAATCACTCCCATTGATGTGCAAACAGCAACCAAGGCTCAACTATAATAGGAAGGAACACACAACCCACACACCTACTCTTGGAGCAGGAAAGACTGTACCAATGGACCCCATAGGACAGCTACTACATAAGGCCACTCTCCTAAGACTGGGAGAAATAGCAGCCCTACCTAATATGTAGGAAAAAACACAAGGAGGGAGCGAAAATGGGGAGATGAAGAAATATGTCCAAATGAGAGAACAGAACAAAGCACCAAAAAAGAACTAAATGAAATGGAGACAAGCAATCTACCAGATGCAGAGTTCAAAATTCTGCTTATAAGGATGCTCAATGAACTTAGGGAAAGAGTAGATGAACTCAGTGAAAACTTTAACCAGTGAGAAATAAAGAATACAATAACCGAAATGGAAAATAACTGAAACCACATTACAGGGAATCAACCATAGATTTCATGAAGCAGAAGATCATATCAGCGATTTAGAAGATAAGGTAGCAGAAAACACCCAATCAGAACGGCAACAAGAAAAAAGAATCCAAAAACATGAGTATAGTTTAAGGGGCCTCTGGGACAACATCAAGCATACCAATATTCACACAAAAGGGGTACCAGAAGGAGAAGAAGGCCAAGGTTTAGAAAACATTTCAAGAAATAACAACAGATAACTTCTCTAAACTGTCAAAAGAAATAAATATACAAGTTGAGGAAGATGTGAGAAAGTGCAGAAAGTCTAAGGAAAATTAACCCAAAGAGATCCACACCAAGACACATCATAATTAAAATGCCAAAAGTTAAAGCCAACGACTGAATCTTAAAAGCAAGAGAAAAGCAGTTACCTTCAAGGGAGCTCCCATAAAGCTACCAGCTGATTTCTTATTAGAAACTTTGTAGACCAAAAGGCATTAGCACAAAATACTCAAAATGATAAAAAGCAAAGACCTACAACCAAGATTACATTACACCAGGAACCAGGCCACACAGCAAGAGCTGAGGGGCGGGTGAATGAGTAAAGCTTCATCTTACTTGCAGCCATTCCCCAGTGCTAGCATAACCTCTTTAGCTCAACCTCTTTAGCTCCGGTTCAGATCATCAGGCATTAAATTCTCATAGGAGCACCAGTCTCTAGTGCCAAAAAGGTTGGGGACCACTGCCAGTAAAGCTATTATTTAGAATCGAAAGATAGACAAAGAGCTTCCCAGAGAAGAAAAAGCTAAAGGAGTCAATTACTACCAAACCAGTATTACAAAAAAAACGTTAGAAGGACTTCTTTAAGAAGAAGAAAAAAGATAAAAAGATAAAAAATATAAATAATAAAATGGCAATATCTACATGTTTATCAACAATTGTTTTGAATGTGAATGGATTAAACACTCCAATCAAAAGACAGGGTGACTGAGAAAATAAGAAAACAAGACCCTTACATATGCTGTCTACAATAGATGCACTTCGGATTGAAAGACACATACAGACTGAAAGTAAAGAGATGGAAAAAGATATTTCATGAAAATGGAAACAAACAAAAATGGCTAGGGTGGTAATATTTATACCAGACAAAATAGATTTTAAAACATAGTCTATAACAAGAGATGAGGTAGGGCAGTAATCCCACTTCCAGGTATTTATCTAAAGAAACACAAAGCAGTATTTTAAAGGGACATATGAAGGCACATGTTCATTGCAGTATTATTTACAAAAGACAAGATACAGAGGTAACCTTGGTGTCCATCAATGAATGAATGGATAAAGAGGTGGTACAAATGTACAGTGGAATATTACTTAGCCATAAAAAAGGATGAAATCTTGCCATCTGTGACAACATGGATGGACCTGGAGGGCCTTGTGCTGAGTAGAGTAAATTAGACAGAGAAAGACAAATTCCATATGATTTTATTTAAATGTGGAATCTAATGAAAAAAATAAACAAACGAACCAGAAATAAACACATAGATACAAAGATGGGGGGGGTGGTAAAAAAAGGGGAAGGGATTAAGAAGTACAAACTGGCAGTTACAAAACAGTCATGGGGATGTAAAGCATAGCATAGGAAATATAACCAATAATACTGTGAAAACTATATACAGCATCATATGGGTACTAAATATATCTGGGTGATCACTTCATAAGTATTAAACATCTAATCACTATGTTGTACACCTGAAACTAATATAATATTGTGTGCTAACTGTAATTGATTGAAAAATAAAAAACTTAAGTTACTAATGATAAAGAGGAAAAATTTATAATGATAAAAGTGTAATTCCATCAGGAAATATAGCAACATATATGCACAACAGTGACCCAACAACAGAGACCCAAAATACATGAAACAAAAACAGACAGAACTGAGGAGAAAAATAGACAATTCAACCAAAATTGTTAGAGAGTTCAAGACTCTCTTTTAAGGATGAAAGGACAACTAGGCAGAGATCAACAAGGAAAGGGAAGACTCTAGCAATGTGCTCATATGATCGTGTGTTTGTAAAGTTTGAGAAAATAATATATTTTAAGTGAAAACACTTTAAGATCATCATTCTTCACACTCTGATTTCCTTGTCTGTCTCACTTGCTCTCATGCTGGGTAACTATGAACATTTTGGAAATCTAAGGAAGAGCTGGATTTAAGATACATTTAGACTGTGTGGAACATACTAATGTGGCTCACAGTTAATTCCGGATTGGGCTGTCTTTCAGGAATACTTCCACTGCCCACTGTGCCATCTCACTCAGTACCATCAATTCAAAGGTACAGAGACAGAGATTATATTGAAAAGTCAATCTGTCCCATAGCACCTACTATTATAATTTGCAGGTAGTGGAGAAGAAACCAGGTTTGAAATGGGAGAACCAGATCTACTCTTCAAGTTATCAAAAATGTAGACTTATAAGCAGAGGAAACAAGGAAATTCTTTTCTTTCAGGAAAATACTTAATATTGTGGCATTTTTAATTATAAAATTACCATACTATTTTTTACTTTGTAGGTGGGAAACATAAAAAATAAAATTCACCAGAATTCCTTTATTTTTAGGACACAAACCTATAAGGTAAGTCATATATTTTATGCATCACAATTATTAATAATAAAATATGCATTTCAATCAACCATGTTAAGACTGAAAATATTATAAAATCATATGTTTTCACATGAAGAAATGTTCAATGTATACAGCCAAAAATTATATATGAAAAAATGGTATTGTAAACATGTATTAGTCTGTTCATGTTGCCATAACAAAATACTACAAACTGAGTGGCTTAAATAACAGAAATTTATTTCTCCCAGTTCTAGACTTTGAGAAGTCCAAGTATGAAGGTGCTGGCAAGATAGCTTTAATTCTGAGGTCTTTTTCTCTTGGTTTCTAGGTAGCTGCTATCTCACTGTGTGCTCAGATGACTTATCTTTGTGCACACTCTGGGGAGAGATTGAGAATGAGCTCTCTTGTATTTCTTCTTATAAGGGCACTAAAATCACACAACGAAGAGCCCACCCTCATGAGTTACTTTAACCCTAATTCCTTCCAAAAATTCTATCTCCTAATGTGATAACACGGAGGCTTAATGCATCAACATGAATTTTAGGTAGATACAGTCAGTCCATAACAAATGTGAATGCAATAGTTAATTGAGAATAGTATATATTTAATGGTTTTTTGTGCTATTTCACAGCTCTTTAACATTTGCAATTTATTGTGATTTCTTTTCTCTTTCTAAATAAACATTCACTTTCATATCTAATTTTGTGTTTTAATAAATTTATGCTCTTTCTCTCAAAGAGGATCCCATTATAAGTTTCCATCCCCACCAAATCTGGACCCCCTCCTGCCCTTTACATCGCTTTTCCATACTCCATATCCTCCAGTTCCTTCACAATGAAAACTGTCCATCTTAAACACAACCTTCAATGTGCCACATCAGTCTCCCTGAAATCCTAGCCAACCATGCATTTCTATCCTCAAGATTCTAAATCACAAATCACAGGAACAAATCAAGTGAAAGCAGGCAGAAGTTGAATAAGGAATCACTACCACTCTTAGAGAGTGATAAGCTGGATAAGATTAGCAGGACTTATAAGAATATATATATATATATATATATAGAGAGAGAGAGAGAGAGAGAGAGAGAGGGAGAGAGAGAAAGAGAAAGAGAGAGAGTCAATGTACACAACCTTCTCCACCAAAGATTTGCAAATGACTGTGTTACAGCCACCATATTTTACCCAGCACCACTATCTTCCTCCAACACTGAGGCCTCGTGTGACTATTTCGCTTATCTTCACTCAGGGTTCATTCTTTCCCACTGGCCCTACATTCCACCATAGAGACTTGGCTTCCTTCAGGGTGAATAAGCAATCACTATCATCCTTCAGTCAACCAGTCATGCCTGTGCAGGTCTGCATTCCAGCTGTTGATCCTGTTGGAATTATTTTCCAAGAAGACTTCTTAGCTCCAAAGTGAATCAGTATAAATCAAGAAATTTAGAGATGGAAGTAGGAACCCCTCACATTCCCAAGTTACAAACACAGCAAGCATTACACAGAACTCAGCTCACTTGGACTTCATAAGGGCTCGCTCCTACTTGTGGAGAGAACTGCTATGTAAACACAAAGTGTGAAGCTTTATTCTCTCCCTGGGACTCAGAGGCAGAGAGATTTCTTAACAAATGCTCTCACTGTGGCGTACAAATGATTTTGGTCTCTGCAGTTGGCATTGAAAGCTGGAGCTGGAATACTGCATTTTTTAAACTTTCATCTCTAAATTCAAGCTGGCAGTTTGGTGTCAAACACAACAGTAGCCTTTTCCATTGCTATGTCACCTAACAAATGGAGAAAAATCCTCATTTACAGAAATCCAGGTAACCATGGCTCTCAGCATACTGGAATATTTTGCTTACTTTCAGAGAAGGGCTAATCACAAAAGTATCCTCAAGACAATAAATCAAAAAAACAAAAATCTTATATGTGAAATCAGCAGCTCCAAGAGAATTCTTAAAATGTTTTAAAGACATTGATTGTCCATCTCAATAATCTATCCTTTTTGCAACTCCACAATGTCCTATAACATCTTGCCACCAGCATCCATTATTTTTTAACAACATACTATTGCTTAAGGCAAGAAAATGAGTGTGGACATTATAAAAGGAATTTCAGCAAGGGCTGAAGTGGAAATGATTATTTAACTTAATTTAATCCTGCCTGGGTGGGCCAGGTAATCTAATTAGCACCTTGTAGCTTAAACATTTTAACTAACTAATTAAGCTTTTGTTATGTAAGAATCATGGTTTAAAATAAAAGTTATTTCCTTGGCTTACATAACTGTTTGCAAGATTTAGTAATTCGTACTGTTTTAATGGAATTGTCTTCAATATTCTCAAAAAGTTGGGGCTACCTTCTTTTTTCCTAAGAGTCATTATCATTAATGCCCTGATAACAGTGGTGACAGTCTACAGTGTGTATGCCTAACTAGATCATGTCATCCTTTTATGGTATGTCTCATATTGATACTTAAATACTGTACTATTTAATTTTATTTATTTATACCCTGTTATCTTCAATTGAAGTTTAAGTAACTTGAGAAAAGATACTGGATCTTATTCATTTTGTATTCCACCCACATCTCACAACATGCCTAAGATATAATAGGTTTCCCCAATAAAGTATTAGTTTTCTTCGTGCACATAAGGACATATGTACTCATTGTGTTAGATAATGTGAGCCATAGCTTAGCGAAAATTGGCCCAATAGCATTTTAGGATGTCATGAGCAAAGCAACAAGAAAAGGAATCTCAGATGCTATCCCATTAAACATCACAACAGCCTTGGAGAAACCATTTGCAATTCTCATTTTAGAGTCACAGATAAAAAAAAAAAAAAAAAGTTCAGTGTTACATATCTAGCACATTCCGTAGCAGTAATACAAAATTGCATTCAAAACCCATTTCCACTCTTGTCAGAAGACACAACTTCTGAGCCCCCCCTTAATTCATCTGGAGTTTCTATACTTTAATGAAAGGTGAAGGAAAATCTGGAGACTGGAGCAGCCACTTATGTTGAACCAATAAAATCTTGATGGAAGGCACATATATTTGAGTGCATGACAGGACAATGACAGGAAATTATTACATTTGTATCATAGTCAGTCTGTTTGTTGTTCCCTCCCCATCTACCTGGTGAGAAATTCAGTCTTAAATAACATGGCCTCTTTCAAACTCCACAGATCATTCAAGAATTCTGAGGGTACAAAACAGAGAACAGAGAGAGTGTTTGCTTTATTAGCCCAAGTACATAACATCTTTGCAGCCTGTAGCTATTTCTGGGTGCCTGCCAGTTCCAGGACTAACTGGACACTCAAATCAAAGTGGTTCAAGGATTTCCACAGTGGCTCATCCTCAGCGTTCCTGAGTCCCATGGGGATCTTTACCACTCTTTTCCAGACCACTCTGTATGGTGTATAGTGTGTACAGTGTCCAAGGCCACCCATAGTGTCTGGAGTGTTGCATACTTGTGGGGACAGACTAATTCCATAGGTAGAAACCTCTTCGCAAATCCTATTTCTACTTTTAGTCTCACTCCCTAAGATCTGGCCACTTTCTGCCTCCTCACACCAAATGCTTGTGTTCATTCTGTTCCCTCAAGAGTCATCCAATAACCTCAATGGTACAATGCAAAAGCTCTTGAGAAAGCACATACAGGCTTCTCTTTCCTGGGGAAAGGAAGGGAAGAGTTTTATCACAACATTGGCTTTATTTTCATGACCTTAATTTTATAATTAGGAGCTTCCATATTTTTTTCTGGGTGTACTAGTACGGTAGAGTTGTGGATAACCTCTGGTATGGCTGAGTTTAAATTTTTTGTACATGAGAAGAATAATGGACTTCAAGATGTTCATGCCCTAATTCCAGAACACATGACTATTATGTTACATGACAAGAAAGAATTTTAGAGATTTATCAAAGTAATGGACCTTGAGATAGACTATCCTGGATCATCCAGGTGGACCCAATCTAATTCCATAGTCCTTAAAATCAGAGAATTTTCCCCATGGTGGTCAAATAGAGGGGGTTGGAGGGGAAGAAAGAAAGTTAAAGAAAAGAAACAGACACAGAGATAAAAAGAGACAGAGAGAAATAAAGAGATGTTTATACATGATGATGAAAGAGGGATCAGAGTGATTTGATGCTGATGTCTCCGAAAATGACTTAAGGGCCCCAAGGAATGTGGGCAGCCTCAAGAAGCTGGAAAAGTCAAATAAATGGATTCTCCCTTAGAGTCTTGAGAAAAGAACACAGCCCTGCTACCACCTTGATTTGAGCCCAATGAGACCAGTAGTAGCCTTCTGAAGCATAAAACTGTAAGATAATAAAGTTGTGAGTTTTTTCAAACCACTAAGTTTATGGTAATTAGTTATGCCAATAATATAAAACTGATATATTTTACAGAGATATAATCTTGACAAATTATAAAAATAGGTTTTATAAATAGAAACTTAGAGGAACCATTAAAACTTACTTAAATTTCTTCAGAGTAATACATGTACTTCATTTTTAAAATCAAATAGTACAGGACTTGCAAAGAAAATAACTTATCCCTTCACTGATACCCACCTCCTATACCCAGTCTTACTTTCTGGAAATAACCACTACTAACTTTTAACTGCTTTTTCTAGTTCTCCAGGAGACCTTCATGTATCTGTACATTTTGCTACTTCTTGATTCTTTAATGTCTAACATTATTGTTTGACTTATGAAATGACAGATGAAGATTTAGCTCATTGTAGCCTGTTTTCCCATTCCCCTTCTGACATAGATCACTGTCTTTAGTCTTTTTACTGTTTACATTCTCTGGCTTTAAATGCACTCTAGCATTTCACCCTTGACTGGTCAACCCTGGCCAACACCTTTTGTCACTACACTTTTAAGACAAAGTATCCATGTCCCCACCAGCCTTTTCACTCCTTATGCATACTTCTGCCTCCACGCTTCTATAATCATGATTTTATTTTTACACTCAAATTTACTAATGTTTGGAGTTTGTTATGAAACTAAATTGTCTTAAGATAATAATAAATAAGGTTTTCAATTATTATGCCTGTAAATACTGTTCATGGTAGAGCCAACATGTCATCTCTGGTTGTATTTTCTTTCTTATGCTGTCTGTCTTTCATTTATCTTGATCTTTCCATCAGCTTTTATTATTTTCTTGATCTGTTTGGCTTTATTGAATTCTTAACATTCTTCCATTTTCCTAGGATAATATCAAATCTCTGAAATACCCTCCAGGAGCTTCCTGTCCTCTTGCTCTACACAGAACTTTTATTCTCTAAGCTTGCTGCAAGATTGTCTGACTGAACTTACCCTTATTATTCTCTCAAACCATTCTTTCTTCCTACATCCTAAATCTGCATGATTCTTGGTCTACACCTTCATTTTTGTAGGACATAGACACAGTGGTTTCCTTAAAAACGTTGTATGTTGGTAAGAATGGAAATTGATGCAATCATTATGGAAAATAGTATGAAGGCTCCTCAAACAATTAAGGATAGAAATACCATATGATCTAGAAATGCCACTTCTGGGTATATAGCCAAAGGACATCATATGAGTATCTCAAAGAGAGATACTTGTACTCCCATGCTTAATGAAGCATTATTCACAATGGCCAAGATATGGAAATGACCTGAGTGTCTGTCTATAAATGAATGAACAAAGATGTGGTATGTATGTATGTATGTATGTATGTATGTATGTATGCATGCATATGAAATATTATTAAAATAACAATGAAATATTGTTTAGTCATGAGAAATAAGGAAATTTTGCCATTTGCAATAACATAGATTAACCTTGAAGGCATTATGCTAAGTGAAATAAGTCAGACAGAAAAGACAGATATTGTATGATCTCAGTTATACGTGTTTTTTTTATGCTTCTACTCTCATAGAAACAGAGTTTAATAGACATTTGGGTCTCTTCTTGGTGCTATTAATAATAATATTAATATGGGTATCTTTATACATATCTTGGTGCACCTATGTATGCATTTCTATTAGGTATATCCCTACAAGTAGAAATGCTTGGTAATAGAGTGCATGAATGTTAAACTTGATTAGATATTGGCAAGAATTTTGAAATTGCTTTTAGCGATCTACATTCTCTCTAGCAGGTGTTTTACTTCATTGCCAACACTTAGCATAATTAACTTTTTTTAAATTTAGCTTTTTTGATGAGACTTCTTAAAGGGAGTCCCACCACATAAGCTCCTCGTCTATTTGTACATAAAATCGTAATTATGCTTATAAAAATATGACGGCTACATCCTGAAAGTAGAATTCTAATGCACGTTTATTAGTTGCAAGGCCCTCTACTTCTGCAGTCCTCATTCAATCCCATCTACTTCCACAAGAGTATAGTGGTAACAGAGAGCAAAACTAGAGACTACTTAAAAAAACCTGAGATTTTTGAGGCCATGTAGTACCCTGTGGAACCCCACGGAGACAGACTATATTGTCTTTCAAACTTGACTGTCACCAAGTCAGTCCACATTCCATCATGAACAACTTTACGGAAGCATTCTGATGTTAATTTCAGATTCTCCACTATTTCAGCACAAGATTTTAGAAGTCTCTAACCATTCTTCCTTTTTCAATACTCATATCATTTATATTCAAGACCGTACTTTTGAAGATTTTAGGTCACTTAAATGTTACATTTCAGAAAGTAAAAACTATATTACTATCAAAGGGTCATAAAACACTTCTGATCAAATAATTCAAAATGTGGCAAAAGAATTGTAATTTAATTGGGTGGGAAAATAGAATTTTTTGGAAAAACTATCAGATAAACATGCATCCAATTTAAACTTTTTCTACTGATGAATGTCAGAAATCTGACTGAGACCATAAAGAAAAGAACAGAAAGGTTTACAAAAGCATTGTTGAAATTTAAACTCTACATGAAACAGTAAATTCTTTAACATGACAGAGCAATATACATAAAATATTTTCCTTCTAAATTCTCCATTATATTCCAACTGCTACTTTGTAGCTTGGTGCATTAGCTTGTGTAACCTTTACAGGGACTGATGTCCTTCATTGCAAATAATTCCTTTTACCTGTCAGAAAAAGTAAGACTTAAGCTTAAAGAACATTTGTCAGGTGAAAGAAAGTAGGAAGAGAAATGGCATATGCTGAAATATATGTATTGATATTCAATTAAATAAAACAAGATACTATTTTAAAAAACTTCTCTCCAAAAATTTGTCCACATAAATTATCAAGCTGGTTGGACATAAGCAAAGGTCCAATTTCAACCAAAATAAGCACAGCTTATTCTGTTTTGACACTATTGATAAATAACAATCTTATAAAAATTTCTGCAGTTAATAAAATAGATACAAGACTTCAGAACCCTGAAATATTTGGTCCCTCCTTAATCCTTTCAGCATTTTTTTCACCACTGTGTTGGCAGAGACTATATCTATCTTATTCAAAATTGTAATCTCTATGCGTAGCACATGGTAAATATTCATAAAAAGGAATAAAAAAAAGAAAAAAGGAGAAAAACCATAGAAACAAATGTGACTATTATAAAGTGAGTTGACTAGTTAATACGATCAAGGCAAAGATCCAATTTTAGAACTTTGGCTAATTCACAGGTACGTTCACATATAGCAGTGCTGCAACAAGCAGTGCACACTTGTCCATGAGGGTGTGTGTGTGTGTGTGTGTGTGTGCACGCGTGTGTGTGTACACAATATATTTTAAGGATTTTCATATCTTCCACTACCTTTCATATCTCTCTATACTGTTTATAGTCAATCATCTACAGAACCCAATCAGTAATATAAGCTTATGAAAAAAATCAATATAATAAATCAATGATGTGTCAAAAGATTGGTGACTTTTTTTTATTGTATAAAAGTGGTATTAGCCCAGTAATACCAATGTCCTCAACTCTGCTTCTCCCCATATCAACATTTTCCAGTATCTCTTTTGTTACCTGCTTCTCATTCTTTGGCATCAGAGGAAACAATGATGTAACCTTTATTTAAGGCAAATTCCTCCCCTTCATCTAGACCTCCCACTGAGACTGGATTTCAGTCTTTTGCTCTTCCTATGAATTTTTCCTTTGTATTTTGTTTCACTATCATTATTTAAAATTCAGTTACACTTATAACTGGATCTAGAAGCTCAAACAATCTAAACAATCATTCAATCTCCCTGCCTCTCTGCCTGCCTCCCTATCTCTCCCTCTCCTGTATGTGTATGTTTGTGTTCTTATTGCTTTTAGGTCTTTCATTTTCCATTTTCCAACATCCTCATTGTCCTCAGTACTATCAAAGCCAGAGGAAAATACTGCCTCTTTCCTAATGAATGCAGAAAAAGCGCCAGAAAGAGTTCTTAATTTCCTGGCTGGAGTCATGGGCTTCTCCCTGAACCATTTCCTTCAGCCAAAACATAGAATGCTCTTATTGACTAGGTGTGGGTCACATAGAAGTCCTGAAGAAAAGAAAAGGAATTACCTACTGCCACACTACAGGAACAGAGGCTAAAAGAGAGGTAATTCTACAAAAGAAAATAAGGCAGCACAAGAAAGAGCCAACACATGTGCAAGCTTAATTAACTCTCTCCTATCATAAAACATCATTTTCTTCAACAATGTTTTCCTCTAAGGATAACAGTCTCTCTTAAGTTTGTCAAATCAAGGATGTGGACTCAATCGTTCGTGCATCATCTATTCCATTCTCTAACCCTTGAAAACTGGCCTTTAAAGCAGCCCTCTGAAAAGTCACTAATGCTGCTTCTGCTCTCCTTTCAGCCACTACCTATGTACAGCATTTGGCACAGTTCATCAGTCCCTTCTTAAAATTCTTTCTTCCTAAACTTTCCATAAGATTCAAATCACCTCCATTTATCCCTCTTCTCTCTCATTCCCTAATGGTAGACATTTCCTCATCCTTCCTCTCTTCACTGTATTTTGTTTCATGATCTCACTATCATTAATTATTATCTCTACTGAATGACCTTAAACATCTACATCTCTACGTCAAGACTCACACACTTCATGGTTCCAGCCCATAGCCCAATAACGATGTAAAGTTAAAATGCTTCCATCTGATTCCTCAGTTCTACTAAACAAGCCATCATTTCCCAACTAACATGTTTAATATCTCAAGCCCCTCTGACTCCTCTCTAAGTCCCATTTCCTCCTGATTGGTCCTCCTCTTTTCATCTCATATTGTTTCTTCCTGTTCCCAATGACACCATCAAGCAGAAGTCCTTCTTACCTTGTGGTTAATGTCTTTAGTGTTTTTCCCCACTCTGGGAACTCCCTACTTCAATCTATTTTACAATTTCCCATTGGGCATATCATTCCACTACTCAAAAGCTTTTCATGGCCTGTGCGTGCCAATACTCCACATTTCCCCAGAAAGGAGCATTTTTTATTTTCTTTCAGAAAAACACCAACATGGCAAAATCAGATGCTCATAAATTTTTCCACAATAGCACCTATAAATCCATGACCAAACTAAAAAATCTGAACATCTCTTGAAAATGGATATGGCACATAATTTGCCTGCCTCAAACATTAAGTCCTATGATTTGAAATACTGAAGTTTAAAGGACCAAAAATCATTTAATTCAACTCCACCCTTTAAAAATAAAGTGACTTACCCAACTGTTTAGTGACTAGATTTCCTAATGTGAAGTCCAGTGCTTGCTTCACTTTACATTACTTAGCCATCCAAATGGGAGTGAACTGTATGTCCTCCATGAAGGAATCAACAGTGCAGCAACATGAATTTGCTACAGACAGAGCTAGATTACAGCATCCTAAAAATTCTCAGTGAATGGAAATGTTCTCTCTCTGAATCTTTCACAGAGAGCCTATTGTCAAATTGTCATTTTTTTGTATATGAGGAAAATATTCGAGGATTAGTTTCCAAAATTGCAATTTATCATTTTAGCAGCTAAAACCACTATATAAAGTAAGCCACAATTTTGTAGATACTGTCTTAAAATTATCAAAGCCTTCACAGAATGTTTTAACCCAGAACTTTACTATAGGACATCCAGAGTATGTGTAAATAGTCCAATCTGCTTCACATTCAACTCTGTAATATTTAAGTAATGCTTCTCTTGTTGTTAACCAGTATCTTATAATTAATTAACCAACCAAAATTCTACATCTATAGTCTTTGAAGGACTGAGAAGAAATCGATAAGTCTATTACGTCAAAATAAACTTCTTATAAAATGATAATTTGTTAAAAATCTAATCCAACTAAAAATTAGCCTATTATTGGGCTGCCCTGTGATTTGTTCCCACAGAAACTGGCTGAAGACTGGTCACTGGAAGGTTTTCCA
This sequence comes from Cynopterus sphinx, assembly GCA_030015415.1. Taxonomy (NCBI): domain Eukaryota; kingdom Metazoa; phylum Chordata; class Mammalia; order Chiroptera; family Pteropodidae; genus Cynopterus; species Cynopterus sphinx. Next base: position 124,318,056 of record CM057383.1, read on the forward strand.
CTAAATATGACTCTGTTAGTGGATTCAAATTCCCTCAAGTGTGAGAGAAGGAGAAAATGGCTGGCTGAAAATAAGAGAAAAGTACTAAAATCAGTAGGTATTTCCTCTGAAGGGACACACAAAGTTAGAACTTAAAATGTCATTGAATAGATTCAAACACAACTGGAGGATGATGTGACCACAACCAAAGTTGCCACAGCCTATTATTTCACCAATTGGACTTTGGGATTAACTGGTCCTTGGCTGAAGTCCCATCCTGCTACTTATTAGTTCACATTATACAATTTAAACCATCAGAGCCTTTCAGTTTCATCCTCTGTAAACTGTTAATAATAGTGTCTATTTCAAAAAGTTGCTGAAAGATTCACTCATATTATACCCTCAGTGAAGGCTGGCAGTTCTTATTCCATGATGCAGCAGAACATTTATTTTTTCTGTGCCCCCTACCCCAAAAGGATTATACATCCAGTTCCAAAGGTACATATTGTTCCTTTTGATTCCACTTTTTCTGATATTCTCTTAACGGCAATTTAAGTGTGTCAAGGCCTATGGCTGAATAACGAATATCACCAATGATACTAGCATGCCTAACACCCGATATACTACAAAATCCTAAACCACCCCTGAATCAGTGACAGTTAACTCTATAAGTTGAGCCGACATGAGCTTCTAAAAATCAGAAAATGTTCAAACTGGAAGAGAATTTTGCCATCTAGGGAAAATGCAGAAAACAGCAGGAAAATAGAACCATGTCTCTTAAATTCTAGTCATTCCACTACAACTTCGAAAAAGAGAATTGACTATGGCAGATAATAATAATAACAACAACAATAATTGTACATGTAATATTTATTGAACATTTCTTCTGGCACTATGCGAAGCATTTTGCATATGTTAACACATTTAATTGTCACACCCACCAAACAACAGGGACTACCCTTAAGTTAGTGTACCTCAGCTTTTAAAAATAGGGAGAAGTAATTTGTCCAAGGTCACAGGACTAATAAGTGGTATGGAAGGAAAAGAACATGTGTATTTGCTACCTATTGTGCACTAAGTATATAGCAGGTTCTCTAAGAAATTTAAAGGAAACTAACAATTACTGAGCAGTTACTATTAGTCAAGCACCCAGAAATTTTTGATTTGGGACTCCTGAGAAGTGAGGATGGCTTTCCTTTCAGGGGCATGTCCTCAGTAAGTTCCACAGTTTTACAGAGGACAATTTTGATCTCTTAAAACACTTATAAAAGGAATGGACTGGAATCTTTCCTGCTATCTCTTCCTCCTACTGTGCAAAATATCTTTGAAATTGGAAACTCCTTAAATGGGTGTGACAGTGTCAATTTGACTGGGCCATGACCTGCCCAGATAGTTGGTCAAACATTATTCTGGGGGTTTTATGAGTGTGTTTTGGGATGAGATTAACATTTGAATCAGTAGACTGAGCAAACCAGATTGCCCTCCCTAATGTTAGCAATCTAATCTGTTGAAGGCCTAAATAGAACAAAAAGGTTAACTCTCAGGCTAGTAAGAGGGAATTACCCCCTGCCTGACTGTCTTGAAATGGGTCATCATATTTTTCCTGCCTTTGAACTCAGACTGAAATATAGAATTTTCTTGAATATAAGCTTGCCAACATTTGGACTGTAACTATACCATGAACTTTCCTGGATCTCTGGCCTGATGACTACATATCTTGGAACTTGCCAGCCTTCATGACTGTGTGAGCCAATGTCTTCCTCTCCCTCTTTCTCTCCCTCCCTCTCCATCCCCACGCTTGTCCACTAGTGTATGCACGCGCTCTCTCTCTGTCTCTCTCTCTCTGTCTATATATATATATATATATATGTATATATATATATATACATATATATATATATATATATATATATATATATATGTTACACTCACACTTTGCACATGTACACACACATATTTTTTTTCCTATGGAGAACAATATACATATAGGTTTAGCACAGACTAAATGGAGACACAGTAAAAGACAATGTTAATAACCAAAACTAAAGCACAAGAGTAAAAAAAAAATTCTACAAAAAAAAAACCCCATAGACATGAAATGCATATGAAAGAGCTAACATACATGTTGTTAGCGTCCAAGAAATAGAAGAAACAAAGACTAACACAGAAGCTCTATTGGAAAAATTAATGACCAAGAAATTCTCAAGCTTGACGAAAGGCATTAACCCACAGATGAAGCTGGGCGAATCCGAAACAGGATACATATAAAGAAAGTCACACCTAGGCATATGGAAGTCTAATTATTGATAACATAAATAAATAAATAAATAAATAAATAAACAAACAAACCAAAAATAAATGAATGAATGAATGAATGAATAAATAAATAAAGAGAGAAATCTTAAAGTCAGCTAAAAGGGGGGAAAAAAACATTATGTGGGGGGGACTAAAATGACAGCTGACGTAACAGAAACTGTGTTTGCCATAAGAAATGGCATTGGCTTTTTAAAGTGCTAAAAGAAAAAAACTGTTAACACTAGAATTTTTTACTTGGTAAAAATATTCTTTAAAACTGAAGGCAAAAGAAAGGTATTCTCATACAGAAATAGAGAATTTAGTGGGACAGATTTTACCGTAGGAAATGCTAAAGAAATTTCCTTGAGCTAAAGGGAAGTGATTCCTGGTAAAGCCTGAAAATCAAAGAAAGAATTAACAATATCAGAAAATGTAAACAAAAGGAAATTAAAAGGATATTAACTGATTAAGGCAATGATAATGACAATATTTTGTGGAGTTAATAATTTATGTAGAAGTAAAATATATCACAAAAATAGCAAATAAAAAGTGAGGGATTAAAAATAACTTTACATTATAATCATTGTAACTGAGATCAAGCTAATTTTTTTCTCCTAAAATTCTGCTCTGAAGTATCTCTATTCATAAACTTTGCAATAAGCTTCTCTGATTGATCACCAATTGGGTCATTTCTTTTATATTTGACTTGTTTTTATATAGCCTTTCTAAAATGAAATAAAAGTGGATAAATTAAATTTACCTTAGAAATAACTATTACCATCTGAAATTTGTGTTTCATATTGCAAGTTTTCATACACTCTTACCTATGTTAATGTATAATTTCACTGAATTCCACAATGATGTGCACTTAAAGAAATAGACCAGGGAAGTCAGTTATTGAGAATGCAGTTCACAACAAACCTCTCTTTTTTCTCAGGACCATATTCTGAAAAGTTGTTTTGTTTTTATTGGACTAACAATGTGAATTGTGTGTCTTATTATGTTACTTCTTAGCTTTAGTTACTAGAAAACTCAGAGCCAAATTTGTAGTTCTTTTCTAGACAATGTAGAAATAAATACACCCTACAATTCATGTACTATATTCACTCTTGATTATACTTAAGTGTGCCCCATGTTTAATTTTCTTTTACTAATCTATATTTTTCTCCTTTACTTTTATCTGCAATCCTCGTATCTTGAATATTCTCACATGTCACTCCAAATCCTTTTTAGAACAAGGGAGGAAATAAATACAAACATATTTACATATATATACATATATATTTACTCATTCTGGGTTCTTTTCAAACATTTTCTCATTAAATCATCACAAGCAAAGAACAAAATGCTCATTATATCCATTTTACATATGAGAAAACAGAATCAGTGACTAGCCCAAAATCACACAATAAATAGTGAATCCAGAAGTCTCCCCTTTGATATAAAGCCTATAATTTTTCTTTTATGCCATGCTATATCTCTCATTTGCCTACTGTACCATTCATTTATTCATTTATTAAATGTACAGTTATTGATTTCTTACTATGTGTCAGACAGGGAACGCAGAATTGAATAAATCATTCAAACTGCCACCTCCCATGCGACTGGCAGGCTCTGTCTTAAAACATTAGGTTTCTTTTATAGGGATGTCTGATTTGGTAAATTAGATTATAAGTGCTTAAGAGAGAGAAACTATTGTATTCAGCTCTGTATCATCCCCCATACTCATCCCACACTATCATCACGTGTTCTCCACAAGCTGTAGCTATTCTGCTTATCTTCATTCCCCGCAGCCAACTTTAGAGTAAATAAATTTAAGAAAACAATGAGGAATCAGCATGGCAATTAGTGGAAGTTTTTTCTAAGTAATTCAAAAAGCTATTAGGATGATAGGAGGATCTTATGAAGGCACATTGCATGAAGTTATACAGTGAGGGGAAAATAAAGGTACAAGCCTAAATGAACTATGTCAAATTATACTGGACAAAAGGTAATTGTAGAACCAACTTGTCAAGTATGTCAATCTGCTGTGGCTTTTGAGAATCCAGAATCCCTTCATAGCTCAATGTCTTGCAATTACAACCCTCAGAGAGAACGTGAACATGCCCCCCAGTGGGTGAGTATGGACTCGAGTGGTTAATGATATGCTGTTAGCAAGGAGAAATGGTCCCATTTGAGTACATTCCTCAAACTCTGCACACCAGCCCATTTCTGAATGTTACATGTGGTTGAGGGACACACAATGACAAAGGGCCTCCTGCAGGTTTTTCTCAGGGATCAAGGAATAATACTCACAACTCATAGCTCTGTGCTCTGTCACAAGAATGCAAAGCTAGTGGGGATGTTCCATTCAACACACACACAGTCCTCTGCAGGACCCTTTCATCACCCTTCATGGTGTAAGTATTAATCATTTCATGGGGAGAAGATGAGATCTTTGAGCTTTCCAGGAAGTATGTTTTCTGAATGGAAAGGGGTAATTTTCTAGTGTTCACAAGCATTAAGAATGCATAGTTTCTCACTTTCAGAATTCAATTTTTTTATCTCTCAAAACAGAGAGTTGGTTGCATTAAACGAGCAAGTGCTAGGGTGTGAGACACCTAGGTTTGAACCTTCCCAACCTCCATTTTTGTATCTGCCAAGATAGGGATATTAGTCAAGCCTTCCTCACAGGTCATTGTGAAGATCAAATAATATCTCACTTGTAGACTGCTTACCCATTGTAGATGTTCAAAAATATTTGTTCTAAATTCTTTCTCATTAAAATCCCTGTTAATGAGAAAATATGGAAACAGGAAACTGTGTAGCATAAAGCAGGTCTCACTGGGGTCAACATTTAGAAGGAAAAAACTCTAAGTTAACTAAAAGAGAAAAATTGTGTTCTTACCTTAAAGGACAAGTCTGAGGATAAAAGGATACGTTTTTTGGTGAAGCATATGATTAAACAGCGAAATCCAAAATAAATTGAAACAGTGGTGCTGTTGTAGCTACCAGCATAGTTATCCACCACACACACGGTTTGGGGGATTTTCTGGCCACTGTTTTTTGAAAGATGTTTATGTAACAGGAACTGTGTTGTTCTTCCTACATCATCTCACCCCCTTTCTTCACAACATCCCAGGCAGAGAACATTCTCTCTCACCTGCTTAGTAGAAGATACTGCAGTCTTAAGCAATAAGTTAATTTGTTGATGTTCCCACACCCATAAATGGCAAAGCCTGAATTCCATCCCAAGTGTCTCTGAGTGTCTACTGTGTCAACATGTCCCCACACAGCCGCCTCGACACAGAGAAGACAAGGAATGGGAGAATACCAGTGACATTTTTGGAGAGTTTCAGATAAAGTCTTGACCCCAAAAAAAAGTTTCCTTCACTAACAAACCTAGTCAGGTTTGTTCAAAAATATCTAGCTCAAAAATATCTGTGAGCCCCATCAGGAAAATAAGATGTGAGCCATCCGCAGTGAGGGGGAGAGATTCCACTGGACCGTTCCAGTTCTCATTAGAATTCTGATTCTGGAGCTAACAGGCTGCCACTTGGTCACTGTTGACCTGGAAAGTCATTCCTCTGAGTCTTCGGAGACTTCAGGGAAAGGAGGTTCAGTGCTCTACCCTCTCCCCAGTCCACCTGCAGAGGCTCCTTGGGTTTTCTAATTACAGCAAAGTGATTTTCTCATGACATAGAGAAAATTTTGTCCAAGCAGCAGCCCCAGAAAACTTTGAAGAGGGAGTGAACTTAGGTATCTGGGGAAAATCCTAAAGGCCTACTGGCCATGAAACACACGACAAGCAGAAATGAATGTCTGAGGTCACAAGTAATTTAATTACTTTTCTGCTGCATTAAGCGACTATTGAAAGAACTTAGCTCTTCACGAAACCTCCCAGAAAAGCAAAACCAAAAGCACTCTTACGATATTTTCATCTTTGCTAATCCTAGTTCACTGTGATCCCTGTCTCTCCTTTTGCTTTCCCTTCCTATCTGTCCCTTCTCTTTCTGCCAAGGTCTCTCAGGACCCAGCTCCAAGTCTGCAGTGTGACTGTGGCTTCACTTCTGAGTGCTACTGTCAGAATGACATAGTGAATGCGAGATGGGGGAGAAGAAAATCTCCATTGTTTTGCACAAGAACAAGCCAGTGCTTAATCTAATGCAAACATAATTACTTTTACTTAAACAAAAGGAGGAAACAAATAAAAGGAAAAAAAAACTTGACGTTTACAGCATAGGCTGTCTGCTCAGAAATAAACAATTATGTGGGCATCAGATAGGCATCACATTCCTCCCCTCAGCTGCTCCTCTCCACAAACAAACCTGAAAAGCATTTAAAGGGACCGTTAGAAACAGGTGATCTGAGTTCTAGCCATTCTCTTATGTTCAAAAGTTCTCATTTTAGATTCCCATCACTGCCCTTTTCTTGAGTTTAAATAACAACAGAAGGTTGGCACTTTGGGAAATGGCTTTGAAGTTGGGTGTCAAGAAGAGGCACATTCAAATTTTTTTCCCATCGACCTTTGCATGGATTGAACCCTTCAATATTTCCAGAGAAAGGCAGAAGAAATATTCATTTATTCATTCAAAAAATATTGGCTACCAAGTGGGGATGAGTTGGGGTGAAGTAGGTGAAGAGGATTCAGAGGTACAAACTTCCAGTTATCAAATAAATAAGTCACGGGGATGTGATATACAGCATAGGGAACATAGTCAATAATATTGTAATAACTACGTACAACGACAAAAGTAACTAGACTTATCCCAGGGATCATTTTATAGTGTATACAAATATCGAATCGCTATGATAAATACCTGAAACTAAAAGGATATTGTATGTTAATTATACATCAATTAAGAAATATATTTATAGTCAACCTACTTGGTGACAGGTGCCATACTGGGGTGAGCAATATAGAAATGAGGACTGTCCACCTAGACCAAGTATTGCAGTGGAAAGAATAAAACATAAAAAAAAATAATAATCACACAAATAAGAACAAAAAAGTACCTGTTGCTATGAGAGCACATAACAGACACCTAGACTATTAGCATGGTGGTGAAGGAGGGGGAGCAGGAATAGCCTTTCTAAGAAGTTTTTGACTAAGCTCGGACCTTAGGAATGAGAAGAAATTAGCCAGGCAAATGGATGGAAAGAGTTGGGGAGAGAAGAATACAGAGAGACATGAAAATTCCAAAATGTTGAGAAAGCCCAGAGAAAGAACTTGAGAAGTCGATATAGAAGTATTCTCGGGCTGCTATAACAAATTATCACAATGTTAGTGACTTTAAACAACAGACATTTATTCTCTCACATTTCTGGAAGCCAGAAACCCTAAATCAAGGGGTTAGCAGGCCTTCCCTTGGGAGACTGGAAAGCAGAATCCTTCCTTGGCTATTACTGTTACTAGAAGTTCCAGATATTCTTTGGCTTGAGACCTTGTAACTTCTTTGCTCCCATCTTCACATGGTCTTCTCCACCTCTGTCTCTTATAAGGGCTCTTGTTGTTGGACTTTGGGAACTACCTGGTTAATCCAGTATAATCTCATCTTGAGATCCGTAATTATATCTGTAAAGGACCTTTATTCCAAATAATGCCACATTCACAGGTATTGGAGACTAGGATGTGGACACATCGTTCGGTCACCTCAATTCCACTGGTTACAGTCAGTGTTGCTGCAAAGTAGTGAGTGTGGCAGTGAGGAGAGGGAATAAGATGCAACTGGAGAGACAGGCAAGGGCCAGATGATGCGGATCTTTGGGGCCTTGCTGAGTATATTAGTTTTTTATTGCAATATCAACAAATTACTAGGAGTGGCTTAAATTAACATCTATGCATTATCTCTGAATACTGTGAGTCAGAACACTGGACACAGTGTGTTTCAGCTGGGTCCTCAGCTGAGGACCTCACAAGGCTGAAAGCGAGCTGTCTGTGAAGCTGGGCTTTCATGTGGAAGCTCTACAGAAGGTTCTTAGCTTCCAAACACATTCAGTATTAGACATAATTCAGTTCCTGGCCTTCACGCAGGGAAGTCTTCAGGCTCAAGGCAACAACAGCATATCCTGTCCTCACATTTAGAATTTCTGCTTCTAAGGCCTCATGTGATTCCATTTGGCTCACCAGAGCAATCCAAGATAAATCTTTATTTTAAGGTCAGCTGACTAATAATTTTAATTACATTTGCAAAGTCCCTTCTACCAGGTAACGTATATATTCACAGCAGTAACACCAGGGGACAGAGTTTATAGGGACTAAGTGAAACCTTTCATACACTCAAAACTAACAGATTACTGCTGCTATTTCCCAAGGAAAGGGCATATGGAGACCAAAGTAATGCCCTTTTATGTTGCAATCTTATGACTGTAAAATCTCCCCTTCCTTGAACCATGGCTTTATAGCTGTGTGATTTCAGACAGGTTACCTAAATTCTCTGAGACTCAATCATCTTATATGTACAATGGGGATAATCATAGCTCAAACTCAAAGGGTTGTTTTGAAGGCTAAATACTATAAAAATTTAAAATAACCTCTGGCAGACACTATAATTTCAATAAATTATAAAGAATTAGAATTAGAAGTAGTAAAGATCCCTGGTCCAGAGTCTAGAAGTCTAACCTTGGTGGTCACTAACTGGCAGAACCATCTGTATGTCCCCTTTTCCATTCCCTGACTAGAATTTAACTAGACCCCAGCCTATTCTTCCTTTTTTATTGTTTTGTTTTCCATTTCACAGACTGTCTTCCTCTTAGTGTTCATATTCTTAAGATCCTATTCCCAGTGACTCATGACTCAACACACTAACTCTACACCTCACAAACTGTTTTCCAGGCTCTGGACTCCGGATTGAAAGTAAACTCTTGATCCCATTAGGCTTGTGCTGGACATGTCCTTCTTTGATTGCTCTTCCAAAAGATGGTAACCCTCCCTTCATTTGGTAGAAAATAATAAAAAGGATTAACAAAGAGAAGCAGGATCTTCCTTTCCAAAGATCCTCAAAACCAGTTTAAATTATCAGGAATAATTCCAGCAGGGAGGTCAGAAGCTAGGAGCCTTCAGGAAATTTTAGGAGAATTTATCTAAGCAGCTAAACTTAAAAAGCCCACACAAACTACGAATAATCATTGCACACTAAGACAACCACCTATAAAACATTTTTCCTTGTTAATCAAAAGAATGAAAAGTTAGCCTGCATCTGGTTTGTCTGCAATAACACGGCTCAATGGGATGCTTTCTTGGCTCAGACCAACACACAATTACTCTCCAGTGGCCTGGGAACTATGAATATCAATTGCAGCCATCGATTCTGTGTTAAAATGTGGGCCATCCTGCAGCGAACTGGGCCTAAAACAGCACAGACTAATGAATTGTCACTATATAAATTCAGCCCAGGATAAACTGGTTGAGTGAAAGTAGATTTGAATATTTCTCTCCAGAGGAATTAGAAGCAAGCTCTCCATCTAACTACCTATATGTCACTGAGATAAACACATAATCTGACACCATTTTCTTTTGTGTACTCAACAGCTAAAGTTGGGTATGAAAATACCCTCTTTGGATAGGTTCAGTGCTTTGCAAGACAGCTCTACTCTCAGCCATCTCCAGTTTTGGCTCTCCCTAAGTTAGGATCCAAGACAAGAAGTCCTATTGGACTTGGTAACCCATCTTACTTGGGCCAGTCTCAACTGATTGAGTACATTAATCTTGTGCCTACTTCAATTTCATGGCACTCTTGCTTCTTCACAGAGTTCATTGATAAAATATATATATACACATATATATGTATATTATATATACATATGTGTATGTATATGTATGTATATAAAATTCATCTGCTTCTTCCCCTTCCCATATTATCAAAGTAATTAATGAGTTTCCTTGGCAAACTGAATTTATCATTAAGTAGCACTGAACTCTTATGGGACTGAGAGACCTCTGATCTCCTGTTTTATCAGTTCATGCTGAATACTTCAGTTCAGGGCAGCTATACTGTAAAAGCTGACATGAAATCTAGACTATGTAACCACTCTGCTCAACAACTTCCTCTGCTGATGACTCTAGTGTTGCAGATTTGGTGCAGGAAAAGGATCCTGGATTCAAAATGCATCTCTGCATCACTGTTCGCTGATCTTCATGCAGTCATAAGGGAAAAAGGACCAGCAATCCAGTACATGCCCACTGCTTTGAAGGTCGTAGACCTTGGTTTTACTTCATATTTTAATTTGAGCAATGAATCAAGAGATGATAGAACAGTTTATAGAATATAGTCAATAAGATTATAATATCTATATATGGTACCAGGCACTAGACATTTTGGGGGGATTAATAACTTCGTAAATCATTTAAATGTCTAAGAACTATCCTGTACATCTAAAACTAATATAAAACAATATTAAATGTCAACTGTAATTGAAAAATCAAATTCAAAAAAAATTTTTAATCAAGTGATAAGACTTCTACAAAGATAGTAGTTGAGAAGCTTAGGAGTCTTCTATCAAAGATGAAGGCTAGTGAGAAAAGTCACCAGACTATTCAAAAATCTTAAAAATCTCAAAGTGAGGATCAGCAAAACCAATAAAATATAAGCACACAGGCGTTTTTATATTGTTTCTGTTAATGTGGCAAAATTTCTTTATAAGTATTAAATCTAAGTCAAGAATAGAAGAATGTATTACAGAACTAAAAGGGGCATTTATCTTATAATGAATTTTTTCTTCCTCTATAATATAACTCCTGATGGAAATCGGTTTTTCATTTTTATTTAAATTACGCTCCATTGAACATTTTATTAGTAATAATTCACTATTTAAATGTATATTTCAGTAATGAAAAACAATTAACTAGGCTTGAAAGAAAACCAACTTATTTAAAGTGGAACAAATCCCTTTTAATTATGGTAGAACTTTCTCTAACCAGACATGTTAAAAACTTTCCAAAGAGTCTTTGAAATTTATGTTTTTAAATTTAGAACTGTTTTAGATTTACAGAATTGTAGTGAATATACTAAGAGAGTTCCCATACACCCCATACACAGTTTTCTATATTGTTAACATCTAATATTAGTATGGCATATTTGTCATAATTAATGAATAAATATTGATCATATCATCAAATAAAGTACATATTTTATTCAAATTTCTTCAGGTTTTCTCTCATAATCTTTTTCCTTTCCAGGACCCTATGCTGGAAACTACATTACATTTAGTTGTCATGTCATACTGTGACAATTTCTCAGACTTTTCTTGTTTCTAATGATCTTGATGGTTTGGGGGAGTACTCGTTAGGTATTTTATCGACTGTTCCTCAGTTGAGATCTTTCAAATGTTTTTCTCATGATCAGAGTGAGTTAATACATTTTGGGAGGAAGACCACAGAGGTGAAGTTCCATTCTCATCATATCATGTTAAGCATACCTATTATCAATATGATGTTATCCTCTATTACCTGTGCTGAGTTAGTGTTCGTCAGGGTCTTCCACTGAAAAAGTTACTCCTTTCCCACTTTACTCCTTGGAAGAAAGCCACTATGTGCAGTCCATCCTTCAGGCTGGAAGGAGGAGGAGGGACTATGCTCTACCTCCTTAATGGTAGAATACCTATAGAAATTATTTGGAATTCTTTTGCACAGGAAATGAATCTATTCTCTCCTTCATTTATTTACTTATTCAAGTCAATGATTTATTTCAGCATTGAATGGGCTCATTAAAATGTATTTTATACTCTGAGTTATAATCCAGGATTAATGTATTTATTTTGTGGATCAAATTGTTCCAGCTTTAGCCATTGGACACTCTTTCAGTTGGTTGCTGTGTCTTGGACACACCCCATCACTGTGAGACTGTTTTTGTTTGTTTCTTTGAGCACTTCTTTACTTTCTAGCGCTACAACATGCTTCGGGCTGATTCTGTATAGTTTCTACTCCACCCTAAAATCAGCCATTCCTCTAAAAAACTCTGTTTTTTTTTATTGGAGAGGGATACACTTTTAAATGAGGAAGATACCTTAAAAAAAATAAATGAAAGTATAACTCAAGTCACTGGAGATTGATATGCAATAAAAATATTTTATATTTTAAAAGTACTTTAAAATCTTCAAGTATATATGAATTTGATTCTCCCAGCCACTATAAGAGGCAAGCAGGGTAGCCAGTATTACTCTATTTTGCCAATGAAGAAACCAAAGACTTGAGACTTTCTGTGATTACCCAGGACCACATTTAGTAAGTGACAGGAAAAACCAAATCAAACATCTTGAGTTTTTAGTTTATAATTCAGTGCTCTGGTGCCATTCCAGTATATACAGGTGAATAAATATAGGTTCCTAAGGGATGCTGCAAAATTTCTATTTGGAAGCACATTGTACAATCAATGACTTTTAAGGAAATGGGAATATTCCGAGAAAATTTCTAACTTCTGATATCATAGGAAAAAGATAAAATTTCCCTGAATATACTCTTTGGTCAGTAACAAAATATTGGACTATCTAGAACCTGGGATTGATTTTTGTGCCATTTCAATAACATTTCAGTAGAAGACTCTTTGCTTCTAATAAAGTAATACCACTCATTCATACCATAGTTTGAACTAAACACCCCAAGTTATTATCATCAAACAATGAAAATAATTTAGATTCCAAAATCAACTCAAATATCGGCTTTTAGCTTGTACTTTTTTTGCAAATGCTATAAACATCTACATAAAAAAAGGTAAGTAAACTAATGTGAATCTGAAATCTTGAAGATACTGATATTATTAGCCAAAGCGAAATTTGTAAAATCAACTGCCCTGAGTCCTAGAAATGAAATAAATTATTTCTATCCAATGTCAGAGTACAAAGCAAGGGTTTATGGGAGGAGAAATATCAAAAATGTAAGCTCTTCTATGTCTTAGTGAATTCTATGATGGGAATAAAAGGAATACCAAAAGTGAAGAAAAATCTATAAACTATCCAAATAAGTCAGGGAGTCTCAAAAGCTTTTTATTAAATTTTATATTTATTAAATTTCCCCTTTTATTTAAGACCCATACCAAGTCAGATAGTTATTCCGGCCTATTTATCAGTATCTACCCTCAGACTATGAAATTTATAGAAAAGTACCATGGTGGCCTCTCTAAAAATGCTTATAGAATGAATGCATTCTCATTCCCCACCCCGCTGTAGTATCAAAGACATCCCTAACCAGCCCAGCCCAAATTAATGAACTGTCTGTTCAACAACTAAAGTAGTTACGTTGGAAACACTCATTTGATATTCATTATGTAGTGCTTTATATTTTTATATTATATGTGTACACTTTATTTCCTCATTGGACTGTAAATACTTTGAGGTCTAAGGTTAAAATCTATAGCCTCCTCCCCTATAAAATGACAGTGATCATAGCTATTCTTCAAGGCTGTCATGAAATAATGTATGTGAAAATACATAACACGGTAGCCAACATGGAGAAAACATTTGTTAGCTCTCATTTCCTCTCCACTTTTACTATATTCTCTTCCTTGTGGTTGTTATTACAGTGTCTTACACATTGTAGGTGCTTAATAAATGCCTGCTGATACATTGTGAGTATTGAAAGGTCATTAAAATTTTAATGTAGCCCAAAGATTAAAGGAAAACTAACTTGAGCAAATAGTTCTATTCTTGACATTGGCTCCAGCGAATGCACTGAATATTGTGCTATTATTATTGCGTGAGAGGTTTTAAAACAAATTGTAAATACACGATGGTAATATGGTGCCTTAAAGGTCACCAAAAATATAGACAGCACTTTCCATAACAGATGTTAAGGATAGGGTGGGAAAGGCTCGAATTTTGTCCACACAGAAATGGAAATGCTGCATCTACTCAAGGTTAGAATTATTGTGGTCATAATGTAGAGTTTAGATTTTATTTGAAAAGCAAGGATGGTAAGAGATACTTTCAGTGCCATCCACTGATCAATAAGCTGCAAAGTGCTGACATTATATAATATAGCATATAACCTAGATGGCTCTCTTCACTCTCTTTCCACTTTGTCTACCTAATTGGATAAAGTCTTCCTGCTCCATGGTTTTCAAGGGGGCAGGTGAAGGGGTTCTACCAATGGAGAAAATAGTGGGCCTATATAGAATATTAGGATTCCATAACAATAACTAAGGAATCACAATCAAATTTGCTTCCTCAATATACTGCAACTTTGTATTCACCTAAACCTACTATAAATAATATTATAAAGCAACTCATAACCATACAAATGACAATCTCAGAAAAGTCATGCTATTTGTTTCTAAAAGAACCCTTCTTGGGGACAGTGATTTTTGAGGCTTAAGATAAGAAAGGTCACTGTTCTAGAGGACACCAAGAGAAGAAAAATAATGAAGAGGAGTAGTATCACGGAGAGGAAAGTTAAAACGAATGTGAACACACAGAATCTGTGAGATGTATTTAAATCTCAGAACCAAACTAGCTCTCCAGAGGGGGCTGCCTTTCATCTTCTGAGCTGACACAAGCCTTTTGAAACCTCTGTGGCTTTGACCTTTCATTATTGCCAAACACAGCCACCTGCCTTCACCCCTCACCCAAGCCTCTCAGCAAGGTGCGGGAAACGATGCCCTCAGCCCCCTGCAATAGCATGAGGCTTTTACTGCTCTCACTTCAAAAATGGCCAGATTGTGAGATGTGTGTCTTGCAAGAAAAGGTTTTTCTCTCAGTGCTAGCCTTTTTGGTAAGAGATGTAATACATCAAAGAGGAGAAGAGATGCAATCATGCAGGGAATGATTTCAAAAACTTTAATGAACCGTTTAAAATAAACTCATTTGAAGGTAATTTAACAACACCACTTTTACAATTAAAAATACTATTTTAGCATGCAAATGCAGAACATTAGTCCCATGTCAGGATGGAAAATGAAGTGAAACTGAGGGGCTTTTGAAACATGAATGCCATCTCTGTAATTTCTCATCACTCCATGGTGCTCTTAGGCAGCCTAATGAAAGAATGAATTGATTTAAACAACGCTTTGTTGGAGCAATGGGGTTTGTGGAATTAAATTAACTCAATGGTTAGCCTAAGAGCCAGGATTGAAATTGGCATTATATTGTTCCTAAAATTAATTTCAATCCTCTCCTAAGTTTTGTTTGGGCATTTCTTTTTCTATTTATTCCTAAAATAGCAACCAAGGATTTCAGAAATTAGCAGAATATTTTCAGCACTCCTTTTTGATGTATTAACATTTGCTTAAAGATGTATGCATTAAGGCAAAATTATACTCTCTGGGAAAACAAATTGGATTCCAACTGTTGCCCCCAGGAATTGCAGTGGCAACTGAGTCTTCCTTTGAAGGTAATAGGAATAACAAGTTGGCACATGAACTAAGCCAAGAGAACAATTCTCAATCTTTTCTTCCCTGAAACGGTATACAAATCACAGTCAGATTACACAACCATGGCTGTACCAGGTTACAGATCTCAGCTTTGCTCAGACAGGCCGCAGGTTGTAGGACATTCTCTGTACACTGGCTGCCACAGAGATGGCATTCATATTTCTCCAGCTCAAGAAAATATATCAGAATGCTAGCAAGTAAAAGTGACATTATTATAAAGATAACCTTATATCGGTTCAAATTTTTAAGTAGGTCATAAATTCTGTGCCTTAACAGTTATAAAAGAAGAAAATAGGTTTAAAAATAGTCAGGTAATACTTTATTGACATGCACATTTTCCTCTGAAAAGTATTGCTCTTTTTATCAATTTAACTGTAGTTTTTTTAATACTAGCATCTGAAGGGAATACTAAAGTCAGATGTTCTTTTAATAAAAACAATATTATTGATAACAATTTTTATCACGAATGACCAGTATTGAGTAGCATGTTCCAGGCACAGAGTTTGCATAATCTTTATTAATTTCCAGACTCTCCAAGATAATATTACAATATTCTCTCTATTTTAAGGAGAAAAAAATCTAGGGTTCAGACTTACCCAAGATTCCACAGCTGCGAAATGGCAGAACTAGGATTTAACAAATGTCTATGTCCACTGTGGTTTGAATGTCACATGACACCAATGTTCATAGCCTCATGAAAGAAAAAAATGAAGACACGAACATGGTGCTCTCATTTTTTTTTAATTCTTACACAAGACCTCATGCATTAAAACAAACACTGTTCTCTCTTGGGAGGCTACACACATACTCTCACCAAAATGTAACTCGCTCAATGCTTGTCTCTATGGAGAAGACCTTCAAACTCAATTTATGAGTCACTTGAGAAAATGTGTTTCATTTCCTCCCAATCTTTTGATTATTATACAAATGTAAATTTAAAATGATTTCTCCTTCTCACTCAGCCACCTAATAATTTTTCAATGAGGATTTAACAACATGATTTTAGCAAAGACTGTATCTTTAAAACATGCACATAACATCTAAAGAGATGATTTTGAAGGATATAAGATGTTCAAAATTTTATATTCTAATATATCTATTTTTTATAATCTTTACTTTTAGAACAGTTTTAAATTTACAGAAATATTGAGCAGAAGGTACAGAAAATTTTCATATACCATCTTTCCCCCAAACAGTTTCTCATATTATTAACATCTGCATTAGTGTTATATATTTGAAATAATTGATGAGCCAATATTAATACATTATCATTAACTAAACTACACAGTTTATACTAGGGTTCAATCTTTGTATTTTACAGTTCTACAGATTTTAATAAATGCTTAATGTCATCTATCCATTAGAGTGTGATACAGAATAATTTCATTGCCTTAATCCCTTGTGTTCCGGCTATTCATCCCTCCCTCCCTACTCCCAAGCTACTAGTAATCACTGATCATTTTACTGTCTCCATGTTTTTATCTTTTCCAGAATGATGTCATATAATTGAAATCATAGAGTATGAAACCTTTTTCAGAGTGGCTTCTTTCACTTAGCAAGATTCATTTAAGGTTACTCCATGTCTTTTTAAGGCTTCGGTATATCTATTTTTAATTTAACAACATTTTGAAAGGGAAAGGACAAAGATGTCTATCCTCCACCTTACATCTACATTTCAAAAAAAGTGCATAGAGAAAAGAACTGCAAAGGGTTTGGCTAAAATACATTAAGATGGTGGAACTGTGGTATGTGGTTCCTTTTGCCTATTTCTAGATTTTTGTTTGAATTTTTGTAAAGAGATATTTCTTAAAATATTGTTCATAAAAGCAAGGAAATCAACCATATATCTTTATTGTTCTTTTCCACTTATTTGGCATTCTAGTTTAAATGTTTTTCTCCGCATGCCTTTCCCGTGTGTGTGTGTGTGTGTGTGTGTGTGTGTGTGTGTGTTGAGCTAAAAATTAAAACTATGTGCATTCCTTGACTGAGCAAGAAGGAAAGGCAAGGAGAAGAATACAAAAAAAGCAAAGGAAGAAACACATTTGGGAAGAGTCAACGATATTTCATATAAACCCACGAGTATCCATAGCTCCCTTGTGGATTTATAAACACAGCCAAAGAACACAAACTTCAAGGCAATTAATTAAATGTAACTTAGTTCTGCTATGAAATATCTCCTGTTCCAGGAAAATTATACCTTTCAGCCTAAACCAGGTAAAATTTTCACTATAGCTATGGTATATTGAGTCCTTCTTCACATCAGACACAATGCTAAGAACTCTGCATACAATACTTTATACAATCCTGAGAGTAATCCTACGAGACAGACATTTAACAGATGAGGAAACTTGGACTTAGACTGAACAAGAAAACCCAGGTCTTACTCAAAAGCCTGTTCAAATCTACTAAATACCGCCATGGGTTATAACATATAAAATCCATACACATTCTTGTCCTCAATCTTAGTTTCTCCTCCATAGCCAAGAGTTATCATGGAAGAAAAGTGGGGGTAGAGTATCTGGGCCAAAGGCAAACAGTTTTTCAACCCTCCCAGATGTTTCCCATGCTAAATGGGAGACCTGAGTAATTAATATATTTTTTCAA
Organism: Cynopterus sphinx; assembly: GCA_030015415.1. NCBI lineage: Eukaryota > Metazoa > Chordata > Mammalia > Chiroptera > Pteropodidae > Cynopterus > Cynopterus sphinx. The sequence continues at coordinate 124,336,274 of CM057383.1, forward strand.
AGCCATTTAATAGATATACTTCAGATCCAAGATTGCTGTCTTGAGCAGCATGAAGGGTTTTGAGGACAATCAAACCTAGATTCAAATCTCACCTTTAACTTTCCATTTCTCATTTAATTGCTTATCTTAGATTGATTCATTTATAAATGGATCAAGTAAAGGGATTACTGAATAAAAATCTGCTAAAAAATCCACGGTTCTTTTCATAGGTGTCTCTCAACCCCTTCTTTCAAATGGAGTTCTGAATTCATCTCCTTAACATTGCATCTGAATCCTTTGATCCAAGACCATTTTTCCTACTGGATGTCAAAAACTGCTACTTAGTGTTATGTATTATCTTTCCTCCCTCAAATTGACATATCAGAGGAAAATTCATATAGCAGACTGAATTTGATTTCTCCCAAACTCCTTGAAAGCAAGCTATTCAACCTTACACCCATTAGGATGGTTACTGTCCAAATCCTCCTCCTCCCCCAAAAAACAAGATAAGTGTTTCAGTGAGGACATGGAGAAATTAGAACTCTCATATACACCTCTTGTGAGTTGGTAGGAATATAAAATGGTGCAGCTACTGTAGGAAAAGAAACATGAAGTTTCCTCAATAAATTAGAATTACCATATAATCCAGCAACTCCACTTCTGGGGATATACCCAAAAGAATTTAAAACAGAGTCTTGAATTGATACTTGTATAGTACACCGCTGTTCATAGCAGTATTGTTCACAATAGCCAAAATATGGAAGCAATCCAAGTGTCCAAAATGTAATATATACATACAATGGAATATTATTCAGTCTTAAAAAGGAAGGAAATTTCAAAACATGCTACCACATAGATGAACCTTGAAGATACTGGTGATAAGTTAAATAAGCCAGTCACCAAAAGATAAAAACTGTATGATTCCATTCATATAAGGTTCCTGGAGTAGTCAAATTCATAGAAACAGAAAATAGAATGGTGGTTTCCAGGGACTGGGAGAGGAGAAAATAGGGGGTTGTTATATATAGGTACAGAGTTTCAGATCTGCAAGATGAATAAAAGCGTTGGAGAATGTTTACACAATACTGTTAATATACTTAACACTACTGCACTATATACCTAAAATCATTAAGATTGTAAATTTTGTGTATTTTACCATAATTAAAAATTTTTTACTTGTTTTTAAAAGCTATTCATCTTGCCAGCTGATCACTTTCCCCTATGCTAATAAGAGATACTGCTGTCTTACCCAAGCATAACTTGGTCTACAGCTCACCCCATGGACTTTCCCACAAAGCCAGACAGCTGGAACCACAATGAGTTTGACCTGCAGTTTCTTGCAAGAAAAATAAATTGCTCTTGAAGATAGAATTAAAATTGTGAAAGAGTTTATGCCATGTGTGAGGTTAAAGAATGTAAAAGAATAAAAACAGAGTCAGAAACCTAAAAAAAAAAACAATTTTTTTAAAGGAAAGAAAAAGAAAATGAGTTCATGTACACAAAAGGAATTGAAGCAAAATGAAGAAGGGCTTTGCAGACACACAGAGAGGCTCAAGAGAAAATGAGCTTCCTAATGAAGGAGGAGGCATGCTAAATTAATTATGCCTTTAAAATACTGACCTCATTCCTTAAAGCTATTGAAACCCTAAAAATAAAGAAAAGACACTTGTACAAGTTAGAAGTAATGGAGCCTGTGGGGAATTAGCCATCTATCAAGACCAATAAAGAGGATATTTAGAGAACTGGAACAAATGCATATCAACAGGTCCCAGTGCCTTACTTATAGGCAATTTATTGAATTAGCACTTAGGATCTCTCTTCTAAAAAAAATATAAACACTTTCTGAAAGATCATGGGGATAGTAATGTAGACTACACAAATCAAAGTAGAAAACCCTGGAAATCACAGACTTCTAAGTATGATGGCTCTAATAGTAGAAACAAAATACATACCAAGGCCCTTATTAAAATAAACACTACACTGAGCTGCGCGGGTTTTTTTATTTCCAAATAAAATCAATAAGGGTGTTCATTATTGGAACTCCCATTAAATATCTTTATTGTTTATTAACTAAGGAACTTAGGCAATTCATTTTAATATTTGGGGTTCGATTTTCTCATCTTCATGTTTTACTTAAAGAAATCTTTTGAAGATTGAATGCTTATAAAGTATGGAAAATTGCTGAATAAAGTGTCTGGGGTACAAGAAATATTCATCACAATTGACTGTTATTACCATTCTATCTAGAATTGATAGACTGTTCTCATGTTCTCCTGGAGTCCCCTACTTGCTCTTCTAATCTGTTTCTCTAAGTATGGGCAAAGATTGAGTGGCTTCTGAGGACACAGGTTCACATCCCAGTTTCTCTACTTAGTAACTGTGTCGCTTGGGGCGAGTCATATAACTTTTCTAGGTCTGTTTCCTCAACTACAAAATGAGAAAAATGAGATCTATCTTCTAAAGCTATTTTAAGGACTAAATGAGATTATGCATATAAAGGAGTTAGCATAATGGACAATCAATAGCAAACACTCATGAAAGAGTAGTTATTGTTGTTGTTATAATAATATTATTTCTTGATCTTATAAAAGTGAAGCTCTTCTTTTGTGAAACCAGGTTGGCTTATGTATACTTGAAGGGGTAATTTGAAAGAACAAAGCTATATCCTTCTGGCTTAATATATTTGTTGAAATCTCACCTACGAATTTATGCCTTCTTCTTAAACATAGAAGTAGAAATAAAAATTATTTTTAAAAATAAAAAATGTGGAGGTGGTGAGTCATTCAAAACTTGGAATAAAATAGTTTAAATTCAAAAGTGTTATTCCTAAGAGCTATTAAAATCAGTACAGAGTAAAGGAGGATTTTAACAAAGGAGGAAAATTCGTCATGAATGATGAGGTGGCTGCCTTTGAAAACGGCCAAGGTATAAGACTGCGGAGTAGGATTCCATGAAGCACAGAGGAGCACAGGGTCAGAATAGGAAGGGACACCAGAGGAAAGCAACAGGGGTATCCACTCATTTCTCCACCCAAAAATTTGATTATTCAACCATTTATCATTCAGCATCTCCTACATGCAATGTCTAAGTGCCTAAAGACAGAAAGAAATACCATTGGTATGTTCAAGAAGTCTACAGTACAGTGGGATAAATACATTTGTGATCAGTACAGTGCAGCACATAAGTGCTATAATCTCAATCTCAGAACACATTCATTGTTTTAAAAACATAGAATGACTGAGTGATGTTGACAAAAAAAGGTACTGAATAAGTCCTGGAAAAAGTGTCACATGAGCTATCTCCTGGAAGGGGCATATTTCAGGCAGAGAGAATGAAGGCATATAAAAGCATAACCTACTGGAGACCTGCAGGTAATTCTGCAGGATTCTAGCAGAGGCCAATTAAGAGAAAGAGAGATGGGAGACGGAAGAATGACACATAGGTAGGTGCCAAATCGGACTATTGAATAATTTTTAAAAGAAGTGACACAGTCATATTAGCCTTTTAGAAAGAAGATTCTAAATATCTTGGAAGTAACAGACTGGGGGGGGGGGGGGGCGGGTAGCGGTGGTGTTAATATTGAAGAAAGGGAGACCAGGGTGGAGGCTGTGAAAGTAAGTGCAATAGATACTGATGACTGGAACTAAGGCAGTGATAGAGGAAGCTGAAGATGTATTTCAGCAGCTAGAATTGATAGGATCTGCTGACCCCTTCTTTGCAGGAGGAATGGAGAATGACACTGAAGGTTGTGGTGTGGGTGACTGAATAGGTGACTGTGACATTAAAGACGGAAGGAAGAATGTGGTCAGGTGGCAAGTCTCACAAATGTACAAAGAGCCGGCTTGCTTTAGGAAAGCCATTGACTTTAGTTCATCTGAAAGAACACTAGGAATGAAAGGACTGTAGTAATTGCAAAGGATTATTTTTATTACTCTCATCTGACAGTACTAATAATCTGAAAGTCCACATCTTTCAACATTCCAGCTGCTTCCTGTAACTGAAGACTGACAGCACAGCACAGAAACAGCATCAGCACGCAACCAAGAGCTCCATAAACTTTAATGAGCTCTGAAAAATAGCTAAATAAGTGTTAATTCCTCTGAACAGCTGGAATGTTCCTTCCTAGGATTGCTAAGCATTAATAATACATTTCTGCAGGTAAACCTAGAGAAGTTGAGCTGGGAGAGGGCCCTTCTCGGATTACCCTCCTGAATACTTTGCCCTCTAAAGCTGGCCAGGATCTAAAAGAACAAATGAATGCCATACTCCAGAACAAGACACCCTGTATACTGGGCAATGAGCAACCAAGAATGTCATAAAAAGATCCCTAAAATCTTTGGGTATCTGCAGGAAGAGACCAGAATACCTACATATCACAAGGCAGAGCTCAACTGGAGTTTCAAGGCTGTGGTTTGACAGGCCATCCAGGCAGAGCCTGTGTGATGCTCTAGCAAAAGAACAGAGTAAGAAGCTGCCATTTGTTGAAGGCTTACTATGTACATAGACCTAAATGCTTAAAACCTGATATCTCAATCCTCACAACCACTGCCCTACGAAGTGAACACTATTATTTTCATTCCCATTTCAGAGATAAAAAAAAACAAGCTAAAACAAGAGGTGATTTCCCCAAAGCTTCACCATAAGTGGCGCAGCCAAGATTCAAGCAGGGATCTTTTTGCTGCCAAGACCAATTCTCTTAACCACTATTGCTATAATGTCCTTCTACCTGTATCATTTCAATTTTTAAGACTCTGTCAGTAAAATCCTAAAATCCTTTTCTCAGAAACTATAATAAATCTGGTTTAACTTCCTTTCGGGTCCAATGACTTGACTATTCATTACACCCACCCAGAGACAACCTGTCCATAAACATGTAATTTTAGGTTAAGCCTTTGGTATATGAACTACAAAGAAAGATAAATATTATTACTTGGAATCTTACAATTCCCTAATATTATATATTTCTGTAATATTTCCTCTGGGCTTCTTACGAAAATGATGTGTTTTTCTAGCATTCCTCTACTTTTTGCCACTTCAGTCTGTTCTGAATAGAATATTCTCAGTCAAAGGTGTCATTTCCTTCTACAGCCAAGGTTTTGCACTTTGATACTAAATAAGATAAATGATGTTTTATGTGATGACTGTTTTACACTTTCTACAGCCCCTTATGGGATATGGCTCTTGGCCTCTCCATGTAAATCTCACCAGCCCCATGATCTGCTACAGCTATCAAGTTCTTCCCTGGAAATTTTAAATCTCGGCTTAAAACATTAACATCTTCTTCATTTCATTTTTTATTGCTAAAGGTTTATGGCTGACTTTATTCCGTAGGGATGATTAATTTTTAATGCTTTTCTTTCTTCTTTGATCAACTTCCTCCATTTTCAATTTATGCAATTGTACCTTTCTAAAAAGCACTTGTCACTTGTTGGTTTGCATCCTGCAAGCAACCAGAGGTGGCTGGTGCAGAGTTGAAGGCAGGCATTCCTGCAGAGACTACCTGAAAGATAGACAGTAACTCCATGCCTTTCATGTGACTCCTGGTGATAGCAAACTCTCTAGCATTGGTAAATCGTTTTAGGTCTGGACAGGCAATAAATTCCCCGAGAGGGTTATTAAACTAAATCCCGTCATTGTCATGCACAAGGTATGGATTGAATCACATCTTTCAAACTACTGAACCATGATTAGAGAAAACAAATAGGAGAAACATTCCTTAAAAACAATTCATACCTTCTCCCACCCACCCACCAAAAAATAAACAAAGCCATAAAAAAAATGAGGATTTGTTTTGCAAGTAAAAAAGTCCCAGCTTTACATTCACACAGTGCATAGCCATTTAAATGTAGACTATTTAATGACATGGGGGGGAAAAAGTCACTATTCAGTGAAAAAGAGCAGGTTACAAAATAGATTACAGAATTTTTTTTAAAAAAGGTTTATTTATGAATAAACAGATTGGGAAAATTAACAATGGTTTTCTCTAGGGATGACAGAAATAAGTGTTTATTTTTGTTTTTTGTTTCTCTGTGCTTTCTAAGTTTTCCATAGGACTATATATTGCTTTTGAAATAAAAAAAAAAAAACTAAGAATTATGACTTAAAATATAATTTCTTTTTAAAGTAATAATTAAAATTAACTAAAAAACTGTAGACTAAATTCTTGGCAGTGTAAACGAGAAATGAGAGATGTCAAAATAAGGTCATAATATTTATCAATATATTAAAGGAAAAAAAGAGAAGTATTATATTCCTAACTCTCAATTTTGTAAAAAGTTTTATCCACATATTAAAAGAATGAAAACAGGGGCTCAGAAAGGTTACATAAGTAGCCCAAGTCCACATAAATTACGCACAAGGTAAATAAATTACTGATCCCTGTGACTTCAAAATATATGTTACTGTCACTGTCGTACTGTCTTAATTGAGGTACAATTCTACACACAATTGAGCTACCACATAAATTAATTTTTTTTACAGAGGAGAGGTATTCACTCCTAGCCTAATGCTAAATCATGAGCATATTTCTAAACCCTTTTTCAGTCTTGCTTTTAAAAGATATATGTGCATGTAAAAATAATATATTCTTTCCATTACAATTTATGAGCATGTTAAAATTTATGATGCATTTTTCACACCCATTAGTCTCCCTATTTGCTTTATTTACTATGTAACTATATCATCATCAAATTATATTTAGAATATTTAATCTGATTATAAGAATACCCAATTCAAAAATTAAAACCTCTGTTTCTATTTTGCCTCTAAATAAACCAAGCTACATATATTTATAGAACTGGTTGCTAAGATGCATAAGTTATAACAAAAATTATTTACCTGATTAATAATTTCTCCTAATATTATAAATTGGTATTATCCTTGTTGGGTGAGCCTGTCACTGTGTGACATTTAGCCCCTGCCTGAGCCACAATTTGACAGAAAACCACAATTGAACTCTTCTAAATTTATGATCATTAGGTCACTTGTCGTCTTAAATAGTAGTCTTAGCTTCTCTTAACCACCAGCAACGTGTCATTAATGGTGCTGAATGCCCTCTCAGCTTCTGCTGAAGTAACAGCAACTACATTCCATGTTTTTGCTATTCCTTCTAATGTGTAAATATTTTCTGTATTCAATAACTGGAGAATCAACTAAGTCACAGAAATCATTTGGTGGCTTGTCATAGTTAATTAAGTCAAATCTATCCCTTCCAGTTTCTATGCTTATGTCTTGCCTATGCTATACTTGTTTTATCTAACTTCAATTTCCTCATCTGTAAAGCAAGAATTGTGATGGTTACTACAGTACTCAAATAAGTCACTATCTATAATGCTGGCATGGAAGCCCCATGTAAACATTACTTCTCACTTTTATTAAAATGAATATAGCTGGTGTCCATCATGGGTGGCTATCCCATGGATTTTCAAAGATTGAACTCATTAAATGAAAATACAAATCATCCCTCATGACTTCATCCAACCCACAGCCTACCTCTTCTCTCAAGGATGCCTACTATGCGAGAAGCCTGCAGTATTTGGCCATTGTTAAAATGTCCTCTATTGCTCTCCTCTCCCCAACCTATATCCTTCTTCCTGTCCTTCTAAGGCTCTCAGATCCAAAATCCCATTGATATTGCAGGTCCTATAAGTAAAAAACACAAGGATGACCCCAGGGTAAGGTACCTGCTTCCATGGACCACAGCTTCACCCGAGATTGGCACAAGAGGGCTTTTGCTTATCAGGGTGTAAGCACCCCTGCCACAGAGTCCAACTTTCTGACCAAGGTCTAAGCTTGCTTCAGCACAGAGGAAATTCAGGAACAAAAGTCAGGAAATAGAAGCCAGGCAGGCTGACTGGCAGGCAAAAAAAAAAAATACTCCTCAGTGGTACCCACCCCAGAGCTGGGGCTAACAGTGGGTAGTGGGTGAGAAGAACATATAGAATTCTATGGTCCAGGGAGGCATTTATAGAAGAGCTCCAGAACCAGGACTTCTGGGATATGCAGACAGGCTCGAGTGCTAATCAATCACATAGATCACTAGAGCAGGGTTCAGTGATGTCCTTCTGTGTCAGGCACTAACTCTTTAGATGATAGAACGCAAGAATAGCCAAGGGTCACAGGGGTGAACAGAAAGATCAGCCTGGGTGGCAGGAGAAACACTTGACAGAAACAACAGTTATTTATCAACTAATATGAAAATGCTTCATCCTCTTTCTACTGAATGACCACACCAGTGAGTACTAGACTAAAGCTAAGGCTGCTCCTTGAAACTCAACACCCCCAATTACACAGCCTTCCAGTTGCATCCTTGCAATCACAGCTTCAGACCAATTGTCTACCATGCAGATGTCCATGCATGTGACAATGAGAAATTTAATGGTAACACACAAAAAAAAAACAAGATGTGGATTTTCACAACAAAAAGGAAACTGAACTAAATCCAATCTGAGTCTAACAGTCATTTTGAAAATGACTTTTAATGATTCCCACATTGCTATGCTGACTTTCCTCACTATTTGGGGGAAGGGAGGATGCAAAGAAGACAACTAAAAATGAAGTGATTTCCACACCTTTCTTGACTCAGCCATTCTTCCATTCATCACTATAAACTGGACACCTACTATGTGCCTGGCATCATAGTAGGCAAAGGTATGATTTTCCTTCATAATGAAAGGAAAATTATAAAAATGGAAAATATAAATTTATGTAATATGTCTTGGGAAGGTATACAGTTTCATCGAGAACATCTTTTCACTAGGACATTATTTTAATAGAAAGACCCATTAGAATAGTGCTTGAGAGCTCAGGCTTTGAACACAAATAATCCTGGCATGGGAACAATTGGGACAGTGTATCAGTGTAATAGAGACAGGGAACTTGTTCAAAGGAGGAAACTGGGGGGCAGTTGGTCAAGAGAGGATGTGCACATTTGCAGAAAGACTTTTAATGGCTCTGTGGCTCTATTCTTCATTTTTTACAATCTAGTAGGAGCTGCAGTCTTTCCAAAGGACAAGTCTCTGCTCAGATCCCTCCTCCATTAGCTCAGAGCCCACTGAAAGCCCAGACATGACTTACAAAGCTCTCTTCTCATCCTAAGCCACGTGCACTGAAAACCTGCAGTTTGCATCCAGGTTTACCACCCTCTTCACCTACATTTCAGCTCCCCTGAGTTTCCCCAGAACACTATGACCATTCATGTCGAGCACAAGCTCTTCTCACTGCCTGAATGCTCATCTCCCTTCCCCTCGCTTTTTTTCCAAAAGTTGAAAGCCAGTGAACTAAAGACCTGAGTTAAATGTGACCAGCTTGGTTGGAGAACGTCCCCAGGTCCCTCAGGCAGAGCTGAAAGTCTTTGTTCTGTACCCACAGCACACAGGGTAATTAGCTCCATTAGAACTCTTATGGCATTGTCTCACCCTTGAGGACAGAAACAGCATGTTTTCATTTCTTCATGCCCAGACTCAGGGGTCCACAAAGTTATTCTGTAAAGAACCGGATGGAAAAGATTTTGCAGATCATGTGGGCTTGGTCTCAACTACTCAACTCTGCCACTGTAGGGTGAAAGCAGCCATAAATCATAGATGGATGGGCATGACTGTTTTCCAATATTACTTTACTTGGTTTGTCAACCCCTGAGCCCCAACATAATGTCCAGTATATAACAGACATAGGTTGGTGCCTAGTGAAACAGGATTCCTCTGCCCTTTATTTTGAAGAGAGAGCAGAAACCAGCTCTGTTGATAGAGCTTTACTCTACTCCTTCCCCATAATAATTGAAATATAAAGCTTGGTGTTTTCTAGAAGAGGTGCAAATAAGACAAAAAGGCCTTCTGGAAAGTAAAATATCAAGACCTTTTTAACCTTCTTTAAGATTCTAAGGCACTGAGCATCAAAACATTTGGGGGAAGATATAGGGTGTCCCTGATTGAAGCCTACTGAAGCTATAAGAAGCCCACTAAGATTAAAAATCACCATGAGTGTGAGGAAAGGCATCACTTCTGAATTTGTCAAAAGGCTAATCCCAAACCAGGTAGTCTAGCAACATCCACCTTCATAACCCTTCAGCAATGTGCTGAGCTAATGAAAAATCTGGCTATCTGGCTAGAGAAGCTGCTGTTCTACCAAATTGATCTTGCCATGGGGCACCTATGCAGAGACATTACTCAGGACAGATTTTTCTTCTTATCCCTTCTATACTGTGTCACAAGTCAGCTTCTCCTCAACCCCTGTAAACTGGACCTTGCAGGAGCCAGCCTTTTTGTGAAACACCAGATATCAGTAAAGAAGAGGTCTTTAGAGAGAGAGACCCATCATCTATAATAAGTTAGCATCTTAGGCTCCCGTACCCACCATGAGAGGAGCATCCTTGGAGAAAAAGACTGCATTTCCTGCTTCTCTCAGCAAGTAGGATGTTGAACATTACATATCGATGCATCACTGTTAAATGACATTTATTTGTCCTGAATAATAATGCAGGCTCCCTAAATTACAAATTCACCAGGAAATATTTTGTATAAAAGGATGAATGAAAGAGTGATGGAACACATGCACTGTACAGAAAATTCTACCTTGTCTTGACTTTCAAAACATGCCATGTATGATTTTGTGCATCGTCAAGTAAAGTATACAGCATCTGGTTACACAAGAGTTGACACAAGCTTTTAAAATTTTCTTTTTCATCCTTGATGAGCACAAGTTCACAGTCTACAGGTCCTTGCAATCCAAATATCACCACAGAAATACTTTGGACATAGCAGTTAGTATATTCCTCCAAAGTTGTCAAGACCCTAATGGTGACAGTGTTATATTTTTTTACACTGCGTCTGTCAGGTATAACCCAACTGTTTTGCTCAGTGGCCACTAAATCTGTCAGTCAGTCTTCACAGGCTTCTCTGGGCCACCCTAACCCATCATTCCTCCAGCCTCCAACACCCAGAAAAAGCTTTACCAAACTCTGTCAAAGAAAATAATATAAATATTAAAAAGATTGAAGAGTCGATCAGAACAGACATTTGATATTACGGGATTTGTAAATCAATTTATGAACTGTGTGATACATGGTACAGGAATCAAGAGACAATAACTGTTTTATGGGGAAGATCATAAACCAGTCAAATGCTCTACTCCTGTGCACACAAGAAACTATTCTTGCATCAAAAAGTGATGCTGTCATAGACCTCATACAACAAAGCTAAAGTATTTCTAATTTTACTGTTAGTATAATCTCCAAACAAGAATTTCACCTTTTTTCTGGCTTTTTCAATATGGTTATTAATGGCTGGATGGAAATAACCTTCTCTCGGCAGGCCCCCAAAGATGTGCACTGCTATCCTGGCATTCATTCTGCACCCCAAAATTCCTGAAATCAACATTTCCAGGGCTACAGCATGTTTTTCAATCAATGGTCTCTTTATCCCCATCAGATACTTTTTACCAGTTGATCACTCATCTGTGTTTCCAGAAAGTCCTATGAAATGCCAGTCTGTGTGACACAGTAGTACAAGGGCTCTGAAACTGCATGCAAATGTGCAGGAAAATGTCTTAGTACGCAAGGAATGCTGGCTGGACATGAGTCTGCTGCATGCAGAATCAGACTTGATTGACAGAATGCTGCTAGCTTTCAGCAAGTTTCCCTATCTTTGTTGTTTTGATGGTTTCATTTCCTATCAGGGTAAACATATACATGAGACTCAGGCAATCACAATAAGCTCTTAGGTCCTGGGCAAGTCACTGCATCTCTGTGAGGATCCATTAAAAAGGGATACAGACACCTGCCGGCCCTATGAACTGATGTGGATAGTATCGAATGAGGAAATAGATCTAAATGAGTTTTATAAACTGTACAAAGAAAGCAGAATAATATACTAGATAAAGTAAGGGTTCTGGAGCCAAACAACCAAAGGATTAGAATCCTGACTCCCACAGTATAACCTGAGCTTCAGTTTCCTCACTTGTACCGGGGGACAATAATAATCTTATAGATTTTTGTAAGCAAGTATGTTGCATATTGGACACATGATACATAAAAAATATATATTTTGTACAAATAAATTACATATATAATATACATATATTGCTAAATTATAAATATAATATATATTCCTAAATTATATACATATCAAATATGCTATATATTATACATATATATGTATATGTATTATATAGAGATATATAGATATAGATATATAGATGATATAGATATAGATATATAATTTTAAATAGGGTTTAAGGAGAAAGTGCATACAAACACGTGTTTTCAAATCTTTATACTTACCCAAAAGTCTTTTATAGTCTTTTTCTAAGCTTGCTTTCATGATTTACCCATCTCTGACTAGAAAAATGAGGTGACATTGTTTCCTCCTTTATTGAGGATATGACCACCCTGGGGTTCTATTGTCCCATAACATGCCTTTGTCTGAAACTGACAAAGCCGGCCTCTCGGTGCAGATACAGTGCCCCCGGGGGAAGGACCTGGATTTCTGCTCCCCCTCAACCAGAGGGCTTGTGCAGGACAACACCAGGGCAATCACACCAAGTGATTCCAGGGACCATTATGTTGTGCAATGCTCTATGAAATCTCAGGGCAAGAGGCAAGTCAAGACTTTCAAAAAGATTTTTAAAATGATGTTCTTCTTTCATCCACAGAGTAACCCCTGAATTTGCCTGCTTAATTTATCAAAAAGTCACCCAACTGTCTATAGCTTTTTCTTAAAGGCCTACTCACATCTAAAATGAGCTTTCGCTTTGGTCATTTCCCAATAAAGAAGTCTCAAGCTCTCATCTGATATTCTAAAGAGCTCCCAGGTTCCCTAGTCAATGTTGTTTGAGTTCCTTAAAATAAATGATGCCCTATATTTTAGAGGTATTAATTGCTTCTCTAACAAAGGTATAAAAATTAAGCCATATTTAGGACCAAAATTAGAGAAAGCTAAAGAGGGTATAGATATTAAGTTCTTTTACATACTGAGACAACTCATTTTCTTGCTTAGCTGAAAAAGATTATGCTACAACCACAAGAACTTGGTTATAAGTATGATTATAGGCCCTTAATATAAAAATAATAAATGTATTTTCAACTATTAATAGTAATAGTAAGAAGAATATATAGAAAATAGCAATTAACAAGTATTTTCACATCCATTTCTCATGTAATTCTCCCAATAGCCCTATAAAAATGAACAGGAATATTATCCTCCCCATAAAAAAAACCATGTCTGAGAAAATGACTTGCTCATCACTGCACATTTGTCATTAGCAGATTTACCTAAATACTTCTGACTCTAAATCCTATGCTCTTTGAATTACACCATAATAGCTGTCATAGTCTACATTTTAAAACTTATGCTAGTGAGTCTCCCAAAATATCCATCTACATCTGTTTAAAAAATAGTAAGAGAGCTTAATGTTCACACCCAGAAACCATTCATTATTTTTCCCCTTCCTGCAGACATTTGTCCAGCTCTCCTCTTCATACATCTACCAAAAAAAAGCCTTGATCAAACAAGAGCTTTGTGCATCTTCTTTCATGCTCTACTACACTCAGATATCAAAGAGTTCTCTGAGCAATGAATCCACCACTGCACTGAGAGATTGTTACAGAGGAAAGCCGTGTTCAACTAGGTGCTCTTTTTTATGAAAAGGGCCAAGGTGTTAGTCATAGCAGACCAAATGGTCAGACTGGAACAGGGTTTACCATTGCCTGTGAAGACATCAGAGTGCTCAAGTGCTGCAAACAGCATTACTTAAGGGCTCTTCAAGGCCTCCTACGTGCTAGCCATCTGAAATGGGAAACATCTCATTATGGGAGCCTACTGTCAACTTGGTAACAAAACATAATGTGTAATTCGTCTTTGGACCCAATCGTGCTGACAGCTATTTTGATTTAGCTTCTTTTTTAATCAATTTCCCTATCACATTCATAATGAATCACACTAGTTTATAGTGTCCTGACAAAGCCAGTGTACAGTTAATGGCATGAGACGGTGCTTACTCAGCAACTGGCATCTCCATATGCTGGAAAGCTACTTCAATGTCACACTGAGGAAGGGCGATTGTGACTGTTCCCATTTTGCAGATGGACATTTTGACCGTTAAGCAATTAGTTGTGATTACTTAACTTGTGTGAATACCCATTCTAGCTAACTCTGTCCAAGATCTAGGCAAGTGACCTTGGCCAGTTGCCTAATCTCCTGAACCTATTTACTCATTACTTATATTAAGAGATTGGGTTACAGAATCTCTAAAGCAATTTTCAAAAACATTAGTTTAATTTTCTCATTCTCCTCAAATAACTTGGAAAAGCACCAGACACCAATCCAAGTGGGTAAAAGCACATGGAAACATAATCTAGAGCAGCACTGCCCAATACAAACTTTCTACAATGCTCAAATGTTCTACTATTCATGGTGTGATGCAGCAGCCACTAGCCACTATTCATTTAAATTAAAATTTAAATAGTCATATGCTGCCACTGTCAACAATATTGGATAGCACAAGTCTAGACAAAGACATGTCTCAAGGACTGGAAACAAGGAGGAAAAAAACAAGAATTCCTAAAATATGAGGGACTACTAGCTTGGATGTAGTTCAAAAATTTCCATGGCAGAAGCCCTGAGCCAAGTGGCAGATTCCCACCACATCACTTTCATATAACACTTACCTTTTATCCACAATGAGAAACCTCTGTATAATAGTTTCTTGGGTGAGGTATCATCCATACAGAGTCACCATATAATACATCATTCAAATCCTGACACTTTTATTAGTGAAAGGTGTCACTATGAATAATGATATCAGTATATACCAGAGCTAGCTAAGGCAAACCTGGATATAGAGCCACCTAAATTCAGGAGATTCTGCAACAGCAAATTCTCTGGCACCCAGGCCCCTACAAGTCAAAGTCAGAGAATGTAATATCAGGGTATGTGGTACAAATTATTTTATAAAATGCAGTCACCTAGGACTCAGCTTAAACCTAATAATCAAAATCTCCAGTGGTGGAGCTACTGAATTACTAAGCAATTCTGAATTATCAAGTAATCTGAATTACTGCTGAGTTTTAGTAAAACCTGAATGATTTGTAATTCTTATACATAAAACAAAATCTAGAGAAAGATATTCTCTAGAGACTCTAGGCAATGGAGCAAAACTTACCACCACCAATAGATAATGGGGTGCAGGCATCATAGTTTCCAATTTGTATTAACGATGCCATCTGTTCTGTCTTTGACAAGTGTCATTTTGAACTCTGCATTAGAATGCCCGCACTCAAATAGTTCTAAGCAAGGGAAGTTAGCAAACTGCCCACTCTAATTATTGATGTCTCCAGATTCTGCTAACCGCAGCCTCCCTGAGACTGATCATCTTGAGGATGCTAAAAAAACAAAAATGGTTTACTCTTCCCTATCATTTTAGGATTTGGGTAGAAAGAAAAATACTAAAACAAGCAAACCAATAAATAATTTAGGTAGAGGAAAGTGCTATAAAGAAATTAAACAGCCTGATGGGACTCTAGCTGATAAGACACATGAAGGCAGAAATTGCTATTTGTCTTGTTTGCTATTGTATTCTCAGCATCTGAAATATAGAAGATGATAAATATTTGTTGTATGAACAGACATAATGAAGGAACAGGAGAGAACTACTTTAAGTGGAGTAAATAGGCGACTCTGAAGAAGTAACTTTTTGACTAAAATTTTTACTAAAAAGAGCCAGGTTAGGAAAACCATAACAAAGTACTTTCTTGGCAGAGGAAAGAGCAAGTGCATAAACAAGCTTGTCCTGTCCAATAAAAAGAACAAAGTCCTTTGGCTCAGCATGGTGACCAAAGGGAGAGTGGTACCAGGTAAGGTCAGTGAAATAGGCTAGGATCAGGCCATAAAGGGCCCTGTTGGAAGCCGGTGGTTTCAAGCAAGAGAGTCATATGATCTGGTTTATGATTTACAAGTTAATTTAACTACTCTGTAGAGAATGACCTCTGGGAGCCTAAGAGTAGAACTAGGTATGCCACTTAGAGGGCTATCACAAGACTGCAGGTGCAAGACTGTGGAGACATAGACTAGGGCGGCAGGAGAGGAAATGGAGGAAAGTAGGCAGACAATGGATACATTCTGGAGGTAGAACCAGCAGAAATGGCTGATTATTTGGATGTAGGTGATAAAGCAGAGAAAGAAATACAGGTATATGAGGTCTAGGCTTCTAGCCTGAACTGTTATTTTCCATGCCACAGTTCACTGAAATCTGATCTTTCATAAGTTTGCTCTGAAGACCTCCACACACATGCTTGAATTAAAGGTGTCTCCTCTCAATCTCACTTTCCAAGAAAAGAAAAAATTGGAACCTTTATCTTGAGAATAGAAATATTCATACTATCAAAATCACAGGCACACTTCCCAATTTAGAAATCTACAGTCTAAACTGAGAGATCTCTCATCTCCCTTAATCTGAGTTATGGCAACAAGGTCTAACCAGTATCCTCCAGGGGGATGGTCTCTCCTCTTAGCCAACTTGAGGAAATTAACTTTTAATTATTGGAGTAGCAGTTGCTAGGTAAGTACCAAAAAGTAGCAAGCGGGAAGGTGATCATAATTCGTAAGACAGAGTGATCAGGAGGTCTGGATGGAATCCAGGAAGTAGCACTGAGATTGGAGGAAGTGCCCAAAGCCATGGTCAAGACTGGGAAACCAGAATCTGTAACTAAAGAAATGGCCAAAGTGAAAGAATTATGAAATATGAGGATTAATCACCAAGGTGGCCCAATGGACTTTACCAGAAGGCTTAGTACCTCCTAGAACCTCACAGCTTTTGACCCATCCTCAAAGGCACTCAAAACACCTTGCCAACCAGCGCCTCAGCAATGAAGAGAGTGGGGGAAGATAAAAGTGTTTTCTATCAACATCAATTTAATTACAGAAAACTGACTCTGTTTTAACATTGCTTGTTTTACCGCATAATCGTATTTAAAACAGCATTTCTTCCAAAAGAAATAAATAAAATTGGATACTGCTAATATGTCACCTTTGTTTATGAAAAAGACTCAACTAATATTTGAAGGATGCGCCTACTGATTGCCTATTGTCGTAGTGCGAGATTAGAGGGGAGAGAAAGTGTGGCTTCTGATTGTTACAGCCATGACAAGAAAGACCTCCAGTCACATCTTATTAATTTACTGTGGAACTGAATGTCACATTGACATTTTAAATTACCCTGCTGCTTTGTTCACAGGACGATTTTGATTTTAAACCCATTGAGTTTCTAGGTTAGCTATTTATATGAACTAACAACTCTCACATTCTGATCTCGACCTGCACACAGACTAAGTTTTACTATTTTAAAAATGATTAAATGTCCAATCTTTGGGATAAACAGGCCCAGAATTCTTTTCTGTGCTTTAGTTTCCTTATTTATTATTTTTTTTAAAAAAATGGTAATGTCTACTTCATATGTTTCCTTTGAGGACTGAGTACGATAAAATATGAAAGGCATTAAAGACTATTCCAGTGAAATAATAATGATAATAATCGCTAACATTTGTAACACTCTCTAGTTGCCAGGCATGTATCTTAATTCTCACAGCAACTCCATAAATTAAACACTGTAATATTATCTCCACTTTACAGATGGAGAAACTGAGAACCTGAAGGTTAGATTTGCCAGGAGTTAAGCCCAAGCAATCTGGCTTCGGAGTCTGTGTTCATGCATTCTGCTATTTTGCATCTATCTAGATTTCTTGACAGAGCTACCTATCCAGATTTAGATCTCCAGCCCAAACTTTACTCTGAAATCCAAGCTCACATGTCCTACATCCAACTGCTTCCTCATCAATTCCCCCTCAATGTCTACGACACTCTCAAATTTAACAGGTTCAGACTCAACACTGTGTTAAATGAGTATCTCATCTTCTCCCTGAAACCTGCACTAAACACTGTATTCCAACCTTCTAGAAGCTTCTAATCACTCTTCATGTCTCTTTTTCTCTCAAATCACACATCTGCTCCATTAGCAAGCAATTACTGGCTCAACCTTCAAAATATGTTCAGAATTCAAACACTTCTACCTACCTCC
The DNA here is from genome assembly GCA_030015415.1 of Cynopterus sphinx. Lineage (NCBI taxonomy): Eukaryota > Metazoa > Chordata > Mammalia > Chiroptera > Pteropodidae > Cynopterus > Cynopterus sphinx. The sequence continues at coordinate 124,354,316 of CM057383.1, forward strand.
CTTCATACCACTTCAGCCAAAGACACCTTTACCTCTTACCAGAATCACAGCTATAGCCTCATGACACCTTCATTCAGGACTCAACCCAGCAGCCAGGGTCATTTCAATACCTTCCAGTGACCCTCTTTAGCCTGTGGCACCACTTCTTAGGCTCAGGTGAGTCCCCTGGCTTTCTTTCTTCTTTTATCCCTTCATTTCTCTTTATTCTTTGGCTTTGCTACAAGACCCAAGAGTTAATGTTCTCTCCTTTTCTCTGCAAGGCTACCAACATCTTCTGCACCTCTCAGGGTTTCTCTATAATCTACAACCAAAAGTGAAGCAGGAGACCATGACCCAAACTCCCCATAACATAACCTTCTGTTAGTTAACTCTTTGGGCACCCTGGCACTGAACAGATGTTCTCAAGCTGACTGCATCATACAGCCATTGACAGAGTTAAAAAATGAGTAGCGAGTTTTTTATTTGTCCTGGGATCGGTGAATTCCTCCAGGTGATTTGAAGGTGCAGCCAGGATTGACAGTGACTAGGGCAGAAGTGGCAGGGCCTACACGAAGAAGGCCAGGGTTCAAGGCTGGGCTCCAGCTCTCACCATCCATAACTTTGGCAAAGTCAATTCACCTTTCTGAATCAGAAAAATAATCACCACTCTTATTTCTTGGTGTGACTATGGAGATGAATAAGAAAATTATGTAAAAGGCTTTTATGATTGGCTCAGGGAGAAAATGAGAGATCACTTGAATAAAGACAAAACAAAGAGCAGTCCAGAATATTCCACACTAAACAGCTATTTCTCCACCTAACAGCCATGATAACACCAGAAGAAGATCTCCATGGGAGGATATGAGGTGCAGAACCCTGCAAATGGGCTGTTCCTCCATAAATATCAAAAGGATTGATCTTTCGATTAACAAAGTAATCTATATGTCCTATACGAAACACAGATATTACTGATAAGAAAAACAATTTTAAAAAATTATTTATAATCTAACCACCCATGAATCACCATTACTACCATCATGATATACTTCCAAATTTCAACACATACTTTAAAATGGCAATACCACCATACCAAAATCCTAACATATGTGGCTTAGTGGTCAAGGAGCACATGGTGGAGAAACTTTTTAACAGACGTTCAAAAGATGGAGACCCACGGTATATAGTGACAAGACATTTGGTCAAATGTAAATCTTGAAAGGCAGGGCCAGTGCTTTCCATGCTTATAGCTATGGAAGAAGTGGTGAGAAAACAGATTAGAGTATGTTAACTGTTACTTGTTGCATTTAGGGAGGATTTACAAGAAAGAGATATTTTAAGAAGAGAATTGGTTGACTTGAAAGCCAAAATAAAAGAGAATGGAAAAAGTATAGAAAATCAGACTTTGAAGAACTGAAAAAGTTAACCGCTCTGAACCACAAACGATAAGAAATTAGGCTAAAAATAGGCCTTGGAGGGTCCATTAATTGTACCAGTTAAACAGAGGCATTTAACACTGTGGCAAATATGACATTAAGTATGTTTCCTTTTCACCTAAACTTATAGTTTCCTGTGGCTGCCAGAGAGCCACCATTAAGTGAAAGGAGGGAAACACTGGGTTAGTTCAGAAAGGAAGTAGATAAGGAATGAATTTGGGGTATGGTGACTCTCACGTGGAAGGGACTAGAAACGAACAGATCAGAAGCCTGACAAATATTTAGAAAATGATGTTACTAATGAAACCTGTGCCTGACCTTAAAAAGATGTGCCTATTCAGTCCTGAAAAGAATTCTGAGACCTAACACTGGCTCAGGCAGAAAACGAGCTGAGAAAACAGAGCAGGCCCTGAGGAAGGCTCATCACTGCTGCTTACTTTACATATGGCCATGGAGGACACTGGATCATGCACTCTGAGCAGAGTCATTCAGCAGACAAGGTTGTTCCTCCAAGGTGGCAGAATCAGGTCTGATTTAAGGAACTTCCCAGAGAAGGGGCCCTTCACAGCACCTGACCAGCAGGGTTTCATCATTGCCTCGAACCAGTGATTGCCATGTGACTCTCGCTCTCCCCTTCCTGAATGGGAGTTATCTGTAATTTTCCCATCCAGCTCCATCATCATACCACATGCGTGTGTGTGTGTGTGTGTGTATAAAACAAATATCTATGTATGCATACATTATATTACCAAAATGGGATCATACTATATACATTGTTCTGAGATACTTTTTAAGAGATTAGCAGTTTTAATAGCACATATGTAAATGTGGCTAGATAGCACTCTCTGTCTCTACTAAAACAACAATTATCCATTTTTGGCTACCAAAAATCCATAAAATAAACTTATAAAAATATTTATTTTTTTTCAAAAACACTTTGTTTGATGGCCAGCAAATGAGATATCCAGAAATGAGAGTATTTAACACTGCCCAGAAATATGCAGAAAAAACAACTTCTACCCCAGTGGCTGACAGTAAAATTAGCAGCAACACTCTACATGTGATTACAGAAAATTGAATTCCCTCTTCTGGCCCTCTAGCATTTATCTTCTGGGGATATTTTTTCCCAAAAATCCAGGGAGCTAAACAAAGATGAAAGCAACCAGACTCTGCATGTAATACCACTTTAGAAGTACAGGTGCTGGTGAGCAATTGACACGATGCCCAGCGCTTTTATTAGTTGTTCATCCTTCTTATTTATAGGTATTTTCAGGCATTCTTTACAAAAACACTGAAAACAGAGTTGGTATATGGTAAACCATTTCAATCAATTATTGTCTCAGAAGGTAGTACATGCCCTGGAATTCTTAGAATAATGTCACATTACCAATGACATCTCTAACTGAGCTTAAGAATCCTTGGTACCATCTTCCATTAGTAAAGGTCAACTCTGTTTTTGCTCAGTCACTATTATACATTTTCCTACAAGTTCATCAGAGCTGAGGCTTCCCAGAGGATTGTCCTTATGCACCTCTTCACTGGCCAGTCCCTCCCACTGGTCGGAGTGGAACGCCCACCTTCTGTGATCCCAGAGAATTCAGCATGTGCTGCTATCTAATAAATCAAATCCATTATTGTCATCATCACATTTATGGGGAGCCCAGGTGCCAGGCACTGTATAAAGCACTTTACATACGTTACCTGCTTCAAATCTAATATTCCATTTTATGAGGAAACTGAGACACAGTTTAGTAAACTGCTAGTGTCAGAGCCAAGATTCAAAGCCAGGCAATTTAAATCAAGAGTAATAATAGTTGGCTTTATTGTCTCTTTCTCTTCTCTTCTTTAACAAATAATTATTGATCACCTATTACAGAACAGGCTCACTTTCACAGTACATTATGAGCGCCAGGACTGAAAAATAGTTGCTGCTCAGTAAATTTGTGATGTATCACATAATACAAAGACATATAAGTATATTCTCTGCTCTGCCTCTACTGTCTACCAGGAAGATAGAAAAGAAAAGAAAAGAAAAGAAAAGAAAAGAAAAGAAAAGAAAAGAAAAGAAAAGAAAACCCCTCTGGAAAAAGAAAAAAGAAAAAGAAAATGGGCTCACACTTCCCTGTCCCCAGAATTATATTAAACAGAGACTAAACCTGCAGGTTAATAGTCTTGGTCCTTTTAAAAAGAATAGAAGTACAGCTATGAAGACTGTAATTTGGTACATTCTAGCATTTTCAACATTCTAATGATTTGGTTCTTTCTAATGTTATGTTCTGTTTTTCAAGTACTTTAATAGTCCAAAGAAAACAGGGATCATTCCAGGTCCAAATTAAGAGAGAAAAATTCATAGAGCAGGTGAGGATTGTGATGGATTTCTAGAGGAGGAATAAAATTTGAATCCAAGCCAAAAATTTGGCACTTTCTAAGCTAAGGAAACAACAATGGGTCTATAAAAACAGGAATTGTTATGGCATCATGGATGTTAGTGTGGAGACGAGCCTAACTAACATAAAGAAATGAAATAATTAATGGTGGAAACTCAGTGAGATGATGATGGATGGATGGATGGATGGATGGATGGATGGATGGATGGACGGACGGACAGATGATAGAAAATTGAGAGAGACAGAGAGAGAGACACACAGACAGGCAGACAGACAGACAAAGTGGGTTCTGACACCTAAGGGAACTTACAAAAAGTAAAGTTAGAATCAAGGAGTGTTATTTTAAGTTAACGAGCAGAAAAATGACATTATAAAATGGTATATTAAACATTCTGACTTGGCAACTGTTTGAGGTTCCAAGAAGAGCTCCCTTCTTATCTTTTTTTGTTTTTCCTTTCTTGGGTTGGAGTTTTGCAACTCTGGAGGGAGAGCCAATGGAGAAACTAGCCACAGAAGTTGCAACTACAAGAACACCGCTCACACAACTTAAAGTCTAAATGTTGTTTCTTGGCAAAGAGCCAAAGTCATCTACAGAGGTATCTCCTTGTCACCACAGTGGATAAACCAGCTAATAAGTTCTCTTCTACCAACCACTGCTATCCCCCCACTCCTAGGCATGAAAGGATATTTTCTAAAAACTACATCCAGAATCTCCCTCTACAGTGGAGCTCTCCACCCTCTGTTCCTAAGTGAAGACTTCAAAGAGCAAGTACTACTCACACACACTCATGCCCTTGCAAGGCGCCAAAACCACAATGACTGTCTACACGGCTACTGGCTTTCTCAGGGGTTCAGACCAGTATACAGAAGGAAACCAAACTCCCAAGTTTAGCTTTCATGACCTTGTTAAATTTGACAATCACTCTCTGGCCCAGTTCTACCTCACACTCAGAACTCTGTGTCATAGACTCTCTCCATCAGCCAAGCTAATTAGTCTGCCAGAGCCCTATGTCTGCTCCCACCTCTTAGTTCTCACCCCTGCTGTGAATCTAGCTCTCATGTCCTGACCTCTGCTCTCTCACCCATGCTTCCCAGCTGTGTTTTCTTCAGCTTCCTAAACTGACAACGATCTCCACTCTTCAAGAAATTTTTGCTTCTACCAATTTCTTACACTTACTTTACACTTATAACATTAGCTGTTCTGTGAGCATGCCTTTTTCTATCAATTACATTCCATGAGGTAAAGACCTTGCTGAAAGATTTTTTATTCTTCACAGTCCCAAGCACCTATAGATGCTCAATAAATACTCCCTGAGGCGACTTTATGATTACTAATTATTCATCCAGATATTTGATGAAATGGCAGTGAGGGAACAGATTAGAAATGAGTAATTCATCATTTCTCCCATTGTGTCATGCAGAAGAATTTTAATTAGAGTGACTCTTGCCATTACGTGTGGCTGTTCAGAAAATCGGGATACAGTTTTAGCTCAAGGGTTTTGATTTGCCTGAGACTGAATTTAGATGACTATATTATTCTAAAATGACCATACATTTTACCTCAAAATAACTTTTTTTGCATTCTTCTCATTAATGCTTAGCATACCTGGCTTGGAAAACACATCAGACCAGCACCAATCTGACAGTGCATTTTTACTACCATCTTCTTCATCGATTGCAAAACAATGATTTTCTCTCAGTGAAATAAGCCTGGTAATAGCAGTGTTTCTCTGAAAACATCTAGTCTTCCTCAGACCCTACAGAATATAGCACATCCATACTCACTGCACCCAGGAAAGGCAAAATAAAAACACACGCCATTTTTTAAGAAAACTGAAATGCAGTGACCTACCTAAACCACAAAAATTTTAAAGTCAGTAATTGCTTATTGAAATTCAAAATTGCTTGCTTTACAAAAGGATATGCTGCAGGGTCCATAAATACATAAATTTCTAGGCATTCATGAATTTAACAATGAAGCAATTATTGTTTCAACTGTTGCACACATAATAAAACAACATGCAATAATCTGTAATGCTGTAGAGGCCCAAGTTTGAATCATTCATGCTGAAATGATTCTTATATATAACGATTTTCATTCAATGTCAGAAACAACTCTGTTAGGTAGGAATTAAAACAAGCCCAGTTAACCGATGAGAATAACATGCGAAGTAAATATTTCCATGGCATTCACAAATTTAGGCATTCCTAAGACTGCCTGCCCCATTTCGACAAGTCTAATTCCCAAGAGTAAGCATCTTAGATACAAGCTTTCTTTAATGATCTCTTTTTTTTGTTGGAATTTGGATCTGTAATAATTCTTCAAGTTTTTTTCTCTTCTACCCAAGCTGAGATTGATACCAATATGGTAGGGGCTTTGTTTTTTGTTGTTGTTGTTGTTGTTGTTGTTGTTGTTTTTGTTTTGTTTTGTTTAGTTTTGTTTTTTGTTCTTTAACAAAGTTCATCAAAGCTGCTATTTGATTCTCTAAGATTCACAGCAAAATTTGCATGTGCTGATGGTGAGATTTTCAAGAGAAGCTCACAGAAGAATGCAAAGGGACACAAGCACCATATTTACAGATTTTATTGATCCCTGATACTCGCTGCTTATCATTCCAAAGCAAAAAACAGTGGCCTTCAGTTCTGGCTGATAAACACCATAGGAGGATACAGTCTTCCTGCTGGTCAAAAAGTCTAAACTGGGCCTTATAAAACTGGGCCAAAACTAAAATGAAAAAAGAGGAGAAGGGAGAAGAGGAGGAAGACTAGTGGAGGAGGAGGGGGAGGAGGGAGGGAGAGAGAGAGAAAAGAAGGGAAGGGGTAAGGAAGGAAGGAAGGAAAAATAGAAGGAATTAAAGTAAAAAATCAATGAATTCACTCTTCCGGCTCCCCAAAAGTTTTTCCAAGAATATAAAATTCCAGTTTTTTATTTCTTTATGTTTTTGACAAAGATACTAGTATATTGGTATTATCTGAGTGGCATCTCTCTTCCTAAACCCACCCATCAACTTAGAATCTAGAATTTGAGAAATACAATAAAAGAGTAAAGATGGAGGTCAAAATATGGCTTTTAATACATTAAAGACTGCAGTCTGTTTTAAGAGCTAATGGGACTGATAACTCCCTACCCAGATCCACATCCAGACATGAGACAGCACACACAAGAGAAGTGTAACTATGCAAAGCAGAACCACCTGCCCAAGATATTGCTTCTCACTAGGAAGGAAAACAGAGACCTCACTCCTTGTTTGGTCTGAGCAAACAAGAAACCAGCTGCATTCCAACCAGGTACCTCACTCCACCTCTGCCAGAAGGAGAATAAGAGGTAGGCCAAAAGGCCACAGACAGTTTTGGGAAAATCACGGTTCATGGAAATGAAGCATAGAGAACTATATTCTCTCCATCACATGAGACCTATCACGCATTAGCACATTCTCCAACCCAGACAGCATTCCCATTAGCAACACCACAGCTATCATTACCCTATGAAAAGAGCATATATAACGCAATCCCATGACTTCACAATCATCGCCTTCCCTTAAGGCCAGGTAAGCCACTTCCATACCCAGTAGCTTCTGAGAAAAAAGTAAATACAGAAGAAATGAAAACCAGAAAAAATCAGGACCTCAGGATTTACCTCTACTTAAAGGGGCTACTAAATTGTCTGAATTAGACTAAATAAGTTCCCTTTATCCCACCCAAAGTGAGATGTCACCTCACACTTGTCAAAATGGTTATCATCAATAAATCAAATGGGATATTATTTATTGGCTCGTATGAGACATTATTAGTCAATAAAGTCAAAAGAGAAATGTATTTTCTCTGCACATCTGAGTATAGAGAAGAGAAATTTGCAAGTACCAGATAGAGCTCACAAAACCAGGCACATTATAATTCAGGGCAATAAAAATACAACAGATTAATAAAATTAAAATAAAGAAGTGGATATAACTAGTTTCTTGAGATAGTAAACACCAAAACAGATCACAAATTTTGCTTCAAGTTTCCTAGGAACTTAGTCAAAGAATTCTTAGCATTTGATATTTCTCCAAAGAGGAAATACAGATGGCCAACAAATGAAAACCATGCTCAAGATCACCAATAATCATACAAATACAAATTAAAACCACAATGAGATACCGTTGCACACCTGTCAAAATGGCTTTCCTCAATGAATCAAAAAACAGGAGAAAAGGGAACCTTCATACACTGTTGATAGGATTACAAAATGGTACAGCCACTATAGAAAACAATCTGGAGGTTCCTCAAACAATTAATGGATCTTTGGACCCAGCAATTGCACTTCTGGGTATTTATCCAAAGAAAACCAAAACAGTGAGTTGTAAAGATCTATGCACCCCTATGTTCATGGCAGCACTATTCACAATAGCTAAGAAATAAAAGCAACGTAAATGCCCATCAACAGAAGACTGGATAAAGCAGTTGTAGTTCATATATACAATGGAATATTACTCAGCCATAAAAAATGAAATCTTACTATTCACAATGACATGAATGAATCTAGAGGTTATGTTGAGCAAAGTAAGAGAAAGATAAATACCATGTGATTTCAGTGGAATCTAAGGAACAAAAAGAACAAACTAATCAAAAACAGACTCACAAATACAGAGGACAGTCTGGTGATGGTCAGAGTGGAGGGGAGTTGGGAGGCTGGGAAAAAGGGGTGAAGGGTTAAAGAAGTACAGATTAGCAACTGATAGGCAGTCACAGGGATGGGAGACACAGCATAGAGAATGCAGTCTGCAGTATGGTAATGGCTAGGTGGAGAGCCAGAGGGGTGATGGAGTAATCGAGGAATCATTTCATAAGCTATGTAAACGTCTAACCAATGTACTATGTACTTGAAACTGATAATAAAATAAAATGCTTAAAAAAAGAATTCTGAACAAAGTACACAACTCAGTCAGCCTACTCATGGTTGGCTCCTCCTCCAGCTACTAATTTGCAGTTTCATTTTGAATCCTGTGATTTCTTAATCTAGAGTTTTAAAGGAAATAAAATTCATAGACCCAGATTTCATAGTGTAAAACCTACTCCTTGATTTTAAACTAGAAATACCTGGAAGCTGAATTAACATGTAGGCAGGCTACTAGGATGCAATTTAGGAAATTGCTTTCTAATGGTACCCCACTGGAATGGGAGATTACACCAAGTCTGTGCTTTATTAAGTTGCGCCTTGGGGTTCTGTACTATTGGATAGTACCCTTTCAGTACTGGAATTTACCTGTTTGTTGTTACTCTCTGTAGAACTAAAGGTAATTACTTATTAGCAGAAGCTTAGAAGTCAAATAGTTTTTAACCAATCCTGAGGGAGAAAAATAAAAAGATTAATTCTATTTGAATGAACAGAAATACTACCTCCCTAATTTGGTCCCTATTATGTAACAATTCATAAGCTAAGCATAATAGATCCATTTCTAAAAGTGAGTTAACATTTCATATAAATAAAAATGGTTAATTAGTAAAAAGTGGATTCTGTTTTGCATTTCAGATGCCTCCAGTTATGATACCACTTTACTTTCTGAATCTAGGACACCTTTAAGAGAAACCTTGAACTTATGCATAAACTCTGAGAACTTTTCACTTAGTACTATAGACTTTCATTATCCAATATGGCAGGCACTAAGCACGTATGGCTGTTTGAATTTAAATTTAAATTAATTAAAATTAAATAAGACTAGAAATTCAGTTTCATAATCACTCTAGCCACTGCAAGTGACTAATGGCTATCAACATTAGACAACATAACACTGCCATTGCATAAAGTTCTATTCTCAGTAGCTCCTCAAGTCTACAAGATACTTTTTAAAGTAAATGATAGAATATTTATTCAATAACAAGGTAAAAGTGAATCATACATATTTATTATCTGTTAAAGATACAAAAAAATTATTGCTTGTTTTTGTTTTAATTTCCAGTAATGAATAATTACAACCCAATAAAACAGGAGCTATAATAAAGGTACAGAAATAAGAACTTCTGGGGATGAGAGCTGTGGGAAAAGGAGTGACATTTTAGCTGGGTGTCAAAGCAGGATTAAGGATTCTCAAATCCCATTAACAAAAGATAAAGGGTATTCCAGATGAAGCAAATAGTTCGTGCAAAAGCACAAGGATATTGAAGATTAAAATGTGTTAGAGGACCAAACAAGACTAAATTGTGGCATGAAATAGGTGAGGGAGAGCTAAATGGAAGGTAATCAGATTAGAATTGTGAACTGGGCCAAACTGGAAACATGCCATGCTATTAAGGTAGGGCTCACTTTGCAGAGGCTGTGGAATTAATAAAGGTTTTTGGCATATAGCACATTTATGCTTTGAAAAAAATGAAACTATCTCATTGTGAAGGATAGACTAGAGAAAATAAAAATGATTAAATGCATATGGGACAATTAAAAGAAAAATTGGAAATTTATGCCACATGGCAGCTTACAACCAGATGCCAATTAGAAATAATGTTCCTATACACACATTCGCATTTATATAAATATACATATAAACACACATAAACATACTTATTTTTAACTTGTTGTGGTGATCATTTCACAATATATATATATAAATATTTGAATCATTGTGTTAAATACCTGAAACTAATATAATGCATGTCGATTAGACTTTGGTAAAAAAATATAGCCAACTGCCCCATAATTGTTCAATGCTAAAGAGGCTATGTGGGTGTATGTGTAACCCAGACTCCAATTTATTTCTAGATTCACACATACCCATCATTTATTAAGTTCTTATTCTATGTTAAGGACTGTGTTAACTGCCATTCCCACATTATTTCATTTTAACCCTTAACAACTACCCCAGGAGATAGAACTATTTTTCTTATTTTAAAATTATGGCCCAGACAGGTTATGTGTCCTACTCTAAACCAGACAATTAGGAAGAGACAGAACCAGACCCTGAAGCCAGGCATATATAATTTTTTAAGCATCCACTTGTAACTTCTGCCTCCCAGGATGGTATAATATACTTCATCAAAGAGGTTCAGAATGACATGAAACAGCAGCCAACCTTTCTGGTGCCAACCTTTCTGGCACCAGGACCGGTGCTTCTATAAGAACCTAATGCCTGGTAATCTGAGGTGGAGGTGAAGTGGTGATGCTAGTGCTGGGGAGTGGCTGCAAATACAGATGAAGCTTTGCTCTATTGCTGCTCATCTCCTGCTGTGCAGCCCAGTTTCTAATAGGCCACAGGCCAATACCAGTCCACAGCCCAGGGATAGGGGACCCCTAACACAAAATACAAAGAAAACATTAAAAGTAAATAAAAAGTTTGATAAAGCCTGGTGCTCTAACACACTCATCATATCTCAATAATGGCTTGGGGTTTTTTTAAGCATTTTATTTTATTATTAGTTTCAAGTATACAGTACATTGGTTGACATTTATATAGTTTATGGAATGATACTCCCGATTACTTTATCACCCAGAGGCAATAATGGCTTAGTTTTAAAGATGTGTACACTAGACAGGACACTTACTCAAAAATGCATCATTGGAGAAAAAAAAGGAATAGGCTCCAATGACCTAAATTCAAAGTTATCTTCTAATGGCTCTAACTAGAGATAAAATAATTTGAAATATTATGCAGATGCTTTTTTGCACACGTATACTTTCATCCTGTCTCAACAAGAGGGCAAAATACCTCTAAAGTAGCTGTCCTAGCCATCTGCATCACCTTACCTTCAGATACTAAGTGCATGAGAAGTTCCGCCTGAAACTCTAAAGAGGAAATCAGAGGTAAGTAAGCTTTGTAAGCAAGTTCATTGAAGGGGAGCCATGTGGCCAAGGGAGGTAGCCAACTGCCCCATAAAAAAATATTAACACTAAGCGGGCATGAGAGGAAATGGAGGGTGAGGGGGTGGTGGAGGAGGGAGGAGTATAGTTTATGAGTAGGCTTGGTAGGGGCAAGAGACTGAAATCATCCCTGTCATTTTGTTTCTGATCGAGGAACTAGAGTGATCAACTTTTTTCCTTCTTCTTCTGCAAAACAACTACACTGACAAATAATATCTTCACAGCTTCACTCAGTTATTGGCGGCACATTGATAATTATCTTGATTGGCAGCTTTTATATTCCTCAAGGATCTATCAATATGGAAGAATAGGCTGTCCCTTTTGAGAGTTCCCACTGGTTAGAGTTAATTGTACTGAACAGAGACCTGGAGTCCTGAAGACGTTAAGGTTGTCCCTGGAGTGGATGGGTTTTATGACCCCCTAAGAAGTCACAAAGCCCGGCCTGCTTCTGTGTCTAGGCAACAGCCATGATATCACCCAGACCCAAAGCAGTTACTCCAAGTCATTGCATTTCATATCTTTGGTGAAAGAAGACATGAAGATCAAGCACTGGGGTACATCACAAGTGCAGTTTAAGGAATACAAAAATTGAGCAGGTTGTGTCAGAGATTTGTCTGTCTTTGTCACACAGCATAGTCCCTCATTCCCTGGGTTGCAATAATCCTAGATCTCCATGAAGCTCAAGGCAATTCATCAACATAAATCATAAATCAGTCCATCATAACACAAGTCTTCAGTAGAGGATCACAATACATAAAAGCTGACATAGCTGAACCTAATACAGCCAAAGAAGAAGAGCATCTATAAAAGACAAACACAGCAAGGAACATTAGGAAAATCAGCTCTGGTTTAACCAAAAAAAAAAAATTATTATCGCTATTATGTCATGAGCTTTCATAGGTGGTGTATAGTCATGTGCATATGTGTTTATCTGCATATGTACACATGCATGCATTTTTTAAATAAAACTTATTTTATCTTTTTATTTTAAACATCATACATATCACACACACACACACACACACACACACACACGTACACACACACCTATTTTCCCTGAAATATCAAATTTCAGAAAAACTTGGAACTAAATTAACCTCTTAGACCAAAAAGGAATCCCAAAGATTATCTAGCTCATCTGTCTGCATTAAAATAGTAACATACCTTTTATACTATTTTGCAAATGTTAACTATATTTATAGAGGTCATACCATGTGTCACACACCAACAGGAAGCAACTGAAGACCTGATTTAAAGGGAAAATCTTAAAATAAGTTTTCAATGTGAAAATAGAACAAGAAGTTTAGAACATAGCTTCTGGCTTCCTACTATAGGAATTCTCACCACTATATCATACTACCCTGGGTCAGTTAGGAAGCAATTGCTTGCAAGAAACAGAAAATCAATAACAAAAAAAAAAAAATGGGAGGAGGACCTGAACAGACATTTCTCCCAAGAAGCCAAGAGACGTATGAAAAAATGCTCAATTTCACTACCCGTTAAGGAAATGGAAATCAAAACCACAATGAGATACCACTTCATACCTGTAAGAATGGCTATCAACAAGACAGGTAATAACAAATATTGGAGAGGTTGTGGGGGAAAAGGAACCTTCAAACACTGCTGGTGGGAATGTAAACTGGCATAGCCACGATGGAAAACAGTATGGAGGTTCCTCAAAAAATTAAGAATAGAATTATCAGGCAATGGCCCAGCAATCCCTCTTCTGGGTATCTACCCAAAAAATTTGAAAACACTTATCCATAAAGATATATGCACCTCGACGGTCATAGTAGCATTATTTACAGCAACCAAAACATGGAAACAACCCAAGTGCCCTTTGATAGATGATTAGATAGAGCAGATGTGGTACACATATACAATGAAATATTATTCAACCATAAGATGAAATAACTGCCATTTGTGAAGACAAATGGATCTTGAGATTGTCATACTAACCAAAATAAGTCAGAAAAAATTGAGAACCATATGATTTCACTCATATGTGGTATAAAAAACTGAAAGCAACAAACAAACAAGACTCATAGACACAGAAAAGAGGTTAGTGGTTACCAGAGGGGAAGGTGGGAGTGGGGAGGAAGATGAGGATAAAGACGGTGAAATATATGGTGACAAAAGGAAATTTGACTTAGATGATGAACACATAATGCCATATACAGATGACATGTTACTGAATTGTACAATTGAAACCTATGTAATTTTACTAACCAATGTCACCAGAATAAATTTAATTAAAAAAAATTAAATAAATAAAAAGAAACAAAATCCTCCCACTAGAGCTAACGAGTTTACCCAAGTCATCTCATTTAACAGAAATTAAATGTAAGAAGTAGTTTTAGTTCAACAGCTTAGCAACGATGGGACTGATGTGATATTTCCTTGGCCTTTTCATTGTGCATGTTGTCTCATGGTCACCATATGGCTGCTGCATCTTGAGGCATGATAACCTCTTTTCAGTGGGAAAAGGGAGTACCTCATTGGTCAAAACTGTGCTACATGGCCCCCCAACCTGTAAGAGAGACTGTGACTTGGAGTGTGTTCGAGTACTTTCGAGGCTGAAGCAAACTGACTGGCTTTCTATGTGAAAATATAAAAACTGTTCTTGGAGTTATTTCTAAACAGAACTTGTCTCTAATCCTAATGTAACAGAAATGTATACTTAATCAGATTCATCAAATGGATCTCCGGCTAACAACTGTTCAAGAACAACGTTAACATCACGCATAGGAATGCTACATTTTCTGAGATTAAGAATTACCATATTTTTCCATATTTTGTAAGTGGAAATACCACTGCTAAAAACAGAATGCTGTATATAGAATGTCATTTGCTTCCAAAGATTATCGATAATCTAGAACAATGTGAAAATAATAATAAAAGCGAGATATTTCCTGGCAACCTTTGGGGGTAAGGTTGGGGCTGTAATCCACAAGTTACCTTGGGGTAAACACTGTAGTCTCAAGTGCCATGGGTGAGTATTCTCAGGGCAAACGGGAAATAAAGTACAAACAAAATTAGGAATCTCTAAGCAAAGAATGAGGGGAGAATTAACACTGAGTAAGCTGTTTGCAGTCCACACACGCTCACTGTCCAATAATTTCTGTGCTTTTTAGAACAGAAGCAAGAGTTAATATAAAAATCCAACTGCTTATTTGACCTTAGCTAGGTAGGAAGAAGAAATAAACTTCATCCTCCATTCAGGCTGCACTGCTTCCCTCGTACCCCACTCAAGGCCTCCCACTTCTATTACCCCATGGTGGCCACGGGAGCAAGGTGACAGTCGAAAGCTCCTCTGTATCCACACATCACCAATAACTCCCAGGGAGAACAGACAAATGAGAGTTTAACTGTCCTCCAGAACAAAAGATGTTTAGCCTCTGCTTCAAATGAGAACTATATCTAGAGAGAATAAATGATAACATTTGAAAGAAAACTGTGAAAGAATTTGTTTTCTCTCGCAGGTACATACACACACACAAATAATCCTTTTACCAACAAAAGGGAAAAAATCACTATAAGATTAGGAAATTTAAAAACGATTAACTATACATTTTTGACAAGAGAAAGACTTACTCATCAAATAGTGATGAACTTAAAAAACAAAGATCATGAGCGGTTAGAATAAGAACTTAAAAGTTCATCCATTTTTGTTGTAAAGTTAAAATAGGAAATCACACAAGGAAATACTATCTTATATAAACATAATTAGTCATTTAGCTTCTGTAGGTCAAGGTTTATAGAATGAGAAGACTGCAGCCCATCAGAGATTGACCCACCCCATGCAGGGATCGAGGCAGGAAGCTGGCCAATCAATCTGTTTCCTGCTTCTAATACTAAGTTCTCATTACCCCATAAGGGAGCCAACCTGTTCGTGAGGTGACAAGTCATCCCAGCTTACCTCAAAAAGAGGGGTTTTCCAAGATTTAAAACAATAGCCCAAGCAACCCAGGAGGAGTTTGATCACTTTCTGTACCACTCCACTTGGAGGATGTTTCCTCCTACCCTGGCCCCATTCCTGCCTCTCTAGTCCTGCTTAGAGGAAAAGGAACCAAAGTGGAGCCCTGTAGTGTGATCAAACCCAACACCTCAAATAAATGTCTAGGTATTCAAAATGTCCTTCTACACATTCGAAGTTTTCATTACTGTTCATTATGTGACATCTGATTCTGAAGAAAAAATTTAGGAAGGTAGTTCATAAGATATACTTTGCTTAAAAGATTCTTTAAAATTTAACACCTGCTATAAAGCAGCAAGCCACATTTAGAGAGGCTTGATTCCCCTTTTTCATAGCTGTATCCAGTAGCCACAAGACAGATGTGTCCAATGCTAGGTTTACTTTAATATTTTGGGCAGAAACTTAATTATAATTAACCAGTCCAGTTCCTTCTCACCTATACTCCTCCTCAGAATGGATCACACTGATAAAGTACAACTTAAGATATGTTTAGATAATTCTAATAATTGACCCAGGGAAGTTAAAAAATTTTTTTTCTGTTCTACTTGTCATTACCTGTTGAGATATCTTTCAAAATGTGCTGCTACATATAAAAAAGAAGTTTTACACACATATTATTACTGAAATTTCCAGGCTCTTGGCCTCCCAGAAGAGCAATGCATGAAATATTTATGCAAAAAATGAAAATATTAAGAATTAAATGAATTTAAACCACCCTAATTACTTTATGAACATTTTGCCACTATTTAAGAAAACTCCAGATTCTGTTCAGTTCTGTCTGCACTGGCTGTATTGACCAGAACAATTTTCTGAAAAAACAAAAACTCTCACTAGCCAACTTGACTGATTTAATTCTATTCAAAAAATTGTTTTCAGGAAGAAGTAACTGGGTTAGTTTTGCAGAAACAAATCAGGGGAGTTAAAAAACTTTCAACTACATAGAACCTGGAGAATAAGTTTTATTTACTGAACATCTACTATGTGTTAAGCACTGTCCTAAGTACTGTGAACAAGAGTTTCTACCCTCATAGAATTACATTCTAGCAGAGGAGACAGATAAACCACCTCTGCGATGACGATAATACATAATATGAAGAAAATGAGCAGGGTAAAAACTGAAAATATTTTTATATTTTAAAGGAGTATCTCTCAGAAAATGAAATCTGAATTGTGAATAATTGAAGAGAGGAGAGAGGACTCTCCCCTACTACCATCATCTCTTCATGTCTAGAATAGTGAAGCATGATCCCCAGACCAGCAACATCTCCTGGGAACTTGCTAAAAATTCATATTCTCAGGCCCTAATCCAGATCTACTGAAAATGAAACTCTAGAGGTGGGGCCCGCCAATCTGTGTTTAAACAAGTCTTCAGGTGATTCTGATGCAAGCTTGCATTTGATATCGACTGCTATGAACTTTTATTCAAAAGTGCCCTCCTTCTTGAATTCTTTCCCAATTGTTACGATTGAGTGGAGTGATCTCTTCCTTCTAAAATCCTGCAACACAGTACAGATAACCATCCTGATGCACTGACTCTCCTCTTTGTATTATTGTCATTCATGTGCCTACAGGGACTGCGTGATGGTTAATTTTATGTGTCAATTTGACCAGCCATGGGGTACCCAGGTATTTGGCTAAATGTTATTTCTAGGTGTATCTGAGAGGATGTCTCTGAATGAGATTAGCATTTGAATTAGTGGACTCGGTAAAGTAGATGGGCCTCCAAGTGTGGGTGGGCATCATCCAATCCACTGAAGGTCTGAACAGAACAAAAAGGTAGAAGTGAAAATTCACTCTCTGCCTGCCTGAATGAGCCTCAATCACTATATCCTAGTAACTCCCGTCAACCCATGAATAAGTACCAGACAGAGTGGAAGAGGCATGGCAAGGAAATTTCCGTTCTTCTCAAATGTTTCAGGCTCAACAAGGGGAAACAGCAAATGCAGGAATTTGCTTTAGAATGAGCATGAATCCCACTAATTTGAAACATTCAAGGCAGACCTGGACTGTACAAAAGACTTGTTTTCTAAGTAATTTTGAGCACCGCAGCCCAGCTGGGTTCAAAGCATCCTCCATCCTTTCCCCCATCAGTGGGGTCAGCTGGCTGACCCTCCTTAATGCACTTTCTCTCTGAGGCAGCAACTGGAACTGGACAGATGCTCCAGACTGCAGGGGACAGACAGTGTAGGTGATAAAACAGAAATTTAAGAGGCTTCCACCAGGCTCCCATAGACTCTCCCATATTCATGAGAAATGGAAGAATTTTATCAGCATTTGCCTCAGGGAGCTAATTAAATATGCTAAGAATAAAATTTTCATATCTGGCATCTTGTAGCTGAAAAGAAATTTGCTCACAAAAGAGAATCCTCAAACCAGTAGAGAAACTGTTAAAATGAAGCCGTTGTAATATTCTTCATTACAGAGAATTCAGCACAGGATGGTTCTAAGTCAGCCAAGGGTGAGAATGGAAACTTCTCAAAGAACCAGAAGGACCTTATAATAAGGGAGCTGCTTCTCTAACCAATCCTGTCTGTGTGGTCATAAAGAGCATGGTCTTGGGAATTCATCAGAGCTGGGTTCCAGATACAACTCATTAAATACATGAAATTGGTAAATTACTTACCCTCCCACAAAGAAAATAGGCTTATTGAGGTTTATCATTATTATATGATGCAAGCTCATTTAATAAATTCAAATAATATATAGAACAGAGAAAATCAGTTAAATTCACTTGAAATTTCATTACCCAAAGATAACTGACATTAATATTTTGGGGGCTATTTAGTTAATCTCTTCTTGCCTGTCTACTTTCATCTATAAAATGGAAACAAATACAAATAGCGTCTGCCTCAGAGGAGAGAGAAGAGATGCATGAAACAAATCAGGTAAAATCTTAGCACAGGGTGTAACTAATAAGGCTCTCCCATGCTTGTGTAACGTGTAATCAGATCAATAGTCCTGGTTTGCCAGGATCTGACTTGGCTTTAGCACTAAAAGTCCCAGATCCCTGGAAACCCCTCAGTCGCAAGCAAACCAGGATGGTTAGTCACAAGGCCCATGGCATAATCCCAAAGGCAGATAACAGTGAAGTACCTTATTCATTGGTGTCCAGATAGTGCTGAAACAGTACGTGACAGCTATTTTAACAATGAGTCGTCATGTAGTTTCCCTTAGGTTCATTTTATTATCTAACACAGGACCAGCTTAAACTTACTGAGGAGGTCTCAAAGCCAGCAGTCCAACTTCAAAAAGACATTGTCCTAATAAAACCGTCAGTCATCCAGAAATCATTTTGACTTTCCAGCAAACTACACCTCCTTTCTGCCTGCCTGTACCTTCAAGGTGAAAGACCAGGCAGGGGAGATCTTCTGGACTCCCCTGAGCTGCAAGCCACTTTGACAGGCAGATGGGAAGCTGAGGATTTAGCAAAGGGACCCCCTGTGGACCACCGGTCCCCAACTGTCTTGCCTGGCCAAAGAACATCATCTCTTGGCTCTGTTTCACTTCAGTCTTTTAACATCCTGCATCCCCGGATGGCAACGGCACAGCAGGACACGTCTTGTCATCATGGTATTAGTCCCGCTTTCCAAAGCTCAGCCTTGTTCTAACTCTGTCAGGATTAGAAGCAAGAGAGACTAGAAAGGTGTTTTCTTAAGCAGACCCTGGGCCTGCTGATCTCTGCTCACCACTGAGAGAACACGTTTGACAACTCACTTTCTGTGTCCCCAGGTTAACAGATCACTCAGTTTGGATATCCTGACAAATGTTCAAATGATATTTCCCTTGGCTACAACTCATTCCATCCTTTCTAGTTTTCCACTTGGCTCTGCTATCATCTAAACAAGGGCCAGCCAACCTCTTGTGATAGCTCTTTATTTCCCTTTCTTCCCCCATTATATTTCACTTGCCTTCTCTTGATTGCTCTTCTCTGGGCTCTCCTGGAGATCCTTAATTATCTTCTAGTGCATTCAAACCTTTGAACTAACAAGTGCTCTGAACTGTTTTCTTCCTCCTGGGAAACCAACTGGAATCATCCAGACATGTTGCCCCAGCTCTATTTCAAATAAGCATCAGAGAAACTGAAGAAAAAAAAAAAAAAGCCTTCCATCTTCAAGGACTCTGGAGTCCCAATTGAATATCCTTGAGTTTGAGGAACACACACACACACACTCTCTCTCTCCCTCTCTCCCTCCCTCCCTCTCTCTCTCTCTCTCTCTCTCTCTCTCTCTCTCTCTCTCTTTCATAGCCTGTGGGTCCAAGTGACCTGACATTAACAGTGATAATAATTCTATCTTATCCCTATCTGATCATGCAGAACCTCAGCCTCTGACAAAGACCCACAGGACCCATGAACATTTCTGGGGGTCCATTTATATGATGACATGCAAATCCAGTAAGTGCCCCATGGCTTTTCCTGAGCACACTGCCATTCCATTGCTGTTTCTGCCTCTTCACAGGTACTACAGTCTCCCAGCTGATGTCATCACCCACACCTTGGGACAGCAGAAACAGAGAACTGGTCCATAGCATAGTGGGGTAAGGTAATCAGCACTGCCAGGACCATCCAACTGAGTATGACAAAGGATTTATGAAACAGTTTGCTGGTTTTCTCTCTCTTCCTCCAGGTTAGATACAAGTCCATGGGACTGAGCTGGGCACAGCATTGAATGGTCAGCATCACATTCTACTCATAATCATACCATAGAAATGGGTCAAGTTAATCATGCACTGGTATCTCTCCCCTTAAGGTAAGTTCTCACCCCAGATGTTCTTCATACAACTAGACCTCCATCAGCTGTCCTCATACCACACTCACTTACCCCCACCTCACCCACCCCAGATCCCAGAGTTCTCTGCTTGTCTAAACCCCTAAATGAGCTCAGCATGGGTTCTACTGCATATCCATATGTATTTGTTATTCTTAAATAATTCATTTCTAACCTGGAACACAGGTCTAGCCACCAGAGATTCAAACTGAAAGAGATGCAGCACTACCTTTAAAAGGATAATATTCCTAGATTGTTTTTCATCATCTCAGATTCATGAATCCCTGAAGAACAGCATGGGATATATAAACACATGACAAACCCAGGAGCTAGGGTGCTGTGTTATGTTGGCCAGCATGGTTGCTTTCATGCATTTTCCTAGAACAAAAAACCATGTCCTGTCATAAGACCCATAGAACTTATTGGAAGAAATTGATCCTAATATGAAGAAATAAAACTGGGAAAATGGCTAAAAGAAATCAATCTGGACACCACATTAATGGCTTTTTCATAGGAGAAAATGAATTCAGGAGCAAATAAAAGAAATTAATGAAGGTACTTTTGGCAAAGTCCTCCCCCTCCTCCTAAATATGGTTTAGTAGAGTCTGTCCTCCCTTCAAGATGAACAAGAGTCATGTAAAGACTCCTGGGAAATGATGTACAATTTGAATGGGAAGAGTAGCCTCAGAAGGCTCCACAGGCTATGACCAGAGTCACTTTTCAAGAGAAGTAGTAAATTACCACAGCCTTTGTAGATCATTTGGCTAATATTTCAATACAAACAATCTATGTCTTTAAAGCGTATTTATAGCTTTAATGGCATTAAGGTGACTGAACTCCCTGGGACTCCTTAACTTTAATCTGTTAGTGAGAAGCATAAATCAACTTGACACCAAATTAGCCTATGGGGAGGTGTTTTTCTAAGAAATTAACAGTTAGTCCTCAGTTATCTCTCCAGCTCTGGAGCCTCAGCAGTGCCAAAACAGCCTGAGTAGAAGGGAACAGCAGAGATCATGCAGGAAGTGAAGGCAAGGTGTGATGAAGAGGATTTTGATCCTTCCTTGGTCTGAAATATACCTAAGCAGGATCTGCTTCACTCACTTGAGATTTTTTTCATCTAAAAGACTTGCAAATACCCAATGTTATAAAATTAAAACACCCCGTTCTCTTAAAACTGCCCATTCCTCTGCCACACCTTATTAACTTCCATTGCACACATTGCTAACTGATTTATGTGAATGTATACTGGCCATGCCCCCCATTTGCATGCAGGTTCCATGATGCAGGGGTTTGTATCTATTTTCTTCACTAACATATACATACATGTGTGTGTGTGTGTGTCCCCAGTGCCAACTATAGTGCCTTAAACATGACAGATTCTCAAATATTTGTTGAATTAATGATGAAGAATAAATGAATGAGAAGAGTCATAGCATCTCAAGAGTAAAAGAAACTGTAAAGCCTCCTAATAACCAACCCCCTTCCTTCACTTACTGGCTCTGATAATGATAATGAACAAGAAGGATTACACTGGAAATAGTTCATGGATGCAACTGGGAATATACCTGAGCAAACTGGACCTTTATGCCCAAAAGGGAATGGGAGAGGGGAACAGTTGGGGTCTGAGGATGTAAATGCTCAGCCCCACATCTTGGTCTTCCCGAGGGGTCCCACTAGAGAAGCAGCAGGAAGATTTACAATGCAGTATATCCTCCTCACTTGGTCAGTCAGATGTTTATTGGCCATATTCTCATGCATATTACTGACCACTTTCTATTTGCCAAGTACCTTATTAGGCACATGGGATAGTGAAGGAGAGAAAGCCAGTACCTGCACTCATGGAGCTTCAAGTCCATTTTAGGGAAAACTGCCGTCCAACAGTCTCTTACAATTATGTATGTGCTATTAAGGGGAAATGTAGGGTGCCATAAGAAGAGATAAAAAGGCTACCTAAGCTACCAGCAGAAATAAAGAAAAGGCCACCTGAGGAAGCAATAGGTAAGTTCCTCCATCGTCTTTTAATACTTAAACTGCAAAAGCAAGTCTGAAAATAAGAGTCCAAAGATCTGGGAAGAGTCTGGAACAACAGGCTGTGAAACTGACTTTTGGACCCTCAGCTTACCTATGACTTTGACCAAGTCACCCCACTTCTCAGAGTTTTAATTTCTCCACCTTGTTGGTAATTTCAAATTCTGATATTTCATCATTCCTGGAAAAAGAATCCAGTTACTCAGTGTCCAAGTAGACACAGATCAAAGGTTTGATTCTTACCACAGGTAATTTAAGTTTTGGGGTTGAATTACTCTGGTATTTGGTGAGAGAACTAGAATATGAGAAAGGACTTGGGAGTAGGAAGGAAGAGGAAAGAGGATGAAGTAGGATTGGGAGTTTTGACTGAGATGATCCTGGAAGGAACTGAAAGATAACTAAAACAAACCATTTTAACAATAGATCATATGTATTGGTGTTTAGAATTTTGAATGCCTATACTATCTCATTCATTTCTCTAAAGAACATGTGGATTATGACTGCATCTGTTTCATAACAAACTGAGTTTCAAAAACAAAGAATAAGAATATGGCAAAGTAGAATGTATACCCAGGCCTCCCAATTCTAGAATTCCATTAAGGGATGCAGCAGAGATGCTGATAAGCTGCCTTCTCTAAAGGTGGTTCCAGACAGATTCCAATCTCAGGTGGAACAGAGGAAAAGGCCACTGCTGGAGCCTTAGGCAAACAAGCTAATGGGAAGGTGCCAAAGATGGGCATAGAAGCAGTAACTACACATCAGGCCGTTGCCCTCAGTAAGAGACACCCCTGTAGGAAAAGGAGACACCTCCTCCTCCTTCATTCAGTATGACTGAACTAACATAAGAGGTGGAGCCTGGGGAAGATTCTCACATTTGTGCACTCATTCAACAAGCATTCATTGACAGTCTACTAGGTGTCAGCCCTAGTACATCAAAAGAAAGCCCCCTCCTCAGGTGAGCACAGGATGGGTTACCAGAATGGACAAGGGCACAGGCTACCTCCATATGAGGCCTGTCTCCACTTTTTACCATTTTGTGACTTTATGCAAGGTTTCTTACATTCTCTGTGCCCCTATTTTCTCATTAGTAAAATGGGAGTAATGAGAGTACCTATTCTACCAATGCCTGGGGATGAGGGAATAACGCACAGAAAGCATTTTGAAAAGTCCCTAGCACATTAGAAGGGCTTAATGAATGTAAATAATCCCTCCTGTGACATAAGGTATATCTTAAAGGAAAGACAGAAGTCTGCTGAAGATGTAAGGTTAAAGGTGAAAAAAATTATAACAAGTGTCAAGCATGAGAATGTTTGGAACATTTAAGAAACCACACAATGGACTTTGGGGTGCAGGTTTGGCAGCAGTGGGAGATGGGGCTGTGAAGATGACTGAAGCTCAGTTTATAAAAACGTTTAGAACCTTTAAACTCTACTAAAGAGTTTGGACTTTATCCCAGAGACACTTTAAGCTAGAAAATAACATAACCTGATTTGCATTTCATAAACATATTGTTGTCTTCTGCCCCAGGTCGGGTTTCCCAGGAAGCAGCTTTAAGTTGGAGATTAACTTGTAGATGTTTATTAGGGAGTACCTGTGGGATCGACCCCCATGAAAAAGGGAGAATAGAAGTGGACTGAGCAGGGGTAGGAGTCAGGATGCAATGCCATTCTTAACATGCCTTTCAAACCTTTGGAGTGATGAAGAGCCAGAATGCCCTTTGAAGTAGTCCCATATGGAGATGAGAAAGCCAGGACATTTTACGTGCAACAAACATTCACTGGATGCGGGCCCTGAGTCAGGCACTGACCTTGGGTGCCCTCTGCAGCCGAGGCACCAAAGTGCTGAAGGATTTTGAAGATAGCACTCCCAACAGTCAGAGCAACCTAAGGCCATCTGGGCAATGAATCTTCACATCTATCACACCTTTTCTATTTAGAAAAAGAATTACAATATCCCACCAAGTAATTGAGCTGGTGGCCTCAGATGTCCTACCAGGAGGGTAGAGCCAAAAAAAGCAGCTTGCCCGTGAGTGGGCGCACGCACCTGTGCATGCCGGTGTCTAAAAATAAAGAATTCCTAGGAGAGAACCTCATCCTTTTATTCTGACTAGGTACACCTGGCAGCTTTTCCTTCCTCCCGAGGCCTTCAGAGGCTTTCCAACAGAAACGATTTTATTTATGATACTGAACGATATCTAAATAGAAAGAGAGCCCAGCCAGGGAAAAATGAGAAGCTCAGCTAGAGATTTTCAAGGCTCCTCAATATATTTCTTACTCTTTTTGCTGGGCAGAACTTTCCATTTACAAAATTCTTACAGCTCAATTTGTCTTATGTTAGTTTTTCGTTATTCCCATTTTTTAAAACACATACCTACTCCCAACAAATCATTTTCTTTGATTCATGTGTTCAATTAGTATAGATATTAACTTGAGCTGCATGACCCATGGCAGTGAGTAAATGGGCTCCTCCAGTGCTGAAGTTACCTAAACTTTTCAGTATTAAAGTTGCCTTTCACAGGTGTCAAATGGCTGTCATGGGGATGACTTCTTAATGGCTCTATTTGTATGATATAGAAGCCGAAGGGTTGCTGATTCCTTTAAGCTTGTAAACTTGCTGGGATGAGCTAACTCACAAGTGGTTCAGAGAGTAAGATGCAGCATCAACATCAGATCCAAAATGCCAAAGACAAGAAGCAAAACAAGACTAAGGGCCTAAGCAACCTGGAATGGACATTTAAGAGCTAGAAGGTTTTAGGGACAATATATCCTACTCCCTCATTTTTCGAAAGAGAAAAAATGAAGCTTAGAATGTCAAGTGAATTGCCCAGATGGCTTAGTGCGTTAGTGGCAGAGCTGAGATAGAAATTTCTTGGCATCCCGCACAGGGGCCTTCCTCTACTCCACCTACAGGAAAGAATAACAGTGTATCAGGATATTTGCTGGAATTGGAACTATTTCAAGGCACTTCTAGGCAGGAAGTGATCAGATACATGATAATCATGGTTTCTCATCTTCATTTTGTGACTCGCCGGTGAAATGCTAGATTGTTTTAAAGCCATAATGGAAGCCCCATGCAGGTCCATCTTGGGGTGGGAGAAATCAATCATCCCCCCATCAAAGAGGCCACAGGTAGCCGCTCCCCCTTGGGTCTTTGGACAGTCCATTTTTATATCCTCTGAAGTTGGAATCAATTCTATCATCTTCCATCACTTCACCCAGTTCATTTCTTTTCACTTTTCAGAGGTTGTTGTCATCATCTATTAGTTTGTTTCCTCATTTATCATCTAGTTACTCATCCCCAGATTAAGAGGTCCAAGTGGGCAGGAAAACTGTTTATTTATCCCTCCATCCTCAACACACAGTAAGCACAGAAAGAAAAAAAAATGCTGTTGAATGCATAATGAATGAACAAGTGAATGAACTAATTGGACAAAATGATGATCACTAGCTACTTAATACTATGTTTCCTTTTGTAATCATCAAGGGCTTTTTTCTGATTCTTTCACTTCTCCTCACCCCAAATCCCAAACCCCCAATACCCAGTTCCATCCCTCATTTATTAAGTAGAGACACTGAGATACATAATGTTCATGTAACTATTTATTACTGCACAGTGAATTAGAGACAAAACTGAAAAAACTTTAAAATTTCTGGAATTCCATCTCTTTCCAGAAGCTATTTGAGTTCTCTCTTATACATACATACGTGTTTAGACAATATTTCTATGTGTAAATACATCTACCTCCACAAAGTCAAAAGAGCATTTACAAAAAAGTGTTTGTTCTGTGGGCCGCTGAGTCTAATGAGCTTCTCTAAGAATAACAACCAAAAGCCACCAATAACTTTGAGAAATGCTACCTGCTTTATGTCCCTTGTGGACATTCACAAAGTACTTCAGCGCCCTGAGAACTGTGTCATGAAACTAATTTATTATTGTTAGATCCAATTTCCCAAATTTATTTGATCAAGGCAAACACCCATTCACATCTCTTAATAACTAATATTCCAAGGCATAGTTCAGAAAAAGCTAAGGGAGGCACATGTAAAAGTAATGCGGAATTGCTGGTGGAGGATTGACTCTCACATAAATACTATCCTTCACTAATCAGGAGCTTCATGCTTATGAATAAACCTATCTGTCCTTTTTAGGTATGCTCAGCTCCAACCTGAGTGTCTTTAGAGAGGTGACAGAGCCAGGGAAGAAAGTAAGTATGCAGTGAGGAGAAGCCAATGAAGGGCACTGGAACTGCCACTGATTCCTAGTTTTCACCATTTTTGTACTGAGCTGAGTTTGACACTTGCCTGGATATCTGAGCACTTTTCTCTTTTCTCTTCCAAGGCCCATTAAGCCTTTCATTATCAAAGTAATTTTTAAAAGAAGTCATGAAATCCTGTAACAAAATGGACTGCCGTCTTAAAGTTCAGATGACTTACAGAATCTTGCATCTTATAACAAGCAAAGGTGTTCAAATAACTTCCCATCTGCAAACCTCTAACTCCTCTACTGGAACTGCAACACAACTAATTCTTCTGATTTATAACATACTCTTCTACTTTTATAGCATTGCAACCTCTACTTCTCTACCTACTAGCTCAGGCAAGTTAATCAACCACTCTGAGACTCCTCTTCTTCACCTATAACACCAACTTCACAAGGGCTAAATTAATTATTACAAGTGAAAATTTTATAATGATGTGAGATATATTTACTTCTCAATAAAATAGCTATTATTTTCATGGTCGTCATCATCGTCATCATTATGCTGAATCTCCCTGGATGATTATTTTCTAATTGATCATTTTAGCAGTGTGTTAGTCATCTGAGTGGAAAATGAGTTATTATCATTCCTGTCTTAAAAGCCATCTTAAAGGCTAGATCCAAGACATTGAGGCAAAAAGAAAGAAATGTGGAACCCACATCAACATTATTATTTGTTAACAAGCATTCGGGACACTAACTAGTAAGAAAAGAGCCAAACAAACAACTGTTTGATACAACTATAGAACTGTAATTAATAAATGAATTTACTTATTGTTCTTTTAGATTGTCAGTTTTAGCCCACAAGTAAACATTTATACTAATTATTGACACAGAAAATTTTAAAAGAAAATCATTATGGCAGCAAGATGGTTGTGACCATAAATTTTATTTAAACTAATCAGCCATCATCTGTCAGCAACTCTGTAAAAATAGCAGAGACCAATAAAACCCAAGGGCCTATCACATACCATCTAATGACAGTTGTACCCATTTAGAGCACTCCTGAGAATGCTAGTCCTCTATGAACACACTCGTGCATGCATTCTGCATCTATATTGATCACCCACTGTGAACAAGCACCAAGCTAGACATGCAAGAGAATCATGAACCAGACAGACACCACATTGCCCTTCTGAAGCTTCAAGTCTAGTGAGAGGAGAAAGTCAATTAGAACAAGATATTTCAATAGGTGCAGTGAATTCCATACAGTTGTAGCACTCATACTGAAGTACATTTTTTTCTGACCATTTGGTTAATAAGACTAATTGTTTTCTCTCTAAAGGCCATAGAAAGGAAATGCACAATGCTTTTGAAAGGGGTAGAATTACATTTGCATGTCCTTAGAATGGTATATCACTCTTAACTCAGCTGCTTCTTCCCAAACAATGCTCACTGGGGTGGGACAGGGGTGTTGATTGGCTCCGCAGGACTGTGTCCACATTCCACTTCTCCTTCAGTGAAGACTCTATAGGGTATGCTGATTCTTAGAAATAAGTAAGGTAAATAGTAAATTCTAATACAGGTCTTATTCCATGTAATAAGGTGCTTCAATGACGAAGTCTGTGTGGGATGTACTTGCTCAAGTAGAAGCAGTAATAACTCACAAATTTCAAGATCTGAAAAGATCATGGAAGAAGGCTGCGATGACCTTATTTCCCAAACTAAAAATCAGGACACAAAGATTAACTAGATTTTTTCCACTTCTGGGAATTAAGCTGTCTGAGATATGTAGTTTAAATGCCAAAGTATTGGCATTTCTGGGACATCAATAGTATATAGAAACAACAGAACAGAAAAGCTGAAATCAAGACTGCCCTGGAAACCTTAAAAAATATCAGCCTATAAGAATTTACATAAAAGACAGAGACTTAAGACCTGTGGAAACTAAAAACAGAGGAAGAGTGGGTGGATGGAGCAGTTTCTAAGAGTTAAAGCAGAAAACGAACACTGACTATCCTTAGGTACACAGAGAGAAAAAATAAAACAAACTCTTTCTTTTTAAAATACTATTAACCCAAATCAGTTGATGCCTTTTATTCCTCTGGTTAAAAATTATATCAATATATTTCGAGGTAAAGGAACCAAGATATCTCCTGATAAACTACTTAAATGGAAAATGAATCTACGTATCTGTTTTCTGTGAGGCTCTTTTAGTTACAAGTAAAGAGACTCACTAAGGTTACCTTAAAATTAAGGGTATTGATTTATTGGAAAATGAATACATATGTATTATTAGGCCTCTACCACTTTGGCCTCAATTCTGACAGGAACAGACTTGAAGGTTTTCCCAAGTTCAAGGTTAAAGTCTCAGGAGAATATCTGTCATCCTTCCTGTTCTTTTCATACCAACTCATGCTATGGGTGGCTGACCCAACTGTGGGTTTTTGTCCACCTCTGATTTATAAATCACATGTTAAGCAGCACTCTGAGCTTGCTGGCTTTGCTAAGAGGAAACTATTGGCAGGCCAGCAAGGCAAAAGTGTCTTGCACTGCTCTTAAGAAAAAATTATGAATGCCTAAACTTCAAGAAGAATTTTTCAACTCTTGTTCCATTCCAAGTCAGCAGTTCCAGATGTATCCACAGGTGCCTGCAGACAGCACCATCCATTCAGAATGTCATTCCGAAGATAATAGCTGGTTATTCTTCTCTCCGCACTTGAGAAGGTAGTGGTGATGCTGAGCTGGCACAAGACAACCTAACCCAATATTTATAGCCCCATGTGTAATGAGCACACCCATTTGAGGCTGTATGCCTTCATCACAGAGACAGAGATCTCTTCCCTTTTTTTAATTGATAGCTAGGAACCTCAAGTACAAATTTAGTGTACAATGTCATTAACTCTAGCCCCTCCTATCTGGTTTTTAACTTCTTGTTTTATTTTTATGATCTCTCCCTTGTATAAATATACATTCTGCTGACAATTACTATATGTCATTAAATAATACAGCAGAAGTTATATATACACATCTTCATTTTTATCACTGATCTGTTTTAAATCATCATCATAGGACAATAAGAGCATCATAAATGATGAAAAGGAAAAAAGTTTCATTTAATTTCAAGTTCAATTTAATATCTTATAAATTATTAACTTTCTGATTACTATGCATATTATCCATATGCATACCTACAGTGTTGCCTTGTTAAAAGTATTTCAAGAAAAAAATACACAGAGGCAATTCTGTGATAAATAATGCTCATTGATCATAAGTACTCATTCTGAACAGCCATTAGATATATTGACCTGATTTTGAAAGAGAATCTGCTATTGATGGAGCAAAGCAATTCACTACTTGCAAGAATAATGAAAACGTGCAAACTAAATGAGTCTCCAGACATTCCAAGGACTGATAGGAAGGATTAAAGAGTGAAAGGTATAGTAAGAATCAGATGACACCTGATTAGATTGCCAAGTTGGTGACTTCAGAATTACAAGATGAGCCATGCTGATGGAACTGGCTGGTTGTTAAGACAGCCTGCTGCCCTCAACAGCAAGTGTGTCTATGAAAACTTTGTCCAGAGAGGGCCTGAGTATATAAGAAACAGACTCGCAATGATCTTGGCAGTGATTATATCTCCATCAGCCAATCATACTTTGTTTTCCATCTGGATTCCAGCCTTCTCTTCTGGTATAGTGTCCCTATTTTCAAAATCTGTATGGTTCTGCAAGACTTCTTCCAAAATTGGAGCCTCGGAGTCACACTTGTTTGTCTTCTCCAATATACTGCAGTGTGTCTGTGAAGCCTCTACTTATGACAGGGCCCTGAACCCCATTTGAAAATAATTATTTTTCTTAAATTCTAAGTAACATCCACCCTTAAATTGATCATCCCTAGGGTCTATCCTCCTGTTACTGCCTCATTCAATCTCCTTGGAACCCCTACTATCTCTTCCTGCTGCCATTCACTGTTGGCCTAGACTACAACTATTCCTATTCTGCTTCCTCTGAATGCAGCATTTTGCCCCCAGATGGAACTTCTCCTGTTAGCATCTGAAACTGGCCCAGATGGAACTTCTCCTGTTAGCATCTGAAACTGCCTGAGAATCAGCTCTACTACAGACCACACTCTTCCCTGTCTTATTTGGTCAGCCGTGACCACACATTCCTTCAATGAGACTCTTAGAAGCTTTATATCTGAATACTTACATTTCACTTTATGTATGCCTGTGATGAATTTCTTCATCTATTTTATGTAATTTGTAACATATTCGGTTTCTAGATGAATATTTAACTTTTTTAACTGCTATACAGTTCTCCTGTGAGTCTTTTCACTCTAAATGGGAATGTGTCTTTCCTGCTGACTGAAACATCCATCTGTACCCTGATCTAATAGGCAATATTAGTCACAGTATATAGATTTGAATGGACTCATCAAGCCCTCCAGGGGTGTGAAAGCACCTCTGCCTCTGTGAGCTATGGGAACAATTCAAGTTTGCTTCGGTCCTGTGTACTTGGAATTTGATTGTATTCTCTCTTCATAAACTGCCCTTGTAGATATTTCCCTCAAACCTGATCCCAGTTAGATCCAGTTATCCACTTCAAAACAAACATTTTATTATCCTCTCAAATGTGTGAATGCTTCTGTCTGTATCTCTGTGTGTACATTTTACCAAAAATTTGAAAGAAGCAACATACCAATTGAAAGCAAAACTGGAAAGAAAAAGCCCTAAGTGTTTTAGAAATCTTAATTGACTTAATCTAGAATTGCAGTTATATATTTGCTTCCTCTACCAGGAGATATCATACTTTAGCCTAACAGGCAGATTTTAGTCATGTTTCATGATGTGAAGCTATTTGCCTCTGGCTTGTAACACTACCCTTAATGTTTTACAGTTTAGTTTTGTGCTTTTAACTTCTTCACCTGTTTAATTTTAGGCTAACCCAGTGAGACTCTAGGGTCCATAGAAGAATTCCCTTTTGAGGTCTGGACCCCCAAAAAATTATCACTGTAAAGGAGACTGTGCCACAGTAAACTCCACACCTTCTCCAAGCTCAATTGCAGCTATAGGTCTTAAATTTAAAAAACTAGATGTTATAAGTTGATTATGATGCAGGAGCCTGAATTTAGGCACAGGTGCCATGATGGAAATATCAGAGTTTAACTAGCTTTCAGCTGTGTGAGAAAGCATTACTGGATTATTCACACATGAACAGAACCTTCCCTGAAAGCCTGGCAGATCTTCATAAAAGGCATGAGTACAATCAAGTTAGTGCCATTAAAAGGACAGCCCACAGCTCTCACTCTAGAACATGCACCGTAGGCAATGTCATTGTGGTTACACCTGCTACAATCATCTGGCAAAACCAAAGTGTGTTCCCTGACCGGGCAAAGTCAACCCAATGCCTCACATATCTGCAAGCTACCAAGACATCACTATCTATTCAGGTAGATTTTGCCAATGGAGCTACCTTTTGCACAGCCATAACAGTAATATGGCCCACTCAACTCTCCTAAAGCAGTGTTAAAATAGAGTAAGAGCCTTAAGGAGCTGCATCAGGCCATGAGGCAACAGCACTATCGTCTCGTGCACAAACTCAAGGATTCACTGTGCAGGGTACAAAATGAACCTTTGCTAACTACACCATGGTTAATTGGAATATATAATTCTATAATAAAAAATTTCAAGTAAAATTGGTCTTCAGAATGGTGGTTCTTCAGTGGGAACCCAACGACCATGACACAAAAGCATAGCTCTCTTTTATCTGGAAAACTGATCCTCTCTGATAGAGAATGTGGCTTTGGTGGAAAACATGAAAGAGTAAGGGAGAAAAGTGGACTGTCTATAACCAGTCTAATCATCCAAATTAATGCTGGAGATTAAAATGATGACCTCTGTGTAAATCCTATCACCCCAAATCCAGGCTTCTATTGAGTTCACTTTTCAAGTTTTATTGTTTAACTCAATAAACACTTAATGAGCCAGATGACATGGCAGTCAGTGAAAAGGTTTATGAAAAAAATAATAACTTTTGACCCCAAGTGTTGCAGGTAAGATTTACCTGGAAACAAACTACAAGATGGCAATTTTCATGCAGAAAGTTTATTGGAGTATATTTATGGGATCAACACCTAAGAGGGAGTGAGGAAAGCAGAATTGCATACAGAGAGAAGTTATACTGCAGTGCAGTCACAACAAAGGCTTCAGCTGATCCCATAGGGAGCTAAGGAACTGGGATGATGCCTCAAAGTTGTCTTATGTTGGAGCCTTTAAAAATCATGCTGACCAGTCACTGGGTCATGAGGTGGTAGCAATTCCCAGAGAGGCAATCCCAAAAGGGGAAGTCACTGAAATCTGTCAATGCCCAACACTACCAACAGCCAGGGAAGTAGATATCTCCATCCTAAAAGAGGACAGGGGAGATCTGGGAGGCACCCCCATAGCTTCCACTACATCAAACAATACAGACCGGGTTTTATTTCTGAATTAAGTGAAGGACCCAATTATTTTTAAGCCACCCAATCCAATCTCTGAACGTTAAAGCAGCTATGAGATCCTAACATGAATCATTTCACTTACAACTGGACAATAAAAGTTCTGCTGTAATTGTGACTAATTATTTTTCCTGAAGGACAATTTCTCAAAATAATCCTCTGAAGAAGACAGAAGCAGACTCTGGACATAGTGAAATTAAGCATGAAATCAGTGGTACTCTAGAGTTAGACCAACTCTCCTCCTGTTCAGGATTCCCCTTGCAATGGTGAACAAATGCTTTTCTACAGCAACCTGAAGTCAAAGCCCCTGCTATCTGTTCTGCAAAGGGACAAATAACCAGAATAATTAACTGCTAACATTTGCTAAGCCCTTGTTATGTGCCTGGTACTGTCCTCAGTGCTTTACATGCATCATCACCCCTCATCCTCAAAACTACATGATATAGATACTGTTATTTTTACCAAAATATAGAAGAAACCTCTCATGTACAGAAAAGTTAAGTAACCCACTCTAGGTCACACATATTACATGTGGTAGAGCCCAGTTCCATGTTATTAGACCCAAGGAAAACCCATAAACATAGCTCTTTTGCACATTCTCCATTTGCCCCTATGGAGGCCCTCTCTATCCTGCCCTGTGTCCCAGGAGGCTGATCACTATAGATTTCATCAACTAAGCTCTTTTGCCTTTTGGTTTGTGGTTGAGTCAACTAAAAGGAGTTACTAGCAAGAGATTAGAGGGTAGGAGGAGACCAGGGTGTGTAATCCCTGGTTTCCTACTGGGCACTCAGGTTGGCACTCAGTCCTTCCTCTACTGAAGGGTCCTACAGCTAGAGACATCACTGGATCCCAATAACCACACCATCCTTTTTCCCCTTGAGACCACCCTGTTGCTTTCTTTATGTCACTTCTCCATCCCTTGTTCATTTCCAATAACCCTGCCCACAGCTTTGAAAATAGGTCCTGTATTAAAAGTGTTTCATATATTTGAGAGTCACATATGTCTTCTGCTGGGCCCTGGTGGATTCAGGAATGTAGCTGGATCTCCTGTGTAGTGACACACTCTCCATCAAAGAGGACAGGAGTGTCACAGTGTCACAGTGTCTAGTCTAATGACATACCAGACATTGTTAAGTTCCCATATCATATCTCCTTTTCTCCAAGCATGCCCTCGCCTGTTCTCTTTCCCAGTAAGTGTCAGCCTCAATAGGGTTTCTCAACCTCAGTACCATTGACATTTTGGACTGGAAAATCTTTCACTGTGGGCAAGGTCAGGTGTGTCCTGTGCATTGCAGCATTTCTAGTTCTCTACCCATTAGATGCCAACAGCAATTTCGTGACAACAGAAAATGTCTCCGCATATTAGCAAATGTGCCCTGGGGGCAAAATTACCCCCCAGTTGAAAACCATGACCTAGAATTAACAGGGAAAGAACAACAGGGGTAAATACAAGAAAACAAAAGAAAGGAAAGAAGAGGTAGGGAGAGAAAGAAAGGGAGGAAGGACATAAATCAAGAAATAGTTCAAAAATTATTATTTGACCGCATTTATGCCACTGTTGATTAATATCCTTCACTAAGGGTATTTACTTTCACTTAGTTGTTACTCCCTTCCAAAAGGCTCAGAGCTCTGTTATGGAGAAACTGTTTCTCTGTCACCTTCCTCACACTCACACCCTTCCCAGGCAAGTCACTACCATTTTCTGCACCACATTGCCCTGTCTGCCAATCAAGAGGCGGGGACAAGATCATCTCGAAGCTTTTCCCAGCTTTGTTTATCTATAGCTCCAAGATAACACTTTCCTGTTCAGAAATGATACCCCAGATGGTCATCTCTCCCCCTTGTGTCTGTGGGAGCTAAAAAAACCAAACACATAACAATTAAAGTCATTTTCTTATATAGACAACCATTATCATCCCATTTTATTTCCATAATTTCTCCATGACTTTTTTTTTTTGGCCTTTTCTCAAGGATTCTGGTACTTATGTCTAGAAGAAATGCATCTTTGTCATTCTGAAAAAAATGCAGGCCTGACTTGAGTTGAAGGATAAAGCAATACCAAGAAATCTGAATGGTTTATGCCTGATGATGACTATTTGGATCATGTTCAAGGGCCTGTGGTAAAAACCCTTCATTAGCACCATGACATTTACATTATTGCTGGTGTCAGTAAGGAAAATGTTGCAAGTATTTGGAAGCTGAGGTTTCAACATTTGTCAAATGCAATTACCCACAGTTTTTAGCTCCAAAGTTGATTGGAATGCTCTCTTCCACTTCTCATTCATCCAATACGCAGAAAAGGAAGCAGAAGGGTAGTTTATAAAATAGATACAGTAATAACATCATGTTTAAATTAGAGTGACATGAATGAGTTTGTAATACTTTGAAATCATATAACCCTGAGAGAGCTAAAAGGTCTATTAGAGCTAATGAGGCTCGTAGATGTGGTGTTCCAACGAGAAGGAATGAGGCAACGTACACATGAATCACTAAACAGAATGCAATCCAAATACAGTTTCAAACTGCAAAGACAATGTTGGCATAAAGAGCTGAGTCTGTCTAGATGAAACACAAAGAAAGCTATTAGGTGCCGAATCTCACTCTTTAAAGGACTACGGCTACCCCACTCTTAAGGGCAAGGATGAAACTGATGACAGTTTCCCCTGAGCATCATTCCAGACATCTGCCGCTTTGAAAAGTGGCCAACAGACCCTCTAATAACCATCATTTCAGATGAAATTTTCAGGCCCTTCACTTGCAACAGAACCCTTATTTCTGCTATATCCTGGGATTATAAATGTTAGCTAGGTTCCCCATTTTGTGGCTGTTTTAAAAGAAGCAGCAAGTCGGGAAATGTTTGAGACATTAAAATATACTTAATATTTGAGATGTTAGGATACACTTAGAACACAGGGTTTTCGTGGGAACCACTCTCTGTGACATAGACAAGGATTTGCCGGAGAAAAGTGCTGCTGCTATTGGCCGATGGCATCAGCGATGACTCTTTTCCTCTTCCTTGGGATAGTGATTAGCTTCATCATAAGGAAAGTCACTACCAGCTAATCTCTTAGACTCTCCAGAGCATCCATGGAGTCACAGGTTGCATTGTCAAGATGGCAAAATATAAAGGTGGAAAATGTAACTTCAAAAAAGATGAGCAAGGAATTATGTAAATTCAGTCAAATATCTTTTTTTAAAAAAGTAAAAACCTCAACTCTGTTAAATTTGAGTGTCAAAAGTCACAAACTGGTAGCCCCATAATTTGGAAAACAGATGCAACCAAGCTAGTTTTGGTAAAGCGAATGTTTTGGAAAAGTTGAATTTGAAGGCCTTTAGGAGGGACATGCACTTTTTCTCCTCCCCACATCATGTGTTCCTTGGTGCTTTTACACTGATCCACAGGAGTCATTTTTTGTTATTCGACTAGCCCCTAAAGGTATCTATGTTTATAAGGCTATGCAGGTCTGGTTTCTTAGCTGCACAACATAAAATCTATCATGATAAATTTAATCACACAAACACACACACACACACACACACACACACACACACACAAAGACATTTGTTAAGGATACTAGGTGGCTCCTAGAATTTCTGACAGGGTAAGAGAAATGGCTGAAGGAGCTATTCAACCAGGAGCGATGCTGATCACAAAACAGGCTTCTCTGCTGAAAACACCACTTGGACCCCATCCTAAGAGCAAGAGTGCTCAGGACTGCACTCAGTAGCTCCATCATACTTTCCTCCAGAATGAACACTCCCACCTGCCACCCTGTGCCAAAATTCGACACCCTTCTGCAGCCACCACCTCACTTTGCTCACTTCCACCTTTGACTCTACGTGGTAGCTGCAGGATCCCATGCCTTCACCCCAACAGCAAGATGTTATTCAACAACATGAATGAAAGCAGATAAGGAACACCTACCTCTTAAGTTATAAAATTAACAAAGGACCTTTTTTCAGTCTCCTGTGCCTGGGTTTTCACTATGCAAGTGAAAATTAATTAATTAATTAATTAATTAAAAGATAGATAGATATTCCCTATTTAATGTAATAAAAGCTTTTCTCAAATGTTCACGAAGCACCATTTTACTACCTATTTCAAAATCTGTCATAGTTTAAAATGCAAAGGTACCAAAACAACAAAACCACAAAAAAAATGAAAAGAAAATTAATTGAAGGGGATGGGGAAA
Source organism: Cynopterus sphinx (assembly GCA_030015415.1). NCBI lineage: Eukaryota > Metazoa > Chordata > Mammalia > Chiroptera > Pteropodidae > Cynopterus > Cynopterus sphinx. Next base: position 124,391,601 of record CM057383.1, read on the forward strand.
TGGGGAGGTAGATGAGGTAAAGGGGGTCAAATATGTGGTCACAGAAAGAAATCTAATTATGAGAGGAGAACACACAGTGTAAATATATACATACTTTATTGTGAAAGTGTACAGCTGAAACTTATTGGATTTCATCTGAATCCAAAAAAAAATACAGCAGCAAACTTCAGCTAAGGGTAGCAACTATAATTCATCATAAAACAGCTGTTTCCTAGCAGGCATAGCAAAATGGGAAAGTAATTTGTTACATGTTTCTTATTGTTTATTGAAAGGATATGCACCCCAGTTGACCAAGATGACAAGCTGATTTCATAGCTTTGAACTGAGAATTCATCATAATGAAAGAACACTGAACAAAACAAACTGATAACAACAAAATGATGGTGTCATTGATAACGACTTTACAGACTCTCATAGATGTAGTTCTATTTATAACCATTCCTTACTTCAAAGTTTATGGAAGAATTTTAAATTGTAGCTCTATCAAGGCATTTCTACAGAAAATCAGAGTAATAAATTCCAGTAGGTGGCTAACTCATGGTGTGCTGTGATACCACAATAAGGCCTAGAAAATCTGGTAAAATAAATGGTTCGACTATCTCTAAAATTGGAATACTAATTTTCTCAGCAGGATTTTTGTCGGGCAACGTATAACAGTCAAGTTTACATGACAATCCTTCAATGCAAGTGCCCTGTGATACTGATTGAAAGGAGATGCATAAGTTCTCAAATGTAGACAGCACCACTAGTATGGCAATAAAGATATTAAAATCTTAAGATACAAGCAGATACACTGCAGGAGGAAAAAGGGCAGAGTGTTTTGTTTTGTTTCCCAAGCAATAGTTTTGAATTAGTTCAAATACTTAAAGGTTCCATAACACTACTAGAATGCCACATATAAATTATAGGATAAAAAACCAAAACTGAGTCTAAGATTAAGAAGACTAAATTTTAGTCTTAGATATCTTAACTAAGCTGTGTAACCTTGGTGACCTGTTTACCACCCAGGCTAAAAGATAAGAAAGCAAAGTCACAGTTGACATTGACCTTGTGGATAGGACACTGGAAAGATAGGACACTGTTTTCGTTATCCATTGTTCTTTAATAAATTATTCCAAAACTTAAAGGCTTAAAACAACACCGTTGGATTCTAATGGTTTCTACAGGTTAGGAATCTGGGCACATGATTCTGCCAGGGCCGTCTGGTCCATGCTTGTGTTGCTATCAGAAGTCCTCTTTTCCAGTCTCACTAAAGTCCTAGTTTGGGTAATAAATTATCTCTAACTTTTATGGACACCAAGCTTAGAGTGACACCTGTCTTTAAGAACTGGGTTTCTTAAACTAGCTTTGCTCATCTTCCTTTTCCCTCATTTCCTTTTGAGTAGTGCCTTTATAATGATTAATTATCTACTCAATCACATCCTGTTTTCCTTTCTACTGAAATGTTTTAAAATTTTCCATTTAGAATTAGGGTACAGTTGGATAGTCAGAGATAGAATCCTTGAGTTTGATGGAACCTTGAGGTTATCTAATAATCTAACAAGGTTTTGATCCAGATGAAGGCACTCAAGTGATATAACTGGCTATACAAGTCTACCTCAGAGATATTATAGGTTTGGTTCCAGATCACCTCAATAAAGCAAGTGTCACAATAAAACAAGTTGTAATCTCTTTACTGGGAGAAAGTCTTGCCTTCGATTTATAAAAAATGCAACATTTGTGAAGTGCAATGAAGAAAAGCACAGTAAAATGAGGTATGCCTGTATATCACAAAGATTCAAGTCTCCATAAGAAGAGAAAGTAATCACTGTGTGAGAACCTGAAGAGAAACTGTGTGAGAACCTGAAGAGAAACAAGTATCTCTCAATAGTGGCCCATGATGGCTGCTGTAGGACGTGGGCATAAGGATGCTTACTTAGATAACTGGCGGAAAGACTTACTGACTATACTTGAGTCTATATTCATTTTTTAAATCTCAGCTAGGGTAGAAACACTCCAACAGTCTTGCATGATACCAATTTTTACCTCTTGTTCACTAAATAAATGTTCCTGTAAATTTGTGAGTCAGACATTTCTTGAATTTGGAGATCCCAGATAAGGAGGCCAATGTAAAGACATTGCAGGGCAAATCGTAGCTCCCTATGCTAATAACAGGAGTTTGGGCAAAGCTGTGAGCTGGGTCCCAGTTCATTCAAGTATAAAAGGAAGGTCTTAAGTTTGGCAGTCTGGATATTCCCTTCACACTTCCATGTTTGCAACAGTACAGTTGATTAAATTCTTCTTCATGCTCAAAACTGTGCATGAAGATAAAGAAGATACAGTCCTTTTCTTCAGGAACTTACAGTTTAATGGAAATAATGGAATATTACAAAATATTGGAAGTAACTTTAGATCTCTAAGGAGGATGTAAAAGAGTGCCATGATTGGCCTGGAGAAATTATGTAAGGCTTCCTGAAGGAGAAAGTATGAGAATTGAGTTTTTAAGGACATGAAAGACTTAACCTGGGAAAAAAAAAAAAAACAGATGAATACTACTCTAGACAGAGGAAGCAATATGAGCAAAGTCTTAGAGGCATGAAACAGTGCTTTGGGTTGGGAGAAAACAAGCTAACTCAGTAACAGACGTGCATAGAGTCAGGTTGGGGTGCTATGTGGAGGTCTGACTGGATAAATTCAGATGCATATTAAGGAATGTAGATGATACCCTGTATTGAAAGGTGAGCTCTTGAAGGATCTTAAACAAGGGAGTAAGTAACATGCTCAGATATGGGTATAAGTCTCATTGAACCAAACCTGGATTTCTCCTCCAGAAAAGGGTCCCTTTGATGTTTTAACAAGATATCAGAACGGAAGTCAAATAAATGTTATAGGGTCAATACAGTGCTCAGAAAAATATATAGCTGATAGAAGTACGAGGAATGACAGAGCAATCCAACAGGAAACACAGTAAAAAGGACCATTACTTTTCCAATGTGAAATGAAGAAATATAAAATATAAGAACTCGAGATAACAAAGTTTTGTTCAGACCAACCCTTTTATTTCAAAGAAAAGGAAACTGAAGCCTTGGGAAAGGAAGAATTCGACCCTGGACAGCTCACATGTCTCTCTGTCACTATCTGCAGGTACCAACCAAGCCAGATGAGAAAGCTTTTACTCTGATACTTCTTTTACCTCAAGCCCATGGTGACTATGATCAGAGTGAAAGCTTTCTCATCTGGCTTAGTTGCTACCTGTAGACAGTCAATTATTTGGAAAGCTAGGGTAAAGTGAACCCTGCAGGTCATCCGATCCTATCAAGGCGAGAAGGAATTACTGGCAACAAGCCACAGCACAGTATTGGACCAATAAAAATGACAGCATTTTTTATGTGTGAATCCTGTATACCCGAAGTAGAAATAAACATATGGGCTCTCTGAACTCTGGGATATTTTCTAAGTGGGGACATTCTGGGCAGCACCAAATGTAAGCTAATCAAGGGAACTCTAAATATACATATAAACCGTTGATATTTTATTTTAACTTAGAATGTATAGATGTGCAGTCATCCTCTAATCTTTGTATTCTAGGCACAAAGTGCTCCTTTGAACATATGAAAACCTACATTGCTTTTTCTTATTTCTTGACCAACACATAACCATAATACAACCTAAAACTGACAGTTTTGATGTCTTTAAAGTAAAGCAGGAAGTTGAAGATGCTTCCAAAGAAATCAAAGCATGACATCTTTTTAATTTTTTTCCTAATCCTTTAAAGTCATTATACATCTAATTTAAAAAATATTCTTTTTATCAATGATGTTCAAATCATTTGGCCTTTTTTCACAGAAACAATAACCCCATTCTTAAAAATCATATTTTGTTGGTTTGAATATCTTAAATTACATACTACAGCACAACTACAACAGCAAAAATGGAACTTCAACACAGCTGAATCTGTGTAAGCGCACCTCTCAAATTCTGGAACCAGAGGCGTGAGGCAGGCCAGAGAGTAGCCTAGTACCTAGGAATGGGCAGCATCTTCTGGAAATATCAAGAGTGGATGTGTTCCAGTGTACTTGACATCACTGTTCACATTTTTAAGAACTTGATTACCCAGTATCAGTCTTCTGATACTTGATGGAACTCTTGTTCTATCATCCAATTAAAAAGAGAAGCTATCTTCCCACAGAGCCTGTGACTGTAAAGGAAAACTACTCTATATAAATGGTCCCCAAACCCCAGGCTGCAAACTGGTACTGGTCTGTGGCCTCTTACAAACTGGACCACACAGAAGGATGTGAGTGGCGGGCAGCCAGTACAGCTTCATTCGTATTTACAGCTGCTCCCAGAGCTGGCATCACCACCTCAGCTCCACCTCAGATCATCAGGCATTAGGTTCTCATAGGAGCACCATCCCCTGGTGCCAAAAAGGTTGGGGACCACTGTTCTAGACAATGCAGTAACCAGACACTGACTGATAAACAGAAGCAGGTTAGAAACATAGCGATTTGTATAACAGAGTACTCACTGTTGATTCATTTACATTTCCTATGCTTTTTAATATTTTTTAGATGAACATCTTAGATAGCAAAGTCCTATTTTCTTTTGACAAGATTAGTGTCATATCAATATCTCTGCCTTATTCAAATACAATACTGAAAGCGATGACTTAAAAATGTAAACTATCTGTGTGAACAACATATGCCCATAAAATGATAACTTCATTCCTTTCTAAATACTCCCCAGTTGCTTCCATTATAATTGGCAAACAGAAAACATGCTGGGCTTCTCCTTCAGCAGCTACAAGCCCAAAAGAAGGCAGCAGATGGCACATATCCCCCTGACTCCTAAAATCCACGTGTACCTTTGAATTTCTCAGTTTAAAGGCAATACTGAAAAATGACATGTTTCTGTCAACGAGGGAAACAAGGTAACAACATGTTATGAGTAAGAGGTAGATGCTCTGGAGAGAGACTAATAGTGGGTAATTTGCCTGAGAAAAAAAGACCAGCTTCTAGAAGGACTGTCATCACGACCCCGTAAATGAGAATTAGACAATTTAAAGTCAAAGAAGAAAGTAGAGGCCTTCCCAACAATATACCTTTTCACATTAACAATAATTTAGGTTGAAAGAATACATATATTTATAAATTTTGTCAAATAACTCCAGGACAGAAATTAGGTTTGGTTAGATAATGTATGACAAACGTTAGGAGAAGCAATAGGTTTAATTCTTGATTCTACTTTAAGGAAACTGATGAAAGAAATAAACCTATTTAAAATTTGTCAAAGATCCAGAGAATAACATGGCCTCTGGATTAATTTAACCAATATTTTTAGGTTCCTGTTATATGCTAGGTTTTGTACTTAAGTGGAAGTAAAAGATGGAAAAGAATACCAGCTAACTCTTTTGAATATTTACAATATGCTACATACAGAACCAGGGGTTTTTTATACAATCTATTTAATTCGTCTAACAATCCTTGACAGTATGTATTATTACTATATCCATTTAGCAGATGAGAAAACTGAGACAGAGATTTTTCCAGGGTCATATATTAACCAAGCAACAGAGACAACTTGAGCTCAAATACTTGTAAGCAAAAGAGGGGCTGGATAATCACTATTAAATATCACCACCAAGGCAAAGACAAAGTCTTGCTTTCAAAAAAACCTTGCTATTTACTGAGTAAAGAATAACTAAGATCTGGCTAGGTAGAGAGAACCAAGGAAAAGAAAACTAGGCAAGGACAATACCAGATGTTTCAAAATGACATTTCCAACCTTATTATGCCAACATTTCCCAGTAGGACATAAATGGAGCCCATAATAGAATCATCTGAAATAAGAAAATCAAAGAGTTTAATAAAAATAGGTTGGTTGCATGTTAAAAAACAAACTGATTCAATATCTGAGCACCTAAATAAATATTCTCCTTTCCATCAGTTATTGTGGGTGGGGTAGGTTCTATCTTAGAAGTTAAACCATCTAAATATTTATTCCAGAATTTCTTACTAGGGTAACTTCCATTAAGGAAACAAGTTAGAATGGAAACAGAAACAGCTAGGGGCCAAGAGACTAAAAACATATGTCTGAGACCCAATACTTTATGACATTGGGAAGGTCACTTGGCTTCTGTGAGACTTCCTTATCTATAAAACGAGGATTGTGCATTCTCCAACAAACATGTATAATGGATCTGTTAAAAAGCCCTAAAGACACACCAATAACTAAGACACAACCTTTCTAGAAAGAGGCAGTAACAGTGTCTACCTCAGAGAGTGTTATGAGAATCAAATGCAGTCAGTAGAGTGTTGTCCAGGCACTTATAAGTACTCTATATTTAATGAGCTGGGTGATATAATATTGAATAACAAAGAGAGGATCCCTTCACTGACAAAGCCTACATTATAGTCTAGAAATAAATGAACATCAGAAAATTTCAGAAATTGATAAATACTGAGAATAAAAAGCTGGGCAATGCTTTAAGAGTGACATAGGGAATGGGGCTGCTTTACATAGACTGCTCAAAAAAGGTGTCTCTAAGGAAGTGACATTTGAGCTGAGCCCGAGTGATACAAAGGACTTGACTATTGAAAAATCCAGAAGCATTCAGTCAAGGCAAGGCAAGCAAAGTGCCAACTACAGAAACCAGACTTTCAGAAACAAAACAGTAGAACTAAAGCACAATGAACAGGTGGAAAGGGGCAGGGAGAGGGGTTAAGAGTGGGAGGCATGGCTGGAGAAGAGAGATTATGAAGTATACGGAAGTGCAGTGGGCTCCCACAGAGGGCTTTGAGCAAGGGTGTGACTTCATTTAATTTCCACTCTTAAGAACTCACGCTGGCTGCTGGGAGAATGGGAGCTGATGAGCATCCAATAGTGCAAGCCAGGGCAGAGTCCAAGAAAAGAATTGGGTCGCTTAGACCAGGGTGGTAGCAATAGAGATGGAGAGATATAGAGAGATGCTGCCCATGTTTTGTAGAGAAAGCTAAGAGAATTGCTGATGATTTGGATATTGGGTAGAGTGAGGAGGAAAAAAAAAATTAAAAATAATATCCGATCTGGGGTTTTGGTAACTGGGAAGTTTGTGGTGCCATTTACTGAAATGGGAAACAGAGCTCTGCTTTTGCTATACTAAGTTCAAGATATTTCTTACACATCTTAAAGATATTTAAGTGAAATAATCCACTCTGGGGCTCAGGAGAGAGGTGACAGCTAATTATACAAATCTGGGAACTCTATGCAAATAGAAAGTAGTATAACTACCTTCCTAGATAATTTTAATAACAGAGAGAAAAGTGAAAAGAGATGCAGAAAAAATGAAGGCAGACTATCAATTTTAATGAGGCTCTTAGATTATTAATTCAGTCATATATATCCTAGTCATACATCATTGTTGTAATTGCTCTATTATTTAATGCTTTTACGTGTTTTTATTTATTTATACTTCTCTTTATTTATTTATACTTCCCTTATAGCTCTAAAAAATAAATTTAAGGCTACTCTGACAAAAAACAGGCTAACAATTTTCTACATAAGAGAATGCAGTCTGTTTTATATCTCATCCATACAACAAAGTAATAATTAGCCACTTACTACTGATTATACATTTGTGGTTTGATCTGAAGCTTAGACAGATAATTATTAAAGAACTAATGAACTGAAACTGAATTAATCAATTTACTTTTAAAAATTAACTTTGCGAAACAAGTTGACATAGAGGAAAGAAAATACTGCACCTTTCCAATACCACCTAACTCTGTACTTTTCAAACTGAGGAATGACCAACCCTGGCAACGTGTAGTGATATGTTCCAGAGATACCAGAAGCCATAGGATAAATACCTCCTAGAAGCTTTGTTTTGACAATTGGGGAGGTAAAAAATGTTTTTCTATTAAAACAAAAAGGTATATTACTGAGTGGAAGGTCCAGTTTGCATTAGTTAAGATAAACCTTAACACTTCCAAAACCTATATAACTGATAGCAGTCCACTTTGGACCACAGTCAGAAACCTGCAAAGAAGTTCACTGTTCTTTGCCTCTAAGAGGATGCCAGCAGAAATGTTTGCGAAGTACTGGCTAAATTTTCTCCTGTGCCTTTGTAGGGTGATTTCTCTCAACATTGCAGAGAGAAAAGAGAAATCCATTCAGATTTCTCAACATCAGATCTGAAGAAAAAAGTTTTGCAAGTTGGAAAATTTCCATTCAAAACATCGGAGATGGCACAAAACTCTAAGCTCATCTCACAAGTATGTCTTTACTGTCATCAGAAGAGATAAAAGCAAAAGAAAGAAAACAGCCTGTGAGTCCTAGCCCCCTCCTGTGAGTCCACCCTTGCACTTTATGATATGCAGTTTTACTCCTGATTATTATTCAGCAGCAGCCATGTGACTTGAAAATCAACAAAGGCCAGGCATTCAGGGAGAGGAGAAACCCAGACAGATGCTTCAAACATGCAGGGCTGCTCTCAGGGGGCCCACAGGGCTGAGATGTACATCCTCCATCGGCCTCTCCTTGCTCTGGAATGCATCCCCTCTTTACACACTAGAGTAAGGAAACACACAGCAGAGATTAAAGGAGTTAGTAGAAGAAAGGATTAACTGGGCTTTTTTCCACGTATTTGAAGGATGAGACCTCAGAACGGGTTGCCATTTTTCTACTCTGGGCTTCAGCAGGACTTGAGGGAATGTAAGTGCACCCGGATTTTATTTCTTTTAAACAAAGTCCTACAAATGCCCCATGGACTTGAATACAAATAGAAATGTCTTGGCCAAAAATAACAGTAAAAAAGGCTACAGAAGACAGATTATTATTTTTTTTTGTCAAACAAAACAAACAAAAAAAATACATTTTAAGGACTTTTAAATAACAGTTTCCCACTCCCAAGTCACACTCTGTGGTTTTTGCTCAGTACACACTGCATACTGAAGTCTTATTTCCTGCAAAGCAATGGCTCCATGAGATAGTTCTTTTTGAAGGTGTTATTTTTTTTCTTCCTTTGGACCTCAGGTTCCTAGACTTGAATTAATCCTAACACAATAATACCCTTGAACAATCAATGTATGGCCTTTTTTTATTTTAACTTAGTCACTTACTTCTTAGAAATATATAAATGTATATATATGTTATAGAGTTTTATTACATACATGATATTCTTAAATAATACAAAAAGCAGGTCATAATATACATTATATTTTGGAATTTGTGGGTTTTAATCATTGCCAACTTTCATTTAAATTGCTGCATATTGTTATAGTTCATTCATTTTTACTGCTATGTAATATCTTCTTGTATAAAGAAATTGCAATTTGTTTTTCCATTTTCTTCTCAATAGTCATTTTAAGTGCTTCCAAGTTTGTGACTAATAACAGAGCTACTAGAAACATTCTCTTAACAGGTATTTTTTGCAGGATCATGAGTTGAAGTTCTTTAGAACACAGTGAGATTGGTATAAGTCCTCAGCCTTTTTCTTTATGTGAACCCATTTTTTAATTTACTATGGCAGGAGACACTGAATCAGCAAGTAGAGCATTTACTCAATCAGTTTCATACCTGTCCCAAGGAAACATGTTCAGAGAGTAGCCAGTATATGTAAGTTTATATTTCATGCCTACTACATATGCGTTATTTTGAGCACATAGACAAAATAAAAATTCAGTCTGCTTTATGATTCAACTTACTGAAAAACACAGGAACTGACATCTCGCAGACATGCCCCAATAATATACTCCACAAGGTCACATGCGAATTCAAGACTCATTCAGATATATGCAAATCAGCAACTTGAGAAAGATGATATGGGACCAGTTCCTCATTAGTTCTGGGAAAAACTGGATGATCTTATTTGATAATTTTATACAAATGATATACTCACAATAGATTCAAACACCTGCATAGTATACAAACACACACACACACATACCATACTCATGTGTATTATTCAGATGCAAATGCTTAAGTAGTTCCTCTCTTTAATTTTTTTTATTTGCTCACAGATCACATGGAGATGAGGGAAGTCAGTTTAGGTCAGAACAGTGCTAGCAGCAGTAGCGGCAGGGTAGTTATGACAGTGGTAGTAACATTACCACCAGCTAACGCTGCATGTGTGTTTACTACATTACAAGGATCATTCTAAATGGTTCATATGTGTTTAAAAATTCAATGAACAAGCCAGCCCATTGTCTCCATTTGCAGATTAGGACAATGAGGCACAGAAAGTTAAATATATTCCCCCATGTGTCCATGGGCAAGTCATTTACCTTCTGTAGGCCTTAGTTTTCTCATCTACAAAATGATAGAGATGGCCTGGATGACCTTTAATGTACTCTCAAGCTGTATCCTTCTATGCATTTACATCCCTGGAGCAATTTATCTCTGATCATCAATTCTTTCATTTTGACTTAACAAAATTAACATTTTAGTGCGAGGAGTCACATCAAAATAAGATTGTGTCCTTAAATGCTGTCTTAGTCCATTTGGTCTGCTATAACCAGATACCAAAGACTCGGTAGCTTATAAACAGCAGAAATTTATTGCTCACAGTTCTGGAGGCTGAAAGTTCAAGATCAAGGTGCGAGCATGGTCAGGTGAGGGCTCTTTTCCTGGTTGCAGACTTCCCGCGGTGTCTTCATGTGGCAGAATGGGGTAGGGAGCTTTGTAGGGTATGTTTTATAGGAACTTAACCCATGCATGAAGGTTCCAGTCTTATGACCTTAGCACCTCCCAAATGCCCAACCCCTAACACCATCACATTAGGCATTACGATTTCAAAATACGAATTTGTGGGGGGACATAAACATTCAGACCATAGCAAATGTCCATCAGCACATTGCACCCACTTCTAATATCTAACAAACTTGCCAAGAAATACCTGTCAGAAAGGACAATGTAGAGAGAGCTAGAAGAAAGGAAAATGGGATAAAAATTTAAACTGAGTAACTCCTTCCTTGGTGACAGAGGAGTGGTTTAAGCACTGTAGCTTCCCAAGACATCAAGAAAATGAGCCCCATGGTTGCAATGTGTCCCTGAAGAACACCTTTTTACCCTATCTATAGATGCTGGAGGAAATATGAATCCTGTATGTAGCACATAGTCAGTATTTAGAACTCATTCCATAGGCATATTTACACAGAGTGGCTATTGCAAACTCCCAGTTGTAGAATCCCAAAGCTGTGGGGCTATATTTATATGCAGGACTGTTAATCCCCTGGTCCCAGCTCTGCTCAAGTCGGTAGCAACACTTCGTCTCTGTAGACAAGTCCTTGTAAATCTCTCCTTGTCGAAGGATTTAGTTCACTGATTGTCAGCCATGAGCTACTTCATAAACAACCCACAGAGGAATAGAACCTACTGCTCTGCCTTTGGCAGGGAGCTTGTTACACTAGATAACCTTTTAATGACTCTATTCCATTTTAACTTGGCTCCAGAGAGAAAAACTAAAAAGGAAGAAGAGATCTTTCCTTAATGCTTGCTTTTTTCATATTGCATCTACTGAAGCAAATTAGAAAAGATGGATAGAGGTTGCTTTTGCCTCTGGAACCCTAGGGCCTTATAACATGAAAATGGGCCAGTTGCTCATTGAAGTGCTGACTATCATGGCTAATAGAACCATTGAAATATGAAAAGATGAAGTTCTAAACTGAAAGTGATACCAAACCACATCGATGCTATTTTTAACAACTGTAATTTGATGGAGATACTACTTTTTAATTCTCTGTTATACTGTGCAATGATTGCCCTCATTTTAATAATTTAAAATTAATATTTGAGAGAAAGAATATTGGTTTACGGGGGCATAGAAGTAGATAACTGAGCATATTAAAAATTTTTAAGGAAACTTTACATCTATTCTCTCCTGAATTTAGAGATTACAGGAGGAATATTCACTGAAGAAAGCACTGAGAACTGCAATTACTGATGGAATTCTCAACAGAGTGGGGCAGAGCTGACTCCAAAGCATTCAACTCTATTGGTGAGGGCAGAAGTGTGCACTGTCCCAGAGGGAAGCCCACTCGCCTTCAGTCACAGACACTGCGAGGTCATCTGTCCTGCGTTTTACAGAGGAATGGAGAGGTCTGGTTAATACAGCAAGTGGGTAAAAGAGGAGGTTCGCGATGAGGGCTTTTGATGCATTTAAGATCTGGTCCAAATTAGACAACACTTGCATATTATAATTAGAACCATGAGTTTGTACATGTCCTGTACATATCCCTCATGCAAGGTAGCTTGTAATTAAAATTTTGAATTTTTGCCATTATGAATGTGGGGAACCATTCATGTTGCAGCACCTCAAATCTCTAACTTAAGAGACTTTCTTGCCATTATTCTCAGGACTTTGATTTGCCTGTCGTAGAAACCCTGTCTTCCAAACAATATCAGCTGACAGCCAGCAAGGAAACAGGAAGCTCAGTCCTACATGAAGGAACTCAATTCCTCCAGCAACTGAATGAACAAAAAAAATGGATTATTTCCTAGCACCTCCAGAGGGAATGCAGCCTTGCTGACACCCTGATTTTGGCCTGTCGGATCTTCCAAACAGAGACCCAGTCAAGTCTGCCAGACTTCTGTCTACAGTAACTGTGAGATAATAAATTTGTTTTGTTTTAAGCCACTAAATTTACAGTAATCTGTTATAAGAGTGATTTCAAGCTAATGCAGGCTCTTTCTAAGAATGCCTTTGAATACCACTGCCCCTTCTGTGAAGAAAGGTATTTACGCCAAGAAAATCTAGTCCCCAGTGCCAGGTAATTCATTTAGCAATCTCTGTAATGATAGTATTTTTTTAAAAAAAAACTTGTAATGCTAATTACTGCCTAATTATTTCAAACAGAGTGTAATCATGAGCAATATTTCTAGAACATGCAATACAATTAAAGTTACAAACTCACTTGGATTATGTGAGCAAAGCAATCGAAAGATAAATATCATCTTGCTGAATCAAGATTCTCACTTAGATAAATAATGGATTAATCTGTATGTAAATCACATAGCCCCAATTACAACTTGTGTTTGACATTCTATCTGCTTTCAGACGGGGAGAAAGCACACTTTGCTCACAAGCAAAATTGTTGGTCTAATACAATTGAAAAACCACTCACTCTATTTCCCCATGCTTCTGATTATGTCTTGCCTGGTACATGACTCCCCATTTCTCATTAAGGCTGTTTATTTGAATAGTATTTCAAAAAGAGATTCAAAAAGAAGAGCAATTTTGTTCAAGAAAGAAATAAAGGGGTTTTGTTTCTTTCTTACCTGAGGATACTTTTTGATGAGAGCTGCAAGTCTCCCATCTCTATTGGACTCAGGGAAAGGGTCCAGAGTCAGAGGCAACAGATGGCAAAGACAGATGAGTGCTGCCTCCCACCCACCCACTCAGGAATCCTCAGAAACAGTGTGAATGGGCCTAGAGTTCTCACAGCCATGTGAAACAGGGCGCTTTAACCTACAGAGTGAGGGGAAAGGGTGTTTCCAGAAGGCTGAACCCCTTGGGTTCCATCTGCTTATTATGAGCAAAGCTGGGCAAGCACACAAGCACAGGGGGCATGAGGCTGCTGTGCGTAGGAGTGCACCAGGGTATGTTTGTATCACTACTCCTGTGATGAGAGAAGGTGCCCCAGCAGCTGGAGTTTTGTTTAGAATGGTGAAATTTCAAATGACTAGAGGAAGGCAGCTTGAAAGCAATGAAGATGTGCTCTCTGACTGGGAAAAAAAAAATTTTAACTGAGTCATTGCCTAACCCACAAGGAAGGGTTAGTGTTGTAAAACCAGAAAGAAAAATTCCAGCATACCTCAGAGATACTTCAGGTTCACCCCACAATGAAGCAAGTTGTAATCTTTTTGCTGGTGAAAGGTCTTGCCTTCGATTTGTAAAAACCTCAATACAACGAGGCATGCCTGTTCTATATGGTTCTAATGGTTCTTAAGTTCTCACTGGATCTGTTTGCATGTGCTGAGAGCCAAAGCCTCTGGAAACCCGGTCAGCATCAGATGGCAACGTGGTATAAGGAGCTCAGAACCATGAGTCAAGATGCTTTCAGATAGAGAACAGGACAGTAAGCATTTTTGTGTCAGTTTTCCCATGTCTACCATTCACATAGTAGTTGTGAGAAATCAAGTGAACCTCGACTGGGAGATGCCTGCTGGGACTAAACTGGCTTGGCCACAGGGAGAAGCAAAAAAAGCAGGAAGCTCAGGGGATGCCACAGAGCTGCTTTGCAGACAAATCAATGGCAAGGAACTGAGGGCAAGCCTTGCCACAACCTGGGGGAGCAAGGAAACTGCTGTAAGCAACAACAAATAAAGCAGGATGGTGAGAACTTGGATCTCCTGAGCCCTGACTTTGTTTGTGCCTGTCTCCTTCTTAACAGAATCCTATTTTGGTCTTGTCCCCCAGCCAACCCTCAAAGAAAAAGTAATTTTATTCCACACTTGACTTGTCCAACCAATAAACAGATATTGACTCGAATGTGCTCCCTGTAGTTGAAAGCAGAGGGCTGGTGTCTGACACATGCCTGAGAGGGCTAAGCAGCCTCCAGTGACCTAGGCAGCTGAATGGATTGGCTGGCACTAACAGATGGGACCACACATGAAAAACCGCCAGCTTGACGGTGCCTTGGGTCTTGCCAAATAACACTACCTAAAGGGGCAGAGGGACCCCCACAGAATGCTGGAAATAAATATTAAATTTCTAGGGACTATAAAGGGCCCACCAGTGGGCCAGGAAGTATATGTGCCTCATTCAAAAGAACTATGGTGTAAGGTCCCCAGGGTGACAATCTCTGAAATAAACTTCAGTGTCACCCTACTGAGAAAGAATCAACTTTAAGTATCAAAGAGTGAGAAACCACCTTAAGACAGTACTAGTTCAAGTCAGACCCTTCCTATCCCCTTCCCACCCTTCTCTCTCACCACTCTGAACTCAGGAGGAGTCAGCAACTAGCTAGCCAACTGGAAAGGAGAAGTGGGATGCAGCAACACAGAAAAGAAGCCAACCGCACTCCTGTTCCCTGCTAGCTGCCAGCCTGAGGCAAGCCCCAAATGAAGAAAAGAAGAGACCTTGACATAAAATCTTCATTATTTAACATCTTAGAGCTGACATTCTAATTTTTGTGTTTGAGCCTTGTTGGCAACTCAAGCAATCTGAGAACTTTCTATCACCTAAGAGAGATCAATAAAGTCACGCAAAGACAGATATAGGGGAGGGTTTCCCCACTGAATATGTTTCAAAGGGGGTTATAGGAAAATAATAATAAAAAAAAACATTAAAAAGTAAGATTGCAGACTGTCTTGTTCAAAAGACCAACTGCATAAAAATTGGGAAAGCTTCTGCTCTCCCCCACAATTTTTTTTCTGCAAAATGAAAAAGAGAAGGAAATAGATTTAAAGGAATGATAACTTTTTTACTTAGAACAAGAATTGTGGTTTGGGGAAGAGATTAAAACTACATCTCAGTGCAAAGTGACAAGGCTAGGAGTGATCCAAAAGCAATCTTAAAAAGCCAAAATTTAGAATCCTTCACTAACACTATAGAATCAGAGTCACATTCTTAACAATCCTGCATGTACTTACCAAAAGAAGAATGTGGCTCTTTAAAATCACTAAGATTTATGCATAAGAAAGTAGTCGAGTGGAAAGTTTAAGAAACTGGGCGATGTCAAGTCACACTACGGAAATAGCATGAATTAACTGCTCAAGAACTGGCGAATTTGGCACAAATATATACACAATGAGAAAATTCTCCAGTTGGATTAGGAAAAATTTTTTAAATATGATTAAAGCCAGTGACCAAAACTGGAATGGGAAGGTCTCCCCTCCTTCAAGGGGTAGACATCTGCAAGACATGTTTTTCCAAAATAGTATAAAGAAAGCTCTCAAGGGAAGACTAAAGCCAGAGGCTTCAAAGAGAAACATCTATATGCCCTGCCGCAATACACTTAGTGAAGAACTAGAACAAACAAAAATGGCAAAATTGAAGGTGAAATAGTGAAAATCAAAGAGCAAGTGAGGGGTTTGTGCAGACAGAGTAATAACAGAAGAAGGAGGGCTCTCACACCGAAAGAGGCCACCTACAGGGTCTTAATATCAGCAAGATCGAAGGGAGAGAGGGTGGATGGGGAGCTGGTGAGGAGAAAACTTCACAGCTGAGGACGGCACTCAAAGGGAGCTATAGACAAGTTTTGAAAACAAGAAGACACAAAGGTAAGTGAGGCATGTTCTTGACGTTAAGATGCTTTTGATCTGGGGGTAGAGATCTACAGTTACCTTTAAGAAAAGGCAGAACCTGACAGTTAATACGGAAACACAAAATAAGAAAACATGAATTGAAAAGGTAGCCTTTGAAATGAACTTTAAGATACATACGGTTTGGGTTGGAGCTGCATTTAGTAGAAACACTTGGGTGAAAGGGTTTTGAAGGTGGAGAACATGAATGAACAAGGCAGAAAATGCAAGATGGGCTGATTAAATCGTAAGAGGTCTTACTTGCAAACACAAAGAAAAAAGTATTTTCCAATCAGGTAATAATTAACAAGTAGATAATAAAGTAGATCAATAGGAAATGAGTTCCTGGGTTAAGCAGACTAGTTACTGAAATCAGTACATTAAAATCATCTGCCAAAATCATTTAAAAAACACATTCCTGATGCCTATCCAGGAAGATTTTAATTCAATAATTCGGGGGTGAGTCCTAATGCAAAGTTAATGGGCCTGAGTGTGTGAGAACCATAGAAAATTTTTGAAGGAAGCTTGGTAGACTTTCTACTGCCCTTCTGAATGGTTAAAAGTGAAATGACAGATGCAACAAAACAAGAATCTATTACTTGTGGTAAATCAGATACGCCATCCTTTTCCCTTCTTCACAGCCTCTTGTAATAAGACCTTGCAGTGTCCTAGAGTAGGAAGAGTTTATTTCCCCACTCCAGTGATGTTGGGTTTGGCCAAAGGAATGTGGATGGAACAGTATCCAGTTCTGAATCAAGACCTTAAGAGGTAGATTTGCTCTGAGTCATGAGAAGACTATGGCAGCTACTTTACTCAGGAAGACTGTGAAGTCCCTTGGAGCCAACCTAAACCCAACCTGGAGCCAAACCCATCCAACCAGCTGCTGAAGCAGAAATGCCCCAGCCAGCTACCTGCAGGCCTATGAATGAGAGGAATAAATCCTTATTGCTATAAATCACTGAGTTTTGGAATAGTTCATTACATAACATTATTACACCTAGTTAACAGATGCATTAATTTAATTTAATTTAATCCAACTCTATGCTGTAACCTAAGCTAAATTCCTATCCCAGTATAGCTCCATAAATGTCCTACAGAAATCAGAAGAAAATATAAAAGGCCCTTTGATAACAGGAATATTAACAAACAAAAGGTTAAAGAGGACCGCTGGCCATTATCAAAACCACATGAAGAAATGTAAAGTTCAACAAATTCTTCATTTCTTAAAAGTTAAAGTCCATAGCAATTTCCAAGGCCAAAGACTTTGAAGCCCAAACTTCTTTCTGTTTAATCTCATCCAGAAGGGTCTCAGGATAGTTGAAATTTCTTCAGCAAATGCAGCCTGAGCTACCTTCCCCTGGAGTGGTGTGCCTCCATGAGAACTTCTGAAGTTGAATCTATTTAATCTAAAATGTTCATGAGTCCAAATTACATTTCCACATTAAGGAGAATACAAGCCAATCATAGCCCCCAGCACAGTCGCAAAATGACAACCCCAAAGCCAGTGTGTGGAGCACTCTAACCCCACAACGCTGTGGACAAAGACGAAACCCGCTTCTTCATGTTGGAAAATGATCCTAGATTCCTAAACTAAAGCTGCTATAAATGGTTCTAGAAAGTGTGCCATTAAGGACTCAGTGAGACTCAAACCTCTATCATCATTCTTTTCAAAGGCCTTGCCTCTGCTTTGTTTTTAATGCTTAGGTTTTGAACAACCATTTCAATAGTAGCCGAAATATTTTTTCTTGCAACAGTGGGATATGCCTCTGCTGTTATACTTTCCTCTTTTATTTTCGTATTCTTTTAAGAAAACTCAGCTTTGTTTTTAACTCAGCTCATCTTGCTTCTTTTCATTCTTTGTTGAGTTGGGGGCAACCACACTGTTCAAAGACAAATACCTTCTAAGACTAAGGTACTGGAGTTTTATCTAATTCTTTTCAAATGGTTTAGGGGCTTTGGGACTTCTCTGCATTTATTTTTACCTTGCTTCACATGTATTTAAACTGTTAAGATACTTAAATCATTTTAGGTACTATGTAATGTATAATTCATAAGTAAACAGCCATCTAAATGTCAAGTACCCCACAGAGGAAGGGAAAATGGAAAAGGCAAAAGGAAAGTGATGGGAACCTAAGAATTTGGGGGACATTGATATGTTATATGTGTGCGAGTGCTTTAGGATTTGCAGGCAAGCACAGACTATCTACCAACTATATATTTTTAAAACATTTGAGAATCAAATATGATAATATATGTCAGTGCTTTGGAAAGTTCAAAGTTTTATGTCACCATAAGGGACTCTTATTAGCAGTCATCACCTATTTTACAAGATGCTACTAGTGATTGTATTTAAGGGAGGATGTGAGTGGAAGTGCTGCCATCACAAAAACTTTCTGAATGATAAAGACTGTCCTTCCTTTCAAGGCTGATGACAGCAAATTAACATTCATTTTCATGCCTAAGGCTTTGGCAAACACAGGTATTTTATCAAAGATAACATAAGGTTTTTCCACCCTGAAAGAGAAATGTTACCTGGTCCCTGCCTTTGGCCTGAATTTAATCAACAAAGACCTAACTCCTGGGTCTAGGAGAGAGAAGAAAAATGGTGGAGATTGGTCTGTCAGAGCTCAAAGCCAAGTTAGATTCACCAGCTGCATCTACATAAGGACCCTCCTACTTGCTTCCAAAAATAAATCAGGCCCTTTGACTCCAAGGCTTCCAGGGCACACCAGGTGGGGGCAGAGATGGAAATTATATGGAAGAAAATCACCATCACCTCTCAAATACTATCAGATTTGGGTTAGGATGGTCTTCACTAACCCGCACAGCCAACCTCCAGTGTAAACCCTGGCAAATGCTAACACAGACACTGTCAAAGCAGATCCTCAGGATGCTCTTTTTTGACAGATGTAGTGACTACCTGCTTGGGGATGAGACATCCAGGGCAAACAGCAGCAGGCCCTGGAGTGCTTGGAGATGATCCAGGAGGAACATGTGTCCATCTCTAAGACTGCAGAGATAGGGGCTGGTAAAAGGCATGGTTTCTCTCCAGCCACCTCAGCGGGCAGAAGGCACAACGTGCGTCACAAAATAGCAATGAGGCTGCCTGGGGTGAGCAAGGCAGAACTACTGTCCAGAGATCAGCTGCTCTGGCATTTGATAACCTTGCATCTCCTTGTGACTGGGGAAAGGTGACTGAACTGTGTCCAGACCCCACCATGCCAAAGCTCCTGGCTAGGTAGCCGGTCTTGCCTGACAAGGGACACTATGCAACAACGGGGCATCTGCTTTGGGAAGATCAGTATCAGGACTTCTTTAAGGTGCAGCCCTTTCACTTTCCCAGCATTGTATACCTCTCATCCAGGGCCCAGCCACCTGGCAGTTACAGGCTTCCCTTACTATCCAGAAGTTGAGCATTCCTATGAAATCTTTTGTAATAGTATAAAGTGAAGAATCAATTACTGTCATATTGTGAGCATTCCTAGACCCCAAAAATATCCTACAAAATAAGACATAACACCTAAAATAACACTAACATACAATAAAGGCAGTGGCACTGTTGCTGCTACAGGTGCTCACATCTCTCTAATGGCTGCACTTGCTGCCAAACAGATCCTGAGGCCTATTTTCACTTTCTGCCTTTGTCCATAAAAGCAGAAATCCTCTGTGATTCTTTTCCAGTTAGTAAAGAAAACAAGTACTGATGTAGGTCTTTAGTGAAAGTGAAGTGGGATGACACAAATTTTCGAAAAGCAAGGGATACCTGTGCTGGTTAAGCTTCACAGAATTCTGACAAATGTATACAGAAGCTCTCAAATGGGAAGCTGAGAAGAGATTTTTCTAGTATTCACTAAGAAATCATGGCAAGCACTTTTTCCAAACTCTTATCTTGTGCTACAGGACATCCTCAGTAAAGACAGATGGGTTTTGTTTTGTTTTGTTTTGTTTTGTTTTTCTAGCAACCGAAACAGTAGTAACACAGTAGATTAGGAAAACCAGAGGTCCAGTCCTGGCTCCCAGCACTTAGGAGGTGAGTAGCCTCAGCTAAATGTCTTACACTCTAAACCCTTGGAAAATAAGGAGAGTGGCATTCACTCCACCCATTTCCTACCTCAAGAGTCTGCCATAAAGAAAATGAAAATTTTCTTTAATTGGAAAATT
Organism: Cynopterus sphinx; assembly: GCA_030015415.1. Lineage (NCBI taxonomy): Eukaryota > Metazoa > Chordata > Mammalia > Chiroptera > Pteropodidae > Cynopterus > Cynopterus sphinx. The sequence goes on from CM057383.1 coordinate 124,411,962, forward strand.
TTGTGGGCTAAAAGTTTTGGGTTTGTTTTTTTTTTTTTCAAAACACAATGGGATTATAGACCTTCTTGCATTACACCAAATTAGAATAACTTAAAGGAAGATAATTAGATAAGACCCTCCCTCAAAACTCAGGCTCTGAAGGTAGTCACTATCAGTAGAGTTGATCTTTGAACGCAGGGGTTAGGGGCACCGACTCCCCATGTAGTCAAAAATCCACATATAACTTTTGACTCCCCAAAACATTTTATTAATAAACTGTCAACCAAAAGCCTTACCAATGACATAAGCAGGTAATTAACACATATTTTGATGTTCTATGTATTAGATACTGTACTCTTATAATAAACTAAGCTAGAGAAAAGAAAATGTTATTAAGAAAATTATTTAAAAAATACATTTGCAGTATTTATTGAAAAAATCCATATATAAGTGAACACATGGAGTTCAAATCTGTGTTCTTCAAGGGCCAATTGTACTTAATGGAATAAATGCTTCATTGATATATACTGTGGAGATGGAGCTGAGATATTATTTAGCAGAAACTGCATAATGTAATAGTGGTGAGTTTGGATTTGGGAGTCAACCCACCTGGGTTTAAGTCTTTGCTACTCACCACCTTGAGCAAATTGCTTAGTCTTGCTAAATCTCAGCTCCTTGACTCTTAAATTCCAGTGATGACTAAAACTGCAACTCGTGGGGTTAATTTGGAGATGAACCAAGTTGATGTGTAGAAAGTGTTTAGAATACTGTGCTCATCACTTAATAAATGCTCAATGAATGATAGCGGTCACTGTTTTATGGAGGCCAATTGTGAAGTTCAGAGACACTAAGTGGTTTATGCAAGCAAGAACTTGAACCCATATCCAACTGATTCTCTAGGAGGCCATGCAGAATTTCATGGTTTATCTATAATTTGGGAAATCTAGAAGAATGACATTGGCCAGGTCCCTGGATGTCCTCACCTAGCATTGGAAGTGTTCATAACTTCTACATTCAATTATCTTTCAGCTAAGGTTGAGTGCTTAAAAAACAACTTAAAGGAAATAAAAAAAAAAGACCAAGGCAGGATACAGAAGGCCAGCTCGCATTAGCATTACAAACTTCCTATACCAACAAAGAGCCGTTTTCTCATGCCATAAAGAGTACTAAAATGTCAAGAAATACCTTACCTTGAATTCAGTCTGTTGCATAGGTGTCTCCATAGATTAATACTGGGTTTTCTTATACAAGTCTTGCACAGTCCCTGGCAGTTCGGCTACAATGGCTGAAAAAATATATATAAATATGAGGGCACATATAGCAACAAAGAGATCAGCTTCCGTCCCTCCCCTGGCATCACAGATTTCATTCCATTCAGGAAATGCTTCTGCTTTGCTTCATCACAGGCCTGACACAAATGGACAGTCTTCTTTTTGGCCAGAATCATTTCTGAAATACGCAGGGGAAAAGGTCTTTCCTCTGATGTAGCCACAGATAGGCCAAAAAGTGAAAAAGGAGCAGTCTTATATCTAATTCCTGTAGCTAGCCTGGCTTCCCCTCTTCTCCATCTGCCAAAATATATTTCTCTGATTAGAGGAAACTGTTCTCTTTCTATTATTTCCCAACAACTCTGTAAGTTCAAAGCCAACACTCTCTCACTGAGTTCTAAAGCATCAATATACGGGAATTTGGTAGTTCTGATGTGGATGCAGGCCAAGGGCTCCAATTTATTACCATAGCATTGTTTCACTTATGATGTATCTTTTGGCGTAAACACCCAAGGAAGGGCATACTCATATTAAAATCTCCATTTCTCCCCCTGAAGACGTTTCCCTCTGATAAAACTTTGCATTTAGCATCTGTACAACGTGTTTGACAACACAACTGTTCCACAGCACACCCATTCTATTGTTATCGCACCTGTGATTTCATTCTTTTGTAACTTGTCTTGTGCTTGTCTCTGTGTACCAACTAGATCTTAAATTCCCTGAAGTCGAACTGTGTGCCGTTGTTATCTGCATTGTAATCTGCACTGAGGGTCTTGATGATGGCATTTAGCCAAAGCATTTAGCATTTCTTTGCTTTATCAGTCTCATCTAAAATCACACACACTTACACACATGCGTGTGCACACACACACACACACAATAAAACACCTATGTAATGGCCTACATACAGTCTTTGCCTGCATGAGTCTCCTAGATCGTAGAAGAGACTGGCATGAAAGAATTATGACAGAATTGTAAATACATTTTGGTTGTAAATATGTTTCTATTAGCTTTGTAGCTGTAGCATCTTAAAGTGCCAGAAGAGTAACAGAGCATGGTTAGCTCAAAAAAAGTTGACATATTATGCTAACCACATAATGCTCACCCCATGAGAGGTAAGTAACACTAAAACCAGACCATGAAAAGGACACTTTCATAAAACATTTTTCTTCTCCAGTCTTCTCCCAAATCTAATCCTTCCTATCACTAAGACAAGCTTCATATCAAAGGGACAAAAAGAGAGGTTTCCTATGTTTATACCACCAGTAAGTCTCATCTCATTATGGGTATTCAATCGTTCACAACATCCCCAAATAGCCTTAGCCAGACTCCTCAGCACTCTTCTCTGAAGGAATCAGATTGCCTAAATTGTATATTATCAACAGACTTGTGGAAACACTTAAGATGCAGAAAACTGGCACTGCTATTGCAAAACAGTTGCTTAGGATATCAGAAGAAAAAGAAAGATATTGTGCAAATATGAGATCCCTCGCAGCTATTCTCTCTAGAAAGCAATGATGTTGGACCCCTCCCTGAGAATTCGGCTTGAACAGGAAATAGGCACTTGGTTAAAATTATTGCTCTGGGGCATCCAGTCCATTTAATGCACTTTGACCTTCCAAACTGTATCTCTGCTCTAACCTTTTGCTGGTTGTTGTCTAGAATACTGCACTGAGGATTCTCATAAAAAGATCGGGGTCGAGAGGAGAGTGCTATGATAAATGAGCAATGTCTGCCATGGACAAAGATGACAGTATCAGCATGGATGCCAGGGATTTGTTAGCAATAAAACAGATATTCCACATTGGAATTTATCAATAAAGTGCCATGGAAAATTTGAGGAGAGGCATCAAAGGTAAATTTATTTGAGCTGGGCATTAAAGAGGGGCAGGATTTTGGTGTGTCGATAAGAAAGTCTGAGAAGCTGCAATGGGATAGCATGAGTGAAGGCACACATAGGAAGAGAAATTGGGGGCTTTTGCACCTTTAAAAAAACAGCGTGCAGTCGACTGAGAATGCTGGGTCCAAGGGCTGCTGCTGATTGAGGGTCCAGGCCTGTGACAGCCGACAGAAACATAATGCGAGTCACATGTGTAATTTTATATTTTCTAGTTGTCATATTAAAAAAAAAGTAAACCTTTTAAAATTAGTTGCTTTTCTTTCAAAAGCATTCCATTGTGGGCAAATCATTAGAGAACTAGCAGCAAAATTCAAAAGGCTTTAGATTAATGAAAGTGATGTGGCAGCTGAACTATGCCAGCTTGCATGGCAGATAAGAGGAGAAGCATAAACTATGTGATTACAACAAAATCATAAAATGAAAACAAATAAAAGGATATTCCCAGTGCTCTGGCTCTGATTGGACTTGCCAGGAACAGGAGAGGAGATAAAAAGGAAAGGGGAGGATTTCAACACTGTCGGCTTGTTCATAAGGAACATACATCATAAGGTCCTGCGTGTCCCCTTCTTATATGCTGAGAAATATAGAATTCATTTTTACCAGGAGAATCTGATTTATTCCTTGCATGATAATGAGGATATTTTATAGTTGCTTAGCTAAATTAAATCTTTTTTATCTTTATTTAGGACTCACTTTTTTAAGTATTTCTTTCTTCTATTATGATAAGACCTTAATGATGAAATTATTATTTCCTAGTCTTTTCTCCCCAAAGCTTCTCACTACTGTCATCTCTGAAACCCCATGAGAAAGTTAGCTAAACCTTACTTTGTAGATTGTCAGAAAATTAAAATGCTACAAACAGGCAGCAAGACACGGTGGGAAGAGCACAAGCTTCAGAAGTAGTCTAAACTGAATCTGAATCCTGGTTCTGCCACTTGTCAGTTGTGAAAACGGGCAGTTTCCTGAACCTCACTTAATCCGGTTTCAGGATTTCTAAAATGAGTAGCACAATGACTACCTTTTGGAGATTTTGTGAGGATTGAATGATAATATATGCAAAACCCCTTTACAGGATGACACCAAAAGTGCTCAATAACAAGTAGTTCATTACTGAAAGCAACGAATATTGACTAGGCACCTAATACTTGTTAAGCAATGTTCCCAGTGGTGCTGAAACAGTTATGAGAAAGATAAAGACTGATGAACGTGGTTGTTTTACAATAACAACAATAATTTCCATTAGTATAAACTCTCAATATGCTGAAAAGGCAATGTGACCATTACCACACACATAACTGAAAAATAAAATAGACCCTCTGAGAGGTCTAAAGATAGATATTTTCTTTAGAGATTATGTAGTTCTGCTTCTTTTATCTATGAGAAAACTTAGCTCCAGGAAATAAAATTGCACTAAAGTCTGGGGATATGAAGATGAGTTAGTGTCTCCCTCAATTAGTTGCTCTGGCCAGATTTTTGGTAATGACCCAGGATCTTCCCACTGCATTTCTTAAATTTTCTGCCTAACTCTCTATAACCTGACTCGAACCTGTCTCCCTTTTGAAACTCTAGTCATTCTCTTTGCAATTTTGATTGATCTTGAATTCACTGGCTTATCCCTTCAATATACAAGCAATTTAGCTCAGACTCACATCTGTCTAGAAAGAAATAATAGATTAATTGTTCCAAGCTCTGGACCCACTTTCCTTAAAGATACAGAAAGAAGTTATTTATGTAGTGAGACAGGTGAGGCCCTGTGAAAATATCTCCTTTCCCTAGTACCTGAAAGCCTCATATTAAAAATTCACTTTATAAATTTACCTAATCATCACTTTGTTTTACGAATATTTCTAAATTTTGGTAATCCCAATGTGCACCTAGCCATACATTCAGGCACAAACTCATGGGGAACAAAATGTATCCCTTTTAGCCTGTACTTTCATTTTCACTATTGCATGTATAAATTTGAAAATATTTCAATCATGGATTTAGCTGCAGATTTCTGAATTTTAGATAAACAAAATTTAATTTTAGTATAAGTATTGCCAAATATTACATGGAACATACTTGTACTCAAAATATTACTATAGTAATATACCAATCAATGATTAACCCCTTCTCAATTCTGAATCCGAGTGATTAATAACATCTTCATTTTGGTCTTCTTAAGAAAACAAAAAAGTAGACTCCAGATTAATAAATCTGGGAAAAAAGTACTCCAACAACCATTTTTGCTGTAATTCCATCTCAAGGGTTCCCAAAAAGCCTTTGAAACAACATGGGGTCATTGAGAATATCTTTGGCTTCAAGTAACAGAAAATGTAGTCTCAGACTGAGTTAAATAGTAAGGAAAAAACAGAAAGCCTATACCTGGAAGCCCAAAAACAGAGTGAGGCCGTAAAAACCCACTTTCTGTCTCCCAGTCTTCTCTTCTCTCCTCAGTGTCAGCTTTCTCTAAGGGCTGCTTTCCCTCACTGCTGTAACATGGCAGCCAGTGCCTAAAGGGAGCTGCATACACCCCTGTCTACATCCAGCAGGAGATAAGGAAAAGCCTCTCCCTCTTATTAAGTTGGCTCAGAACATCCCTCCACCCTTGGACTAGTAACTGTTATCATGGGAATACCATGTGTTTATCAGCTTAGAAATCAGGGTTCCTCCTGGGGCTGGGGATGGGATGGAGACATAGACAAAAATTGAGATTCAGCAGGAATTGAGGAGTATGAATGCTGAGCAGACAACCACCAGGGCCCACTGAAAGCTGTCATTGGTTCTTTAATTTTTTTTTTCTTCAAATATGCCATTGATTTGATGAAAAGGCTTCCTTTAAGTGTCTATAAGATTGTGAACCCACTCTCATCTGCCAGATCCCAGTGAGGCAATACCAGATGAATTAAGCCTACCTTTGGAAAAATATACTAATACTTAGAGTCAAGATATAAGTAAACATTTCAATAATTTAGTATAAATGAATTTTCCTTTTCTCTGGGTCTTAGAAACATCAACATGTTTAAAATCATTCCCGAATTTTCCTTTACTGAAGGACAATAAACATGACACATTAAATTCTAATCAATCCATACTAGAAATACTTCTACGTAAATCTCATTTGGGTTTCATAATAACCTAGAGACAGGATGGGTATTATCAGCCTCTTTGTTTTGACAAAAAAAACTGAGCCCCACCCCAATAAAGGGACCTGTCCAGGATCACGTATGGTTACACTGGCAAATGGAACATGAGAACAGTTCTTTTTGTCACACCTTCTTGACGTATGCCATGGAAATGGTGGTATCTTTTCAATACTGACACAAGCTCTGGTCTATATGTAACTTCTGGCCTCATCAAGGCAAGGGAGAATGAGATATCTGGGGGAAGAGAGTACTTTTAGAATTTCTGCTCCATTTGAATTCAAAATCGTTGTGTTACATTTTCAGCAACCTTAACAAAACAAAATAATGTGATCAAGAATCAAGTCAGTGTCTGGGTAAAGGAATCCTACACAAAGGTTTTATGGCTAAGCCTCTTCTTTTCACCCCCGGCCACTATATGAAATATTTTTATTATACATACAGATACAGATGCACACACGCATACCCCACAAAATAAACCATGAACTGGTTTAAGAAGGGAAGAAAATATTTTGGCTCACAAAACTTACAAGTCTAAAATATCTTAACTTCAGAGACTCAAAGGAAGTCGCCAGTATCTGATACCTCTCCATCTCCCAGCTCTTCTCTGCTACACAGGCCCAGGCTCCACTTGGTGGTAATAGCCACCATCTTCCCCAGAACAAAACCTTCAGGTATCAAAGGGAGGTGTGCTTCCCTGCCAACCCTCCCAGAAATGCCTCCTGTGTCCCATGGGCTGTGACAGGGCAACATGCCCATCTCTAAAGCAGTTGCTATGAAGAGAATACAGATCTCTGGTCAGCCAAGCTGGAGTTAAACACCCACCCCAGGGGCCAGGGCTCTAGTCAACGCCCCCTGAAGCAACAGATTAACAGTGAAGGAGAAGTGGTTACCTAGAAGAAAAACAGAGTCCTGTTTAAAAAGAAGGGCGACTTGATGCTGGGAGACAAAATTTAATTTATCTACTACACTCAGGAGCCAAAACAAGAACTTATTCAGCATTACAAGATATTTTTCATCATACCACTGCCTAAGTAGTGACTTCTTCTCAAGTGTTTTAAGAAACTGCATTATCCATCTTGATTATTCACTGTTAAGTGATATTTTCACAGGCAAGCTGACCCAAGAGCAATAAGGCACCAACCCTGATGTTTGAGGTTATATTTGTATTCAAAGAAACAGACTGATATATATCGTCATTTTCATCTGGCAGCTTAAAAATAATTAACTGGAGGAGACAGAGAGAGGAAAGGATAAAGCCTCCCCGCTTTTTGAAGGTTATCGGTGTGAAACAGAAAAGGGCCCTTGTTCACGCTGAGGGTCAGAAGCCCTTGTCTCTGAAGCTGAAGTGATCTCACTGACAGGTATAAAATTTGGTCATGGGGAGTTTGCAGAAGAACTTTGCAGAAAGGAAAATCAAAAGCAGTCAAAATCAAGCCCCCCCAAAACCCTCTCAGAGCTGGTCACCAACTCAGAGGTCATTTGGAGAAGCTGCTTTGTTCTCTTAGCACAACTAACCAGCTCCATAATAAATGACGTGGTCACAATATCACAGGCACTCATCAAGTCACACTGTCCTGCTCCATCCGGCCATGATGTGAATTGTCCCTTTGTCCAGAATATCCATGCTACCTACCCAGCAGCCACTCAGTAGCCATCTCAGTAACCAAATACAACTGTCGTGGTATTGACTGTCTTGTATTCAAGTTACCCTTTTTTTTTTTTACTTAATAATGGCCACAAAGCACAAAAGTAATGATGTTGGCAGCTCAGATATGCCAAAGAGAAGCTGTAAAGTGCTTCCTTTAAGTGAAAATGTATGTTAGCATAGGAAAAAGCATAGTATATAGGGTTCAGGACTATCCATGGTTTCAGGCATCCCCTGGGGTTCCTGGAAGATATCTCCCACGGATAGGGGGTAGGTGGTTACTGTGTGTATTTTACTTATCCTTTTTATTTTACTATAAACAGATTAAAATATGTTTCACAAGGACATGAATTTATTTGATTTTCTGCTATATTGGTAGAATCTGAAGCAGTGCCTGGCACATAGTAGACACGAAATAAATACTGGTGAATGAATGAATAATGGAAGGAAGGAAGGAAGGAAGGAAGGAAGGAAGGAAGGAAGGAAGGAAGGAAGGGGAAGGAAGGAAGGACATCAGGAACCCGGACTCTTTTCAGCTTCCCTCTCCATTACTCATGAGTCACTTGCCCTCATGGTCCGAGGTGGCTGCACAATCTTAGACATCACATCCACATTCTAAGCCAAAGGACTGAGGAAGAAGGAAGAAAGGCATGCTCTCTCTTTATTTTAAGGAGCGTTCTCAGAAGTTCAACAATTATTTTTGTTTATATCCCATTATCCTTAAGCCACAGTTTCCCAACCTTCACATTACTGGCATTTGGGCCAGATAATTCTTTGCTGTAGGAGGCTGTTCTGTACATCGTAGGACATTCAGCAGCATTTCTGCTAGCGTTCCACCAAGTGCCAGTAAAATACACCCATCTCCCCATCTGAGTTATGACAACTAAAATGTCCCCACAAATTACTGAACTTCCCATGGGAGGTGGGGTCTCCCCTGGTTGAGAACCACTAACTTAAGCTAAGAGAGGTGGCAAATATGATCTTTTATGTTTCTCAAAGGTAATCATTTTCTGAATATTCTTTATGTGCCATTAGTTATTCTCCTGTCGCATACAGTTTAACAGAATTTCAAATACTCTTGTTTATGACTTAAGTTGTTTGATCCACTTGTTTACAACAAAGAAACAAAGTTGTCCTTAGAAGTAAAGTTGTCCTGATATAAGAATGAGGTAAGTTGTGCCAGGACGTCATCATCTCATCTGTTATCACCAATAAGCACCCAGTAGCTCAGCTGAAAAGGGGCCCCACTAGGGGCTTAGCAATAAGAACATGTGGAGAAAAACTGGCAGGGGGACATTTAGACTCTAAATACGGGGAGTTTGTGAGACCAATGGGGTTTCCACCTGAGAAAGGTGACACTTTGCTGACCTATACAGTTCTCCAAATATCGTGAGATGTTTGCTCTGGCCATGGCCAAGGCACCTCTTTGTTTGGCTGTGGGGCTAAACTGTACATGGTCCCAGGAGTGATAACCCTCGGACAGCCTAGTGGGGCCACCAACACCAGCATCTTTGTTCCATAGCAACATGCTCTAGCAACAAGGGACGTTTATATTGCACTAACAGCTTGACGTCAGCTCATGGCTGATTAACCATCTCTCTGGAGAAACCAAACTCGTATAAAGTTACACCTCTAGTTTTAAACTTTATTCCTTTTACCTCCCCTTGCCTGGAACAATAGTGTGATTAATCCATCATTTGTTTGGAACATGTTATTTCTTTATTTGGCTAATTAAGAGAGATTATCCTATATGTCAGTAAAATTTTTATAATTCCCACAGCGAACCTTTGCCAAATAAATTACTGGCAAAGACAAAATCAGTGTCTGAGTGTAACTATGCCACACAAAACAACACAAAGGAGAGATATCTCCTTTTCTTTTTTTTCTTCTTGTCTTTGTATAGATCCTGTGGTCATTCCTTTTCCATCATTACTCTCGAATGAGACAAATCCTCACTAAATTAAATATTTGAAGAAAATACCTAGGGGACTCACCAAAAACTCTATGCCAAACTAGAAAGAATCCTCTTTGTTACATGAAGCTGTGAGTAGAATTACATTTTTCCAACTTTTCTTTCCCTCAGGCAAAGGTGACCAGGAGCTGTCTGGACTTTTCACAGCACAGTCTTTCTCCCACCCTGCCTCATCTGCAGCTTGTGTCTGGGCATTGGGCCTTGTCTGTGGGATTTCTCATTTGGTCCTGCCTGCTGCCCTCTTTACCAACAAGGCCTAGCAAAGTTCCTGCTACGAGTCCTCACATATTCCCACTCCAAAAAAGAATAAGATAGAAGCGACTATTTGCTACTAACATGCAAACTCTTTTCCTCTTATGTCGGAATGGCTGTATTATTGGAGGTAGCAGCATAACCTGCTAAAAGATTATCCTGAACTCCTTTGCAATCAGATGTGACTATAGTGAGGTTCTTGGAACCATCATTGGAAGGGAATTCTGAAAAGTGTCGGGGCAGAAAACTTTCCCTTCTTCTCTACTAGGTTCATTGTCTGGTCTAATAATTAAACTGACATAAGACAGAGTAACAGAAGAAAAACAAATTTTACATACACAGAAGCCTCATAAAAATATGACTCCCCAGCAGTCAGGTAATTGGGACCTATATCCCATCCTGAACTAAGAAGAAGCGGGTAAGAATCTGGGGAGTCAAAAGCAGAAGGACAATTCACAGGCAGATGAGAACAGATGTTTGATAAATGTTTGCCCTGCCATGCAGATAAGACTTTGTGATATCAAGGTTATCTCTAGTAACGCCTCTCTTCCTGGAACAGGCCTCCTATCTAAATTTTTTTTGGCAGTTAAGGGGGAGGTAAAAAGCTCTTTCTGAGTCTGCAGGAAATAGTCCACTGCCTTTAGATCAAAATAACCCACATGCCAAAATGGCACATTCTGGGGTGGCATATACTGCCCCCCTCAAAAGTCTCTATAAAAAGAATTCAGAAGCTGGAGAAAGCTTTGGTTGAGGATAACCTACTACTGACTGAAATATGGACGTGATAGTTGATGCTTCAGCCAACTCCTGGATTATGAGGTCACCATAAAGATGGAAGCCACACACAAGGATTGTGGGGCAAAATAAGCAAAAACAAACACACACACACGTACACAAACCTGATTTCTCGATAACAGTGGAGCTACCACAGCAGCTGAAACAGCAAACCTCTAGACTTCTCTTACATGAAAGAAGAAACTCCTAGCAGTTGGTTTTGGATGTTCAGTTGGATGCACTTGAACATAATCCCAGAACAACAACCTTTTGTCCTTAAGGGCATATTACTGACTTTGAGTAACTGTTCTGTGAGCCTGGTCTGAGATCAGCAGCCAAAGATGTCCTCTCCAGACTAAGGAACCACTATTTGACTTTTACTGCTTTTGACATCCCTCCCGCAAATATTATGACTTAGAATTATAAATGTCTTCTAGTATTCTTTAAGATGAAATTCAGTTTTCTGTTTCTTATTCTCCTTTTTTTCTTAAATACAAGAGTAGATAACAGAAATGCTTCCCTATTATACTATTTTAAAACTAGGAGGAGTTGTTTGTTCATTTATTTGTTTTCTAAATAGAGAATAAATAGTTTGAAAACAGCAAAAGGGAAGGTGAAGGCACATTCTCCACTTACAAGCTCTGATTTATGAGATATAAGCTTTATATAAGAAGTCTGCAGAGCAAGCCGTGTTACCAGGGGATAGCTTGTTTCTTTTAGAGTAAAAATACAACACTCAAAGAAGTTGAGGACCAAGAAGCATTAGCTAATGATGATTGATCCAAAGGCAGAACAAAAGGAAGGGCCAAAGGGGCAGGGAAGTACAAAGGGTAAGTCAAAGTTATGAGGTCATTAGGTCTCGACCTGGGAGATTGGGCTTTTAAGGTGATGGAGGAAAACTAGGAAGTGTCTCAAAAGCATCCAGAGAAAGGCAGGCTCATCCTTTCATAGTACATTGAGATTAAAAATATACATATATAAAACTTGGATCCAAGTTCACATGTGCACAAAGGAATATGGTCTTCTGAGATTTCACCGCCTCTATGGAGCCTAGGGGTTCAAAGACCTCCACCTTCAGTCTTTCATCCCCCAAAAGTTACAGAAATCTTCCCTCTACTCCCTCCATTGTATTCAGAGAAATTAACATAATTGTATCAGGAGATTGATAAAAACTGCCTGGAAGAAAAGTACTTGGTAGGCAGCTTCTGTCTTCCACAGTGACACACCCTTTCCTGAGGTAAGGAAAATTAGCACCTGGGGAAAGGGGGAGGGAACGAAAGGTAGAAATGCAGAGAACACACAAACTATTATGTCAAATGTCATCCTGTCCCAAAGCAGTTCCTTTCCTTTTACTGTCCACACAAAGGAACCCTCCCCCACTTCTCTGTGGTCACTGCAACCAAATCCTGCTTTTCATGCCAACTGAGTAGCCACAGTTTCTTGGAGAAAAGTAGGGGACCTCAGAACCTTCCTGCCCCCAGACATCTCCCCCTGCTGTGGTTCCTTATAGACTCCTTCTGACCCTCATTCTTTGAGAACAAGGTTTCTTAAACGCTTTTCAAGAAAAGTCTTACCCACAACTTTGAACTATGAAACACAGAAACAGTGTTGCTGTTCTGACCGAAGCAAAAGGCAGGGATTCTGAGCTTTTTGTGCTCAGCCTCCCCTTGGCACTGCCATCCTGGCCAGAAACTCCCCCCTCAGAAACTCACCTTTTCTAAAGACCCTAAATCAGGGTGACCAGCTCATTCCAGCTTTCCCAAAACTTTCTGGGTTTTAGCGCTGAAAGCCCTACATCCTGGGAACCCCCCTCAGTTCCATGCAAACCAGATGGTTGGTCACCCAACCCTAAATACTGCTCCATGATGGTGTGAAAATCACTGATTTAGTAACGATTCATGGCCCATGTCAAAAATATAAGCATTTCTAATATGGGCCACACTTAGCCTCAGCTGGTTGTGGCCAACTTAGTATGAATTAGTTCATCAGTTACTTTCCATATGGCAGCCAGATGGAAAACAGAATTTGAGAAAACAAGAGGAGGAGCATGACCACCTAAGCATACCTTGCTGGTGTCTTTATCAGAGTAAAATTTATTCACAAGTTTCTAGCCCCAACTTACCTACAGGTACACGTAGCTGAGCATCCCTATAATTCAGGTGGTACGCAGAGCTATGCCTGCCTCAACTACAAGAAAGGAGATACACTAGCCCCTGGCTTTCCTCAGGGGATTGGTTCCAGGACTCCCCACAGATACCAAAATCTGTAACCGTTCAAGTCCCTTATATCAAATGGTATAGCATTTGTGTACAACCTATACTTGCACAGATGCTATAGCAGGGTATGCCTACACATCACTTCATTCCCGTGCATCCAGTGTAGTGCTCAGCACATGCCAAATTCAAGTTTTGCTTTTTGGACTTCCTGGGATTTTTTTTCCTGAATATTTTCAATCCATGGTTGGTCGAAACCACAGATGCGAACCCCATGGGTATGGAGGGCCAACTGTAGCTGGTTGTGACATGAGTACTCACCCTTGTAGCCTGTACCCACTTCGTGTCTGAGAACTGTGTTCTCTCCCTATACAAGAAAATATATCGTCAGCACGCAGCACAGACAAAAACTAAGGGCCCACATGGGGATTAGGCCTTCGCTTCGTGAGAACAGCTCTCTAACCGAACTAACCAGCCATAGAGAAGCCTGTGTAATTGACTTGGAAAAGCTTTCAGGCACAGGAGTCTCTCACAGCAGTTGAAACCAAGGCCCAAAGCAGAAAATGAGTGCCCAGCAGAGAAAGGGACTGTTCAAAGATGCCCAGATGATCCCCTTTGTTGGCAAAGTTGTCCAGATGCTCATACAGCTTTAATTAGGCCCAGTTCTAATTAATCTATGACCGTATTCAAACCAACTGCTTCCCTGAGCCTCTAATGCCTCTCCAGATTCAGATGCACTTTCCTCCGAGTGGAATTCAAAGGTCTGTTTTTCTTATTAAGTTTAATTGAAAGATGACTGAACCATGGTCTCTCATAAACAGGAAATTTCCCACCAACAGAACTTGTAGAACGGAGGGGTGGCAAAAGGCAGTGAGGACATGACACAGCTTCTACCATCTGAACACTGATGAAAGGCTGGACCACTTCAAAGACATCCCCTGAGACCTCAGACACTTGATGAATCAGAAGCAGCACACTGCGTTCAGAACCAACACAGCTGGTGTGGCAGCATGAGACCATGGACAGACAGACTGAGACCGTGAAGGCACGGGAAGGGATGTGAAAGGATGACAGAGCTGTGCGAACAAGGAACCAGCAGTCAAAGTGTTATAATCCATCCCCTGCCCGACTCTCCTGTCAGGCACACTGTGTGCTACGATGGCTGACAGGTGCTTCCAGATGTGAGCCCCTCTGCACTGGCTGGGGCTGGAGGGAATTTGGAGACTCCAGGCCAGGTGCCTCCGGCTGTGAGCAGTCTTCCTCATTCCTCCGGTGTGCTATAGGAATATAATCATCATTATGTGTGCCTTGTTAGATGGGATTGATAAAGTGTTGGAAATATTGGGAAGCACTGATATAAACCCATTCATTACCCTCATTTAAGTCTGAAACCATATCTGTGCTGCTTTTCTGTCAGAACAAATGCCCCCACCAACTACAACTAACCAACATGGTATAGAAAATGCAGGCTGCTCCTAGTCTCATCACGCCTACAGAATACTTCATTACTCTAGAATGTATTAGGGTAACTTGAATGCACTTGGGTAGATTTGAGTATGTCACACGCCCTCAAAGCTTCTAATGAAAGCATTTATATAGCTTCATATTATTCTTCAGGGTAAAGACCAAAATTCTTACCAGGACTTGCAGGAGGACCTTCTAGAGGCTGGCTTCTCCGGGCAGTCCAAAGTCTTAGCACAGATTGACTCTAACTGGACTCAGGAGAAAATGAATGTACTGGAGGATATTCAGCACAAATAGAATCTCTAGGAGAGGCAGGGAGCTTCACAGCCAGAGACAACAGCCAACCTCATCTAGACTCTTCCTGAGAAGCTCTCCCTGGCATCATCCCTTACAGACTACCAAATTTACCTCTGAGCACTGGACATCAGAACCTCCACCAAAGATGCTCCTGAAAACCACTGCCAGAGAATAGATTCCACATGGCACCCACTGCCTGTGAAAAGAAATCACGCTGGGGTAAGGCCTCTGATTGCTGGTGCTTAGAACATGGCTGTGTCCCAGCTGCAAGGGAAGTTGAGGGGAAGGATGGTCTGGTGTCCACTTTAGGAAGGTAAAGCGCATGGTGTGGGAAATTCCCCAAATGCAGAATAGATGACCAAAGATGGTGGATAGTTACAAACCCATTTGCTCCAACTGCATAAAACTCTAGCTTCACCTCCCTGGTCTTGATTTCTCCAGTCATGTGGGCATCTCCAAGTTGCTCAAAACATCATAATACCCCCTTGTAGTAGAATAATGACTCTTCCAAGGATATCCACATTCTAATCCCTGAGACCTGTGTATATATTGCCTTAAATATCAAAAGGAACTTTGCAGATGTAATTAAGTTTAGGATCTTGAGATGGAGAGATAACCCTGGATTATCCAGGTGGGCCCAATATAATCGCAAGGGAGGCAGGAGGGTCAGAATCAGAGAAGCTGTGGCAGTATGCGATAACAGAAGCAGAGACTAGAGTGATGGCAAGGGTCGCAGATAGCCTCTGGAAGCCAGAAAACATAAGGAACACATTCTCCACTAAATCCCTGTGACACCTGGATATCAGCTCCACGAGGCTCACTCCAGACTTCCTTCCCTCCGGAACTATAGGATAATAAATCTGTATTGTTGTAAAGCACAAAGTTTGTGATAATTGGTTATGACAGACATAAGAAATAAATATACTGTCTTGGCACATGCTGTTCCCTCTGCCTGGAACACATACCCTTAGCCCCTTGTATTCCTTCCTGTCTCAGCTCATTTGTCTTTCTCATAGAAAGCTCCTTTAAACTCCCAGACTATGTCCCCCATGTCCTTTCTTACAGTCCCATGTACTTGTTCTTTATGTCATTTATCCCAATTATAATTTTATGTTGTAGTTATTACTTAATTCTACAGCCACCAGACTGTAAGCTACCTAAGGACAGAGGCATATCCAGTTTTGCTCACCACTATATCCCCATCACCTGGCATCGTAGCTTTCACTTAACAGGCACTCAAGCAAGACATATTGAAAGGATGGATGGATCTCACACATACTGTCAACCAAGCAGCAGAAGAGCACCTTACTTGACTCTAAGAAGCTGCTTATTCGGGAAAAAAAAAATTTAGACACAGCTTCTAAATGTAACATGGCAAAAAGCAAGCACTCAAAAAACATGGAATGGATAGAAAAATGAACATATAGACACATGGATGCATGGAAGCATGGATGAATGGATGGTTAGATGAACGGACAAAAGAATGGATGGATGCTCTGATAGCCACACGCACATATAAGAATCTTCCTGGAAAATTTATTTTGCAAGAATAATATTTTGATCAATTATTGCCAGAAAGAATAGATGCTACCCTTAAACTATGACCCTTGACTCAACACCCATGATACTCCACTACTGAACTGTATTCACAATCTATGGGAGATCTATTTGTTCTATGCATTCTGAAAACCTTTACTGAGCTCCTACTATGTGGCAAGCATTTCAGAGACCCAAGAAGAATAAGACAAGGTCAAAGATCACCATGACACACTCTTCTAGAGCAACATGCCTCTTCCTTCATGTCACTTAATTCTCACATACCCTGTATCTTCCCGTTGCGTCATGGTCAGCCCATACAGTGTGGGTGCCCTGACTTGAACTTCATTCACACAGAGAGGGGATGTGTAGGATGCTGTCAGTTGACACTTTCCAAATGCGATTCTGACAGGGATATAAAATTATGACCCTCTTTGAAGGTCAAGAAGCATGGACCATTTTCTGACAAAAGGACTGTTTTGCCAGAGAGTCCTTCAGTGTCCATATCACAGGATCCTCAGCCCTCCTGGACCTGTCCTCTAACTGCTGGCAGGGTAATAGACACCTCTCTGTAAAACTGAAATACAGGTATTGTCTACTATGCCCTTCTCTCTCCTCTCTCCCCACTCCCAGTGTCTGTCTGTGCCCTCCCCAGATCCAGACACCTGATCCCTAGCCTAGTCCTGAAGACCTGTATGCTTAGGGAGTTCTCAGAAGAGTTATGACTGATAACCTCTTTGGAGTTGGTCTTCTCAGGAGCATTTAACTTTTGTAAGGTTCCCCAAATATTAAAGTTCTTCAAAGTTAAAGAAATGGCATGATGTCTGAGGAAGAGAAAGAAAAATAAATGTTTAAAGGCAAAACGTCTTGATCGGTGCTTCAAATTATCTACCAAAAATGGGCCACCACTTCCAAGCCCATCGTTGCTTTGTCCACTTTCCTAAGAGGCCCAAGGCTGAGCTTAGAGGATACAGAAAGCAAGCTTAATCTCTAAGTGGTGATTTATCAGAGACAGAGACATGTGCAAGTAAAAAAATGAGAGCAAAAGAGAAGGGCCGGGTTAGGCACTTCATAACTGCCCAGAGCCACATCTGGTATTAGATTTCGTGAGCAGCTGTGGCCTTGAGCTTTGCTGGCTCAGCCTGGCATAGTGGGCTGGGGTGGAAAAGAACACCTGGCCCCAGAGGCCATCCTCTAAGTATCTAGAATGCTTTATTTCTTTGTATAAGTTTTATATCTAGATACTGGCCACTTTAAATCTGGAAAGAACAGCCCCAATCAAAATATTACTCTCATTAGTCATTTTCCTAGCTTATGTCTCAGGATTAAACTAGGCTGCCAAGAGAAATGTAGGACCACAATTAATAAAATATTAGTACAAATACAGGCTGCAACCACAGTTGGCACGGTTAAGATTCACACACAAGCACGTGCACACACCCTGCCCTTCAGCATCTTCAAGCTCCTACCTTAGGAACCCTCTATTCTTCATAACTCATCCAAATGAGAATTTCAGCCCACTGCTAGTTTTAGTCTATGAGTGGAATCACTTTATAGCCTTTGCATGAAGGAGACTCAGAAGATACCAGCTGAACATGATAAAAAATGAGAAGCAGCACAATGTGTAAAGAGCTTGGGCTCCAAAATCAGACAGAACTGGGTCTGAAATGGCTTCTCCACTTATGAGCTGTGTGACCTTGGGTGAATTACTTAGCTTCGGTGGGCCCTGGTTTTCTAATCACTGGAACAGGAATCATTATATTTATTTTGTACAGATGCAAAGAAAGTTATAGAAAATGTGTTTAAAGACATATTCCAGTGCCTATTACTCAATAAATGTTAGCATTTACTACACTCCTTTCCCCCTCCCCCCTTCTCTCCCTCTCCCTCCCTCCCTCTTTCTCCTTCCCTCCTTCTCTTTCTAGCCCCCTGAAGTGGTACCTACCATAATCCTACTGCTATTTTTCCCTTCAGATGCCTACATGACCAATCAGTCTTTCAGGAAGAATTTATCAACTCAGACCAGGTGCGAAGCAATAAACTAGGTCATGTTGAAGACACAGACAGTTATCACCGCTGTCAGCAAGAAGTGATTTCAGCTTTCTGACATAAATTTTGCTGTGTTGTGTCCTGCTGCCATCGGGGAGCAATCTTACCATGGGGACCCTTCCCTCCCTAATAGAAACATTTGGGGGAAGTGGGAGGGGATCGCCACGAGGTGGGCACAGAGCAGAACAGCTGGAAGTGGCCTTCCTAATTGGCAGCTTCCCGTATTATGACAGGTTTGAGGCAGATCATGACAGTGAAAAGGGCGCATGCAGGGACAGAGTGGCAGACAGCACTTCCTCAGGTGGAAGCTTCCACAGCCTTCCAGATGCAGCTAATCCCTTTAACCCCCATGTTCACAGAGGCTCCAAAGTACCCTTCCCAGGGACTCCCAGGGCCATATATCATTGTCAGTTTGGCTGCCAAGTCTGGCTCTACTGAGGCATCTAGGAAAGGCAAGACAGCTACTGAGAGCAGGGCGATCAAGGGGAAGAGACAGTGGGGCTGGGGCCAAGGGGCCCGGGGTCTGGCTTCTGTCCTGCCACCACGTGAACTTCTGGCAAGTCCTTGTCCCACTAAGGGTTGAGTTTTCTATCACAAAAAGGCTGTCTTGAGCCCATCTCCTTCTGTAAGAGGAATGCTGTCATGGAAGCTCACTTTGCTTATCTTTAGTTTCTACTTTTCCTACAATATACACACATGATTGGGTGTGTGTGTGTGTGTGTGTGTGTGTGCACGTGTGCACCTGAGAGGCAGAAAAATAGTAACTAAAATACTAAACTAATAATAGCTGGGCACTTCCTATGTGCCCAGCACTATGCTAAATGCTTTATATTCATTGTCCCATTTAATCCTGCCAAGAACACTGAGAAACAGTTGAACGGACACATTCTTTCCCTCTGCCTCCTGAAAGCACTGCTCTGAATTTCCCATGAGAAACCACGCCTCTTCACCATCTTCCCCCATGCAGTTCTGTGGCACTGGCCTTGGCCCCAGCTCTAGAAGTAGATCTTGACTGGCTTCATCAACCCGTGTATATGTCACCTGTCTCCCACCAGAGTGATTAGTTTGGGGACAGACAAGACCTAAACAGCAGTCAGAAGAAAGCTCAGGAATTTCCCAGAGATGTACAGATATGGTTTGCCTCTTCTCTGCAGTGCTTAAACATGGAGCTTGTGGCCCCATTATGTGCTGCCAGGCATTCTGGACACATATGAGGATATAATCCCAAGATAAGAGCCAATGCTGAAGAAGTAGAGTTGAGAAATAGAGTGAGAAAACTAGGGACTTACTAGATCAAGACTCAGCCTGAAGCTACGTTTACTCCTGGTATTTACTGTTTAAACAACTGATTTGAATTTTTCATGGTTTGAAAGTTTTCAAGTTTGAATATTTTCAATTTGTGAATCTTCCAAAAGCATTCTTATCCATGTAAGCAGGTGTTATATTATTATCCAATTTTATACATTAG
This sequence comes from Cynopterus sphinx, assembly GCA_030015415.1. NCBI lineage: Eukaryota > Metazoa > Chordata > Mammalia > Chiroptera > Pteropodidae > Cynopterus > Cynopterus sphinx. The sequence continues at coordinate 124,431,907 of CM057383.1, forward strand.
GAAACTGAGGCTCACAGGGCTTAGCAACTTGCCCTAGGTCACACAGCGAACACATAACTACAGAAACATCATCTGAACCCAGTTCCATTTGGGTTAAAAAGCCTGAGCTTTTTAAGCACTAGACTTTGCTATCACAAGGTAGTAGAAACTGAAAATACCTCAAAAGTGAAAATGTTAATAAAATGCAGCTTTTTCATTTGGGGAGTAGATTTAGAATCATCAGCTCAAACCCCAATTGAAATGGGCTTTGTTAGCACTTTCAGAACAAAAACCTACCCTTTACTTTCATGTTAGTTGGCTATTGAACAGTGATCAACAAACGCTGGGCAGCTAGCTCCCACTCCAGTCTCCTGGTAAGTGTTCCAAACAGGTGATACCCAACGTGGCCCCCTCACTCTCAGGCTGTTCCCACCTTCTTATTCACTAAGAACTGGAAACTAAGGAATCTAATTTCTAATTTAGTTCTTCACTTACTCGTCATGAGAGGTTGAACAAGTCATTTACTATTCCTGACCTTTCTGCTCATTTTTTACACAAAATAATGAGATGAGATCATCTTGACTAGATGTAAGAATCAGGGTAGCATTTAGGAAAATTTCAAGTTCGGAAAATATTCAGGGAGTAGTATTGACTTAGAGTTTCCCTCGCATGGTGAATGGATGGATTCCTCCAAAAACTTAGGTAGCCTCGTGGTAGTATTTTAAAATCATATTTTTTTTTTTTGTCGCATTAATTATCTCTATTTTTTAAACTTTCTACATTAGCTATGCATTACTTTCACAGAAACATAATTTTCTGATGAGTAAGAAAATCAATGAAAAATGACTCCAGGCAAAGCTAAATTCAGCTTTGGGATATTCATCACCAAAAGGAGATTCTTTTGGTCTAGACTTGGTAATTTGTGGTAGGCTGAAGGATGATACACACCCCCAAATACGCCCATATCCTGATCCTTGGAACTTTAAATGTTATTTTATATGGCAAACAGAAGTTACTGAAGTGACTAAGGATCTGGAGAGGGAGAGATTTTCCTGCATTATCTAGACTGGCCCAAAATAATCCCAAAAGCCCTTATCAGATGGATACAGGAGTCAAAGTTAAAGACAAAAGATAATGTGCTGATGGAAGCAAAGGTAAGAGTAATTCTTTGAAGATGAGGAAGAGGCCACAAGTCAAGAAATGTAAGTGGCTATTAGAAGCTGAAAAAGGCTTAAAAACACATTCTCCTTCTCAGAATCTCCAGAAAGAACCCCCTTTTGCTCAGTGAAACTGATTTTGGCCTTCTGACTTCCAGCACAGTGAGAGAGCAAATGTTATTTTTTTAAAAAATGCTTATTTTATTTTAAAATATATGTTTATTTTTAAACTAATGTTATTTAAGCTGCCACATTTATGGTAATTTGGTATGGCTGACACAAAAACGAATACATCGTTCTAGAAGAAAAGATGAACCAAAAAAAGATTTACTGTTTTCCAAATCCAGTAAAGAAGTCTGAGACCTTAGTTTATATAAGGGATGAAATGGGGATAAAAATTGGCAGTTTTCCTTCTCTTGGCAAGGTGACATGAGGAGGAAATGGCCCAAAGTGAATCCAGAGAAATCTTGATGAGATATAAAAAGAAATTTGCTACCAGTCAGTGTTGGTAAGAGCTAGAATACATTTCCAATGGTGATTGTGCAGAAATCCCTTAATTGGCTTCCTGAAGAAGAGTTCTGGCAACGATTAGACATGAATTTAATTAGATTTGCTGAAAAGCAAAATGATGCCCTTGGACACACCGTGCAGTCAGAAGAGGCTACAAGCACTGGACGTCTGTTTTGGAGGGCCAGGGAGCCAGGGGGCCTGCGTTTGAGTTGGTGAGTTTCTAGCACAGGAATGGAATTCGTGGAGTGGAAGAGAGCCAACATGGCTGGCTTCTGCATGTGGACAGAAGCATCAGCCCTGAGTAAATGAACCACCCACCAGGATCAGGAGGAATTTAGGAGGGTTTGGACAGACAACCATCCATCTATGTTTCAAAACCAAGTAGTCCAGTGTGAGACCAGAAATAATTTCATAATCAGGAGCACAGACTTCCAGGTCAGACAGTCCTGAATCTGAATCTCGATTCTGCCACTTACTGTGACCTTAAGCAAGTTAATATCCAAGACCCTCAATTTCCTCCCCAGCAAATACTAAGTGTTTATCCTATTTGGCTATTGTGAGAATTAAATGATTCATCACACGTAAAGTAGAATGCTTAGAAAATAGTAAGCATTCATTAAAGAATTAGTTATTATTTCTAGCAGTGCAGTCAGGCCTAGCTGCGACTTAGAGTAAGGTAATCAGATAAGAGTAGAAAGAGTGGAACATTAAAGACCCAGAGAGGCAGAGGAATCCAAAAAGCAAAAAGAACCAGGAAGCACACAGGTGAGCAGTGACAAACCTGCAGCATCGATATTCTAAGCACTAGAGTCCCGTAAGGACCAGCATTCGAGGCACTTTACAATACCCTTAGCTTGGAAGGACAAGGTAGGGATCTAGATATAACTTGCTTAAGATAGGAAGTAGACCCAGTATGGAACTGAGGCTGTTCTGAGGGCTTCTCAGGGTTTCTCATTCTGCCTTGAACTCCTTACCAAGGATGGCAAATGCCTGATTTTTATGCTATCATTTCTTCTCCTCCGGTACTCATTCCTTTAACAAGAATTTATGTGCTATGTGCAGGACACGTCTAGGTGCTGGGACCTAGCAGTAAATGAAACAGACATCAACCAATCCCTGCCCTAATAGATTCTATAATCTAATACTCATGGCAAACATCACTAATCAATGAATGGCAAACTTTCCTACTGAGCTCCAAAGCCTCTTCAAGTCCTGTTCAATGCAATTCAGTTCTCCAAAGAGCCACTGCCAATCAATTAGAGTTGGTACTTAAGAAGAAAACTCACTTGCATTACTGCTTTGAGCTTCTGTGATTGCTGAATAGACATATTGATCCCTTCACAGGAGTGTGTCATTGTTTGCCGCACAGCCTGGTGCTAACAAAGAAATCAGACACCAAAAGTAGCAACAGCCAATGTCGACATTTAGAATCTGATGAAATGATTGTTTTGACGACTAGCACTGAAATGGTCTTGCATATTTCACTGAAGAATCCAGTTACTACACTGATCTAGACGGAACTGATAGAGATTACATGTCATAATCCCAATTTCATTTATTATACTGATGATTTTCTCTCATTTTATAGCTCTAAACCCAGCCTTTATCCACTATTTCTCCTTCTCCCAAAATAAACACACACACACACACACAAACACACACACACACACACACACACACACACACAAGACTCAGCAATGAGACAGAGAGAATGGTGAACACATGCACAGCTGGTGGCCATACAAAATGGTGGGAAATGAACCATCATATGGTGGGGTCTGTGGGTCTACTTTCCAGGCTCAGCTCTTTCATTGACTCATTATATGGCTTTTAGGACCTGTTTTGCTCATCTGAAAAATAGGAATAACAAAATTCGTATCATGACAACTTCACAGCTTACCTCACACAGTTCTTTTGAGGCACATACGATAGTGTGTTACAAATCAGAGTTCTAATGGCTTTCATGTCACCCAGGCACTAGGAGTAAGTAAGATACCTGCTACCTCTTCACTAAGCCAGAGGGACCACTTCAACAGTCACCAACCAGGTGGCTGCCAGAGTATTTCCAGCAGAGAACCCACTAAGGATCTGCTTGCCTTATGGCATCAGAGAGAAAGGACTGGACCAGACAAAACGCATTTCACCATCCCTTTAGTCTGACCTAGAAAGCAGACAATTAAACTATAGAAAAGTAAAAAAGCAACATGGTCACTGGATGGCATTCCAGGGGAAGAAAATTTGTGACCCTATGACTCCACTTCTTAGAAAAACTAGCTCTCAAGTTCAACCCTCCTGACACCAAAATACATACTCCAGCCTCCCTGTCAGGATGTACTTCTGTTTCAGATATGAGGAAAATGAGTCTGGCCTGAGACCGGGGCCTCTAGATGCTCATCCGTGTCCAGACAAGCAGATCCACCATTTGACTTATCTTTCCCCTCTCAGTCTTACTAAGAAACTGTTTTCCAGTTAAGCTAGGAGGCAAAATAAAATAACAGAAAAATACAGTGACTACTAGCCATGAGTGGCTATTTAAATTTAAATTAATTTAAATTGAATAAAATTAGATATTTACTTTCTCAGTTGTATAGCTCTATATATAACTATGCCAAAACAATATTATATAAACATAAGTGAAAATTTAGAAGAAAATATCTACAAAATAGATTAGGAGAAAATTGTTAATACGCTTCATAAATTAATCTAAGTAGTGAATAAAGTGTCACAATAGATAATTCAAGGTAAATCAAAATGACAACAAAATGCATGAAATGATTCTCAAAACATCAATAATTTAAAAAATGAAAATAAAACAATGAAATAAATTAAATGAAACAAGTAAAAGTTGTTTTACCAGATGATGACATTTTTACAAAATACATATATATAAGTAATCATATATAAAATGTGAGATAAATTTATTATTTGAAAATTTTTTTAAAAACCAAAGGTTTAAAGTGTTATACAAATCTTCTTACATTCTTATTATTAATTGACATCATACTTTCAAGTGATGATCATGCTTTACTTTCCTCTATTTATCATCAGTATTATTTCTGTATTAAACCTCTTCTCTGCAGCAACTGAAATGAAGTATGCCCAAAGTAAGAAATTCCTTAAAAAGAATATGGGATGAATAGTTAACAGGTATGAATATTCTTCTCAATTAGTTATTTTCTTCCTTTTCTCTGAATGCTCACATCCCATCCAAGTTGCATATCTCTACTTGTCTATCAGAACATATTATTAATTAGTACTTGAACTTGCTTGAGAAAAAAGGTAAATTTATTGACTCATAAAACTGATGAGTTCAAAAATGGGTCTTATTTCAGGCTCAGCTGTACTCGAGGACTCAAACTACATCATCGGGGATTTGTCTCTCCTGAACTTTCATGTCCTGCTGTGCATGTTGGCATCATTTTCTCCAACAAAAACCACCCTGTACGCTCTCAAGAGAATGACCACCAAAGCCTTTTCCCACATCTCTGTTTAGTAATCCCAGTGGACGTGGAGATTTTTCTTTCCTAACTTCTTTAGATTAATTCTAGGAATAGAGTCTGATTGTTCCTATATGTCGTGCCCACCGAAGACCATTCAATTCCAGGCAAGACTGTCCCATCACACAACACCAAGGAACCATTTACAGTGGTGGCACTTGGAGCTACTCAAGCTGTGTTACATGGTGACTCTGTTCTCAAGAACAGGATCTCATGAATGGACCAGCCTGTATCACGTAGTATCCTTGTGGCCAGGAGGACAGGAACTGTTTCCAGAAGAAAGAGAATGAAGAAAAACATTCTGGAAAACCAAAATAAACCCACCTCAATATATCACCCCAGGGCAATAAAAAATGAAAATTCCACACCATCCTATGACCTTCCCGTGTACAAGGGTCGGGATGGGGAATAAGCACAGCAATCTTTAAACCCTCAGAAGAAATCAATATATATCTGCAAAGTATTGCAGTGAACAGGATCTCCTTTCCTACAAAGTAACAAGACCACACACACACACACACACACACACACACACACACACACACCAAAGCCTTCTACTGGTTTGCTATACAAATGACAAAGTCCAGCCTACCTCTTGAAATACAGATAGCCTCTGCTTCAGAAGCCACTTTCGGTCCAGAGAACATTTTCTAAAGAGCTAAAATTCTAGAAATAAGGCTCACATTTGCAGCATCTCATCTTTTCCAATTCTCAACTCTGCTGGATCCTGGTTTCAGGATGTGCCCTTGAGAGCCTCCGAATGAACCCATGCCACCAGCTCAAGTGGAGTGTCAAGGAGGAAGCCGGGAACACACAGGCCACCTCGGTGCAAGCAACTCTCTCTGACCTACACAACCAGCTTCTCACACACCCCTTAGTTCACCCACAGAGCTGCCAGAAGAATGCTCTAGCCAGGCTGGGGCTGGCCCCTCATTTGCTTTTCATCGCCTGCAGCCCATCTCTTTGTAGTTAAATGGTGTCTGTTCCTCCCTGCTCTTTGCTAGTCCTTTTGCAAAGAAACATCTGAGGCACTTTTTTTTTAAATGCAGATTCTTGGATCTCCTCTCAGGTTTTATGATACAAATATCTGGAGAAGGAGGCTTGTGAATCAGTGTTTATTTTTAGTCCCCTAAATTGATTTTTGATGTCAAGGTTGAGAACTGCTGTAATCACACCTTTGCTGGTCCTGTTTGAGACTCAGGCATTACAAACAGAAAATAAAATCTCAGAGCAACGCTAAACCAGATCTCCTCATGCTGATTTATCTTACTATTTTCTGCTCAGGACCATTTATACTCTTAAAATTATTGAGGACAACAAAGAGCCTTTGTTTATATAGGTTATATCTATGGATGTTGAACATATTAGCAATAAAAATGGAGAAACTTTAAAATATTTAATAAAGTCTTTACATGTTAACATAAATAATATATTTTTATTAAAAAATAACTATTTGCAGAATTAAAAAAAAATGGTGAGAAGAGTGACATTTGACATTTTTTAAATCTCTTTAATTTATAGGGTTTAATAGAAGAAAGAAAAAGTTGGGATCTCATTTTTGCTTTTGCATTTAATCTGTTGCTTTATCACACATTATGTTGTCTCCAGAAAATTCTGCCAGACACTCATGAGAGTATGAGAACAAGAAAAACAAATAACATCTTAGTATTACTAGGAAAATGATTTTGAACTTACAGAGAACCCTGTGAAAAGGTCTTCAAGGTTCCCAAGTAATCCCCAGACCATATTCTGAGGACTCCTGTTCTAGTCCATCCCTCATTCTGCTTTCCCTCTGCCTTCACATCCGTGCTCACTTCTCTCATTTCACTGTCTGTATATTTTGATGCCTTTTTGATTTCTACAAATGTTCCGCTTGTTTCCCTAATCTCACATGTGAGTGTGTGTGCGTGTACACGTGTGCACATGTAAGAATCATTAGCTGTAAGAATCAGAAATCCTCTCAAGCCAGGTTACACCAAGGGAGACTTATGGGAAAGATACAAGGCTATCTCTCAAAACTTCACGTGGGCGGTGCAGATGGGATCATAAGCCAGAGTTGTTGGTACACTGGGTGTCCCGTGCAGGCTATGTGGTTTCACATAGAACAGGATGTGTGTGATGAAGAGGTAATGGGCATCCTCAAGACAGGCTGCCAGCACTGTTCAGTAGAAATATAACGTGAGCCAGGTATATAACTTAGAAATTTTTCACAGTCACTTTTAAAAAGTAAAAATAAACTAGTGAAATTAATGTTAACATATTTCAACATGTAATCAGTATAAAAGGACAATTGTAAGAAATATTTACATTCTATTTTTTACTATAGTCTTCCAGATCAGTGCATATAAGATACATGTTAACTGGTACACTAAATTTTCATCAGAAATACTTGATTTGTATCTAGAATTCATAAAATTTATAACTGAGAAAGCAAATACATGTACCCGGTTATTCCAAATGTACTTAGGACTTGTCTAGTAGCTGGATCAAATGTCAAGTTTTAAATTTTAATTATAATTAAATTAAATTAAATTAAATTAGGTTAAAAATTAAGTTCTTTGACTGCATTGGCCACATTTCAAGTGCTCAGGAGCCATGAATGACTAGGAACTACATTTCAGGCACAGCAGGTCAAGACTGAGCCAAAATCTGCTCTCTTGAACTCCCAGTGTCTCCCACAGCACCAGCAAAGAACTGCCTACCAGGGCTGCCCAAAAAGCCTTGTTGCAGGAATTGCTCAAACCTCATTGCTCAAGGACCCTAAGCAGTTTCAAGTAGATGTTTTTCTTTAACAGATGGCATTAAATGCTTTAAAAAAAAACCTTGTTACTTAAAGAAATCCTATAATGATGTAAGTCTATAAAATAAATCACTTTTTGGTCATTTGTGTTTAAAAAAAAAAAAGATTTTTTTTAATATCAGGTTTATTTTAAGTGAGGCACAGACATACAGAAAACCAACTGAAGGCCATTCAGCAAATGAACACCCTGAGAAGCCATAAGTCACATCCTCCACTCTAATGAAGCTGAAGTGACTTCTGCAGAAGTGCTCGACCATATAAAACAAAAAAGTGCGAAGTCTGGTTCTGTTTGACTGCTACTGGCTGCTTTTAAGCATGCAGGTCCTCTGGACCACTGTGAGTGGTGCTGGGAATCAGGAACAAAGGTTGGTAAGTGAGCTAACAGCCTTGAGCTCTTTCCAACAGATGGCACTGTTATCAAAAGGTCTATTCTGTGCTTCCACAAATCGAGTTTCCACAGTGATTTCTGAAACCTGAAGCCTTTACATCTGCACATTATATTCAAAAGCTGGCCCTTGCATACATAGCCCATTTGACTGAACTGAATTATTTAAAGCTTCCCTCTGTTCAATCAAATAAGCATTTAAACATTTAGTGCTAGCCAAACAAGCTCTTCATTTGTTCATTCACTTATTCCTTCATACCAAAATCTCCTTGAGTGCTATCAAGTATCAGGTACCGCAACAGGGAGCTAGAAACACAAGGAAAAATAAGAAGAGATCCTGCTCATAAGGAAGCCACAGCCAGTTAAGTCAGATGTTCACGTAAATGCAAAATAGTGAGATTTGGTATTGGATAAATGAGATAAAATTCTGTGTCAGGAGAATGGAAAAGAGAATTGAGGAAGGTTTTTTTTGGCACAGCAATACAATTGAGATGGGTGTAGAAAGCTGAATAGCTGTAACCCTCCACCCCCCACCCCAAAAAAAAGTGAAGAGGAAGGAGAGAAATGGAAATTCCTAAGATGGGAACAAGAAATACTTTACAGCCTCTTATGTGGTCTCTCCACTTCCATTCTGGCCCCATGATGGCCTATAGAGAAGTCAATATCACCTATGACTCTGTCCCCTTGCCCTGCTTCATGTCTCCACACTGCACTCAGGACTGTGACATTACAGCACACAGTTAGCTATTTGCCTATGTATTTTCTGACTTCCCCACTGCAATGTAAGCACCATCGGGGCAGGGGTGTGATTTGTTTTGTTCACAGCTATGTCACCAAAGCCTAGAACAGTCCTGGCACGCGGTGAGCTCCCCAAAGGGATCTGCAGAATAAACAAAGAATTGAATGAAGCAGGAAAACGGGCATATTACAAACAGCTGCAAGTATCCAGCATGGTTAGTACATAGAGGTCGGAGAGTGGGGAGGCAGGAGAAGCTAGAAATAGACAGGTGCTCAGTGACAAGGTCACAAAGGACCTTGAACTCCTGGCTAAGGGTTGAGCTATATTCTGAAGACAATGAGGAGTCAATGAAGCTTCTTAAGGAAGAGAATGACACAATCAGATCTGCAAGTATAAAAGATGAGTCAGGCCTCCATGGTAGACAGCATGGAGGGGGCAGCATACAAAATATTAGGATACTTTAGCAATCACCTCAGTTTCCTCATCTGTAAAATGGAGATGACAACTTCATCTTAGTCATAGGCTGAAGCGATGACTAGGGGAGTTAACAAACACAAAACACTTAGCATAGTACCTGGCAATAGGAAGCTCTCAATAAACATTATCCGTTACCATCGACATTATGGAAGCTTAAAGGATGATGTCCACACTTTTGCTCAGGTGACTGAGTACTTGGAGGGCAGTGCTTTTTATCTTGATAGGATCTATAGAAGGTAGAACCATTTCTGAGAGCAGAGAATAAAATCTATTTTGGGCAAGTGCCATTTGAAATAGCAGTAGGATATGCAGGAGAGATCTGTGGTAGGCAATCTGATATAAAGGCCTAAAGCTCAGAAGGAAAGTTTAAACCAAAGATAAAGCTTCAGAGGCCTCCCTTACTTTACAAGCAATCACCTTAGTCCCTTGTAAGCAAACCCCAAATTCAAAGTGCTCAAAGTAAACTCACCAGAGTAAAAAGCCCCAATGAGAAACCGTCTTATGGAGCTGAAAAGCCGTATTCTATTACAAGAATTGACCCTAATTCTGAGCCTCTCAGTAACTCCTACAAACGTCCACATAGTCCTCCTCTGCATTTCCCCTAGAAAGCAAGAGAGCTCCAAGCCTTTACAGCTTTTTCCATTTGCTTCTCCAAGGCCTTCTCCAATATCCTATTTTCTAATATGCCCCTACATGAAAAGGCTGAATAAGTCCCAAAAGTCTAACTGTTACAGTGGAGAGACCTCTGAGCTTTGAAGGCACTTTTTTTTTCTGAGTGAATTTTAAACTTGCAATGTTCCACTCCCTACCCCTGCTTCAAGAATCTGAGAATATAGATGTGAATGAAGTATGGTACATGACGCTGGGGAATGTGACTCTATCTTGTTCCCTGGGACTAGAGATTTAAGAAGGCCAGTAAGGATAGAGATGGAAGTGTCTCTGCAGCTGGTGCAGAAAAAAAAGTCTCTATGTTCACTAACAATTGATTTTATGCCATTGAAAGGACAATGGAACTAGACTTATGCATGCACGCATGCATGTATACACGCATTCATTCATTCACTGGACAAGTAGCTGTTGAGTACCTGAAATATCAGCTAGAACTGTTTTCCTGCACAGGAAGCAACAGTGAACAAAATAGATGTGTTCTCTCATGGAAATCCTTATCTTGTTTCCTATTTCTCAGAATTTTTGCAGATATCTGAAATGTAAGACAAATCTTAATTTTTATTCATTCATTCAACACAAGTTTATTGAGGGTGTTGTGCTGACCTCTAGGGTTACAATGTTGACTAAAATTGGACAGTTACAATTCAGTTTAAATGTCATGGTGAGGCAAATACAGTGTTCCAGCAGAGGCTATAGAAAGAGCTCTATTATGGAATAAGCTTGTTCATAAACTCTTTGGCATTGCCTCACTCACTCCATTGAGAGAAGACATCTGTGTCCCTACTTCTTTAATCTGACCTGGTTCTCAGAGTGTGCTGACTAGTAGAATATGGCAGAAGTGATGCTCCACTCAGGCTTTAAAGAAGTAGCAGAATCCTCTCCTAGAAGCCAGCTGCCATGACATGGGTCTGACTGTCCTGAGATTGCTAGGCTGGGAGTCTCAAGCTATCTGTGTAGAGAGGTTATGGAGAGAAAGAGGCCCATCCCAGCCAGGCAACAGTACTTGAGTGAAAAAGCCACCTTGGATATTACGTGTTGGATGGTATAGATATTTATATCACCATAAAATTCATATGTCAAAATTCTAATGCCCAATGTGATAGTATTAAGAGATGGGACCTTTAGCAAGCACTCAAGTCATGAGGGTGAAGCCCTCCAGCATGAAATTAGTGTTTTTATAAAAGAGACCCCACAGTGATCTCTGACCAATTCCACCAATTCAGGACAAGAAGTCACCAGTTATGACCCATGAAGAGGACCCTCTCTGGACCACGCTGAAACTTCCAGCCTATAAAACTGTGAAAAATAATTCCCTGTCTATAAACTACTCAATCTGTAGTATTTTGCTATTTCACCCCAACTGAACTAAGACAGATGGGGAAATTCTTTCTAAAAAGGTGCATCTACTTTGAGACCCAAAGGATGATAAGAATTTTGGCATACAAAGAACGAGGAGAAGAGCATTCCAGGCAATGGAAAGGGATGTTCAAAGATCCAGAGTTGGGGAAGTTCTTGGGGTGTTCATGGAGCTCAGATTCAGTCCATGTGAAAGGAACATGAGGAACAAGGAAGAGAGGTGAAGATTAGATTGGCAAGAGGCCAGGGACAGAGCAAGAAGGCCTTGTTAGCTACTGCAAGGTGTTTGAATTGTGTTCTAAGTACAATGGGAAGACTTTAAACAATTTTAAACACAAAAGAATCATGATCCATATTAAAATCTTACCAGGATCCTTGTTGCTACAAGGCCAGCTCCATGAGTAGCAGTTCCATGACTTTGATCACTGCTAGAATTCATAACTCAGAATAGTAGCTGGCATATAGAAGGTGTTCCAAAAAATAAAAAAATTAAATGAATGACTTAATAAGAATGTATCAGAAAAGGATAAGAGTGAACAAAGGGAAACCAGTAAGGAATCCATAGCAATAATCCAGATGAAAGACAGCAGGTGTGGCTGGAAGCAGAAAGCAGAAGAAAGTGCTGAGAAATAGCCAGAGGTAGAAGAGATAAGACTCAAGTTGCTTCTGAGATGTATCAATGTATATGATCCCTGAGCATCTAATTTTTCACCTGTAAAACCTCAATATAAAAATCTCTAATTTGCATGGGTGGTTTAAGAATCTCATGAGAAAACACAAGGAAAGCATGTTGCCAAACTGTTTATAGCTAACTCATGTAAGGAGGCATTACTGTTACATTGCATTCTTTCTCTGTGACCCAATGGATTAGTTAGAAGCAACGCTAGTGGATTTTACAGCATCTCCTAATTTTCTAGGGTCCTGAGTACAGAAGTCCAATCCCTCTGAGGCTGGCACCATGATTTCATGAGCCATTCTACCTCCTGAAGCTCCTTACCAAGGTCCTAGGAAGCTAGACGTCTCCCTCTGCACCAGGAGAGCAGTTCTCAGAAGAACACACATCAGAAGCTCCTGGAGGGCTTGTTAAAAGGCTGGTTGCTAAGCTCTACCCTCAGAGCTTCTCTTTGCAGTTCTAACAAGTGCCCAGGTGAAGCTGACTCTGCTAATCTGGGGTCATCTTTAGATGAGCATGCACTCAACTTCCTTTTCTGATTGAGGTTGGTGGGGGGCGGGGTGATCTTCTATACTTCTCAGATGACACTCCCAGGAAAATTTAAGAACAAGAAAATTTTTCCTCCAGTTTCTTAATATGAGATCTAGTTGTTCCTGTTTTAATTAACTGACAGGTTTTAAAAGCATGGAGCCAAGGTGCCTGGTTTCAAAACTGTGTGAGAACTGCATGACCCAGGCCTAGTACATACCTCCTAGGATCAACATGAGGATTCAGAGTTAACACACACGAAGCACTTAGAGCTATAGCTGGCAAAGAGTAAGCACTTGATAAATGCTAGCTGTTAGCATTATTATTCCAAAGCATGACTCAGGTAATTGGTTATTTTATGGTTTTCACATAAAAAGCAGTAGAAAGTTCAGCTTCAAATTTGTAACCCACCTCTGAGGGAAAAAAAAGAAAAAGTATAAGACTGCACAACAAGCATTCTGGGAACAAACCTCACTCCCGATTTCATCTAGCTTTTTAACCTACATTTTTCTAAAGACTCAATTCCTTCACTTCACTGTCACTTATTTTATCACGTTGAACTGCTACATGAATCTCTGTATGCCACTCTACATCCTTTCTTGAACAAGGTGGATCTTATGTACAAATAAGTAGTTCTCCTTTCATTTAAGCAGCCTCTCCATAAATAATCAAGGTATTTCAGGCTCAAGATCCCACATCTCAACTTTCTCAGGAATCTGGTCATTACAATTTTACATTTTCAAGCATCTTAAGCACACAGTAATTACAGTAAACCATATATGAGAGCCATATAGAAGAATACCGTTGTTTTACACCTGTCCTCCCAACTTTCTGTCCTTTTGACTCATGGAATGATATAGAGTACGTTCTATAAAATCAAGCCGCTGTCCGACTTTTGCTGCCTTTCTCTTTTATAGATATTATTGACCTTCCACTGGTAGAACAGTCTTTCAATTGTTTTTGTGGCATTCACTCATTCAAGAAGCAGTTATTGAGTGCCTAATATATGTCACACACTGTGCAGGGAATTAGCAGGCGACAGTGCTCAAAACACTATCTGTCCTCCAGGAAATGAGAATCTAGCGAGCAGGTCCATAAATTGGCAGGTTATTACCATACTGCAAGGTGCATGTTATGAATAATAAAAGTCGACAACATTTATTGGACATCTGCTACATGCCAGGCACTGTTCTGTGCATTACACATGAATGATCTCTTTTATCCTCACACCGGCCCTATGAGGCAGGCACCACCACTGCCCTCACTTTGTAGTTGAGGAAACCGAAGCGCCGAGATTGCAAGGTCATACTGTAAGAGGCAGAATCAGACTTCAAACTCGGGCAGTCTAACTGCAGGGCCTGCAACCTGAATCTCTCGATTAGGCTGCTCTTCTGCAACGTAACACGCAGGAGTGTTGGAGGAGTAAAAGTTTGTGGGATCTCAGGACCCAGTAATGCCAAAAAAAAAAAGTAACAGAAAAATAATTATTGAGAATTGAGAAGGGCAGGACCTCTGGCAAAGCAGAGTAGGCAGCAGAATTAGGTAGCAGTCCATGACACAGAACCATGGGTGGAGGGAAGGCTGAATAAGCGGCCTGCAGTAATGACCCGTAGAGTTGATGGAGGGTAGCCACTGTAGCAAATTGCAGAGCCAGCCCCCAGGGGACCAGCACACCCCACATAGGTAGCAGTTTTTTATAAGGACCCAAATCAGCACTTTCCATGAAGTTTGTCAACAGAGCAAAGACTGTAAGACCTAAGGCCTAAAGAGGCACTCACCTCCAGCCTTCACACGTGAAAGCAGAGAATAATTTTGCAGCAGGGGTTGTCTGAGACTTCTGCGTCTACGTGTGTTCTAGTTGCAACATGCAGGATTTCTTCATTGTCTTCCAAGTCCAGATGAGGGTCCTGTTCCAGTTTCCTATTGCTACATAACATACTGCCCCAAAACTAAGTAGTACAATAGCTATCATATTATGAAGCTCACAATTTTGCTAATTAGGCTTTGTGCACTCCAGAACGAAAATGGTGATGAGACGGCTCACATGACTCAAGATGGCTGGGATCACCTGCCAGGGGCCACCTGTCTGAGACCTCGGTTCTGGATTCCATTTGAATTCCTAGGTTCTTCTATAGGTTATACAAGGTGGGATTCTTCACTCAGATGTTGGTAGCTGGCTGGAATGGCTTAATAACCAGTTCTCCCTGGGCCTCTCTCTCCCCACAGCCTCTCTGCACAGCTAGCCTCGGCCTCCTCACAACATACCAGTCTCAGAACAGTCAGACCCATTACAGGGCAGATGATTTCCCCTAGAACAAGCATTCCAAGAGAGGATTCTGTTGCTTCTTTAAAGCTGGGGTGAGGTATCATATCTGCCATCTTCTGTAGGTCAATATGGTCTCAGAACCAAACCAGATTCAAGGGGAGGGGACATACACATTTCCTCTCAAAGAATTTGTAGACAAGCTTATTCCATCATGGGGCCCTTCCTACAGCCTCCCATGGTATATTGTCCTTGCCTCATCATCACATTTAAATTGAATTGTAACTGCACAATCTTAGTCAACATTGTAACCCCAGCATAACACTATTAATAAATCTCTAACTTTCAGTAGAGTGCTAAGGGACAGCTATGGCCTGAGGTGGTCTGGGTAAGTTCGGTGGCTTATTTCCTTATTCACTGAGCTATCACTAACCACTTGTTATGCATTACAGACTGTGTGATGACCTGGATATGATTAAGAGCATCTCTTGTCTTCACAGAATGGACGCTCCAGTATAGAAAATGTGAATGTGACGTTAACATCTCACATTCTTTGGATGCTTACTATGAGGCCATTTACATGTCTCATTTTATTGGCAACCCTATAAGAGACAAACTCTTCTTAAACTCATCCTCTAAGCAAAAAAGTTGAGGCTTAAAAAGCCTAAGTCAAAATGTCACAAACCCAAGACTCTTAACTTCTATGACATCTTGCTTCCTGCTGAAGAATGTAAGCTGTTCATGACTTACAGGCACCTGGGGTGTGAGGGCTGAATTGTAAATTAGAATGTCAGAAGCCACAAAGGGAGTAGAAACAACTGAAACCATAAAGCAATTTGGAACAATATTGAAATCTTATGCAAAGCCTTTCCACTGCTTGGGATTTGGTAGTTATAAGGCAGAACTATTTATTTTGTTGTCCAACAAATCTGCAGATAACTGCTCGATTCCTTCTGTTAGGAAACAGAGGTCTATTAAGACATCCCGACGATCTCCCATGTCCTCCCATGGTTTGTAAAACTTAGATAATTTGGATATTCAAAAGCCTGATGCAGGTCTTAACTGTAGAGGGCCTGAGGCAGTAGGAATCTGGAGCTACTATTTGCCTTGGTTGTCAGGAGTTTTGACATAAAATTTGTCCCCCTACGAGGGAAGAGGGGTTCTTAATGGGGAGAAGAGACTTCTGTTACTGCTGTAAACCTGGATGCAAAACTTGAGACATCACAGTGCTCTCTCTCCCCTGGAGGCTCCTGACATTCCAATGATAATAAAATTGCTAGTGATTATATATTGGCTTTTTCTTTGTATTTTTGTAGGTTACTCTGGAAACTCCTGCAGGCGAGTAAGGAGGAAGGTTCTTGGGATTGTAGGAATAATCATGAGTAAGTTCCAACTCTGAGAAAACTCAGTGACCCAGCACAGCTACTAGACTCCTTTGTTGCTTCTTGAGGCTCCTACACCATCAAATTCTCAGGACTGTCTTTGTAACCCAGGACACACAGCATCCTGGGGCCTCTCCTGACTGAGCATCTCCTCTGACTCCCCATTACCAAATCAAGGACCTTTGAGACAAAAAATTTGGTACAAGAGACCCAAATGCCCTATTTTTCTGCCAAACACCTTATCCCCTGGTTCTAACCTCTAAGAGCTGGATCTTGCCCCACTTTACCAATCTCCAGTGCTGAAAGACCCACCCCCTGGTCCTATTTGTTCATTTTTTAATTGATGGCATCCTGGAATATCACTGTTTAGACTGGTCTTCCAATGTCAAACACCATCTGAACCATGCCAACCATGGCCACAGCCTTCACACCTTGAGCCCTGTTCCTGCTCTGTGTGACCTTGGTGGAGAGTTCTGTAAGATTCCAGTAAGCAGATATGCCCAGACAGAACCACTTCTTTCTCTCCTGGGTTCCTGATTACTCATCCTTCTTTCTTTCCCATTTCATCCTCATATGCCTACTGCTGATTATATTAGTCCCTATTTAGTGAATGTTTGACATTTTAATTAGAATTCAAAGCAGCATCTTTGCTATGGACTGAATTGTGGCCCCTCCATCACTAATCATACTCAAAGTTCATTCATATTTTAAAATCTTAGCCTCCAATATGACTGTATTTAGAGACAGAACTTTTTGGAGCTAATTAAGGTTAAACAAGGTCATAAGAGTGGGGTCCTAATGCAATTGAATTGGTGGCCTTATAAGAAAGAATTCTCTCTCTCTTTCTGTGTGTGTGTGTGTGTGTGTGTGTGTGTGTGTGTGTCTGTCTGTCTGTCTGTCTGTCTCTCTCCACCCACCTTCCTCTTTCCTTGCCTCCATGCACACATGTTAAGGCCATGTTAAGGTGAGCACACAGAGAGTAAGTAACTATCTGTAAACCCAGAAGAGAGCTCTCATTAGAACCCAACCACACTGGCACACTGATCTCAGACTTCCAACCTCCAGAACTAGGAGAAATAAATTCTGTGGTTTAAGCCATCCAGTCCAAGATATTCTGCTATGTAGCCCAAGACAACTAAGACAATCTTATACTAAATTCTAAATTATAATAAAGTAGGCCATCAAAATATACCATGATGAATATTATGATTGGTGTGGACATTGGACCCAGCCTTGAGGGTAGGAAATTTTCCCAGAAGAAATTATGTCTAAAGGTGACTCTCACAGGATAAAAGGGATGGAATATATCTTTAAAGGAGAAGTGACCATGCGCAAAACACAGAAGATAAAAGAGACCATTGTTCCACTGGGCACTGCAAGTATTTCAATAAGGTCCTGATGGGGAAGCAGGCCTGTCCCAAAAACAGCTGGGAGACCAGGGGAGTGGAAGAGGAGAAAAAGGAGAATAGCTGAGGCCAGAGAGGCCAGCTCGTGTGCCTTCCTGGGATGTACTCATAGTGCTCAAGTTTGGGGCTAACAGAGCACAGGGGCTGCCAAGGACCATAAAGAAGTGTACAAAATATAAACTCTTGCCCGTCTGTATGCCACACTTTGTCACCTAGACCCCAAAAAAGCTCTTCTTAAACAGTTCTGTCAACTGTTGACCAAACTCCTTTGATGAGATCTCTCACAAAAAAAAACAAAAAAAAAAACAGGTCAGTTTTCACTCTACTCCTCTAACCAAAGGAATTAAAGCCAATCCAAGGAGCCCAAAGGAAACTGGCAGTAAACATCACTATATCTTTCACTTTCCCCTGTTCCTATCTCCAACCACATTCTTCCTTCCTTTCTCATACCTCACCTGCCAGTCTGTGCAAACCTGGAAACAGAAATAAATACCTACAGAGAAAGGTGGTGTTCCCTGCACCAGTGTCCACACACCTTCCATGGACAGTGCCAGGAGGTGGATTTTCACCAAATTCTTAATGAAATAAGGAAAGAAAGAAAGAAAGAAAGAAAGAAAGAAAAAAAGAAAGAAAGAAAGAAAGGAAGGAAGGAAGGAAGGAAGGAAGGAAGGAAGGAAGGAAGGAAGGAAAGAAAAGAGAAGAGAAGAGAAGAGAAGAGAAGAGAAGAGAAGAGAAGAAAAGAAGGAAGGAAGGAAGGAAGGAAGGAAGGAAGGAAGGAAGGAAGGAAGGAAGGAAGGAAGGAAGGAAGGAAAGGAAGGAAGGAAGAAAATTGTAATAAATTTTTATAAAATTAAATCTGCCCCATTTAAATCTAGTTTTGAGATGTTCTGATTAGCTAGTATAACAAATATCAAATATCCTGATGGTTTAAAATAATAAAAGTATACTTCTTACTATGCCAGTAATTAAGCTTTTGACTCTTCTGAAAACACACCTTCCCCTATTTAGCTTTACAATCCTGGGCTGGAATTCAGCAAACCACATTACGCTGTGATAGCTTTTTCTGGAAGCTTCTACCAGTAGTGGGGGCTGGAACAAGCTTGCAAGGCTGGAGGAGCCAGGGATGTGCTCTTGCAGGGGCTTGTTTGGGGTTTGTGTTTGGGGGGACTGTTTTGTCTTACCTATCAATATCACCTGAGCACCACTTTCTTACCTGACAGCAGCAACTGATTCTAGAAGCAGTTGGCTCCACTTTCCAGTTTTTTCCCTCGTTCCCAGAATGAGCCTCATCATGCTCCCCAAGATACCGGCACTGCAGGGCTTCCCAATGTCCCCACTTCAGGGATCGGAGTTTCAGCTCAGCACCTGCCCTGCTCACTCACAGTCCACTGAGAATGTTCTGGGTCGGCCCTGGCCATTCGGGCACTTGGACTCTCATCACGCTGTGACTCAGCCACCAGTAAGGCCTCTGGTCCTCTGGAGGATTTTCAGCATTTTTCCCACATGTGGGCAAGTAGGGAGAGGGGGATCATGGGAGGTTTTTAAGGGCTGGGACAGCATCCCTGTGGTCCATTTAACAGCAAGGAAGGCTGGGAACTGTAGTCCCAGCTGTGGCTTTTGTTGAACACTGAGCAGTCATTGCCACCATGTCCTTCCTATGCTACACTTAGGTATTAAAATGCACTTTCACAAATGAGAGGAATAGCCAATAGTAGGTTTCGTACTGGCAAAAAGACAGATGATTTGCCCCCAAAACTCCAGCACTCAGGAGACGAGCGAAATCCACAAGGCTGAGAACTACTGTTAGGTGCTAACACAGCTGGCCTCAGGTGCCTTCTTTATGCTCACATAAAGCGATATCTTGGATTTGTTTATGCTCATTTCTGATAGTCTTTTTCCCCCCTGCACACAGTGATGCATAAAGCTTCTGTCTCACTCTTATATGGAAAACCTATAATCATATGCCATTCTTGATTCCTAAAATCAGGGTTTTAATTATTTCCAGTGAACTAGCACATTAGAGACTCCAGATGAGTGTTGAAACTGGGACAGCATTGGCCAAATTTTTTGAGCTCCCCAGAAGAAATTTTCTAGTAAAAAGAAAAAAAAGGCAACCCAGAGTGGGGAATAGTTTCTAAGTCAGTTTTGACATATTCATTGCTACCATTTGTTAACCCTGCTCCCATGATAGTTGCCTAAGTAAATGTATTTACACTTGGCTCCTTCATTCATCTTTGCAAACTATGAAATATTTTGCATAAACCTCCACCTACCCATAAATTACTGTTGAATCCATATTAGGTAAGGTCACTGTAAAGATATAGGGCATCTGACTTTTAGAAGGCAAAGCTGACTATGAGACCCTCTTAGGATATCATCTTCTTGCCTGCAAAATAAAAACAAGTTTAGCCTTCAATGCTATTGCTATTTTTTTAATTGAATCAGAAGTTCTCAGGGTGAGTAGACAGAACCCTTGTAATTAGTGCAGGAAGAATTTTTTAAACCCAAGTCAGGACTGTGGGAGGTAAAGAGGCAATTAATAGTCTGTCTCTCTCTTATATTCACAACAAAAAACACTTAAAAGAAGAAACATATTGCCAGCAGGGTTTTGTAAAGACTACTGTTTTTTTTTTTTTTTCCTGTAACTCTTGCAAATCCAGGATGAGCTTGACTGTGACTGACTATTGCTAGAATATCTTAAGTTCCAACTGCCTCATGAACATCAAAACCAATACATTACAAACCTCCAGAAACTTATTCCTCTTCCTTTTTTCTGCTTATTCAAAGACATATTAACATCCACCAAGTCACTTCAGCTAGAAAACACAGAACTGTTCTTGGCAGCCTCCTATGTACTGTTTCTGTATGCATATCTATCATTGCATGCATGATGTTGTATTGCACGTATTGATTATTATACTTACATCCCCTTCCAGTTACTTAAACACAGGAACCACTTTGTGATTGTTTTTATAACTCTAGTGCTTAGCACAGTGCTGGCACAGAGTAAGCACTAAGTCAATGGATTTGAATTCTTCGTCTTCTCTAGCACTTTATTTCTGGTCACCACATCCTGCCCACTTTTTTCTCTGAAATGTCTCTTGAATCCATCCTCTCCCTCAAAATCTAGACCCTGTCACCCTCACTTGGACTACCCAGAATCTTCCAGAATGTTCTCTCTGACTCTAGGCTCATGCCTCCTCCATCTGCCCTCCACACAGGTGCCAAGTTACCTTTCTAAAATACAAGTCAAATCGGATTACCCTTTCGTCTAATGTCTTCAGTAGTTCCCAGCATCTGGAATACAGTCCACATTTCTCAGCATGATTCTCAACACAGCCTACCTGCCCAAGTTCATCTCCAGAGATAGGCCCCTGTGTGTCCAGAGCTCAAGCCGTTCCATACAACTGAATAATTAATCAAGAAATGTTCCTCTAGGCCTCTTTGGTTTGTTCTTTCTCCTTTCACTTGAAATGCCTTTTCCACTCTCCTCAGAAAACTCCTACTCATCCATCAACACTAAATTGTCACTTTGGTGAGGCCAAGTTCCCCAAATATTTGCTTATAGGCCTTGCTCTTCCTCTAAATTTTGTGCTTCTTAAGGACAGGGACTGTGTCTAATTTATTATTGTACATCTGGTGCCCAATTTGGTTTCTGACAGTCAGCATCTACAAATATTTGTTAAGAATAATTGGGAACCAGTACTTCGGATTCTTTGGTATTCTAAAATCCTAATTGGTACCTTCATTCTACAAAAGCTGGATTTCTGCTCTTGACTCCTGAAACCTGTGTTGTTTTAGTATAAATTGGAAACCCTCCAGCACTTCTACTCAAACTCACAACCATGATAATAACACTTTTTAAATAGCTAAAGAAAGTGAAAAACTGCTGGTGTTATAAACCTGAGACAAAGTCGTTTCTACATAATTCATTTAATATTGTAAAAAGTGAAGTAAATACTATGAACTGCCTTTAATTACGAAACTAAGGCCTAGCTAGTAAATGGTAAGGCCATGACAGGGACCTGTGCTCTCAACCGCTACAGAAACCACCTCAGAGATTTCATTAAATGCCAAATGAAATCAAGCAAGTGCAGTCCCCAACACAAAGACTGTAACATAGTAGTAAATCCTTAATAAACATTGGCTGTTACTATTCTCATTACCATTGGTTAGGAGGACAAGAGCAATCATTCAACTGAACTATAATCTAATCTAATCACCTGCCTACACCAAGCACCAAAATAGAATTGTTCACTTTTCTATGGCCTCAGAAGGCAAACAAAGGAGGAAAGGAGTGGCAACAAAATGAGAGTGTAGCTATGAAGGCAATTTACAAGTAAAAGGTACTCCAGAAAATGAACGGAGGCGTTGTGACAAAGGCAGGAATTTTTGGAAAAGCACCACATCACTTCCATTTAATTGTCCTATTCCTAGTGGGAGGACTGTTCATTTTTCTCCTTAACAATCACTAGGAGCCTATGGAAAAGTAAAAAGTGTCTTACATTGGATTTTCCCGTGGAGATAAATCACATGATAATTGTCTGTGTCTATGTGGGATCCAGCATGATATGGGGGTGTGGGGAGACCTCCTAAACCCATCCTCCTTCACTCTATCCCCATTAGACTCCTAGAGGACATTCTCTCTCCAAATTCAACTGCCATGTTTTACCATTTGGCCTATTTCCTCCCCTCCAGACACATGGATTCACTTTCCTCCTTTATGGTTTTACTGAAAGTAAAATATAACAACAACTGTCACTTAAAATAGCAAACTGGTTATTTTTCAATGAAAAGAACATGCTATTATAGGCACATTATATATGTCAAATGCACGTCCCCTCTGTGGAACGCTCTATAGCATGCTGTCCAATGATATTCTATAGCTTCACTGTCCAGTATGGCAGCTGCTGGCCACATGTACATAATGGGCTTTTGAAATATGCCTGTTACAACTGAGGAACTGAATAATTTATGTCATTTAATTTTAATAAATTTAAATAGCTACACATAGGAAGTGACTGCCATATTGAACAGAGCGCCTCCATACACTATCATCCACTACTACTAATCAGTATTGAAGGGATTCTAGGGTTCAGAATCTGATCCTCCAAGACAGTGAGAAAAGTAAACTTAGAAAAGCTCTTCCTCTGAAGCTGAGGTGACATATAGAGACAACCAAAACCAGATATTCTCAAAATTCCTTCCAGAAGAACTGGCTCTCCAGTTGGCCTTGGGCCACTTTACCAGTATTCAGTTCCAGCATGTGAAGCTATTACTCTTCTATCAGTTGTAAGTAAAGTCAGGCTGCTGGTGTTTAAGCAGCAGGAAAAGTCTGGAATTGACTGCTGTAATTGCAGCAAGTACTGAAAGAAGAAATTAAAAGTCAAGTATCACCAAAAGAAAAGCAGAATAATTTGTCTCTATTCGTACAGAAACATGTCCCCAGTCATGCATTGGACTGGGAACTGGAGTGATTTTCTGTCCTATGAAGATGAATTTGCTCAGGAGGAAGGGAAGGTGAAAGCTCTGCAAGATATGTGAAGAGCAAATGTGAAGGCTTTGCAAAGATGCAAGTGTGTGCAAAGAAATATGGGCCTCATATTTTGAGAACAATAGAAGCCATTGGACTATTCAAAGCAAGGAAGACATGTGATCAGTTCAGGTTTTGTAAAGATGGCTGTGGCTGCCGTGTGAAGAAAAGTTTGGAGTTGAGTGAGGGGTGTGAGAGACCATTTAGGAGGCCTTTGCCATCATTTTGGCAAAAAGTGATAGAAGTGAGGACTCTGAGAACAGTAGAGCTAAAGAGAAGCGGGTGGAGTCAACAAGTATTTAGGTGCAAAATTACCAGGGCTTCGTAATGGTTGGATAAGGGCATAGGGGGAGGATCCTGGTTTGCATAGCTAATGGAGGCAGGTGCTATGCCCTAAAGATAAAGATACCAGAAAGAACCAGATTTGGGTGAGAAATAGGTTTCATTTTTGACACTTAGTCTGAAGTATCTTGGATACAATATGATGGCTAGTAGACAGTTGGACATAGGCCACCAGAGTTTAGAGGACTGGGTTAGTCTATACTGCTGATTCCATTGGTTAAAAAAATAAAAAATCAAAACGAATTTTGGTGAAATGTCTCATTTCAACTCATAAAAGGTGATGTCCGAGAGTATTGTTAAGTAGAGCAAGGAGAACATCTCCAGAATTCAGCTTTTACAAGTCACAGCTGCATCCTCACAGAACTTCAGGTTGCCTGCCCTTGTAGAAAACCACATTCACTGACGATTTAGAAAACGCTGTGGCATGTGAGCTTGTTCTCACACTGAAGACCTTCTGTTTCTCCACACGTGCCTGCCCATTTTCCTGCCTCCTGGGCTGGACTGCTCTTGAAGTTTCAGTGCTTTCTGACTTGAGACACCGTCGCCTGGACACTTCCTCAGTATACAGCCACATGATTCCCGAGTTCAGAGAAGGAGAAATTAGCTTGGGATCAAGGCTCTAATGCCCACCAAGGCCAAGCTTGAAATGAACCATAGCCCAGCTCCATCCTACTGTCATGTAGGACTAACCAGTATGGCTAGAGTTTATGTATAATTTGTTAAGAGAAACTGAAAATGTGATTTAAAAAAAAGAACTCTCTACTTTTAAATGCTTACATCAGATTTTTTAAAAAAAAAGACCATTTAGGTCAAATAAAACTTCTCATAAGCTCCTTCTGTCCCATGGACCACGATTTGTGACTTTTGGTCTCATGGGTGGCCTTCATTAATCGTCCCAGGTTAATGCCCCTTCTCACTGGATCTAAATGCATCCTCAGAATCTAGCCCAACACAATCCCCAGGGAGATGATGATGCAAACATTCAGAGCTGCATAGGAGTTAAAACTTATTTGGCATGTCTGTTCTACTGCTGACCAATGCTACTCCGCAGAAGCACGAGCATCACAAAACTGCCCAATGTCCCTCTCCTCCCTTCAAGAGAAACAGCCTCGGGGCACACACACAAAAGCCAGAGTTCTTTCAATGCCTATTTCTAGTAGCATCTATTGTGTTATCAGAGTCTATAAACTATTTCCATCCTTTTGCACCTTGTCTCTGCTCAGTGATCTTTTAAATGCCACCACTCAGGTTCACTTAAGTCAAAATCTTTTTCTTTTTCTTTTTCTGTTCGCTTTTAGCCTTCACCACTCCTCTCAACTTTTTTCGAAATCTCAACAGCATTTTCCTAAACACCTTGTCCTGATTAAAAGCGAGACCTGATCACTTTTCTCTACATAATTCTCTAATATGATGATAATTGATGGAAAGCCTTTTCATACACTGACCTCGGAATCCAAGGGCAATGGACAAATGTGCAGGCCCCAGTACTTCCTGTAAAGTGACTGGTTTTGTTTTAGCCTAAGTTTACATGACTTGAAGAGTTTTCATTCATTCCAATTAGTAAAAAAACAATCATTTTCCCATGTAAAATTAATGCTCAGCAGACACCTTTCCTTTGGAAGACATGGAATTGAACACTTCTAATTTGAGCCAAACGGGAGAACTAAGAAGATATATTTCTCTAGAGCTGTACTCTATTGGGGACATGAAATGCCAGTTATTGGCTTACATTTTACCCAAGGTAAAAAGATCCTTTTGCTATTGTCTTTAAGGATCACCATTAAGAAAAGAACCAGCAATTACTCCAATACTGAGTTTTCTTTGTCAGAGACAAAGGGAGGAAGAATTAGGGTCTCATATCTTGGAGAACACGTGTGTTCCTTTGTGAGGGCTGCCATGACAAAGTACCATGAATAGGGGGTGTAAATAACAGAAGTTTATTTTCTCGCAATTCTGCAGGCTAGAAGTTCAAAATCAAAGTATCAGAAAGTTTGGTTTCTCCTGAGGACCTATCTCTTTAGCTCATCGATGGCCACCTTCTCCCTCTGCCCTCACCAGGTCTTACCCCAGTGTGTGTCTGTGTCCTAATCTCTTCTTCTTATAATGATACCAGTCATATAGGAATTGGGCCCACTCTAATTATCTCATTTTAACCTAATTACCTCTTAAAGACCCTATCTTTAAATACAGTCATATTCTAATGTCCTGAGTTTTAGGACTTCAACATATTAATTTCTTTGGCAAGGGGGTTAGGGGAGATGACACAGTTCAATCTATAATAGGGTATTGAGGATAACCTGTATTAAAGCAGAAAAATTTTTAGTGATAAGTCACAGGAACTAATTCATGTTTGTGAGAGCTAATAATAACAATAATTATTATCATCATCCAAAGAAAGACAAACTTCTAAGGCAGGAATGTAATCAGGCCTCAAGAAGGAACAAATAAATAAATAATAATAAATAAACTCAGTAATTGATGTTAAAAAAAAAAAGGGACAAGAACCAGGAACTTAAAACTCTCAAGACATTTTCCCTCTCTTCGCTCCCTCTACGAATAGACTGATTTTCGGTCCACATACCTCCTTTCTCTTCTCCTTCTTCCACAAGATACAAAAAGGTTCCTAAGCTTCTGAGTCTCCAAAGAGCAGGTCCTGCCATTTATCCAGACATACTGGCCAGAAAAACTTCAGTCCCTACTTCCAGGGGTCAGAATCTGGTTGTCCAGCTTGGGTCACTTTCTCACCATGGTCCAATTAGTTACAACCATGGCAACGTGGTCACCTGTTTCAAATATGACTATTCTGGGTTTGCCCCTGTGAATGGGGTGATTCCTATAAAAAGATACATGTTTACTGGTCATCTACAACTTGTTGCTATGTGCATAAAGATATTTTCTTGCATATTCCACTCTTTTATTTATTTATTTATTTATTTAGTTAGTTAGTTAGTTAGTTAGTTAGTTAGTTATTTGCTCAATTATTTTTTTTGGTCAGACCTCAGCACCTATTTCTCTTCTACTAACTAGCCTGGCTAGATATTTCTCTTCTTAAAGCACAGACAATGGGTAACTATAGCAACTTGTTGTACAGGTAATTGCTATAAAACATTGCCCAGGGGTTATAAAGCCGTGGAGACCCTGACCCCTACATTCGACTAGAGCATTAGTTCACAGCTAAGGTGAGTTTGTTATCTCCAGAACAATCAATGTTTTACCTCTTAAAAATAAAGAAAAGTGTGTGTGCCACAATTCTGTCTGAAAGCTCAAGCATTGAAATGGGCCCAGGAGGTACAATTTCAAACAAGTCTCACCTTTTCATCTTCCAGGTTCGTGACTTGGTCAGGTCTCAGTGGCCTCTAATCTTCTTCTTGGTCGTCTTGGCTTCAGCTGCCCACCATTTCCAGGAGCAGGCTGATGAGGAAAGACAGAAATTCAATAACATCACCTTTAGATCTAATCAGACAGCAGTTCCTCAGATGCAGTCAGTTCATCCCCAAAGGTCCAGCCAGCCTGTTAGGCATCCCAGAGCACTTTGACTCTTGGTGTTTGCCCTCCTCATTCATTTGCTCTCACCTGAAATTCAAAGACACAAGGACAATATCCTTCCCTCTCTTTCTCTATGTTAAACTAAACATGGAATTGGAATGACTCACTTTAGAATTGCTGGGATAAGGAAACAGACATAATCCAGGGTTTCATAAACTCGTGTCCTCTCGTACCAATAGTTTGGGAGACAGCTCAGTGACAAGCACGTGAATTCTGATGCCAGGCTGCCTAGGTTCACAAACCCAGCTCTACTACTTCCTAGCTCTGCCTTGGACAAGTTACTAATCTCTCTAAGCTTCAGTTTCCTCATAGAGTTGTTATAATCATTCAATGAACTAATGTACCTAAAGTGCTTAGAGAGATCTTATTTATTGCTATTTTTTTATTGCTTATTTATTTATTGAAGGACCATCTAGGGTTAGTCTGTGACAAAATGCAGGGATTTTCCCCTCTCTTCCTCAATCAAGGCATTCTGCTCTCCTGCTTCCTTTTATCGCATCCTCCCCAGCATCCAAGCATCAGGGAGTCTTATGGAAACTTCCCTCCCTTAGTGCTCATTCAGAACTCACTCCCAGAGTAGCAGAACTCTCTGGATCTTGACTTCCACTCGCCCCTCACCCCACTTCTACTCTACCACTGTTCAGCCCTATTGCCTATACACTGATTATGAACAGGTGGGAGAATGAACAGAACCCTCAAGGACTCCTAAATGACCAAAGGAAAAGCTGCGGTTAAATAATGGATCATCGCCCAAGGCAATGCTAGGACTTAGCAAGACTTTCAGAGCTCAGAAGGCACAGTTCCTTCCCACAATGCCATAGTCAGCCATGCAGCTCAGACTCAGCCTTCTTTGCCTTCTCACTGGTTTTCCAACTCTACACCGGCCTCACCCCAATCCACCCTTCTGCCTGCTGCGATCTTTCTAAAACGCTAATCTAATCATATCACTCATCTACACCAGACGCATAATGTAGTGTTCTGAACACATCCTACCATGCTGTGACAGGCCTCTGTCTTTTCACACGTACTAGGGTGACAGCATGCCACACTGTTTCACTTAGTTGTTTACTTATCTGTCTCTCCCACTATGTTGTAAGCTCCTCGAGAACAACACTCTGTCTTTTCATCTTTATATTCCCACTGTTCACTACAGTGGGAGAAGTTATAATCCTGCACTAAGTTGCATAGTTCCAAATCACAGTGTTGTAGGAGTTCAGAGATGGAAAAACAATCTATAACCCTAATATAAACCCTTTACTTAATTTTCCCTCTCTTTCGGGGTGCTTTACTCTCCTTTTATGGCATCCTTCCCAGCATCCTGGAGCCTCATGGCAACTCCCATGTGAGATCTGACTCAGAACTCACTCCCAAGGTAGCAGCACACTCTGAGAGTGCTGACTTCCAGAGAGGTACAGTTCCTCTCTCTTCAAGAAAGATATCTTTGATACCTTCTGTTAGCCTTAATATCTTCTGTCTTCCTTTTTCAGAGTTTTCTCTTATTTTTTCTCCCATAACACCCACCTATCTGTAGCCAATTGGGTAATACCAAGTGTACTGTCATCTAGATTGGTCCCCTGGCCCCCATGCTGGCTGAGTTTGGACTTCCTCACCTCTCACCTGGATCACGACATCAGTTCCCCGGCTTGGCCACACTACCGATTCCTTCTCCAAGTGGTGAAATATAACATTTTTAAATTTTAATCTGATTGCAAATTAAATATTTTTCTAGATAAAAAATATTTGAAGGATCCCTCTAACCTGAAAGGCATATTCCAAAGTCCTTTACAAGGCCCAGGACCCCCCTGCTGTCCCCTCTCTACCTTCACAGTCTAATTTTCTATGACCCCACTTACTCCATCACCCTACACTCTAGCCATGAAATCCATGGGCCATTGCCATCACGCTCTAAGTATTTCTATGTATGATATTTTTTCTTCCAGCTGGAATACCCCAGTCTTTCATCCATCCACCTGGCTAACTTTTACCCATTTTTAAAGAACCAACTTTACAGATGTTTCCTCTAAAAAGTCTCTGTGATCCCCCCATCACCACCCAGAAGTAGTCAATTACATCTTCCTCTCTATTCTCTTAATGCAATATATATAACAATATACTTTAAATACTAGTTTTTTAGACTCCCACTTTTAAAAAACCACTTTATAGACATGTAAAAGGTACAGAAAACTCTTTGTATTCAATAGCCATAAAAACAAGTAGACTGATTTTCTTTAAATGGACAAAGGACTTGAACAGGAATTTCTTCAAAGACATAGAAACAGTTAACAGGTATATGAAAGTGTTCAACATCACTAATCTCCAGGAAAAAGCAAATCAAAACCACAATGGGATATCACCGCACACCAGTTAGGATGGCTATATAAAAAAAAGAAATAACAAGTGTTGGCAAGGAAATGGGGAAAAGGGATCCCTGGTGCTCTATTGGTGGGAATGTAAATCAGTGCAGCCACAATGGAACACAGTATGGTGGGTTTTCTCTCACTTTATTCTTTGAGCAAGCTCTTTGGAGTCAGGAATAATGTTTTGTCTGTATCAGTACTTCCCTCAGCAGCAAGCCCAGAAAAGAGTCTGAGCTATAATAAACATTTGATGAGTGAGTGAATGGGGACAAGAGGAAGAAGATATTATTCTTTATGCAGCACTATGACCTTATCAACAGACTTTACCTTTGCATGTTTCCCAACATTGGGGTGGGGTATATGATATATCCATACTCTTGCATCCTCATGACTAGGGGACCAATGACTAGAGTAGTGATGGGTGAGAGTATTCAGCAGCATCTGACTAGAGACAATGCCAACTGGCTCTACCTTTGAAAAAAATTCTGCCCTTGGCCAGTCATCAGCATCACTCCCTCCCTAGCTGAGCCCAGACTCTTCCATGAGGTCAGCTTACAGCAGCCTGGCAGTGGGATTGAGAAATATAAGGAAAAATATTCTCCAATTAGCAATGAAACTAAAAAAGTACATGTGCTACATGTCAATGAATAAGTCTCCCTCCTTTTCTCCCTCCCTCCCTCCCTCCCTTTCTTCTATCCTTCCTTCCTTCCTTTCTTCCTTCCTTCCTTCCTTCCTTCCTTCCTTCCTTCCTTCCTTCCTTCCTTCCATTCTCCCTCCCTCTCTCCCTCCCTCCCTTCCTTCCTTCCTTCCTTCCTTCCTTCCTTCCTCTCTTCTTTCTTTCCTTCCCTCCCTCCCTCCTTCCCTCCATCCATCCCTTCTCCCTTTAATACAGAATAATAAAGATGGTGCTAGTATAAACTTGGACCTAACAACTTTGGTGGTTGATTAAATTCTTTAGCTTCAATTCCCTGCTAATCAACTACAAAAAACCTTCAAAACACACACCAACCTCAGAGAGGTTTATTACTTAATTACTATAAAACAGCCCCACAGGTTAATGCATGTTTAATCTCAAAGGTGTGGCAGTAAGCATTATGTTATTTATATCAATTACACAGTTAGAAACAAGCACAGAGAAGTCAGACTTAGAAATATGACACAAAGTCTGATTTAATAGAATATGCTTTCTGGGGACCCAAGAAGCATATCCCTGAGCCCCACTATCACTCTCCAAAACATGACCTATCACTTCACTATGGTCTGAAATTCTAGAACCATAAATGTATTCCTTTGGGGTTTTTTCCCTGTTAAATTGCAAATACCATATAGGAGGAATTACATATCAAACCATGGTCAATTATTTATGCCTTAGAAAAGGCTCAATAAATTTAGCCATTTTTCTGGGTTACTGGCATTCATAGAAAATTGAGAAAGAGTGCCTAGAACCAATAACCTGAGGGAGATCTACCATCAAGTGTGGAAAATAAGGCAAAAGAGGAGTGAAGGTCTGAGCAAGCAAGCCTCACCTGTGTCATTTCTTTACTTCCTACTTGGCATTGATAAAATTGTGGACAAATGCATGGAAATAAGAGGTTGAGGTATCTGACTATAGCTAACATCAAATTCTGCGGAATTGAGTTACTGGAATTTTCTGCCTCTGATTTCACATCGCTAATATCCCACACGTAAGGCAGCATGTATTCCAACTCAATGTTTCACTTTAGTCAGTGTGTATGCTTCTGACAAGCTCTGGGTAAGTAATTTTCCATAAATCAAATAATAATGTAGGTATTCCAGGAGAGAATTGGTGAGCTCATCTCGAACAGTGAGAGTGTCTTGACTATTTTGTATAAACACGAGCTTTTCTACATTGGGTAGGTTTGCTTAGAGACAAATTTACTGTGTGTGCTGCATCTCTCTCTCTCTCTGAGGCAGATTTTTTAGAACTCTATGACAACTACTAATTTAATTTACAGGATGCCTGCTCAGGTGGGAAAGTTTCTTCAGAAGTGTCCTGATGACCTCCATATGTCTACATGGGATAATCATCTGACTAGTTAGTAGAGAAATGAGAAGTCAGTCTCCTCTCTTGGGAAATAGAGAGGAAACCAGGAACTAGATAAGAGACCTTTTATAGCTATAGGTTCTTCTAATAAGAATAACTGATTAAAAGTGTATTTGAACAAAAGCCTCAGTTTCACTGAAATAGTTAATAGAAACTCAGGAATAATGGTAGAATAATGGTATGTGTTACATGAGGTTGGACACTCAAGTTCCTTGAGTCAACAAGTTAAGGGGTGTTGTGAATAGAAAAGCATGCCCTATATCTTAACTTGGTTTGCACACAATGATCCTTAACAATATTTTCAATTACAAAAATAATTGGCTTTTTCTGGGAGCAAAGTGAAGCATGCCCCCAAAGAACTTGTAAACAAGTGTGCTCACCCACAGACAAGCCAAAGAAATTGACACTGATAGGAGAAAGCAAAAAAGTCTACCCTGCCTTTTTCTGAAATGTAATCAATGATGCTGGCACACTGGGGCCTCATCCTAACCCAAAAGAAAAACTCACAACTATCTGTATCCTTTTGTTTTGAATCCTTACTTAACCATCTACTGATTAATAATGCAGTTCAATGCCTGGATAAGGGGCCATCCAGGCACCGGCTGGAGTTCTCTCTTACTGTAAATAATCATATTGGCATTCTAGTTTATCCATCAATCTCATGTGAATTAAGGTAGTGAGTATCCATCACTTTAAATTTGATCAATTGTATTTATATTGAAAAATCCCAGTTTCCCCAGCCCATGGACAGTAGTGTATTCACAAAGCTGCTACTGAATTTTACCAAGAAGATTTTCTATGACTGATCCTTTCCTTTGCCATTGATCTTTTTCCATTCTTTCACTATTGCTTAAAACTGATACAATACCAAAAAAGCTAGTTCATCTCTTTTACGTGTGCAATGAAAAGCCCAGTCAAAATGGTTACTAGGCAGTAGAGGCAGAGATGCAAGGCTAGACTTGAGTATGATTTTCAATAACACCTAAGGGTAAACTTTTTAGTACTGCAGACTTTTTTAAGAATCTGATAAAAGTCATGGGCCCTCTCTCCATTAAAATGCACAATCACAAGATTCGGAGTTTTGGGTGGCCCATGAATCCCATCTACAGACTGCTTTTTAAGAAGCCTCATCCCATGCAAACCCCTCGTTTGTAGATAAGGAAACTAAGTTTCAGTGAAGGGAAATGATTAAGCCAAGGTTATACAGTTAGTTATAGGCAGAAGCAGAATTAGGTCTTTAACATCTTCAGATCAACATTCATACAACCAGTCACTTTTTCACTTTGTAACAAGTCATACTGACATCAAGTAGACACAGTCGTAAGGTGGAAACCAGTCAGTACATTCTGCTTGGGCACCAGCCTCTCCCCTAGGACCTAGAAAAGCATCTGGAAAGATCACCTCACCCTGCTTACCCCCATTCTCTATGCTAAGCCACATTTAGTCAACCAATTCTCAAGTCTTTATTCATGTACTTTTTTTAAGTGGGAGCTGAAAGAGGGAAGCAGAGCTGACCAAGTGAATCTGAAGAACACCACAGGAATTATCAGTGCTTCCCCCTTCAACCTGAACTATATTATACGAACTTTTGGGTTGTCCAGTGATTTCAGTCAAACAAATGTGAGATTATGGAAAGAAAAAAGCCAATTTACCTGAACTAACTAGGCTGAAAACAGACCATCTAAGGGACCCAGGATAGCTTTTCCTAAAGCAATTTCTACTTTAAATATTAACTAACATGTCTATGATGCTTTATATTTCATAAATTGCTTTCGAGTACATAAATCAACTGAAGGAAAAATAAAAGGGAGAAAGCAGCAAATTCTTAACGTTAAATGTTTTACTTCCAAAACAATCCTGAAATGAAAAGCACTGTTTTTAACCCATGAAGAATCAGATTCGGAATGGCTAAATAATTTTCACAAGGTTGTAATCAACAGATCCAGGATTTAAATCCTGATATCTCAATAAAACTCTGTTTTGTAGATGACAAAGTGAGGTTCTAGGAGTTTAAGTCACTGGCCTCATTCATGCAAATCCTAAATTACGCGGCCTGTATTTTAAGTAACATCTTTAGATCTTAAAGCAAGTTGTTCATTCCATTGAATCAATGTTTTTCAACATCCTATGCAAAACATCTGAAAAGAATCACCCAGAAGCCCATTCCTTAGGAAAAATAGGTCTTAAGTAGGGGATCCAACTTAAGTGTGTGTGATCCTTGGACTGACTGCATTCACTACACCTGGGCATGTGTTAACAAGGCAAATTCTCAGGCCCTACTCCACACCTACTGAATTGGAAACTCTGCAGGTGGGGCCCAACCCTGCGTTTTAACAAGTGCTCCAGGTGCCGTGATAACCACTCACCTAATGTAATGACATGCTTTCCCTTAACCTCTTCATAAAAGCAACTCATTTACACCTGAACCTTTTCTAGGTAGAACAATTCTAACACCTATAACCGCATCTTAAAAGTCAGCGAAAGGTATTCGGTATTTAACCTAAGTGCATCGTGCTCTGCAAGGCTCCAGACCCCGCTGCACTGATGGCATTGCAGAAAGTCATTTTAGTCTCTTCTCCCCGCAGTTGGAAATCAGAGGACTCACGAATCTGCTGAAAAAACTCGGCCCTGAACGTGTCCTCACAGATTGTTTCCTAACAAAGAGAACAAAGTTTCCCAACAATATCATTTGCTTAGGAACATTTCGTGACTTCAGACAAAAATTTTTTATGGAGATACTTATCTTGGAAAATAGTTTCCTGCAAGAGAACCCACCAGGGGAGGTGTAAGGCTACAGAGCTGAGCCTGGCAACACGGTGATGTCGTGTTGGCCTCTCAGTGTCCTTATTTCTTGGTAAGTAGTTTCCTTTATGACACTTAATGTCCTCCCGAGCAAGTATTGGCTGGATGGAATGAAACAAATTGGTCTGATCTTGGGGAAAACCGACCCTATAAGATGAATTCAGGCTGTGTCCGCGTTTATTTGCTTGAATTACACAAATGTTCTAACAAGAGGTGAGGACGTATTCCTTGTCCTAAAGTGTGCTATATTATATCATGGAAAACACAATCAGTAGTACCAAATACAAGTATAATGTTCACTGGTTAAACCAACACCATCCTGCATCTCCCAATTTATTGCTCAGCAGTTGAATTTACCTGGAGTCGGGCTGTGGCTTCAGGTTGCACAAGAAATGATGCCACATTGCCACCATGTGGTTTCCAGGTGAAAATGGCTGAGGCAGAAAAAATATCTGTCCCTGTTAGAATAGAATAGATGCGCTGCTGCTTCCCAGGCCTCCCTCCGTGCTTAACCTTTGCATTCTCGGCTTAGAAGTCAGCTGGAATGGGAAGAGACGGGGCCGATTTTCAGATGGATGCAAGGCATTGGTCAGCGCGTCGGCTCCTGGGTAATCAGGTTACCTTTAGGGATTCCCATCTCACTTCTCCTGCCATATATTCTGTTCTCTGCCTGTTCATTTCTTCTGAGTATGTGACTACAGCTCAATCAATTTCCATGCCACTCCCGAATCTCAGCTGCTGGCCATATAAGGGAGCCGTCAAGCTCAAACCTTTGGTCCCACTCCCTTCCTGACCCACCAAATTTCATAAAGCCCACCTCCCATTATTAGGAACCAAATCTGTAAAAGGGGAAAAGAAAAATATGGGGCGAGGGGAGGGAGGAATTTGGAAAATTTTTAACAATAATCAGTCCAGCAGTTGGCCCGCCTGTCTTTTGACACGTCTTACACTTTTATTAATCATGTAGGAGTTTTTAGTTAGTATGAATATCAAAGCATCTCGCAAACCAACTATAACTTTAGGGGAAAAAAGGAATGCACTTTCTAAATGAATCAACGACATATCAGAAAGCTTATTTATCTGCCAAGAACAATCCCCAACACTTGCCTTAGTACCAATATCATCTGCCTACTTACAATCAGCCAGTGAAAAACGTGGGCCTGTACTACATGTGCCAGACATGTGTCCTGTGTCATCGAGAAGGCAGTAAACAGAACAGATGTGGTCCCAGCTCGCCTTTGCTCACCATGGAGAAAGGAAAACAGATATTTAATTTTTACATTTATAGATGAGATCTTTTCTACGAAGTGGAAAGTGCAACTGTTAGAGGCCCCTGAGAGATTTTCCTCACCTCTCCCAAGGGGAGGCAGTGTGGTGTCACAGGAAGAGCACGGGTCTTACATCAGGTCCATTCTTGAATTCAGACCTTCTCACCCATCCATCAGCTGGGGACCTAGGCAGATCACTCAAACTCTTAGAGCCTCAGCTTTCTTACCAACAGAATCAATACACAAATCTCTACCTCGGGGGATAGTAAGAGAGGTAGATGTGGTATCACGTGAAAAGATGTACAAGTTCTTGGCACAGAATCATAAGTGGTAGTCCCCCCAGCCCCCACCAACCAGCACACTCCTGATAATGAGTCACTCGGTAGCACCCCGCATGCAACTTAACCTTGTGGTTGGTGTGTGCTTGAAAACTGAAGACTGGATTTAACAACCACCCAAGGAACATCTCGTCACCTCATATTTTCACAGTTGCCTGTATATGATTAACAGCCTTTCTGCATGCCAGGGCCTGGCTGGGTCTTCTATGTCTGTGATGTTTCTAATTCTCAAAATACGTTGCATTTTTCTAAGTGCTGCTTTCAAAGTTACACACACACACACACACACACACACACACACACACACACACACTTAGCATCTGGAAAAGCTCATTATCTGCACAGGGGATGGAAAACCTCTTTCGTTCCCATAGTATGGTTGACAGATTTGGTGACTTCTAATTTAAAAACTTAAGTTCAGAATGGCTTTTTTCCTCATCCCTGGAGAGATATTGGCATTGAATGCAGAATGAGATGTTTAGGCTGACCACGTGAAGACAAAGTAGGGGATTTTTCTGAGAAAACAAGCACATTTGTTTGATTACTTGAAGTTGCTTGCTAGCAGCTCCCATCAAACAGCCATGCCAGTTCCCCTGTGCTCCCGCTCAGCTCACTGGAAGTGACCAGAAAGGTCGCCTCCCACATTCCCTTCACAGCAAGAGGCACTGCCTCCTGTGGATGCCTTTACAGAGGTCTCACTTTGGAGAATCGGGAGAAAGCTGAGAAATGTTCATTCCTAAAGAATTTTGAACATAAGACATATGCCGTAGCAGGATCAATATTCACTTACACTATACTCAGATGTCCAAAAAACAAATAGGCTTTTTATTCCTCTGTAATGGATCTGGCTTCTCTCACAGGCCTTCACCCAGTTGACAGCAGAAGAAGAAAAAATGAAATGTTTGTCCAGCCTAGTAATTTAGTCTTTCTTGGAATCATGTCTCGGCTTGGTTGACTTTGATAAATGCTCAGAGTTTCAGAGGCTGATCCTTCTACCCTTGCTCCTCCTAAGACAGCACCTTAGAGGAAGGACAAGGTTGATGTGACCTCATGGGGTCAGAGGGGAGATGGCTGGAGGACCTTAGATGTCAGCTGGAGTCTGCTACAGAGGGCCTGGGCCGGGCTGACCCCTGGACTGGAGACTGCTGAGGCATGAGTATCTGCCTCTGAGTCTGTGGCTTATGTAACTCAGGGTCTGCTGGGTGAGCCTCAATTCTTGCTGGCACAAATGGACCACACCTCTGAGGCCTGGCCAGGGACCCCTGCCTGATATTTTGAGCAACACAGGATCCTCTGCCCACTGAAGCAACCCTTTCTGCCAAGATCCCCCAGACAGGCTCTGTAAAAACTAGTAGCCAGCCCTAGGTCCCTTTCAAGAACTTGAGAATTAAGGCTGGTTTCAAAGAGCCAGGGTCTCCTCTGCCTAACCTGGCTGTATGACCAGTATCCTTTGCTGAAGCTGCCCACAGATTGCTGCAAAGGCAGTCTGTGAAACACATCTACACCCAGAATTCAAACCTGCTGCTGGCATCTCTCTCTCTCTCTCTCTCTCTCTCTCTCTCTCTCTCTCTCTCTCTCTCTCTCTCTCTTTCTCTTTCTTTCTCTTCCCCTCAACAGGGGTAAGGCCCAGAAGAAATGAGATCAAAACTTTGTGTCTCACCCCTTCCTTGCTTTCCTTAATTCTCTCCTTTTCTCCCAAATCTCCCCCATGTCCACCCCATGCCAGAAGGGGAAGACTGTGAATTTCCCATCTCCTGTACAAATTATCTTCCCCTGGGTACCAAGTCTTATGCCCCACCTGTCCTAGGTGGAGGGAGGAACCTCTATAGTCAGGAAATGTCCATGTTTTAATCCATGCGGCCCCCCTTGATATGTTGAGGGGGCGGCATTAAAAAGAGTTCGGCATATCTTTTCCTCTCTTGACAAAGATCCTATCTTACTGCAGAGTCAAAAAAACACTACTTGAACAAACCTGGAATATTAACCCTTTCTCTTTGCATCTCTCCTTTAACCATGCTAAGAGGAATGTAGAAAAATGCAAAATGAAAGTAATTTCCAAGTCCCCTCCCACTGTGCTACCATAGCCCTTCAGTCACTTAGAATGATTACCTGCTTCGTCCTCAACATTAGAGAAAATACTACAGGAAAAACACACGCGACATAAGACAGTCACAACCTCAAGAGACCATCAGAGAGACTCTTGAATAGTAATAAAAGGTAAGACCTGACTGTAACAAATGTGTGGCAGAGGCAACAAATGCTCCAGTTGGCAGTTCAAAAGGCACCCTCCCAACTCCTGACTTCCCTGCCTCCTCTGCTATTGTGAAGAGCTTTATTTATTTATTTATTTTAATCTCTCTGCTGCTTGGAAGAAAAGCACTGAAGCAAAGAGAAAGTAAGCAAGGGGCTGCACACTTGACAACCCTATTGTCAGGAACCAGCAGTCCCTGGGGTGTAAATCAAGTACGTGAGGACACCTACTAGGCCTCAGTTTTGCATACGCAATTTGTGCCCATAATTATTTTGATTACTTCATGGGTCACATCAGGCTTTACAAAGCAAACAGCTACTAATTAAATGTTATACAAAATGTCTCCTTCCTGTGTAGTCTTCTACATGTGAAATACAGTCCACTGAAAAATAAATTCACATCGAAGGATTTTGACCTGTCTGCTTTAATTT
Organism: Cynopterus sphinx; assembly: GCA_030015415.1. NCBI lineage: Eukaryota > Metazoa > Chordata > Mammalia > Chiroptera > Pteropodidae > Cynopterus > Cynopterus sphinx. The sequence continues at coordinate 124,470,661 of CM057383.1, forward strand.
CAGCGAGACCTCTTAAGAGAATGGTAGGTGTTGAATTTTATTTTTTTGTGTCAACTTTCATAGAGAGAAGACAAAAGGACAGAACTAAATACTGTTGATAGTTACTCTGGATTGTGTGTGTGTTGTGTGTGTGTCTTTTTTTTCTTCATTCCTTTTTTAAAGATTAGCATCAACATGTAATAATAAGCCAAATAGAGCATGAAAAAGTGTCACATTCAGAAGCCCAAATATCTTACACTTAATTGTCTGTAGTTTCTTTTTTTTTGAGGGTCACTTTATTTTCTACCAAAAGAAAGAAGAGAAAAAAAAAAACGCGAGAGAGGAAAGTACCAGAGACCTGCTTACAGACAGGGTCACAAGGACAGATGGACAGACAACAGTGAAATCCACACTGTTTTCCACCCTAAAATCAGGTCATCACAGCCTCCTGGATTTCTTTAGTCTTCTGTTCAATGACCTTCTCCAGAAAATGAATACTATTATGGGCTAAAGGTTCCTGTCTCCCTCAAATTTTATGAATTAAAACCGTACCCCACAATGTGAAGGTAATAGGTGAGACCCGTACTTGATTTTCTCATCACCAGGCATTTCACCTGGAGCTGCTCATGCGGCATTTGGGAGGTGATTAGAATTAGAGGTGGTATGGAGAATGGGAGCTTTATGGATGGGGTTAGTGCCCTTACAAGCATCACAAGAACACGTGCTTCCTCCCCATGCCCTCTGCCCCATGTGAGGCTATAATGAGAAGACAGCAGTGTGCCCCTGAGAAGAGGCCCTCACCAGATTCTGGCCATACTGGCACCCTGATCTCGGACTTCCCCCCTCTAGAACTAGGAGAAATAAACTCCTGTTCCTCGTAAGCTACTAAGTCTATGGTACATTGTTATTGCACGTGGACTAAGACAGACCCACATCTGCTCCTTTATCAGGCTCACCTGGAAAGCCAGAAGCCCACTGGGGCCTTCCTCCACACCTGGGCAATTTCCTCATGTGTTAGGTTGAAGTGTTTCTTCTGTGCAAGCCTCGGCATTTGGTATTTCTGGCCTTCCTTTTTGATTGTGTGTGTGAGAGTGAGAGAGAGAGAGAGAGAGAGAGAGAGAGAGAGAGAGAGAGACTACTTTAATGATCCAGATTTAGCTTTTCTGGAACTGCCCCTCTAAAGGACAATGAGGAGGGCGTTGGAGCACAGAGGCTTTGCAGGAGGTCTCAGTGACAAGGCTGTGGCCCACAGTGTCGGGTGACTCAGAGAAGCCCTTAAGGAATAGGACTTGAAGTTTATCCTCTTGCTTGCCTATGACCCCAGTGGTTTCAGTGGAAAGGCTGCCTGCCTGCCCCTCAGACATGGATCTTGGCAGTGGAGTCTGCTCTCATGCTCCATTTCCTGGGTCATTGCAACCTGGGTGATGTCATCCTTCCAGAATGAACCCTGGAGTACAACCTGCAAGTTCTGGAAGAAGCCCAGAGCTGCCCCAGTCCCACTTGGCCCTAACCATGATGGCCACTAATGTCACTATATCCACCTGGGAGACTATTTCAGCAGCAGGAAACAGAGGATCAGCTGGAGCCCCCAGAAACCCCCCAGGCTGGGCATGCTGCCTTCTCATCTAAGTCACAAAGAAGTATTTTTTGATTCTTAATATGTAATCAGTCATCAGCACATCACTATTAAACAAACAGTTTTAACCTCCACGGGTAAAAGTCTTTTTTAAAAAAAGCATTTATTAGGTCATTGCTAGCAACAACAACAACAACAACAAAAAAAAAAAAAAAAAAAAAAACCTGGTCTTGGAGCATGGAATTAAAACCACCAGCAGCATGGCTAGGTAGGAAAGACAACATGTCCATTATCTCAGAGTTTGCAAGCGTTTTTATGCATTGAGTAGGAGGAAGGGAGAAGAAAGATGTAAGATATCTGAAAAAAAAATTAGCTATAGGCAAAGAGGTGGGAGAAGGTGAAGTGGGGCCAGCACTGGGATTCTGCAAAAAGTGTTCACTCCTCTGGATTGGCTATAAGCAGCAGTCTGGAAAGCCAACGTGTAAACAAGAAGTGGACTCCTGGCCTTGGATGCTGCTGGGTTGGGATAATCTCTGGAAACAGCCACCTAGAAATTAACCCAAAGTTCCAGCAGATACATGGGTGTGAGAGCAGTCTTTTGTCAAAGCTGGTCCACAGCTACGAACAGGCTAGCTGTTCTGTCTCTGTCTCTCACTCTCTGGCCGCAGTAATTCTAACTTAGAACATCTCAAAATCTTCTGCTTGTCACTGCCTTAGTGACTCTTCATTCTCGGGATAGACTTCAATCACCTCCTTGTGTTTTTACAATTCCTTGAAAAGATCAGAGACAGACTTATCCATGGGGTTCATGTCTGTAGTAAGTTGATCTTTTTCTTTCAAAGCCTTCTGGAGTTCGATTCTGTCAAGCTCCATCTGTTTCTGAGCCTCCTTGGTCACCTGGGTTATGATCTCTTCAAACACATGCTTGATTTTCCCATCACCAGGCATTTCACCTGGAGCTGCTCATACCTGCTTTTCTATTCCCTGTTCTCTGTGGGACTTTACCTGCAGCATTCAGTTCCTCCTGGTTATGCTGCAGCATGTCCTCGTGTGGGAGACACACAGGGATGGCCTGCCACAGGAAAAATAGGAGCTCCTCAAAAATCAAATTCTACCAGCTTCGCTTCAAGAGGACTTTCCAAAGAAAGGCTGGTTGCATCACGAATGCTAGTTGTCTCAGTGGCCACAGAATCAAATTTATTAGGGCTGCCTTTCAGGGATGGGTCAAATTTGAAGAATATGAGCTATTTTCTCAGGGCAGATTTCTTAAATGAGAAAGTTCCAAACTGCTCCAAATAACCCATCTCAGTCCCCATGCCTAGAACTTCAACAAGTCTCTGAAGTTCTCCTCTTTGCTGTTCATGGCCCTCTGTGGCTCTGCGGAGAAGGCAGGGGCTCACTGCCCAGACTGCTCACATGAACTCATGCCCCCAAATAATTCCTTGTTCCCATCTCGCCCACCACTTTCAGAGCCTCCCCTGCATATTTTGCTTTAAATATATCTTTAGATGATTCTAATTGGCATCCAAAATTTAGAAACACCAATAAAGAAAGGATTTGGTCCAGCGAACAACCAGTTGAAGTTAAAGGGTGCATGTGCGAAAATTGTGCAATTGTCTCCTTTCCCTTGCCTCTTCTATGGCTTTGCTTAATTTAGGTATTGTGTGATTTGCCAGAAAAGCAGACAACTTTTCATATATGAAATTAGAAAATGCACTCTAGAGACAAAGGAACATAAATGCTGGTGTGCTTTTTTGATATACATAATGCTTTTGCTTTTGTTCTGCTCTATTGTGCCAGTCATTCAGATTTGACAATCTTGGCTAAACTGAAGTTTATCTAATGTCTTTATGTCAGCTCTCTTAATTTCTTTCCAATTAACTGAGGGTGACATATGCTAGCAGAGCAGGTGACTGACTGCCTCTCTAATGCAAATGCAGATAACTATTAATGCAAGAAAAATTAAATCCTTCGACATCCCCAAATCCTTTCATGTGGACTGCTGTCAACAGTCCTCTGAAAAACTTCTCCAGCTTTAGGGAGCATCAGCATCACCTGGGAAATAGATTGCTGGGCCTCATCCCCAGTGTTTCTGGTCCAGTAGGTCTGGGCTGAGATCTGAGAATTTAAATCCCTAAATACAGTTCCTAGGTAATGCTGATGCTGTTGATGTAAGCAGAAATACAAATTAAAAATGTGGAAAAAAATATAATCCTCCCTGAGGCAAAGAGAATGAAAAGACCTTCCACCACTCTTTTTTTATAAGAGAATTTACCTTTAAAAACTAGTCGCTTACAAGATCTTTCTCTGCCTCTTTGAAATGTATGTAAATCTTTTTAAAACCTAAGTAAGTGACAAGAGGAAAAATTCTGAGGTGTTCTAAAGTAAAATTACAGAGAGAAAGAGACAGGACAGTTAGGCTGTGAGAGGCTGTGGGCCAGCTCTGACCAAAGACTGCTTACACTCCTGTGTATATTGAAATTTAATATTAATTTCTAGGTGGCTATTTCCACAATTATTCCAAAGGAAAGAATAGCCAGGTGACTTCAAACCCAGAAGTCTCTTTTTTTTTAATTACACATGAACTTTCTGCACTTGCCCACACCTATCCAAGGGAGCAAACACTTCTTCCTTGGTCTCTGCCTATCCCAGAAGGAGACCAGCCACACCCTCTCCCATCCCCTTTGTCTACAGCTAACAGAAATTGTTTCTGAACAGCTTACATCTTTCTCCCTCCCACTTGGTGCATAAAAACACTTGCAAAACTCTAGGATGATGAACCTGCTTGTCTTTTTTTTTTTCCTAGCAGTAGTCTAATAAACTTTTTTTTAAAAAAAATACTTTCAGCCATGGAAGTTAAAATTTTTTGTTTGTTTGTTTCACATAAGGCTCTTGCCAATTTTATAACCCAAAAATATTTTCTCAAGGATCCGAGAGCCATCTCTTTGAAAAGTAGTCATCAAGAAAGATAGGGCCCCTTTGTCGCAGTGTCAGGGGAGGATAGGGGTCTAACTTTCTCAGGCCTTATTGCAAACCTACTTCCTCTCATAAAGATAGGAGAAATTTACTGTTCTTTTGGATAAAGCAATTAAGCAAACAGAGATGTTTATCCCTATTACCAGTGAGTTTAGGATGAACTATGTGTGGCACTGTCAAGTATTTACTTGTGGAATAGTTATTGGTTATCTTGAGAACATGTATGTAATGGGTTGTATTTCCTATTTTTGTAATCTCTTAGCCTGTAATGCATATCACATTTTGGTTTAATACTTACTCAATAATAAAACTATTTTCTTTCTCTTCTGCCTTTCTGGAGATGATTTCTGGGTTGGCAGGTTTTTCCTGTGTGGCTTTTATATGCTGCAAGTTTTCAATATTGAACACTTACTATATTTGTGATATTATGCCATGGAATTAATATAAAAATTAAATCTGTCTGCATGCTAGGTATCTTAGATTTAAAAAAAAAAAAAGGAATTAAATATCAGAAAGGTGTGATAATTCTAGAATATTCCAGATAATCTTTAACACAACTGATTGACTATTGTAGGCCTTGGCTTCTCCATTTGAAAATTAGAATTATGTAATTCTAATTAGAATTACATATTAATCAATTATAGGTTTTGAAAGATGTTTAACATCTTCTGAATACGTCCCAAAATCTAGTAAACATCTGGCTTCAACACACACCTATATCTTCAGGCCCTCCTGTCATTGATAAAGTTTTTCCCAGATGAAATTAAGACTTTTTTTTGAAACTATAGCTCTTCTGTTAAGAAAACACACACACGCACACACTTTCAGGAATTTTCATGTGATTTCCAAGTATTAAGGATACAAAAAGTAAAAAAATACATCTTTTTTACATCGTATAAAGCCACCACCCTACCCTATCCACAATATGTATTATATTTCTATCAGCAAAATACTCGGAGATTTGCTCATTGAGCATATTAAATTGATCATTTTTAATTACACAATGTACTTTAAACCTATAAATAAATATCTCATATTTCTACTTATATTTGAAGAATGTCATCAATGACTAATGGCCTCATAACAAAGATTAGTACTTTTTATTGCATTAAATCTTTTATCAGCTCTAAATTCAAATGGGGTCAGGCTGGGATAACTATGAGCAAAAGAAACTGGAGGCTATTTGGTAACTAAATCCCAACATTAAAACTCACAGCACAACCTATTACACTAAACACCATATAAAACTTATAAAGTATATTTTGTTTTTTACTTCACTTAAATTGAGATTAATTTTAGTAATGTAGCATTTACCACTAATCACACAAGAAGCCCCCAGATCCCTAAGAACCTAAGACTTGAACAATTAAGATAGATTTGGAATCAAGTAGATCTGGTTTTAAAACAAGGCTTAGCCATTTACCAAAAATGTGACCTAGGTCGGGTCACTTAATCTCTCTATGAAATTTCCTCAACTGAAAATGAGTTAAAATTAAAAGTGATACTACTCTCAATAAAGAGTAGCCATTATATATTGTTTATAATTGATCTCTAAATTATCAAAGTTCTGAGCTTTGTAGATGCCAATGTCTTTCTCAGTTTACAAACTTGGTAATTTGTTTTGTTGTGTGTTTTTTTTTTCTTAAAAAGTTGGCAAAATGCTCTCACAAATTATACTCCTACCAAAAGCCTGACTTCCAAATAAGGCACAGATTTTTCAGTTTGTCCCTTTCAGAAAGCAGAGCTCTGAATTGACGGTTCAGCCAAAAATAAAATAAAAACTCACTGTAGCTCATTCCTGTCAGAGAAACTTGTTGCTTTCAACCCAATTTATCACTCTATGGTACAAATCAGCATCACTACAGCATGTTTCAAATTAATTAAAAGACATTCCTTTCCATCCAAGGTATAATCAAGGCAATTTACTTCCAAACATAATCAAGAAATTATGTAAAGGTAGATTAACCATATGAGGAATTTTTTCATGTGTGAAGTTAATTGATTTTCATATCTTTTTTATGTTTCCAATGAGGATTCTAAAAGACTAGGTTTTTTCAGAATATCTCAACTCAGCAGTGATTTGAAATACTTCTTCAAAGGAGATCACACTTTTCACCAAAAAGAGCTCCAAGCTGTGGGGCACAATGGGACGCTTTGTGGGTTGGTTATGGGCCTGCAACCACAGCGACATTCATGGTGTCTGGAACCCTTGGCCAGAATTTCTTCTGAATACTCAGAAGAAGTTAAAAGGAATGATGAAAACGTGATCGTTCTTCCTTTCAGCACAGCTGGGAGCTACGTCTTTTAGTCCAGATAAGGACAAGATCGCTAGCAGCTCTTAGAATGAGAGAGCAGTGGGGAGGAAAAACTACCATCCATGCTTATTCATCTCCAGTTTTCTAGGGGGAAAAAAAACCTGTTCACTTGCAATAGTCACTTCCATAAAGAGGATTGGTGCCCTCTGCTGAGCGACAAATAAGAGCCTTATTTAGCAGTAGACACAGCCACCTCTGTTGCAAATGGGGATTCTGAAAGGCTTCCCTGGTCCTGAATCTCTACACTAGCATTTCCACAGACCCTTAAATTGACTCCTGAGTCACTCCAATCAACCCCCCTCTGATATGGAAATATTACAGAAGGGCAACATTATGGCACCATGAGCAATTAGCAACCACATTTGCCTAATAGCTTCATGATTAAGGAACCTTTACAGCATATACTCCCCACACCTCCATGGAGTCCATGTACTGAAAAATCTTGCCAATCAAACTTATTAATCATCCTTTGTTTCTACTTTTATTATTATTATTATTATTATTATTATTATTATTATTATTATCATTATTATTAGTATTAATTAAGGACATAGAAAATGACAAGCTCTGGTCAGCAGAGGGCTAGCCACATCACCATGGTGAGTTGATACAATCCCAACCAAAAGCCAGTAAGAGTGGTTCAGAGCCCAGACTCAAGCCAGAGCACCTGAGTTAAAATCTTAGCTCTACCACTTGCCATCTGTGTGACTCTGGGCAAGTTACGCAACCTCTCTGATCCTTAATTTTCCCATCTGTAACAGGCTGGTAATAGTAGTACCTACCCATGGGGTTGCTGGAGAGACTCAATTAGTTACTTTATTTGTAATAAACTAAATGTGTCAATAACACTAACATTAATCATTTGAACCCTAGATTTTTTTAAAATTACTCTTTATTCATTCATAAAGTGTCACTAGAAAGTACATACTATTTCTGTTTCCCCTCTATTTTATTTGGAAACTCAAAATATGAGCTTTTATCCAATAGAAGCCAAGCACTTTGAGGAGCAGAGGGTAACAGAGGGGCATAAGAAGTCAATCAGTTCAATTGGATTTCTGGGAAAAATAGATCAAAATGTCCTGAATGGCAAACTATGTTTCTATGCACAGATGAAATGAAGAATTCAGTAATTTTTGGCAGAAGAAAAATGGCAGTAGCCCAATCTTTCAAGTATTAAAGTGGATAACTATCCAGAGGGTGAGAGAGTTGGTCTATGCAATACCCATACCAGCCATCCTCAGGTCACCAGCACCCAAGTGCCAACCCTGTAGACAGACCCCACTTCCTCCCATCAATTTTTAGTACTGGCTCTGAAATCTTAAGGAGTGACTCTGTGGCTTGATTTCCTCATTAGTAAAATAGAGATAATACTTATATAGGGTTTTATAAAAATTAAATGAGTTAATGCATGTACAGCTCCTAGAACAGTGCCTGGCACAGATTGTTACATAAATCTCAATTACTACTTTTATTTAAAAAAAATAAATAAAAATAGATTGCTAATCTTCTCCTCAATGTTAATCAGTCAAAATATGTGCAAATCTCCCCACAATGAGCCTGATGTGCAGCAGCTTGGGAAACCATGGGTAGACAACTTGATTTTAAATGAAATTTTCACTTGGTTATCTCATTTAAAATATCTCCAAATGGCCCAGAAACAGAAATATGAGACAAAATGATGGATTAAGACCAACAGTTCTCAACTGGGGTCCATTTTGTACCTCAGGACACACTCATCAACTTCTGGAGAAATTTTTTGCTTGTCATAATCGGAAGAGCAGTGCTGTTGGTATCTAGGGAGTAGTAGTGAAAGATGCTGCTAAACCTTCTACAATGTACAGGACAGGCCCTATGACGAAGAACTATGAGGCTCCAAACGTTAATAGAGCTAAGACTTGAGTAACCCTGATCTAGACCAGTGCTTCTCAAGCTTTTATATGAATCACACATGAATCTTACTAAAGTGTATATTTTGACTCAGTATATCTAGGGTGAGATATTTCTAAGGAATATCATCAGGGAGCTTGTTATAATAATATCAGTTTCCACCCCAGACTCGTTGGATCAGGGGATTTCCATGCACATTAAAGTCTGAGAAACATTGCTCTAGAAATTCAATAAAATCCATAAAGAGAAAGCTATTTTTCAAAGGTGTTGACAAAGTACAAGACTGGGCAATTTTTTTTTTATTTAAATATGATGGAGAACTGTAGAAATTTCAATAGATGAGTCCCAATGTTGGATTAGTCAGATATTCAAAGTAGGCCTTAGGGTTCCTTGGTCAAAGCCAGCAAAATCGTAGGAGTGTTCTGGGAGATGGAAAGGAAAATGGAGGGGAAAGGAGGTGAAGGGAGAGGAGAGAAAGGAAGAAAAGGGAGAGGAAGAGAAGACAGAAAAAAAGAGAATGAGAGATGAAAGGGAAAATGGGGGAAAGGGAAGAAAGGAGAAAAAAGGAAATGAAGGAAAGTAGAGGAGGGAGAGAGGGAGGAAGGAAGGAAGGAAGGAAGGAAGGAAGGAAGGAAGGAAGGAAAGGGAAGAGAGATGAAAAAGAAAAAAGACAGTGAAGTTTGGGAAACTTTCCATATAAGATTTTACTTTACTATAGGACTTCTCAGAGTCTTTAATGTTTTAATGTGCAATTTGAAGTTTCATAAAGAGATATTTTCAACATTTGACCATAGAAACTTTTTATTATAGAGCATCTCTACTCATCAGATACAATATCTATCTACGGCCACTACTGAATAATTATTTTGTGCCAGACACCATGCTAAGTGCTTATGCATCTCATCTCTTTTAACCCTCACAACATTGTGAAGTAACATTACTCCCATTTTAAAAAGAGTAAATTAAGCCCATAGAGGATACATAATTACATAATCACCTAACTAATATGTGCTGAACTCAAACCTTGCTCTTTCTGGACCCCGAAACTCATCTTCTTGCCCTCTAAGCCCTGACAACCCTCAATAAAACAATGAAATGCTTGTAAAATCTTATTGGAAGTGGATAAAGAAGGAGTACAGACAAACCATGTGAGTCACTTGGTTTCCTTGTGAAGGGTACCTCATGAAGTTTTCTTGGCAAATACTTCCAATGACAGATGTGCAAACTGAAAAGAGCTGCGATGACACGCAATTGCATTTTTCCAGACCAAATTTTCAACTAAACAGAATTTGGGTTTATGTCAAAACAAGAGGCTAAAAATGGGTTCACAAGCTCCAATTTCACAGAGATGTGGATTTGTGAAGAAAGTTAATCAAAATCACAACACTGAAAAATGAGCATTGTGAAAATCCACCCTTGGCTCAGTTAGTGGTGGGAAAGATCAGCAAGTGTTCTTTATCCTTGGCTTCTGGACCCGATGGGGCTTTTCTTCTCAAAAGATATCGTTAGGATATCAGTTATTTCATCTAGAAATTGAGGGAATAGAACTAATCAGTCTCAGAAGTGCCTTCCAACTCCGAATTTCGTGGCTTTCTGAAATGGCAACACTAATTTCAAATCACCCATTGGGAAAGGCTTATAGAACACTCCTTGGAAGGACACAATAATAAAATTGGTCCTCTCTACACATGGATTTTCAATCATCTATTCAAGCTCAGCTTCACACTTCCCCATAATATAAATTCCTGGAATTCCTCCAATTACTTCCTGTTTCCACTTTTCAGATACCCACAGAGGCTGCACATGTCAGGAAAGTCCTGGCGTCTCCACAACCCACTTGTGATTAGAACAAGTCAAAAAAAAAAAGAGCAAGATCCAACTGTTAGCCCCAACACCTTTCATCTGTCCTGTGATGTCACCACATACACTTTTCTCCTTTGGAAAGGCAATGGCTTTGCCTATTGTTTTCAGCTGGTGCTCTCAAACTATTTGAGATTAAAAAAAAAGTTTCCTTTTTTTGTTTGCTTGTTCATTTTAATTTCCAATATTTTATTGAAATATAATACAAGCAAATTAGTAGAAAAGGGAAATGCTTCTTGGATGTCACAACAATTTCAAATTGCTATATAAGTTTCTAAATATTGACTCTTCATCTCCAAACTTACCTGGCTGTGGACTTCTAATCAATGGCTTATGACAAACAGTTCATGGAACCACACAGGACTATAGACCACACTGAGTGGTACTGCCTTGAATCCTTTTTCAATTTAATTCCATTTATTAGGCAAAGCCTATGTCTATCTAGTACCATGTGCTGTGGGCACCAATGATATCCAGGTGACTGGCTTAAAACCACTTTCAGATGCTGAGATGAATGAGAATGAGGCTGGATTATTGCAAAGTGGTAGTGTTGTAAGATAATCCACAGATTTCAAGTTGAAAAGAGGAAAGATAGCAGGAGGCTTGAGAAGTATCATATCCAAGTCGAAGGAGATGATGTTTAGTTGAGAACAAAACTTCCTATAATATTATACAGTGGTTACAGAGTCATGTTTGGTAGTTGCAGACAAATCCCAAACCTTTTCAACACACTTTTCTTTATCTTGTCTTCAACCCTTGGAGGCTGGAAGAGAAACCTATAAAGTAAAAACCTAGGATTCTTGTTCGACTCTTCTCACCCTGACTCCCTCCACATGTAAGCTTTTACTAAGTCCCATCAACCCTATCTCCAGAACAGCTCCTGAATCTACTTCTCTCCACCCCCTCCATTTAATACCCAAGCCAAGCCACAATCACCTACCACCAGGATTACTGCAATACTAGCCACTTAGCTGGCCACCTTGCTTCTTCCTCGGCCCTATCACAATCACACCAAATAGAGTTGATTTCTTAAAAGATAATGTATATGGAAGGTTTAAAACCAATCCAATGGCTTCCCTTAACACTGAGATTAGAATTTAAGTCCCTATCACGGTCTATAACGTAACATAGTCTCTCAATACCCACTACCTGTCTGACCTCAACTCCAACAATCTTTGCCCTCCAGCCACACAGGCTTTCCTTATGTTCACTGGTTACCAAGCTTGTTCCCACCTTAGGGTCTTTAATTAGCTATTGGCTCAACCAAAAACACTCTTTCTCCAGGTCATTGTGAGCATGGCTCCATCTTCCCATTGCAATCTCAGCTCACCTGTATCCTCCTTAATAAGTTTTATCTTTACCACCTAAATGCTCTCTCTTATTTCATCCAGATTGATGTTCATCATAGCATTTACCAGTAATATGCAATCTGTTTTGTTCACTGCTGTAACTCCAGAGTGCTGATGCTTTGCATATCATAGTCATTCAATAAATATTTACTGTCTATAGGAAAACTTTCAATACTGTCCAGGAGTTCGTGCTTAGTTGCTACTTAGCAATAAGAAAAGTAAATAATTCACTACCAAAAAAAGTGCAATAAAAGAAGCTGAGGGATTTGTTTACTGACTTATTGGGATTTAATTACATGGAGGATTTTGAAGAAAAGAAGGTAAAATATTGTAGTACATTATGGTGTTAATGTGTAGAAGTTTTCATTGTTTACTCTTGTCTCCTTCCTAGGGTTTTATTAATGAGCCGACTATCTTGTATGTGAAATGTACTACAATGAGTTCCATTTGGTTGTGGGTCAAGATAAACTAACACAGTGTAATTTAAACAAAATGATGTTTGCTTGGTGAATGGCAGACTCATTTAACATTCGCTTCTCTTATGCATTTTAGCTGTGCATCCTGCAAGCTGAACGCACCCAGCCTCCTCCCATCTAGCTTATGGAAGGAGGTAGATGAGCTAGCAGCTCAATCAAATTTGACCTCTGGGGGGAAAAAAAAAACACACAAATCAAGGTGACCAAACAACCACTCTTTTCAAAGACTTGCCACCTTGCCCAGCAGCCTTTGATTCATAGTGGGTCTTCTGACAGCCACCTCTGATTTTGTGAAGAGCTGGGCAAGTATTCTCCACCTGGTTACTTCTCAGAAGCAGCTTCATGGACCAAAGCAGAGCACCAGTCCCAGAGAGATGGCACTACCCTTCAACAGACAACCTTCAAAAGATGGGCAGCACCTTACGCCCACCTGTGTTAACTGTCAGCTGCCCACAACAGAGAGCACAGTGGTGGGAATGCCCCTGTTATCTCAGGCTTTCATCACTGTAATAGAGAAAAGCTGTTCTTGTGGGCTGAGAAGAATGGATTTCAAGGGTTTCTTTGCCTTTGATGTCAACCCTTCACCACCGCAAGATGAACATGTGCCATCTGTGGTATAGCAAAGTGTCTAACAGGGGAGAGGTACAATCCCAGTGAATATACACATACACAGATATTTGCCATTGGTACTGTATAACCAAGATGAACCATCTCTCCCCAAAAGAACATTGAGCTCAGCTTCTAGAAAGGATAAAGAAAGTCTATTTCCTTCTCCTCTTAGGTGTTAAGGTCAATACTTTATTTGAAACAATGAGTGTAGCTAGCGTCATTGCTAGTTCACAACTAGGTTCCCTGGACTATTGCATTGACTTCTCTTTCCTGTGTCTAATTTGCCTCTGTGATGTTATATTTTCCTTCTCCTACAGCTCATCTAAGATGATGCTGAACATGTGACAGACAGTTGATACTTAGTATGTTCTTAATATTTTCTATTTTGATCAATTATTGTTTAAGATGTAATGACTTGGATTTTGGGAAAATGAATATGTAAACACTTTTCACAAAATGCATTCTCCCATTTTCAATTCTCATTCTGAACTATTGTGATGGCATTGGACCAGTTGTTTATTTGATACATTGCATTTTAGGGCTTAATTTCAGCACAATGAGAAAAATCACTTTTTGCACCATCTGTGTAAAACTCTTTGTGACCCTTGCAAATTAAGGACAATAATACCTAAATACAATATAATAAACTCATTCACACCAACAAATACAGAAAGCATTATGTTAGTAAAGAAATTTTCCAGAAACACTATGACCAGCATTTTACAATATCTGACATGTAAGGACTTACATGTCCTTATTGTCTTCGAACATCTTAAGTCCAACACCCAAGCCCTCATCTGCAACTTTCATATATTCTTCTTTTTGTTTGTCTTAAATTCAAATCCCTTCTGCAGAGATCTGTGCACCTGCACACAAGCAGCCAGGTGTTCAGCTGTTTAAACAAAAAACCACCACCAGCATGCATCTATCTATGTTATACTTTCGCTCAGTGGACTGGGGGAAGCAGATACAGATGTTATAGGCAAAGCCCACAGGCCAGAACAATAAAAAGAAATAGAATTGAATAAAGATAAATGCTGCATGTTTTTTTCCCTGAGAAAGGTTAGCAAACTCAATTTCAGAAAAAAAAAGAAAAAAAAAGCAACACAGACTAATCTGTGGAACTTATTCACTGTTGTAAATAAGTTGGATTCACTGAAAAATAACAAAAATATATACAAACAAATATATATATCATATACCTACATTCATCAGAAATCCTTATGGTCAATGCATCAATAACAGGATGACATTATAGCCAAAACATATAAAGAAAGGCATAAACTATTCTTTGGGAACGGAAGTCTCTTCAGGAACCAGCTGACTTGTACTCTCCAAAGCTTAGAAGTTTCAAACCTCCGCATATCCAAGACATTAAACTTTTTAAACCTAAAGGACTTAGAAAATCATTTTTGCAAATACATCTGATAATGTGGATTTTTTTTTTTAACATTCAATCTTTAGATGACTCAAATATTTTCCAGGTTTTCCAATCCTTGTGGGGGAAAAAAAAGGAAAGATGATGAGACTAATTAGTGTTTTTTTCCTGCCTGGTTGTTAAACACCCTAATTACTTCAAGCACCATTACCACTACTTGCACATAAGCCGTCCTTTGAAAATACTTTTCAATCTAAACTAAAATTGATGCTAATTTCTTCTGAGAATACAGCCAATATTAATATAATTTGGAGATTTATTGGATTTACTTTTTTAATCTTAAGGGGGATGTCAGCATTCTAAGTGCATATAAAGGAGATAATCTACCATTTGAAGTGGAACCAACAACTAAAAACTTCAGAAGGACTGCACATTTTTTACAGAATGGAACGCATTATAATTGTATATCATGTACCATAATCTTTATTGCTGACTTGCTATTATTTTGATACTAAAATGTTTTTCTATATTCCTTCATGTAAAATTTACTTACATTAGAATTATATTACAGGTCTTTTTTCCCGCCTGCTTTGGTACTAAATAGAACTGCTTTTTTTCTGATTATTATCTCAATAAATCAACATCTGGTTCAGCTTGTGCAGACATTTTGCATCATTTTCTTTCCCATAAATTCAATGGGTTAATAAATCCTGACATTGGTTCTATAGTAAACTATAACAAAGAAACCAGACACTAGATAAATATTAATTGAATGAACAAATCTTAATGTGATCCATTTTAGTGGCACTCAATCTGAGTTTTGTAAGTAAATTAAGTCAGTGATGTGAACCATGATGTGCAAAAAGACAGCACTTACTAAATTTGTAAGAATGAATGAGGTTTGGTGCTAGCCCTCAGGGTTGGGAAGAAAACATGTACACGAATAACTATGATACAAGGCAGAATGTGATCAATACCAATAGTGTTACAAGACAATATCAAGGTTCTGGGAAAGATGAAAAATTACACCTGGTTGGGAGAATCAGAAAGGCTTCATGAAGGACATGACCCCAGTAGTACATCATAAAGGATTCACTGGGCAGAAATGAAGGGTGATCATCCAGAAAGAAAGAACAATAAGAAGAAAAGCCTGAAGGTGGAAGGCAGCATTCAGAAGGCATGTGTAGTCAGTTGTGTCTGTATTGTGGAAATACACAGAGACTTGAATGCTAAATTGAGACATCTTTAATAATTTAGTAGCAATGAGCAACTAGTGGTAGTTTTGAAACAAGATGAGCAACATGAAGATTAATATGAAATCAATGTGTAAAACAAGCAAGAAATGAAAGAATAGATATTCAAAGACTAACTGGGAAGTAAGAAGGCTCCTGGAAGGAGATAAGTAAAAAATGAAGGTCTGAATAATACCAAAGGGGATATAGAGAAAAAATTTAAATCAAAAGGTAGTGCAGAGGCAAAAATAACTGGCATCGCCAACCATTGTGGTGCCATAAACAGAAACAGAAACGACAGGAAAAGAAGGACGTGCTTTTGAGGATGGAGTGCCTAACATAGGAATGCTTTGTATATAACAAAGGCAACCCAGCCAGAGACCCACCATACTCATGTATCACTTTCCTCTCTCAGGGTCAAGGGTTCTAGAACTCACCTAGCCATCGCATGGTCATTTCTGAGACCTTCTACAATGTGATAGAGTATACAAGAACCTCCTGACATCTCACTCCATATTCTACTGCTCATTCATTCAACACAGTAAATTCGAGTGCTTACCATCAAGAGGCACTATGCTTAACATGCTCAAGGAGAAGACACTCTCCTCACCTTTAGACTATTACGGTTCTAATAGTCTTGCCTCGATGCAACTCTGGCAGAGAAGGATGTTTTCTTGGTGCTTGTCTTTTTCATTTTGTTTTTCATGGAAATGGCTTTACTGTGTTGTGGATTTGAAAATAGTGTAAAATTTGGAAAAGAAAATACACACATTCAAATAAAAGATGTAGAAGTAAAGTTGGAGAAAATCTCAGGAAATAAATCAAAAAAAGAGAAAAACAGGAGAGAAGAGAGTACAAAAATATTAAGTAGCACTCTCAGAAGTTCAACATCCAAAAAGTGGACATTCTGAAAAGAAAGAAAAGAGAAAATGAAGAAAATCATCAAAAAATAATTTAAGGCAATTTTCTAGAATTGAAGGACACAGCTTTCCAGACTAAATGACTACTGAGCATCCAGTACAAAAGATGAAAATAGACCTATGCCAACACATATTATACATTTTCAGAATAGTAGGGATAATGAGAGCATATAAACTTCCAGAGAGAAAGCCATACTAAAGCCCTTCATACCCTCCAGTGGCACCTTTCCCCAATACAATAGAGCTCAGCCCCATTTCTACCCATCTCTCCTCAAATGTAAGTCAGATTGTGTCCCTCCTTTGTTTAAAACTGTCTTGTGGCTTACATGGTTCTCAGTGTGTGTGTGTGTGTGTGTGTGTGTGTGTGTGTGTGTGAGAGAGAGAGAGAGAGAGAGAGAGAGAGAGAGAGAGAGAGAGAGAGAACAGGAATATTAGGCTTTAAGACAGCCTTTAAAGCTCAATGACTCTTATGAGCATTAATATTTTTGAATGGATGGATGAAGGATTCTGCTTTACAGGTTGCTAACAAAATGGAATTTTTCTTCTTCCTACTTCACTCTTCAGGTCTTGTTCTCTCTTCACTTTCCAGTTTTTCCTTAGTCATCATTCCACACTTTTCAATGTAGAATGTTGGCAAGACCAGTATTTATGTCACATGAATTGCTCTTGAATAGGATTTTTAATGTGAGAAGTCAGAATGAGGTTTCAAAAGAGCAAATGAGAAATGGCTAAAGTTCCCATGAGAATCAAGATTCTCTCAATTTTCCATGGGACTATGGTGAGGAAAAGAAGGCTGGTGTTGAACATAGAACAGTTCTACCTAATCAGACTAGGCTTCCCAAATTTGCATTGATCATCAGAGTATCATGAGTCTATAAAGTATGAATATATCCCCTGATTAACATAAAAAGTGCAGAATATATTTCTAACTGAACTGAATTGATGAAATGGACCCCTGGGTTCTTCAACTAATAAGCTTAAACTTTTAGGTTTAATTCATTCAGTAAATATTTATTAAACACTCACTTTATTCCAGGCATTTTATTCAGGTGTTGGGTAGGCTTGGTACATGCCCCCTTGCAGCTTACATTCTGATGGCAGAGTCAGATAATGAATAAGACAAAGTAGAGTTATGGGATGCACATTGACTGGGGCGGAAGTTTGTGAAAAATTGATTATTTTAGGTAGATGGTCAGAGAGACACTCTGGGGAAATATTTTTCACTTGAGACCTGAATAGTAAGATTTAGCCATAAAAGGACCAAGGAAGAACAGGCACAGAAAAAGGACAAGAGTAAGGGTGCTGAGATAGAAACCAGGTGAAGTGTTTGAAAAATGAAAATGAATATAAACGGGTCAGAATATAACAAAAAATGAGGAAGAAGGTACAAAATGAGACTAGGGAGATATGAAGGAGCCATATTATGTAAGCAGTAGCTGGCCATGGGAAGGAGTATGGATTTCTCTTCTTCATATGGAATAGTTTTCTGGAAAATTCTCAATAATATTGCCTCTTTCATATAATTTCCCATGCTCCTGCATTCATTTACCATCAACTTCCAAGAAACAAGCAAATGCAATGAAAACGTTTTCTTTGTCTTATTCATATTTTAATTCAACCATATTGTCACCTAGTAAATAAAGACTTTTTTTTAAGTAAGGATATAGTTCTATCTCATTTATGGGAATGAAAAAAAAAAAGAATTCTTAATGAAGGAATCAAGGAAATTCAATATCATGTCTAAATAGTTTTCCTTCTTGCACTACTCCACGTAACATGGACCCCGAAAGAATAAGATTGCTCAGTGTGCCACCACCCTAAGCAAGTTAGGATTGGGGTGGCAGGCTTGAAATCTCTATTCAAGCTAGTTAGTGTAGCAAATTGCCACATTATTTCAAGGTACCTTTAAAATTTTCATGTTCTTCCCTCCCATTTTGGTGTATACATGCAGGTGTTTTTCCTTACCTACTACTCTTTATTAATCTTAACTTTGATGGTGCTACCTAATCCAGGTAAGCGTTATCCAGCAACGAAGGCACAGGTTCTTCTAAAGGCGCTTGGTTAGGGATTACCAGCCTACATAAAACAAAACTTTTACATCAATTCAAGGGATCCATAAAGCGGAGAGTCTTGGAGGAGTATTTGCTAGTTAGGGCAAGAGTAATGGTACACAATTGAGATAAAACGATTTCATCCAAAGGCTTTAAGGGATCTATTTTCTGGTGTCACCTTTTCTGTAATTCACCGTTGCCACAAATAATGCAGGAATCAAAACTTGCCAAAAGGACTGAAAGCAAAATACCAGTTCTACAGATAGACTGCTCTGCAGTAACATTCACCTGCCATCTCCACTGCACAGTTAATGAAATGTTACTAAGCTGTCATTCTTTTTAAACACTTAATAAGATGGTTTCGTTTCTTCTATTAGAAAACTAAGTCCATAAAATTAAGATGTCTTAAAAATGATAAAGTCTTTTCTTTATTTAAAATACCAAAATGCTGCACAGATGTTGAGTCAAAAGAGAGTCTTTGATCCTGTGAACAATTATACCACAACATGGTGTCTCAAGTCAGTGTGTTTATAGACTGCATGCTAAAATCTTAACCTCACAATTGCTCCTTCATCCTCGCATTGCAACAATCAACAATTCTTGCTAGTTCTACCTCCAAATCTCTAATCAAATCCATGTCCTCCATTCCACCTTACACTGCCTTAATTCAGGCTCTTATCATCTCCCAAACTATGCTAAGAGCTTCCAATCAAAAACTCCTACTGATTCTTCCTCACTGAGCTCAAATGCCACCTTCTCTCTGAAGACTCCCCAGCCTTCCAAGGTGTGATTATATCATTCCATTTCACTTTGCCCAGTAGCTCTTGGTAAACATTACTCTCATAACACAGATTATCCTCTTCTATGGTGCTGCAAGTAAAAATCTTCAACCCACAGGTGTAATTTTAAATGTTCCAGTAGCCTCACTTAAAAGGTAAAATGAAATTGGTGAATCTTAATTAATAACAATTTATTTAACCAGGTGTATCTAAAATATTATTATTTCAACATGTGATCAATACAAAAACTATAACAAGATAGACTACAATATTTCATGTTAGCCCTTTGATATCCACTATGTATTTTATATTTAGAGCATATTTCAAATTTAGACACTAAGTTGTCATCAAAAAATTGATCTGTATTTCGATGTCATAAAATTTATAATTGAAGGAAATTCACATACCAATTATTTCAAATGTTCTGAAATTTTGTTATAACTGCATCAAATATCAACTTTTTATTTTAAAGTAAAATTAACATTTAAAAATCAGTTCCTCTCTCATACTAGGTACATTTCAAGTATTCAATAGCCATATGCAACTAGTAGCTATGACATTGAACAGTGCAGCTCTATCATAATTATTTGTGTATACATCTGCCTTCCTCACTAAATCTGACCATGTTTAATTCAATTGGATCCTCTCCATTGCTAGCATAGACTTGATGCATAAATGGTGTTTTATGAAAGTTTGTTGACTAAATAAAAATAGATATGAAAATTATAAAACTCTTTCTCAACATTAAATCAAGAGTATTCTTTTGTAAGGTATATAAATGGCATATTTTCTGAATACATACACATACACATACACACACACACACACAAAGCCCTCTATGAATACTAATGAAGACTAAGTACATTTGATGTTACTGATTCCTTTAGAAATAAAATATTTCATACATACTATTCCCCCTTCTTCTGTGACTTCACCCCTCTAGTCTTCCCTTGACACATTTGTGGATACTCTATACAATTAGCACTTCGTGATATGTTTGTACATTCTCTAGTTGTTTTCTCTATCTCTTGCTTTCTCAAATTGTATTTTAAGCTTTGGCAGATAGAGATGATTCCTTATACTTTGAAACTATCATCAGCCATGGCTTAATGGCAATAACAAAGTACAAGAATTTAATATATGACATATAGTCAATTCTCAGGTGCCTTCTTTTTCAGTGAAGCCTTTCCCAATCGATCCTAGAAGCCCAGAGACTCAGCACTCATATTCACGCCACTAAATGTGAAAAGCTGGGACCAGTGACCTATCCACATAATCAATTCTTCTCTATGAGCTACAATGTCTTTTGCATATGCAATTGTCCTTCACCCCACAGGAGATGGGATGATGTTTGCAATCTCTGTTACAATACCCTATGTTACTTAGTTGCAGTGCTGTCATCAAAACAACCTTTCCATAGGTGTTGCTCCCTGACCCCGCTTGCCACCTCCATTGGGATGTAGCAGTAACATGACGGAAGGGAACTCTGAACCAGGAGAGATCCCTGTGGTCTTGTGAGTCGCATCTCCCTACAGACAAATAACTCTGA
The DNA here is from genome assembly GCA_030015415.1 of Cynopterus sphinx. NCBI lineage: Eukaryota > Metazoa > Chordata > Mammalia > Chiroptera > Pteropodidae > Cynopterus > Cynopterus sphinx. Next base: position 124,491,597 of record CM057383.1, read on the forward strand.
TAAATCAATACATACATAAATTTGCACAAAGGAGATTAGGGTAGGTTTATCTTCTATCCTACTGCTGCTTGAATAAGAACGAAATCAAAATAAACACAAAGCGTCTTGATGAATCAGCCACCAGTTTCCTCCAAGTCTCTGTTGGTGTTCTCTCTCTTTTGTTTGGACAGTTCTGTGATGGCATCCATCTCTGCAGGCGTGAACTTGGGGGTTAGCATCACAGTGTCATAATCAAATTCTTCATCAAGTGAGAAGGGTTGAACTTCATCTCCGAGTATCTATAAAAAGTAACAAAGGAAGAAAATCATATACGATCACTGTAAATGAAGATAGAGTTGAAAATATAAACTCCCTATTAATATTTAATTAAACTTTTTTTAGACTTTAGCATTCTCAGCTGATTAAGCTGTTTTTAAGTAAAGGAATAAATTCAATTATTCAATTTGACCTAATTTAAGCCTCTTAACATGCCCCATTTGTACCATCCTGCATCTGAATGAGTATCATTAACTAATTCCACCCACGGCAAGAATCAGAAAGTCTCTTTTGCACACATTCATTACAATTTTTCCACTTGCTATTGTTAGGGCTAAAGGCATATGGAAAAACTAAGAGTTATATCAAAATGTGAGAAAATACATCTTCATATTTTGATCAGCCTTAAATACATTTTCACCATTTACTAAAAAAGACATATCAATAAAACATAGTATTCAAAGATGATACGCTACACTTAGTATATTTACTTCTTCAAACATTACCTGTAATTCCTGGACCAATAATAGGAGAGTAAACACACATGGTATCACAGTAAATTAAAAAGTCCAAGATACCTTTTGCTTACCACGAATTTTTAAAATACTACAGAATTTATTTACAAGTCAAAGTAGCTACAAAGAGAAGTTAATAATTTTGTATTTATTTATTCATAATCTGTGAGCTTTGAAGACTTTCTAAAGAAAGGTAGATGGAAAAGCATATTTTCTAATAAACAAAAAGAGAATGCCCTAAATCTCATTGTATCACCCCTTAAAAAGCCCCTCCAAAAGCAAATGGTGTGTGATACAATGAAATCATCCAGCACCTCTATAATATGTATGATGATGCTGAAATAATTGAAAACTGTGGTTTATGCAAGATTGAAAAAAATACCCTAAAACTATAATCGGCTTTAAATATTCTTACATGGAATATGATCTCATTTAGGAGCTTTTACAATGTTCTCAAAAGTGGAGCAGATAGCTCAGAAACTATGTGCTGTTATTAAACGTGAAAAAAAGGAAAAAAACCCACAACCATAAAAAGTAGATATCTCCTGTCTGTTCAACAAATTGCATCTTATAGATAGGTGTGCAATGTTAATAATAGCAAACACCCAGCCATCTATCATCTTTTCTTAGTAAAACCAGCAAAAGAACAAATTTCAGAGACGTGTTTATTTTTTCTTTATTAGAAAGTGTCTGCATGCTTTCCTGACAAAGATAATGATGGAGCTGCCACTGAGTTCCCTCCACATGCCAGTCCCAGTACTAGGACCCATGTGGGCATTCGCTGTAACCTTCAAACAACCCATCTTATGAAGTGCTGAAAGGTTAAATAACTCTCTCAAGACCACACAATTAGTATGAGAAAGAAGCAAGATTTGAATCCAGAGTATGCTGCTTCGGATAAAGCCTTCACCTATTCCATAAGAGCACGAGCAAAAATCAACCCTGAAAGTTTTAACTAAGCCAAGTAATAGCTCTTTAGGAGAAAAGATTTTTTTCTAAATAAGAAAAAAATAGTTCATCATTTATAAAAAATTGCTCAAGGCTACACATAACAACATGATTGTCTATTAAAAAACACCTGTACACAGGAAGCAAATCAGTCTGCAGAGTGATCCATTTTGGTCACTTTCTGAAATTAAATTTATCATTGTCATAAAGTGACAGTGGGGTAATATTGCTAAAACCAGCTCAAATAAAGAAACACATACACAGTGACACAACATGTTCATTTCCTGAATGTAAGTGTCCTTGACATCTCCAATTCTACTCAGCACTGAGGTCTGCAGGCCCAGCCACAGTGCCAGCCTGAGCCACTTCTGACAGTTCCTAGCAGAGGGTGAGGAGGGACCCCATCTTCACAAGTGCAGTCAGGCTGATGAGATTCCTGTTTTTTGGCCTGGTTAAAGGCGTGGCATGTCCACAAAGTTTCAGGCTGCCTGTACCTAAGTGTGCCCACTGTAGTGGAGCATTGAACCCCACCCCAATGCCTCTAAAACCTGCCCAGTCTTTTACTAACCACTCTTACCAGAGGAACTCACTTTGCTTTCTGGAAGAGATGATATCTAAGCAAAATCTTAAAGAGAAACTTTAGTTAACAAGGTTGAGGAAGAAGAGCTTTGCAGATAAGGGGAGTTCTCATAAGCAGGCCAAGGAAAGAAGACACAGATTTTTACATATGTGGATCTGCAAGTAGTTAGTTCCTTGTTATCAGAGCATAAAGTGTAAGGTACACAGTGGCAAGAGATGAAGATGGTGTCAGATCACGACAGGTTTTGTATTCTGTGTATCCTACAGATGATAAAGTCACTGAAAGATTTTTCGAAAGCAGGGTAGATACCTGGTGACCTATGCATTTCAGATGAATTCTTAACTGAGCACTTACAATGAGACCTGTGCTAGAGCCATAAGTGTGTATAAAACAGAAAGGTCCTTTGCCCTCTTAGAGATTACATCTAGATATGTTACTTTGAAGATCAAACAAAGGGTAGATTTGGAGCTGAGGAGACTAGTCAGGAGCCTGCTGAAACAGTCCAGGCAAGAGATAATAAGAACAAGGCCCTGGTAGCAGAGATTTGAAAATAGCTGAAAGTAAAATTAGTGATTGATTCAGATCTAAAAAGGGAAAACTCGAAGGTTCCTAACAGAACCCAGATAAAGATGTCAACAGGCAACTGAATACACAAATCTGAAGCTCTGAAAAAAAGTCTGAGGCTAGAGATGCAGATTTAGAAATATAAGCATAAAAGGTAGTAACCTATAAGTGAAAATAGATCCAAGTATGTAGGTTTAGCATGGAATCCTAAAGAACGCCAACTCACGGTGATGGATGGAGGAAAAAGCCTCAAAGGAGGCAGGGAAAAAGCAATCAGAAAAATAAGCAGAGAAGCTGAGGAGGGCAGTGAAGTGGAGAACCAATGAACCAGTGAACTATGGAGAACTACTAGAGAGATCCACATTAGATTAAGACTGAAAAATGTCCACTGGGACTGGTGCATATGAAGTAATTGGTACCTTTATTCTGAATACTCCCAGACATCTAATTGGAACCAAGGACATTTTGCAGTATATTGAATGAGGAATGAGGGAAGGAAAAAGAGTCAACCAGGAGAGGAGAGCGTCATGGTTTCTGAAGTCCAGATGAAAAGAGAGGAAAAAGAATAAACAGAGAAGGGTCCAAGGTAAAGGGAAGGTTGTGTTTTGTTTTGCTTTGTTTCATTATGTTAAGGATGGGGGAGACTTGAACGTGTTAACATGTTAAGAGGAATGAAGAAATAGAGGAAAAAAAGAGAATGACCCTGACTATGTTGTTATACCAGAAAGTCACTCCCAGTAGGTGGTTAGAGTTTTTTTTGTTTGTTTGTTTGTTCATTCAATACGTATTGTATGTCTACTATATGCACAGTGCTGAGCTCAACATTAGTTCTGACATTTTTGCATTTTAATTTAGGTAAGCTTATGAAGATACATGTAAGTGAATTTACAGTCTTCCAAGATAAGAGGCACATATGTAAGTCAAATGAAACTAGGTGTTCACTGTAATTCAGGAGACATCACTGTGACCTTTGAAATGACAGTTTTCAAAATATAGTAAAGTTGCAATTCTATTTATGGATTTCAGCTGTTAGCTACGATGGCACATTTTGGGAATCCTCTTCTTTCAAGTTAGGTTCCTTTTAGGGTCCTAAGCTAAAAGACTCCAAGGTTTTTAAATTACAAACTCAAATTCAGATTTATTTCAAAGAAAAATGTGTGCAATGAGACACCAAATCCCCCGCTATTAAACAGAAAACAACTGTGAATTAAGTTATTAACTTGTTATTTTTGCCTAAGGAGCTGAGAGAAATATGTGGATTTCAGGTGTCTAATTTCAAATCTAATTGAAATCTTTTCATCGCCTCTCAGGGAACAGAACTGTACACGATTAGGAAACTGCTGGTTTCCTTAAAATTGCTCATGTGGCTTAATCTAAGAGAGACTGTTACAGGAGGAATCATTTTCATTCATAGTACCACACAAGCAAATTAAAGAAAACAGAACTAATGCTCAAATCAATAACAGCAGCATTTAGCTGTAGGTTATCTTACAAAGTAACATAGTAAATAAACTTTTACAGGTGAAAAAATTTGAAGTCCCAATATGAATTGGAAAAACAGGAGATCTCCCATTAAACTACCACAGATGTTTCTTCTGTGACCTCTCTATGGACTGGAAGGAACTTACTGTTTTTCATCTTCATAATGTGAGTTCATTTTGCTCTACATAGCTGTTCCAAACTTCTGAAATTCATCAAAATAGATTAAGGCAAGAATTTATTCACAATGGAAAGTGAAAGGCTCTTGGAAAATGCCTGACTCTAAGGGGGGGAATGCATATGTATAAAAACAGTGATAAATTATTTAAAAAATTTTAAATTGGTTCAATCCATATTAGGAAGTTATGGATTTTTATTAGGCAAATTAAAAGGAGTCAGGACATCCAGGATACATTTTCATCTTTTGAGATTAAAGTCTCAGAAAGCAACTATCTCTAGCCTAATATCACCCCTTGGAGGACGTATTTACCAGAAATTAATAATTATGTTCTTTTACTGGCATTAGGGACTTTAAAATAAGATTTATACTATTAAACCAAGGCAGAGTAGGTATAGTGTTATGGTTCTAGGCAGTTCTGGACAGTTTCTCTAACAAATTGTGGTTAAAAATAAAAATCCCAATCAAGATATAATTCTGGATATTCAAAAAAACACAGAAGTTATTCATCAGTCTCATGAGTTTGCTAACACAAAAATTGTTTATCTCATTTTGATTCCAACATTCAAAAATGTTCATATTTCCTGGGAAGAAATTTAAATTTCTTTTAAAGATATAATCACATACAGGGTATAACAGCATTTTACTAGCTATTTGATAGATTCCAGAATCAATTTTTTTAACTCATCAACTAAAATCATTTTATAAAATCTTCTATAATGGCACTATACAGTAACCTGGTATGGTCACAACTGAAGTCAAGAATATAAACAAATCTTTAAAGAAAACTGATTCCTTATATAAATAACCTTGCAATTTTGGTTTCTTATTACCCAACAAAAGCAATCCATTATTTCAAAAGCTCAATAAAAAGTGGCTGTCCCTACCATTCTATTTGCTAACCAATTGAGGGGTTTAATATAAGCCTGCAAGCATCCTAGACATATGTTTGTGTTACCAGTGAACAAAGTTCTATAATAAAGGGGTATTTTAAAATTGAAGTGTGAGGATTATTTCTGGTTGAAAGACTGCTGCCCACATGCTCTCATCCCCTGCCCCTCCAGGTAGGATGATGACTTGACTTGGAACATGCACACGAGAATAATGTCTTCAGGCAGCAGTCCCCAAACATTTTGGGACCAGGATCTGTGCTTCTGTGAAAATCGAATGTCTCAGGATCTGAGGTGGAGCTGAGGTGGTGATGCTAGCGCTGGGGAGTGGCTGAAAAAAACAGATGAAGCTTTGCTGGCTCACCCATCACTCACCTCCATTGTGCCGCCCAGTTCCTAAGACGCCACTGACTGGCAATGGTACCGGTACCAGCCTGTGGCGCAGGGTTTGGGGACCCTTGCCTTAAAGGAGAGTGAAGTTTCAGTGACCCCTTAAAGATCCTCCACAGAGTGTTCTATGAGAAAAATAAACTTCTATCTCCTTCAGCCACTGAATTATTGTTCAGATTCTCTACTATAGCAGCCTGGTCTTACCTGAACTAATATAAATGTTTACAGGACCTCGGAAACAATAATAAAAAGAAAAAAGGCTAGTTCAGACTGAGAGAGATAAAAAAATATCATCCTTTCTATTGTGCAGTGCCCAGGTAGCACTGTCCTACAGCACAGTGTACATCATGAGACAAAAACAATTTCCGTATAAGAACATAATTGCTCTCTGTGTTTAAAAAGAAATACACACATTATAGAGAGATGTAGTGACAGGGACCCAGTTAAGCAACTTTCTAAATTTCCCCAAATCTGAGAAAAATAAAAAGCTTACAGGCAAAGCAGCATCTCTCTGAAAGGACTAGTTATAAAACCAAGGCAGTTCTGAGACAGATTAAATCCCCTGTGGAGTACCTCTTCCCTTTGTTTGTCTGCTTCTTTCACCGTGGGCCTTGGCTTTACTCTCGGGGTTGGAGGCTGGGCTATGGAAGGAATGTAAGAGGGAACACCGATGCTTACGTCCTGCTCCACTTCTCCAGGCAGCAGTGGCAGCAAATCTGTTGGATACAAAACATTTTTTTTTTGATCCTTTCATCGAGTTCACATTGACCTAAATCATCTAAAAGCCTATAATAGTCAAAAGAATAAAGCAAATATGCTCAAGTAAAGTAGGTCCCTTTCACAATGCCTGTCCTCATTTGGGAGCTTGACTCAAGGGATTCCCCTTCCTATCAAGCAGAAGTCCTAGGTGCATTTATTTTTATCTTATTGTTGCAATGCTACATTCCATCCAAAAGGTCTGGGAGAAATATTGTTTGGGAGTGCCTTGATCATGCCTCTCATCCCCCAACCCAATTTCTACTTCTATAGAAAAATAAGGCAAGATGATGCTATTTTTGCCTCATTTCCCCATATTTTCCTGAGGGATGAAGAGAAAGGAAGTGGAGTGCTAATTTCAACCTGTAATAATATGGCAATATTTCAAATATATATATATATATATATATATATATATATATATATATATATATTTAAAAAACAATGACTCCAGAGGAAAGAACTTTAACTCTAAGAGAAAAATGAACTACTCTGTCATATTCAGAAAACATGGTCTAATTTTCAACACTTGCAAACAACAACGATGTGTTTCTAGCTTGTTTAGCACAATTCTAAGAAATCAATAATTTGTCTTGGTTTTCTGATCAAAACATTATGAGTGGATGTCTTCCCTTATTTTTGCACGTGCGATGGAACATGGAAGCATCACAGATAACTGATGATCCCCCACAGCTTTCAAGGAGGACAAAAAACAAATAGAAGCACAACAGTTTTCCTCCTCAGTCTAAGTTTTCATAGGACCAGAGGGGATGCTGGAGTCAGCCAATAACTTGCAGCTGGCTCAGGATGATGCTGCCTGCGACTCAGTGAGGGTCCTAATGAAGACACTTTGTTCTCAGTGGAAGTGATTAATTAACAACAGACACGACTTGGCTGTTGTCAATGGCAGTGTATCAGGAGATAATGGATCAGGTATAGACATTCAAAAACTGAAACGTTTTTGGAATACAGTTCTCACCACTGCAGATACCACCTTCGTGGAAAACATAATTACAAAATTCTTAAGACTCCATCCACAGAGAACATAGACAGCCTAGAAACTGAACATGTGGGTGAGGGGATATTGAAGAAGATTGTTCTATGATTAATTACTGAAACCTTAAAATATGAACTAATCTACTAGCAGAAGTAAAAACAATAATAACCAACTCTTACGAGCTGACTTTTATAGCATTAACTCAGCTAACCCTCCCAACAGCTCTATTATTTCCTGTTTTAAAGGCAATGAGCTCTCAGCACTGGAAGTAAACAAGGTGCCACAGCTAGAAAGTGACAAAGCTGGGCAGTGTGTCTTCAGAGCTCACACTCTTAGCCCACGACATCATATTATAAACTTCTTTTAGGTAAATATTTTCATTACATACATTGTTGAAATCTATCAGATTATACATCCAAACTCAGGACCAAGAGGTGTCACTATAATAGCACAGTAGCATGGTTAGTCAGTGTTAAGTGCACTTACACATTTTATACCCAGAGAACATTTTTAAACTCAGTAAGGTCAGTGGAAAGATTGGCTTTCTAATATATTTATGAGTTCAAAGCCAAACTCCCTCGTCGAGCTCCCTGGTATAACTGCCTAGCACTGCTATAAGCCTTGTTTGGGGTCTGTGAACAACAAAGGCAAGAAGGGAAAGGTTCAAACCTCTTAATGTAAAAACCAATATCTACCAGACCCATTGGCTGCCAGAGCAAACACCAGTTCAAGTGTGAGGTCAAAATCAATTCTGCTTTCAGAGCTATTTAAAATCTGATTGACAACTTTCTACACTGAGGACGACTCTGCGATTCTTGTGCTAAACCTCCTCACCTTTCTAATACATTTCACAGAAGGTGGAATTTTCAACAAAAATTATTTCTTTTATAAAAATTCTATAGCCATGGAAACAATGCCTTCAAAACAATAAGACTAAGTACCCTCCAAACTTTCCTTGCCATGAGTTTCTTTGGTGTCAAAGCAAAATGTGCATCTATTGGTGCCTGATGCAGAATCTTATACAGAGTAAATTCTCAGCAAATACTTGTAGATAGGAAATGAATTTCCTGCATCTCAACTTCAGGAAGCATCAAGAATAGACCTACTAATAGAATAGCACAGATGATATAAAATATGTATAGTCCTTACCCTCAAAAACTAAACGTTGGTACAGGGATAAGATTTTTCACACATAAAATCAAAGAATAATCAAAACAAAAATGAACAGCCTTAACTCTAAAAAGGACAAATTTATAAAAGAGTAAAATATATGAACAAGAATGGTCTGGTAGAACATGTTATGAAGAAAGTTACATTATCCTTTAGCTATTTTATAATCATGGGTGGGTTACTTATATATGAATATTCTTCCAGGGGGAAAATGATTGTATTCATTAATAATGGGAAATGGAATTTCTGAAGTCTCTGTAAAACTTTCTAAAACTAAAATGCTTTAAGAAACTTAATCCTATCTTATTGATTGTTGTTTCTGTAACCACCCAAAGCCTTGTTTTCATCTTAATTAAATACCACCATCTTGGCTAATGCACACTGTAGTGAAAGCAGCTCTCAAAAATGAATCTTGATGTTGGATGGCAAGACTGGTTAAAAACATTTCAGTCTCTTCTTTCTCAACTACATGATAAGAATTTTCAGTGTTTATAAAATATGTGTTCATGCCATTTGTCTTTCTGCATTTAGTCAATAATCATCAAGTCAAAAGCTATAATCACATAATCAAATACGTTAAAAAGTAAGCAATCTGACATCTGATAATTTAGACAAAAATAATATTTAATCTGCCTGACATATTTATAAAATTAACCAATCTGTTCCTTTGTTGTCATGTAGAAATGGCCAAAATTTTTTGAAATTTTGGGCATTCTCCAAGACCAAATAGATATAGATAAGATAGCATTGGGAATTCCGGCTTCTTTTGCACAAAGTTCCAGCTATGATAGTCTACCTCAGTGGTTCTTATTCTTAAAAGTTTTTGAAGACCTCAAGGAACTTTTGTTAAAGGGTATAACATGTATCAATATTTACCATATTAGAAATTAAAACTGGCAATTTTTCAAATATTTATTTATTAAACTTTTAAAAATACCATTTATATTAAAATAAATATTTTACTGAAAAATCAATTTTCCCAAAACAAAGGAGATAGTGAGAAGCATTGTTCTACATTTAAAATTTTGTTTTGTATGCCTTAAACAAAGAAAGCTGGATTCTATATTTGTTTCTGCATTTAAGTTTTGAAATATGCCGTTTCACTTGAAATAAATGAAGAAAATCTAGTCTTGCATAGATATGTAATAGGAAAAGACAAGAGTACTTTAATGGTCTTTTTATAAAATTGTAGATATTCTTCTTTGATGCTACACTAGATCTTGACAAAGACATAGTTTTAAAAAAAAATAGTTTCAATGTGCAATCTGAAACCATTTCAGTGAATTTTTCATACTCTTATGTTAAAACCCATTGGTCTATCTTGCCCATTAAATGAATCTTTCTCCTATGCATAACTTTGTAACATCATAAATTGGCCATTTGGAAAATACCAATTCACTATTTTATACAGATCCTTCAAATGTTGACGTATCTTATCATATAGTATAAAAATCACATTAGTTAACATCACCAATTTTATCAGAAAAGTCTTTAAATATTGGGAGGTGTCAAGCTCAGAGTACCGAATACGAGTTTTCAAAAATCTGTTTCTCACTTGATCCATTGTCACTTTTATTACTGACAATGAATACTATAGGTTGTCTTGAAGAGACAGGCTCACTTCATTCTTTTTTTGAGAGCAATAGTTTGTCATTCTTTCAATTAAAAATGTTGATCCATGAAAGAAAGAGAAAGAAAGAAAGAAAGAAAGAAAGAAAGAAAGAAAGAAAGAAAGAAAGAAGAAAGAAAGAAAGAAAGAAAGAAAGAAAGAAAGAAAGAAAGAAAGAAAGAAAGAAAAAGAAAGAGAGCTTTAAAAATTGCTGATGCTCAGACTCACATCAGACCACTGAAAAAGAATCGCTAGGTATTGGTGTTTTTTTAAAGTTCTTTAAGTGAATCTAATGTGTCATAAAAGTTGAAAACTAGTGCAGACAGTAGGCCTGGGCCTCATCTAAAGTGTGTCCATCATAAGAAAAGTGGCACAAACACAAAAGAGAGGACATGTACATTCCCAACAGCATGAACCCAAAAGAAGAAATGAAGGGGCTGATTCACAAACACGTACTTTCTTTTCCCAATCTCTCCAATTAGATAAAGTCTTCCTGTTTCCTTCAGGAGAAATAGGCAGAGGAACTGTAATAGGGCAGAACTCTCTTCCTGATTCCATTTTCTTCTAAGTAATGGAGGTAAGTTCCCTCCTGTAACCATGAGGCCTGGGAAGCAAGTTTGCCCTTGCGGATGACGTGGTTTTCAAGCTGGATCTTAATAGATGGTTGGTTAAGTTTGTACATATAAAACTTGGAGAAATAGTGAGAAAGGAACCTTTTGAAGCAAGGATTTTTCCCTCTCAGTGTTTTTAGTGATCTTCTAAGCAATGAAAGAAGGATTTTTAATTATAATTGGCTGAAATATGCCATCTCCTAGCTCTGGACCTTTATACATGCTGTTCCTTATTCTGTTCTTATACTTTGTTAGAACTTAGTTGCTTATCTAAATGCGGGTTTATTTCTGAGCTTTCAATTCTGGTCTATTGGTCTTTGTCTGTTTTTCTGCCAATACTATATAGTTTTGATATTGTAGCTTTGTAGTATAATCAGAAGTCAGGAAGTGCGATACTTCCAGCTTAGTTTTTTTTTTTTTTTCCTCAGGATTGCTTTGGCTATTAGGGGTATTTTATACTTCTATACAAATTTGATGATTTTTTGTTTTATTTCTTTGAGAAATGCCATTAGGATTTCGATGGGGATTGTATTAAATCTATATCTTGCTTTGGATGACATGGCCATTTTAATTATTTTGATTCTTCCAAACCATGAACATGAAATATATTTCCAGATTTTTGTGTCTTCTTCAATTTTGGAAAGAATTTAAAAAAAAAAAATGGTGACCAATACCTTCCTTAGAATTGTAAGTACGGAAGAGCTTGAAAATGAAAATCAAATAAGGCTGCCAATCTCTGAGCAGGATCAGCTGCCCATTCTCACCCAACACAATCAACCATAGGGTAATTACACATACTGGCCAAGAGTCATGTCTAAGACTATAATTCTGAGAACTGGAGACCTCAAAAAGTCTCTTCAGGCAACTGTACTTAGCCAGAGAACAGGCTGAGCCAACTGAGGGGAAAAATAAATAAATATGACCAAAAGATTTTTCCTACTCTGATGGCTTCAGCATAACAACTAATATCTATTCCAAATAATAATTTTCCTGGATAACAGTCAGGTTAATTAACTTATATCAAATTCAAAGAATGAAAAAGGGGTTAACTTGATGTCAAATAAACACAAAGCCCCAAATTTGTGGCAAATACTACCCTCAGACAACTGCTCAATACCACCACACTGAGTTGGTTCTTCTGAAAAACTGGGTCCACCTGGGCAGCCCAAATGAAAAATCAAATGTTGGAAAAGAATCATGCTCCTGAATTTTGGAGAATATTTATGAAAGCAAATAAGGTGAACAAGTGAAGTCAATGGTAGAAAAACAATGCCCAACTCACTCCCTTGTTGCCCTAGGCAAATCTGTTGCTTAAACAATAACAACAGAATCTAATCAGTAAACCTCTCAGTTGCCAAAACCAAACAAGCAACTTGCCTGTTTAAAATGTCACATTTCCCATCTGATGTAAATATTTGCCTTCTGCTCATATTCCTGAAGTATAATACAAATTAGGCCCAAACTAAAATTCACCTTGGCACAAACTATTTAATTTTTTTTTTTTTCATTTCAAATGATCCAGACGGTGCATTATGAAGATTGTAAAGCCCCAGGGGTCTTTTCAGTAACTGGAATAGATCACTGAAGCCAGCCAGGGGTGCTTTTCAGCCGAGGCTTTTCACATGACTTTACACATGGGTAGGTCTTGACCTGCTCATTCAAGTCCACTGACACTTGATTCAGGCCTCAGTAACCTTTTATACACAAATGCAAGACTACTTGTTATTTGATTTCTGAAAAAATCATACTAGTGAGATGTTTTAGCAATATTTTAAACTAAAGTAACAAATCTGATCTAAAAAAGACATTAAAAACATAATTGGAAAAATGTTTAAAGAAAAGATTATGAAAATAATGAAAAAGGTAAAAAGGCTAATTTAAGAGATTGATATAAGCAAAATCACATTCATTGGCTATGTAGGTTTATGTCAGTATACAGACCTCATTGCTGGCAGGAAGAAAGACATTTAAACCATAAAAAAAAAAAATGCCCAACCTACGCACTTCTCTGCCCTCCTATAAAATTAATTTTATATTACAAATGTACTACATGCAAACTGAAACCATTTGTCTCCAAATATCATCCACAGATAAACTTTATTAGAATCCCCTAGGGTAGTGTAAAAATACAGATCACTAGAGGCCAGCAAAGTCTTTCTAAATCGGACTCTCTCAGGAACAGGACCTATGCATCTGCATTTTTAACAAGTTTCCCCTTCTCAGATCACCCAAACCCAAACAAAGAGCTTGTTCTACAAACTTGGCTTCTGGCTAAGTCCTTAGCTATCCCTTATAATCCAAACAGAGCTCCTAAACTCCTCTTTTACAGAAATTCAGAGCTGCCTAGGGTATCAAAGTTAAGAAAACCTCTCCCTGGACTATGTGAATCCTTCAGATCTCTGATCTCACTTGAACTGAGTAAGTAAGCAAAACAATCTGCAAAGTCTACTGGTTAATAGAGTGCTTAAGAAAGAAACCCCTCAGTAGAGTATTGTGATGTTCAAACAATCAAAGCCAGAGCGGGGGCTTATACAACCAGTTTACAGAGAATCACCATCCCCAAACCAACGACAGCGTCACTTTAACTACCGTCTTATTACAAATAAGGCCCCCATCCAATGATAATGACAACACTTAAATGCCAACCACCAGACCCCCATGGAAGCAGCCCCTTCCCTAACATTCAACACTGACTTTGAGATATTCTTGCATATTTAATAAAGAATGAGAGTTTTCAAAGCAAATAACTCTAATTTTGAACATATTTCAAAGGCCCTTTGACAAAAAAAAAAAAAAAAGGATACCTATGCTTACACAGAATTGTTAACCAGGAAAAACAAAAGACTTCATTTACACAAACATCGATGAACTAGTATTAAGCCTCTTCCAGCCCAGCCCAGGTGGGAAAATGCTCCAGAGGAAACACTTACAATATATCTTTAATCTTATTTTGTTAATTATTTATTATTATTATTTATGCCTACAGCACCTGGTCTTCTTAGGTGGTCTCCCATCCAAGTACTAACTAGGCCTGACCCTGATTAGCTTCCGAGATCAGACATCAGGCTTGTTCAGGGTGGCATGGCCACAGACCATGGACAGTGGCTCCACTGGGGTGTGAACCCAGGACTTTCTGCATGTAAAGCAGATGTGCTAACCGCTATATGGGACCACGTCCATCTTTAGTCTTAAATGTTTGGTTTACATATTTAATAAATAGTTATAAAAGCAAAGATTTGGATTTTATTGTATGATCAATTCTGATATTTTTATGATTTTCATGATCAAATGATGTTTTATGTATCACTCAAAAATAATCTCAATTTACAACATGGGGCTTCTAAGAAATAAAAGCTTGATTAAATGACTTTACTTAAGACAAAAATCAATCATGCAGCAAATTGGTAGGGGCAGGGAGGCAGGGAGATCTTTATTCCATTTAAGACGTAACACTTCACAACTTTTAACAGGCTTTAAACTTTCAGCTGAAATCTCTGTTACCGAAAAAGAACAGGACTCCAGTTTTCTCTATCTCAGAAAAGATGGAGGTAGGATTGACAAAAAAAAAAAAAAAATGGTAAAAAGAAAAGCAGGCTTAAGTCTCATTGGTAGCTTCTAGAAAGAGGTTAAGCAGTACAGAGAGGAAACAGAAGTCATACCCTTGCTCATTTGGAGCTCAATCTCTTCATCCACGTCCAAATCTTCTATTTCTAGGAAATTGTCTACCTAGAAAGAGATTAACATCATTTTTATGCTTATTAGACAGAAAGAAAAACTACAATTAAGAATCAGTGCATCCATTTCCACAAATTCAAGTGAGAAACTGAATCCCATTTTCTCACTCACTTTCGAGTACCAGCTAATGATCTTTGTGTTCACTTTGCTTTCCCAGAGAAATACGAAAGAAGCAGTAAATTTGGTAGTTGGCCTGGATTTTGTAGGTACCAAAGTAAGATCTCTACACTGAAAAGGAAGAAACTATTTGGGGAGTTTTTGAAAAGAGGCTTTGTTCCAGATTCCATCCCAGGAGAGACACCACCACCAAGACAGTCCAAAACAGTGTCTCTCCTTTTGTTGTTATTGTTGTTTTACTGCTTTTGTTCATTGCTAATGATGGTGATGGTTCTGGCTATTATCATAGCAGTAGGCTTTTTACTCTGAAAAGCCAGAGAGAAAAAACTAAAGATGTAAGAGAGAAATGTTCATTCAAAACAAAATCTCCCTGCCCCAGGTAAATCACAAGAGAGGTGAACAGCCCCCAAAAATCGAGTGTTTTCTCTTTCGAGCAAATAAAAGTGTAAATTACTTAAAAGGTGAAAAGCAGAGCAAATGACCTTTACAGATACAAGAGCAACATTTCAATAAGAAACTATTCCGTGTGGGACACTGTTTTCTACTGCAAGCTGACAATGAGACATTTTAGATTAACAAAATGGTAACATTTCAGACACGAATTAATTCATCTCAGGTGAACATCAAGGAGTGTAAATAAGAAAATGATTTCGCCACTGGCTCTAAGGAGATCTAGTAAAGGCATAATGTCAAAATGCCTTTTATGCTTATGGCCTAAAACATGTGCATAACAAAATACCTTAAAATTGTAAATTTAGACCTCATGATTGGAATTCAAAAGACAAGCTGGATCTTTCTTTCTTCAGCTCTATTGGCCAGACCCTGTCTCTTACATTGGAATTAAAAATGGCAGCTTCCATGGCTTGTAAGTACATATCTGCAGTTATTTCTTAACATCCAAGTGACAGCAAAAATTTATTTTTCATAAGCTGGTTTCAGGACTAAAATGTGAGAATCTGTTATATTATCATTTCTTTAAATGATATATGCTAATGGGGACTACAGTCATGCTTCTCTATCAAAGTATCTCGTCCATTTATTAAGCTTCAAGGAAAAAAAAATGCAGAACCCAGCCAACCAAGGATAGTTTAAGATACTCAAACACCAACTTAAAAAAAAGTATGAGGATATTAAATCTGCTGAATTCTCCAACTTCAATAAGATATCCAATGAGTCCCATGGTTTTATGTTTTTAGGTTTTGTTTTTGTTTTTGTGTTTTGTTTTGCCATGGAAGAAAAATGACCCATGCCTTACCTTTACCTTTCCTGCCCTATTCAGATCACCTTGCAAGGAACTGCCAACTTTTTCACCTTCATCTATCACTATCTGAAAAAAAACAATGAGGACACATTGAGGAGAACATGAAACAACCAAAATTAAAGGAGCGGATCGATCTTGTAGCCTTTCAGATGGTAAAACTCTCCTTTCAGTTTTTGTGGATTAGCTATGCATGATGAACCAGATTCACTAAATCATAGCCCGGGTCAGGGATAGGTTTCCAGAAGTTGACTTCCACTTCTGTCCTCTAAATTCATCCACAGTGTAGCCTAACTAGATTATTAACCCTCAGGTTTTTCATGTGTAAAATCAAAACTCCCCACTTCATTACCGTACCTCCTATCCCATTCCAATGAATCTTTTAATGTCGGGAGGAAGCAAGAGAACTAAATGTTAAATCAAGCTATATTTCAAAACTGCAATATGCTGATCAGCCCTACAGCCAAACCACATGGAAACCCACAGAACAAAGGAAGATTTCTGCTGAGATTGCTGACAAACCATTTCCCCATACTGTGGAGGGAAAACAGAGTCTTTAAGTCACACCCCACACAAAATAAAATCATTCATTCCCTATGGCAAAAATCTTGGGCAACTCATGGATCAAAGGCTGGAAATTGCTGGCAGGCCTTTCACGCTACATATTCTTACCTTTTCATGCAATAGACTTATTTTTTCTCACTGTATACCCATATCGAAGGAAATGGGTGACAAAGTCTTTAAACTGTAATTCACAGAAACTAAGAATGACATATAAATTGGATTTCCTGACACTCAGGGCTTTTTTTCTTACCTTTGCTTTTTCCCTTCTCTAATAAACTTTCCTTTTGACTCTAACTTTGGTCCGCATCTGGATTCTTTCTTGTGCTCAAAGAACCCTCTCTTAGTGCTGGCCCACTCAGGGGAAATTCACCTTGTCCTGCATCCCTTTTAAGGACAAATCTGAGAATGCTAATACAACCTTTTCAAGTTGTTAGAAAACAATGCCACTGAACAATTCTTTACTTCTCACATGGTGGTCAAAGTCAATAGATAATACAATTCCAATTGCTAAAGATTGCCAATAGACAGTGATTCCTCTAGAGAAAAAAGTTCTTATCCTACAAGCATCTCTCTATATATACAGGCTCTGTGATATATAAACACATTTCTAATATAAAGGTTTTTTGTTCTCCTCTATAAAACCACGATCCCAAATATAATTCTGTCCACAGTCACAGGGAAGACATGTATAAAGCAGAACCCAGAAATTCAAATGGCTTGAAATGTAAAGCAGCTTCCATTTGCATTTTTGGAGAGTTTACCATAGCTAAGGAGAATCTGACTACAGTCTATTAAGTCTTGAAGAGTAGAAAGAGAGCATACAATGCTTATTGACTAAATCTTGGAGGGAAAAAATAACAGCTTCTACCTTAAATTCAAAACAGATGAATCCACAAAAGGAAAAAGAAACTCTCATTTTATACAGAGAAATTTAAAAGGAACTCTTTTGTCCAAAATAGAGGACAAGTTAAAATAATAAATAATTTCAAGAAGAATCTATAGGTGGCAGATTCTTAAGCAGTTTTTAATAAATATCAGGGATAACCAAGTTGTCATCATAAATGTTAGCTGCTGAAATCATGAAATGTAATAGTGATTTTCAATAAAGTATCCCAACAGCACTCTTTCTAGAATTTGGAGTCTGAGTAATTGATCCAATAACTGTCCAAAGTTTCTTTTGTTCTTATGGGCTTCTTTTTTTTTTTTTTTCAATTCATGAAGAATTTTTTTTCTATCAGATTGTTCGTTTGAGTGTGCTGTGGTATTACCTGCTCCTCTTCTGAACATTGTGATGCAGTACGAAGAAAGACAGCTTGATTTTTAAGATGGTGATTATTTGGTTCATTTTCTTGAGTAAACTGAATTGAAGTAAATACGTTTTCTGAAGAACTGAAACTGATTGCTCCTCTTTTGGTCGCATTATCCTCTGAAATGATAAGTTACATAATATTAGAAACCATCCACCTCACCTAGTCTAGTTTATTTAGTGTTTATTGAGAATCTTCCTTCCAAACAAAATTAGAGTTTTCAAAGAAACCGACAAACTGAAAGCTCGAGGCATTAGCACTCAATTTTACAAAGTTATTTCTAAAAATGCAAGAAAGGTAACACTATTTCACTTACTATACAAAAAAATATTTATTAATGTACCCAGCATTGTCCTCAGCCATTAAGAGTCAGTAAAGCCTAGTATTTGCAAGACTCTTTGAATGTACCTATCTCATTTTCTTTTCTAAATTTAAATGGAATTTTCCTGACATGGAAGCAAAATATAGATGATTTGAGAAAATTTACAAGAGAAAAAAATTATATTTGAAAATTACTCATAATCCTACAAGACAGAGAAACTGTAACAAAATTTTCAGTGGCTATGTCTCTCATTTATCTATGCATCTATGTACTTTTAAAAATCAAATAAATTTTTACTGTACATATTATAATTCAACTTGACAGCAATATTTCTTTCCATTTTATTGAATATTCTGTGTAATTTTAATAGTTATAAAAAATTTCATTGTATAAATGTAACATGATTTATTTAACCAATTTTTTATTCTCAACTATTTAAAATTATAAACAATGAACACTTTGTACTAAATCTGTGCATATTCATAACTGTCTCCTTAGGATAAGGAAAGAGTCTAAGATTAATCTTAAATTAGGAGACCAGAAAATTATGATATCATGATACCATTAACAGAAATGTGGGGATAAATTCTGATGTGAGAAAATGAATTAAGCTTTGGCCTGTTGCATTTGAGGTGCCAGAGGAAACGAGAAACACTCAGAAGGCAGCTGCAAATGTAAGCTAAAATATGGGAGAGAAATAACAATTAAAGGTAAATATCTGGGAGTCAATTACGGTGGGGTAATGGTTTAAGTCATAAAATTATTTTAATATTAGTAGTAATATTAAAAATAACAACAATGGCTAACATATACTGTCAGATACTTACAAGCATCTCATAAATCTCACTTAAGCCTCACAACCCTAAAGGAAAGTACTATTAGTATCCCCAATTACAGATGAGGAAACCAAGGCCAAAAGACATTAAGTAATTTGTTAAAAGTCATATATCTGGCAAACAGCAAATTGGATTTGAAGCCAGAGTCTTCTGACTAAGAACCCATGCTCCTAACCACTGTGCTATGTCACTTAGCATAATATAACAGATTCAGAGAAAGGGTCCTTAGAGAATCAAAAACTGAAGTGGGAAAAAGAGAAAAAAATCCCAGAAAGGAGACAAAGAAGGAAAGTTCACAATAGCACAAAAAGAACAAAAAGCACATAGTAGATTCTAAAACTAAGACTTGCTTGCTGCAACTGACATTAGCAAATACAGAAATCGATGCCATTAATCACTAGGAAAGTTCTAAAGGATTCAAAAGAGGCGAAGTGGCCGAAATCCAGGCGTGGTCAGGTTGGAGATCACTGTTTCATCCCCTTATAACCATGAAAAGGTTCCAGAGACACAGGGATTGTTTAATCCCTGAGCTCCTTAGGCAGGTATCTAACTAGAGGGGTCGTGACATAGCCTAACCCAGCAAGATGGCCATGTTGCTCTTCAGCTGTTAGATGCATGGCATCAAAATCAGTGAGATTCCTGTTCTTAATCATCACAGCCTGGTGCAAGTTCAGTCGGAATCCTTTGCTTGCTTCTGAATACCTATCACTGGTATAATTAAAACTTGGAGGCATGTCTAAAGGACATTAACACAGAAATACTGTTGGGGAGCAGAGGTAAGATAAGCTAGTCTATAGTACATTATCAGCTCAATAAGCCAGAGAGGGAAAACACAAATATGGAATTCATTTGTCTTTAAAAAGCTTATATTAGTAAATAACACGAATTCAGGCCAGTTTTCTTTACTGCCTCCTGTACCAGCACCCATGACTCCTAATTTGCTACAACTGAGAGAGGTGACCCTGCCCTTAGCCTCAACAAATCCCTAAAAACTTCTGGGGGAAATGGCTGGGGGGGGTGTGGAGGGAGGCTGAGTAAGTAAGGTAATGGGAGGGGTGCTAAGAATATTCCTCCATAAGAAGCACTATAAAAGATCAGATGAGTGAGAAAGGAATAGTTTTAGGACTTATACTCCCTGACTTCTTCCTTTTGTACAGCCACGAAGATGTCCTAAATCACTCCTAGGGCAAAGATGAGCAGTGGAAGCAGGGTAGAGCAAGACAGGCCTGAAAATGCTAGGCAAGGGATGTTACTGAGGAATGAAAGAGTTCCTCAAACTTCATCAAAGTTCGAAGCAAGACTTCCTGTGGCTACCTGCCACTCCTCAGTGCACTGTTCTGACACGAGATGGCATCCTTTCAGTTCTCCCTGCTTATCCTTTAAGTCTGGCACAACCTAAATCTAGTTATTCCTAGGAAATTGCTATGACGCTCCCAGCACAACACTACTTTAATAGTCTATTGACTTAAATATTTGAAAAGCACAGTGATGTCTGAGACAAACAAGCTCTATCTGTTCTCACAATCACACAGTGTGTTGTTTTACCATTTCCAATAAAACAACCAGGTCATTTGACAGATAACCAGATGAAACTCTTTTGAAAGAAAGAGCAAAACACAATAAAGTGCCAGCTTCTGATGCTGATGTTGAACTACTGCTGGGGTGTCAGATCTCATAAAGTTTCTTATTCACTCTTTTAAAATTTCTTCCTTTCATAAACATAAAGCTTTCATTTTTTGAATACCAGAAGATTAAGAAGAGAACTTGTTTGTGCTCACTCCGATTAAACTTATAGTTGAAGGCTCCTTCCTAAACCTTAAAAGTAGTTTCACAAGAATACATGGTCTATCACTCCAAAGTCCCAGAAGTGCTTCTTGTAAGGCTTTCATTATTTAAAAAAATTTAAGAAATTTTTTAAAAAGTGAATAATAATAAACCTCTTGGTAGAATGAGATAGGAAAAAAGTTCTTTTTCAATACGATGGTGTCAAAATGGCAGATGTTGGCACAACTGAGAATCTGAAGAGGCATAAAGCCTGATTAGAGAGCCAGAATCTGGTGAAAGATTTATCCTGATGACAATCCAAACGTGCCACCCAAGTGTTCGTCTCATCTTCTTCTGTTTTTCATAAGAGTCCTTTTCCACTCTTTCATCTTATCCCTAATGTTTCCTGCTTTGAAATAAGTGTCAGACATAATACATTTTAGAAATCTAACAGCAACATTTCGGAGAACAAATAGGTTACTGAGACCTGAAAGAGTGTTTTTCTGGGCATTTCTGAGTCAAAACTTCAACACAAATGAGACAAAGGTGTTTTTTTTCTCAAAGGGTTTTAAAGATTTCATTATTCTGAAGCAATGGAACTTCAATTTTCTTTTGATACCTAACAAACAAGCTTCCAACAGATCACCCTTACGAGGCCACCAGCTATACCCTACCTACAGTGTCTAATTTCAGGCCAAAGAAAAAGGTTGAAAAGGTTGAAACCACTGATGCCACAATAAATTAGATAGTAACACATACTGATTATGTATCTTCCAGATGAAAGTGATCAATTTCACTGAAATCTACTTTGAAATGAACTTCTTAAAAATTCAAGTTTTTCCACACAAAAACCAGACCAGTGGCCACGTGCTGAGAAGCATCGCCACACTTGTGGGAGAGTTCTCACAGATAACACCACCAGCATCAGAATTCACAACCAGACCCTGTCAGCAGCCTCTGAGTGTCTGTTTTTCCGCACTGTGGTCAATAGTAATATAAAACAAGGGCATGTTCTCAGTCATACAGATATTGAATATGTTGCTAGAAGGAATGAAAAAATTCATTGGGGGAAAATTCTGTGCAACACTGGGCAGCGGCAAAAAGCCTTCTGCAAAGAGAATAGGGGATAAGCAATCATGCTTATAACAAGGTTGGGTACTTTGAAAGTCAGAGGGCGATTTTCACATTACACTCCTAGCCTACAGCAATGCTTCTCTGGACAATAATAATTGCTCTTGATTTGTCCAGCCAAACTATTTCCCTCAGCTGCTTCTTGATCACATGCTACCTGGTATCTGGCCTCCCCTGGAGCGATAGTCGTTAGGATTAAATAAGCAATTTAAAAACCAATCAATCATAAATCAAAATAAATCCAAAGAAGCTAAATTCAGCAGACAAATGTTTTGTCTAAATTCCCTTTGCAGTGCTCTGAATTCCAACTGTTTTATGTTCTTCATTGAAAGGGCACAGAGAGGAGAGGATTACCTCAGCCTGGCAAGTCGGGAATAATTGTGCTTTCCCTGAGGCTGGATGATAATTGACTCATTATTCACAGTCATAGCTCTCAAACTGCCAAGAAATGAATGCACAACCCTGGCCCTGAAAAACGTGTGTCAAAAGCCCAAGATGAGGGACACATAGTAGTAAGCTGAATTTTTTTAAAATGTCTAGTGTTAGGCACTCACAGAGGGAAAAATGTAAAGAGAGTGTAAAGTTGCCAAAAAGTTTATTTGCAGGAAAAAAATCCGAGTGGTAGGTGAGCTATGCAATTTATTCAATTCGAAAGTTACAATCTGGCATCAACTGTGACATGCAGAGTGACAAAATAGGTAAGACCCAGTCCTGACCTTACAGAATTTACAAACAAGGAAGGTAAGCCAGGTATGCAAACCACCAAAACAGAACCCAATGGTGGCAGACGATGGAAGGGACGTAAGGCACAGTGTTAGTTAGAGGATGGTAAAATCACAATTCGTTTGGGAGAATCACAAAAGGCTTCACACAGGAACAAAGAGCATCTGAGCCAGCCTTTGAAACACAGCTACAATTTCAACAGGTTAACATCAT
Source organism: Cynopterus sphinx (assembly GCA_030015415.1). NCBI lineage: Eukaryota > Metazoa > Chordata > Mammalia > Chiroptera > Pteropodidae > Cynopterus > Cynopterus sphinx. The sequence goes on from CM057383.1 coordinate 124,514,509, forward strand.
GAGCTCTCCTACAAGGGAAAATTGCATCACATGTAGTCTTTTGTGCCAGACTTTTTTTTACCCGGCATAACATCTTTGAGGTTCATCCATGTTGTAGTATTTTACTTCTTTGTCAAGAACTAATCCTTTATATGGATAGACCACATTTTGTTTTTCCATTCAGCAGTGAATGGATATTTGGATTGTTTCTACATTTTGTACCCCCTTGATTCTAATAGTCCACACGGTGCCATAACATCATGAAATCAAAACAAAGGACAGCTAGAGTTTCAGCTTCCTTCCACACCCAAACAATGGGAGAAATGCATTTATTAACTGAAGCTACAACTCTCTGACAATCATCTCTCCTCAGTGTGGTCATGGCCTTAGAATCGGGCTACTCTCTATTACATGGATCAAATTTATCTGACATCATCTGAAATTACCTTTCCTCACTACTCATTGTCCATCTCTTTACAATAAAATATAAACCTTAGGAGAACAGGGACCTCTTGGTCAGGAACTTGCTCATAGTTTGTGAAAAGAAACATGTTCATTTTCCACTGCAAAGGACATGTAACAATTAAGACTAGAATGAAACCCTCCAACCAGTGAGCATACTGTGTGCTTAACACCAGGCCAGGCTAGAAAATGAGGAGTTAAGAAAGTTGTGAGACATGACCTCTGCCTAGAAGAAACATAATCAATTCCCTTAAAACTTTTACTCATGCAAAAGCATAACCTTTTCATCTCTCTCAGCCAGCATTTCCATGTCTAAGAATTTTTCCAAAAAAAATAATTAAGTATGTGGGCAAAGATTTCACTATAAAGCCAAAATCTACTCCCTCAGAAATGTTTACTTAATCAAAGCCTTAAATTTTTGCTTATCTTTGAACCAGCATTTTAATGTGTAAAAATTTACTCAAAGGCCATAAATAGAGTGAAAAGATGCAGCTACTAGAATGAATGAATGAATAAATGAATAGGTAAACAGATAAATAAGGCTAAAGACATTACAAGGACCTACAAAGCTATTCATGTCTTATCTGTCCCCACTTCCATACCCTCTGACCTCAGTTCTCATTCTTCTCACCCATGCTTATGATGCTCTGGCCACACCTGCTGCTTCATTTATCAACAGAAAAGTTCAGAAAGGATCTATACACCCTTAGTTTATCTCTAAGACACAGAATTATGGTATTATTAATTAATTAATTGACTAATTGGATATAAGTTTGCTTACATGAAACAGATACTCAAAGTAACAATAGGTTAAATAAGATGGAAGGTTATTTCTCTCTCATGTAAGGGTACAGACTAGATAATTCAGGGCTGACATGGTTGTTTTACTCCACAGTCATCCTAAAACCGAGACTCCTACTATCTTTCTGCTCTGCCATCCCTAAGGCACCACCCTTCTCTGCAGGCCATAGAATGATGCACCACCATACCCTTGCTCCAAGCAAGAGGATAAAGAAAAAGAAAAAGAAAGAGTACACATCTATTAGTGTCATTAGTGAAGGCCTGGCTTAAGCTACTCTGTCGAGGAAGCACCAAAACAGAGCAGCTAAAACAAGAATTTTTTCCCTCTCATGTAACAGTTCAAAGCAGGTAGGCAGGCTCTGTTCCATCAGGTGATCCAGGGATCCAGGCTGGTGGGGTGCTCCGCCATCCTTCGCACATTGCTTCCATTCCTGGGACTAAGACATTGCTCAATGATTGCCTACTTCCAGCCAGGAGAAAAACGAATAAAAACAGTCTAGGGTATGTTTCTTCAACATATGACCCAGAAGTTACATAAATCAGTTCTCTTCACTTCCTACTGGCACAGACTTAGTCAAAAGGCTATACCTATCTTCAAAGGAGACTGGGAAATGCAATCCTTATTCTGAGTGGCCAAAGAGTAGCTAAAAATTCTACTCCTATAGAAAGAACATGTTTTTCATTTCGCTGTGTATGTAGGTGTATGTGTGTTTGTGCCTCTCTGTATTATCCTAATCTTCAATCTATAAAGAATACCTACATGCATCCCCTTCCTTTTTGAAAGTCTTTCTTTGAAATACTGAAAAAAAATGTAATACTTTACATTTACATTTTTTATATTTTTGACTCGAGACTCCTTTAATATTTAATTTTATATGTCCCTCTTTTAAATCATAGTTACTCTAATCATAAAATTTTATACTTGAGTAAACTTTTTAACTTACCAACTACCTTCACATATGAAATACACAGCAGAAAAGTTATCATAAGCAACAAAATCATTGGAGGGACAAATCCTAGAACTACATCAATAAGATGCCTACACAGCCCATGTGGTCTCCCGTGTCTCTTGCCAGTACACTTGCTAATGGCAAAATGCTCACAAAGAACACAATTCCAGCAACAACAGAAGTAGCAAGGAGATTTCCCTGTGATGGGTCAACTTTGGCCTATAGACACATGCACGATAACCCTTCAGACTTGGAACAGAATGCACACTGACAGCCCACCCTAAAATAAACTATTATATTCTAGCCTCTGTATCAGAGATTAGCAAGATCATGGTAAAATTATTCTTGTAATCCACCACATTCTTTCACTGTCAAAGTGCCTTTTAATAATAAAAAATGATGACATTAAATTAAAATTTATATTTAAAATAAAATAATTGTTGTTTAATCTTTGGATGAAGACTGTGGAGAATTTCATTAAAGTTATGGTCCTTGCTGAAAAAATGCAATATATACAAAATCATAGAATTTGGAAGAATTCATGCATTCTCCATACCCTCCTTGATCTCATTTAGGGTGTATTTCTGAAAGCTGGTTTGAGAGTCAAGGTTCCTGGGCTGCACACTAAAACTATAAAATCAAAACTGGGGGCTTAGACCTTAGGATTTCTCTCCCAGGTAGTGTTTACATATACTTAAGGTAAGAGTCCCAAGTGAAGATTCCATGAGGTACAATCTAAATTTTGAAAATAAGAAAGAAGCATATCTTTTGTTTGTCAAAGCACATAACTACCTTTGCCTGAAGGTCATGTGTAAACATACTATGCAGTCCACCCACCAGAGGCCAGTGTAGGATTATTCCCTGAACTGTATAGTCTTACACTATACTATATACACTACACACAGACACTATACTAGATCTATACACATAGTTGGTTTTAACTACTTCAAGGAATATGGTATGGGCAAGTAACATTGTAGACAGTATTTTACATTTTTATGTTCTAGATTCAAGATTTCCTTAATATATAACCTTGATGTCCCTCTTTTAAATCATAAATAGTCTCCATAATCATAACATTTTATGCTTGGATAAATCTTTAAAACTTACCAAACACCTTCATGTATATTTCATCTGATCTTCACCGCAGCCATGTGAGATATACCGAGCAGGCAGAATGATCCTTGATTTACAGATTCGGAGAGAGTAAGTGGCAGGCCTGCAGTCTCAGAATTAATAAATGCCTGAACTAGCTCTTCTGAATCTCAAACTAGAATAGTACCCTTTCCATTACACTGGTCCTGCCCACAACAAAATGAAAAATATAAGTGCAATATACAAACACTTCATAAAGCTAAATTCCATCAACCGAAAAAATTTCCCTTCACCCTGAAATCATGCCCTTCTGCCTGCCTGCATGAAGATGCATCTGCTTAAGACCAGCTCTTCTACTCATATGGGTTGAAGAACATAAAAATAAATTTTTTCCATCTTCTTTACAAATACATGCTTCTTAAAAGTTTCTAAACTTTATTAGAATAGCCTCTTCCTCACAAAATTCTAATAATCCAGGACTCATACACTGGCAAACAGCATTTGGGTGATGCTAGAGCAGACTTAAATGGTACATGTCTTTCACTTTCCCTCATTTTTTTCAGGGCACTCCAGCCTGTCCGTCAGGATGGAAAAAAAAAGACTGGAGTAAGGAGGGAAAAAAAATGAAAAAACAGTCTAAAAATTCCACTGTTATAATCACCCTGATTGCTCTTTTCTTAATTCGTAAATAGTGTTTATTTAATCTAAGACTGAGACCCCAAAACCAAAGGCTATATTTTGGATATTGCGTTATCAGTACTATGTAAAGAGTAGTTAGTGTTGCCTCACCAATCAACCTCTATCCAGTATATAAACATATAGAGTGCTATTATGCCTTCACATCTAGAGCATTTGGAAAAGATACACAAAGAAAAGAAATAAATAAGAATGACATATCAGAGTGGGGGCCCTGTCACCTGCGTCCTGTATTCCCAGATTCTAGCTCAATGCCTTAAATATGACAGGAACATGGTCAATCAATATTGAAATGACCTCAACATTAGCAAGAAGAACTGGATTGACACTGTAATTAGAGACTAAATGCAATACCCAGAAATTAGATGACTGGCTACAAGTCACACAAAACATAATATATGGAGAAGGGGGTAAAAAATAAACTATGGTGCTTGATTCACAAGACTTTTTTCTAATCAGCAATTCATACACTATAAAATCTAATGCAAAGGCAAAGCTAATTCCGAGAAACACATAGAAATGGTTAAATGATTCCTGCCTGTGCTAAGAGAGCAATAGTGTGCAAGAAATGTGAGCTAAGTGGTGTCACTTAAATCTATCTCATCTGGAATGAATACAAGTAGAAAAAAAAAAACACCTAAAGTCTCATACTAGACAGACTGCAGTTTGATTTTCATATAAGGAAGATATGAGTTTGGTCAAGATGAAGTTTCCTGTTTGCATCCTTTGTGTTCAGCTGACCGTTTCAAAGAAAATATTATTGTTCTACGGCTCAAAGAACATTTTGCTAAAACCATCCAGATTTGAATACATGCCCATTCAATTGAATCACTAGATGCAGTTTTATGACCATTTCAGTTGCAAGTCGAGTAATTTACTCTTTTCCATCAAGTATAACAATATATTTACAATGAGTAAAAATAACGTCACCAGTTAAACAGAAATGCATACAAAACAAATGTCTATGATATTGTTTAAATCAGCTACTTAAAGGTCGATAGTGACCATTTTAAAAGTTTATTTGGCTACTATATAGTTCTCTGCTTCTGCTTTGTAAAAGTTCAAAATTCCATTTGCCTAAGTTCACCTCTCTAATTTATATGTACACATAAAATATACTGTATTACATATGTGTGTCAAAAAGATACAATCAAAAAAATGATGCTTTTATTTCTACATAAACCAAATTTTAACACTCATAATATCGTACTTCACTGAGAAAACCCACTCAAAAAGATATTTATTACAACAAAATCTTGCACATTAAAAACGTGGCCAAAAATAAATTTAATGATTATAATTCAAAATGTAAATACTTAAATACATTTTCTTTTCTTATCCAATTACACCTAACTGCAGCACAGAAAACAAATTATCTGTGGACCAGATATTCATACGTAGAATAAACATGAATTGTAACAACTGCAGCTGAAGATTTATGCTAATATATCTAAAGCAAAATGGTTCCATCAGCTCAAAATCCATCATAATTTGAGGAAGGAAATTTCCTTCTGCAACTGAACCAGCGTTTTTCTGTGTTTCGTAATTTGTCAATTTGTTCCCTAAGTGTAGTGATTTAGTGATGACAAAAGAAACAGAAAAACAAATGAAAATTGCTTAATTACAGTTTGCAGATGTTCCCCCAAAGAGAAAGAACAGGTTAATGGTGCTGATGCTGTTTCTTGCAGAGGACTATGCTATAAATTAGTTTGCTTCATTCAGTTCTTTTTTTTCTCTCACTGTTCTATGTGATATTTGATGTTATGTTGTGATAAAAAAAAAAAAGTCACATATAGATAGCCACTGACTTTGTGATTGATATAAAACCATGAACTTTTTTCTTTTTTTTTTATTTTTTGTAGCAAAACCGGGGGGGGGGGGGGGAGAGAGAGAAAGAGAGAGAGAGAGAGAGGGAAGAAAGAGAGAAAGAGAGAAAGAGAGAAGAAAGAAAGAAAGAAAGAAGAAAGAAAGAAAGAAAGAAAGAAAGAAAGAAAGAAAGAAAGAAAGAAAGAAAGAAAGAAAGAAAGAAAGAAGAAAGAAAGAAAGAAAGAAAGAAAGAAAGAAAGAAAGAAAGAAAGAAAGAAAGAAAGAAAGCCTGCCAGCCACTTCCTTATCTCTCCCATATGATATCAGATTAATTAGGTGAGTTTTTTAACTGCCTAGTTGCTTTTATTAGCATGTTCTCATATGATACCTTCTATTTCTCTTGAGGTTAACATGTCAATGGTCTACATCTTAAGATAAAGTATGTTTATTGCTATTTGCCCTGTTATTTTCAATTGTGCGCTTCACTGTTAAACTCACACTTGTAAGAGTGCATCCAGAGTTGCCTTTTTTTTTTTTTTTTTCACACTGTGGCTAACGATAAAAGGAAACAAAGATATTGCAAATAGCCTGAGAACTAAAAACACCACTAGATATTCAGTAGGGAATTAAATGACTGATAACAACAGTACAGAAAATGTGGCTTAAGTGCCACCTGGAAGCATCAAGCTGGTCAGTTCGTTTCCAACTTCCTCTGGCAGACAACCTGCCAGTTGCAAGGGTATCAAAACAATGTCAAGCCCACGGGGTCTCTAATGCCCTATAGAAAACAACTGCAAAAGGCTACACAGCCACGATTATTTTTTGTTTTTGTATTTTCTTTTATAAGAGAAAGCTGTTTTTCTGCTCCACTGAAATTCTTTTCCTGCTCTGAAACTGGTAAGAGGGACAGCTGTTTCTATATTTTCCTCTGTGGTATTTTTACAGCAGATTTTAAATTCATTCCTCAGATTGGGAAAAGATTCTTTGTACCCCATGGAAGCTTAAAGATGCATTTCTAACATTCGAATTCAAAATAGCTTTGGGGACCAAAATGATATGTCAGTTTTGGAAACGTGTTGTTTCATGGGCTGTCACCAGTTTCACTTTTAATTACATTTTTTTTAGGAGTTGTCAGTACGAATAGTGATATTCCTTTGGCTGAAATGACAACTCGAAATTTATCAGTCCAAAAGTGTAAACCAAATCCCAGCCCAAGATTCTAAGCTCTTGACAGAACATACAGTCAATAAGAGAAAAAAAGTGGAAGACTCCTGTAACGAGAACTGTGTAACTTTGAACTAGTCACTTGGCCTCTGTGGGCCTCAGTACCCCCCAGGCAAGATACCTGTGACTGGTCTTGACTTTCTTCTCCCTAATCCTGCCAGTCACCTGTTACTAAGTGCTGTCATTCTCTCACTTGCAGCATCTCATGGGCTCTTTCTGCTTTCCATTTCCTCCTCCACTATCCTAGTCCTATCTCCCTCCACGTAAGGATTTCTGCTCGGCCTCCTAGCTTGTCTCCCTGACTCCACTTGTTTCTCTATTTCTTTGCCCTAACCTTTCAAAATCACTTGTAGTGTGTGTGTGTGTGTGTGTGTGTGTGTGTGTGTGTGTGTGTGTGTGTGTGTGTGTGACTACGGCTCCCAGCTACCTAGCATATCAAATCCAAACTTAGGGTATTATGACACAGTCTACTTTGCAGGTTCTTCTTCCTGTGCCCATGCAGTAAATGTGAATGTGAATTAAATACCTTTTTGTCTGTCCTTCCGTCATTCTGTATTCTCTTATTTTCTTTTTATTTCATTCAGTCAACAATACTTATTATGCATCCACTTATTCTACATTAGCAGGCACTGCTGTAGACACTAGAGTGATAAAGAACAAAATCCACAAGCAACCTCACAGAGCCTACACTCCTTAGAGGGAAGACAGAATAATTCTACTTTGAGGTAGCACATCCATTCGATGACTCATGTTATCTATCTAAATGCCAGTGACTCCCAGATCTTGAGAGCTGCCCAGTGCTATAAGTAAGGCAGAAAAGCAAAGTGGGTCAGCATATGGGCTTTGGAGCCACACCAACTAAGCCCATAATCCACTGCCACCACTTGCTAGTTACATGATCTTGGGCAAGTCTGTTAAGGTTGCCATCAGAATTTACCACATGATGGGTGGCTTAAAGGAAAGAAATGTATTTCCTAATAGTTTGGGGGGCTAAAAGACCAAGATCAAGATATCAGCACATTTGGTTTCTCCTGAGGCTGCTGTCCTTGGCTGGCAGAAGGCTGTCTTCTTGCTGCATCCTCCAATAGCCTTTTCTCTTCATGTGTACGTCCCTGGTATGTCTCTTTCTTCTTCTAAGGACACTAGTCGTTATGGATTAGGACCCCAGCCTGATGACCTCAATTACCTCTATAAAGATTCTAACTGTAAATACAGTCACACTGGAGAGCATGGCTTCAATGTATAAATTTTAAGGGAATGAATTTGGTCCATAACAGTAAGTTACTTAACCTTAAGCCTTGGTTTCCTCATCTGTGAATTGGGATAATAAAAATAATAAAGATTAAAATGTAAAAAAAATTCACTGGGTTATTATAAGGACTAATTGAGATGATACAGGTAAAATGCTTAGCATAATATTCAGCATATTACAAATGTTAGCTGCTTATCAATAATAATATTAGACTAGTTTTCTTACAATCACACAATCCCAGATGTTTTTGTGGGGGGGAGGGGTACAGTGGTATGTATAGAGGAGGAGAAGATGTCTGGAGTATGAATGCTTGACTAGACTTCAAGCAAATTGTTAATCTACAACAACTTTCATCTCCCTGAGCTATAAAAAGGAACAGTAATACCTATTTCTTTGTATCTTTGTGACAATTAAATAAATTACTCAAGATAAATGCTTAGTGAGAATCTCAAATAAAGAGCACTAGACTGTCTCTTCCAATTCTACAATTGAAACAGAAACCAAATTTGGGCAATTATCTGGTATCTTAAAAGAGTATAGCTAGTCCTGCCATTTAAGCGAGTGCATTATTTGAATTTGCAGTCTAAACTGATGGTGTGTCAGAATTACATGGGGAGCCTTATGAATATAAAAATTCCTCGACCCCTCGCTAGAGAGTGTCTCATATAATCAGCCCAGTATAGTGTCTAGAAATATAATGTAAGCCACGTGTGCAGTTTAAAATTTTCAGGCAACCATATTTTAAAGTTTAAAAAAACATGAAGTTAATTTTAGTAATATATTTTATTTAAGGCAATTTTCCAAAATATTGTCATTTCAAATGTAGTCAAAAATATTATTGGGATATTTTACTTTCTATTTTTATACTGTCTTGAAAATTCTTCAAATTACTTATTGCATCTCAATTAAAATGCAAAATTTTCATCTGATCTGTATTTATAGTTCATAAAATTGACATTAAAAAAATTTACATTTAAATTACATTTTTAAAAACCCAAGTTGTCTCAAACATATTTAAAAGTTTTTCAATAACTGAATTCAGTATTGGTTTTACTCAGTTCCTAGGGAGCACTAGCCACATTTTAAATACTCAGTAGTCACATGTAGCTAGTGGCTCCTGTATCAGACAGTGCAGGCTTAATGATCGCAAATCACATGATAACTATACATCCTTGAGATCTGTAATGGTGGTAGACTACTGGCATATCTTCTTAAAGAACTAAATGTGAATAAAGCAAAAAATATAGATTAAACTCTCCTTATGATTACATAAGATTATTAAAATCCAAGGAAAATTGAAAGCTATTTAGAGGCTCTGAAACTAAAAGTCTGAAACAATCAAAGGTCAGACCACTACCAGCACTTGACGCCACAGGCACAGCCCTTTGTCCTAAACATTCAGACACACAATGTTCTACTTAATGGGGCATTTACTTCAAATATTAACAAGTATGAAGGGAGAAAAGAAAGTTGAGCCGACAGAAATTTTTTTCAACAGAACAACAAAATGCAAAAGCAAAAAGTATTACTAGTGAAATGAGAATAGCATGAAGAAAACTAGAAACAAAATTACACATCAAAATTGGAAACATATCTTTGATCTAGACATAAGAAAACAAGTTAAAGTAGATAAATATTGCAGTGAATAAAAAGCTGTTTTAAGTGGTAATATAGAAACGGGTAGAATTGCTTGGGAAACTGGATCCTAAGTATTTTAAAAATGAAATCAGGAAAAGAAAAACAAAAGATTTTTTTTAAGTTCATCATACAACCACAGTATATTCATTTCAATTTCCAAACTAAAAGCTGAATAGTTGGTAAAATGGGCAACTCTAATGGAAATTAACCATTTAGCCTGAAGCACAAAATCAGAACAATAATGGTATGAGGGGGAGGGTGGAGTGGGAAGGATGGGGGATTGGATAGAACTACTGAAAAGCCCCAAAGTTAGTCATATGAAGTAAAAAGACTGAATGTCAACTTCTAAGTCACTGGCTTGCATATATAATTTCTGTGATTTCTGGGTGATGGGATTATGGGCAGTAACTACCACTGTAAAAGGTGGGAGCAAATGCTTCCCAAATCGAATTATGTGATAATCTCAGTGTAGAAGGAAATCTGCCTTTTCAACAGTTTATTATTAAAAATTTATTATTAAAAATTATTTCATATAAATATATGTATCAGTACTAAAACAAACGTGATCCAAAAGGACTATCACCAACAGAAAAACTTTAACATCTTCCAAATGCAGCTCTCATCTATCAAACCTTCCTGGACTCTATTTAACATGTTAGGACTCAGGGGAAGTGGTTATCCCAGGTTCACCTCTCGCATCCTCTCCAATGGGTAGATTTAATTGTTCTTCCCTCGGGAATGGGCGAATGGCCCTCCGATGAGCACTCATAGAACTCAGCTTCTCTCCATTACAGTACTACAATAAATTAGTGTAATTCATCGTTTGCTTATTTCTCTCTCTCACTGGACTAACAGTGCTTGAGAACACAAATCATATCTTATTTATTTTTGGATCCTTGGCAACTAATATAATACCTAGACCATGACTAGACACTCAGAAGGAATGAGTGAATGAATGCACTAGCAGAAAATCAAATGTAAGTTTTCACATCCGGTTTTTTACAACCAAAAAAAAAAAAATGATAGAAATGTGACAGACAAGAAGGAAGAAGCATTATTTTCCCTTTAGATAAATATTCTAAAAACACCTATAAATTAATCATATTCACAAAGAAACTGAAACACCAATGACTGAAACCTGGCCTCTTTATTCACAATAATGTCAATATAATAATGTCTTCACCGATAATAAATAACACCAAAATCTGCACACTGACATCCTAATACAATTCTGACAACTTAGTCTTACTCTCTTGAATCAAAGACACTATTGAAAATTCAATTATAACTGTTTAAAACTCACAATTAATATGTCTCTTTAAAGATTTTGATAGAAAATTATATTTTTTATCAAATACGCCATGGTTTAAAAAAAAAGCTCCTCTAAAAAAATACAAAATATGATCTACATAAATGTACTATAGTGAGAATTATGCTACAATATTAACAGCTTCCAACTGTTTTTCTAAGAGTCTGAAGTGGTAATGTGAATTTCTTTCAATAAAGCTACAGTTTAATTTTTTCCAGGGAAACATTTTTAATAGGATTATTGACCCTTTTAACACTCTTGGAAGGAAAATGAATCCCATAAGCATTCTGGCATATAACTATTATAAAGTTAAATAGAACAGTCAATCAGTGGAAATGGTAATGGACTCGAGAAACTAACCCTACTAAAGAAATGTACATAAGTATGCATGGTGCTAACCACTTTAACAGAGAAGAGATTCCACTACATATCAGCAAAACGACGAAACCCTAAGACAAATGGAGGGCTGGAAAGAAGAGGAAAACTTTGAAGAAATAGCTTTCACGTTTTCCTTAAAACAGAACATAACATATTCACTTCGATCAATTCTTCTGACTATCATTCAATTCTTAGGCCTGTCCCTAAGTCCTGTTCATTTTTTCAGAAGGTATTTAAATGTTTCAGAAGGGAAAAAAAGGATGCTTACTGATTTAAGATGCATTTTTGCACTCACAACTTTTTGTGCTTTAAGAGGAATTTTTTCAGGTCATTAGTTTATTATAATGTGAACTGGCGCCTAGGGATATTTTGAAAGAAAAAAAAATTAGTGTGCTTGGAGATGCAGTTTATGTTATTTGTATCATCATTTATTTCAGCTCAGTTTGGGGCCCAAAACTGAACTCAAAATGAAGTTGCCACATGGACAACAGTTTCTGTCTCAGCATGCAATGATCATACAGAAATTTGAAAAAAGAATAGACCCTCTTATCCTCAAAACAAAAATATCATAACCTCCTTAAAATATCCAAGTCCTTGCAAGTCCTTACTCTTCCAAAGTACAAAAATAAAGCCCGCTTTACAAATAATTTCCCAAATAATTTGGATTATCAAACACAATTGACATGCCAAGATGCATTAATTCTGCCCATTTTACCATGTTTCCACACCCCACCCTCAGCCATTCATACTGTCATGTTTGAGTCCAGTGACTATGGAACTAAATCACGAGGCTCAAAGAAAGCAAGCATCTGCCTGGACCCAAATAACAGACCAAGGTGTTTTGGCCATCATCAAGATGAATTTGATCTAAGTGTTATGACAAAACAGATCATTCACAGTCCTGAAGTTAACTAGAGAATTCCTAAATTCTCCATATCCCTTAAGTATATATGAAACCACAGTCCAATTTTTAAGCAGATATTGATATTCCAATTATTTTGCACAACTAAAGAAACAGGTGACGATCACTTTTCCTCCTTTTTCATTATAACTACCCTTCTTTCACCCTTAAGAAGACATGAATCATGAAGACAAGTATCTTGAGAGTGTTATAATGTTGGAGATTATGAAACTTCCTTGTTCTCAATTTTGGTTACACATTAGAAACACCAGAGAAACTTTCATAAACTACTGATTCTTAGGCCCCCACTAAAATTTAGAATGGGCCACAGTATTGATATACTCTAAAAGTTCCTCAGGTGAGTCCGATGTGCAGCTAAGTGAAGAACCAATAGTCTCACAAAAGTGAATCAATGACCCAGAAGGAGCCAAGGTTCTTTATCTCTCCTGCTAATGAAAGCTTACTTCTCCATTTTACCTTTTGAAAGATGAGTAAAAGTGCTCAGAAATTCTTCATATGTTTGCTCATGACAATTAACAAACTTATCCAAGACTTCTTCAATCATTTGATCTTCATCCATATCTCCAATTCTGATGTGTGAACAGGCATTCCTATTCACAAGGCCATTTTATCTAGGAAACAAAGAAGAATACAAGGTAGAGAGATTCATGTGGTACCAGACCTCTCTGAAAGTATGCTAGATGAGTAGGTGGAAGAATTCCAAGGCCCCCAAGGACAGATAAGATAGTTCCTAGAGTAATAGACTTTATTTCGAGACCAGAGTTTATTCACATCTTGGTTTCTGAATTGTTATCCTTGGCTTCAGTTTCCTCATTCTCATCTTCTTAATTCACGTGTCTTTCCATCTTTGTACCCCAAGTGTCTAACAGCTCAGGAAGTTGCATAGAGCTGGCCGTCAATCAACATCAAGCTAAAATTACAGATGGCACCTGACTTAAGAAATTTTGATTTTTTCCCAGGCTAGCAATACACATTACCATACCCTCCGGCGATGCTGAAGCTCCCAGTCAGCCACTTGATCACAAGGGTAAACAGTATTAAATGCATTTTAAACTTACAATATTTCTGACTTGCATTGATTGGGTCTACCTGGATGTAACTGTATCGTAAGTCAAGGAGCATCCATATTTATCTGAGCAGATATGTAGTCAAATACTGCTAGAATCTGGCAAAATACTCATATAAACTTGCCCAATTACTTTACTTGTGCCTTACCTGATCTGGCTTCAAGTCCTTTCAACCTCCTGATCAATTTACCTGTTAGAGATTTTATAGTGCCTTCCTTTCCTTAAAATATGCCATCTGAAATGAAAACAAGACTCCAGAAATAGCCCCGAATACAGTGAGATTTCACTAACTCTCACATTCCAAAATCCGTCCTCCTTCTATGTAGCTGAAGATCCCACTCACGTTGCTGTGGCCCCTCTACACAGTCAGTTCATTTACCACACAGCTAACTAAACGCCTGTCAGCTAACACAATACCGCAATGCTTGCACAGCCTGAACTTTGTTTTTACTTACATTTCATCTTGTTAAATTCCATTCATTCTGTATGAAATGTCATTCTTACATCGCTTTGAGAAAACTGACTATCTACAGAAAGGAGAAGAGTAATTACTGCCTAAGTAGCTAGTACAATTGATGGAGGATAATAAAAAGGAGGTCTCCAATATTACCTAGCACACAGAGAAAGCACCAAGCTTCTTATATTTTTCTAAAATAAGAGCAAAAATCCATTACCTGTTTTTAACTTTATTTGATATTTTAAAAAAATGTTTTCATAAGCTGATGCCCAACCTCATTTGATGGCAAGACCTGATCTGAATTAACATGAAAGTATTTATGGCTTTTCTTTCTTCTACTCAGTGTCACTATTTGTTTCCGCGCAGGAATACTAATTGGCTTGCTTTTGAGGTGCTTTCCCAGACCCCACTGGAGATTTTTGTGTAATATAATTATCTTTCTGAACTCTAAAAAATTATGAATTCTGAAATACATCTGACCCCAAGTGTGTGAAGCTACATGTACCTGATAGGATTGCTATAAGGATTAAATGAGTATCCATGGCACCTCAAGAAACATTAGCCATGATGATCATGATCATGATAATGCATCAGTCTTAGTATTCTGTCCTTTTCCTACACAAAGACCTGTTTTGACAGTCACCCCTCTGACTTTGAAGGCTCTGATGTTATCTAGAGATAAATCAAGATAATTCTTCATGGGTTACAACCCTGGTTAAAACAGTGTTGTAAAAGACCGAGTGAGAATAAAATGTGTAGCTCTGTACCTCAAAATGAAAGAAACTGTTTCAAGCTATCTGTACCTAATAATTAGATACAGGAAAAAGCATCAGTTATGGTTTATGCAAATTTACCTGTAACACTGTCAAACTTCAGTAATCCAGAGTTTAATAAATTATGCTTGCAGTTGCTAAAAAAATAAATGATAAATAAATTCAGAGGTGGCTATTATTTTACTATCACAGTTTCAAAAATGTCCATGTCAATCTGCTTTTCCAGAATTGGACCCCAACAAAATTCTAACATTGTATTATATCAATCTCATTCTCAGATCATCTTGGGTAATCTACTTCAACAAGCAAATACCACTCAGAAGCAGCTGCTTGTGTTTTATATTCCTATAAATGCCTCCTCATGGATGCTTTTGAAGTGATGACAGAAATTCCTCTAAACTTCCTTTCCAATTCTCAGATTGGTATATTTTGAGTATTTAGCCTTAACACATGTAAATTTTGCTAAAAGCAAATAATTAACAGACTGTGCACAGCACAAATTCAAAATCTTTCAAGGCCTCTAATTTTATTCATGTGGTTATCACATACAGAAGTGGTTAATTTTTTATGACTTTTTAAAGACTTTTGGAAAATCCAGTTTTACAATCATTATTTGAAGCATCTAACAAACACCCACCTTCAAATTTAAAACTTTCCTTATCTATAAAAATACAAACAACCTAATGTGAAAAGTCCCCCGGGGCTGACAGAGCAGATAATCATTTATTAGACAGTCAAGTGGTTTATGCAAATCCTAGTGGTTTTCTAAAAGGAAGTAATGCTTTTTCAGTTACTATTCACGTGCATTTGTGTTTTTATCATAAAGTATTTTTCTAAAAGAAGGAAAGGGAGAGGGAGAGAAAAGAGGTGGTGGGGGAAGTGGAGAGAAACAGACTTGCCTGGAGAACAAGATTCTTTGTTCTGGTTTAGTTTTTATGATTTTGGGCTTAGAGCTTCACGTGAAAGACCTAGAATATATTGTGATGTTTTATCTACGGGTAAATTACAAATAACGCTTTCACAGTTACAGCCTCCAGCAGGAAACACAGAGTAGTATAGACTACTAAAGGCCACAGGAAGACCAGTGGCTTGGTGAGAAACAGGGTACTCTTCTTATCAAATCTCTGAGAGATAAAATGAAAGAATCACATAACCTTCCCAAAGTTCTGTTTTCTACTATCAAATAATGAAACTAACAACCACCCAAGCCAGTTGGGTGCTATCTGAAAGGACCTTATTATGAAATGTAGTACATCTAATTATCACCATTAATTTAAGCACATTTTTGATGTTCATCTTCAGATCCCTGTTTGATCAACTTACCTAAACAAAATGCAGCTTTCAGTGGTAAACCTTAAAATAAGGGTCACCATGAGCTAGTCTCCTTTAGTCTCCTCTTAAAGTGGTTAATCTGCTTTTTAACAGCAAGCAAAGGTGTATGTATGCAAAAAAAAAAAAAAAAAAAAAGCTTTTTAAAAACAATTGTGAGATGTACAACTGAACAACTGATACTTAAAAATAACAAATAACACATAAAGAGGTGTGCAGGGGCTGTCAAAAGCCTATTTTCTCAAATTTTCATAGTTCTCAACAAAAATCTCTTGCTGTGCTAAAAGGTAAGATGGGATGTTATCAAAATAATTTGCCTTACCAAAGAAAAAGAAACCAGCAACGTTGGTACTTCACAAGATGCATCTTCTTTTATATTCTGGAAAACTGACTAATCTTAAAAAAAAAAACAAGAACAAGTCAAATTGGAGGTGTACCTATTTATTAACATTATAAAAGAGATCTGATGGAATGATTTCTTCTTCCTTGACTGAACTACACCTATTTTGCATTCTCTAAATTTTTTTATGTTTTTTAGATCATATCAAGAAGAGAAAAAGAAGTCCAATGACAGAAATTGTCACAGATTCTTAGAGTTGAGAGAAACCGTAAGGTCACCTAGTGCAATCATAGAGAATAAATGAATGGTTCTGGGGAAAAAACTTTCAGTGGGGTTTTTATCAACTAGTGACCCTATGATGAGAAGTACTGCTTGGTTCTCATATAAATACTAATGACATGCTCATGATTATGAATTTTAAGTCATTCATGAAATCAGCAGGAAATTAAGCAAATGTTGCAATCTTTCCCTAGATGGGTATATATCCATACCTCTGACTATATTCTATTCCCCAGTAACTTCTTGTTCCAGACAGCTACCAGTACAAATAAGAAAACAAAGGAAAAGATAAAAGGAATAAAGAGGAAGGCATAAATACAAATCTTACAAAACAGAAAATAATCTGAACTCCTTTACTATTTGTTTTTTATTTTTATTGGGATGAGATAAAAACATACACTTCTAACATCAAAGAATACACTGCACTTCAAGTTAAAAGCTTCTCCCAGAAAACCTATTCTAACATTTAAAAGGCATGAGATTCGTCATTATCACCAAAAAAAGCTGATGGCATAAACTTCTATACTTCTACATAAATTCCCCGGGGTATACCCCTGCAATAAATATTAAAGAAAGCATTTAGAGGAAGGTAGGAAAGGCTTAGGATTACTGTTGACTACAAAGCTTTCAAATAGAGAAGTTGTGTTATCATCCATGCAGAAGTCTCAGTAGTAGACATGCCTTAGCTACACTTTTTCCTTTGAAAAATCTCACCTTAAGGAAAAAAGAAAATATAGACAACTATCCTAAAAACTGCATTTAATAAAAAATGAGGGCCGCTACATGCTTACCATGAACATAGATATCACAAAGTTCGCCTTAATAAAAAGATCTAGTTACCAAAAAAAAAAGAAAGAAAGAAAAAGAAAATGAAACAGATCTATTTCATTTTCTAAAGAGGGAATATAATCTATGTATTTAATACAGGACTCCATTTTTGTAACAGGAATGACTCTGATGACCTGTTTCTGGATTATTTTTGAATTAGAGCTATGTGAAATGAAATGACAGCATTTTAAAATAAAAGGTATAATAAGAATATGAACAATAAAAACATGTCAAGGCAAAATAGTGGGTGGATTTTATAAAAAAAAAAAAAGGAAAATATATAGACAATCTTTTTAGGACATAGTACTAGGCAAAGCATTCTTAGGCTTGACACCAAAAGCATAATCCATAAGAGGAAAACTAGATAAATCAAACCTCAGCAAAATTAAAAACTTGGCTCCGTGAAAGATCCTGTTAAGATGTAAAGACAAATTATAGGCGGAGAGAAAATATTTGTAAATCACATGTCCAACAAAGGACTAGCATATAGAATGTAAAAAAGCACTCTCAAAACTCAACATTAAAGAAAAATCCAATCTAAAAAGGACGAAAGACACATTTCAACAAAAAAAATGTATAAATGGCAAATAATCTCACGAAATGATATTCAGTATTAGTCATTAGAGAAATGCAAATGAAAATGACAATGAGATACCACTGCACGCTTAGAAATGGCTAAAATGAAAAACTGTGATAGCACCAAATTCTGACAGGGATGCAGAAAGACTGAATCACTCATACATTGCTAGTGGCAATGCAAAATGATTCAGCTATTCTGAAAAACACTTTGGCAGTTCCTTGCAAAACTAAAAATGGACTTAGTAATTAAACTGACAATTGCACTCTTGATATTTATCCCAGAGAAATACTTATTCCTATGCAAAAATCTGTATACAAATGTTCGTAGCTGCTGTATTCAAAATAGTCCAAAACAAAAAATCACCCAAATGTCCTTTAATGGATAAAAAGTTAAACAAACTGTTGTATATCCATACCATGGAATATTACTCAGCAGTAAAAAGGAACAAACTATTGATTCTCACAATAACTTGGATGAATCTCAAAGACATTATGTGAAGTTTGAAAAAGCCAATCTCAAAAGGCTCTATGTACATACTGCATGATTTCATTTGTGTAACATTTAAGAAGGGACATATTTAAGGAGATGAACAAATTAGTGGTTGCTGGGGTTAAAAAGGAGGGGAAGAGATAGATATGAATATAAATGGGGGTATTATGAGTCTTGTAATGATGGTTCAGCTGAGTATCTTAATTGTGGTGGTGGTTATTTAAGGCTACGCATGTGATATAGTTGAACTAATCACACATAAACATGAGTGTATATATAACTGGTGAAATCTGAATATGTCTGTGGATTCTACCAATGCCGATTTGCCGAGTTTTAATAGTGCAGTTATATAAGATGTTAATATTGCAAAAGGCTAGATCAAGGTTGCATGGAATTTCTTTGCAACCTCATGTGAATCTATAATTATTTCTAAGTTAAAAGTTTAAAAATGGGGAAAGGGAAGCAGGAGAAGAGTAAGCCAATTAAGGCAAAAGAGATTTAGGAAAAGAAGATTATCACTAAAAGTTTTACCAAGAATGTTGGAATTCAGGCATGTTGATTGCCTCCCCACTGTTGAAAGCTCTGGGGGATGGGAATAATACTAATCTATAAAATTACATGTTTAAGCAGAAACTTTCCTCTTGAAAAATTTGCTTCCCTTTTCTGCTCACTCATCCAAGCTACTGTAATGAGGTTTCTTGAGGCTATCACTCATTAAGTCTTGCTGTTCATCAGCAGATTGTATAAAATCAATTTTCTTTCCCCAAAATATACTCTTCCTCCAAGCTGTTTAAGTCAATCTAGAAATGTCTGCTTGACTCACTGAGGCAGGTCAACTGAATATTAGACTGTTTTCAATTACACAGCTATTAATTCTGTTAAACAAAGAAAAATGCAAACAGCAAAGCATTCAGACTTCCTCTCCCTTCCCTGCTCACTCTCTGTCGGTTTTTAAAAAACAGATTACCTGGGGGCATGGAATCTGAAGGATTTACCCATAAGACAAATTCCAGAAAATCCATTGTTTTTGAAGTCAAGAAGACTACCCTTTCACCACTATTTTCCTTTCTTTTATTTGCTTTTTGGACAAATTTAGAGCTATGGGCAATCACAAGTACAAATACCCTACCTTTACCCCTCTAACAAAACTCCTACATCACATGATCTATAGACTAGTACGTTTATCAAGGAAAATGTACAGTACATGAACATGCAAGCACGTTCCAAACTGGTCTCCTGTCTTCGGGAATGTGATGAACGACACCAGTGAGTTCTGGATGGTAACAGTGAGTGTTTCAGTGAACATTTTTCCAAGGTCCCTAATAAGGCTGGGACTCCATACGGTAGTGGCTTCTGAGTCAAATTTAGAGCTCTATAACCTTGCAATAGTACTTCCATCATAAAAGAGTTATTTGCTCATTATAATCCCACCTTCACATGGGATGCAATGTCCCATTAATGCTCATTTTATCTGTATTGCATAGCAACTATAACATGAAGGCATCCACTCTTTACAGTTATCCCCTTCGCTCCAGCTTCCTGAGCCTGTCAGCCACCTGCACAATGCCCAGCACTTTCACAATATCAGGAAACCTACTCTAAAGCAAAACCTGCACAGCTAGTTAGAAGGAGGTGTAGACCAACCAAACCAAATCAACTCTGTTTGCAGGAATTCATTTCTGTTTCAAAATGCCAGCTCTTGCAAATAAAATTGACCTTTTCATTTGACATTCTCTTAAAAGAAATAAGATTTTAAAGATGTATTTCCCAACTATTTTTAATTCTAAATTCCTGTGAATGTGATTATGAATGGGCTTTAAGAAGTAACAGAGTGGTTCCCTAGCTTCCAATTACTCTCAGCGTTTTATTTGCAATTTTGCCTCGATGTACACAACACAACACACACACCATTTATTTTCACTGACATGGTTTCTATATTCAAAAGAAGAAATTTAAAAAATGCAAACTCCTTCTTTCTCTAAAAATACAATCTTAAGTGAATTTTTGGTAGCACAACATTGTAAAACACTTCTGAAATTGTTTTTCACCTACTTTACAGCAAAGAGTCCACCTTAAATCAGAGAACATGGAACATAGGAAAATACCAGTCATTCTGGTCAGGCGACCATATTTAATTAATTGCTTTAAATAAAAAAGTGTCACTTGTCATGTTTTCTCTTGACAATCCATCATTAACTAACTGTAGATTGCTTCCTTCTATATATTTCCTTTTCCTTCCTCTTTTCTCCTCTTTGCCAGTTGACTCCTATTGTAGGATTTGCTCAACAAGCTAAACATCTCTTTTTCATATACTATTTATATTATTAAAAATCAGCCACTTATCAAAAAATTTTAAATAGTCTATGCCTAACCAAATGCTATCAAAAGTCACCGCTGACAATATTGCAATCATCTGTTAACTCATTGAGCAACAGTGTAATTTGAGTTGTTTCTCTATTTATAAAATGGAGATGGTAATGCTTGAGAGGTGCATTGGACTTCTTGATAACACTGTCATGAGTTTACACTAGAGCGTTTCTTTCCTGCCTCACTTGGACCCACCACATACACAAACACCTGCAGCTGTGTTCCTCTTGGCAAGCTATTTAACTTTTCTGGCCTTAAGCCGACTAAATGTAAAACTAAAGGGATTGAACTTGAAACTGCGTTCTATCTCTGACAGTCCATTTTTCTCCAATTATGCTTCCTTTTTTGTCCAATTATACATTGGTATATCTCATTACTTTTATCTCCCCTGTAGAACAAAAATTATTTTATTCTGTAATTACACTGACTTGTATCTTTTAATTGTCCACTATTTCTTAGATTAAAGGTAGGAGAAGTCAATATATTTCAGTATGAGTCTGAATTTGATTCTGTCTCAAGGTTTGAGAATGGGCTGAGTAAACTGTAATTGTGATTTTGGTGAAACTTTAAGAACTTTAAGGGTGAATGTGGGAAGAATGCAAGGCACGTTAATCCACAATCAAAAGTTGCTTCACCCTACTATCATGTACGTTCCTTAAGGCCTATGTGGTTTTTGTTTTATTTCTCCACCTGACTATACATCGTAGATGCTCAATACATACTATTTACTATTTCACATTTCGTTTCTATGCTGAGTACTTAGGTAGATTTGGACCTTGAAACCACTGCAAGTCTAGTAAGGGCTCAGAGTTTTAAAACCCCTTTCCAAATAAGTCACTAATTTCTAGTTTCTTCAGGAGACAACTAACCCATTCCGCTACAAACTATCTATTCTTCTTTTTTTTTTCTTCCAAAGGCTAAAACACTTACCTAAACCTACCCATGGTTTCTACATTGGTTCTTATTTTGTATTTACTGGGGAGATAGCCAATATTTCAACTTTAGAAGAGATCTCATTGATGCTGGAATTTCATTATATAATCATTATATAACATCACAAACAGGTGAGGGAAATAATCCAATACTCTTTTGCAGACAAAGAAAGAGTAGTTATGAAAGCAATTAGAAAAGATGATGATGCTTTTTGAAAGATGGACCAACATTTTAAACAATGAGAATCAGCCAACAACAGAGCTACTCATCAGTTTTTTAAAAACTAAAAATATATCTTAAAATTTTGCAAAATGGTCACTTATCCAAACATATTTATAGCATCATCATCATTAGACAAGCTTTAATGAGTACACTCTTTATACCAGACACTTTATATCCATTAATCCTCACAATAAAGCAGGTTTTGTCCCAGGAAACTGAACCTCTAAAAGGTCATCTGCCTAGTAAGTAGCAGAACAACTGACACCCAAATCCAGATCTGTCTGGCCCTGAGCATTGAATTCTATCATCTAGGTCACACAGATAATCATCAAATGACCAACAGTGGTGGATAGTCAGATAAACTGCGATACGTTTACTTACTAAAATTTCAGGCAACTATTAAAAATATAAAAGTGAAAATAAAATATATATGTCATAGAATACATAAAATAATGTTATTATATTAAAAGCTAAAACAAAATTTAAATGCATTCTCATAATTAGATAAATTGTGTATAATCTGGGTAAACAGAGTAGAGCATGAAGAAATGAAAATTTTTATGGTTAGGTGATAGGCTTAATGGGTAGAATACATTTTTCTTGATTTAACTATTTTTAATCAATTGTTTTCTTAAAATGTCAGCTACAGTAATCAAGACAGTAGGATAGTGGTAAAAGAACAAGGAAATGCATCAATCAAACAGAATAGAAAGCCCAGAAATAGACCAACATAAATACAGTTAACTGATCTCTGATGAAGGAGGAAAGACAACACAATGTAGCATAGATAGTCTTTTCAACAAATGATTCTGGTACAAAGGACATTCACATGCATAAAGATTAATCTAATCACAGGCCTTACACTCTTCACAAGAATTAACTTGAAATGAATCATAGACCTAAACAGAAAACAGAAAACCATAAAGTTCTTAGAAGATAACATAGAAAAAAGCTAGATGATCTTGGGTATAGCAACAACTTTTTAGATACAATACTAAAGACATGATCCATAAAATAAATAACCAATAAGCTGAAAGTAAAAACCTCTGCTCTGTGAAAGACACTGAAAAGAGAATAAAAAGAAAAGCCATGGACTGAAAGAAAATATATAAGAGACACATCTGATAAAGGACTGTTATCCAAAATACACAAAGAACTCATAAAATTCAACAATAAGGAAACAATCCGATCGCAAAAAAAATGGACCAAAGACCTTAACTAAGACACCTCACCAAAGAAAATATACAGATGACTAATAAGCACATGAAAAGATGCTCCACATCATATGTCGTGAGGGGAATGCAAATTAAAACAACGAGATACCACTACACACCTATTAGGATGGCCAAAATCCAGAACACTGACAACACCAAATGCTGCCAAGGATATGCAGCAACAGGAACTCTCATTCATTTCTGGTGGGAATGCAAAATCAAACAGCCACTTTGGAAGACAATTTGGCATTTTCTTACAAAACTAAACATGCACTTATCATATGATACTTCTTGGTATTTACTCGAAGAAGCTAAAATCTTATGTCCACACAAAAACCTGCGCATGGAGATTTATAGCAGCTTTCTTCATAAACGTCAAAACCTGGGAACAACCAACATGTCTTTCAGTAAGAGAATGGATAAATCGCCTGTGGTACAACCAGACAATGAAATATTATTCAGTGCTAAAAAGAAATGAGCTGTTGAGCCAGGAAAAGACATAGAGGAACCTTAAATGCATATGACTAAGTGAAAGAAGCTATCTAAAAAGGCTACATACTGTATGATTCTAACCCCAGGCATACCTGGTTTTATTGCACTTCACAGATTTTGCATTTTTAACAAATCAAAAGCGAGACCCTCCACCAGAAAAAAATGCTTATGACTCGCTTTATTGCAATACTTGCTCTATTAGAGTGGTCTGAAACTGAAACTGCAATATCTCCCAGGTTTGCTTGTATTTGACATTTGGGAGAAGGTAAAACTATGGAAACAGTAAAAGAATAGGTGGTTGCCAGGAGTTAGGGGAAAGGGAGAGATGAATTAGCAGAGCACAGAATATTTTTAGGGCAGTGAACCTCTGCTGTATGAGCCTATGATTGTGGATACACGTCATTTTACCTTTGTCCAAAGCCATAGATTATACAACACCAAGAGTGAATCCTGATGTACACTATGGACTTTGGGTGATAACGTGTCAATGTACATTCACCAATGATAACAAATGTACCTCTGGTGGGTGATGTTGATACTGAGAGAGGCTAGTCATGAGTGACGCAGGAGGTATATGACAAATCTCTGTAAATTCCATTGCTTTTGTTGTACCCCTAAAACTGCTCTAAAAAATAAAGTCTATTTAAAAAATTAAGTCAACCCTTGCCTTCTTTGGTCATGAAACTTCTGGATGGAAATGAGGGAGGCCACCAACAGAGTTTTTGATACTGAGACCACTGGTATATCTTTCTTGGCTGAGCGCTCTAAAGACATTATCTCATTTAACCTTTTGCCATCATCTTTTGAGGTAAATATTTCTATTATACCCATTTCAGAGATGCGGAAACAGAGGCTTGGGGATTAAGTTGACTCCATCTGGAAAATGGCAGAGCTGGCAGAGAAAATCAAGTCAGCTTGCCTCCAAAGCCAAATGTCTTAATCATTCCACTATACAGTATTACTCAACAGCAACCTTATATAAAGTTGGCATTAGGCCTCCAATAATTAGAATCTTTCCTGAGACTTGCATTAAAGAAAATGAGACCACTGAAGAGCAATTCAAAGTCAAAATGACTGACATTGGTATCAATGGTCTCTGCTTTAGGAAAAAGAATTTCCCATTTGATTCATAATAGTATCATTTAAATCAGAGTAATTATGTTCATTTTCTTCTGTGTTCTTCTAAAATGGCTTAAATAAAATTATAAATCAGGTTTCAACCAGATTTTTCTTTTGTCTTTACAGATAAATAATGGACTGTTTTTCCATTGTTTGCCAGTAAGGAAATAGTTAAATCTTGAGGGTACACCCTAGTGGATATCTCTCTCAACCATCTAAAGAAAAAAAAAAGGTCACAGTCAGTTACTCTCTTTAGATCAGTGTTCACTGGAACATCTGTAAGCATACATACACACTCTCTCTACCGTCAGCCTCTGCTTGCCACGGTCAGAGTGGGCAGTCAGTGAATCTTCCCTAAGTGCTGACATTTAATACCTCGTTTAACGGCAAAGATTCAGAGAGGGGTGAGTAGCCCCTGTGGCCTTCAGGTAGGTCCAATATCTTCATTTCTACCAAAGCTAAAAGATGGGTGCCTACATTTGCCAACTGCACGATATAGACGATGGCCCCTTCAGCAGCATGTTAGCTAACAGGTGGACTGGGTGTCCAGAGGGGAAGGTATGATGCAGAATTTGGAAACTTTGGGGCTCTCTGATTGCAAGCTGCTACAAGGATTTAATTCCTGTGGCATGACAGCCCCTGTATTAATCTTAGTGCATAAATGCTTCTCTGCCATAAGTATCAGAAGGATGACCTAATTCTGGTTTTACTGCCAGCAAAAAAAAAAAAAAATCAAATAATGTATGCCTCAAATCTGATTAACCGTGTAAGATATGGTTAATTCATGCACTAAATGACTGCAGTTACATGAGGTTACCTGCTATTTTGGAGAAATCAGAAAAATATGAGCAACACTGATCAGTAAGTTTTCATGCTTCCAAGTACAGTACTTTACTTTGAAAGGAAAAAGAGTCAGTTCAGACACAGGAAACTACAAACCCAGACCTCACAACTATTAGTCCTCTTTTGATTCTCAACTATGCCCTAGCTTCACAGTACATAAATGAAAATCTTCCTGCTGAGAAAAGTTAGCATGGGGTTGGGAAATTTGTATAAATTTATGGAGCCTATATTTCTCTCTTTTAAATAGAATCTTTAATGTGTTGACTTTGAAACTTCCTTCAGTTGAAGAACAGTGTCTTCTTTTTCAAAATCTGTTTTTATCTAGCCTATTTAAAGAAAGATTTTTTAGTTTTAGTATAACCTTTTAAAAACTCTTACCACCTAGGAAGACCAGGTGCTGTAGGCGTAAAATAATAATAATAAATAAGGGATTGTAAGCTGATAAGGTCCTTGCCATCTGTGAGTCAACCAAGGGTTGCCTTGCCTAAAATAAATAAATAAATAAATAAATAAATAAATAAATAAATAGATAGATAAATAAATAAATAAATACTCTTACAAAAAAGACATGACTCAGTCATATTAAAATCATAGAAAATATACAACAGTCTACTACAGTGAAAATATACTTAATAAACCAAAATTTTAAAAACTAAATATGTCAATATAATGTAGAAATACATTCAGTGTTTCAGTTTATATTTTAAATATGTAAGTCATCTGATCATGGTTTAAAATGGGTAACCTAAACATTAAATATACAAATATTTGAACTGTGTCACAAGAGGAAATATCATGTTAACAGTAATTAACTTTAGCACTGATTTTAGGGCCCTGAAATTATGAGGTATGCCAATAGCAGGGAATCAAAGGAACAGAGGAGAAAACTTTAGGGATCCAAATTAAGCTATAAAAAATAAGTAGTGTTCCTTGTGTCTTGCCAAAGAAAATGTTTCTGTCTAATTCATAATAATCCTATTTTCACTTAAGAGAAGCCAAAATCCCAATGACAACCTTAAATGAAGCCAAAAGGCTACAATGAAAATATATTTTTAAAGTTTGTTGTCTAAAATTACATGTTCTTGGTGTATGTTCACCCATTACAATGTGGAATCCATTAGCCCTATATGTCCCATCTTATATCCCAATAACAGTCTTCCTAAGTTTTTTAAACAAGCAGGCTTTGGCTTCAGCTCTCCCTCTGCTCCAAAGTGGGCAACTCTGACAATCATCACACAGCATGCTGAGTGTAATCACTTATGGTTTTTGTTAACTGAATTGAGGGTCAACAGTATTTCCTTTTTGTTCCTATAGAGAGCATTTTCTTAGTTGCACAGATGCCTTCTCTTATGGATACATGGATAGGCCATGAAGAAAGAAAACACTTGTCCACGTTATTTTATAAATGGGGCAAGTTACTGAACCTACAAACCACTGTGGTCTGACAAAGAGACAGGCTTGCTTTCATAATTTTAGTAATGGTCTGTCTATTCACCATTTCTCACTTGGTTTAATAACCCACAAGATGATTATTAAAATAACACTCCTTGAGGAATCTCTCAAGTAAACTAAAACTACTAAGTAGAAGAGAATATTAGGAATCAATTACACTTGATCTACAAAAGTGCTTCAAGGAGAAAAGCCCCACCAACACCTCATTAGACTGCCTAGAGATCCTAAGTGGTCCAAGGAAACTTTGCAGTATCAACTAACATTCATGGAATATTTCTGTGCTGTGTGATTTACATGAGTTTTTCCACATATTCTTCAAAACAACCAATGAATAAGTACTAACAGTATTCCCATTTTACAGGAAAGAACAAAGAGAAAATAACTTGCCCAAGGTAGTTACACAGCAATTAAGCTTTAGAGCCCAGATTTGGACTCAGACACTCCAACTTCAGAATCTGCATATTTAACAAGGGATTCAGAAAGGGTAACAAAAAGAATGAAATATTTCCTGTTATTTAAATCGCCACCACACCTCTGTTACATATATTTATTTAATTCTCATTATTCTAAAAAATTATTAATCTATACCCAGTGACCAGATTCCCAGATCCTAAAGCCGTTTTAATCATCTCCAACATTATAAAAATCATCTGCCATGACCGGCAGGTATTGTGTATTAACAATTAGTTTACTTTTGATAAGTTCAAGAATAATCATAATAACTATCTCTTACTGTGTGCAAAGTCCTGTGCTGTCTTTTCTTTACATGTGTTAATTTACTAACGATCACTTACATCAGCCTATAAAGTAAGTAAAATTATTATCTTATTTTACAGATGAGGAAACTGAGGCAGAGAGAGATTAAATTACTTGCCCAAATTCATGTAGTCAGTAAGTAACAGAACCAGGATTTAAATACAGCCAATCAGCCTTCAGAGTCTACATTCAGCCACTGTTTCATACTGTTTTTGAAGCATAGTAACAATTTACTCTGAAAAGTCAGAGACTCTGTGCTATTTTGTTTTTACTCTTTGGTACCTAGGACTCCACTCTGCAAACAGAGAGTGTATATCTCATTAAGGCTCATGACATCTCTCTAAGGTCGGTGAAAATAAAAGTAAAACTTTATCCAGCTTACTTCATCTGGTAAACACCTTCTTAAAAAATATAATATACATATTAAATCCTGAGTAATTCTGACACCTCTTTGCTTAATGCCTGTTTACTCCAGAGTTACTAAGGAATTACTTCTAATTTGGAGGGCCTGGAAAGAGCCTGAAATAACAGCCGCTCACTCTATTTTCCTAAAGGGAGAGAGAGTGCAAAAAAGTGAGAGCCAGAGAAAAGGAGGGAGAGGGAGGAATAAAGAGGAAGAGGGGTGTTTATGAATCTCTTCTGCTTCCCTAAAAGAACCTTTTGAACGAGAGCAAAAGCACTTGAGCCAACAAAGGGCCTTTCGTGTGGCCCTGGCTGAATTCTCTTGGCTGTATTTTCATGACTAAATCTAAGAGTGGTAAAAAAAAAATCATTATCAAGTCATTTCTCCCCTGCACTTCAGGTATTCTGAGGCTGATCCTTCGGTTCTGCAGAAGAATAGTCCCGGCTATTTTAAACCTGGGTTCCCCCACCTTCACCCCAGCAATTCTGAGCGGAGCCCACAGAGTCCAGGCAGGAGTCTGCAACCACACTAGGCCCCGGGTCCTTCAGGCTGCGGTCTCCAGGCGACCGGACTCTAGCTAGAAGCGTCTGTGACCCGTCTGAGGGTCCCGGGGAGAAGCTCTGGCCACACCTGGCTCGAGGGCTGCCTGAAGCGCCCCCAGCTCTGCAGCCGTCCCGCACCCCGGATGCTGGGTCTGCGTCCCCCACGCTCACCTCCCAGTCCCTAGCTTTCCAGCTCGGCTCCCATCTAGTCACTTGGCACTTCTGCCGTCTTTATTCAGAGACATCCTAGGAGTCTCCCTTCCCGGAGCAACAAAGACAAACCATCGCAGCCACACACCCCATAGAGGATGGATTCCTAGGCAATGTAGTTCTTCCCGATGACCAGTGGTGAGTCCTCTAAGGAAAAAGGACTACAACTCCCAGAAACCTAAGGGAGGCTTGTCCTTGTCTAAACCGTGCCCCAGCTGCTTGGAATGCGGTAGGCAAGAAGGTTCTGTGGCTCTTTGGTTACCAAGGCGCCTGGATTTTGCTAATTCAGCCCCACTGCAGGCTTGTGGGATAACTTTTTTTTTTGAAATATGCTTTCTGTGTGTTTCAAACACCATAATATATAAGAAAAGATATAGTAAGTCAATTTTTTTTTGTAATTCTTTCAGGTAAAAGATCTACACAGCCACAGTCAGAAAATATGTCTCTCCAGATGATAACGGTCAGTAACAACATAGCCTTAATTCAACCGGGCTTCTCCCTGATGAATTTTGATGGCCAGCTTTTCCTCTTTGGCCAAAAAGGCTGGCCCAAGAGGTCCTGCCCTACTGGAGTTTTCCATTTTGATGTGAAGCAGAACCAACTCAAACTGAAGCCTACAGTGTTCTCTAAGGATTCCTGCTACCTTCCTCCTCTTCGCTACCCAGCCACTTGCATTTTCAAAGGCAGCGGAGAGTCTGAAAAGTATCAATACATTATCCATGGAGGGAAAACACCAAACAATGAGCTTTCAGATAAAGTTTATGTCATGTCTGTTGTGTGTAAGAACAACAAAAAAGTCACTTTTCGCTGCACTGAGAAAGACCTGGTAGGAGATGTCCCTGAAGCCAGATATGGCCATTCCATCGACGTGGTGTATAGCCGGGGAAAGAGTGTGGGTGTTCTCTTTGGAGGACGAGCATACATACCACCTGCCCAGAGAACCACAGAAAAATGGAACAGCGTAGCTGACTGCCTGCCCCATGTTTTCCTGCTGGATTTTGAATTTGGGTGCTCTACAGCATACATTCTTCCAGAACTTCAGGATGGGCTGTCTTTTCATGTCTCCATTGCCAGAAACGATACCATTTATATTTTAGGAGGGCATTCGCTTGCCAATAACGTCCGCCCTGCCAACCTATACAGAATAAGGGTCGATCTCCCCCTGGGTAGCCCAGCTGTGAACTGCACAGTTTTACCAGGAGGAATCTCTGTCTCCAGTGCAATCCTGACTCAAACAAACAAGGATGAATTTGTTATTGTGGGTGGCTATCAGCTTGAAAATCAGAAAAGAATGGTCTGCAATATCGTCTCTTTCGAGGACAACAAGATAGCAATTCGTGAGATGGAGACCCCAGATTGGACCCCGGATATTAAGCACAGCAAGATATGGTTTGGAAGCAACATGGGAAATGGAACCGTTTTCCTTGGCATACCAGGAGACAATAAGCAGGTTGTTTCAGAAACATTCTATTTCTATAAGTTGAAATGTGTTGAAGACGACACAAATGAAGATCAGAAAACATTCACAAATAGTCAGACATCAACGGAAGACCCAGGGGACTCCACTCCTTTTGAAGACTCAGAAGAATTTTGTTTCAGTGCAGAAGCAAATAGTTTCGATGGTGATGATGAATTTGACATCTATAATGAAGATGATGAGGAAGATGAGTCTGAGACCGGCTACTGGATTACATGCTGCCCTACTTGTGATGTAGATATCAACACTTGGGTACCATTTTATTCAACTGAGCTAAACAAACCTGCCATGATCTATTGCTCCCATGGAGATGGGCACTGGGTCCATGCCCAGTGCATGGATCTGGCAGAACGCACACTCATCCATCTGTCAGAAGGAAGCAATAAGTATTACTGCAATGAGCATGTGGAAATAGCAAGAGCACTGCAAACCCCTAAAAGAGTCCTACCCTTAAAGAAGCCTCCACTGAAATCCCTCCATAAAAAGGGTTCTGGGAAAATTCTTACTCCTGCCAAGAAATCCTTTCTTAGAAGGTTGTTTGATTAGTTTCACAAACGCCTTTTAAATTTAAGTGCATTGGATTTTTAAACCTGTCTTAAAGAATCATAACACTGATAAAATTACATTTCTATTTTCATTTATTGAAAATGTCTGTTTTCTTTTAGTGATATGAATTCAGTGCCAGTAAAAAGTGCTTATAATACAATGCTAAATACTTGAAAATATTTTACTCCAAGATATCTCAAATGAGAATTTCTGATCTGAATTTTGTCATTCAAGAAATCTTAAATACAGAAGCAATAATAATAAGATAGATAGATGATAGATAGATGATAGGCTCCATTGACACAAAAGCATAGAAGAGGAATCTACACAAAGTTTGCTGCCTTTTCTCAAGTTATCTGCATGCACTTTCTTTAAAGGATCCCCCACCATATGGTATACAAATGATGAACCAAAGCCAGGCACCTAAACTGATTCTTGAAGAGATTTAATGAAAACAGAAGTTCACTGATACTCAGCATTCTGAAAAAAAGAAGATGAATAAAAGTATTCTAAAGAATCACAGAATAAATCTCATGGAGAAGAATAGTATTATTTATTTCCCCCAATTAATAAAAGTTCAAAAAATTTCCTTGAGTTAATAGGTAGATTTCAAATGAGGAAAAATTAATTTGAGTATGTGTCTAGTTAATATGCAGAGTTTGCTACCAATGAAAATTATAAAATCAGTGAGCTTGCTAAGGCTCAATTAAATACTTTCTAGAATGAAAGTCAAAAGGACTGTTAATTTTGAGTCTTCAAGACATCAATTGATAAATAGATGACCTTAGAAAAAAATACCTTCCCTCCTGGAGTATTTTTCTGAAAAAGCATTTTACTTTATCCTAAGAATCTAAGCCATAGCATTTTAATTCATCAGTCTTCACCAAGAGTCTACAATGTGTAATGCACTATTGCAAAATTTTGGAAAACATGAACCATACAGGAGATAAAACCCTAGAACCTAAGGTCTTCCTTAACGGTTCCATGTCTTAAATACTAGAATTAACTTGAATAAATTAAATCATGTTTACTTTGTTTCAGTAATGTTGTTTGATGAAAAATTTTTTTGAACAATTTGCTGTGCCATTGTGGTTTTTGTTTTGGTAATTTTGTTGTTTCCATCACCTAAAATTAATAAAATATTATAAAGCCTTCTGTTTATATTGATTTACTCCAATTATTAACATTCATAGCTACCCAACTAAGGCAAAATTACACTATGAATATTCTCAGGATCACTCTACTTTGATTCCTTTGTATCTGTTAGTGGAAATTGACATAAGTTAGAGCTAAAATAGGGTTCAAAAGAATGATTCCCTCTAAAGATAGAACATCCCCTTATCTTGATTTGTCTACAGTGACTAAGTGGCTAAGAAATTAATACTATCTTTGATTTGTAGTCAATGATGTAAAAATGTGATAATCTAAATGATTCTGACTTCACTGGGTTCTATAGTTAAACTCATCTCACCAGCATAGCTACTGTGTGTGTGTGTGTGTGTGTGTGTGTGTGTGTGTGTGTGATGTTTGTGTGTGGTGTGCTTCAAGAGCAAGTACTTACCGAATATTTGAGTAAAAATCAGTCTTTTTAAGTCACTCGTCAATGAGTTCATCAGGTGTGACTTTAAGATAGTGATGCTTCTTTTTTAATAAGCATACACAAACATTCAAATGAACCACATTAGAAGAGTGTTCTCTTATTCCAACAATATACTGCTTTTGTCTAAAACATTTCTAGGCTCACATTTTAATCACCTTCAGAGCCTATGGTTCATTCCTTTGAAGATATTTAACAATTATTCCTCTTCCTTCATTAGAGATGAAGTTGGTTCTTAAAACAGACAAATGTCACCCAAAGCCTAGTAGGCTGTAACTGAGTATTATATTACCACTTTAGGTCAACAGGAAGTCTGAATACAAGCTAACAAAATGAGTTTTCTGATATGGTTCATAAATAGATCTTAAAGGTAAGTCCCAAAACTGTTTATACAAGAATAATATTAATAAATAAGTATATGGCTTTCCAAGGTGACTGTTTTAAGGGACTGTAGTCATCTATAAGTACTAATGAGTTTAATATGTAATAAGAAGGGAAAGTGTGATTAAAAAAGAAATAGCCTAAAAGCTCTGGAGTAAGATGAAGCTTGTGATGTTTGGGGAACTGAAGAAGGTCAGTCTAGTCAAAACACAGCAAAGAAAGGGATGTGGAGCAGCCTGAGGCTGGAGAGGTAAACAGGGGTCAGGGCTCACTGATTTTCATCAGTAAAATAAGGTGACATACAAGTTCATTCATATAACTGTGACTTGCCCCCTCCTCTTTACCTCTGTTTCACTATTCTCTTCAATTCCCTTCACACTTTGTGCTGAATCACCAAAAATGCTGAATGGATGACATTTTCAGTGAGCACCCTTAGGTGTTTCAGTACTCAGGGCTTTTGAGCAACTCATTCCCTCTTCAGGGCATACTTCTCCTCATCACTAGCTTCTGCTACAACATCCACATTCCCACCTAGCCTGAGGTGGCCAGCTTTGAAGATGACTCTAACTTGCACCTCAGCCTTAACCAGAAGGCATCTTTAGGTCTCTCTCTCTCTCTCTCTCTCTCTCTCTCTCTCTCTCTCTCTCTCTCTCTCAGCTGCTTTCAGGTCCCAAGTAGACTCCCTTGATAACAAAATCACCCTGTACCTCCCTCTTTCAGAGTGGCCACAGTCCTATCTTTGAGACTACCTAGTATTTGTCTATTTCTGTATCACTCTTGGGCACATCCTGATGCTTCTGTGCCTTACAGTGTCACAGAAAATCTTCTTGACTGTCTCAGGCTAAACACACCTCATCACCATCTTGCCCCTGGATGTCACTGGCTTCCTCAGCTCTCAGGAAAGTAAGATTCTCATTCTCTCTGCTCATGACTCCCCCAAACTTATCTGGGATTTCTATTATTCTCCCCAATTCCATAGTTCAATCCAAGATACAGAATACAAGGATTCTATTTCTCTGGGACTCATAGCATCTACTCGTTCCAGCTTTTTTCTCCTATGTCCTTCTTAGAAATCTTTGTGTAGTCATGTCCACAGTTCCTGGCCATGGTAAGTACCAAATAAATATTGATTGAATGAATGGATGAGGGCATGATAGCCTAGTTCTTATTCACCCACTATTCTTTAAATGCTAATGCTGGTATTTTCAGGTTTTTTCATTCCTCCATAAAACATAGACTTTATGAAACCCAATGTCAGGACAAAAAGAAGTAGGAGGAAAACAAATCAAGTATTATTTTAGCACAAATCACCCAAAACGTTATGACCAAGTTTGACAACCCACTTTATCTACCAGACCTGGTTCTACATCATTTCAGACTATTTCTGAAAATTCCCCAAAACTAATTCTCTCAAAACCAACAAAACTTTAAAAATATATCTTTTTAAGAAAAAATTCTATTCTATTCTATTCTATTCTATTCTATTCTATTCTATTCTATTCTATTCTATTCTTATCTGGTGCAGGAACATGTCTTTTTATTTTCAACAATAAAGAAAAAATTTTTTCTTTGATAAAAAAGTTTTTTACATTCAAACCTCAAAATTTTTAAGTAAGTAGATATTAAATATTCTCACCACAAAAAAAAAATAGCATGTGGGCTGATGGATCTGTCAACTAATCTTATTGTGGTAATCATTTCACAATATACATGTACATTAAATTATGACATTGTACACCTTAAACTTACATAGTGTTATATGTCAATTATAGCTTAATCAAGCTGGAAAAATAAATTATTAGGATTAAGAAAAAATAAAATGGTCCTTAATCCATTAGTTCTTTGTGGAGGAATCAAAACTTAAAATACATATACAATAATATGGTGATAGCAGAAATAGAAAACCAACAACATACTAAGGTCAATTTATAAATTGCCATAGTTTAAATACAAGAGAATTAATATTTATTTATCCAAATTAAAGAAATCTTTTCAAAGATTATCTTTAGAGAATATTATTAAAAAAGGCAATGTCTTTTTCAGACATGTTCTGAAATTCAAATCATTTTGCATCAGAGTCACAGAATGACATTTTAATTAAATTTTTTCTCAAAAAAAGAGTACTATCTCAAACTATTGTCATTTTACAGAGTCCATCATCTCTCCTCAGTGCTGTTTCAGCACTGTCTAACGATTTCTACTGTTTCCTGTCTAATGATTTCCATTATTTCATCTCACCCAATAAATTACTGGTTACTAAGTATACTAAGTGTATGACTTGTCCAACCAACTATGAGTTACATGAGGACTCAAATGGAAACTTTGTAATTTCTATATTTCTAATACTTAGCATTATGCCTGGCACATTGTAGGCATTTAAGTTGTTGAACTGAACTGAATTAAATTCTATGGTGAGTTGCATTTGTATTTCAGTATGAGCACCTAAACTGTCCAGCAATTATTTATTCTTTGTCTAGCATAACACTGACACTCAGAGAGAGACAGAGTCAGGGACAGAGACACAGACACAGACACAGAGAAATAGAGTGAATAAATTAAATTAATGGAACAAGCAAGAGATGAGAATAAAAGGAATCAACAAACCTCTGAACAACTACATAGATGATAATAAAAAAAAAGTAAGTATTAGTCAGAATAATTAACACTGGCTATCATAACAACAACAAAAAAATTCCCAAACACCAGTAGATCGTCACAATTAAGTTTTATTTATCCCACAGATAGAGTCCAATGCAGGTTTTTCTTATTAGGCTATTCACCTGCATGGCTCTCCTCAACGATGTGTCTCAGGGAATCAAGTTTTTTCTCTTTGGCAAGTCTGCCATCTTTATTTTTATTGTGCATCCTCGAGACTTCAAAGACAAGGAAAAGAAAGAGCACAAAGAATTCATACCTACTCATAAATGGTTCAAGCTGCAAAGCTGCAAGTGATGCATCATCTCCTCTGACATTCCACTGTCAAAACTAATTACATGGCCCCACCTAGATAGACGGGAACTAAAAAATATAGTTTGTCTGTGTGTGGTGAGGAAAGTGGAGATGCCGAGCCCTGCGCCAATGTCTGCTATAGTATATATTTAAATATCCAGATGAAATAGCCTCATTTACCTTGAAATCATAATGAAAGGTAGTTCTGTTAAAATGGAAACAAAACTGCATGCTCTGCATATTCATTGCCACTGCATGTCTTACTTTGTGCTTAGACTGTTTAAACAACCTCCTAACTGCTCTCTCTGCTTCCACTACAGCCCCCTCCAATAATTTGACTGTTCTGAGACATCATTCCAAAGTAAAAATCTGATACTGCATAGATAAAAACTGTCCAGCAATTATTTATTTCTCATGGGAAAAATCCAAATGCCTCAGTATGGTATGATGTGATTCTTTAGGCCCATCTCTCTTCTCCTCATATCCCTCTTGCACTTGATTCTCCATCAAAGCTGAACTTCCTCCATCTGGAAAATCTTTTCCCCTGGTAAATAACTATATTCAAGATTTAGCTCAATCTTGATGTTGTCTCTGAAACCTTCAGCCTAAACAAAGAGAAATCACTCAGCTTTGTGGTCAAGACATCTCTCTGCTCATTGTCTTCCTGTATAGCATTTATTAACATATATACATGTACATGCCTGCTTTCTCTATTTGACAGTGGGGTCCTTGAAAATAAGAATATTTTCT
Source organism: Cynopterus sphinx (assembly GCA_030015415.1). Taxonomy (NCBI): domain Eukaryota; kingdom Metazoa; phylum Chordata; class Mammalia; order Chiroptera; family Pteropodidae; genus Cynopterus; species Cynopterus sphinx. The sequence continues at coordinate 124,551,416 of CM057383.1, forward strand.
TCTTCAACTTTTTATCCTTAATACCAAGCATGGTTCCTGGTACATTGTAGTTGGTTGCTTGATAAATGTTCATTGAATTGAATTGAGTTCACTGTATATGGACTAAAATGTGTTCACTTCTGCAGTTGTTGTCTTACTCTCTTTCCAATTCTTTAATAAAGGAAGAGTGGGATGTGGAAGTAAATCCCTTGTATTTTAAATATTTTTATAAATCAAGACATTTCATCTCACAGACTTGAAAACCAAAAATACAGTAAAATTCACAGAAGAAGATGAGGTGAGGTCTTGAGTTAAATTTATTCTGTTTTCTATTGAAAGGAGTTCATACGAATTTAAAATGGATAGCATGGTAAATTTAGATAGAAAAAGCAGTCATTCTAATCCACGGTGACAAGAATTTTAAGTTCTTTATCTGCCACCAAATTCCCCTCTAGCATAGAATTTTGCATTTTGACTTGAAATTTACCATAGATGATACCACCTTTTCCGAAACCTAATTTTGTCAGAAAGCATCTAATGTAGCATACTTATTTCTAAGAGAACTAATACCTCATTCTGTCTCTAGATGCCAATCCAGTAAATGTGTATTTATTGGGATCATAATTTTGTGAGTGTAAGAGGAAAGATTATCAATAACACTCCTTTCAAAAAGCTGATTAGTATGTATAGCTTAAAGATAAAGGTCTCTTGAATGGCCTCGTCTGGGTAGCCATCAATAAGCATTTATTGAAAATCCAAGATCCACATAAACTATGTCTCATCCTACATTAGGATAAATTATACTCATTAACACTATTCTGTTGCCCTTTATTCTGAAGATCAGCATTTTTACTTTCTGTCTCCCTCAAGAAAAGTTATTTCATTTTTTAAATGTTGCACTCAATATTATTATCTGAATATAAAACACAATACCCGGTATTTTCAAATTTCCAAACTTTATTTCAAACACGTTAACATACAGTTGTGAATAGTAACCATAATATTAACGAGGAGCAGAAATATTAAAATATAAAAATAAGTAACAAAACACATACTTCACTTAATTTGAAAACGCTTGACATGGAAGAACAGATTCCCCACATCAAATAAATCCATTGCATCCTGGTACCTGAACTTACCCTACAACAAAACAAAACAACAAAAAAGGCTTTGGGTGGCCATTAAACAAACTTCACGATTATTTGTAAGAAAATAAAGTGAAGTGCAATGCCACAAAAAGAAAATAAATCTCACCAAAAACGAAATCTGAGGTATATTAATATAGATTACTGTAGTTAAAGGGGGGGAATAAAATACAAAATATCCTCCCTTGTTTAAAATCTCTTAACCTCGAAAGAACAGACTATCTCTCATACAATAACTGAAGACACATACATATCTACAATCAAATCATTTGCATCCAAATGATGATTTGCTCTTCCCAACCACCATTGGCGCTTACAAATCTTACCACCTAGCTGTGTGGAATATGCATTCTGTTTAATGTAATGTGAGACCCACATGCTCAACCAAAAAAAAATCTTTACCTTCACCTATATTTTGTGAAAATAAATTGAGACAAAACTAAATTACAGTTCACCTGGAAGAAAAAGACATATTTTCCACCTGCTCTGGCTTCTCAGTGTGTGTTTATTAATCCCAAAGAGCTGTCTGACCTCACACCGACCGTTCATCAGTTTTCCTCGTCCCTGCAGTGCCCCTCAGTGGGTTGGCAGGACAACTTGTAGAATCAGGTTTCGCAGGGAAGAAAAAGTGCATTGCACTTCTGAAGTTCCAGTCTATACTTCAAAAAAATACTCCATTCAATGCGGCGAATTTCCCTGGAGTATGTGATTGCATTTACAATGGGCATTGTCAAAAATCAAACTTAAGTATAAAACCAGAGTCTGGGATATTACTATCTCAACAAGGAGGGCAAAAACAACCACATATGAGGCAACATTGCTACATATTGAAATTCTTGCAGCCAGATGTTCCCGAGTTTTATCAAAACGTGATCTGATTAATGGATTATTGGGATAGTTGTGCTGTAAATCATGCGTTCAAAATAGTTCCTACAATGCTAAAAAAAAAAAAAAAAAGGTGGAGGGAAGGCTTTAATTCCAAAAAGTATTTAAAGTGCCACCAATTGAGTACAGAGTAGAAATGGAAAAAAATTTACAAACTAGTGCCAGCATGTTTCAGGGAATAGAATGATTACATAAACTTGGCTGTTCATTAACGCAGAGACATGCTGTAGGGATTAAATGAGATGAAAGAAAAGAGTGGTTTAAAAGCTCATTTGTTTACAAAATGCAAAACTTGCATTTTCAAAAAAAAATAAAATTGAAATATGTATATGCTTTTGATGACTAAATTACAAATGTCTGTAATTTATATATATTCTATATATAAAAAGCAAGGAAAACGGCTGTGTTTATTAAATGGAAAATACAGGGTTCAATCCCTATAAAAACACCAAATGCATACCATTTAGGATAATGTCACTGATGCACATGTGACAACTAAATTACAAAGCTCTTTGATGTACTGTGTATGAAAAGTAGCAATTATGGCCAATAAAATCAAAGAAAGAAAAAAACTAATTAACACTAACATATCATCTCGACTCACTAGCATATAAAATCTTATGCCTGCTCTAAATTGCCAGCAATTGGCAATTCCCAAATTCCTAAGGATGCAGACAATAGTTCCCAAATAATTGGAGCCACCAGAGGTTTTAGTGGCTCTTGAGAGCTTTAGCATTACTTTCTTCTGTAAAAAGGCCCAAGCACATCAAAAACTTAAAAACCTACCCATCCCTGTCCCCAAGAAATGTAATCCCAGGATTATGAAGAGATTAGTTATGAATCCTAAGCTAATTATGACACTGCCTTATTGAAAAAAAAAATGATGGTAGAAAGAGATGGAATTCTAACTCAAATTTCAGATCAGGTATATATTATCCCTGTGACTTTGGGCAAGTCATTTAACCCTCCATCAGCTGGGGATAATAATAATAATGTCTATGCCACAGAGTTGTGGTGAGAAAAAATTAGGAAAAATGAATGTGAAAATATTCCAAAAGTGGCAACAAGAAAACCACTCTACAAATGTTAATTCTTCTACTGTCTTGAGAGCAGGCTCCACTTAAATTCAGCAAGTACAAAAAGTACAAAAGTACTCTGTTACAAAAATCTGAATACACTGAAAAAAAAAAACTGAGCATAATAGAAAGAATAACGCATCACAGAGGGAAAGACTCCATAAAACCTGGATTTAATAAAATTGACCAAAGCTATATGGAGAAATCCTGACAGAAATTTTCAGCAAGACGTTGAATTTGTTTTTATACAGTGAGCAAACCCAGATTTTAAAAGCCTCTGTGGCTTCAAGATTATATAACAAAACATTTGGAGGCTAAATGAATTAAAATTAAAAAATAATAATAAAAACAAGACTTGGTTCCTGATACCTAAGTAAACATATATTACCAGAAGATTAAAAAACTAACTGATTAAAAAACTAGAAGATTAAAAAACTAACTGATATAATAGCTGTATTCTTCTACAGCAGCAAATACCCTCTTAAAGTCTTAAGGCTACAACAGAGACATCATTTAAAGCTAGAGAAGGTCTAATTTTCCAAAAAGTTCCTGGATGTAGAGTATTTCTGTAGAAATGTACCAAATGAGAAAATCCATTGAGAACACTTTGTAAAGGTCATTATGCCATACAAATGTAAGATATTATTAATATTAGAGAAATCTGAAAAGCTCTCTTGAATCTTGCAGAGCAAGCCAAGATATGTGAAAATTATAAAATAAAGAATTCTACAAAATCGATATAGAAAATGCTTGTATCTCAATACAAACTATAAGAAATTAAGGGTAAAAAATGGAATTCACAAGACAAATTCCTTTCCCGGCTTCACTAGTCCTTCTTCTTTGATGACATCTGCTTTGATTTTCATGTCACTCGGTCACACACACATATCTTTGTTCATCTCTGGTCCCCTGCAGTTACTCCTGGTCTGAGTTATTGAGCTTTCAAATAACTGATTTCTCCTGTTGCTTCTCTGAACTCACTAAACAGCTCAATCAGCTCACCAGTTATTCATTCCTGACATGGTTTCAGCATCTGTGGCCTCTCCAACCTGCCACCACCTCGGTGGTGAAACCCTGCGCACAGAAGCAAAGGGTTCTAGGAGAAGGTCTCAATGCAACCCCAGAGGAAAACTCATTTGCAAAGCCAACTCATAAGTGGTTGCCCTACTTAAAATTCCATGGAATCTTGAGTTTCCGGAGAGTCCTCTAGGCCTAACGGGTCCCCTGCGCTTGCCTGTGAGTTTATGGTAAACCCAGAGTTTTTTAATGCATTATGAGCATTCATAAACTTCTGGAGGTATTTGGAGGTATACAACCAGTGATGCTTCAAGACATCTTCCATTTCGTAGCACTTGGACTGCCTGGCATTCATCTTCCGAAAGCGCCTGAACAGTTTGTTGCCAGACTCGTTTCCTTCACTTGCCCAGGCTCCAATGGAGCCATCCCTCTCAATAATTTCAGGGACGTGTGCCAGGGTTTTGTGAAAATAATTGGTGATTTTGCCCTCATATCTATACTTGAACTTGGTAGAGAGGAGCTCTGCAAAACGCTGCGAATTGAAACTATATTGGCAGAGAGATTCTGGACACTCTTTAGCAGGGCATGATGATCTCCATACAGGTTTCATCTTCAGGTAAAGGTCCATCAGCTCCCTCAGAGCTTCGTGCCTCTCCTCGGAGGGAATGAGCTCACAGACTGCTTCGACAGTCTCTTTGGTCATGAGCTTCCTGGCAAAGTTGCCATTCATTCTCATGATGGGTTTCAGGTTCATCCTCTTCCGGAGGTGCTTGTCCAGTGTCGCCTGCCATCTTTTCCTTTCCTCTTTGGAGGCACTGGAATTCTTATACACCTCCCCTATCTCTAGCTGGAAAATCTTGTAGAACTCAGCTGCATTGCCAATGTCACAGTGGAGCGCATCGATGGAAGGGACTGTCTCAATAAAGGGCTTGGCTGAGACGCCTTTGACCCGGTCCCTCAGTTCTTCCACAGACTCATGGTAGGGGTTGGAGCGCCAAACCTCATAGCGCTCCAAGTTCTCCGAATGGCTTCTGGTGATGGAGTGGAAGACAAGATTCTGAGAGGCTTCCAGGCGGGTAGCATCGCAAAGGGTACAGATGTAGACTGAGCCAGAAGCCTCGAGGCCTTCCACCTCCCGGACAAGTTTCTCATCATATCCGGTGCCCCTAAAGATGAACTTGAAAGTACGCAGGATGCCTCCCATCTCGAGCATTAATTCGCTGCTCTTCATGGCCTCCCTCTCGGCAATGAGAGGGCTCAGGATGGCTGTCAGGGTCTCATGGTCAGACTCATCTGCCAGCATAAGGCACAAGGGCTTGCAACACAGTTCAGAGTTGGGTTTGGCTTCCTCAAACACTTTCACATTCTGGGAGCCATGTGCTATAGTGATTTTCATGACTGTGAACGAAAATCGAACTGCCTTTTCTGGAACTGCCGGCCCACTCCCGTGCTTCTCACTCACATCTCCCATCCCATCACAAGACTCCTTCACCACTACAGTGAAGGGGCCGTTCAGGTAGTCATCGAGGTCTTGGGCTCTCATGCCTTCCATGATGTCTTCTTCCATGTCCATTAAAGCAGACACCAAAGCCGAATCATAGCGAAATCGCTTCGCAATCGTGTCCACTGGGTAATCGTCCACAGAGGAGGACAGCCCAGACAGTCCATCAATAATGCCCACATCAGTGCTGGAAGACACGTTCTTCAGAGGTGGCTGCCACTCAAAGGGGTGGTAGCCCGGCAGAAGGACCTTCTCAGCATTGCGAAGGGCATGCAAAGGCTGAAAAATCTGCCTCCCCGTGATGGCTTTCACAGTCCTGTACATCTTGTGGTACTGACTGCAGCTGAGGAAGGTGTTGACACGGATGGCCAAGCACACAGCTGGCTGCAGGCCAGAGCCCCGACCCTGCATGATGGCCTCCAGCTCATCCGCTTGTCTGTGCTCGTTTCTCGCCCTCAGCGCCAGCAGGAACAAGGTCAGGCACACAGACTTGACATCTCCACCTTCTTCTTTGTCAGCAAAGGCCTTCACTTGCAGCTTGAGCTCTCTCAGACGGTGCTTCTGAGCCCTCCGGGTCAGTGACAAGAGATGCTGGCGGGGTCGGCCTCCTTTATTGATATGCACAAAAGTCTCTTTTGAGTCCTTGTGGCTTGAGACATGGCGATTGTATTTTTCCAAGCTGACCTCCTCGTTGCACTCTTCTGCTGGACATTTCACCATCAGGGAATTCAAGATGCTCAGAAAGGACTTCACTGGACTCTCTAGATCAGTCGGGAAGCATGGATATTGGCACGAGGGACAATAGCTGCCCATGACTTTGAGGCATCTGAGAATGCAGATCCTGCAAAACACATGCTTACAGGTGGTCTCCACAGGGTCGGCCAGAATGTGTTCACAAATCTGGCAGGAGATAGACTTCACAAACTGTGCCGGGAAGTCCACCGCAAGGAGCTTGGGGCTAAGGTGGATCTTACTGCAGTTGGCAATCTGCTTCATCACTTCCTTGCTCCTGAGCCTCGCCTGAGCCCTTTTCTTGTGCTGACGGGCTTGTCTTGCTCGGTCAACCACCGTTTTGAGTTTTTTGCTGAGCTGAGCATTTGGCTCACGACTCTTCCTCTTGAGTGCCCGACGGGAGGTGTGGCAGATGTCACAGGAAGGTGTGTGTGGGTGCCACTCCATGGTTGCATTCCTTGGGAAGTAAACCTCATGCGGGGCGCTGCTAAACTTCCTGTGCATGATGCTCCAGCAGATATGGCAGAACTCAGTGGGGTGGATGGAGTCAACATCTGCCTTCACATCGATCCGGAAAACCTTGGCAATGAGGTCTGGCCAGGAAGTGGCTCTCTTTTCCTTCTTTCGTAAAAGGGCTTGGGTTTTACCGTCCACAGGCCCATGGACTGGATATCTCCTACTGTGCCCATCGGTTTTAAAAGAATTCCCACAGATGCGGCAGAGATGTCGAAGGTTGGCTTGGTGGATTGCTTTGTCTCTTGCTTTACCATCATCGTGGAACTTCTTCAAAAACTTAGGGTGTGGCTTTAATGCTGGTTGAGCCGAAGCTGGCTTCTGACAGCCAGCATCATTCAGGACTGCAGGAGATTGTTCTAGAGACGGTTTCCCCTCAGGGGAGTCTTTCTTTTCCACTCGAGCTTCTTCAGGTGTCTTTTCAAAGGATCTCACCCTGAACAGCTTAAATTTCCATTCTGAAAATTTAATATGTGGGTGCTGTATTTCATCTGGGACAGAACTGAGTCCCAGCATGGGGGGCAAAGAGACCGCCATGCTGGCTGAGGTACCTGGGAACAATGAAAACAAGTCAGGTTAGGAAAAAATTTTCAATATCTCACTGATATGTCTTAGAAGGAATACAAATTAATACATTCAAATATTCACTCATTAATTCATCCATAAAGTTACTTAATTTACCTCCTATTTTAATATACTTCTTTAGGTGTCAATTGTACAGTGGGGAACAGAGTCACTCCCTGTTCTGATGATGATTATGATCTTTTATACTATGTATTGAAGTACATGCACTGTCATGCTGTGTTTTAAATACACATGTATGATTTTATTTCCTTTCCACCAAAACCTTAAGATCTTTAAGGACAGGATCTTTGAGTGATTCATCTCTATCTCTGAGGTTCCTGGACACATTAAGTGCTTAATAGTTATTTGCTAAGTACATGCAAAGAAAAACTGCCTACCGATAACAAAGAAAAATCATATTTTTCCCATTGTATTAGCTTCATTGCACTAGCTGGACAATATATTTCCAGCTTTTTAAAGCAGTCTCTTGGGAGGTTGGTTGTTCATTTCTTCCAGAAGGGTCATAAAGAGATGATAAAGCTATAAACCCAAAGAAACTAATTACTCACTACTTGAAGGATGAAGTGAATTTTGAGGTTTATGAATGCAAACTAATAATAAGTATCATGGATAGTAATTATGCTTACAATTTTAATTAGTGAACGCTGCTGTAAATTATAAGGCTGTGTCTACATTAGAAACAAAACCCACAGAACTCTCTAAACCTGTAATAAAACGTAGCATGCAAGTACGAGGATTCCAAAAGATTTTAAGATTAAAAATTCATGTAGTTTCATATAAAACCATAAGCTACTGTGAGGTATGTGTTGGGCTGCCATTCTGGGAGTCATTACTGGGCAATGGTCATTAGCTCTACAGTTTGTAATAAGAGGCAGGAGTAATAGTTTCCTCCTGGTAAATAACATTTGCAATTACATATGCCAGGAAACCCTACCAATCTCATTGTGATGCAGACAGCAACGGTGCTGTAGAAGAAAGTCTGAAAATGTCGTTTGAGTTCTTTCTTGACACAATTAGCCCAATACTCTCAAAAGTCTTTAGTAATCATAACCAGAAAAACAGCAACTTTACTTTCAACTCATTGTCTGTATCTCCCAAATTTGCCTGGGTTAATGCTCTTGACACACCAATTACAGCGAGTAACATTTTCCCCCTCAATTAATTAACCAAAACAATTTTTTATATATATATAAATTTATATATATATAAAATATATATATAATTGTTTTGGATATATATATATATAACCAAATATATATATATACACAAATATGTATATAAATATACATATATATACAAATATATATATAAAATTGTTATATATAATAGTTATATATTATAATATAATATAATATAATATAATATAATATATAATAATATAAATAATAGTTTATAATATATATTCACACACATATATATAAAACATTATATATGTATATATGTATGTGTGTATGTGTGTATATATCTATATCTATATATCTATATCTATATCTATATCTATATACATACATATAGATATATATATATATATATATAATCATATGGTCATGAAGACTAATCCTCAGGTGAACACACTCCGGCCAAGGGTGCATTTTGAGGGTGGGGTCATTGGTGGGGTCATTGATGCGCAAGGGCCAATTCTGACTGCAGCTAAAAACTTTCTTTTTGGGTATTCCCTTTAAACTGCTGAAGTTTTTTCTCATGCATAGACTATGCTTCAGAGATTGATGTTTTTGATAAAAACTGAAAGCCAATTTCCAAGACTTAGTTAAAAAGAAAAATCCTGCTAAACTATTCTATAGGCAGAACTAAACAATTCCAAACCATTTCCAACATTTTATCAACCTCAAAAGTATTTCAGCTGCAGTAGCCCAACAAATATTTCAACATTCCTTATGGTTCAGTTATGTTTCTAAATATCCCACAGATTATTTCCATGTATATGGAGCCTGAGAGAAATATTTGTTTAAAAGCTTGTTACTTTAAAAATAGAAACAGCATCACCAATAGGGCATTATGAAACTATGGTCCAGGTATATAATGAAAAACAATACAGAAATTAAAAATTTCTATGTGTGCATTGATGTGAATGCACGGATAACACTAAGTAAGATGCCCACATGACAAAGCACAGAACAACAATAGTAATACAGCAAGGCCTTTTTTTGTGCTTATTTGTTCATAATTGTATATACCTGAAATTACAGAGACTCTGAAAGGACATGCACTAAAATCTTAACAATGTTTACTCTTTAGAAAATAGAATTGGCACTGGTAAGAAGGTCTCTTTTAATTTTCTATTTTATTCATTTTTGTACCATTTGAATTTTTGTCAACACATTTTTTTTTAATTTTCCAATTTAGAGGAAAATGTTTTAAAGACTAGATTTACATGTATATTCATACTCACTTTTCCATATTTCTTTCTAAAATTTCCCCCAGAAAAGTTTAAGACCTGGCTGAACCTTGAATCTGACTCCATTCTTAGCTTATCTTTCTTTTCTGGTAAGCCCATAGAGAGGGGACTAAAATATGGACCTATAGACCACATGAAGTTAGGAAAGAGTGATCTTGTAGTTATTTTATTTGACACTCAGGGATTCTGCAAATGCTTGATCTCCCTTCCGCAGCCTCAGAATCTAAAAGGCACAGTGGCTGTTGCTGTCTTAGCTGTATTCCCATGGGGCCCTGCCATCTCAGCTTTGCCATCATCACCTATTATCATAGCTACAGTTGTCCTTTTCTCCACTGGGCACAGATTCATCTTTACAAAGCAGTATAGGGTGGCTTGCATGGAGCAGAAGCTTTCATTTGTGGTGAGTGCCATCATTACTAATTCAGGAGTTGGGCCATAGCAGCAGCACCACCCTCACACCTAGCCCGGCTCCCCACCCTACACATTCATACATACATACTAGTACTTGGCCCTCAATCTCCTCTCTTAGCATCTTCAACTTGGCCTGTACAGAATTCCCAAGTGACTCATGTGTTCCCAGGTGTGACCTCTCATTGTCACATCTATTTTACTCATTCATTCATTCATTCATTCATTCATTCCACAAATACTATCATCTACTATTTGCCTAATACCATCATCAAAATGTTGGCAGCATTAAAAACCTTTTTATAAATCTAGGCCACCACAAAATAATGCCAAGATTCTTGCCCTTTCTTCAGGAAACTTATTACTTGAACCACTTCAGAAAGAAGAGTGCATTGTCACAACCCCTGGCCAGGAATCCTGGTTCAAGGACGTAATGTCAAAGTGGGGTTTTTACAGTGGCAATTCTCAAAATTATTATGTATCAGAATCATTAGGGAACTTGTGTGTAAAAAAATAATAATGCAGATCATCGGGTCCCAGAGGGTCTGATTCAGTTTAGCTGGGATGGAGTCTAAAAATTGTATTTTTTAACAAACATACCAGTGATCCTGCTATGAGTGGCCCATAGGTCAGTCACACTTTGAGAAATACTGGTCTCCTATTTAATCCAATCTAGTTCAAGAACTTCTTGTCAATACTTGACAACAAATCTGGGAAAGTATACATTTCCTCCCACCCTGGAATTTGTTTGCTCCTGATAATTTTTCTTGCCTGAACCAGAACAATATGCTTTTTTCCCAAGAGTCTCTAATCTTCCCTTCTGCCAATTTGTTTGCTCATTTAATCAAAAGGTACTCCTTAAGCCCTTCTCTGCCTACAGCATACATTTGCAGTAGTTTGGATATTTTGGATCTTCTCTGCAAACCTACAGTTTCTTCCTGAACTTGGCATCACGCTCCTTTCCTATTTTTATACATTAGAGAGAAAAAACAAATTAATGTTATCTTCCCTCACTCTTTTCCCCTCATCCCCTATGAGAAAAAAAAAAACTACTTTTGATTAGAAACATAAAAATGTAAATCAATACATGGCTCAAGGCATGAAAAGTCCAAGTGTTACCTTGCTCAGCAGGCTGCCTGGGCAAAGGGCTGGGATGTCTGTAATTCCGTTGATATTATTTGATACCAACAAGAGAGCAAAGTGTATTCTTCTATCTTTCCTTGCTCTCCTGTCCCTCAGAGCAGGCTGCTGCATTATTTATCAGCCTCCACTGTCCTTCCCAGCCTCCCCCACCACGGAGGGCTAACCACAAAAGATGGTAGCCAATCACAGGCCAGGAGCCCCCAGCTCCAGCTGACACCTGGCTCTCAGGAAGCTTTGCTGGGGGACCTGAGTGTAGAACCACACACGGGTGGATGCTGCAGCATTGCCAACACTGCTAGTTCACTCACCAGGACTGTTTGGTTAGAAATGATCTTGCTAGTATAAGCTCTGGTTTCTGCCAAGGTTCTATAGCTCTGTGCCTCAGTATCCTGCTCTGTACGATGGAAATACTGATGGTATAGCCCTCAAAGAGTCAATGAGGTTATACATTGAGAGTTATGGTAAACGCTTTGAACAATGTCTACCCTTAGTAGATATCCATCAAATACGAACTATACAATAATTGTTTATTGTTATTTTGAAATGGTATCCAAATCGCCTCAGCCTCCTCCTGTCTGGTCAATTCTCAGTCAGGGAAGGTCGTACTCCTTGTAACAACACTTAAACATTACTGGAGTGTTTAAGGCAACAGACTTGGATTTAAATCTTGCCTCAGGTGACTGATGTCTCAATCTCCTCATCTACAACCTTGGATAGATAGTACTAGCCCCTAGTTATTGAGAGCAATAGATGAAGCTTCTAAGTACTTTATATGTCATTTTCACCACGGTTCTGCACTTTTGATATTCTTATCTCTAAAGAGAAGCAACAGAAGTTTGGAGCAATGGAGAACTTGCCCGTGGTCACACAGCCACTGCATGGTGAAGGTGGGGTGGGCTTCCAAAGCCTGTGCTCTCAATCACGCCACTCTACAATAAAAGCAGAATACTGAAGGCCATTTACATAGTGTGAGGATGACTGAAGTTCTTCAGAATACCTAGCACGAGTCTGTGTTTTAAATCCTCTTGATAATTCTCAAACCAGCTTTATCCCCCAAAGTACTCCTGTGTTCAGATAATAGTTAGGGTTTGTCTTGCTCTTACTTGGTCCTTGGTACAAACTGTCAAAGAGGCAGGTGCAAGGAGTACTCTGAAATCTGCTGCCCTCTAGTAGATATCCCCATTAGATCCCCATATTTTACAGTTGGGCCGGTCCAACCACACAGCAGTCCTAGGGACACAGCTTCTGCTCGGTAAGCTCAAGACAGGGCAGAAGCCATTGCAATAACATTGGGAGAGAGAGGAACTGGTCTGGGGCTTCTAGGAGCTTCAGTGTTTTTTATACCCAAAGCGATGGAGCCTTCACCTGAGGTTCACATGATACTGAGAGACTGAGCAGGTGCAAACAGAATGTTTTCTGAAGACAGTGCCTATGTTCAAATTAGCGGAAAGCAGGACCCCCAGGATGTGCCTTGATCTCTCTCTCTCTCTCTCTCTCTCTCTCTCTCACTCTCTCTCTCTCTCTCTTTCATATTTACCATAGATTTTTGTGTTGTTTAATTTTTTTATCAGTCATATATTACTTTTATAAATAGAAAAAACACAAGATTTACAAATAAATAATAAATTTAAAACAAGACAAAAATATCGGGTGCATATGCAGATAAACTCTTCTAATTGTTTTGTTTTAGAAAAGTCTGAATTTGTATACAGCAGATTCTTCGAGGGCAGAATTTCCAGTATTTTCCTGTTCTTCCCCATTACACCTGGGACCTCTTTCTCCCATCCATGTTGAAATCACATTACTGTCACCTGTCCCCTGCTGTGAGATGAGACCTCTAATGGATCACCAGCAAAAACAAGCTGAGCAATGGATTCTTGCCCCTCGTCCTGGTCACTAAAATCCCACCCACTGGTTTTGCTTCAAATCTTTGCCACATAACGAATCTCACCTGGAGCAAACTTTGACTTCCATCATTAAAGAGCAAAGTCAGAGCTGCCTGAGATTCCATGTCATTCTGAGCAAATTACAAATAAGGCACTGCTGACAGATCTTGACCAAATTTAGTAAGTGGAAAAGAATGAAAAGGGCAAAGGAGAGTTTGGACAATTAGATGCCAGGTTGCAGCTTTGAGCACAGCCCTCCCGCTGAGTGATTAGCTGTGGTTAATCTGAAAAGTACCTGCAGACCCAACACTAACTAGTCTGACACCCACTGGGCACATACACCCTGCTGTCCCTCCCTGCACCTGCCTCTCCATCCAAGCCCCAAACCCTCCTTAGCAGATTGCCTACACTTATTCCCCTTGGCTCCCAGCAGGCCCTTTTAAGAGACCTTTTCAAATTCAATTTCTTCCCAGATAACCATGAGCTCCAATTGCTGATATCAGTCAAAATCTACTATTGCAGCTGTGGTATGAGTGTGTGAACACTGCATTTTGTGCTCTTATCATAATCCAGCAGATGCTGTTTACTGACATTGTGATTACAAATATAAGCAGGCATCTATAGATCTCCAGCTAGCAAAACTCTTGTCTTCTAACATCACCAAATTGGATGCCAAAGCCAGAAGAGAACTTAGAGGTTATCTGACCCGACGGATGCATTTTATAGGTGAGAAACAGTCCCTGAAAGACAAAATGTTCTATTCAATGTCACAGGAGGGAATTAGTAGAAGAAACAGCATTAAAAACCTGGCCTCCCGAGTTCCAGGACGAGGTTCTTTCCACTACACTGAAAAGGGAGCATCCCTCTCTCCCAGGCCATCTTTTTTCTCTTAGCCTAGAAAAACACTCGAGTTGGCCACGAAGCAGAATCTTAACAGGTCGTGGCTAGATTAGAGACTTCAGTGATATGTTAACTTGACACAGCACTGGTAGCAGAGCCAGCCAGCAGCCTCACACGTTCATTTCTCCCCCACACCCCCAGTTTTAAAATTGCTTTCTAATTAACTCGATGGAGATTATCCCTGTTAGTAAATTTTCTAATGCGTTATTAATTGCTCTAAACGTCAACTGCAGTTCATTCCCCCACAAACTCAGGAGTGCCACCACTTTCTGATATTAGCGAGGCTGTTTTCTAAACAGATAGTGCCATCATGTGGGCGAAAAGGTCTGTACCATTAGGCTAGCAGGAAAAGGTCAAGAATTTATTGAATCTGTAAACTGGTTTATAAGGAATCATATGTTTGGTTCTCATCTATCCTCCCCTTTCTCAACTTCTATCTTTCCTCCCCAATCCTTCCACCGTTGCCTACCTCCTAGGAATCCCCCATAACTCCTATAGACTATGAAACAGCACCAAATGCTTAGACAGTCAAAGTAATTCGCTCAAGGCCCCACACCTAATTAACTCCAGTCTTCCACTGAAGTCAAGAGTCCAACATAGAATTCTAGTCTCACTATTTCATGACTGCTAACTGGTCCCAGAAAACACCTTCTCCTCATTCCTCAAACAAGTGAAGACATGGGGACCGTGTCTCTGTGAGAGAGTTTAGGGAACTGAGAAGTGAAGTCCAGAATTCAGGACTCTATCAGACATCACTTCAAATTTGGGGACATTTGTTCCATCTTCAAAACCCAAAAATAGAAAGGCATTTCTTTCCTCCTCATTATTTAGCTGTATGCAGTGTAAGAATGAGTTCAAACACTGATGGAGGATGAACTTGATCTAAGTTTCTCAGGGCTAGAATTCAGATTTGAGGAATGAGCTTTCTCAAGGCAAGAGAAAACATAATGGCCTGAAATGATTAATTGTAGAACAACAATAAATATCTTTACAAAAAGCCAGATTTGGGGAACTGCCCAACCTCTACGATTTGGGGGCTCCCAAAACTTTGCAACAATTTGTGGAAGGTGACAAAAGATATGCTTTTGAACAAAGGGCTTTAATTGTAATTTAATTTAACTGTGTTTCTATCTTTAGTTACTAGGAGGTTTAATTTTCTACATAATGAAAACAATTGCTACGTTTTCATAAATTTTAATTAAAAACTATATTCCTTTTTAAGGTATGAATAGTGGTTCTGGAGAGAGATGAAAAACTGTAATCAACTTCTAATTATTTTTGCGCAAAATCTGCCATTGAATTGTCTGTAACACATTTCTACCCCCCCAAAAAATTATTATTTACTATGTGATTTAAATGTTTATCTCGTTAAAAAATTTTCCTGGGACGTTGCTGGCACTCAAATAAAGAATACAATTTCCAAATGCAGATAAAATTCTACTTTACTATTCACTTACAGACAAAAGTCTTTATCTTTATTTCCACATCTGGGGATGGCCACTAGTACTATTAATTTATTTATTTCATTATATAAGCTTCTATAAAGACCAGTCTGGAGTCTACTTTTTTCCCACCTACATACCAATTTTATAAAGTAACTTCGTGACAGATAAGGGGAGACTAGCTGAGTTGAGCTTTGGCTGAGGTTTGCCATGTTTTACATGTACTTCTGTCAAAGAATTTACCCACATTCTCTTCATGCCTCCCTCAACATTTTCAGTATCTGCAATCCCCTTTGTCTGCCCCCTCACCCCAGAAAAAAATCACCAACTATAAAAAAAAACATATTTATCTTAAATTAGCAGGAATTATACCAGAAAAATTGTTCTTGGCTACAAGACAAGACATCATGAATAGTCCTTAGACCTCCTAAGTCTCCTGCGGATTCTGTTTCTCCTTGCCCACAGACCATTATGTAGAGACTGTGTATAAGGCAGGAGGAGTCAAGCCCAGGTTCAGTGGCCTTTTAGTCTCTGGATTTATAACTCCTCCAACAAAGCCATGTCTTTTTGGTAATAATCAATAACAATATTGTTTACCATCGAAGTAGTTTTATCCCTGTTATGCCTGTTACGTATGCCCATTATCTATGGGCTGAAATGTCACCCAAAATTCGTATGTTGAAATCGTGACCCCCAGTACCTCAGAATGTGACTATATTTGAAGTTAGCACCTCTAAAGGAGTGATCAGGTTAAAATGAGGTCATTAAGGTAGTCCCTCATCCAATCTGACTGACATACTTACAAGACAAAATTGGGACACACCCAAAGGTTTAGACACATCCAGAGGGCTGCCATAAGAAAATACCAGAGACTCAGTGGCTTAAACAGCAGAAATTGATTTTCTTACAATTCTGGAGACAGGAAGTTCAAGATCCGTGGTTGGTTTCTGGTAAGTCTTTTCTCCTTGGCTTGCAGATGCAGTCTTCTCACTGCATCCTCAAGTGGCCTTTTCTCTTTGTGTGTGAACTCCTAGTGCCTCCTACCCTTCTCACAAGGACCATAAAATAAATGGAAAGGAAATTGTGTATTTATATGGAATAATCGTCAAGGGTTATTGTTTGTGAAAAAGCAGGGGGAAAGCAGGGTACAGAACAATGTACAGGTGGACACATGGGTGAAAAGAGAGAAAGAATATGTCAATACCTGTTTTGCTTGTATACGCATCTATTATTTCTGGAAAGATGCGTAAGAATCTAGTAACACTGGCTGCTTTCAGAAAGGGGAACTTTGAAATTCCTCTAGTACCTCTTGAATTTTAGGAAGTTCTAAGGCAGAATTAGTTCCTCGCTTCTTCCAGCCTCTAGACCTGCATTCTTCGCGTTCTGGGAGTGCAAAGTGACTGCATCACTCCAGTGGCTGTCTCAGTGGTCACATTGCCTTCTACTTTGCTCACTGCGTCAAACACCCCTCTGCTTCTCTCTTAGAAGGACACTTGGGATTGCATTTAGGGCCCATCTGGATAATCCAGGATAATCTATCCATCTCAAAATCCTCAATTTAATTACATCTGCAAAAGCTATGTCATGAAGATAACATTTCTAGGTTCCGGGGATTAGAACCTCACATCTCTGGAGGCCATTATTTAGTTAGCCTCTTGTATCTACCCCGAAATAATTGCTAAAGGGAATTTATTGGATCACTAACTGTGGCTAATGCATCATATCGATGTATTAAAGGAAACTAGATGAGAGATATATGAAGATTCTCTATACCACCTTCTCAAGTTTTACCATGTCCTTTAATGCCTCGGAGATCACACACTCAAATGTTAATATTCTTTCCTTTGGCACTGTTTTTTTCTCTGCCTCCTGGTGACCAGTGAATGGGTGGCCGGTCAGAGACCTTCCCTCTGGGTCAGGCATTGCCATTGTAAAGGTCAACATAGATGCCAAGCTCTGATTACTCCTGGGGTAGCCTCTCCTTCCTCTTGGATATCTTGGTGAGAACAGAGGCCACTAGTCAATTATCCCAACTATCGCAACTCAGCCTGTCAGTGACACATTACAGAAGAGGCTTAAATTCCTTCATTTGTAGAAGCAAAGGGAAGGGGGTGGGATGCCAGTGTCTTCATTTCACCCTGTGTCACCTTCACAATTTTTGCTTTATCCAAACACACCTGCACTATTATTTAGCTAATATTTGTCTTTAAAGGAAAACATCTTGCTTAAATTCATTGATTTAAAAAAAGGACTTTTATACATTATCAAAAGGTAGTGCCAGAGATATAATGTCAGAGGGAAAATGTTCGCTCTGTTAGGAAGGAAGGTTGGTGTATGTAAAGGCCTACCAGCACCAGAAATATGCTTTCTCCTTCCCAGCATCAAAAGGATTGAAAGAAAGTTGGAAAAGCAATTCAGTGCTGATGTGCATCCAATGTTAATATGTCTCTACCTAAAATCATCTCATGTACTACCTAAAATAGTTCTTATACCACAGCAAGGCTTCCTAACACATCATAATATGTATGTCTAAGAAACTTTCCAATTCTAAAATGCTGCCACTTGGGCGTAGTACAAATCATTCCACACCTGTCACTGATGAGCTGACTGCGAAAAGTCAATTCAGGACCATGCCCAGTGGGTGGCAGGATTGAGACAAGGGCTGCAGATGCTCTTTCTTAATATAGCTTCCGTTGTTTACAGCTCTCCCTCTGAGCAACCCAGCTCTTCCTCCTCACCTGCTGTTTGTCTACATCTGCCTCTGGGTCCCAGAGGAAAACAACTGAACATCATATCACTTCAAGCAGAAACCAGACTGGAGGCTCCATAATACTCCCATTTGTTGATAGATGGCTCAGCATCCCCTGCCTTCACTTCTAGCAGAATCTGAATTCATCATCTAAACCTAGGAAAAAGAGAGAATCAAGAAGATCCCTGTACTCTGGATCCAGTTTGAGGTTTTAAATTAATCAACCAACCCTTTGGTTTTTTAAGCATAAGCATTGTACTAGACAGGGATTACAGAACATGATAACTGGTTGCTTGCAAACTACAGGTTAATTGGGCAGATGATATTAAAGCTGATGTTATTAATGAATGTAACAAGATAAGATATAACTGCTAAATTACATGCTAGAGGCCATAAGAAATGTAAAGTTTCAGAGGAGATTAAGGGAAGGCCAGTGGACCTTTCTTTCCCAATGCCACATAAAAATGCCTATAAAACTTTCAAAATGAGAGAAAATTTCAGCAGTATAAGACATTAGCGATAAAAATTAGACATGTGCCAAGATCCACAGAAGGAATCTCTAAAGACCAGCAGAAATGATGGGTAGATAGTATCTATATTAGTCTGCTAGGGCTGTCATAAAATACCATGAACTGGGAACAGAAATAAAGAGAAATTTATTTCTGACAGTTCTGGAGGCTGAAAGTCCAAGACCAAGGTGTCAGCAGGTCTGGTTTCTTCTCCTGGTGCCTCTCTCCTTGGTTTGCAGATGGCCACCTTCTTGCTGTGTCCTCACCATGGTCTTTCCTCTGTACTTACACATCCCTGCTGTCTCTTCTCCTTTAGGAAGCTAGTCTTATTGGATTAGAGCCCATTCGCATGACCCCATTTAACCGTAATTATCTCTTTAAAGCCCCCGTTTCCAAATAAAGTCACATTAGGAGTTAAGACTTCAACATATGAACTTGGGGGATACAATTCAGACCATAACAGGATCCCAGTCTACTCTTCAATTGTTGCGGAGAAAATGACCTGGGAGGGAAATAGGAAATAAAATGAGAGAACAGAGAGAAGGAAAGGAGAGGAAGGAAAAAAAAAAGGATTGAAATGAGGCCCCCTGCTTAACCTGCAGTACAGACCCAGAGATACTTTCCAATTTAGAGATAGGGAGGGAGGTTGCCATGATGAACAGGGTGGCCCAAAGCAGAAAGACTCTGGCTTATGGAGCAGAATAGAGAATCTGCCTCAGATAAGTAGCTACTGCAAGTATCTGGGAAGCTGACTACAAAGGCAAGAATAAAAATCTATTTCAGGCAAGCAACACTGCACTAACTAGGCAGAAGGGAGAGGTTAAAGAGTCCTCGGAAAGCCTCTCCATAAAACTTCTTTTGCCTCTTTGCAACTGCAGTTTTAGATGCATGTAAGGTTTAGTCTCTGTTCAGTGACCATGTATTTGTTTCACCATTTGAAAAAAACAATGTTATAAAACTAAAAGGAGCCTGCCAAATATACAATAAGGCAGGAGCTTATCCCTATTTCCCCTCTTATTCTGTCAAATAAGAATCCATTGAATCAAGTAAAAACAATTTCAATGTGAGACTCTTTGCATTTGCATTGAGGAGTTTTACAATTGGAAAAAAACTAGCATGGTTTTTCCTGTACATGGTAGGTCCGGCCTTAAATGCAAGCAGAAACTGCAGATAGTCCCTGGAAGGAAATGTGTAGGGTTCTGATTGAAATAGATATAAGTATTTCTTAATACCAGCTCTACACAGAATTCTCTTTCTAAGATAAATAATAGAATTAAATAAGTATGATAGCTATGAAAAAATTCTACAGCACATAGAAAAACCTTTTTTAATGACCAAATATTTCAGTGGAAAGGCTTTTCTGAAACAGAAGAAAAATGGTAAAATATTTATTTACTTTTGTTCCTATACAAAATTGCATCTATTGAACAACAAAGGGCTTTGATAAGAAGATAAACCAAGATAAAAAGGAAGTGCAATGAAACTAACACCTCCAGAGAAGGCATAAAATAAATACATTAGATGCTATAAAAGACAAATTTGCAACGGTGATGTGGAAAACAAATTGGAGAAACACTCTTGGATCACATAAGAAACGAATGAAGAGATGAAAATAAGGAGAGAAAAAAGACAAGAATAAATACTTTTGTATAAATGAGATGGTGAAATGAAACCCGAAGAATTGTGGGTATCCCCCAAACATAATTGAATCCAGTCAAATCAAACAGAACAAAATCATTACTCAAGATATAATTGAAGTCAATTTTCCAACAATGCTAAACAAAAAGCTTTAGCTTCAGGGGTGCTCATCACTACATTCAGATAAAAATAATGAACAGAAATCTCTTCCAAGACATAGGCTATTAAAAATTTTAAGTTTAAAGAATAATAAAAAAAATTCTGAAAAAATGCATTCATTGAAAAAATTATCTTTTAAAACCAAAATTTTATAAATATGATAGATATATAATAACTTTCATTGTGCTATTTGATGCTTTTCTTTGATTTCTGCTATGATTAGGGTAACTATTGCCACTCTGCAGTGGTTTGTTTTTGTTTTTAATTCGCTATAGATAGATAGATGACAGAGAGAGCATCTCCAACATTTTACCTATCTATGCCATTCTGTCTTTGTAACTTATTTTTAAATGTAGTATGAAATAAATTATACATACAGAAAAGTGCCTAAAAACAAAATGTCCAAATCTCTTTCCCTTAAATTCAGATAGAACCTGTAACTTGAGCTAAGCAGGGCAGTATAGCAAAGGCAATCATCATACCTTGACTATGCTATGTCATATAAGACCCTGTCTTAGAAACCAGGAGAGACTTTTCTCTCCCTCTCTGGTTTGAAGAAACAAGTTTCCACATTGTGAGAGGGCCTATGGAGATGCCATGTGACAGGGACAGTCTGGCAGCCTCTTGCAACTGTGAGCAGACCAACAGCCAGGAAGAAAACAAAGATCTCAGCCATATAACCTCAAGGATATGAATTCTGCTGACAACCTGAGAGAGTTTGGAGCAGATTTTTCCCCAATCATGCCTCCGATAAAATTGCAGCCCAGGGAAACTGAGCAAAAAAAAAAAGCAAACAGCTAAGCCTTGCCTAGATTTGACCCACAGAAGCCATGAGATAACACAGTAGCCAAAGGATGGAAGCAACCCAGTGTCCGTCAACGAATGAATGGGTAAGCAAAATGTGGTATGGCCATCCATCTCTGTATCTGCGGGCTTTCAAATCAGTTGATTTTTTATAGAGGCATGAAAACAATTCAGTAGAGGAAAGGTAGCCTTTTAAACAAACAATGCTAAAGTAATTGGATATTCAAAGGCAAAGAAAAAGAAAAAGAAAAAGAAAAAGAAAAAGAAGAGGAGGAGGAGGAGGAAAAGGATGATGATGACGATGATGATGATGATGATGAGGAGGAGGAGGAGGAGGAGGAGGCGGAGGAGGAGAAGGAGGAAGAAGAGTAAGAAGAAAAAGGGAAAGGGTAAGAAGAAGAAGGGAAAGATGGGAGGGAGGGAGGGAAGAAGGGAAGAAGCTGACCTAGTCTCACACCTTATACTAAAACTAAATCAAAATAGATAACAGTAAAAAGACTAATAATCCAATCTGAAAATAGTCAAAAGATGTGAAGAGATATTTGCCAAAGAGACATTTACATATCATAGCCGTTAGGGAAATGAAAACTAAAACCATTACACATCTATCAGAATGGCTAATATAAACCTGACACACACATACCTTAGTGGTGAAAATGTATACTCTGGAAAAGTATTTGTTAATTTCTTAAAAAACTAAAATGTCAGTACCATAGGATTCAGCGTGTGCACTCCTGAACATGTAACTCAGAGAAATGAAGATGTATGTTCACACGAAAAAACCTGTACAGTAACATCTATTGCCAATTCCAATCCAAAAGTTTACAGGCTGTATGATTCATGTAACATTCTTGAAGTGATAAAATTATGAAAATGGAGAACAGATTAGTGGTTTCCAGGGTTTAAGGAAAACAGAAGCAGGAAGGAAGTGGGTTTGACTATAAAAGGGCAACAGGAGGGACCCTTGTGGTGATGGAAATAATCAATAGCAAGATATTGTGATATAGTGCTACAGTTTTGCAAGATGTTATCATGGGTGGAAACTGAATAAAGGGTAAAAGGAGGTACTCTGTATTGTATCTTACAATTGTATCTACTCTATTGTGAATCTACAATTATCTCAAAATTAAAGTTTAATTTCAAAAAAATTAATGACAAGAAAATGCAATTGCAAACTTAATCCTGGCTAGAAAACTAAACCAAAGAAATAGCTCTAAAGGGTTATTTTATGTACAATTGGAGGAATTTAAATATGGATGTATACTGAATAATGTTTATAGTGGAAGTTAAAATTTTTAGTGTTGTAGCTATACAGGATTATATAACTGCCCTTGTTCTTAGCATACTGATTTATGTAGGAAAAACATGTAATAATGACTGCACCTAACTCTCAAGTAACTCAAAAAAATTTCTTTAAACTCTGAAGTAATTCAGAGAGCAGGGTGGAGAGGGAGAGAGAAGGAGGAAAGGAGAAAGAGAGGGAGAAGGAACTGACACGGGACACTTCGGAAAGATAAGTAGGTAGGAGAGACACTCTAAAGAATGGTGATGAGGAAAAGAGCCTCCGTAATCAATAGTTACAAACTTGGTGATATAATAAAAATGTTTATTGTCTTACCTGTCTAGACAAACACGGGAGCTCCTTTTCCACTCTCTTAGATAAATGCTGTAAATTTCTTACAAATCTTAGATATTTCACTGTCTCGATACCTTTTCTAAACTCATGTTGTCAGTACCTTTAAACAATCTTTTTCAAGTTTGCCAACCTGACTGAATGTCCTGGGGTCCCATCTTCCCCACCGGAATTTCAGCAAAATGTAAAGCTCTTCTTAGAGTTAGCTTTGGATTGTATTTGCATCCAAAGTGTTGTGACACTGATGAATGCAGGGATTGTGTTATCATGGTCCCCAAGCCTTAACAGGTAATCACTCCCTTCCTTATCAAATGTAGTTATATAAATAGCAAGGCCTTGGTTTTAAATTTCATTTGGTTGTATGTTTTTCCATCACAGTGTTTACTTCAAGAAAATAGAACCGAGTTTCAGAAATTTAATGGGAAAACTTTCACCTTTTATTTTTTACCCTTCTGTAACATGACTATTTTGTTGTGTGTAAATTTTAATTTTTTCTTAAAATTATTAGCTTGTGTGTTCATTTTTTAAACATAAGATTCAATCCTTGAATTTTATGGAAAATGGGTAAGATACACACCAAGAACCAATGGAACACAAATTGACAGTCTTTCTGGGAAGTCACTTGTAAGAGAAGTTATAAATATGCACAGCCTTTGACTTACCAATTTCCATTGAAGGAATTCATCTTAAAGTCATAATTTGAAATGTGGGCAAAGATTCATGCACAAAAGTTTACTGATACGTTATAAAAGCAAATATAGTGGATATAACCTTAGAAAGATAGTGAATTTATCATAGGCATAGCCATATAAATAGGAAAGTGTACATTCTGTAATATTATTTTGAGGCATTTTAATTACTTAGGAAATGCTTGATTTAAGAAGTTAAATAACTATTTTAAGAGCAGATGGAACTAAAGCTGCTGAATCATTGCAGTTTCCACTTGTGTGTTTGAATTTCTAATACTTTATTTCCTCTCTGGAATATGATAGTTGGCTCTTCCCCAATTCAGTTTAGAGAGATTTCCTATCAGAAACCATGCCTCTTCAGTCCTGGCGAAAATTATCTCTTGTTCATCAGCTTCTGGCATTGATCCTTTATGTCTCTGGTTCGCTGGTACAGAAAACAAAACAAAACAAAATGTAAATGGCTCTTAATAAATGCCTTAAGAAGAAAACATGACCATCATCATTTTCAGAAAACCAGACTGGAAATCTTCCAACATGCACAAGTCAAATCTTCAAAGATCGTTCTTAGTTCAACATTGTTGTATTTGTATTCCCTGCAGAATCTCCTTTAGGAAAGCAGGAGAGTATAAGCTATCATCCAGAACATGAAAATCACTTTGTCATATGAAAGTTGTCAGTCTCGTGTGATTCATTAAAGCAACATCCTACTGAGGAAATCCAGAAAAAGATATGTTCTGTTCTGGCAGAAACTGTGATGAAAGTATAACATTTTCAGTGGATGCAATGTTGAAATTAAAAATTTTTTGCTTAATAATCACAAGGTATTAATAACAGCACCATATGAAAAACGCAAATGTAGGTTCTTCAGAAGAAACTGGAATGTGTCCTACTTTATGTGATTAAAAAAAAGAACTAAAAGGTGTGATAGTATTAACCACACACACACACAACACTCCATTTCCTTTTATAGTAAAGCAGCTTTTAATTTACTCAATTTTGTCATTGTAATAAACCTCATGGTCTCATTGTAGGCTCTTCCCAATCTATCAAAGAATTGTCTATTCTCCCCAAAAGCATTTTTATTTAGTTGTTCCAAACGAAATACGTATTTTCTATAAGAACAATGTTATAAATTAGAACTAACCTTCCAGTCTCCCCGACAGAAGACTATGTGACTTATTGCAATGAAAAAATACAATTACTGAAAGTAATACTGTTGCATAAAAGACATTATTTCAACTACATTGTGAGCAATTCAAGGGAACTAATATTATTTATTTTATTGCCTTTTGGGGAAATTATGTTATAAATTCTAATCGAACACTGAAAATATATTTCCTGTTCTTCCCACTGAGCAAGTGCAAGCCACAGTGCAAGATACTTGTCCTTGTCCTGCCTCAGAGACCCTGCTTTCTGCTGCTGTGTGGGAATCTCCACACCAAGCAACCAGCAGCAACCCACACAGATGAGGCTTTTGAGCTCAGAACCTTCCTAAACAATTAGCTTCTATGTTCTGGAATATGTGTAAGCTAAAGTCTTAAATACACATTTTTGGGTTTGTGTTACAGTGCCATGATTAAGATTTTTATATAGATATCCCAACATCCTGAAAGGATCAACATTGTCCCATTCAAGAGGTCAGACATCAAACATGGAAAATCTGACTGAGCAGCTTATTCACTGTGAGAATGTTGGAAAGAAGCAGAGTCCAACAGAAATAGTGTAGTGTTAAAGTAATTTTCAGAAAATTAAATGTGACACTTCTGTACAAGCACAGAATGAACACACATCTAAGATTTTATTCAATCCATTAATTAATAAATTAGTATGATGATAAACCTGGTTCAAAGAAGACTTGGAAAAACAGATTTTTATATAATCAGTCAAAGAAAAGCTGAAATTAATTTACCTGCTTAATAGGTAAGAAATTGGTTAACATCCTATAGTGCATTAACCTCCGGGGTTATATTTTTTATTGGACAGAAATCTCTAAGTTAATGTGTAACTTCAGTGTCTGGTCTTAATCACATAGTAAATGGCAAAGTCAAACATAGGTGAATTCTCAGATGTGGATAATAAAATAATTATTAGGTGAACATGTTAAACAATGACACCAAAAGGATATGTAGCCTTCCTCTCACTCTATTGCAAGTTTTGGATGATTTTTCTTAATAACAATTGTTTTAAAAGTGTCCAGAAAAGAATGTACCAAGAGAAGTCATAAGGTATTATTTACCTTGATGAATTAATGTGACCTTTAGCTCTATCAGTTCAAAAATTGGTATCGTCTACCTGGTGTGCCTGTACACTAATGCAGCTCATAGGAAACAAATATACAAATCAGACTAAAGGAATTGTTTACATTAAAAATAAAATTCACAGCTAAATCAGACACTTATATTCTATGGCTAGCACATTCTTTCCCTCGAAGAAAGCAATAAATTGAGTCAACTTATCATCTCAAACATTGCTCGATGAGTAGTGGTGAAACTAGGAAAAAAACTAGTCCCAATACCATGAAAAGGTGCCTACCCTCCCCATTCTTTCAAGTAATGAAGATATCCCCTCCTTTCCCTGAAAGCAAGAAAAATGGCCACAAAATGTCGAGGTTCTTGATTTGGATTTGGGAAGAAGGTGGAGAGGGAAGGGTAACGATTTTAGACCCTTGATAGTGGACAGGCTTTACCAAAGAAAACTCATTGCCACCGACAATATGGGGGACTCCCTTAGATTTCAAGGTGGGCTCCAAAACTAAACGTCTACCTCCTAGAGGCTCCTGCTCTCAGTCTGGACAGAGGCCTGGGCCAAGGGAATAGCACCAAAGCCTGCTGTTGTTACTGGCAGGAGCCTTCCAGTACACACCCACATGTGTACACATCTCACTCACCGGTCCCTCTTCTACCCATTCCCCACTTCACTCCTCATCTACTCCTTCCTCAGCTCTCTGAGAACTTTCCCTTATTTTGGAAGACTGAAATGGGAGGAAGGAGGGAGAAATGGTGGGGACTACCCTGAAACTTATTGTACTTGCAATCTATTCCAAGGCCAGAATCCTCTGTTGGAATCCTTCAGCTTCATTTAGCCACTGTTAGCAATCATGAAATCATTCAATAGGTAATTGCTTTTACAACTCAAAGGTTAATGACATCAGGTCATCTCCAAAACTCCTGCCTTTGAAAATGGACAGCTAAGGGGAGATTCTGATGCAGGGCACTTCCTCTCCCAAATAGAATGCACGTGGGAAAGGCCGCGCCGGATACCTTTGACCTTTTTCTGGGCTCCATCACCATCATCTCTAATTCCTGTTCTGATTAACTCAGGCTTTCTTGATCTATAATTTTCTCAAAGGTTAACATATTTACTTTCTCGCTCTTCCTGTTTCTGCTGTGAAAAAGATTCTCACTTCAAGGTGCTTTTGTAAGATGATACTTTAGATTGGTATCTAAAATTTTTTAATAAGTTCAAACAATCACAAAGAATATGATTCTACCATATTGTATATTTTATACATGCCTTGCGTGTTTTTTTGAAACACTTTGGAGCTACACATATAGCTCATTCAATTCTCATTCAATTTATAGGGAAAATCTACTGTGTAATCTAACTAACTAATAAAGACAGTCCTCATTGACAAACCAGTTCAACCAGTCAGATTCACTTTCCATCGGTTTTCAATCAAAATTATGAAAATCGTCTCCTTTGTGAATTTTAATTCTAAAATAAATGTAAAGACCATAGACGGGTGCATAGACAAATGGATGGAAGCTGAGGGAGAGAGAGAGAGAGAGAGAGAGAGAGAGAGAGAGAGAGAGAGAAAAGAAAGAAAGAAAGAAAGAAAGAAAGAAAGAAAGAAAGAAAGAAAGAAAGAAAGAAAGAAAGAAAGAAAGAAAGAAAGAAAGAAAAGAAAGAGGGACAGAAAAGGACAGGACAGGACAGGACAGGAAAGGAAAGGAAAGGAAAGGAAAGGAATAAAACTGTAGTTTGTCTTCAGTTTGTTTTCTGAATGAAATAAGATGCAACCTTATTCATTGTGGAAGGGGATCATGCAGAACATAGACACATCTTCAAGGCTAACTGCCACATGCACATAATGGCTGTTCAATAAATGTTTCAAACTAATGAATCGTGCCTTAATTGTATAATTTAACTCTTAGAGAGCAATCGTGTTATTAAATGTTTGAGAGAAAAAAATCTCTCACCCACCCACCCCCACCTGCAACAGCCTACAAGGTGTATCCTATTTCATTTTTCATACAGAATGCGAAAAACAGCAATTCAGGAATGATATGATGACAATATTTCTATATACTTTGATTTACTTATATAAGGACAACTGCACAAAATATTTTAAATTAGCAGCATTTCAGAAAACCTGGGCATTGTGGTTGTTACACATATCAGGCAACTCCACTAATCAGAATATTCAGCTCCTTCTGTCTATATAGCCCTTCCTAGTTTGCAAAGCATTTTCACATATGTAATCTCATTTGAACTCATAACAGCTCTGAAAAGAAGACAGGATAAATTTTATTCCAATTTTATAGATGAGGACACTTGATCAGGTCCAATTTTAATAAGAGGCAGAGCCAGGAGTAAAACTTTGTTTTTCCAATTCCAGTCCAATAGAGATACAAACTATTAGAAAAAACTTCAGGGAGGAACCGTGTGTAGGATAGGCTATGTTATACTACAGAAAACACAACCCCAACATCTTGATAACTTAAAACAACACCAATTTGTTTTCTGCTCATGCAAATCCACTGTAAGTGAGTTGACTTTCCAAGGTGACTGCCCTCCACAGAGCAATTTAGTGACCAACCTTCTTATACCTGCCCTATGATCTCCTCAATTGCCACATGGGAAAGAGTATTACAATGAAAATCAAATGCCTTGGCCTTTTAATTACATGCATCCCCTCTCTTTGGGCCAGAACTAGTTATATGACACTGTCTGACTGCAAGGTGACAGGAAAGTGTAAGTTTCCTGTGAGTCCAGGCCATGGGTGAACACTAACACTCTCCACCACATATAAAATAGTGAAAAATAAATAGGATATTTGAAAGTAAGGAGAGGCCCCTTGAGGTTGCTTATGAAAATGGTAAAAGACATATAAAACCTAATCTTTTGAAAGTCCAGTGCTGAATTCTCTTACATGCATTTTTATGAGTTTATCCTGACAGTATAAGCCCCATAAATATTATCACTGTTTTTATGGTTTAGGAAACTGAACCTCATGGAGGTTCCATCACTGGCCCCAGAACTCCTACTAATAAGAGGAAGGAGGTCTAACTCCCTTGCTCTTCCTTTTTTCCACCTCTTATTTTCATATAATGATCTCTTTGTCATTTCATAAATGATTTACTTTTATAAAGCCAGAGAGGCCACTGCAGAGGGATACATAGGAGCTACCAATCCTACTGGCAATGTTTTATTTCTTGAGCTGGGTGGTGAGCGCACAGATGTGTGTGTAAAATTTTTTGTATGTCTTACATATTTTCAAAATACATTTTTTAAAAGGGTGGGGCAGACGGAGTCAGCAAGTGGCAGATCCTTATCTTAAAAAACGTAAGAATTTTCTATGAATATCTGTAGCCAGAAAGCAGGAAACACAGTATTGTTGTCATTTATTGAGAACATACTGCGTCCTAGGTTGTTTTAAATAGTTTATTTTCATTACTAATCTCATCCTTTCAACAATCCTATCAGGTAAGTACAATTATTCTCCCCATTTTAACATGAGATGAAAAATTTGAAGAAAGTCAGATTAATTATCTGAAGTCACATAGTTTATAAAAGGGGAAAAAAAAAACAACTAGATTTGAATGAAGCACTCTGGTTTCAGGATATATACACGTAAAAACCACCACCCTGTAATACCACCCTCGAGCGGTGAATGATGACTCAAATTTGCAGAGGTGGGTGAAAATCTTCCCTGCATCTCTTGCAAAGAGCATGCTACATTCCTTAGAGGTTTGCATCCAGTTAAACAGGGGATTCAAACAGCTTTCTCATGACATTGACCAAAAAAAAAAAAAAAAGAGAGAGAGAGAATGGTATAGTTGGCAGCAGTTTCAAAAACTGTTTTAATGTGTGGCTTGACTCCCTCGGACTGGTTGAAGGGGAAAGACCAGGTGATAAGAGACGGAAAACTTCCGTGGCCAGGAAGGCTGAGTCTGGGGAAGGATGTAAGAATTCCCCAAGGTCAAGGGACCCAACCCAGGTGGGGCTTTCTCCTGCTCGGATACGGGAAGCTACAAACACAGTTTCTGGATGACTGCTTATTGTGGCGGTCGCTCACCAGATCGCTCCCAGTCCCCCCGGGAAAGAACCCGTCCTCCTCGTCGCCGCAGAGTTCATGTACACACTTGCACACTTGCACACACACATTTGCACGCTTGCATACTTGCACACACACACACAGTCTCTTATCAGATCGCTCACAGTTACTCCTGGAAAGAACCCGTTCTCTTCGTCGCCGCAGAGTTCATGTACACACTTACACACACATTTGCACACGTGCACACACATTTGCACGTTTGCACACTTGCACGCACACAACTTGCACACTTGCACACTCGCACACACACATTTGCACGCTTGCACACTTGCGCGCGCACACACACACACACACACACACACACACGAATACCCAGGTGCGGTAGCCCCCCCACACACACTCCCCCCCTCCCCGCCCCCAGCTGGAGCAGCCCCGCCGGGGCGCTCTAGACGGACAGCGGGCCGGGCCGGCGCGCGCCTGCGCACAGCGGCGCGCCGTGGAGGACCGCCAGCAGGGGGCGCGCGGGCCCCGCGCGGCCGCTCCGTCCCTCCGCCCGCGCCGCCCCCCCGCCCTGGCCCGCCCCCTGGCGCCGCCGGGAGCGCAGAGAACGCGGAAGTGGCGGCGGCGGCGGCGGCGGCGGCTCAGGCTCCGGGCGGCCCCGGGGACGCGGCGGCCGTCGGGCCGGGAGATTGGCGTCCGGGCCGCCTGGGCTCGGGGCGCGGTCCGCGTCCGCTGCGGGCGCCGGGTGGCGTGGGCGCGGCCCCAGCCGCCGAGAGCGGTGAGTGTCCCTCTGCTGCGTGTCCCCGCGCGGGGCCGCGGCCTCTCCCCCCGCGGGGCGCGGACGCCGCCCCCTCGCGCTCCCCACGGACGGGGGACGGCGCCCCCGCCCCCACCCTGCGGGGCCCTCCCGCCCCAATCCCTCCATCCCTGTCCCCTCTCCCTCCATCCCTGTCCCCTCACCCCGCGGAGTCCCTTTCCCAGAAACCGCCTCCTGGATTTCCCCGTCCTCACGAAGACGTGGGACCAGCTTTAAAAAAAAAAAAAAAAAAAAATCTCTTGTTTAAGTGTCCACCGACTCCCTCTGGTCACGGCAAAACTCTGTTTGGTTTTCCCTGATGGACGCAATGATGGAGACCCCAGGCAGCAAGGTTTTTTGGTTTTTCTTTCTTTCTTTCCTTATTAAAGGTTCGGATGACCCGAAGGTTTCCTCCCCGCCCCGGCCCGCGGTAGTTCCAGCGATCGTTCCCGACGCGGGCTTGATAAAGCTGCTGTTCCTAGTATTTGGCTTTAGGGGAACTCCGGCTCAGAGGTAGGACTGCCCTGAGCGTTGAGCAGAAAGCACCTCCAGGGCTAGGCTAGCAGCTTGGATCTCCGGGATCTGGCGAGTTTCTTGTGTTTCTCGGGGAAAGCACATTACTAGATGTCTCGCTGCACGGGCACAGAAACGAGACGAACGTGACAAGGACATCTCAGGGCTGCCCTTGGGAATCTGGCCACTGGCGTTTCATCCTTTCCCCTGACATGGCTAGGGAAGGTAAAAAAGGGGCTTTTCTGATTTTGAGGTGTTGGGGGCGGGGTAAGGCCAGCGAGGCCTCTTTTGTAACTCAAGGAAAGAATGTTTCAGGCACTTGTTGATGATCAGCGTTTCAACCTGCGTGCACTGTGGATGTACATCGAGAGTATTTCAGAACTGTAACGGGAGGCCGTTCCTGCGGATAAACTTTTGGCCACTTTGGATTTTGAAAGATGTTGTTCATATCTTTGCCACCTAGAGAGCAGGTAGTGCCTTAGGAAGGTGACCGCTCCTATATTTATACCTGTGTTTAAAATTAATGCAGAACAGTTCATTATGTTGCAGCACTTCTTGAAGTACATTTGCAGATCTTTGTATTTTAAGCATAGACTTTAAGGAATTGGTAAATAGGACACTTCTAGAGCTAGCAGCAAATTACAGGTAATTTCTCTGTACTTTGTTTTACAGGGTTTTACTATTATATAAGTTATATATTTAGCCATGAATGGTTTTTCATTAACTTAAAATTGACCAGTTAAAGATATGACTTGTTGAGTTCTTTAGTTTGGACCTTTTCACTCAATATCATCTCTTGATCTTAGGAAAACAGATTTTGTGCATCACTCTACTCCTCCCCACTGCTGCCCCAAGACAGTTAATGGTATATTTTTTTAACTATATTTCCAGGTAGTAAAAAGTGAATTTAAGCCATGATTTAGACAAGGCCGTTTTCACTATTCATTCCTTTTGAAATCAAATTAGTTACATCCCACAATCTAACCAAGGCAGTGCGTATTACTGTACTAGATTCACAGCTGCAAAAAGGGAATCGCAGTCATGAAGTTAAACTTTGTTCTATCCCTTACCATTAATTCCTATAGAGAGCCACATAAATTCTGAATGTTACAGTAGGAAAGAGGCTGTAAGAAATCCTTGTAGGTAAGAATATATAGTTACTGTTATTTATTTTAGCTTTGTTAACTTAAAAATAAAAAGCCAAAATGAGAAACAATAAGCATTTATTTGGGATCCAATAGAATTGCAATGTGAGGAAAACAGATTCAGGCAAAAGCTCAAATGGTGTCCCCACTCCCCACCCCCAACTACAGGAGAGAGGCTCAGGGTTTTTACAGGAAAAAAAGGAAGGAGATGAGGTAAGTTGTTTTAAAGAAGAGTTTATTGGTGCTAGATAAAGTAAAATTAGATTTTGTACTTCTTTGATTGATAGTGATTCAATCAGCAAAGTTCGTTTTCATCCATCAATCCTTACAGACAAGATATTCTTGTTCTTACTGCTTGGGATGTTGGTTTGATCCAGTTCAGAATATAAAGAAACATAAGACATGCAGAGCAGTTCCGCTGAAATGGCCACTCCGGCTCTTTTTTAATATGGCCCCACTCATATCATCTTTCACAGTTTATGAAAAGCCAAAGCCTGCTTTTGTAGCATCTCTTGAAATGGATACCTGTGGATACCTATGAGGTGAAAAATAATCCTAATTCAGCATAATATTTTCTCCATGGTGCTAGATCATCCTCAGTTCCTTTCTATAGCTGACTCAAAGCACTTTTTGTTCTCTGTTAATTAAAATAAGTATTTCTTGTAGTTATGAAAGTGGTTTTCATGTAAGTTATCACGTCATCACATCCCTAAAGGTAAAGAGGGAAAATGTTTTAACTTTCCACAAAGAAAGAGTAAACATAAAAATACCAAATGGAACTCAAAATACTGTTTTAGCTTAATTTTCACTTTGCAGTATAGTTACATGGGACTATATATACGGAAGACATAGAGAGTCACTGTCTGAAAAAGCTTATTTGGAGGATGTAAAGCTTCTGTATTCTTAAAGCAGGAAAAGTAATGTGAAAATTGAACATATCTAGATTTTTAAGAGCACTCACTTTTGTGTCTTACGCTGCCTTCCTACAGTGGAATTCATTTTAAGGAAGTGTTATTGATTACACTGGTTTTCTTAATAATATTTGCTATAAAGGTCTCTTTAAAGACTTTCAAGGTCTATGGTCATGCCACTCTGAACATGCCGGATCTCGTATGATCTCAGAAGCTAAGCAGGGTCGGGCTTGGTTAGTACTTGAATGGGAGACCACCTAGAGAGACCAGATGCACTGTAGGCATAAAAAAATAAAAAGTAAAGGATTGGAAGATGACAAGGTCCTTGCAATCTGTGAGGTTAATCAAGGGTTGCCTCACCTAAAAAAAATGAAAAAAGAAAAAGACTTTCAGGTCTTTGGAACTGGACTGCCAGAGGGCAGTATGTAGACTATACAATAAACTGAATTTTAACTGGACATTTAGGCAGTAAAAGTAGGCTTAGTTCAATAACTTTTGCCTTTGTCTTCTGCTTGGCACGTTGATATATACTGTACAGCAAATATTAATTTCTCAAAGTAATTTAACTTTAAAAAATAAAATGTTTAAAGATTCAAAATATAACCATACCTTGAATTGTCAAGGGTATATAAAATTAGTTCCCTTGAACTTACTCTGCTATGGGGAGAGGGAATTAAAAAGCCTTTGATGCCAGCATTATCTATCAGAAACCTCAGAAAGTTACATACCCTTTAACCTAATAATTATACTTTCAGGAAACTTACCTAAGGGAGAAATTGGACATAAAAATGTGTATGAGAAGGTAAATAAAGGATATAATAGTGTAGCATAACAATGTCATATATCCTGAGATTTGGAAGGTGTAGCGGGGGCCTTATATCCCATCCTGGAGCACAGATAAGACTATTCTGTTTGCCACTATTTTGTTATTCCTTCCTTCCTCTCAGCCTATACTGAGTCATCCCTAGAAATTTACATTAGTTAAAAGTTAAAGCTATCTTTAACTTTTCAAAAATATTAAAAGAAAAACAAAATGCCAATTTTATCTTTATTGATTCATCGAAATTCTATCAACCCAGCAAAACAATGCTGGACAGCTCATGTTTTGGAGAAGCTGTGTACAGCACCTTAGTGTAGTATAATAAAAATAAAGGGAGAGAACTTTTAAATGTAGCTTTATAGACAAATGTGTCAAAGTAGAAATAGACAAACATAGTATAGTACAAAGTGCACAGGCTCTGGAGTCAGGTAGACTTGGGTTCTGATCCCAACTCTGTTATTTATTAGTTGAATAATCAAGTTTTTAAGCACCGTAGTTTCCACTTTGATGGGGGGAGAGGGGTAAATTATTAATTTTTTTTTCTTTTTTTATGCCTACAGCACCGGGTCTCCTTAGGTGGTCTCCCATCCAAGTACTAACTAGGCCCGACCCTGCTTAGCTTCCAAGATCAGATGGGATCAAGCTTGTTCAGGGTAGCATGGCCATAGACAATAACTCATTCTTCATTCCAGGCACAGTTCTAAGTGCTTTGTACATATTAATATATTTAACTCAGTAATTCTGAGATGGATTCTCTTATTATCCCCATATACAGACAAGGAAAACGAAGCACAGATATGCCCGGGTCATACACCAAGTGACGGAGAAAATAGTTAAATCCAGATCGATTTCAGCACATGAGCTCTTTACCCTTCCCAGTACTGCTTCTGCAGCCAGAACAGTGCCTCATCCTCTTTAGGTGCTCATCAAATGGTACTCAAAATCTTTTTGAGAAGTAAAAGATATCAGTTGTGGTAAAAAGCTAGAGGATTACTTTTTTAAACCCACTATTTGGCATGGTGGCAGCCTAGATTTTTATATAAAAAATGAGAGGGGGAATAAATACCTACCGTATTGGCTAGAGGCTTACATTCTATTTCTAGAACTATAACATGTTAGGAATTTTCCTCAGGTGTAATTACCTGCAACAGAGACCTCTTACACAGGCTGTGAATTGCTTTTAGACATTGGCTTCTTGCTCATAAATACTGTAATGGGTTAGAATTTGCAGGCGTCCCACTTACCCATGAAAGCAATTTTCCACAGGCAAACAAAACCGCACTTGTTTTTTCCAATAGAATAATGAAACATAGTCACTTGACTGAAGGCAGAGGGACATACAAATAAATAATACTTTTTCAATTCCATTTTTTTCTACAGAATAGAAATCCCCACACTGAACATTTGGAAGTACTCACAGGATTTTAAATCTGGAAGAAGAAACCAAGATCCAAATGGTGAGGTTGCCCCAAATGACACACCTTATAGTTGTACCTGGTCTTCTAATCCCTTGTGTTTTGCTCTTTGTTGCACTGCCTGCTTATTCTCTTCAGCTCAAGAACTTTAGCTGCATAATTAAGTTCTTCAGCAGATGCACGAAAAATCTTGTGCTGAGTACTAAGGATATAAAAATTAAATTCTTCAGTCACAAGAAACAGACATTCAAACAAATAGAGTATAGCTAATTATTACACTATTCTATCTACTAGATCACGAACTCCTTAAGTTATACAACAGTAGTCATGAAGCAAAACTCAAAAAACTTTGAAAGTTTTCTGTAAATAATAGTAATGCAGCTTATATACATCAACCAAAAGGTGACCTGCATAGGTAAACTTTTGATGTGTGTGTGTATGTTAAGATTTTTTTTTTCCTTGCTATTTCTGCAGAGAAATTGATAATCTCGTTACTATGAGTCTGCTAAACTGTGAAAACAGCTGTGCGTCCAGCCAGTCTGAAAGTGACTGCTGTGCTGCCATGGCCAGCGCCTGCAGTGCTGCAGCGAAAGATGACAGTGTGAGTGGAGCTGCCAGCACAGGGACTCTCTCCAGCTCTTTAATGGAAGAGATCCAGGGATATGATGTGGAATTTGACCCACCCCTGGAAAGCAAGTATGAATGCCCCATCTGCTTGATGGCACTACGGGAAGCAGTGCAAACACCATGTGGCCACAGGTTCTGCAAAGCCTGCATCATCAAATCAATCAGGTATGTGAGCATAAGAAAGAACAGTGTCCTGTCACAGAACCGCATACAGAGAACAATTTTACACAGAGCACGGGACATCCCAAGAGTAGTCTAATACATAAACTACTTGTGGGGGAAAGAACACTGGACAGAAAATTGAGAAATTTGTATTTTTATCCTAGTTCATATTGTGGTATGAAAGGTAATTTTTATCTCCTATCCTCCTCAGACCCTCAGATATATAAGTAGCTACTTCCACTTAAAGCAATTCTGCTGCAGACATGGGTGTGTCCCTTAAGAAAATAACGTAAATGTACCTTAAATGATGTTATCAGAATGTGATAATCTCAACCATACAAAGAATGCTGACTCTGTAACTGATTGGTTATTATGATTTTAGCCACGTTAAATTCTCCTCTTACCTGATATCTATGGATAACTGTAAAGTAACCAGTACTTTTAATGAAATTCAACCCTTTCTCAGTGCCTCCACTGTTACCACCCTGTTCAAATTACTGTTGGCTCTCTCACAGGCCTCGTTGCTTCTACCCTTGCCTTCTAGACAGTTCTCAATGTAGTAGCCAGAATGAACCTGGTAAAATAAATAAGATGATGTCATCTTTGCTTAGAACATGGCAGCTTTTCATCTGGAAGTAAAAGCCGAAGTCCTTGCAAGGCGGTGTACCGTAGTTCTATTTTCTGACCTCCTCTTCTATGTTTCCTTCCTTCTACCAGTTCACTCGTTGCTATTCCTTCAACATGTCAGGCATGCCCCTGGCTTGATGAGTTGGCTCTACCTGTTCTATTTGGAACACTCATACTTCAGATAACTGCCTAGCTCACACCTTTTGCTCCCTCCCATGTGGCCCAAATCGCACCTTCTCATAGGTACCCTGGCTACACTGTTTATACCACAGCTTGCCTCCTGTCTCCATCTATACACCACTCTTCTTCACTCAGTTGGAAGAAAAGCTCCTTGAGAGCAAGGATTGAGATTTTTTATTTCTTGATATTTTCCCAAGTGCCAGGAATAGTACCTGACACTCAGTTGGTACTCAGTAAATCATGGTTGCATTAACTGAATGAAGCTATGTGGGACTTCCATGAATGATTCGAATTCATCTTCCAAGAAATAAATACATGTGACTATAATTCAGAAGTAGGTGGGAATATTTTTAGGTGACTAAAAAGAGTTGTGAACAGAACAAGAAAAAAAAATGGAAAAAGTGGGTGTTTTATGTTCTGTACTAAATGGGCATCTAGTTATATTGGTGAAAACATTTGTAATTAGGTTAGGCTGGCTACTCACTGTTTTGTTTTTCTTGTCCCTTTTTATTTTTTCTTGTCTCCTTTTAAATTAACTTTTTTCTCTTTTTTTTCTTGTGGTGTCCTAATCTGGTTTTAGCATCAGGGTAGTTTGGAAATATTTTTTCCTCTTCCAATTTTTGGAAGAGTTTGAGAAGGATTGTTATCAGTTCTTTAAATGTTTGGTAGAATTCACCAGTGAAGCCTTCTGCTCCTGGACTTTTGTTTTTTGGGAAGTTTTCCATCAGATTCACTCTCCTCCCTATTAGTCTGTTCAGATTTTGTTTCTTTGTGATTCAGTCTTGATAGGTCATATGTACCACGTTACAGATTATTGATTTTTTTATAGGTATGTAGAGATACAGTATTTTACCAAATGTCACCCCTGCCCAGGAAAGTAGCTGATCTTTAGCAGTTGTTATAATAGCAAGATATTCATGAAAGTAGTGGGACAATGGTCTGAAAGTAAGTAAAACCCACAAAAGGAAGTCTGAGGCTTTTTGTTTCTATCTCCCTCTCAGCTAGAAATGACCACGTACTTTGACTCTAATATTCTTAAAGGAACGGCTCAAATGTCTCATCCATTACATTCAGGGATTCAAAATGCATCTTAATCCAGTTCCATTTCTGTGCGTAATGGTTTCAAGTTTACTTTGTGAGGGTCTTCTTATTTTCTCTGAGACATTCATCACTTAGGTTTGGTGTATATATTTCAATAAATCTGTTTATAGCTTTCTGTGTTTCTCATAAAATACTTGACAGTATAATAATTTTAGTGTGAGAGGTGCCCCATTAAAGATTTACTGTGTCTTACCTTTATTAGTTCTAAGACGTTTGATGGCAGACTCCATTTTTCAGCACCTTTTTATCTACCACTGTAGCTGCCTCTGTTGGCTTACATGCAGGAGGTGCCCAATAAATGTTTAAGAGATTAATGGATGCTCCTGTAGCCTACCTGACATGCCACATTTTGTGAGTGAAGATTGTGGCATCCCAAAAAGTTAAAGGGGAGTGACAGACACCCATGCTTACTGAGGATGGTTTTTTCCATCATAAGACGAAATCAACCACTGAGAAACCACTGGGAAACAAAACATAGAGGTCCTTTAATGCCCTACTACATTGTACCTTGAACATGAATATAAAGGAAAACTTTTGTTACATGAGCCAGAGTGTTATAATGACTTCAGAGTAAACCTTAAAATGTGGCATTGTAGGGGTACTACTAATTGGTTTAATTTTTACTTACACTGTAGACATATTATTGGTATTATGAGCATATTTAATTCATCTCACTAGTATGTTGTATAGCTGCTGACTGAACAGAGGCCTGCTAGACTGAAAAATTCCCTTCCTTAGTTTTTAGTCATATGCCAATCAAAATATGACTTCAGTTAATTTTTCTCATTTTTTGTTTGGAATCTATCCTACAATATAAAATTCCATAGTTTTTGATAGGTAACTGATATGGTGCTAGTTATATTCATTTCATAAAAGGACAGTTTATAAACTGTCCAAAAAGGACAGGTTTGTTTTATTTATTGTTTGTTTGTTTTGGTCCTATTATGCTATATAATGTGTTAAATTATTTTTCATTGGAAATAATACATGGAGAATTTATATGTGAAGAATTAAAGTTGTATTTTTTAACGTGAATGTTTATATCTAAAAGTATGTATCTTTTTTCAGGGATGCAGGTCACAAATGTCCAGTTGACAATGAAATACTGCTGGAAACTCAACTCTTTCCTGACAATTTTGCAAAACGAGAGATTCTTTCTCTGACAGTGAAGTGTCCAAATAAAGGTTGTTTGCACAAGATGGAACTGAGGCATCTTGAGGTATTAAAGTTATTTTTTAGCCATTAGCATATATGCAAACAGTTCTTAGAGGATAGAGACTTTGTTGTGTC
This sequence comes from Cynopterus sphinx, assembly GCA_030015415.1. NCBI lineage: Eukaryota > Metazoa > Chordata > Mammalia > Chiroptera > Pteropodidae > Cynopterus > Cynopterus sphinx. The sequence goes on from CM057383.1 coordinate 124,591,089, forward strand.
ATCTGTGTTTTGCCAGTGCCTGGCATATAATAACTGGTTAACAAAATACCAGCTCTTTCATTGAATATAAATAGAAACCAGAAATTTTTTATTTCATCCACTCTGCCTTTGCCTAATGATAATAAAAAAGAAATCAGCATTCTTCCTAAGTTTTGGGGGTGAACGTTATCTGCAATAAAACTGAAGAGCATTTTAAATACAGGTGTCATATTTTCATTCCATAGCTTCATTTCTCTCATTTTGAAATAAGCAACAAGTCTCATATCATATTAGTTCCCTGATCATACTTTTTTCTCTGATTTTCTAAATTGTGTATTTTATTATTAACTAAATGGAGTCCTTCTATAGCTTGAGGTTAACTGAAGCAATCAGATGAAAGAATTTGCTTTAAAATTAAATAAATTCTTAGTTTGGTGGTTTTATGGGAAATTTAATATTGTTTATGTTCTATTCAAAATAACTACTTAAAGCATATTTGTAACTTGTCCCCTTTATTTTGCTCCTTTTGAAAGGGTGGCTCTTTTGACAGTATATTCTTAGAAGAGATTATATTTCGATTTCTTAAGGATTGGCAAATACTAATAGATTATTTTTTCTTATTATAGGATCATCAAGCACATTGTGAGTTTGCTCTTACGAACTGTCCCCAATGTCAACGTCCCTACCAAAAATGCCATCTTAATATTCACATTCTCAAGGAGTGTCCAAGGAGACAGGTTTCTTGTCTAAACTGTGCTCTATCAATGGCATTTGAAGATAAAGAGGCATGTACTAATTTGGATTTATTAATTCCACTACTTAAATTTTTTAATGTACATTTGAGAGGGTTAGCAGTAGATGGGGATATTACTCCAGTTCTGAGTCTATATTATCGATTGTGGGAAGATTGATTTTTAAGCAAGTAAGTTCAATAAACCATTTTAGTAAACCCACAACTGGTTTATATTTGCATATCTCTCTTAGAAAACATGTTCATACTACTTACCAGGGTAAGTAGATCTGCACTGCACATAACAAAATCTAGGAAAGATATATCCCAATTTACTTTCCTATGTGATATTTTAATGACTAGTCTTGGATTAGAGACAAAAGTAGAATGATAACTTAAGACTTATACTTCACTCTTTGAAAAAGAAAATGAGTTGTTATAACTTTTATGGAGAATAAATCAAATCCCACAAAGTGTGTTCCTTTGGTGATAATTCATCAAGCTGTATAAGATGAATTCCCTTTTATGACTTCACACATACAAGGAATTCACTTTTCTGTACATATGTTACATTTCAATTAAAATGTTCATTTTTAAAAAGAAACTTATGGCACATGACAGTATCATGATGATACAGTTTTTTCATTCAGAAACCACGATATAGAGAGCTTAAATAATTTTATTTTAATATTGTAAGGGCAAAGCTAGACTGAGTTGCTAGTCCTGGGTCAACATCTTATGTCTTCTTTACTAAAGTAACATACATAAATAACATAATTTATTTTCTTTTATAGCTATTAAGATATTTTGTTAAACTCTATTTCTTAAAAGTGTATCTTTGTAATTTTCCTTTTTTTATGAGATCAAGCATATTCATTAAGTTGATGAAATATTCAGAAAAAGTCAGCTAACTTGCTAAAAATGGGGAGAAGTTTGGGGAATAATTAGAACAAATTGATATGTTTCTGAACTTCAGGAAATTAAGTGGACTTAACCTGGAAGTTAATTATTTCTTAAATTCTTTGTATTCTAGAAAACAAGGCTCACCCTTCCAGGGCCTGTGAGAATCTTGGCACCAAAGCCCTATTAAGGCTTCTGTTCTTTAATCTTCTTGATTAGAGTTTTAATTAAATCATACTGCTGCTGGAAATGTTTAGAACAATGCCTGTGGAGAATATGGTATTGGTAAATAATGTCTAAACTAGTCACAAGTGTTGTGCCTCAGGTTAAAAGAAGTGATTTAAAAGATTCTCTTTTGGATAATACCATATTCTTTTAAAAAGCTAGAATGGGAGATAAATCTCATTACTACATTGGCAAAGGGAGAAAACTGTTTTATATACTCACTATTTTTACATACATTGACAAATCTTTAATTTGTTCATAGTGAAAAAATTACTTTTTTTATAAAAATAGGTTTTTACTTTTTCAGATTTTCTCATGCAATTCTTATATTTTTCTAATAAAATTTAGATCCATGACCAGAACTGTCCTTTGGCAAATGTCATCTGTGAATACTGCAATACTATGCTCATCAGAGAACAGGTATAACAATTCCCTTTTATAAATTAATATTTCCATAAATAAAGAAGTGAGGTTTTTAATTGAAAATTTAAATCAGTAAGGCAAAATGAATACAGGTTGAAGAAGTGTTAGAACTCTGTGAAAATTTTTATATAAATTAATACCTTCAGAAATAACAAAATACTTACCTCTCTACTTAAAATTTCTAAATCATTAGTATAGTATTTATGTTTGTATATATTCATAAACGTTCCAGACAAAACCAGGTAATTTTAAGATACAAATAATCAAAAATCCTCATTTGAAAAAACCTTAAATACCTATGTGTACACTGTGAAATAAGAATCTTAGATATCCAGAGACCAGCTGAAAGAACAATGAAATAGAAGAAAACAGGTTTGTTTTGTCTCCATAGCCTACTGAGACGTGTTGAAGAAATTTTGAGATTTTCCGGGATCTGTAGCCCCACTGTTTATTTGTCCTGTAGACCACTGATGGGGTATCATCAGAAGTAGTTACAAGAGAAAATTATATATTTTTTTTATTAATAGAGAAAGGAAAATTCCATCTGATTTCTGTCTTCTGACATTTGGGGAGTTTACGCACAAAATTTGAATATTAGTCACTATTTATACACCCATGAAATATGCTAACCCAGAGATCATAATTGATTACCTTAGTAAGTAGAAGCAAGTGAAACCTGTCATTCGACTAAACTTTTCCATTTGTCTGTTAACAGAGTCCTATAAGTTTTTTTCCAACATAGCCTTGATTTAAAGTGTTAAACTTTTTTTTGCTTATGAAGTGTCACCTTGTTTTTCTCTTTGCTTTGTTTTACTATTTAAAGGAAACCATGCAGCATACCTAAAACCAAAAATAAATAAAACTTAATGTAGGAAAAGAATCCTAGGTTAAGAGTAGAAAAATCTAAGTTTTGACCCAGGACTTGTCCAGCGATTTCTGGCAAGAAAGTTGATGGTCAGCAAACCAGCCTGCCAGCCACATTGGCCCACTGCCAGTTTTTATAAATAAGTTTTATTGGAGCATAGCCATGTGTCTGATAGAGTGAGCAAGTGCACGTGTGCGCCTGATTTCCCACCACAATGTTAGAATTGAGTACTTGGGAAAGAGAGCATAGAGCCTACGAAGCTGAAAATATTTACTATCTGACCCTTTACAAAAAATGTTGCTGACTGTTAGTCTGGATTATGCAAAATGAAGGACTGGGTTAAATAGTCTCTAATGTTTCTGCTTGAAATATCTATAACTAGAGCCAAACTAAATTCCTAAAGGGAATTTGCTACCACTTTCAAAGAATATGGTTCTACGTCATGGATCTTACCTTAAAGAATGTGTTTTAGAGTCTCCAGATCAAAACCTGAGATATTCTTTAGAACTTTTATTAATGTACTTGACGTACCTTCTAACATCTGAGTCTCCCTATTGCAGCCAAAACATGCCCAGTTTAACAAAAAGTAAGATTAATGAAAAAGCAGTCCTGAGGGAAGTATTGGGTACAGTGGCTTTAGTGTATGCAGTTGACTGGCCGCTATTAAACGGCCTGGATTACAGTGAGAGTCCTGGATAAATTTACAGTCACTGACATCAGAAGGTGCTTTTTCTTTAGATTCCACTAGAGGGTTCCAGTTTCCAGCAATAGGAATTAATTCGTTTTCTTGAAATGTATTTTGAGTGATTTGAAGGATAGTATAAGATATTGACATTTCTTTTCTCTGACTTTTGGAAGTAAATATTATTTTATCTTTGTGGGCTACATACACAGTTTCTGTTGCAGCTGTTCAGCTTTGCCATTGTAATTCAAAAGCAGCCATAGACAATGAATAAAGATTTTGTTTAGATGAAACGTAAATCTTTATTTCAAGTGTGATCTCATCAAACTAGAACATGATATACAGGGAAAAACATTTTTCAGCCTTTATTTTTGTTTTCAGATGCCTAATCATTATGATCTAGACTGTCCTACAGCCCCAATTCCATGCACATTCAGTACTTTTGGTTGCAATGAAAAGGTAAGGTGTTTCTTTTTTTCCTTTTAAATGTTGAATATAGATCAAGAAAATTCAGCTATATCGTGCAGTGTAGAATACCAGTGGGAATGGTGGTGGCTGACATGCATTGTGTTTATAGTCTTAAGCTCCAAAGAGAAATCAGAGCTCAGAATACTGATTTAGGGAAATTGTCAGTGATGTTAATGCAAGGTGTGTGTTTGAGATTATATAGAGTGAGTGTGTATGGGAAAGAAGCTATGGCGAATAGTCTTAGAACTTGATGAACCAGACACGGAGAATGTACTGTTACGGTCTTCAGAATTAATTTTAAGATTAGTAATCAGTTCTGTCAGGTGTCTGAGACGTTATGATAAGTTCTTTCTGAAGAATGCAGTTACACTCTTGCTTTTCCATTAGGCTTTTTTATATGACTTTTTTTTACAATAAGCATTCATTTAATTAATTTAAAAAATAAACTGAGCAAATAACATATAGTATGATTACATCTTGTGGGAAAATTTTGTGTTGCTTGTGTGAATAGAGAAAAAGACTTGAAGGAAAGGTATCAAGAAGATGGTAGGTGAGATAATAGGTAACTTATTTGTTTTTTGATGATGTATATTTTGTTTTTCTGTAATATACACACATTCCTCTTAAAAATGTTTTATCAGGAATATATTTTTTATGTAACAGGATGTTCTTGATGATCTGAGTGTGAAGACAGGAAAGAGTCTAATTTGCAATAAATTTATATAATGAATGAAGTATCAGAGCCAGGTGGTAGACTACTCTTGGTTATAAAAGGAGGAGGGATAAAACAGTATTAGTTAGAGGGAGACTCAAGATAAGTGGAGAGGTTTGCCTTTTTTAAAAAATGGGAAAGACCTTAATAATAATGTTCTGAGGGGAAGGGTTAGGGAGAGAGAATGTTTGAGCACAAAGAAGAAGCAGGGTAACTAAGCAGTACCTCTAAGGTGTTGAAAAGGGACAGGTGTCATTTAGACCCCATGTGAAGCAACAATTTTGGACAAGGGATCTCTGCGTCAGACGAGAAGTACCTAATGTATGGGTGGGAGGGAAGTTTATCTGAAAGATGGGCAAGTAACCTCATTTTTTTCAGTAAATTAAGAGGCAAGATCATCAATTTGGATCAAGAATCTGATGGAGACAAGGTTATAGGGGATTAGGGTAGTAATGACGTTACTTAAAAACTTTTTATTTGGCTTCACTAGGTCCCTTTCCTAGTTCTTACAGTATCTGTGCCCAACCTAAGACTCATGGTTGATTTTTTAGATGCAGAGGATTCACTTGGCACGCCACCTGCAAGAGAATACCCAGTCACATATGAGAATGTTGGCCCAGGCTGTTCAGAGTTTAAACGTTGCTTTAGCTCCCGTGCCTCAACGTGATATGCTGCCATATGATTCTGCCCCTCTGCCCCGGGCCCCTGGGTGTCACCCAGAGTTCCCAAATTTTCAAGAAACCATCCAACAATTAGAAGGTCGCCTTGTAATACAAGACCATCAAATCCGGGAGCTGACTGCGAAAATGGAAACTCAGAGCATGTATGTAAGTGAGCTCAAACGGACTGTTCGAACCCTTGAGGACAAAGTTGCTGAAATAGAAGCCCAGCAGTGCAATGGGATTTACATCTGGAAGATTGGTAACTTTGGTATGCACTTGAAATCTCAAGAAGAGGAAAAACCTGTTGTCATTCATAGCCCTGGATTCTACACAGGCAAACCTGGATACAAACTGTGCATGCGGCTGCACCTTCAGTTACCAACTGCTCAGCGCTGTGCCAACTATATATCCCTCTTTGTCCACACAATGCAAGGAGAGTATGACAGCCATCTCCCTTGGCCCTTCCAGGGGACAATACGCCTTACAATTCTTGATCAGTCTGAAGCACCTGTAAGACAAAACCACGAAGAGATAATGGATGCAAAACCGGAGCTGCTGGCCTTCCAGAGACCCACAATCCCACGGAACCCAAAAGGTTTTGGCTATGTGACTTTTATGCATTTGGAAGCTCTAAGACAAAGAACCTTCATTAAGGATGATACCTTATTAGTACGCTGTGAGGTCTCTACCCGCTTCGACATGGGTAGTCTTCGAAGGGAAGGTTTTCAGCCACGGAGTACTGATGCAGGCGTATAGCATCGCCTCATTTGTTTAAAAAAAAAAAACCCACCTGGAAATGGAAAAAACTGCCTTTTCTTACCTCATTATTAGTAATCACATGCAAACAAAAAAAGCAGTCGGGGAGAGGTAACCACCAGTGAAGAGAGGCCACTTGCCACTTTTTTTCTTGTACGAATATCTGCCCGAAGCAGTTTTTCTTTGGGAATCTACACATCTCGTGCTTTTTCAAAAATTGTTACAATCAAAGTGTTGGTGGCATATTACAGCAGCTCTTTGTCACAGTATACCTCTTTGTTGTACTTTCATGGGCTTTTGCTCCAGAGTGTTCTGTTGTCAGAAGCCCTGGGTTAGAGTAGTAAAGCTCAACCCTTTTAATGATAATGACATTCCTTAAAACATCAGCTTATTTTTATAGTATTGTATGTAATATATTAAACTTGAGAATCACTACCGCCTTGTGTTGGTGCCGCCAAGAAGAGGTACTACTTTAGAGTTGAGTTCTCATTTTATTTGACCTCTGATAGATTTCAGAGGATCTGACCTGTAATCTTTGGAAAACTTAAAGTTCTCATTAACCCACCATGTCTTTGCCTACCCCCACCCACCCCAAGCCTGGGACTAAGGCTGTTCAGGGACTAGTTAAACCCTAAATATAACCGAATACATAGCCTTGTGAACTTGTCTCTTGAATAATTCTTGTTTAAGTGTTTCATTCTACCTTGCTTACATATTTCTTTGCCTACAAAGTAGCATCTCCAGAATTTAGAATGCTGAGAACCATGTGGATACCAGCTGCTCAGTGTTATGTCATAATTCCCTTTTTGTCTGTTCCATGCAGAATGAATTCCACAGTCCTGCTTATGTTCTCTGATGCTTAATGTTTGTAGGACAAGAAAATGCATCCATGTAATTAACCAACATAAAAATGTAAAATGACTCAACTAGTCAGCTAATAGGGCATCTTCTTTGGTGTTGACAAAAGCTATTGTCAGAAATGTTAAGCTCTTTTGAATACCCTCTGGTTTACTTCAATTAAGTGGAACAAAATTGATTTTCTAAAAGTAGGATCTCTTAACACTTGGGAGATCATTGGTGATACTTGAGAAGTCACCAAGCTGACGTTGGAACTCATCAGAACTTGAGTAGGATGCTTTAGTCCACTAATTCATACCTGACGACAGTCATGTGGAATGTATTGAAGGGGCCGAATGTTCCTAACAGGTAGAGATGATTGTTCTGCCAAAGACCTATAGATATTAAATATTATGGTGAAATCTAAGGGTGTTCTTCAGCTCGTATGGCTCTTAATAAAGAATCTAAGAGGGCCCATACACTATACTGTTTAAAAGAGATTGTTTAGAACTGTGTGGTCATGAGGGATCATAGTGTATCTCCAGAGAGGCCAAATCAGAGCCACCTGACCAATGTGAAAGATCAGCCTTAATTTCAAGAGGAAGCCAAGAAACTGGAGAAGAATGGTTTTGGTTCCAGCAGGGGCAGCCTGGAAAGGTCACTTTGACCTTTCCCTTTCCTTTTCTCTCTACCTTCCCTCCCCACCCCGTGTTTAGGGCACCTGCTCTGCTGGGTTTAGGTTATAAAGTGAAAGTAAAAGTCATGCAGAGATCCCCTTCCCCAGTGCCACTGTCGATATCACCTGATCATCAGCTAGTTGGCAGTTTGTTTCCTGGGAGCTTGACTGTTTGCTTCCCAACGAAACCCTGAGAATCATTGGAACACCATATTCTAGGTAGGAATGCCTGCACCACTGCTGTTTCTATGATTGTTTTTCAATGAATAAATGATGATCAAGTTCCATTTAAAAAGTAAATGGTAATTGTTGAATAGGAAAAGCCTGAAAGAAATATACTACTTTTGATGACTCATTTTCTTTGTGCTCTTGTATGTTTTACATTTTCTATAATAAACATGTATTTTTGTCTGAAAAAAAATTAAATGTTGCCGTAAAACATTCAACCTCACCAAAAAGGAAATGATATTTAAAAGTTTCCTGGTCTGGTCAAATTTCTATTAAAAGCGTGGCTGTGCATTAGGTAAGAGGAGTCATTTCCTGCTTTGGTTATTTTGTTCTACTTAGGAATCTTAATCCAAACAATAACAGTTTTTTTGGTCTAACTTCAACTTCTAGCTTCAAGTTTTCCACCTGTAAAATAAGGAATTGTTTTAGATATTTCTAAGGTTTATGCCAACCATAAAATTTTGTTGTAAGAAATTTTCATCAGCAGCATGTCAACAATACTTAAAAAAGGATTTTGCCAGTCGAAAATTGCTTCATTTTTTCCTGACTTAATTAATGCTTGAATTTAGTGTCCATCAGCTGGGTCTTGTCTGAATTTTAATAAGCAATTTTTTTTTAACACCCAGCATTCAGCATTGTATAATAAATGAGCCGTTTATTTTATACTGGTCATTCATTGTGACTAGGGAATAAAATGGCCAAACTGTCATTCCAAATAGAAACTTTTGTTAAGACTTCAATTCAGAATCAAGCCTTTCTGGAAAACTACTCTGCCCTATTTTTCAAATCTGCCCCACTCAGTGAAATATGTTAGTTTCACCCAGTTGGCCTACAAATATTTGGGCCATGTGTTGATCTTATGTCAACATTTTAACATATTTATTGTTTGCCATTATTCTTTGATATTGCTAAATTAGAAATAGTTTCCTCTTTTCCCAGACATGGCCAACCCAGAGTTGGGCGAAACTTGCTTCAAGTCATGCATTTTGCTATTGCAAAACAAGTCAGGATGTTGTGTTGTAGTTTGGTAGTTTTTCACTAACCTTTGGCTGTTGGCAGCAATGACAGTTTCTGGCTGTACTACAATATGAGTCAACTTTTAAGGAATAAAAACGAGAAAAAAGTGAATGAAATAGAATGAGGTGAGTTTCTTTCCTTAAGATGGACTAGTAGAGCTCTTGGATGATCTCTAGCAATTAGTTTTCTGGCAGGTATAAAATTATAAAATTGTCCTCCATTACTGTTTCATGCCAGTAAGTCTTCCAAAAACAGCATGTTTATGAATTATGCATGCAATTAGGATATATTCTCCTTAAAGAGGCCATTGCTTGTGGTTTCTTTATCGGGGGGATCCTTCGGTCTCGGGTGACTGGAAAACATTAATTATTGGAGAATTTTACTGACTTGAGGCTTTGAAGTACTTCTCCTTTATTCAGTTACTGCTACTCTTTCTTGGCTTGCTTCAATTAAATTCTATTCATTGTTTTATGTAAAATACCAGTAAGTGTTTTTGTGATGTGCAATACGTTAAAGAGATGAAAAGGTGACAATAGTTCTTTGTATTTTTCTTTCAAAATACATTATTTTTAAATTCCCAGGTTCTCAGGGTAAACCGTAGTTAGTTTCACAGTTGCTGTCGTGTCTATGGAATGCAGTTGGCACTTCTAAATCCCCAGTATCCAGAAAGATGATCTGATGAAATCAGATGTATCTCCGCCACCTGTAACATGTTATTAGAGCCTCCACTTAGTCAAAGATGAACACTTGCAAGGAGATACCTAATTTGACTTAATGTCACCAAAGCCTTTAATGTGCTAAAGCTTTTTCCTCCCTGAAAATTTGGGTTGTTATAAGGTTATAAAATAGTGAAAAATAACTCTTAATAGGGAAAACTTTATGGGATGAGGAGATAAGGTGCTTTTTCTCTCTCAAAGTGCCTCCTTCAGCAGGTAACTAGGCCAGCCTTTAGGACAGGAGAGAAGGGGGACGTTCTCTTCTTTCTCAAAGCTTGAGGCTCTGAATGTAGGTGCGGTTTGGCTCCCAGAAAGGCACCAACCTGTAGATGTGATGCTGCTTCTGAGCCATTTCCTCTGAAAAGAATCCTCCCCTCATTAGAGCTTCCTGCCCTCTGCTGACTATTTATCCCAACATTCCCCAGGTAGATTTTGGGGTAAAACAAGTGCCAGTGGAAAGAAGGGCACGTAGTTTCTTATATTCAAAGAAGAAAACGCTCTTAGTGGTATTAGAAGCTCAAAATGACAGCTGTCTCCTACTGTAGCCCTGGAGAGAATATAAACTGAGCGACAGGGACACTTCACTTCTGAAATGCTGTACTTAGCACAGTGCCTGGCACATAGTACCTACTCAGCTAGTGAAACACTGGTTGATAAGCTGACCTGTTCCTGGTAGTGTATTGGTCACACAAGTAAAGTTTTAGGAGGTAAGGCATAGATGTTTGTTGGGTTTTGTTTGTTTGTTTGTTTGTTTTTTGCTTTTTTTGACCCTAGTACTTTATTTTGAAATTTTTCAAATGTGCAGATGTGTTGAGAGGATTATACAATGAACCTCTACCACTTAGAATCTACAAATAACACTTTGTTACATTTGCCTTGTCACTTAATAGAATTTACTTTTAATATGATTTCTTCATGCTTGGTTCCTCTTTTAAAATCTCACTGCTAAGGTAATTGAGCAGTTTCAATGAAGTTGTCTTAAACCCTTTGGGGAAACTTCTATGTGTAGCAGCTGGAATTGTAGTGCTCACTTTAAGCTAGTTTTAAACCTATCAACAGTTAGGAAACTCTTCTGTTGAATCTTAATCTTATTTATTTTGCCTGAAGGGATGTTTTTTATAATGGATTTATCTATTTTAATCAATATTGCTAAATATTCTAATATTTTCACACTTGATAAACTTCAGTTAATTTTGCTAATGACATAATTTGGGGTTCATTTTATTTCTACAAAGTCCCAGGATTATGTTCCCAGAGGGCTGAAGGGGCAGTGTAATTTAGTATGTAAACCACTAAATTAGGAACTCGGAGACTTAGATTTCACTCCTGACTGAACATGGGCAAATCAGTTCTCTTTGTCTTTGTGTCCATTTACCTACCTGTAAAGTGAAGACGTAAGTAATGGGTAACATTTATTAATGTTTGGATCTATTAAGAAAGATATTTTATGGATCCAGGCAACCTCTTATGATGTTACAACTAAGACAAGCTATGGAATGAACTCTGACTTGAAAAATCAAAGCACATTCAATGGTCAGCATCTTGTCAAAAAGCCTTCTGTTGTTTAGAACTTGACTGTCACCACGGAGTTTGTGTGAATGGTTTTCCTAGACCATCTGGACTCTGCAAATAATGTGTTTTGTGAGCAGGAGTGAATGCAAATTTGGAAAGAGGAGGACACCAATCATGGAAAAGACTGAAAATTGGTGTTAAGATCAGGAACAGGTTGTCTGGGGTGGGGGATGCTTACAGGAATTATCCAGATTTACAGCAACACACACGAGTTTCCACAAGGCTTCCTCACCACCACCACACAACTCAGAAAACGAACCAGGGTTCTGCCTGAAGCTTGTTCTCAGATGGTCTCCATCAGGTCTGTACAATTGAATTGCAGGGTTGACAGAGGGACAGCAGGATCTCGATAGGACCTGTTCTTTCTAAACCCAGATTGTGAATGTAGATGCATTTATCTCACAAAGGTACAAAGGGTATTTTACTTTAAATCACAGCTTAGTAGTGGTTGTGAATCAGGATAGTCAGCCTAGGGATGGTCCTCCTCTCCTCCAGGATATGGCTCTGGAATTTTTCCTTAGTCCTTTACTCTGCCCTCTCCCTGTTTTGATGACAAGCACAAGGAACAAGCCAAGGCTGGGAGACAGGAAGGATAGCCTTGGGAGATCACCCCCACACCCAGGATAAGGCTCTGGCGTCTTTCCCTTGTCCTTTTTTTCAGCTTTAGCTAATCATAATATACTACCTGCACGGCAAATACCATGTCTCCCAAAAGAAACAAAAGCCCACCCATCATCCAGACAGCTCAGCTGGACTTGCTCTCCAAATTTGCCCACCCACCTTTTTCTTAAGTGTGTACTTTTGCTTTAATAAAATTTGCTTTCCTGCTTGCCATTTGTCGTGTCCTCGAATTCTTTCTCAACAAGGCATGAGACAAGAACCTGGTCACCAGAACTCCGGTTTGTGACCCTCTTTGGACTCCCGCCCCATCCAGCTCTCCAAAACAGTGTTCCTTGAATGGCACCTTATTGAAAATTAATTAGAGAAAAATAAATGTCCAACTGACATGCCTAACCCCTCCTGTTTGTTGTTGATATTCTCTTATTAGCCTGTATTTTGCACCCATATCTTTACCAAAAAAGTACTGTTGATTAAAATGAAATATACATATTAAAATGCAAGTGATATTTCAGGTGTTTCTAAATAAAATAACTAGACTGCTTTGATTTTTCTTTATTTTTGTTCTATTTAGGATGCTATAAATCACTGTATTAGGATAGAAGAATGATCACAAGTATTAGCTTATATTTGAATAAACAAAATTAATATTCTGGTCCTTCAGGACATAGCAAATGGGGATTCATTCTAGTCCTTGGTTTAGGTTGTAGATTCTGCCCTCGGGCCTCTAAGACTGCATTTTGCAAAACAAAATTAGGCCCAAAGAGAGAGAATACTAAACAGGTAAATAGTGTGAAACCAGATAACGGCATCATCTTCTTCCCAATTGATAGATGAGAAGCCTCCATTCTCCCCACTGGGCCTTGGCTAGTAAACTCCCCAGATGGTTCAAGTGATGGCTGCCTCTGTTGTGGGGCAATTAAAGTCATTTTTAGTAAGCTTTCTATGGGCCGACCTTTAACTCTTCCAAAATAGACTCAATTTCCCCACGTGGTGTTTAAAAGCTGGTAAGTGCTTTTAACAATGCCACCTTAATTTTTAAAGTTCCAAAAGTGAAATATTATCATTAATCCCAGAATAAGCCATAATTTTTTTTTTACCTTTCACTTCTATTTGGGGTTTAGCTTCTTGACACTTCTCGTTCATTCTTGTGAATGTCTGTTACACCGCTGTCAACATTTTTAAAATTAGCTTTTGTACAGGGACCAGTAGGAGCAGGATTACTTTATAAAATCACAATTGTAGCCTTGTCGTGAAATGAAGCATAATCACAAAAGTTTTGCTTGGTCTGGGTAGGGAGCTTGTAAATTTTAATATAAAAATGAGTCCGCATGTGTAATCTTCACATAATTGATGCTCCTGAAAGTTAAATAATAAAACCACACTGAAAAAGTAGATCCTAAAATCCAGCAAAATTATTCCCATCCTTAACTGCCTTCCCACTGACTGCTTGATTGACAGAGGTTAATTAAAAGGGAAAAAGAAGAGAAAAGGGGAGAGGGAGGAAAGGAGAGATCCAGCCTCCCGTTCTCTGAGGTCTGCACTCTTTGTCTTCATTTCAGGTTCCCTTCCCCTGCCCCTCACCCCCACCCCTGGTCTTTTAACTTGAGGTGTCTAGATAAAGTAGAAAAATCCTCACCAAAAGAGCTTAAAGGTAACTTGTCATTCCCTTTAAAGTAGTTAGGAGCCTGAAAGTAAACTCATTTTAAACATAATCTGATATTCCTTTAGAGCCATTATTTAAAAAAGAAAAGGAAAAAAGTCAGGTTTCCTGAATACAACGAGGCTAATAGAACTGAATTTGATTTTTTATTTTACGCCTTTAGGATCAGTGTTTTCCAATCCTTTAGCTTTTTGCTCACTACCTACAGTAAATTAGATGATAGAAGATAGATAAATTATAGATAGATATGAATAAATAATAGGTACGGTAAACAAAGACGAAAGTTTATGAAACACTTGTTTTTACTACGTTTGATGCATTGTGATATTTTCTTTCTAGTCCTGGTGCTCTCGCTTCTCCTTAGTTTGGCCTGAGGTAATGTCAGTGTTTTGTGGAAGAAAAGTGCCATGTCCTCTTCGTTTCTCCAGATGTGGGGCTTCTCCCGCTCCAGTGCTCCTCTTAATTCTGTGGACTGAATCTGGAAAGATTTGCAAACTCCATTGGCTTTTAGTTTTGCTTTTTTTTATTTTTGCCTCCCCTTAGGCAATGAGATAGGATGCTACCTTTTGAATAAGGTGGGAGTTGGATGAAGAGAGGAGGGACTCATTTCTTAAAATCTCAGAGTTATTGGCAATTTTGAGTGTTTCCTTAATTAAACCATGAGCTTTCAAGGAAAGGGCCAGGCCTGACATATCTGAGCTGGGAATCAGATATATCTAATATGATCCTGGCTCTTATACAGATATCAAGCTAGAGATTCTATTAACTCTTACGGAGGGAACCTGGCTGATGTTATCACCCATTCAAAGGAGAATCCAAAAACAGACACACAAAGCAGGAATATTTCAATCAATGTCCAAATGGAGAGAAGACTTAGCTTCTTCCTGGGTAGGGGAGAGACGTCAAGAAGTCTAGAAACAAGAATTATTTCTCATTACTCTGTTACCTACAGGACAGAATTGTAAAATAGCTTCCTTAGAACCAGAAGCAGCTAACCCCGAAGGCTGCTCTGTAAACTAGGCAATGCATGGTGTTCCACCAAGGCAGGAAATTTCCCCACATCCTGTGCTGACAACAGTTCAATACAGTCTGTGAGTTATAAGCACACACGTCTGTGCCTAACTGGACCATTCTATCAGCTGGTGTAAGATGACAGTTGTTCTAGCCCCTCCAAAGCTCAGGGCTTGGAAGACAGGCATGCATAGAGCCAACCCAGTTTAAGAACTTTGTGGCAGTAGGGGGCAGCAAAGCTCCACCTCTAAGGAATGCAGTCTTCAGGGGAAAAAACAATTTTTTTGGTAAACTAGAATTAACCTGGAGTTCTAGACTTCTAAGGAGTCCATAAATCCCTGTGAGATGGTATGCAAAAAAAAAAAAAATTGTACTTTGTGCATTTTTCTAGGAAGAGAATCCTTTTTTTTTTTTTTAATTCTGATGAAAGCTGAAATACTTTCCCTGAATGTTAGAAATTCCATGTCCCAATTGTCATACTCACAAGTTGGTTGCCAAATTAGCTTCAATTTAGAAACTCTTGAGAAATTATTAGGTCAACCCATACAAACCCACCGTTTTTGTAAGATCAAAAAATTGTTGAATAGCAGCAATTTCTCGAGGTTTAACCTAGACGTACAGATATCTGGTTGCCCCTTCTCCCTAAGCTCCAGTTCTGATACCAGCAATGGGGTGGATGAACATCTGAGGTCAGCTGCCGTTGCCAATTTGAAGCTTGGGGAAATAGTCCATCGCAAGGCTTCAGTGTTTAACCCCATTTATCTCTGACCTTACTGAACAGTGAGAACCAAGTCGGCATCGGGACAATCATCAGCACACAGATCTCTGTGGGACTTTCTCAGGGCGTCTTATCTGAGGACTAAAGCCTCAGAATCTTCTGGGGCACTGATTAAAATTTGTATCATTAGGCCCCATGCCAAACTCCCAGAGTCAGGCTTTCTGAGGGGAAGGCAGGGGAATCTGCATTCCAAACTGGCTCTCCAGGCGACTTATTTTTTTTTTTTTTTGCAAAATAAAGAGTTAAGTAATCACAGGACTGAAGCTGTCCTACTTCTGTGTACATCATGAGAATGTTGGGTTCTTTGGGAAAGACAATCACGCTGGGAAAAACAGAAGGCAGACAAAGAGGAAGACCAAATTTGAGGCGGACTGACTCTTTAGAAGAACCCATTGGCATTAGGTTAGGTTACAGGAGCTGAGAACAAGACATGGTAGACATCACTCATTCATTCATAGAGTCGCCAAGAGTCAGATTCAATTCAGTGTCAGGTAACACACACAGAATCACAGGAGACGGGAAGACAGAGTACAATCCGAGGTCTATCAACTAACTCAAGGTATAATTGTTAAATTGGTAAAATTGTGGCTCTCGTTTAAATACAGAAGGAATATGTGTCACAGGTTTCGTTCAGCTCATTAATGTCTGATAGAACCTTTTGAGGGCAAAGCTGATTTCAAAGAGCATTTGAGGAAAAGAGAGTTTATATGATCCACCAAGAAAAGCATTTTCAAAACAAAACAGATAATGCTAGAATAAGATTGCTAGGTTACAGAAGAAACTGGTTAATATCCTACAGGCTAATAAAATTACAACCTGTGGGTTTATCTTTCCTACCAGATAAAAAAGTACAAATTAACAAGTAACTTCACAGCATTTGGGTGATAATCAAATGATAAACCGCAAAGCCAAACGCAAACACATTCTCCTAGAAAATGCAGTAATCCTTGTGCGAACTCGTTAACGGATTCCCCAGCATGGCTTTGAAAGAAAACGCAGCCCAAATTTTTGCCTTCTTACCAAGTTTTCAAGTAATTCTTTTTTACAGTGGATGAAGAACATGGAATGTGTGGACTCCACACCTCTGAGTGAGAAAATTCGGGCTGGAGCAGACGTATTCAAAACCAAGAACCAGGCAATTCAGAGGAAGGAGAAAACTGACTAAACTCAGAATTCGTGTAAAACCTCTTTGGATTTTAGACACTAGCTACAATCACTTCCTCTTGATTTTAAAAATTTCTATATTTTTGTTTTTTAAATTACAATAGATATACAATATTATATGAGTGTCAGATGTGCATCTCAGTGAATAGACATTTGTATAACTTCCAAAGTGATCACCCCGATAAAGCCAGTGCCCATCTGACACCACACGCAGTCATTACAATACTACTGGCTATATTCCCCATGCTATACTCTACTTCCCCGTGAATATTTCGTAGCTACCAATTTTTATCTCTTAATCCCTTCCCGCCTTCACCCATCCCCTCCCCCAATCAGGCAACCATCAAAATGCTCTCTATCTATGAGCTTGTTTCTGATTTTTTTGTTTATTTATCCTGTTCTTTAGATTCTACATATCAATGAAATCACATATTTGTCTTTCTCTACGTGGTTTATTCCTCTCAGCACAATCCCCTCTAGGTCCATCCATGTTGCTGCAGATAGCAAGATGTTATTCTTTCTAACGGTTGTGCAATATTCCATCGGATGAATCTGTGTACCACCTCTTCTTTATCCCGTCCACTGATGGACACCCAGGTTGCCTCCATATCTTAACTGTTGGCAATAATGCTGCAGTGAACATATGGATTTACATGTCCCTTCAAGGTAGTATTTTGGATTTCTTTGGATAAATACACAGAAGTGGGATTACTGGGTTCTCTTTGTCTCTTATAACCTTTTTTTAAAGTCCTTTTTGTCTGGTATAAGTATTGCTACCCCAGCTCTTTTTTGTCTTCATTTCCATTTTTATGAAATATCTTCTTCCATCCTTTTACTGTCTGTGTGTATGTCTTTAGATCTGAAGTGAATCTCTTGTAGACAGCATAGGTAAGGTTTTTGTTTTCTTATCCATTCAGTCATCCTGCGTCTTTTAATTGGAACATTTAATCAATTTACATTTAAACTAATTGTTGCTAGATATGTAGTTATAGCCCTTTTATTCATATTTTTTCTTTTTCTTAATTAAGTCTCTTTAACACTGGTTTAATGTTGATAAACTCCTTGAGCTTTTTCTTGTCTGGGAAGCTCTTTTTCTGTCCTTTGATTCTAAACGATAGCTTTGCTGGGTAGAGTAATCTTGGTTGTGGGTCCTTATTTTTTATCACTTCTAAAATTTCATGCCAATCCCTCATGGCCTGAGAAGTTTCTGTTGAGAAATCAGCTGACAATCTTATGGGAGCTCCCTTATAGGTAACTGATGGCTTTTTCTTACTACTTTTAAGATTCTCTCTTTGTCTTTAAACTTTGGCACTTTAATTATGATGTGTCATGGTGTGGGCCTCTTTGGGTTCATCTTATTTACGACTCTCTGAGCTTCCTGGGCTTGTATGTCTATTTCCTTCAACAGGTTAGGAAAGTTTTCCATGATTATTTCTTCAAATAGTTTTTTAATTCCCTGGCCTCTCTCTTCTTCTGGTACCCCTATAATATGAGTATTGGTAAGCTTGATGTTATCATATATTTTTTTTTTTTTGCTGTTCTGATTGTTGTTGTTTTGCTGCCTTATCTTCCAAATCTCTGATTCAATTCTCTCCTTCATCTAATCTACTGTTTATTCCCTCTAATGTTTTCTTCATTTCTGTCATTGTATTCATTTATGACTGGTTCTTATGTTTTCTATCTCTATTTTTATGTTCCCTTTCTCTCTGTTGAAGTTCTCACTGAGACCAATGAGCATCCTTATAATCAGTGTTATGAGCTCAGCATGAGGTAGATTGCTTGCCTCCATTATGTTTGCTTCTTCTTCTGGAACTTTGGTCAGTTCTTTTGTTTGGGACATGTTTCTTTGTCTCCCTATTGTGGCTGCCTCCCTGAGTTTGTTTCTATAAATTAGGTAGAGAGCTGCTATGTCTCCTGTCCTTAGTAGAGTGGCTTTGTAGTAGGTATCCTATGGGGCCCGGTGGTGCAGTTTTCCTGATCACCTGAGCAGGATGCTCCAGGTGTGTGTCCCTTGTGTATGCCTTCTTGTTGTAGCTGAGCCTTAGTTGCTATTTGCACGTCAATGGGAGGGACTGACGCCCAAGCTGATTGATTGTGAAGGCTGGCCATGATTACAGTGGACTTCCTCCTGCTTTTTAAATAAGTAATCTGTCATCTTTGTAGTTATTGGGCTCACAAAGCAATCATTCTCTAATAATTTCTCTTTGAGGTTTATCTCAAGGTTTGCTAAGAATTTCAACTTTGTTCTTTTGTCTTTAATCTAAAAATTCAGCACTTAATTTATTTAAACATCAGAAATATCCTCTGATTCTTATAAAATAATTGTCTACCTAGGGAAATTAGACTTTGACCATCAAGAAACGTGAATTTAACCCCACCTCTCTCTGTCTTTTTTTTACTCCCAGGAGCAGCTCCCTTGCCACAGCCCCTCATCCCTTGAAAATGTATACCTGCACCGAGTTTGTCTCCACCTGCTCCTTGGTCAACTGCTGAACTGACTACAGTGGTACTCAAACAACCTGAGGCACTGACAGATGAGAGCCTCAGTAGCTTGGCAGCCCCACATTCCCTAACCTCACTTATTCTAGCTGCAGCTTCCAAGGAGGGAGTCAGACAGACAACCTTAGTTCCTGAAGGGTTTCTGATCCAGACTTCCTGGGGTCCCCACAGACCATCTTCTCCTGTGCCCTCGGGGGTCCTCTCCAGCTGATTCGGGCAAGCTCACATCGGCAGTATGATGCTTAAAAAGCAGCGCAGTGATTAAAACCTCTTCGGCAGGAGGTCAGACTGAACTAGGTTTGCATCTTGTCTGTCATTTCCTAGTTGTGTGACCCTAGATGAATTGCTCCATCTCTCAGAGCTTCGATTTCCTCATCTCATGGGGATGATAAAATTTCCTTCATAAAATTGCTTAGATTACCCAAAACAATGAATGTGAAATTCTTAGGGTGGTGTTCGGCATATAATTGATGACCAATAAATGACAATTTCTTTATTATAATTTATATCTTCCTTTTGGATCAGCCCTTTATCATTACTAAATTTGCATGACTCTAAATTAGGAGCGGCGAATTTCCTTTGCTAGCATTTATATAGTATACCTTTTTCCATCTTTTTATATCAATTTTTATGGGTCCCCATATTTAAAGAGTCTCTAATAAACAGCATATCGTTATTGTTAAACCTAATTTGACCATTTTTGTCTTTTCACTGGAATGTTTAGTCCATTTACCTTTAAAGTAATTACTGATATGGTTGTGTTTTAGTCTACCATCTTGCTCCTGGGCACGACCTTTACTCCTAGTGTGTGGCCCTTCTGGGGCCTCAATCCAAAGCCCAGTGTGTTTGCCAAAGCTCCTCTACCTCAGTGGCACTTGAATCTCTGTCTCTACACCATTACGCAACAGCTGAAACCTGTTCAGCTCTTCAGCTCCCAGCTGCTGTCTTCTGCTGGGTTTCCTGGAGTCCTCACTGCATGCCCACCTTTGGAGTCAGCTAACATCTTGAAGAGTAGCTTTCTCACTCATCATTTCTCCTCTGCATCACTCTCCCTTCAATTTCTAGCTACTCTGGCAGCCTTAAACTGTTCTCATCCCAGTAAGACTACTGCTCTCTGCTGTCACCATTCTTCCCACCATCCACCCACACCAGTAATTTGGGAAAATGTCCTCAGGAAAATCCAGGATGAATGTGAAGCTTGCCTAGAACATTTCTCTTCTCTTAGGGATCATAGCCACTCAGATCCCACCTGCACTGCACTCTCCAATTCCTTCAAACAGTTGCTTTTTATATTTTGTCCACCTTTTATAATTATTTTGGCAGGAAGATAAATCTGAGGCAAGCCATTTTCCTATGGTCAGAAGCAGAACCTCATGCCGTTTCCATTGTTTGAACCCTTAAAGTGAGCAGCAAAAGTTCCTGTTGACTGGCTCCTGGTTCAGTCTACAGAGGATGGAGTGACCTCATAAGCTGGACCCTGGACAAAGCTACCTGAGATATTTAACTGCTATCCTACTGAAGTTTAGGTGTTTGTTAAAAGTTACGTGGTCCTGAGAATATTAAAGAATTCAGGAGCCAATTTAATGAGCAACTTGGTGAAAAGGCATTCTTCTGAAGGCAGACTAAAGAACTAGGTATTTATGCAAGACAACTGCCTATAGGATCACTTGTTTTTAGGTTTCTGAAGCCATTGACAGAGCAATTGTAAATAGTGTCCAGTGTCTTCTGGGGACACTGACAAGCATCAAGTGTCCAGTAACCTCACAGAGGCCAAGGAGCAACCACCAACATTATGAGAAATATGCCGTTTCCTTAGATGGGTCAGGGTGAGAAGAATCACTCTGAATGTCTGCAGCTCTGGGTCTCACATCCGAAGGAATTCCTGGTAATAGCGACCTCAGTTAACTGGCTTGGTTATTGTCTTCTTTAGTGGGTGTGCAGTTTTCAACCCTGGTTCATCACTTACAGTCTAGTCAGAGAACAAAAGCCGCATCTATTCTTTTAACAGGGAGAATTTAATATCCAGAATTTCTAATCGGGTATAGGAGAAATGGTGAAGAGAGGACACAGAGGAATCCCAGGAGTGGTACTACAAGGAAGAGATGCCACCACAGAAATGGGAATTAAAAAGGAAGAGCTGTGGGTGATTGAAATTTAAAGGGTCAGAGGAGGGACCTGAGAGTTGGGCCTCAGACTCTTGAGGTGGGGCCCAGGCCAGCTGATGCTACTCTTTCCCAGTGGAGATGCTGAGACTGGTTCTGGGATGGTGGAAAACTGTGAATGAGAGCTGGCTGCTGCTCCTGGACCTAACGGTCCCTGCCGGGTGATGATGACAAACACGGGACTCCTCTCACTCCATTGGCCTCCCAGGCTCCCTTTAGGGTCCCCTACCCTCCCACCACTAGCAGAGCTAACAGGGACCCAGCTACCAAAGCAGCAATGTGCTGTGTCGAATCCCAGCCCCAGCATCCCAAAATACAGAGGAAGCCTGGAGCTGAGAGACAACAGCTTAACAACTAACACACCAGAAAGCTTAAGCTTAAGTGTAGAAAGGTCTAAAAGAACCAAAGCTATAGCACTAATATTTTTGTTAGAAAGAACTTTGTGCATATCTGATGTTTTAGACACATGATTTTTAAGACAATAAGGCTTATAGAGTGTCAGTTTTATAACTCCACTTTAAAATGTACAACTGAGTAATTAATTCAGATTTTTTTTTAATAGTGACATCTAAGTTTAAGTAGAATAAGAACATTTAAAGTTTCTCTTAGGTATAAGTTTAATTTATTAGTTTCTTTAAGGATTTAGGATTTGGGAAGATTTGGCATGCTGTCAGAAGAAAATGAAGTGTTTAAAAATGAAATGAATATATTAAATTTATAAATGCATTTAAAAGTGTTTGAAGTGCTAAGTTTGAACTAGGTCCAAGTATTATTCAGTCTCCTCCAAAATTATTGCTAAAATCAACTAGACTTATAAATAAAATAATCAAATTTTAAGCTGAACCTAAAAGCCTATAAAAGGTTTTTTTAATTTGTATCTTAAATTGAATACTGATTTCAAAAATAAGTTTATTAATTGTATTATTTGTTAAATGGTTATTTAACTTATTAAAATGTTTTATTTTATTAATAAAATATTTATTTTATTTATTAAAATGTTTTTTAAAAGCCAGATTTAAACATACTAATTTTAATAGGGGGAAAAAAAACACTTTTTTTTGTATGTAGAAATCTTTTCTACATTAAGAAATCTGCTGTCTAGGACACGAGAGTCCCTCTTCTTTTCTACCTGGTAAAGTTTTCTAGAAGCATCTGGAGAAGAGCAAGAGAGGCTGTTTCATTCCTCCACTTTTCTGGAAACCCTGAAATTGGCTCACTTCCTAGTAGGCTGAGGAGACTGTGTCCCTGGCTGATCTGTTCTGCTTCCTCATTTTCTACAAGCCAGGATATCTCAGGGAACAGAGGACTGACCACTGAACTTGGGATTAAAGAACCTGGGGTTGAGTCCCAGCTCCATCATTTAAAAATCCCAAGCCTCAGTTTCCCCACCTGAGGCCAAATGGGGGTGATACCTGCCTTACAAGGCTGTTGCGAGGATCCCCCCCATAGGGCTTGGCATACTGGGACAGCAGAATCTGAATCTGCTTTGAGAGGCAGCAGGCTGTGAGGACAAAAAGGTTTGGGCCTGAGCACACGGCCCTAGACACTCGCTCTTACGTCTTGGCCAGAAGATTTCTTTAAAGAGATGGCCCTGCTTCAAACAATGGGGCTCTCTTTCCTTCCCTTGGGCACATGTTCCAGGCCCCAAAGGAATTTCTCAGAAAGAACCCAGGCCCAGAAAGGGGCTGCTGACTCAGGAGCAAAGCAGCAGCCCAGTGAGGGGGATGGCTCTCTGCAGGGACATGGCAGCCACTGTCTGGAGCAGAAGGTGGAGGGGGTCCAAGAAGGGCTCCTACCTGGCCACTGCTTGTGTGCATGAGGTCACGTGGCCACACAGCCTCAGTTGGAATATGCTTGGAGAGCAGCATGGGGAAGGTCCCTGGCTATGGAGGAAGGAAAGAAAGTGAAGGTCTTTTTTTTGTAAATATCTGGGAGAAAAAAAGTGAAGATCGGAATCATTACCATCCCATTAATTCGTTCAATGTACATGACTTTGAATTTTCCCTGTGTGGCTTGGCCCCAGGCACGCAAACAGAAACCTTACCTGGCCTTGTCTTCCTGGGACAGCTCCTGAGAATGTGTAGAGGCAGAAGTGACTCCTTTTACCTGGAGAAGGGTGAGTGAGCAGCAGGAGCGAGGAGGGAGGGCGTGGAGTTGGAAGGCAGCCAGCTCTCTGGAACAATAAACAGTCAGAGAGCAGCAAAGGAGGCTGGAAATGCAGGGGGTAGGGGCGTAGGGCGAGGTGTCAGCTTGGGAAGGACCTGGAAGTCAAGTTTAGATATGTAAATTTTATTGGGAGACAGGAAGAAATTTTAAGCAGAGATTGATTGCTTTTTAGAAAAATCGGTTAGGAACATCCATAGGAAGAGATGAAGTCTGCAGAGAAATTCGGGTGGTGCCAAGCTTTAGAAGTCCAGACGGGATGATGAGAGCCTGACAGGTATGTGAGGTGCGAAACAAGAGTAGGATTTGAGCAAAGGACTCAAGCATCGTAGTCACTGCAGGAGTCTGGGCCATGGTGGGTAGAGGTCAGGCTCTAAGGCTTCTGGGCCGGGCCAGCCAGTCAGCCCTGGACACTGAGGCCAGCACCCACCCGCCTGATACAATTCCATCTTCCCTGGGTCCCCAGCACATCATGCAGCTGGACTTTCTCTGAGAGAGACATCAGAAGAGGGGGCAACAGACACAGCGCCCACAGAAATCTAGAGATAAAGATTATCTTGGAATATCTGGGTGAGCCAGATGAAATCACAAGGGCCCTTAAAAGTGGAAGAGGGAGGCCTAGTGTAGGTGTGACATGATACAAGAGGGATGCAAACCACCACTGCTGGTTCTGTAGAGAAAAGAGCCAGGAGCCAAGGAACATGGCAACTTCTAGAGGCTGACAAAGGCGAGGAAGTGGCTTCTCCCGACGAGCCTCCAGAAAGGGACATAGGCCTGTCAATACGAGACCCACATCAGACTTCCAGCCCGTGTCCCAGTGAGATAATGAATGTATGTGTTTCGAGCTACTCATCTGTGGTCATTTGTTCAGGCGGTGATAGAAAAGGAAAGCTGATTATAAGGCTGGTTCCTGTTCAGTCAGGTCTTGGCTCAGGTCAGTGTTGGAGAGAACTTCTCTGGCCACCTCATTCTGAAGGTCACCCTCTCACCTCCCTCTCGTCACTGCATTTTGCCATTTTATTTCATCTGGTATTGTTCAGTGTTTGAAATGCCTGCGTTGACCAGCACCCCCGACACCTTGTTCAATTGTAAGCTCCAACAGCGCGGGCCCCTTGGTTGTTTGTCCATCACTGCAACCCCAGCACCAACGACAGTGCCTATACACAGTGGCAGCTCTGCAAATGCGTGAGGTGCAGATGATGGATGGATGGATGGATGGATGGATGGATGGATGGATGGATGAGTGAAAACGGTGGTGCACGAACGCTCCATGGCTATTTGCCATAGTGATAGTCTCTGAAGATGCAACAAACATGTACACACTGCCCTTGACAGCCACCAGAATCTTCGATCCATTCAGGTCACACCTCTTAAAATGTGCTTACAACGCCTTCAGAGGTCTCAGGTTTATGCTGCTCCTGCCCTCCTAAGAAAGTAAAATACCATAAATTCTTTCAGCCAAACAGGACCATATGGGAATACATGGGAGAGAGTCCAGGGTTCCCTCTAGCTCAAACACTCTGGGCACCACCAAGCTGGTTTTAGAAGAGGCTTTGCCTTTACAGACTTTGGTGTTTTCCAAGTGCCGCAGACAGGCCGTTCCTCCTGGAAATGACTGGTGAACCAGGCAAGGATGGCAAAGAAAACCCACGGGAGACGGGCTGAGATGGGCTGCTGCCTTACCCTGGAGCGGAGGCAGGAAAAGCGGGCAGCGAGAGTGTGAAGACAGGACACGTATAAAGATGCGATGGACTGCCGGACTTGCAAGTCCAATCAAGGCACACAGCATGGGTCCAGGGCAGGTCACGTGTACAAAATGATGTTTATTGAATCCGTTTTGGAAACAGACAACATGAAAGGTTTTTGGTTTGTGAGATCACTCAGTTTAGAGTCCCGATCGCTTCCTGTCATTAAACCTCAGCCACAGGCAGATCTTAGCCTAGATAACAAAAATGAATCTTCATCTCATACAGGGGAGAAGGAGTGGTTCAAAACACAGCAGCTCTCATTTTTGCAATAGCTCTGATGGCTCAAATGCCCATAAACATCAACAAAATTGGTGCGTGTGCAATCTAAAACTATTTACCATGGAAATATCAGGTGTGCACTTCAGAGGTGCAGTTGTAAACTGGTTAGCAGTCATCAGCAAATTCACTTCCCTTGGTTCAGCCTGAAACTCCCATTCTCCATCTAAGACCTCACATATTTAGCTGATGACTGCTATCCTCATCAGGGGCATCTCGTCTGTGGAAAAGTCATTTAAAAACGCTTATATTGTTAACATTGTAAACCAAAAAAGAAAACCCAAGCATGATTGATTACTTTGCCTGGATCAATAAATACTAGTCCCAAGGGCTACGTTAGTGGAGTGAAGGACAGAAGCCATCGGGTAAATAAATCATCACGTTGCTCCATTCGTTAATGCACGTTAGTCACTTTGTGGACTTCGTCCAACACCTACACTGAGATTATTTTGCGTTTGAAATCCTCAGATCTTCAGACATTTCTCTTCCATCACTCTCTTAGAAGGATGGACATGAAACGACGTGTTTAAACACAATTTCCAAGTTACAGGCCGTCCAAAGCACGACTGGTCATATTTCAGATCTTCGCCCAGACGGGAAATGCTGTCAAGACTTCGATGAGCTTAGCAGGTCCCGTCCCCTGCTCACAGATTAAACTGTCCTTGTCCTCTCCCGGCCACCTTCAGCCACATCGGAAGCTAAGCTGGCCCCCGTCTCTGAGATTTCATAAACAAAGTTTCCAGAGACTAACAGGATACCTAGAAGGTGCCAGAAGGATCCAAGGGAGGCCTCTCTTTTTTTTTTTCTGGAGCTGTTTTGAGTGTGGCCAACTGGCAAATACAAAAACAGCACCAGATAAAAAGCCCAGACGTGGAGACAGCACAGTACCAGAGCCTGCCGCCCCCACAGCATCCTGCGACCTCGCGTGTTAGAAATCCCAGGCACTTTGAGTCACAGAAAACGAAAATCTCTCCAAAAAATCCTGCCCACATCTCCCCTCATGTCCCCCCACTGAAAAGCACGGAGACATTCCACTTGCTCCAGCCTGTGAACAGGAGGCAAGCAGCTCCTCCACGACACCCACAAACACAGGCCGTCCTGGACTCAAATCCAGCTGCTTCCAGAGCACTGCAGCCTATGAGCCCTGCCCACCACGCATCACTTTCACCCGGAACCACTGCCAGTCTCCTTTGCTGGAGGGTTTGTTAATGTCTTAGTATGAAGACGCCACATTGGAAAGGAGCAGTGCAAGACCCCACGTGCAAATACTTGCAAACCAATTTTTATGGGGGGGAGCACTGATGCCCATTTAAAAAATTCAAGTCAAATCCAGGAACAGACTAATCGGTTGGTATCAGCTGGCCACTCCACCCACGCTAGGAAAACAGTCAGTTTCTGAAATGAGAGAGGGATGCAGGCACCGGCTCCTCCACTGGGGAGGTTAGTTCCTTGAGCATGGGAAAAAGTGTGATGGGGAGATGCTGAAGCTTTATCCAAAACAGGCTTTATCCAGCCTTGTGGCCCCCCAAGCAGAAAGCCAAAGGCAGTAGGTAGGATCTGGATACAGGTGAGGATGGACCCTTGCCCACCAGAGGGGCAGCTGTTTCCCAGTAATTCTGAAATTAGAATAAGGAAGGCACTTTCCGGGAGTCACGCCTGGTAGGGGCTGCAGCCTACTTTCACTCTACACACACTAGGGGAGGAGAGATTTCTTTTTACTCATAGGCCTCTGCATCACCCGACCTTAAGGGGAACTCCAAAAGCCAACACATCCATGCTGGCTTTGTGTGTGGCTCAGACAGCCTGCCGCTACAGTAACTCCACGGGCCCTGGGACATACAGCTAGGAGCACTGGACGGTCCAACATCTGACGGGGAAAAGCCCAGAGATGAGGATCCAAGCCAGGCAGGCAAGGCTGAAAGTCAGAAAGTGAACTTTAGGCAACCGGGCCTGTGTGGCTGTGAAGAGGTGGTCACGCTCACGAAAATGCAGGTGTACAAGAGGACTTCCCCTAGGGCACTCAGGCTAGGCCAGTCCCTGTAAAGACAAACAGCAGCACAGCCCTAAGGAAGCCCCCTGGTGACCCACGGGATGGAGCCGTCCCCATCCTGGTTGCTGGGCAGGAGCTGGGAGGTCCGGCAGGTGGATGCTCAGCTGAGGGAAGCACAGTTCAGCTCTGAGTCCTCCTGGCCGTCCCCTGCCACCTCCTCCAGCTCATCAGGGCCATCGGTGATGCTGGGCTCACTGGAGCACTGTCGGTGAGGCGGGGAGAAGCTGGGCGGCAGGAGCAGGCACTTGTCCTCTCCGCCAGGCTCCTCGCTCAGGCCCGAGTGCATCATGGTGGCCATGGCCAGCAGCTGGATGTCTGAGTGGGCATTGGCCACTGTGTGCCGCCGGACACTGCCACATTTCTCTAGGTAGGCTTCCCCTTCTTGCTCCGTCAGAGGGGTCAGGGCCATCTCATTCAGTGGCCGGCTGATGGTGGTCATCGGGGAGGCATAGCTCAGGAGACTGACCTTGGGCCGGACCCTGGAGTGGCGCCTGGCTGCAAGAGAAAAACCAGCAAAGGCTGTCATTCAGGAGGAAATGGTGAGGGTCGAAAAGTCCTAATTGATGAAAAAGAATGAATAGGAGACAAACGCCAAGAAGCACCCAAGACAGGAGGATCTTTGCCAAACCATGGCAGAGGTTTTCTCTGAAGCATGGGTGTTTGGACCCTCCAAGCCACGCATTTCTATAATGTCCCCACATTTTTACAATAACCATGCATCCCCTTTATGATCAGAAAAATCAATAATTTTAAAACAGAAGCTCTGGAAGAGTTCAACGAAGCAGGGACCCCATTAAAGAACCATCCTTTTAAAAATGCCCTTGAACACCATTCGTTTCTGGGACGCTGCTGTTAAAAGCAAGCACTTGAGAATGGTGGTTGCCAAACCCGTGCTGTGGCCCAGAGGCCACAACCAGCCCAGCAGCAGATGGGGCTAGACTGTTCGGTGAGCGTTTACTATGGGCAGCTGCAGGAGAAAGATCTAGAACAAAGGCTGGGCCCAGGACACAGGGTTCATTGAGACCACGAGAGACAGATGTGTATGGTGGACACATGCAGCATCTCCGGAGGAAATGAGAATTCATTGGATGATTTCCATGGGCCCCAACCCAGTAGAATGAGCCTGCAAAGGTGTCTCAAACGGGTGCCTGGAAGTCGTCCACCTCTCTCACATTGTTAGTCCCGCGGTTCAAAGACCTCAAAGGGTCCAACGGGCAGCAGTGTGGTAAGAGAGGCCAGCTGGGCTGCTGTGGAGAGCTGGACCCAGGGTGAGGGCAAGTGATCTGGAGGACGCCGCCCTGTCCTTTAACAAACACTTCTTGAGCCACCACATGCAAAATGCTGTGCTCACTGCTGAGAAAGAGGAATGTAAATCTGATATAGGGCCTGCCAGAGGGACTGGAGCCCAGTGAGTGTGTGAGAGTGTGAGTGTGAGTGTGTGTGTGTGTGTGGTGGGGAGGTGTCTGAGAGCAATCATTAACTGAGCATCTACTACGTGTATGGTATGGTATCAAAAAAGGAGGTGCTTCGCTGACATGATTTCCTTCAGATAATTTTGTAAAAATTGGAACTTGAACTTTACAGTCACAGTGATGAAACCAGGACTCAAGCCCAGGGCCACCAGCAGAGGCCCTGCTTCTGACAGCTGGGAGACCCATACATAAAAAACTGTTAAAACATCTCAGCATGGCAAATGCCAGGGCAGAGGTGCAGACACCAGTGGTCTGGGGATTCAGAGAGGTCATGCAGAGGGGTTACTTGCTTATGTCAGATGGGCCTGCTCCTTTCAGAGTGGCTGACACACGGAACCCAGACCGGCCACTCACTCACTCAGAGAGGTCTATGCTAGGGCCTGGATGACGCAGGGAGCCACATGCGCCCTGCCCTCAGCGTGCTCACAGTATAAAGGGGTGACTGGCAAACAACCAGGCCATGACTATACAGTATGGCAAGGGCCAGGATGTGGTTTGGGGTCCTGGGTGGGGAGGGGGAGGCATGGACCACGCCTCGGCTGGAATGATTCCATAGGGGCCAGGCCACCTCTAGCTGGGGCCCATAACATGGCAGGTGGCCGCTCTGCCAACGTCCTACGCTGAGACAGGGCAGCTTCTTCCTCCTCCGTGCTCAGTCCTCTGCAGCTCAGAGACGTTAAGTAACTTACTCCAGGCCACACAGCTGAACCCGGGCCCTTGCAGTTTCCAATCCTCTTCTAAGGCTGGCCCCATCACTCTCCTTCCTGCTGTTCCCTGCCTTCCCTGCCATGACTCATCTCATAGGAGAGGCCTACAGCTCTTCGTTCTGCTTTCTGGGCAGAATGTTTTGGTTCCCAAGACTGGGTGTGGGCAGAGCCAAGACCACAGGGACAGGCAGTGTCAGGTCCCCTGGGCAGACAATGTTTCCTCACTGAGCTTCCACCGGACTCCAGACAACCGCCAGACTATGTCCCCAGTGTGGTCGGCCCCCTCTGGGAGGCCTTAAAACCGGGGCCAGGCCTGGATCTGACAGTCAGCAACCCAATCTTCTTCACACCAGGGAAGGCTGAGCCCTGCCACTCAGAGAGGAAACCTCCCATTACGAGATTGATTAAGCTGTGGGTACCTCCTGGGGCCTAAAAACTGGTCCCTCCTTTGCCCTTTGAGGGGGCAGAGGGGCTGGGTCCTGCCCCCTTAGCTGGCGCCTACCTCCGAGGCCTCCTCCTGCCTTTCACACGGTGTGGGGTGAGGGGGGCCTTTGTCCCTTCCTCGCTCCCCAGGCGGCCTGCTGCGCTCTGGCACTAATCCATGCGCCTGTAATGGCAGCTCTTTTCAAACCTCCAGAGAGAAGAAAGCCTGGGTGAGGCAGTCCTCTGGCCCTTTGTTGGGGGACTCAGTTCCCAGGCCTTTGATCTCCCAGGCTCACCGGCCGGGCCCCACCGGAGTGGCCGCCACAGTGCAGGCATTGTGGCCCCTCACACCGAGCCCTTTGTGGGTGTCTCTGTGCAGCCTCCAGCACCTGAAAGCCCATGAATACCTACTTGTCAGGAGGAGAAGTCACATTATCTCGAGGCAAAAGGCCCTCCCCTGGGGGGACACAATGGGGAGAGACGTGTGGGCGGCCAGGGCTTCTGTGTGGGAGACAGGGAGCACGCCCACTGTTGGCTTGCAGGGCCTCGTAAGCAGCCGAGGTAATGGCTTGGAAACTGTGGGAACTAGAAAGGTAGGATATGGGCCAGGTCTCCGACAAATCTGCCCATTTAAGATTTCATTATCTTCTTCCTCACCCCCACTGCCCTAGAAAAGTGACAGCTTTGGAGGGGACACGCACATGCTCACTCCATCAAGGCCTCAGACTCGCCTTTGCTCTCCGAAGCAAGCCTTGCATAGGCTTATTCCTCAAGCCCACACGCCTGGTTGGCAGGGGGAGAGAGAGAGACTCCCAATGGATCCGGGGGTCAAACACGTGAGGTGCTTCCTAGAAAAACCACTTCTCCAGCTCTGGTCACCTATACCCCTCATGTGACCCCTCAGGGGACAATCTGGTAGGCACCACAGTGCCTCTCCCCAGCAGGCTGTGCCAGAATAAAATGAATGCATGCCAAGGCCTGGCCAGCACCTGGAATGCGATGGTCACTTGATAAGTGGTGGCTTTTGAGATGCTTGTCCCAGCTGCTCTGAGCACTCCCGCCCTGGTCAGGCCCCAGCGGACCGTGTTGAAGCCCTCTCATGGGCACAGGGTTTCTCGCGCCCACGGCATCTCCGTCTTTATTTTAGTCTTTATCATAGCCGGTCATCTCGACGTTCCTCTCCCATAAGCCGCATAAATGTCACTGTCCCCATTTTACTGATGGGAAGACAAAGTCCCATCTCAATCCAGAAAGAAGTGTCCTTGATAAGAAAGGGCGCTATTAGGGCTACTTTAGATTTTTAGTATCCAGAGGTCTGAGAGGAACCTCAGATACCTCTCAGGCTAAGGAATAAGAGGGAAGGACCACTCCCTCCTTCAGCTGTCCCTCAGCAAAAATCACAGTCACCTCCCAGGAGCTGACAGGGGTCGGGTGGGGAGAGGGTGGAGCAGCTGGTAAAGTGCAAACAGTGTGGGGCTTTGGAAGCGTGGCTCCAACAGCCGAGTGACTGCAATCCATGTTGTCCTCGCCTGTGAAATGGGAACGACGGTTCTTACTCCACGGCGTGGCATTCCGCCCACCTAGCACAGTGGCCAGGACGCGGCGTGTGTCCACTTTGCAACTCTGACACTCGTTCAGCTCCTCAAATGCCTCGCCCTCCTCTTTACCACCTCCCTACTCCAAAGCCCTCCCAAAGATCCTCCCCTTTGCTTCTGGGACAGTCCGCCGTTCATTTAACTGGTCCCATTACAGAGTATCACTTCCTCCAGGGAGCCTTCCCTGATTTCCCAGTGCAACTGAAGTTCCCCTGTCGAGGGAGCCTGTGGCCCCCCTACTTCCCCAATCAGAGCACTTGCACCCCAGTGAGCCATTCACTATTACTTGTAGCTTCCTCAGAGAACCATGCATGCCAGAGGGCAGGGACAGGTCAGGGCTATCCAAGGATGTACTCGCAGCACCTCACAAGATGCCTGGGACAGAGTCTCAGTACATACTGCTGAAATAATAATTAAAAAAATAATCAAAACTGGGTCCTTTCTGCTCTGCCCCAACACCCCACAGGCAAGGATTGTCCTTGGTACAAGAGTAAAACCTCAGGCCTTTGCTTTATCATTTGACAAAAGCGTGCATTCTTCTCATGTCAGCTGGAAAGCTGAAGGTACCCTTCTTAGGGTTTGTCCTCACATGTACCCTTGATCCTGGCTGTCGCCCAGCGATGGCGGCGTCCCTGCTGAGACCCAGCTAACCTGCTAGTGTCCTGACATCTGCCTGGATCCTCGTGCCCCACACCCTGTGAGCCAATGGGCTCTAGTCAGGGCAAGGCCCCACGCGCCCTGCTCACAGCTGGGAGGGCAGGAGACTGCTTTCCTTCAGCTGTTGTTTCTACTCTGGCTCGTCTAGCTCCTGGGTGGAATGAGTGAGCGAGGGAGGGAAAGGGGAGGACCCGGCAGGCAGCAGGCTGGGGCCAGCACCCTCCGATTTGTGGTAGCTGTGGTTAAGCTGATGTCTCCAGAGAGACATGAAGGGGCCGTGAAGACTGCGGCCGGCCCTGCCCTCTCCTGCAGCACAGGGGCCCAGGAAGGGGCGGCCCCTAGCTGCAGGCTGCTCTTCTTTCTCCCTCTTTCTTTGAAGTTCAGCTCCAACTCCATTCAAGCAAAGGAGGGGGGTGGTGTAGGCAAAAGATTGTAAACGCAGGGACTCCGTTTCCATGCCTGCAGCTCTCCATGGGTGCTGGTCGCCCTGGCCTCAGGGTACAGATGCCTGCCATCCACCTAACAGATGTGTTTGCATTCCTACCATATGCCCATATTCCAGGCACCATTCCAGCTGCTGGAGGTAGAATAATAAGGAAAAAGTTCCTGTATTTCAGGGTCTTTCGTTTCAGAGGGTCACCGAGGAATATCTTTTAGAACAAGCCTCATTATAGAGCTATTTCCCCATCCAGAGGCCTCACTGAGAGAAGAACAAATCCTAGTCATGTCTAGACTCTCCAGGTGTCTGGTACAGAGCCTGACACTCACTAATGCTAAGCTGTACAGCCATCGACAACAGGCCCCCCAAGCGGGATTTGTCCCCAAATCCAGGAGCCCCTTTCCTTGGTGTGAAGGCCCTGGCAGTATCTACAGAAACGGAGTGGGGAGCAGAGGCAGCTGCATCTCATCTGGCCACACACACAAAACGTTGGCTTTACATTTCCAGCTGCTTTCAAAAGGAAATCCACCACGGGACTTTTTCCACTCCAGGGGGGAAAGGGGATGGGAAGTGCATTACGCAGTTTCTGGTATCAGATACAGGAAAATTAACATCACAGGCACAAGGAAAAGATCAAAGCCACCGATCAAAGATGTGGATCCGACAAGCACCACCACAGAGACACAGTACCAGCCCCCGGGGAAGAGTCACAGTGCGGGGAGAAGGTTTCCAAGACACGGGCCAGCTGGGAAACGCGTGGTTAACATGTACGAGTTTGCAGAGACCTGCGTCGGAAGCAAAAGGCTTGGTACATAATCCGGACTCAGTAAAACGTAGCTGATAGCATTATCATCTAGACTCCTGGCAGCTCAAGAGCTGTGCCCCTTACCCAGTGTGTACGTGGGGCCTGACACGCCTCGGTCCTCGCTGACGCCCAGGAAAGGAGAAACCACCTGCTTCACCAGCTCCTCCAGCTGCAAATAACCCTCGCTTGGGCCTGTGGGCTCATGGACGCTCTGGAAACAAGCATCCAAGAGAAGCAAAGGTCAGTCAAGGTCACCATGGATAGCTGGCCCTCCCACTGATAATGTTCAAGGCCGTTAATTCGGGAAGGCCAGAGCAAAGGAAACTGAGGCCTGAAGCCCGAGTCATTTGTCGTGGGTCACCGTGATCAGAACTGTGTATGGTGGCTGCCTCTCCTGTGGGCCTCGCTGATGCAGTGCAGGTGGGACTATCCAGCTCCAGGGTTGAAGTCTGATCGGTCCCAACCACAGTCACAATGACTGCTTCACGCTCAGCATGCAGTCTCTTTATACGAAGACTGTATATGTGTCCAAGCTCGGAGGCCTCCCAGCATCCCGAGGGAGGTGACATTCTCATCATCTCCCTTAGACAGATGAGGAAATTAAGACCCAGAGAGCTTAAGCAACTGGCCCAGGAAAACACAGCTGGCAAAAACTCGGGACTGGAACCCAGGCATTCTGGCTCCGAGCACATTTTACGGCCACTTGTGAGCATGCTAGAAAAGAAAGAACAGAATATGAAAAAGTCCAGAACAGCAGAAGAAAGGGAGAATCCTCCTGGAATGGGATGTCTGCTCAGCAACAAAATGAAGAGTCGGTTCAAAAGCCCAGCATGACCGGCATCCTCAGAGCCAAGCCCAGAACAAACAGCAACTAAAACAATGACCACAACAGTCAAAACCGGAAAGGAGCCAGGAAGTAACCAAAGTTTTCTAGAAAACCAGCCGACGCCTAGGGGACTCACTTTACCATGGAAAGGACTCCAAGCCATGCCCTTGGGTTGGGCGGCTTCAGGAAAGCCGAGACAGGGCTGTCCTGTCAAATTCTCAAAATGGAATAGATTTTAAATCACCTACACTTAAAAGTTGGATCTTTCCACTGTGCACTGGAGTTTTGGGGGGCTGAAAGGGAAGACGGTCGGGCAATGAAGCCAGAAGGGCCAATCCCACGTGGGGGCCCCTGGGTGAGATGGACATTCCTGAGGAAGCAGGCGGACTTGGCTCCTTGTCAGCTCCATCACACTGAGATGGGGTGGTTGGGGTGGTGGGGGAGAGGAGGTAGCCTAAGGAAACACAGGGGAGGCTGAGGAAGGGGCTGTGGTGCAGAAGACGTGCAGGTTGGGGCTGGGAAGGGGTCAGAAGGGAGGGGATGCAGAGAGAATGTGAGTGGCCTGCACGGCGCTTCGACCGAGGCTGCCTGGTGCTTGAAGATGGTGATGGGGAGAAGGCATGCTGGTTTTCCTTGGCCCCAGGCTCAAATCTGCTCAGCCCAAGCTAAAGCATCGGAAGAACTGGCTGCAGGGGGAAAGCTGAGGAGGTGCTCCTCTGAGGAAGAAGGGCACACCTCTGCCCAAAGGGAAGGGAATCCGCAGGCTGGAGAAGGGAGGGGAGAGCCTTGCTCACACCCCCCAGGACCCACCCCGGGGCCTCCAGAGTGGAACAGTTTCAGCCTCAACTGCCCTGATTGGGTTTCAGAGCCAATGGAATTTTTTTATTTTTTTCAATTTTTTTTCCTCCATGGTATTTTTTTTCTTCTGACTTCTCCCCTAAGCCTTCCCCCATTACAATTTGTAAGCACCAGGCTGAGTGGGAAGGTAGAAAAAGCAAGAGCTGAGGAACGGGTGACAAATCCAGATCTCTTACAAGTCAGTGTGTGACCCCAAGCTGGTTAGCCACCTCTCTGAACCGCCATCTCATCTGTGAAATGGGAACACAGGGACTGTTTCCCTGACCGACATCCCAGACACTCATCCTGACTGTACTTCCCTCTGCCAGTTTTGGAATCAGTCACCACCATGAGGATTGAGACCAGAGACTTGGGGTCCGTCCTACTTAGGCTCTTCCTAGCTGCTGCCATCATTCACTGAGCAAATGTTTAATTAACACCTACTATGTGCCAGAGACTGTGCTGGGTGCTAAACGCACAAGAGAGAGGAGAAAGCATACAAATCCGCCTTCACCCGAAGAGAGTTTGCGGGCCATTGTGGGCCTCTGTTCTGAGCAGAGGGAACGGGAACACAATGACCCTGCCAAAGCCGAGAGAGGCCAGTGTGGCCGGAGGACCAGCAGCGGGTCACTGAGTTGCAGGTGAGGCTCAGAGGTGGGAAGAGCCAGAAGCTGGGGTACAGACTGGAGCTGTTTTACTAAGATCACTGGGTTTGAAGCTGCCAATGGAGAGCAAATCGGGGTAGGGGCTAGGACGGAAGAAAGGAGAGTCTTCTGGGCAAGCAGTCAAGCAGTTTAATGTCCTTAGGGGCTTCAGGGGGACGATGACACCTTTCACGTAGGTGTCATCGTGAAAGGCTGTCAGGCCCAGGGCGCAGAATGTCGGAATGTGGTAGATGATTTTTTATTACCGTAGAGGCAGGCCTGTCTGGTCTACCATCCACAGGCGACAGACCTCACCTCAATTCCCCTTTAAAAACCAACCAAACAAACAAAACAACAACAAAAACGATGAAAAAGGAATTACCTCTCATCTCTAAAATATTATCAATGAAAACAGGAGGAGAGGAACCCAGCTTTCTTTTCTTGATCTCCCTCTCTGAATCCCCAAGAGCTCATTCTCTAGATTCCTTACTCGGGATCCAAGCTCGATTTTATGTTTCTCAGATACGAGCCACACACACACTTTTCTACCCCTTTCTTTCCCCTTCCCTGCCACAGAAATACTTGACCTGGCATTCCAGCCAATTACGCCCACTCTCATCCTATTAGGCAACTCTTCCTCTGCTCTGATTTCAGGAAAGTGGGAGAATGCCCAGAAGGGGGGCCTAACTAGAAAACAGGAAGGGAACAGCAGCTGTGGGAGGGAGAGACCAGGGCCCCAAGCTTGACATTCTCCCCCACTTGCCCCTCCCCCCCCGCTGAGAGGGCAGCCTGGGGTCACCATCAGCCTGATCAAGGACGGAAGGGTCTTCCCTGACAACCTGGTGACAAGCTCACAGCTGATACTATGGGATCTGAACTTGGAACAGAGGTGGGGGATGTGCAGTAGCCTCCTTATGTGAGTGTCCCTAGCCAACAAGCCCTGTTCCTTGGGAACTGTGTACCTACATCCACAGGACTGGGATTACTGAGGTCATGCTTACACTCTTTGATCCCATTCCAGGGCATAGCTGATTGGGCAGAAGGGAGTCATGTAGCCCAAGCTGGACCAATCAAGGTGCTCCCCTTGAGTGTACATAGTTCTGAATCTTACTGATCTTGCTGAGAGACTTCGGGCAAGCACACAAGCTTCCTGGGTTTCAGTTTCCTCACCTGCAAAATGGGATCAACAGTGCCCACCTCCTCATGTGGTCGCTTGGATTATGTGATTCAGAAAGCAACACACTTCAAGTCTTTGGTCCATGCCTGACAGGAACCAGTCAATGTTAGCTCATCTTCCTATCGTTGATTTAGAATCGGGATGAAGAGGTACTAGGCAACCGTTTGGGGTCATCCCTCGGTGGAAATACATGAGCTATGAGATGCCATGTTTGATTAGGTGCAAATCAAAGCGCTGAACATGATTCTGCAGAGAGAGATCAAGTCCAAGAGGGACCAGGCAAGGCCGAGAGAGGCAGCATCAGAGAGAACCAAAACAGACCAGATAAAAGTAGAGACCAATAAGTGGAGAAAGGCGGGTGGCTTTGTGGCCTAAAACGGTCTCCCTTCTGGATGCAGTCCTTTAGGAAGCCCATCTGCCCTGGGAACCTTCCAGAGAGTTCCTGGTCTGGCTTGAGCTAAGCTGCAGTGGATTATTGTTACTATAAATTGTGACTCCCTGAGAGAACAGGAGAGGAGAGAAGGGTTGTCCACTTCCCGAATGACAGGGCTGTGCTTCTCTCACGCTCCACTGGGATGCCAGGACTGAGCATGGCACTAGGGACCTGCAAGGACCTCAGTGGATGTACAGCAGATGAACAGATGAACTCAGGAACATACATGACTAAACTAAGCTAAGGTGCTCTGGTCATTTGGTCCCTTCCCCCTATTCCCACAGGCAATCTCCCTGTTTTCTCCCCTTGGCCTTGGGGTCATGCCTCTACTGTGGCCTCACCTGCAGGATGAGCAACATCTGGACAATGGATGAGGGCAGCTGGGATGGGGCCGGCAGCAGGAAGTCACCCAGCTTCACCTTCAGCAGGACCAGGTCCCGGAAGCCCAGCAATGAAATCTGGCGGATGGTGAGCTCCTGGCCCTGGAGGACAGAAGAGGCAGGGTTGAGAGGCATGAGTTCACTGGATCTGCCACAAGCACATAGGGTTCAGAGCACCTAGGACGGGACAGGATGAGGAGTCTTCGAGGCCTGGGGTGGGGGTAGGGGGCTGTCAAAGAGTCAAAGACTTGGCCCCTATCTTTGAGAATGAAAGCTTCATTTAAAATAAGGCGTGACTCAACCTGCCTCAATGCACCAAAGATGATACAAGACTTATATAATGGGGGCCAGGCTGTCACGAGGGCCATGAGTGGTCAGGAAAAGGAAGAGAGAGGAAGATGGGGAGAAACAGGAGAAAAGATCAACACCACCGCCCCACATTCAAGGCTGCTTCCTCAACTTCATCCGTTAAACATTTGAGCACCTACCACATGCCGGGCAAAGGAGGAAAAATGTGGGACCTGTTAGACTCTTATATAAACGCAAGCAACTTAGGAAGGAAAATAACAGGGAAAGTAGAAGGAAAGTAAATCGTTCAACCATGTAGGGTAGGGACACGGAAAAGAATAACCAATCATCTTAAGAGCTGACACTCAT
Source organism: Cynopterus sphinx (assembly GCA_030015415.1). NCBI lineage: Eukaryota > Metazoa > Chordata > Mammalia > Chiroptera > Pteropodidae > Cynopterus > Cynopterus sphinx. The sequence goes on from CM057383.1 coordinate 124,629,721, forward strand.
TAAGCTGACTATGTGCCACGCATGATCTTAAACACTCTTGACGTAAGTAACACATTTAATCCTCACATAAAATCCACTTCGCAGGTGAAAACCCAGAAGCCCAGGGTGACAGTATTTTACCCAAGGTAGAGCTGGATTGCAAACTTAAACTATTTGATTTTCGAGCTCCCGAAGTTCCCCAAAACAGAAAGGGAAAGAAGGGCCATTTCCCAGACCTTCCTTTGCACATGCCAACAATGGGTTGCTCTTGGCAGCGTCAAAGATACCATTAGGGAATACCCTACCAAATAGGACTCAGTTTCCCATTCTTCAAGGCTATCAAGATTTACAGAAGTCTTGCATTTCCTATAACTCCTTAGAAATAAGGGCTAGAATGGCTTGGCCATCTCTGCATCCTCCCCACACCCTCCAGTCCCAAGAGGCACACGCAGTACCACCCACACCTTTTGGGCTCAGTTCAACCCCCTCCCTTGAACATAGGGGGGCTCAAAACCACATCTTTCCAACGAGGAAGTAGGCCTCATATAGACACTTAAACACATGAGGAGCTGTGAGATGGATCAAGCCGGAATAACAGACACCCCAAGGGGTGTTACTACCAGTAGGGAGAACCCCTAAGTCAGCGGTTCTCAGTGTGAGGTGTCTGGACCAGCAGCGGCAGCAGCACTTGGGAAATTGGGGTGGGGTGGACAGGTGTGATAACAGTTATTGTCAGATTTTATAGTGTTTCAAGGGAAGCAAGGCGCACCATCCTCAGACCTGCGTGGACTTATGCCTGGATTAGAGCCTAAGAGGGCCCCTCTTGTCCCTCCAATGACTGTCCCACCCAGATCCCTACTCCTCATTCTAACCCCATCTAGGTACCCACACCTGGGAATTCCCTGCTTAAATGGTCTTACTAGAGACCCGGGACTACACACCCCCTCCAGCAGGGTTGCCAAATAAAACACAAGATAGCCAGTTAAATTTAAATCATTTTAAAGTTTATGTCCCAAATACTGCATTATTCATGTTTATCTGAAATCCAAATTTAACTCAGCATCCTGTATTTTCATTTGCTAAATCTGGCATCCCTACCTCCCAGGCCTGTCTTCTTGAGACACACTGCTGGCTGAGGAATGACTATAATAGGGCAGGGAGAAGCCAGTGGGCACAGGGGCTGAACTGTCCACGTACATGCTATCACTCCTCTCGCAGGGATGCAGGATGGAGCTGAGGATGGGACAAAAAGAGCAGTGGGCCACAGGCCAGAGGCTTCTACTAGAAATGTCAGGGGCAGGCCTGCAATGGAAAATGAACTCTGTAGGCATCACCTCCCAATTTTCAAATCTTTGACATACATTTAAAAGAATTCTGAATTCTGTTAAAATACCATTCAGAGTAAACAAAGTACCTTCATACAAGGGAATTCCTACTGTTGCTAATGGCTCTTACTGCTGTGCCCCACGCCCACACTTTAACAAAGCCCGATTAGATACAGGCCTTAACCCCAGATGGAGCCATGGGACAGGGAGCACACGGCAGCACAGGTGTGTGATAGGCACACACGGTTTGGAGAGAAAGGCCTCCTGGTCAACCTGCCACAGGGGGTGCCCATTCTGATCTGGTGCTGACCGGTCCTGCAGGCAGGTAGAAGGAAATCAATACAAGTGGTAGAATGAGTTGAAGCCACGGACACAAAAGAGATGCTGCTCACCTTTTAGTCTAAATTCCTCATTTTGCAGGAGATGAATGGGAGCTATACTCAGAGAAGCGAGATGAGTTTGTCCAACCCCAAATACGGATTCCAAGTCCAGTGTTCTTTCTGCTACACTGTCTTCGAGAATCCCTTATGGAAGGCAAGGAACATTTTTCCTATTTTTTCTTTCCCATAATCTTGGAGCAACAGGAAACTTACTTAAAAACTGTGCTTCAACGAAAGGTGGAGGGGGAAGAAAAGGAAAAGAAAGAGGTCTCCTTCCCCGTCTTCTCTACTTCCAAAAAGTAAGAAGCAAACCACTCCGAGAACATACAGACACGCTCTAGACCAAGAGTGTGATGAAGGCCTACGAATTGTTACTTATGTGAGGCCTCTTCTTTGCTTGAGATTAGATGCTAAATGTAGAACCAGAGAGCCCCGCAAAGATCTCCAAAGTCCTTAGTCAACTCAGGCACCCAACCTCCTGGTTCTCCCCCATTCATCAGGAGGCCCCAGGTGGCACCGGCCGAGGGGTAAGACAGATTGCTGAGGCTGGCAGAAGGCCATTCCAGTGAGACTGACCTGAACTGGATAAAATATTGCCTGCAGGGTGGGGAGAGTCTCAGTGAAGAAGTGGTCCCAGACTTCAGCCAGGACCTCAATGCGATTTTCACCTACACGAGGGCGAGAAGATGGGAGGGGAGAAAGAAAGAAAAGAACTTGTCAATACTTGCAGGAAAGGCCAGAAGACAGTTTCATATCAAATGAATCACGGGGAGAGGGGGAAGAGAAGAGAGGTGCAGGTGAAAGAAGCTCAATAGCTACATTTGTTTGCTCTGGAAGCTGTTACTGCAGTAAATATGGAATTGGATGTGAAGACTCAGCTGAAAATATGCCTGCTATCCCCCAATCCCGAAAAGCTGGATTTTGAAAATCGCAGAATAATTGCTATCGTCACGAGAATGGCTACAGCCACTGTGCTACACTACCTATCTGTAAGACATCTCATGAGCAGACTGTCACCCCAGTCTACAGGCTCAGAGAGGCCGAGTATCTGGCTCAAAGTCACACAGCTAGGAGTCAGAGCTGGGATTCCAGAACCTACGCTCTTGACCAACGTAATCCAGGAAGATCATGTGCACAGTTACACATTGGTTTCGGGTTTTTCTTTTTGTTTTTTGTTTTTTTAAATCATTAAGACACTCGCTTTTTATTCTGAATTTGAGCTGTCAGTTGAGGGAGGTGGAAAGAGAGTCTGGAAACTTGTCACCTCTACCCACTTCTTTATAGTAACAGCGAGGGCAGCCTTCTCTGACATGGGACCTGCAAAACGCAGGACCCATCTCCCAATGTGGTGCTGAGGATCAGGCACCTCTAGGACCAGGAGCCATGGCTAAGCGTCACCCTCGGGCTAGATGTGCAGGGGCCACCCAATGTCCCCGGAAGGCTGTGTGCGGGACTCTGCTGCGGCGAGAGAAGCAGGCGCCGGCAGAGAGGGGCCTGCACGGTGGCTCCTGTTTAATGACCTAGATAAGAGAGCTGATCGGGCGCTGTGCTCATCTGAGGCAGAGAAACTGGGTCAGCATAGATCAGACACTGAGAAACGCGTCTGGCAGAACAGTGTCGGTTCCGCTGAATGGACACAGAAAGATTCAGTTAGCATCTTCTGTTAATTTAATGGACAATAAAAGCTGTGGCTGGGAGAGAGAACAGAGCAAGGGCAAGCCTAGCAGCTAGCAGGGCCAAAGACATGCCGATTTTGACAGATCAGAGGAAACTACACTGGGGAAGAGGGGAAACCCATAGCACCCTCTACTTTCCCCCATAAAACGCTAATTGCATTTTGTTGGAATTGCTTGTTTTACTTCTCTGTCTCCACTAGAACAGCAGTGAGTGCATGAACCCTGTCTGTCCTGCTCCTCATTACCTCTCTGGTGCTTAGCAGGGTGCCAGACACATGGCTGAATAAATTTTTAGAGATATCCGAGTGAATGAATGGCAAGTACCAAGCGTCTAGGTGTTTGCAGATGCTACAGCTGGTGAGTGGAAGGCAGTTACCATTTAATGCAAATACGGGACAGGACGGAGCAGGACTTAACAGTTAGTTCTAACACTCTCCTTTGTCGAGATAATGAAAACCTCCATCATGTGGGCAAACTGGCCGGCGAGAGTCTGTTTCCTTCTATGTCTTCATCTTATGCTGTGTTCCCCGCGGCCTTTGGGACCTCATCACGTGAATTTTATTTCAGTCCCTCACACTCACCATGCTTATCCATGCCACAGGGCCTTTTCATGTGCTCGTCCCTTTGCCCACACTGTAATTTGCCTCCCCTCTTGGCCTACCTAAACCTGTTTTTCGTTCTAGTTTCAGCTCCAGCTTCAGTTCCCCAGGAAAGTCTCCCCATTGCTCAAATCCTCCCACTATGGATGGTATTCTTAGTATGTGTCCTGTTTGCAGTTTTATATTGGGTGATGATTTGATTGATATCTGTCTCCACTACCAGGTTTCAGGCTCCACAAGGGCCTTTACTTCTATGGTGGTTTTGTTCACCACTGTGTCCCCAGCACCTAACGAAGTACCTGATATATAGTAGATGATAAATGTTTGAATGAATCATTCACCATCCTGTTTTCAAACGTAGGCTATGCTAGTTCACTGCAGGGAGGAACTGGGAGAGTCAAAAGGACCATCTGAAATGTTAGGTTGTCCTGAGACCTCAAACTAAGGTGAACCCCGACACTTGGATAATGCACCTCAAAGGAGAAAAGGCTATTCCAGCTCCTTTGTTGTTGGACCTTAGCCTAAACCTTCCATTACAAAGATAAGCAGAGGCCCTCTGGGCCTGAAGGAAGGGAAGGAGAATCCTGCAGGGCAGTGCTGGTGCCTATGCACTCCCCTTCACTACTAAGATAGAAAGATCATTGGCACATGAGGTAATTCTTCAACCCAGCAGCAGGAAGGCGCCTCTCCTGGGAACTGAGGTCTAATTGCTGGCTGCAAACTTCAGAGAGTGATGGAGGTTTTGGAACACGTTCAGAGAAGAACATCAGACAGACACAGGCTAACAAAACAGGGTAACCCCAGGGAAGAAAGAGTTAAAGGAAGGAGGTGACTTCACCTCCAGAAGCAGCCCACAAGTCAAACGTGAAACTCCCTGCAAAGATGGAGGAGGTTTGGATGAAAGATGACTGTCTTATAAAACTCTCCGCTAATGTGCCATGAGTGTTTAGATCACTAGAAGTATATGGAATAGGTACGAGAAACTTCTTTAAAGTCAAGGTCACTAAAGCTATAGAAAAGATGACTGAGAGTCACATGGCACATCCCACAAAAGAGTGACACATGGATATGAGCTGCCTCTGCCTTTTCTGCAGCCGTAAAAGTGAGAGGGGGAGGGGTAAGGTATATCATGTATAGCAGCAAACAAGTCAATAAAGTTTGTTCGGCGAGAGGATGGATCGTATCAACTGCTTCCAAACTAGATTTTATAGAAAGAGAATGCTTTTATCCAAACGAATTCCTTCTTGGAGCTGGAACACACAAAATAAAGTACTAATGTTCTGGCTGAAGACGTGAAAGACCCTTATAGGTTCCCTACCTACATGCCCCTCCACTGTGCACAAAGGGCCCTGACACCCATGCCTCAGAACTAGAGGGACCAGAGAGGATATCTAGCCCATGTGCTCCAGCCACATTTGGGGACCGAGGCACAGAATCTTGGATGACCCCTATTTACCCATCTAACTCTATTTCTGAGTTTTCACTCTGAATGTATATCTATGTTGTGTGTCACTTGGGTGAGAGACACTCTCAACTTTCCTTTTTAAGGGCATTCAAATCTCTGGTTTTTGCTCAGTATCTTTTTCATAAAGCTTATTTTTTTTTCCACATTTCCAGGAACATGTAATAATTGTCTAGATGACTTACAGACAAATCACGTAGCCAGAGACCAAGTTTCTTTTTCTTTCCTTTCCTAGGCCACTACCTTCTAAATCTGTGTACTAGCCTGCCACCAAAATGCAAAAGGGCCACTTAGTCCTCCTCACCAAAGAAAGTTACTTACAAATAAGGCCTTGGGTTAGTGGACACTGATAGGGTTGGAAAGTCTTAGCATAGATATATTCCCAGAAAACAAGACTACAGGCTCAGTCAGCTCTCAAGTAGAGGTTAATTTCTAACCTGTATTCTCCCAAAGGTTTGGTGAGCACTGACTGTGTGCCGCTGACCTTTCCAGGGTCATTTTCTCATTTTTCTTCTGACTTTGTCTTTCTAGAAGCCACTTTACTAGACGCCAGTCTCTTTCCCAGGGAATGAAGTTAAAAAGGAATGACCTAATGCCTGTTAAGTCTCAGTCTAGAAGTAAGTTTGACTTACAGATAGAGGTCTCTAGGCTAGAGTACAAAAAAGTAAAGACAGAACAGGTTGCATACCTACTACGTGCTGGGTATGGTGCTATGTCACTTAAACACTTTATCCTCCCTATAATCCCTACCCCCATTGTATTATTTTAAAGATGATAAAAACCAAGACTCAGAGAAACTAGAAACTTGACCAAAGTCACTGAAGAAGTTAGGCGGCAGCTAAGATCAGGATCCACTTGGATGGGAGCCGACAATAACCCGCAACAGACTCATGGGGTTGGCTGATTCTGGCCTCTGGTCTCATTTCCATCTCCACTCATTGCCTTTTTATCTTGTTGTATGGGCCCTAAAATCTTTTAAAGCCAGGAAATTTTCCTTTGCCTATCAAATTATATACCCTTAAGTGGGTGTCTGCTTAGCCTAATATTTCCCAAATGCACAGGCCTCCTGCCATGTGTAACCACAAGAAGATGACAGAGGCCAGTAGGAAATAGCTTGGATCAGAACAAACTAGAGGAAACACCATGGCAGGATCTGCAGCATAATTTATCCCTATGAAAGAGACCACCAGCACATCTCCCATGGGGGGAAAAAAAAAAAGAAAGAAAAAACCTTTAATGAGGTCACCAAGAAGAACACCCCAATTCCACTTCATTTTTCAAAACATAGTTCTAACTTGCAAGGCCGGGAACGGGCTACTCAAATCGAAATGCTGCCGCCTAGCTGGGGAAGAAACGGACGGGGTGCATCAGCCACTTGGAGCCTCTTGGAGCCTGCCACTTTTGGACAGAAGCACTTCAGCTGCCCAAACATCAAAGGCTGAGTCACAGGGACCCCGTTCTGTGAGGGCAGCCTTGTACTTGCCTTCACACAGCTTAATCTTCTCCTCCACAAACAGCAGTCCTTTTGCAAGAAGCTGGTTCTGCCAAAAGAGAACAAAAAAACACACAAGAGTTGGGCCACTTTGCAGCGTGACAACCCTCTTCCACTTCCAGCGGGAGAGAGCACAGAGTTCTGGGCACTCACGTGCTTGTCACGCCTCCAAGTGTAAGAGCATGTTTGTCCTCCTGGAAGGCCAGCCTCAGGAGAAGACAGTGAGACATCCCATAGGAAACGAGTGAGACAAGAGCCAAACCCAGCACTCACCCCCGTCCCATCAACCATGGAAGGGGCATGCCACAGGTCTGGCTGAATTCTGTGATGGACACTGACACCTGGTTTCCTTCAAGCCCTTAATCTAAACTCAGAAGTGGATGCGCTGAGGAGATGGGGAATTATACAGAAATAATAGATTTTTTTTTTTTAAAAAAAGATCAATTTAGGGTTCCTCGCACTGGCATGTAAGAGATTGCATGCAAAACCTTAAGCAGTGGTGAGCGTGTGTCTGACAGTGGGCCTGTGCACAGGAAAGTTGTGGGAACGGTAAGAGTAAGTTCCTCTGAAACTGCAACTCACGATTGTTAAGCATTCTGTGTATATCCGAGGGTTTATATCCTTCATCTCATTTAATCCCCAAACTCCCAATAATCCTATCAGGTCGATGCCATTCCCCTTACTTTAGTGATGCTCAGTGAAGAGTTTTGCTCACAGGAGACAGAGCAGGTCTTTGCGACTCCAGAAGCCTTGTTCTTTCCATACTCCTTTGCTGCCTTCTGACAAGACTTCCCACCCAGACCCCTTCCTTCCCTCAAAAGGCTACATCTGGTCCCATAAGGCGCAGAGCAGCCTTTTTGTGAGTCACAGAAGCTCAGAGAGCACGAGTGGGCTGGTGCCTCTTCACTCACCTCACACGGTTAAATTATCAAAGGCCTATGCTTATGGGGTAGGGAGGCTAAATGTGATATACATCCTACAAAAGTATTCTATGCATTTCTTAGTCTTCTCCTTTATAAAACCCTAAAACCCTGTACCACAGAGATGAACAGAGAGAGCATGCATGGTAGAGTGGAAAAGTCTAGGTCTTAGACAGGGGAGAGGGATTCAAGTCCCAGTTCAGCCACATTCTAGCTGTGTGATCTTGAACCTAATTTCCCTGAATCTTGAGTTCCTATTCTGTAAAATGGCATCATACCAGCAATATCACAAAGTTCTTAAAGGGATGAGTCATTATAACCGCCCACAGTATTTTATGTCCTCGGTGATCAGTGGTAGTGGGTACTGATGAGAATAGCTACTCCCTTTGCCTGTCTTCATAAAAGGAGTGGGAGGGAGAACCTGTAATGAATGGGCCTACATCAAAAAAAAATTAAAATATTTCATCAAAGGCACTGTCACATTTCTGTGACTAATACACATAAAGCAAATGTCATAGGTCCCACTAAAATTCACAAGATATGATCTACTTTTAAATAGTGGTCATTGTTTAGTTTCATGATGGCAGATGGAACCTCAAATCGGAGTGAGAATGACATCTCACAGGAGCACACTGACTTGGTTAAAGAAAAAAAAATCAATTCCTTTTACAAAGAATTATGGAATGGACAAGTAATTAAGGTGGAACCCTGTGTATTGTACCATCTGGCCAAGCAAATGAATTTCAGCAGCTTCTGGCTCAGAAAGCAAGAAAACACCACAGCACCCAATTTAGACTATCGAAACCAAGACGTCGAGAGTTCCGAAATCTGTTGACATTTTCTTCATTTGACAAAAATCACTTTGTAGGTATCTTAAGGCGTAAGCTTTAAAAAATAGGCCTAGGCTCTCCTTCCTTCTCCTTTCTAGTTCTTCCCACTTTAAGAAAACATTTGGGGGAAAAAAATTTTTTCAAAGTAAAGGAGATATTTGTGTATTATGGAGAAATAAAAAAGAAAACATTCTTTTTCAAGCTCTCACGATACATGGCATCAAAATTCTACAGCTTGGACCAAAGTAAGAGTAATGAAAATGTGGGGTTAAAAGGGGCCTTAATGATCATCTAGTCCTTCTCCCCTCTTCCCAGTCCTGTAGTCAAAACTAAATGGCCACTCACAGTTTTGATGATACTTGGGTGGACCCATTTCTCCAGGGAGCTACAGCACCTTTCAAAAGCATCTTGAAAATTCCTAAGGATTTTGTAGATTTTGTTCTTATTTTACAGGTGAATAAACTATGGCTAGAAGTGGGGTCTCTGTCTCTAATTGATGGAGCACATGCTGTTAGAGAAGGATATTTTGGGTCAGATTAGCCCACAGCCCCACCATCTACCCAATGGAGCTGTGCCCCGTCTTGTATGCTCAAACCCTTGACTATGACCTGCCTTTCCCCTCTTAGCTGATTGGCCTGGTTCCTGTCTGCTACCCGACCTGGTTCTCGAACAGAGCCAATAATCTTCCCCCCTAGGAATCTACAGTCACTATGTCCCAAAAGGTCCCACATTCCCAAGGGTCCTGCACGTGGGGTTTAATGCTCTGCAGCTGCCATCTCCACTTCTTAGTACTACTTCTGACTGTGTGTTTTGAAAGTAAAGTCTAATGGGGCAAGAGAACATGTACTGGGGGCTTGGGGCCTCAGTTTACTTGTGGGCATGCCTCCCACCACCTCCCCAGGAGGGTTTTCAGGTCCCTGCTCCACACTCCCTGATGCCTGGCTCTGTGGGGTCTCCCCCACCTTGGCCTACTACTGCAGTCATCTGAATCCCAGGTTGTGTCAGTAGGGGTCCGGGTACTAGTGCGGGGTGGGGGAGGAGTTTGGGCTTGAACCCTGAGCATTCTGGGGAAGGGTGTGGTGCAGCCCTCCCCACCCTGAACTGAGAGTGCCCTGGTGCATGTGCTGGTCACTCAGTGGGGGACTCTCGACCACCCAATCTATGCACCCAGAGTGTGGAGATTACACTCTCCTGGGGGTTTCCCATTCACCGTGGGGGGTGGTGGCAGGCCCATGGGAAGGGGCCACGTTTTCATTTTGCACTGGGCCCTGCAAAGTATGAAGCCTGCCTGCTGGTCACTACACCTAAGGACATACCAGCTGGGCATCTGGGGCACTTAAGGCTGCTGAGACCTAAAGGAAAGAAAGAAGAAAGAAAACCAGCCTTGGCTCAAGCACCTATTTTGCATTGTCTTTCTAAGCATCTATTCTCTCCGGACCTCACCTCACAGTACCCCGGCCCAACGAATGCTTGACTCTGGAAGGTGCTGGGCAATATCTGCTGTGGGGCAGAGGGGACAGAGGCTATATTCTAACAGAGCTGGAGAAGAAATGACTTTTCTCTTGTCCCACTTCCTGCCCGATGGTATCAACTCCACCATCTCCCCAACCCGAAGGCTTCAAGCCAAAAAACAGTTACGTTAAGCAGCAGCCACCTAGAAAGTGATTTGGGACTTGGACCTGACCCGTTGTTACTTAAGGCACCCCCCACCCCATAAATGAACTTAGACATGGAATACACAGCACTTTTATGAAGTGGCAGAGGAGCACGGAAATGAAAAACATCTGTCACATCTACTTTTTCTAAGACATCGAAAAGTGGGCTGCCAACAGAAAAATGAGGTTCAGCTAGGAAAAAATGCAAAAAACAAGGATGTCTGGGGAAGGCATCCAAAACCACCCAGTCTTCAGTGGCCTGGAAAAACCCAGTTCTTCCTGGGTAATCACAGAGGGTGGGCAGGAGGAGGCAGGGGAGGACAGCAGGGAGGGTATGTGGTTGTAGGGTGAGGGCTTGTCAACAGCACAAGCCTCTTATCAAGCAGGCACCTCCTCAACCCAGCCACAGGGGCTCAGGGGGACAGGGAACCAACAAGCTAGGCAGCAGAGAGAGATGCCACCTACCCCCCAAAAGGAAGAACCTTCCACACGGTAGGCATTCTGTAATGCTAAGCTGCTAGCCTCCTGTCGCTTCCAATGCTTTAGCCCTGCTGATGATAACGATAATAAGAATGACAGGAGGCTTATTTGTTTCTACTCTTTGTCAGCCACCAAATTATACCCTGTTCATGCATTATCTCATTTTACATTTGCCACAATCCTATCCCCTTTTTACAAATGAAAAAACCGATGCTCAGAGAAGGAACAAGCACATGTGAGACCAGAATTTGCACCCACATTGGCCTGACTCCAAAGCCATGTCTTTCCCTCAGGATAATCCTATGGTTTAATTTAGTAATAATAATAATAATAGTAATAATAATACTAAATAAAATACCACCGTACGAACAGCTATCACTTGTTGACTGCTTACTATGTATCCAGCACTTTGCATATGTTATCTAATCTAGTAACCACGTCAATTTTCTGAAGGAGGTACTAGGATTATACCTAGATTACTAAGAAAACAGGCCCAGAAAGGTTAAGGACCAGGCCTGCCGTCACACAGCCAGTAAGTGTTCTAACAACAATTGGAATCCAGACCTGCCCAGAAGGGCTGGTGCTTTTAGCCAGCGTGCTCTCCTACCTTGTCAGTTGGAGAGGTTTCTTAGGCCCTCGCCCACTGGGGAAAGTGGATGAGATCCATTCTAGTCGCAGCCGGCTTGGCAATCTCAGGCCGTAGAACTGGGTTCTACCACCGAGCTTCCATTCAGCTGCGTCTTTTCTGCTGCCCAATCTAGCTACCGGCTTCCCAACTTGCACCTCTCCAAAAGTACTTTTCCAGGGCCTTCCTCTCCACTATCCACAGTCAGCATCTGATGAGGTAAATACTTTGCTCATAGGCAGATTCTGTTCCCAAATGAGACATTCTTTTCTGCCCCAGAGGGGTACAGCAGCATGTCTTCCTGCCCACCAAGGACTGGTATGAACCTACAACGCCAGGCAATTGTCTCCAGGGAAATCAGTGTCTACAAAGGTTCCTGTTGTTGGCCCCGAGCCAGTGATGAAAATCACGGGCCACCTCCATCTTTTTTCCCCTCTGTGACTTTGAAAGTACAATCATCATTTCTAAGAACGTCTGCATTTCCTGTGAACTTGGATGCCTTCCTGGATGAGCAACAGAAAGTCTTATAAACACAACTCACCCCCAGGCCCAGAGAGTCCCTAATAAACCGGTCCTGGTGTATGTGTGGGGGTGTGATGAGACCAGAGAGAAATCCCCAGATGGAGAGTGAAGAAGACTGGAAACTGGGTACGAATGCTAATTCTTCAGTTAGCACCATCTCAGTCATAATTCAACGGTGGACCTCAGCTTTTTAAAAGTTACTTTACAAGGTACCAAGAAAATGGTCCATGCCTCTTGCTGGACTCCCTCCCCCTCACTCTGCCTTCAAAAAAAGAAAAACACCGAATCTCTCTCCTCTAGGGGTTTTCAGGGGGTATCTTAAGGGCATTTTAATGTTTAAAGTAGAATCCAAAAATTTTCCTTCTGTGGCCAGATGGCCAGGGTTTGATCTTTGTTCTATCTTTTACCAGCAATATGATCTTGGACAGCCTCTCTTCTCCGAGCTTCAGTTACTGTATCTGCAGAAATGGTATTAAGAAGACCTTTCCCACGGGCTGTTAGGAGGAATAAATGACTTAGCACAGGAAAAATGCTCGGAGCGACTCTCTGACTTGAGTGTGCCTCAGAACCATGGAGGACTTGATGAAACAAACTGCTAGGCCCCAAGCCCACAGTTTCTGATTCGGTTAGTCTGAAGTGGGGTCTGAGAGTCTGCTTTGCTGACATGTTTCTGGGTAATGCTGAAGATGCTCGTTCGGGGACCACGCTTTGAAAGCCTCTGGCCGAGAACAATGCCTGGCACATAAATGCTCCAAGGTGTTAGTCACTGTCCCTGCTTATCTTTATTTTGGTCCTCCTTACAGCTCTTAAACCACCTCAGAAAAAGCTGTCCTGTTGCTTTTTGTGTCTAACAAATATTTCTCAGCGCTCCCCACTCAATCTTCACTTCTCTGAGCTGCTGCATGTTTACATTTATCTGAATACCACGTTTCAAGCATCTACCCTACCTTCCATCGCTCCCCCGCAGGGGCCGTGAACCTGGCTCCTGGATTCCTTGCCTTGTCTATAGGAAGTCACCCAATTCCATACATAATGGGTTCCTGAAAACACGTACTCATGTGGAACAACATGCTTCCAGGATATAAGGAGGTGTTCTGTTCCCATAACGCTGAGAACGATTATAAAATCCCTAATTAACCTCATCTTTGGGTGATGTATGCTCAGCATTTTGTACCTACATGTTCCCTCTTTAACAACTGGATGTGCAATAACCTCAGTCCAATGAGGCTAAAGATTTGCCATTTCGGCACGCCTATGGATTTTCATCTTTGTCTCAATTACATTAAGCCTTATGGTTATCAATTTCAAGATTCGCTTCTCCGTTTATCTTCATAAAATCTGAGGAGAGTACAATAAAATATTCAAATAACTATTTAAAATTGCCAGGGAGATTCAGTGTGGCAAAGCCGCTGGAAGGTAACCACGTGGCTGGCGGGCAGCCCCACAGACCGGAGCCTGAAAAATCCAGGGGTCCTGCTCGCAGCCCCCAGACAAGCCCCACCCTGGGCCCTCCCCTCACAAGGACCAAGAGGTGCTTCTAGGCCACCACGATGTTTACAAAGGCCACAATGCCTTGCTTTTGACTACTGGCCAAATCCAAAATACAACTTCCAAACGACCTTCCCCCCAAAGTCCATCATCCTTTATCCTCTTTCTTGTCTTTTCCCAGCCTCACTTGTTCAAAGCCCCTTTGTAAACTGCCCCAATTTTATTCTCAAAGCAGAGTATATGTGGATTGCCCCTTGCTACCTTCTGTCCACCGAATTATCCCTTTTCCCATTGCGGGGATTCTACTTGCTTTAGAAGCCTTCCCGGGATGATCAAAGTAGAGCAGGACACTTTCTCCCCTATTTCATTTGGATTTGGAAAGTGCAAAAAAAATTTCCGCCACTCTTTATCCTCTCTGTACCCAACTTCCTCTGGATTCTTACAAGTCTCATCTTTGTCCCTATGAAATAGATGTATTCTGGGCTTGTTTCTGCCATCCATTCAGCTAACACTACGCTGTGTGTTACCTGTCTGGGTGCATCTGTATCTCTGCACCATCTTTAATTTCAAACTCCATGGTGACCAGGACACTTTCACGGGTCTCCTCCTTTGGCTTTCTGCCATATGTCATAACCATAATGAATCTTCTCTGATAACGATGAGCTAAGGGGATACTGACCTCCTGGGACTCTCAAAGATATGAACAGCTAATGGAAGTATTTATATCAAACACTACTAGGCCATCCATGACCTACTGGCAATCATGGTGACTGATCTTCCCTTTTTCTAAGTGCTAGCTTGTTCAGAACCATTGACTAGAGACCGAGCTTCTGTATCAAGCAAAACTCTAGCTCCAACCAAAAGGAATTTAACTTTATGGGCTCAGAAAAAATTTTTTTAACAAACAATGCAGCCAGCAGATGCAGAAGGACAGAAAGTGCAACCCCTCCTATGCCCAGGCTGGGAACCACCAAGATAGTTAATTAGGCGACAGAAAAAATGCAGAGCATTTCATATCATGTTTCCAAAGTTATAAGGAACCAATTATCCCTCAGAGCTGTCCGCCAGGATAATAGAGTTCCTCTTAGAAACCCCAATTTTCCTTCCGGGCACAATTCAAAACAGACAGAGGGAAAAGAAAAATCAGTGCTGGAAATGTCAAAGATTTTTCTGGCCAGTGTCTTACAGAAACCTCTCTGTGTTTCTCTGGATCAAAAGGCCTGTCTCCTCTGTGTGCACACAGGAGATAAGCACTGTTTCACCTGCTCTCCCCCTGCCCTCGCCTCAGGGCATTTCCATCATTCTTCAATGAAGATATTCTTCCTGTGAGTCTTTCTTTAAAGCTGCAAAAAGAATGTGTTCGCCTTCAAAAGCAGGCACAGAGATGGCTTTACAAATGCTGGGTGGTATCGGGTTGGGGGTCTGGGAGGAGACAGACCTCGTTGCTGAATGCAGGTGGCTGGAGGCCACCGTCTGACCCTCTCCCTCATTTGAGAGGCCCAGTGCCAGGCGGTCCATTCATGACCTTGTCTCACAACCATGTCCACCGCTTCGGGGTCTTACCTGTCCACCCTGAGTTCTTTTCCTCACTTGTCCCCAACTGTCTTCCCTCTTCCCTGCAGGAGGAATGGACTTTTTGGAAACCATCGACTTTCCCTCTTGAAACTACATCTGGTAGTTGAATGAGAAGGCTGGTTTTGATAAGCCTTCCCTCCTGGATTTCCTGTTCGTGTGGATAGCTTTTTGTTTTTTTGTTTTTTTCTCCACACAGCTTTGGAACCAGCCCATTTTCAAATAACGCCTACCTAGCATGGGGCTTTCCAAATCTGAGTTTCTCTTCAACTACCTTCACAATGTGGCCATAGGCAAGGCCACCTACACTATTATTCTTTGCATACTATTTTGTCTTAAATCGATCTACTTTTTTGGAACATTAATATTTAAAAATGAAACTATAGCAACATCATTTGCCATAAATAAAATGCGCCTCAATGATCAACTCGATGCAGATGAAAAGGTGTTATGAAATCCTAATTAGACGGTGTTCCCAACTGGAGACACTGAGTTTGAGGCCTGCTCTCTGCCTAGTCTTGCAGAAGTGTGAAGGACAGTGGCACAAACCGAGACTCTCCCTGGCACACGCAGAAGCACGAAAGGAAAATAAGGAAACACTTTCTAACCACGAGGTTTAACTTTGGGTGGTGAACACACAATGCAATAAACATAAGATGCATTATTGAATTACTTGAAACCTATATATTTTTATTAGCCAATGTCACCCCAATACATTTAGTTAAAAAAAGAATTACCACAAGGGCTGTTTTCATCATGTACCACCTAAAATTTCTCACATATCTGTGGTGGACAACCCCTCCTTCACCCCGAGGAAGGTTTATTGGATATCTATTATGTATCAGGTACTTTCTAAGGACTAAAGAACCACACATATTTTTTAAAGGCTTTGCACCAACATAAAACCTTCATTTAAATAATCTAGGACAGCCTTCTCTCCAGTCTAGCACCTTAAGCTAAGAAAAAACCCAAGTCTGAAATATCTGTGAAAACCAGTTCCCAACCCACACCCTCAGAGACTCAATATTCACCAGCAGTTTCTCTGATTAAGCTCTCAGTAGAAAAAGGCATGTAGTTATTAGTTAGTAAGTGTCTGGCATACTTTGCAAGCAGCATTAACCACCCCAAAAACCTCAGGGCCTCTCAGGTAAACAAGTCCCCACCCAAATGCCCTTCCCCACCCATTCTAAGGGTAGCCCCCAATGCCAAAAGACAACTGACATTTAAAACCTTATTGAAACCACACCAAACCCTGTCTATTTTAAATGTCAACGAGGAAGGCAGCTGGGCAGTCAGGCTTCTCCAAGACTGATTGAAAAACCACTTCTCTGTAGCTAGATTTAAAAATAAATCATTAGAGGCAGCAAGAGCAGGGAGGACAAGACTAACCTTTGAATCAAGGGCAAATGAAATGATTCACATTTGTGACTAATTATCTCTTTTTTAATCTTTCTGTTCGTCTCTCCCTGGGCAGGAGCTCTCTTTCAACCAGCTGAATTCTAGGCTTCTGTAGGGTCTCGCTTTGTCCACATATAAGTGGTTGTTTTCGTGTGTGTGTGTGTGTGTGTGTGTGTGTGTGTGAGTTGTGTGTGCATGTGTGCTTTAATGACCGACATTTGTCATTCTTTTAAAGTGCCTATAAAAGTTTCAGCTTCCTGGATCATGTAAAAAAAAAAAAAAACATAAGGATGCCAGTATTGTTTTTATAACCTAAAAATTCTTTATACTGTCTCAAAAGCATGTTCTCCTTGGATACAGAATAATGCCACCAACCTGAAACCACGATATTATGTATTTTTATGTTCCTTTCTCATTAAAAGACGTAGCTGACACATCAGAGTAACAATCATTTAATGAACACATCACTTTCTTACTCTGTGCTAGTCACTGTTCTAAGCACTTTACAAATAATCATTTATTTAGTCCTCACGGCAACCCTATAACTCCTACTTTTACAGAATAGGAAACTAAAATACAAAGGGAAAGCAACTTGCTCGAGGTCACACAACTAGCTAAGTGGCGACGGTGGCAGTTGAACCCACGTAGTCTGACTATGAGGACCACACTCTTGACCACTACCCTATGCTACACACACGCTCACTCACTATGTGCTAAGTACCTATGTGTTATTTCATGTAAACCACACAATGACCTATAACGTAGGTCACATTTTTATTCCCGTTTTATTGATGGGGAAACTGAAGCAAAGAGGAGATTGTCCAAGACCACTCAGCTAGTAAGTAAAACGTGGGCGCTAACATCACTAAGACACCTCCCCACACCCTCCCCCCATGTGCCTTTGGACAGAGTCAGCAAGGCAGCTTTGTCAGCGGGTTAGAAACCGTCCCCTAATTAAACCTGGAACCTTGAACTCATTTGCCTCATAACAATAGTGCTTGGGCAGGAGGAATGTTAGATCATCTGATACAATTCTGTCTTAAACAGAACAGACTAAAAGGCTATGGACAAGAAATAACTTGGCTAAGGGGTACATATAATTATACCAATTACATACCATGCATGCATAGAGGTGGGAGGGAATGCAGCTAGAGAAGCAGTTTTCAAAGTGTGGTTTAGGGTCCCCTGGGGGGGTCCACCAGGCATTTTTCCACATGGTCAAAACCATTCCCTTAATGACCCCAGATTATTATTTACCTTGCATCCTCCATGACTGTTCTGTGGAATTTTCCAGAAATGACATGACGTGTGATATCACACAGATTGAAGGGGAAGCATATATGAGGACTTAGCTATCATCCCAAGAAGCCAGATCATGCAGAGGTTTTGCAAACATAAAAAAAAAAAAATGCCATTCTTCTATTCTTTTATTTCAAAAGTTATTTTTCATAAAAATGTTGTTTATGCTAACATGTAATATGTTTATTAGTAAAATGAATTAAGACATATTGTAAAGTTTCTCAGGTGTAATTTCTAATGTGGTGAAGATAGAGATAATCCAAATAAGATATAATTGTTAAGAGCAGAAAGGTGTCCTGAGACCAAAAAGCCTGTCAAAGACTACAATCTCTGTAGGACAGGGACCACACTTGCCTGCTGCTCCTGGGTGGCCACTGCGGTGCAGTGCCCAGCACATCATAGGAACTGGGTATACATCATTTTAAAGATGGAAGGAATGCCCAAGTGTATAGCATCAGCCATCCCTTTAGATACCTGTCCCCACATGCTGAGTAATGATGATGCTCAGAACCGCATGGCTTACCTGGAAATAGTCTGTAATGAACGATCCAAGTTCACTCTTCAGCAGCCGCCTGGGGAGAGAGAAACATCCATCAAGCAGCCCTCAATGGCACAGCTCCTGTGTCCAGTTCACAGACACATGATGATGATGGAGTGCTGACCAATGGCACAGGGACTGAGGCCAGGCCTCAGAAGGGTGCATTTTCCGCACACTGGTAATACCCCTCCACCAATAATATTATAGAATTGGGATGATGGAAATCCTAGAGGGGGATCCACTCCTTAGCTCATTCTACAAAGACAACATCTCAAGAGGGCAGCCACCGGAGATCCTAACTCCAATAGAGTTGGTGGAGGCAGACCAGGGCACCTGGTTTCAAGTGAAGCCAAAAAACAAAAAACAAACAAAAAAGCAAGAAGAGAAAAATCATAATTTTATAATCTCTCCCATTTTCAGACTTTATGGTTTAAAATGCATTTCTCATACATTCCTTAACCAAAGTTTATAAAGTATAGGTGTATTGGGGGGCAACTATTAGCCTTTCTATGCAGATAAAAAAAATTGAAGCTGAGAGACATTTCCTAAGTAAGTCAGTTAAGATTCAAACCCAGAGACCTTCTCCAAATTTATCACCTTTTCCCATAACCCAACCCCGTCTCTCCTCCAAATCCATCACAGACATTCAATTTGGTACCATGGTTTGGGTGGTCTTACCACCCATCCCCAAGGGACTGAGGCAGCCTTCCAAAGGGGACCAAAATGGAGAGAACAGAGTTTGTTTGCCTGGATCAACAGTTACTGAGCTGTCTCTTATGTGCTAGAGGCTGTGCTAGTACAAGGTGCGCATAAGTGAATGAGACAGATGAGGCCTCTGATCTCATGGAGCTTCTACTCTTGGGGGGAAGGGTGTGGATAGACAGCATGTCAATAGATATTCACAAGGTAAGTTCAAAGAGTCTTAAGTGATAAAAAAAGAAAAGAAAAGAAAAGAAAAGAAAAGAAAAGAAAAGAAAAAAGAAAAGAAAAGAAAAGAAATTAAAAATAGGGATTTGGGCACCAGATCTCTCTTCTCCCTGTGACAAATCACAGCACCAGCCCTACTGCTCTTTCTTTTATTTGACCCAAAGAAGACGAGGGAGCTAAAAACAAGAATAACTGGTTCCCAGATCCAATGAGTTCCCTGGGGAGAACACTCTTCGTGACTTTGAATAATTTCCTATTCTCATCTTACCAGCCATGGTTATTACGGAGCAAAACACTCCAGCTTCTGACAACGCCTGCTGAGTATTAACTGCCCCCCAAAAATGTGTTCCCACATGTTGCTGTAGGATAAGTAGGAAGTTGCAGCCAGATACCATTCTCTGCAGAACAGACATGATAGGATTGAGACAGGAATAGGAGAGACATCCATGATCCAAATTTCTGTACCAGAAAGAGGCCTAGAGAGCTGCACACACGTGTTGAGCAAGGAAAATACCTTCTTTTGCTTGTGACAGAAGATGTGTCTGTGGTGGGTGCCGTGTTTTGAGATCCAATTCAATGGCAGGCTCCTGGAAGGCCACCCCATCAGTGTAACCCAGAGGTTCCCCCAGGTGAGTGCAGATCTCACAGACATAGAAGACCTCATCAGCCCCGGGACCAAAAATGGGTAGGTCATCGGGGCTTTTTGAATTTAGAGGCTTTTCTCAGAAAAGAAACAGAAACCCAGTGGGTGGCCCTAGATGAAGGCTGCTTCTGCTGCTGGAGGAAAAAGAAAGTCTTCATGGCCATTGGAAATTCTCAAAACCAGAAGTGAAGAAGCCAAGCTTCATCAAAAAGTGTAAAATCTAATCTCTTTCATGAGCTACTTCAAACAGTTTCCCCAGCATATCTTGGGTACTCACAACACCAAGGGACTCACACAGCGCTGGGGCCAAATGACACACTATTGATGGGGTGTCCCGAAGAATCTACGCTGGAAAATTACTGCTGATGAAGATGCCTCAGGTAAAATAGAAAGAGAAAGAGGTCAGTGGCGAGGTCAGATTTAAAGGTCAAGAACAATGGACAAGGTGGAGGAGGGATCTACAAGTGTAATGATTGTTAAGTGGGGCTAGACATGATTACACAGGTGGCTATTGCCCAGGGACATTTCACAGTGGCACTCTGAGAGCATCACGATCCTACCCAACTGAAGAATCCAAGAGCTCCCCTCTCCTACCTCTCAGGAAGGGCGGAAAGGCCGAGGGGAAAGTTATGGTACCCTCATGGCACAGCTAGGGATGCAGCAAGCCACGATTGTTACAGAAAGACTGAGCTTGGGGTAGAAACCAGCTTGATAAAGGAGCAGAGACTAACGAGCAAACTTGATGCAACTGACCAAACAAAGGCATGAAAAAATAAAGACCCTGAAGCAGCTAGAAGCAGCCACATCTGGGGCAGCGAGATGGTGATGGATGACAACCGAGCAGGAAAACACAGAGATGCCTCCATCTCAATGATAGGGTGAGCCTCATCTCCTGCTGAAAAGGGACCAGACGCAGGTGTGGGAATCGGTTCCACATACTTCAGAGGTAGTGGACTATAACCCGGTTTGGCAAGAAAACCATACATTTGTCCTTTTATCAAGTCCCGAGTTCAAAACCCTCTCTACTAGGATATCGTCACATAGAATTACCTGAACAGAGTTGATCCGATCTGATCATTTAAGTCACTATTCTCTGGTCCTGGGTGGGCAAATCAGTAAGCTCCTCTGTCCCTAACAAAATCCTGTCTTATTCCTGTCTGAGCACGTTAGGAGTTGGACAAGGTCGGTGGGAGGGAAAGTGTAGAGTTTTTGTTGCAGTGAAATACAGGAATTAACACAAACGTGCGTCAATAAAGTGCTCATAGAACAACTATGGTTCATTTAGACAATGGAATTCTATGCAACTGTAAGAAAACACAATGATTGACATAAATGTCTAACCACTATGCTGTATACCTGAAAATAATAGAAAATAATACTGACTGTCAACTGTAACTTTAAAAAAAAACAAAAACAAAAGGAAATGAAGTACCCTAAAGATCGCTATGAAAAATCTACATCACACCCATATAATACTCTGATTTTTAAACACATACAATGCACACATACTTTAAAAATTATATATTTAAATGCACTGGGTTTTGTCTCCTCTCCATGTCCCCAAGTAAGAGGTTGGAGAAGTTCATAGCTGCTGCTGCTGGAAATGAAGGAGGCCAGCAAAACCCCAGCAGGAACTTTATTCCTGAAGTTAGGAGACACTGGCCTGCAGCTGTCGTACCACCTGGTCAGACCTCAGACCTTGTATAACGTGTTGAGGACCCGCAGCTGCTTTTTCATAAATATTCCTTATATAGGCATAAAGAAGCTCTTGAAGAATAGATGATAAATGATTGTTATGTTATCTTTGTGGGACGAAATGGGAACTGGGTTTCTGGGGTATAGGAAAGGGTGCTTCTTCATTGTATTATCTCATTATATATTTAAAAGTTTGGTACGCTGTAGCCACAATCCTATTTTAAACTATTTTAAAAATCGCTTTTAATAAATAATAACCACCACCAAGGTTACCTGGATGGCCTGAAGTGGAGAAGACGTTGTGGGAGTGAGTTCCCACATCTGAAGCAGGTCATCCTGGGGTATCAGAGAATCCTACAAGCCTGAGAGCCTGCCAACCCAAAACCTCCTCAGGCTGGTTACCTGAGAATTTACCTCAGAGAGGGAAGGGGCGAGCAGAGGGCAGAGCTGGCCAAGCCAAGCTGGGAACAGACTGCAGCTGAGTCATCTTGTAAAATCCACTTTCTACTTCTGTAATGCTGTGTTTATTCTGCTTGCGCTTGGCTTACAAGGAAAGGGTATTTCTGAAAAACTCTACCTTTCTACCCTGGTCTTAGCAGAACTGAGAGAAGAGGGATTTTCTACCCCTCTGTCTTGATGCACCATCTCCAAGAAGAACTGGGCGGTAACTTCCCTCCAAAAAAGCAAAGAGCGACTGATGGAGAATAAGGACCCTGTGAATTAATTCATCGAATCACAGCCCTGTACTAAAAACCTGTGATGTGTTAGACATGGTGCTAGCTGCTAGAGGAAAAGGATGAACCGGAGCTCAGGCGATGACTTCTTCCCATGGGGTTCACTGTCTCAGGAGGCACAGGAGCACTGTCTTCTCCAAAAACTGGGAGTAAAAGTAGCCAGGCACCGGAGATACGCAGACCAAAATTCACAGAGGGACACCTCACCCTGCAACGTTCCTCGTTAAGTTTGTGGGTTTAGCTTGTAAAGTACAAGGAAGAGAAAAGCAGGAGAAGCACAACAGAATTAAAAAACCTGTGGTTTGTGGCTCCTGAGATGTGAATAGATGCTAATCCTGATTCCCACGACTTAGAATATGTGTTCACAGAGGCCTAGGATCCTGCGGCCGCCCTTCCACTCTTTCACCCTTACCTCAGGGTTCTTCCCAAGAAATAGAAAAGTAATGACTTACTAGAACAAAGATAGATGATAGATAGATAGATAGATAGATAGATAGATAGATAGATAGATAGATAGATGATAGATAGATAGGTGATAGGTAGGTAGGTAGGTAGGTAGGTATATAGATAGATGATACAGAGATGGAGAGATAGATGGAGAGATAGAGGAAACAAATAACAAATTGCTCTTAGGATGGGGACTGATTTTCTTTTTCTAGTTAAGCTTTACTGAGCACTTACTAAGTAGCAGGCACTGTTGTCAACAACGTGCATGTGTTTCCTCATCTACACCTAACACAAAACGATAAGGTAGTAGGAAAAGGACCCTCAAGGTTACTGAGGAGGACGTGCAACAAGCACCTGACAAAGAGGAGCCTCACCGAATGCAAGGGTCCGGAGGCAGCTGCCTGGGTCTGACATCTGACAGTGAAGCTTAGCAGCTGCTGTGAGGGATAACCTTTGCAAGTTTACTTTGCAGGTGAGTCCCTCATACCTATTTCCTCGGGGGGAATTTGGGGATAATAAGATACCTATCCCACAGGATTGTTCCAAGGGCTAAAGATGTTAATACTAGAACGATTAGTGCCTAAAACAGTGCCTGGCACACGGCAAGGCCCAGCAAGTATGGGTTACTATGATTCTACCTGGGTCGTCTGACCCCAAAGCCCACTCTCCACTAAGAACTCCATTCTAAGCTTCTCAGCATCTTCTTAAAAGGACCACCAGTCCGGAATTGAACATGGCATTGGGAAAGACCCCGGTGGAATTCATGAAGGGGGCCAAGGAGTAGGACCACAGCACCGATAGAAGGTGGAGGTAAGACAATGGAGGTAGGGCTTGGGGGAAAGGTTGCAAGGACTCGAAGGAAGACTGTGATGGAAGCAATACACCAGCGGAAGCAGCTCCTGCTTCATCTGTTTCACGTATTGGACCCCATGCCAGGTTTCATTTGAAATGGAATCTGCTGCTAATCACCACCAGCAGCAGCGGCAACAGCCATTGAACTAGGAGAAGGAAGCCAGGACCTGAGAGGAACGGGAAGGGAACGCTTGTGTGGGACTCAGCCCAAAAGGGAAATGGGCATGCAGTTCAGTCAGGAGCCAAAAGAGCCATAAAAGAAAAAAAAATGGGGAAGCAGTCACTGCTCTGTAGTATCTCAGCCCCTCTCCCTCCCAGGCTGACCGGGTGAGCCGCCACCCCAGATGACAGGATTTCCTGTTATTACACAGACCCATCACCTCGCCCCTCACCGTCTTGTCGACTCAACTTCCCACTTCTGCAGGCCTGAAGCTAAAGAAGGCGCCGCAGGAGCTGGAGTCGAGCTGGGTGAGAGGCACAGGGATGACAGCAGTGGCAGAAAGGACACAGAGAAAGCACCTCGGACACGAGCCACAATCTCCTTTGCACAGGGAAAGACCCGAGGCAGCAAAACCTCAAAGGATGTTGAAATGGCTTGGAGACGGGTGCCACAGAGCTAACGTTTAGCTAGCATGAGTCGGGACAACCCATCAATGCTGCTAAATATTTCTGTGCCATTTGGCAGTTAGGGGGCTGCTCCAAGTACCCAGACCCTCCACCCTGACCTCTCGGTAGCATCCTGCCAGACTCTTCCTCACAATCCAGGAACAGCAGGGGGCCTCTGGGACCCAGGGTCTGATGCTGTAGCTGGTCAGTACCTGCCCAAACTGATCGTTAAAGCCTCCGAAGATGACCCACCTCACTTCTTCAGCAGGACATTTCAAGGAGGTGGCATCTTTTAAGCAGTTAACATATGGAAATGCCTCTTTGCTCCTTGAGTCCATTCCCTGAGGAGCTATTGGAGTTGGTATCCAAAACTCAGGTGAAATGTTAGGTCACCTCTCTATTTTCTGTATCCCAGTGGGTTGCAGTGGGGGACAGTGAAAAAGATGGAGAAAACCAACAAAGAGCATTTACTGAGCTCCTAGTTATGTGGCAGACGTGATGCCAGGCCATTGGCACACAGGAAGTCGAGTTCTCCAACATCCTTCAGGGAGAAATTTATCCTTGTTTTGCAGGTAAGGAGACCAATGCTCAGAGCCTTGCCTGGGGCCATACGCTGGAAGATCCCAACTTGAACTGAGGCCAACCTGAACATTAGCCAGGGGTACCCCAATACCCACAGGGGCAGGTGGGCACGACATTGGGGGCTACGGCAAACTCCTCGACAGCCAACAGCCAGGCTTTAGCTTCCACTGACCAGTTCCAGGCCAGACTGTGGGTCCAGCGTTGCCCGGTGTGAACTTCCCAGAGATGTCTGGATTTTCAGGGAGGACATCCAGATTTCTAAACACCACGCAGGCCAACCACCACACAGGCCAGCCCTGGAGGTTTCAGATTTGCCACTTCCCTCTAACTACTCGGCTCACCCCCAAAGTCAAGTCTATCTCTCTTAACCAGAGCAGACAAAAGGTGTCAACACATAGGCAGAGTCAGCTAGGCCAAAATAAGAGAAGACCTCACTTAAGCCTTCCCTAATTAGGGTCCTCAGAAGACAATGCTCCACGTACCTCATTAATGCATCTACGTCCGGGCCCATCAGGCCTAGATATGGACAATGCCAGATCAGTGTACCCCTTGCAGCCTACTTATTGTGTGTGTGAGATACACAGGGGGCTCCAGTTCAAATCTCAGCTCAGCTACTAACTAGCTATACAACTCTGGGCAACTTAGTGCACCTGTCTGAGCCTCTACTTCCTCATCTGCCAGACAGGGATATAGTAGCTGTCTCATAGGGGTGCAGTGGGTATTAAAAGAGTTAACATATACAGAGCACTTAGAAGGAACCTGTGTCCTACTGAGTGCTACACAGTGCCTGCTATTGTCATTACCTCACCGAATCTCGCCTGGGATAGGTCTACTCTGTCAGCCTGTGGGCTGCATCCATGCTCTCCTTCTCCTCTCCTCCCAGCCCTTCCCCCAGCTGTGGGTCCCGTAGGCTCCCTTACAGCGATGGGAAAATCTGAGGTGGATTTCCCTTTGGGGACTCAGGCAACCAACTGACTCAGAAGGAGGCCGTTTCAACTCAGACTTGTCAACGATCAATTCTGGGAACCTCCTCTTTCCTTTAAAATCTCTGGGGTTTCCTTCACAACACCTCCCTCCTCCCAACAAGAACAGAAGCAGGGTGGTTGGAGAGAGAAGGAAAATGTGAGTTTCCTGCCTCAGGCCAGCTGCAGATAACTCATCTCTGGTTTCCGGAAACCTCATCTCTGAGCATTTATTTCTGCAGAGAAACAAAATCCTGCTAGAAAGAAGCAGGGGGTGGGAGGGGATGGAGAGAGTCGTGGCGAGATAGCTACAGCCTCAGTTGCCTTCTCCACCTGACTCCCACCTGCTCATCCTTAAGATTTCAACGGAGGCACCACATTTTCCCAAATCTAATTATGTGCCATACTTCCCCAGTACTCTGGATTCGGCCATCACCCCACTTAAGGCATCATATGAGAACCGCCTGCTCGTTCCCCTCTCTCATGGTGCAGGAAGCTCTCCAAGTGCCAGAATCGCCGATCTCAAACAGCTACCCCAGAACCCGGCCCAGTACCTGGCAGAGGGCTCCACTGAACGAAAGAATCAGTGACTTCTCCCTCTGCACACACACTCTAGCCAGTCAAATAAGTGAAAGCACTTTGCAGGACCCACATGCATAGGTTCTTATAGGAACCAGTAAACAAAAACCATAGGTTTCTCCTACTTTTCTAACTCTACTTGGTTACGTACAATCAGCAGAGGAGTTGGCTGACAAGAATGTTCAGGAAGAGCGTGCTCCTGTGTCACAGAGTTTGGCCATTCCTGTTTCTGGAGAACACGAAACTCAGACCTCTAACAGACTCATCCCCACTGCCAGAACACAGCCATATCAGGACCGAGGCTGGAGAGGGTCATTAAAAACCACATCAGCGCCCCTTGGAGAATTTAAATCAAGAAGACTCATGGGACCAGTCCAGGCCAGGGGAGATGGAAATTCAGGGCAAGCAGATGGTAGACTGTGACGACGAGGGCTTTTGCTAGACTATCCCGATTCTGAAAGGTCATTTTTCTCTTGCCTTTGAGGGCATAACAAGGTGTAAGCCCCACTTTCTCAGGCAGTTTCAATAGAAAATATTTAGATTTACGGTCTTCATATTGACACACCATGTATCCTGACTTTTATGTGGGGAAAATTTGCGACTTGATCAAAGGTGATATTTCTGATGAACTTGATCCTAAAAGGCCTCTTGGTAATCATGTGTTTTAGAACTCCACCGTCCTTATTTCAAAGTTCTTTCTCACAGCTACCCTGAGGTCTACCTGCTAAAATTTAAACTGGGCTTCATTTTCAGTGACATGTCTTAAAAGAAAGGACAAATTGTTTATGACAACTGCATTTCAGGACCCAGTTACAAAAAACTTCTACCTTCCTGATCATCCTTTGCACTGGCTAATATTTAAATAAAGTCACATTTCCCAGAGAATATACTAATCCTGCAGTTATAAATGTGGTCAGGGCTGGCTGGGGTGACCCAGAGAAGCTGAGGTTTTGACATTGAACTTGAATAATCCAACAACGTTTATTATTATTTGGCTTGAGTAGAATGAAGTACTAAGGGAGTCATTTCCTCTTGTTCTTTTCTTTGCGGAAAGGAGACAGACAGCTGGCTCCCCTTGTAAGAATCGGGCCTCACCCAAATGTCAAGTCCAGAACATTCTTACAAGACCCGTGCTGGTCTTCTCTAGTTCAAAGTGAGCTCATCTCACCCAAACTGCTAGAGTCTTTAAACCGTCCATGGACAAATACATCACATTGCCCTGTGCTCCCATGCAGGGTGCTCACCGTCATTTCTCACTTTGGTATTGCTAAACTTTCACACTAACAGGATAACAATGGCTGACGTTTGTTAAGCGTTGGATGCTACACGAATGACATTTTTAGCATTATCTCAGTCCCCCCAACCCCCATGAGGTTGATGCGATTATTACCACACTTTATGAGAGAAAACACAGACTTAGAAAAACAAAGTGTTTTGCTCAAGGTCCCACAGCTAGTCTTTCCAATCCCCCATTTCTCCGAATCCAGAAGCTACTCTCTTATCAAATTAAAAAACTCTATTGAACCTGGCACAGGTCTTCTTGCACATAAAACTGTCACACTGATTGGAAAATGGGCTTGAAAATCGCCTGTCTCCTTCCACATCTTTTATCCCTCCTGTCCTGTGCCCCACTTCCTGCACACACACCCCCACTGGTCATGCCTCAGCCCTGTGGAGGTTATGGATCTATTCGGCAAATAGGTTTTCAAGAATAAAAAAGATGAATCAAAACCCAATTGTCTATTCTAATGTAATCAGAGGGTCCGTGTCTGTCTGGGCCTTTAATTACTGAAAGAAGGGCAGCTGTGTTTACTGCCATGCAGGCACTTGCAGATGTGGGAGCATGTGCAGGTCAGTTCACTTTATCCAATTTGGACGACCAAATTGAAGATCACATACATTCCTGGAACGTGTTCCACGTTCTCAGTTACACTCTGAGTTGTCTCTGTGACATGAAAGCCCAGCTCCATTCTGACCACCATCCTAGAGAAAGCCAGAAGGTGGACGGTACAGAAAATGCGTCACAGAATCTCTGGGTTTTGACAGCTTTGACTTATTCTGAGTTCAGTTCATATCTGAGAAATCAGTTTCAAATCCCAATCACATGGATTTCCTGTCAGCCTGAAAAATCACTCAAAACATAGAGAGGAACGTCCAGATGCCCTCTAAAACCCAGCACTGGGAAGGAGGATTGGGGGAGTGTCCTGTTCCTCCAAGGGGTGTTAAGAATCACAGTGCCCAAGAGATGGGCTCAGAGGCTCATGAAAGGGAAGATAGCAGAAAGAGACCAAGGCCATCGCCTTAACTCTTCTTCCACCCTAAAACCTCTCCCTCTGACACTGTGATATAGTACGAAGAGCATAGATGTTGCTATGAATTGAACTGCGTCCCCCCCAATTCATATGTGGAAGCCCTACGCCCCCCACCCCAGCGTGATGGCATCGGAGATGGGGCCTTTGGGAGGTAATTAGGTTTAGATGAGGTCATGAGCCTTTCCCTTCCCCCATGATGGGGATTAGTGTCCTTATAAGAAGGGACACCAGAGAGCTTGCTCTGTCCCTTTGTGTACACAGAGAAGAGGCCATGTGAGAACACAGCACGATGGCGGCCAGTAAGAGAGCTCTCACCGGGAACCAAATCTGCTGGCACCCTGATCTCAGGCTTCCCAGCTTGCAGAACAATGAGAAAAAATGCCTATTGTTTAAGCCAAGCAGTCTGTGCTATTTGCTATGGAAGCCTGAGCAAACTAGTACAGATGTCTAAGCTGGACAGGACTTGAAATCCCGATTCCACCCTTCATCGTTGCATGACCTTGGACAAGTGATTTCATTTTTCTTGTCCACAATTTTGTAGATAAACGACTGATGACAATGGTTGCCTCACAGGGCTGTGAGGAGGCATAAATAAATGTGTGGACGTATGTCAAAAGTGCCCGGAGCTTTTCTTGGCTCCCATGCCCCCCACTCATAGGGCCTCAGTGCTGAAATCTGGGATGCAACACCCCCCGTTAGCAGTGCTTCCCCCCAACATGCTACAGCTGGCCTTATAAATAGGTAGCCTGTTGGTCACATTCAGCCCACAGATGTGTTTTGTTTGGCCTGTACCAATGTTTGGGGAAATGTGGATTATTTATCAACATTAAAAAGCCAGGATATTTCACATAAAAATCCCAGTTTCCTGTTCTTGAGAAATAAGATCTGTCACTGGAACTGTAGTCTGCCGGGATAATCCCCTTTTTATGGAGGGTGAGCTCTCAGGTGAGTGCACCCAGGTGAGTGTCACCCACCTGAAGGCTTCTGACTTAGCAGCCCCTGAGCTAACAAGGCTGGTGAAATCTGGTGTGGCCTGTACTTTTCCTAGCTGTCTGCTAACAAAGATTTTAAATACAATTTCAGGACTGGCCTCCTGAAGTGAGGGACAATTAGCATGCTCCTGAGTCACCACTTTATTTATTTATACTTCTACTGAGCGAAAGAACCCTCATGGAGAGGCCAGCGGCTTAATTTTTAGAATAAAATTGAGCTCTTGCAACTGGGGGTGGAGCATGTGGCTGACCCAGCTTTGCCCCTGTCACTCAACTTCCTGGGGCTTCAGTTTCCTCCTCTGTCAAAGGAGGCCTTGGGCTAAATGATCTCGATTGTCTCTTTCCATATTTGTGCAGTTATTATGTGACATTCAAGCGCCTGGGTAGAAATTTAACTACTCTGTTTATTTCTGAGCTCCAAAGGTTTTAACCAAAGCAGAACACTTAAAACACCTCATTGAGCCCTAACACAGGTCTTGACTAAATGTAAACAGGACCCGAATAATGGCCTTGTTTATTGTTCTGCCCACTCCAAGGTTAGGTCTTTAGCCTTGATGTTTTGCACTTAACACACCAGAAAGGAATGAACACCGGGCATTAAAACACATGATGTTTAACCTCCTGTTCCCAGGGCTCAAGGCTCTGTCTGCCTTTCTGCCTTCACTTCACACCATCACCCGACCTCTGGTGCTCTATACATGTGGGCCTTTCAGATCTCTTCTCATTGACACCGCAGGACCTTTGCACCTGCAGTCTCCACCACCTGGAGCCCTCTTCACCTAGTTAATCCTCATTGATGCTTCAGAACACAGTATAAGCATCGCATCGCCATTTCTGGCCTCCCTGGCAAGATCAGCTCCATGCTTTCTCCACATCGGCTGTGTTGTACCAGCTGTCACAGTTGCATTCTACATTTTACAAGTGTAATTAGTTGATTAACCATTATCTCCCTGCCTGAATATAAATTCCAGGAGAGCAGGGACCATGCTTGTCTTTGTTCATTGTTGTCTCTCCAGTGCCTGGCCAAGAGGGAGACTCAAATATTTGATGAATGAATGGATGAAAGAATGGAAAGCTGACACCACTCTCCTGGGAAGATCCTGAAAGATAATTAGCTCCTGGAGGACCATGTCTTATTGAGGGCCGCATCTCTAAAACCTAACAGGAATGATAGTGACAATACTGATAACGGTGAAAAGAACTACAAGGACCAAGCACTTATTGTGCCCCAAATCTGTACAAACAGATCATTTCTATAACAACTCAGTTTCACCTACACAAGAACCCTATGGAAGTAGACACATTTCTGCAAGTGAGAGGAAACTGAGGCACAAAGAAGTTAGTGAGTCACTCAGTCAGTAA
This sequence comes from Cynopterus sphinx, assembly GCA_030015415.1. Lineage (NCBI taxonomy): Eukaryota > Metazoa > Chordata > Mammalia > Chiroptera > Pteropodidae > Cynopterus > Cynopterus sphinx. The sequence continues at coordinate 124,660,654 of CM057383.1, forward strand.
AGAGGGTAAGAGTGATAAAATCCTAAGCAGACTGGTTCTGACATCTAGGCATCTTGTCTAGCATGGTTCCCGATGGTTAAGCAGGGTGCAGCCAATGTTTACAGAATGGAGGACAACTACCATCCCTCTACCCCCACCACACGCAAACTACATGCATGAACAAATGGAGGAACCCCCTCTGGAGCAGAACTCTAGACAGATAAGGGTCTTGGAACTTACGAGCTGTAAGAGCCACATAAAAGCCAGCAGAAGCGGCAACAAAAACCAAGCAGAAAACAAAGCGTAAAATAAGGCTCCTGGTGGGGTAGCCTCCTCTGCCCGGCCTAGGCCCCGGGGCTGGCCTGCACACACCTGATGCTTTCGTTCAGTGCATAGAGCTCGTTGCTTTGCAAGCCTCCACCTTTGAAGACGTTGATCACAGCAGTCTGAACGCTGTGGGGAGACAGAAGACAACCCCTGGTTAGGAGATCTGCTTCCCGAGGGCCATCTCAATAAACGGCTCGGGGCTGAAGGCAGCTGGAAGGGCCAAGAATGTGGCACAAACACGGCCGTGTTTTCCATCCCCAGAACCCATCGTTTCCTTCCCAGGCTTCTTGGAGAGGAAGGAAGAGCGAATGGGGTCAAGAGGACCCAAAGCAGCTCCTCTCCCCCACACTTTCTCACAGGCTGGCGGTCTTCCTCCACCTCCCTGGCAACCCTGCTGCTGAGTGGCAATAATAAAGGGCAGGCGACGGGATCTGCTCTGAGGAAACAGCTGGGCCAGCATCACTGGCCTAGAAGCATCTGCAATGGTGTTTACTCCAAGCAGCAGCTGACCTTGGCCCCCTGTTCTTCCACCTCCAGGCCCTGTCTTCAGAAGGCAGCCTGAGGCTAATAGAAAATAATAACCCATTGTCTTTTTTTTTTTTAACAGTGCTTTTCTTGCAAGAATTTCACTGGGGCTAGTCTCACTTGCCCCTTCCATTCTCACTTCTGCGAAGTACGAAGTACGCAAGCAAATAAAGTTGAGGGGTCACAGTTAAGTTTTGATTCTATCTTCTCTGGGACCCCAACCCAATATTTCAGCAAGGAGCTGATTCCGTCTTATCTTTACTAAGGGTCCCAGGCCTTTTTCAAAGAACAAGGATCCAGTTAACATCAAAACATTTCAGAGCTCACTCTTACTCCCCCCATCAGAGTTATGCGTTCATTAAGAGAATCCATAATGATCCAAACTACAAAGAGTTCAGTAATGCTTTCAAACAATGATGCATTTAATTTATCCGAAGAATAAGTGCACAGATTTGAAAAACAGTGACCCACAGAAGTGCAAGACAATCTTGATTCAGTCTCTACTCAGTGCTTGGTGTGCAAAAGGTTGGCAAGACACGTTACAAAAGTTCAGTGACGCCTCTCCCAGCCACCTGTGGCTCACTGGTTACGTGATAATCCCCAGTTTGTGTTGCTCATTTAACTTTCCACAGATGCATGCCTTATCTTCCCAGCTAGGTAGTAGGTGACTTGAGGTTACTGAAATATCTCACCTTTGGGTACTTTGAGCACAAACAGTAACCTGTGAGTTCCTTCCAATCCAACTGTCCTGGGCTGGTTGACTGATGCTGATAGCCCAGAGGCCTCCCTAGTGGTCTCCTCTGCCTCTACTAAAACAGGGGAAGCTCACAAATACATTCTCTATAGGAAAACATCCTCTCTTCATCGAGGGTCCCTGTAATCATGACCTTCTGAAGCAGAGACCTCAGAAGCAGGAGAAGCTAAGCTAGCCCCCCACTGCACACTGGTCTCCTTTACCTGTTCCAGGCTGAGTTGGAGCTGAGCTGCAGAGCCTGCCGGGCGGCTTGGAATCGGGGCAGGTCGCTGAGCACCGGGGAGCTCATGAAGCGAGGCCTGGGCCTGCGGAAGGAGCCCATCTTGTGGACCTCGACAGGCAGGCTGGGAGCGAAGCCGCGGGTCATAAGTCCAGGTGAGGGGTCAGTTTCTCCTTTGGACCAGAAGGTTCCGACTTCCCACGGAAGGGCTTCTCCCAGAGCCCTCAGGCTTTCTCAAAACCACAAATTCAGCCGACACCTGAAAAGAGAGGGAAGTTTTTATTAAAAACACCTAGGTTGAGCAGACCACATGCTGGAGGAAGTTGGCTGGGACTTTCTGGCCAAACCATCCTAAAAACAACTCCAAGACCCGACAGTAACATTTATACTCTGTGGGTTGCCATTCCCAAGTTTTTACAGGTCTCTTTTCGGTTTAAACACTATGGTCACCCCGAAGTGGGAAAACAGTGACGATGGGACTGGTTGAGGCCAGTCCTACAGAAAAGTTACTTCTCAACTGTGCTTGACCATGACTCCAAGCACATCCATCAAAGTCTGGGCACTGGCTGGGTTTCTGTAGACTCTGCAATGTTGTGCATTAAGAGCTTTTTAAAAAAAAAAAAAAAAATCCTCATGGAGGACCCAACAATGCTTAGACCTGACACTGAAGACCTTCCACAGTATGCCCTTCCCACACCAGCCCATGCAGATTGCCCATATTTCCCAAAAGTATCAGCACCTCTTCCCGTAGACACAGCTCCCCACCATCACTTACCTGCCAGGCCATTCACTCATTCATTCCCTCAGAAGATTTATTGAGTGTTTATTATTTATTAACCACTGGGAGCTACATGACACCCAGAGATTTCTAAGACCTAGTCCCTGCCCTTAAGAGGCTCATGGTCTATGAAGACAATTGTCTGTTGTGTATTCATTCACACAATACATATTTATTAAGCACCTACTATGCACCAGTCACTCACTCAGGCATTGGGGATTATAATGGCAGCCCTAGAGAATGTGGTCCCTGTCCTGTGGAGCTTATGAGCAGCAGACACTGTTCCGCATCACTCTTTTTCCCTCTCTCGGGCTTTTTGATTGTATCTACTGCTCCTCCTACCCAGAATCCCCTTCCTTTTCCTCTCCCCTTATTTAAATCTGACTTACCCTACACGGTTGGGTTCAAGGATACTGTCCTATGAGAGTTCCTGGGAGACTTTATGGCTTCCTGGTTAATAGCAATAGCCTTGGAGTGAACCTTGGTTGAGTCTTAATGAGGCCACTCCCAAGTTGTGTGACTTTGGGCACACTGAGTCTAAGAGTCCTCAGCTGCCTGTCAGCACTGCCAACTTCACCGGACTGATGAGACAAGAAATACAACTGTGTGCCATGCTCAGCAGAATAGCAGACAGATGACCGCACCCCCACCCCAGCCAGGCGATGCCTATTTCTATGCCTACTGATCTCATTCTTTCCTCGGCACCTCTGGCCCTACCATTTCAGTCTCTTGTTCTCTAGTGAACCTAAAGTTTCAGTCACTGACTTAAAGTGAGTTTTGGAGCCGGTAAGAGTGAAGAATAAAAGGCAGCACCACTGAGGTTACAGTCACTTCTTTCTCCAGGAATTATGGGTCAGCCCAGTGCCACCTCTCTCACCAGCTAATTCTGCTATGTCCCAAACACCAATGCTGAAAGAAAAAGAGATACTCCAGCCATAAATGTCCATCTTCACGATGAGAGGAGGAGTAGGTTTTGCAACCCCAGCTGTAGCATCTGAAGAAAGAAAAGCTGAGGCTGTAAGACAGGCACTGAGGCCATCCATGCAGGGGCCCTGGGAGGGGCTAGCAGCTATCTGTAGGCAATGGACACAGTGAAAATGAACTTCTAAGACCAAGAGCCAAAAAAATGAATGGTTTGTCCTACACCTATGAAAAGAATTTTAAAAGGAAATCAGAGTTTTGTACCATTTTCTTTTAGTCTTCTGCCTCTTCCTCCCATTCTCAGAATGAGTCAACAGTGACTAAACTTTATCAGTGCATGCTGGGGAAGTCATAACACGCCTGCTCAACTTCAGAGGGTCTCAGTTAACTTCCCAGTGCCACTGGAATTTGGAAAGATCTATGCAAATCAATCAAGGAGGCAAAGAAGTCATAAAACCGTGGAAGCCCTCTCAGAATCCTTAAACTGGCTGGCTTTGGGATTTAACTTGTCCGGTCAGGGTCACTACTAAGAGAGGATCTATTTCGCTGCCCTTCTTTAAATGCGCCTGCTAAGTGCAATTCATCTGTGTAATTACAGGATATTAACTCCTTTTATGAGGTTTTAAACTCGAGGTGATGGAGCTGCCGCCCACTCGGTGGCATTTGTACAGGAAAGCAGAAAGGTGAGCTGAATGGATCATTCCAGGTGTTTACCCTGCCAAAACAATCACTTCTTCAGGGGTCTGTGTGACACTGAGGATCACGGGACTGGCTCCCATCTCCCCCCACTTCTCAGCACCCTCCCCAGGCCTCCCACTCCAAGCCATGTGCATATCCAGCAAGGCACATGGGCCACCCCATTCACATAAGAATAATTTTCAGCCAAAATGATGATAACAACCACTCCCGCAGCCTCGCATTGGCTGCGAAGGAACACACACAACAAGGAGCTGCCACTGACTCATTTTTCACCAGCAAAACCTGCCACCCTCAAATCCTGACAGTCTGGAGGCAATCCAAAGCCATCTTTGTTTCCAGCATTCCAACTTCTGCAGAGAGACAGGAGGCCTCCACAAGCAGCACAGAGAGAGGAAACTGCCACAGGGTTGACAAGAGTGGCCTAAAGGGAAACACCGACACATCCACCTGCTACAGCACTGGCCCCTCAGGCACGGGCTTGTCTTGACCTATATACGACTAATTAGAAAACAACAAGAGGGATGGGGCCTTGGAGTGTTGCCAACCCAGGCCCCCATTTACAGGCAACAAAAGTGAAGCCCAGAAGAGCAGAGAAACTTGTCACCAACGTAGGAGAGGCCAGTATGGGCTAGAATTCAGGTTCTCTGACTCCTGATCTAGAAAGCTCTCCAGCCCCACCTAAGTCATTCTGTAAACTTTAAAACAGGCATAGGGATTTACTCACCTCTGTATCCTCAAGCCTGAGCTCACTGCTTAAAATAAAAGTGAGGGAAAAGATTGCAATTAATGAGATATTGACTGCCACAGTAGGTAAACTCACTCAACCCTCACAAACCCCATGGGAAGATCAGAGAAGTTAAGTAACCTGCCAGAAGTCAAACAGCTAGTAAGTGGCAAATCACTGACAGGTGCCCAGTTTGGCCTGATTCTGCAGCCCATTCCCATTTAACCATGCTACCGAACTCAGAAAATTAGAATCGAACCAATCAAGTTAGTCAGGAACATCCAGTCATGATATTTCATATCAAAATTTAAATCTCGTGCCCCTGAGATAGAAAAACTGACACAAGGAGCTCACATTTGATAGAAACAAAGGGAGCAAGATGAGAGGAGAAAGCATGGACTGCCTTAGACACCCCACTCCTCACTAGCCGTGTGACCTAAGCTGAGTTACTCAACCTCCCTGAGGCTCGATTTCCTCGGGCCTGGAATGGGCATGCCTACAATGACAACCTCAGGGCTGCGTGAGGGTACAATGAGTACATACTTGTACAGCACTTAGAACAGCGCATGGCAACAGCAAATGCTACATCAGTGCTTGTTAAGTAAATGACTAGTTATTTCTAAATCTCCAAGAAAGGACAGTGGTAAGAGTACAGCAACACTTGCTCCTGCTTATGGCGACCTCAGTAAATACCTGGGAGCAGGCAAGGTCTCCAGTCCCAGTGCTGGGCACAGTGCACTGGGGCCTTGCCTCCTTAGGCCTTCGGTAAGTTGCGATGTCGTTTATGCCCCTTCACCTCTGTGTAGCAAGCACATTCCTCAGTTTCAGAGTTTTCCCACACATCACCGCACTTCTAAATTGCACTCTAACCCTATAAGGCAGGTCAAGCAGAAAATCTGTCAGGTGAGAAAACTGAGGCTCAAAGAGGCTGAGTGAAGTGGCCAAAGCTGGACAGCTTTGGGTCAGGGAACCAGACTCAGCAGAAACCTCAACCTGGCCGGCCATGTGGCCCATGCATGCAGCTTTCTTTTTCCCCCAATATATTTTTAAATATTTTCTATATGACACATACTTAAAAAGGAGTTCATATATACATACAGACACATATATCTTAAATAATAATAAACTACCATCTGCTTAAAAAATAGAATGTCACTTAGAAATCACATATGCCTTTATTTTTCTGATAAGAGCAAACCTGTTTATTTATCATAAAAAAAATGTAAACTTTCACAGAAGTCTATAACATACAAAATAAAAGGCCTCCCTCCGGCCACCTAACAAGGTAGGGACACTCTCTGCTAGGAACTCTCTGAGCTGACAGTCACACGTTCCATCTGGGTTGTCTAACATGGTAGCCATGAGCCATGTGTGGCTACGGAGCCCTTGCAAAGTGGTTTTCATGGTTGAGGAACCGAATTTTAATTTAATTATTTAATTTTTAATAGCCATACATACACATGTGCACACATAGTATTTTAATAAATGTGCGTAATGTGTTCTTTTCTTTTTATCATGGACATCTTCTCATCACTATGTATTTATCTACTTCATTATTTTTAAGTTTCTTAGCTCTTCCAGTTAAGGGATACCATACTTGATTTAACTAGTCCTGCATGGTTGGATAATTTCAGTAGTTTTTGTTACTACAAAGAATGAGCATATCTGCCAGTCTTAGCAACCACATGACTGTTTGTGTGGGGTGCATTTTCAGAAGTGGAACTGCTGAGTAAAAGGGCCAGTTAATTTTAAGCTAGCTTCACTCTGTGACTAACACTCACTCTCACTGCATCTCAGAAAGAGCACTCGGAAAGGAGAGGCATAAGGCCTGTACTTCCGAAGGACGAGTGGCCATTAGAGGTTTCAGAATCAGACAAACCCTGGCATTGATGCTCGTTCTGCCATTCACTGACTGTGAGAGGCAGAAAAACTGGCCCCCGAAGATATATTCACTTCTTAGTGCCCAGAACCTCTGAATATTATCTTAAGTGGCAAAACATGTGATCAATTTAAGGATTTTGCTAGAAGGTGCTTATTTGGGATTATCCAGGTAGCCCCATAAATACAATCACATGCGTCTCTGTAAGAGGGATGCAGAAGGAGATTGGAGACAGAAGAGAAGACACAGATATACAAAGAGGAGAAGGTGACGTGAAGATGGAGGCAGAGACTGGAGGGATGCAACCACAAGCCAAGGAATACCTTCAGCCACCAGAAGAAGCCAGAAGAGAAAAAGAAATAGCTACAATGATGTCAGCTACAAACTGGTATGCGAGGGGGAGGGGGAGGGGGAAGAAAACAGCAAAAGAAATACAGTCTACGCTAAAGCCTCTGGAGATAATATGGCCCTGTGAGACCCTGATTCTGGACTTTTGACCTCCAGAACTGTGAGAGAATAAATTCCTGTTGCTTTTAAGCACCCAAAGTTGTGGGAATTTGTTATTGCAGTCGCAGGAAGTGAATATACTCACTGTGTGGCCTTGGGCCACTCTGAACTGCAGTCTCTACTTCTGAAAAATGGGAATAGGAAGTTGTTAGGTCGGCGGGGGAAGGGCCAGCCAGATGCCTGCCTGGAGACTCCCCAGCTTGATACCCGGAATCCAGACCTTCTAAATAGGGCCCACCCTAAAGCCCTAGGCGCCACCACCCTAATCCAGAGGCTCAATTAGCATTTAACCTTCCCCACCCTATACCCCTACCCCCACATAACCCCATAAAAGCTGCACCCTCCCACCCCAGGGCTCAACTTCTCTGGCTCCTCTCCTCTCAGGACCAGAGAACCTGGCCCAGGAGCCCTCTCCCAATAAAGGCTTGCATTTAAAACTTCTCTCAGCATGTCACACGTTTACCTGACAGAAGTAACTTATTAATAGCAACTTACCTAGGAAAGTTGCTGCAGTGACAAGAAAGATTGCCTATGAAGTGCTTGGCATGGCTCTGGAACTACGCAGTTGCTAGACACAGGTGCGTTGGAGGTTCAGAGCAAAGATGCCAGAGTTAGGCTCGGTGTCACCACTCACGATGTGACCTGGGCAGGTGACTTAGGATTGGTGGGAGGCTTGGATGAGATGATCCAAGTAAGGTTTAAAATAGTCCTGGTATACAGTAAGTGCTTGATAAATGCCACCTGTTATTTATATTACCACTGTCACCACCACGTAGTCTGCTCAGGCTGCCATGACCAAACACCACAGACTGGATGACTTGAACAACAGACATTAATTTTCTCAGTTCTGGAGGCTAGGAGTTCAAGATCAAGGTGTCAGCAGGTTTGGCTTCTGCTGAGGCCTCTCTCCTTGGCTTGCAAGTGGCCACCGTCTCACTGTGTCTTCACATGGCCTTTGCTCTGTGCCCCAACAATCCCAGGGTGTCTCTGCACGTCCAAATTTCCTCTTCTTATAAGGACACCAGTCAGACTGGATTAGGGCCCACACTAACGACCTCATTTTGACTTAATCACCTCTTTAAAGATCCTGTCTCCAAACGCAGTCACATTCTGAGGTACTGGGGGCTAGGTCTTCAACATACGATTTTAGAGGCGCACAGTTCAATCACAGCCACCACCACCACCACCATCATCACAAAGTTCTTTGCCTGAGGTCCTGAGTTACAGAAACCACGGTGTTTTAGTAGGAGCTGTCTTCTGAAGGACCAATGTGGTTTATGTGTAGAAAAATGTGCTTCTAAAATGATTTAAATGGTGAAGTTTGTGGTGTTTAAAGGGTTCACTGCCATTATCTAGAAAGCTGGGGTCCTGGATACATGAAGTACTATGGCAGTTACAGCGTTATTGGGGCTTATCCCTGGCTTCACTCTCCCAGGCACACCTCACAGGGGTTCCTTTGAAAACCTCCCCACCCAGGATTTTGCTCTCTCATTCCGGCTTCCAGGGAATGACACAGGGAGGGGGCACAGCCATTAGGCTGGCCAAGGTGGTGTACTTAGTGGAAAATGCAAATGAATTCCACTAAGGCACACACCCTTGACTCTGAAAAGGGAAGTAGAATCATGGCACAACTTAAAGAAGTGGGTGGCTTACAATGACCCTGAGGCTTCCAGGAAAAAGCCATTCTGAGGGTAAATAACAAAGAAGTCAGAGAAAACTGAGCACAACAACCTGATGGTCCCACCCTGAATGAGGAGATGCCAGTTCCCAAGGAAACCAGACATACCTGAACCTTTTGCAGGCCCCCTTAGGAGCTCCAGCAGTCAGAGAGGCCAGCCTGGAACTTTTCCTAGGACATGAGCGTGGAAACGGAAAGCCAGCATCCTTCAGGACTTGGACACTGTCATTTAACTTGACCCATCCACTCTCTAACTGCAGCCAGAATCATCCTTGTAACGGCAATGGTGATAATGACAGCACCATTTACTGAATGCCAGCTGTGGGATGGGCACTTGACATGTATTATCAGCGTTTTAAAATAAATTTAGGGGCTTTCGACTGAGAACCTTTAATGAAATATAAACCTTTAATGAACAATAAACATCAGCGTGTATCGTATTTGGGGGAAACACACATATTACATGTGTATTCATGTGTACCAAGTCGCGATGTATTACAATTTCATACGGTATGCGGCCCTCAAAACATGTGAAAGCCCCAGTGTCTGATTGGATCTTTACAACCTCCAAAATGCTATCATCCTACCCGGCTTACAGAGAAGGAAATGGAGGTGCCATGTGTTTCACTTGCCTAAGGTCACATGGTTTACAGCAGATGGTGCTGAGGCAAAAGTTCACAGTCCAGAGCCCACCACGCTCACGCAACCCTGGGCTTCAATGCCTTCAAAGGCTCCCCCATGGATCTCAGAATAAATCCCCAAATCCTATCTCACTTCCCACCAACGCATGCCAGCTCACTGGCCTTTTTTCATTTCCTCAAATAGCACCTGCTCTTCCTTGCTCCAGGACCTTTGCATGTGCCGCACCCTCTGTTTAAAATACTTCGCACCCACTTCTTTAGGCTCAAATCCACACACCCATTACTGCCTATCCTTCGCTCATTCAGAGAAGCCCTCCTTCCACCTCACCCCTGATTAGATCACATCACCCCACAGAGCACCCTCCTCACCTCCTTTGTTATCTTGTCACAATCTACCCCAACACATGACTACAGAATTATTTCTGATTGTTTTGTGAGGTCCATAAGGGCAGGGACTATGTCTACCTTGTTCTCAGGTGCATTCCCAGGGCTTAATGGAGAAATTCACAGATATCTGATGAATGAGCAAATGAACCGGCCATGTGAGAGGCATTATTATTGGGAGACACAGAAACTGTAAGCAAGTGCCACCTGAGAATACCAACACCTAAAATCACGTAGGTCTTTACCATACGAAAACATCCTGGTACTGGAATCTGACAAACCTAGGTTTAAATCCATCCTCTTTGGTGTATTAGCTGGGAGAACTGGGTAAATGACTCAAACTCTCTGAACTTCAGTTTCCTCATGTGTCAAATGATACTTATCTCAATGTCGTTGAGATAAAACAGATGACCTAGATCATGTCCTGGCCCATAATACGAGCCCCCAAAATTACAGCTAGCATTAATATTTTTTATAAAACACTGTTTTCTTCACAAAACCCTTAGGCTCCAAAAAGTGGCACATGACCAGGGTGTAGGGCAACGGGCACTCTCACACATTTCTGGAAGAAGAGCAGCTGCTACAGGGGGAAATTTGACAAAACCAATCAAAATGACAAAGTCTATAGCCTTTGACCCAGTAATTCTACTTCCAGGAATGTTACTCTAGGCACATCAAGTGACTTACGCAACAAGGGTTTTTACTGCCGCCTTCTTTATAACAGCAACGGGTTGGGAAAAACTGACATGCTGAGCGTCAGAGGTCTGGCCATGCAAACTACGGTGTCCCATATTCTGGAATCTTATGCAGCTCTAAGAAAGAAGCAGCAAACTCTATGCCCTGGGTGCTCTCCAGAGGACATTCAAAATGAAAGTGAGCTAAAAGCTAAATACAGAACCACGTGTATGTTATGCTACCATCTGTGTGCGAAAGATTAAAAAGAGCATTTCCATATTCCATTGCACGTGCATCAAGTACCTCTGAAGGGACACACCTTAAACTCATAACGCTGGTTTCCCTCAAGAAGGGAGCTGGGTGAGGGACACAGTGGGGAAGACTTGTCTCTATTAGCCCTTTTGTGCCTTTGAATTTTGAAATATGAAAATGCACTACTTATTTAAACAAGAATAGCAGTGACGCCCTCCCCTCTCCCCCAGAAAGTAAAGACAAAAAATAAAGGTTATATGATTTGCTCCAAGTCACTCAAGCTGGTCAAAGGAAGTCAGGATTCAAACGTGGCTTCTGATTCCAAGTACAGGCAAGCTCTATCAATTACAGAATAAATTCATTCACTCAACACAAATTTATTTATCCAGCACTAACCCTACAATAGGAGGTGCCTTGTGTGGGGACCCATGGGCCAGAAAATAAACCCCGGGAAGAAAAGAAGATGAAAAGAAGACCTGGTTTCTTTCCTTTTTTGCACTGTGCATCACACCCTTGCCAAAAGGTCCAGGCCCAGAACATCTCGAGGCACAGACAGGACCTGCCCAGGCTAAAAGAGGCAGTCGCCACTCAATCCAGTCTGGTTTTTGCCATCTCATGATATATGATCAGTTTTGTTAGACCTGAATTTTCCAAGAGAAACCAAAAATCCAGATTTAAAAAAAATATGAAATCGCCTAATTGGTAAGTGTTGGCAACGCATTCACCAAGCCAACCAGTACTTCAGGGGACTAACACAGGTTTGTGATCTTTGTTTTATCTCATCACAGCTAAGGCCACCAGCCCTATTGCACCTTTTACCCAGGACCTAAGCCATTGTAACATAAGTCTGCACGAACCAGCCACTGTGGGCTTGGGCAAGGCACTTCCCTTCCCTAGGTCTGCTGACTTATCCGTTAAGGTTAAGAGTGTGGCCTAGCCAATGGCTGTAAGTCTCTCTCAGCACTGTCAGCTATGCATTCAGCCCCAACCTGAGAGCCCTACAGAACTGCCTTATCTCACTCTTACCCCATCACCGAGTCCTCAATTCCCCTTTGCAGTGTATATACACCCAGATCCATTCTTCAAACAGGGCAAGCCAGCAGCACCCAGGGTAGGGCTAAAAGAAACCCACACAGCAAACAGAACCCACTGAAACCATCTGGGAAACCAGATCTGAACTCCACACATCCCAGCCTGCCCCCTGGATAGAAATCAAGGCAGAAGTGGGGTTTCAAGACCAGTGAGGCCATTTTGCAAATCAAACCCTTATCATGACTATTTTACCGTATTTATTGCTGATAAGAATACACCATCTACCATCAGAAGCAGGCCACGATAGCCAGCCTAGCGTTAAGCCTGTATTTGCATCTGGCGTCTCAGTTCATTTCTACATTCAGCCTATGAGGATGATTTTATTATTCCCATTTTGCAGATGAAGAAACTAAAGTATGGGAATTAACCTTCTCAAAGTCAGAACCCAGAGTCAAATACTACCTGACGTTGGTGCCTGAGCTCATAACCCCCCTGTTAAACAGCACTCATGTCTGCCAAACGCAGAGATGAGAGGAGAAGACCAGCCCTGGCTTCCTTTCTTGAACATCACCAACAGCTTCTTACCTTGACCAGGCAGCAAACGCACTGCAGCCCTACAGGAAGGAGACTTCATTTCTTCATGCCGCTTACTGAGCAAGCTGAAGTCATCGTATCTGTTTACTTGTTCACTGCCTGACTAGTCCCTGATGGCATGTAAGTTCCTCAAAGTCAAAGACTGCCTGCCTCGTTCACTGCTGTATCCCTCAAAAGTGCAGTACTGACCGGGTAAAAGGTACCCAGAACATGTTCTTGAATGCTGGAATAAAATGTGGATTTCCAAGGCACATTTCTGAGGAACCAGAAAAATTCCCTTCATAATTGACTGAACTCAGGCCCCCCCTAAGCATTATTGGACATGGATAAGATCGCATGGGTGGGGGCACCCCGGGTCTGTTTGTTGGTCAGTGGAGCCTACAAATGTGGCAGAGGAGGGGTGCCTGTGGCATAGCAGCACATTTGTTTTGACTAAAGACTCAATTTCACAACTCTGAGGAAACAAAAGCCGGCCAAGGGACAGAGACACTCCTAGAGAAGCAGAAAATGTTGTGTCATGTCAAGTTTGGACAATGGAAAAGGCTCAACAGGAAGAACGAGACAACTTTCTCAGCACTCCACTGGAAACGAGGGTGGACAAAAGTCCTATTTTGTGTAACAGTAAATATCAGCACAAACAGGATGCAAGCTCAAGTGTTTATCTCTGCTGGACGGTATTTGTTAAACGTCCACCGAGAAGACTCAGAGCACTGACAATTTAGCTCTACCTAGTAGTAATTATTTTATCCTATCATCATCATCATCATCACCACCCAGGACTGCAAACCACTGTGTAATCAGAAAAATCCCCTTCTTTGGTACCAAGTCAAGCAAAACTGTGGGGAATAACCACACATCTTATTTACTCATCTATAAGCCCCACTTTAAGTATCGCGTTTTCTTGGAGTGCAAATTGTTTGGGTGTGGCCCGCAAATGCCATCCAGAGTGATTCTGCAGTGCCTACCAGATGATAAACCAAAAAGTCTAGACACAAGCTGTAGCTGAGACTGACCACTCTGCGAGCAAGTGTATTTCTACAGTATAAGGTATCTAAGACCAAGAGTGGTCAGAAGCTACTGTCTGGCAGCCCACAAGAGTTTTAACTATGGGGAAATGTGTTCTAGACTCACATGTGCTACTTATTAAAAATTACCTGCACTTTCTCAGTTGCAGGATGACAATGATACACTTTTTCATCAGAAAAGGAGATGAAGGGAAAGGAAAGTTCTCCCCATGCCCTGTAGTCAAGTAAAAAGAGCCTTGAAAAGAGGGTCAGAAAGCCTAAGGGTCTCTAGGATCAGATCATGTCACTGAGGTCATGAATTTAATTCAGGTCCATTCAACATGAAACAAACGTTGCCCCAGGACCTGAGGGGAGGAAGCCTTATGGGGCAAAGGAGAAGAGAGTATCTGCCCCCAAGAGGCTCAGGATCTAGCAGGAAATACTCAGAAGTAATGTTATAAATGCAACGTGACACCACCATGGGCTGTAACTGAAGATAACAGTTGAGACAAGATTGAGGCAGAAAGATTAAATCACCTTTTCCAGTTCAAAGGCAAGGCTAATGGAAGGTCAACCGAAACACACATGAAATTCTTCATTTTCTTGTCTATTCTGCTAAAGCATAGGAACCCTAGAGACTGGAAAGAAAATTTGGGGTAGGGAAAACAAGATTTCATAAGGAAAGTTCAAAGAATATGCTTTTTAAAAATTTTTTTAATTTTTTATCTGTAACAGGCAAGGACGGGATGAAAATATCACATTCCAACAAATATCTGGTGAACACCTAATACCCTAGACACCAAGATGAGCCAGCAAGGTCACGAAGAAATGAAAAAGGAAGAGGACAGGAAGGCCTAAAGCAGAGATGGCAAACTCGATGCCTGGGCAGTTGAGGCAGAGAAACAAGGCCGGTGACAGGGCTGAGTGCAGACTATGGCAAACTGAAAAACACGATTCAGAACAAACCAAACTCATCTGATGCCAAAGTAGGGCCCACCGGCTGACGGTCTGAGGCCCTGCGTTAGGGTGACTGGAAGAAAAACGTGCACAACTTGTAACCACAAGGGCTGGAGGAAATGAGGAGGAAAGACAGCACAAAGCTCACTGAGGCAGGCCTGAGGGAAGGTGAGTCCCATCCTGGGAAAAATAAACAAAGTAATTAAAGTAATAAAACCAATAAAATAAAACCACAGAAGCCAGCGGTATAACATTCACCACTAACATCTCCACAGCACTTTACAATTTCCAAAGCTCATGCTCAAATCATCTCATTTGGTCTCCCCAAGAATCCGGGGAAGTAGGCATCATCATCACCCTGACTTTAGAAGTGAAGAATTTCTGGTTTGGAGCATATAAACACCTCGCCTCTGGTCTCAGGGCTATGAGAAACAGCGCACGGACTCATGTGCTTTTTCAGAATTTCAAAGAGAAGAACTCCAAGCTAGTGTACTTTCTAGACATCTCCTAAATGATTCCAACGTACAACCATGCTTGAGAACATAGGTCTAGACCCACGTTCTCAACCAGGTTTGATTCTGCCCCCTGGCACCCAGCAGGAGGCATTCAGCCATGTCTGGAAACAGATTTGGTTGTCATAACTGTGGGGAGTGGGGATGGAAGATGCTATAGACTGCTGGTGGGTAGAGGTCATGGATGCTGTTAAACATTCTGCAATACACAGGACAGTCCCCTGGAACAAATTATCAAGCTAGAAACGTCAACAGGACCAAGAGGGAGAAACACCCTGGTCTTGACTCTATGCCTGGCTCCTTAAACTGTGATCTGAGAATCAGCAGAGTTACCATCACCTCAGAGCTTGTCAGAGATTCGGGCCCTGACCTAGAGCCACTGAATGAGATTCTGAGATTTAAGAAGGTCCCAAAGTGATTCAGCACTGTGACAGATCATGCTCCCGTGGCCATCACAGAATATTAGAACAGAAAGGAACTGGAGCAGCCAGCCAATCTCATTATTTTGTAGATGAGACAACTCAGGCCCAGAACAACTGAGCCACTGGCCCCTGGATGCACAGCCTGCCCGTGGCAGAGACGAGATCAGATTCCAGGTCTCAGTTCCCGGATCTGTGCTGTCTCCGAGATGCCAGTTGGGCCAACACCTAAACCCCTTCAACAACTCTCCTCACTGCCAAGTTGATACCACCCTTTCAGGCGTAAGGGAGTCTTTTGTGAAGCCTGAAAGGAATCAATGGTCCTGTTGGTCAAAACTTCCTTTAAAAAATTATCTCAGAACAGCACAAAGGACTACCATAGGTGCCCATTAATTCCGCCTTCAGATATTTTACCAAAACAGCGACCATACAGCTCCCACAGTCGTGGACTCCAGCAGCCAGCAAGCTGCAGCAGAGCTCTCCAAAGTGGCAGCAGCAGTTGACAGTGGCCTCCTCAAAAGACATCTGGGGAGTGATGAAGAACCAGTTTCAAAGGAGTACTTAGATTAGCAAGGGCAAAAGGGTTTACACAGAGGATTTACATAGCTGAGGTCATGAGCAGGTTGTGACAGGGTCTGAGGCAGCTTAGTTTGGAATAGTACAGACACATTACAGCCCTTGCTGGATTTTTGCCCTGGTCCTTGGGGGGGGGGGGGAGCAAAAACATTCTCTCAGGTATTCTCCCAGACTCAGCTTAAGGTGACATATATTCTAGTTCCCAAATGGCTGAGGGAGCCCATAGTGGTCCCTTAATCCTAGTACTTGCTGGAAACCTAACTGCTGACACAGATGCCTTCAACGAAACACAGAACTCGGCCGGTGTCAAAAAGAACCAGCAAAGTTGGGAGAAAGTCCTGTAACCAGTAAAGAGAGAAGTGAGAATCTGGAGGTGTTACTGGCATTTGACAAGCAGCTAAAGTGAAACCAGAGCACTGATGAGTGCGTGACAGAAATCTTTACACCTCACAACTGGGAGGGAAAAAGAATGAAAGCTTAGAGAGGGAAATACATGCTTTTATTTAACACATGATTATACACAGAATGAATTACACACAGAACTATGATAGGTTGTCTAGGCAATAGCAGGGGTAGATGTCAGCCAGGTTTTGCCCTAGGTGCCACTCAGAAGAGGGGGAGAGATCATTTGGTGAGTCCCACCTCTCCCCAAAACCCTTCTCCGCACAGTTCACCCATAAGCACACCAGGGTGGGGAAGGGGGTTTGGCAAGTGAGGCACTCTTTCAGGGTCTTAAGGTTTACACCCTTGAAGCCTCCACTTGCCTTACCCTAGCCCCATCCCTTCAGTGCACACGCCACCCATTTTAATAAAGAACACTCATTTTTCATTCACACAAGAGTAAAGGTGGCTGATTTTCATTCTAGGCCTTTCCCTTTACAACAGAGAAAAATGAACAAGTCCTGCTCCGTCCTAAAAGCTTCACATAGGTGTCTCTAAATTTATGATAAAGAACTTAGTTAACTGGCTTGCTCTCCAGAGGCTGACGAAGCTGGCTGAACCTGGCTGTGAGCTTCTCTGCTTTTTCATGAAGCCGGTCTATGATAATATCATTAATTATCCTGCTACAGAAATGTAGTATTTTTAAAAGAGGAGAGAGGGAGAGGCAGGGGATGTTCTTTACACATTTGAAGAATAGGAAAACACCTCTCAAACCGCAGAATGTGAGAGCTGGAACTATCCAGAATTTTTTTAAAAAAGGTCAAATTTAATAGGCCATTTAAATTCCTAGTTGATGGTAATTAGAGAGCAAGTATTTCTTTAAACCCTGCTAGACAGAACTTAATCCAATTTAGGTAATCACTAACCTTTGCATGTTCTCATTCCACCCCTTTCCCCACAACTCACTCTCTCTCTCCCCCTCCCTCTCTCCTCTAAATGAAATACAAAGGCCATAAACTGGCAAAACATAAGAAAATATTAAAAGAGAGAGAGATTGGGCAGATGTTACCTCAAAGGGCCAAATCCAATTAAAATAAAAACAAGTGTCAAGAGCTCAGGATCCCTAATTTATAGCGACCATAACCTGAGGATTCTAACAGAATCACAACAGAAAGCATGCAGAGGGAGGTGAAGGTACTTCCTACTCACTCTTCCCCTCTGGGCACCTCGTCTTGCATGTCAATCACCAGGTCTTGCTCTGCAATGTCACAGCCATCCCCTGGCAGACCAATGCTAGTAATTCTCTACATTCACAGTATCTACAGGGCTTCTCTCCTTCTTCCATGAAATAACTACTGTCAGAATTATCTAGAAAGTCCCTTCAGTTCCATCCTGTCCGTTCATTTTAGTTGACACTGCTCTGTTATCAACTTCTGATCTAGAAACTTCCATGTGAACCATTAGGACCTTCTTGAGTATTTGGGACCCTGGGTTTTTCATGGAAGGCCTAGCAGGTTAGATATCAAAATGTACTAGAAAGAACAAGGGACTTCAGTTAATGGCTGTGTGATATCAGGAAGGTAATTAACCTCTCTGAGCCTCCATTTTCACATCTTGAAATACAGAGAATATCTACCTACTCGGGTGGTTGGGAAACTCAAATAACATGACCATGGCTATCCCTGATTCACAGTAGCTGCCAAATAAATAAGTTGGCTCATTTGTTATAACTGTACAATTTTCAAAGTAAACCTTGGATCTCAACCCTTGACCAAAATGTGAAATAACTCAAGTTCGCCTCTGATGCCCCATCACTACCTTGTCTCACCTATACTCCCATCCTCCTTCTTGGCTCCAAAGTGGAATCTTTCCTTGAAAAACAGTGCTTTCTGCCTAACAGGGTGCCACTCTCTCTGTTCCCAAATTCCTAATCTCTCATACAAACCCATAAAATATTTTATTCTCAGCTTTCAGCAACTGAGATATTAATTCACGCTGACTTGTTAACAAACAATAGTTTCTGTAACCAGCAGAGAGAGTGGCAACTCCAGGAAACAAACTTATAACAAGCAGAGAGAGTGGCAACTCCAGGAAACAAACTTTTAATGATGAATGTTAAACATATTAGGGAACTTTCAGAGGGGCTCACACTCTATTTCTCAAATCAATTCAGCATTGGTCTAGCTCTGCAACAAATAAGAATAAAATAAAACAAAGGGAACATTTTTGTAATGTTTAAACCCAGACCATC
This sequence comes from Cynopterus sphinx, assembly GCA_030015415.1. Lineage (NCBI taxonomy): Eukaryota > Metazoa > Chordata > Mammalia > Chiroptera > Pteropodidae > Cynopterus > Cynopterus sphinx. The sequence continues at coordinate 124,679,323 of CM057383.1, forward strand.
ATTGAAACCTCACCCACTGAAATAAATAAACATCCATGACCCATTGGAACTGAAAGAAATGAGGTCTCCTCAGTGAGAAACAAGCCAGTCTAAACAAAGCCCTTGAGAAATGAGTCAATTAAACTAGCTCATTTCTAATGCCTTTCTTTTTTACACCATTAGTGGTTCTGGCTGTCAGAAGCATCAATCAAATACAGAAAGGACCACGGTTGGGGCTGGCAAAACCAAAGCCAGCTATGTGCACTGACCCAGCATTGTTCCCCTTATCTGCAACATTCTAGAGAAAACGCTCTGCTCAGCACCCTTGGGTGAATTCTAGGGCTCCAGCCTGCCACCAGAGAGAAGGCGGCCAGGTTCCACCGAGGAGCTCTGCAAGGTTCTCAGCCGCGCTTAGGAAGCTCACCAGGCGCTAAATTCAAAACGTGGCTAAGCTGGTTCCTGCAAGCTCCATGTCCCCTAGTGACCCACTTGCTGCTTCACGGTGTCAGCACCAGCGCCTTCCATCCCGAGAACAATTTACCAGAGCGCGGCCCCGGGACGTTTGGAGCCTGTAGGCCAATGAAATGTCAAGACCGCAACACGCTTGTGGGCAAGTTGATTACCCTTTGGTCCAAAGGGGCAGTCAGTCTCCGAGCTCGATCAGTGAGCACCCTTCGCGGGGTGGGGGGCAGGGGACGGATGGGGACCACCTGGACCGTCCGTGTCCTGGCCTGCTTGGCTTCTGTGCACGGGTCCTTTGAATCTGCACGTCTCGTCTGGGCAACAGGCCCAGATCTCGTCCGCCCCAGCGGAGATGCCCAGGGAGGCTCCATCCAGCCCAGAGCTTTTTCCATGCGGGTCCCCGCACCAGGCGGGCCCCGCCGGAGCCGACGCGCCTTGCAGGGCGCATCGCCGTAATTGAAACCTTGCCGGCCGCAAGATTGCAGGGGCGTCTATAAATACCCCCCTCCCCCCGCCTGGGTGCGGACGAACCGAACGCAGGCGCCCGGCTCCACGGGGGGAAGCGCGGGGGCAGGTGACTGAGGGAGGGACGGGGCCGGGGAAAACGGGGGGAAACCCTACTGACTAGCAGGGAGGAACCCCAGCGCTGATTCCTCAAGCTCGGTTTGCAAATCCACAATCAGGTGTGACCCCGGGCAGCATCCTTAGGAAGAAGGGCTGGGGGGGGAGTGGGGTGGGGAGGGGGTGGAGGGGAAGGGGTCGGAGACGCGGGGGTGGGCGCCCCAGAGCGCCCTCCTCCCCGTGCTCCATGCGCACAGTAGGGGCGCAGGGGCCAGCCGTGCCAGACGGAGGGCGGGCGGGAAATACGAAGCGCGAGGGAGATGCGGGAGCCGTCCCCTCCCGCGGCCCGCCTCGGGAGAACGAGGACCCCAGGAGAAGATGTGCCGTTTCGGGGCGCCGAGTAGGGGCAGCTCTTTCGACTTGCCCCTTTGATGCAGGGAGAACAAGAGAGGCGAGCAAACTTCCTTTCTCCATCTCTGGGTTCAGCCTGGGTGATCCCCTGCCGCCAGCATCCCGCGTGCCACTCTGCAGCGGGGCCTCGCCCACCCCGGGTCGCGGATGCGGGGCGCGGCTACACCCCCCCCACCCCCCCACACCCCCACACCCCGGCCCGGGAGGTCTCAAGGCCGGTCCTCGACGCCTGCCCGGCAGCGTCCCATCCAAGAATCCTCAACGTCGCGGGGGGCCCAGCCGGGTGCCCCAAGATGTGACGCTTTCATCAAGCGCCCCCCTTCCCTCCCCCTTTCCCGTGCCCCACCGGACTGTCCCCAGGCTGGCCCGGAGATTCCGTTCTCAGTCCCCGACCATTGCTGCGCCGACACCTTCGGCCCCTCCCTGGGACTTCCCCGCGCACCCCCTGGGGGCCCCGGGAGCGAGGCACCCCGCGCCCTGCACCCCCGCGGCTCGCCTCCTCCCCCGGACTCGGCGCGCGCAGGGAAAACTTCCCGGTCTCCCCGAGAAAGTTCTCTCACCAGAGAGGGGAGAGCGGGCGGGGTGGCTGAGGCCACCGCGCTGCCCGGCGGTCCGTCCCTCCCTGCTCCGTCCCCTCCCGGCTCTGCCCTCGCGGTCCCGGTCCAGCCCCGAGTCCGGTCCAGCGCGAGTCAACAAACCCGGCGGCGGCGGGGCTCCCGGAGTCGGGCTGGTGACACGTTTCCCTCCTCTCTCGTCTCGCAGCCTCCTCCTCCTCCTCCTCCCTCTCCTCCTACTCCTCCTCCCTCTCCTCCTCCTCCTCCTCCCTCTCCTCCTCCTCCTCCTCCCTCTCCTCCTCCTCCTCCTCCCTCTCCTCCTCCTCCTCCTCCTCCTCCTCCTCCTCCTCCTCCTCCTCCTCCTCCTCCTCCTCCTCCTCCTCCCACTTTTCCTGTCCTGTTTCAAGACTCCGGTATCTCTCCAACGACCCCCACACCATCCCTCCTCCCCCTAGCCGGCTCCCCTTCCCCGGCAGCGACTCACACGCCGCTGGGGAGCGGGAAGGAGGGGAAGGGGGGCGCCTGCACTTACATCCAGTTCAACAATTTCAGGAAATCCAACTCTTTCAACTTGAAAAGCCCGGGAGGATGCAACAGGTCAAGGGAGCTCTTGGCTGCGTTTCCCGCACCCAAGACGAGACCTCGATCCCCCTCCCCCATCCCCACCCCATGATGGGATCTCCTCCCCTCTCACCCCACCCCACCCCGCACGACGGGGAAACCACCAAAAAGCCAAGGGGGTGATTCTTAGGCTCACTAGAGAACTGGAGCCCCGGACTTTTGTTGTTATTTTAAGGAACAGAACCCCAGGACGGTTCCAGGAGAAGTTTGTTTTAAGTGTGTTCATGGAAATAGAATTCCAGGGAAGTCTCCCCCTTTGATTTGCAAAACTCTTTTTTAAAGCTCCCAGATTCTTTTTCCAAGTGAAGGTTCAAGGAATTGGACGATCCTTCAGAGTTTGAAACAACAGAAAACCAACCAATCCCCAAATTAAAAACAATATAAAATTATTTTCAAACTTCTTTTTTTTTTGCAGGTGTTAAAAATGTGATGCAGCTGTTTTCAGGACTCTCTGGCTTGCATAATTTCACCCTATGATTGAGCAGGAAATACTTTAAAAATGCTGCCTGCTCACACATCACACTTAGGCTTTGAAACCACAGTGACATTTGCTGAAGAAAAGAGGTATGTCTTTTTATGTCAAAAATGAGAAAAAAAATCGCACGTGTTCTGATCACTGTAACCTTACAAAACCTATTAAGCGGCATTGGTCAGAATGCGGTGAGGGGGGAAGTGACGAAGCCCTGGGTGCCTCAATTGTCCAGGGACATTACCTAAAGCTAGAGTATTCTTCCTACAAACACCAAGAGACTTTAAATCTCCTCCTAGGAATCAACAGACAGACAATGAAAGGAACTGGGCCCACGTGCCTGGGAAAGAAACGCTTGAGGGGGCAGACTTCTGGAAGGGGACTTGCTCTAAGTCTTCAAGGCAGCTGTGCTGAGGGCTTAAGAGCCAAAGCCTGGAGTCAGAAGGTCAAAGTTTGTGTACCACCTCCTCCTCTTACTAGTTTCAGGATAGGAGCCAGCTTAACTTTGCTATGATTCAGTTTACTCCTATGAAAATGGGATAAACATAGTAGCTATCTTTTAAAGTTGTTATGAGGATTTAATGAATTCCTGCAGAGAAAGTGCTTAGATGCTCTGCTAGGATTCAGCAGCTGTTAAGCTGTTATTATTACTATTATTCCACAGGTCTGGGACGTGAAAAGGGAGCTATTTCCACACGGCTGTAGGAAGATGGATTGGGAAACATTTTATGCTGCTGATATCGTCTTTGTTCAAAATGAGGTCCACCCTATTCAGTCTTTTTAAAATTGTTACTCACTCCTCCCTCCCAGTCCCCTTCATTCAACTCTACTTTTCCTTTTTTCATTGCCTCTATCACTTGTAACATGTTACATAATTGACTTTAAAAAATCATCGTCTCTCACCACACCTTACCTCCAGGCTACCTCAGCTCTACAAGAACATGGATTTGTTCTATTCCCTGATATTGTCCCAAGTTCAAGAGCAGTGCCTGGCACATCATATGCACCCAGTAAATATCATAAGAATGAATCTGTAAGTGGATTCATTCCACAAGTGTATGCTGTATTGATCGCCTATGGTGGATTGGTTACTGTATGATTAAAAAAAAAAGGAATCACCAGACCTATCTCAGGATGGATACAAGTGGCCCTCTTTGGAAGAAGTGCACTCCCTGATAAAGAGAAGCATTCAGAACATAGGCAATGCCAGCATGGTAGGGATGCTATAAAAGAGTATTCAAGGACAGAAAGGGAGGCTTAAAGAGGTTAAAACCTCTTCTAACTCTAGGACTTATAATTTATAAACAGATTTTTTTTTTTTAATAAGAAGTAGCTAACATTTTGGTGTAAATCAAAGCTTTCCTCTAAGGGCCATTAATACCAATATAGTATACTTGTCACCACCCAAATTTTTACCAAAATTCTAACTACATGTCAATGGAACATGGCCTTTTCTGATCAAGAAACAGAATTGTGTTAGGAGAAACCAATAAGGTTCATTCTATTGAAACATTCATTCATGGAAGAGGAAATTCTGGGCCTTCAATAGATATATCAGGTACACGGCTTACCAAGGCCACAGCCTCTGAAATGGAAGTTGGCCCAGTCAAGGTCCCTGCTGACAGGGTAGCCCTTAGGAACACCTGACCCAAAAGCAGCCAAATTCTGTGACAAACTCAGGCACGAAAAAGGTACACTGAGCCAATCAGATTCTATTTCAACAATGTGAACACACACACACACACACACACACACACACACACACACACACACACACACACACCATGTAGCTAAAATCCAGAACAAAGTTTGAAAGGTCATGACTTTATCTGAACCCTAGATTCTAGAAGCTGCAAATTGGCTGCTGCCCATGGACCAGCTCGATATATATATTAGATGTGTATTGTTTGAACCCCATGTTGTCAACATTTCAAAAATTAATAATTGCTAACATGTAACACTCAGAAAACTTCATGCAAAATTATGGGTTTTCAGCTTGCCTTGAAAAATCTGGAAAATCTGCACTGATGGTGCTGTAGGCCCACGTAGCCACAATTAGCTAGAGCTCTCTCCCCTTAGACAGTGCATGTAGCTTCCCAGTTTGGCCACAATCCTAGCTACTCCCTACTCCCTTCTTCTGTTCCCAGCTGACTTCACCCGTTTCCCTGCCATGCTGATGCAGCTAGAGAAGGGATGCTGGCACATAGTTAGGAGGGTCCGGAGATATGAGTGAGCAGAAATTATGCAATAGGATGGCATAGGTTCAAACCATTTTTCTCTCCAGCTCCCGCTGATGGGAACACAATGATGGAAAAACATTTTTTACTAAGAATTTGCTTGGCCTCACATATTTGAATACTACTGAGGTAAAGGAAGCTACTGGGAAGAAATGAGGCAAGTGGGCATCAAGACAGGGAGGATCAGAGGTCCTCTCTCGGGGATGCGTTGGGGTCGAAACCACCGTCCACTTTCTGCTCTTCCAGAGGCCTGTTCTACTTTCCCTCTGTTCCCATAACAATGCCTGCCCACGCCATCCCATTGCTGGTTTCTATCCCTAAAGTCTAATCAATCTGAGTTCAGGGTGGGTTAGGTGCTTGGCTAAAGTTATATAGAAACAAGAAAGGAAGGCGCAAGGATCCATGATCCCAATTCAGTGCTCTTTTACCACATTATACCCCCTCTTGGTCTGATTAACTGTTTCCATCTCTGAATACTAATAAAATCACTTCAATTTACAGAATCATAGCATTTAATGCTTTAAGGACCTGGTCTAAATGTCTGTTGAATTTAGGTTCTGAAGGTCTAAGCTCCAGTTTGCACCTCTTTCCAGGATACTTCAATGTCTCATCCCACGTCATGAAAGTTTTCTAATGAAGAAACACATCATATCCTTCCATGAGTTTTCTTTCTTATAGACGGAAAAATGGAGGCCCTGAAAAGATCTTTTGCTAATGCTTGATACAGAAGTTGGGAGGAGCACAGGCAGGCCTCATAGGAATGTGCAGTGTTAAAACACACAGCTTTTCAGGTCCTCAGAGCACCAGTCATAAAATAAGTTAATGTAGTGACTCATGAGAAATACTAATCTAGACATAGAACTTGCATGAGCACTAAATATATATCAACAGTGTTGCACCATCCATAAAAAAATAACCATTTGAGAAATAAGCTCAGCATCTGATCTAACACCAGGTGTAAAATCAGTGACCTTTGGTACAGCAGGGAGACTTAATACACAAAATGAAAAAAAGTTTACCCTCCTTCTCTCTTTCTAACTTCCACAGTAGAAAGAAAATGGAGAAACTTAAAGTTTTTTTTTTTTTGGAAGAATTTTAGATGATACAAACAAAACATTGTTTTCATCTTTTTCATCCTTTTCTTGGTAGCAATGAGGGTATTTCTGGTATGTTGGTTTTTAACTCTTTTTTATCTTTGGTATTGGGAAGTGTCTGCCCTCCACTCTAAAGGGATTGGTATTTAATTAAATCTGAAAGTGTTTTGAGAATGACTTGAATGAGCAAATCTTAGAAGTGAAAAGAATTGTAACAATCCTCATGAATTTCCCTTGGATTATTCAAATTTCAATTATTCCTTCCTAGAATTTCAAATTCATCTGTCTGTTGATAACTATTGACTTGTCACTTATTGGTGACAAGTGGAGATGCCACAGTGAATAAGAAAGACAAAGTCTCTAGCACCAACAGGCAGCAGGCAAACAGTAAACATGGACATAAATACACATAAAAGAGATAATTCAAAGTACTGATCTGTGCTGTGACAAGGATAAAATGGGACACCAGTGTGATGGGAGAGAAGGGAAGTGGTTTATTTAGGGTCATCAGGAATGGCCTCTCAGAGAAGATAGCTTTGGAGTTGAGATTTAAATAATGAAAAGAGGCATCTGTGGGAACAGAGGAAAATTCCAAATGGAAGAAATGGCCAGTACAGAGGCCTTAAGGCAAGAAGTTTGGCAAGTTTGAAGGATGAAAAAGGTGACCGGTGGGGTAGAAGATAGCAAACAGGTGGAGAGGCTAACAAGATGAAGTCCAAGAAATAGGTCAAAGTCAGATCATACAAGAAATAATAAGTCACGGTGAGAGTTTGGTCATGGTGGGAAGTAATCAGAGGGTTTTAGGTAGGAAGTAAGGTGATCTGATATCTGTATTAGAAAGATCTCTCTGGCTGATATGTGGTGAATGAACTAGAAAAAGGGTATAAGTGAGGACTAGCGGTCCTTTTAAGGAGGTGGCTGCAGAAGAGCAAGGAAGTGTTGATGATGCTTGGATCGAATTTGGAACAATTATACTTGTAAAACATTATGGATCTAGATATGATGAGACTTTCTGATGAATTGGATGTGTTAAGAAAAGATAGGGATGATGCTTTGGTGTTTTTGTTTGAGCAATGGTATGGGTAACGGTGCCGTTTACTGAGATAGAAAGATGGGGTCACAAGTAAAATTAGGAGGAGAATCAACAGTTCGCTTTAGCTATGTTAAGCTTAAATGCCTGATTGAGAGTCAATGAGAGATGTCAAATAGATATTCGAACATATGAAATGACCTTGAAGGGTGCAGAGATTAGTTTCAGACATAGATATAGTATTAAAACCCAAGGGACTAAATGTGATGCCTTAGACAATAAATATGGAAAGAAAGAGATACCAGGAAGAATAGAGGAGTCTCGTCAAAGAAGAGGAACCAACAGAGGAATAAAAAGAAAAGAGTTGCTAATGAGACTGGGAAATCCAAGAGAGTGAGATATAGATGCCAATAGAAGGTGTTCCAAGAAGGGAGGATTGATCGAGTACGTCCAAAAATGTCAAAAAGTCAAGTAAAAGGAGAACAGAGAATTAACTTTTCTTTGGCCAAATGTAGGTCATTGATGACCTTGATAAAGGTCTTTTCAGAGAAGTGATGTGGGAGGAAATCCATCAGGGTGAGCAGGGAAGAGAAAGAGAGTTGAGAAATGGAGATAGAAAATATTAACAACTCGTTCCAAGAGTTTTGCTGTGAAGGGAAGCAGAGAAATGAGGCTATCCCTGGAGAAGGGTGCAAGGTCAGGAGAATGTCTGTCGATTTGATTATTTGCTTAATTATTTTTAATTGGGTGGTAAATAGTAAGTAAGGTGTTGAAGCTGGTAGGAATTATTCAGTAGAGAGAGAAGTTGATTTATGTACCTACTCACAGTTTGTGGGAGGAGGTGGGGGAAACGAGTGCTCTCATTGAGCACATTCCCCGAATGGGGCACATTAAAACACATTTTTAAATGCAATAAATTGACATGTCGAAACTATGATGAAAAGATGTTACACGAAACACCATGGAAATAAGCTATTGACAATCTCATTTTAGAGCTTCTGCATCACACAACTGCAAGTAACATCAGTCACTAGGATCACAGTGTGACTGGTACCTCCTGGAGTTGTGTAATATGGCAGATTTGGCCTAAAAGATTTTTTCAGCTAGCTCCTCCATCAACCAACCATTGGTGCAGGTCCCTCTCCAGACTTTCTTCACTGATGTAGGAATCTGGCTATATATATCAACTCACCCACTACTGCAACATCCAAAGATGCTGACATTGCATTTACCTGGTTCATCTCTCAGAAGGCCCTTTGCTTCCAGAAATGATGGACGGCGTTCACGGAAAACGACGTATCCCAATTTTTGTATCATAATGTAAGATCAGCACACACTCAATTTGTCTCTGCACATCAGGGAGGACGGAATGGGAAACATTCCAAATAAATACTCACAATTGTTCCAAAAAAACTTTTTTTATTCTCTTTTGTCATTGTAGCCCAGACCATACACTTTTTTTAGGAACTATCACATACCTCAAATTCTGAAGGCTGGGGCACACATCAACCTGGGACTTATGACAGGTGACTGGTCCTGGGAGTAGACAGGTAAGCAGTGCCAATCAGACTGCCCTTTATGAGTTCTAACTAAGGGACCCAGTTACTACATAAGTTGGCCAGTGTCCTGGCTTTTTACCTCCCCAGCAGGAGCTAGCTCAGTCTGATTCTCCTGGCTTCCTGACGATACACACCACTCTCGGGCTTCCCCACAAGAAGCCAGGGTTCAAGGCTACCCTTCACCATCTGCACTGTCATGTGGCCTTCTTTATTCCTATTTCTGATTGGTCTCTCAGCCCTTGCCCATTCTCCAAAGCCACCGGTTGTATGTTCTGGAACTCATCGTCCATCATCAGTAAAATCTCCTATATCTTCACCTTCTTTTCTGAACATTCCATTAGCTTTTATGTTTTAACTTAATGGTTCTCAAACATTTTGGTCTCAGGATATGCTTAAAAATTATTGGGGATTCCAAAGAGCTTTTGTTTGTGTGAGTTATATCTATCAATATGTAGTAGATTTGAAATTAAACAAAAATTAATTTATAACTGTATTCTTAAGTCATGGGCATTGTTTTACATTTCTGCAAACCTCTTTAACTTCTGGCTTAATAGAAGACAGCTGGATTCTCCTATCCACTTCTGCATTCAATCTGTTGTGTTATCACATTGCGTAGCCTCTGGAAAATTCCACTGTACATTCATGAGAGAATTAAAATGGAAGGCAAATTATATCTTAGCATTACCATGAAAATATTTTTAGACTTGTGGATGTCTGACAGGGTCTTGGAGTCTCCCTGGAGTTCCCAAACCACACTTTGGAAATCACTGTTCTAACTGAACCCTGCCTCTCCAAGGACCCTCCCCTCCCCTGAAATACTCTCAGATGGTGTGGTTTCTCTCCAACACTCCAGTATCACTGGATTGTGAGGTAGAGTGATTGTTTTCTTTGCTCTTTGTGTCACTTTGAGACCACAGTTCCTCCCTAAAAATCCCCATCAAGTCATCAGACTATTCAACTCAGTCCCACTCCTTGTGACTACCATCTCAGGCTCCTGAGTTATCCCCATCTTTCTTTGAAGCCTTAATTCTTGGTTCACGGTCATGTTCTGAGCTCCTGTCATAATTCCTGGTGATTTCAACATCCACAGAAAAAAATTTTATCTGATATCCTGGCAGCTCAGTTCCTTGACATCTGCTCCAATGACCTTGTCCTCCACTCTACCAGGGTCACTCACTCTCACGGTTAGCCTTCACCTTGTCATTTCCTATTACCATCCTCTCCTACTCTCTTAATTTTCCAGTTTACTCCCTTCAGTAGCCTGATTCCCATGATTCTTCTGCTCCCTGAGATATACTGCCTTTTTATGGCCTCTCATTCCCTTCATGTCTTTATTTTCCTCCTCGCCCAGATTGGATTCCATTATTATAGTAAGCTCCCTGCATACATCCTGGACTCCCTTGTCCTTTTCTCACTTCACTGTATTTGCTTTGCTAAGTCAAAGTTGTTCAGTCTGATTCTCCTCCGACTCAGTCGTGCATCAGTATAAACGTGGCTGGAAAAGTACAACCATGCTGCTTGGCACCCACACCAAATAAAAATCTCTAGACTATTCATTCTCCTGCCATCTCCAACATTTAAAAATTTTTTCTACCCTAAAGACTCCACAAGAACACCACTAGAAACAAAAAGCAAATACAGTAAAGTCTCTGGATACAAAATCAACGTTCAAAAATCCATAGCGTTCTTATACTCTAATAATGAAGGGTCAGAAAAAGAAGTGGAAAAAGTCATTCCTTTTGCAATTCCAACAAAAAGAATAAAATACCTAGGAATAAATTTAATGAACCATGCAAATGACCTATATAATGAAAACTACAAGACCCTATTAAAAGAAATCGAAAAAGATACAAAGAAATGGAAAGATACTCCATGTTCTTGGGTTGGAAGAATCAACGTAGTTAAAATGACCATGTTACCTAAAGCATAATACAGATTTAATGCAATCTCCATCAAAATCCCATTGGCATTTTTTAAAGAAATGGAACAAAAAATTATCAGATTTGTATGGAAGCACAAAAGACTCCAAATTGCCAAAGCCATCCTGAGAAAAAAGAACGAGGCTGGAGGCATCACTCCATCCAACTTCAAATTATACTACAAAATGACAGTAATCAAAATGGCATGGTATTGGCAGCAAAACAGACACACGAACCAGTGGAACAGAACTGAGAGCCCAGAAGTAAACTCATATTTATGGGTTTATAATTTATGGGCAAATAACTTTTGACAAAAAGCCAAAAACACACAGTGGAGCAAGGAGAGCCTCTTCAATAAATGGTGCTGGGAAAACTGGAAAGCCACCTGCAAAAGAATGAAACTAGATGGTTGTCTATCACCACACACCAAAATTAATTCAAAATGGATTAAGAACCTGAATATAAGACTTGAAACAAGAAAGTGCATAGAAGAAAACATGGGAATGAAACTCAAGGACCTTGGACATAAAGAGGATTTTATGAATTTTACCTCAAAAGCAAGGCAAGGAAAAGCTAAAATAAATGAATGGGACTACATCAAACTAAAAAAGCTTCTGCTCAGCAAAATAAATCATCAACAAGGTAAGGAGACAACCATCCAAATGAGAAAATGTATTTGTAAGCAACACTTCCAATAATGGCCTGATATCCAAAATAAACAAAGAACTATACAACTCAATAACAACAAAAAACAAATGATCCAATCAAACAATGAGCAGAGGACCTCAACAGCCACTTCTCCCCAGAGGACATACAAATGGCCAACAAATATTTGAAAGGATGCTCAACTTCACTAGCTATTAGGAAAATGCAAATCAAAACCACAATGAGACACCATCTCACACCTGTTAAGACAGCTATAATCAACAGGACAAGTAGTAACAAATGTTGGAGAGATTATGGAGAAATAGGAACCCTCACACATGGCTGGTGGGACTGCAATTGGTACAGCCAACTATGGAAAACAGTATGGAGGTTCCTCAAAAAACTAAGAATTGATCTACCATATGATCCAGCAATCCCTCTATTGGGTATTAACCCAAAGACTTGAAAACCTATATCCAAAAAGATATTTGCACACCGATGTTCATAGCAGCATTATTCACAGTGGCCAGGACATGGAAGCAACCGAAGTTTCCTATGATAGATGATTAGCTAAGTAACTGTGGTACATATATACAATGGAATATTACTCAGCCATAAAAAGAGATGAAATACTGCCACTTGCAACAACATGGATAGACCTTGAGATAATCATGCTAAGTGAAATAAGCCAGACAGAAAAAGTTGAAAATCACATGATATCACTTATATGTGGTATATAAACCTAAAACCAACAAATGAACAAGACAAACAAACAAAGACTCATGGACATGGACTATAGACTAGTGGTTACCAGAGGGTAGGGGATGGAGGGGGAGGGGGTAGGTAGATGGTTAAAAGGGGTCAAATATAGGGGGTAGGGGAAGGGTGAAGTAAGTAAAGGAGATAAATATATGGCAGCTGAAGGAAATTGGACTTGGGTGGTAATCACACAATAGAATATACAAATGTCAAATTATAATGTCCACCTGAAAATTATATAATTGCATTAACCAATGTTACCCCAATAAAATGAATAATATTTTTAAAAAAAATTTTTCCTACATTTTCACTCTCACCTGAGAACTTTTCTTCCCTCTTTGCATGAGAACATAGGAACGTCTAATAATAATTTCCATCATGCTATGGACTGAACATTAGCATTCCTTCCCCCAGCTCACATGCTGAACCCTTAGTCTCCAGTGGGGTGACGTGGAGGTGGGACCTTTGGGAGGTAATTAGGACTACATGGGGTCATGAAAATGGGGCCTTCATCATGGGATTAGTGCCCCTATAAGAAAAGAAAGAGGCGCAGATCTCTCTCTCTAGCTCCCTCTCTTCACTCACCCAAGGAAAGGCCATGTGAGCACACAGCAAGAAAGTGGCATCAGCAAGCAGTGAAGAGGGTCCACATCAAGAACTAAATCTGCCCATACCTTGATCTTGGACTTGCCATCCTCCACGACTGTGAGAAAACGGATGTCTGATGTGTATGCCCCCAGTCTATGGTATTTGTTATAGCAGCTCAAGCTGACTAAGAAATGTGTGCTACCATGGACATGCCCACCCATTTGCTGGAATCTCTAGCCATTTTCTGCCACCCTCCTGTTGCTGAGAATGAACTTCCAGGGTGGGAACTGGGTCTAAACCCGCCACTAGAAACCTCACCTCCCCATCTCCTAGTGGAGCAGGTAGGACACTCCCCCATGCCCACCCTTCCAGTTCATGTCGTGCAAAACCCTTGAAAGAGTTTTCCATATTTGTTGTCCCTCATATTTCTCCTCTTTTCTTTCTTTAATTCTCTCCAATCAGATTTTCGTCATCTCCATTCTGCTGAAACTGCTTGTCAGTGTTACTGATGACCTCATGTCACATAGGAACTCAGAAAACACTTGTTGAAATGAAGGAATGATCCCAGATAATGAGGTTCTCATAACAGAAAAGTCCCACATGTGTGCACTCATGCACACACAGACACACACACGGAGAGGGAGAGGGAGAGGGAGAGAGAAAACTCTTCCTGGCTTCGGCTCAGCTTTTTTTCTGTGAGAGGCCCCTTCGATTTGAGAATGGGGGGTACAGGGAAGGGGTACGAGTAAGGCTGTACTTTGAACCACAGTTACCTTGACTGGAACAGTCATCCCTTCTCATATAAGCCAAACCTCACTGTCAAGAAATATCTCCTTGTAGGGTAGCCCAAACTTTGGTTTAGACCCAGTGGTGCTGTTTGGGGCAGCTCCTTAATCCATAAGCGTCTCAGCTGCAGACACAACTTGGTGTTCAAGGATTTTATAAGGTCTAAGTGAGGTTTATGAAAGTTATGTGAAATATTTGGCATAGAGCTTGACACACTATAGTACATTTTTTGTAGCCATAGAAAAGTAATGAGGCATTACATTCAAAATAGAGATTTTTGTGTGTCTATTGTCCATAATGTTTGTTTCCCTATATAATTAAACCCAGTTATGGTAAAGCCTAGTAACATGCTCGATTTCCAGTTGGGTTCCCATATGTTTTAGCTTTCTTTTATACTCTAATATTTACTGTATTATTGCAATACACATATACAAAAATATTTTTATATTTGAAAACACTGTTGAATATAAAGGAGACATCAATAATTAGTGCAAGAATATGTAAATAAAATGGTAAATCCAAAAGTAATAACATGACATTTATACCCTTCCACTTCAAGGACAGAAAAAATAAAATAAGGAGCTTTATCATATAAACATAACAGCATAAGAAATGTAATCTTCATTGAATATATGCAAAGGCAAATGCAATAAGCAAGAATGTGTTCATGCTTATTCATTTTTGTTGGAGGGGTGGGAAAAGGAGGGAAGAGAAAGAAAGGGAAAAGAAGAGAAAGGGAGAAATAGGTGGTTTGGTCGTTGAAAGAATTCCGGTCAGGAGAGTTCATCTAGGCTATGGTAAAGAAGTCGGATGAAAAATTCCTTGAGGCAATCTGGGCCCTTTTGCTCAGAGTCAATGCCCATCACACAAACCTCTAACCACCAACTCAGTCTCCCGGATACCAGGATATCCCCACATAAAGCAAGCTTTTTGGGATTGACTCATGCTAACTAAATTCTCCAGGGGCTGATTTCTAAACTGAGATACTAATTAATATATAATCAATGACATTGGTTATTGCCTAGAATCACATTTATAAATTATTTCTTTAGGTGAAAAAGTCAGCATTAACAGAAAATACATTCATTTTTTATTTTAATTTAAATCTTCCTTTGGAGACAGAATTCCCATTATACCTAAGCATTACATGTGTCTCCCTCTTCCTTTCTCTCTCCTCCCTCCCTTCTCCTCCTCTCCCACACAAATGTGGAATCTATAATAACAATTACAACTAACATTAATTTAAATTGCAGACATATGATGTGCTGATACTGTGCCAAGTGCTTTGCAAGCAGTATCACTTATTCCTCAGACAACACAATGATTTGACTGCTATTTTTAGTTCCATTTTACAGATAAAGAAATTGAGGCTGGAATAAATGGTTTAGTCCTTTCCCAAGGTCACACAGCTCTTCAGAGGTAGAAATAACCACAAATTATAAGGTTTTGTTTTCCGTTGTAAGCTCTTCCCTACTTTGAGTCATCTTGACCTCCCAAATTAGGAAGAGAAAGTTGCAGAGCTGTTTGGAGAAGATAAATATTCTCATTCAAACCACCAACTAGAGGAAGGTTTTCTGCTGGATGTGCGAAATGAGAATCCTGCAGTGGTAGGAAGGGACTGGAAGAATGCCCTGTCCCCTAGGACAACTGTACCTGGTAGTCCTTAAGTGTCTCATCCAGTCAAGGTAGGCCAAGCCAGCATGCCCATGGCTGCCCTTTACAAGGAAGTTTCCGTTCTGTCCTCTAGCATTAACTGGGGCAGTTCTAGTAGGACAAGAAGGCAGACCAGCCCATCACTCAACTCTTCTTTCACCTCTTCTCGTAAATATGGTCTGCACGTTATCAGAGTTTGGGTGTTTCAGCATGACTTTCATCAGTGAAGTCTAACTTAGATCTCCTAGATGGACGTTTCTTAAACTGTTCTCTGTAGAATGATGGTACCACAAGATGTGGCTAGTGTTACTAAAGAAAATCTCCTTAGTCAAATAATTTTTGGAAGAACTATGTGTGACAGCATACTATGCTTTAGGACTCTAAGACCTTGGAGGGGGTCTGCAGGAAAGAAACATTCAACAATTTAATTTCTTTCCATGGAATACTATTAACAGTTTAGGATATAGTATTCAACAGACTACGGCGGGGAAATGCTATCCCAGACAGAAGAATTGCATGTCAGTCAAATTTGCTTTGAAAAGGGCCCAGGACTAAATGAGATCAAGGGGAGATCTTAATTGAGTCTACTCGGTAGGCTGTGCTTTCTGCTTTTTAATTTCTTGGATGGCTAATCTACTGATAGTATCCTAAATTTACTGGGGAAAAAAAATACCCCTGCTCACTTTCCACTGCAGAAACACAATAAGTAACCGTGAACAATGATTTCCCCTGACCTTCCTAAAAACCTCATCTGGGCTGAAGAAAAGAATAAGAACCAGCTACTTCCTTCACAAGAAGAGATGATGAGACCAAACATAGACGTGATCTAAGGACATCTGAGAGTAACTTAGCATGAGCAGGACACACTAGGTCCCAGGCCCCGGGCTAGGACCGGAGGCAGTGACTGTTTGGTCCGTACAGCCTGCCTGTGATGCATCACTGACCTGTTCATCTAAGGAAGACCCGGAGCCTGGCACGGTGCCTCCACTGAGCAGACACTCAATAAATCTTTAGTAAAGGAAGGAAGGGTGGAAGGAAGAAAGCAAATTGAGGTTTGCAGATGTTAACTTGCCCAACGACATGACACCTTCAGCAAGCTTGGCCTTTCCATGCCTCGCTGAGCTGCCAAGCTTTTTGTTAACCAGCACACAACCAGCTTCTAGGACCTGACTCACAGCTCTGCTTACTTTTGCTCAGGACGTTAGCTTTGGCATTATTGTAGCTTGTGCAATCAAAATTTTTGTGTTTTATTCTGCCCGTATTTTTCAGGGTGCCTGAAAATAAGAGCTAAAATTTGGTGAATACTTCCTATGTACCAGGCACGAAACTTTGAACTTGACGCAGCTCATTCCCTATGAGCATCCTAAGAAATGGGTACAATTATAGCCCGCACTTTACAGATGAGGAAATGGAGGAGCAGAGAGATTAGCTGACAACCTCTAATTATGCAGTGAAGTTGGGATCTGAACTGAAGCAGTTTGACCTCAAAATCCCTGCTCTTAGCCTCTTTGCTAAATCCATTCTCTCCATCCAGTGACAGACATCCTAAGAGAAGAAAAAGACGGAAGCAAGTACTACCTGCGGCTGGATGATTAAATACATTTATTTTGTTAATTTAACCCTTAAAAGTGTTTACATAGTTAAAAGTATGGCACACATATCAATTCATGTGATTCTCATCCCAACAACACAACAGCTTGAGGCCAATACTGTTGTTTCCATTTCATAAATGAGGAAACTGAGGCACAGAGAGTTAAATTTAACTTGCCCACAGTCACACAGCTAGTGGCAGAGCTGGGATTCAAACCCATGTCGTCGGGCTCCTTAGTCCTTAGCTGAACCTCACACAGAGCTGCCTGATGAGTACAAGCAGGCACCTCATTTAGAAATGAAATGCCTTCCCAAGACCAGTGGCTAAAAGGGTCTCTGAGAGGAATGCAGAGCCATCTGCAAGTCCTGGAAGTTAACGGGCGCCAGGGAGCTTGAATGGCTTAATCACTGTACAATTTAGATTTCCTGGCTGAATGGGCTCCTGATCGTCCCTTCATGAAATGAATAGCCAATTCTTTGTTTGCATCCTTGTGGGCAGGGTGGGCCATTCTCCCTATATCCATGGTTATAGAAGAGTAAGCTGTTGGCCAGCAGCAGGCAGGTAACAGCTGGTAGGTGTAGGGCACCGAATCCCTCTGGTCATGCGAACCTCTCCGAGATGGGTCAACTCTTGCTTATTCTGCTCATCTAGGAGCGGGGCCCCTTCCTTCCCTCTTTGCAGGAAACCTGCCATGGGGTCAGTTCACAGCTCTTCCGCACCTCTGACAGAGGGAGCTGGAGGAAGGAAAGGGCTAAAGAAAAGATGTGAGGCTGTTGGGTTTTTTTTTTTTTTTTGGTTAAGACAGGGGGCAGAAGGTCTCCTAAGGAAGTGAGGAATCTGCAACCGCAGCATCTGTAGAAATGACGTTGAGCCATGACCAGTGCATCCTACGCAGCACAGTGTCTGCCCCCAGCTACTCTGGAAAAACATGAGCTCCTGGAAGGAAGAGAGTGACTGACGTCTGTCCTGGCACAGGGCAGGGCTCAATGGGTATAGACGTCAAATAACTTGTGGCTTGGATATAAGTTAAGAGCACCTCAAAGAATCGGGCTTTGCTTTTCTCTGGTCCATAAATGTTTGCTTCCCTTTTCTGTTTACCAGTAAGACTAAAGGGATGCTATGTGAAGCCTCATTCCTGGCACTCTTTTCTTTCCTCCCACCTCACCTATGCCATGTCTCACTGAGGTGCTTATGTTAGGGTCTCAAGGGTGCAGGCTTTGGAACCTGGTTTCAGCACTGGTCCAACAACAGACTCATGTGAATTTGGGCGTGTTACTAAACTTCTCTGGGCCTGAGTGCCTTGTTCTCTTGTTCCCATTGAAAACACCCACTTCCCCTTCGAGGAGTCAGGTCAGGATTGTCCTCGTCCTCTATCCCAGGCAGGCTACCCTAGCAATGGGCACACCTTCCCCTACAACGTCTGCCTCAGTCTCTTACTGTCATCAGTTCACCTGTCTGTCTCCACTCACAGATTACAAAATCAATGATGCCACATTATCTGTCTCTGAATCCCCAATACCTCCTAGATGATGCCTGGGATGTTACAAGAAACTCCACAGAGGCTTTTACAGAAGAGAAAAAGTGGGAATGAAGAAGGCAGGACAGATACAGAAAGGAAGGGAGAGCAGACAAAGTGAATGACTCATTTAGAGTAGTCAAGGTTGGAGAAGTCATAGGAAAACATTCTTTCCCCAAAATGTTTATTCTGCCTGCCCAACGTCTAAAATTTCTGCCTTGGGAAATTGGTTTCTAGGGGTAAAGACTCTGTCTCACAGATCTCCTTGCTTCTTTCCCAAGGGTAACGTGTTAAACTATCAACAGCCAAACACCTTAGCATTCCTTTACGAGATGGATGTTCGAATACAAGTGAGGGGTAAGCATGTCAGCATTTCTATGCCAAATGTAGAGGAAAGGGGCCCCCAAAAGGGAAGGGAGGGATCCGTGACTTTTAAAAATGTCAACCTCAGTGAGTCAGAGTCATAAGAATGGGAACACTCAATTCACATTCCCACCGTGCCCGGCCCTGCCCGCCTCTTTCTCCTTCTTGCACATTCCTTGGAGAAGGTTCTTTCCAGGCCCCAGTTGGTACCCTACTTCTCGTAGGCAAGACCAGAATCTCTAGTGCCGACTCCACTGCTTCTGCTGACAGAATAGCCTCTCTCTGACTCTGTCTCTGCCTCTCTCTCTCTCTCTCCCTCTCTCTCTCTCTCTCAGTCTCTTTCTCTCTCTCTCCTTTTCAGGTATGTAGCCATTCATTATTACTTCAGCCCTGTGAGTTTGAACGTGGTAAGGGAAAAGACTAATTTACTAACATTCCAGAGTGCCAGGGACCTCCGAGGTCACTTTGTCTAATTCTCTGCCTCACGTCAGAATCCTCTCCAGCAACCCCTTCGAAAGTAGACAGCAAGTGGGCAGCTGGCTTCTGCTTGAACCCTTTGAGGGAAGAGGTATTCACTGTCTCCTGAAGCAGTCATCTCATTTTGGAAAGCTCCAGTGGCGAAGTATCATCCAGAATCTGCCATTCTGAAAGTCTATGAAGGAGAAAGACAAGTGGTTTATGTTAGAGGAAATCCTGCAAAGTTCAAGGATAAGAAAAGGATTGTGTCTTTGCCTCATTTTTTAGTAGACACAGATTTACCTACATGAATAAATAAGTAGGGCAGCTCATTTTTATGTCAGCTGGATTGGGCTACGGGATACTCAGAAATCAGGTAACACATTATTTCTGGGAGTGTCTGTGAGGGTCTTCTAGAAAGGATCAGCATTTGAATTAGTCCACTGAGTAAAGACGTCACCTTTGCCAGGGTGGGTGGGTGGCATCCAATCTGTTGAAGGCACGAACAGAACAAAAAGGCAAAGGAAGAGTGGATTTGCTCTGCGTTTGAGTGGAAACAGCCACCTTCTCCTGCCTTTGGATGTCGGCACCCCTGGTCCTCGGCCTTCAGACTCAGACGGAATTACCCCACTGGCTTTCCCAGGTCTCCAGCTTGCAGATGGCAGATCATGGGACACCTCAGCTTCCATAATTACGTGAGCTGATTCTCATAATAAATCTCCTTTTATATACATATCCTAATGGTTCTGTTCTCTGGAGAATCCTGATTAATACAAGTGTAAACAAACATGCTGTATTTTTTTTTTATCACATTCCCTTAATGGGTTTTTTTCCCCTAATAAAAATGCTATTTACAATTTCTCAAAGAGTGGTCCTCACACATTTTGGACTCAATATCCTTTTATACTCCTAAAAACTAATTGATGACACCCCCAAATCTGGGTATTTGTGAGTTGTAGCTAGCAATATTTAATATATTAAAAAATAAAAGTGAGAAAAATTTTTTAGTTATATATTAATTCATTTAAAAACAATTCTTAAAACCCATTTCATGTTAACATAAATAAAATTGTTTTGTGAAAACTAACTCTATTTTCCGGAAGCAAAAAAATATATATATATATATTCAGTGAGAAGAATGGCGCTGTTTTCATTTCTGTAAACCTCTTTGATGCCTGGCTGAAGAGAAAATAGCTAGATTCTCATATCTACCTGCTTCTGCATTCAATCTGTTGCCATCCCAATGTACTGGGAAACTCCACAATGTGCTCGTCAGAGAATGAGAATGGAAAAAGCAAGTAATAATAATAATAATTAATAATACAAGTTATGATCTTATCCCATTATGGATATGTTATCACTCAAGACCATTAATAATAATAATAATAATAATAATAATAAACTATTATTGTTATAAAAATAGTTTTGAGCCCAAAGACCCTATAGAATGGTCTCAAGCAACTGAGACCAGCTACATAATTTGCAATGCAAACTGAAAGCGAGGGGTCCTTTGTTCTAAAGTTATCAAGAATTTAAAGACAGCCAGGGCAGAGCACTAAACTGAGCCATGGGTCCTGTGTGACCGCACGGGTTCCAAAGACAACTTCAAACGTCTGCACCACACCTTGAGAATTGCTACTGTAGCATGCGGCCTGCACCTTGAAGCAAACGGCTGGCTTGGGGCCATCAGTATCCACCAAGGCACTCCAGAGGCAAGAGCGTGTGTGTGTCTGTGTTGTTTGAGTTACTAGAACACCAGGTGTAAATGGCCTTGAGCAATAACATATCCATAACAAGATAAAATCATAACCAGTACAGTTTTCTCTGTGGGTGCCTACCACAGAACCTTCTACCCTATCAGCCTATTATTCCCCACTGACCACACACCGCATACACATACATACAAACACACGTCCTTCTAGCTGTTGGGCTGCACCCCTTGTGTTCCAAATGGCCGCACATCAGAGAGTCAGGTGCTTGTCATGGTTTCCTGTTTTGTGTTTTTATTGTGGTTACAGACTTTGATCAGCAAAACTGTTATCTATAGTCCCCATTTTCCTGTTTGGTGCCTGACACATAGTAGGCACTCTGCATTTGCTGAGCTGAATTGTACAGCTCTAGTGGTTAGGGGAAATTCTACTTATTACATACTGTGAACAACCGATGGTTGGCAACACAAATACATCCTTGGGTCTGAGAACTGCAAGTCTTAGGGAAATCAGCAATCTCACTGCTCATGGTGGACTTGTGTAGTCGAATGACAGCACATAATTCTCCAGCAACGAGCTAGCAGGATTTCACGATATTCCTCAGATATGTGTATGGCTTAATAAAGGTCATACGTTTTTACGGTGTTTAGAATGCCCTTGGAATCCTGGTGACAAGTGAGACATTTTCAGTGAACACGATACACGTTTGTTAATTTAATGCAGGCCTGGTTATAACCCTGGTCGAATCACCTCTCCGGCGCAAAGGAAAGTGAATGAGGTCTCTTTCCCACTCTAGACAAGAGTCACACAGTAAAGGTATTAATCCTTCCCTTAAAATGGCAGGACATTCCTTTATTCATATTAGAAGTCACCACTACTACTGCAAGGGACCCCGGATCTTTAGTTCAAATCTGTCGTTTATAGACCGGAAAACTGAGGCTCAGAGACAAGAAGGGACTTATTTGTCCAAAATCATACAGCTATTTAACAGCAGCTCTGTTAGGTCCCATCCCGGGACCTAACAATTAGATAACGAACTATTCACACCAGGAGAATGCGGGTTTTCAGTTCTGCGTGGGACCACATTCCTAAAACTTTAATCGCTGATTTGTCAGGGGATCGTGAACAAGTGAAGTGCAAAACATCTCCAAATCCAGTGAGACATTGAACCTTCCACTCGCGCCCTGAGTACCATCCCTTTCCAGATGTTTCTTTGAAACACCTTTCTTCCCTTTTCAGCATCTTCATTCACTTTCCCTCCACTCGCCCCCTTTCCTTCCTTCCAGTGTTTATTCATCACCTTGAGGAGAAGAAAGAACAAGCCTCCATGTGGCTGGC